>CP110206.1:0-4800000 GCA_026958235.1 Clonostachys rosea
CCTAACCCTAACCCTAACCCTAACCCTAACCCTAACCCTAACCCTAACCCTAACCCTAACCCTAACCCTAACCCTAACCCTAACCCTAACCCTAACCCTAACCCTAACCCTAACCCTAACCCTAACCCTAACCCTAACCCTAACCCTAACCCTAACCCTAACCCTTGCTGCGCACAACTCCCCCGTCAGCGGTTAGCGGTTAGCGGTTCTGCCTGATCTTCTGCTTCGCACACCCCTTATGTCAGAGGTTAGCTCCCCTATCTCTACCTTATACTGTACTGCTTATATAATATTCCGCTACGCTAGCCTTTCTCCGGCCGCTGTACGGTAGAGGTTAGCGCTTAATATATCTCTTCCTCTTACCTTTGTCCCTTTTCGCCTTTTTAACCCTCTACCTGCTATTATTATACTCCTCTTATATATATATATAACTCTTATATCAGCAGTTACTGCTTTCCCCGTAGAGTATATACTGCTAGCCCTACTTTTAATATCTTACTCCTCAGTTATAAAGGTTAGATTCAACCCTATACTTCCTTATAACCCTATATATATTATACTCTATCTAGGGTTAGGGTTACTATATACTTATCCCCTTCTCTATAACCAGCTCTTAGTAATACTGCTATAGCTATTCTAGTTAATCTCTTACTTTATAAACATAGTATTATACTAGACTCTATAACTATACTAAACCCTTTCTCTACTCTTACTCTACTACTCTATCATTTCATTAAAAATTACACATATCTGTAATATCTCTGTACCCCCCCAAATCACTCTCTTCCCCATCCATCTCCACACCTGCTCCCTCCTTTCTTTCTCCGTCCACTCCTCCCTACTATGAAATCCAAGCCTGCTATATAACTTAATACTATCTCTCGGCAGCTGCGTCCATACCCAGGCAATAATACATATCATCACCCCTTCGTATTGACACTGCTTCTCGTCACCTCGTTTCCATCCACCCTCCACCCCATTATCCTCCCAGCTATCACACAACTCCTGCGGTACAAAGCAGTCCATGCAGCAACCAAAGTCTTCTATCACCTTGCTTCGCCGCAGGAACTTTTCCATACCTATCGCAAGCTGGTATGCCTCCGCCACTTGCCCCCCTATCGCCAGTGCTTCCTGGCACCGTAGCCCCGAGTGCGTCCTTTCGCTATGTATACCCTGTACCGAGCAGAATATGCAGCCGTCCAGAGCTTGCTGTGCAAGCTTCCTTCGGTACTCCTGGAACCCTCGATGCTCCTCTGCCGTAGCAGTCACCGCTCGATACCGAGCGTATTCCACTTCTAGCTCTCGCTGCCGCATAGCACATTCCTCCCTATCCTCTAACTGATCATCTTCACCCTCCCTATTTTCCTCATCTTCCCGGCATCGGCAGACGTCACACAGCTCTTCCCCTTGCTCACAGCCCTCCCGATCCGTTCGGCCATCCATGACAGAGTCCAGTACCACGCGCCGACATGCATCGCCACCGATATAGCTATCCGTAGCTGCGTGCTCAGCCACGAGCGGCCGTGGTCTCTTCGAGCTGCCTTGCGCATCAAGTCGGATGACGATGGCTTCGCTCCGTAGCCCGTCTCGACCTGCACGCCCGCTCTGTTGCGCATAGTCGGCCATTCTGTATGGCATCTCCACGTGCACCACCACTCGAATGTCGGGTACATCAATGCCGAGACCAAGCGCGTTCGTCGCCACGATCACGCGCCCGTCTCCGTACTGCTCACGCTTTGTGCCGCTCATCCAAAACTTGAGCCTCTCTGCCTTGCCGTCCCGAGTATCAATCTCTCGGTGGTAAGCATCGCATCCCAGTTTTCCGGCTAGGTGTTCTGTTGCCTCTACTCGCTGGCAGTAGACGATGATTTTAGCTGGCCATGGGTACTCTTCCAGCTTTTGATCGATTGTAGCCCTTGCCTCCTCGACAACGGCAGCGATGGCCTCATCTACAGTTGTGGCCGTGACCGATCTGACACTGTAAGCCACGTTATGGCGTGTTGTCTTTGCTCGGATCATGATAACGTCTTCGCGCCGTGCGTTGACTATGTTGAAAAAGGCCGCTTCATCTGCTGGCGGGAGCGTTGCCGTGAGATAAACCATCTGCAACCCTACCAGTGCAAGAGTGCCGAGCTCGCGTAGCTTGGGACGAAACGAGAGGCTTCCTTCCATGATCGTGTGACACTCGTCGACAACGATCCGGTCCACTTTGGCCATGACCCGCCGTGACTCTAGAAAGTCTAGAAAACGCTTCGTCATAGCTGACTCGGGTGTTACAAATACAATCGATACGTCTCCTGGCACCCTATCACTTCTCCACTCAGCACACGATATCTTGAGCTTTCGGCACCGATCCATCAGATCACCCTGCAGAGACACGAGCGGCACGATCACCACCGTCAGCCCACCGGGACAGCTGGCCGCAGGTAGCATAAAGCAGAGGCTTTTTCCGGTGCCAGTTCCCATAATCACAACAACAGGACTTTTGTTCATCATAATTGCGTCCACTGCTTCCCGTTGCTTACCGCGGAACCGGACGTGACCTCCGTATAGACGGCCTAGCTCCTGGTCAATATTGACTCTCCGAAGGGTCTTCCATCGCCTCAGTTGCAGATTCCTCATTGCTTCGTAATGCAGCGATGGCGTTTTTCGTTTACGCCCCGGCGTGAGAACCTCCCCAAACCCGTTGACAGCCGATGGGAAACCGAGTAGGCGGTGCCACTCCTCGCTGATGAACCGGAAGTTGACGCGCCGTTCGTTCGTCTCAAAACACCCTTCTGTAATGAGCCTGCCGTACACCAGGCCGGCGGTCAAGGACCCGTGGCAGGCTTGGGCATCCCAGGGACTGTCCTGCTCCACCTCACTGTCGCTATCACTGCCGTAGCCCTCATCCGCCTCGCCGATAAGAGCTGCATGAGCTGTTGTGCCGGTACGAAAATAGCGCCGGGTAATTGCGATCGAGAGATGTCTCCAGCTACTGATACTGAACCCTTTATTGCAGCCTTGAAGGCTCATTCGTCGTAGAATACGGGTCATTCGTGCGGATGTCCAGTGTGGGCCGGGCCCTAGACGGCGCACCTTGCCTTTCGTCTTTTTTCGAGGACGACCATTTCTATCCTCCTCGCCGTCACTTTCATCACCACTGCTTGTCTGATACCCGTTTTTTCCGTCGTTATCATTCAAATCGTCAAGTGTTTCTTCCGGAGCCCATAGGTTAGCGGAAAACTCAGTTTCATCCCAAACGTTTGCTTGTATATCCTCCCAAAACGGCAGCACGAGCCATAGGTAATAAATCACCAAAGAGCTGATTTCGCGCGGCAAAAAGCGGTGTATAACTTTGACTCTTTCGGTCTTTGAGAATCCCTTATGGTATCCAGCCACAAGCATGATAAGCCCACGGTCGTAGAGGATATTCCGTATGCCACCATTGGTAGTATTTCTGTGCCGTAGGGTAAGCAGCTCTAACGACCGGGCAGCTTGACCACCAGACAAGTGAATTGTAAATAACAGACATTCAAGGAATTCCTCTAAGTGGTTGCCATAATGCCAGGCCTTTTTCTCAACAAGGTTAAACTCAGCCTCTGGATTATCCTCGGCCCACACCTTTCGTAGGGCGGCATTTGTCCACATTTTACGGAACATCCAACCATTACTTTCTGGCAACAGTTGCAGAAGGTTGCTAACAAATGAGTGACCGATGCTTGCGTCTGCTGCATTATCAATAAGCTCTTCCCATGGGAACTGCGGTAACCCAAGCCCGAGGGTCGACTGATCTTTATATTCCTCGCAGAAAAGCAGATGCTTATACAGCAGCATCTCGGCCCTTTGCAAGGCAGACTGCAGCATGGACTGGACACCGAGTACGTTGATGCGGATACCTTTATAGATGGCGTCCTCGTCATCCCAACTGACCGAACCTGGAATTGCTTCATGTCCGCTGGCCGCCATGCCATAATTGCGAAGTCGAATGATAAACTGCGTTGGCGTGGTATCCCAGCGCTCGGCGCCACCGACGAGAAACCGGCGTGTCATCTCGGACATGATTTCGAAATGTCCTGGGCTCTTCTCCTCAGCTTCCTGCCTAGCCTGCCCCTGCTCTACCCTTGTCTGGATATACGATTTTCTCTTATTCATTGTATGCTTGACGAGAAATACTCGTGATATAGCCATGATAGCCGAGAGTTTAGGGGTAAAGTTCGTATACGTCTCCCAAGTCTTGTCGTCTCGGATGCTCAGTACAGTTAGAAAGCTAACGAGTATACTTTCGTACTCGGTGACCTTGGTGAAATGGTCAAGAACAGATATGTAAAAGGCAAGCGCGGAATCCTCGAGAGATTGACGTAATTCATTGATCCGGGATATTGCCGGTGGAGGCTCTACCTTGTTATCAATGTCAACAAGGTCGGCAGCATTATCCATCATCTTATCAAAAGCAGAGACCTGGTTCTTGGTAAGCCTGAACGGCGGTCGATCGTTGATATTCTCGCAAGATATAGCTCGAACGGCATAGGCAAAGAATTGCAAGCACACGGCGATATACTTCTTTCGGGTCTGTCTCTTGAATCGGAAGTGGAAAGGCGTACTACGCTCTTTATGCAGTTCTTTTCGGTTCACTTCGAACAGCACGTTCCATGAGACAGCACCTGGCCTGGCTGCTCCTGCGGACTTTTGGATCAGACGTCTGACAGCGGCGTGAATATGTCGGAGCTGGGAGTTATCCTCAGTTTCGGGATCATCTGGCTTTAAGGTATACTTTAGCGAGATGAAGTCCCTCAGGAACTGCTTCTTGTCGCTGAAATCCTTCAAGTGGGCCGTCGATCCTAGTCGACGAAGCCACGCGTTCGGTGCAGCCAAGTCGTCCATCTCGTCGATGACATCCATCTCCTTCTTTCGGGCCTCTTTGGTTTTCGCCTGGAAGGCTTGTATAGCCTGTTGTACGGCGACTTCTGTTCTTTCCCGGTCTGTCGCCAGGCTCGCCAGATCATAACCTCTTGCAACCTCAAAGTATTCGCTACGCGGGCCCTTTGCAAAGAGCTGCTGGTAAAACACACCACCTCTCCAATAGGTGGAGCCCACATCTATTTCAACAGTGCTTGTGCTTTGGGGGCCAGGCTTTTGACCCAGTTCAACGCAATGCACTTTCCATAAGTGTTCGTTTCTTCGTCTCGTATTTGCGCTTACAGCCCGGCAATCTTCGGTGAATGTGCATCGAAAGCCTCCACTCTTGGGCTTACCTAATGCCTCGATTGGCATACTGTCGTCTGGGATAGGTGGCAAAGTAAAGATCTCCTCGTTGCTGTTGATGAGATCGAGTGCTTCAGCCCACAGCTTGACTTTGTCGATATCCTTCTTCACGAACCCATGTGGCTTACTGCGTAGATGAGCCTGGATCCTACCTCTCGTTACCATATACTTGCATGACTTGCAGCATAGAAGGCGCAGATCGCTTACATAGTCAAAGTACTCCATATCGTGTAGATTTAGAACTAAACAATGGTAATAGTATGAACTGAGTAATTCCTAAGAATCCTCCTCCTGTGAAAACTTCCCCCTTTTGTTTATTTCTTCATATTAAAGTTTCTTTTTCCTGCAGGTTGTTATTAGTAAGTGCGACCGCTATGTCTACACGGCAGGTGATATTATATCCTGATTGGGTGCTTTCTACAGGCTACCCTTGTTCACTGATAAACACCAAAACTAGGGTCTACGATAAGATCGAGTGATTTAACCTATAAACAATAGCTTCACGATGAAACTAAACTTACCGTTATGATCGCAAGGTTAAACTTGACACTTGTGTATTTTTTTTATGTCTTTCCATCATTATTGGGACGTGGACTAGAGTTCGTCGGTTACCCCAGATTTAGATCGTCGGTTACCCCATGTCATGCTAGCGCCATTTGATTTCATACCAAAAAAAGTTCGTCGGTTGCTAAGCGACGCGGGGCATAATGTCAGGGCACTGGGATAAGGGACTATTCTGGTTATGGCGAATTTGCTGGTAAAAGTTGTATTGACGTTGGACAAACGGCCGATCCTCTTCGACCGGGTTCTTATAGCACAGATCCTGGATCAGGCTCTGAAGGACCGGGGAATCCCTCGTTGCGTCAGAGTCTCGCACGGCATTTCGAAGAGTCTGGAGGAGAGCTGTATAGTTTTGGTGATGCTCTGCCATAGTTAGCTCGTCGCTATAATCGCCTTCATCCAGAGGGAAGTCCACATCCATTGTATCGTCCCCTTCCGACCGGCTGGCCTAGAGCCTTACATCTTTACGAGCATCCTCGGCCGACTTCCTGAGGAGGGAGATGTTTAAGACATGGGATCACAGGCGAGGACAGAGCATAGCTGCATAGTCAGACCAGATACCTGCGATATCACCGCATATCTTGGAGAGGAAGTTTTCCCACGGCACAAATAAGGCCAGATGGAGAACTGAGTTGCTGTACAGATTGTCAGCGATGGCTCGGGGGTGAATGGGGTAGCAAGGGGAGCGCACCGTTTGAAATACACCGGGTGCTCGTCCATGTGATCATCGCTAATGAATCCTTGAAAGATCGGCACCGCGTACTCGAGGGGTTCGCGAAGTTTTTGGATCCATCCGTAGCACTCTGGAGGTCCCTCCAGAGCTATGCGGGCTTCATCCTCATTTCGGCCACGACGAAGGAGGGCGCGGAAGAAAGAACCTTTCTCCTCTTCGTTCCGAAAGGCATAAGCACCTGGCACTGGCTTTATAGGCGATTATGATGATACTCTTTGGTAGGTGACTACAGGGGCTGCTGGCCTCTGCATATAACTAGTTTTTGGCCTCTTGCGGTTTGAGACGCTGTACACAGGCGCTAGCTCACTGCTTGGACCCGCGTTCAACAGTATTATTATTTAACGCTATTTTATATCTTATTTCTTTACCTTTATTATATTATTTATTTAATCTGAATCTTCCTTAGGAAATAGTATTAATTAATTCTCTATAATTATTAATTACTTAAAATAGGATAATATAGATATAGATTCAGAACTAGAAATTTTATCTCTATCAGTCCCTATACCCTAAGCTCCTACTCTAGTAGCCCTATAATTAGATATACTAGCTGTAATAGTACTAATTATAAGCAGTATACTAGGATATATCCAAGCTGTTATTATCTGGTATAATATTAAGAGAATCAGATTTATACCTTATTCTGTAATAATAATCCAGGTAGATTATCCTGTCTTCTCTAATTATATACTATAATTACTATATCCTTCCAGAATAATACTTTACTATACTTAGGAACTATAGGTAGAATAAATAGGTTTTATTTTAATCTTTCTTATATAAAATAGGAGAATAATAATAAGTTAACTGCTTATAACCTTCTTTTAAAAGAGATTAGTTAGATAATTATAATTATATATCC
The DNA here is from genome assembly GCA_026958235.1 of Clonostachys rosea. Classification (NCBI taxonomy): domain Eukaryota; kingdom Fungi; phylum Ascomycota; class Sordariomycetes; order Hypocreales; family Bionectriaceae; genus Clonostachys; species Clonostachys rosea. The sequence goes on from CP110206.1 coordinate 7,401, forward strand.
AAGCTTGTTATTATAAGCTTTATACAGAATATCAGGGTTATAATAGTAATATTTAAGATCCTAAAGGTATTAGATAAAGCTTCTATCTGATTATCTTCTAATAGATAGATTAACCCTATTACTATTATAATTATAATCCTAAACCCTGTTTTAATAAGCCTGATATTAACCCTTAGCTACTAAATATACTACTATTATTATCAATATAGTATTTTCAGAGTATTAACTTTAGTATTCCCTAACCCTTTTACCTTCTTACTAGCTTTAGATTAATAGTAAACTACTAATATAATAGCTCTAGCCCTACTTAAATAATATCAGCTAAAATACTCCTTAGTATCTATAATTCTTATTTATACTATTATATTTAAGTAATAGTATTATTAAATAATAGTCTTCCTTATTATTTCTATTCTAGTACTAGATATTAATATCTAAGAAGTACTATAGTAAGTAGTAATTCTTCTCTATTATATTAGTAGTATTAGCTATATTAATATTAAGGCTGGTTATAATATATATCTTTCTTAATATCTGTGACGGTTGGATGACTTACACTGGACGGGGTCTAGGGTAGGTCGGGGTTGAACCAATCAGAGTGTTGTTCTGAGTGGCGCGATCAGGTCGTCTTAGGCTGTGCAATGCGAGTCACTGTCAATGTGCGAGTATTGTGGGGCTAGTAACAATAGATGCGTAGACGATGGTATTGATAACTGTCTGAAGGAGTGTTCTAGCTAATGAAATGAACGTGTATATATAATGGTCATGGAGCGCAAGGAGCGCACCGCTCCTGGTGATCCATCTTTGTCCCGCGATGGGAGCGCAACGCTCCCGTCGCTCCTGTCCTTTAGACAGTGGGGCGCACGTGACCGTGTGACCCATTATGGAGGCCTTTGTTCGTAACAATATCTCTCTACTAGTAGTTCTATCAGATAAGTATATATTATATCTATTATCAGGCTGGCCTATAGTACTCTTAGGAATTAATAATATAGTATATATAGAGCCTTATAGCTAAATAAACCTATTAGTAATCTCGTCAGTATTATTATTATCTAATAGTATAATTTAGGCTTTAAGAACCTTAAGAAAGAGATATATATCTGATTCGTAATCTATAGTATAGATCTTTCCCTTAACTGATATCTAAGACTAAGATAGATAGTAATAGTTACTTAGTCTAGTATAGCTATCTTCTTTAGAAACCCGCTATCCTAGTTCCTACCTGAGATACTACCTCTAAAGCCCAGTAAGATAGTTATCTTTCAGGGCTTAATATACTTCTTTAGTAAGTATAGAAATTATAACTAACTTATTCTTTAACTTGGTTAGATAGGTATAAGTATATATCTCTATAACTTATTTCTATATATAATAGCTATTAAATATTAGAAGAGAAGGCTACTGCTAAAAAGACCTTAATTCTTTACTACTATTATTAAAACCTAACTCTTTTATAGGAAGAGTAAGATTATAATAATATACTGTAGATAGTAAGTCTTTTAGGAATACCTTATAAGCTTAGAGTTTAAGATACTCCTAGTAGATTTAATTAGAGGAAAAGTAAATAATCCTTAGAGCTAAGAATTATTCTTAAAGAACCTAGCCTTAGGTATTAAGAATAATATCTAAAACCCTATCTACCTAAATATATAATTTTAAGATCTAATATATAGACAGAGGGCAGTTACTCTACTATAATATAATAATAGCAGGATATACTATATAAGGATCTTAATTAAAGAAAAGTCCTCCTTAGCAGTCTGCTAATATACTAGTAGTAATATTATACAGAGTATTTTTATAAATACAGCCTATTATAGATAATTCTGCTCTTCAGTCCTTAGCTAAGTCTTAGATAATATACAGGGAATTAATCTAGAGATAGTAGATCCTAAGATATATTATAATCTTAATAGTATCTCTGAAAGTTTTAAGTAGTTCTAATTCTAGTAGGTATATTAAGAATATATCTAAGGTTTTACTAGTAAGCTTTAATATTATAATAGAACCCCAGTAATAGCTCAGTATAATATACTAACTAGTAGAGGAGTTATATCAGTATTAATAAGATAAAGATATACTGAAGCTCTTAAACTAAGATCAATAAGATACCTTAGATACTAGAGTAGGGATTCTATAACTATATTATATTTTCAGTAAAATTTAATATACCCTTTAATCTATTTAAAAGACTATTTCTAAGATCTTTCTAAGCTAGTATTAAGTAGAAGACCCTGAAGCTCTAGGGAATATATTAATCCTGGTTATATAAGCTAATATATTTAAATATCCCTAGATAGAGAAGACTTTACCTACCTCTAGCTGAAAGTATCTTAAACTATACTCTATAGCTGGTTTTATAATATATACTAATATTAAAGTAGAATAGGTATTAAGACTTAGTATTAATCTTTCTATAATACTTATAAGTTATAAAAAACTCTTTATACTTAAGTAACTATAGCTTAGTAAGACTATACTTATTTAATAGGAACTTTAAAAGAATTAAGTAAATATAATATCCTTCTTAGGTAGTAGCTAATAGACTATTAACTATTAGATAATAAGGAAAATTTTTTATATTAAAGGGTAGCCAGATATCTGAGTATATAATACCTACTTTAGTCTATTATACTTATCCTAGATTTAGAGAACTAATCCCTATCTAAAAGATCTTCTAATATATATTATAAATTATTAATATTATAATATTAGCTTATTTTAATCTGATCGAGTATATCAGCTGCTCGTCTTTATATCGGTATTATTCCAAGATAACTATAATTACCAGTTAGTAGATACTAATCTAAATACAGTAAAAGCTGGAGTAACTGTATACTATCCTCCAGCAGAGGCTTATATAGTAGTATAGTAAAGTATAGAAAGTATTAGCTAGCTAAGTAGGAGGTACTAATATCCTAAGGAGGCAATATAGAGAAGCTATAACAGTATATTTACTAAGGAACTAAAACTAGTTCTGAGGAGGAGGGGAGGGGGATTCCGTCCACCGAATGCCCGATTGGTGCCTAATACTCAGCTGTATTAGTACCGATCTCGAGGCATTTTGGCCCTAAGTCTAATCTGTGGCTATTAAGATGTGGCTTGAGGTGGCGCAGATGTTGTGGCGCAGGTGGCGGAATCCCAAGTGTTGCTTTCTGAGGGGTCGGAAGGAAGAGCCTTTCGTTCCTCAAGGCACCGCGGTCGGTGTTGGATGACGCCACGCATCCCGGTGGATCCCGCTGAGTCTCTTACAGCTTAGCGGCGGCCTGCCTGGAACTAAAGCACGAAACGGCCTGAGCAGCAAGCTATCGCACCTGCGCAGTGTCTCAAGCCGCTCAATGGCTAAACAAAAAATGAAATGAAATAAAAATAAAGGAGGCTCGCAGATGCCACCTGCCTTCAACCAGGCGCCTGGAGGCTTAGCGCCTCATTCCGAGTGGCATTGGCCGACCCAGAATCAGGCTCCTGGTTCGGTCTCAAGGCCCAAACTCTGGGCCAGCTTATCTTAGATACTGGGACCAAATAATAATCGTTCGTAAATTACCAGTCCCCCAGATTTCCCTTTGCTTAGATACTGGTACCATATTATTTAATTTTATCTAGATACCCACAAGGTTTGCCCATCGAAATAGCTGACTCGTTCAATTTCCTCGCCTACATCCAAATCTTGGGCATGTCGCCTCGATAGTTAGCACCAACATTCAAGACAATGAACACCGAACAGGGCTCGTCATATACTGAATTTGCAACACCAGTCCCTGGCCACATGATCATGCACCAGCCACGTCTTCCTCATCGCCGTCGCATCTAGTTTACCCTATAGAGCTACCGCTTTCATTAAATCGCATCTTTAACAAGATTCTTCAAAGCATTTTGTTATTTCACTTAGCTAGAGGAACGAAGGAGCAACCTTGAAACATGAATTTAAGCCTGAGCATCCTCATCTAGCTGCGTTCTATTATTGACAGTTCCTCCCCACAGCTCGGTATCGTTCGCAACCTTTCCTCTCGCCATTGCATTTAACCTACATGAAATATATTAACTTCATTGCTTCTCTGCATGTGCCACGAAAAAGACTAGAGCAAGGTCTTACCTTCATACCACGGCAGTGATTGCATGCTTTTTGACGGTTATGCCGGACTTTACCATTTATCTCCACCCTGAAACTTGAAAAAGGAGAATGGCTGGCAAAAGAAGCCTTATCTCTTCCACTATGAATCACTGGTTCTGTTGTTAAGGCTGCGTTATTGGTTGGAGAGTATGGCGGATATAACCTAAAATTGGGGGTGTCGTGACCCTTAGCCACTTGGCATATTGTGGAATGTTCAGATGTATATGGTAGAGCCTATGCCTATCACATTAGCAAGTTATATGTCCAAGGCAGTTAATTCGTTAGCTTACACCTTACCTTAAATTGAGAGGAATTGACAGAGTCTGGCATAAATCCATGGTGTAAGTTGAAGGTTAAGTCCGTGGTGTCAGTATCAGTATAAGTAATATCGCCGGATTGTGTGATAGCAGGCTGAAGAATAGGGTTAGTTGCAATAGGTATAGAGCACTGAATATTGCTTGAGGTTGGGTTCAGGCGCCTGTTGTCATAAACCTTCACATATCCATCAGAGGTGAGGAACGTAACATGACCAGGCATAGGCGGAGGGTATGACAAGCTCAGGCCAGCAGAGTTCAGTGTAGAAAAGGGCTCGCCGTATCGCTCTATATGTGTAGTATATTCCTCTTGCGAGACCGGTTTTGGAGATGTAGATGATTGGGATGCCTGTCTACCACGAGATTGTTGTTGAATTGAAAAGGATGAAGAAGAAGAGTTGGCGAAAGGTTCTTTGGCGTTGTTCATGGGGACATTCTGTTCCTCTTTCTGGGCCTCTTCAGAAGCCGGAGCCTTACGCTCAAGCTCTTCCAGACGTCTCTTTATTCTATTGCCTAGTTAACTTTGGTTTTAGTCTTGCATTCACTAAAGGCTTATAAAATCAGTTAAATCAGCATTTTACTCACCATATTTACGCTGGGCAAGTCGGTTCTGCAGTCTTCGGCGCTGAGCTGGATCACTGATTTGGGTCCACTCCTCATTAGCGTTGATAAGGCAGCTGGAAGCGCTTGTATTGGTATAGCTGAAATATTGTCCTTGTGCTGGAGGAGGCATTCTATGATGAGGCTTGATAACTTCCGAGCAGGATACCGAGGTCTTGGGGTGGCAAGTAAACAGGGAAGTAATGTAAATGAAAAGCAAAATCAAGGTAATTAAGTTGTTATTTTTCAGGAACGAGTCCGTATTTAAGCATCTGGTGAGATAGAAATCTGGCAGCTGTCTTGGGGGGGGGGGGGGGGGGGGGTTGCTGAAAAGCAGAACCGACCGACCCGGGCATACCGCTGGCTGACCAACAGTACATGTGGTGTGGCATAAACGTGCATTCATGGCCACTTGGCACGATCCTTCAAGGCAGTTTTCGTACCTTGCAAGGGTTTCCAGGTAAGCTCGGAGTAGCCATAGAGGCTGCTAAGATCCATTCCAAGCCGCCACCTCTTCGTAGCGAGAGCACAGCAAGTGAATGTAATCTCCGGAGTCAGCTAAGTTGTTGTGTGCCACATATGGCATAATTCAAGCTCTCCTCCACTCGAATGAAGCAGTGTACAAGTCCAGAAGCCACATCGACTCCTCGCCCTTGGTTGGCCTTTCGCTCTTCCAATGAATATAAGACAATTTCGATCCCTGAAATCCCTGAAGCCAGGCAACACCAGGCATTTCGCCCTCCATACCAACTGACATACCCCAGCCAGCCGAAGTAGCAATCCCATGAGAGAGTACTTGCCTGATCCAGAACAAATCGGGCACTTGGACAGCTGATCAACATCATGAGGTGATCTGTCCCCTGAACTCCGATGGAGGAGCAGTTGAGGCTATGCAACTGTTCCCTTTACTTGCAGGATGTCAAACTCGGGCGTGCCACACGGCACCATCACTATCCAATGGTATAATTAGAAGCTCAATCAGGTTCCAAGTGGACCATGCACTCCATCGTGAGGTGCTGCTCAGCCTGCTCCACAAGTTCCACTAGTTGTGCCATCCAGGGAGGCTCCTGAGTTGCCTGGCTAGGCGGTATCATCAACTCCTCCCTTGGTCCAGGGTATCATTGGCTTCGATTTTCTCACAGGCATCACACGCCAAGTGAAATATGCGCTCCTTCATCAGACGATATCCTTCATGTGTCAGTTATGATCAATGATCAGCTACAATTCCGCCTAACAACAGGGTTTATGACCTGGTGGTGAGAGAGCTCCATCGCCCCTGCATGGTTTTACCAGCCCGTTACATCAAGGTACTAAATTTAGCCCCCTTTCATCCTGGCATGCTAGGGGTATGTGTCTCTCTTCTGATATGGAACATTATTCTAATTGTGTAGGTAAATTCTCTCGCTCTTAGTCTCCGCGATCTATGTGTGGAAGGGTGGCTGCTTGACCACGTCTGAAAAAATGGATTTTTGAGTTGAGGTTGAGGATATTGGTAATACTGGGGCCACAAGAGTCGCATATTGATGATGATATCGTTGAGCTCACACAGCCTGGAAGATAAGGTTGAGCCCATGGAGAAAACAGGTCAATGGTGGCAGCATCAACAGTCCTGGCATCTCAGAGTCAGACATCCGCATGATTTCGGTTCCTTATTTGCCTCGACTGCTGCTACCATCAGATGACCACCTTCTCTTTGCCTTCGCCAGTTCTATATAGTAACGGCCACCCCGTAGTTAGTCGACTACAAATATGAAAGTTTCATCAGCAAGCCTAGTAGAGAGACTTGTTTAAATCTGCCTCGCCCCATACGCGTAGACATCCTGTGGTTCGCCGGCACGGATGCAGAAAGGAGCGCGGCTGTGGAGCAAGCACTGTCAAGGGACGTGTCTTATGACGGGGCGACGGCCTGGCGGATCGGGACCGAGAAACCATCCCCTCCCCTTGTTTAAGGAGAACGAGCTGGCGAAGCACCATCTGTGATTAGTGCCTTCGGTGTGCCTCATGGAAAGCCTTGGCTCTGTGACGTCTGTCTGCCAAGAGATAGCATGGAGGCCACATCCTGAACCTGCCCGCGATTAACCGGCTTTCGTTTTAGGCATACAAGACAGGCTCCCTCAACCAGTCCATACTCTCTACTCTGGCCCCTAATTCCATATCCCCAGCTCGCAGCACAGCCATTTGTCAGCCGGCGTGTGATCTTGTGCCAGCGAGGGTGGTCAGCAAAGAGACTGCGGTGTTTGGGGCCGTCTTTTCCATGTGGACCGCCTTAAATGTCTTCAGGGTTTAAAACCTTCCCTTCTCTGCTCTTCTTCTCTTATGTCTTTTATCTATATTTCCTTCCGTCACGCAGTTTAAGTTGGCTGCCAACATGCCGTTTCCATTCACTCTGCTATGTGACCTTCTCAACCGACTTGAAAGAAACTACAAGCCATTGAGCATCTACAAGACCCAGGAAGTCCACGCCCGGACCGTTGTCTCCTGGTTTCACAAACACAATGAGGCCATTTCACGACGAGGCACGGAAGCCATTGCTTTCCTGTCCTGTCTCTTTCCTGAACGGCGACCGGATCGTGTTTTCAACCTACCAACAAGACAAATCGAAAAGATTATAGAGCGAGCACAATGCCTTGGGTCATCTCGAATGAGCGAGCTACAGAGGTGGAAAGCCAATGACGGTCCAGACTTTGCGTCTTGCGTTGAGTGTGTGATGGTTATAACAGACTGCGAACCCAGGCTCGGTCCGAATGTGACTCTGGACGAGATTGACGAGGTCCTCGATCAGATCGCTGCCTCATCACCATTCTCATCCGTGGCTCTGAAAGAGAGGATTAAACAGAAATATGGCCAATCAATCCAAAGGGATAATTTACTTTTAAGACTGTTCCGGAGACTGCGTAGCTCTGAGGCCAAGTGGATGATTCGCATGCTATCGAAGAACTACAGTCCGGCTCAGGTTCCAGAAATGCTAGCAATGAGCGAATTTCATTTCCTCCTGCCTGACATCCTTCGGTTCCAAAGTACAATCCATGCTGCTGTCGACCTCCTAAGCGCCCCAACGATTAGATGCATGCCCGTTCGACCAGCAGCAGATACTCGCGACGGACTCAGGGCGGCTGCCCGCCGGGAGCTCAGGCCACAAGTCGGGACAATGGCCACCCGACCAATCTACGACAAGGCCAGAAGCATCAGACATTGCTGCCAACTAGCTAGCACCAGGCGAATGAGCGTGGAGCGGAAGTATGATGGAGAATATTGTCAAATTCATATCGCTCTGAACGAATCCGGAACCTGCATAAAGATTTTCTCGAAGAGCGGAAGGGACTCGACCATCGACCGCATAGGAATCCATCGCCCGCTGCGGGACAGCCTTGGACTCAATACAATAGAATGTAAGATCAAGAAGCAGTGCATATTGGAGGGCGAGCTGCTGGTATGGAACGATGATTATGGGAGAATCGAGCCTTTCCACAAAATCCGCAAATATGTGAAGCGATCGGGACGACTGCTTGGCGCTGCTCGGGATTCACCCGTCGACTTGAGCGAGTATCTTATGATCATGTTCTACGACATTCTGTTACTGGACGACACACTCTGTGTCAGAGACAGCCATGAGATACGGAGACAACTGCTTCAATCTCTAGTTCGCCGCATTCCAGGCCGTGCCGATGTCGGATCCCGCGAGATAGTCGAATTCTCGTCGTTTACCGCTGCTGAACAGCTCAGCGAAACATTCGCTCGAGCCATTGCACAACGGTGGGAAGGCCTCGTATTGAAAGGTTGCGATGACCCATACTTCTCGTTCGACACAAGCAAATCGTTCATCAAGCTAAAAAAGGATTACATTCCAGGCTTTGGAGACACTGTCGACTTCGTCATCATCGGGGGAAGCCGCAATGCGAATGATGAGCAGGAGCTTAGAATTGGGAAGCTATGGTGGACGGCATTCTATATTGCATGTGTGGAAAATAAAAATGAGCTGGGATGTTCTAATTCTAAGCCGAGGTTTCGTATTGTGGATGTGCTCAACAGGCACAGTATCTCGAAAGACGACATCGTATACCTCAATCGACATGGATATTTCGGACGAGCACCGTTCGTCACATCTATGCCGGAGTTCGACATCGTATTTGAGCCCGGACGGAAGCTGCAGCCAGCCGAGCTATTCAACTATCCGTTTACGGTGGAAGTGGTCGGCGCTAGCTTCGACAAACCTGCGAATGCCGCGTATTTTACTCTGCGATTTTCACGAGTGCTTAAAGTTCATGAAGACCGCTCGTTCAAGGATGTCATTGGTTTTGCGGAGCTGCAGGAGATAGCCACGAAGTGCCAAGGAACACCTGATGATCTACGAAGAGAAGAGGAAAGCTGGCTTCGGAGATTGCGAAGCGGCGGGCATCTGGGCGGAAGATCGAGGAAGTCTCGCAGCGGCGGTTTATCTTCACCCGCCAATGGTTATGTAAATAAGCAAGGCACGTCGGATCGGGATGAGGGAACAACTACTGGGTCTCTGCATCAAGGTAATACTTCCTTCCGCTCGCCAAAGCGGAAGATGGCTCCAGAGGTCTTGGCTGGCAGCTCAATTCTCAAGCGAGCAAAGCAAGATTGATGTCAGCGATGTAATAGCGAGTTGCCTGTAACAGGAATGGACCCGTCGCAAGAAATATACGCTTTACTTACGCCGTCTTAAAAACATATTAAGTTTAAATGATAATTTACTACTGATATACTGCAAGGTCTGTGAACTGCACTCAATGAGAAAAGCATCTCCTCTAACTGCGTTCAATAGACAAGACCTAGATGTCACTCGTGGATTGTGTCCAGAGCTTGTGTGAAAGGAAGTATGACGGCTCGGACCGGAGTTGTTTGGACGATGCACGGTGTGAGATGCCCACTAGGTCGTTGAGGATTAGGCAGTGCAGAGTAACTGGCTGCCAGTTGTCTGGGCTTGCTTTTTGGGGCTTCTGTAAGGGGCCATCCTGCACTCAGTTTGCCACAGCCTTTATGTAAAGAGCGTTGCTTGTGTCTTTGCGTTAGAACCAAGGCAAGGTACTGTTTCTTGGCGCGAGCACTAACATCTGGTTCCCAATGAGTGTCCCATAGCTCCACTTCCGGCCCATTGTCATCAATAAGAGCAACAGTCAACCTTTCAGGTTCATGGAAGGGCTCGTCGATAGAACTTCTTATCTCGCTATGAGGGAATATCGTATATCGGGGGCAGGAGTAGTTTAAAATAGGGTAGAATCTTAACACCAGGGCTAGGCTCACCAGCCTACTAGAAGGTGGCTCCATAGTGAACGCAATGTCGAAAGCACTAGTAAGAATAGAATAGGGTCGATACAAATAGCAGGTGTTAATATAGAAGAATAGCAGGACGGATGAAAGAGGTAGAGAGCGCTAGGGCGACTGGGGTAGACTAAGATCCAAGCTTTGCTAGCAAATAGCTATAACAAAAGTTACACAAACGCCCTCAAGGATTAAATATATTTTGATTCGGAATGTATCAGGTTGGCAGAGTTGCCGATTGGAATGGTGGCGTGTAAGTGAGAAATGAATCATTTAATCTAGCGGCTGTGCAATTACACAGCTATACCCAGTTAGCGAAGTCTGGCGAACAACTAAAGCGTACGTACAATGCATCCATCCTTAAAGCTTCAGTATCGCTTGTGTCAGGCTCGCATGATTCGCGGGCGGGCGTACTGAGGCAGTCGATCCTAAAACGTGAAAGCCCCGACAAACCGGAACCAGAGTACTTATGCCATGTTACCTGCTTTTTCTTCGGATACTTCCCAGACAGATACATGAGCTGGAATGAGGCGCATACCCTACATGTACTGCGACCATTCCACAACCCAAGTCGAAATGCCGACTACCTATCGTACGACTGGATATGTCCTGTCCCAACGGCTAGAATATTGCAACCATATGCGATTGGAAAATCTCCCAAGCCCCACAGGGCAGCACTACAGAAACCTGCCGTCTGAGGCAAAGCTTGTCTAGTCTCTCGATCAGATTCCGACGAGAGACCATGTCCTCGTTGCGGGGATATCGCGTGGTGGGGCGCGTGGTAGTGAATGTCGTAAGCTAGATCGCGTGTGAAGGAGATCTAGGGAGCTCAGCCGCACCTCGGGCCTTCTGATACTCGATTCCCCGGTATTAGCCAACCCAATCCGGGTCTGATTCATCCCAAGCCCCGGAGCTTGCCCGTTATGTTTTCATTCTACCCTGTTCACATTATACCACCTTCTCTACCCTAGTAAGATGGAGCGAATGAATTTACTCTAATCCTCTTAATGTATATATATATTTATTTAGCTACTAGTAGATAAAACTCTTACTTTTTAATTATTAATATATAATAGTATTATTTATAATAACCCCATATCTTTATAAGATTGGCGTTTTCCTATTGATATCGTACGCCTTGTTCGTCCCTTTTCTAGTTCCTAGCCTCTCGTGAGATGGTCTCCAGACACTCGACTTATTCTACCGGCCTCGGGTGCGTACTAGGTGGTATTAGGGCGTGAGAGTGAGCCCGAGTGAATAAGGTAGTAGTTACCATTATACAACTTATAAAAGAACACGGGTCTACGGTTGTACCATCTAGTCTCGCTCTCTCTCTCTCACCTGGGCAGGCTATCATCGAAAAGAGAAGCACTTCTCCATGTGGCATCTCTCAGAAATCCCGAGGGATACTACTAACCCACTAGGTAATGGGCAACACTCCCATACAGCCAAACGCTGAGATGAGTTCTTGCTATTATCGGGTCTCACCACCTCGGCCAATCGTACAGTAAATAGTAATAGTAGTATGCAGGTCATCGTAACCTACGCATCACATAGCGGACAGATAGGGAGAGACCGACAGCTATGAATGAATTAATGAATGCATGGATGCATCCCTCCCCTGGTTCTCCATCCATCCCAAGTGGCTTCCAAGGAGTTCCGACCCTCATTTGGCGGCAGGTAGCCAAGTCGAGCCATATATTGTCAGTTGAATGGCTTAGCCCCTAAGCCGCCCTTGAGGGGCAAGCAATGCAACACTACCGACCAACAGCTTCCTCGTCAATGGTCCGCATTGACTCTACGGCCTGGCGTCTGTGGCCTATATGCGTCGCATCATCGAAGCATCGGCCATAGAGGGTATTCCTGTGCTGTTCTCCTTCGAGACTCAAAGGCAGTGCTTCTTCACTTCGTCACCGTCAAGAGTTAGCTCAGCCGTTTACCCTGCGCGATGCCAAGGTGCATACCAAGTGGGACCGCTAGCTAAGGCTGCAATTCCTGTCCAGGGGAAGATCTTCTTACTTCCTGAAGAGATCGCTCGTACATTGGATGAGCTGAACCGGCGGCACTCCGTAAGAACAGCAACCCGCCCGAGACAAAGAGCTCTCCCGCAGGAGTCCATAGAGCTACCGTCCCAAAATGGGGGGGTCAGATTACCTCTTGAAGAGATCACCCGCACGTGTGATGATCTGGACCGACAACATGCCGAAAGCCAGGCCCGCGAAAGCGCGAGTGATACCGAACCGGTAAAATGGCCAAATACCCCTGAGCCGACCATCCGCCCTCCACAGACACCGCTTTCCCGCGAGCGCCACCGAACACAACAAGAAGGCCTTCTGACTCCACCACTCTGGGGGTAAAGGCGCTCCTGGAAAAGGCATAGACAGCTGCACGAGACCGTCCAACTCCAGCAGCAATCCCTCGATGCATTTCTACAATACCGAGAGTCATGCTTTCACGCGAAGAGGGACGCATCGTTATCAAGGTCCTGGTGCAAAAAAGTCCCCCTCGCCCTTCAAGTTGAGACCTCAGGATCAGGAAGATTCTTTTTCCCTTGGATAAAGATGAGAGAATGAGTTTCGGCACTCCTGGGGGAGATCCAGATCAGCTCTATAATCCCATAATAGCGGCATATGATGATGCCATCGACAATTTGTAGGGTTAATGAAATGTAGTAGGCTTAATGAATTCTCACATAACGTGCCAATCAAATCGTCCTTCAGATTCTTCATGCGACCCGCGAAAGGATCTACCTCGCCGAAGTCATAGGACTGTTCTGCTTAAGATGCTGAACGGGCGAGGCGGTGTTTTGTGTGCGTTGGGAAGACTCTTTCTCTAGCGCCAAACCATGCCACTCTGGAGGACCTTCGTGAGTTTTACATGGCCAGCGACGTTATCCAACACTTCCGGCGCAGGCACTTGTCCCATCACCAGGACAACCGTAAGATCTACTGCCAGGTCTGTAAGGTGTGTTGGAGCACAGGATACACTTTCAGAATCATGCCATGCGGATTCATGGCCTCAAGTCTTGAGCTGCCATCGCTATGGTGGTTCAGTGGCAGCCTTTGGACTGGTCGTCATTCACCTGGAGATGAACTGGGCTGGACGAGGCACAATAGCCTACAGAAAACAGAAGAGATAGATAACAGTATAATGAAATAAGTCTTTGCTGCAGATAGAACATTTGAACAATAAAAAACCCCATCAGAGCATGTAATCACCTGTGCCAACGAGCCTCATTTTCTCGTTCGTACTCGTCTTCAGAATAGTCACTCCACATCTTCTGCATAGTCAAGGCATCAATCGGACCTGCATTCGGGCCCGGGCGCCGCCAGCCTTTGAAAGCCACTTTGCGATAATCAATCTGTCCTTCAATTCGGCCATTGCCCAAGAACTTGATCCACCCATTGTTCAGATCGCCATACATGATCTCGCCCTCGGTTACCCGGCCCCTCCATTTGAACGGAACAGGATCATCAGATGATTGGCTTGGCAGCTCAGAGAAGTACATGACGCCCTCCAGAAGGCCTAGTTTGAAAGCGGCCCAAAGATTGGGTGCTGAGATTGTGAACGCCAAGCTGTAATTTGTCCCATACTGGGGCCAATTGTGGTGCACATAAGGGCAAGTAAGGGCATAGCGTCCATTAATATACGAGAGGAGAGGAAGAGACACATTTCCGCCGAAGGCCTGCTCCTCATGCTCGTCTTCCGAATAAGGTGGAGGGGCATCATCATCATCGTCATCATCCACATGACTTGCGTCGTCGAAATCATCGTAGCCTGGTGTCCTTGGTTTTGGAGGTGCGATTCGACCGCGCGCCACGAAGGCGGCGCTACGCCGTGCGGTTTGCATGGCGCGAGAACTTGAGGCTGAAGAGGGAACTCTGGCCAATACGCCACGGCTTAGGCCTCGGGAAACACGACCGCGACAAGCGTCTCGACCGCGTGATGAGGATGAACTCCTTATTGATGTACCTCGCCTCGTGCCTTGAACCATACCGCCTCCACGGGATTTCGAAGCTTGAGGCACAGATCTAGTCGCAGGGTCGGCGGAAGCGCGGGGGCTGGCAGCCGCTTTCAATGGGTCATCCGGTGAAGTCGATGTCTTTACCTTCTTGGTGTTGCGTGATATTAGAGGACCGCCCTCTGTTATCGCATTGGTGCCGTCATTCGCCTTTCTTTTCCCCCCAGTAGCTCTTTGTGTTGTTGCTGCCGCCGCCCGCCCCGTCTCTATCACATCAGCTTTGAGGCCTCACCTTGCGTTCCTATCATTTTTGGCCCATTCCTTTCTCAATTTGCTCTCCAAGCTCGCGAGGTGAACAGGTACGGTCAAATTGCCTGCGTTGACGGCATCGAAGAGTCGCATGCGAGCTACCGGCTTGGACTTGGATGGTTTAAGGCCATAGTGGATGAGTTGAGCTTCGAACCAGTGTGCTGGATGGTCTGTGTTGTTTCCCAAAAAAAAGTGCTCCTTTAGCTCCCCGACTGTAGCACGGCGATGCCTCTTCTGGCCTGAGACCTCGGCGTAGAAGTCGCCATTGGCAAAGGCAAACCCGTCCTCAGCCGTAGGAGGGGCACCAAGCCAGGTGGTAGGGGCAGTAGTGTCTTCTCCACGGGCTATTCGAGCACCTAATTTGCACCGGGGATGCGGGATGGTGTTCGTTGAACTTCGTGTGCCTACGTGTCTGCCTTTGCATGGAGGGGGTAGGCTATCCGGCTTACCAAGCACGGAAGACCCACTAGGTGGCTTGTCGTGTGGCTGATGAGGGTTGCAACGTGTGATTGAGTACGTGACAATCTTTATTTGGTTAACCTTCGCTGTCGGATGGCCTGGCAACAATCGCCTTACATGGAGAGATGTCAACGCCTCGCCTACGATTGCCTAAACCGACCTCACGATGTCCTGTAGCTCTATCGCCAGAAATCACGGAGTAACGCGTTGCAGAATTAGGGCAGCAGGAATTGAAAGGGTGAGCGTTTAACATGGGGACTCAACTACCGCCCTGAAATGAAAAGAACCCAAACCTTGGTCCACATCCTGACCTAATCCCAGTTTTAGTTTATATACCTTAACTGTTTATTTGGTCCTCAAATTAGGACCCAGATTGGGCCAGACATTGGTATTCAAATATAGTCTTATATCCCGACCGTTTAGGCCTAACCTATTCTAAACCTGATTATTTATGATGATGGATTACAGTGGGGATTAGAAAGGCTAGCACCGTGTATGAAAGACCACATTTTGGGATCGATCCAGACTTAGGGATACTATATACAGAGGGCGCTTCAGCTTCAGTGGCTATGGTAGGATGAGGCCTGGCAGTGGTGGTGGAAGGGGGTCGGCTCCTAAAGGCGCGGTGGTCGAGACGAAGCGCCATGAATAGACAGGAATCAAGCGTGCCAGTTGAGACCGTATCCTCTTGCGATCTCTTATCTAGTTATCTCAGGGCTTTATTTGGAGTCGCGGTGGTAGCATCGATCATCAGAATAGTCATGCTGACGGCAAAGCATCCGGCCGCACTTTCATTGGTTACTGTGCCACAGCTATGGCTGTCTCGATCCAATGATGAATGTGTAGGCATGAGGGTCGCGGAGAGCGCAGCCACTTGTCTACCACCTGGTTCGGCGGCCATTTTTCCGCCAATTGACTCTCATTATCGTTGATGGCCTGCTTGGCATTCCATTCGTCTCGGATCCTTTGCTTAAGCAGTCTCTTGAATCAACACCTCCGGCTTCAATGACGTCACTACTACGCCATATGAGGCTAAGTCAGACCAATCAAATACATCATCATCCATCACTACCTCCTATCCCAAGTCTGATACTACCCTTGCCCCGAAAGTCCTGTTACAAAAGTTACGGTAACAACTATGTGTTATCCGATCAGAGTTTGAGTTTAAATCCTGTGACTTAGCGCAAAGGTAAAGCAACTCCTATTCAGTATATGTACGCCGTCATGTCTCTCATCGGGGATAAAAGTCTTGATTGCCTACGACAAACTCCCACGACAAACTGCCTTCAGTTGATATTCTGTGACTCTGAGCAGGTACGCCTCCAAAATCTGTGTCAAGTTGCTTACGAGGAATTCTCATTGGTTTGACGATATTGTAGAACCGGTTACTTAAGCAGACGCCATGACGCGACCAAAAATCTGCATCTTTGATCCGGGCACTACGGGATCTCAATCGCTATCGCTGAAATTTCCGTCTCTAACTCCTGGAACCCCAATACCGTGGGGTCAAACGCCGGTCCCTGCATCACTAACACCACTACCGAACCCTAACATTCGGCTTCCAAGACACCGCACCTGGAGCGGCGGCGTTCTCTTTACAATGCCTGAAGGGGCGTACAGTTTTCGCGACTCGTGGACATAAAAGGTCCCTTTGCTGAGTGAATAATCAATATCATCTTATCACGATGCTTCTTGGTGGCAACTACCTACAAGAACTATCGCGTAGTCACACAGCTTGGAACTCAGAGACTCAAAAAGCGTCATAAGCCCGATCTAGGCATCGTTGGGCGACCATGCCACTTTGTCAATATTGATATCCAGGATACCTTCGCAAATAAAGTTTAAACATTCCCCAAAACTAACATCAAGAGTTTTCCTTCTCTTCCTAATAACCAGCACTTCCTGCTTTAGCTTGAGTGTCCCCGAGCTTGCCTAGGCTAGTCTGAGCTGTGGGAAAGCTAGCCCAAGCTAGGGGCAACTAATTTTGGTCCCCACCAAGGTTTGCGTCTCCTGTGCCTTGAGGAACGAAGAGACGAGAGGTCTTTATGCCCCACCGCCGACGGAAAATCTGGCCAGTGTCACGAACTCACGTGATAACGTGTCCGACCCACCCCTGAAACTCTTGTATACATTGCCTAAGAAGACGCGTAAAAAAAAAAATCCACCCAGGTCAGGTGATAAGTACGAATGTGGTCGTATGCTGTCCGCGACCAGTCCGACCTCAGTCACTCAAATCATTTATTTTTTATTTCTTTATATCTACATATTATTTACTCTATAGGCAAAGGTGTATTTTTTACTGATGATATTACTTCGATTGAGAGAAAATAAAATTTCATACGTAACTATAGAGAACTCAAGGCTTCTCTGCCAACCTATTTCCATACCAGTTCAACATCAGGTTGAACATCAAGGCTGCAAGCTTTGCCTGAGTGGAATACAAACAATTTATTATCCTTCACTATTGTCCCGTCAGCTACGAAACAAAGTCGGACTCTGACTTAGCAAACCAATCATCAAAACTTCACGAAAGTGAAGTGGAGTCCGGAGTAAAAGCACAAGTGAACATCAAGGTGGACATACTGGTATATATACACATTCATTTACATAGCTTAGACACTATTTTAGCCATCTATCAATAACATAGATCAAGCGATACAAGCATTCCACTGCTAATCAAACCTTATCTTAACTTTACAACCTGACTATTGCTTGGCGACTCGTCGCCGCTCTCCCCCTAGTACAACCATCAACAAACAAAGACAAATTCTATGACCAGCGTTCGTAGATTTCAATGCGCAAATGCCCTCTAACAGGGCCTACCATCACGTACGACACACGCCTTCAGTCGTAGATAGCCTCCTCACAGAGATAATTATATAAAGTATGCATAGCGACAGCTCCATGCGCGCCATTAGTCAGTCGATGCCATAGTGCTAATCTCACAAAAGTCCAAGGCAAATCGATTGAAATATCCCCATGCCCACCTCAAGAGGCAGGATATGACGGTATGGCTTAAGTGGAACCAACTCAATTAAAATTGGTACCGTTTCAAAGATGCTTTCAGACAAATTATGAATACACGCCCTACACAGTCCGCCCGAACTCCTCTCCATGTAAGAGTGATCTCTGGCGTAATTGCAATTCCTCCGGTGACCAAGTATAGTATTTGGAGTACGAACCCACATGTGCAATAATGACAGACTCACCATCCTCAATCTCGTCCGCAAAAAAAAGTTTCTCGGGTGTACTTGCGCTGACCTGAACTGCCTTCATGAATAAATCGACAACAATATGAAAACTCGGCCAAAACGTGTCAAGCAGGGGTTCCCCGTCCTCAACTTTTACAAGATCCTTTAGTGTGCTATGTACCTCACTAGTAGGTGCTTGCGATGAGGCTGAGACACCATCTTCTAATCGGTGATGTGGTTCTGAGAGCTTTTTTTGGAACTCATGAAGCTTGGCCATCCCCCAATCACACCAGATTCCGTGTCGATTCTGAAGAAGTTGAGCCATCTGCATTGCTGAGCGCAGCAACTGCTCCGCGCGATCTTGGCTGACCAGGCGCCGGTGTACGGCTGTATTTCGCAAGTCCACTAGGTTATGAAAGATTCTCTGCAAGCATTCCTGAACTTTTTTCGGTAGAGTAGATATGACTTTTCGAAAAATGCGTATCCATTCTGTCAATTCCACAGCAATAGAACACTGCCAGCCTGGGTGCCATAGAAGCGATGGCATATGTACTGATGCGAATTTGTAAAAACAGTCTTCCATAACTCTCTGTGCGGCATTAAGAATAACATGCTGTGTTGAGTACGACAAAAAGGGCTGATAAATACCGAAAGAGCCGTTAGAAGGTGGCATCTCGACGAAAAGAAAAAAAGAGGCCTCTATCGTTTGTTTCTATGTATGACCAGTGGGATGACGGGACAAGCGAAGGTTTCGCAAGAATAAGGGCGGTACATCTTACGACCTAAATGTAGGCTTTACCTGTCACGCGTAGTGGGTCCGAAGTGTCTCAACTCACGTGATAGCCTTCATCGCTAATCTCAATCCGTACGTGCTTTGTGCAGCGAACAAACGCTCGACATAAGTTGTAACCCTGGTCAACCGAACACGCCCCTCAACCGAACACTTTTTCAACTTAAAAAAAAATATCTAAAACCTTTATTATAGCTTTATAATAACTCTAAAAAATCTAGGAAAATTATATTATTTTCTTTAAAATATACTATAAATTATATCTAATTATAAAATTATAAAATCTAATTTTAGAATTTATAGAATTTTTAATAATATTTATATTTAGAATTTCTATATTTAGAAATAAAACCTTTAAATTAGTTTTAAAATATTTAATATTTTAATATAAGTTTTCTATTATAAAAGTTTATTTATACTCTAAGTTATAAGTTTTTTTATCTTAATTTAAATTTTATAAAATTATTTTAGAATAAAATCTTAAAATCCTTAAGAAATTGTGACGGTTGGGCGACTTACACTGGACGAGGGTCTAGGGTAGGTCAGGGTTGAACCAATCAGAGTGTTGTTCTGAGTGGCGCGATCAGGTTGTTGTAGGCTGTGCAATGCGAGTCACTGCCAATGTGCGAGCACTGAGGAGCTAGTTTCAATGAAGGCGTAGACGATTGTATTGATAACTGTCTAAAGGAGTGTTCTAGCTAATGAAATGATTGGGTATATATACTAGAGTGTTCACTGGTGAGTTCACGAGGGTCTTCACCTGGGACTTCACTTGGCCAAAGTGAAGTCAGTTTTTATTGGTCGCCAAGGTGGGTCCAACGGTCCATCTTGCACGTGACTTCCTGCGGCCTGACGGAGGCCTTTTGTTCGTAACAATTTTAAAAAAACCTTTAATTAAAATTAGCTATAATTTAATATATATAAAAGATTTTTAATTAAATTTATTTTTTACTTAATTAATATATATTAAATATATATAAATAAATTTTTATATTATTTAGATTACTAATTAATAAATTAGGCGTTTTTAAAAATAAGAAGATTTGGTGTAAAAAGTGTTCGGTTGAGGGGGGTGTTCGGTTGAGGGGGGTGTTCGGTTGACCAGGGTTACAACTTATTGGGTATGGTGTAAAGCTACGAGTAACGGGTCACCTTCATCCCAGTTTTCTCTCCTTGTCAGCAATGTTTATCCAACCAACAATGGAAATGCTTTTATCACCAGATCTCAAGCCAGCGATTTCAAGACATCACCGAGTCTGAGGTAAAGTAGTGATTTGAACATTACTAGAACAGATTTCCCGACGACTTGCATTTCAGACCACGATTCTTAAGTTTTGGGCAAGTTGGGCACAGTCAACCGGCCTACCACAGGAGAATCCACTTGCCCTTTCCGACCACCAACATCGCAAGTCTCTTGCTAGCCATAGCGACTCCAAAATAGCATTCAATCCTCCATATCCGAATCGCGGCAATAATGTGGCCGACAAGCTCCTTGCCATATACCAAAAAAAAAAACTCGATTAGGAGCCATACAATTCGCACAATTCCGCCCGCTTATAGACTCTATCGTCGCCAACTCTCCCGACATCGACATCTAGTCAGCCGTCTTCGATTTCATCACTGCCGCCAGCCCTTCGGCTCCCCCATCCTCTAGCATTGCTCTGACTTTTCAAGACGCCTGTTAAAAGCAGCTCGAGCCGACTAGCCGACGGCGAAAGACGCGAGTTCGTCGAAAGAGAGCTCTTCTACGAGATCATAGACTGCACCTTTCGCAATGTGGGGTTTCCTGCGACATATCCTTTAACCCCCAGAGCTGGCGTAAAAAATAGAGACAAGTGCTGGAGGCGCTGATGACGGAGCACGACGGAAAGAAATGGGCGGGATTCCCGTCCTTCCCCGACAAACGGCCGGTCTGGACCTGGCTTCGCTCGCTGGAAAAGCGCGCCTTCGCCGACGCACCACGCACCACGCAAGCTCTATACCACGCAAACGGCCAACTAATTCAAGGAATACAAAGTCCAGGTAGGTATTTTCTTCAAGATACCGAGCGACGACTTGAAGTACAAACAATTCCTCGTGGTCGGAGAGCAAACGAAGTCCTGCGTCAAGAGCCGATTCTAAGGCGGACCTCCTCCAGCTTACGCGCCACGAACGAAGCATTTTCTACAACATACCAACACGCCGATTCATCCATTCCTTTACACTCCACGCTTCCACGACGGAGCTCTGGGCCATTGATCGATTTAGGGCGTACAGTTCGGGGCCCTCGATATTCACGACCAGCCTGATACATTTTCACGCGCTATCATCAGCTACGCCACGATTGACAATAACGATATGGGTATAGGCACGTTTATCCAGCGGGAAAATGATGCAAACGGCAAGGAGCATCGCTACGTCACACTGGACGGTGCAAACGGCAACGAAGCGAGAACTAGGCTGGTGGAGGCAATGGTGAGGCAGGAGACCGTCGTGTGTCGCGGGACGACGTGCTTTGGGACCAGAACCATTACGCCGCTAAGCCCTCGCGGGCGATGCCGGCGCCTTGGCGACAGTAGAAGACGGCATTTCTAGTCTTCGACGGCTCTGTGCTTCAGCGTGTTCTCGATCCAGTTGGTCTAACCTTTGGCGGATCTCGCCAAAAGGGATTCTCACCGGCTCCTCGCGGGGCGCAGCCCTGGCATGTCGAGACCCTCCCCGTCTTCGCGGGGGGCGCTCGCGAGCGCGCTGACGGTCTAGGCGTTCCAACGTTCGTCGGACCCCATCGAGCGAGACTCCAACCGGCTCGTCGTGAGGCATCGTGGATGGAAAATTGTCGAAGCAATCATCGTACGAGATTAAGGAAGCAGGATGGAGATGGGATTGATGAGAACCAGGCGTCGAGGTGGAAGGAGGGCGCGGAAGGAAGAACCATTCGGAACTCGTTCCTTCGGGCAAATCTTAGGTACCTAGCCAGTATTACAGCCCAGCATTGAAACAGTCACAGTCTCGCAAGTCAAGCTAAGTACCGTTATGTATTGAGAGTACAACCTTTACTAGTCGGACGCCAAGTGCCATTTCCCTTGTACAAATACGTTGCTCGTAGGGCATCTTAAGAGAAATTAAGGTACTTTATTCTCACGAGTTTCCAACTTTGAATTCTCATGCTCCCCGTAGGCCATAGAACGACACCACGACAAATATGCAAAGATATAGAGTATAAATTTTATAACAAAACCCCTAGTCTCTAAAAGCTATATATAATCCACACTAGGCTCATTGATTACAAACCGATCGAGATACCAAACTTGTAAAAGGCTCCAATTTCCTTTATCTACTAATTCTAGCTCCGCCTGAGATCTTGCTATAGTATCGAATAGCCCGGGCGAACTCCTTTCCAACCGGCGAATGACATCCCAGTTTATACGAAAAGGAGGCGAAAGATCATAGGCATCAGAAACATTTATTCGCTGGTCTGGCTGTCGAATCAAGTTGCTGTCGAGAGATCTATATAAGCTCCAAAATCGATATCTATTAGTGAGAAATTCGGTTGACAATGCCTTAGAGATTAAGTGGACATGACGAAAGATGGGAATCAACATATCACAATCCTTCGGCGACCCAGGACTTTCTTTCCACGCCTTCAGGCTCTTTGCTAGATTCGTTGCTAGTACCTCAAAGAGCGGGCGAGGAGAACGATCCTTCATATGGTTGAAGAAAGTATAAGCCACTCCGTCAACGTGAAAAAATAGCCCGGGCCAATATTTCTGTTCGCCCTGGAGCCAGTAGAACGGTAGCTGCCGAGTCCAGTACATCGAACCTATAAGATCAATATCCTCAGCAGGAAGACAGGCTGGAGATGTCCAATCGCTATGCGCCTTCAACATAGAACAGCCACTGGAGAGGGTAAACCAGCCTGTAAAATCATTTACACTCCAATGTTCGAAGAATATCTTCCCAAGATTCGAGAAAAGAGGCAAAATATTTTGTATCTCCATGTTCATCACTTCTGTATCCCATAGCTTTGCACAACCACGACCAAGAACAAGGAACTTCACCTCTCGCAAATCTCGCAAACTGAGTTGTCCAATATCCCAACTGCATCCGGAGAGAAGTGTTCCAGATATAGAACAGTCACTGGCAACGGGCAGTGAGGCATCACCTAGGCGGTACGACTCATAGGGTGACCATGGGAAGGCATTGGTCGCGGAAGGAAGATAGAGGAGATCCAGCTTATAGTTAAACCATGTTCTGGGACCTGCCGTGCGTGTTGCAAAGGCAAGTCGGTAACCTATCTTATTTAGGGCTTGGCGAGATTCGGCACAAACATGTAATAAGGGGGGGATCGCAGCAACACTGTACATGCATCCTTCGCGCGTTAGCTCAAAGGCTAGTTGCGGAAAGTTGAGAAGCCACTCTATGGGAATGGACGGGGCGTTGTCAGTGGGCTCCCAAGGCTTGTACTGCGGCAGACTAGAGTGAAAACCGTAGTCCTCCAACTTGGTTTGCTTATAGCGACGAGATGACCACGGTATGCGCAAACGCCAATTATGAGCAAAATGGGCCAAGTCTGGATGCAGCCTAATATTCCAGCTATGGGTATCTTCCGTCATTCGAGCCCTGAACTTCTGAAAAGCATATTCGAAGTAGGACTTCCATCCTTGTTGCTTCCACGCGCCTTTCTCCTTGATATCGACCGGTCCTTCCTCTAAGCGGACGATCCTGCTGGGTGTCGCTAAAATATAGATCTTATGCCTGAGGTCGTAAGGCAGGTCGGGAAAAAAGTGAAATTGAGACCCCATAGCGATGGTATATAAGGGATCAAGAGCTGGTAGCGATTTCGGGAATGGGAAATAATTATTGGACCTGCGGACCAGAGTTAGGAGTAATAGGAAAGGAATAAACGTAGTACATTTCTATCCTAAGAAAGTTCGGAGGCGGCGATGTCTAAAATTTAGCTAGAGGTTCTAAAGAAAGGCTCTTAACTAGGGTAAACCCTAGTCACGTGGTACGTTCAATATAACTATCCCCTTAACTACTTCATACGTTAGGAAATCTATACGTGGGGTTACTTAGCTGACGCAGATTTGGCTTGTGTAAGTGCTTACAGACACCTGATCAAACAGCGAGAACTTGACAAGTTTCTGGAAGATGTCTTTCGGTGAAGTGTTGTAGTCGACCGATAACCCTGCTGCGTTGATCTCATCCGAGCTCATACCGAGCAGGGCATAAACCTTGTCGAGAGAGTTAGTAGGCTTGCGGGGGTGGTATATATCCACCAGCTCGCCAGCCACCGTAGATTCAGGTGGGCACTACTTGAATCCACAGGGTCCCGAATTTATAGAGCCTAATGACTTATTTGAAGAAGTTTGAAGGGAGGTGTTGTGGAAAAGAGAAAATGGAAAAAATGCATAGTATTCATATTATCAAACAGTGCTCGGAAGATAATTTACTTCTCATCATATTTGCCGCTGTAAGGGACGCGAGAAATGTATGGCGGCGTCGTTTAAGGTGGAAAGCTTGGCAGTGGGTGGGCGGGGACGACAAATGTTTAGGGACCATTCATCATTACATGCTGTGTTGACTGTGCACCCACCAATTAGGAAAAGTGTGCTTGAGGTACGTATCTTGAGAGATGCGGGATCTTAGTCGTTCAACAGAAGCTCCCGAAGATGTGCCGCAAGGTCCTCACTCTTAAGTACCTCTGAATCAAGTAAATTGAAATGCTAACGCCATAAATTCCTTCTTTTAATACTAATTTACAGTAGGCCTTGTGGTCTTCCCATAAGGGTCTAGAGTCTATATAATCACCTGACTGTACAATTAGCTTCAGCTATCCCGTACTTTGTTATTATTATTGGCTTTGAGCCTACACCTGGGCCAATGATCAATTAACTGGAAACTCAAGCTCCCTCCAGCACCCAATAAGCCGAAGGCCTGTCCGTTACCTAGAGAGGGATAGTGTGATACCCGAATATTACCTAGAACCTCATCAAGCGCTTGCGTTAATTCATTCCACATTAGATTGTTAAACTTTTCCACCGTCACATGCAAAGCTTGAATTGACTGACACTAATTTCATACGTCAGAGATGAGGGTTAAATGCAATTTATTAATCCCATTCTCCGCTTGTATGAAGGGTTTTGTGCTCTACGTCTTACCATCACCACTGAGCATCAATAAGTCCTGCCTCATGTCTTCAAAAGACCTTTGGAAGTCGTCCAAGTTTAGTGACTGTACGATTTCGTGCGGAGTGCAAACTTACGATGTCCACAAGTGCATTATATGTGCGCGTTCCCCAGTCATGGAGGCGGCTTTCTTTGGTAACTTCAAGGTAGGGTCTCTTTTCTGGAAATGCGGTAGTTCTTGAGAAACACTCCACTAATAAGGAAATAAAGGAAGCTGTGCACGCACACCTTCACACGGACGAGTATGAGCCTGCAGTAATTGGAGCCATGTTGGAGTATCTCTATACTGATACTTATACTTATTCGGACTCCACTGCTGGCCAGGCCATTTTCCATATCGATGTCAACGTGGTTGCCGATTACTATCAAGTTGACGGTCTCTTGAAGCTATCTGAAGATAATCTCGGGGACTTCTTGAGAGCATTGACGCAGCCAGAAGAGCTTCCCGCGATTATCAAGGCTGCTGTAAAAAAGCAAGTCGATCGAAAGTTGCAGTCTTTAGTTGCATCGGCCTCAGCAAGATTCATGGAATCGCTTGTCGATAATCCGGATTTTACGTCACTAGATCTCCCTATTGACTTCAGAAATCTCATTTTTCAAGCATGTGCATCCCGGATTGTCCACATGAAGTCAGCGGCAATTGAAGGCCAGGCCGAGCTTGACGTGAGCCTTCAGCCTTGCAATTGGACACTCAGAAGACATCAACTCAAGGAGGGTGAGAAATGGCAGATAAGGCGCGAATCTGGAACGTACAGGCTCTGCATAGAATCCACTAGATCTTTGAAGCGATAGATACGCATTGAATATTCCTATCTGCTGCCGTTAGACGAGCTGATTTTCGATATCATTTTCCCACAAATGCGTCCTAAGTCGTCAGCTCATATAGCACGATGATTGAATAACTGATATGTATAATAACTCATCATGGATTAAATAATAGCAGCCGCTTGCTGCCAGTCCGGCTAATGTTAACAAGAGGGAAACTTCATTGCAACCGTGGAACTGGAATCGCACGACGGGACGAAATTATGTGGGACGCAGCAACTCTGTCCAATAAGTGCTGGGATAATGTAGGAGAGAATGAAAAGTCAATGATACATTGTCAACCTTGCCAGGGTGACCGTCGTTTTGTAGAGGGAAGGTCCCGTGAGAGATTCACTGGCGATGTGATGAGCAGCAGGCGCATCTTGCCTGTTTGGAAGTGGCCATTGAAAGTTGCAAACACACTGGATTGGAGAAATAAATACTACCTGTCAGATGAGTGTCAGCTCTGTGGCGGCAAACCTCCAGGCCCATACAATTGTGGTCTTTGTGGAGCTTCCCCGTCTGGAAAATGACTGGGCTAGGGGGGGCATGTCACGGCTCTTATTTGCATGGAGCCGTATAAATTAAAAACTTCTGCATGATCCTTACTGGTAACTCCAAAATAAGAGAATCCACAGATGTGTTATAAGTCTTGTGCTATGGGTCGTGTGCTGAGATATGCTATGGGTCTTGAAATGTGCTATGGGTCTTGCGCTGTGGGCATGTGGCATCCTCCTATTGGTTGGAATCCATGTAAACTCTCAGGCTGCAACTTACCTGCATATTTGATACCACACTTTTGATCAACCCAACAATAATTTGATGCAGGGATGCACCTTGTTAGCTAAAGGCAAAAGAATCTGGCTGTAGGCAAACTGAGAACGATGATGACGAGCATGCAATACACACCATAAAAATCATACGATACCCTTCCGAATGAGGATTGTGGGCGATCTAGCCTGCACCCATTAAGATGCAATGGGTGGCTGCTAAGTCTACCTCTTAGTAGAATAAGCAATCATCCGAAGAGTGCAGAGGCATGTTAATTGTTCCCAGAACAGGCACACGAGCCACGAGCTACCGATAAATATGGATATTATATATTGCACTGCCACACTTTATAACAGAATCCTGGTAATGTTCTCCATTCCCTCACAATCACCCTCGATTGACCCATCCTAGCGTATACCCACCCCCAAAGTCAATAATCCAGGCGTTATCATCTGCATCATTCAGAACGTTATCGGCTTTAGCATCCCCACAAACTATTCTATGCTTGTGGAGAATCCGAAGCGATTCCCTGATTTGATGCTCCCAACGAAGTTTGAGCGAAGATGGAGGCTTAGAGTGCAAACGACATAGGCTGGGTTTAAGATAGTGTGGCTGGGTATTAAGAGAAATTTGTAGACTGAGGGGCAAGGCTGTGGCTTGTGTCACTTTGCAGGGAACGGTTATAGCGCGGTATTGGCATGCTTACGCCATTGCTGTCTGGCTAGAATTATCTGTTTGTCTTCCCCCATCTGTAGGCGCTAGAGGCAACGATTTCACGAAAACAGTCCCATCATGGCGAGCATGTACATAGGAAGCGTATCGTATCGAATATGGTTGGCCAAGGAGCTTTTGCCTGACCTCATACAATCCGCCCGATTAGCGAGGGAGCGGAGACACTATATTTCGAATTAGGCTCTAGCATTACCACAAACAGGCGACCTCTCAATTTTATGACCTAAGGTTCTCAGCACAACTAAAATGGCCGAAGTCAAGGGGCCGGCCACCACATCTGATGGAGGCGATAACATACCATCTATAGACTATTAACTCCATTGTATATAGAGTGGCCCTTTTCTTTGGAAAACTACCTAACTCCTACTGTATAGCACTATACATTTTATTTTTAATAATATAAACATTCCTATATAGTATTAAGTTGCATTTTTACTATATGCTTATAGGATTAACTCGATTTTTCAAGAATGAATAATTATCTATTAGTGCCTTTTTGAGGAAGTTGTCGTGAGCCAAACCGTTGAACGGCAAACTGTGATATGTCAAACTGATATATGGCAAACTGTCATATGTCAAACTGTCATATGGTAAACTGTTATATGAAAACCTGTTGCATAGCGAACAGTCATAAGGCGGCAAAGCAACAATTTCTTGCTAAATGGAGTCGTATCAGCTTCCATATTTGCCTTCCATGTGGCGATGGCTTCATCAAGCCACTGAGCCGAATTCTCATTTGAACAGACGGGGATACACTTACTCCTCTACTTATCAAAGTAGGTATTAATGGGTTCCTTCTTTGCTTCGAGGAGAGCAAGATAGAGATGAAACATTTCTTATCCAAGACCAAGTCGATGCCAGAGGCAAATGCCGCCATCATCCTCAGCTGAGATGGTAATTCCTCCTGACTGTCGTTCTTGTGAATATGCGCCTTGGCCTTGGTCGCAGCTTATAGTGGTCCGCTTTTTGTAAAAGCCAAATGCACAGGGCATGGTGTAAGAAGGATAAAATAAGACGTACCGCCAGTTCTTCCAAATTCATCTGCGGTTTTAGGTGCCAGTGCTCATGCGCTGGGTTGGAGCTAGCCTCATGCTCAGAGCAGGCCCGCCTAGTGGGTGAGGACTATCTGTCAATCGCGGCGATGCTGCTGATATAGCCCTCCCTTTTGGGCTGCCTCCTGTCTCTCTGGGATGCTCGCGGGCCTGCTCAGTCAGCTCTGCGCGGGCGACATCCACCAGGAAAGCCCAGAAAGAGCCATGCTGCAGCGTCAAAAGCTCATTTTCACTCACTTGAAAGAGACTGATTGAGTTTCCGCCTGTAAGCGCTTTGGCCATAGCCTCGTCGAGGGTCCCAGTGAAGAGATTCTAAGGTTGGTCCAGAGCGCTTAGTTGGAGGATCGGGAGGATAGATGCATCCCGATCATCTATAAGGCTTCGAACTAAAATGAGATGATGTACACTCTTCCGCATGCTGGCAGATAGTGCGATCTGCCCGCATTACCGAATGACCTGTTTATCTCCGTATTGACTCAATAATAACCTTGAGGAGTTCGAGGTGGATATAACTGGTCTTCCATGTCTCTCACTTACCAAAATATAAGCCGTTATTTCGGCTAAGCGAGGAAAGCAATAATACCTTTTGATTGAGATATCATACAACTGTCCCCCCCTCAGCATTAGCGGTATTAAAGTATGGCTCACAGGTCTTGTTGTAACGTGATGGAGCCCAGCTCGCGGAATATGTCACGTGATGACCCTCTTTAACGCAATGAATAAATAGCTTATTTATAGACCCTCCTTACTTAATAGAAATTTCAAGTCTTCTATTAATTCCGCTTCAACTGGTGACCGCTAGCTGTGGCGAATTACACTTGTGAGTACCGAAAACGCCCTACCAAGCAGACAGTATAACAATGGGGCCAAGAGATATACCGAAGGTGCCTTAGATCTCCCACACAAAAACAGATGACTTTCATCTCAACTTATACGCTCTAAAACCTTCAATTCGAAGACCCCTTTCCCGTTCAGGAGCGAGCTTTTGCTTTTGTGAAAGCGCTCTTTTATTCATACTTTGCTGCAGTGAAGCTGAACATGAGAGTTCATGCGCCTAAACCTCAGCAGCTCTACAGCTCATTACCAGTATAACAAAGCGCTCTATATTCAACACGTACGTTCCATTCAACATATCGCTTACTCTGCAACACTCTCAGCGAACTAAAACATGGGAAAGTTGACGAAATATGACCACATTTGATCCCACGAAGCGAAAATCCTGCGACACCCCCACCCCCCCTTTCCATACCGAAGCGCGCCGGAACGAATCCTCCAGCACCTGAATTGCTTCCCCTCTCCATCCAAATGCGACTGACTGATGCCAGATCCCTAAACAGTCTGCTGAGGCAACATGGTAGGGACCGCCTGTGCGTCCCGCGACTTCATTGGACCTCGCAGCACCTCGAGCTTCTCAACTCGCATTTTGTGAGGAGGAAAAGGAACAAGAACGAAGGAGAAGAATAGAACCATAACAGCCAAGAGTTTAGCGAGAAGATGGAAACAGCACGTCTACTGCAGCGCCCCAGCACGAACACTCCAAGAGATTTCTGGTTCGCTTTCTCCTAAGAACCTTTGGACTCCAACAGTGGAAGCAAGCAAGCAGGAAATGCTTCCGCGGGGGCATTCTGTACTACGTCCTAACATTTAATAGATCCAACCCAACCTTGTTTTGCGATCGGCGCGATGTCCAGAGACTTCGCTGATTCTTATGTGTATTGGCTCGGCCGCTATGCGATCGTGGCGATATAATTCGATTAGCATTCCGGAATACCATTCATAGCCTTGTCGCGGGTAGTAAAATACCATTTGGACGGAAAATGACCGATATCTATGGGACACTGCGCGGAGCTCAGCCTTCTCTTTCTACATACTGAAAAGCCTAGTAGCTACGATGGTAATGGATAAATTTGCTCATCACTCAATGCTTCCAAAGCTTTATTCGTTTCAACTCGAGTCTCAGGCATGTTAGGAGGAGTGCCCTCAACGTTGAGCGTGGGTGAAATCTTTGCTGGTTTATGTATAGCGGGCGCTTCGTCTAGAGCTGATGGACTCATAGCGGCCTCAATACGTAGGGTATCACCTGATGAATCATGAATGGGGGCCGCATCCCCCAATATACGGTACAAGAGAACGTTGTTGTAGGCACCTTGAAAAGTAGCCTCGAGGGTCTCAAGCTCAGATTCAGGTCTCAAAATGAAGAGGTGACTTTTTTACTTGAAAATTAGCCGTGTAGTATGGAGTGATGAGAGGCGTACAATAATTGTACGAGCCCCAACCCATCACATCCATACTCGTTCAATACGGTGTAGGACCTCGGGGGAGCCGAAGGAGGAAGAGTCTTTGTCTCGTAGGCGGTATGGAGAGGCGAGAGCTTCTGCAAACACTAACTTGGCGTAAGGCAATGCCTCTTGACTAATAGTGTGGAGACTTTCATGCTAAACAAAGACAGAGACTTGATTGGATTTGTCCATAGAGGTAATACCACAAAATAGTTGTCCAAGATGGGACCGCAGCAGGGAATTAGGATCTATTTTGTGGCAGGGCTCGTAAGAACGCCTCAAGAGGAAAGAGTTTTGGAATTCAAGAAGTAAGGCACACCTATTATACATAAGATTTTCCACAAAATCTAGCAATCAAGGTATTTCTCACAAGCTTGGAGTTTTTCCTTGAAGAGTTTAGTACAGTTCCGACATTTCAAGATAACTTTCCCTCCAGCACTCCGCACCCATTCTCCCAAGCGCTTTTTAATTATATCCAGAGCGGCCAGACTTCTCGTGATCGTCATTAAAGACACAAGAGTTGCTGCAGAGACTGAATTCGGTCAGTTGCTTTTCAGGATCAGGCTCGTTATAGCCGGAGCAGCCTTTGTTGCCTTCGATGTTGGGTCCAGAGCATCCAAAGTCGCTGACAGGGTGAGTATCAGGAATCAAGGCAGCCATTGGGCTTCATGAAGAGGAATTAGGATCAAGGTTATTGATAGTTATCGCTTAGTATCAAGTGCAGTCCGAAAGCTTGCACGTAGTTTTTTGAAGTTTAGATGTTGGAAGAAGAGAAATGGGAAAATGGTTGATGTATGAAACAACATTGGGGGATCTGATTGGTCTTTATATAAGTAGACGGAGGGCTAGGTAAGTCTACTCTGTCTGCCTTGCCCTCGCTAGTTTATCACTCAATCCAAAATTAGATGCCAGGGGCACCCTTACGACACTTATTCTAGGCCTTCTGCAGTCATCAAAGCCAGGAACTTCATGATACAAAGATGAGGAAGCCATTATCAGCATTGTCCGAGATCCAGCTAGAGGAGAGATTGTGTTGTAGGATTTCTGTTTAAGATCAACGCTATAATCAGGAGGTAGCGTTCTCGAGTCGTGGTGGGTTGTAATGGCGCGGGGGTTCGGGTATGTTGGGGCCTTGTTGGTGAGAAAATATCATCAATGCCTGCGTAAGAATCCCCCTCACTTACCTAGCGACACAAAAGTAGCAAAGAATAAAGGCTAGACAGCTATATAAATATAATTCATATGTATGGCTTTGTGGAATCCCATTACATCTTTCCAAACCTTGCTTCTACCTGTGACAAAGGACCCACCCAGCATCGAAATAAATCAGGGGCTATTATAGACACAAGAGAAGACATTAGCAGAAGACCACCAATATCGACTGGCCTCACAGAACAACCTCGCAGGAGCATACGAAGCCAACGGACAGGTGAAGGAGGCAGTCAAGCTGCTAGAGCATGTGGTTGCAATACGAAGACATTAGCAGAGGACCACCCACATCGACTAGCCTCACAGTACGCACTCGCAGGAGCATACAAAGCCAACGGACAGGTGAAGGAGGCAGTCGAGCTGCTGGAGCATGTGGTTAGGGGACCACCCTGATCGATTGACGTCAAAGAATCTGCTTGCGGATATTCTTGCGACTAATATTGATGCATCAGAGGACTTAAGTTGATGCCTTAGTGCGATAAGTCCGAAGCGGTCATATAAGAGCGTCGACGTGCCATATTTTAACACTGCTGTTGCTGCAGTCACTTTCGGGCCTTGACTTGTTAATAGCTAGAATTGATCTTATTAGCAAGGTACATTTTGTACAGTGCCCTTCAAATTACTAGATACACCCCTACGTGATGGTTCGTGCGGGAGGTCTGAAAGAGTCTGATTTGATGGGACAACCGAATTCGACGATTACTGTACTAAAACAGATGTTAGGTTTAGCGACACCCATTTCGCCTTTTACTGTAGAGTCGCTTTAAATTTAAAGTCTTTTAACTATCGCTCAGGTCTCTTCCGTATCTATGCCATTCTGCCGTAGATGATGGCGTTGGCTGTTTCTGGAGCTTGAGTGGTGTCTCCTTAGTAAGCCACCCTTGAGTGGTTACTCATGTTCACCCGCACCTCCATTTGCGAACTCTTGAGTTCAGAAATCACACACAGGACACAGTGAGGTATGGCCAAGTCATGATGTTCGGTAGGGTTTCGCTCCATAGCCCTGTATCATCTAGGGAATGGTAACATCATGGCCCGAAAGAACCACTCCTCACTTCCCTTTACTGTTCAGTGTGCTACAAAGGCTACGCGACATGACGGGTACTGCCATCGAGATTGGCACAATACCTCGGTAAAAGCTCAAATGCCCGTATTCTGCTGTGAAGTTTGTGTCCCGCTCTACTATGAAGTTTCAGAGGCATGGGGTGCCGGGTAATATGAAGGTCGTTTGTCACTAAATTGTTTAGACCTCTATTGATAGGTTTTTTGCCAGCACTGCGGCCTGTGTTCCGACGTATTCTCCCATCGGGAGCACTCAGCACGGAAAACGCTTGGAGACAGGTTGAAGCCATCAGGCTGTCTCAGATTAGATTACCAAGGGATATTGAAACCGGAAAGCCAAAATCAAGTCGAAGTCGAATAATGGAAAGTTTTGGGCGGATCAGATCAAGGGTTACGTAAACCAAGCTCTCCAAGAGTACTCTTCCTAATAATTGTGAACTTTACCATGTCTAGGGCTATCTTGATCGCGCCATAGGCACAGGTGTCTTTTAAATCCACACATTGAGCATGGTCGCTTGGACTAAAGCCGAAACGAGTCTAATCGGCAAGAGTGATGCGCCTAATATCTATTATACTCTATTACACCAGTTACTGTAAGCAAATGCTACAGGTAGCAACATAAGTCCAGGTACCCTAGCCGGGAGTGTCATTGGCGGCGTTATTTTTAGTGCTCTGATTTGTTTTATTACTGTATTGGCGATCCACTATCGCAAGAAGAGGCAGGCCAATAGGGATTCTTTGGCACAGCCAATCACTCTACCGAATTCAAACACAGATGTGGCGCATAATCCTGAAACTGCATCCCTTGGATGCAATATCATAAGCCGGGTTGAGCTAGAGGCGAACACAAACTAGCAAATGTGATTGGGCTTCAATTCTTGGGGCCTATTAAAGACGATGGCCAGTACATCCCCTCCACTACTGAGTTTGAGTTGGGCAAGGAAGTTCGTGCTGCCCACATCCGTTGTGCAAAGGTACTCATCTATGCGTTTATATATACTTGAGTTAATGTGCCGAACCTAGCTCATGGCTATATTGCTAAATAGTCTGGCAAACCCGAACAGGCCGACGTTGGCATTACCGGATAGTAATCCCATCTTACTAGCCAAAACCTTCCTATAGAAAGCCTTGGCAAGCCGACGGAGTATGCGATGAGAATTTCAGAATTTCTCGTATGATACCGCCGACCGCACGGAAGAGAATCATCTTGAAGTCGCCATTCACATGAGTATTGATTCGACGGATATGGATAGATTTCCTGGTCACTCCAAGATAGTACCCGCTTGGTCCTGTTTCTATTTCGGTTTCTCTAAATCCAGCTCCGACAAGCATAATATCAGTATTAGTAGCTGAGCCCCCCACGAACCGGATAGAGGCCCATTTGACTGTGAGGCTGTAGCCATCGAGGCTACTGAGGCCCACTTGAATAATATGCCAGATAAAAGCTCTGGCCAAGTCTAGAGATTGGGGTATTCGCCAGCTCCTTGGCTTTTAAATGGCAATAGAAACAGAAACTTTTCTTATTGATGTCTAGTTCCGCCCTAGACTTATTGACTTGAATACTGTCTCTGCTAGTCATAATCTGATAGTCAAAGCCTGACTCTGTGTAAAATAAAAGACTGTTGGTTTTACCTTATCAGGCAATAGTGTAATAATCGATTAAAGCCCCTAAAGGAATTCTCAACGAAGCCCAAGCTCTCCCAACCAGCGCAGGAGTGTTGTAGGGATCTAAAGAAAAGGAGATAAGAGCAGAGAAAAACTAGGAAGAGATTGAGCCCTGAGACGTGTTGTTCCCGAAGAACCATGGAAGTTTAGTGGTATCTCAGACGAAGGTAATACGGGGCCCAGAGCCACTTCCCCAGGAGACATGGACGTTATCATTAACGCCGACAAGCTCAAGACCCTCGACGGTTCCGGCAGGCTTACAGGCTGTT
Source organism: Clonostachys rosea (assembly GCA_026958235.1). NCBI lineage: Eukaryota > Fungi > Ascomycota > Sordariomycetes > Hypocreales > Bionectriaceae > Clonostachys > Clonostachys rosea. The sequence goes on from CP110206.1 coordinate 42,432, forward strand.
GGCTCGGTCAGGTATGAATTGTGCTTGGCATCCCAGGTGGCCAATCCGCCAAGCTTGGCGGTGATTCGGCCGATGTGGATGTTACGCTGGTTGCCGGGTCCCCAGCCACTCCTGGAGCCGGGGGCCGGGGCGCTGCTAGTGAAGACATCAACTTTCTTACTGCCTGTTAGTTGGTCGCTATTTCCGAGCTGGAACTCGAACTGGCACTTCTTGCCAGCGGGAGCCTGGGGCCAAGTGAAGGTTACGAGAGTTGTGATATCCTGCCCGTTATTGGAGGTGGACTTGTCGATGAGGCCTCCGCTCACACCACCGTTGATGGCGCCCGTGCCGACATTGTAATGGTAGATGGAGGAGGGCCCGAAGGAGCAGTTCATTATCTCAGAAGAGTCTGAAATGCGATCAATGGCGATTGAAATATTCCTCTTAGCGTAGCTATGGCTGTTTACGTGCGATCGGCAAGTAGGAAGCCAGCTTCTGGGTTGATGTCAATAATAATGAAATGTGATGGAAGGGAATTAATAGCTGAGTATTACCTTCCGAGAGATAAGCGTTGTAGATGTTGGGAAAACAGCAGTCGACCCCCTAAGATGCTCAACTGTGACTATTGTCTTTAATGTGAATGATTGAATGTGTATTGATAACTAAAATGCTAATGAAATGAACATTGGCGCAGGACGTCCCTTATATACCTAGCTAATGTGCCTTCTTTCTAGATTAGAACAGGCTTGAAACTCCTTTTAGAGAGAAACTAGCGTGTGCCGGAGGACATGTCCCTCCTCGGCAACAGAGAGGTACCACCAGCAGCAACCCAATCATGCGAAATCCTATGATGGAGCTACATCGTCACTTGCATTCCAGGCAGCCATATCTGCTCACGAGGTCTGCACCCTTTATTCAAGCTTTTAAGGTGCGTTGTCATGTGGAATCTGATGCCATACAACAAAAAGATCTCCCCTTCAAAAGGTTTGGTTCTGCAACCACCTTCAAGTCTAAGTAGCGTTTAGCAAAGAATAGGTACCGCTAAAAAGACATTCCAATCAGCACGTAACTGTAAATCATCTAGCCACCTTACCTCTAGTTAAAAGCCTCTTAAGCTTGAAATAGGGTCACAGTAGAAACAGTTTGATGTGGGCCGTGAGCTAGATCTGCAACAGACTAAAATGAGACCTGTGTCACAGTCTTCATCAATTGAATTTGCCTTTGAGTTAACTGCTAGGTGTGAGTTACTTCGCGTTGCTTGTTATCCCAGTAGTTAGAAAGTGTATCTAATTGAAACTTATATGCCGGAACATTCTGATCGTTGGAAATGTCTTTTTCCGGATAGTTACTTCATAAGCTGTATTAAGCTACTAGCTTATATAACCATCAGTATTCGCTGCTGCTATGCTACTTACTACCTATAAATCTCCTAGTTACTGAATACTATTAGTTAAATACATTACAACGGCTCGGTTTAGGTACGGCGAACCTTATCAGGCTAGTTAAGAGACTTAGTATCTTCATTAGCAAGAGAAGGTTGTTTATAACCAAGCATAGCGCGAGATTTGCAGAAAGACAAGGATTGCCAATGTTCATGTGGGCTGAGTCTGGAAGTGGGCCTCGGCCGCCCTCGACCGTTATAGTGCCGCATCTTTGAACTTACACAAAAGATAGGCTTTTTCGAGGGCTGGAACATTCCGAGAAAATGCAGTGTTCAATAAAAGGAACCTTCTAATATTAGGGACTACAGATGCACAAAGTGGCACACCACTTAGGCACTTTATTATTGCGTTTAACCATTTCAACATTTAAGCTAGCTGCAATTAAATTTAGAAATTCAACTTAATCGCAAATTCCATTGACAAAGTTTGTGACATAGGACTATAATTACGGCACTTGTTTTGCTATAGATCTAATTGCTTACGCGCTAGATACTACTGGCAGGAGACGAGCAACTTACCAGCGAGTGTTGCGCTACTAATGCCGAGCAGCTATATGCAGCTACCACATATTTACATGTGAATCCAATTATTGTTTACCGGAAGCTAAACAATATAGATTATGCTATAACTATACGAATAGATCTGATATTAATCCACTGGATAAAGCGTGGTGTTAGTTATATGGCTGTTTTGCAAATATAGCTGAAATTTAGACTACTTCAGGAGCCTAGGCATTTGGTCAGTTAAATTTATGCGCATCAAATCAATGATTTCTTGCAACTGGTTAGCAACTATAATCAATAATATAATAATGGGTTCAGCCACATAAAGGTAGATCTAAAAATCTAGATCGGTCTTAAGCATTAAAGGTAGCATCAACATCATAACGATCACATAATGGCCTCAGCTGAACAGAATAAATAAGGAAAGAAGGCCTATGACTCATTTTTTTTTCTAGTATCTATAAGTACCTCCCGATATATTGTGAGGATAGATGGTGTCTGGTACCCCTAATGGAGAATGAAGTTTACCTACCCTCCAAAGTCTTTTATTTGTCTCATTTCACCAAGAATTCGAGAGTGTCAAATCTGTATCTTACCAGGTTAGTTGGCCAGACTTGAGTTTATCTGCCCACCTTCCTCGTTCCGACGTTATCCGCAAAGCTTTGCAGTTTCCGCAATCAATGATCAATTTGAAGTTTCAAGGAAATAAAAACGGGCATTAAGCATATCAGGCTTCGGCAATTTTATCCGTGGCAGCCGGATCTTCCGGGAATCTAGATCTCAGTCCATATTAGTCTGTATTGGGAGTTATGAGTGCTGATGACGAAAATGATGATGTGCCGTTAGGGTTTGTTGGTGCCAAGCGGGCGATAGGAAGGTATCGTCAACTACCGAGATAATCCGTGAGGATTGAAGCCCGCAGCCCAGCCTGTTCGAACGCACACACAATTTGCTAGCAATAACATCAGGAATTCCGTGGAAGCCGGTCCGGCTGCGAATGCAAAAGTAAGGTTCAATCACACGATAGCCGCAGCCGCGATGCAACCGACCTGGAAGGATCAGTTTCACCGAGAGGGGTCAGTTGACTAGGTTGGAAGGTGACAGCCTAATCGGGCCTGATCGTCAAGACCCTGACCTATCGGCTTGAGCAGCCCTAGCCGGTAGGGTCAACCGCGAACCTGCTGACTTGACGATCAACCGAATACCGAGTTAACTGTGCCCACATCATTTCGTCAGCCTTGATGCTGAAGACTTCGTACGGCACCCAATTGTGTCTTTTTCTTGTACAAAACTCAACCATAATCCTCATGAATGCAGAGGATATCATCATCAAGCTCGAACTCGTAGTCTTTCCCCCGTAGGGAGGCCATCAATAGTAGGTCTGCCAGATTTAAGCTACCAGCAAACGATGTCTAAATCACGGGAGATCATGAAGTGAACAAGGAACAGATCTTGTCTCGGGTCAAGGTCAGAAAACCGCCCTTTGTAGACTGTTTGAAAGACTGTTTGAAAGAAAGGGGATTTCTCTGGAAAATGGTACATACAATTACATATCGCCAAATCTTTCAAAAAACCTGGCATATTTTGATCAAGCCAGTGCTATCATTAAAATTCAGGTATTAAACGAAAATGCCACTGGAAATAAGAGGCGGAATCTAGACCACGGTTACACCCGCTAGCATTCCAGCCCATAGAATTCAGATATTAGTAGGCCAATTGTATAAACTTAATCATTGATGTTGTTGTTAGGTCTTTATTTGGGCGCGAACATTTGTACTATGTATAGAAAGAAGAAGTATTTGTATTGACAAATATAACATCCAGATAAGCTTTTCGGTGGTTATACTGGAGAGAGTCATAGTCCTTAAGCTAAAAAGGAGATATTGCAGATAATCTTCCTAGTCCAGGCAGATTTGCATTCCAGCAAGAGCCGAAAGCCCGGCATATCATTCACCTGAGGGCCTAGAGTCTCAGCTGAATGCCTAAAGCTAATCCAATTCATATTCTCTATAAAGCATATCGCCATAAACCCTAAGTAACCATAATCGGATAAAGTCTAGGCTCACCAAGTAGATATTAGAATTCTCTCTATAAAGCATGTCGCCATAAACCATAACTGCTCCTTTCGGCCTGAGCGGTCAGGGAGGGTTTTGGTGATACATTGGCAAAGGAAGCGTGTTGACAGGTCATGATATTAGTTTTGCGGATGTTCGGCACCATTGTGAATGAGAGAGTGCACGCAGGTGGGGTTGCTGGTGGCTTATGCACCAATGAAAACGCTATCAGTTGTCACAGAAAGGAGCGCGGCTGGGGAGTAAGCACTGTCAAGGGACCTGTCTTATGACGGGACGACGGGCGTGGCGGATCAGAACAGAGAAACCATCCCCTCCCCTTGTTCAAGGGGAACGAGCTAGCGAAGCAATATCTATGATTGGTGCCTTCGGTGTGCCTTAAGGGAAGCCTTGACTCTGTGCCGTCTGTCTGCCAAGAGATAGCATGGAGGCCACAATCCTGAACCCGCCCGCGATTAACCGGCCTTCGCTTCGGGCATACAAGACAGGCTCCCTCAACCAGTTCATACTCTCTGCTCTGGCCCCTGATTCCGTATCCCCAGCTCCCAGCACAGCCATTTATCAGCCGACGCGTGATCTTGTGCCAGCGAGGGTGGTCAGCAAAGAGACCGGGGCTCTTCCATGTGGACCGCCTTAAATGTCTGAAGGATTTAAACCCTTCCCTTCTCTGCTCTTCTTCCCTTCTATCGTCTATCCATATTTTCTTCGGTTACACAGTCTAAGTTGGCTGCCAACATGCCGTTTCCATTCACTCTGCTATGTGACCTTCTCAACCGACTTGAAAGAAACCACAAGCCATTGACCGTCGACAAGACCCAGGAAGTCCACGCCCGAATCGTTGTCTCCTGGTTTCACAAACACAATGAGGCCATTCCACGACGAGGCTCAGGAGCCATTGCTTTCCTGTCATGTCTCTTTCCTGAACGGCGACCGGATCGTGGTTCAACCTATCAACAAGACAACTCGAAAAGATGATAGAACGAGCACAATGCCTTGGGCCATCTCGAGTGAGCGATCTGCAGCGGTGGAAAGCCAATGACGGTGCAGACTTTGCGTCTTGCGTTGAGCTTGTGATGATCATAACAGACTGCGAACCCAAGCTCGGTCCGAATGTGACTCTGAACGAGATTGACGAGGTCCTCGATCAGATCGCTGCCTCATCACCATTCTCATCCGTGGCTCTGAAAGAGAGGGCTAAACAGAAATATGGCCAATCAATCCGAAGGGATAATTTGCTTTTAACACTGTTCCGGAGACTGCGTAGCTCTGAGGCCAAGTGGATGATTCGCATGCTATCTAAGTGCTTGTGTCCTCCGACTGCTACGCAAAAACGGAGAAGGGGCAACCAGCTCCACGCTTTGTGGTCCTGCGCTGCCGCTTTTTCGGAGCAGTTGGTGGGCGGCATGACCGGTCGCAAGTGTAGGTAATTGTATATTGAATCGGTAAGCAAAGCATCGCCATCCTAATCAGAGGCTAGGATTTCGTAATACCCAATTTAACAAAGTTGTCCTTGTTTCCAAGGGCCTCTTGATATTTGCCTGGACCTCAAGTGGTTATAAGCAGCTTCTATACCCGCCTCTTTGACAGCTTCTCTTCGGGGAACGAGTGGCAAAAAATATCTGCAACGGTCAACCCTTTTAATTCCCTTCAATCATTAATACCCACCGTCTGGCAGGCTGCAGATCGCTTTTAAAATTAGCATAGTGAATTTTTAGACTCTCATTTGTAGCGTCAGGGCATATTTGACGAATGTATTCCTTAAGCGCAAGATTCTTTGCGCTTTCGCCGCGTTTCCAGCCACAACGGGGCCAAAACTTCTAGAAATTTAGCGTAACATTGTAATGATCTGATTTAGGCCACAACTCGACGTAGAGAATGTAGGCTGTCGCTTTTTCCTAATGCCCGCAGAATGTCGTGATAACCTCATTACTGCTCATGAGGTAGATGTGTAGTGCTATTTGGTAAAGGAAAAGTCTCCCTTAGAGTGGCACCGAAAAGGCCATTAAAGGTTAGATGGTCCCAGTGCGATCCAAGAAAACTAACAATTGTGTCTTGATAGAGGTGCCGAAACTGTTTTGCTGGTTTACAGGGTTCTGATGCTTAAGTAGCAGTTAACTTTGATTGAGCGCGGTTGCTGCTAGCCCTCTTGTCGATAAGTTCGTGCATCTTGGGAGGGGAAAGAGCAGCTAAGTTACAGACCTCATTTCTAGTGCTGAAATTATCCGCGCCAGTCAGTGTATCACTGTGCAAATAATTATCACTACGGATTTCGGCTTGTCTCGCTTCTCTAGCTACAGATGTAAGGAATTGCACATCTCTGTTCAGTGCTGTAGACTTGGTAGAACATCTCAAAATCCGTTGGCGTATCACCCCAAGGCCTAAAGCTCGATTGTGGTGAAAAGGATGCTATGTTAAATGTATGGCGTTCTCACTGGCTCTAAGAGATAGAATCCGATTGCATCGTTTATCTCGCACTCTCCATACTAAGAAATGCATTTTCCAACTATGCAAGGTGGATGACCTTCCCGGTATATATAATCTCAATGATCTCCAATACCCAGAGCACACTACACTATATGCAGAAAATTCTCTCGCGATTTTTCAGCGGAGGGAATTATTCCGGTTTTTGAATCTTACATTCGTCAGGATTTGGTTTTGCAATCTTGGAATTGGGGTCTCCTGGATTCTTAACGACAAATAAAGATTGCCTTGTAACAAATATCAAATATCCAAATTGTCATCGAATCAAATCATGCCAAGCGACAGTGTTTTCAAATTGTCCCAAATTGCTTGTCAACTTTTGAGTTTGCTTGCCCGTGGAAGGAATACAGCTCCTTTTGCTGCATATATAATCCATTGCTGTCCCACCTGCAGAGCGAATTCTGTAGAGAGAAAAAAATTCGCGCTGAAATCTCACTCAACTTCTCAAGCTTGCTTGCGTGTAGAATGAGAGACAGCTTCTCGCCGCATATAGGAGATGATCAACTTAGTATGCGACTAGGAAGCGGCTACCGTGCAAGAAGGAAGAAATGAAAATCCACCCTGAAATATCATCCATGGTACCAAAATTGTCATCAATGCTCCAATTTCCCAATCATAATCCCTGTAGGTTCATCTGCATATTTGCAGTACTTCTCGGGGGGACACTCCATTATAACATCTCAACTGGTCAGCTTCATAGCAAACAGAGCATAAAATCATACTTTTACTTAACAATTCACGTACCATTGCAAATTAGTCTTTACAGGTTCCGTCTCTTTTACTATACCCAGATGGGCACTTGCATTGGCCACCCTGACAAGTCTTAGGAGCCACGCACTGCAGCTAGTTAGCTCTATAATAGAAATTGGAGAATTTTACTTACTGTTGCACAATCATTTCCACAAGTGCCAGATGGACACTTGCATTGGCCACCCTGACAAGTTTTAGGAGCCACGCACTGCAGCTAGTTAGCTCTATAATATAGAGATATAGGAATCCCACTTACTGTTGCACAATCATTTCCACAAGTGCCAGATGGGCACTTGCATTGGCCATCCTGACAAGTCTTAGGAGCCACGCACTGCAGCTAGTCAGCTCTATAATAGAAATTGGAGGATTTTACTTACTGTTGCACAATCATTTCCACAAGTGCCAGATGGGCACTTGCATAGGCCATCCTGACAAGTCTTAGGAGCCACGCACTGTAGCTAGTTAGCTCTATAATAGAAATAGGAGAATTTTACTTACTGTTGCACAATCATTTCCACAAGTGCCAGATGGGCACTTGCATAGGCCATCCTGACAAGTCTTAGGAGCCACGCACTGCAGCTAGTTAGCTCTATAATATAATATAGATATATAGGAATCCTACTTACTGTTGTACAATCATTTCCACAGGTGCCAGATGGACACTTACATTGGCCATCCTGACAAGTCTTAGGAGCCACGCACTGTAGCTAGTTAGCTCTATAATAGAAATAGGAGAATTTTTAATTTTCTCTTACTGTTGCACAATAATTTCCACAGGTGCCAGATGGACACTTGCATTGGCCATCTTGACAAGTCTTAGGAGCCACGCACTGCAGCTAGTTAACTCTATAATATAGAGATATAGGAATCCCTCTTACTGTTGCACAATCATTTCCACAAGTGCCAGATGGACACTTGCATTGGCCATCCTGACAAGTCTTAGGAGCCACGCACTGCAGCTAGTCAGCTCTATAATATAGAGATATAGGAATCCCTCTTACTGTTGCACAATCATTTCCACAAGTGCCAGATGGACACTTGCATAGGCCATCCTGACAAGTCTTAGGAGCCACGCACTGCAGCTAGTTAGCTCTATAATAGAAATAGGAGAATTTTTAATTTTCTCTTACTGTTGCACAATAATTTCCACAGGTGCCAGATGGACACTTGCATAGGCCATCCTGACAAGTCTTAGGAGCCACGCACTGTAGCTAGTTAGCTCTATAATAGAAATAGGAGAATTTTACTTACTGTTGCACAATCATTTCCACAAGTGCCAGATGGGCACTTGCATAGGCCATCCTGACAAGTCTTAGGAGCCACGCACTGCAGCTAGTTAGCTCTATAATATAATATAGATATATAGGAATCCTACTTACTGTTGTACAATCATTTCCACAGGTGCCAGATGGACACTTACATTGGCCATCCTGACAAGTCTTAGGAGCCACGCACTGTAGCTAGTTAGCTCTATAATAGAAATAGGAGAATTTTTAATTTTCTCTTACTGTTGCACAATAATTTCCACAGGTGCCAGATGGACACTTGCATTGGCCATCTTGACAAGTCTTAGGAGCCACGCACTGCAGCTAGTTAACTCTATAATATAGAGATATAGGAATCCCTCTTACTGTTGCACAATCATTTCCACAAGTGCCAGATGGACACTTGCATTGGCCATCCTGACAAGTCTTAGGAGCCACGCACTGCAGCTAGTCAGCTCTATAATATAGAGATATAGGAATCCCTCTTACTGTTGCACAATCATTTCCACAAGTGCCAGATGGACACTTGCATAGGCCATCCTGACAAGTCTTAGGAGCCACGCACTGCAGCTAGTTAGCTCTATAATAGAAATAGGAGAATTTTTAATTTTCTCTTACTGTTGCACAATAATTTCCACAGGTGCCAGATGGACACTTGCATTGGCCATCTTGACAAGTCTTAGGAGCCACGCACTGCAGCTAGTTAACTCTATAATATAGAGATATAGGAATCCCTCTTACTGTTGCACAATCATTTCCACAAGTGCCAGATGGACACTTGCATTGGCCATCCTGACAAGTTTTAGGAGCCACGCACTGCAGCTAGTTAGCTCTATAATATAATATAGATATATAGGAATCCTACTTACTGTTGTACAATCATTTCCACAGGTGCCAGATGGACACTTACATTGGCCATCCTGACAAGTCTTAGGAGCCACACACTGCAGCTAGTTAGCTCTAGTTGTATAGGATAGAAGGAATTTACTTACTGTCAAGCATTGAGCTCCGCAATTACCGCCACCAGACGGGCATACACACTCGTGATTTTGACAAACCCTGGGAGATACACACTATTATTTCTCCCGTACAGTGGTTAGCTTTCCAGATTGTAGAGCACAAAATCATGTTTTAATAAGAACACGCACCAGTGGGCAGCAACACTGAAAGTCATTATGTGCTGCAGCTGAAGCACATTGTCCAACATTACTCCAACACGGCGAAAAATGGTCTTGGCACCAGTGTGCACAGTCACTGTTGCCCCCTCCCTGTGGAATGGCCCAGGTAGTGACAGCTGCCGCACCCATTAGCGAGAACTACAGAACGCCACGTTCAGAGTGCCTCCGAAACTCACTAAGAAGGAGCCAACTCAGCAAGAGGAGTCCTGCCATTGCAAGCCGCTTTGGTATATACACTCGGGTCTTTTGGTGAATAGTTAGGTATGAGGTGCAAAGAAGCAGAGGAGAAGATGAGCAGAGGAGAGGAGTAGAGGAGAAGATAAGTAAGGAAAAAACAAGCTAGTTGCTGAGAGACAACACTATACTTTATATTCCCCACAGAGGACCTACATGGGGAGAACTAACTACACATATACTCAATCCTAAAATATACTACGAGGATCTATTAGGTAAAAATCCGGAACCAGAGCGCCGCCTGGTCTAGACTTATCAAACAGGATCTCTTAAAGACGTTAGGATCTTTATTGGCCTTTTTCTCTATCCGAGGGGGATGGAATCCTCAAACCACATACGTAATGCCAGCCAGCCACCTCAATTGCACCAAGTTACTAAGATGCTCGAGGTTGTGGGTCACCCCTCTACCGTCCAGGAGGACTATATTAGAAAATACGAAAGTACTGTAAGTGTAATTTCTTGCTGCGTAATTCGTCATTCTGTCGTCAAAATCTCTTTTAACTGATTAGAGAGCCAGGAATTGAACGTACGGTAACGTCATTCACAAGCTAGTGAGACACATCATCACAGAAACACATCTCCTCACTTCAAACTCTACCCTTCCCAACATGGCAATGCCCCACACTAATTAACGAAAGTGATATGATTCTAGCCCCCCAAGCTATGAAGAAGACCCATCTTTAAGTTCAGGAGGCGCTGCTAAAATCTATAACATTAGTCATACAACTATCTCTCGTTCGAACGTCATAATGATAACTCTTCGTGACTTGCGGCTAGTTACTAGCGTGAATCCAGAGACAGCTGAACAGTCAGGACAAAATGCGACTGGCAACCAAAATACTCTGCTTTCTTGTCATATGGGGCATTTAAGTTTAGATGGCGAGAGAGAAATACGAGCACGGGATGCTAGAAAGCGACGGGCTAAATTCATTCTCTCAATAGTTAAATTATACAAATCTAGCCAGCTGCCGCTACAGGGCTTATCTAAGTTTCTAGTATATATCCCGACCTCCCACTGAGTTCCGCCTCCGACGCCGCATGCAGGGAACATAGGAAGAGGTAGTGCAAATTCCGCTTCCCATAGCTTTTACTATATAGTGTCGTCATTGTTATGGACGCCGTGTGAGGTAGATTGGTCAGGGTAAATCCTAGAGGCCAGACTTGGAGGGTTAGAATCAACTGCTGGATGGTTTGGGTCGCGCAAAGGCTTGTACTATGCAAGAACCCAGGTGGGAGGCCTTGGCCTGGATTGCAATGTCTGCAGCGACATCAATTGGAAGCCCTGGTTAGCCAGCTTCTTCCGCGTGGTCTAGTTCCTACCGCTTTTGTCGCTACCAAGGCCCGTTTTTTTAGTGTCTGCAGCTGTATGCCGTCATCTTGAATTTGAACCCATCAGTTCTCGCCTCCTTACTGAGGTCCGAGCTATCTCTGTTTAGAGCTTATATACCTTCAGTAGAAGTCCTGCTCCAGCTATTTCTTACTCCCGCTATAGATATGGAATTAATGAAGATAGATGCTAGATCGTCCAGCGCATATGAGCTGGTAAATGCAAGATCATTTCAGCGAGGAGCTCCTTGGACGGCTCCGCTATGAAGATGAGATCTGCTGTGATTTAATCATAGAAGTAGCATCCACAAGGTGTACCAGCGAGATTTCGTAGCTAGTCTCCATACCTTGGTGTTGAGTTCCAGCCCTGCCAGCCCAGACATTTAGGAATGGCACCACCCCCTGCATCGAAAGGCCAATATACCGACGGCTCTTTGTTACGATCCGTTCGCCATCACGTCAACCACCAGCTCCTAACGCTGAGCAGCGCCTCGAAGGGCTTCCCAATGATGTCTAGTATATCTTATTCCACGGCGCAGATATTCATTCAGCGCAAATATCTTTTTATTTTAATAGTCTAAATATCAGATAATATTCATTAGGCCAACCGTGTGACACCGATATGCTACATATCTCTTGAGTTCTGGCTAACGAATAACCTTGCCGCTTACCAGCCTTGTAAGCCCTCGTACGACTCTACTGGGCTCAGTGTCAGGACCACTCCCTTTTCAGGAGCTGAACCTACTTGCAGTAAATACCAGAAAGTCTGTTGCCGCAGCGCACAACTGCTAATCCTTGTTCTTGTGGAAATCAACATAGTCACGGAAGTATCTTATGGCTGCTTCTAGCTCCATAATTCATGCTATTCCTAAATTCTACCTTCCGTGGCAGAATGAGTATAAACTCCGACTTAGATAGACACGGGGCAAGCGAACCTAGTCCAACAACAGTATAGGAGCTGAAAGGTCAAACGAAGGCTCACCACTTTTCTCGTACTTCTAGTCAGTACTTTTGACTCATACACATAACTGACTCAAGACGCAGTCACTATATTGACGCTGGGAAGGAATGAGAAATTTGAGACTTGGAGCGAATTAGTTATTTTGGAACCCGTCATCAAGCCTGAAATTATTTCAATATTAGGATTACAAAAAGCTAGGTGGCATCGCCAACTGCCGTTTAATAGCCTGGACGTAGAAGATCAATAGGCCAAAGTCAACAAGTACTTTCCCTTTATGTGGTTAGCGATGATAAGGCCTCCCAGCATGTGACTTATTAGGTCATCGATAGGGGTGGGGAATAATGGATATGCAGCAGACATAATGTTTAGATTTCCGGCGCACAAGAACATAGACATCGGCATCGTATCGGCAACTTATTTGATGGCATCTGTGAACTAGCCGATTAGTTGCTCTTGTAAAGCGCCGTGGATAATCCGCGACGCTCCACTTCGCCATGTTTACTAACATGACAGCTGTCCCAAAAGTCTCGCTTCTTCCTCTTCAACCTCTATCTACATCCGCCTGCCAGCTTCTGTGGATAGTGGTTCTGGAGCAGTTGTTGGGTAGCTTCCAGGCGGAAAAAGTCACACCGCGTGCTTATTCACGTGCTTTGGTGATTTTCTCCTTGTCCCCTCGAAGCCACCAGTTGCCATCCAACTAAGACCGTGGAGCGCATGCCTAAAGTCTGTCTTGTTGTGGAACAAGGGCGAGACACGCAACTAATCGCGTAATAGGAACTGTTGGTCGATATTTATCCAAGCTCAAGTTGAAAGATATAGCAGTACCCGTCTTGTCTCCAAGCTCTGGTCTACGACTGCTTCGCCGATTTTGTTTCGCCAAATCCGAATCCACGGTTGTGATTCAAGTCGTCAGAGGCTACATGAGATTCTCACAAGCTATCCCCAATACGTCAAAGAGATACAGATGGACTGGGTTGTTCCTGAGAACCCGCTACTCAATAGCAGCCTTGGACTATTAATAGGCGCGGGCAGGCTCTATTTTGCGCTTGTATCTCAACACTATAGTGGTTGAATAACCTTGGTAAGGAAGGAAATAACCTAAGCTCTTCTACCTTTTTTTCTTATTGTGTATGTATTTTTTTATCTTTAGACCTTGGAATTGGTGTATATCAGTGGGATATAGTAGAGAGGGTCGATTCAAAGCTAGAACGGGCATGAGAGTAGAGCTGATAAGCTCTGGGAAGCTTGATAACCTTAGTCGCTTTAATATACCTTCCGTCTTTCTTATTGGACTAAACCAACCTGAGAGTGTTATTATTATTATAATTATTCAATATGAGTTTCAAGTTGAATAATAAAACTGGTTATGTTTTCTTGGCTCTGGAAGCCAGATCATCTTAGCATGGCTTGATGATTTATCGCAACGTTTCCCATCAGTGAAGCAGCTCACGCAAACATCGAAGTCATCGTCATAACATTGACAACAGTCTGTATTTTCTACAACAGCTGACGAGTAACTCAAAATATCCTTGAATCCCTACTTTGACATGACAGTGGTGTTACAAACAAAACCTCACCATGACGAGTCACTTATAGGTCACCCATTCTCTCGTGCCCAAATGGGATCACCCCTCAAAACCCAAAATTGGGACCTAAAAGGTAATTGCCAAAATAGGAAAGTACCATTTCTGATTGCTACCCTACGCAATACGTTTCCTATTTGGGCCACCTTGAATACCCTAGAATCACTCCTATTCTTGCAAATTTCCTCCTCACACTCAATCTCTCTCTTTTAAATTCATGGTGGGTACTTTGAAGTACAAAAGTATATTTTACAAGTTCCCAAAAGTCCAGAAGGGGCCCACATATTAGCTACAAATGCACGCTCAGCCGTTAGTAGCCCAGCGTTGAACGTACTCTTAAGTATATATAAGTATAGACCCTAAAGGGGCCAAACCAAGAGCTAGCAGAATTAGTACCTGCCTTAGTCACTTAGGTGCATCTGATTTTTAGGCACGTGACTCAACAGTCCAATTCGATCGAACATGTTGGATTGAACTAGGTATAGTTATGAGCAGAAAAGGCTTCCTCTTTTACACTTGATTGCCCTTTCTCGACTTACCTAAAGGTATTTGAGGTAATTCGCGCTAGAACTGGTCTATCTTTCAACAGCAAATAGTTCACCATCCAAGGATTCACTGATATTATACAAGGGCGTTATGCATTATAGCCGAGTGTCACCCAAAGGTTACGTGTTGGGCCATCAGGGAAAGTAAGGCTTGTAAGGTACCGTGATATGCTGCTATGTATTAAATTCAGAAGGTTAGGCTTAAAAAAAAACGAGAGGTTATATGAAAGTATAGGTGCCCCTAATTTGTATTTGAAATAGTGGATTAGCAAAGTACAGAGCCTCATTTGCAAGCCAACAGCTTTTCGCAGGTCAGCTGCCAGACCCACCATAAGGGGGAGGCAGTTACGGCCTTGTATCCATCCCAAGTAGCTTCAATGTCGGTTATTTTGAATAATTTCCAGCCAACAACACGAGATTGGTCGTGAGGGCACCTATCAAGCAGGATGTTCATCATGCCTGGTACGCTCCGGGGTGAAGTTGTTACTATATAGTAATGGAGGCAAGCTTTGCTGAGAAAGTTATAATTAGCTACCGAAGCCCTACATGTTATTACGACTGCAGGCTGCCGGAGATCCTATCAGCAAAGCTTAGCCGCTTCCGCAATCAATAATCAATTTAACGTTTCTAAGAAATCGAAGTGGCATGAAGAATATCAGGCTTCGGCAGTTTTATCCGTGAGGGTCGGATCTTCCGGGAATCTAGATCTCAGTCTATGTTAGTCTGGATTGAGCTTTATGTAACGAAAATGATGATGTGGCGTTAGGCATATTTAGTAGCACTCTTGGTTTATATTATTAACCAGCTGGCAGGAACATTCAAGCCATGACATCAGGGTTATCAAGTGGTCTGCGGTCAGACTGGCTCAGGCGGCTCAAAGTTTTCTACTATATACGCAGATCTAGACGCGGTACTCGCTGATATGAAACAGTTCATGTGAAAATCTAACATCATATGCTTGGCTTTCACATGCGAGACTTAGTTGTGGCTGTACCATACATGCAAGAGTATGAGAAGGGTTATCAGCTGAGAGAAAATGCCTCCGTTCCCCAATGAAGCCAACTAGACCCCATTCCGGTGCCGTTAGCTGGCAGCCCACCGCTAAATAACGTGAGAGAACGCGCCCACGAGAATGCTGACGGAAAGTTACATCATCACATGTGACGATGAATAAACCTTGGAAGCAGACGACCCCAACCTAAAGACTACAATATAGTTCAAGCATCCGGTTTATGATAAGTTGCCTGGTGAAGTAAACCCTGACACCCATGCCTTGCGTTGGCGAGTCCCTACTGAATAATAGCTATATCAACTTGAGTAGAGTTGGTTTTTCTGCCCCCCCCCCCCATTGGATCCTAACAAGCGACAGCGGATTCGAGGTGTGAGGGGGAAGACTAGAGCGGTATCTTTTCCTGGCAGCGTCAAGGACTAGCTGGAGCGAGGGTTCTCGGATGATTTTGCAAGAGTTAGAGCGTTCATCTACTGTTACGGTCTGGACAGAGACTGATGAACCAGAATTCGACCACAGAATGGTCATCCTACGCCAGGGTGACCAATACTCCTTTGGACTAATCGAAGAGCATCTATTTGCAGATACTTAATAGACTAATTAATTTTCTTGCAACATGCTCGATATCACTGTGGAGTTTTCGCAACAAGTCTAGACCTTTCTGAAAGCTCCAAGCTTGAAGACAGCGTAGAGCTCCAGTGAGAGAACCGGAACCCCCCCCCCCCCCCCCCCCCGCTGTCGCCGCGTTAAACAACCGCGACTACTTCGTCAAAAAGTTTAGCCTCAACGATTACCTCAACGATGGCCTGGAGGCGCGGATCAAAAAAGAGTTTGAGGCCTGCGAGGCCATCAGACGCAATCCGTATCCCGGCCTAACGGTGTACCACGGCTGCGTGGCTGCCAACCAAGTTCATGCATTCAACCCTTCTTCTTCTGGCGGTACTTGAATATAGCTACCTGGTTCCCTTTGTGATGTTTCTTGTATTTAGTACATACTTCGTTGTCGGACGGTGTATCTTTCCCTCGCTGCTGTTGTTGCTTTTTTCTTACTTTTTTCACTCGATGACAAGTCTGTATGGAAGCAGTAAAGGCTTGAACTGGAGACTTACTTGACGTGCTAAGGGGGTTGTCTACGCCTGCGTCGCGAGAGTTAAGCAAGCAGCTCCCTGTAGCATGTTGTTCTCTTTAATCTCAGTCGAATTCTTATTATCAGTTTGATCACCAGACGATGGGATGGAGGTGTCAAAGTTGTTGGTCCCAAACCCAAGTACACATTGCAACCACGGATTTTCGACATACGTTTCTGGGGGGAGCGATGGAACGGTATAAACCATCTTTGTCAGGAACGGGCATCTTAACGTCGTAGGATTTATACTCAGCCGCGATGATGCACGAGACCTCTGCGGCAATACGCTTCTGCATGAGATGGCCACAGGATTACGATCCGAAGACATCGCGCCGCTTCTCACGATGGGTTGTGAAATTGACACTGAGAATGACCTGGGGGAGACGCCTCTGCAAAGAGCACTTTGGAACGCAATTGGTTGGCGGCAAAAACGTTGCTGGTTCACGGGGCCGACGTCACTCGACTCTGGCCATCGCTCTATGATGAATGCAACGGGGAACAATTCGAAAGGGCGAAAGGTATGCTCTGTGACTAATATACTGGAGACGCTCAAGCCCCATTGTTCGACAAGTAGGACGCATGAGCAGACTAGCGATCTGAAAATTCAGACCAACGGGACTGCCGATGGTTGTCAAGATCAAGTACTGCACAAACGCATCTGGATGTAGCGTAGTGTAGAATGAACCTAACTGAAAAATGGCTCCCATTCTTGAACACTAAAACGTGCATTATTAAGTGACACTGTGCCGAGCATCAAGGTAAGCGCAAATAGAGAAGAGAGGTTAGGTTCCACATACCTAGTGGCGACTACAAGAAGGTGCTGCAAAAAGGGTATATGATGAAAGGTGCATAGCGGGAAAGCCAATATCAAGTACAAATCAAGCAGCAGCATATTCTAGCAAGTGAGCTCCTCTCATTTATGAGCCTTCTAGATCGCTAATAATCCCAGCACGATTTCTTTTGTACTATATTGAACAGAAAGAGAATAAGGAATGTGCAGGTGATGAGATGAGAATGATGAAGCTTGGAGCAGACCATCCTGATACACTGACATGTATGGCTAATCTTGCATCAACATTATAGACTCAGGCCGGTGGGAGGAGGCAGAGAAAATACCCCTTACTGCCTTTAATGCTAGGGATTCCCATGAAGGATGGCTGATGCCTATGCTTCTTAATCCTGACACCACTTCTTCTAGGTCATTACAATGCCTACCGCGACCCAGATGATACCCCGCACCGTGGCTGTCTCGTTGCAACACCTACCTTTTTTCGACGATGACTTCGCTGCGTTGTTCAATGACCTCGGCGGTCAGGCTGATATCCAATGGGGTAGGGAACAAGCTGCCACCCTCGATCTGCTGCAGCAAAGCCCGGCACCGAGTGCTGTGCTCATTACCGACGCTGCCCTCACCTAACGCTCCTCAGACACGCACGTGTTGGAAGCGATACTATCTTATGTTCGCCAGGGTGGAACCGCCATTGCTATAGGGCCATTTCAGCAGCTTTGCCAAACCCAACGATATCGAACCTTTTTGGGGAAGGCTGGCTTGACCTGGTAGGTTGGTGCTTACTATCGCACTGACGTCGCGTTCAATTCTGAGCTAGCCATCACTCTGGCGCTAGACTTCTCCGCTCGATATAGTCTGAAGGCGCTGTTGACATAGTTTGAGCTGTTTGTAATGCGACACTTAGCAACTGAGGTACAAGAATATGGCTTGAATCCATTTTTGGGCGCAATAGTGGCACCAGAGGGTGGGGCAAAGCGGATAAGCAATGATCCGCGGAGCTTCGGCTATTCGCCGGATGATCACTAAGAGTCAGTCTGTGATTCAATCTCCGGAACCTCTGTACCATTTGATGGAACTGGCGATGGACCGACAGCATCGGTTGGGCTTAAACTGTGCATCGCCTTTGAGGTATTTGCAGGGTAGGAAAAGTCGGTAGAAAACGGAGGAGAGGACCTGAAAGATGATAGATAATGCCTCATTTCCATCAAGGTAGGAATGATGTGTTAAGGCGGTGGGCTATATCCCGGCCAGGCAAATTACTCACAGCCAGCTGCGCAAATAATTAAGCGAGGGAAAGATGAGAAGGCCTCAGATGTCGGACCTCGGAGGAGTTTAGAGCTTGTTTCTTTTTGAATAGGACAACAGGATACCTCGAACAAGCGCTGATGACTGTCCAACCAGGTGTAGATGTTTCCAAGGATGTGCACCAACAGCGAGGCAGAGTTGCGCGGCAGCTGGTTTCGGCTGCTCGGTGTGATTGCTCTGGTCACGTGTGTATCTCCCAGCGAATCGTATTAGGTGTATTACCTGCAGCCAGCGAACACCCCCACCTCCATTTGCGAACTCTTGAGTTCAGATATAGCACTTAATTCCCCATAGCGTTCCCCTAGCTTAGTAGTCTAGCGACAATGCTTGTCCATCTTTCCCAAGCCTCGTACTCGTTGCCTTCACCTTGCCTGGCAAGTGCATGCCACTGGCCTTTGGCCCCACATCTCTGTTATGACTCTAATTCGTATTTATCCTCAGTCACCCCTGCTCCTCTGCGCCGAAATAGAACCGACCGAAGACAAAACAAACATTTCCCTGTCAGCTTATTCAAGAGCTGGCCCGCTCGTCATTCGGCAAGGGGCAGCGAACAAGCTTTCGCTGCCAGTCTTCAGGGGAACTACATGTTACTTCCAAGCTTATTTGGTCGAAACTCACCTACAATATGGGCCGGGCTCTACTGGTAATACTAAGCCTGCTAGCTCTATGCGACCATCGCTACCATTTGTATGGATATTATCTTTGCCATTCACATCACTTCGCTCAGAACGACATCGCTAGTATCCGCTTCGCTTGAAGCAATTACCTGGGCTATAGTGGCATCCTTTCTTGCAACAGCTATACCAAGTTCGTCACCAAGCCTCTTACAAAGTTGGTCCTTGAGGAATCTCGAGATTTCCTTTGGGTATGGGCTCCTAATTTGCGTTATTGCTACGGCGGTATCGATAGTAAATACTATCTATCTCGGCAATATAGCCTACGAGATAGACGGGCCCGTCTTTGGGGAGTTGAAACAAAGCTCCCTTATCGCCTCGATTGCGGTCCTTGCGGCGTCTATTGTGTGCCAACTCGTCTTCCTAACCATTCTTTTAATTACCCACCGACGAGCGACACATAGCGGGGCACAGACTTTTCATACTGGAGATAAATCACGATGCTGGCCGAACTTTCGAGCCAAGACAGTTCCGTATAACCGAACCACCCCCCAACGACTGGAACAATTGTCCAATATGGTCCAAGATTAGGGTACGGTCGAAGCCTTATTTTGGAGACGCCTATTTATCCCAAGCAACACTCGCTGGAAACTATCCCCACAATACCGATAATTACCGAAAGCGTGAAGTTTGGCTCAGTAGATCTGGAGCCGTGGCCTCTGATCCTGCAGCCAAGTCGAAGGTGCAGCTCTGTAGCGAGAAACCCACAGCAAGTTACACAATCTCCCAACGCTTCAAACAACGAGTTGCACATTCACCCGCTATTTCGCTCTAACTCACCTACCCCGCGGCCTATTGCAACACCAAATACTACCGTTGTGGTATCGCAAAATACTTAAAGGGGCTTCGGAATCTAAAAATTTTTATCAACCATCCCCGTTACGCCATCATCCCTACAGAGACGATATGAATTAACTCGTCGGCGTAGGTGGTTCCTCCATGCGGTATGGCGAGCTTGGTTGGCCAGTGCTTGGATATATGTTCCGAAAAGTGGCCTGGAGTAGACGTTATGCCACCAAATTTACCTAGGTCTATCTTGATCTCTGGTGGGAACTGCCCGGGCATGAGGCCGAGGACAAGGTGCAGAAGAGCACCATTACTAGTGAACCTAGTGACGTTGTGTGCTTGAGTGTCTAATCCGGCATCCTGTAGAGCAGGTGGTGGGGCATCTTGTTCGCCGGCCCTTCGCGAATAACGGGAGGGGTAGCTCTTGAATAAGCTAGCAGAGAATTATTTGTTTTGCCTTTGATCGTTATATATCGGCCTATCGGGTCCTTCGGTGCCTCGGCTCCCTCTACCACCGCCATTCATTGCTTCTTGCCGGCCCTGAGCAAGACCAGGTCACCAACTGCGACTCCGATGCCGACTTTGGTTCCAGCTCTAGTCTTGTAGCTAGTCTAGGGGACGACGAGGACTATTGCCCCTCTCCAGGCCATGGTGAAAAACGGGGAGCAGGCACGCAACAACTTAGTCGATGATGAAGCGGACAGTTCTAATCAGTCCCTCAACCTCTTTGCTGTCCGTTTGTTACGTTGTGAAAGTATTTCCAAGTTGGAATCTGATTCCTACCAAAACAAAATCCCGAACTACCAATCTGCTATACAGTCAAGCCACCATGCCAAGTCCTGGTATAGAACCGATAATCCTTGTAGATATTCAAAGACTATTAGATATATACCCCGATTAGGATGTGTGGGTGGAGAGACCGAAAATATGATCGTTTAGGCTCTGCGATAATAACAAGATTGCTTAAGCGAGAAATGCGGATGATGACTGCCGGGTGATTTTCAAATGCCTGGTGCAAGAATTTGGCAAAGACTTATTTGTACACGCCATCTTTATTGCGAGGATGATAGACTATGTCATTTCGGAGCTGTGTGGGTTGTTGCCAATTGTACTTAGGGGTCCGAGTCGCGCGTGATCCATCTCGGGAGCATGCTTTCCCCATGCCCCATATACGACCTTAATAAAGAAACCACAACCACTACATTCCTCACCGGTTCAACACATTCCTCGCCGCCAAACCTGCGTGTGCTAGGCGCAGCGGTTGAGTTTCAAAGTCATTATCACCTAGTAACCGCGCTCTTTAGGCTGGACTGTTAACTTACTTTCCATCCAACAATCTCGAGACCGATCCACCACACTTGAGAGTTGATGGATAATAAAACCACCTTCCGTTTTCCGTCATGCGTCCTAGGCTTCTTCCTGTCACTTCTTGCTGCCGCGCACATAATCCTAAGATTATCCCAATTCAAATTACACGGCTTATCTATCCCGGTGACCTTAAGACTTAGCCTAAGGAATCATGAAGCGCGACAAGTTTGGCCACTCGATCTCCCTCATCGGGACCATAGCACTAACTTCATAGCGGTAGCCATTTTTTCCTCGCTCGCCTCTGTGAGAAGGCTGAGCGTTACGACGATATGGTCCTCCACCTGAAGGAAGTCATCGGCGCGGGTGGTGAGCTCAGTGTCGATGAGCGGAGCCTTCTTGCCATTGCTTTTTCGAGAATGGTCTGCACCCGCCGTTCCAGCTTGCGCACCATCTTATCGATCGAACAACAGAAAAAGCCAAGGGTTAACGAGGAGCATATTACCACTACCCGTGGATACCGCAAGAAGATTGAGAATGAACTCGAGACAATCTGTAGTGAAGTCTTGGATCTGCTAGACGGGACCCTGATTCCCAATGCCGGCACTGTCGACTCAAAGGTCTTATATTACACGATGTTTGCCTACTTTACTGGTCTTCACTTCTTGAAAGCGCTTGGGCTGACTCGCTCTGTTTTTAGGAAAGGCGACTACAGCCGTTACTTAGCCGAGTTCACGTCGGGTGAAAAGCACACAGCTGCAGTCAGTTCAGCCTACAATGCCTACAAGGTGGGTTCCAAGTCTGTTGCTAGGCTTTGAATTATCCAAGAGTATTGACTGAAAATTCTGTGTTTCTTCTAAGATTGCCACCGATTTTGTGCAGACCGAGTTTGCGGCCACTCATCGGTTGCGACTAAGCTTGGCTCTCAATGTCTCGGTCTTCTACTATGAAATTCTGAACTTACACGATCATGCCCGACATCTTGCAAGTTGTGCTTTTGATGATGCCATTGCTGAACTTGACAGGCTTGCCAAGGAGCCTGATGACGAGAGCATATCTATCATACACATCCTCCGTGACAACCTATCCCTTTGGATATCTCCTGACAATGGTCAGCGGGGAGCCTCAACCCAAGGGAAATTAAGGGAGAAACTTCCTGTAACATGTTAAAATGAATGGGAAATAGGTATCAACTATCTACTTAGTGAGACTAGACTCGTGTATAATGATTATGTGAACTGGCCTCAAACTTCGGAGATTACCCTCTAAGCTCTGATAATTTCCTGGCGTTCCTGCGTGGAGTTGTTATGGTGGAGTCCACAGACTCTCGATGGTATAGCGATCTTCATCCTACTGTAATAATAATGATATTATGCAATGCAGGACTTGGAAGATCAAATGATGTAACAGTGTTGTCATATTGGAAGACGCCCCGTTTGAATTCTCTCCTCACTGCGACTTTCTCATCTCCTGGAACTGAGCTTTAGTAAGATTATCCGAGATCCAGATGCCCCTTTCTTCCTTGGTGGCGCCGTGGAAGGCCTTAGCGTGCTCCAAGGCCTGGATTCTAGGCCCGTGGTACCCACTTAAATTTGTGGAAAATCCTTCGATCCTTCTACAGAGGGAGGAGAGCTGATGATGCATCAATACTCCAAATTGGGTTTAAAGTCTCATAAGAATTTACCCTTCCAATGCAAGGTCAGCCTATATTTGCTCAATTTATCTTCATAGTAACACTCAGTAAAACCACAGTGGTCTGTGTGGCATCAAACCCATACGATAGCGAAATATGTGGAACAAGAATGTAGATTTAAAAGCAGGAAATAACGGAGCTCGGTTAATGATGTAGTAAACGGATGTTTACTAACTAGTAGATGGTGAGCTTGCCAGATTATCACTAGCCGCACACATTTGTTTGCTTGTTTTAAAGCCTCAATAACTGCTCTAGCTTACATAAACTCATAACAGTGCTCCTGAATGATGCCATTGGGTCTAATGCCTGGATGTCTGACTGCTCAACGGTTATCGAAATCCATTGCTAAGATACTGACGCCTGGGATTGACTTCCTCAGAATTCATTGCAGCCGACTACCTTGGCTCAATATGGCAACACTCTGGTATTGAGGCTTGGATTTTAGATCAATAGGTGATGACTGTTAGGACTCAGTAAGACCATATGCGTGGATTAATCCTTCCTCATAAGCAGCTGTCATCCTATCTCAGTGTTATTGTTGTGAGACGGATCACTTATACATACCGATGTCTAAGGGTCTAAGGTTGGTATGCATTATGGAGCAAGAGGTCCGATAGTGAATTCCTGCATGGCTTGATTTAGTTATACCCTGCCTAGATGCAAGCTAAGGTCAGTTCTAGTATTACCTGGGGCTCAACTTCGTATAAGCTTTGACCGGCGTCGCACGCTAGCTAACAATGTAGTGTGGGGCAATCAGGACCGCTGTCGAACACTAGAGTTCCAGATGGCTGGCCTACCAAAGAGTCTAAGGAGGCTTGCTGTTTGATTACATAATCTCCAAGCAGTCATTCGGGGAAGCGGACTATACTTAAACCCGAAGTTAGATAGAAATACAAACTTATGTTAATATTGCACTTCATATAGCGTTAACTGGGAAATAAGCCAGTAATTAAGGAAGTTTAATGAAATTAATATAATAGATGAACGAATGTTTCTCAAACATCCAAATAACCGGCCCCATCCTCCTCAAGTATAACTTAATAAGGTATCCCCGCTGAGTACATTGTGTAGACCTGGCCATGAATATCCCTCGCCAAATTGCCAGCATCACCCAGAAGCTGATTCTCTCCGACGGTCTCTCTTTTGAAATTCTCTGACGTCTCCATGTGTGGCCAGTGCTGTTTGAAGATATCTTGTTGGGCTGAGGCTGTGTGGAGATGTACGTAATGGCATTACGCGGTAGTATGAGAAATTTGTAGATGAAGAGTGGCATTGATGAGATACCAGTGCTGAGAGAAGCTGGTTGTTATTCGTGGATTGTGTCTAGACCTTGTGTGAAAGGAAGATTGACGGCTCTGAGTCGTCTGGGTTTGTTTTTTAGGGCTTCTGGAAGAGGCCATCCTGCACTCAGTTTGTCATAGTCTCTACGCGAAGAGCGTCCCATGCGTCCTTGCGTTGCAACTAAGGCAGGGTTACCTTTTCTGACACGAGCGCCAACCTCTGGTTTCCAATAAGTATCCCATAGCTCCAATTCCGACCTATTTTCCTCCATAAGAGCGGTAGTCAACCTTTCAGGTCCATAGAAGGACTCGTTAATAGAACTTCTCATCCCACTATAAGGGAATATCACATATCGAGGGTAGGAGTAGTTTAAAATAGGGTAGTATTTTAATACGTGGACAAGGCTCACCAGCCTATCAGCAGATTGGTCCATCTTAATAAAACATCATAAGCAATAGTAAGAACATATTTGACTCGATACAAAGAGCAGATATGTAATATCAAGGAATAGACGGAGTGATAAAAAGAGTGTACTATCCGTACTATCCTTGCCTATACCCCGAGAAAGAGGGGAAAACAAATAGGCCAGACTGAGACGAGCGTTAGGGTCTAACATTCCAGTATAGGTTAGGTTATTGCGCTTTCATTAGTATGATTTAGGAAATATTGGTGATACACGAAGTACGCGCCAATAACATACGTGACGAAGGCTCAGAAATAAAGCCCGTTTTGTATTTTTTACCGCGGCCCCTGAAACAAAAGTGTCAATAAGGACGACACTTGCGCCCGTACGTAGCAGATAAGCATGTCTGCTTTCAGAGCTGCATCTGAGACCTGTTGCAGCTCATCGCCCTGTGCGGTGAAGGTTAGGACGGCTTGCTCTTAAACATTACGTTGGAATAGCAGACTAAAATACAAGCTTTGCTTATAAACAGCCTGTAGCAATAGTTACAGAAAAACGCTCAAAAATAAATATATTTTGATTCGAAGTGGAAACGGTGCCTTAGGATTATGAGTTGCTATTAGAACCCTAGGCAAATGAACTAAGAATGAAGAGTTGCCAATTGGAATGGTGGCTTGTAAGTGAGAAATGAACCCTCGGCGGTTCTCCGGAAACAAATCTGATCATGTTTTGCTAGATGCAGGGGCTTACTTATACACAGGGTAACTGGTAAGGCATTGTAGCTACTTCCCTTGCTCTCTTCCAATGCCTCCACCTTTGCTTGATAGCTATGGAGTTGCTCATCACACAAGAACCCTATCTCCATAAGAATACTGCCATTCTAGAATCTAGCCGACTGTCCAAGTCAATGCTCCCGTATCAGATTCTGATCTCATTTACCGCGTCATCAATTTTATCTCGCACGCTACGGATGTCTCATATGATACCGTAGGACTACTTCTTCTAGGTCATTACAATGCCTACCGCCACCCAGATGATACCCCGCATCGTGGCTGTCTCGTTGCAACCACTAGCTTTTTTCGACGATGACTTCGCTACCTTGTTCACTGAACTCGGCGGTCAGGCTGATATCCAATGGGGTAGGGAACAAGCTGTCGCCCTCCATCTGCTGCAGCAAAGCCCAGCACCGAGTGCTGTGCTCATTAAAACCACAACACTACGGATTCCAGACAGAATTGCCCTCTGCCGCTCCCCCACGCCCGATTTTGGTATATCTTCAGAGAATTTGCCACCAAGGCCATCTTTTAGGGCAGCCTCTGGATCCAAGGATCGGGAACATAGTATACTATCCAAAAATTTTGGCTGGTTTATACGTTGGCTGTCCTACACGTTTGGCTAGTGCACGTTCATATCATCCCATCCCTTTGGCTAGTACATCCGTGGGCTGTCCTACGTGTTTTGGTTGGTTCACGTTGGTGCTGTCCTATAGTTTTGGCTGATACACTTTGTCGAGACTTTTTTGCAATGCATCTTCCAATACGGCGGTACGGCTGTGATGATTCGATGGCTCACCACCTTGGCGACAGGGTAGGGCTGGAAAATCAATTTGACTACCCTTCACGAGGTGTTTGCTGACTGTTCCTGATTGCCAATTCTCTACCTACTGGGGGCAAAAGTACGAATCCATGCCTGGTCGTAGTGTGTAGCGGTTTATATGACCACACGGTAAAGACGGCTGGGACAGAAAGAAAAAAACCCCAATGTAGATTGTCATAGCACTATGGGATTTGGTAGCGTGGCAACAGAGTAATTATGGGTTGACGTAGTACTATGACACTGACTACTCTAGTGTTACGAGCTTCAATAGTGTTAGGGCGTAGACTACCATAGCACTCAAGGCCGGCAATACTCCCCGTAACTACACCCCAGTGCTACAGGCTGTATGCGCTGTGGCAATGCGGCCACAAGCGGGTAGTACTTGCATGCTATAGATTAGTCACGAACATTGTAGCTACAGTGGGGGGACAAAAGTATCGTGTAAACCCCATTTTTATACCAAATCTCCCTATCTTTAACCTCCTATTATAAGCTAATTTTATATTATAAGAATTGAGTAAAAAAATTTTTATTATAAAATAAAGATTAAATTATACTCTATTAGCTTTAATATATCTTTAAGAATTTTATTAAATTTATAAATAATTAATTAAGTTATCCAGTAGGCTTATACAGTATAACCCTGGCTCTAACCCTGGGATTACTATAAGTTTCTACTATTTATACTGTATAATTTATACTGTAAAGCTTTAAGCTATTATAATAAATCTAGAAAAAAATCTAAAAAATATAATAAAAGTACTTATATATTATTTAATCTAATTTATATTTAATCTAATTTTTTTCTAATTTTTAATTATATTTTTAAATATGGATAATTAGCTTTAAAAGATTAGCTTAAGTATGGGGTACTGTGTACTTACACGAAACTTCTGTCACCTGATTGTATATTTAGCCCCCACCGTGGCCATTTCTGGACCCTAACCACAATGAGTCATAGCCTAGAAACGGGTCGGTCTACTGGTCACACACACATATTCCGACCGTTACACAATCCTAGCACGATCAGATCTTATATATGATGCTTTAAGACTTCTCAGATCAGGCCATTCTTGAAGTCATGCCCTGTACGATGAACTCGCTTCATGAATAAAGCTACCTAAGTTCCTCGAATCTTTTCCATATATTCTATGCTAACGCCACTAAATGTTCTTGATTGTCCAGGAATGAAGGCGCCTGGATACATCGAATCTTTTGCATACGTCGTATACTAACCCCATTAAATGCTCTTGATTGTCTTACAGGAATAAAGCTACCCAAGTTCCTCAAATCTTTTACATACATTCTATATTAACGCCACCAAATGTTCTCGATCGTCCCCAGTGCCTGATCAAAACCGTCGGTAATTTTCACCGGTCAGACATCCCCGGTACATGCGCACTAGTAAAATGGGCGGCATAATGTCTTGTACTGTCCATCTAGTTAGAATAGTCAGACCCCAAAACAGGGATCGAAAATCTCACCGCCTCTACCGCAGAACCTAGTGCTGGAATGTAGGGCGTAACCTCAAAGTCACACACGAGGCACACGAATTTGGAATGCTGTTCCGATGCTATGCGCACATGAGAGGGCCAAGGTTGGGGAAAAGCTCCATACCTCTCAAGGCTCAGAGATCAAGGCAACGATAATATGAGCTGCCTACTACGTAGCGTTTGAAGAGGATTATGAGATTATAGTTAGGGTTATAGAGGACCAGTACCTTCTCTATGAAATTGATTAGACTTAAAGCTTGCGTGTACCTACTGATGTTGGCATTTATTCTTAAGCAGGCCTCGCTGGATATACTTTAATGTGGCGCCTTGCTCTATATTTATACTTTTTGGTGATCATAGTGATATCAGATTTAGTAAGTTCATCTTATCACTTTCATGTTAGCTCCCAAGTGGGTGACATAACAGATGTGACACCGAATTCTTGGGTCTTCCTTTTAGCCATGTAATGCGGCCAAAAACACCCAGTCTGTAAAGAAAAGAAAAAATTCTCTCTCTAGCCTTTGAATCGTATGGCAGTCTTTTTCTGATTTCATTTACACGGGTTTGGGCTGGAAATATTGCGGGCAAAACATAGAGTCTCTTCGGTCGTGGACGCTTCAGGTACTGGTTTGGTGTCTCATCTATTCTATCACCCGACTTGGAGCCGCTCCTTTTCGAACTTCTATCTATTTCAGCTTCCTACTAATAGAAGCGACTAGAATCCAGTTACCTCGTGTTGTCATCATTCAATCTGGCCAGAGCTTAATGAAAATCTACTACTCAAACACTAAGTTCATGCTCGAGATTCAATTATGTAATCAGCTAAAGCTTGCCCCCAGGCGCCAATAGTGCCCCCTAATCAGAGCGAATTGTATCTGAGGCGGAAACCATGGCATTACAACGTGGCGAACTCAGACTTTACTTCAGCAGAGAATGGCGACAAGAGAAGCTCTGAGAGAAGCTAGCTGTCACTCGTGGATCGTGTCTAGAGCTTGTGTGAAGAGCTGTTTGGACGATGCACGGTGTGAGATGCGTCCATTTTATGGGCCCCCAACCCACTGTAAGCCTAGGTTTCTCGCCTGGTAATTCCTAGAGGGTGAGCCTTGAACGTGGTGTGATGTAGCGATGATGTAAAACAAATGACGTACTATGATACCTAGGAAAATGTTAGCACGATACGGATGACGCATGCGGCAAAGACAATAGCTTTTAAATTGTAAAAGTTTTGCGGCAAATAGTTGAAATGTATGCTAATTATTAGGCCCGCCCAAACGCTCACCCTCCGCCTCAGCTTTCTATATTATGCCTACTTCGAAACACAGCCACAGCCCAGCTCTAGCATACGAGCTTCCCAGCAAGAAGCGTACCAATCATGTTTTCTGGGCCGACACGGTGAAAGATATACAGCAAGTCGACTATACCAACATCTCCAAACGACCGCGAGTTTTCCAACACGGATATGGCTGGGGTGGTAGATCGTCCCCGTCGGAAATTTTATCAGCGAACGAAGATTCTAATAATATTTGGACGGGTATAGGGATTGCTTTTCTGTTGGAGGATACTTGAATCTAAGGGACAATTGCGTTGGTCAGTACGAAGCCAATTTCTATCTTAATCATGAGTCGAGCGACTATGACTCGGTCATGGGTCTCAGGGAGAACAAGTTGGCTACTCCCTCTTACTTCACTGAGTACATGCCATATCTCTTCAGTGAGTCAATTGGCGGGGATATTCAGGATTATACGACAGAAAATTGTAATAACATTCCTGTCAATTCCAGACCCTCTGTGACTACAGCGCTAGATCAAAAATGCTCCTTGATTCGATCCCATTTCCAATATTCGCTGACGGTCTCGCATGCGACTTTGGCACCCCAATCTTCCAGAATATACCGGACGATTTTCAGTGGATCGTTACAGAGGGAGGAACAACCGCAGACTTGATGTCAGGTAAATTCCGAATCGCCGTTCACCGGAAATTCAGGAATATTGGGGAAGGAGTCAAGCCCACCGGCCCCATCGGCAGAGCAAGAGAACTTCAAGATGCTAGAGGAGGGTGTTAAGCCGACCGCATCGAGAACGCAGGGGCAGCATATAGGTAAGGTCGAACAGATTGATGAGCCTTGGAGGGGCCATAACCACGTTGACGAGGTTGTGCATGGTATTGGCAAGTTGGAGGTTCGATTACAGTGCTGGAATAAGCAGCAGATGGACGCTGTTCAAGAAACCTCATACACCACCCGTGGCAGTGCTAGTAGGAAGCGAGGAAGACCATAATGTACATTATAGAGAGCGAAACGAAAGAGAGCTGCTTCAAACTTCGTACCTAGTACAAGTATGTTGATTGATTAACCTGTCGTAACCACCCTTGTCGCCACCTTCACTTGTCAGTGACATAATAAGTGGCATACTGTGCCATGAGCCATCAAGTTTGTCTTTCACAACAGGCCTGACAACATGCCTGAGCCATATATGTTTGCTGCTCGACGGCCCCTGCGGACTGCCAGTTTGCGTGATATTATTATTGTGAGTTGTACAAGAGTGAGAGCACCCTACGCATGGCGATAACGTGTATATGTCACCTTTATTTGGTGAAGCTGTAATACTTCAAACAGTTTTTATTTTACCATACCTGCCCAAGGTCCACCTTCTCCACTCACGGCGTTCATTAAGGCTTTACTATATATAGCACCAGGAGGGGTGGGGGAAGGTTGAACTTAAAGCCTGACCGTTCAATGACATACGGCGCCAGTGGCGCGAAGAACTTGACGTAGACGCCTCATCTAAGATCCTTGATACAATTGGCAGACAGCAATGAAAAGTTTACCAACGATCGTGATGAGACAGGCTTATCTAGTTAAGCTGAATCACGAGCAAGGTGCGACACTACTTAAAATAAGTATAAAAGAGACACTCCATCCTCTTCAACCTGATCTATCTCTATAATTTTTCTCAATCCTAAACAACATCCTGGTTCTCTCACCGAACTTCCTCTTGCTTCTAAGGCTTTTTTCAAAAATAACCCCAATTCCTCTCGCCAAATATAATTCCTCTCGCCAAATATACCACAATGCGCGTCATACCTATTGCGGTGACTGGCATGTCTATGCTGGGCCTCGTCGCCGCCCAGGGCTCGTGTGCTCCATCTGGTGCACATGTCCAATCAGGCACTCAAGAATGCCACTGCAATACCGATGGCAGCATCACCTGCAGTAGCTTCCAGGTCTGCGGAGTCGGCAACACCAACGCCAATGTAGATGCCAATAGTGCCTACTCTGCCACCGTGCAGTGTCGGAACAAAGGTGGCCAGATTGTCGACGTGAAGTCGCAAGATATTAATATCTCCAAACCTGTCAATAATATCAGGTCCAAGAACGGTTGCCTGACAATCCCGGAGATCACAACGGGTCCGGCGCCAACTGCAACACAATTCCAAAACCAGGCTACATGCCCAAACAAAAACTGGTCGAAAGAGCTCTTGGGCGGCACTATCGTCGATAATTATTCATACACTGTGACCTTTGTAGGCTTCAGCTGTCCTTACGTTAGTTTTAGTGGAACTTGCAACGCTTGAAGAATGAGTTGTTCAGAAGTAATATGATGTACATGGAATTTATTGTGAACAGATTGTGGGTTATGCTTGAGTTTGACGAATATTCACTCTTGGTAACTAATATCTAATCCTATTGTTCGTATCTTATAATTATAATTAATGGCCTTGAACTTCGTGGATTGGTCTAGAAGGACTTAACCAGAAAGGTAGAGTATTCCTACTGCCAATATATGTGGTGAAAATGCAATACCCTTATATACTGTAATACCAAAGGTTATCAAATAACTATAATCTCGATACGATCTGATTCCTCCGCCTTCTAGAATTGAGTACATGATAGGACATGAAATCTTACTTTCGCTAAAGGTGTGTTTCCAGAATATTCGTCCAAACGGATTATGAAGCTATATATAATAGCCAGTCATAGTTACTTGGCCCAACAATACGAAAGCGCCTCGTAGAAGACCTCGTCGTTGAGGCTAGCGTTGGAGAGACTGCGTTGCACTTGGGGGCCGAATTTTCCAGGCTTCCCTTTGAGGATGCGCAACTCATGCTGATTGGATCTCAGTGGCCCATATTCCAATAACCCTAGTGAGTTCGTATTGCCGGCAATCTTCTGGAATAAAGATTTGAAACCAGAAGATGAAGGCATCATCGTACTCAATACACGTAGCAGAAGTCTGTCTTAGCATACAGGTACATAGTTGGGACAGAGGTGGGATACGGCAGAACGTCGGTATTTCAATGATCAAGTCAGATGTGGCTTGAACCTTTGCAAGATCTGCGAAAATGCCCCGGATTGGCAGGCAAGGGAGAATGTACATCAGACCGGCAGCCTCCATCTCGAAACAGATGGCATCCAGTTGCTAAGCGATGTTGTCTCTCTGAGTACCGTTCCTCATAACTTAATTGCCCGAGGCGACAGTGCCGTAATATATCACCGGGTATGTCGCAAAGGCTATTAAGGGTCTTATCTAACGTGGTGATAAAATAAGCAGACGTTCTGATGCTAATATCTATATTGTAGTACAACGGAACAATAGATATTAGGACTATAACTCTTCTCGTAGCTTATTGTTTCTTCCTCCTCTCATAGAAATTATGAGTGATCTCAATATTGATCTACTTAGCACTTAGTAAGCTAACTTTATTGTAGGAACAGGCCTACCCACTGGCTGTAAGGAGATCTCCAGCAAGCTTCTAGCATACCCTGTATTTTATGCCCTCATTATCTACTTCAACTCAACCACTGAACAGAGAAGCTCAGGTGATGAGATTAGCTGAGACTAGATAGAAAGACAGAATTAATTTTCTCAAGGGATTGCTGCGCTACATTGCAGCGCTACATTGCAACAAGACCAAAGAGATTACTCATCAGCTGGCTGGAACAACCGGAATTTCTTTATTCCTCTAATTACTGGTAAGCTGGACAAGAGCATGCAATCCAAGTTCGCATTTCCAGCGCAACCCTAAATGCAAATTTAGGTGCTAGAGGATACGTATATGTGTTACATACTATATATAAATATAGCCCCACCCACAAGGACACATCACAGCCAGTTTTGCTGAACTCGCAAGGATCCATTGCAGACAGTCTTGCTAGACCCATAAGGATCCGTTGCAAGTTTGGCTGTACTGCTGAGCCTGAATGATCCATTATGGCCTGTTTGACTCTGTTCTGAATCGGGCCGTCGCTTGATAGTATTAACACACTAGCTAACGTAGGGACTGCGGGATAGAATCATTACTTCGGTATTTATTAGAAATCAATAGTAAAACTTTTGGTTTTCCAGATGTACCTGGCTTCTAACTGTCCTGGTGAGGACTGTATGTGGTTAAACCGAAATATATTAGCATGTAACGGTCGCTCATACCGCTACGCCACCAGGCAAAAGATCGGGCATTAATCGCTATTGTAGCAATTAATGTGAGCGTAATAGCTAGCTACGGGGGCTCCTCGTGCCGAACCGTAACATAGCAGCTCCTAGGGAGCTGGGAGTCGTTGATATTACTTGGGGTGGTAGGGATAGCATTTTCATAGTTCAGTAAGAGAAAAGTAGATGAGTATATAATTAAACTTGTTATTAAGTTTAATCAATTTCTTAAGCAGCTAGTCTTCTCTATTAGCTTAATAAAGTAGCTTAAGTATTTAAAGATAAGTAATAGCTAGATCTAAGGCTTTCTTTACTCCTAGCTTAGCTATACATTATAGCTCTTTTAATAAACTAAAGTATTAATAAAAAGCTAAGGGGCTTAGAAGGCTTAGTGGGCATTATCTCTTGTTACGAACGAAGGCCTCTGACCTGGCCGCAGGAAGTCACGTGCAAGGTGGCTCGGCTGACCCACCTTGGTCGCCAATGAGATCGACTTCACTTTGGCAAAGTGAAGTCCGAGTGAAGCCCAAGTGAAGCCTCAGTGAACATACCAGTATATATGCACATTCATTTCCATAGCTCAACACTCTTTTAGACAGCTATCAATAAACTATCAGTTTATGCATACCACTGCAAGTCTAACCTTACTCTCCAATTCAATACCTGACTTCTGAGTGACGAAGCTGTCGTCCCTCTCTCCCTAGTATAACCGTCAACCAAGCAAAGACATTGATTATTCTTGAGCTACCCTGTAGCCCTCGAGTATATCGTTCGTCACATCTCTTAAGGCTTCTTTAAGACTTTAAAAATTCTTAGATATTTTAGGCTTATCTATTTCGCTTAAGTCCTAGCTAGTCTAAATCCTATTTATCTTTAGAATAAGAAATTAATTATATTAATTAAGAATAGGTCTTTATTCTAGCTCTTTTCCCTCGACTTGTGACGGTTGGATAACTTACACTGAACAGGGGTCTAGGGTAAGTTGGGGTTGAACCAATCAGATGTTGTTCTGAGTGGCGCGATTAGGTTGTCGTAGGCTGTGCAATGCGAGTCACTGTCAATGTGCGAGTATTGTGGAGCTAGTAACAATAGATGCGTAGACGATGTTATTGATAACTGTCTGAAAGAGTGTTTCTATCTAAGAAATGAATGTGTATATATATCCATGCTGATATGTTCGATAGGAGCCATATCAATAGTGATCCGTTGGTGGTATGGTTGATATGTGCAATATCAGCCATATCGCTCCCTTCACGTGACCTGTTGTGATGACTAAGGGGGATTGCTTTGGGTGTGGCACGACTAAAGTACTATATTTATATTTTAACTAATTGCCTAAGTATAGACACCGTAATATTCCCTCGTTATCATCGACCGCTTCCATGAAGCTAGGAATAAGTGGATCAATGCCGCGCTCCAGTGCCAGAGAGCTCCAGTCCCTTAAATTATACTCTTGGAACAAGCGACCACGTACCTTCTCCATATATTCTTTGAAACTCTTCACCGGAACCTTGACATTGCTCGAGTGGTGAAAGAAAGAGACCCCAGATGTCGTGGGCCGTGATGTGTTCGAAAGCTTGTGAATCTGCGTGTCACCAGCGTTGATATCTCTTCCGCAAGTATCTCTACTCTCTGAAAGTCCAAGTATCCTTCCATTCTTGTAAGGCGGGGCGTCGCATTGAGAATGTCAGAGTAGCGGAAGAGAGAGTTCAGTGCGTCTTGAGCTGGAGCCTGATCGTCGATGGGTGCGCAGGGACGGTGGATACTAATGCTTATACCAGCGTGCCCGGCCAGGCGCTCGAGTAAGATTTCGCCGGCCCATTTAGTTGCTGTGAGCCCATCAGACCCGTCGAGCGGAGGAGGATGAAAGGATACTGAGGTGGGCCCGAGGGCGGTCTGCCCAGACTGGAGGATGACTCTCCCCGACGAAATATAGTGTAGGGGGACTTGCGACCGGAGGGCAAACTCGGCCAGGCGATGGGTTGAGCCAAGGTTCGGCTTTTTTAAGGAGTTGTAAGTGTTGAGACAGTGGCCGTTGGAGCCATTGTGGATCACTACGTCGATGCAGTCTTGCAAGGACTCCCATTCTGTGGTAGAGAGCCCTAATGTTGGGTCAGCAAGGCTTCCATAATAGAGTGGTACTTTGTCACTGGAGGGAAGCACGTGCTCTTGCCCCTTTTCAAGGGCGATACAATGCACCTTGTCCACCTCAGGGACCTGTAGAAGGACTTGCACCAGCACTCTGCCCAGACCGGTGAGGAGGATTTGACAACTTGATCCATGATAATGTTTAGATGGTCTGTTAGTTTGAGCTGAGTTGGCACAATCCAGGATATGTTGTGGTATGGCTGTTTCCGCGAGCCAATTGATCGTCAAAGGTGGTGCTTCAGCTTTACGGGCATCAACCTTGAGCGCCATCTGCGACAGTGTGCTAGCACTGTACAGCTCCCGGAGAGGGACTGATACCCCTATGGAGGTGCGAATGGCGCCTTGTAACCTGACCAGCTTCGTGGAATCTCCCCCGACAACGAAAATGTCAGACTCGGGTTCAATGTACTTCCCAGGTAGCAAAACCTGCCAAAGGAGTTTGAGTCCCCCCTCACCCAACGTGAGCCGTTTTGACGCTTGGCTCACTGTGGTTGGCGCCGTCCAGGGCATAGCATCTATTCCTTTCCGATCAATCTTTCCGTTCGCATTCCGGGGTAGCTCATCCAGACATATCACTGTCGAAGGGTGCATGTATTGTGGCAAGGGGAGATTGCTAGCGAGTTGCTGCAGCTCGACGTCACTCGCAGTCTGTCCAGGCATCAGGGCAACAAAGGCAACGAGCTTTTCTGAAACGCCCTGGCCCTTGACACAGACGATGGCTGATGATAGCAAGTTCGGGTGGCAGTTGACCATAGTGGAAGCCACATCTTCAAGATCAATGCGAAGTCCTCGAAGCTTGATCGCCGTGTTTCCGTCCATCCGGCCCAGGAGGATCAGAGAACCATCCTCAAGCAGTTTGGCTTTGTCACCGGTACGGTACATTCGAGTCCATCCTCTGGCTACATCATCAGGTAGAGCAAAGGGATCCCGCACGAATTTCAACTGGGTCTGCTCCTCATTCTGGTACCCTAATGCAAGACCGGTGCCACCAATGCAGATTTCTCCAGGGTCCCCGATGGCAACAAGATTACAGTCCGCATCCACAATATACAATGAAGTGTTTGGAATTGTTCTCCCAACGCTTCGTGTCCCATCGAGCTGCGAGGCAGACACCGTCTCAAAGGTAGTGCAAGCGGAAATCTCCGTCACACCGTACGAGTCCTGTACTACAGGACAATTCCCTAGCTGTACAAACTCCCGCTTGAGCTGGTCGGTGAAAGGCTCACACCCAGACAGGCGTTACGCCATCCGGTGTAATGACTGAGGTATTCACGGCCATGCTGAAGCATGACGAGGTACTCAGACGGTGTTGCTAACATGAGAGAAACTTTGTGGTCGCGGATAATTTTAGCAATTTCAACTACATCCCCTCGTATCTCTTGTGGTACAATGACAAGCTTTCCTCCGTTCATTATAGCATTGAGCGTCTGTGCAAGTCCCATATCGAATCCTAATGAGCTTTGCTGAAGAACGACTGTCGAGCTATTGAGACCAAGCTCTTTCCTCTTAGCACCGAGGTAGTTAATAAACCCGATCTGGGGCAGACAGACCCCTTTCGGCTGGCCCGTTGAGCCGCTCGTGTACAATAAAATGGACAAAGAGTCACCCTTTCCACTGTTTGAGAACCTCATGCGATGAGTTCGAGAGGCGGGAATTTCGGAAATGTTGAGAATGGTTGTAACCCCTAATTCCAAGACTTTCTCAACGGTTGGAGAAACACAAACTAACGCTCTAACCGAGGAAGCCACGATCATGGCTTTGTGTCTTGCGGCAGGGAGGCTGAGGTCTAGAGGCACATAAACGGCGCCGATGCGGAGAATTGCGAGGAGGCCTGCAACTGAATTGATTGACGGGTGGCACAATACCGCGACTGTGTCCCCGGGTTTGACTCCCGTCTGTAGCAAGGCTTCTCCAATATGGGTGCTTTTCGCGTGGACATGAAAATAGCTGAAATCTCCATCTTGGTCCGTGACTGCAATTCTATCTCCATATAGATCAGTCATTTCCTGGAACCTTTCGGGTAAGGTCGCTGGCCAACCGTGAGATATCCGCTTGCCACTTTGAACCGAGAGACCATCCTCATTGGCAGGGAAAGGGCTGTCGAGACTGCTCTGGACGGAAAGGGAGGATCCGAGGACATATTTTCGAGTAACCTGACATATTCATCGATGATTGCCTTTGTAGCTTGGGGTGAGTACAAATAGTCCCGACAGGTTACTTCCACAACAGAGGCACCGTTCGCGCAGGGTGTGACATGAAAAGAGATATCGTATGGCGCATTTCCCATTACACTTCGATCGTGATTGAGGTCGAAGTCGGCCACTGACATGTGTGTTATCTCTCCCACGCGGTAGTTGATGGCAATCTGGAAGAGAGGCGTTACATCCGGCACTCGCGGGATATTCAGTGCATCAATGACCAGGCTGGAGGGAATTGAAGAATTAGACAACGCCGCCAGGACTTGAGAAGATGTCTGCTGGAACACGTCGGAAAAGCTGTCTGTTTGCTGGACATAGAACCGAACAGGCAACATGTTAAGAAAGTAACCGACTGTGCCAGTGAACTTCTGGTGTTTTCGATTTGCATCGCTCATTCCAATACACAGATGTTCAATCTTCAGCAATCCAGCGAGAAAGACCTGTAATGTTGCCAGGTAGAAGTGAAACGGCGTGCCTCGAAGATTGCGACTCGCTTGCTTGATTCTATTTGTGACCTCTATGCCAACATAGCATGTTGATGTGTGTACCTTGAAATTGTCTGTTGGTATGCGAGTCTTCTCCTTGGCGTGAGGGAGGACAGGCATCATGTCTGGTGGTGGTGAAAGCTCAGACTGCCAGTACTCTAGCTCCTTCGCGAAAGCTCCATTATCAATGTCGCGATTCAACATCAGAGAATAGTCGATATATTGCTCAACTTCGCGTAGTGGCATCTGCTCATAGAAGCACTTCAGGTCATGTAGGAATGTAGACCAACTAGCCCCGTCCATGACAATGTGGTGGTATCCAAATATGACTGTGTGATGGTCTTGTCCAATCGACACCACTGTAACCCGCACGACTTCACCTTGTTCTAGTCGCCATTGGTAAGACGATAGCTTGTCAAACTCCTGCAACACGGAGGAGGCGCTGGAAGTCCTGACGTGTTCAAAGAATGGTAGCGGGACTTTCAAAGTACCCTGGAGAAAGTCACTATTATTGGGATCTAAAAAGAAGGCAGTCCTCAGCGATTCGTGCCGGGATACAGCCTCTTCCAAGGCTCCCTTGAACTTGTCGACTGCAAAATTCCCCTGAACGTTGTATGATATAACGACGTTGTACTGGCTAGGATCCTTCATCCAATGGCCCGCGAACTAGATCTGGGACTGGTGCGGAGACATTCTCTCGACCCGTGTGAACCTTGGTCCTAAGTCGTTTCGTTCTTGCTCAGATCCTGAGTCAGAAAGACAATGGACGCCGGGTGATTCTGAACTAGTGGCATCGAGCGGTAAGTCTTGGACCGAGCTGCTGTCCTCCGAACGGCATGTAGCTGTTGCTATGTCTACAAAATCGAGGTCTTCGGCACTAAGCTGGTCTTCTTTCTGCAAGACTATGCTTGGGACATCCGATTGTGGGATGGCTTTCTCGCACAATTCTGTGATAGTGTCTAGGAGTGCATCCATGGGAGTAATTTCGATGTCGAATTCTTTTGCAAGCCATGCCTAAATATCCACAGCCAAAAGCGAGTCACAGCCCAGGTCCAAAAGGGGGGTGTGTACATCTAACGTTCGATCAGTAAGCCGGAGAAGGGACACGACCTTAGTCGATAAACGCGCGAGCAGACCGTCATACGCAGCTTGGCCTGACTCTGTTTCTTGCGGTTGCTCGTTAGGAAGGGGTGAAGGCGAATGTTTCTGCTCAGGATCCTGCCCCTCCAGGTCCTGGGAGCCATTTGTAAAGAAGTGAGAAAGCAGATCGTTTGAAATGAATGCAGAGTCTCCGTTCTGGTCAATGTGCGAGTCTATCATTTGTAACCCAAAGAATATCTCGGGATTTCCG
Organism: Clonostachys rosea; assembly: GCA_026958235.1. Classification (NCBI taxonomy): domain Eukaryota; kingdom Fungi; phylum Ascomycota; class Sordariomycetes; order Hypocreales; family Bionectriaceae; genus Clonostachys; species Clonostachys rosea. The sequence goes on from CP110206.1 coordinate 81,820, forward strand.
TCGGCTTCTGGTGCTCCAGCAGCTACCACTTCGCCAAAGGCATGGTGTAAATCAGACTCCGAAAGAGGCGCATATCCACGGTGCATCATGCACTGAATCACGTCCTTGTCCTGCTTGGCAAAGTACCCAGTATCAACAACCATTCCAAGTGCCAAGACAGACCCCACCAGGCCTCTCAGCCTTCGCTGCATTAATGATAGCATTCGCTGCAAGGCCTTGTCCGTCTTGGGCAGTATACTCAAACCCTTGGTCAGACAAAGCCAAGGGAGAGTAGCAGACACCTACGATGGGTGGTAGAGCCTCCTTGATCTGGGTGAAAGCCGACAAAAGGGACTTCTGGCTCGAAGCATCCATCTTCAGGAGCTTCACCGTAGCTCCCAGGTAAGACATTTCCTGGAACCAGCCCTCGTCTACGTGTGGGTTTCTGCTGGCGAGAACAAATGTCCTTGCCCCGTTTCTTGCCATCCACATCAGAATTGACAATCCAAGTGGTGTTGCCATGTCAATCATCCAGTAGGATCCGTTTGAGGAGAAAATGGTTGTGGGGTTTACCGTAGCACCTAGCCTCGCTCTCGGAGTAGGGCTTGTCCAATCTACCACATTTGAATAAGTAACCGATGAATTGTGTGACGAGTCTACTATCCGAGCGGTAACCTCCAAAGCAGTCCTTGGAAGAGTTGACAAAATAGTACATGCTTGAGCATAAGCATCCACGATAAGATGCCCAGGATTTGCAAGAAACGTAAAGCGATATAACTCAACCGCCTGGATATGAGCCTGAGAACATATATCTCGGAGAAGAGTTCCTAAATGATCATCGACACAGGAACAATCGACAAGAACAGATACTTGACTCGGCAGCAATCGTAACACCACACGCCGCGTTGCATTCGGGTGAATTACTATCCACCCTTTCCTTGAATTGTTGTACTTCGAAGTGACAAAATACACTTCTTGCTGAGCCTGGCGCACTTTCCCAACAGCAGCAACAGCTAACTCATCAGGTTCGTAAAGAAGGAGGGGCCCAGAACGAAACTTCAGAAGAGAATATGCCAATGTGAAGCAAGCCGTAGCCCGCAATACATCTGGACTCAAGTCATCTTTGGTGGAAAGACTGTGAAACTGCTCAGGGCTTGCTTGGATGACCGATGAAAGATAGTGAGAACTACCAACGACGTTTGCCGTTCCGTCGACGCGTACACCAAACCAGACATAGAGATCCGTACAAATATGGCAGGAATATCTGACCTGGATGGCTACCGAACTATCCGACACGTAGGATGGAAGAGGCACTAATGCCTGAGGGAGCCCAGCTTTTGAACGAATTTGTCGGTGCCCGAGATTGTATCTCTTGTTTCGTTCGTGGTCCAACACCAGCCGCGCTATGTGTAGCGTGAATCCATCCCAGTGTAACTCAGGTTCATTTGTCCAAAGTATTTGCCCATCTGTTAATGCAGGTACGAAAGACCATGCGAGGCGCAAGAAGACCTCAACCACAGTGGAAGGAGCAACGTTTGACACCGTAGACAAGCTGAAAACTTGTAGTTATCACAAAATACAGCTTGGCCAGCCTCACAAGTAATTACTCTGAGCAGAACACAGCTTAGCCAGCTATACAGCAAGTACTTACTCAGAGCAGAATACAGCCTGGCCAGCCTCGCAGCGATCGCTCGAAGCGGAACACAGCCTAATTAGCTATATAGCGATCGCTTATTATCACAGAACACAGCCTGGCCAGCCTCACAGCGATCGCTCGGAGCGGAACACAGCCTAATTAGCCTTAAAATAATTATTTATTATTATTAAATATATATTAATAAGTCTATAGTTAAGATAAGATATAACTGAGCAGAGTTCTATCTCTGACCGGAACTCAGGTCTAGAAATTTGGAAAAGTGGAGAATCTCTCCTATCAATCTACTGGAACTGAGGGCTGAGTTCCCTATAGACTGGGGGATAGACATGCGAGGGGTTGATCTCCTGTCAGACTGAGATAAAGCTAGAAAATTTGGGCCTTTGCCTAGAATCCCTACAAAGAAGTTTAGCTCGGCAATATGGATCGTGACCTGTCCACTGTGACCCGTACTGGACGGCGCCTCGACCCACACGCAAGCGCCCATGGATGCGTTCTAGTGAGGAACTTACGGATCAGGAATAGCTATAATTAGCTACTGGAGAAGTTTCTTGACTAACCGGCTTCCGGTCGTAAGCTGCGGATTAAGCTCTACTATCTAGAAGCCTGACACTGGCACTCACTGAAGTATATATTTTTCGGATCAAGTCTTTCTTTTAGGCTTCATGGCTCTTGTTCCGCCTTGTGTTTTGCAGATGTAGATCCTCTGCCAGTCAATTTGGAATTCCACAAGATATAGCACTACATATCACCAAGTAACATAATACTATAGAAAAGAAGGAGGTACATTGACCTAGGATACACTCGCTATTCGAGGCTTTCCGTCTGTTTTTCTTCGCTAGACTCGGCTGCTGTATCTCTAAATGCTACCCCAGAGTTAATCCTCTCTTGATCCTGAGTCCCTTTCCTCTTTTGACAACACCGAGGGACCGCCAGGACTCTTTTACCAGTATATTCTGCCGGGTTTACCTTGAACAGCAGCGTCTCTTCCGCATATGCACCTCCGTCATTATCCATCTCAATAATATTAATCTGTAAGACTTCCGGATTATTATCGGAGGTAGAAACAAGATGGTCAAATGTAACACCGTAGTAATCAATCTGGCTATTATGGGTCAGCATTTTGGTCATAGCAGATTTCCCTTCCATTACCCAGCCAAGGTACTCATGGCGAACGACGAGGTCGTCGGTCTCCTCTGGGCGAGCCTGCCGTTTATAGAGTTTTTGAAATGCTAATTTTGCAAGCAAAGGTCCTGCAGGCTGTGGAAACACTTGATTGAAGATATCGATGTGCCACTGTGCCTCGGGGATGAGCTTCTGGATTGAAATAAGCGGTCCCTCAATCTGAATCCTCAGAGGCTTCTCAACCGGCGGTGGGTGCTTGGAGTACACCGGGATGTGAAGACAAGGGGGTATATAGAGCTCTAGAGCCATGATGATGTATGAACGTGTGGTAGATCTATGAAAATTCATATGCGATGGTGAGCCCCTTAAAGCGGGGGAGGGAGGTGACTCTTTTCCCGTCTTTTCCCGTCTTTTCCCCTCCTTTCCCCTCCTACTCTTTTCTTCTTTCCTTTCCTTTCCTTTCCTTTCTTTCTTTCTTTCTTTTCGAGTCCTGTTCCTTTTCCTTCTTCCCACTTAAATCTATCCCCGATGCCGCAGAAAGGTTGTCTATAGTGGAAAGTAGTCGAGAGACTGATCAACTTATCGAAAGTGATAAACACCCGCATGGGCCTCAAATTTCAGGAGGAAGGACGGGTCGATAAAGCGTTCTCGCTCCTGGCTGCTAAACGATCTAAGGTCAGACAACAGCCGTATCTGGAATTCTTGCAAAGAGTCGATAAAAAGCTAGGCGGGTATGCCGTCGTTCTGTGTGCAGCACTCGGACCAACTATGGTCCTGTCCTTAAGAGATCATGATCGAGTTGAGTTGTTTATACACTTAGAAGGGAAGAAAGACGACATCGCCAAAGAAGAGTTACAGGCGCTAGCAAACAAATACACTGATAAACGTAAGACGCAAGCTCTTCATCACTGAACTTAGACGCTGAACACAACAGACCTTCGGCGAAATGGAATGACATCGCGACTATATACAGTTGACCTCTGCTCGTTCTTAACGCAGCACGAATCACAGCGAAAGCAAAGGACCTCAGAATTGATAAAGGTTTCATTTCCACATGGTAAATCGTTCCGTAGCTAGCCATTTTTAGTATAAATATTAGAACAACTATCTACGAAGGCCATGGCCTCTCGTACCTTTACCTAACTAGCCCTGGATACTAACGTGACTGCGTGGGCGGCACTGCTTAATGGCCCTGGCCCTCCGTCGAATCGAATTCAGACAAGAAACAGAGCCGATCAACTTGTGCCTCGAGGGGGCGGCACAATCCCGCAAAAGCAAACTTATAGCCATCATTCATGCCCTAGTAAAATGCTTGGCGCCATATTCTACCGAGGGGGGAGTCCTCGAACAAATACATATGCAGAGGAACGTCGAAGGGGGGCGGAGTCGAGCTGAGGGCCGTAGTTGAAGGGGCTGACGGGGGTGTCTAACGAGACAGAAGGAAGGGTCGAGTAGGATTTGGCAGAGAAGCAGCTGCCAAGGAGTTTGGAGGGACTGCTCGCCAAATCCGATAGCCAGTCTCTCCTGCACATGACCAGTTTCAGCAAGCCGAATCAACGGTCCCTCTCCCATGCCTACGCCCCCTCGGCGGCCGCCGTCTGGCAAGAGCTAATGCCAGAAGGAGCACAGACAATTCAACCGTGACTGCACAAAGTCGATACCCTCCTCACCACATCTTCTAATAAGCCCTGCTAGCGCACTATCGTTGGCATTAAATGAATCGGTGTCGAACAAATCGATATCCTCCTCTTCAGAGTCCTCCTTTTTGAGCTTTTCGGGTAGAACGATTCTTAGTCCCTTGACTTCAATCTCGGTCTGCATTGGAAATTATGTTAGTCCTTGATAGTTATAGAATAATGGGAGGCACTTTCATTCCCCACTGAGACCTTATATTCCGCATGCTCCAGTTTGCTCATGATGCTTACGATGAAGTTATCGAAGTAACCGTGCGTAATAATAACCCCGCATTCTTTACCTATCCATTTTCATGGCGTCATTAGCTCGATTTAGATGGGATTTTGCTCAAATATTGTGAACTTACTGCGGTCCGTCTCTTTTGGAGGCTTGACCTTCCAGCGGTATAAAACAAATGCCTTAGCTGCCCGTGCAGCCCGAAGAAGTGCCGGGTTGTAGTGCTGGTCGTGGACCCTCCCGGTATTACTGTCTCCTATATCCGACACACCTTTGATGACACCAAGAGATTTCACATCTGTATTATATTCACAAACCTGCAAAAATGCGCTTGACTCCATATCCAAAGCAGCCACTTTCCGAAGCGTCTGTAGAGACTTCAGTTACCCGTCTTGGCTCGATAAAATCGAATACTCACAGTATTTTTCACTCGATCGAAAATGAGAGAGGCGTCCATGCGAACAGCACATCCAGAGACGAAGTCCCCGTATTTATATAGAGGCTGGTCTGTTTGGGCGACGAATCCGTCCATCGTAGCACCTTTCACTTCCGCGACCTTAACATCAGGCTTAAAGACCAACTTATCGTCTTCCATAGCCCATTTTCCTTCTTCATAGTTCAGTGCTCTCTCCCCGAAAATAACATCTTCGACACTGATAAAACCGTGAGTCACTCATTCGACTATATTATTTTGGGTATAGTTATACATACGCAATATTTTGACCCGAGATAGCGACGCAGACACCGACATGAAGAGCAAACCTGGGTTTTAGAACTGAAAACAACGTAGCTGCTTCGGTCGCGAAAGTCTGAAGTCCTTGTCGTGAAGTGCTGGTCACATAATATGGGATAAGGGACTTCTCGAGTGTAAAGCTTCCAACATAAAACTCATGCCCTTGAGGGATGCCATCGACAAGATCGCTAGAGATTTTGGTCTCCAAGCTAAATTCTTTCGCCAGGGCAATTGCTTCTCTAGGTTTAGCACATATAATGCACAGCTGACATGCCTTGAGCGTCTCCAAGTTTTTAACTCTGAGGGTCTGAGCCATTGCTGATAGACGGTCGATCGTCTGATGCGGTATGTAGAGGAGTAGAATGAGTGGTGTTCTATTCCTGACGTGGGCTAGCTAGCAGAATAGTTGAATGTAGATGTGGTCAATAGCCCGATATCAAAATAGCCGGCCAAGCGGGGAAAAAATTGGAGTTTAGTGATGAGGTGAGGTAATCGAGAAATATTAACGAGGTTTTATAGCAATAGAAGAGAGATGCACGGCCTTAGGCACATAACACTTACGCACATACACCGTGACGCCTCGCGACAGCCACTTATTCGACGCATACGTTGCCCGTTGCCGTCACATGTAAGTGGACACAACCGAAATAGTTTAGCTTCGTAGAGTCCAAGGCTTTCTCCCTCCAGGCGTAATAATGTGTAGGGGGGTGCCGTCAGCCTTTCTGTGCCTGTCTGCCGCCAACGCAAGGCAGACGAGGGGCCTGCCGTCACCTGCATCAGGTCAAGGGCTTCTTGTGTTCTCGCTTTGAGGGAGCGAGCTAATGGTATCGCATTTGCTCTCGTCAGTATGTTCCGTTCTGTGCCCAGTAATTGCAACCGGGACGCGCCTGACCACGAAATTCGGAAAAGGCGAAGGAGCAAGAACAGGAGCCGTCGTAGGAGAACAAAACCACACAAAACCAAAGACACAAAAAGTGGGATAGATATAATTTATCACTTTCTATAAATGACCCCATAGCACAGCACAGACCCCACAGAGCAGCTCAGACTGTGAATGTACATTTATGACTTGGCGGAGATGTCCATGATTGGGTGTACTGGTAATAATACTTTACTTTCCTGGGAGCCTTGAGGAACGAAGCTGGCTATGGCCATTTTCCGTTTCTTTTATCGTCTCTAATCACAGTCGCCAAATTCGAATCGACCGTGTGGTTAAAAAAAAAACTTGTTTTGCAATAGCGCCATTCTGAGAGATTTGTTGTACCAATTGGCCATACCCTATAACCCCATGTTTCACATTAGGACCGTTCAATATCTGAGAGAGCGGTGAATGAGGGGGGCTAGGACTAGCAGTGGGGCCGCCGCTTCTGCCTCTGTTAGGACCAAGCCCCTCTGGCAAAGCCACAGAAGCCACGGACTTACCCCACAATATTAAAAAAAGCACACTCAAATCCGGCGACACCCTTTGCGCCTTGCATTGTATTAGTAGAGGTCTCGGGAGGATTTTAGTCGACACGGTAGCTTAGGCTCATCATACGTAAATTTTAGAATGTTCCAGAAGAAAGGAAATGCTGCTATATAATTCCCGTATTTTCCTCCATTTACAATGTTATTTGATTAATTTACATGATAGGGTTGATCTTACATAATAATGTCATGTGACTGATATTTGCTACTGATAGCGGCGGTTATAGAGGATGGGGGACTCGAATCGTGGACCCAACATTATCTTACACATCGAGGTTGGTGTGCTCTTAATCAGGTCAGCCTTTGTATTGCGGTAGCGGGGGAAGCCGCTGGGCAAGAAAAATTTCAAGATCAGGCTACCAACCTGTGTGGACGATCAAGGGATTCCCCTGTACTATTAGTTTGATAGACAATAAGAACACCCTTTACCGGTGATACCAGACTACTAGAATAATAACATGCAAATTTAATATCTACTTATTGATCCGATAGCCTGCGCTTTAGCGCCATACTATCTATGAAGTCCACCTTGGGCATTTGGATCAACGCCCTTCTGAATAAGCATCTCAGCGATCTCTAGATGGCCTCCCACTAAAGCAGCCTGAAGAGCATTGCCATACTGTCCACCTTGGGCATTGATATCAGCGCCCTTCTGAATAAACATCTCAGAGATCTCCAGATATCCATTTTCTGAAGCAGCATGAAGAGCAATGCCAAAATCTTCACTTTGGGCATTGACATCAGCGCCCCTCTGAATAAGCATCTCAGCAACCTCTAGATGCCCTTCTGCTAAAGCAGTCTGAAGAGCATTGCCATACAATCCACCTTGGGCATTGATATCAGCGCCCTTCTGAATAAGCATCTCAGCGATCTCTAGATGCCCTTCTGCTAAAGCAGCCTGAAGAGCATTGCCATAATCTCCACCTCGGGCATTGATATCAGCGCCTTTCCGAAGGAGAAAAGTAGAAGAATAAAGCAAACCCTAACCCCAAAGGGATGCAGAATAAAGAACTTGATTCCCGCCCTCTTCAAGCTCTTCCGGATCATCGGACTCATCCGAATCATCGAACTCATCCGGATCATCCATATCACGACGTCTTGCGGGCATTAGGCAAAAGCAATAGCCTAATTCACTACGTCGAGTTGTGGCCGAAATCAGATTATTACACCATTTCCCATGCGACGCTTTCCTATGCGACGCTTTCCTATGCGACGCTTTCCCATACAACACCTTCCTATGCAACGTTTTCCCATGCGACGCTTTCCTTTGCAACACTTTCCTATACATCGATTTCCTATCCAGCTAAAATGGTACGCCCCCCATGTGTGTGAAAGTATCGCATACGGCGGAATCTTGTCGCTGGGGAGGTCCTCCGTCAGGCGGATCTCGCCAGTATCGTCGCATTCCTGGAGGCGCATTGCACAAGGCCGCCGAGCTCAGCTCTCTCGGCAGCTATTCCGATGGTAAAGAACCACGCGTTGGTGTCCAGCAGGAAAGGCGCGCGGGATGCGCGGCGGACGAGTCCAGCATTTGCGGGATCTGCAGTAACATTCAAATCACCAGGTGTAGCTGTCAAATATCAGGCAATTAAGAGTTGCCTAGCGCAAACAATTGCTGAGGCGTTGAAGACTCCTGACAACGCTTCTGGAGCAGGTCGGCCCAGAATCGACTGCTCAGTCAAGCCCAGGAGGGCCTGCAACAGTGAGGTGGAGCAACCGAGTCGTATCCAAGCCACGAAATCCTGGGTAGGTATTAGGTAATGACCTTGGGGGTATAGGCGGTTATAGTGGTCTTCTTGGTGTTTGTTTGAAGGGAAATGAAGAAAGACAAAGGCGGCATGCCTTTCCAAAACTCACACATCACATCAATCGAGTTTCGAGAGCTTTAATGCTCTTATTAAGCCACAACATCATTCCCGAACAAAATCATCCAACTGCAAGCCAACTATTTTGGCCTCCAACGCTGTGAGATGTGGCTCGAGAAGCTGCTTCAAGCTACATCTATGTCTTACCAGCGCGTTTGGCGGTTGTATATCATCCACCCCGTCTTCCGAATCGTCCCTCTTTCTCCGAGTAGAGACTTATTCTTAGCCTTATATTGCCACGGATCACGATGAAGATGCCAAATATTATTGCTATCCTTAACCCCTCCAATATACTGCGGGCCATATACGACGGGCGACGGGTAACTCAGGATGGATCGTATTGCTGATGAAACACTAAGGCTGAGATGAGATTTGGGTGGTGTATCAAAAATAGAGTCAATGGGCATAAGAAGGCCCATAGAATGCATCCCATGTGTCAGTGCACCAAGAAGTGCCGACCTACACTCGAAAGTACAGGGTGATAAGCCTCGGCTTAGGATTACTCGCTGTGTTCGCAGTTGCCGCAACACATTGTCAAGAGCTTCTCGCCTTCGGGCGTCTATACTGTCTTCTCGAATTAGATGAGATATGTGGATTTTAACCAAAGTTTTGCCTTCACAGTCATGCAAAAGTATAGGTCATCGCAAGCCCATGTCCCCCCCCACGACCTGCACAGTCTCGAACACATAAAGCGAAGAGTCTCTGCGCCTACATGTTGGGCGTCACAAGCGTAAAAATGGTCGTGCTATATGACTTTGCACACAAATCTGCCAGTCTCTCCTGCCTCGTACAAGCGTCATATGCAATCAGGAGCTTACTGAGTGACTTCGGAGGTTGGGGGCCCTGCTATGTGAGATCCGCTTAAGCCTATCCTAGAAGTGTTGTTAATCCTCGGTTCCAAAGCCCAATCAAGCTGTGTCGCGACCAACTTGCTGTCCACCAAACGTAGCAGTATGAACTTAGGCCTGAGAGACGAACGGAAGGAAAAGCCTTCCGTTTTTTCGATACCTTAGATAGGGCTAGGGTCGGAATCGGAAGAGGTTGATGGGTCGGCGGCTCCCTTATTGTGGCGCATGAGTTTGAGTTGTGGCTTGACATGGCTTTGATGTTCTGGGCACGGCGATAGTGGGTAGGCGTTGAGCACGGAGAGGCTTACCGGTGGTATGTGCGCATCTCCCTTTCGGAACCAGTTGAGAGCCTGAGAAGTAAGGTGCTCGCCTCGTGAAATGAATGTGCCCTACAGAAGCACCTGCCTCATGCCTCCTGCGTCATTCTGGGAAGATACATTGGCCCCAACAGCACCCTTTCCAGTGTTCGAGTTGGCAAGCTCACCAGACTGCTCATTGTAATCAACTATAGGAGACCTACTAGGCTCTGAACTATGACCCATGTCCGCATTCATAGCCGATCCACCTGCCGGTGAGGATGGCAGTGAGGCTGGACTTTTGAAAACTCAAAGAGACTACTGGGCTTCCCATTCAGAATGTATTCTTTTGTCCAGCTAGAGAGGCCAAAATATGCTATATAAGTCGATCTCGTAACAAAAAGCGATCTCGTAACAAAAAATGATGTCGTATAAATCTGGCCTGCCTCGAAATCCTGAATAATCTGGGGTACGAATAGCTGTGCTTTATCACGCTCGTGTTCTTCATCGAGAGGAGTCCCATAACGTTTCAACGGGGGTTTCAGGCATTCGGTAGATTCGCAGTTGGAGGCTTGATCATTAAGAATTGGCTGTGTAATGCCAAACAGCTCCACCATCTTGTCAATCAAGCTCTCGATATCGTCATAACGCCTCGGCTTTCTTGCCGTTAGTAGAAAGCGCCTGGCAAGCACTCGGTCCGTAGGGGCGAGTAGTATTTCCCTGAATGTCCTATTCAAAGCCAGGTCGAGAGTGAAAGCCAGGTCGAGAGTCAAAGCCAGATCGAGAAGCGAGGGAGGCAAACTCAAACAAGGTGGTCGCATCCACTTCCACGTTAGCTACCAAAGACTTGTCGCTAGAGCTGTACTGTGTAAAGAGGATCTAGGAGCGAGAGATAGGGTATTTGTATAGAGAAAGCAGTCAATTCTATTAAGCAGCAATAGAGCCCAAACCCCGGGATAACTATTCTATAAGTGAAGTTCACCGTAGTATATTTAAGAATATATCAGCGGAGTAAAGTTTATATACAGTGGGCTATAATAACCTTTTACTGTAAGTCTAGATTTAAGATGGGGTGGGAAAGTTTCTAGGCTTTGGGTAATCTCGATCGGGTCCAGCAGTAGCACTACTCTATAAATATCGTTTTCCACAAAATGACGCTGACTGGAGTCTAGAGGAGCCTATTATTAGCTCCAATATTAGCCGAACTTAATTTCATGGAGGCAGAGAATCCAATAGACATATGTGCTGGTATTTGCTTTAGTTTGTGGCGCAGTTGAATGAGGCCTGACTCAACGGCGACGCGAAGTATAATCAAGGTTTATGGCAGACCTTGGTTCAGCCGCGGGGAGCAACTGGCATCGACATATAACTTCACAGTTCAGGATGATAGTAAGTACTAATTAACATAGTCACATCAGCAGCCGTTGTTAAAACAAAACTCTCTTCTGTCCCCCGGGATTTAACTTCTATCATTTGCCTGATCAGTACTAAGCTCAATGGTCAGCTTGGTCTAGGCATGGTTGCTCGGTGATGAGGGTGAAATTGGATGCACACATTATACACACGATAGACACATAGTTGTAAAGTGGCGCTGCCGCATATGGCATCCAGTCTCAGCCCCCGTAGAATATGGAACAATATGGAACATCGTGCCCTATGCTAACTATATATATCAGTGGTCTATCTCGTCCTCAGAGGCTTCTTACTCCGTTACTCAGATATATTTATCCCTTGACGCCTGTAAAATATAGCACAAAATATTCTCTCTAAACTATGGCCTCATTCACGGGAAGCTGCATCTGTAATAAGATCACATTCTCCTATACTGGTGAACCGAAGAAAACGGTTGGTCCTCTACGGCATCTCTTATATAGGATATGGCAAGAGCTGACGATTATATAGGTCCTCTGCCACTGCCGCCAATGCCAAAAGCTCAGCGGCTCTGCCTTCACTTACTGTTTCCTAGTGCCGCGCGAGGACTTTAAATGGACCTCTGGGTCGCCGAAGGCCGGCAGCTTCGTGCAAGAGAGCGGGATCATAGTTGATTATTCTTTCTGCCCGGACTGCGGGACCATAATGACCAAGCAGAGCGACAAGGAAGACTTCAAGCCTTTCTACATTGTGCAAGCTGGGACAGTCGATGGAGATGAGACGAAGAAGAAGCCCGATGTGGAGTTTTGGGTTAGCCGTAAGGCAGACTGGGTTCAGCCTATTCAGGGGGTTGAACAGATGGCGCAGTTCGAGTAAGGCAGCGGAGGATAACTCTACAATGTATACCAACCTCTGATACCCTATATCAATAGGCTGCGAAAGGTGGTGTTTCCCAATGGCAGGAGGTGGGAGACAGAAGACGTCACATTGTATTCGTCAATGAGCAATATTCTCTCTGACGCGCAGAAGGATCCAGATATACTGGGCATATAAGTATGTACTAGCAAGAAGCTTTTGACAATACTGACCCTACGCTTGAGTCTATACTCCCTATCGTGTACGCTGATATGCTTGAATTCTCTGCCCCCGAGGGTCATCTCAGCCTAAGCCCCCCCGAGTCATCGACTAGAGTCTAGATGAGTCTCACAGTCCAGGCATTCAAAATACTCACTTCAACAAGACAGACAAAATGCAGTGTGCTCTAGACGTGGCGATACGCAAGTCTTGACCAGGTATAGCGTAGTGAAACTAGATCTACGACGGTGCAAAGGAAGCAATCTCACCTAAATGCTCGTATATCATAAACCCACGCGGATATGTTTGCGATATGACGTATTTAGGTGCCACTCTTATCGGTGCCGTCATATGATTGTCAGCAAAGGGCCCTATAAGACGCTTCCAGAGTATTCTATCTTTGAAGTCTAAGCTAATATTTCAAACAGCTCTCTACCTGCCGAGGCCTAAGCCGAGGACTCTGTGAGCACTTCGCTCAAACACCTAATAGCAATAACTCTCACCGATCTGTAGCCTTCGATGGTGGTAGATCCCCATATGGTACCACTATATTTGTCCCAGGATAGCGACAAGTCCAAGGTTATTAAGCCGCCGTCAATCAATCTAGGCATTCAATCCTGCCATTGCAGTTGCTGCATTAGGCTGTATCTTAAGATAGTTAAGGCTGTAGTCAGCTACCAAGTCTTTTTAAGAGTGTAAATAGCTCCCTAAACATAAACAAGTCTGTATTCATCTATCAGGCTACCTGTGAGGGACTCAGCAAATATGGAGCTCACGTGACCATACCCATGGAAGGCAATAGACCATAGAAAGTAGTTACCCCTTTGTAGCTCGCTGATGCCGTTTGGCGTCGTGGTACCGCGGCATCGTTGGCGTCCTTTGGCGCTGTAATTTCACTGCCGTCAGGGGCTTCAACCAGGCCGCTGGAACTACCACCTGGCGTTAGCTTTGAGCTTTGCAAGGCCTTGTACGGGACTGGAGCAACAATTTATATGGCTTCGTGATCTGAGATTTGACTTGACAATAAATTGTTTGGATGAACTTGAAGTCTCACAATACACATAGGACACCTCATACCTAACCAGCTTTTCCTCAGCTAACCAACTTTTCCTCCCGACATTAGCCACCGCAACATAAAAGAGTCAAACAGGATCTCTTAAAGACGTTGGGATCTTTATTGGCCTCTTTCTCTATCCGAGGGGGATGGAATCCTCAAACCACACGAGCTGGAAGTCCGTCCAGTCGCCCAGCGGCCGGCAAATCTCTTCCGTTACGAACTTGTCGATGGACATCCCTGTCTTCCTCCGCACCAGCTCCCCGATAAGGAATCCCTGCGTTATACCGTGGTATCCCATTGCGGTTCCGGGAGCCCATAGCGTTGCCTGGTTCGCCAGCTTGTCGGTTGCCGCCTCGATGTCGCATACGTCCTCCAGCATCATGTTATCCTGCCACGCGCAGATACCCGCTGTGTGGGTTAACACTTGGCTGACCGTGACCTCGGACTTCCCGTTCGCCGCAAACTCAGGCCAGTGCTGGGCTACCTTGTCATCGGGGTGCAGCACACCACGCGAGATGAGCATCAGAGCCGCCAGGTTGGTGACTAGTTTCGAGGTCGAGAAGACGTTGACCACTGTATCCCTTTCCCACGGTTTCTTGGTCGATACGTCTGCGTAGCCCCCCCATAAGTCCACCACATTGTCGCCGTTGATATTAATGCACAGACTCGCCCCAATGTCTTGTCCAGACGCGATAAATTCTTGCATCAAGTCGCGGAGCTTGGAAAAACGGGCGTCGCAGTGGCCTTGGACCTGAGCCATCCTGATAGATATTATTTGTGCTAGCAATTGGCGAATAGAAGCAACAAGCTTTAATTCAGACGCAGGAAAGATGCAATTTCGCTAGCTTTAAGTAAGGGAGGTTTTGGGGCATGGTACCTTTAATGCGAGGTCACGTATTAATGACTAATTGGATAGGCATCTCTGGACCCATAAATACATCCTTGCATGGCGGTAAAGCTGACTCTCTTAACACGAGGCTACTCTATCCGGATATACTTACAGAAATAAGGTCGAAGTTAGAGACTGACTCTTGATAGCGCAGGCTAAATGATTCTACGTTGGTAAGCATATGTGTAGAACCCACTCTATATTAGGGGGGTATATTACAAAAAACACTGCAAAGTGGTCATTTTTGAATCCACCCTGCCACACCACGAATTCCGGGATTGAGAAATTGGAAATAAATGAATTTTGCGGCAATCTGTATATATTTTATTCAGAGTTTATTAAAGCCTGAAAGCTGGTGGAGGATATAGTTATAAATATAGCGCATATAATCATAGCAAAATAACTAGGCACGAAGAAAGAGTACCAGGTTCAGTCAACAGTAAGCTTACGATAAGTAGATGAGGACGGGCTTGGTAAAGCAGTCACAAAAAGATGGAACAGGGCACCAGCCGAGAGACGGGGTTTCTTATATCCACAGAGCACTATGGAGCTAACATCCGCGGCTTGGCCGAGGATGTAGACCAGAGGCATCGTATTGGACCAAGTATCGCAGCTGGGGATGAGGAGAGATAACGGGAGCCTTACATAATAGTGACCACCTAACCGCGGATATTCCGGCCTATTTTGCCTAAGGAAGTACGGAGCAAAAGTGAAGATAGAGGAGGAGAAGAACTGATCAACACCCGAGAGGGTCGGTCGAACGGACAGAAGCAGAAAGTCATAGCCGGCCTCACCCGTCGCACTAGGATTAGAAGGGGGACGGGCAGAAGATGGGATGGAAAAGGTGATATTAGCAGGGACGGGACCAGGATTCGGTCTAAGTCCACCCAGCTAAGTGTAAATGCAGCGACACTGGAGACGGGAGAACTGGCCTACCTAAGCCCCGGGCCAACTCAACAGACCCAAGAGGGTGAGCTACCGGCGGAGCCTCATGGTGGTGGCACGCAGAGGCAGGAGTCGGTAGATAAGGAAGGTAGCCATACGCGCCGTCGGCCTGGGAGACCAAGGACCCGAAGCCGGACTTCCGTTGCTATCGGAGTCCCGTTGCGAGCCATACGACTGAGGGAGGCACAGCAAGAGCAAGGGAAGGCGCCTGCGGAGGAGACATGGCGCGCAGGAGGTGGCCCCTGGGGCTTCGATCAGGGAATAACGGGCCGACGTCGCAGACCGGCCGATACCCCCCCAGCGCCGTTCGGGTCTAGGCGGCGCGGACTCGAAAGGGTGGAGAGCGCACGGCGGCCGGTGCGGCCGAAAGGAGGGCAGGAACAGCAGGCATGGAGACACATCGCCCCGGTGATGTCACCATCAGCAAGGACGGAGTCAGTACCTACCCCAGAACTGGAGACTACATCGACCTCGAACGTGTCCCGGCGAAGGAGGAGGACGAACGAGGTCGCCGGAGAACGACTGCCGGCGAAACGGATTCGCTCGGGCGTACGCAGGGAAAGAGCCGAAGATGAGAGGAGAGAGGACCTCTCGAGCGTCTTGCGCCACATGGATGAAGAGTTTGCCGAGAAGGAACGGCTGTCCAACAACAGGGAATAGTGCACGCCCGTCCCACACGAGCGGAAGGTATCGACAGTGAAGTTATTTTACAGGGCTTTCCACGACGCCGAGACTTTGCCTATATGGACATACGTGGTGTACTATCGTAAGTGCGGGAAAGGAGAGCTAGAAGGTGTAAAATAGGATCAGTGGTTGTCCGGGTCTCTAGGCAGGAGCGATAATCCCTCCTCGCCTCTTTCCTGTCGCAAATGCTTCCCTGTCGGCCACGATGTCCTGGCGTGCTCGGAATGCGTAAGCTGCTTGATGAGAGGTCATCTGTCAACCGGTGCTCAGCTGCACGTTCGCCTAGGGTGCGAACACATGTTCCTAGAGGAACTGAGAGGCCTGACCCCGGTGGAGGAGAAACTTATTAGCCTAAACTCATACTATAGCTTTATTACAAAGTATAGCGTCACGGATGGGCAACGTCAGGCATCAAGCAGAAAGTATTGCTGATGAGAAGATATCCTAGAATAGATGCTGTGTATAGTTGAGGGATATTGTAGTTGATGCTGTTTTAGGGCCGAATGTCTCGGGCATAGTGGGGGAAGCGAGAGAGGCGTATTATAACCTAACCTCATAGCATGTGTTAGAGCTGGTAGTCGTTGCACCGCCCTGCACGATCCCGAAGTCTCTCAGTTGGATGGCACACTCAATCTCGCACCATTCTTTCGTAGTGGACACCACTTTTCTGACCTGTCCAGCTTTAGGGAGATTAAGGCTCAGACTTCTCTAATCTCTTTGATAGCATCAGAGAAGTCGTTGGCGATGTGGCTGCGGCTGTGTGTGACGGCACTAAATCAGACGGCCTGGCGTATTAGTTTATGGCAATCTCTCCTTACATCGCCCTGTTATTAAGCCCTCCGAGTTTCCCCGTCTTTAGAACTTTAACGCCCTTGTCTCTCTCCATCCCCGCGCTAATATGCCTAAAGCAAACAGAAGGTGGCAGTGCAATGCTGATCTCAGGACTCCAGAAGGAGGGGAAGAGCCTAACATGCTAGCGTAGGACCTGCGCACCCTCCAGCTGACGCCTCGGTTGGGAATTCGGACTCTCCGATGTTGTTGCAGCTTAGAGAGTTCAGTTTTCTCTGGCATGTGAATAATAAGGTGCAGATTGCACCAAACCTCGGCCTTGTTGAACCCTTACTAAGGTATATAAGGATTGAAGACAAATCCAAGACATCCCCTTAAGCGCAACACTTAACTTCGAATACCTTTCTTACCCGCAAAGCTTATCCTGAACATTTTAGGAAATACTTCACAATGGAAGAATTCCTCAATATTGCTGCTCGGTCTCTCATTCGCCACGCTATCGTTGGCGTCCTAACCGGCGGCACTGGTAATGCTATCATGCTTGCCGGTGATATTATGGATATCAGTGACACTATGGACGCCATGGACGCCATGGACACCATTAATGCAACTGATACGAGCTCTGGAGGGAGCGACAGTCAGGTGCATTTCGGCAACAGTTCTGAGGAGGCCCCAAGACCCGAACCGCCACAACCGCCTGAACAGCCTCAACCTTCAAATGATACCGGCAACAGGCAAGACGTGCCGGGGTATCTGCATGACAAGCAGACTGATGTCTGCCAATACCTGTCCTTTAAACCATTCGCCCATATAATAACTTCTCAATAGCGCTATCACTCCAGTATTCATGATTACATCCAGGGCAACAAGAATGCTGGGCAGACATATACTCAACTCCAGAACGCTGGGAAAGTGCTCCCATAGCCTCCGCGGCCACCAACCATTAAATAATTCATCTTAAACCGCCCCAGATGTTTACATCGCCCGTTTGTCTCCGAAGATCTATATTGATATTATGTCTGTAGTGTGGCTGATAGCTTCTCGTATGTACTCAGGAATGGGGTGTTTCGGTCAGTACTATTTCAAGATTGTTCTGTTACATGTAAATAGAATGAAATATGGCATAAAGGGCAGTCCTTGGATAAGCCTTGCTTTTATTTCGAGACTATAACGTGCGAGGTACTGTTGCCACTCCGGAATCGAGATATCTTGACCTTCGAATGTGTTTTTGGTCTTTAAATTGAATCAGCCCCACTGTAGGACCCAACCAGCTTGGGGCCTTAACTTACATTCCACGGAGAGATGCGGTTTCCATGATACCCTGTGACGAAAACATCCTGTGGAATAATCTAGGAGGCTTTCCATGCTGGAGTCATTTGACCGAGATGTTCTTGGAATGTACAGAGTCCTTAATAATAGTGCCAAAACCATAAGAAAGTAACCACCAAGTAATGAGTATATAATAATTCTGACCGTCCCTTCCTGCGTAAAACCTTTTATCACTTACGCCGAGTAGTGTTCTAGTTGCTCGTGCCACGTTATGATCCATATCAACCTCGTATCTAAACACTCATAGCATATTCCGCTGATGGCCAGCCTAAGAGCACTCCGATGCCTGGTATGCCGCGGAAATGTCATAATATCATGACCTGCTCGGTCTTGGGGTAAGTATTAGATCAGTAAATGGGCAGTCTGAGGCGATCAAGACGTCGAACCTCCGATAAATCCGAAACAGATGATTCATGGTCTATGTCACTGGCTGACTCCAATGCTGCTCAGAACATTCGACTGGAATGGGGTGCATTCTCTACATACGTCATATAGAAGACGACGCGGCGATTTTGTCACAGCCAACTCGAAACGTCAACTAGAAAGAGTAGGGAAAATGGTCATCGAGGAGGTACATTGTATCAGCAGGTATAGTGCCATGACAGTAGGCGATTGGAACATGCTATATGGAGAGCGTGGGTGAAAACAAGGAATAAACGGAAGACGGTGCGCCCGCAGGCGCTTTATTGATACGCGGAGATTGTGTGTGTAATGTCTAGCATTGAGGCTCTGCTGACCCATCCCTCATCAGGACTAAAAGATAGCGATATGACTTGGTTTTATGAACCACCACAGCCAGGCGGTAGTATGTACTCACGCCAACACCAAAACAGACCATCGACCCGCCATGCCAAGAAACCATTCTGAAAAAAAGAACAGAACATTTCCGAGTAAACGCTGACAGGTTCTGTTAATGCCACTAGACCACCAGCAAAAGTGTAAGCCTCCACCACATCGTGGAATAGTTTTATTTTATATAGCCCACTGACACCAACACACCCCCCCAGCTTGAGAACCCTCTTAAGCTGGACCATTGATTGGATGTCAGTTTCTTTAGAGCAGCCTGACCCACTACTGCTATTCAAGGGTTGCCTTTCTTTAGAGCGGATCAACCGTTATTTTGCTTGGGGGTGGTCACTTATCGGTTTCGAACTCAGCGGCTTGTGATTATAAGCAATTAACAGTGAAAGTTGCAGGTTTCGGCCTAGCGCGTACTCCCTCCCGGGCTCATAACTGTTGGTGTCGCCACCTAACAGCTTCCAGCTTCACAGGTAAAAGGGATAAATTGAGACTGCTGCTTCTAACTAGTAATTACAGAGGGGATCCGTGGCCCCTTATATCCCTGGGGATCCCTCGATCGTATTCTCATGAGAACAGCCTGGTCTCGGGCTCGTAGGGACCTTCCGATATCCCTCTGGCTAGTAATTGCTAGGGATATTGATATCCGGATGACCGAGGTCATGACCTTCCTTCAATCCGTGCGTTCAATAGGATCAGAACGCTCTTCGAGGCATCAGGCCCTCGCCGATCTCTCGGTATTAGGTTGATCGTCAGGTCAGTAGGTTCGCGATCAATCCTACCGGCTAGGGTTGCTCGAGCCGATAGGTCAGGGTTCTGACGATCGGGTCCAGTTAGGTTGTAACCTTCTAACCTAGCCAACTGACCCTCCTCGGTGAAACTGATCCTTCTAGGTCTATTGCATCGTAGCCGCGGCTATCGTGTGATTGAACCTTACTTTTGCCTTCGACGCCAGGCCGGCTTCCACGGAATTCCTGATGTTAGTTACTAGCGAATTGTGTGTGCGTTCGAACAGGCTGGGCTGCGGGCTTCAACGCTCGTGGATTATCTCGGTAGTTGATAATACCTTCCTATCGCCCGCTTGGCTCCAACAGGTTCATATGCGAGTGTTGGGCGAGCCTACCTAATGACAAAAATGGATGAGGTATAGTGACCGGATCCTCTTTATATTTAGTGAGAAATGCAATTGGTATCACTTTAGCTACTGGCTGTAGTATATTATATCCAAAATGTAAACGGAAATGCGTTCATTTCAACATGAAAATCGAGAAATTCTATACTAAAAAGAATAAGAATATGGATAATACCTACATACAGCGAGCAGGTTGGAGGTTATAGAGCGATATAAAGAGAACGGAGCAAATTGTGCGGTTACTTTTGGGACCGACAGAAAGAGGCCATGCCAGCCGATAGAGGGACTTGCCATGTACGAAGGCTATATCTCTACCTGCACAGATATAGCCTGACACATTTGTCACCAAGATCGTCCCAACCCCGTGTTCCCGGAAAGTCGTAAAGATGTTGAAGTAAAAGGGTTGATTGTGTTGTTGTTGGTTCTAAGTTACATGTATCCGAGAGGAGCGGAGCTCCTTACATAGTATCCACATTCCAGCCACCAGCAGATTGGACCACCTTCGCCCCACTGTCTCAACAAAGCAATCTCCGAAATTTATAGTAATTTCTTTTTCATATCTATCTCTAGGAATAAAGATACTCCGAAAGGCTAGGATTCTTACACTAAGCTACGAATCTTGGTATTCGGTACAACAGCGAATGCAAAACAATAAATATCCCAGTTCGTCCGATTATAGCAATGGCAAACGAAGAAGCTGGAACTCTACATCATCTACGGGACAAAGAGATTGTTTGCTTGTCTTTCGAAGTCTCCAAGATATCACTCGCAATGGCACGGTGGACCATTTTCCTACTCCTGACTGCCAGTCAAGCATGAGTGAATACTCAAAGTCAAAGATCAAGATTTATTACCGTCCAAGAAAACGGGACGCAAGGCACAGGTTTAGCGACAGTGACTATCGTAACGCTAAACCGTTTCCGGGACGAGGTTAGATTGATATCTGTATCCACTTAACACAACCAGCAAAAGTGTCAGTACGCTAACAACTTGTCCCCACATGTGTCGTCTGGCCAACCAACCAATCCAATAATTAGAGAGAATAATTCACTCCGCAATTGGATCCTTGACTAAAATCCCCATCAACAAACCACAATTTCATGACGACCCTCAATACAACACAACAAGCATCCTTTTGTCTATCCAGCATGCACATCGATGCTATCCCTGTGTGGATCAATAACCTTGATCCTCCGAGCCCTTCGACCTTATCCAACGTGCACGGATTTGCCGACATTTGCGACACTCTGAACGGGGCCAAGACGAGGCTCAGCGGCGATTCAATGGAGAGCCCTTCGAAACGAAAGCGGACGGAAGACCGCCAACATGCGCAACATGATCCTGAGAAAACACCACAAGCACCAGTATCCAATAACACGAACGATATCTTCGATCATCCGCCTCCCTCGTTCAACGCCGCTGGTTCTACCGTCGACGCGTCAGATGCCACAAGCATTTTCACAAAAGTCTTTGACTCCCGACCGCATCTCCCCTTCAGACAGGTATCCCAGCAACGAAACCAACGAAGTCCCTCGCCATCCAAACAATACAGGAAACTAAGCGACCTGCATCGGCTTAACTACCCAATAAGGTTCAGCATGGAGTCCGATTTAAGAAAAGCACTTCCCTCTGATGCTCATGATCTCTACGATGCATTGCAGGAGGTACAGTGGGGTTCTGAGATTCTCCCGCACGCCCTGAAGGACAAGCCAAATGTGGGAATTCCTAATGCCCGTCGTGCTATGTGGCAGCCTGCGGATGAAACCCTGGGTGAGAATGCAGTTAAATCCCTTGTTGAGAAACACTCCCGCTTTGAGGATATAGTCAGGCGCACGAAGCAGTCGACTGAATGGGGTCGCTCCGAGGCTGCCTGGAACTCTCATATTCACTACCCAGTCCTTCACATGCTCGCCGAAACCTCGTCCGTCATGCCCGAGGACATAACATCAGCCCGCATCGTCCCGAGATTGCGCCCGTGTTTCATTACTGTTGACGACGACGTCGAGAGTGCATCATCGACGAGTAGTCACAATACCAGTGCCACAAGCAACACGTCGGTATCGCGGCCCACACGACAAAGTCAGTGCATAAGTTAGTTGACTTTGCACTCGCTCTCGAACCGGATGAACAACTCGCTGCTATTATCAAACAGTACACGAACCCTTTAGCTGATGGAACAGTCAATCAGACAGCGTACGGTCCACTTAAAAATCGTCCTGCGCCGGTATTCATCGAGACCAAAACATCGGCTGGCAATCTCGAGACCTCGGGTGTTCAGCTTGGGATCTGGGTCGCAGCATGGCACGAGAGTCTGCGCAGCATCATGAGGCGCGGTGGGGCAGTCGAGCGGATCATTACAGTTCCTCTCATTCAGGTTTCAGCAGGTTCCTGGACGATCATGTTTGCGGTGGATGGTGGGAATGAAGTCGTGAGTTGTCTTCCCCGTCTTTCTGTCCTTCTGGTCAGTGTAACTAACCTTCGTTAGCAAATTCTTTATGCCGAGCAAGCTATCATTGGCAAAAGCGGTTCGTTGACGGGTATGTATCAGCTTCAAGCTGCATTCAAGGCAATTGCCGACTGGATGGAGGGGCCGTTCAAGACGTGGATTACCCAAGTTCTTACAAGGGCATTGGCGCAGCCATGAGTTGCAGTGATGGCGTAAAGAGGAGTTTTTGGATTTTAAATTTGTTATGATAGATACCCTACTGTCCAAAGGATCGTCCGAATCCCGCCGCAGTTCCCGACCCCGTTGTTTTCCTTTGTCGCTGGTGGGGAATCTGCAATGATTTCTCCTTTAGTCTACGTCAGATGCGATTGGCTGTAATTGTGAGAGAAGAGAGAAGGGAGATTAGTGAGAGTTGGTCGGCCTCCGCCCTGCAAACCTCGACGCAGCCCGATTTTGACTAAGTAGAGCCAACACTCAAACCCGCATTCTATATTACAAAATCTCAACATAGGTCTAATAGAGACTTGGAACCGCAGGGAACAGTGTGCCGTTCGACATAGGTGACAAGGAGCGCTCGTAGGTAGCGCGGATAGCTGAGCCATTTGGCCAGTTGTACGGAGTGACCGCCGAAAAGTCTAACATCTAGGGCCCGGTATGGTCGGATAAGAGGGTGGAACGGCACGTTTTCTGATCCTCACCGCTGTCGACAAGCGTCAACTGGAAAGACTTGGTGCTTGGATTCGTGGATGACTCCCAACCCAAGAAGTGGTTTGGGGCATACTGTGCAACATCGTTGCCACTTTCATCGAGGGCATTCAGCAGGTTACGGAGTGTGTCATTTAGGAAATCGGGTAGATCGCCAGTGACAAGGGATATGTTTTGGAGAAGAAATTGGTTGAACAAAGTGGAGGATGTCCCCATCACAAAGCCAGTTTGATCAAATCCTTCGACGGAATTGCCATCTTTCGGGATATAACCCGACGAGAAATTCGAGCCGAGGTATCGGAGAGGCGCGAACCCATAGGCGTTCGGGTCCCAAGTGCCCATTTCAAAAGGATTCAACTCGAAAATGGTCGACATATCGAAATAAGAGTTACATAGACATTTGTCGGTTCACTTGCTTTATTGTTGTCTCGAAAATTTGTTTCGCTTTGTTACTATTTGGAATTGAACGATTGAAACGACAAGGTGTAACATAATTTTGAGCCAACTTCTTTAGATAGAAGTATGGCTAGCTATAACTCTTTTTTCTTCTTCTTTTTTTTCGATATGATGCCATTGAATGGGAGAATAGTTCGCAAGACTAATGATGATGGAGATTGTGTAGATTCCAATTAGATTAAGGAGCTACATACACTAAGCTCCTTAATGATTCGTTGTTCGCGACTATGATGACCCACAACGGCCTCGGCATGAGCTAGCGAGACCCATTATACAAAGCTGTTGATTGGATCCCTCGTAAATATTGACCGCTAAGTTCCACTACACTGTCTAAACTGTTAGACAAATCGTTCTGTGCCTGAAAATTTGCCATCCTGACTGACCATTTCCTTGGCTCTCGTCGTTCACATTCCTTGCATTGAATGAGTGGCATGGGAAGAATACCTGCTTTCCACCATGGCTGCTTGTAACCTTGTGTCAAATCAACGGAAGCATAAGCGTTCCTCTGCTCCCAAGGTTCGGACAACCTGTATCACCTGGTAAGTGTTTGTATCCACTGATTACGTGCCCCCCAAAATATTGCTCATGCTTGACAACTAACTAGGCACTCTCCTTCTATAGCAAGTAAGTCGGTCTGATTTTGAATCATTTATGCTTCGAGAACTCACATAGCCCCTCCTTACTTGTTTAGATTTCGACATTTGAAATGCGACGAAGGAAAGCCCGCATGCCATCGCTGTCTCAAGGACAGGGTGAACTGCGATGGCTATGCCGTTTCCAAGCCTCCAAAGCAGCGGAAGACACAGCGCGGGAATGCTCAGTACGAAACAAAACCTGTTCCAATGATCACGGGCCTTCAAAGTGCCAATGGAATCCCTTCATTGTCGAAGCTTGAGAGGCTGTACTTTCATCAATGTCAACCCTAGCGTAGCGACTAGTCATTAGGAAGCTAGTAGACATGTTCTGCATCATTGGAATCGATGCTTCTAATTTCATGGAGGATGATCCAACCCTCTCGGCGTTGTCCCAATGTTATTCTAAAAACTATAGCCTAAAAGGCAGCTCTCATTTACCATTTCAAGATCCTAGAAGTTACATATCCTATTTCGCTAGCCGCCGACCAGAAGCCGGTAATAAGGTTGATTTTCATCTTAAACTCGACCGCATCTGCTCTTTTTTTAGGTGTGGCTGCGTGCAAGCTTTTCGATAGGGGACTAGAGATCACGTGGGCCTTGCCCTTTATCACTCATCTCAGCACTACTTTATGTTTCGCACTGGCTCATAGTGCTTTGGGCGCAGCCAAGGACAAACGACAGATGTTGATGTTCATGATGTTCAGTATCGGTGTCACCTTAGCCTCTGGAACTACGACTCTGCCTACTTTATTCGGTTACAACGAGATTCATTTTGCCTTACAAATTGCCTCTGCCTCTTCTACCTGGTAGTTAGTATATCACGGCTCTTACAAGTATGTCACGTCTTATGTATCACTCTATCAGCAATGCTCAACATTCGCAGAATTTGTTCAAATTTACTTCCACACCTGTGAGATCCCTGGAGCTCCAAGCCAGTGGGGCAACGATTCGGGGCATCAATAAGATCTAATACATCGCTATTCCCAATATCGAGGCAATAATGTAATGATTTAAGGAGAAAGGTATGTATATACCGGTACATAGTAAGATTCATAATCAGATAACTAAAAATCGCTTTGCCGAAGCAAGGGCGAGGTGCGATTCACTTCTCCAGCGCTATCGTTGTATTTCCGACTCCGAATCCACCCAATCCGGATCCCAAATTTAGGACCACAATAGAACCAACATATGGGCTCAGTCAGACCCAAATTCAGGACCTAGCCGCTTGAGCCTTTAGTTCGTTGCAGCAGCTTTTCCTGTAGACAATGCAGCTGGTACATGAAGAACTGGATACCCGATGTTGTATCCGGTCTAGTATGCTCATGTGCATGACTCTCGTTAAGCCTTTGAGCCTGCTCTTCTTTCAGTCTTTCTGACCGTTGAATGGGTTGGTCGGACTTCTTCGAACCCCGTCTTCTTCTAGCATTTCTTATTTTATTAGGTGCATCTATATGGACTGGAAATGATTTAGTCTCGGTAGTAGACATATCCTTCAAATAGCGAGTCGGGCTATTTGGCTGGCCCGTGGTCTCAGAGTTCCTTCGGCGTGGCATGGGTTTTTGTGCCGAGTCAAAATTGGTAGTAATTGGATCTGGTCCAACGATGGTGCTTCCTTGAGAACTCTGGTTTGTCGAATTTGGTACATTGAATATGGCTGGAGCCATCTTAACGTTGACTGAAGGGAGGGGGGGGGAGTTATGTAGACCGAAAAGTATTCCAAATATGAGCGCAATATAAGACAAGAAGAAATAAAAGGCAGGGACGTCGGTGAGCATTATGAGCTTAAATACTCATTCATGGCATGAGCACGTAATGGAGCTCTCCGATCCAAACGGAAAGATATTCGTCGATATGATATAGGCCGACTCATGCGATGTTCGAAAACAGGGAGGAGACACAGCCACACATCCCGGATTGCCCCTTTAGAATACATTTCCCTAGAATTTACTACCACATAACACCCCCTTCCATGCCAACATGCGCCCCCTTTCATACTCACATACACCCCCCCAATAAGGACTATACGCAGAGTCCCATGTAACAACATCGTATGAACTGAGGCGTCTTGGTCCTCTATGGGTGGAGAACAATGAGCTTCCTAGATTAAATCAGTCCCAATAATTAGTTCAATTGTGGATGGCACAAGGAGGCCTATATAGGGGGGCAATTATGCCCAAGGCAGGAGGACTGTTCTTACATCGCCCCGATGAAAGGTACATAAGTAACTAGCTTCCGGGGATTTTTCGTTCGCTTTGTTTTGTTCTTTATTGGGGTCAGAAGAGCTCAAAATAACTAAATGTCTTTATCCGCCGCTGTCCAACCACTCGCAACCGAGCAAGAGATCTTCCCTGGCGACACATCCCTAGAGGGTAATCACAACGAGCCAATGCCTGTACAGTCTAGGCCGCGCCGAACATGTCGTCCAACCTAGAAAGTCAAGGATCTAGGCTCTTGGTCCAAAGTCCTCAGGAGCGCGGGTCGGTCAAGCAATAAACGGTGGGGACAGGGTCCAAAGCGGCGGCGGGCCAGGCCGGGCGTTTCCCCAGCAATTATACAGTATCACTAATAACGGATTAAGAGAACACTCAAAATGAACCACGTGTACAGGCCCAGGTACTGCTCCAGAACAGATTTCTAGATGGGAATACTTATGTTGAGCTTCCAACACTCAAGGAACTAAGGCCACTTAAGGAAGATGATTAGAATAAGCTTAACCAAGCAATTGATATTTATAATAAAATGTAATAAGTTGATAATTTTATAAACATCAAATAGTTTTATAGGTTAAAATTATATATATGTACATATGTATATATAATCCAATTCTAATCACTACATACTGTAGAAGGTTACGTAAAATGTAAAATGAATACCTTAACTTTAGTTACTCTAAAAGGGATATCGGGCGCAGTTTACCATTGCGAGATGTGATAACTCAATAGGGAGTTATACATCTAGAACTACTTGGGGCACCTGCCACACTCTACTCTAGTGATGTCTTAGTTGATAATTTATGGCACCTAGTTGATGGAGAGGATAATCGGTATCGCGGGTTTATTAGACCTGGGGTAACATTATAAAAACCCGGTACTGCCTATATTATCATAAGAGTCTTGTCTATTTTGATTTTATACGTTCATTTTCGAGTTGCCCTAGCTACGAGGATTAGATTGAGAGCTCAGGAGGCGGCTAAGCGTGCCCTATCCAGGAAATCTTCCCTCGCGTTACTACTCGCTATTCCTGGGCTCGACTGCTCCTGTGCCGCTCGCGATGGACTCAGCCGCTATGATGACGTGGGATGCCAGCTTATGCAATAGGCAAAGAGCACGGGTCCAGGAGCCCGTTGTCATAACCTTTCACATATCCATCAGAGGTGAGGAACGTGGCATGACCAAGCATAGGCGGAGGGTATGACAAACTTAGATCAGCAGAGGGCAGTGTAGCAAAGGGCTCTCTGTATCGCCCTATATGTGTAGTATATTCCTCTTGCAAGACTGGATTTAGAGTTGTAGGTGATCGAGATGCCTGCCTGTCACGAGAGTGATGTTGGTGAATTGAAAAGGATGAAGAAGAATGGTTGGCGAAAGATTCTTTGGCGTTATTCATGCGAATATTCTTTACGCTCAAGCTCCTCCAGACGTCTCTTTATTCTCTTGCCTAGTTAACTTTGGGTTTAGTCTTGTATTCACTCAAGGCTTATAAAATCAGTTAAATCAGCATTTTACTCCTGATATTTACGCTGGGCAAGTCGGTTCTGCAGTCTTCGGCGCTGAGCTGAATCGCTTATTTGGGTCCACATAAGGCAGCTGGAAGCGCTTGTATTAATAACCCCGCTGTAATTAAATGTCCACTAATTATTTATACAGACTTCCAGATCATGGTTGAATTGGCACTATTCCAAATATCAGCAGCAGTGAACCCCACGGATGTTGTCACCGTCTGATTAACGCCCGACCCTTGTGCATCTACAGACCCCGGCACACACAGCGAGTTGTCACCGCCAGCAACCTTGACAGCCGCCCGCCATACCTGTGTAACATCCCGAATCATATCCCGTGTGTAGAACAGCCTGCAGTTGGCTGCCTCGTAGGCAAACTGCCGGGGATCCTGGGGGCTTTCAAACCGGATCATATCCAGAACATTTATCCCTGCCTCTCTGACGTTCCACGGAGCCTGGTCGGTTCGTG
This sequence comes from Clonostachys rosea, assembly GCA_026958235.1. Classification (NCBI taxonomy): domain Eukaryota; kingdom Fungi; phylum Ascomycota; class Sordariomycetes; order Hypocreales; family Bionectriaceae; genus Clonostachys; species Clonostachys rosea. Next base: position 110,195 of record CP110206.1, read on the forward strand.
GTGGGAGCCCCTTGATGTCACTGGCATTCAACCCAAAAGCAGTGAACGCTTTTGTGGAATCATTGGGGTCGTCTGAAATTAGACTATCGATCTGTTCAGACAAGCCTGTGTACTGGTACCATGGCACTACGCTCGCTCCACGAGTGCCAGCCACTCCCTGCATGGGGCTATTCTGGGGGACACCACCCACGGCAACAGTCTTCACCCCAGCATCATTCTTCATGAGATCTACAAAGATATTGCATGTGCTTGCACAATTCCCATCCAGAAGTAAAATGATGTCCTTTGCCACCCAGGGCGCAGCCGAGGACCCTTGCGAGATGTCGGTATTGGCTATTGGAAATCCGAGATCGGCGGTTGTGCGAGGGTCAGACAAGTTGTACGTCGCCAACTTGCTGAAGTTGTCTCCGTGTATGGCTTGGGGAGTACAGAACGATCCCCACGACTTCCAGGCTGATCGGTTTTGATTCAGGGTATAGTCGGCGTTGACATGGCCAGCGCCAATGATTATGCTAGCGAAGCTCGTTCTGACATCATTATCGAAGAACGTGCCGTTATCTCTGGCGATTCCCGTCACGATGGATCCATAAGTGTTCGCCTGAGGGGTGACGCGGGCTCGGACGGCGGAACTAGGCTGGCCAGATGGGAAAAACTGCTTGAAAGTATCGTAGCCGAGATTTACGTTGCCGCCCGAATTGCCAGAGAGATCGATCAGAACCTTCTTCACCCCCTTGGATGAGGCTTCGCTGATAAAGCCAGCGACGGCATCGTGGAAGCTGAGAGGGTCTGCCTTTCCATCTTGGGCAGTAAAGCTGGGCAAACTAAGGACACCGATTGAGTCGGATTCGAGAATATAGCCTGACACTGTGCCGCCAGAAGAAAAGTTGGCCTGTATAACGATCGGGTTGTCGGGATAGTTTGGAAAAGGCACCGCCGTGGCAGTTGCTGCGGAATTATCTCTAACAGCTACGGGACTGCTTGGAAGTCTGTTGCGGTCAAAAGGCTCTGCGGCTCGCTTTTTGTTTGAGCCAAAGTTGGGGTTCATGACGTAATTGTCATATATGTCTTGCCCGCTTGTCAGGTTGCCTTTTCCAAGTAGCTGGTTGGAGCCTGCTTGGTATTTCCACTCGAAACGAGTGCCATTCGCAAATGAGCCTGTGATGGAGGGGCCATTGTAAACGGGGGTGCTCTCAAAGTAACCGGGGTAGTATGACTGAAAATCATCTGAACCCGACGAGCCAAATGAATATGCCGAATTTTGCATAATAACATTCCACTCGGCATGTGGCTCAACCAGACCCAGGTCGCTTGTGTTGGAAGCATAGCTTTTCAGATACGTAAAGATAGACTGTCCTCCAAGCTGCACAACCGGTGACGGATCAGGTACATTGCTAAAAATGTCCAGTGCAGAATACACCTGTGGAATTTCCTTGCCATCTCTGGAGTACGACATAAGAGTGTCAGGGAGTGACCACCTGAACAGGTTCAGAACACCAGCCGGGAGTGAGAAGTGCCCTTCGTGAGTATCACGCACGATGGCAAGCATATCCAAGTCGAAAGCGTACAGGTTCGTGTAGTTATTGCCGTTAATCTTCTGCCGAATCTGATTGAATCGGTCCATAACGTCGACAGGAGCCTGCAGATATGACTGCGGTGGATTTTTCAGGTAGGCAAGGGTAGTCTGGAAACCGGCGTATTGCAAAGCAATGTCGAGCATTTGGAGGGCATGGTCCTTGTTGAAAGGCACCGAGATAACGCACTGGTATGCTATTTCGGCATCGAAAAGTGCTGAGAGGGCAAGATCTCCGTCCTTGGATATGGTCGTAAAGGCTTTGGCCTGTGCGGTTGCTACCGCAGCGCAGGGGTTTGTCGTGGTTAGTCCTTCTGCATGAGGAATACTAAAGGCAAGTACAGCGCAAAGCGCCTCCAGTATGTTTAGAAACAGCATGACTATTTATACAAGAGGTGAGATGCTGAGTCGATTGAGGAGAATCAGTTGACAATGTTCCATGGAAATGGAAAAGTCTTATATGAAAATTCCATGAGCCGCGAAATGAATACTGGCGGATTAATATTGTGCAACGGATGAACGCCCGTTAAAGATCAGTTGGAGGTGCACGCGTCAGATCTACGCAAGGCTGAATTCAAAACTCAATATGAAATCTAGGTACTCACGGCAATCGATGCCGCGTTGAAACCAAATCTAAACGCCGTCACTTCCTCAAGAAGAAAGGACAGTAGGGCTGACGCTGAGTCGGTGGAGCACCAGCACATCCTCGAAGGTCCAGAACAACGAGGCGGAGGGCAGGCTCGGATCACATGCTATGTCGATATTCGTTGGAATTGGATTGGCTCTCTAGAAGTATTGTGGCTTGACTAGCATGAAGCTTGCATTTTCTTAACGTAGTGGCCGAGGTTGAAGCCTGCCACTGTCGCTTCTTCATTTTGAACAAGAGAAATCACATCAAGAAACCACCTCGGGATTTTATATTTCCGCCCAATCTAAAAGCCAAACCTTTAAATTAGTGCCCTGTAATATATGAAGTGTATATATACTTAGTGGCTCACGTAGGCTCACTGGTGATCCGGAGTGAGTCTGGTCCTGGATCGTGGAGGCTCACTGGTGATCCGGAGTGATCCAATCCTGAGTGGTGAGAAAAAGTGGTGTATGCCACGTGATGCCTGCAGCATATGCTTTGTTCGTAACAATTAATATTAAAGAAAGTAAGTTAAAAGCTTTATTATTAAAACAGATATTTATTAAAATATAATATAAAGAGGTTTAATATATTAAAGCTAATATTATAATAAAGTAGTTAATTAAACTATATTATAAAGAAAGTAGAAATAGTATTATATTTAATAAAAAATATATAGTTAAAATAAATAACTTAGTTTTTAATAAGCTATATTAATTAAACTAAGTATCTTTATTTTTTCCCTATTATAGTTATACTATTTTATTACTAATCCCCCTCTTAAAGAGAGGGGGGCTAACTAATTAGGCTTACTAAGTAGTTAGATATAATCCTATTTTTTTTTTAAGATATAATGCCTCTCTTAGCCTACGCTATTAATATTCTATCTCCTAGCTATCTAAATAAAATATCTTTTATAGAATATTTCGTATAGGAGGATTTAATAGTGTAACGATCGCTCATACCGCTACGCCACTGGGCAAAAGATTGAGCATTAATCGCTATTGTAGCAATCAACGTGTTACGAACAAAGCATATGCACCAGACGTCACGTGGTGTACCCCACTTTTTCCACCAATGAAGAATGGATCACTCTGGATCACCAGTGAGCCTCCGCGATCCACGGCCAAACTCACTCCGGATCACCAGTGAGCCTTCGTGAGCCACCTAGTATATATGCACATTCATTTCCTTAGCTAGAACACTCCTTTAGACAGTTATCAATACAACCGCTACCGCCTTCATTGAAAGGTCAAGCGGAACTTTCCAGACGCATCATAGCCGCGATTCGACATATCGACCGCCTCGTGTTATCTTCAGACCACATCCAGAACATAAGAGGGACTGAGGCCAATGAATACAACTATTGGGAGCCTGAAGCCGCTCTACAAGATCTCGACGATGTAACTTATTGGAATATTTCTTCCAGGTTTTACCCTAGGAATGGGAGAAGACCATCTCCCTGAGGCAACTTCAATTTCTACAATTGGCCAACTTTCAGTTGCGGCGGATGTGTTAGACCGTTACGGCCCGAGACTGGTTCGAGCATATCGGAGGTTAGCACCAGTACCTGAACCTCAAATACAAGGTATTCTTAATCGGAGAGCAGTTTTAAATGCATTCTTGAATAGTTCCGAGATTGCGCTTGAGCACTGCAGGGAAGCCTTGTGCCATTTGGACCGAGATACCTATCACTTAGTTGTGCTAAGGATGAAGCCTAATAGGCAAATGACTACTCCGTAGTGCTAGCATAGATGCAATACAGAAAAACAAGCTAATTCCGTTAACGGTTAGTTGCAATGCTCTGTCTGTAGTCTATAATCTTGAGAGCAACAAATCGCGGTGAATCACGCCATACAATGAAATCTTCTAAACAGTTGGGAACCACAAAATACCCTTTCATTTATTTTGTTATCAACGGAGTCTAGTTGCGTCCTATTATCGACAGTTCTCCCCCGCAGCTTCGTATGGTTCGCAGTCTTTCCTCTCGCCATTGCATTTAACCTATATGAAATATATTAACTTCATTGCTTCTGAATGTGCCACAAAAACGACTGGAGCGGGGTCTTACCTTCCTGCTACGGCAGTGATTGCATGCTTTCTGACGGTTAGGACGAGCTTTACCGTTCATCTTCACCCTGAAACTTGAAAAAAAGACAATGGTCGGCAGAAGAAGCCTTATCTCTTCCACTATGAATCACTGGTTCTGTTGTTAAGGCCGCATTATTGTTTGGAGAGTATGGCGGATATAACCTAAAATTGGGGGCGTCATGACCCCCAGCCAGTGTGGAGTGTTCAGATGTATATGGCAGAGCCTATACCTATCATATTGGCAAGTTATATTTCCAAGGCAGTCAATCCGTTAGTTTACACCTTACCTCAAGTTGAGAGCAATTGACTGAGTCTGGCATAAATTCCTGGTTTAAGTTAAACGTTGAGTCCGTGGGGTCAGTATCGCTATAGATAATATCGCCATACTGTGTGATAGAAGGCTGAAGAATAGGGCTGGTTGCAATAGGCATAGAGCACGGGTTCAGGAGCCCGTTGCCATAACCTTTCACATATCCATCAGAGGTGAGGAACGTGACATGACCAAGCATAGGCGGAGGGTATGGCAAGCTCAGATCAGCAGAGGGCAGTGTAGCAAAGGGCTCTCTGTATCGCTCTATATGTGTAGTGTATTCCTCTTGCAAGACTGGATTTAGAGTTGTAGGTGATCGAGATGCCTGTCTGTCACGAGACTGATGTTGGTGAATTGAAAAGGACGAAGAATGGTTGGCGAAAGATTCTTTGCCGTTAGAGTCTATTGAGAAATCGGCAGTTTCGTCATATATAGGAGCGGGATCCGACTCGACTTGTGCATGCAACAGCTCTTCGGCGGCAGGGGGCTCGTTATCATGTGCATCTTTCGTCGGATACATTAAACCAGATCAATTGTATTGTCTTTTAACCAGTTTGGACAATTGATAGAAGTTGAGGATATGGCATCAACATGGAACGGTGGATGTTAAGAACATGATTAGTAGAGTCGATTTGAATTATCGAATTAGCCTAAAAAGATAACTATACAATCAATCGTCTCACGCGAAAGCGTCTCATGCCAAAATGTCTCATGCCAAAACGTCTCATGCCAAAACGTCTCATGCCAAAACGTCTTATGTTAAAATACCCCATGCTAAAAAGTTGCATAATGAATGAAAAGTGCCACATTATATTACTTAAAATTTAAGACTTTATGTTACTTGGGGCCTCCAGAAAACGCGACTTTGAAGTATACATCGATGGACCCGGTACAGCGAGACTATTAAGCGAATGCTGCTACCACTTGTGCGTCAACCTTGCAGATTGCGCCAGTATATCTACCAATCTTGTACTGCCAGACGGAGCACTATTTCCCGGAAATATCAAAGTATGCTCCGAGTGTGGGCTGTATAATCTTCATCAGAAATACCATTTCACGGTTGTCTCGAGAAGTCGGAAATGGAAAAGACCCCAGGAGACTTCTGAAACCGAACGCCAAAGCTCCCGTCTTCTTGAGAAGCAATGTTTTCAACTTAAAGATCTTTTGTTGAAAAAGGACGCACTATGCATCCTTCCGTCGCGTACTCAATACACCAAACCAGACACCTACGAATTAGCGGCCGCTATTTGCAGCCAGGAAGCTCTCATACAGTTTGTTCGCCTGGTGGATGCATAGAAGCTCTTTCAGACGCCCAGAATGATTCCACAGCTAGAAGTGGGTGTGAGTGGCCCTGATTCCGTTCGATCACTTTTGACCTGCCTCATCGCAAGCCAAAGGGACGGGGAACTTGGCTTATATCGTACTCGAGTGCATTCCCTTCAACTTATGTCCTCTCGAACAGTCTATCGCCAGGTCAAGTTGATATAGTCTGTGAAAGCCTTGGGTGGACAAGATCTGATTACCATTCTGCTCGAGACAAAGCCAAACGCTGGTTGGACATATGCAATCCCTCCAGCAGCGATATCCCAGGCAAGGAAGGATTTTATGGTTTGCTACCATTCGTACCATTGCAAGCATTTGAACCGTTACAATCAGAGATGCGTGGGGCGTCACGCGATGCAAAGACGCGCAATGTACTATACGAAAAAGACACTGGCATATATATGATTGTGAACCTTTTGCTGGCGAAGACACATAGTTAACAACCGCTTGGGCCTATCAGCCTGAATAGGCAAAACAGAAAGAGAAAGAGGAGGTTGGCGGCTGGGAAGCATGAGACAGATATCTTCGCAGCCGAGATGCAGTCTTTGCGAGATAGTTTGTTATCATAAGCGTTAGCCTTTCACTGTAGTATTAAGAATTATTTGTTAGTACTCCTCCTCGATCTTCCCCCACCTGCTTGCCCTTCGCCGACGCAGCACGCATGGTTGTCATACAAGTAGGCGATTGAATTTATTCATAGCTAGCTCTTTTTAATACAAATACGTATTTGAACCAACCATCTATAAATATCATGGCCTCTCGTACCTTCCTAACCTAACCAGCCCTGGCTCTTCAGGTAGCTGTTTGGATCTTATTGTTCCACTAGACTAGCGGATTGCTCCCCCCAAAGAACAGTGTGATGCCGTCGTTGAACCAATCTTCAGAAACTTCCAAGGTTTTCACGCTACTCTCTGTTTGATGCCACGCGGTAATCGACCTTCTTTTGCACTTTTCGAGAGTCCTCTCATTTATATTAATGATAATGGACGAGTCATCTCCGACTGTCGATTCTTGATCCAAATCAGAATCTGGAACTGAACCTGACGAATAAATTGAATCGGCTGCGTAACTACCTGTTAACACGCTGATGTAATTGTTATATGTTAGGCCAATGGGATGAGTGCTGACCCCATTGGCCCTTTTACCGGCTCGAACTCAGAATATTCGCCAAGCGCGGTTGTTGAAGGAGGCCTGAGACAAAGTGTGGCCCACCATGAATTCATATTGCGACTGCTATTGTCTAACGACATATATCTCACTGCGATCTTGAGTGTAATTTCAATGAAGTTGTAGGGCAGGGCGCAGGGGATTAATGCCTTTGTTGGTGTCAGCGGGTTAGCTGTCGATATCGTCAGTTACCAAAGGGATGATTTTCAAGCCACCGGTGCAGCCAAACCTGTTTCGAACACGTAAGGAAATTACTAGCCAATAGCATCAGAGGCCACTAGCTTCCACGAACCACACGTTAAGCTTCCATCTTGCGATAGGAATAAACTTCCTAGGCGAGGGGTGGCTAATATAGTGCGAAAAATACTGGGACGGTGGTTCAAGGTATACGGGGTGAGCCTTCTTTCAAGTAGAAGGGGGAGTTCACATCTAACTACTAAGGCACAGGAAATAAGAAGTCTCTTGGCACATCATATGGCAGATATCATAGATATACTGCCACATACAACGTGTGTTTCTATCCAGCTCTTATGACAGGTTATGTCTATAGAGGATCCATCATTGCCTTGCTAATCGCAATAGGGGCTGCAGAGGGCTAGACTGCAGCCTCTTAGGAGGCATTCTATGGCACGAAGCTCAGGCTGGTATCAGAGCCTGACCTACAGCATAGTATTATTAAAAGCTTCCGCAGGTTAAGCTTTATTACGGACCAGATTGAAGCTATCAGCAAGCAACCCAACCAGTGGCGTGTCAGGTTACCGCTCAGCTGGACACCAGGTTCTCAAAAAACCACAGTTCTACATGTTGAATTACAAGAACTCTGGCCATTAACTCAATGAACCATCCAGTCGCGCAACCCGCACCGCACCATCCCGGATGCGCCGTTATTCTTGGTAAAAGCTAAACGATACTGTAGTGCATCTCTCGTGGAATACACCGTACCCTGGTAGCGTACCTAGGCAGCGAGCTTGTTGGTAGCTAGCCCGCTGTGCAGAGACCGTACCTACACGCATCCATTCCAACAACGAAAGTTGCCGATGGCTTCACATTGGTTTGGAGGATCAAACGGTACCACATAAGTAACGTGCCGCAACCGCTTGAATCTACTATTGGGGAGCGTCAAGAGTTACATACTTACTTGGCCGACCCACAGGGAAAAAGCGGGCATGGGTTCGTGACGCTTCCCTACGGCACACTCCGCATTATCACTGAACAGCCTCTTGGTAAACTGTAACAAGATGGCGACCGACAATGTCAACCGCGCCGACGTTGCGCAACCGTCAATAGACGCAACCGCTGAACAACTATTGTAACATCTAAGTCAGCCTAGCTAGTGGAACAGCTTTCTCATTTAGCTCAATCTGGGGGTTCTCTCTGACAGTCAGCGCGCTCTGTTCGGCAATCAGTGTCCACAATTAGCGCGATGACCTGCCGACAGTTGGAGACATGAGTTTAGCTGAAATCGCAATTCGGACCGTATACGGGGTCGAGATGTCATAGCTGAGCTCGCAGGCTAGACAGTGGCGCTAAATGGCGCTAAGTGTTTCACAGTGTCACCGCACCCTTTCTCAAAACTCACGCCAGCGGACGTCCAACGCACATCAAAGGTGCACCTCTAACGGTTGCAATACCTCAATGAGGCTGTAGATATCATGCATAAAGTTGTACCCTAAAGCACTTCTAGGTGGCCAGTATAGCGCCTAAAAGTTTCGAGTTTACATGTCGCTTGACATTTATGCTGGCAGGAAGGCCTAAATAATAGTCTAAAAACGGTTTACCGCTGTCAAATCATCACATTATACTCTGTAGTTTAGTATAAATGTACAACTCACGCGCATAGGCGCGAAGGTCTCGCTAGACCCCCTACAAATGGCACGTTTAGTACATCGGCAGTTAAATGCCGAATGGATCGTCGATCTTCGATAAAGTTAGACAAAGAGCAATTAAGTTACAAGTATGTACTAAAAGCCTTAGTTAATGGGGCATGCAGTACCTAGGTATGTGGTACTAGAGCCTGTAGTGCTGAGGAGTGCTAGGCTTATGTAATGGGGCGCAAGCGAATTTTTGGAGTATTGGTGGAAGCGATCTCGCTGGAGCTCAGCAGTATAATTGGTTAAATTTTGGCTTCTCATTGAGCAAAGGTTTGAAAGTGGCTGTCCCATTGGATGTGCTGTCCCATTGGAAGGGTTGGCACATTGAAAGGCAGGAAACCGGTCCCTCTTTGGGGACCGCCAACGCCTTTTCGGAACAAGTTAGGAGCTTGGGAAGTAAGGCGCTTGCCTCGTGAAAGAACGTAGAAGAATGAGCCTAATACATATAAGTACTTATCTTATGAAGCTCGAGTCCTGGGTAGGTGATCAGTCGTAGGTGGCCTTCTGGGTCACCTCAGCTCATTGATACTCGCCATGTATTTACGTTAGCTTGGTAATCCTATCCACACATCCCAGATGTGAGAGGCGCCATATCGCTCATATATCGTCTAGGGCTGCCACTGGCTGGAGCTTTCTACCGCATGATGCAATGTGTAAGTAACGCTGGAGTTCATGAACCATAAGGTTTTTCATGAAACAGATGCTTCAACAAGTCAGCTCCAAGGATAAAACAGTGCCCCCAGAAATATCAGGGTGCGTGTATACAATGGTCTAGAACATCCTTAATTCTCTGCGATTCCTTTTGAGGTTTGGCCAGTCTCAAGCGCATTGCTGCAGGGGCCGACGAGGTTCAGACACTTGTCGCAGTAGCATCGTCGTTGGGTCTACAGCACTCCAAAAGTATCGTGATCTGTAACATGATGTGCCTCGAACGTGGGTTTAAAGCTACCCAATGCATTCTAGTTATATAGTTTCAGTGGCATAACTTAAACTTAAATCTTACGAATAGGCATTTTATGGCACCAAGCTCTGGCTAGTCGCAGGACATCCTTTTGTCTATGACTTAAGTGATATATCTATATCTGCGCCATTAACGTAGTATAAAGTATACTATTGGTGCCACCATAAGTTTCTGTACAATCACAGCACTTTGCTGCACGCAGAGCGTTGGCGTTGTGGCGCATGGACCGCTCTCTCCTACCGTGTACTACCGTGTAGCTGCTTGATATAGCTGTCGTCTCAAAATCCTTCCTAGAAATTGTCACAAGAGAGAAGTTGGGATCATAAAACGCAGTACTATCGCAAACACGTAGCGTCGTTGAGCCAGCTTTGACAAGCCACCACGTCACTTTTCGAAGCTAGATAGTGGTGGTATTTAGCGTAAGAAGTAATTAGAATATTCCTAGAGAGAATTCGACTGAGAAATTCCCGATACTCCGGGGACAAAATGATAGCAACCAAAAAAATCAAATAAAGAGCATATTGGGAGTATTATGTAGTGCCCCTTACAACCCTGGAGCTTCGAATATTATAATCACATTCCCGGAATTGCACTCAATTGCCACAACAGATCCACAGACCGACGATGATAAACCGCAAAAATAGACTGGTAGCCAGAGTAACCAAGGTTTCTGCCACAAGATCCAACATCATCTTCACTAATCCCAACACAATACTGACTTTTCCATCCGACGCACTTCCTGGAGCTCCTAATTAGCGTAATACTCAGTAACCATCCCCGTAGACTCCCTTCCGATAGAGTTGACCTGTCTCGGAGTAATGTTGACTTGCTTGAGGAGCTTTTCAAACTCCGCTGCATCATCAGCTTTCCAGACCTGATCCACGTAGCTAGGACGAAATGTCATAGCTGGAGATGGTCCGAGGCCATAGTCCAGGACGAGGAAGAATACACCATCTGAGGTCCTGGCAAACCATTCACTATTGCTACCATAGCTCGAATCGTGCAACCAGAATGCCATTCCATGGCTGTTAGACCATTCCTGAGCCCGAGCTTCCATAAATTTTCGAGTTTGAGATTTTAATTTTGTCAAGCCGCCGATAATTTTTCCAAGAACTTCCTCGCCCGTCTTTTCAACTAGTTTAGCTTTGGCAGGTCAGAGTTGTTAAGATATATTAGAGATGAAACAGAGAACTCACACGCGACTTCGCCGACAGCGTCGACTTTTTCACCACTTAGGGCATCTCCAACATCCCAGAATAGTACGATTCGCATTGTGGTAAGATGGCCGATTCCGTCTACAGAGCCCAATCCTACGGGATGTTCCTTTTTCCCCCAAAACACTTTCTGCCATTCGCAAGGTTCGAAGCGGAACGTCCCGATGAGCTTCTCTTTGTTGCCATCACTCCCGATGAGCTTTTCATCGTCATCAGATTCGTCATCAGATTCAAACACACTCCGGCCGAGCTTGAGTCGTCCCATGAGCTCCGGCCTGGGTTCATATCCACTGTACTTGCTCTCGCTGCTTCCCATACTCGCGAAGTGGTTCTGGTAATTTGATGCAGTCAATTGTAGGTATCAATATGAAGATGGAGCAGGATAAACTCACCCAAATTTTATGATCGTACGTGGAAAGAGAGCGTATTATATGGGCAGATTAAGAATCAGCGCAGGTGATTTATTGCCCACCCTGTATTGACGCCATTCATTGATCAGGATGACGAATGTAAGTCATGCTGACACGAATAACAATCATCGTAAATGGCATTACAGTCATTGCCACGGTCTATTAGGTTCAAGAAGAAAAAGAATAAAGTTCAAAACGATAGTGAAAAGTATCCCGTGGATAGAAGCTACACCAATTGAAACTTAAATTTCCGCGTACATCAGAATATGGACTGTCTCTATCCTGGAGTGAAAGCTACTGGCTTGTTAATCGAAATGTAAGCTGTTATACGTGGATCTCTGTTTCATAGAATAAAAGGTTAAGAGCGTAGTAGAGACGAAAGTGTAAATACTAGGCCATGGCGCTTAAATTCGAGTGGCTTAAACCGATACTATAACCGATACTATCGCCTGGAAGGCGCGGGGATATACCTAACGCAGGGCCGATACGACAAGGCTGACGTGCTTCTTAAGACTGCCTAGATCCTCGACGAGAGGTACTTGGAAAGATCGCCCGTATACATACACTTGATAAAGATAGAAAGCACAATCATCAACTTCACACGCTGAGAAACGCATCACGGGCCCTGGATGTCTCCTCCTCTTTATTATAGAATCCGTCATGATGTTACGGACTTTCATTTGCGTACAGGATAGAGCTCAATGACAGAGTTACTTTGGAGCCACTGTGTCTTATATTTTTCCGCACTACGACCAGCCACACCTCATCCAAAAATGACTTCTTTTAATGTACTGTAGAATAAAAAAGCGGACGCTCCTTTCGGTCAACCCTGTACAAGGGCTGCCCCATTGGAACCTGGACGAAGAGCCATTTACCCCCCGAGCTTCCTACTTCACCCCCCTGCTCATGGGCACTTCTTTCTTGGTATCTCGCCCCACCCCCCAAAATCACCCCCTTCTGGCCCCCAAAAAAAAATTCCGCACCCTTTGTTTCTATGAAGTAGAGACCATTTGCCAGTCTAGCTCATCCATCATATTTTCCAACAGGCCGTCGGCTAGCTGAGCTTGCTACCCTGTACACGAGCCTACAACGCTCTCCTGGGCTGCGTTTTCCCAATACTTTCTTCGACTTGAAGGGAATGAATTACCTCCACAGGCCTTAGCACAGGCCTTACCTGAGTTTGCGCTACCCAAACATGCTCACACGGCTCAGAAACTATTGGTATGTATCATACTGTACAAAAGCTTATTCTGTCAATACCTCTTGCTTGTTAAGTATAGCTGAAGAGACTCATCCGAGATGAAACCAACGAATTACATTGCCCTGTTGCCGGAGGCCATCTTTTTAAATTAGCCATTGAATAAAATCATGATGCACTCTAATATTTCTCTATTATTGCTACATATCTAGACTAATGTTTAAGGTGGCTGATAATCCATTATACTCCTATCAACCCAATACCTTTGGGTCTTCCCGGGCCTCGTGGAGGATTCCCTTCATCAATGAATACAGCTCTTCACTTGGCTTCTTCCACCTCTCGCCACTCGGAACACCGTCCTGCGCAATCTATTGACCCACTGAACCAATGGACGATGATGACTTGTGAAGTTTGCCTCAACAATCCTGAGGAAATCGCCTTCGTTGCTGATCACGCCCGTTTTAGAGATTGCAAGTTCTTCCATGTCCATATAATTCCACTTCTCGAACCGTGGCACGACCAATGTTTCATTTGGCCCGCTGCAGTGAATGCACAGCCAGAAAGGTACCCAGAAAAATGATTCGAGGTCGTGCATAAAGGAGTGCTGCTCGCCCAGAAGTGCACCAATTGCTATGAAAGCCCTTGTACCTATTTTCACCTTGGCTCCTGAGACCCCTTCTCGCTTCTCTCTGATGGCAAGGTCCAGATCAATCAAAATGAGGGCCAGGAGGGATTGTCCTTATCCTCGTTAATCATGAGGTTGCTGATGGAAATGGCTCTGTGCAAGAAGCCTGCCTTAAGTAAGAACTCATGTCCCTCGATACAGCCCTCAAGAGCAGCAAGCAGAGCCGACCGGGAGCTCGCCTTGTATATCGGTTTTCCATAGTCTCTCAGGATGACTCGCCAACGCACTCGATTTGCTAGGGTACTGGCAGCCTTGGTTGGGGACGTGGACCATGATCGCTTGCTAGGAGGGTAAGAAGCGCCGGTTTGGCGGGATGACCGCTTCCGACTGTTATAGCGGCCATTCCGCGACGTGCCAGCCGGGTTGTTGTTCAAACGAGTCGGACGTTCGCGCCTATAGTTTGCCGCTCCTGTGATGTCCAGTCCTCCTCGAATATTGCCCCGGATCTCATCATCCTTCCCGTGGATCGTAACTATCTCGTGGTGATAGTACCAGACCACATTAACAACACCTTTCCCAGTTGCTTCTTGTAGCAGTTCTCCTTCTGCATCGCGTTCCAAAAACTGCCATGAGTCCTTGATAATAAGTGGCATCTCTGGCTTCCCTTCTCGATGGGCTTTCCAGCAAGTCGTCGCCCGGCCAGCTATGCAAGGTGCGCGCTTCATTTTCTCCTTTAATGATAATCCGCTCTATTAAACCACTCCGCTCGATATCAATGAAGCGCTGCTTATTTATTGTTATAATTGTTAGATCATATCCAAGCTGTTCCTCGTTTATCTATAAAAAGCCGAGGTTTGTAAATATAAAACGCAGCCCATCTTCATTAATGTCGAATTGTTCAGATGTGATGCCCCTAAGCTGGTCATACGCCCATAATCTTATGAGAGACCCGCAAATGAAAACCCAAGATGTAGCGACGATCGTCCTGAGTAATAAGCACTTCCCTTGCGTACCTTCTGAGATCAAGCCATGCCTCTGAGGCTTCATCAGCTGACTAATTGCTTTTGAGCTCTCCTGGCACAAGGATCTGCGACTAATCGTACCGTGGGTCCTTGCTGGCTTCAGGATCATTCATAAAGCCAACATCTATCTTTCGTGTGCCTACAGTGCCGTCCATCGGTTCGTTGGATTTCGCCAGTGGTCTTCGTTTAGTCGGTACTGATTTTCTGCGCTCCGCAAATGCCGCCAAGTTTCCGGTGAAGTCCGAGAACCACCGCAGCATTTTTTCCTGCTTCGCATCTTCGGGCTGTCCACTCCAGCCATTATTAAAGCGTGGCTTGCTGCCTGCTTGACACTTGGCGAAGAATGCTTCAGATGTAGTCTCTAGGTCGGCCACCCCTTTGAAGTATGTGTCGTGGAAGTCGCGGAGCCCGACATACATAGGGCCAAGCTCCTATTTGAGCACATCATCCACGTATTTGCGATATTCCGACGAATTCGCGAAGCTGCTGGTGTTGCCTAGCCAAGGGGTTTGCTGGATGGAGGAGGCTACCGGTCGGGGAAATGGAGTAGATTCGGTGACGGTATCGTAGACTTGTTTCCAGATAATTGCATCTTCGCATTCACCAGTAAGGGCAGATCGTAGTAGTGGTTTGATACGGTCGAAGTCAAAGCTACTGGATGCAACTGCGGAAATGATTGTCAGGAGATCGCTTCAGAGGGTATTACGCCCTGTGTTCGACGGTAGAAGGCGGGTGACCGGGAGTATTTGAAGCGCCGATAGAAGGCTAGATGCAAGATCCTGAATATCTGAACACGTTAAATGATATCTTGCAGAGAGGCTGTCTTGACACTTACCTTCTTGGTCAAGCTGATCCAAGGCGCTCTGTGAGCGGGAGATACCCCTTCCTCTCACAAATCGAATCAAACAAAGCACGGACGGTATCAAGACCATTTCCTATAGGGTTGTCCTCAATCACTTTGGACTGACCCTGGAAAGCCATGGCGCCTGTTGTGTAGCACGAGATGCAGAGAGCCGGCTGTGTTGAGAGGTGTGACAAAGTCGCCTGGCTCCCAGCCACGTCTTCGGGATTATTTCGGAACAGAGGCGCGCCAACCTGCCATGGTCCCTCGCCAATGTCGTATGTCGCATTGCTCAAGGAATGATGGCAGTCAAATTAGTCATACTTGAATCCTGTCCTGCGTTCTCCAATCACGTAGCAGAGTTCCAGGGCTTCCTGTTGCTAGAAGCCCATGATGTGCGAACTGCTTGTTAGACCGACCAAGGCCAACCCCTTGGCTCATTAACCCATCAATTACCGACCAGTCTCGAATGCGCGCTCCCAACAGCGAAGTCACTCAGAAAATTCTCGCATGCAGCGAGACGTACGGTCACATAGGATATATTACTCCCCGATTTCCCCAACGAGATTCTAGCCTTGATCGGCCGCTATTTTCTGGCCGAATCCCTGAGCGCTTTGACTCTCACATGCCGCCAATTTTTCCTGGTCTACTACTCGTGCCCGCCCCACCTAATTGGCAGGATCGTAGACTCACCGCCCTTAGGCGGTGCTAACCAGCGAATCCGGCCAGACAGCGAATTCGGCCAGGTATCTTTTCTAACTAAATACTAGGAAAGATACTTATAGAGCTTTTTTAATTATTAATTCTAGAAAAGAGATATAAATAAGAGAAAATATTTAAAAAATAGGGAAAAATTATAATAATAATAATATAATTAATTATAATTATATATATTTTATTATAATTATTTATAATTAATTATTAATTATTTCTTAAAAAAATAAGCCTTTTTTTAGCTTATTTTTATATATAAAGAGATATTAGAAAAAAAGAAATTAAAATTAAATTCTTATTATTATTAATAAACTAAATTCTAAACTCCTATATATTTAAGATTTTTTATTAATTAATAATAGATTATCTAAAACTCTTATTTTAGCCTGGCCGGATTCGCTGTCCGGCCGGATCCGCTGGTTAGCACCGCCTAAGGGCGGGGAGTTCAATGAGTCGCCAAAAAGGCGGGGCGGGTACGAGTAGCCCGAGCTGGTGCGTTTCAAGGCCGAGGCGCTTTCGTACGCCGCTACCATAAACGCCTCATTTGTCCTTGATGGCTCCTCATGCCCCACCTAATTTAGACCAATAAACAAAAAAAGCTTGACGCAAATGGAGGCTTGAAGCTCAGCTGTGTAATTAGTTAAATTTGCTACTGATTGAGCAGAGTGTGTGCTGCAGATGGCCAGGTTTATTGAATGAGTGTAAGAGAGAGGTTGCTTATTGTGAGATCTGTTGAGTGACTTTGAAATAACAATTCGGCAACTTTGGTGTATGTGAGACATGCGCCAATTATTTCTCCAGACTATCGGCGGAGCTTGCTACCCTGTACCCACCAATCATTCGCCTATCTAGATGTAAAAGTGAGCGGAGGTGATGTGAATGGCCTGGCCCTCGGCACTCCCCTTACTTGCCTTTTTCTCCCCTTGTATATCTGCTTCCCTCCCTTGGGATGCAAGGAACAAAACTCCAATAACAGCAACTTATGAGGTAAATTGTGTGACGCAAGCAAGCTCGAGGGGTGTTAAAAGATTCGCAATCATCTTCCAGATAACAACGAGGATGACTTCAAAGAATTCAAGAACAAGGAGCCATTTCCACCACCCTTCGTTATTAGTTATGATCGTGAACGTATAAATAATCGAAATGATCTATAGTCAACGCGTGTTTGAACTTATTGGGGACTGCAGCAAACCTGAAGTATGGCAACTCCCCACAGGGAGATGGTTGCCAATATGACATGTATGGAACTTGAAAGAACCTGTAGTAGCTTGACTTATTAGCTGTACTCGAGGGAGAAGAGGATTAGAGCTATCGGCTCTAATATGATCCATCCACCAACTAAGTATACGAACCATGTCTCCCGCGACCAAGAGTTACGAAACTTCAGGAGGACGAAAACACAGACACAAACCATCGAGAAGCTAGCTATTAAATGAGCATCAGTGATCTGATATGGAGTGATGTAGTCCATGATTTTGAAAAATGTAATAAGGCGTAAGTAAATAATTTAAAAAGTATATGTGAAGATGGGCCAGAGTTGGTGTGGAAGCACGATGGGAAGGGAACTCGGTCCTACTTATGCTTGCGACTCTAACCCGGAGTCAACTCCACCACATCGAACGGCGCGTGATTAATGAGCCAAGCGGACCAACACGACGATGGCTGTGTGCCTCCACTCCATCATGAGCTATCAAATATGAATATAGGTGCGATTCCAGGGTTAAAGATGTATCACAACCTAGGGTCAGTTTAGATGTGAACGCTGAGGGGCTTAATACTACTAATGAAAGAACTAGCTACGGATCAGGGCCAACCTCGAGCAAAGAGCCAGTAAGAACCTGCCCGACGCTTCCCAGACTTGCTCCCTCCTCTCCTTCCCTTCCTCAGGGCTTGTGGCCATGACTATCGGTCGATCCGTCGTGTCCAAGGCCACTGTCACCGGCTCATGTCTAGCCGTTTTTATCCCTCGGGATCGTTATTGCTCACCGCCTGCAAAAGTTCTTACAGACTCCATCATAATGAGGTCCGACATCATTCAGAACAGCTTCCAGACCCTTAGTCACAGCATCTGTCTCCATATGATCGCACGGCTTAAAGGAATTGACATAAGCCATCGTGAGCTTCAAGAGAGTGTAGTGAGAAAAGGCAAGAAAATAGAAATTAGTCGTTCCTGTTACGGAATTTGTAGAGTTGCTATCATATATTTCCAAGCTTAAACACACGTCTACGTGATGAATCGCATGGCGACATGCTTGATGGTATGGCTGGGAGATTGATTATATGTCTATGGGCGTGGTTACATATCGATCGGTTTGGTGGCATGTCGATCGGTTTGGTAGCATGTCGATCGGTTTGGTGGCATGTCGATAGGCTTGATCGCATGTCAATAGGTTTGAATGCATGTCTACATATTTTCTACTATGATTTATTGATCTTATAAATTCTGCAGATGAAAAACGCTTTCGGCGCCCCGGAAGATTATTTACCTCTCTTGGCCCTTTTCCGAGCTCGGCCAGAGATCTTAGTGCCTCGAGTTGAAGGGCCGTTTCTCTTCTGGCTGTAAGCTCGAACGCCGTCCGCATCAGTGGGCTTCGCGCCACCAGCTTCGACTGAACCATTTTCGACTTCGCCATCTCCTGTCTTAGCATCTCCGGTGTCAATCGCTTCACCTTCACCACCTTCGGTTGGATCACCTTCAGCGCCGCCATCTCCAACTTCAACATCTCCGGTGCCATCCGCTTCAGCCTGCCCATCCTTCGGCCCAAGATGTCTGGCCTCTTCCGCTTCAACTTCGCTACTGTCGACTGTATCATCTTCGCCTGGACCGCCTTCGACTGGACCACCCTCGACTGGACCATCTTCGACATGACCATTTGTAATGTTACCCACTTCAACCTCACCACCCTTCGTCCCAGCATCTCTAGTTACACCATCTTCAGCATCGCTATCTACATCATCAGTATCGTCTTCTTCATGGTCACCACATACTTCTAGAAACAACGCCTCATCTCTTATTACGAGTAGTAAAAAGGGAACAGTATATCTGAAGTTAAAATAAGAGCCAAGTTTAGTAATAATACTACCATAGCCGAGGAGAATCCTAGTAGGTAAAACCTACCCTACTTATTAATAGAAATCCAGCCAGGGGCTCTGGATGAATGTTCTTAGAGAAAAGTATACTAATAAAATTAAGAGTACAGGGTCGACCGAAACGAGTGTCCGCTTTTTCTTTTCATATTTTTTTCAAGAGGGCCATTTCTGGACGAGGTGTGGCTGATCCAAGTACGAAGAATACTGAGACACTGTAATTCAAAGTATACGGGGTGAGTGGGCCTTTTCCTTGCGACCCTACAAAGTACATCTTATCTACTTTCACGCAGCAGGCAACACTCAACGCCTAACCGCTAAGGCACATAATAATGAGGTCAGCTGGCCGTTAATTAGTACTGCTCCGATAATCACTTAACAGGAGCGACAGACAATTAGGAATAGAATGCCACGACTCTTATATGGTGGTAGTGACTAAGATCTCCCCCACTCTTCTACCGTGGATATGGATGAGATAGTGTCAGAATGTGTAGGTCCTAGAACCTCACATTGAGCTTTAGCACATCTTTCCATCAATTCCAAGGCATTATTGTGTCGACCTTGCTGTCTCCAAGTGAAGGCTAGATTGCCCATGCTGGTCAGCGTATCCGGATGATCAGCTCCTAGTTTCATCTTGCGAGTCTCCATCACTTGCATCTGTAGCTTCTCTGCCTCCTCCCATCTTCCCTGGCTCCTGTATGTTAATGCAAGATTAGCCATACCGGTCAGTGTAGACGGATGATCAGCTCCAAGTTTCATCAGAAGAGTCTCCATCACATATACCTCTAGCTTCTCTGCCTCCTCCCATCGTCCCTGTTTCCAAAATGTTAATGCAAGATTTCCCATGCCGGTTAGTGTAGAAGGATGATCAGCTCCAAGTTTCGTCTTGCGAGTCTCCATCACTTGCACCAGTAGCTTCTCTGCCTCCTCCCATTGTCCCTGGTTCCTGTATATTGATGCAAGATTTCCCATGCTGGTCAGTGTAGAAGGATGATCAGCTCCAAGTTTTATCATAAGAGTCTCCATCACTTGCACCTGTAGCTTCTCTGCCTCCTCCCATCGTCCCTGATTCCAAAATATTAATGCAAGATTTCCCATGCTGGTCAGTGTATCTGGATGATCAGCTCCAAGTTTCATCTTACGAGTCTCCATCACTTGCACCTGTAGCTTCTCTGCCTCCTCCCATCGTCCCTTATTCCAAAATGTCAATGCAAGATTGGCCATGCTGGTCAGTGTATCTGGATGATCAGCTCCAAGTTTCGTCTTGCGAGTCTCCATCACATGTACCTCTAGCTTCTTTGCCTCCTCCCATCGTCCCTGGTTCCTGTATGTCGATGCAAGATTGGCCATGCTGGTCAGTGTATCTGGATGATCAGCTCCAAGTTTCATCTTGCGAGTCTCCATTACTTGCATCTGTAGCTTCTCTGCCTCCTCCCATCTTCCCTGGTTCCAAAATGTTGATGCAAGATTGGCCATGCTGGTCAGTGTATCTGGATGATCAGCTCCAAGTTTCGTCTTGCGAGTCTCCATTACTTGCACCTGTAGCTTCTCTGCCTCCTCCCATCTTCCCTGGTGCCAAAATGTTAATGCAAGATTGGCCATGCTGGTCAGTGTATCTGGATGATCAGCTCCAAGTTTCATCTTGCGAGTCTCCATCACATGTACCTCTAGCTTCTCTGCCTCCTCCCATCGTCCCTGGTTCCTGTATGTTGATGCAAGATTGGCCATGCTGGTCAGTGTATCTGGATGATCAGCTCCAAGTTTCGTCTTGCGAGTCTCCATCACATGCACCTCTAGCTTCTCTGCCTCCTCCCATCGTCCCTGGTTCCTGTATGTTGATGCAAGATTGGCCATGCCGGTCAGTGTATCTGGATGATCAGCTCCTAACACCTCTTCTCGTATTTTTACTGCCTCTGCACTGGAAGTTTCTGCATTGGTCCATTTGCCCTCAAACATATAGTAGCCAGCGATACAGTGATAAAGGGATGCCTTTGCTTCAGCCTCATCTTTGGAACCTAATCCGCTCAACTGTAGTACTGTGCTTGCGTGCGAGAGGTATCTGGCGCATATAGCCCGGGTTTCGTACACTCCATACGGATACATATGTGATACTGTGAGAAGTGCTTTTCCACCGACTTGACTGATCGTGCCCTGGCTGGCAAGCCGCTTACGCGTTACCAGCTGCACAAGGCGATGCATATCGAAACTGCCACTATTCTCCTCCGTCACGAATGAGAAAGCCTTTAATATGCCCAAAGCTTCTGTAAGGTGTATCTCATCCGATGGGTCCCCTTTCTGATCAAGTTCGCAGAAATGTGACATAAACTGCTCCGGAATATCTTGACGGTCAAGGAGACTCATAAAAGAGAGGAGCTCAGAGGCTAATGCGTGTTGCTGCTGAATCTGCTGGAATGAGAGCATCCATGTTTCCGCCACAGCCTGGGGAGCCTCGGAGTCTCGTCCGACTGTCTCGAACTCCCTGCTGAGCAGGTATACCGTGTCTTTATCGCTTTCACCTAGCATTCGAAGGTACTTGCCTACTGTTATGCCAGTCTCTTGAATGAATGCAGCGCCCTGCGCTAGAGCCAATGGCAGGTGCTCTAATTGAGACGATAGTTGTGACAGCTCGGCAGAGGTAGCGCTGGTATCTCTGAGCCTCGCACGAAGCAGCTGTTCTGATTCGTTTTCATTCATACGGGGCACCTCGATCATCTGCTGCCCTTTTGTCAACTTGACTCCCAGCTGCTTATTTCTTGTCGTAATAAGAAATGTCCCATGGGCACATTCGGGCAAGAATCGTGCAAGATTCTTCTCATCATTTGACTCCATGCAACTTATAGTTTCGGACGGTTGACCAAAAAAGAGTTGCGTATCATCCGCGTTATCAAGAACCATAAGCCATTCTCCGTGATTCTTCTTTCTGAGCCAATTTTTTACCAAGAGCAGCACATCCACCTTAGGATCTGCGTAGCCTGGGATCTTGTATTCTTCTGCGATCGATATAAACGATTGGCGAAAGCGTTCGGCCTTGCTAGCATGAACCCATAGAATAGATACTTTACGGCATGTCTCCTGCAGCCAGAATACATATGCCAACGCAATTTGTGTTTTTCTGTTTCATGTCAATATATTAATATAGTAAGGAAGGTTGGATAGCCTACCCGGTCCCGCCTAAACCATATAGTGATACTCTAGCCTGAGAAGTACCAGTAGTTTCTTTCGTATGCCCCAGCTGATCCTTTAACTTGTTGAGGATGCCTGAGCGTCTCACAAAGTCAGGGTTACTTGTATAAGGTATCAGATCTAATCTATATTTAGCTTGGGTGACTCCCAATTTAGGATTTGTTTACTCACACTTCGTAGAAACTTCTGTGGTAAGGAAAACATATTAGTAGGTAGTCGGACGGAAGTAGGAAGCTGGCAGGGCACACCATGGAGCAGTTGATTGTTGGTGGTCCTATTATGTCGTGCTATAAACATATAATACATTAACCGCATAATACAGCCACACTAGCCATGGGAGCACATACCATTATCTGCTCTTCTTTCTGCTTCCCACCGCGATCGGACTTTCTCCTCAGCATCCAGTGCCATAATTTGTAGTTGCTCTACCACCATCTTGTAATCAGCATTCTCCTTCGAAGCAAATTTGACCATGGAGATGTGGTCTGCGTGAATAACAATAGGTTCCGCGTCTGCTTGTCCGGGAACAACCGCTGATACCTTGGGCACCACCTGACACGTTGTAAGCCACTTCTTCGCCGGTTGGGTTTTGCATGCATTACCTACCAGAATACTATGTCCAAGTAGTGTTGGTGTCTCATACTGCTCGTAGGCAAACTTGGTGACAAAATCACCGCTAATTGGACCATACTGCCTCAGCTGCTGCTGTAACCACTCTGAATCTCTTTCTAGATGCTTGAGAAGGCGGTCATCAGCAGAAATGAAGATAGAAGCAACGTTTGCAAGTACTCGTCCAAGTTGGACACCATTCCCGCCTTGATGAGGCGTGCCCATAAAGAGGATTCCATAAGTTGAAAGCTTAACTGATCGGTGTTCGAGAAGAGCTCCTTCCCTGGCCGCGTCTGAGTGAATTAGAGCCTATAATCATCAGTCAAGATCTATTATGATTATGTAAACTATGTAGGCTATCCCGGTTACACTTACACTTTTGAGAACAATACCTCCAAGGCTGTGCGCGATGAAGATGATCGGCCGCTCCGAGGTCTAGGTTTCGATGGGCGTGATTAGTTCCCATCGCTATGTGGGGCTATGAGCTATGGGTTTTACCTTTGTAATCTTCCGCTTCCTAGATAGGTCGGACACGAGTGTCTGCGCATGATCGTACAGATATTGGCAGCTCACACGGGAGGAGCTATGAGTATTTGCATCGTAGCCCCAGCTAAGAATTCTCGCATTACGGAGATCGTTCGGAAGGAGACTACGAAGCCAGTGAACACCATTGTCTGCGATCCACGTCTTCTCTCGGTGACCATTGAGACCATGGATGGCAACTATACTTCAAGACGTAAGCTTGGAAGCTAAAAAGGGAAGAATGTACCTACTCGATGACAGGGTCGGCTCCTTCGGATATAACCTCTAATCCTTGTGGGTATTCCTGGACGGTGGGGTCAGAGCGAGCAGGGAGGGCGGGAGGTGGAGTTCCGGTTTTCTTATATCGATCAAACAGCCGGCAAAATGAAGGCATGGTTGGAGCAAATTAATGCGAGATCTCGGAGATGTTTTGCGGCTTATAGTTGGTGGGGATTATTGAGAGCTGTTCAGAACGATCCTGTATGTTTCGTTTACTTCCCAGCGTCAGCAGGCTGAGCGTTTACGTTGGCGATCACGTGATAGCTGGGTAGCTAGAGACTTTGTAGAATTCGATTTGACATTCAGAAGGAATGATGGTGGTATTAAGTATATTAGGCTTCGCCAATTTTTATCAATGGCAGCCGGATCTTTCGGGAATCTAGACCTCAGTCCATATTGGTCTGGATTGAGTTATGAGTGACGAAAATGATGATGTGGCGTTAGGCCTTTCTGCCTGAGGCTCGCAGCAGTTCTTGAGTTATTGTGATTCAGCTGGCAGCATTCCCGCCATAGCGTCAGGGTCATCTAGGTCGTCTGCGGGGAGTGAAACTAGCTCAGGCGCCTCGAAGTTTTTAAACGTTGATCTTTGCCCTCTGAGGGTGGGGGGCTGGATATATTGATTCTTTTCTTAATTCTGGTGGTCAAAACCTTTGCAGCGCATCTAACGCATCACGTGCCAGGGTGAGCCCAATAACAAACAGTTACTTTGGAGCCATTGTGTCATATTTCTTTCCGCACTATGGCCAGCCACACCATGTCCAAAAATGGCCCTCTTTCAATTCACTATAGAATAGAAAAGCGGACACTCCTTTCGGCCAAACCGGTATAGCAAGCCTTGTATTGATGTACTATATACGGCTTGGAGGTAATAGAATACATTCTATGTGACGGTTTGGAGACTTAACTGGACGGGGTCTAGGGTAGGTCAGGGATGTAACCAATCAGAGTTGTTCTGAATGGGACGATCAGGTTGTCTTGGGTTCTGTGCGAGCCCTGAGGAGCTAGTTTCAATGAAGGCGGTAGCGATTGTATTGAAACTATCTAAGAGAGTGTTCTAGTTATGGAATGAATGCGTTTATATACAGGTAGGTTTACTTGTAAGTTCACGTTCGTCTTCACTTGGGACTTGGTCCAAGTGAAGTCACTCCTATTGGTCTGTAAGGTGGGTTCCATTGTTTCCACCTTACACGTGACTTTCTGCGGCCTGGCAAAGGCCCTTTGTTCGTAACACGTTGACGGGACCACATCGCTTGGAGCAGTATTCGTTCTTGCTGCAGCCCACACGTTTTCCGTAGTAGCAAGCCCGTTTGGAAAGAGGCTGTAATTCGTCGATGACATCGGCTGTGGGGGATTGGTCTGGGCCAGCATCACCGAGGCCTATTCCTGCACTGAGGCCTGTGCTGATGAGGCTGATGGCAACGACGCCTTTGATCAAGGAGAAATGCTTTTCCAATGTTGCTTCTTTTGGGGGGGTAATGCTTGAAAGAATAGATATTGAAGTTGCTTTATGGGAGTTTTGGAGAGTTCCTTATTGAAGTCATGGAGAGTTAGTCGAGGGCTTCTAGAGGGTCAGGACACTACTTATTCCTGGCCTTTGGTATCCTCCAGGTTATGTAGGAAGGGGTCAGCGACATGCCAGTACAACATATCGGAACATTCAAGAGAGTGAACTTATTGCCAAGAGGCTATTTCCAAGTATTGAAATCAGTATAATGCCTGCCGGTCGTTTCCTGTACTATCCTGCCGGTCGTTTCCTGTACTATCCTGCCGGCCGTTTCCTATACCTCACCTGGCCCGAGAGCAGCGATGCAGAGGCACGGAATGAGAGTGCCAGCACAAGTCCGGCCGCGGATGATCCTCCCGCCCCTCCTCGGGTAGCGGATGAAATGTCCAAGGATGAATGGGAAGCACCCTGATTGATGCATATCTGATCAATCCACAGGGGCGCACCCAGTTTGGGATGCCTTAGCATACTACGAAGATTGTACTATATGCTATTATCAGATCTTAGGGTTTAGGCCTGGCTCATAGTTGGGCGCGATCGCGTTTGATATCTCTCTCTTGTTGCAAAGTGCTATGTACATATAAAGAAGAGCATACAGAGCTATGGAAATTTGCAGCAGACAGCTATACAGAGAAAGGTGTTATAGGCTGAGGCCTACTTCTGAATTATATTAGTATACCTTTCTCCAAGAATATTCCTCCAGAGTGCAGCGAGGCTCAGAGCTAACCATATTTCCTCCAAGACATATATTTACTTCTTCTTGCTCCCACCTTGCGCCTGAACGAGCATCGACCTTGTAAGGCTCTAAGAGACTAACTCAGCAGATGTCAATCCCCTCTTAGTCCTCACACCTCACTAAATAGTAAATAGGGAATGGCAGATGACAAGTTAGGAAAATAACATTCAAGATACCTTGCCAAGGTTGACGATCAACACATGCGCTTGATCAGGACAGTGGAAACCTCGCTCTTGGCAGTCACTGCATAAAGTGAAACCATAACACGCTGGGCAGGAATAAAACACGGAGCTGCTCGAGATGTTTAATGTACAAGCATCACACCAGGCAGCTGCGGGATCAAAAGCTGTGACTGCTTCAT
Source organism: Clonostachys rosea (assembly GCA_026958235.1). NCBI lineage: Eukaryota > Fungi > Ascomycota > Sordariomycetes > Hypocreales > Bionectriaceae > Clonostachys > Clonostachys rosea. The sequence goes on from CP110206.1 coordinate 136,421, forward strand.
CAGCCTGGGAGAAAGTTTCACACAACTCTATAGGGTGTGACAACAGCTTGATCATCTGGGGTTTACCGGTGCGAGACGCCCACCACATTAGGCTGCGTCCAATATGAAGTTGGTCCTGAGCATTGAAACCAGCTGCGATGAGAAGTTCCACGACTTTGCAGTGCCCATTGGTTACGGCAGTCGATAGTGCCGTGGAGCCGTAATAGTTCTTGGTATCAGGATCAAAGCGTTTTAGTGATAGCATATATTGCACCACGTCCACTTGTCCATTTCGAGAAGCCAGAAAGAAGGCTGTCCGACCAAGGGTATCCACCTCAGGTTGGCTATAGTGCGGAGCACTGAGCAGAAGTTCAACCACATCAAGATGTCCCCTATCTGATGCCTTATGCAGTGGTGTCCAACCATCATTATTTTGGGTTATGAAATCAGCACCCTTCTCCAGCAGCATCTTGACAACTTCTGCATGTCCATTCTTTGATGCTGCGTTCAGCGGTGTCCAACCATCATTATTTTGGGTTGTCAAGTCGGTGCCCTTCTCCAACAGCATCTTAACAACTTCTGTATGTCCTTCACTTGATGCTGCATTCAGTGGTGTCCAACCATCATTATTTTGGGTTATGAAGTTAGCACCCTTCTCCAGCAGCATCTTAACAACTTCTGCATGTCCTTTAATTGATGCTGCATTCAGTGGTGTCCAGCCATTATTGCTTTGAGTCGTGATATCGGCCTTTCTGTGAAGAAATAGTTCAACAACCCTGGCATACCCATTATATGATGCAATATAGAGTGGGGTGCGTCCGTGCTGGTCGCCGATTGTCTCATCCGACCCAGCATTCAACAGCAGCTCAATCACCCTAGTATGTCCATTACTTGACGCTGCAAGCAGTGGTGTCTGTTTTTTATATGCGGTACAGAAGTCAGCGCCCCTTGAGAGAAGCAGAGCAACAAGATTGTCAAACCCGTTCGCGCAAGCAATGCCAAGTGGTGTTCTTCCCAGGCTACTGGGCTCGTTCACGTTCTGTTCAGCAATAAGTGCTTTTGCCAAACCCTTTAACTTCATCTTCAACGCATAATATAGTGGGCTTGGAGGTACCGTTTCAGCCTCTACGTTTGTTCGGGTTTTGGTCTCTATGAATACACGCCAGGTATTCCAAACTGGGTTTTCCTTGTTGAAGAATTGTATCAAAAGCTTCATCAGTTCTTTGTTATCATTTAATCCGGAGTTGATGTGTTGATGCAGGTTGTTGCTGCATAGTCTCGCAACAAGACGCCAATGGAAAGAGAGTCATCTGGATTCTTCTTCCAAATTTGCGGTAAGCGAAGGTATTGCACACAAGCCTTAGCAAGTAGCGTATTTTGGATCTTCTCTTGAGAAATCTGCAGCATATTCCCATGGTATATCCAACTTGGGGATGGGAGTTCGCGGAGAAGATACTGGCGGACAGAGAAATGTGACAGCTGCACCATTCGGCGACCTGGAATAGGCTCGGTAGATCTACTTACGACCTCCAAAAGAGGGCCGCAGAGGCCGATTATTTCGCTTTTGATATACTCGTCATCTACAGCGTCGGGGAAATCGTCCATCATTAGGTCTCCAGACGTGAGAATTAAGACAGCGTCGGTAATCTCGAAGACAGTCAGAGGTCGAAAGGAAAATGCTGCCCAGCGTAGGAGGGCAAAAGCTCGGTCTCTTGCTTCTTCGTCCAAATTGGCGATTCTTTTCCAATTTTGATCGTACAGGTTGTTAAGACCAGTGGGCATGTTTTCGATTGCTTGCCGAAGCTGTTTCTTATTCATCCCACCTCTGAGGCATTCTCTTGCATCTTAAGCCAGAGGAATTGACCTTGGCAGCGATCAGACATCGCTTGTGAAAGTGTTGATCGGACATCGTCGCTCTTGTTGGAAAGTTTTCTATTGACGATGGCATGAGCATAGGCATTGGTGTCTGCTCGGACATCTTTGAGCATTATCCTATACTCATCAAAGGTTGCGTGCGCATCGTTCATCAGCACGTCCCGGATACCAGGCTCGTCACGACTGACAAAGAGGACTCGTGTTCCGGTCCCAGCAACGGCGTCTATGATATCGCGAAGAACCTTGCGATTGACCGGCTGTCGTTTGTATGGGTACATTCATCGAGACCGTCGGCGATTAACGTACATCCAGGAATTTCGCGTACGAATTGCTTTAAAAGGTTAATGACGGTCACGAGATTTGCCAAACTATCCGTGTTACAGCGCCAACTCTGCCAGGCGTGTTCGAATGCATCATCATTCTGCAATATGATCTGAGATACCCATGAACGGAGGGCTGAGAAAGGGTCTTCTTGACTAGCATGATCTGAGGAAAAGAAGAAATGGGCAACAGGGGCACCTAAAGTGGAAGTAAGGTGGTCGGCGAGATGGGCACAAAGAATCGTCTTTCCAAACCCCGCGTGCCCATTGACCCAAAGGAGGTTGGGGCCTGCGGACTCGGCGAGCCAGCGAATAAATACAGTGCGATCGAGAATCCACTCGCAGGTGCCGGGGAGTCTCTTCTGAAAAGACTCGTGGAAGCGCTCCTCAGACGAGCAACTACTGAGCCAGGCATGAACTTGGCGTCGTGTTTCGGCTACATGATATTAACGCGCGAAGCTAGAGTTAAAGGCCCTGCCTGGCGTGGGATCATCCTACCTCTGGTACTCTCTTCAATTCGCTTCAAGATCTGACGTATCTCGTCAAGCCCTCCGTGGACTGGATCAGCCTCTAGCTCTAGTTAGATGCCGCCTACCTCATAGCGTGATGCAGACCTTACCTTTAGTGAGTGCATTGGTGCTACGAACGTCTATTTTCGGTGCTGGCCATGGGTCGTTCCCTATATTAGGGGGCACCAGATCGTGAAGCAGTTGGACCAGGGTTTCGAATATCTCGACCTGCTCTGTACGTTTTCCCTTCCCCCACAACGCCCATGTCAATTTCTTTTTTCTCGACTCATGCGTGACATTACGAAGCGTGTGCAGGTCCCCTTCTAGTGAGCCGTCGTTGTCAAAGCCAACGCCCCGAACACGATGGGAGGCTACATTGCCGGAATTGCAAATCGCCTCGATAATGACATGTAACAACTTGGCTACTGCATCTGAAAGGACTTTGTCGTCCAAAGCTGGGTGATGGGCATGCCTCAGTTGGCCCCGCTCGATGCCCACGCCTGGACCCCATCGCTCGAAGCGAGCTTTGGTGGCATTGAATCGCGTATCTAGGACGTGAGAGTTATTTCCGAAGGTCCGATAAGATTGCAGTTTATCGAGGGCCTCTAGGCAAGAGTTGAAAAGTCCGGCGAGCCCGACGACTCCGATGACTAGGCCGGCGGTCTCCATGACGAGGTGTAGTAATTGTGTCAGCAGCATTCAACCCGGATGAGGGGAAACCTCGTATTTATGGCACTCAGCCACCTCAGCCACTCGGGTATAGGGCTCGCCATCAGGCCTACAGAGCCTTTGAGAAACGTCACGCAGGTTGTTGGTTATAAAAATCACCGGTAAAAAAAATTACCTCTCTCCATTCTGTAGGTTAATTGTCGGCCGCCCACTTCCTGACAGCGGCTTCGTCCTCTACCAACTCTAGTGCTAGGCGAAAGTGCCCGTGAAGGGATCAAGGCAGGTATGACTTACCCTAGAACCGTAGGTAACAAAATGTTCGGCACAGTCTGTTGACATAAACACTCCCGCACCTCCACTCAAGCCCGCAAATCACCAAGCCGGTCTACCTCGGGCACTCTTACTGACAATTATTCGGAGTTGATTCATGGCGACCGGGTATTATCGCTGTGGCAGGTTCAGGTTGATAAACATGTTCATGGTCACAACAACAATACTCCAACCCCCATCAAAGCCTGGGAGCGTACAAAACCCCACACAAGATCAGTCATCTTGCTACTCATACTTACAGGCTTCTCTAACGCCGTCCTTAAAATGTGGATTCACTAGTCTCACAAGCTATCGACCAACTTACCAAAGGCTATCAAATGGCTGTGCATAGTGCAGCTATCCTTGCAGACGATAGCCGGCAATTTTGGGTAGGAAACCAACGTCAAAAGCAAAAACTTGAGCGACGTCGAAAAGATAATGGTGATTGCGGGACCCTGTCAGTTGCGAAAGGAGAAGCTACAATAAAACGATGAGGAAAGGAGGAGGAAAAGCGGGCTGAACGATGTCAAGAGGACGAGGAATGGCGTATCAAACGATGGTGAGAGAACGAAGAGCGGCAGGCTAAGCAACGACAAGAAGAGCAGGAGCGGGCCGAGTGACAACGACCAGAGGATGAGGAATCATTCAAGCTACGGCGGCAAAGGGAAGAGGTAAGATTTAGACAACGACGACAAAGGGAAGATCAAGAGGCTAAGCGACGGCAACAAGGGGAGGACTAGATCAAACAGGAGATTGAAGAGTCAAGTGCTCCTAGACAGCGTGCACGACCAAGGTGTAGTAAATGTAGGTCGTTTGAACATACTGCCCGTACATGCAGTAGATAGTCCTAGATTAACGGCCTGTTAAGCTTGATCGCACGCCTACGAGCTTGGTGGCATGTCGATCAGTTTGGTGGCATGTCGATCGGTTTGGTAGCATGTCGATCGGTTTGGTGGCATGTCGATCGGTTTGGTGGCATGTCGATCGGTTTGGTGGCATGTCGATCAGTTTGGTGGCATGTCGATCGGTTTGGTAGCATGTCGATCGGTTTGGTGGCATGTCGATCGGTTTGGTGGCATGTCGATCGGTTTGGTGGCATGTCGATCGGTTTGGTGGCATGTCGATCGGTTTGGTGGCATGTTGATGGGCTTGGTGGCATGTCTATATGGTTTTTGTTTATGATTTATTGATCGTTTAAATTCTACAGATATAAAACACTTTCGGCGCCCTGGAAGATTATTTACCTCTTGGCCCTTTTCCGAGCTCGGCCAGAGGTCTTAGTGCCTCGAGTTGAAGGGCCGTTTCTCTTCTGGCTGTAAGCTCGAACGCCGTCCCCATCAGTGGGCTTCGCGCCACCAGCTCCGACTGAACCACTTTCGGCTTCACCATTCATCTTCCGCATGGACCACTCCGGTTGTGACTGTTTCGGGAGGGAAACCTGTTATGGCTGTACCAGGAGCGATCCCGGGGTCGCCATTAAGCGTTGAGGGACCAGTATTGGTTACGGTCATGCCACCAATGACAGCGAAAGTAATAGCAGTCCCAAGATCCACCTGGGCGTTGATGATGCCAGCAAATGCAAGGGCCGATACAATGAGGTATAGCAAGAGCATAGTGGCAAGGTTGAATAATAAATGGCCGTGGAAGAAGTAGGAATATAAAGACTTAGGGGATTCGTATTAACTATGTTAGGGGCCGGATTTGAGACATCGCACGCCAGCTACTTTGAATCCTCATGCTCAGACCCAGAATTCCAAAGCTGTGTGACCGTAAGGACATCAACCCATGCCCCGCACTGAGTCCAATAGATCGCAGTGTTGTGTGTCAGACTCACGTCATATGTTATAGTTGTACTCTTAGGGCTGATAAGAATCACGATACTTACTGGAATGTGGCCCATCCGCGCCGTTGGGTTGCCGTAAGCTTGTGTAAGACCACAATGCGACACTCTGAAGTAACGTCCAACTCACAACTAAGCAAGCTACTCCCTAGGGCATCTCCAGTAGTAAACTAAAGCCGTGATTCGATACCATTGGTAGAAGCCGACGGTTGTCTCAGTCATAAACTCCTCGCTTACTTGCTACTCACATTCCTTGATAAGTTGATCCTGAGACCCCTCACCGTATCTGGGCAAGGGATGCTTTAGAATCTTTAAGCATTGCTGTTCTCTGAATATAAAACCGCTTCTGTTTCCTAATTCAAAAGCAAATCATACTCCTAATAAACTCAAGCATTAAACCGAATTAACTTGCTTACAAACCTGTTCGACTTTCTTTGCCTACTATGCAGTTCTTAATGTTGGCCTTGTTCAGTCTTGCGACTTTGGTTGCTGCCGACAAAAGACCAAATGTTCGGCACTGTCCACCAATATACCGGAGTTCAGTACTAATTTGCGATTGATACAGGTCTCTGTCTTTTCTCAGCCCTTCTACAGAGGCTTCTTATCTGATGTTGATATCGATGGGAGGTGTCACAATCTTCGTCTGAGGGAGTTGTTAGTGATAACTTTGATTCTCTCCCAGGCCAGGTGATATAACTGACCAGCATGAAATAGGCAGAATAACGTTCGGTCAATCGAGATTCCGGACTCGATTAGTGCCTACACTATTGAGTGTAAGGGCTACAGGTGAGTGACTAGTAGCCGAATCTCTAGGTGAATAAGACGGTAACCTTCGATAAGGAACTGGGACTGCAGGAATAAAGCTTGGGAATTCTCCAAGAGCCAGAAGAGAATTCAAGACTCCGACGTTACTGCCGTGAGGTGCACCAAGAGGCCCTTTATTTAATGGTGGATTTGAAGTAGAGACCCTATTACTAGATGATGTCCTAGAGATAATGTGATTCGAGCAAGACATTGGGTTGTTTTATGGTATCTTGGGAGCTGATTCAACTACTAGAGCCTTGAACCCAGACTCTATTTTAACCAGGAAATGCTTGTAATACATCTCGCAAGTGACATTCTAATAGCCGCTTGAAAAGAACCATATTTTCGTAGCTACTAAATAGTTGTGTTAAAACGGTTGCCTGCAGCAGATACTAATTCCCACGACTGACATCTCAGTGTCCCCGACAGTTAAAACCAGGCCGTAATATGATGTAGGTGGGGAGCGGCCAGTACATCCCCGATTCCCTATCACCGTGTGATGGCCCTTAGCTGCTCCGCCAAAGTATAACTCCCAAGCTTTACACAAACATTACAGTGTATATCTATTTCAATATTTATTATTTTCTTTTCGCAGAACTATTGCATCTATACACTCTGTGGAATGGATGACCGCTCTATCGCAGAGATTGTGAGCGAGATGAAGCTGATCGATCACAGCTAACGACCTTGAAGCTGCGTCTCTCGATGTGAATGGACTCGCTGGATTCCCTGTTCCCGAAAAATCAAGGCTATAGCAAAATATGAACGAAAGAGAGACAGGTTTGTGACAAGGTGATGTACACAATGCCGGTGGGGGTTAAAGACTCCGTGGCCCAGTTGATTTCCCCAGCGGGATTATCAATCTTATCAATCGTGGGGCGGCTGAAGTCATCTCCGGTTACAGTCGCTGATGTCCTCCAGATAGTTGAGTATAATAAGACGGGGCTAGCTATAGGAGACCACCTCTCCTAGCTAGTGTAATATACTTGCATATAAATAGGCTAGTTATAAACAGAGATAATTAAAAGATCACTAGTTATTATATTATATAAAGTGCTATATATTGCACCTTTTAGCCTATAAAGATGATATTGTAAATATGACTGCTAGTTCTATATCCACCTAGGTCCCCTCTTGCCTGCACAGTTGCTTCCAACTCCACAATCCCCAACTCCATGTAAATCTAAATTTAAAATAAAACTTCTTAGCAATAGAAGAAACGAATCAGCGGAAGCCATAGCCATCATACAGTTTCCGCCTTGCAGCAATAACCTACAATCTAGCATCACCTGGTCTTGGTCGCCTTCCTCCTAGAAGAGCAAGTGTACTTCAGGGTGTTGGCGTTCCACGTCCGTCCCTAGACCTTGCAGACGCACTGCCAGTTCTTCAAGGTCGCATCGGGACCGCAGTCCATTTCGCACCTGCCGTCCCTGGCATAGGCCGCGGTTCCGCAGCCAAGTAGCTGGCAGTTTCCGTCGACGACGATCTGGTTCGCGGGGTAGTGACACTTGAGATCATTGGGGTCCCAGGACTGGCGGGGCACGTTGCAGATACAGTGGCCGTTATCGAGAGTGGGCTCGGGCCCGCAGTCGAGCTGGCATTTGCTGTCTATGGGAGTCTTGCCCCGGGGGCAGTTACACGCCATGGTCTGCTGGGTGAACAGAGCGCCGCTTACGTTGCATTCGCACTGGCCGCTCTCATCGGCAAAGGCATCCTTGCCGCAATTAAGCTGGGGCTCGCATCGGCCGTTGACAACGACCTCATCGGCGGGACAGGAGCACGTTGAGGTGTCGGCGTTCCATGGCTGGCCCTCAACCTTGCACACACAGTTGCCATTCTCCAGGTCAGCCTCGTCGCCGCAGTTGAGCTGACACTCTCCGTCAACAGGGCAGTAGCAAATCTTGCCCTGTGGACGGAAACGGCGCCCAATGAGTCGCCCGAGGACCTCGACAAGGGCGAGTTGGAGGAGATCATTAAGGGCTGTGGCTCTTTTCTGACACTTCGGGAAGATATTATCTACCTTGTGCATCAATCAGCCAGAGATTTTCTGCTTCATAGGGCATCCGATAGGATCCTACCAGATGGCATGATGCCGCTGCATCATGCTATCTTCCGTAGGTCGCTTAAGGCTCTGTCCAATACGCTACGACGTAACATTTACAGTCTAGACAATCCAGGATTCCCTATTGATCAAACCTCAACATCAGGCCCTGACCCATTATCCTCGATCCGATATCCTTGTATCTACTGGGTTGACCATCTCAGCAACTCCGGTCCCGCAGAGGAAACAAGAGAAAAGGACTTACAGGAAGGTGGCGTTGTGGATGACTTCCTACGAGAGAAGTATCTGTGCTGGCTAGAATGTCTGAGCCTGTTACGCAGTATGTCAGAGGGGGTCGTGGCAGTGGATAAGCTCCAGAATATAGCAGTGAGTTGATGCGACTTTATGCACACTTGAGACGTTCTTATATATTCTGACATATTGATAGAGAAGGACGGAATCACGACGACTAACAGAACTGCTTCAAGATGCGTACCGCTTCGTTCTTTCTCACAAGCCAGCCATAGAGATTGCTCCATTGCAGGTCTATACATCAGCCCTTGTATTTAGTCCTGCTCGCAGCCTAGTCAGAGAGCTTTTCAAGAACGAAGAGCCGGACTGGATTACAGTAAAGCCGAGCATGGGGTCGGACTGGAATACTTGCCTGCAGACGCTTGAGGGTCATAGCGATCCAGTATACTCAGTCGCGTTCTCGGCGGATAGCCAGCAGCTTGCATCAGGCTCAGATGATAAAACAATCAAGATCTGGGATGCAGCAACAGGCGCATGCCTGCAGACACTTGAGGGCCATAGTAATTCAGTAAGCTCGGTTGTGTTCTCGGCGGATGGCAAGCGCCTCGCATCAGGTTCATACGATAACACAATCAAGATCTGGGATACAGCAACGGGTGCATGCCTGCAAACGCTTGAGGGATATAGCTATTCAGTGATATCGATCGTATTCTCAGTGGATGGTCAGTGGCTCGCATCGGGTTCATATGATGAGACAATCAAGATCTGGGATGCAGCAACAGGTGCATACCTACAGACGCTTAAGGGCCATAGCGGGGGGGTATATTCAGTTGTGTTCTCAGCAGATAGCCAGTGGCTCGCATCAGCTTCATATGATGAGACAATCAAGATCTGGGATACAGCAACAGGCGAATACCTGCAGACGCTTGAGGGTCATAGCGATCCAGTACACTCAGTCGCGTTCTCGGCGGATAGCCAGCGGCTTGCATCAGGCTCAGATAATAAAACAATCAAGATCTGGGATGCAGAAACAAATGCATGTCTGCGGACACTTAAGGGCCATAGTGAAGAAGTCAGCTCGGTTGTGTTCTCAGCGGATGGCAAGCGCCTCGCATCGGGTTCACATGATAAAACAATCAAGATCTGGGATATAGTACCAGGTATATACCTTCAGACACACGAGGGCCATAGTGGCCCAGTAAAGTTCATTGTATTCTCAGCGGATGGCCAGAGGCTCGGATCAGCCTCGGATGATATGAAAATCAAGATATGGGATGCAGCAACAAATACATGCCTACAGACGCTTGAGGGCCATAGTGGAGAGGTAACCTCGGTTGTATTCTCAGCGGATAGCCGGCGGGTCGTATCTGGATCACTTGATGGGACAATCAAGATCTGGGATGCAGAAACAGGCTCATGCCTACAGACGCTTGAGGGCCACCGCGAGGGGGTGAAGTGGGTTATATTCTCAGCGGATAGCGAGAAGCTTGCATCAGTTTCAGATGACGAGACAATCAAGATCTGGGATGCAGTAATAGGTGAATGCCTACAGACGCTTGAGGGCCATAGAGATTGGGTAAGGTCGGTCACATTCTCAGCAGATGGCCAGCGGCTGGCATCAGTTCTAGACGATGACACAATCAAGATCTGGGATTCATCAACAGGCGCATGCCTACGCAAGCCTAACGGCCATAGCAAGGCAGTAAGCTCGGTCGTATTCTCAGCAGATAGCAAGCGGCTCGCATCGGGTTCATATGATGAGACAATCAAGATCTGGGATGCGGCAACAGGTGCATATCTGCAGACGCTCGAGGGTCATTTTGATTCAGTATACTCAGTCGCGTTCTCAGCGGATAGCCAGCGGCTCGCATCGGGTTCACTTGATAAAACAATCAATATCTGGGATGCAGCAACAGGCGCATGCTTACGGACGCTTGAGGGCCATGATGACGGCGTATACTTAGTTATATTCTCAGCGGATGGCCAGTGGGTCACATCAAGTTCATATGATGAGACAATCAAGATATGGGATATAGCAACAGGCACATGCCTGCAGACGCTTGAGGGTTATTGTGGTTGGGTATACTCAGTCGTGTTCTTATCGGATGGTCAGAGGCTCGCATCAACTTCGGGCGATAATACAATCAAGATCTGGGATACAGCAACGGGTGCATGCCTACAGATGCTTGAGGGCTATAGTGATGGGATAAGCTCGGTCGTATTCTCAGCAGATGGCAAGAGGCTTGCATCGGGTTCGGGTGATAACGCAATCGAGATCTGGGATACAGCAACAGGCGCATGCCTGCAGACGCTTAAGGGCCATGGAGACAGGACATACCTGGTAGTATTCTCAGCGGATGGCCAGTGGCTCGCATCAGCTTCAGGTGATAAGACAATCAAGATCTGGGATACAGCAACAGGTGTATGCCTGCAGACACTTGAGGGCTACAACGAGATAGTGAGCTCAGTCATGTTCTCAGCGGATGGCCAGCGGCTCGTATCGGGTTCATATGACAAAATAATTAAGATCTGGGATGCGGCAAGAGGCACATGCCTACAGACACTTGAAGGTCATGGCGACAGGGTACATTCAGTCGTGTTCTCAATGGATGGTCAGAGGCTAGCATTTGTTTCGGATGGAAAGAAAATCAAGATTTGGGATACAGCAACAGGCGCATACCTGCAGACGCTTGAGGGCCATAGCAGCTGGGTATGCTCAGTTGTGTTCTCAGTGGATGGCCAGCAGGTTGCATCAGGTTCACATGATAAAACAATCAGAATCTGGGATGCAGGAACAGGCACATGCCTACAGGCGCTTGAGGGCCATGATGAAGAAGTAAGCTCAGTTGCATTTTCAGCGGTTGGCCAGCAGGTCGTATCAGGTTCACTTGATAAAACAGTTAAGATCTGGGATACAACAACAGGCGCATGCCTGCAGACACTTGAGGGCCATAGTAGCTGGGTATGCTCAGTTGTGTTCTCAGTGGATGGCCAGCAGGTTGCATCATGTTCACATGATAAAACAATCAGAATCTGGGATGCAGGAACAGGCACATGCCTACAGGCGCTTGAGGGCCATGATGAAGGGGTGAGCTCAGTCATATTGTCGGCAGATGGCCAGAGGGTCGCATCAGGTTCACGTGATAACGCAATCAAGATCTGGGATGCAGCAACAGGTGTATGTCTGCAGACACTCGGGGAACATTGCTCTCCAGTAGACTCGTTCGTGTTCTCGGCAGATGGCCAGCGGCTCGCGTCGGTATCAAACGAGGAGACAATCAAGATCTGGGACGTAGCATCGGGCACATGCCTGCAGACGCTTGAGGGCCATAGTAGTTGGGTATACTCAGTTATGTTCTCAGCGAATGGCCAGTGGCTCTCATCGAGTTCGGGTGATAAGAAAATCAAGATCTGGGATGCAGGAATAGGCGCATGCCTCCAGATGCTCGGGGAACATGGCCCTCTCCCCTCTACTGACATTGGAATTTTAAACCCGGATCTAATGCCTGTTATCGGTTATCAGTCGAGTGAGACCGCTCCACGAGGCGTTAGTCACCCTGGTTATGCTCTTAGCAGTGATAATATATGGGTTGTGAAAGATGGGAAGAGTATCCTTTGGCTACCTCCGGAGTATCGAGCCTCTGCATCTGCCGTAATGGAATCAACAGTCGCTATCGGCTGCCATTCAGGTCGTGTACTGGTGATGAAGTTCTCTTCTTGCCAGTAGCCAAAATGGATCACGGTCAAAAGGTCAGTGGATTCCTCAAGCCCAAGCCTATATGTAGGGAATTCTTCCTTGGGCAAGCTATTTGGAGAGAAGAGATAAATAATCCTATGAATCCGACCCTAGCTGCATCTCTCTGCAAATACGCTCGCTATAGCCAAGCATCTGATGTATTGCGCCACTCTCTCTACAGTACCGGCACCAACACTGATGACGTATATGGGTAACGGTAGTCTAAGTAGTCAGCAGGAATCTATACTCTTTGTTTATATCTAGTTCTATGTACGTATGTACATACATACCTTGCTCTCCTTGGAACAAACAATATTCCCTTGGCTGACTTCGCCGGATAGAGGGGTAGTATCGTGGCAGGTTTGGTTGGGGCATCGTGCTGTTGCCAACCGTTGGCCGCTTAGAACAGACTTGGAACAGGGAAAAGCACAGAAGATGTAGTACTAAAAATGTCTGGTCACACCACGTCCTTGTGCATATTTCAAGTCCTAACAACTTCATCGGTCAATAACAATCTTGAAGAAAAAAAGACGAAGAACAAAAGGACAAAAAATCACACACAAACACAGCAAAATGTAATGGAGTTAACGGAATGAACTCTTGGAATTGCGTATTATGAGATATCGCCAGGCGCCGATCCCTCGAATTGAGGAAAATCCGCGATGCAACATTTTTTTTAGCTTTATATTGAGAAGAATGGAAGTTAATCTAGGTACAGAAGGCCTACTTCTTGACCATTTCAGTCCCTTGCCACGCCTAAACTTCGATATGTCAAAATCATTATCATTTCCTGTAGCCAACTTGACCGTAACAAAATCAATCCTTATCACCTTTCACACATGAGATGAAGTTCCTCTTAGCCACCGGGCTCTGTATAGTAGTTACATGATTGCACGTAATTCCTAGCGCTGGTATATCTAGAGCAACCGCCAAAGTTACCTTCTCAACTGGAACAATCAAAGCCATTAAAAGCCAATTAGTGCAGCAATACTCTCTCTCTCAAGAAGAAGAATAAAGACAACCACCAGTCCATCAACTGACACTCTACTGAGACTTGAGTGGCCGAAACCTCCCAGTTCGATGCATACTGTTGAGGTGGTTGATCAAATCAAGCCCTGAAGCCCATTGTGCCGTATCCGACAGGCAGAATGGGCAAAAATAGATTGATCTACCACCCACAAGCCTAAGACCCTCGATGCCCGGGGGTCGATTGTGCATCCGCACAAACCCATCCAGGTAGTCCCTCAGCGGTCCACGAGGGAACATGGGCCAGTTCTTCTGGAGGGCCTGTTCCTCCTCCGACTTCGAGACTGATTGCGCCGCCGGGTTCACCGCTTGGTTGACGTTGTTGAACGGGAGGGCGGTCTGCTTGGGCGGACCCAGAAGTTGGCGGACATCTTCGGGGCTTGGGAGGCCACATATGGCGGGCGTGGTGGGTGAGGTGGAAGATGCCGAGAATGGAGGGGTGATGTAGGGGCTGGGCCCGGGGGCCGAGAGTACCACAGGGCTTGCTTGACCCCCATTTGTCGGCGTGGAAATGGGTGGCCCTGCGCCACTCATTGGAGATGTTTGAGGTCGAGCTTGGGTTTGTCTTGATTGAACAGGCCGAAGCTGGATGTTGGGAGTCCGACGAGCACGGGGTGGAACCACCGGATGCGAATTGGATCTGGGGACAGCGGTTGTTGGGGATGGCGTCCAAGCTTGGGATTGAGGCTGGATCTGCGGCCGAGTCTGTGTCTGCACACTGGCTCCAGATGAAACATGAAGACTTTGCAGAGGCTGAGGTGGTCCCTGAGGAGGTGGTCCCTGAGGCTGAGGTAGTCCCTGGGGTCGAGGTAGTCCCTGAGGTTGAGCTAGCACTGGACAGAAAGACTGGACTAGACTGTGAGAGTGAATCTGGGACTGCGGTTTCGCCAATTTCTGAGTTTGAATGGGAGACTGTAGTGGTTTCTGAGTACCAGGATAGATTTGTGTCGGAAAACGGGGTTGTAGCTGAGGTTGAGGCTGAGTATGGTGCTGGGCTGACATATCCAGCCAAGGTTGACTATGAGCTTGGAATTGTATCCCAGATTGGGGATGAGATTGGTCTCGAAATTGAGAGTTTAAGTGAGTATTATATTGCATCTGAGGGATGGTTAGTACATGAAGGTCAGGTCTTATTCTGGGCTGAGAAGCTGTAAGAGATGGGTGCTGTATCTCCGGTCGGGGCTGAGAATAAGATCCAGCCTGCGGCTGATATTGCATCTGGGCCTGATGGAAACTGTGTCCAGCTTGCGGGGTGCAAAATGTCGGTGTTTCAAACCGTGCTTGAGATGGAACCTGCTGGAGTTGACGCCCTCGATTGTTACTGGGCCCTGTTGGGGGATGGCTTGTCAGCTCTTGGGGCATGGTTCCATAGACACGAAGCTTGCCAACCTGGTGGCTTTGCGTGTAGGAGATTCGGCTGCTGGTGGCGAGCGTGGGGAATGAGCTCCCGACCGGTGAGGTTGTTAAGTCTATGAACTGTGTCTGAGCTGTGGTTGCTGAGCTATTCTTAGGAGCCATCATCACCTTTCCCGGTCGAATAGATGGCCAAGAACCATCAGAACGCTGCCGTGGCCCCTCTATATTTACCACTGCATGCCTGGGATACTGGCTTCCAACAGATGAGGTTTCAGGAACTGCATAGCACAGCTCCATTTCTTGCTGATGAGGGACTCCCCTTGCTGTGGATATGTTTTGGCTCCCAGGGGTTTCGCCTGTAGTCGAGGAAGTAGGAATAGGCCGTCTTTCTGCATAGGTTGAAAGTCGCCCTAGGCCAAGTTCATCAGACGCAGCTTGGTTCTTTAAAGGATTTCCAGGTCCATCGCTGTTGATGCCCATCGTATCTCTTGCCAATGCCCCCGGACTGCCGTGGGATACATCTTTCACCAGCTGCTCGCCCTCATCACTTGAATCGGATGAGATGGTCTGGATTGAGACTGCTCTCATGATGATGAGTGGCGGACTCTGGCTTCTTTCCCCGGTTGAGGGCATTACTGTCGGTCCATCTCCAGATTCCGCATGGCTCAAGTTTGATTCACAGGCGGTCGCCCCAGTCGGTACTGTAGTAGCGCCGTTTAGGGACGAACCTTGGATTGTTCTATCGTCAGAAAGTGCGAGTGTATGTTTGGATGTCGATTGTTGACTTGGAATATGCCATTCGGACGGTCCGGGGGAGCGATCCATGCTCGCCTCAATTCCTTCTTGAAGCTCGCTTAATCGATTACCATCTGGACGTATACTAGGCGAACTCATGCCACTTGTTCCCGAAAAGCCATTGTTTTGAATGTTTCCAGCATCCGAAGTTAGGGGGTCATTGTCTTGATTCTCTCCTCGATCTGTTTGGCTATACAGGCCATCATCTGGTCTTTCTTCGGCATCACCCTCTTGCTTGGATATGTTACCGGGTTCAGTGGCTTTGCCATCAGCTCTAGGACTCGCGCAAATTTCGGTGTCAGTTCCATCTCTGATATTTCCCGAGCTGCTGGGACGTCGGCTGCCTGGCTCTGTTACAACATTCGCCAAGATGGCTGATCTGTTCACATCAGCCTGCTGTATGAGGCGCAATAATGGCTGGTAATACTCCTGCTTCATGATAACAGGGTCCATCAGATCAAAATTTCCCAGGTTTGTTCCTTTTACCCACACTGGAGGACACGTCTCCAGGGTGTTGTGAGTTAAGCATAGACCAGGGTGCGCTCGAGACGATTCGAACGCTCCACCATCCTCATATCCCTTTTTCCACCTGTATTTTCCCGTGGTCAGGTCATAGATACAGCAGTCAGGCATAAGCTGGACCAGATTCAGCGTCTTGAGGTCGCCATTGATTCCAATTTCAAGCATATTGTCAAAAGGAAGGACGAGAACTGGGATATACTCTCCCCCAAGGTAGACGAGGCATATGTCGCCAGGTTGACGACGTACATACAATCTTTCGTTGCCTTCATTAGTATCGTCGTACTTTGACGTTTTAGACCCTCTGTCGTCGTAGACGTCATCTTCTGTGTCCTGACTACTCCGAGATGTTTCGGCTTTGTCGCTCATCAAGGCTGCCTTTCGGCTTCCAAAAGCCTGTCCGCCCCTTTTGTCTTCGTCTTTGCTACCTGTGGTCCGATCCATCGACGTTGGTGAGTTCTTCTGAACAGCTTCTTTCGTGAAAGTGTTATTGTTTTGCTCTGCACGGCTCGCCGTACAGTACTTGACTCGTATGCCCATCTGATTGATAACATCCTTATAGGCTTTTGAGTATTTATCGTGCTGGAGACTGCCCAAGTGAAATGCGGCATCCATGAGTGGATTGCTACCTCCAAATTTAAGTCCGTGTTCCTCGCATCGAATTATATACCATAGACCCTTATTGGCAGGATACTGAACAATGGTCTCCTTGTGTCCAGCAATAGTATTATCATATACCTCTCTATAGCGGATAGTTCTCTCCTTGCTTTGGTTTTTGGTGGGTGCCTTCTTCCACCGGCAAGGCTTCTTTCGTGGTTGGAGACGGCTCCCATAAGAGAGCTTTCTTTTTCTCTATCAGCGTATTAGCATGTGAATGGTCCTTCTCACACACGACAGATATCTTACCCCTAGGACAAGAAATTCTTCGTCTACCGTCGCACTTAGGGTAGATTGATCGTCAACCTCTTCGGAAGCATCGTCGGCTTCAGGCTCAAACTCGGAGTCTATATCGATAGCGCTCCTTTCGCTGCCCTCAGCCTCCATTAAAGAGAGATGAGCAGTCTCTCCATCAATTTCATTTATGCCACTGCTGGAGAGAGCATCAGAGAGGGCCTCATTCGACTCTGCCATTTCGTTGTGGCCGATTTGGCTCGGCACTTTATCACAAGTTTCTTCATAGTGAATTCCTCCGTTAACATCCTCAGCCTGAGATGATGTACCTCCGTCAACTGCGACGTTATTAACTGCCTCAAACTCCTTTTGTGTCTCTTGAGCAGTGTGTTGAATATCTTCATCAGGCCGCTGCTCCTCAAGCCCTGTGCCTCCCCGAACATTCTGCGCTCCGGGGAGCATCATCCCATCCCAACTATCAGCAGGGAAAGAATGGAAAAGAGCTATCTGGAGCGGCCTCAGCAGCTCCATTTGTCGTTTCTCACACGATTCCTCCTCTTCTGTCTGATTGGCCTCGTGCTCAGCCCGAAGACTCCATCGCTGTGATAGTAGAGATTGTAATTTCTCTTCAATGCTTTGTCTTTCCCCTGGACTTGAATCTTCGTCGAACGAGTCTATGAGATCACAAATCGAGCGACTCATCTCGTCGTCCTTCTCTTGGTATTGCTCTTGCAGAGTTTTGAACCCGTTGAGGGTCTGCCTCTCAAACTCGTTCAAGTACGCCTTCATCATGCCAAAGACTCGACGGATGGTGGGTTGCGGCGGGACTTGTCCGCTACCACCCTCTTCCGCTGCCATGATTTGGGCTGATAAATTTCAAGTGTATTCGTTCAAATATCAAACGAGGCGGTTTTTGGCTGGGTAAGCTTAGGGCACAGAAGCAGAGCGGAAGCTGAGTCGGCTAAGCCTTGTGTCGCAGAGGGGACAAAGGGCCAATGATTTTTTCTCCTCCCGCTCGATAGAAAGCCGAAAGCGTGGGAGGACAGAGCGGCGAGGGCATGGCCAGGTATTCGAAAGCCTCCCATTGCTAATGTTGGTTGTAGAGTGTTGGTTGTGAATATGCAGTTGGTCCTTATGTCGAACTCTTTGGTACTAGGCGGGTGGAGTATCGTCATCATGCCTGCATGAATGGACTGGTTCGCAGCACCGACATGTCCCGTGAGTAATATGACTGATTTTGGGTGGGGATGGGGGGGGGGCGATCCCCTGCGAACCATCCATTCCGGTATCTGGGAAGGGCATTCGCCGAGCTGGCCAGTCTTCGTAGTTATGTTTGGTGAGCGGCGGTTCGCCGCTGCAGAATAGAAAGGAACTAAAACTCTCACCTACCACTTAGTGTAGGGCCCTCAGTCGTATTCCATCCACGAACATATCCTCCTGTATGAGCAGCTCTACCAACTCAAAATGGTATCATGTAACGGAAGAAGCCCACATAGACTCAGCATTTAGGCGATGGCCTAACAAGAATGCCAAGACATTCTCGGATAAGATTGGTTAAGCAACAACTCAAGAGGTCAGCTGCATGTTATTCGTTGTTAATTGTGGTCGGTGGCCATGGGTGCCCTACGCTTTCACTCTCATTACTGGCAATATTATTACTGGCGGCCAAGGCCCAAGTGCCGAGATCGTAGCCGAAAACTGGCGGCTACAAGGATGAGGATGAGGGGGAAGATAAGGACTAATGTAGGCAGGATGATTGAAGCTAGCATTGAGGTTTCTGCTTTTATAGGCACGTTGGTTTCTTTTCTTCTTCCTCGGTGTGTCCTGTGAGTATGCGACTATCTCTTATACACTGGCTCGGTGTTACGCTAATAACGTATATGAAATTAGCCACTGAATGAAAACACAGAGCGAAAACGGAAAGAGAAGGAGAAGGAACGAGCATACTCCAAGAAACAACGGCCGGCAGCGGGCGTCGTGATTCTTTTTGAGCCCTTGGATCTCCTTAAGTATCGCGCGCATTTCTTCGCAGGTTCGCTCAACGGTGGCAGGTTTGCCCCCCTCATGCTGCCAGCGGTGAACGTCCTGCCACATCTTGTCGTAACGGCGAAGCTTTCTCCGTATGTGGCAACACACTGCACAAATTGTAGGCTGTTTTTCGGTCTCATAGACCAGCATGAGGCCACAAACCTGGCCTATGCGGTATTCCCTGTTGCACTGCTCACCGAAACGACCCCATCGCCAATAACCACATTCCCAGAGGATTTGGTGATAGTAACACATACTTACAACGTACAGGATGGGGATCGGGATAGTGAGCCTGTAGGCCTAGTAAGCTCAGCAATAATGGGGGAAAAAGAACAAAACTAGGAAAACGAATCTGAGGAAGGGATGAAAAGGCCCTTTTTGTAGAGGCGAGCCAACAGTTGTGTTGGCTCTAAAGCATGTCCACGACCAACAACCCATTCTCAGCCTGGTGTGTGTGTGGATTCTCTCAAGATTGTGCCACATGTTGCACCACTGGTGGAGGGGTAGAGAGCAAAGATTTCTGAGCCCCAAAAATGTAAATTGGATGCCACTGCGTAACGTCACTTGCTTTGTTTCATGTATTCACTTGTTACTGTTATCAGCCGGTGGCCTCGACAGCAGGTTACGCGATATCATCGCAGTTAGGAGCATGGGCATTTCCCCTTTACACTACTGGCTGGCCAGCCGAAACAACACGTTGAGTGAGGCTTCTTTCATGAGTACTTTGTATTCTAACAATCAGGAAGTGATTTGAAAGCATCTAGATGAATTGCTTGTGGGCCAAGCACATATCATAGGTGTCTAGGTAGCTATAGGGTACCTACGTAATGGTCTTGTCGGATCGTACTCCGACCGTTGGCGCGGTTGGACCGTGAGAACAGTCGGACGCTTGTCTGTCCCTGGTGCTAGGCTTGTTGCAGGGAGTGGGAAGGATCGGCCACCGCTGGGGTAATCACACTGTGTTTTTGACTAACAGCGGAGCCACCACACTCACGCTGGTGGGTTTCTGCATGGAGCGCGCCAGCACAAAAACGTGACCTGGGTTTCGATGAGACTCCACTCGTGAGGCTGTCCAAGGGTGTTGTGGCGGCAACAGGTGGTGGCAGTGCCTGCACGAGGTCGACTGCTGGACCGTCTGTAGCAGCCTTATGCGTGCGTCGAGTTTTCCCCTCATTTCCGTCGACGTCCAAGAGCGTCCCTTCCTTTCCTCTCAACAATGTTCTGAATCTCCCATCCCGCGACACCCATCTCGACCAACAATTACGCATCGAGAAAGAAGCATCTGTAGTATACAACCAGGTGGACACTTCGGGTTGGTGGGCGGAGACGGCTTTTGACGCCAAAACCACACCGAGATGATGGCCTTTCCCCGTCAAAACGGGCAGGTAACCCCAGACGACGACCTAAGAAGTGGGTCACATGCTTCGCACGACCAGTATACAATCGCCTGGATCTGTGCGCTACCCATAGAGATGGCCGCAGCCCGCGCCATGCTAGACGACGTCCACCAAGACCTGCCCAGGCATACGAACGACACCAACACCTACACGCTCGGCAACATTCAGCGCCACAATGTCGTCGTTGCGTGTTTGCCGACGGCCCAGTACGGAACGAACAACGCGGCGAACGTGCTGACCCACCTCATACGAACCTTCCCATCGATCCGCCTTGGTTTGATGGTGGGAATCGGAGGTGGAGTGCCGACCAGGGTCGATATGCGTTTGGGCGACGTCGTTGTCGGGACGAAGGTGATGCAGTACGATCTAGGGAAGATTATCGGAGACGGACAGATTCAGCGCACTGCGATCCCGAAGAGCCCGCATCACCTACTCGGCACGGCCGTGTCGTCCCTACAAGCAAGGCATGAGCGCGACGGTAGCCGAATCTCGTTCATATTAGAGGGAAAGTTCGACGGACACTCCAAGTACGGCCGCCCAATCACGGCAGACCGCCTCTTTCTCTCGATGTACGATCATACATCTACAGCACCTAGCTGCGATGAATGCGACCATTCGAAGCTGGTACCTCGAAGCAAGCGGAGCACGGATAACCCGATCATACATTACGGCACGATCGCCTCGGGCAACCAAGTCATGAGGAACGGCGCCCAGAGAGACAACATCGCTCAGCAACTGGATGCCATCTGTTTCGAGATGGAGGCTGCCGGTCTGATGGATATTCTCCCCTGCCTGCCTATCCGGGGGATTTGCGATTATTCTGATTCTCACAAGAACAAGGAATGGCAGAGATATGCCGCAGCCACCGCGGCTGCGTATGCGAGGGAGTTGCTAGGGGTGCTCCCCGTCGCTGAAGCGCAAATGAAGGTTGCTCCGGCGCCGAATTCTCGTAAGTCAAGTCCAGTGTTTCCGGACCATGCTCTCGTCATTACGGATCACGCCTGGCGTGGTACAGATATCGAGCCATCCTAGAAATAGACAACAAGAATAAAACCCCCGTCTTATCTCCAATACAACCCACCACGTTGTCATGCGGCCTCAAAATGCTGACGTCAATGTCTTGTAGTGCAGACTTCCTTCCAAGTGGCCTTCAGCCTACAAGGCATGCCCGTATCAGACAAGTTTATCGATAGACCAACCGACAGGGCTGCGCTCGAGCAGTGTCTTTTACCGCAGCAACCCCCTACCGAACGACGGAAGGTGTGCGTTTTGCATGGGCTCGGCGGCATCGGCAAGACGCAGCTGGCTATCGACTTCGCCCGTCGTCACAAGGCCGCCTTTAGTGCGATCTTCTGGCTGGATGGGCGGTCTGAGGATCAATTGAGGCAAAGCCTCGCCAGGTGCCTTGGCAGAATTCCTGAACTTCGGACCGCTAGCCGCAACGACTTGAACCTTAACAGCAAGGAGGGTCTCGATGTTGCGGTGATGAAAGTGATTGAGTGGCTCGCTAGACCGAGTAATACTCAATGGCTGCTGATTTTTGACAATGTCGATCAAGATCAGCAGCAAGGTGGTGCAACGGGGACATATGACATCCGGCAATATTTCCCTGGGGATCAGGGTTCAATTCTGATAACGACGCGATTGTTACGCTTGCAACAGCTGGGTAGCTCAAAGCATTTGACCAACGTCGACCCAGGCCAGAGCAGGGTCATTCTACAGACGTGGTATGGAAAAGAGCTGAGTGAGTTACAACCCCCGGTCACCCTTCAGTCCTTGCCATGGCGCTAACTTTGGTTCTAGATTGGCGCCCAGATTACGACACCCTTCTCGAGTTGTTACAAGGTCTACCACTGGCTTTGGCGCAAGCTGCGTCATACTTGCGCGAGACAGGCATAGATGTTGCAACCTACATCCGGATTTACAACCAACAATGGCGAAAGCTCATGGGATCTAATAATCCTTTGACGGACTATGACCAAGGAAGTATTGCCACTACATGGGCAGTATCTCTCGATGCGATCGAAGACAAGAGTACGGATGCCAGGAATGCATTACGGCTGTGGGCGTGCCTCGACAACAAACAGTTCTGGCACGGCTTACTTGAAGTAGCTAAATCTACAGACTCTGAAGAGCAGTGGCCACCTTGGCTGTTTCGTATGGCAAATGATGTGACCTGTTTTGCAGACGCGATGGGACTTCTGCTCCGTTATTCGATGATCCAGGCCCAAGCAGAACCAAGCGGGAGTTACGCCATGCACCCAGTAGTGCATCAATGGGTACTGCATCTGGACAGCAACGAGAAGAATAGGGATTTTGCGCGCCTGGCACTTGTATTGGTCGGCCGTTTAGTACCAGACCGAGAGACGAAAGAGTATTGGATTCTGCAGCAGAGGATCCTTCCCCATGCAGAGCAATGTTCAAGGTGGATACAAAAGGACTTCTTACGATCGAATGAAACAGCTACTAGTGATAAGGCTATGATAGACTCGGTTCACCGCCTTGGGATTCTCTACAGGGACCAAGGCAAGTTTAGCGAAGCTGAGGCGATGTACAATAAAGCACTGGAAGGCAAAGAGAAGGCACTTGGGCGTGACCATACGTCGACCCTCAGTACCGTCAACAACCTAGGGCTCGTCTACAGGGACCAAGGCAAGCTCAGCGAAGCTGAGGCGATGCACAATCGAGCACTGGAAGGCAGGGAGAAGGCACTTGGGCGTGACCATGCGTCGACCCTCGAAACCGTCAACAATCTAGGGCTCGTCTACTGGAACCAAGGCAAGCTCAGTGAGGCTGAGGCGATATACAATCGAGCACTGGAAGGCAAAGAGAAGGCACTTGGACGTGATCATACATCGACTCTCAACACCGTCAACAACTTGGGGCTTCTCTACAAGAACCAAGGCAAGCTTGGAGAGGCAGAGACAATGTTTGACCGAGTACTGGAAGGGTACGAGAAGGCACTTGGACGTGACCATGCGTCGACCCTCGAAACCATCAACAATCTAGGGCTCGTCTACTGGAACCAAGGCAAGCTCAGTGAGGCTGAGGCGATGTACAATCGAGCACTGGAAGGCAAAGAGAAGGCACTTGAGCGTGACCATGCGTCGACTCTCGAAACCGTCAACAACCTGGGGATCGTCTACTGGAACCAAGGCAAGTTCAGCGAGGCTGAAGCGATGTACAATCGAGCACTGGAAGGCAAAGAGAAGGCACTTGGGCGTAACCATGCGTCAACTCTCGAAACCGTCAATAATCTAGGTGTTCTCTACAAGGACCAAGGCAAACTTAACGAGGCTGAGGCGATGTACGATCGAGCACTGGAAGGCTACGAGAAGGCACTTGGGCGTGACCATACGTCGACCCTCGATACCATCAACAACCTAGGGATCGTCTACTGGAACCAAGGCAAGCTTGGAGAGGCAGAGACAATGTTTGACCGAGCACTGGAAGGCAAAGAGAAGGCACTTGGATGTGACCATACATCGACCCTCGATACCATCAACAATCTAGGGCTCGTCTACTGGAACCAAGGCAAGTTCAGCGAAGCTGAGGCGATGTACAATCGAGCACTGGAAGGCAGGGAGAAGGCACTTGGGCGTGACCATACGTCGACCCTCGATACCATCAACAACCTAGGGATCGTCTACTGGAACCAAGGCAAGTTCAGCGAAGCTGAGGCAATGTACAATCGAGCACTGGAAGGGTACGAGAAGGCACTTGGGCGTGACCATACATCGACTCTCGAAACCACCAATAATCTAGGTGTTCTCTACAAGGACCAAGGCAAACTAAACGAGGCTAAGGTGATGCTTGACCGAACACTAGAAGGCAGGGAGAAGGCACTTGGATGTAGCCACACGTTGACTCTTGGTACCGTCAACAACCTAGGGCTCGTCTACTGGAACCAAGGCAAGTTTAGCGAAGCTGAGGCGATGCACAATCGAGTACTGGAAGGCAGGGAGAAGGTACTTGGATGTGACCATACATCGACCCTCGATACCGTCAACAACCTAGGGGTCGTCTACTGGAACCAAGGCAAGTTCAGCGAAGCTGAGGCAATGTACAATCGAGCACTGGAAGGGTACGAGAAGGCACTTGGACGTGATCATACATCGACTCTCAACACCGTCAACAACTTGGGGCTTCTCTACAAGAACCAAGGCAAGCTTGGAGAGGCAGAGACAATGTTTGACCGAGCACTGGAAGGGTACGAGAAGGCACTTGGACGTGATCATACATCGACTCTCAACACCGTCAACAACTTGGGGCTTCTCTACAGGAACCAAGACAAGCTTGAAGAGGCAGAGGAGATGTACGATCGAGCACTGGAAGGCTACGAGAAGGCACTTGGACGTAGCTATACGTTGACTCTTGATACCATCCACAACCTGGGGGTTCTTTACAAGGACCAGGGTAAGTTTGAAGAGGCTGAGACAATGTTCAACCGAGCACTGGATGGATCCCAGTCCGCCCTTGGACAAAGCCACCAAAAGACGCAGACTGTTACGCATGACTTGCAGCTTCTGCACTCCAGCCAAGGTGAGGGCCACCAAACTATAATTTTGTGTGCACGTCGCCTGATCGAAACAGATATATACCCGAGCAGACCTGTAAGGATTGAATCGGCAAGTGGGACGATGTTTCTCAAAAAGCTTGCGGACAAATTTCGCAATAACGTCCAGTTTCGCAAACACCGGAAACGGTAAGAAAGTACAATTGGCATAGACATCTTCTCTAGGCAAGATCAATTTAAGCAATTTTTGGCAGGCACAGATAGCGAATCCAACACAAACCAACCCTGCATAGGGACCTCTCATTGTCATATCGAATTGGGCAGGTGTTTGAGTTTAGTCAATTACCGGACTTGGATCGTACCCTGAGAGCGATGTGGAAGGGCATGGTGGATCTCATCCCAAGAGCAGCCGGCCTGTCTCAGGGTGCGCACTATGCTTTCCTCCTTCGCTGTCCACTTTCGACGGGATGGCGTCGTCCTATAAGGCAAAGCCGGAGACGATCCTCCGCCTTCGGGATGCGGAACGGATGTCTGAGCATGTAGTTGATCCGACTCAGGGATCCATTCAAGCTTTAGTTGAAACGTCGTCCTGCTGCCCTCGGTGATGCGCTCTGGAAAAAGTTGCTGAGGAGCCATTCCTCGAATCGAGCAACGCATGGCCAAAGTCGGACGGGGCTGCACCTGTTTGCGGTATTGCTAGGCTGTGTGATGTTCGACACCTCCTAGAGGACCGTGCAGTCCTTCTTGTAGACCGCATCTGACGAGAGCTTAGAGCGCCGAGAGGCGAGGGGCAAGGGGATAGACATACTTTTCGACGCTTGCGACGATTCAATTGTTCGTCTTCGTGATTGTCTCCAGATTCATATCTCTGTATATCCGTTAATGAAGGACAATAGTCCTCGTCACTAACGCGTTGTGGAACGTCAAGACCATCTTCGCTATCAGAATCTTCGGTATGTGTATCCCCTCTATCCTTGCACTATCTCGTGTGTACGGAGGGATATGGGACGAGAACGGTGTTGAGCGAGCCCCTCACAGGACAGAGGGCGCGTTTGGGTTCCGAGTAGCGATCCAGGTTCGGCCCCCGAGGAGTCAGATTCAGTGTCACTGGATGAGCAGCCCCTGCGGTCATGGTCTTGTCCTTGATCTGGTGGCCATCCAGGCGACAGAGCCGGTGATAGGGATGGATTGTGAACAACGGTGGTATCATCTTGCTCGCGCTCAGGCAAACTTCGCCATCGGATAGTGGCGTCTGAGCCCTCAACTTGGGAGTGGCAGCCATGGGACTGCATGTGCACCTTGAGGGGATAACGGGACTGTTTTGCAAACAATTTCCAGATTCTTCCTCAGACCCGTCATCAGCAGTCATCGCAACAGGTTCGCTAGATGCTAGGATGACTGGGGTGACTTCGGTGATAGGCTGCTCGTCTAACATAGTCTGACATGGCTGGCTTTTCGTGTTGGTAGCGGGGCTGCTAAAGTCGACATCGCCAGCAGACGTGGAGTTCGTATGGCAAAGAGTTTGCACATTTGGCTCAGGATCAGGTCCAAATGTGAGCCGTACACCCGGACGGCGTCGCCTTCCACTCCAACCTGGGACTCTGTGGCGTAGTTTCCATAGTGATTGCGGCACCCGGCTCTGTTGAGCTGTTTGGTGCCCATGCTGTCTACGTGCTGACTGTCAGGGCTTGCCCCGGGAAAAGTCCCAAAACAAAGAAACTTGCTAAAATGGATTGCGATGCTGGTTGCAGTTGTTGTATATGACTGCGGACTGTGGGAATCTTCTCCCCCGTAGCCCTCGTCTTCTGCATCACTGTCCTCAGGTATCACAATGGCGGTGTCCTGAGATGCTCCAGGACCAGAGAGTGCTTCTCCATCGCACGGCGGTGGAGTGTCAGCGTGTACGATAGGGGGGCACAATTCTGCCGCAACCATTGCTGATCGGCGTCAGACGCTGTCGAGGCCATGTTGGGAGTTATGGAGTGTCTGTTGGTGTCTTGGCAGTGCGTTGAAGCAGAGGATGGGTGGAATTTTGCAGCTTGTATGCTCGCACTTGAGCTACACGGTCGCACAGCCAGCAGGAGCCCTCCCCGGTGTTATTCTGCTGTCTCTGTGCACCACCAAAATCAAAGCGAACTAGGTGGAGGAGACAGAAATGTAGCCGCTCCCGCTTTGTGCCAACCAACCCACCGCCGGGCCACACCGATGCAGCCATCCTGGGCAGATGATCTCCCCTCGTCTTAGCTTCGCTGCAAATCACCGTGGGTCAATTCAAGCTGCTTGTTGGCAAGGCAGAGTTCTCGGACGTGCCAGATCAGGCAGGTCTTGGGGGTTATTGGAGTGTCAACGCATGACGTGTGACCACTCCCAGCTGGTCAGACAGCATCGGGATGGAATTTCCCGGCAGCAGCAGCACTCCCGCCTGACCGTGATGGAGCCCGTGTCCGTGCCCGCATGTTTGATCGTCCCCAACCAGGAATTTGTTGGCCATTGAGAGGGCTCGAAAGCTCTGTAGGCCGTCATAAGCGCTTCAAAATCCTACAAATGTGTGGCAACCAGGGTTGGCATGCATCCAACACGCCAACAACTCGCCGGAGTACGCCCGTCTCCGTCCTCTCCGCTTCACCGAATCACCTCTGACGGCATGCCAGTTTCCCTTCTTGTGAAGTTGCTGAGCCATCATGAGGGGCACAGAGATGGGCGAATCGAGGGCCAGCAAGCAGTACTCGAGAGAACATTCTCGCAAGCGGTAGGTGGTCTCGGCAACCCCTGAACAAGGTAACGGTGACTCGGCCTCCGTCGGGCGAGCCGTCGCACACTTTGGCCAGTCTGAGGACCAACCGGGCGAGCATATTTATGCCGGGAGCCTCCGTATCAGCTTGTGCTCGTTTTGGGAAGGAAGCCAAAAATGGCACCACCCCCATGATGCATGGGAGGAGGCATTGATCAGCCACTGCGGCATTTTCGCTATTGGCTGACCATCTGTTGGAGGCCTCACGAGAATATGTATCGTCGCGCGATGCTCAGCTGTTGCATAAACCCCGCCGCATTGCAGCGTTGCAAAGCGATCCTCCCCCTAGGGTGCGCCTCTGGACTATTGAGCTTGTTAGATCTTGTGAGATGAATATCCCAAGAGAAGCCGTACAAGAAGAAAGGTAGAACTGCAAATAACATCAGGGAGGATGATGATCATGAGTAGTAGAGCATTTCTCATGATCCTCGCAATACGGCATTGCGATCGTCGGTCAATCCAGCAGAAGCAAAGCTTAATTCTAAACGAGAATGATGACGTGGCGAGAGTAGACAAGGGGGGTAGGGTGAGGCTGGCTATATTGCGAAGGAGGGAGAATCTAGTGCAGGCTGAGGTGGAGGATGGGAGGAAGTAGAGGTCAAAAATACATGTTCACAGGGCTGGATGTGGTCGACGTCTCTTATAGGGGGGGTCACGTGATACACGGTCGAGCTGCCATGCGACGGGCACACCTTGCCCGAATGGGCGTGGCCGCTAAACTGGAGGCAGCAGCAGCGAGTCCGCGGTTACTAGATAGAGTGTGTCTTGAAGGTATTTGCTAAGGTATGTGGTGTGCTTGCGAAAATCGGTTGGCTACGTGGCCTCTTGGGGCCATGAGGTTGCTATAGCGTTTGAAACTGCATGTCGGGCTTCTTAATGAACCCTTTGAGCAGGTTTATTTAATGTGCTGTAAGAGGCTGTGCTCCTTTTTAAAATAAAAAAATAAAAAATTGTGTGGGGCTGTGTCGTTTTGCGCCTGACGAGGCACTGCGTGCCCTTTGTACAGGCGACCAGGCAGCAATGGAGGGAGCCTTATATTCAGCCTAAAGACCATAGCTGTTAGATTTAGCCCTGCCAGATATGCAACGGGTGATAAATTTCGGAGCAGAGGTATGCAAGTATGCTAAGGTCTATTCCTTTCGTTGCATTTTATTTTGCACTTCAGCAGCTAATCAAGACAGATTTGGCATCGGGATACGCTATGTCTGCACCAAAGGCAACATCAAAACTAACACCAACATCACAATGGAGCGGCCGGATGTGTGACTACCCACTCCCTGAACACCCTCCTGGATCAGGTCCCCGACTTGAGCAATGGACCGGTTGGGAGGCATGGGACCGGTATTGCGATGTCAGACAGCAGGCCGATTGGCTCCGTTTGCTCATAGATATCCTTATGCCGCTTTTGGACGCCTACTATTCTCAAGATAAGAACCATCCAGGTTTCATTGGTGAGTACCGAAATAACCCGCCTAGGCACATTCATACGTATGCTTCAAGGACTAACATAGTATATTCATGGTTACAGAAATAGCCAAGGTCGATTTTCCAAATCCACCAGATCTGGAGAATTACAATTACGATGAAACTCATGAATATCTTAAGGAATGCTACTCCAAGATTCTTGATATAGCCTTACCAGACAAGGTGCATAAAAGTGAAAAGGGGCCTCGTACGAGACAAACCACTCTTGGGAACTATCTCTACCTTTACCAGCCTCTACAAGTTTCTACATCGGCTTCGACTATCAGATTACTAGAGCTGTGTCCAGCTTTCGCCGAAGACGACACGATACGTATGAGGCTGTTTACGGCAGAACTAGACAAAACCACTGCCGGAGACTATGAGGCGCTTTCTTACGCTTGGGAGGAACCATCCGCATCAGGTCAAAAAGAATCCGTCTACGTCAATGGTTTCAAAATCAAGGTCACATCTAATCTTTTCAGTGCCCTCTCCTCGCTTAGAAAGCCTTCGACAAGCCGGCTCCTGTGGATTGACTCAATTTGCATCAACCAAGCCGATGTACGGGAGCGGCAGCACCAGGTTCAGCTCATGGCGCGGATATACACTGGAGCAAAGCGTGTTATTGTTTACCTTGGCCCATCTACACCAGCAACGAATACGGTTCTCAGAGTCCTACAGTCTCCAGCTTCTCAAACCTTTCCCGAAAACGGTGATAGTCCTGAATTAGACTTAAATTTCTCCCGGCTATGCCATGATGCTGAGACAGAGTTGATTGAAGGATTTATCGACATCACTAGCAGAAGCTGGTGGAGCAGAGTCTGGGTGCTCCAAGAATACATTCTACACAAGAAGGAACCTCTTATATATTGTGGAAGGTTACATGTCTCAAACCGGACCTTTTCCCAAAATTTCTCGAGGCTATTCAGTTGGGTGGAACACCGAAGACGACATCCAACAACGTTGAAGGGCTGCACAGGTGAAGCTTGTAAAATAGCTCATCTTTCCTCCTCATCCAACGACACACTGACCCCTGCAGCACAAAAAGCTGAAGAGAATGATCTTTCTCAGAACGAAAATCACGAGCAAAAGCTTGACTTGAAGCTGGGACGAGACGCTATGTTCCCCGCGCGAAGTTCAATAGGCCGTGAGTGGACGAAATGGGCCAGGCAAGTGTGGAAGGTTCGTCAGGTTCTCCGCGGCCGACAGATCTGCGGTGCAATATCATCAGGACGCTTGGTGGTGGTGGGCAGAGATTCAAGAAGCACCTCACCACACGACATAGTCTATGGTCTGCGCGAGCTTAGGGATCCTCTGTTCCGCAGTATTTTCCCGCCCGACTATATGATGCCCCTCTCCATGCTCTTCACCCGCTATGCCGCCTTCATGATCATCGTCTATAGGCATATAGATATGTTTTGGTACTACCCCTATCGTCTTCGTGACCGAACGCAGAGCGATGGACAGACTACGCTTGGTGCTTCTTTCCAGGACATTCCGTCATGGGTTCCCGACTTCACAAGACCACGCAGCTACAGATGCGAGGAAGGCCATCCCCAACAGCTCAAGCGGAAAAATGAAGAATGGAATAGCACAGCGAGGATATTCAATCATACCCTACTAATGAACGGGCTGCTACTTGACGAGATAGTCGACGTCTTCCCGCTTCCGTCCAATGACCCGTTCCTGCTTCTGCAACAACTATGGTACGTGGAAAGGAAGTTTTGGGACCCGGAATACCTTAGGGAGAAACCCCCAGAACACAAAGAAGAGGATGGCCTGAGCAAGGGAATCTTTCATAAGATGTTGGACCATCTTGGCGGAGTCCTTACACTCCCAAGCGTTGCTTGGTCCGCATCCAATCCAGACCCTATGACAGATAGCGTCTCAGTAGTTGATGTCCTCGAGGGCGTCATGATCCTGCGCTCAGTGGTCGATGAAGAGTATCTTTCTTTCAGAGAAAAGATACCGCAGGTCGCTGATATCATTTTAGCGAATGAGGGCTCTAAGACTTCTTCTATTTACGGCCGTGAGGCGGCAGGAACAACAGCGCATCTATCATCGGAATTAGGGGATCTCTCCCTGAACGAGGAAAATATTATCCCTAAGTCGAAAGATGAGCGCCAAATGCTTATTAACAAGATAGAATATCGGTTGCTGGACCTTCTAACGTTTCTTGATGAAGAGCATAGGTGGACGGATTTTGTTGGCATATGCATTTTTGATTATGACAACTTCCGCTCTCAGGTCATCCACAGGCTCATCATGTGGTCAGCGCAGAGGTTGGGAGACCTATTTGGTGGCAAGCCAGGCTTCGAGCATCTGTTGCAAGACCCCGGCCCGCGAGAAAACACGGCGAGATGGGCCGTGACACATAGGCCATTTTACTATACAGAGTATATCGACGCTATCGACAACAATCACCATCCCATGGAGATTCGTATGAGAGAAGCATTCATCGTCGGGCTCGCCACGCGAATCCACAAAGTCATGGCGAACATGGTTGGCCTCGAAGGCACCAAGACGTTCGAGAGCTTCGATACCGGGGACGTCCGTAAAGATCTTCCATATGCCAAAAACGGTCGCAGTCCCCTAATTTTCCTATCCCCTATTCTTGAATCTAGTGAGACGGATAAGAACCAACACCACGCAAGCGATGCGACAGACGACGAATTCCAATCGCTTGACTTTCCCCACGGCCGAGGAGATCACCCGCATGGGAAACTGATGCGTTGGTGGAGCCATCCACGCGAGAAGAAATACGATGTGCATCCCGTGATGTTCGACGTGGTTCAATACCTAGCCGGCAGAGAGCTTTTTGTGACCGAGACGGGTCTGTCAGGTATTACAACTGTAGGGACTACGGGCTTACGGGACGGCGATGACCTTCTTCTTATTGAGGGTATGTCGCATTTGCTTATTGGGAGGCTGGAGCCGAGCAATGAGCTTGGCAACCCGAAGAAGAGGAGAAGGGAGATGTCTACGATTTGGATGAAGAGGGAGATTCTAGGCACTGCAGTTGCCAAGGGCATTGATACTAAGGAGGGAGATGTTGATGAAGCTATATGCCCCCCATGGTTCGAGGATATCACTCACGGGAAGAGAGGGTTATTTAGGTTTAGTTAGGATTACAAGAACACTTGGGGTTTTAATACTTTGAGACTATTTTTAACATCTGAGATATATAGTGAATGGCGTTTAGTAAAGGTAATTTTATTTAGGTGGGAAATTAATTAATTAATATATTTTCCATCTAATAGCTTAAAGGCTACTTAGGTCCCTAATAGGGGCATAGAATATACTAAGTTATTAGTTATATTTACCTATATATAGATAGGTTATAAATTAGTTATTATATAAGTAAAATTAGACCTCCTGTGACGGTTGGTAGACTTACACTGAACGGGGGTCTAGGGTAGGTCAGGGGTGTTAGAAGTCAGAGTTGTTCTGAGTGGCGCGATCAGGTTGTCTTAGGCTGTGCAATGTGAGTCACGGCTAATGTGCGAGCACTGAGGAGCTAGTTTCAATGAAGGCGGTAGCGATTGTATTGATAACTGTCTAAGAGAGTGTTTCTAGCTAAGAAATGAGTCTCATCGTCCTTCGGAAGGTGGTGAAGCTCTGTATGAGCCTGTATCATATTCTCTTTAAAAACAGCTTATAGGTTCTCAATAAAGTTGAGATATGGGCTATTAGGTGGCCAGTCAAGCAGTTCAGCCTCATGCTCTTGATATCAATTACGAAGCAAACTTGGTGTGGCCCCGTTTTTGTGTGTTGCTGGGATATTTTGGATGAATATGTTTATTGGAGATCTACTTTTCGAAGGTCTTCCTCAAGTCAATCCCGAACAACATAGCCGGCTACACCCACCCTTTCGCTCTCCGGATTTCCAAGAAGGGGCACCAAAAATGAATGAACATCGCTGCTAGAGGCACCCCTGAACATCTGGGAATGACCTGTGAGGCTTCCATTTCGATGAACGCACTTTTGGCCTGGTGTGCTTGCCCCCTTGGGCTGTTAGTTGGATATTATTCAGGGCTGAAGTTGACCTACGATTAGACGGAACACCCACTTCTGCCTCTCTCTCTCGCTACGCGCAATTGGGGTCTCCTCATTAACAATAATAACGCATTAGAGAACACTCAACGTGGACCACGTGTGCAAGCTCAAATACTGTCCCAGAACACACTTTTAGATAATAGTAAATATAATGAGCTTCCTACGTTCAAGGAATCCGGTTCATTCAAGAAAGCTGGGTTGAGCTTATACAAGCAACTTATATTTATAGTACAACGTAATAAAGCGGCAATACCATAAATATCAAATACTTCTGTACGGTACTATTCGTACATTACTGCGTTACTTTCGTCCTATGCCAACGGAGCAATATTTTGAGCAACGAGAAACTTCTAGGCTAGTCTCCTACCAACGAAACTAGCTGAGTGTTGTCGACTTTCTTGGGGAAGTAATCCAAGCACCCCATAAGTTACAAACAACATTGAGACAATATATTAATGCCGACATTGCAACCTGACGAGCATTAGCTCTATCTGGTGGGCATTTTCGCTCACTTAACGCTAGAGCGCCTATAGGTGGCTGGATATAAATATGAATGGAACGCATCTCGGCTTACATGAGACTTCTGTGGACCTAGTCGCTTGTACAGTGTATGGAGAAAGTACAAGCCAGCAGATCGCAGATTGAACCCGTAAACGATATGTAGCATCGAGGCTGTTGATTTGCTTCATGATTCCTGGCTGGTCCCACACCATCGCAGCATAGACTCATTCTGGGCTCATTTTACCGAGCTTAGGCGTCGGGCCACTGGCGCAGCAATGGCCCAGCTTATTATCAAGAAAAGTCCTCCGGGGCGCTTCGTCCGAGGAGGGTCTCGCTTTCGTCCCCCACAAAACGTCTGATCTGCAAAGGCAAGGGGCAAGGCTCGTGACTCATCGCATGTATCGCGTGACATGCGGAAGACATAATAGCTTAGCAAAGGACCGGCTGTTGTACCTATCCAGCGAAGGATACAGTAAGAAGGGGCAACAGCTGTTTACCTTCACTTTGTAAGGGGAGCCTGGTTTAGGGGTTAATCAGTTGAAAGAAGGACTAAATAAATAGCCTTTTAGGAGGCAACGGCCCGGCAATGGGTTCCAATATAATTCTTTAACAATCAGCATGAATTTTGACTTAGATGCTTTCCTTTTGAACTGTCAACAGGATGACGAATTAACACTACCGAGCTTCGAATTCAACGACCCTTCAACCAACCAGCTCTATTTGCCAGACCTGAGTGATTTTCCACTGGAAGATCAGTCCAATGACCCAGCTATTAAACCTCAGTTTAGTACAGCCGAGGCAGATTTTGGCTCCTGGGATTGGGAGGGAACGCTAGAGTGCCCTGTGGCGAAAACTAATAACGAAAGTGAAGAGTCTACCCAACTCAGAGTCCCTGACAGCTTTCTGGAGGAAGAACTAATAGAATGCCGCCGGTTAAAGGGCCAGCTCGAAGAGCTGGTGAAAAAGGGCGAAGAGCAAGTGGAGAAGATGAAAGAAGTGGTAAAAGATATGAAAGATCAGAAAGCCAAAACAGAAGAGGTGGCAATTTCTATGAGGAATGAAGCTAAATCGGTGTATGTAATGATTCCAATTCTGGGACAAGTGATTTACTAAACCTTTCCGCACTAGGACCGAAGGCATCGTGAGCAGATTCAAAACCGAGATTGAGACCTATTGTGGAATGTTAAAAACCTGGGCAACTGCCGTACAACTACGCGTGGAGAATGCTAGAGAATAGAATGGCTTATAAAGATAAACTTGAAATGTGCTACCAATGGGTATTAGGGTAGCTCCAACGGAATGGGACTACCGGAGTTTTGTTCAATCGCCCATACCTCCGGATGGTGACATAGAATAGGAGATTCAAGACCACAATCATTCTACCTCCGGGTTATAAAACAGGAGGGCTGGTAGATGTTTTTATTATGAAATCTGCTTCAAGGGTTACTGAGTATTAGAAGTCAATTAAGATATGAAGTGCTTTTTGGTTTTTATTTGTACCTCGAAACCGGGCTAATGCTAGGTAAATAATATGACTCTGGCTCTTTCATACAATAATAGCTGTGGTAGGCGCCAAGAGTCTTGATATATACACTCCCTTAAGGCTCATTCTCTAGGAGACAAGCTAAGGGGAGGAAAGGCTAGAGAGATATAGTATCAAGAAAGCAGGGCGTGTACGCAACGGTTATAGATGACTGAGCCTTAGAAGTTGGTCTTCCCTAGGCTGGCCCAGCATGTTGATAATGGGGTTTTTAATATAATACACATGGTACCAACTATTCTTACGATGCTTGGAGGATTCCTGATTGATATTTATATTCATTTCGCAGCTTAATTAGCTAGAGTCAATCACCTTAATCTATGTATGGGACATCAGTTATTTCTCTTATAGTCAATCAGTAATTAGAATATTGGCTATACTAAGATAAACTTGCTAAATACTAAAGCTGAAGTTGTTTTAAAATTTCGAGAAGACTCTGCATTTCTACCCTTGTTCTTCCCATTACTGGGCTTCCCATAGAAGTTCACCAAATCAGAGCCCTGACCTTTGAGATTCATTAGCTTTATATATAATTTATATTCACTATAATCCTAATACCTCAATACCGCTAGCTGGGGTGAGACATGTTCGAATTCTAAAGCGCCTTACACCAATTAGAGGTGATAGAATTGCCTAGGTTTCTAGATAAGAGGAAGATCTAATGGCGATCCCTTTTGTCTTTAATGTACCAAATACAGTTGCCGATGGGGAATAATGTTTCTTAGACGTTAGTTTTCTGAGGGACATAAGGTGAAGCACCAATGGTATAGGCAGGGTATTTCGTAGTGGAATTATGGGGGGGGGAGGGGTTTAATTCTCATGTTTATTATTATTATTAATTAGTTAGTCAAATACATGTACTCAGGCGACTGAAGTATTTGACAATTTTACTGTGCCAGATGACTGAGGAGAGAGACACTCGCAAGGGGCGAAATGCTATTGCTTTATCAGAAGACCCAGCTGTGTGCTTTAGAGGCACAAGTTTTTAAATGGCAATCACTGGTCTCCTGTAGGCAACTACTGTAATTAGGGTTTTTCTGTATATACATACTAGGAGGGCCCCTATTTTAGTCTTTATCGTGCTTGTCATGCTGTGAGTCCAAATTCGGGTCGTGCCGACCTGTAATGGGTTCTAAAGGCCTACGAGACAGATAGGTACGTTCCCCTTTTCAGATCAGGGCGTGTGTTATATAAGGCCCCCTATCATGGATGATAAGCTCTAATTCTTGATAAACTACACATTGGTAGAGAAACCATCAAACTATTTACAAGGATGCAACGAGTCAATCCTGATTCCCTTCGTCCTAGAGACTTCTTCAGTCTAAGTGCACCAGCCCATACAGTACGACGCAGGACAATGTGTGGCCAGCGTCCTCCGACTTTGCAACGAGAGCAACGATTCATAGAAGGCATACGCCAAAAGCCAAAACAAATTATTATGACGTTGAGGAATCAGTCGATGGATGATATGCTAGAGATGAAGCTAGATGATGGACCTAATACAAAGGATGATGGGCTGGGAGGGAACACAGGTTTCTAAAGATGGACGAAAGAAATAGGACTTTAGCACTTCAAAAAACAAGAACATCTCCTCATCACTGTTATAAGCAAATGAGTGGCTCTTTAAACTAGCCCTAACAACTAGCCATAAGAAAAAGTTATATAACTTCCCCAGCCCTATTTAAGAAATGTGCCACATAATGTGCGGAGGTTGGTATGATATACTGTTAATTCTAGATCCAGTGGATACTAGTGGTGCTAGCAAATGTATCATTATATTATCACTGAGTGCAAGATATGTTCTCGGAACACAACCACGAGAATAGCTATTGCGACCTATATAAGCTCTATTTACAACCATGGTATGTTACTCTGTTCAAGAATGGGCCAGTACGTAACTAAACAAGAGCGTAAAAAACAAATCGCGCGTCTCAAATCTTTTATTCAAAAAATCACATAGTCAATTCGAGCTTTCTAGACTTTTACATAACCACATGACAGACTAAACATAGGGCTTATTGACCAAATATGGGCTTAAGCCGAGTTATCGGAGCCTTTGACCTACAAGTGTTATATATATGTGTGTGAGACGAGTAAATCGAGTTCTGAGTTTCCCTTGGGGTTGTATTATACAGTAAAAGGCGAAATGGGTGTCGCTAAATATTAGATAACTTTTTTAGCATAATACTGTGGGCCCTGAGCTTTGTCCGTCGTAATAGTAGACAGCATGTACCGCAACTTGTTACTCTAACAAATAACAAAGGCCAAAACATGCTCCTAGAGTAACAGAAGCCCCACTATCCATTCTTACACCTGTCCCCTTCTATTCTTCACCGTTCTGCCCTCCTCATTTTCTTCCACCTACAAATACAGGCCAGTTCCTGCCAAAATCATAATCATAGCACCACAACTGGATCTTACACGGCGTAATTTAATTAAAGTTATGCTACAGAAAAATTTTAATACAAAGCTAATAGCCTCAAATACTTCTTACAGTACACGGGCTATTCAAAGAATCCGACAAGAACACCCAAAGGGTACCCGCCAGAATATTAACCTTGGACGCCATAGCTGCCTTACACAGCCTATACAAAAAGCCCTACTTGATAAACTAACAGAACATCCATATTTATATCACTTTGAGATATCAGACTATCTCCATAAGAAATTCGGTAAGAGAGTCTCAGAGAGATCAATCACACATGCACTACGAGCCCGAGGATAGACCAGAACTGTAATTCATCGCATCGCGCAGCAACGGGATACCGACCTTCGAGACCACTATCTGCATAGAATTTCAAAATATGAATCTTATCAACTTGTGTTTATTGATGAGTCTGGATACGATAGACGAGCAGGATATCAGCATTGGGGCTGGTCCCCGAAGGGAACTTCACCACTTGAGGTAACAAAGTTTGGTCGTGGAAGGAGATGGCACATCCTTCCTGCATACACTCAAGATAGAATTATACTAAGACGAGTATATCAAGGGTCTACTGATAGCGACTTATTTAAGGACTTTATTGCGCAGTTACTACACCATTGTAGCAGATACCCAGAGCCAAAGTCTGTACTCGTTATAGATAACACTTCCTGGCACCATACAGAGAAACTCCAGCAGATATGCCAACAAGCAGGAGTACATCTAGAATACCTATCACCCTACTCGCCAGATTTCAATCCAATTGAAGAATACTTTGGAGATGTAAAAAGGTTTATCAAAAAGACGGCATATAAAAATAAAGCATTTGTTAATAGGGCATTTGATCAGTATTTGGAATGGTGCGCAGATGTAGTGGGGTATAATGAACAGGCTGCAGAGAATCATTTTCATCACGCAGGGTTATCTATTACATATCCTCCAGAATAGATAATTGGTTCTTAATAATTCTCGAAATCTAAAACACAGTGGTACTTCCTTCCTTCTGAAACCTTCTAATATTGCTCACAAACTGCAAGGCAATCCCTGGTTTTATCCCACCCTCAACCATTAAATCAATTGTAAACTTTTGGTGTTACAAGATGGAGTTAAGCTCCAAGAACTCCTCCATCGCAAACTGACCAGCAGCTTCAAGTTCCATTCTCCAGCGGTCGCTAGTTACCTGGGATAAAGTCCAATTGCAATATTCCTCAAGCTTATCCTTCCTATCCCCTAGTATATCTTCCTCGGAACTGTATCCACAGCTAGATTTAGAGGGGCGACAGTCTATAGAGCCATCTGCTTTTCGCTTGCAACTGTTATCCATAATATCTTAGAGAATCTTAGGAGGGATCTCAATATTAACATCAACATCGTCCTCCTTATCTCCCTCCTTCATATTGGCTTTGATATGGTTGTAAATATCTTCCAGGTGTGTCGGTAACATTTTACAATGGTTTCCTTGGTTATCCAGTAAGCAATGGGGCCCTTGCTTACAATGTTTAGCCCTGCACCGATGGAACTTGTAGACTCGAGCCCATAGACCAGCATCTGCAGCTCGTTAAGCCCTTTGGGAATCTGTAGCGCTCCTCTTGGACTTCTTTTGTCCATTTGCAGCTGCAGTTTCTGTAATGGCTTCCTTGTAGATGAGTTCCATAGAGAAGGTTATCTTTCTCCCCTTACTAAACAGGTTACTAAGCCCCTCGAGGTGCTTATCTACCATATTCCAATCAATCTCTAACTTATTAAATCGTTTGGTTAGACCACGCTGACGACTACGTTCGATAGATATAATAACATTCGTTTCATCACATATATACTCACTACCCGGGAATTTTGTCTTATCGTTTAAGAGGCCTTCAAGGCATACCTTGAGAGTATCTTACCAAAAGTCGCTTGGGGCCAAGACAACATCGGGGTATAAGTCTGTGAAAATCTGTCTAGCTCTGATCTTGTCACATTGGGATACCTTCCATTTAAGGTTATAGTGGATGCACTCCGGATTAGTTATATCATATTGTTTGTCTCTTTCCCAGTCACTGAGTCGAAGAAGCGGTAGAATATCGCGTTCGCCACTCGGCGGCTCGGTCCGCTCGGCCCCTTAGCTGGCTGTCGGGGTCGCTATCGGGTTTACTGCAGGGCCTGCTGTAGGGCTATCAAATAGGAGATTGGGTGTTCCAAAGTCTAATGTGACTTCCTCACCCAGCCAATCTAGGTTCGTAGCTTCCATGATGGCGAGTTAATGGAGGAGAGAAGTTACGGGAACTACCAACAGGCAGAACCGTTGGTTCCAGAACCCTCCAGCACAAACGCACAATGTTCCCAGAAACAAAGGAAGGACCCACTTATGGCATTCTACGAGTTTCTACGAGTTTCTATGACATCTTTTGCCTACATCTACTAGAATCACCTTTCAAATTCCTCATTTCGCCACGGCAGTTAAAATATAACTGTAGCTTTCAATCAGGGCAAATGGAGTGCTCTGATGCTGTCATCTTAGCAATAGTACGTACTGCCGCCAAATTAGGCGGAACATCTGGTATAACTGATTGGCTTAGAAGCGGTCGCACTGCATGATAGAAGCGCTAGTTGCATGAACCGGCTCAGCGGCTAATAAATAAATAGTAAATATCGGGTTGATATTGATATATTCCCCAATATTGATTGCATATAAATACAGCGACCGAGGAGAGATTTAAATATTCTAGGAGGGTAGGAATTTATGGGAGGGCCAGAATTAGGCATTGTTAGATCAACTAGTACCAGTACCTTGAGGTACAAGCCTGCTTTGTTATATGCCAAGAAATGGCCCCTGTTAAAATAATTATCAAACAATATTTGCGACACCCATTTCGCCTTTTACTGTAAATATAGCGCTGGTATATAACCTAGGTGCGGTGGATGATACTTGCAAATGTCCGCTATCCACTCACAAATCTACCATCGATCTACTGGTTTTCCAGAAGGTTTTAGTCATTTTAGCACTACTTTGCCTTATCCCACGGCGAATCTCAGCTCCAATGCCGTAGTCCACCAGGAAGATATAGAACAGATCCAAAGAGTTGCATACGGTAGACTACGGAAGAAACTTACACAAGAGGGAAAGGGAAAAAAGGACTATAGTCAAACCATAATCGCCTCTCCCCAAAAAGCCTAGAATAACCCTACTTCATGCCCCGATCGATAATGATATAGTAGAACTGTTCTTCACCATGTCCTAAGATACCC
This sequence comes from Clonostachys rosea, assembly GCA_026958235.1. Classification (NCBI taxonomy): domain Eukaryota; kingdom Fungi; phylum Ascomycota; class Sordariomycetes; order Hypocreales; family Bionectriaceae; genus Clonostachys; species Clonostachys rosea. The sequence continues at coordinate 177,279 of CP110206.1, forward strand.
TTATTAATTTCGGGTAAGATTGGCATACTAACTCCTGTGAGAGCGGGAACGAGTTCTTTTGAATTTATTAGCTTTAGCGAGGATGTATCCTTAAAAAACCTACCCTAGGTTTTATGATATTCTAAACTAGTATTATGAGATGATTCCAAAGAAACAGCAAATAAAATTCGACTTTAGCATCTAAGGCTTAACAACAAAGATAAAGTTTTTAAGTATAACACTGAATGGTGATTTCTTGATATAGGGCCTGGTTGACTACTGTGTGATAGGATCTGTATGAGTTTACCATATTAAAAAGCTTTTCAATGTTGGTATAGTTTAATTAACCGTGAGCCGGGGCTAAGGATGAAGGGTCATAGAAGCGCAACCAGGCTGTGAGTATAGCCCCACTTTTGAGAATATATCACACTCACCTACATAATTCCAAGACATCAATGATGAAAAAGCCTACTAAGAAGCCACACATTTAGGAGAAACGTACCAGCCAGACGGTCTTCAAGCGCATCAGTCTGGACAGTAATATAAATAAGGAAAGGATAAGACACCTGTTCAGCAAGGGATAGTCGTGTTTTCAGCAAGGTCTTTATAGTCCCTCTGTGACCATGTTAACAGTCAGCCTCGCCTCTGCCGCGAGTATATACACTCTGCCTACATAGTTCCTCATAGAGCGATAGAGCTACATTCACCAATCGTGGCGCATTAGATACAGCCGCATGCAAGATCCCTTGGATGCATGATCTATATAACTCCATATAGACATACACCTATTGACTGCAACTAGCCATGCACATATATAAGAGACTACGGTGCCTATAGATTGGCTTTTCCATTAATGAACAGGACAAGCTCCTTGCCAGCCTCGTAGCTCCACGCAGGCGAGGGCCATCCTTTGGCTGTTTTAGAAGATGCAAAACCCTTTATATTCTTATGCTCAATCTTACCACCAAGCATGCAGCATGCCGCCCATGCTTTCTTGGGATAGGACGGAACGATATAGTATCACCAGAAAAGCGCGTCAGGTGCCCAGGCGAGAAGTGTCCCAGAGAGCGGTGTCCCGTCTTGTTCTCGTTTGAGCAGTTTGAATTTCTCCTCGATCAGAATACCGACCTCTACAACTTCAAACTGTTCGTGCCTCTATGGCAAAATGAGTCCGTGAATGAAAAACTGAAGGAAAACCCAAACTATGAAGCCTGTCCCTTTTGCAACTACATTGATGACTTTGAGAGCCTTCCGAAGCACGAGCATCCAAGGCGGAGGACGCGAGCAAGAAGTCGCTCGCCGACTCCGAAGGCCTCGATGCCAGGGCAATAGAGCTCAAGGACGACTATGCACAGAAGCGCAGAGCGGCAGACAAAAAAAACTACAGGCACTTCAAGGGCGGCCCTGCCACGATCTACTGAACGAAAAAATGCCCTTTGTATTCCAACCCCCTACTACTGCACTGTAAGAACCAGGTACGGTGGATTATGGTGATGAAAAGTAGTATCCTGGATTATTACCAAAATCGCGTCTATAAAAACATCTTGGACGACCTAATAAAAAGACGCTGATTCGCGATGCCAAGCGGGACCTAACAGCCAACCCTTTTCCTGGAGACGGGGCGCTACAACGAGCCAGTCTGGCAAGGACCAAGCCACAATTAGACCAAGCGGCTTGGAGATACATCTTATGTCTGGTAATAGGCTAATTAATCGTGCAAAACAGCAAGTACAAAACGGGTCGCGAGTAATTAATTGTTCCTTTTATTTGGATTTTATTTTTGAATATTCTTCTTAAAGCTCCTTTGAGAATAGTTTTAAAAGAGCTGAAACTGCCATGTGTCGGTAAGGAACTCACTGCATAGATTGATAAACATACATAGTATAAATGCATGCCTCCTAATTGCCTCGTGAGATGTATGTTGTCAAACATTGGAGTGAATCTTTTATAGCTAGTTATCCCGGTTTTAGGCCCCTAAGAATATGTAAGCTTGTCTGATTCTTGCCCTCGACCTTGTTTTAGGTCAGCCTGGTTTCTGAGAGCCTGGTTTCTGGTACCCCACGTTCCCTTAAAACCCACTGAAAGGACTTTCACTATACTGTACACTCAACCTTGTGCAAAATGGATCATATAAGACCAGAAGATCTGAGGTTGCAAATCCCATGGGAAGAACCAAATCCAATTAGCAACAAGAAGAGGATGAGGATATACATGTCAATGTTATACTCAGTGTCTTGGGAAGACGCATTTGAGAAACTGAGAAAGATCCGGGGGAGGTACTATATCGCATTTGCTATAAATGACATGCCTGAGGCATTTCGGATGAAGGTCATAGAACAGTTCAAATATGAACACTCGATAACGGTTGAGAACATCCTTGCAAATATTCAGATATACAGAAAGAAATACGATGCAAAGTCGGTATTCCCTGTTGTAGCCACTGATGCGTTTCTAAGAACGCTGCCAGCCTCTGCACAACAATGCAACTTCTGCAGTAGAAAATTTCGAATACTCGAGGATATGAACTGGAAATATTGCAAGAAACATGCCATACACTCTCGCTGCCTTCGAAATCTCTTGCTATCACATGAAAATCCACTCTATGGGCCGTGTGACTGCAACACAGAGGGTTATGGGCTTGATAGTAAATGGAAACGGGAGATGCCAGACTCAAAGACAAGGAGAGAAAAGGAGGTAAAAATCAAAACCCCCGACTGGGTGGTCTATAGAGGCAGCGATAACACTATGACGGACGAGGACACCGAAGATGAGGAAAATGATTCTGATGCTTCTGAGCCAGAAGATTTCAGTCCAAATCCCCACAATGGTTCAGCCGTAGATGCAAAGGTGGATGATCTATCGACAAAATTCGCAGCTCTATAGATATAGCATAAGTTTAGTAAGCTACTTCATGTAATAAAATTTATTGCTTGCTATATAAAGTTCTGCCTATCTATTTATTCCTGTCAGGCACTCTGGTACCAGGAAAATGCCTAGTCGAATAGATCAATAGTGGTCCACCTCTGGAGTTTTCTAACAATATAGCGTACAGTATCGCTCAATTCCCTGGGGCCACACACAGAGACAACCATAGCCCCAGTCTGATGTTCTTGTTTTCTTTCTATCAACATGCCTAGATCTAGGCGACCCCGAATGCGATGGTGGCATAAGCTAATGCAAGAACGTCACTACTCAATGGCTTTATCGCTTGGTGTCTAGTGGTGATACCTAGCCACATCTACAGCTTTAACAACCAAGTCTTTCATTTGTTAGTCTCTAATTATCCACATCGATATGCCTTGATAAATTTTGAAGTGAATTTTGATTTATGTGATAAGTAGGAAATCTATTCGGTAAGTTGCGCTTCTGGCCAGGGGCTCCTTCGACAGGCTAGAGCGGGTCTATGGACGCCTGATAGTGGGCCGCCTAAAAGAGCCCAGGAAGGGATTCGAGGGACAAGGCCCACGATACTTTCAGACATATTCCTCTTGCTTCGCGAATTATCTATCTCTGCCCACGCACAGCCGCTCTCGAATCGAGCTCGACCCCTGATGCGGAGAAATATACAAGCAAGGAACAACTGGATTGGTATGCCTGCCATCTGGATCACTGTCACCCCCAATGATATTAACAGTCCTATAAAGATGAGGCTCTCCACCCACCGGCTCCAATGTCATGGTAATAAAGGCGCTACTGGCCGATCTTCGGGGACGGCTCTCAGCACCGTGGACCCAGTTAGCGCGGCTATGTTCTTTTATCGAGAAATCTCGCTCCTTTTTGACATACGTCAGGAAGGGCCAAGAATCTGGTTTCGGGAAGTCAGCTAGTACTACGCAACAGTCGAGACAGATAACCGAGGCAGCCTGCACTTGCACGGACTTCTTTCGCTGGGGGGTAATATGCAATTGCCTTCCCTAATCAATGATATGGAAGCTAGAGGAAGAAGGATACCGTACACAAGTAGCCTAGTATCTGAACTCGATATCTCACGAATATTTGGACGAGCAAGCTGCAAAATCTGCCCGAAAGGAGAAGAAAGTAATTGATTCGATGGATGGAACAATGCACGACACCATGGCTCTCGCAGCAGTCTTCGACAAGGAGTCGAATTACATTGCGTACTGTTGCCAAGTCCAATCCTAATCCTACACCTATGCCAAGCATTCCCTAAAAGACTACTAAGTGATGGCACGCGTAAGCACAAAAAAACGGCTTGTCTGTTTAAGGTGCCTTGGAGACTCGTCGATAAATCGGGCTTTACGGAAGGGGACTTGGTTAAGATCCAGTGGGACTACCCCGCCCTCAACCATGACCATAACAAAGCAATCTCAGTCGGCCTCCGTCACATCCACGATATCTCAATAACCTTGGCCAAAGCCAAAGAACCAGCCATGGTATCTTACACCAAAATGCGCCGCCAAATTGGACACACTCATGTGGAAACGTCTTGCCTTCGCGGCTGATGTTCTTCGACAGCTTCGTGAGTCCGCGGCACTGAGGGTGCGGCCTCTTGCGAAATAGAATTCCCAGCGCCAAACTGTGATCAACGAGATTCTTTAGTTTCTAGTAAGGGCAGCAAACCGAGTTTTTTTTCAAAAGACAGCTTTCTACCGTGGAGGTCTGCTTCTTCTTGCTTGGCTATCAAACGGACTTTCAAATGTGTGGCACTGATCTTACATCGATTCGACGGCACCCTACCGGGCCATTTTCCGACGCTGGACACGGATCCGTCGCTAGGCCAGTACGCAAACCAATTCCGAACAAAGACTATGTATCTTCTGGAGAACGGCCGGACACTATTATACCTGGACACCTAGAGATCCCAAGCTCTGGGCCAACCGGTCGGAAGGTGACGAAATCGTGGATGTTGACTTTCCTCTGGATGCAGGCAAGTATAGTGACGGGTCAACCATAGAAAAGCCAGCAAGGGCGGAGCATCACCAAAACCATACAGTTCGCATCCAGACGCCCAAAATGCTGTGGGAGACTCCGATGCAACGAGGGATTCTCCAGTCTTACAAAGTCTAATCCAAGACCTTCACTTGAATGATCTAGATGGATATATAATACTGCATATACATATATGCCTACCTACAGTGTATGTACATGTACAGTATGTACATATATATGTACATATTGCATAGCTGATAATTGCCGCTGAATATGTAACTTTTCGTAGCCAAATTCTGGGCTAGTCCCACATAGCCGAGGAAAGGGCCCCTCGTCACAGAGTCCAAATCTGGTCCAGTCGCGCGTTTTCTTGATAATGGATCTCATGCATACATACATATGTATAGGATGCCGCTAGGAAATCTAATCAGTTGAGGATGGTTTCTCAATCAAGTGGAGACGCGTTCAACCCCATTGATTCAGAAAGGTGCATTAGGCACTTGGGGACAGCACGAGTTAGTATTACCGCGCTGTGCTTCCCGTATTCAAGAGAATTGAACCCCAAGAATGTGAAACGTCTCGAAAGGCTATTCCAACAAGAAAGTGGATGTAGGCCCGATGATTATTCGAACCGCATACCGGCAGTCATAAGCGAAACCGAACTTCTTCAGCTTCTAAGAGCATCTAATTTAGATGAAACCTGCCTTTTAACCAAAAACCCTGAACATTTTGCCACTATCCAATTTCCTCTTGGGGCCTCCTTAGAATGCCTCCATGGAAGACATCGGGTTGAGGCGGCCAAGAAAGTCTTTTCCACGCAGAATAAAGACTGGGTCGTTGATTTCTATTCAGCTGGTGAGTACTTGAGCTGCAACTGTAATATTGATATCTAAGAAATCCAGATTTAAGCGAAGACCTGAGATATACCTTGATCGAAGAGTATAAAAATGAGCAAAAACCAAATGATGGGGACTTCTACCTTAAAATTCAGACATACAAGGGCATATTTGGAGATGGAAAAAATCAATATTTCGAAAGGAGATGGTGGGCACGCTTAGCTGCGATATCAAATTCAACAGATCCCAAACGGAACCTTCAGCGACTGCTCAATCATCGTATATTCGCAAGAGCTTTCGATGCCTTTCACTGCATACCTGCGCTTTATTCTGGTCTGCGATTGAGCGCTATTGGTAAGATGGTCACGCTGGGCTGCCACGAGGTAAGAGAGAATACTGGCTGACGATAGCTAGTACTAAGCAAATCATAGGAACTATGCTTCTGTCTTGGCGATATTCGAGAATTCTTTTACGAAATTTTCGCTGGAGATGAACTAAAGATGTGTAAAATGAAGGTCTCGTCTCTAAAAGCGATAGAGCTAACCGCGCCCGGAGCTTGCAAGAGAGAAGCGGATGAGCTCATGCGTCGAATAGAAGCAGGTGAGGTATTTGGAGAGTTTAACGAGATTGAGAGAAAGAAAATCTGGGACCTTATCTGCATGAAAACAACTGATCGCTTAATACCTTCGTTATATATGTTCTTTGAGAACTTAAAATATCTCAAGGGTCCGGCAGATTGCATGAAACGACTGGTAACCCTAAAACAGGGGGAATCTATCCGCGCTACTCTAGAAAACACATTTCAAAATCATGAATCGCGGTCAGGCTCGTGCCTCATACAATTATCTCAGGGTGGTTTTATGTCTATATCCCACCCTGACCGTTTCAACCTTCTATATAGGCAATTGTGGCTATGGTCTTTTCGTGAATACTGGGATGTTCCTAAGCTGGTGAAGCGGAAGCTCGCGGGGCCTCAAAATGTTGAAGCAAATGAAGGAATGGTCTACAAGCTCGCATCTCTAGCCCACAAACTTGGATTTCAAACTCCTCAAATTCGCGACATATTGGAGCAAAATCCCGACAGGACAATGACCCGGCAATTTCTTCAAAAAATCAGGAAACAAGATGGCTATCAATATTTACAATTAGAGGATACAATAACAGAAATAGTCAGTCTTTTAAATAAGCCAGACACGGTCACAGGTACCCGAGACCACCCTGAACCAGATCTCGGCAATAATAGCTGTCCGCCTAGGCGCTGTGGTATACCGAGCCGTGAAGATGGAATCCGTGATAAGCCGTTCTTGTTCCTAGACAGATTGCACGGTCCCTTTCCAGAGCAGCAGTATATCACTTCACGCTTTATTCAAAGATCGATATATTTGTCCTTTTTTGGAAAGAACATAGGGATCAACAGCGAAGAGTTTAGCCACAAGGTCTCAAGTCATATACATCTGCAGAACGATAGTTTGGTGTCGCGACAGGGTCCTACTTTTGAAATCCAATCACCAAAAAGCGAGCATAAAAAAAAGCTCCAACAATCGAGAGGCGAACTAGCATCACTTGAAAGTCAAATATCTATCGCGCAAGCTACACTTCTAGAGTTGGAGCAAAGCTTGGCTGAACGTTTGCAAAAAAATAATGAATTTGAAGAAAAAAACCAGCAGCTTGAAAATCAAATAAAATTGTTGGGCGAATCATGCAAAAGGAGGTCCCAAGAGGGAACTCTGAAGCTTAGAAAGACCAAGGATAGGAGGATTGATAAGCCTAAGCGACAATACATATTAACTGAGAATTACGTCAATGGCCCTAGAGAGAAAGCAAAAGGTCTCGAGCAGAATATTGAAGATTATAAGCAGCAGATAGAAAGTCTTGAAGAAGAGATTCGGCGACTGAATGGCCGAAAACTAGAGGAAATGTCAAAGTTGGAGCACCATATCAACGAATTTGGTCAGCAACAGACAAGGCTCAAACAGCAGATAACTGATCTCACGGAACAGAGATCTAATCTCGAAAATGCCATCGATCAACTAAAAGAACAGGAATCAAAGCTTCTGGAGACCGTCGACAACCTCCGTCAAGGAATAGAAATTGACCAGAACGTCAACGATCACACACAGCATGTAGAAAGTCTAAAGGTGACCATCGAACAACTTGAGCAGCAAAAGGCGGAGCTCCATAAAATTATCAATGAACGCCGACAGGAAATTTTGGAGCTCAGGGAGAACTTCGACCATCGTGGACAGAAAATAATAGAATTTGAGCAATATATTGATGAATGCGATCAGAAACAGATAAAACTCGAACAGGAAATCAAGCAAGTCAATCAGAACCAGCTAGGGCTTGACCAGAATATCGTTCACGACAGACAGCTAGTTGCAAATCTTGAAGAGAAGATTGATCAACTTAAACGGCAAGAAATAGACCTTGAAAAGAGCGTGGATCAGCGTGGGGGGCAACAGCTCCAGCTTGAGAAGAACATCGAAAATCTCAAAGAAGAACTCGATATTCTAGAAACAGCACGAAAAGAATTGTCGCAGATGACAATTCAGTTCTTGTTACCAATCTGGGAACATCAACAATCTGAGTTCCTGTATGGAAACGTTAAGCGTAGCTGGAAAGTGGGAAAAGTTCTTTCATTACACATTTCCAACCCTTCAAAAGCTTCGAAACTTGTGGAAAAGGTGGCGGATGAATACCTTAAAAGCGGGTTTGCTCTCTTTGATGGTCATAACCAGGCACTTTCCCCTCAGAACTGTTTTCAAGCAGCAATAAATTCTACCGAATCGCCGAATAAAATCTTCCTTAAACGCCACCGGGAAGCCAAGACGGATAACAATGCCTTCCTTAAGCGCCGCCGAGACGCCGATACGGAAAACGATGTCAGGACCAATTTAGACGACGAAGATTATACGAAGGCCGAAAACAGGAAGACACCTAGGAGGTGAAAAGAATTATGATACACAATGACCAGAATGTAGCTATAGGGATTTTAGCCAGGCTTATCCGCGATAATTGAAGCTGTATCTAGGTAGACTCGTCTTCAAAAACTTTCCGTATGTTTCCATGACTTAGAGATGATAAAGGAGAATCCATATGCTGCTTAATCTATCTTCACGAAATGGAAATAGACCCAATGAGGACTTGTAGAATCAAGGAGACCTAGTTTTGTCCTTGAAGTGTAGCGCGCAGATCCTAACTCAAATGAACTAACGATATGTCTCATAATTTCAAATCTTACAAAGTGACAGAAATGTTGGCCCTCAAACCCACGAGCCTCCTTGGCCTTCTCGAGCTACCCAAATACTTAAAGCCCGCCGTAGCCGCCTCTCCAATCACGAACCCATTCCTTTTTTTGGGTGCTCAAATTAACCATCGTCAACTGCCCACCTATAGCCCAGGGCAATTCACTTATAAATCTCCTCTCTACACCTAGACTAGAAATGGAACGCCCCTTCACACTCCCCAAACTCTATGAAAGGACGCCGTTCTTGCAAGATTGTGACGGCAGAAACTCTCAAGATGGTACCATCAAACCCCACGCCACCGAGGTATACTTTTCCGAGGGCTTAGGCTCTCAAAAGCCTCTATCGTTTTTCAATTTCTCGTTCGAATCGTTGATAGAACTCGATCTAATATACGAGGACGACGGATATACTGACTTGGATGCATTTAGACGTCTAGCCATTCCATATGAAAAGTAAGTTGTCACCATAGAGTTCATTACGTTTAAAGATGGAGAAATGGACGAGAATGCATTCCTAGATTGAGATTTAATAATTTACAAGTCAAAATAGGTGGAGGAAATAATCAGATGCATTGAAAGCGCGCACTTCCTCAGGCCTGAACCCTGGTTTGCTGAACATATATCAAGCGTGTCAATTGGATATTTCCAAATAATAAATCCGGATCTTGAGCCTGCTGCCATTTCCGAGAAGCACGGACCCGAATTGATAGCGGCTCATCCACTCGTTATTGGCCCAACAGGCGATGATGAGAATTCAATAAAAGATTCATGTCCGCACGCAACCGATATTTAGACAGAAATCATCGCTGGCGGCTCACCAAATGCCATATATCCTCTTTCGATTAATCATCATGATGCTAATAGTGGCTATGGGTCTGTTGACAGATGAGGAGCTTTGGAGAGAGTTCCCGATATTTGAAGAGATGATTGAGAGACGTAAGAGAGAGAAGAGAGAGTACAGCTAGAGACGTGAAAGATGTAAGGGATGTGAGAGGCTTTTCGCAAGATAGAAAAGTGATAGGAAAGAAAGCCCAATAAGATAAGGCTTTGATATGAGTTTGCCGAAGAATCTAGCGCCACTTTGACTGTATTTGCAGCTGATTATCCTTGATCACGTACTCATCTTGACCAGGAACCCGGTGGGTAATTATTTGTAGTTTCGTTCCCTAGTAATCTATCTTCAAATACAACTTTAGCCGAGATAGCGCCATAGCTTTCTGGTTCCAGGGTAACTAGGGTACAAGGAGAGAGAAAATTATCATCTTTCGAACCTTACAGCTTCTTACGGTACCAATAAGCTACATCAGTCATATTTGGTTGGCGCATTGCCCGTGGCATTGATTGGAACGCTGAATAATATAAAGAGCACTTATTTTAGTTCGCCCTATATTACTGTATATATTGCCAACAGTATCGACAGTTATAGCTATGTAGAGATGGAAAGCTACTATAAGTAGCTCTCGCATCAAGGAAACCGTGCTGGGCATTCATAGCGATCTAGTGTAAGCAGAGTCTGGGAGGACACTATTGATTGGGTACCATTCTGCGACTGTGACGTAGGGCTTTGATTCCGAAACAGGATAAATTCTCCGTATTGACCATATCCTCACAATTAGGAGCTGCGTCTCGCCAAGACGTCAGATTAGGTTAAGATATAAGAAACTGTACGTACAGATTTACTCATTGTGCTAGGGTATTAGGTATAGCATCTGTTTTCCCTGTGCCTGTGTTGGCTTGTCCCGTCTCTTTAATATTTCATGTAGCACTCCACGGGTCAGCAGCCACAATTGTTCGACTCGATATTCGAAATATTTGTGATCTTTCACCAACATGGCGAGTGATCCAGATACCATATGCCTTGAAGAGTGCTACGAATTACGCATCGGAGGCCAGGACTGCATTCGGTTCCGCTATATTCCTGGGTTTGTCGAGCTATGGGACGCTAAAAACCGATGTTGGGTTCCAGGTCTCCCTACTATTGACTTTGAAAGACTTGGAGAGTCCATAAATAGACCTAAGTATGATGAAATCGAGTTCAACATGCTTCTCGGCATCCTCTACCGACTCTTGAACTCACTGGATGCAAGAAAGAACACCAAGCTTAAGAAATTGAAGAATACTATACATAAACAGTGGAAATGGGTGTATCAAGTAGGAGATCCTGTCATTCGAGCAAAAGATCTACTTGATCATATTTTGCAGATGATCTTTCTTGCAGTTCATGTTCGAATGAGTTAATCTTTGATGTTAAGGGCTTATATACCTGATACAACTTGAGGCTCCTCTAGTGATGAGGGAATTATCCTGGGCACTGAAATTATAATACTCCATAATTGAAACCTTTGTTTTTCTCTAGCCCATTATCTCCTATTGAGTACTCCCTGGGGGCCCGTCCACAACGGTCAAGTTCAGGGTTCGCAGGAAGGGTCGGGTTGGCCGGGACTAAACTCTCGACGAGGAAAATGAAGTTCATCCGTAACACGGCTTTTAGATCAATTGTATGTTTACTGAATTTAAAATTCATTTGATCTTGGGCGTCCAGATGGACACCAGGCTTCGGTGGGTCCATCACCATGAGAAGATGGAGACTGGAGCTACGAAATGCTTAGCAGCGCTATCGGCCCTGGCCTCCTCGACATGGGTACGAAGATGAGGAACCTACGGCAGATGTACAGAGCCATGATTGTACCCTAAATGCTTCACGGCTGCTCTGCCTAGCATACACCAGGTAAAGGCCGCATCAGTGGGAGTAGTGCATTGGTGAAAGCAGTCCGCAGGATACAAATACGTGCGGCCCAAATCATCACTGGAGCATTCCGAGCCACGGCTGGCGACGCCGTTGACGTGGAGGCACATCTACTTTCAGCGCAGCAACAACTTGAGCAGACGGCACGAGAAGCTGCTATGCGCGCTCGAACGACGCCAATGTACAGCCAAGGCGAACTGTAGCGACACGGAGAAAAGCTCACTTGATCACTTGCTGGGAATCCTCCAACGTAAATACGGAGTGCAGCTCAACAAGCTTGAAAGACGACAGCCGCACATTGTGCCACCCTGTTGGACACCACCTTTCACGTGCATCGCTCCATCGGCTGAACTGGCCATTAAGGACTATGACGAAGTGGAACCGGGATCTATCTGCATCTTCACCGACCGAAGCGGCATCGACGGCCACGTCGGTGCTACAGCAGTAACGCTACGCTCACATCAAATGAGCGGAATCAGTACGCGACGAACCCAGTATATGGGCTCTGCAATTGCCTCCACGGTATTTACGGCAGAGTTGAAGGGGCTGGTGCTTGCATTGCACATAGTGCTCGACGCGTAAGCACGGGATATAGCCTCTGGCAAATGTGTTGTCTTCTCTGACAGCCAGGCTGCAATCCAAGCAATTCGGGACCCGAAAGCCCCATCTGGCCAATGAATCCTGGCCGAGTTTGTCCAGTGCCTAGATGAACTTAGCAGCAAAGGATGGGCGGCCCAATTCCGGTGGATCCCGGCTCACGTCAGAGTACCTGGCAGCCAAAAAGGCCGCTCAACCTCCAACTGATGCGCCCTGACCAGACTCCCCGCAGGCTTCTCAGACCCTTGTAGCGACGACAAAAAAGGCCATACGCAAGGCCATGCAGAACGAATGGTCTGCGGCATGGGAAACGGCCAAACACGGCAGAGATTTATACAAACTCGGCGTCAAACCCGGTAAAGCCGTGCTCTGGATCCACATCAATGCTCACCAAGCGATCAGTTCAGTCATCAGGCAGAAACGCACAGGCAAGATTGGCCTCCGCGCATATTTACGCAACATCGACAAGGCCAATACAGACAAGTGTGACTATGGATATGGGCGACAAACGGTGCGACATATCCTACTTGAATGCAGAAACTAGACGGAGGAACGGCAACAAACATGGGCAGGCAAACCTCCATACGAGGACATCAAACGCATTCTCTGCAGCTCGACAATGGCAGTACAAGCAGCAAAAATGATCTTGAGGACGCGATTGATCGGCCAATCCCGGGCCATACCCTCCACAGTACTCACCACATAAAGCGTAGACGAGTTATTTCCTTTAAACAAAAGTTGAGGAGGGCCGGAAAGGGCCTGACAAGTCATAGAGACAGGACAACTAGAGAGAGTATTAGTGTAGAAGTAATCAGCCGGAGCCACAGATACAACAGTTCGACCACCGAACGGTTTAATATCTGTAGGCAAAGGATGAGGACGGATGTATATAGTTAGAACGCTGCACAGCTGCCAAAAAGGCGGCTGGTACAGTCTATGAATAAGTAAACAAATAAATAAATCAGGTCTCCTGAAAGCATTATGCCATTCTTGGCTTTGCGGGCTGGCTTATAAGCTGGCCTATTGTAGGCTGGCCTATCATGTGGGTTGGCCTATTGTAGGCTGGCCTATCATGTGGGTTGGCCTATTGTAGGCTGGCCTATTACGTGGGTTGGCCTATTGTAGGCTGGCCTATTACGTGGGTTGGCCTATTGTAGGGCCTATTGTAGGCTGGCCTATCATGTGGGTTGGCCTATTGTAGGCTGGCCTATCATGTGGGTTGGCCTATTGTAGGCTGGCCTATTACGTGGGTTGGCCTATTGTAGGCTGGCCTACGAACAAAAGCCTGTGCCACCCAATGAGACTGACTTCACTTTGGACAAGTGAAGACCCAAGCGAATAAGTATTGTTTCAAGTGAGCACTGTAGAAAACACGCATTCGTTTCGTAAAATAGACACTCGTTTATCCGGTTATAAATACAACAGAGAGAGAGACACCAGATGGCCAAATTTTTGTTGTATATCCAACATGCGCGTCGCCAATTCCACTCATCAAGGCAACCATCTCGCCAGTAATCATCGGACGAGTAGGTTTGTCAAGACTGACTTGGCATTCGAAAAAAATTCGTTTCTTCATTCAAGCGGACCTGTACCGGCAGCTAGTCGCCGTTTCCCCGCAACTCGACGGAGAGCGCTGAACCATATAAGTGTAAATACTCACCATTGACTTCCTCTCCTTCCGTTCCGTTCCGATGCCTAGTCCAACGATGTTTTCCGGATGACTCACGTTGCCGTAAACAAAGTGAGAAAGCCCACAAAGTCTTCCATATAGGCTTGGATTGGCCTAAGGTCGGCTTTATGACAAGATTCTTAGCAATTTTCCCCGGTTCATAGATGCTTTTCGTTTTCTTTGCTACCGAGGTCCGTTTATTTGAGCTATTCTGGTCTAGATACTTGTGAGAGCTTCAAGAATGTCAGAGGACCGTCTCTCCTTGAGAGTGGTGTCGGGAACTGGTGATCGGACCAAGACAGCTGTCACAATAGAAGTCAGATCCAGACAGCATCATAGCATTTGGACGATCGCTTCTCAGATATTCAGCCGCATCAGGGCAGTTAAGTAATGGTGTTATGAATCAGATCGGATGAATGCATCTTCTAATTAGCTACAAGAATAAACCCCGGCTGCTTCCAGCCTTCCTTAACGAGCCTTGCTGTTATTCCCTATGGCTATATCACATGTCTCTTTAATCTTTTTTTAAAAAGATATATTCTAGAGGTTTCTATAGCTCTTACCAAGAAAATGCACATTCTATCAAATCAATCGAGTTGTTCCCTCTGAGCTTTCGAACAGCATCGCGTACACTGTCACTGAGTTGTGCTGGCCCACAAACGGAGACAACCATAGTCCCGATCTGGTACTTTTGCTCCTTTGCGATCAGTCTTTCTAGATCAGGACGACCGGTGAAACCAGACCAGGGCACTCCGCTTAGCGGAGGTGGCTGTGATATATATACTAAAATCTGAAACACATCAGATCCTTCTCTAAGTGATGAGATCTCGTCCGCCCAGCACTTAACCCATTCTCTGTGCTTTCTATGACGTATGGACCATATCAACAATATTTTTCGAGTTGCCACCGTGTCATTGTTGTAGCCGTGAATAAGGCTCCTTACCTGTAGTAGATGTTGAGTTACACCCACGCCACCAGCAATGAGTACTACTGTTCCATAGGATCCCAGAGATCTCGGACAGCCATATGGACCCTCTAGCCAGCAAGTTGTCGTAATTGAGCCTCCGGCAGCGACTGATCTCTCATATAGCCTCCGAGTCATACCAGTCTTGGCCTTAACTACAAAAGAGATCTGAGTTCCTGATTTGTCACTGACATAATGCGTCTCGTTGGTCCAGGCGACTGAAAATGGATGAGATTCCCAAAAGCTGATGAATGGGATATACAAATAAGTGTATTGGCCCGGCTGAATATCCCAACTTGGTAGCAAATGCACAGACAATCGGCAGGCATCACCAGGGAGAGATTCAACGAGTGCATTTGCTGATGAACGGCGTGCATTAAGATATATCAATCGCACAGTACGAGAGATATGTTCGGCCGCCCACAGTGCAATAATAGCATATGTAATTTTGAGCTCGGGGAGCTTTCCTATTCTCAAGTGACTCCATAAGCTGTAAATTGATAGGATTGATAGACAAACATGACTTTGTTTAAAGGTCTCATAGAAAGCATGCCTCAGCGGACCCCAAGCCAACGCGCAAAGAAGGAGGCAGGACATAGTCGCCTGTATATAAACTTAACAAGGTTGCAATCTAGAGACGCATTGAAACTTACAATAAATCCCCAAAATAAGAAAGGGCTTGAGGGAGATATCATTAGCTTAAGGGATGTTTGGGTGAAACCATGTTGTGCGAGATGAGCGATTGTGTGACCTAGGGCCTCAATCGCTACGATACGGCCGAGCCAACGGTGCATCAATATACAGGTGTCGAAAGGGATGCCAAGCAGATAGACAAGTGGATTATTTCGGAAAGCTAGTATAAAAAGTGGTATCTATCTCAAAATGTAAGCTAGCCCCTGAATTAGAAGAGGGTAAACAGACCATATTGACAGTAGCTAGAACGCCCAAACGATATCTGACGACAGCAGCGAGCTGGTCCCAGCGGTTATGGGGAGGTTGTACATCTATGCCTACAAAGGCTACATTGATGGCCAAATAGGCCAGAATAAGCAAGAACTGGAGGCGAGTTGGATAGGAAGAAAAGGATTTGACTGAACTTAGTTGAAATTCTTCATAATGGTGGTTGTTTAATATCGGAGCTTGAACTAGATGCCTTTTTAGATTATCAATGTTATTCCAGAGAATCACACAAAAAATAACGGCGACTGAAAATATAAGTGGACAATAAGGTACAACATCACTGATCTGCAGCATATTAACTATCTCCAGTGCCCAACTGCATACATAGGGGCTGTATTTTTCTTTTGAGATACTGCGCAGCAGTTCTTATTGTTAGTCTACGGACGAGATCTGGGAATTGGGCATTTGGACTAAGGACAGATTTAAGGGTAAGGCGATATTAGATGAAAACGGTCGTCTTTTGGGCCCATATGAGCCCTCAATGAATACAAAAGGGCTAATTTATCCATCCCACCTCCTTGATCCACCCTTGCCTCTCTCCTCTTTGCGTGATTGATAATGGAAGACATTGGAAGATTATGCAATAGGATTTTTGAGGATATGGGCAAGATAAAGGAGACTTGCATACAAGAAAGAAATAAGGTTAACGAGCTGTGTATCATAAACCATAAAATAGGTGAAGAAAAAGACGCGTTTCGGCGAGAAAATGATGCGCTTCGGCGCGAAAATGACGCGCTTCGGCGAGAAAATGATGCGCTTCGGCAGCACAAGAACATGATATGAATTCCCAAGAATAGCATAGACAGTGTTTGGCCAAGAACTGTCAGTTTTTTTTTATTAAAAAAAGTAAAATCTTTTTTTTTTTTTGGCAGGAACTCTAGGGAGTGGCGCCGTCGTCGGACTTATTCACCAATCCAGGAAACATATCGCTGTTCGCTGTCGGAGAGTTGGCTACTACATAGCTTCTAGAACGAGGTTGGGTTGTTTTTATGGTCGCTTCTTAAGTAGACGCCTATCAACGGCCGTAAAGAATATTTGCTATATTTAGATTACATTTAGCACTCTAAAGTTCGACATATACTTACAGTTTGGATCATGAGTCGCTTCCACTTAGTCGACTTTTTGTGCCTATTATAAAAAGATGCAGTGCTGGATGTTAACTGGATGCACGTTCTCCTCTACTAGTCCCAATCTAAGCCCCACCAGGCACTAACCATTGCAAGTATCGCCACAATGAATATGGGGCCTGCATTAATATGGCTTAAGGCTTAACCTTCGCACCGCTGGTGCCTTTCCAGACACCCATTCTGACTTTGTTGGTGCCAGTAGGCTATATAAGACGTACTATTCCACGGTATGGTGTAGGCTCACACTTTTTCCGGTGGTCTAGTGGCATTAATAGACTTAAATCTCGAATAGCCTCTTTGACGAATTTTTCATCGTGATACAAACTTGGCTCAATACTAATTACCTGAATGTGTTTCTCCCAGTTTTAGCGGGGCGCCTTAGCTTGTTACCATCAGCGCATGTCGAGTCCACGTTTGCCTCGGCACTAGTAGTATCTATATTTATATCATTGGCAACTCAGATCACAAGATTATTGTACTGTGTGTCCACCGGAAATAGCCTGTCATCAATAGTAATGTACATCATGTAATCGTAATATATATACATAATCTCTTTGTTGGGTACGTTTCAGAGACAAGCTGAGGGAGTGAAGAATTAATACTCAAAAAATACAACGATTCTCTTTCCCGTCAGAGAGCTATGGGCGAGACGGGTGAACCCTTTACTTCAGCGTGGTACGAGATGGCGTGGAGAGACCGGAGAAATCATCTACTATACAAGCGCAATCTTGTAAGGCATAATCCTCCTTGTGGCCATTATCACCTCACTGTTGTGACTCATAACCACTGAAACGCGGCCATTGCTATGCATATGGGCAATTCATTTGCCAGCGTATTTTGTCTATGGTGCTCTAGCAACTCACGCGATTCTACAAAGCCATTCCACAACTCGTTTTCCCATTGAACGCCGCATCTATGGTTTGACTGTGATCAGCTGGACTTCATTTGTTGTGCCAGCCGAGACACTTGGCTTCGCCTTGGAGTATCCCCTCTCGGCATTTCATCTTGCATTCTTTAGCACCCAATACAGCTTCTCTGGTTTATTACTTGCTGAGAAATGCTTATAGAAGTTCTGGCGGCGCTGACATCCAAGTGAAGGGCCTCGACGCTTAACGTCCGTATCTCCTCGCGACGACAGGAGAAATCCGGCCCCACGAGTCTTGGTAGGTAGACACACCTCTCGCGATTTCGGACACAGCTCAGCAACAATGGGACATATTGACCCTTTCGAGCTCGGCACTCTGCAAATACGGAAAGAGATCAAGGTTGAGTGAGTGATATTTGAGCTTAGATGGTTTGTAGATGCTAATTGAAGTAGACATACGATATCTTGTCAGCTAGAAGAGGGAGAGCTCTTCCGGGCGCCCATCACAGAGCCTCATAAGGTGCTAGTTATTGAGTTCGGCTCTGGCTAATGGACGTTGTGTGTATCCAGTAGCAAGGTTTTATTTATGTCCCGACTAGTGTCAACTTTATATTAAGAATTTGTTAGAAAAATACCCAAACACTGAAGCGGTGATGATGGATATCAATCCAGTGCAGCCCTATATGGTACCACGTCAATGCACGACTTACATCGACGACGCTAATTATTCTTAGACTTTTCGGCCTGATGAATTTGACATAGTGCACATACGAGGAGTGCTGGATGTATTGAGATTGGCTAGTACTTTTTCGACAGGTATTTGGATCTCTGCGAGAAGGAGGCTTTGTGGAGTTCTGTAACACCACTCTCTCGAAAATTAGCGAGAACGATGAATGGCTTCAATTCTCCTTGGCAGCTCGTGAATTTGAAAAAAAATCATGGGCGGCCCATTTGGTGTTAGAGATCCGAATATTTGTCGACAGTACACGGAACAAGCCGGCCTTATGACCCGAGGTTCAGAAATAGCCAATACCATTTCTTGTTCGGAACGCGCTGTCCATAAAGCTTATTCAATTAGTGTCTAACACAGCAGCACAATCGATACCCCTTGTGAAGCCAATTGCTGATCGTGAGAAGTCACTAAGAACAAATAGCTTGCTATTCTAACGTTTGCTAGATCAATACCCTTACACAAGCTAATAGAAAATGGCGGAATTGCTCTATAAATACCATAAAACGAAGGTGCCCATATCCACTATGGGTAGAATACTAGAACAAAGTTAGGTGGATCAAGAAAGTTACCTGAAACATCGTAAAAGAGCATGGCCGGGACCTCAAAGATGATTGTATAGAGACACGGTCCTATTATCATGTAGAACAGATGCTTTTCATTGTTGAGAGCGGGAGCGACTATGGTATCGTTCTACTTGGACATGGTTATGCTCTAAGGGGTGTGGCCCTAGTACAGGTTAAACCCTTTCATCAAGGAAAGAGAGTTTAAATCTTATCAGCATATTTTATTGATGGCATTCTTTCCTGCTTATGGATGATCGGCAAGCATCATTATATAATGTGGTCGAAGCGGAGAGTGCTTCTCTCATGACGCTAGCAGTGATCCAAGGGATTTATAGATGGGCGCCGAGGGTAACGCATAAGAGCGTATTCCTCCTCGATGCATACTGTACACCTCGACCAAAACCAGCTACTCTGACTTCCAGCTCTGCTTCTTAATGGCTATCACTCTTTCTCTTCTAAGCTTATTGGTGTCACAGTGGCATAGTGGAATATCACTACGAGAGTGATGGTCTCACTATTATTCGAAACTTGCTCTATCCCTAAAACTTATCCGGCAACAAGCATCTGATCCGTATCTATTTGTGGAAACTCTCATTATCTTACCTAATTTGTGGTTGGCTATCGACAGAATAAGCTTTGTCTTCTCCCCCCCCCAAAGGTTTATTCACTTGCATATTGTCAATTTTCGGTCAGAAGATGTGTTTCCGGAACTTCTGCAGCGAGATCACAATGTGCAACTTCGACTTGCCAGCTTGTTCTTGCGATGGAAAATAGCATCTCGTTGCTGTACGACTCGATGAATTACCGTTCTAGTCCATCCTCGGGCTTGTGGAAGACGCGCAGTTGATCTCTCTAGACTCTCTTGTCGAATTTACTGTGCAGCTAATCTAATACCTCAGAATGATACAACTATGGATGTTTTGTTATTTTATTAAACGGGGCTATTGGAATAGATTGTGTTAAGGCAGCTACGGCGTCCAAGGATAGTATTCTGGCGGGCACGCGTTAGTCGTTCAGCTTGTCAAATTCTTTAAACAGCCCGCATACTGCAGGAGACTTTTGAGGCTATTAGCTTCGTTTCAAAAATCTTCTATAGCATAACTTTAATTGAATCACGCCGTGCCAATTCCAGTTGTGGTGCCATGCTTGCGATTTCGGCAGGAAGTGGCCTGTGTCTGTAGATGGAAGAAACTGAGAAGGGCGGAAAGGCGAAGAGGAGCAGAAGGGTGGCCAGAGGACGGTGGGGCACTGCTGTCACTTTGAGAAGCCTCTTTTGGCTTTTGCTATGTATTTGTTAGTGACGTGCATTTTGTCTCCTAACTACAACAGACAAAACCATGGGCTCACAGCATTAAACTAAAAGAGTTATCTAAAGTTCAGCGACACCCATTTCGCCTTTTTCTGTAATTAGGTATGTATATTTGTTAACTCGATTTTGAAGGAAACCCAACCTGCGGTTTGCTCAGCTCTTATAGAATGTCACTTGTAGACCAAAGACCCAAGAAAGGGCCGAAAGCCCACATTTTGTCAACAGGGCCCATGTTTGGTCCATCGTTCGGCTATATAGAGGTTTTGAAGCTCAAATTAACCTTTTTTTTTTTTGTTAAATTGGCGACATGTGGTTTGTTTTTACACTCTTGTTCAACTACGTTGTAGCCCACTCTTGGACTGAACAACTTACCGTAATTGCAAATGGAGCTTATGTAGGTCGCAATGGCTATTCTCGTGGGTACGTTCCGAGAACGTATCCGTTATTCAGCGATAGCATGATGACATATTTACTACCGCCACTGGTATCCAATCGAAATAAAATTGATAGTACTGATCGTTTATGCTCCCCATCTCAGAGAAGCATGAACCAGACACTTGGTTACCCACGGCTGCAAGTGTTACCAGGGTCTTATGTTGCTATAAAGTATCTTGAGAATGGCCATGTAACATTACCCCAAACCGGAAAGCCACCAGGCTCAGGAACCGTGTTTGTTTTTGGTACGACTGAGCCAGACCCTAATGAGATGCTGACGGAAGTCTTAAAGTGGACGCGGAATTGCACAGGTGGTAGCAAGCGGGGGAGGCTATTAGCAGCGCAAAGCTTTGATGACAATAGGTGCTATCAACTCAACGACGGACCGATATCTATCTCTCGGCAAAAGGCATTTCCTAACTATATAGCCAACAGTGATATCATCCATGAGCAGTGGTGTGAAACTAATATCCAGATCCCCGAAGACCTGCAGCCAAACAGTATATTTACACTATACTGGGTCTGGAAATGGCCAACGAGTATGGGTGCAGTCAGCACGCTCCCTGATGGTAAAGATGAATATTATACCACTTGCTCTGACATCGAGGTGGTAGTTGGCTCGCTCCAAGAGGGTGCCGCCAACCCGTTACCAGGCCAAGACCCTCAAGTAAATGCTGTTGCAAACTTCAAGGAGAGGATCGCGAACGTTAAAGTTCAGAATGATTGAGGACCGGTTTTAGTTGTTTAAATTAGAATGTAGAACATAGATATCCTTTAGCTATGCCGCACCTACCTAGGTTATCGCCAAAACGTGTGATAGAATACATTACATGGGATAGTTGATAGAAGGTGTCATTAATAAGACATTAGTTCATGCCATAATTGAATACCAGATGCTCTCAAGATGTTGTAAAGGGGGTAAGGCGAATCCCACGCGATGGCCTTTGACAGATGTGTATGTGACTGTTGTGGATAGAAGATTTCTAATTATACTAAATGGCTTCCATAGGACTGGATGATTGGGCTGCATTCCTTGGCCTCCCTGTGGCTGTATCCACGAAGTCCTTATCCACTTCCCAAGGCATATAGGCTGGCTGGTCAGGTAAAAGAAATTAGGAAAGTACTATTTGGGAGCTACGAGAATGAAAAATGCTGGCCATACAGATAGCGAAATATTTAGAAGATTCTACTAATCATTAAATTTTGGCGTAGACGGTCAAGCGATATTTCTTGGGACTGAGCGAAGGAAAATCCTTGGTGAGATATTCAAGATGGCATGTATGAGTATCAATGTGAATATCTATCTGAAGTTGCCTGCGGAGGTAGAATAGAAACGGTAGAGGGTGATAAATTTCTTAAATTGGTGATGGAGTTCAAAGCGCTTTCTACAAGTTCAAATTGTCAATTCTTGCTCCAAATTCTTGATGTTCCTCATCAAATCAGAATTTCCCGTCAAAAGATGGAGAAGTTCATGATGCACTCTATGTAACAAGGACGTTCTTGAAGTAGGATATTCGAGGATGGCCTTGTGAGTGCATATTCGATGGAATATCGCTCGCCTCGATCAGAGTGGGGTCGACAATATAGAGCGCTCAGGGACTTGTGGGTTTATTGTTCATTATTCAATGTCAATGTGGGATAAAAGCGGTTAATCGCAATCTCTCATACATGCATGCCTTAACTCGCCATGAGTCACACATGGACGAGATGTGGATGTTGAAGGATAGCTGCGACGGCGGTCGGTCTCTATGTACAGCTCAGTATTGAATTCGCCGGGTTGCGAGCTAAAGCAAAGGCTTAGAATGAAAGACACATCCCTTGTAACTTTACATGACTGATCAGGGAAGTTGCTGTTGGCCAAGTTCTCGTTCTCCGTAGTCAGGCTCTCAATCTCCGTAAGAGGTTGCTATCCAGGAGCTTGTCGATCATATGAGATTGGGCCTAAACCAGCTCTTGAGGTGTTCGAATATAACCGTTGGTTCTTTTTGAACCGCCGCATACATTTCCAAGCCACTTATTGATTGCAAGCTTGATTCCGACGCCGTGAACTCCGTCTATCATGGACCTACATACACACTAATCAGTAAACGCCCTACGCATTTCGTACCTCAATATTGGGCCTACCCCTCCCTTGGAACACGCTTTGGAGTAAACCCATTAGATAAGCACTAGCGAAAGAACAAAGTCACCTTGAACAAGGTGTCTCACTGCGATTATCGCATTTAGTCTTCCTTTGGCGACACAGCTCCGACGCGTACCACGCGACGGTAATACCGGACTACGAGGTGCCCTGGAATCAGATTATATTTGATTTATGACTAGTCTAGTAAAAGCCGGGGCCGATCTCGAAACATCCCAGGGTTGTTGCAGGTGATAAAAGCTTTGTGAATTTGAGGCGGTTAGCCAGAACGCAAGAAAGGAGCAATACTTTTCCCTTTTCCTTAGCCTGTTCGGAAGGTGTCGTTTGGATCCTAGGTGTTATATACGTATAGGGATTGGCTCTGTTAGTCCAAATAACCGACTGCATCTCTCTCAAGGATTTTCATCTGCTGCTGAAAACGCGGCCAACGTGATTCTGCACATATTCGATAGCAAAGAACAAGGGGCCCACTGACTGGCCGCAATAATTTTGTTCATAAGAGAAGCAGAACAAGCGCAATACATCATATCATTCCAATCTAATATCTCGTACACACAGCCTTTCTAATTCAGGCTCTCAAATGATTCACACAGTTTTATGTTTAGATGTACCTTAATATTTGATCGTGTCGTACTTGCTCCTCTCCCTGATGCCTTGGCCAAACTTAAAAAATATCCAAGGAACAGGCAACATGATAAGAGAAATAAGACCAAGAAGGCTACTGGCCCATTCAATTCCCAGTTTTTGGTACACTAAAAAAATGTTAATAAATGAATGAAATAGTATTTGATGGAAACGCACTCTGGATGGTAAAGAGTGGGAAGGCAGCAGCAAACCCATACCGAGCGAGGCTGTTAGCGCTAGCCGCGCTAGCAAGAACACCAGGCTGATAGACGTCTCCTTTAAAGTGAAATGTACTAATGAAGATGCAGATATTGCCCCAAGCAAAGAGAACAATTGCAGTTGCAGGGCTGACCCATGAAGCGCCTCTACCTGCGGACCAACCGAACCAGAACAGTCCGACAGGCAGTATAAGGCTGCCAACCATCGCACCGTAAAGCCGGTACTCGGGGGGCACAAGTTGAGGCGCATAGTCCTTCACCCGTGGCTGATAGAGGAGCTTGTCACATAGGATTATAGTTAGAAGTCCCAGGATACAGCCGATAACAACGGCTAGAAAGACAAGCCCACATTGCTCAATGTCAAAACCATAGACAAGCGTAAAGACATATGGAACGGCAGCGAAGAAACTAAATAGAATTCCAAAACCAACCGCAACATAGAGGCAGATCAGGGTAACAATAGGCTCAAGTAGGAGCATTCGAATGGGGCGGAAGAAAGAGACAGAGAAAAGGTGCCGTAAGTAAGCGTTTCTAGGAAGACCTTTCTGCCCAGCAAGTCGGTGACGGATGATGGGATGAAATGTTTCTTTAGAAAATAGAGTGAGGACGAAAGCAGCCGCAGATATTATGAGTAGGATATGCTGCGTCCATTGCCAACTCTGCTTGCTAACAGCGTAGGCGCCAATCACAGGTCTGTTTAATCAAAATTAGATTACTTCACAAGAGCTTCAGATGAGGCGGCGGGGAAAGGTGGCCACGGGTACAACATAACATACCCGAGGCCTGGACCCAAGAAACCCATTAAAACAACGAGTCCGCTAGCAGGTCCTCTCTTCTCTGGCCTTAGTAGCTCGCTACAAGACCCGACCGCTATAGCCATAGTAGGACCCCAGCAAAAACCGGCGAGAAACCTGAAACAACAAAGCGCAGCAAAGTTAGGCGCCCTGGCTGCACCAATCGTAAAAAGCGCACCGCTGAACACAGATCCACGATAGATCCACTGTCGGCCCAGGACTTCTGAAAGAGGGCCGCCAATGACTGGACCAAAGCCTAGAGCAATAACATAGACAGTTAGAGTAAGGATGATGGTTGTACGGCTGGCAATGTCGAAATGTATTCCAAGATGAGTTACGGCCGGAGTAACTATGGAAGCAGCGATAGAACTAAAATCGATGAGCTGGGGCTTGCTATCTGGAACTTATTATGAAAAGGATATATTTTACGATAAAAAGGAAACGAGCGAAAGCATCATGACATGCACAGCCTTGCTTCCGTTGCTCCAGTTGTATGGGTTCTCGGGATGCTGGTCCCAGATCTGATCTGAAGCTAATTCCTCTCCGGCGGGAACATCGGCGGTGCCAGGCGTGTGAGCAAAGTTAGAGTATGCCATTTCTATCACTCTTCATGGGAGTTGAAAGAGCTGCCGAAAATAGGTCTCGAGTGGTTTTGTGATGTATATATACTAGGCAAAGTGTGGACGACCCGAAATTAGGAACCAGTTTTCGGGTTTTCAGGTCCCAAACAGTGGGCGCGAGTATGAGCGTCATTAGCCAGACTCTGGGTACATTTGACGAAAGGTACATGGAGATTCCCTCGTATGTGCACTCTAGGTAGGATATGGCGACATGAAGCGTGTCAATCATCGAAAACTTTGCGTAGGCAAGTCGCTTCATCTGCCTTCTTTCGTAAAATTTCGCTGTATGTTTCTTTTTTCAGTCTGAAGTTCCACTGATAGTGGGTTCCTTTTGTCGCGGTTTGCCGCTATATCTGTCCATATTGCCCGACTCCTCAGAGACAGCTGAGGGTCCTGTGGAAGATAGCATTGACAAGCCCTTTGTCTCATGAAATTGCTGTTTATTTGTATTAGCAATATTCTTTTATCCATATTTATTGAACATAATTTTTTATCGTGAAATTGAGTGATGAAATCATTGACTTAAAAAGTCTTTCAGCATATGGTTGGCGAAAAAGGCATGATTCAAATGAAAACACAATCCAGTGCTGATGAATTCAAGCCCCTACTCTAACTTAGAGCTTAGCTGTCTATATCTAATAGCAATTTCTCTCTGATACCCGTTCGTCAAACTCTACTTCATCCCCTAAACTTTTTGCCTTCTCAGGGACCCCTTTGCCTTTTGGTTTTCGCCAAAGTGAGATGCAGCCACTCTGGACCTCGGGTTGGAAAACCAAAGCCCTGTATATAGTCTATTTTACTGCAATAACTTTAACATGTCATAGGCGTGCGCAAAGAAGTCGTTGGGCAAATACGATGGAATTTTGCTATTGGGAGCGTCTTTATAAGTCGCCACCTATGTCAATGGACTCGCCCCCTTAACGGACCACCTTCAACGATTGAAGAATACAATGTAAACACGCATTTAACAAGGGGGATAATTTTTGGCCATCTTGACGAAGCTTTTATTCGGATCCGGTTCAAACAGTACGTCTTTTCTTCAGCTACAGAAGCATAGTTGACTCCTTGTGTCGTGTATTTTTCGTGTTCGAGGTAGATAACTGTGAAGTTGAAGACTCTTTTTTGGCGTGGTCATTTCGATCTCTTTCCTCTCAATCCGGCTGCTGGCGTAGCCGGGGGCGTTGAAAGCTGCGATTTGAAGGCGTATTGATGTGAAACCACACATGAATTCATCAAGGGGATCGGAGGTGACAACTCTTGATGAACGCCGGCTTTTCGATTGGCGACGAATCCGTCTGTGTCTGTTTTTTGAAAGATGGCGACGATAACTTCCCTTAAAAGGAGAAAAGATACATAAGTCAAGCGACAGCAAGCCGTGCGATGAATGAAATGGAAGAAAAAGCAACCAAATATGATTTTTAAAGCATTCTCACATAAAGTCAACAGTTTCATGAGTCTTCTCCCCGTCAATAATGAGTAAAAGCCAACGAGGTGGGGAGAGATAAAACACCCCTTTTCACCACTCTACTGCGATTGAACTAGAAGTCCACCACTTCCCAGAAGTTTTATAATGCCACTATTTGAGACTACCCAATTCTTTAGGAAGCCACCGCTGTTAGATAATCTTCTTCTCAATATAACAAGAGGCTTGAGATGCCCACTTGTTGCACCTATACACTCAATTATTGTAGTCAATCGCGAGCTCTGGGCTGTATCTAGGCAGCCCAATTCTTGCGAAATGGTCCAAGCTCTCTGCGCCTCGACCTTGGCCTTTCTCTCCATGGGAAAGCCTTCTCTGGAAGGGACCCATAGCATCTTGGCCGGCACTTAGCGGTCACCGTGTGTGTCATGAACGATGCTCCCGATGCTGATGCGGCCTGCCTTCCCTGACGCGCTCGTCGCCATAAGGATGCCGTCCATCCTTCTGGCTAGTCCGATTGCCACTTCAGGTTGGTTGTCATGCCCCACTGGCCGACGCCAGTGCCAGGGCGGAATTGCGTATGTGTTGAGAATACAGCCGTAATGAGCCGGGTCAACTCGGCTAATGTCTGGTTGCATCTATCCATCCATCAGCTATGAAATGGCTAATGTCCGGTTATGCCTAACCATCCGTCAACTATAAATGACTTGCTCTTCCTCCCAGCCCTAAGCTGATTTCACCCCAGCCCTCAATTATAATAACAGTCTGCCATTCACGTCTATCCGCAAGGCTTTTCCGAAAATGTCGCAACAGAGCCTCCTTGACTTGCCCAATGAGGTTCTAGTAACTATCCTCAGGATGCTTGACATTCAAAGCATCTTTCCGATCATGCGGTCCTGCAAAAGACTCTCTAGTAACCCTCTGCTGAACGACGGAAGGTATGTGTTTTGTATGGGCTTGGCGGAATCGGTAAGATGTAGCTGGCTATTGACTTCGCCCGTTGTTATAAGGCCACCTTTAGTGTGATCTTCTGGCTAGATGGGCGGTCTGAGGATCAGTTGAAGCAGAGCTTCGCCAGATGCCTTGGCAGGATCCCTGAACTTCGGACCGCTAGCCGTAACGACTTGAACCTTAACAGCAAGGAGGGTCTTGATGTTGCGGTGATGAAAGTGATTGAGTGGCTCGCTAGACCGAGTAATACTTAATAGCTGCTGATTTTTGAATAAGTAGCCTGGCGATCTCTAGATGCCCTCTTTCTGAAGCAGCCTGAAGAGCATCGCCATAATGTCCACCTTTGGCATTGACATCAGCACCCTTCTGGATAAGCAACTCAGCGATCTCCAGATACCCTCCTGCTGAAGCAGCCTGAAGAGCATTGCCATAATACCCTCCACTGTGGGCATTGACATCAGCACCCTTCTGAATAAGCATCTCAGCAATCTCTAGATGCCCATTTGCTAAAGCAGCCTCAAGAGCATTGCCATAAAATCCACCTTGGGTATTAATATCAGCGCCCTTCTCAATAAGCAACCCAGCGATCTCTAGATGCCCATTTACTGAAGCAGCCCGAAGAGCATTACTATATAATCCACCTTGGGCATTGATATCAGCGCCCTTCTCAATAAGCAACCCAGCGATCTCTAGATGCCCATTTGCTGAAGCAGCCTGAAGAGCATTGCCATTTCCACCTCGGGTATTGATATCAGCACCCTTCTGAATAAGCATCTCAGCAATCTTTAGATAGCCTTTTGCTGAAGCAGCCCGAAGAGCATTGCCATACTTTCCACCTTGGGTACTGATATCAGCACCCTCCTCAATAAGCAACCGAGCGATCTCTAGATGCCCATTTGCTGAAGCAACCTGAAGAGCATTGCCATAATGCCTACCTCGGGCATTAATATCAGCACCCTTCCGAATAAGCAACCCAGCGATCTTTAGATGCCCTCTTTCTGAAGCTGTCTCAAGAGCATCGCTATGAAATGTGCCACCTTTGGCATTGATATCAGCGCCCTTCTCAATAAGCATCCCAGCGATCTCTAGATGCCCATTTGCTGAAGCAGCCCGAAGAACATTGCCATATAATCCACCTTGGGCATTGATATCAGCGCCATTCTCAATAAGCAACCGAGCGATCTCTAGATGCCCATTTGCTGAAGCAACCTGAAGAGCATTACCATAATGCCTACCTCGGGCATTAATAATATCAGCACCCTTCCGAATAAGCAACTCAGCGATCTTTAGATGCCCTCTTGCTAAAGCAGCCTCAAGAGCATCACTATGAAATGTGCCACCTTGGGCATTAACATCAGCGCCCTTCTCAATAAGCATCTCAGCGATCTCCAGATACCCTCCTACTAAAGCAGTATAAAGAGCATTACTATTAAGTCCACCTTGGGCATTGATATCAGCGCCCTTCTCAACAAGCATCTCAGCGATCTCTTGATGCCTTGTTGCTGAAGCGGCCTGAAGAGCATTGCCATATTCGCCACCTTGGGCATTAACATCAGCACCCTTCTGAATAAGCAATTCAGCGATCTCTAGATGCCCTCTTGCTGAGGCAGCCTGAAGAGAATTGCTATATCGTCCGCCTTGGGCATTGATATCAGCGCCCTTTTGAATAAGCAATTCAGCGATCTCTAGACACCCTCTTTCTGAAGCAGCATAAAGAGCATTGCCATATCGTCCGCCTTGGGCATTGATATCAGCGCCCTTTTGAATAAGCAATACAGCGATCTCTAGACACCCTGTTGCTGAAGCAGCCTGAAGAGCATTGCCATATTCGCCACCTTGGGCATTGATATCAGCACCGTTCTGAAGGAGAAAAATAGAAGAATAAAGTAAACCCCAAAGGGATGTGTGATAAAGAGCTTGAATCTCATCCGCTTCACGCCCTCGCAGATCATCAATCTGACATCCAAATTGGAAGGCATTTTGGCATAAAAGATACCCCTTAACGGACGGTATCATTGCTTTACAAGATAACTCGACGTCTTTCGCATGCTTCATCCAGTACCGCGCAGAGAAATCTGCCAGATAGTATAGTGCTCTTGCTTCTTGTGGCGAGTATAACTCATGTATAGTAAGCAGGTAGGAAAGACAAACGTCAACAATGTTAGCCTTTGCAGAAATTTCATCGAGTCCTTTAGCTAAATCTGGCTCCAGTCGGTCTGATAAGAGATATTCCTTCACTGAAAAGTGAGCAAGTTGTATTTCCGTTACTTGTTCTACCGTATTAGTATAAACCTTCACGCTTTTATGTGCGAGAACCACTAAACTGGAGCAGTATTGGATGATTTCCTCGGGAATTGGCATTCGATTTTCTGGAGTAAATGCAGGCTGGCTTGATGGATCAACAGCGATAATATCAACCGCTTCCTCAAGCTTCAAAGGCCGTTCGCTGTACGTCAAAAATTGCAGAAGGCGCTTCGCCGTGCTTAGTTGGTTCGGATGTATCCGTCGCAAAATTCGTGCATATGTCGCATCCAGCGTCTCAGGCAGGTTTTGTAGTTCTCTCCGCACAGAAGGCGGGTCTAGACATTGCTCTAATGTGTCAAACTGGCACGAGACCCAACGGAACCTATGATAAATTTAGCTGTTGAATCGGAGATGGAAGAATAGAAACCATAAGAGTATGAAACACCAGAGAGGACTACATACATTCCATCGGCCTTTTCTAGGAGGGTAGTTTCAATCTCTGCTTGGATATCCGGCCGTTCTTTCCACCTCCGCATTTCACTAACCCTGGCCTTTGTATAGGCGGTGATATCATCACTCACCAACTCACTTTGGAGTTGGATGATAGTATCTACATTTGCCCAGCCATTGAAAGAAGCCATGATATCCTGCTCGGGCCGACTGGTGACTAGTATGTGTGCGTTGGTTGATTCGTCTTGAAGACCCTTAATCCAACCCAGCAATGATTTTGATGGGTATGAACCGCTGTGTCTCTCAGATTCATCCAGCGCATCAAGGACCATATAAATCTCCTTAGCTTTCGTCAGTATGTGTCGCAAGAGCTTATCTAGCGATGAAGCATCTGGCTGTCTCGTTCCATTCCCAAAGCTAGAATAGACTGCATTGACTTCGCTGCGAAGAATGATATGCTTAGAGAATAGCTGAAAAATAAGTGATCGGATAGCGTTCTCCAACGATCTTTTCTCAACATCGTTGAAATTAAAGAAGAAGTACACAACTCTGGGATCAGAGTTGGTAGGGTCAAGATCCGTGATGATGGTTGAACTGAGGACGGTCTTGCCGCACCCGGGGATACCATTAAGCCATAGAAAAGAGTTTTCCCTTTTTTTCCATTCTGAATATACCTCACTCTCTAGGAACCACTGGCCGGTGCCTTGATAGTGCAGTCTCCGGGCTTGATTTAGATTCGTGGAAGGGTCGGGCGGTGCTAGCCAGTTTCGAATCTTATCGAGATCATTATCATCTTTCATGTTGGATGCTAATTGATGAATATCGTCCACCCTTTTACTGACTTTCTAGATATTAATACTCTTGCTAGAATATAAAAAAGATAATAAGACATAAAATAGATAGTAAGGCACTAACCACTCTGAACAAGCTCACTGAGCTTCTTCTCATTCTCTACTCTGCTTGATGCGATCTTGTATAGCAAGTCTTTTGCATAGGCCGCAGCTGTCATCGCTGCATAGCCTTGCCACTCATTGTTCTTGTGCGTGTCGGAATAGTCGCAGATGCCACGAATGACCAGACAGGGAAAGTGGTTCATCAAACCGGCGGCTTCCATTTCGAAGCAGAGAACGTCATTCTTCTTCGCAAGGGCATCTCGAATCAAAGCGTCCTTCATTAGCGTATTCGCTGAAGCGATTAGGCCATAGTGGATCGCTGGATTGTCGTCGTATTCAGTTCGATCGGGCCTTGCTATCAAAGCCAATGGGTCTTCACCACAAGCTATCGCACAAGTGGACTGATCATCTAGTGGGTGGACTACCCCAGGTTGATATAGTCGATCGGTACTTGACTCGGGCCGCTTGAATTCCCTCTTGAGCCTCGGGTTTTCCATTAAGATGTTGTTGATAGATGTATCAATCTGGTGCCCATTGAATTTGTACTGCGCAATGAGCCCGTTCACAGCGGCTCGCAGAATCGTCGGCGGCTGATTCAAGAACCCCGTGTCTTGAAAATCCTGCTCTTGTATGGTCTTTCCGAAATCATACTGGAATACGCCGCCCTTACTATTGCCAGAAGCGCTCACCACGACATCTCCAAGCCGGATGTCATGCTTGCGACTCGGTGCACCGCCGCCAATGCCAACCATCAAACCGATTCTGACGTTAGGGAAACTGTGGAGCATATCTCTCGCGACGCTAGCGGCAGACGCTATGCCGTACTCGCCGTGGGGAAGGACGGCAATGGCGATATTGTGCTTCCCGATCTTGCCTAGGGTATAGTTGTTGTTGTCGTTTGTGGACACGAATGCAGGACCTTCGTGCTTTTCATCGAGAAAGGCTTGCGCAGCAACATACTCAGTTACAATCGCGCAGATCCAGCCGATAGTATAGTCTGCATTGGCCAATTTTCGCTTAGGAGCGTCGGCCAATGGCATACAGGCATCGTCATATCTTCGACTCGTTTTCTCCTCTTGAGTGGAGATTGTATCTGGAGTGTTACTGTTTCCGTCTCCTAAAACCGTCGCCCCGGTTTTCTCGATATTATCAACTTCGTTATTAGATGCATTGCCTGCTGGTTCCGCGGTGGATGTGGTTTCATGTTTTGAGCCACGATGGATACCCAAACCCAATCTCCGCCAAAGGAACCATGTGGGCGCAACGAGAACGAGAAAGACGGTGATTGAAATCCATGCTGCGCTGTGCAACTGAGTAAAATATAGTGTAAAATTGTCCGATAGTTCAAACGAAGACATCGCAACAGTAATCTGTACATGCACAGGCGTATGGTCGTCGATTGCAGGCTAAGATGTGCCGTTGACTGTCGCTAAGATGGCGCTCTTTGAATAGGGTTTCAGACTGATTGTTTCGTAGTGCAAAATGGAGCAGGAATGTGTTCTGCACTGCATATATCGTGTTGGGGCTCAGGCCTTTCGAGAAAAAGACTCATCAACGAAGCGATAGCGTCGAGGGTTGAGCAAGTCTACGAGATCTACGAAATGTCTAACGGGTTTCATTGCTGCCTAACCAGCCATGTGCGGCTGAGTGCTTACGTTGGGCCAACTCATCATGCAGAGAGCTTGGAACTTCAATATGCAATTGATGGACGTGAGGCGGTTGCGGGGGCATTGCGGGGTAAAAGATCAACCGAAGCTGATAGCGATACCTATGGTGAAAGACCAGGAACTAGCATTCTTGGACATCCTTGGGACAATCGTTAA
Organism: Clonostachys rosea; assembly: GCA_026958235.1. Classification (NCBI taxonomy): domain Eukaryota; kingdom Fungi; phylum Ascomycota; class Sordariomycetes; order Hypocreales; family Bionectriaceae; genus Clonostachys; species Clonostachys rosea. The sequence continues at coordinate 210,376 of CP110206.1, forward strand.
AAGTATATTCGATTTCTGAGGCATGCATCTGGCCGTTAAAGCTTTTTCTCCGAGGGAATACCCAGAGGCGAGTTACGCGCTGTGCCTGCGCCACATGGGACTAGCTGACGCTGAACCCTATACAATTAATTGCTATATACTGTACGTAATTGATCATTATTTGCGTGATTACCACTGGGGTATGTACCATAGTATGTACATTACAGTATCATCGTTAGTGAACGTAGATCTACCATGCTTGGTCCATTTTTGGTTATTCTTGGCAAAATTCCAATGATAAAATTCCTTGCGCTGGATTCGCGTCAGCAGGGGTAGATGCTACAGGGAGGGTTCACTGTGGATCAGTGAAGAAAGAATATTAATTACAGCGGATAGTGGATGGAATGTGTGCAAAATCATATCAGGGGTTATTGCGGAAGGAAAAAGAAGAGGGAAAGTTAAAAAAAAAAAAAAGGACCAATAGAACAAGAGTCGTACAGGTAAGGAGTAATGAGAAGAGATGAGGGCCCGGGGTGGCTTAAAAGTTCCAAGTTTTCAAAGGAGTAGTGATTTTTGACCTATCAGAAGGGAGGTTTTCCTGGGCCAATCAGAGTGAAGGGCTTAAGTTCGGGGGTAGAGGCGGAACAACCTTTCGTCTCTTCGTTCGTTCCTCTCTTCGTTCCTCAAGGCAAAGACTGCCACGTAATTGGTCAGGTTAGATGCTCGTTGTCTGAAAACGGCGCATTGCCAAATGACGCTTTGCCAAATGACGCTTTGCCAAATGACGCTTTGCCAAATGACAATTTGCGAGACGACGTATTGACTTTCCCACCATGCACCTTTCGGCGTATACCCTAATTTGCGGTTCCTTTCTCAGTATCGCCACCAACAGAATAGAAAAATGCTTTTGTCTCTCCCCTTTTAATATAATATTTATCGCTTATCTATACCGCCCGAAGTCGTGGACTGGCTGATCTTGCTAACCTAGATATATAATATTATTGACCTCCATATAAAGCAAGGAGAGGCGGTGATGCAGCCCGACTAACCTATAGTACTCTCTAGGCCCTCTCTCTATCATTTTCTCTGTCGGGTCTATAAAGATCGCTAATATAGATGGAAATATGGCTATAGGATGAGCCGACCCAGCCCTAGCGGTTGTTGGTGTGCTAAGTTTAGTATTACTTAAACATCTAGGCCTTCTTAAATTTAATGCTAGATTTCATCTGGTATATTTGTCAGGGTGAAATATAATTCGGATTTCTGTATCTCAAAGCGCGACCTGATCGTGCTTAAGCTAGGCGGTGTCGGGAGGGGGATGAGAAGAGCTATAATGGACAGAGGCCTATATGAAGCCGGTTACGATAGCTATCCGCTGGCCTATGTGCCGACCAATGTTTCTTCCTCCTCAATCAAACATAGAATCTGATACCCTTATATCTCCTTACGTATATTGGGTGAATAAATTCGAGTGCCAGTCATATTCTCTCGATGTAAATAGTATGCTAGTTCTCCTCGGCCTCGTTCCCATTTCCAGTCTTATCCTTACTCTTATTACTGTTCCCATCCTCGCTCTCCTCAGCCTTAACCCCCTCATCCTCGCTTACACTCTCGCGCTCGTATGCCTCTGTGTTACCCTTAACCTCGCCCTTATATACCTCTGTATCATTTTCGCCCCCGCTCCCTTGTACTTCTTCATTATCCTTGCCCTCGCCCTGCACAATAGCTAATTCCAGATCATTAAGGAGTACTAAGAGGGGCCTTTCGTACCCCGGTTGGAAATTTACACATATATTGACACGATGATCCTTTCTCTTGGTAACGATAAGATCCTATACCCATCCCCTTGCTGCCACTCGACGCCTTACGTCATAGAGCAGTTGTTGCGGGATCTATGAGAAAATTTGATTATATTCCTTGATGAATATCCGCAACTCCCACTTGACCTCAAAAGGACCACGCCGACGAAAGCCTCCCTGCCAAACTGTAGGCGGCAAGGGGCAGTCCCGATAGAGTAAGCCGCTCACTTCCTGATACATTAGGCTTTCTTCTAATAAGCACCTGGGTTACTATACCTCTAATATCCGGTTCCTCCTCGCGTTTCCTCTTAGTTGACCTGCGTGATTCTTTATAAGCTACGCCTGCGCTAGCCTCCCTATCTCCGCAGCTCCCCGGTGAATACCGAGCTATCCTTTGCGAATAGGCTCTGTACTGCTCTCTATTTGCTCACTGGAAGATATTATAGCCTACAGCTGTTCTTCGTCGAGAAAAGATTGACCTAGATATTTATCGGACGGAGATATAGTAGATAATTATAAAGGGTTGATTTCTAAGCGGAATATTAATAAGAAACAGATTGAGTAGGAGCGAACGACTATAGTCGGGATATCAGACTCTATTTAAATTGATACTCTAGGCTGACCCAGGAAAACAAAGTGAACTCTACCCGGGCAGGGAGCGTATAAGGAGCGAGGTATGGAAACCAGAGCTAGAGGGTGTATACCTATACTCCCTGTTATATTTCCAATCTCCATAGCTGTATTACTATAGCTAGCTGCTATAAGCTGGTTTTATCGCTTATAAGTGTATATCATTGCCTAGAGGATATTTGAGGGTATATAATAAGCGAGTGTCGACCTATGAACATATCGAGGTATGTGATAGTCCTTCTTCAATCGGCTGCTAATACCGCCAGGTTATGTACTCTTGTTGATAACTATTACCCTCGGGGACGCCAGCTTTGACCTTGTTATATTCTCTTCATACGATCCTCCTGTATGAGGTTTCGAAGTCTAGGTATTAAGATAATGGGTGTATGGACTAACCCGGAAAGAGAATATTTTGATCTGTATCGGATGATTGTATTACCCTATATGCAGACTTCTATACTGGGAGTGGAGGCTGCTTTGAGGACTTTCAAAAGGACCTGAAGGGTGCTATTAGGCCGGATACTGAGGTACGGGATAGGGGGAATGATACAGAGGTACAGGAGAGCGAGAGAGAGGTGGAGATATAAGATAGCGAGGATGAGTGGAGCTAGTACGGATTGGTCTCTTGTACTTGTGTAGGCAGGATATGATATGCTATTGTACTTATCGGTTCTATGTACGTGCGAAGATGGATGTAAGAGTGTTAATACCTATGTCTGAACCTGAATAGGAGATATTTCTTAGCGTATAATTATAACCGACTTCATGCAGCTCTCTGTGTATACTGTCTCTTGAGGCAGAGGACTGTGACTCTCCTCACCTGTCTTTCGTTATCGTGTTTGTTACCTGGTTGGTGGCAGTCTCGGGGTCCGGTATACTGTAGTTGGGATAGAGGGATGTCTAGTCGATCCGCGTATTGCTATATGTACTCGAGCCGCCGGAGGAAAAGGGGTGTGCGCTCTTAACCGTCTGGCTTTCAGCTGTCTTCGCTACAGACCTCCTCGTGCTACTCTCTGAAAGGACCAGAGGCTGACGACTGGCGCCGCCTGCCTAGGCAGCTTATCTTATGTTGTATACTGCTTATAATAGCGGCCGGGATATATTATCCTGCTGACCCCTTTTCAGACCGTGGGTGGGAGGGGTATTATCTTTGTATACTCACGGTTAACTTGCCTGTACCCCTCCAGATATTGGCTCTTGCCAGACGGCGGCTGCCGAGGGGGCGTAGGCATAGGAGAGGGATCGTTGGCTCGGCTTGCTGAAACTGGCCATGTGCAGGAGTCACTAGCCGCAGGTCGTGCCCCGGGATCGGATTTGGTAAGCAGTCCTTCCCTCCCCTCTGGCAGCTGCTCCTCTGCTATATTCTGCTCGACCCTTCCCTCTCTCTCGCCAGACACCGTCGTCAGCCGCTTCGGCCACAGTCCCCAGCTCGATTCCCCCCCCGCCCCCTCGACTTTCCTCTGCATTTATATTTGTTCGAGGACTCCCCCTTGGTAGAATGGCACTCCAGGCATTACGCCAGGGCATGCATGATGGCTATAGGTTCGCCTTCGCGGGATAGACGTGCGCTAATGATTTCTCCATACTATTAACTAGCTGAGCTTTCTACTCTATGCCCACCAATCATTCGCCTATCTCGAAAAAGTATTTTCTTTGCAGAGCGCTGGCGGGTGAAAACAAAAGGTGATGAGGAGAGTAGGCACAATTTTGAAGTTAGGCACCAACCCAACCCTGCATTTCCAGCAGCTACATACCCTATAGCGCCATTCGGTTATCGATTGACTACTGAGCGGCAACTCTTAGCCAATCATCGAAGGCTCGAAGTCCTCTGAAGTTCATCTCTCATTGGCCTGTCAATTACTCACGTGATCTTCTCACTAAAAGCTCCATCCCCTGCATATCACTCCTGCCTCCGTCCGATATCTGTTCCCGTCGATCGAACGCCTATTCTACATCTCAGGCGACATGCGAAGACAGGGGTATCCCCCACACGCGCGATGCACTAGACCAGCTGATGCAATAGACCAGCTTAGACAAGAAGGTCAGTTGCGCCTGTTTGTCGCTTTATAGCAAGATGGGCTTGAGTCGGCGAGAATATTACTTTCGCATGCTGGGATTGTTCAAGATTATGGTTCTCAGGACGAGCAACAAGAATCTCTTGTTTCCCATGCCTGTGGCTGTAATGATGAATCCACACCCATTTTACACCCCTTTTTTGAGAGCCACGCGATAGTTGGCACAAGCTATCATCTCGCACCCAGGGCATCGAAACGCAAATCGAGGGGTGCGCCGCTGACAACGTTGACAACTGTTAGGCCCTGGAATTTGCTCCCACCATGCGCGGTGTCGGCATGATCCACCCTGCCTCTCCGAATATCTCGGTCTCCCCTTGTAAGGTTTTCTAGCCTCCCCGGCTCCTTGCCCCTTCCGTCTTGACTTGTCACTTTCGCGCTGAGCCTCAGACTTAGCCTTAGCAGCTGCCTTCGCTTGACGCGCTCTTTGTGCCTCTGCAGCTCTTGAGGCTTCATCACTTCTTCGGCGAGCTTCAGCCTCCTGTGCAGCTTTTTCTCGTTGTTGTCTTTCTCTTCGGGCTTCTGCAGACCTTCTTTGTTCTTCCTCATGCTGTCGCCTCTGCTCAGCCCTGCTGGCCCAATCATATTGGGAATCTGCAGCAGCCTTTTGTCTGAGTACCTCCCGGATCCCTTCTTGAGCCTTCTGCAGCAGCCCCTTCTTCTGTTTGAGAACGGATATGTGTTGTTCAATCTGTGCGTCGATTACAAGCATGCCTGTCATTCGCGCCGTGGCGCTGCGGCCTCGTTCCTCTTCTTGTTCCGGTGTTAATCTCCATAAGAATCCGAACCAGCCATGCCTGGCTGCCTCATCACGCTTGTCCTTTGCAGTCTCAGCCTTAAGCCTTTCAAGAGCTGTCGTCTTTTCCTTTACTTTTGCTTCTGCCGACAATAAATCCTTTTCAATGCCAGTCATCTGCTGAGTTAGTGTCTTTAGCAGGCTTGCTAGCTCCTCTTGACGTTGTCGGTGCTTGCGCATTTCATTTGTCTCCGGAAATTGGCTTGGCTTCTTGTTGCTGAATGTCCATGGGCTATGTGTCTCAGTATGTGTTTCTTGAGCGCTATTTCGACTGGTGTCCGCCGCTCTTGGCGGTTGATAATGCAAATCATACTGCCGGCGTTTGAAAGGATCGGATAGCGTTGAGTAGGCATCATTAAGCTAGGAGGCGGCCAGCACTTACTCTTCAATTCACAGGCTACACACCTTCTGAAAATTGGCAGTCGCATTGGGATCGTGGGGATTCTTGTCCGGATGCCTCACTTTGGCCAGTCGTCGGTAGGCCGACTTGATAGCGTCTGGCTCCGCCGTTCGTGGTAATTCTAGTACGCTATAAAAGTCAACGCTTGCCATGGGTAGACCAAGTCTCGAAAATCTCGCAGGTTTATAAATCAGAACACGAAATTGATGACAAATGTTTGATGATAATGTGAGAGCTTGATAGACAGATGAGGGGTAGGGGCCGGATGGTTGGGCCGTTGAGACCTGAGCGGAGTAGGCTGAAAGCCCGTGAACTAAACTCCACCGCGCCGCAGATGTAATAGCTTATCGATAAGAACATCTTAGCGTTTACGTTTCGGGGTTTCTACATGATCCCAGCTTCTCTCATAAATGATGTTTTTCTCCTCCGTTCCCCACCCCAGATTCGGCATTTAGGCCTTTGCTACTCTCATAATATACAATCGGCTAAAGAAGATAGCCGGGAAAATCCCGCCGATATTTCCATCAATACTGAAGGTTGAGATGTAGTCTGCATGCATTTCAAATGCTGTCCTGAGGTCTGTTGGAGAAATATAGGGAACCGATTATGGAAGGCATGCAAACTTGATCATTCGATTATCTTTGCACTGCTGCGCGACAAAGGATTGTAAACCCAACCTAGCCATTTACTGCCACGGCGCGATGACTGCTCAGCTGAGCTAGTTGGCTTAAGCCCTCTTCTAAAACCCTAAGCTTCTCACTCACTCGAGCCCTCTCTATAGCTATCTCGGGACTCTCCCCAGCCAGTCGCTGAATTTCTGCATCACTTAAGTCGCAAACTAGATCCAGGTATAACATGTCAGGGAGTTTTTGAATGAGATCCCGCTCTATTGCGTGAACGCTGAGCTCGTTAATGAACCTCTTGAGCGCAACCTAGCAATAGTGTTAGCCTAATCGATTCCTTAGCCGTCAGAAGCGGCAGAGTAGTGCCAAAGCTACGACGGATAGTTTATAAGATCCGTGCATGCGCAACAGGTCGGCATACCTTATAATAGGCTTCCATCATATCAATCGCTATCGTGGACGCATAGTTTTCAACATTTGGCTGAGTTGATTTTAGTATTGCCGAAAATAGCTCAGCTGCCACGAATTCCTTCTTTGTGAGCTTCGTGGAGCTCGGATCGCAGAAACCCTCCATCGCACTCCTTAGTTTGCGCTCAAACCTCGCTTGCTGAGCGTTCTGAATGTTATCAGTGAAATAATGATTGTATGTGATGGGATGCCCTTTGGTATGTGGTTCTAAAAGCTCTGAGAGCTTCTTCGCAACTGAGGCTTCAAGTTCGGCAATTTTCGGCTCGAGGAATTCCACTGTAAGGCGTTCTGCGGTCTCTTTATCTGCAACAAATTCCAAAGCTGCTAGAACCGTCACACGTACGGATGACTGTATGCTGGCAACATACTTCTGAGCTAAGGGCCCCCATGGCCGACATTGTGCACTGAATATCTCACCCACAAGGAGGGGGTTGAATGTCCCAGGAAGTTCACAGCCTCGATTGGTTCGTATAAGCTCGTTGATCTCTCGAACATATGTAGACCGGAGAATCTTTGGAGGATGAGCTTCCGTCGAGACCGCGTTCTCGGCATCAACAATAGTTTTTTGTGTGGCCCTGGAGGCGCATAGTCTGTGCGAACCTAATTAATATGCTCTGAACCTGGGCACGGAGCCTCGTCTTACATCCACTGAGTGTAGTCGAATCACCAAAGAACGTTCGATTAGAATAGTCTCCGTCAATCGATGCTCTGACTAGTGTGGTGAATTCCTGACTAATTCGTAAAAGGTACCGCCTCTGCTCGCTAATATTGTCTCTTGCTTGTCCAAGCCTGTCTAACAGTCTTTGGCAATCTACAATCTTAGACTTGATGTCCTTGAGGACCAGAGGTAGATGTGTCAAGATTTGCTCGTGTAGAACTTTGCTCAGTCTACTCCGCAGCGCATCGATGCCTACTTGGCCCGGGTCAAGCGACGCCCAAACTCCCTGCGAGAAGAACGCCCTTTCAGTGGCATCGCGCTCCGCATTGGACGCGTGGCGGGTGTGGTAGTCACGGTTTCTAACAACGTGCCACCCAAGCCGAAAGCTAACGTCGCTATTCTGTGCTAGGTAGACGTAAGCCTGCTCGCTCTCGGAACCCGCATGTAATGTATCAGGCTTGGTAATGAGACCAAGTGTTCGGTACCCTTCAGGGTCCTTTTCCCTCGCGCGCTGGGTGACCTGTTGCAGTGCAAATTCGCTTTTTGCGGAGACGACGGCAAGTATGATGCTCCTGCGCTGCTCCATATATGACAAAACGAGTGACTCAACAAGTTTGGCATCCTCCAATGATTGGTCTTTGTTGCCTGCCATGAATAGGCCCGGAAGATCAACGAGAGTGAGATGAGGCTGGGTTGGGGATGACACTTCCACTCGTAGGACGTCACTGCAAAATACTTTGTCCGTCCCTGTGAGCCCCATGACCTCCATTGCATCTTGAATAACTGCACCAAGATCTAAATCCTTCTTGTCAGGCTTGAACTTCTCCAATCTCTGGCGCTCCTCATCAGAGCGGCCTGGTCCGGGAATAATGGAGACACTCGGGCCTTCGTCTTGCTGGTGGGAGGTGTGTCGAAGGATCAGCTCGGTTGCAAAGCGAGTACAGAGGGCGTCTTTAGTTGGGAAAGCCAAACCAGATATCGCCTCTAGGACGGAGCTCTTCCCGGAGGACTGGTCCCCACATACGATGATCTGCGGAAGCTCAACATATTGACTGATGCCTTGTGAACGTAAAGAATCGACAATGTTGAGGATGTCGCGGCCACCTCTCGACTGTAGATTGAACTGCTCCTGCCCTTCCATTTTTCGACGCTTGAAGTGAGGTATGGAAGATTGCATCCAGCTAAATTGCTTACATGGTATACAATATATAGGTGGGCTGAAGGTAGCATTATGCCGAGACACGGTAACACAATGTAAATCATTTAGAGACTGTTGCTTAGATTAATAACGACAGTCATGCTGTATCGTGTAATATGCCCAGGAATATTCATAGGCTTATGCCGAGAACCCGAGACACGGTTCTAGATTGCGGGGCGTCCGCAAGACATTGTTCATCTCACCGCTTCTTGGAATGTGCTTGGATATTTAGTGGCTTGAGTTTGAGACGTCACATTTCTACCATCGCTCCTAGCACTCGTGTAATGCTGAGTTAGAAAGTGGCCATCGAGAGTTGGCTGAGTAGCTTTGCCTTCAAACACACCGCTTTAGAAAAGCAAATACCATAGAAGCTGAGTTATTATATATTGATTCCCAACCAGCCACGTTGGTTGAAAGTAAAACCTTATCTCGTGTCTATTAACTTCTGAGATGAGACGTTGTTTTAGACGCAATAATTCGCCAACCTGTGCCAGTAATGGCAAGTGAAAAACGACGAGACAAGGGACAACTAAGCAGCAATATGAAAGACGTCCCAAATAAGGGTAGAATATTTATCATCTAGGTTATTTCAAAATCCTTCATGTAAAACTTATCCCGTGGTCCGACCCTGCCTAGACTTCCTCCCAGCCCGTTTGCCATTTTTTAACTTTGTACTGTAACGAACCTGAAGGCTTCCCTGAGATCGCCGTTGTGGAAATTTATCACTGAATTTTTCGTGGATTTCTGGCCAACGAAGCTGCTGCTCTTCCTTCAATTCGACGATGAGATCGTCCTCCTCACGAGTGAAACCATGACTGGCCGGACTTCGCTGTGTTCGGTGCGGCCTCTTTGCTAGTTGATTTTGGAATTTGGTGTTGCTACGTAAGCCTGGTGCATGTCCACCGACATACGGCTCCCAGCGGAACTCCAGTTGAAAGGTCACTTTACCGTTCACTGCCAAGCGTTTGAGCTTGGCCCCTTGCATGGGCCATTCCTCATATCTTGCAGCTGGCTTTGCCTCATCAACTGCGGTAAAGGAGCTATGTGATGACACCGAGCTTGCACTACGAGCTGGCGTGCGCAGTCCCGATGAATTGACCATTTGTGTGGGGTTGGCGAGACGTTTGCTGCGGCGATGTGGCCTGGGGCTGGACTGAGACCCGCCCAATTTCCGACGTTTGCATGTAAGGGGAGGATCGGACCTGTCCGCTTCATCAACAGAATTATTGCTTGCCTGTTCCCGTTCACCACGGCAAGGAGAGGGGCAATAGCCCTCGTCATCGTGTATAGTAGCATCAGAGCCAGAGCTTGAGCTGACATCAGAATCAGAATCGCCGTGGGAGGCTAGGTCTTGCTTCGCTGCCCAGTTAGGAGCTGACTAACGCCATCATCGATAGCATCCTCTACGTCGCCGTACGCTTCCTCTTTTTCGTGGATGTCCAACGATAGTGAAGTGAATGGTACGAGACTATCCTCCCTGTGCTGCCGTATAACGCTATCGGAGTCGGAGCTGGACTGAGAATCGGAGCGACCCTCCGAACAGCTCCCCAGTGTACTCTGTGAATCATCTCGTGTCTGCCCCATCCCGTTCTGAGGCGGAATGGCTACAACATTGGAAGCCTCGCAGCTCTCAGAACAAGACGCCTCCAGCGTCTCCGGAACGCGGCCTAGTGTGACCAGCCCAGTATAGCCGGGGCTACCCGACGAATGGCCAAGCACGTCACTGCTGGCTTGCGTGCTCGTCGGTGTGCGGGAAAGCAAGACATTCGGACCTGTTACAGCCTCCTGGCTTGGCCGACTCGCACCTGGATCAAGTAGCTATGGGTGGTTGGCATCATTGGGAGATCCTGCACAGGATGGTCAGCCACGTTCGAACGCTTTTGTAAACGGCATGCCTCAATCACACTTACCCGTAGGTGACAGAACAAATGAGCTCTTCTTGATAGATGCAAAGATTGTGTCGATCGACGGAAGAGTATCATCTGATCTCGAGCCATCCATATCCCGAGAGCCATCGCAAGTCGCTTCTTCATCTGCATCAAATGTGCTCTCATCATCAGACGAAATGCAGATTGGCTCATGAGATACTTGGTCGCAGAGAGCCGACGAAGGGGGTGAGGGAAAGGAGAGTTCTGGGGAGGAGCTGGATTTCTGCTGTTTCGCGTGATCGGCATGCTCCAAACCAGGAACAGCTGGAGGAGTCCAGGAAACCATGTTGTTAAGATTCACAAAGGGTTCCATTATATGAGGAGGACGGTTTTATCAGCATTGCCCTAAAGACTCTCGTTTGCTAAGGGCATCGGGCGCCTTATATAGGCAAAAGATGTTAGGGTTGCCCCCAATCACGCACCTCCCCCCCTTCCCTTGCCCCTATTCTCGTCTTCGCACGAATGTGCTCTCGGACCTTTACAACAATTCATGTCCGAGATACGCACACCCCACCATGCCCGTCAACCATGAAGTTGCTTGGCCGCATCCTACGTATAGTGGTGGCGAAGTATTCCAGCCTCGGCGCTGCCTGCTGTGACTAACATGATGCGAACTCGCTGACCCTTTCCCCTTGCGCACCGATCCTTGTCTCTGACATGTGCTGCCTTGCGCCCACGCCGATGAGCGGGCGGCCGACTGTGCAAAGCTAGTTCAAGGCTCGTTGTCTTTTTCTCGTATTGGTCCATCCTGCGTTTTGACCAACGAGTGGCCGCCTGACGGCAAGGGACAACTCAGCTTGACAGGGGGAGCTCGAACTTTGTGCCATATTCGTTTAGCCGAGTCAGCTTTACATCAACTGATCGTGCTGGCCTCTCACGTCATCGCAGCTGCTGAGTCGTCGCGAGAGGCACAGGAGCGGTCGAGCCCAGAAAGAGCAGGTAGTGATCGAGGGAGGATTTCTCAGCAGTGGTGTGTTTGCCGCCCCCTGAGCAGGGAGATGGCGACCAGCCGCGTCATAGTTTCCTACATCGCGATCTCCGCCCACTCTCTGCGAGCCAATCGGTGGCCTCTTTGTCCTAGATGCCCCCTGGAACAACTGCGCTGGGTACTCGACAATCAGCCCGAGATAGCACCGTACTCCATCATGCCATTGGGGCTGTTGGTGAGCATTGCGGCATTTCTGCTACTGGCTGGGTCAGGGGATGAGGCCGCCAGCCGTGGAGAGCTGATCGGGACTCCTCGCCCCTTGCTAATCAGCCGCCCTCATCTGGTGGCAGAACGGCGGCCGACTGTGCAGCAGTGACATATCGGTCAGCACGATGCGGAAGCTGAGGCCCTGCGCCATGCCAGAAGAGACCATCCTCATGACACTCTCACGACTTTGCCGCTGCTGATGCCCTAGCAGCCCTCGAGCAGGGCGATGACTCGGACCCCGTCCACTCCGTCGTCGTGCGTCAGGGGTTATAATAAGCCACTGCGGTATTTCTGCCATTGGCTGGTTGTTTGTCGGAGGCCTCGCAGGAAGAAGTACCGCCGTGAGATGCGTTGCTTGAAGGCCTTGTAGCGCCATGAAACGGATGCTTGGAGATGCACCGTCAGAATGTTGGGCATCATGAGCACCCTGTGATGATAGAAGAGAGACGAGAGCTGTAAAGAAGGTAGAAAAAGACTGGAATGGCTCGAAAGAAGATAATAAAAAACGGTGAACTTTGATCTCCTCTTCGAGCGCCTCATTCTGCTTCGCACAGTCTGCCATCGAGTATGGTGACCACCCCCTCTAGATGCCAAGGGGGAGGGGCACTGCCATTCCAACAGGCCAGCGGCTGAGGCGTCATCAAGTCGGGCGAAAGGGAAATTACGGGAGAGGCGGAGGCGATATGAGGCAAGGGCGGAGCGGTGGGAGAGGAGAAATGTCAAAGATACATCTACACAGCGTCGAGGATGGGAGTCGTCTTATATAGAAGGAGGCACGTGATCATGCTGACGGAGGTGCGGCAGCGTGCGCACCTTACCTGTTTGGGGGAGGCCGCCAAACCGGAGGGGGAAGCAGCGCGTCCGCGATTACTCATTAGAGGAGATGGCTGACTAAGTTTTCGGAATTTAGTTAGCCCGTGGACATTCAGTTCCACGTGTCCCCCTCCCAAGATAATTCAAAAACCCATACAAACAAGAACGTGCTATTGGATACGACATGGTTCGGTAAGATGACTAAGGTAGGTTCATCGCCCTTCGGGCGCTGTACAAAGCACCAGTTACTAGGCAGGCCTACGATGCTCTAGAATTCTACAGCAAAGCCCCTTCAGCATAGCATGACTATATCACCGTGAAAAGAATCTGCATAATAGCTCGTCGTCTTGAAATTAGAAACAATTCGGACAAAACTTGCGGCCGACTGGCTGAGTTACAAATGGGTTAGGCTTCCTTATACGCGCACTGGTTGCGCAACACGTGACTCTTGCATGTGCACCTAGGTGCATACCTATTGGCCCCCCTACAAGGTGGTGGGGTCAAGGCGTGGCGGAGTCAAAGCACGCACAGGCCCTCTCGTCTTGATGTATATAATCATCTTCTTGCCGCATGTTCATCTATTCCCTTGCGCCAGTAATGATGTCTCTGCCAACCGTCCCCATCCAGCTCACGTAAGCACGTACCGGCTGCCTTCGACCTCCCCGTTGTCCTTAGCCTTGCCTAAATTATCTTCTCACTCGCCTGAAGATGTCGATGCCTACAGTCACCACTATCCCGAACGAGATTTTATTTTGTATCGTAGAAAATGTGGAAGGAAAGGATATTCAGTCGATGATTTTTACCTGCAAGACGATCGACAAGAAACTTCTACACAGCCATGTCGGGGCTCTTCGACTGAATAAGCGCTTTTCTGAATTTCTGGATAGCCATATCAGTACTCCACAAGTCATTGAGAAGGACCATATCCGTTCATTCCTGCCCTTCATCTATGGAGCAGTCATCTATTATAAGGACTGCAACATTTTGCCAATTTTTAAATCAGTAATACAGATACTGGACTCTATTGGGATAAAGGAGATGATTATTCCAGCTGCTCTTTTTATGGGAAGCTCAAAGGCAGAAGGACAAAAGTTTGATGAGGCCATTTCACTACTCTTATGGGCTGAAAAACAAATCCAAGGCATCACCTATCAAGGTGGACGAATGTATATGCCTCGCCGAATCACCGACCGCATTTGGGAGGTATTCGCAGTTCGCCCAACGGAATGGGGAGCAGGGTGGGAGCATATTGCGCCAATGATGACGTGGTATTACAGCGTCTACATATGCCAAGCTCCAGTCCAAGCAGGCACCAGAAATGCGAGAAGAATGAAGTTGTCGGGGGAAGGAGGATCGCAAATCAAGCCATCGCCTAGGAAACAATGCGCACATGGTCTTTCGAAGAGGCGGGGGAGTAGAAGGACATACACATAGTCACAACCGAGCTGTACTAAAAGATATAAACCACCCATCAAAGTCGAGTTGCCCGAGGCAGTGCTAGGATGTGGAACACAACTGCGACGAGGCGCCTAACGATCCCAATGCTTATACCACTGTTCTATTAGCCATCAGAACATCATTCTCGCCCATATGCCCCCCAGCATAGGGAGGGCACAGGCTACTAGACTATTGCGTCTGCTACAATTTTACAAGATGCAAGCTTATCCCAGATCTTTTCTTGTTCCATTGCGAACTCGGTTCAAGGGATGATACGTCGTGGGTAGGTCCGGCCGGTGGGGTCTATCACGTCTCCTTGTATTGTCAAGGAACGGTCAGTTACGGCCTCCACAGCCAGGCTGAGCGAATGGCATGTTTCGAGGTATTGCTGGAGTGGCAGCGGTTGAGATGCGCTTGCGCGTTCCTCGGCTTCTCGACGTCGCTGTTGCTCTTCTTCGCGTTATTGATGTTCGTACTAGGCATTATGTTATGCAGCTTCTCGTGGACTCCTTTCCTGCAGTAGTTCGGCCCGTAGTTATTCAATGTTAATGCCGTCCATGGGCCTGATGTGTCGTATGGAGGGGGCTGACGCTTAGTGTTGATAATCGGCCGGTGGACGCGCGAAGAGATCAAGCGCAGCCTGCACAGCCACATCTAATAACGGAAGCCAAACACGTGATGTGGCTCCATAGTGGCTACTCCATGACTAATATTCTACTCGCTTGTGACGAACATCGACGCTCAATTTCGAGCGCACCCCCGGCACACCATCATCCGAGAATGTGGAGTCTATGAATAATGCTAGCAGATGACAAATTTGTTAGTCAACCGTAATGTCGCCATCCTTATCAATGCCAACTGATGATTGGGTTGCCTAAATGCCCCCTGCTCTGAGCTCAAGCTATTTCAGGCAGTAGCTGCTCCACCAGAACGTGAGCGTTCATTATGGTCACCGTTTTCTTATTTAGGAAGGTGGTCTAAAGTGTATAAAAATCATTCTTCGTAAATGGAAATCTCTAAGAGCAACGGGTGCTTTGAAGAGATACATCAGGTTCCAAAGATGGAGGCCAAGGGATGACCTTTTGAGAACCAATGCTCCTAGAATGCGAGGACAAGACGGGATCCCGGATTTTCCCATTGGGTATGGCTGTATGTGCTGAAGTATTGAGCAGAATCTCGTCATATGGCATCAAGACAAGCACTACTCCGTACACATGAGAACAAAAAAAAATACATACCAAACGTAGCTATTTCAACTGGGCTAGTCTGGGCTTTGTAATTGCTAAGATGAACAGCAATTTGAGCATCTAACATGACAGGCGTTATAACGGGATTGGTGGTGGCATTATTTCAGCCCTTTTCTCCCGAAGTAATCACTATTCAATCATGACTGATGTTGATAGTCCTGTTCCTGACCATGTTGAGAGCTAGAACACCAGGTAGATAAATATGAGGGGTTCCGCTGCTGTTGTAAATAGATTTTTTTTTTACTTAAAAAAGAAATAGGGAGATTGACGGTTTGGCGACTGAGGAGGGACGGGGTCTAGGGTAGGTCGGAATGTAACCAATCAGCGTTGTTCTGAGCGGGGCGATCAGGTTGTCTTTACTATGCAATGCGAGTCACAGCCAACGTGCGAGCAATGAGGAGCTAGTTTCAATGAAGACGTAGGCAATGGCATTGATAAGTGTCTAAAGGCTTGTTCTAGCTAAGCAAATGAATATGTATATATACCGGTGGCTCACGCAGGCTCACTGGCGATCCAAAGTGATCCGAATCCTACTGGTGGAAAGAAGTGGGGTATGCCACATGATACTTGGTGGCATATGCTTTGTTCATAATAGAGACCTTTGTTGGATTTCACACATTAGATAGGCAAAATTGTGTAGTTGTATTTTTCTAAGTTATGCATCTCCGGTGCTTCCTGAGGGAATAATTATGCAAATTGGTATACGCCTCTCCTTTGAATCTCGAGTAGGAAGAATAAGAGGCATGGGGTTTTAGCAGAAGAGTGATATTAGCGTTCGGCAAGGAGTTTAGCCGTGAATCTACTTTGTGACTTCTGACTCTGTTATTTGTAAAGGTTAAAGTTTCAACCTAAAGTGAGTTATAACGGCGTTATCTATTTGCGTATATTGTGAAGCTGGTTATTCTTTTTTATTGTGCTAGGTTGAAAGCCTTTTTTTTTTTTTTTTTTTTTTTTTTACAAAAGTGCAAGTTGGATCATATATTGCGCGTTTCTTCTACAGATTTTGCAGGGATGAGGCGTTCTTACTATGTCCAAACCCGGTTGATAAGCTGTCGTATTCGTTACCAGCCTCTCCGGTACCAAGGGCATGAGACAGCCTTTTGGCTTAGAAACCCATTAGAAGAAACCTCCGACGGCAATGGAAACGGAAACATACGACGACAAAATAGCTCTCTTCGTTTCGCGGATGCAAGATGCCGCCGTTCCCACTAGATGCCGCAACCGCCGCAACGGGCAGGGCGGCGTTTTCGTATATATTGATCATCTTCAATACGGGAGATATGTTGACAACATCTTGGAAGAGAGGTTGGAGATCGCAAAATTCAATGTCATGACGAACCCGCAACATCATATACACCCTCAGATCGTCTTTGATTTGACTTCGGGCATTTGAGTTAGATAATAAGGGTTATTTGTATTTAGGTGCCGCTCTACCGATAGATTCCCCAGGCGGCTGGAAAGTATTGATACATTGGGGAGAGTCTAAGGTATTTCTAGAATCTGTACGGAAACCACGGCTTAAATTTCAACGCGTGATAGTTGTACTGTTCGAAAAGAATTGAGGTAATTATTCGAATACCAAAACCTCACTTTATTATTGCTTGCAGCATATCACAAGCCTAACAACCATGATTTACTCATGAGTCCGCCACTACTTAATTCTCTTGCCTGTACTCCTATTAAGGTTTAGAATTGCCATAAATTGATGTTGATGCATTCAACTCGCCGCATGACAATCAAATCTCACATTGGTGTGTGATACCGAAGGCGCGCTGGACTAGGTTCGCAAAATAAGCTTCCTTAACATTTTCTATCTCTGATTTCGAATCGACACCTCTTCCTATCCAAACTAACCCCCTCCTCCTTCTCCTAACTCAATTTTTCTCACAGTATCACAGTCAAGAGATGCTATACCTAGCTACTCCTGAACCGGCAATACCCTTG
The DNA here is from genome assembly GCA_026958235.1 of Clonostachys rosea. Taxonomy (NCBI): domain Eukaryota; kingdom Fungi; phylum Ascomycota; class Sordariomycetes; order Hypocreales; family Bionectriaceae; genus Clonostachys; species Clonostachys rosea. The sequence goes on from CP110206.1 coordinate 227,563, forward strand.
GTGTCAGAAGCTACCCAACTCACCCTCTTCAAGATTGCGGGCAACGAATAGATATCGCTTTCGACACACAAAACCCAATCCTATCGGCGCTGGTCCTCTCAACAACTAGCAACTCTTCACCGTTACGGCCCTCCTCCCCCAACCGGGCGGGATCCCCAGGCGAGACTGACAACGACAAATGCACGAAATATCATCATGCGTGAAGTTGAAGCGAATTATCCATTTTCGTTCTGTTTCCTGCTGTGTTTAGTCAAAGCTGTGATTTCTCCTTGGTAGCTGCAAATCCAGTTCAGTCTGTATGGCGACCGAAGTGGTTACAATCAATTGACCAATTTGAACAGGACGAGGGGGCGCAAAGACAAAGATACAATACAGCCTGATTTCAACTCGTACCTGCAAATGCAGGTTAAGATTATGAGACAAGGCATCAAGGTTGTAAAAGAATACTTTAGAACATCAAAACCAGCTTTTTCTGCTACGCTGGTTTCATCCCTGTAATTCACGTCTCGCCAGTTAGAAACAAGTGTATCAAGCTGAGCTTGGGGTTGCTCCCTGAACGGTCCATGAAAGTGTGGGTGACGAATGCAGCGAAAGCTGCCTAAGGATCTGATACTTCTGTACAGCGTTTTGGCGGTTCGGGTCGTATTTCCGGAGGTCCCCAGTAACAAAAAGCCTTGAATTTTAGGTAAAATAATGTGGCACTTTTCATTCATTATGCAACCTTTTAGCATGGGGTATTTTAATATAATACGTTTTGGCATGAGACGTTTTGGCATGAGACGTTTTGGCATGAGACGTTTTGGCATGAGACGTTTTGGCATGAGACGTTTTGGCATGAGACGTTTTGGCATGAGACGTTTTGGCATGAGACGTTTTGGCATGAGACGTTTTGGCATGAGACGTTTTGGCATGAGAAGTTTTGACATGAGACGTTTTGATATGAGAAATTTTGATATGAGACGTTTTGACATGAGACGGTTTAACATGAGACGCTTTCGCGTGAGACGATTGATTGCATAGTTATCTTTTTTAGGCTGATTTGGTAATACAAGCCGACTCTACCAATCATGTTCTTTTAAGATCCACTGTTCCATGTTAGTGCCATATCCTCAACTCTATCAATTGCCCAAACTGGTCGAAAGACAACACAATTGATCTGGTTTAATGTATCCGATGAAAGATGCACACGATAACGAGCCCCCTGCCGCCGAAAAGCTGTTGCATGCACAAGTCGAGTCGGATCCCGCTCCTATATATGACGAAACTGCCGATTTCTCAATAGACTCTTCTATTGAGGCACTATGCCTGGCTCCCTGCTGAGATGGCTAGTCTCGAGAACAGCGATGCAGAGGCAAGGAATGAGAGTGCCAGCACAAGTCCGACCGCCGAGGATCCTCCCACCCCTCCGGTAGTTGATGAAGTATCCGTGGATGAAATATCCGTGGATGAATGGGAAGCTGTTGAAATTATAGGCGAAGAGTTGATCAACGAGAGCTACACTATACAGTGGAGTGGAAACCAACCGCCGTGTCAGAGGAGGATTGTGGGAACATGGGTGAGTTGGTCGAGGAGTGGAAGAAGTCAAAGATACGTCTATAGAAAGGTACCAAGAGGAGCCGGACAAAGCATCATGGCTGGAGGACTGACCATCGGAACCCACAGCATTCCTGGATACAGCACAGAGAGTTTATATCCTCACCAACAACAACAAGTTCGCATAATTCAGATTCACTCATCCACATTAGAGGCCAGGTAATCTCGTAGCGTAGCTCTCCGTCAATGTATTCTCGGCCTACAAACTCATCATTCTTATTAATAGGATAGGATAGATTGATTCTTTCTTTAGGTCTCTAGGTCTAACAGCTCTGACTATCTCTAGTATTTCAGATGATCTAAACTTAGTCGTGAAATCCTATATATGCTCTTCGTAGTTTAATGGTTATGATTTAGATCGAGGATTGGCTTAAAGGGGGTCAGATATCTACTCCCGTCCAACACGCCCAGCCCTTAATAGACCTTGATCATCATCAACAAACCCCTTAAAATCATCAGAGGCAATAACGACCGGTTGGTTAGGTTGTAGTGAATCAATGCTTTTTAATAGTTATTCCATCTTGGTCGTCTAAATCGCCTTGTCTATCTGAATTGGCATTTGCTTGTAATTCTAAATAGTTGTCTAACCCAAGAGCATTTGAACCCCCCGGCTCATCGGAATTAGCGAGAGTGTGACGAATCACTAAGGATTTTGGAGAGGTCACGCCTTACACCCTTCCTTTCCCCAGCTTCACCGAGTAACCTTCCTGGTTGAATATTCTCTATCTATCCCTCATTGGCATCAATGCACCGGTTATCTTCGATTTAAATTGTATTCCCACGCTTAAGTTTTACCTCGGGGCATTCATCAAGAGGTTGTTGAAATGGTTCATGATCTTGCAGATACTTAATGAATAAGTCCCCGAAATAAGACGAGTAGCCAGTCCAGTCATTGATAAAAAGGACCAAATAGGCCCCTTCATAATTTCCTTTAGCTAGTCGATTAAGGGCATGGCCAACTAGGTAAGAATTTGGACTTCGTGGAGGTTGTGATATGTTTTGAAGTCCGTTTGTATGGGTATCTAGCTTTAAGATGAGCTTCCAGATTTCAGGGGAAAAGAACGCCGGCCAGGGAAGGAGCCACGCGCGCATTCAGCCGCACCTCCCCGCGACCTCGCAACCGAGGCCGACGTCGATTCAATTACCGACGTGTTAGAGAAGATGCAAATCAACATGAACATGCAGTTAGATTCATCACCAGCGATTCGGCACAGGCGGGTGCGGCCAGGGCAGCGGCCTCTTGCGAATTTTATCACTAACGCCCCACTTTATGAATCCGACGACGATAACTCTGACGACTACGGATCACAACAAACGCCTTCAATTAACGCGTCACAACAGCCTAAGTGGTGTCATTTCTGCGGCACCAGAGGCGCAAAAGCTCACTACGCCGACAAATGCGGACTTATGATCGAAGAAGCCCAAGACGGGCTGTGACGATACGAGTTCAAAGGATATATGCAAGCCAGGGAGCTGTTCGAGCGGCTTGAAAACCTCGGAGAGCCGGCAGGCAGTTTTTGATGACGGGCAGATCAGAAACGTATTGGGACGCTCGAGTCGCCACTTGCCCTCATGCCTGAGCAGCTTCCATCCTCGCTCGTCAAGCTTCCAAGGCTGGTCTTTTCGGCGAAACTCAATTACCTCGTTTGCTACATCGTACCAGTGGACATGGTTGTGGATAAAACGACTGGGAAAAGCCCCGTAAAACACACGCGATGGAACAAGCTCCCATGCATTTTCTCCTTTACAAGCTCGGATGAGCAGATCATTGTTCTGCAGTGACAGGTGAATCTTATACCCTTGGATCTTGCATCGCGTTGAAAACTTCATGCCTCTCTCAGCGCTGGGCATGACCTCGACCGAGGACCGTCCAAAAAGCACGGGATAATTCTCGTGGAGCTCGTAATCTGACGGTAGGCGACTCAATGGAAGACCATTGACCAAAAGTTCGGCAGTCAAGACGTTATAGTGGACTTGGAGACGCGACGTGCCGTCCTGACTGGCAGAAATGGTCCGAACCCAACACAGAGCTTGTTCGGCCCAAATCTCCCCTTTAGCACGGTTGTAGGAAGGCCAAATCTTCGCAATAGCAAGATCCAGCCCAAGATTACCTCCAGATGTAATTTCATCCATAAGGAGTGACTCTGTTAAAAATAAAAGACGTTGATGGCTGAGTTCGAGGGATGGAAGGAAGGCTACGTCATCCGTCGCGTTCTTTTTATTTCTGCCAAGAGATTCTTGGATCGTAATGCAGGACTCAATAAAGACGGAGACAGCATCTGGGTCCTGCAGTATCTTTTCTAAATACCGAGCATCTACGTCGAATGTTTGACTGCAAGCCAATGCCGTTTCTAGCAACCGTCGGGTCAAGTCTTGTAACTGTGCATCATCTCTGGCGGCGGAGACTTTTCCTCGGAGAGTCTGCATCCATGCAAGACATGCTTGACGACAAGACGACAAAAGGTCGAGACACGAGTTGGCGATAAGCTCAATTGTGAGTGATAGTAACCGGGCTGTTATGATGGTGAATGTCGCAACTGCTGGCAGACACTCCCAATTTTCCTTCAGGTGGTTCAGGCACTTGCTCATCTCACGTAGCAAATTTAGGACCAGGGCCTCATCTTCAAGTCCCTTGTGTGCAGATCGCAACACAGAACCTGCCAGAGAAGGACCAGCCTGGTGGGATATCTGCCAGGCGAAGAGGGCGGTCTCAACCTTACCCCAATCAACGGAAGGCATGGCAAATTCCTTGAGAAGATTCTCCCAAATCAATCCGTGACCCAGTGGGAGAGAGCACAAGGCTTTAAATTCGTTAGTGGAAAGGTTATCAGGACACTTTGATTGGCTTGCAATGACCATGTTCGGGTCCAGCCCGTCAGGTGTGTTCCAAGGTCGATTCAAGAAAGGTTGCAAAGAACGAGGAACGACAAACGTGCAAGCCTCGGCAACGTATGAGTCGATATTGACTTCCTCCATGATGCTGTTTTCTTCCCGGTCAAAGAAGCCCCAGTTCATACCGTTTTCGAGACAAATGTCATATTCCTCAGATACCGAGATGTCCTTCGCATCGCGATGAGTAACGACATTGGGCTTGGTGTTCGAGGCAAGAACTACCCGTTGTTTCTCGCTGGCACCCCCGTCCATGAACTCTTTGAGTCCCTGATATTCGTACAAGTAACCAATATACGGTTGGCCTTTGGTGCAGCTCCCACCCTTGCTAAGGACACGCGTGTGCATGAAATGGGTGCAATCCCGCCAGAATCGGAAGGGGCGTGGCACGTCGAGCTCAAAAACGGTCGCCTTCGCCGCTGTTTCATCGCTAGGCAATGGCCACTCGTGAATATAAATCTGGAGGTCAGCTGCGATTGAGCCTAGGCGACATTTCTGGCATTGGTAATGAATATGTTCAAGGTACTTGTCACCCCACTTGTTGATCCTTGTGATATTCTCATGGGACAAAGACGCAGCTTGGGCAATGAGGTTGTTGTACTGGGTTTTGAGAGCCCTGAATTGATTGCGCTTTTTCTCCTTCTCTTCTCTGGCACGCCACTCAATTCGACTAAGCAATTGTTGTTGTTTTGGGGAACTGTGGTAGTATCGGACGCCAAATGTTCTGGAGGTGCCAAAGGTGGTGAAAATGGACTCGACATGAGTAACTTGCCTCCGCCGTTCCTGGACATACTCTTCGATGGCCGCCAGTCTGTCCATATGTACCCGAGAGCGAATCAGAAGGGACGCGCAAACCTCAATAGGCACTTCGGGATCGTAGTCGCGCAGCAAAGAATGAATGGCAACAGCAGATCGGTCACACGCAACCCAGAGCTCCAACAGAGTTAGAGTCATGATGGATTGCCCCTCTGGCTTCGACTTGTAGAGGTTCGTTGCAAATTTCCGGTACTCCTTCATGATGATGTATAGCTTCTCACCTGTGTCTTCATCTTCGAGATGCTCCTCGATCCAGTCTCGAAGAAAGTAAGTCACCCAATTTTCAAAAGCCACAATGTTGTAGATTCTATAATCACCAGAGGTTTGAGCAGATTGTAGCGAAGGAAGGGCGTCTTTGGATAACCGTATGATTGCAGATGATGGTCGAAAGTTATTGGCGCCATCTAGGCCCACGCGCTGTCCAACCTCATCAAGGAATCTTTCCAGCTTGGGAAGCGAGAACTTGCACTCTTGGTCCATAGATTGCTTAAGAATGCCAGAGATTTCAGGTGACCTGGAGTCGTCCTTGACGACGGCTGCCCACCAGCCCCGCAGATGTGCAGTGACATTCTTCATGGTTTCATGGACCTTCCGCATCCATGGCTCGGTCTGCTTGATGTCAAGCTTGATCAGACGACGAGCGAGTTTGGCATTCATGACATGAAGGGCACTGCTGGAGCGGCCCCCATCTAGAGAGAGTTTCAAGACATGGGCCATAAAATAGACCATGAACCTCTTGTAAAGCCGGCCACGGGGTGGTAGGTCAGACGAAGACTCCTCTCCAGCGAGGGTAAGTTGTAGAGTGACTCGCAGCAAAAGCCAGATGGGAGCTCGCCTCCAGGGCAGGCGATTTCCATGTTCGTAACGGACCTCCTCGCGCGTATTTTTCCACAGCCCTCGACTGGGAACCATCTCACCAAACGGGCGCAAGATGGCTGTAAGAAGCTGTGTTACTATGGCTGGATTGACCGTGTCACGATCCTCCACCTGGGCTTTTCGAGCCTTTTTTATTTGGGCCTGCATCTCGGCAACACTATGGGCGCTCATGTCGCCGATGAGGGTTGAAATGGCGGCGCAAAAGCCCTCGCGGGCCAGAGTGTCGCGCGGCATGCATACAGTAGCGGCGGGAAACTGCCTTCGCAAGCGGCCCTTGTTGGCAAAGACGGAAGAGTTCGTCGGGGAGAGTTCAAAGCATTCAAAGAAGACGTGGTCGCCGACAGATCGAAAAAGGATACCGGCATTCTGGCGCCCAACGTGGAGGGGGATGACAGAGTCTGACGAGATGTGAGTAGTTGCGAAACATAAAAGGCGGGAGTAGGCTGGATCTAGCATACCTTCAGTCCAAAGTCTTGCAAGCGTGGACGTGAGTTCAGTGGCCGAAATGGGACCAACTCCGCTCAAGTTTCTGAACGCTTCGACAGCTCCTAGCGCCTGCTTGAGGGGAGCAGAATCGGCCTGGGGCCATTCGTAATAGCCAAAGTTCTCCAGAGAGATAGTAAGGGCAGCGACAAGTTGGGTCTCCCAGTCATCCAACCCTTCATCGTCGCCGCCTGGGAGCTTGGGAGGGAGGAACACATGGTCGATAATGGTCTCCAGCTGGCTTGAAGTGCCCGAAGCGGCCATTGTAACGGGTTCTTACGAGTGGAACACGGTTCAAGAGAGAAAGGGCAAGTAAGGAAGGAATTTAGGGGTTGTTGTTGGCTGAATCAATGAACAGATAGAAGACAGCAACCTGGACGATATGGGATGCGGTTGGAACAAAAATCAACTTTGGCAGTGCTGCTGTGATTAAAGTGGTGTGTGCGAGGAAAGAAAAAGAAGAAAAAGAGGAGAAGAAGGGAACAGCAAGAAATGGCATTTTTGACCTGACAGAGCAAGTTTGTGGGCGAAAATTCTTTATGAGACAGCTGCCACCAGTTGTCAGGTTCACTTACCGAAAACTGCAAACTGCCACAAGTACAACGGATAGACATCCACGCTTGACCTAGATCGCTTAAAGAACTATAAAAGGGAATCAGCTTCTGGTTTGCTCCTAGATGCGAGGTAGGACTGATAGTTCATGCCTAAAGGACAGCTCTCAAGCCCAAATCAGAGTTCCGCGACACAGAAATATCTTGGGAGAGCAGTGGATGGCCTCCCGCATCGCCCCGCCCCCCCACATCTATTGGTCGTATTTTAGCTTGCCTGAGTACTGACATCCAGGAGGCCAAAAATGATTGCCCATGTCATTTCTCGTCAGTGAACGTAAAAAGGCTGCATAGGTGATAGTAGGATGAAAGGTAATAAATATTCACACAAGAGTCCAATTCTTAAGTGCAAAACATGATTCAAATAATGCTACCGTGTGGAATTCTCGACAGAGATTGCATCCCGTTAGCCCTTAAAAATCTCATGGTCAGAGTCACGGCACAGTTTTATGCTCTCTCTGAGCTGTGCGACATTTTTGAAACTGGCTCTCTTCAGTCAGTCGTGGCGACGCTACATCGCTGCCAAGCGCGCCTATTCAAGGGCTTGTAGGAAACGAATGGCACTTCTCAGGCTTTCCACGGTAATGACGCTATCGCCTTCGGCACCCTCAACGTTCACATTCCCAGCACGCACATCAAATCCGTGCTCTGCATCCTCGGGGAACTCCACGGACGCCTCGGCACCCAGCCTCTCCGCGCAGCTTTCAGACTGCACTCGGCTGGGATGGTCAAGCCATTTAATCCATGCAGCAACAGTGTGCGAGGCATGTTGGCCAGCCTATCGAACGACAAGGGAAACAGGCGTCGGTGCTCCTCGGGTAACGTCTCAACTCCTCTCTAGGCAATAGCGCGAGCGATCCCGTCGACGCTTGTCAGGTAGTCTACAAATAGGCCCTCAATGTGAAGCGCAGAGACCAAGGATATTGGCGATCCCCGACTACGACCGGAGGCATGACGTATGCCGAAATCCTCTCCCTCGTCTCGTCCTTTCCTCTACGTTTGGGAAACTCGCGCAGCACTGGCTCCGTCTCGATTGCAGGCTGCCCGAAGATGTTGGGTCCTAGGGTCGTGTATCGTGAGTTGGCGGAGTCCAGCATCCCATAGATCAGTAAAAGAGCGTCCGGCTTCTCTCCTACGAGGCTTGCCGTTGTCAGGACCAGGTAGCCACCAGCGCTCGATCCCGACACCAGCACAGAGCTGATGGGAAGCCCTAGCAGACCCGCGAGCGATGACCACACCCCCTTGGAAGCATTCGGGGTATCAAGGTACCCAGGCGTCGTCATTCAATTCATTCCGAACTGGGTAAATTGGCTCAAAATAGCCCCTGTTCATTTCATTCGTAAAGGTTTTATGTCCATTAGATAATCCAAATGAGAAAGAGATGGACAATACATGGATCATTGATTTTCGTGGCAGACTGGATAACCACTTTTCCGCTTTTTGATCTTTGGTCACTGAGGGGTGGCTTAAATTTTCTGTGTAGAGAAGAGTTATGGATTCTTGACTTAGTTCTATCAATAGGAGCCTGTTATTTGGTAAAACTCAGACGCGGAGTATTTTCTTCCAGTTTTTTTCGGAGTAGATCCGAGATTACTGGAAACCATCTCTAGGTGTCTGTCATGTCCTCGTTAGTGCAGTCCGGGAACTTAGCCTACTTGCTAATCACCTCCAACCATTGGCTAATATCAGACCACTGTAGAATATGACCGCCAAGAGCTAATATCTGTTCCCGCTGAATGCGAAAGACACCATATATCGTACTTGAAGGAAAATAGATTGTCTGTCCAGGTTTTAGAATCTAGTAGCGCCACTGTTGTTTCTCATCGTAGTGTTCAGTGTCTTCCATTCATTCTCTACATTGTTCATCACTTGGACGAGAAATCTATACAAAGCCGAATAGGCCATACTGAATAGTAATCTAGGTAGCGAGGCCATGATTATCCCTATGAAGTACCGTACAATGACCTCCTTCAGATAGCAATGCCCACTGTTCAATATCTCTCCATTCTACCAAGTCTTTCCTATTGGCCACAACCCTCTCAGCGCTATCTCCATTCAGCACTTTATCACGAATCCGAGCTAGGAGCTGGCAATTCCTATTCGCCAAAATGTTATGTAGTATAGAAGGCAAGTGACAACTGCAGTCAACGATATTCCAGGGGTCATCTGAGTATCTCGATGAGAGGAAATGCTCCTGGACTTGTCGCAAGCTTCTTGGTTCGCTACCTCGAGCTTTATTGCTGGCCATCCAGCTAAGACGACGCTCATCTTTCGTCGGTTTGACCAGCTAGCAGTCGAAAAACTTCTCTTTCTTGAGGCTCGGCATGCGGCCCTTGAAGAATTGCAAGATCGCCTCGACGAGACTGACAAAGGGCTCCGAAACAACGAGCCTATCACGACGGCAGCAAAATCATGGGAAGGTTTCGCCGCTTTTGGCACTTACGGTCGTGAACAATATTTCGGACTCTCTTGGTCGGTGTTGGATCGATGGAAGGAGTCAAGAAGGGGCAAGGTGAAGAAAAAATACGAGAATTGGTCCCGGTCAGACCCCTCCATACCCAAAGTTAAGCACCCCTACGCCCTACGCAAGGGCATCTTCCAGTGGCAGTGGAAAAGGATTTGGCCCCGCCATACCCAAAGCTAAAAGCCCAGAATCAACGGCAGCGTCCAGTGGCAGTGGCAAAGGACTGGGCCCCACTATAAACAAAATCAAGGACAGGGAGAGAAGAGACCTTTTATGCCATTGGGGGAACTCCGAAACCAACGGAAACAACTTCCTTCACTAGCTCTAGCAAGTATAACACTGTACTCGAAGATTTCAGGGCCTTTTTTGATAATTTCTTAGGATGTGGTCCTCTCACAATGGAGTTGATACAAGGCAAGTGGAATTTGGTACAGACAATAGAGGACTCTTTAAAACTTATCGTTCGTATGACAGAGCTTATCGTGGGGAAACAAGCTAACATATTCCAGAGGAAGCCATCTTACGATACCGAGAAATGCTGAAGCTCGAGCCACCAGCAACAATGAATAAGGGGCCCAATAAAAGCATGTAGTGGGATAATACTTAAGGACCACTTCATGAGAAGTACTATCTGGCCATTTAATTAAATAGCATCAACAATATCGTCAACATTTTATTCGTCTTCTGATGGATAGCAAGCAAAAAAGCAGCTTTCTATACCTAAGATATTGTTAGTTTAATGAATATTATAGAAAAGAATTGAACGCCCCTGTGACATCAACAGTCTGCCCCAACGGATGGGTATCTTTAATATAAGAAATATGAGTGACCATGATGAAGCTAGGTTATATAGACCGAAATCTTATGAGCTGTTGTGCTGCACTGCAAATGTATATATATAGTACTGTATGTAATATTGAAAGAAAATCGAAAAGCTTTCTTACTTTCCACCAAGTTGCTGTATTTTTAGAATAAAGCATAGGTTAAGGCTCATTCTGGGACCAGTAAAAATTCTAAACATGACTCAATCAGACTTAAGCTGAGAATCCCAAGTAGCCTTAGACGGCCCTATGACTGATCCAGTTCGTCGCTCCAGAAGTTTGAGCTCCTTCTTCCAACGCCGATAAGCAGGGGTCCTATATGAACCATCCACCTCCATCCTGTTTTTATCATTTGCTGCTCGTCTTTTTGGACGGCGAAGGCGTCGGTGCATCTTATGAACTTCTTTAGTCTTGCTTTCTAGTTTAGGCTCATCAACGGGATTCTCTGGGCTGTCGGTTTGGGATACAGCCGTATGTTCTTGCAACGGATCATACGTGGACATTGCTCCAGGAAAGTTCTCAGCCTGCAAAAGAGTTGTATGGTTATTATATCGGGCCGGGCTGTTAGGTGCCAAAAAAGCCATGTCCAGAGACTGCGGAGACCTGCCACTATCGATATTCCGATCCAAATTTGTATCTTCATCGATAACAATAGTACAGTCTATAGTCTTCTGTCAGCTCTAGCCTTTTCAGGCTCTGGAATAGAACTAGTACATACCGTGAGTGTTGCCCCTAATTTCAGTATCACTATCTGCCTGAATATAAGAAGTTGAACTAGTTATATCGTCTAGCGAAGTAAAAGTGTTCGGCACGCCTGGCTTGGCGCCAGTATTATCGTTTGGCGGTTTTACTTTCCACAGCTCTTTCATCGGTGGGGACTCATCATGTAAGCCAGGAGCCTTATCTGTTTTCACTGCAGTCAGCATATGACTTGATTCTATGCCAGCCGTATTTCTCATACCGGTGATCTCATCCAAAGTCTCCTGAGTACACTGGGAAGCCCATATATTATTGAGATTCTCAGCCGCATTCGAGGTCCGCATGTGGTTTTGAGGCAAAGAAACTGCATTTTGTTTCCTGTTCGACTTTTGTGGCATGGGCTGTGGAAGTTCGTATCGTCTGAACTCGAAAACCATCTTGGGAATGAGTTGTAGGCAGATTTGGGCTAAGAGTCAAGGTATTTGGGAGTAAAGTAGTGTAATATAATTGGTCTGATGCAGAAGTTGATAGTAGACGTAAAGCCAATGTACTGTGCTACGAGGGAGGACCTCATTTTATAGACAGAGTCCCTTCTTCGTCCTTCCCCCTCTTCCCTCCCCCCCTCCCCCCCTCTTCCGTTACCTAAAGACATGGAGCTCAGGCCATCCACCCGAAAATGAATCGTGGCAAAAGCGGGCTCCTCGGATTCCATCCCCTGACTTTTCTGATTCAATCGTTACCACTAAACGTAACGAGATAAACCTCATACAGTTGGTGAGATTAAGGGGCTTGGCCGACTGCATATTGAGGCTTAACACTCTCAAGACTGCCTGTGTATCAGGTCAACTGACGTAAGTAACGACCAGACATGGTAAACACCTCGTCTGGCGGGTTCATTCGCTCTACGGTGGCGAAATAGCAAACATCTTGATTATGTTCTCGCGCCATCTTATGCATGGCCAACTTATGCATGAGACTGACCCTCGACTAGCTTGCTCACTCCTCTCACGGTATGCTCATACACCTCTGACGTGATATCAAATTGAAGTAGTTCTTCATAGGCCCAGAATTTCAGCCAGTAACCAGAGAATAACATGGTACGAACACATGGCCTCTTTCTCATCATACGCAACTAACACAGAGGTGCCTTGTTAGCCCCGTCGGGCCGTAGCATTTAGGCAGGCAGCCACGTAATTCCCTTGGTGTTTCAAGGATACCATCGGAAAGGATGGCATTATCGCAGGCTGCATCTAGCGTGATAGAGCCAGAGCTTAAAATATCGTGCCTTAGCTGCTGTAGGTAAGACACCACTATACTCCGTTGAGGACATCTTGCCAAGTCTGGAACTACCGCGTAATCACGCCCAAGGTAAATTTAACATCGTTGACGGGCAAAGGAATCCATGGTACGCAAAAGTTCGATAGCCTGCATGGAGCTGCTGACGGCACCCTCCTCGCTTAGCGAAGATGAAGATGATCATTCGCCCCCGTGAAAACTATGCTGCCCCATCTTAGTACTGGTGCCATCTTCTCACAGTAGACACCTTCCAACTCGGCAAAGAAGTTGAGGCGATGGAGAGTTATCGGCTGTATGGCTGCCCCTAGATCAGGGAAACAAGACATAAGGTGGAGGCCGAAATAGGTTCTTAGCTAAGCCTGGCAAAACCAAAAACACCTCACTTCCTTGTAGCCGACTTCATCCCTGTTCAAGCTCGCGCGTCTCACGCCGAGGGCCAATGGCTCTCACCCGTAGTTCCGCCCAAGAGGCAACCCATTGACTCTGATGGTGCACAGATGACGGCCAACGTGCGGCCAACGTGCTGCGCCACTCAGCTAACCGATGCGTAACCTCAGCTGGCGCTAGCTGCCTAAAGGTCGACGTACCACCTTCAGTGATTGCTTCTAAGACGATGCCATAGCCATAGAGTAAGATGATGTCGGACACTCTACAGGGTCGTTGCCTTGTAAGTAAGTAAAGAAGCAGAATGGAGGAGGCCACTAGCACAATGTTGAGCATGTTAAATGAACGATGACTGCGGAGGATAGAGAGGGTTCGTGGCTTGGATGGCTGATAAGTGTAAATATACCGTTTGCGTTGTCGTTGGGCAAAAGCAGCAAGTGATAACAGAGCCGAACATTTCCCGATGTGGCATCCGAGGCTAGACCCGCCATTTCCGAAGGTGGGCATGCCGTGCTATCTGGCGTAGAGAATACTTTATTTCACAAGCATTCGACAATACATGATTTGTTTTAGTCCTCTCGCTCCTCTTTCCATAGAAATCCACATGTACAATGATTAAAATGTGGGTTTATGAAACTTATGTGAGGTAACACTGATAGCATACCTCTGAAAAACGTGGACCCGGTCATCAAGGCCTGTGCCACATTACGCGCCTACTAGTTGTGAAATAATAGACTCACTATTATGGTAAGGCAGACTCGTGTACTTTACCTCAATGTGAGCCCCTACCCCTTACCAAGGCTTGCATCCAAACATTACCTCTTCATGTGCACCGATCAACATACCACCAAACACATGATGCAAGCACTCGGCTGCTCATTAGAGGGACAAACTGAAGCTACAATGAAAAAAAGGATCCCAAACGCAACTGCGTTGGGCAATTTACCATGATAGCTTCATGATGACGCAGCTTCCTTTATCTTTACATCCTCCCGGTTCCAGGGCAAGATCGTCCGACCAGAGCCTCTATTACTGTTCGTTAGAATAAAGACACCTTGAGAGAACTTAGTCTTTGTCAAAACGTTCCTTGGCCTCAGTCCAATACATCGTCACCTAGTATCCACCCCCAAGATCTTACCAGACCCTACCGTTTTCAATTAACTTACTTCTAGATTGGGAAGAGAGAGCTCTCTTGCTTTCGTGTTCGTACCATTACGACATCCATTTACTTGGGATGATGATTGGTCTAGCGCTCCATTGGAACATTTCAGGGACGTGGCTTGGCTACCGGGAAGGATAATGCCTGCCCATATGATGTAACTAGATTCGAGGTATAAAAGCATGACGATCCCCTCTTGTGACAGGAAAAAACGTTCCCCCCAATTCTTTTCTACCTTTTGCTAATTTCCAAGACCAACCTCAACTGCCAATCACTATGTCCCCTGAACCAGTCCTTGCTGACCTCCCCCATTCCATTGACTCATTGGAAGAATATTCATGGGAGGAAATTTGGGCTGAAATACACGAGTCCTTCACCACCCTTGATACTGTTACGCCAATGAGCCCGACCGCAAGTGGTGCTGCCAGCCTGCGAGCATCATCTGGCGCTTCTACACCGAATCTCGAGCCATCAAAAGATACCCAGCTGGGACGATTGGGTGGAGAAATTGGCTCAAAGTCTAACCCTATTGACCTCTGCTGCCGTGGCCAAAAGAGGAAAGCGTCCAGTCCAGCTGAAGTCTCGAGGAAGGCGAAGAGGGGCACCCAGGAGACGACACCACGGGCCAGTCCTTCCGTTTTTGTTTATTCTATACGAACAAAAAAATCGGAGCTCTTTGTTTGGGAGAGGAGGTCCAAGCAATGGGTCGATGACAGAAACGGCTCCGCTCAAGCTATTGACGAGGCAAACCTCATGTCGTTTTATGGTCGAGTAAATGGCGAGGTTGCAATTCATTTTCAGCGGGCGGGTAGAGCCTGGGAAGGAAGTGATGATCTAAATCAATGGGTTCTATCGGCTTCTTCTGAAGAGGTTAGAGATATTCTTACTTCAAATGAAAGGCCGACTTTAGAGCAATGTATGAAGGCTAAACGGACGATCAACAGGAGGAGCATATAAGACACAAGGAGTATATAAGATAGATCTACACGTTGCCTGATCTAGGATAGAGTTTCTTGTACTAAGAACTTTCTGTGGGCGATCCTTCTGGAGCAATAGGTAATATATCGATAGCAATCGAGGTTCCTCTATAATATGGGCATTCAATCTTAACATATGAGGTAGCAATGCTCGAGATAAGCTTATGATACTATTGTGCTAAGCTTTAGCTCTGAACTTTATTCAAATACCCTTAAATAAGTAAGAATTATATTATATGCCCAATTTTGTTATATTCTATAGAGTTGTTAGTAATAGTTCTTTTCAATCAGCGAGATTGGGTTGACCTTTGCTGCCGTGGTCTTTGATAATTTAAGACCCAACATCTTTGTAGACGTAGGACAAGGAGATGTACCATCAATGTGGGCTGCCATTTTCTATTGACGGCCTATCCACTTAGCCTCTGCTCCACGGGAGGTGTTTCGGCCCAAAAGCTATAATTAGCCCCACTTTCTTGTAAAAAGATCAGTAATTGCTCTACTTTCTCAACTGTTCATGTTGTATTAGACTCGTCGGAAGGTACTGATTAAGGAGGCTCTGCTTATACTGTGTTCCAATAGCAGCCATACTTTATCTACCTGGAATCACAGATGATGGAAGATGGACATTATGTACTCGTTCCGTATGGCTTGCGAAGTGTTCCGGCCCTGCGAGCACCGCCTCGCAATCATCATAGGGACAAGAAAATGGTGTATGTTTCTGTTCCAGGTGTTGTTTCCGTATGTGTTTTGCCAAACTGTCAAGGCGCCACGTTTTCCCGCGTTGTTCATGTCCTACTGCGCTGTCTGATTTGCAGAAAGGACACGTAATCAGCGCTTTCGACGGATATGACATAGACGCTGATCGGAGGATTGCGGACGGGCAACTCTGTGCATCAACATGAGGCGAAAGGCCTGACTGAACTCCATCAAGCACTTCTTGCACCTTAGAACCGTTCCTCCGACCTTGCCGAGATGGGCGGCGGCAAGGACTCTCGCGCCTCTTGCAAAGGTTAGCAATTGCCGTGACTAACTTGATACGCAGCTGATGGAGCTCTTCTGTGCTCTGGACCTCAGCCACCTGTGAGAACAGTCTTGCTACTAGCGCTCGCTCAGGAAGCTCATACTTCATATCTGATTGTGCAAGGTCCGTAGGCTTGATCCCTTGCAGTTGTTGGTCAACTTCTTTTGAGTGTATCGTTTCATGAAACTCCTGAATCGCCCGTTCCATACGTTTTCTCAATAGTACATTTCGTACACTCTCGACTTTCTTTCGGTACTTGTCATAGGCTTTTCCATCAGGCGTATCCTTTGCGGCGGGGGCTGAAGCGTATCCGGCGCGTTTAATTCTTTCCAACGCCCGCTTTCGCTTCTCCACATACCTAGTCAGTCTTGGATCCTGAGTGACCTCCAGCTTTTGCTGGTCTGTCAATGCCTTTGGTGTGTGCTGATGGCGATGAAGCCGACCCATAAGCTGCATCAAGTCTGTCTGCGGGGAGCTCCCGAAAATAATAGACTGAACGTCTGCCCCAATGAAATTCGGCATGTAATATCGCACGTATGTCCCGGAGTCGCCGAGTCTATGACCCATTGTTTTGTTTCTCTCCTCAGGTGTAAGATCCTCTGTTGAGAGCTATTAGCTTATCTTGCTTGTCCTGCTAAAGGAATGGCTTGCCTTACTGTTTAGCTGTTGGCCTGATCCACGGCGTAGGTCGTAAAATTCAAGTGTCTTCATGTACCCCAACCCCCGACCAAGACGGATCAAGAATCCTCGTACTTTCCGATACTTCAGAGCTTTGTGTAAAGCAATCTGGAGGCCATCGACATCTCGAAACAACGGGCGCTCACGCCACTCCTCCTTCCACATAAGCCGTATCCGGTCTAGGTACTCTGGAACGGTCATATTATATATCTGTTCGGGGCCCGTGAATTCATTCTCAAACGCCCCATCAGCGAAGGCGTGGAACATAAGATGAAGTACAGGATCATGAATTAGATCATCCTCTTCATGAAACCCAAAAATTTTATGGTCTTCTCCCCCCTTGAGATGCTCTAAATTCAAGGTCAGTCCAATACGGGGACGGGATTGCCCGGCAGGAGGCGGGAAGAGTTGGAATTCTACATGTTTGTAGAGAACATTCCCAATGAGCGCATCCGGTCTTGTGGCAGTGGCACCGGCTAACACTAGAATTGTAGACATCGACGCCCGCAAATGTTCATGATCGTAGACGGCTTTGTCGTAAACCCAATGGTGGTATAGAATTAAGTCCAGGTCTTGGACAAATAGCCCAGATTTCTCTTTCTTGGAATAATCTAAATTGAATGCAGGTGCGAGTTTCGCATGAATCCACTTTCAGGTCCGATTAGCACGAGTTCGAATACACAAGCGATGAATAGCCAACGTACGTTTCCTATGTCATAGAGCATACCACCGTCCATATAGCGCTGGGTCTTCGTAGCATAAACCATACTGAGTACATTCCAGTACGTCAGAATAGAAGACACCTTTCGAATTCTAGAATGCTTTACACGCCAGTGCAAGTAGGACTTGATAAATGAAGCGTTGCAGGCCTTCATAGATTCCACGGGGTCACGTTTGCGAATAGTGCAATACCTAAACCAGAGACTGTCAGAAAATATTTCAGAGCACAAGGTTGATACGCACTTATTCCATCGAACTTCTTCTGGTTCGGTCATTTTCTTGGTGTTTTCTTTGTGAACGGACATGATCGGGCCTTCTACCTCGCACTCAGCTTCAAAGCACTCATAGAAGCGAGCCTCCTTTTCAGGATCATCATCAGCCGAGCCGTAGCCAGAGTCAACAAGGCTTTCTAAGTCAGACTCTGACTCTGTATCTGAGCAGTCATCAGACGCTTCCCCCGTATCATCTTTTGAGAAAGAAACATCTCCTAGGCCCATTAAGGGTCCTTTCGGATTCCTGGGCATTGATGGACAGCCATTTTCCTTCGGCGTTGACAGTATTCGGGTTTGACAGCCATCGTCGCTGTCAAGGCTGTTGTCAGATAGATCCGGGTGTGAGTCTGGGCCAAGAGAACTATTAGAACTTCGAGTCACTTGAGAATTTGCGTCCCGCCTACCAGTAGGCAGGCCACAGTCTGTGGCATGTCGAGGAACATCTTCGATGCCACCGCGGCCAACATTGCGTCGCTGCCGCGCACGTCTGGGAAGCTTCGACGGCCTAGGCATGATTTTCTAAGGAATAATGTAGAGCCAACAAGTAGAAATGTTGAGAAATGAATATATGCACACATGCAACCATAAACAGAGAGCAACGAGATGGGTCAACGGGAAGGCAGGCATGGAAGTAATAGCTATGCTCCCTGGGCCAGGGATTATGCAAGCACATGCAATTGGACACACAGTTCGATACATATAAACAGGGGTATATTGCAAGGTGGAGTAACCGTTTTTGCGTCCGTTTCACCAAGATAAAACGGTTGGTCATGTTGTTACTTAGGAGACCAGATCTAGGACCAGAGATGACCAAGATCTGGGATTACAGACAACCAAGATTTGGGACAGTGTATAACTAAATCCAGTAGGCGGTGGGCTTTGGACAAAATTCGGGACCTCGCCTAATCAGGTAGGTGGTGAAGAGCTCAGACGAATTAGGAAAGAAGCAGAGCAACAAAAATGGAAGGCGGTGTAGAAGAAGACATAACGGGAAAGCGGTGAACCATCATATGCAGAGATGCCTAACAACGGGCTGCGAAGTATGGCTTGCCAAAAGTAGTAGTTCTTCCACACGGAATTACTTTCTAGTAGTTATAATACTTATATTTTTCTATAACTTCTAGCTCTATAAAGCTTATATAAGTTCTAGATTCTATAAATAGTATTAGAATTTATTATATTCTCTAATTAGATTTATTATTTTTAATATAGTTTTAATTAGTTTATTTATTCTCTTTTTATTATTATTTTTTATATAGATAATTATTAATTTATATAGTATTTATTATATATTTAAATAGATCTTTAGATTTATCTATCTTAAAGAATTAATCTTTAACTTCTTTCTTAAGTTTATTATAAAATATAGCTTTAAAAGAATTATTATTCTAATTATTAGTATACTAAATATCTATAATAAGCAGTTACTAACTATAGACTAATTATAGAATAATCTGCTTAGTTATAATTACTTTAAAACTAGCTTTATAACTAATCTAGTTCTATAGTTAGAATAGTAATTTAATTAATTATCTTTATAATCTATTTTATTTATAAATATATATTTTAGAAAAACCTTCTAATACTAATTAGTAGTTATATAGTAACTATAGATTAGTAAAAAAGAAAAAATAGAATTTTTCTAAATACTTAGAGAAATATAATTCTTTTATAGATATTAGTTTTATACTATAGAACTATATATAATATATAATATAATAATATTATTATCTTTTATATACTTTAAATAGTTATTTTAAAGATTATTTATTTCTCTAATAATATTATTAATATTAGAAATATCTCTAAAGAATATTTTATTATATATATCTCTCTATTAATATAAATAGAAGTAATTAATAAGATTATTTTCTTTTTTAATTATTTAATCTTAAGAGTTTATTCTTATAGAATACTTTTCTTTTTCTAATTCTAAAGAAAAATAAGAAATTCCTTATATCTCTATCTTATTATTATTTTAATTTCTTTATATTCTATTAAAATCCTTCTAAATAAAAACTCTTATTTTTTAATAAAAGTAGAACTCTATTTATATCTATTATTAAATCTATTATATACTTTAGAATCTATATTCTAAGTAAGTATAATAATACTATTAATATAAATATTATTTATACTATCTCTCTTTAAATATAATAAAGTAAAAGAGATTTTTAATATAATTAAATTAATAAAGATCTATATAAATAATATTAATTAAATAAACTATTTAATCTTAATAATCTAGATTATTACTATTAGACTTACTAATATATATATAGTATAATATATATACTACTATAAATATACTAATCTATATAGTAATAATTTATTAAGTAAATTTATATATAACTTTAGGAGCTAGTTATTAGAAATATTTATACTTTTAAATATTAGTATTATTAAAAAGTTAAAATATATATTATAATATAGTAGTATTTTTACTAGATCTCTAAATAATATCTTTAAAATAGCTTTTAATAATATATAAAAACTAGAGAACTTATTAGAATAATTAAAAAATATATAATTTCTTATAATTACTTTTAATCTAAATTTCTAGATATTTTAATTATAAAAGTAATATAGAAAGTTCTAAGAATATAAATTATTAATATTATAATTACTCTAAGAAAGAAGTATAATTTATATAATTAAAGTTAATAAAATAGAAATATCTTAGATAAATATAGACTTAATTCTATAGATATCTCTATTTCTTTAGAATCTAATTTTAAATTAATAGTTAGAAGATTATATATTTAGATTATATAATCTATATTATAATCTCTTATTAGAAGATAATCTTAGAATAGATATTATATTTATATAAGAACTTATAGCTTTTTAGAAGTTTTATAATCTAAAGAAATATTTATTTAGAGAGAAACTATATAATATACTTAATATAAAGATTAGAATAATACTAAATATATATAAATTCTATAATATATAATTTAATAGATTTAAGATTATTCTTTTTTAAATTCTTAAAGAGAATATATAGAACTTCTAGTTTTAATATATTAAGAAAGAATATATATTTAGAGAGATATATTTTAAACTAAAATAATACTTTAATAATACTATTAATATATAGTAATATTATTATAACTAGATCTAGATTAATATTATTTTAATATAAATAAATAAAGAGAATAGAGATCTTATAGTATATTAGATATTATAGAAAGTTTTTATAACTTTTATAAGGGTATAAAAAATACTTAGAGATAATTATAAAAAGAATAATAACCTTAAAGATATTATAGTAAAAGTATATATAAACTTAAAGAAGTTAGAAATAATATTTTAAAAAGAATATATAAATACTAAAGCTCTAATATAAAGCCTTATAATAGTTCTAAAAATAAGTTTTTTAAAATAATTAAAATAAAGCTTAATAAGTTTAATAATCTAGAATATAATAAGAAATATATATTTTATTAATTAGTAATATAGATATATTTAGAAACTATTAAATAGAATATAATAATAGTTTTATTATATTTAAAATATATAAAGTAGATTATTTAATAGAAGCTTTACTAGTTAGAATTAAAAACTATAGAGAAATAACTAGAGAAAATATTATTTTATTTATAATAAGTCTAGATATTAGTTAATAAACTACTTATAGTAGAGATCTAAAGTATATTACTAATTTATAATTAAGTTTCTTAAAATAGAAAAGAAAGTAAAAAAGAATAATATATTAAAAGAATTTAAATAATAGATTTAAAATTAAAAAGAGATTAATAATTAGTTTAAAATAATAAATTATAAAAATCCTAATAATTATAATAATCTAGATAAGGAAAATTAATATATAAATAATAATAAGTAATAACTAATATAATATCTATTTAATAAGATATTTTAATATTTACTCTCTAGAGAGAAAATCTAAAAAGAATTATAAAACTTATTATAGTTTATTATTAAAAAAAGATATATAATATAATTCTTTAGAATTATATTAAATATAGATATTTTATTAATCTTAACTATAGATAAACTATAATTTAAAGTACTCTAATATATTAATTTATTAATTAAACTAGATACTATAATAGATATAAAAAATATTATATTTAGAAAAGAGCTTATAGAGTTATTTAGTATAATAGAACTATATACTTTATTTAGATCTATTATATTTTATATAATAAATTTAGAGATCTCTTTTCTAATATATTTTTATAATATAAACTATTTAAATATTAAGTTTAGAAATATAACTAATAAAGTAGTTAGAACTATAAATAGTTTTTTTATTCTAATTATAAAAAAATAGAGCTATATATAGTTCTTTCTAGAGTATATACTAATAGCTAATATAGTCTATTTAATAGAATTAGAATTAAAATAGCTTTATTATTATTTTAATTATTTATTAGTAGAGAGATTATATTAGCTTCTAGAAAGAGTAAGCTATAGAGATATAAATAGAGAGATAATAAAAAGAATTAAATACTTTTATTTTTTTTTATTAGTTTTACTATAAATAAGAGTATATCCTAAGATCAGATAATATATAACTAGATTATATAATTTTTTTAAAAATATAATTAGTAGTTTATATCTAAACCTTTAATATTATAAGATAAAGTTAAAATTAAATACTTTTAGTCTAGATATAGATATTAATATTGAAGCGGTGAGAGAGGAAGCTGTACACACACACAACACCCACAACCACACAACACAAGGGTATATGGCACACAGCGGTTATCGCGTTAGTTGACAGCTTCATCGCCCGCAGTTAGATTCATCATACGAAGACCTTCCTCGTCTCGAGAGATTAAACAGATTGAGAAGAGAGGGATCTCTTACGAAGGAAGCATTTTAAACGCTCGTCGCAGCGCCTCTTGAGGCCACAGCCAGCCTCAAATAAACAGAGGCTTCGCGAGGCTTCGCGATTGAACAGTCAATTCACTTGGCAGTCGCAAGTTAGGGTATCAATTGAAAAAAAAAAATAAAGGAAAAAGCATGAATTTCTCTCTAGGCTGCGAAAAACAGCTCCTTTTAACTAGGCCGCTGAGCGGCATGACTTACGGAACCCGGACCTTTTATCCCTGCTTCAATCCTCCCCTGAGTTTCACGCTCAACCATCGCGAAACTCACCCAATTTCATTATCTGAAGCCAGGGAGGTCAAACTGTCATTAATTACAAAGGAAATAAACCGTCAATCAGCACCAAAACTCCAGTAACTAGCAATTAAAGTCAAGATCACAAAAGAAAGCTCCCTATGAGAGTCAAGTCCTCCCCGTTCCAGCACCAAATCTTACACTAACTTCATCCATTCAATCTCTCCAAGCTTTTTCTCCCAAGACTAACAGTTACTCCCCTCAGTGGCGATAAGAGCCAGCAGGGAGCGTAGCAGGCGTAGGGCGTGGAAGGAGAATATTAGGAACGTAGTTAACCCAGTTAATCTCAAGATAATTTCCTCATCAGCGGAGTATATACTGATCCGGGCGGAAATAGTAGAGCCCAAAGGCAGGGTTAATACCATCATAAGCAAAGGCAGGGAGTGCAAGGCGGAAGGCTCCAGCAAATATCATAAACCCCCAGTTGCCTCTCTAAAGCAGGAGTCCTTCATTCATATGCTCACGCATCTGCCTGCAAGGAGTGAGGTGGATCTGGAGCTCATCAACTTCCTTGAAGAACTCAGGGAAACTAGGGATCATAAGTATTGTGCAGATATTGATCATTATCTCAGTCTTGGCCCACAGTCGAGAGCCTTTATAATCCTGGGGTCGAATAGCCCAGTCTTTCACGAAGAGGCTGGAAGGATAAGCAGCTGTAAGAGCAGGGAACAGCTAATTCCGATACTTAAGGCTGATACGCAGAATACCGCTTTATTCAACCCGTCCTCTAATGAAGTCTCGCAGGGTCTAACAAAGCCACTAAGCACAGAGTATACCACAAGAGAATATATCTTGCTGGCGAGTGCAGGGGATAACAGCAAAGGCGAAGTTCATTAGGAACCCAAAACTGTAAAGCCAAGCTGCAAGGGTGTTGACGAAGGCAGCAGTGCGAATGTCTCTTTCGCCAGCAGCTGTATCCAGGATTTTCATAAAGGCTTCTTATCGATCAAGGACGAAGGCAAAGAAGTGGTTATCCGTATAGACTACATTAGCAACAAAGCGGCGGCACCAAAGTTTATCATAAACATTCATACGATTGCTCTCGCTAAAGTTATATCCAGGCAAAACAACTAGGTTCCTCGAGCATTCAGTCCTTGGGAGGATACCTCCGTTATTTTGCAGCAAGATACTCCAACAGTACTCAGGGATATAGACGAGATCCTTCCGGATATCCTTTATTATCTCTAGAAGATAGGTAGAAAGATCCTCCTGGTTAATCAATTCGTTCCGGCAGACTTAACCCATAAGATTATAAAGGTTCTGGACTGTAGTTTAGAGGGGCCCGCTCATCATATTACCTTAATCCTTCAAGTGCTCGTAGATAACAGCAGCCTCCGTGCGATCAGTCATATATTAGAAGGCTCGTCATCTGCAGTTCACTCGGAGTTGCCGGGGAGGCCACATGTTGCCGGAGTAGGGCATCATAGGCAGGGGTATTCTCACGAACTCGTAGAGAGGCTTCACGATAGTGTCTTTTTCTCCCTCATAACACAAGAGACCACGAGGGCCTACTCGGAACTCTCCTGTGTAGAATGGCAACCTCTCATCCTTCCGGTTATTCTAGAACTGGAGAGGGATAGGGTAGGGTCCATAAGTTCTGCAGTCAACAGGTCGAATACTCAATTCCTCGTATGAAGGGTGTACTTAGAACGCTTACCACTCTTCATTAGAGAGCTCACTCACGGCATCAGAGTCAGAGTCAGAGCCAGAGCTAATAATAAAGCTAGCAGGGGACGACATTATATTTGATCATAGAGGGTCAGATCAAGGAGAGGAGGGGTAGCTGCCTGCGAAGGTCTTAGGCCATCGAGTTATTCGATTGTCGTGTCAGAGAGAGGAGATAGAGGTCGTAGATGACTGCCTCAAGAGGTCTTAAGCCGTCAGGTCAGAGTTCGTAGGCTTCAAGAGGAAGGGCGCGAGAGCGCGAGGGAAGGGTGGAAATCTGCTGAGAAGTAGCATCTTTTGGATGTGGCTTTGTATAGACCACGCAACTGGTGAACACTCGCACAAGCAGGATAAGCTTATCGAGCAGGGGAGAAAAGAAAATATAAGGTAACTACTGCAGGCAGAGAGGTATATACAGCAGTAGAGAGTGAAAAGCTTAAAGCAGCTATAAGTTTTAAAGGGCAGGGCAGAAAGGGAAGCGCAGCAGCAAATTCACTAGTGCGTAGAGAGGTGGAAGTATGTAATATAGAGGGAAGAAAAGAAGAGAGAGATTCGAAGAGCAGAAGCCCGGTTTTTATAGATAAATTCTGTACCTGCTTACTGTTTTCTCGGCTAGCAGTTGCCTTTTGCAAGGGATGCTGTAATTCAGAGTATAATACAGGAGCATATAAGGGTTTAGCGTGATTTCCAGGTTATTATACTTCTGCCACACTGCTTTCGCTTAGCACGCGGCTTGCAATTCATACACCTGCCTCATATAACTCCTGCTGTAAATTATGCAGTAATCCCGTTCCAATTCGTGTTAAGAGTAAATTTCCCAAGCAGTCTTAAGATCCTAGAATCCTTCTATCTTCCTTACAGCTTTATCGCTTTCTTATAGAGCGTGGTATGTGTATAGGTGGCTTATTGTACGATTGCATATGTTATAACCCAAATAATCACTCGGTCCGATCTCCAAGCAACTCACTGTTTCCTCCACCTCCGCTCGCCATTATATCTCAATTAAGGGGGCATAACCTAATCACTACCTCCTGTATACTCTGGAAGTTTTCAATTTCCAAATTAAATAAAATCTGGGCAGTATAGTTTGGACCTTTGTTATTATAGTAGGTTATAATTCTTCACTTATTACCCTGCACCTAACACTCCCTCCCCCGAATACAGACTTAGCGCCGCCAAGTTAGCTTTCGCAGCCTAATCTTAAATAGAAGCGATTCATTCTTCCTCGCTTATAAACAACTGGTATTTCTCCTTCTCTTCTACTGTCATCCCTGGAAGTTGGACTCTAAGATATACCCGTAGCCCTGGAGGGACTCATCTTCCTTCCACAATCATTACGCCATTATCCAGCATCTTAACAGTGCTCCCGCTTGCATCAGCTATAATCATCCCTTCTTTATCAATATCCACTTTCTATGACTCTTTGGCAACTGATCTAGTCCATCTAACGGCTTCTCCAGGTGTTTTGACCTTTCTTTACGGCAGTTGACTTAGAGCTTCTTCATCGGAAGAATATTGACCCACTTCCGTAGCCTCCACCAAATCGCCGTTTTATCCGTCATAAACCACTTTCTTCGGTACGAGCAGATAATCATCATCAATACTAGCCCACCAACCGTCTTCTCCCTTTACGAACTTCTTCAGCATAGATCCTTAGTAAGATCTACTCAGTTCCTCTCCGCTGAGCTCTTTCAGACAATAACTGTACGAGGCAGGGAAAATTCTTGCGATACGGTATGGCCCGCACCAACGCGCTTGGAACTTGGCTTTGCAAGATATATCATTCACTCGGATCATATCATAAGTCAAGACGAGATCATCAATCTTGAATTCCTCCTTATGGAGCCGCAAGGCGTTCGAGTCGTTAACTTTATCTCTGACTTTAGCTCGGGCTTTTGCGACCATACAACGCGCTTCTTCCACATCCGCCGCTTTCCTCTCAAGAACCCGCATACGCACTTTGAGCAAATCCTCCTTCGTGAAGATCTTATCCCAGTTGATCAAGCACCAGGTTAGGATCGCAACTTCAAGAGGAAGCAGGGGTTCCCATCCGTACATTAGCTGGAAGGGTGACATGCCTGTGTTTTATCGGATCACAATTCGGTCCGCAAGGACAGCACGCTCAAGATAGAAGATCCATCTTATGTCCTTGTCCGCAAGCTTCTTCAAGATCGAGATAAGTAAGAAATACCCGTTTTCTACAATACCATTAGCTTAGGGCCAGTATACTGATGTAATAATAACCTTAGGGCCCAGTTACCGGATAACCTCAGCGAACTGGATGAACTCTTTACCTCCATCAATAATCACATAAGTAAACATTCCGAACCGATAGATTATCATCCAGACGAGCTTCATAACTGACTCGGCCTTCTTATTCTTTGCCAGCATTACCTCTACCCAGCCCGTCAGGTTGCAGCATGCCTCCACAAGATATTTATATCCGTTCGACAGCACCATATATTAGAGATCGAAATAAATCTTCTTCATTGATCCTTCCGGCACCATAGATACAGCTAATTCGCGAGGGCGTTAAGGATCATGAATTTAGCACTTTTCACAGGCTCTCAAGTGCACAGCAACGGAGTCATAGAGGTTCTCCCACCAATATCTCTCTTTGATCCATCCGTAAGTGGCATCTCTTCCTTTGTAGCCTACGTACATATAGGCAGCTTCAATAATTTTCCACTTCTGAGTCTCGGTCCCTATAACCTTCCTATCTTATGTAGGTGCGACTCATCGCCACAGGTGGTTTCCTTCCCAAAAGAACAGCCTTACTTTCTTTCGTAGGGAGCGATATACTTCATTTATCATTCCAATAGGCCGAACAAGTATCCGCAAATAGAGGGCTAATGGTTTCCATTCAGGTCCATACAGGGTCGGGTCAAGCGGTTCGTTTTTCAGGGCTGTATACTCGGCTTCTGTGATTTTGTTAACGTTAACAAATATCGCATTAAGCGCGTTATCGATATCATCTTCAATATCACCTTCAAAGGCTTCATCAACGCGGTCAGACGGCCGACTTTCCTTTTATAAGAGCCCGTCAGCAACTACGTTATTCACGCCTTTGATATGCCGGACTTCGAAGTCGAAGAGGAAGAGATAGCTCAGCCAGCGTATGATCATGGCACCGGGCATATCTTCTGCCTTTCCGTTAAGCTGGTAGACCAGGACTTAAGCATCAGTCTCAAGAGTGAATCGCGTTCCATAGAGCCAGTTTCAAAGCCTTCGAAATGCATAAAGAACCGCACAGCACTCCCTCTTGGTTTGGTTATAATTCTGCTCTATCTTAGTCCACGAGCCACTTTCAAATCTCGCAGGCTTCCTCTGCCCGTCGATGACTTACATAAGCACGCATCCCCAGCCAGTTGGGCTGGCGTTAACTTAAAGGATAATTTCCCCGTGCCCTTCAGCATAGTCAATCATGGTCAAAATCAGAGCCTTTATAAGCCAGTCTTTCAACTCATCCATCAACTTCTGCTAGGCCTCCCTCCAATGCCAAGGTTCATTCTTTTTAAGCAGGGAAGTAAGTGGCTTGGCAGCTTCTGAGAAGTGATCGATCCATTAGTGATAATATCCAATAATGCCGAGGAATCCTCTCACTTCTGTAAGATTCCTACAGGCCTCCCATTCAAGGATCTTCACCACCTTACTCTCATCAGGGGCTCTGCCATAGATCCCGCAGCGATAGCCAACTACACTTACTATCTGTTGGCAAAACTGTGATTTCTGACAGGAGATTAAGCCTCCAGCTAGTTCGATATTAACAAGCACTTTATCAAGGTTTTGCAAGTATTCCATCACAAATCTTCTTATATCTGGCATAACTTCTTCTCCTCTATAGTTACTCTTCGAGCCTTTAACTGCAATATCGTCAAGAAAGGCCCGACAGATCTGCGGAATCAGGTCATAGAGGATTCGGGTTATAACTCGAATAAATTATGCTACAGAGTTTATGGCTCCCTGCGGTAGTATACACATTCTCAGGAGTCCAATAGGTATAGAGAAGGTTATAAGATCACGGCTTTCCTCATCTAATGGTATCTGGTTATAGCCAGAGAAGAAATCAAGTACGGAGATAAGTATACAGCCTGCAAATTCCTCACTGAATTCATCAGTTCCTAGAGGCTGCAGTGCATCTCGAAGTATTACTCTGTTCAGACGAGTAGCCGAGTTAATCAACCGATAGTTTCCATCCTTCTTACGGACGAGGAACCAGGGATTTCTATACAGCCCGTAACTTTCTTCCACTACTCCTCATACGAGGCACTTCTTAAGGAGTTCAACAGCAACAGACTCAAGGCCTTTAGGGATTAGAACACCATTTACCTGCCATATATTATGCTCGACCGTTCGGATCTTCTGAGGGGGAGCAATATCAGAGTCTATCTTTCCAACCTCTTCCTATTCCCAGGCCAGGGCAGCCTTATGGTTTCTTAACAGGCGTTTAAAAATTGTGATTTCCTCTTCTGTAAAGACAGGCTTCACTTGGGCCACAAGGTCTTCCAGTCTTATCCCTTTACTAAGTCATTCTCCTTCAGTAATTATACTGAATTTTAGGGTTATCCAGTCCTTGAAAGGATCATCTTTTTCCATATTAAGTTAGGCAGCTTCCTATTTTGCCTTCTTCCAGTACGGATTTCCCTCTGGCACTGACCCATCCGAAGGTATGTTATTAACCGGGTTAATTTTATCACCCTTTCTTTTATACATAGTATTAACACGGATTCTGCCTTCTCTGCTAGTTAGGCCGGCCAGGAGCTGCTCGAGCGTATCCCCTGGAGCTTCTTTCAAGGCTCTAGCTGCTCTGAGCGTTGGATCCTTTCCAGCTTCTTTGTTATTATCGCTGACTGACCTGACTTTACGGATAAATTTCCCGGCAGCCTCTTTAGCAGCACTGACAGCCTTTCGTAGTCACTTCTGCGTTTAGCGGTCTCATTGCCGCCTCCTTTGCCTGTACTCTTAGCAGACTGCTTCATTCTCTTCTTCTTCTTTTATTCTCTTCAAGATGCGGTCTTTAGCTGCAAAGGTGAGCGTATTTATCATTAGGATAACTTCTTCTAGGCTGAGTTCAACCCATTCATCGCCATCTTCAATACCAAGTTAGCTAAGTTAAACTATCCGTTCTTGGCTATTACCTTGCTCTTGCAAAGCTTCTGAACCTACTGACTTAGTACTAGTATCTGGATTGCTTCTATAGGGATATATCTGGGCGTTATTGACATTAGGTACAAAGTAATTGCAAACTTCATTTTCCTGGTCTTTACTATCCCAGTCACTCTCGCTTTATAAACTATCCTCTTCACTAGTCTTATCACTCTCGTCTTCACAGTATACAGTAAAGCCTATATGGTTAACAGCTGGCCTGGGGCAAGGGAGAAGGTCTTCTTCACTAACGTTAGCACCATCTTAAAGCTGGACCTGCTCGCGCTCTCGCAGGCTCTCCCTCCCCGCAGCTGAAAGACATAGCTGAGGACTCCCCAGTAGCAGAACGAACTCAATAATTAAGTAGTTCCTTGCGTATATATGGCATTCCTTGAAATCCAGACCAGGTTCCTTTTCAGGTATTATGGCCTCTAATTTTAGGCTCTTTTGGCGGATACCATGTTTATTGGTTATTATCTAAAGATAGAATTCCAGCAGCTTTACGAGCAGTAATCCTGCTAGAAGCTAGATTACCTTTTGAAGGGTTTTTCCGATGGGGAATCTTTCTTCTAGCTGGTCATAGGATAATAGCTCCCTTTGTAGGTTAGTTTCTTTGCTCAGAAGTTCATCTTAGATTCCCTCCTCAAGAGGTTCTTTAAGCTTCCTGAGTAAATCATAAAGCAGGGATTCCACCGAACTCAGCTTCTCATCCGGTAGTCCTCATACTTCTTCCCTCTTAAGCAGCATTTCCTACAGCGAGGCACTGTTTCCTTTAGAGTATAGGTAGCTTTCCCATCCTAGGTTATTTATAGCTGGATTATCAAAGTTTGAATAAGAATCAAAGCCATAGAAGGCGGTTTCTGCAGGGAAATTTCCTAGCCCTGTAAACGCATTATTCGCGCATAATTCGTAAATATCATAGCAGCCTTTCTACTAGTTTCCTTCGCACGTGATATTCGCTCGTAACTCCTCCTTCAACACCATATTCTCAACACCTTCGCATCTCCTCTTATTTCTCATACATCTTCTCTTCCTAACTCCGAGATTAGAGGTAATTCGGGCGGTTGTACGCTCTATTAGGAGCTCTTCCTCTGTATACAGAGGTAAAAGCACAGGTTCACATTACAGTCCTTTATCGTCTTCTTTAAAGACCAACGAGTGAACAGTCAGTTGCATAGGATTTCTCATCCATCATATACCGCCTGCTGCTGGTAATACTAGAAGAACTAGTCCAATTCTTATTTAAACGAGTAGATCTCCGCTGTTCCACGAGTAGTCAAATATAAGTCTCATAGCCCGAATAAACAGCATACCCAAAATACAAGGCTACGTAACTCCTTGGCGAGAAACAAAGAAGCGCGTTCTAATATATATATTACCAATATACATATTAGCTTCAGTTTCTCCAAGAAGCTCTATTTCTATATTAGAATACGTAAGAGTTGACCTTCATCTCCCCCACCAGGTCATCCCGGCTTGGAGGGCGACTTCTTCAGAGATCATATTTGCTTCAGCTCCTGAGTCTACCAAGGCAGGGACTTCAGGATTTACTGGGTTATTTATTCTGACCGTAATATAGGGTAGATCTTAAAGCAATTTAAGATCTTTCCCGTTTGTTATTCTCTCCATCATCTCAGGTACTCTGTTTCGACCCGGAATAACATTATTATTAACAGAGACAACATTTGGCGCAGCAGTGCGCTTAATTATTATATAATTATTATATTTATTATAATACCTGATTAGTACCGTAATAGTTAGGCAATAGTTGCCTGAATTTGAACGGTGGCAGACCGTTTGAAGGCCATGGGATGGGTTATAGCAGCCTTTATAGCGGTCCTGGCAGCCTTCATAGAAGTCATGGCTCCTGGTAATTAGGATCATAGCTCCTTAGGATAGTATATATCCTGGCTCATGGCTCCCAGCCCTTAGTATTCTTCTTAGAGGCTTTAGGCGCTCTCTTACAGCATATCATGGGAATTAGAGGTTATAGATTAGGGGGTTCCGTCCCTCAACAGAGCTCTTTTCGCTTATATACCTTACGAGCGCCTTCTAAAGCATACTGCTAGAGTTCACTCCTACTGTTCTTTTATCTGCTCTGGCAGTTACTACAGGCACATACTACACTACGCCCATCTGCACAATAATACTATTCATGATCTCAACAAACCTCTGCTTATAACGTGGTAAGAAGTCACACTACTCCGCAACAGAGATATACGTACACAACAGTCCTCCAGACAGTTATTCAAGAATCAACATCTTCAGCTTATCATCCGTATTTGCTCCAACCGGTAGGGCATGTTTCTTTTGCCTTGAGAGGTTCTCTTCGTGGATAATAGTGCACTTTAACTCGGGCTTGTGGTCGAGGTCACCCTCCCCCGTGTTTCCAACCTCTTACGTTATCGCGCCTCTTTCTCCCGGGTCATCTGAATTATGCAGTCGCTTGCCTTCTCCTGCGTTCATAAGAGGTTATTAAACGTTATGGATACTTGGGAACACGTAGAGGTCATGTATATTGAATACATACTCGGACTATTCATCATTATCATTACGCACAAAGATATTACTGTTTATTAATACGTTTTTCAAGACTTCAAAGGTGACAGGACGATAAGGCGATTCCTCAGCATATCTAGCGTAACGGTTAACGATATCTTCTTCGTCTCGGGTCGGGTCCCAAGACTCGATCGGAATACTGTTTGGAACTCAGACTTATCGCTTCAATTCGCCCTTTCCTCTCAAGGTATTAAACACAATAGAGTCTGGGAACTTCATAACCCATTAGTACACCAGTTATCTCAGTAGAATCTCAAGGCGGGTGAAT
Source organism: Clonostachys rosea (assembly GCA_026958235.1). Lineage (NCBI taxonomy): Eukaryota > Fungi > Ascomycota > Sordariomycetes > Hypocreales > Bionectriaceae > Clonostachys > Clonostachys rosea. Next base: position 260,107 of record CP110206.1, read on the forward strand.
TATCATACAGTATCAGTTAGAATACTTATCACATGGCCTTCTTTTCCAACCCAGAGGTCGCCTAAGATATAACACCATAAGCCTTCCTAGGCTTCCTCGAGCATAAGCTTACATTTATCAGCATAATAGGCCTTTGTACCTCTGGCGCCGCAGAAATAATACCACTTAGGCTGTTGTGACGCATTAATCGAAGGAGTCTGTTATAATATGTAGTCATCAGAGTCATTATTATCAGATTCAAAAAGTAGGGCATTACGATTATCAGAAGTTGTGATAAAATTTGCAAGAGGCCTCTGCCCAGGCCGCACGTGCCTGTGCCGAATCACTGGTAATAGATCTAATTACATATTTAGATTAATTTGCATTTTCTCCAGCATATCCGTAAGCAACTCGACATCTGCCTTGGTTACAAGGTCTCGGGGAGGTACGGCTGAATATACACATAGCTCCTGCCCTGGCCGGCGCTCACTATCAAACCTGATAGTTCTTTTCTCACATAAGGGAATTCTGGGTGCTCAGCAGCTTTAAGTCTCTGGTTCTTCTTCTTCTGAGGACTCTAAGTCGCTCAGGTTTTCAAAAGAGAGAATACGCTCAAGTCTCTCAGTATAGGCAGTATGAAGTTCCCCGTAGGACTTCGTGATCAGGTCCTCCTTGCTGGCCTTAAGAGACCTGCTCACAGTTATTAGCATCGCATTAACAAGGTCCGAACTGTAATAATTACTAAGCTCCCATCCCTTGGGATCTAGCTTCTTAACCAGGAAGATATACTGGCGGAGGAAGATCTCGGCTTCTTTATTACTAAGCTTCTTCTTTTAGCGCATCTTCTCTAACTTACAACGAATCGCCATTGGATTTATGCTATCTTCTTAGGCAAACTCGCGTTTTAACGCTTCTTGGATATCCTTCTAGTTCTTGCTGTTCGTAATCTCTTACACGGTCTTATAGCAACGTTCGGTGGTTACTCTTAGGATATATCTCTGCTTCACTTAATCGCTACTGGCCATAAAGTACTGGTCAGCTTTAAGATCCGCAATAAAGTCAGAGATATCTTTTCCATCGAATTTACTGTTCATCAGGAAGCCTGTTATATGCGATTATAGCGCGCTGCCAAAGGAGTTCGCAAGCGTTCGACCAGCAGCTTGTATGAAGTCTATGCCAAGCAGTATTGTTCCAAAGGGATTGTTGTTGGATTAGGTGTTATCTTATGGCAAAGACCGATCGTAAGAGGCTTCTGACAAGTGCTCAGAAGAGTTACTGCTAAATAGGGCATTATTCGCAAATGGCCTTTCGTCCGGGCGATTGCGCTATCAGCGCCCAGGCCGGCTTCAGTTTCTTTTACCGCTCTTCTTCTTTCCTTTTCCAGTCTTAGGAGCAGGTATACTGTAGATATCTTCTTTTCCCTCATAATAATTATTAGGGAAGGGAGAAGTATTTATCTGGCAAGGGTTACTAGGCTTAGAGCCTGGTATCAGGATCCGGGTACTAGGTGCAGTACTTCCTTGTCCGGGGTCGAGATGTTCAAATAATCCCAACAAGCCTTGATAAGCAGGTCCAGGATCCGAAGGTCTTCTTCCGTAGGAGCGACAATTATCCAGAGGTCCAAACAGAGGCTGCATCTTCTCAAGGGAAGGAATGCCAATGTTGTTCAAACTCTGAACAGCAGCATCTCGACCGACACCGGGACCGGGGTCCTCAGGCATTAGGAAACGGCTCTTCGTATCACTACTATTCTCAGAGGACTTCTCACTGGCTGCCTTCGGCTCACGATACTGAGTAAAAGCGTCTTTTGGAGCTTCCATCATTATATCAGGGTCCCTTCGAGAGGTTGAAGGTTGTGGAGGACTATCACCACTCCTCCCCGCCGCACCTGGAGGCAAGCCGGCCTTGGGGCCAGTAGCCTAATAAGGGTTTCGCTTGGGTAGAGGAGCCATAGTTCCAGTTGATCAATTAAGTAATAAGAAGTTGATAAGTATGTATAAAGGCAATTCTTATGTTATAGCCGAGAGAGGGAAGAAGAGCAGTCTCTCGGCTCCGGGATATACCTCCTACTTATAGATTCACCCTTTTACTTTCTTCTTCCTCCAGGAGTAGTCAGGACTTAGCAACAGGGTTACTTTATACTATCTATTCCCTTTTTAGATCAGGGCTTCTTAAAGCCACACTCAATTCCTTCGTGTGGGCTCGTTATCCGCTGTTTGGCTCGTTTCAACTGTCGCAGAAGACCCGGCGGAAATTGCGACCCAAATAGCGCGTAAAACACACACGCGTTCCTCTCTCTTTTATATACTCTTAAGGTTCAATCCCTAATCATAGGACTTTCATCCCGGATAACCCGTAGAATAAGTAGTCGCTAGATCAAAGGGAGAGCCAGGAGCCTCCTTTCTGAGAGTATATCTCTCGCCTTACTTCCTTCAAAGCCTTTCCCTAATCACGGGCTACTTTCCCGGTTTAAACCGTCGGAGGAGCACCAGCTAGATCAAGGGGAACGCCGAGGGTTCATAACTTCTGAGATTCACTTCGAGTGTGCACCATCTAGACTCACACTCTCCTTTGCCATAACTTCCTCACTTCCGGATCAACCGTTAAGCGAGTACTCTTGTTAGGCCAGGGTTAGATCAAGGGCATCTGTTCGAAGGGTCTTCTTCTGGGATAATCCCTAGATCAGCTTGCTTGCTTCTTTCTCAACAGGGGCTTCTCTTATAAGATTAGTTAGCCACAAGTAAGTATATCCACAAGAATACCTTCCAGCCAAGGGGATTCCTCGCCAAAGCGGATAACATCGCTTGCTTAGTTTTTATATCATCTTACGAGGCACACAGGCACTCGAAGAGTCTCTTCTCGAGCTTGCTATTCTGCTAAGACTTGAGTTTTCAGGTAGATAGATCAAAACAAGGATAATATTCAATTCCTGTAGGTGGTGTTCCTTTCCAACTAAGCAATTAGTCAGGAGCCTGCCCGGCACTATGATCTTTAGGCTATTTGCCTTTAAAAGCACTTATACATAAGAAAAAGAAAACATCCCTACCGTAATCTCCGGTCAAGGAGGTGGTCTGCAAGGGCAGACTTGTCAGGGTTTTCGTGACTCCCACTTCTCCTCGCACCGTCAGTCTCTCAAGATAAGGATTACCTTCATAAGAAGCTTCCTGCTCATAAAGAACAGAGAAGCATTTCCCAGAGTAGCCCCCATTTGAAGCGGTAAGAGAGGAAGCTGTACACACACACAACACCCACAACCACACAACACAAGGGTATGTGGCACACAGCGGTTATCACGTTAGTTGACAGCTTCATCGCCCGCAGTTAGATTCATCGTACGAAGACCTTCCTCGTCTCGAGAGATTGAACAGATTGAGAAGAGAGGGATCTCTTACGAAGGAAGCATTTTAAACGCTCGTCGCAGCGCCTCTTGAGGCCACAGCCGGCCTCAAATAAACAGAGGCTTCGCGAGGCTTCGCGATTGAACAGTCAATTCACTTAGCAGTCGCAAGTTAGGGTGTCAATTGAAAAAAAAAAATAAAGGAAAAAGCATGAATTTCTCTCTAGGCTGCGAAAAACAGCTCCTTTTAACTAGGCCGCTGAGCGGCATGACTTGCGGAACCCGGACCTTTTATCCCTGCTTCAATATCTTAAAAACTCTAATAATAGGAGCTATTTATATAACTAGATATATAAATAGCCTAGCTATAGCTATAGTCTCTAAGGGGGGAAGCTTATTATTTAATAATAATAACTATCTTTTCTTTCTAATTTAAAGCTTATCTTAATCTAGATTAATTAATTATATTATTAATTAATTACTTAATTAAATAATTATTAAATAACTTAAATAGCTATAATATTTAATATAAATATTCTAATCTCTTAGAGCCTGATTAATACTTCTAATAAAGCTCTTAAAGTAATAATAACTATTATCTAAGATAATCTAATATAGTTATTTACTAACTATATTTATAATATACCCTTATAATTAGTTAAGGATCTACTTATAGTAATAAAGCTACTATTAATTATATAAATCTAGTAGCTATATCTACTTAGTTTATTACTTTATTATATAGTTTACTACTTATAGTTACTATAGCTATTATAGATACTTATAGAGAATTAAGATTAACTTAAGTAAATACTATATCTTAAGAATAGCTATTCTCTTATATAGACCTACTATAGCTTAATATATAACTTATAATTTTAATATATTATATACTATATTAAATTAATAAAAGTAAAAATAGTTCTTAAGAATTAATTTATTAATTAAGCTTTTTATATTTTAAAATAATTTAGATTAGAATATTAGTTAGATTAGATTAAGCTTAGTATTAGTATATTAGAATTTATTTTAATTTAATCTAAATTATATTTATTTAGAAATAAAAGAAAAGTTAATTACTTAAGATTATTAATTAAGTTTATATCTATAAGTATAATATATATTTACTACTATAGAAAATTTTTATTAAATAATATAGATTTAATATTAATTTAATATCTATTTATATATACTTAGTTATACTATATAATAAAATACTTTTATTATTAATATTAGATTTATAATCTAATTTTAAAATACTTTAAATTTAAATTATAAAATAATTTTAATTTTAATTATAAGATTATAATTAATATTATATATCTATTAAATTAAAAATCTATTTTATATATTATATATATAATAATTATATTTTAGAATATAATATTTTTTAAAAATATCTTAGTAAAAACTATATAGAAAATAATAAAAAGAATCTAGCTAAATATCTATCTAGAACTATTAAATTATATTATATATAATATAAGAATCTAATTTATAAATAATTAATTTTATAATAAAAGTACTAAGGGAACTATATACTAAAGAGAGAATTATACTTATACTAGCTATATATAATAGTTTTAATCTAATAGAACTTTTTAAACTTTTATTTCTAAATAAAATTATAATATAAAAAGAGAATAAGAAGTAGTTTAAACTATATAGATTATTATTAAATAATTCTTATAATATTATAATTAAAATATATAATAAACTAAAGATCTTCTAGTTTATATATATAAAATTATATTATAAAGATTAATAGATTAAAATTCTAATTTAAAAGAGTATTAATCTAGTAATATATTTAAAAAACCCTTTACTATTTATAATAAATAAACTATTATAAAGAAGAGAAATATTAAAAGATTTAAAGAATAAACTAAAAATATATATATAATATATAATATAATTAGTTAGATTATATATAAGCTATATAATATATAAGGAGTAAGATATTTTTAAACTAACTAAAAAACTTTAAAAAGAAGAATTTATTATAACCCTAGATATTTCTTTTAAGATATTTATAATAATAGAGATTAAATAATTTATTAAAATAGAAGTTTTTAAGTTTATATATTTTAATTAAGAGATCTAAAGTAGTTAGTTATTTAAAGTATATATTATTAATAAGATAAAGAGCTAGAATATAAAGCTATATAAGAAAAACTATTTAGTAATATAAAACTATAATAACTTAGATAAGAAAATAGTTCTTATATAGTTACTAACTATCTAATACTATAGTTAATATATTATTCTTATATTAATACTATTCTTAATATAAGTAAAAAGCTATATTCTAATAAGTAGAGATATTATATAGATCTATTTATAGTTTAAAATAGATCTATAATATATAATATATATATAACTATCTAAATTACTTAAATAAAACTATTTATAGAGAATAATTATAAGAATTATAAAGCTACTATATAGAATAGCTAAATTAAATATATATTAATATACTATATATTATAAGTATTTTATAATATATATAAAGATAGTAATCTCTAGCTATAATTTATATCTTTTAATTATAGAAAGTAATATATTTAGCTTTAAGCTTATTAGAATATAAACTAATAATATATTTAGATTATTTAATAAAATACTTACTATAGAGAAAGAATATTAGTTAGAAGAGATAAAATTTAAAGTAAAAGTTAGAATCTAATTTATAAATAGAATTAACTTAGAGTTTAATAGTAAAAGAATATTTCTTTATAATATAACTATTAAGTTTATATAAAAAGAATAAGCTAATATATTATAAATAGCTATAAAAGATTAAAATATAGAAAGCTATAAGTTCTAAAGAATATAAAATATATAGATTATAAATATTATATAATTAGAAGCTTTATATAATCTATCTATAATAATATAGATTTAGTAGAATCTATTAAAGAAAGATATTAATAAGTTAAATAGGAGATTTATATAGTAAATTAAATATAATAACTATAGTTTTAATTTTATACTATTTAATCTATATAATTTAAAGCTATATATTTTTATAAATAGCTTACTTACTAATAATTAGAATATAAGCTTATAGATTAGATTTATTATTATATTTAGTATAAAGATTAAAATAGAAGATTAGAAATTTATATTTTAACTAATTAGAAATATCTTATATTAATTCTCTATAAAGTATAAATATATTATAAAAAGTAGTTTTATATTAGAAGTCTATAGTATAATAACTAGCTTTAATATTAATATTATAATTATAAGTATACTCTAGATAATTACTTTAAAACTAGTACTACTAGAGATATCTCTTATAATCTATATAGATTTACTCTTACTATATAAATATCTTATTAAACTAGAAATAATAATAGAAAAAAAACTTATAATTAATATAATAATTTTATATTAATTATATAAGTATTATAAAATTATAGAAATAAGATAGATCTATAGAAATAATAATCTTATTAATATATTAATAAAGATTAAACTTAATATAATATTTTTAAAGCTTATTAAATTAAATAAATTAAGAATTAAAATATAAGAGAATATAAGAAAACTATTTAAAGTAGATATAGTTTAATAGATTAGATTAATAAATTAAACTTATATAATAACTATTTAAAAATATAAATTTAAATATATTATATATAAATAGAATATATAAAAAGAAAGCTTTTAATTAAAGTAATTCTATTCTCTATCTATTTATCTATTTAAGCTATTTATTTATTTTTAGATTTTATAATTTTATATATTTTTTTAATACTTTCTAATTTTCTAGTATATATAGTTTAGAATATATAGAAAGATAGTATTATATTAGATATTAGAGTTAATAAGATTAGAAGATTAAAAAATTACTCTTATTTTTATTCTTATTTTTAAACTTCTTAATCTTCTTATAAACTATATAATACTTAAGAGTTAGCTTAATAGCTTTAGAAATAATAATATTATTTATAGTATTCTAAGTAATAGTTAAATTATTAAAAGTACTATTAATAATAAAATTATAAGCTTCTTTTTAAATAGTAGTAATATATCTAATTATAGTATATTTTGAAAGGTCAAGGCCTCCAGTATAGGGTAGACCAGCTGTAGGGTAAGCTAGGTCTAGGGTAGGTGCAGCCTATAGGGTAGGCTAAGGAATACTGAAGGGATCGTTTCGAAAGGCGTAGTAGAAGAAGCAGGCTCTAAGTGAGAAATAAAGGCTTTATCAGCTACAGGGTAGCTAAGAAGATAGACTGTAGGGTAGATAAAAGAGTAAATTGGTGGCTTGAAGAACCTCTATCTAGCAGGGAGGAAGCCCTGTACTTATAGGTGTTTCAGGGCTCTAAGAGCCCTGAAGATAACACGTTGCCTTCTGTAATACGGGCTCGTAACCGCTGTAAGGTTCTCGTATAGAGAATTACGAGACCACTAATGCAAGCGCTACAGCGGACACGAGGTCCGCTAATGCAGCCGCTACAGTGGTTACGAGGCTCACTAACTAAGTGCTAAGGTTCTCGTACAGCGGACACGAGGACCGCTAATGCAGCTGCTACAGCGGACACGAGGACCGCTAATGCAGTTGCTGCAGCGCAATACGAGATCACTAATACGGTCGCCACAGCGGCCGTTACAGCGGTTGTGACCGCTAACGCAATTGCCCCAACGGGCAGCCACAGAGGGTTAGGCCAGTGGCTTCAGCGGGCTTCCAGCTTTGGAAAGCCCTAAGTTAGTTATTTCATTCCTCCTTACCCTATACTATCCTGAGATTATTTAATCAACTGGTATAGGGTAACCTGATCTACCCTATAGTCTATAGGGTAAATCTTAACAGTATATACTTTAGTTTATATATAAATAGGCTTTCTAATAATTTTATCTAGCTTAATAAAAACTATATATATAGAGACTAAATTATATAAAAATAATAGAAGAATAAGAGAAATAGTAATATAAATATTATTATTTTTATTATAATATATATACTATATTCTATTACTATTATAATTAAAATAATAATAATTATTTTTTTTAGAAATAAATAACTTATTATATATTATATATATATTAGAATACTTATTAAAACTAAGTATTAATTATAAAAATAGAAAATAAAGTAATAGATAATATTTATATCTAGTTAAAATAAACTTTCTTAGTTTAATTCTTTTTTCTTTTAATTTTTATTAATTTCTTCTAAGTACTTAAAAGTATCTTCTAATACTATTTAGTAAAGATAAATAGATAAATAACTATTTTAAAACCTATTAAATAAATATATCTAATTAAGATATAGAGCTAAATTTATTTTTTTTAATAATTTTATTTATTAGTAGAGATAAGAAAGTATAAATAGAAGAAGTAAATATAACTAATTATTTTTCTCTAGAATAAGATTAATTATAAAACTCTATTTTAAGATATATAGATCTCTATATATAATATAATTAGAAAAGAAATAATAATTATTCTATATATAATTAAATAGTATAATACTTAAAGAGTATCTTTTTAATAAAGATATAAGGAATTAGAATTATATATATTTATTTCTTATATTTATAAAGATTATAAGAGAACTTATAATAGAAAAGATTATTTATATAAAATAAGAAAATAAAAAACTATTTATATTAGTATACTAAATATCTATAATAAGTAGTTACTAGCTATAGATTAGTTATAGAGTAATCTGCTTAGTTATAACTGCTCTAGAACTAGCTTTATAACTAGTCTAATTCTATAGTTAGAATAGTAACTTAGTTAATTATTTTTATAATCTATTTTATCTATAAGTATATACTCTAGAAAAGCTTTCTAATATTAATCTAGTTATATTAAAACTTTTCTAAATTTAGTAGTATAATCTAATACTAATTCTATTTATTATAGATTTTTAAGATCTTTAATAGCTTATTATTCTTTATCTACTTAATTAAATACTAAGATAAAAGTAATCTAAAAGTTCTTATAGTTAGTAAGAATATTAATAGTTTCTTAGTTTTATAAGCTTAGTTTAGCTTTATTATTATATTAGTTTTTAAAATAAGCTTAAAATTATTAATATATAGTACTATTAAAATATATTTCTATAAATCTAACTTTATTTTTATCTATTTTAAGCTTTATTAAAAAAAACTTAAAGTATATTTAGAATTAGATTTTAAATTCTTTTAGTTTATTAATATTTTTTAAGAAAAATTCTAAAGAAATTAATTAAATTATCTTCCCTTTATTCTTAATATCTCTTTTCTTAAATTATTTAATTTAAACTATAAATTATTATATAATCTCTTAAGCTATTAGAGCTTATAGAGTATTATTAATAGGTTTAATAGAAGCTATCTTTATCTTTTAATATTATATAGTAATTAAGATATAATAATTAGCTAAATAAAAGTTATTAATATATAATAATTAAATAATTTATATTAAACTAGATTTAAAATAGATTAAAATTAAACTAATTAGAGAGTTATTCTAAATAATATAATTAGATTATTATAAGCTATATAATATAAGTTATTATTAATATATAAGTATTATAGAGCTAGTAATAATAAAAATATAGATAATATTAGTTTATTAATAATTATCTAAAAGAGTATTCTATCTAGTAAAATAAATATATATATATACTAGGGAATTATTAAGACTTAATAATAATTTATTATTCTAAATTATTAAAATTATTATAAGATTTTAATAATCTATTAATAATTAATTAGAAAAAGTAGAGTTTACTATATAATTTAGTATATAATAATATAATTTATAATAATTAGAAATATTAATTAAATACTAGATAAATAGATATTTTTTATAGAATAATCTAAATTTCTAATTAATAGATTAATAAACTCTTAGTAATAGATCTTAATCCCTATCTTTTACTAGTATAAAAATTTACTTACTAAATTTTAATAAATTCTACTAGAAACTATTATAGAATTACTGATAGGGTAGAAAACAGCTTTAGTATGCTTATACAAACTATACTGTGTCTTTATCTAATTCAATCAATAACGAGTAGGCCCAAGATTCTCAGAGTATATGAATACTATTTTTAGGTCCCTCGTTGGTTAAGTTTCGTTGCTAAGCAAAAACTTCCAGATAGCTCTGGCCACCAATAACCCATCATGATGCCTTGATGCCCGTTCGATGCCGGATTTATACAGGGCATCCGAGAAGATCTTCTGGTCATGCCTCAACTTGAGCAATCGTAGCATTATGGACTCGCTGAATTCTGGATGGGCTTGCAAGGAGAAGACACGCCTTGGAATATGCAGGCCTTGAACCTCACACACAGGGCTACTGCCAATGTTCATCGCACCTTTAGGCAAGCCGACCACAATGTCCTGATGCATTTGATGAAGAGCCTTTCAAACCCAGGGCGTCAATAACTATCCAATGTCCATGATAACGGAAAGTGAGTATAGCTTATACTGACCAAATGTTCGACGCCATATATTTTTCGCCCTTCAGGGGATAGCTCGATAAGATCAACGGAGACTTCCCATATACCCGTGTTTTTTCTCACTTCGGCTCCCAGTGCGCGGGCAATGATCTGATGCCCGAAACATATGCCGATAATGCGAACATTGTGCTTCTCGTATAGCCTCCCGACGTAGTCGACGATCCGAATAATCCAAGGTTGATCTTCGTATGCGTTGTGTTCTAAAGTACTCGTCTGTTAGCAATGCGTACTTCAGTCTATGCGATGATCGTAGTGCATGCCATACTGCTCCCAGTCAACAAGATGGCGTCGACATTCTCAGGCTCAGGAAGCTCCCCAAAGTTGACCACGTTCGTCATAGTCACCTTCAGGTCGACATCAGCGCGACCCATCCCATCGTCATTCTTGGCAGCTTCGAAGCCCTTCCTCAAGAACAGCTCAAATATCTTGCCGTAGGTGCCTACGGCCTCCAGAACAGGCTGAATCGGCGTATCACATTCCAGGACCGCTACACGGTACGGCGCCATATTGATTGGAAAATACAACCGTGGAAACAAGTGGTTATTGGCTTTGCGACGTACTGATACGACCTTTGAACGGATCATCCAGAACGGAGTATCATTGGAAGCATCTACAGCTACTTGTCGCGTGATATGGGAAGGACAGACCATGGAAGTCAACTGCGTGCTTGTCTTTCCAGCTCAGGGTCATGCTCCATAAGATCAGGTACCCATATTGGGACTCCATTTTGTCCCATCAGTGGCAGGACAAGAGGAGTTTCGTAATAGATGCATCCGATTGGGGAATGGGGTAACGCGGGCTGAGCTCAGAGCCGCGCGGATCGCGCCCTGATTATAAGCGCCGCGGCGAAACCCGTGCGGTAGTATGCGACTATCATTTCACACTAGAATCCCGACGTATATGACACCGCCCAACAGACAAAGGGAGGTTGGAGAGCAACAAGCCAGCCATGGGGTTGGGTGAGTCTACTAACCTTGACTAGTTAGTGGAGATTGATTCACTTCGCTCGCCTAATCAAATCGATTTCCGCCTCCATTATATGGGGAACCTCGACATAGCATCTGTAATTAGCCCAAGGCGGGGGGGAATGTGAGTGAAATTGAGGCATCTCTCGGACTTGAACAGCCGCTAAAAGTCACCAGCAAGTTCTCAGCCCCCACGTGGTGGGTAAAAACACGGGTGAGAGTACGAGAAGAACTTGATAATCGTTTTCTGTTGAGTGCTATCCGAGACTAACATTTTGATTGCACTTCACAAGTCCGCACTTCTGATAATCCTTGAAAAGGTGCAATCTACGGATTGATTCGCGCTTCTACTAATCGCCACTCCCTTAATGCAAGATGGATCGTGCATTGGAACATCACCAGTCGTATATTGGTCGCCCTGTGGCTGAGCTGCCTTCGCCATCTCTGGTCCTCAGCCTGCCGATTCTAAAGCGCAATACGGAGGCCCTGCTTCAAGATGTCGAAGATCTCGAAATCGCGTTCCGACCCCACGTCAAAACATTGAAGGTGAGGAAAACAGTGACGAGAAAGTTATGTGGCAGGCCAGGATTCTAAGAGCGACTCTAGACACTCGAGATGACGAGATTGATGTTAGCCGGGGGAAAATTCCGCTCAATTGTAGCATCAACGGTTACCGAGATCAAGGGTTGCTTGCCCCTAGTTTCAGAAGGTATCCTGGATGAGGTAGGTTCCAACGTCTCGGTCAACAATATACACCATATCGCTAAACATTCTGGAGTGTGTATACGGGTTTCCTGTTTACCCAAGTGTACTCCCGGAGCTTGTTCAACTGCGCCAACATCTTGAAATCATCCTGATCATAGACAATGAGCAACAGATTGACCTACTAGAGAAAGCGGATCATGGCAAGCGGTGGGAAATTTTCATAAAGCTTGATGTCGGTGCTCGACGTGCTGGTGTCGATCCCAGCAGCCCTGTGCTCGACAGGCTTATACAACGAGCCAACGCCAGCCCAGCCATGTCTATCTACGGCTTTTACTGCCACGCCAATCACTCCTACGGAGGCCGTACTCGGAGAGAGGCTGAAGACATGCTGAAAATCGAGATCGACAGCCTTCTGGGTGCAGCTGAGCTGCTTCCCAGTGACCGCAAGGTGGTGTTATCCCTTGGTGCCACACCTACGGCCCACGTCATCAAGAGTCTCAAGGCCAAGGCGCCCGAGAACGTGCAGATAGAGCTGCATGCCGGTAACTTCCCCTGCAACGATCTCCAACAAGTTTCGACGGGTGTGGTCACAGAGCAAGATCAAGCTGGTCGAGTGATTGCTGATGTCTGCAGCTTGTATGAGGAGAGAAATGAGGCGCTAGTCAATGCAGGCGTCACGTCTTTATCCAGGGAAACAAGTCCAGCATATCCCGGATTTGGGAGGATTGCCAGTTATCCAAAATGGGGCATTACTCGCATGTCACAAGAGCACGGCATCTTGGGCCTGATGACTGATGATAAAAGTACCGAAAGGGCTGAGGTCACTTTCAAGGTTGGACAGAGGTTGCATATATACTGCAACCACATCTGCATTACGGCTGCTGCCTTTCAGGTTTATTTCATCGTAGATGAAAACGACATTGTTCAAGAAACATGGATACCATGGAAAGGCTGGTGATGGAAGCTGGGTCGTGCGCACAGCGCCTTGATACAATTGCACTATGTATCTGAAAACGAAATATAGCAAGGTAGAAAACATCATGTCGGCGGCAACAAACACGTATAGAGGCTTCTTTTGGCTTAATCTCAGTCCCCCTTCAGATCTCAGTTGCCGTTTCTTCTCGTTGCGGATAAAATCGACCGTCTGGCTAATCACCATGAAGGTACCAAAGGCGCCCGGGGCAATCGGTGGTAACTCCGGCGCGAAAGGCTGAGCCATGTCAAAAACCGAGCTACAACACTGATACAACATCTTCTACGCATTAACAGGCCATGTACGATTTGAAGGCCGCTAGGTCATCATCTAGGTGTTGTGTTGGCTTTGAAATCAGCTGTATGCCGCTCGCTGAGTTCTACAATGTTTGACTTAGACAACAAGGAGACGTCCTCTGCTGTTGCAGTAGTGGCGGATGAGTGGGTACGTGTAGGTTATGATTCAACAAATCAGGACTAATACCGCGCGTAGATCCCTCCACTTCGCCTAATAAGGAAAGGGGCTCATCCGTGCGTCAGACTCCGCATTATCCCTGCTCTGGTATCTTAATTGGACACCCAGCAGCTGAGCTATACTAAATTCAGTAATTATAAGTGGATATCCAAGTCTGGGGTCTGGGCTCTAAAGAGTCAGGTGCTCTCAATTGTCTAGGTAGAGTTACCCTGGACATACATCACTTGATGAACAATCATTACATGTAACTTAGGTGCACTATGCCATTTCGTGAAAGCTTCACTTGTGACGCCATGCGGGAAAAAAATTAGAAAGGAAGGGAAAATCTAGGGAGTTATTCCAGTTTGTTTCGTAATCGTTACGGTGCATCACAGTGGAATGAACCAATATCACAAGTTGAATACGGTGAATACACGTCCATATTGGAGGCCACGAGTTTCCCTTGCATTCTTTGGTTCTCTAAATGACCACTACTCCGTTCAAACAAATCTACCGACTCCTGTGTCCATTTTCTTAGCCGAGTAGTGGGCTGATTCCATGAAAATTGACACCTCATGCAAGTGCAATAACCTCGATTTCCACGGGGACACCCTTTGGCAGTTCCTTGACAGCAACACAGCTGCGCGCAGGCTTATGGGAGAAATGCTTCTCGTAGACTTGGTTTACCTCGCCAAAGGAATCCATGCTGGTGAGAAAGACGGTCGCCTTGATAACTTTCTCTATTCCAGAGTTGCTTGCTTCAAGAATACCTTTGATGTTGGTGATGCATCGCTCAGTCAAAACACCCACAGGCTGAGAAAGGTCAATGTTGCCGCTCTGCTCGGCCGGGAGCTGACCGCTGGTGAAGATGAGGCTAGCCGATGCGGGAACGGCTACACCTTGGCTCTGCAGTTGTGAGTTATGGTCTGGCGAGAGCCTGAACATTGTCGAGTTACGTCAAACTCACATAAGGTCCCACGGCTGGTACAGGTTAGCAAGAATTGTCCCATGCTTGTTTGCTTCGCGAAGCGGATTCCAGGGACTGGACTCACCTGGGGCTGCGTTATTGGTGGAGATGTTCTGAGCAGACATTGCTGGAGACGGAAGGCCTTGAGAGGGTAATACTTTGAGAATGTGTAGTAGTGTGAATGAACAAGGAATGCCTCCTCGTCAGGGTCGTCTGGCCTTTTAAGGTCCTGCATCGGCCTCGGTGGATCCGACCTCACTGGCCGAGCAGAACGTATTGGGACAGGGAGAGGGAATTAAGATGGATGCTTGTATTGTAGATATTCCCGGGATTGCTACGAAACATTGCCACTGTGACATAGTCTTACGGGCCAAAAGTTATAGTGTATACTATTGAGGGAACATTAAGTATTCGGCTACGGTTTTACAGATGAATAGGAACAAATGGATAAGGACACTGTCGCAAGCCAGTTTATATATTATCATAAAGGTACCAGCTATTTTGAGATCACACCTTCGCACAATGATTCAGTCCGTAGAAGGCCGGAGCCTGGTTGCTATTCAGGTGCGAAGGCCTTTGTAATGGACTGATCAACAGTAAGTGATTCCAGCTTTCCAACACTAAGCGTCCTCAGTAATATCTTCAGACGGTCTCAATATATCTCTTAAACTCCCTGAGAGATGTTAGTGACGACGGCCATCGCATATTTCCGAATATAAAACTTACCAATCAGTCACGGCTTCGCGCCACACCTTCAGCTCATGATTACGAGAGATAGTATATGCCTCTACAAATTCGTCGCCGAAGATCTTTCTTGCCATGCTATCCTTGGCGGAAAAAAGCTCCAACGCACTCTCCAGCGTGTTGGGAAGGCGCTGCGGCTTCTGTCCTTCAGGAAGCTGAGCAGTCGGAGGTAGGGTCAGAGGCGCACTATTTTGTACACCGTACCACCCAGATTTGAAAATGGCGGCTAGAGCAAAGTGAGGGTGGAGGTCGGCACCCGGAATGCGGACTTCGAAGCGAGTCGCAGCCGGCTTCGATATCGGAGGCGCGATCAGTCGTATGCTTGCAAGTCGATCCTCGAGACCCCAGCCCAGGGTCACTGGCGCCCAATAATTGTCGATTAGACGCTTGTACGAGTTGACATTGGGGGCCAAGAGGGGCATGATGCCTGGCAGTGCTTGCAGTAAGCCGGCTAGGAACGACCGTCCGGTATCCGACAGGTACTCTACGTCGGGCCATGGGGCATTCTCATCCCTCGATGCTCTTGCGAAGAGGTTTCTGCCCCCATCATCTTGTAAGGAGACGTGGATATGTCCAGAATTGCCCGGCAGTCCTGCAATGGGCTTTGCCATGAAGCAAGGCGTGATGCCGTGTTCCACACCAATTGATCTTGTCAGCAGCCTGCTCCAAAGTTAGCACCTGTGGGCGCGAGGTTTCAAGACGCACACTCACTTGAATAGTGTAACGTTATCGGCCATCCTCGATGCTGGTGCATAGTTCAAGGCCTGAGTACAATGTCAGCAGGAATGATCGAGACATGACTGTTGCGGCAGATTCAAATTCTAAATGAAAACGCACCGCCTCGTAAACTCCTGGGCCACTCTCTGTGTGCCATCCTTCGATCGGGCATCCCGCTTCCAGGCTCTTGTCGTAGATGTCATGGAAATATCCTTTGCTCATAACCGGTCGCGAAATGCTGTAGCCGAACATGCCGGCAGTTAGTGGCCTCAGCTGATTGACGGCGTGAGATTGAAGATACGACGCCAAGTCCCGTCTGCCAGGGCTGTACCCATCTTGTGACGGTGTCTGGAAGTTGAAAAACTCCAGCTCAACTAGATAGAAGACGTGTCAGTAAAGGCCCGATACCACAATTCGAAGGAACTCACCACCAGCTAATGCCCTTACCCCCGAACTTGCCAAATCTGAATCTAGAGCAGCCATAATGCCACGCCCGTCAGCACAGACGGGCTGGCCGTCGATCAAGAATCGGAGAAAGAAGAAGGCAATGTTATCTTCAGAGGGAAGTCTCCGCATTGAGGCCAAGTCAATGACTGCAACTATGTCCGAGAAGCCTTGTTCCGAACTTGTGATGGTATTACTGGTTTCGTATAAAACATCATGCATATCCCAGCCAAAAATTGCCGAGCTCATCCCGAAGCCATTTTTGATGCTAGATAAGAACTTGTCCTTGGACATGATCTTACCTCGAAGGATGCCATCGAAGTCGACGCCCGCCACTTTGACTTTGGAGTCAGACTTGAGAAGCTCCGCAATGTTGTACATCTCGGCAGTTTGGCTGTGGTCGCCTTCCCCTTGGCCACGTGTGACGACCATGTTGATTTGCTGAGGACCCGAACCACCACTTGGGGAATCGTGCATTATGCGAGGTGATCTCGCACGCCAAGTGAAGTTGTGATGAATGTGCACGCGGCAGCCCGTTGAATAACCACTATAGGTAGTTGAGGTGAGATTAAGGGAAGAATGAACCGTTATGATTCGTTGGCAATTTCAAAGGGGACCAACAAGAGGTGGTCTTTCGGCTTCTTTAGATGACCGAATGGGATGATTGCCCCATGTAATCTGCGGTTAGATGGGTGCATGGGCTGGCGTGTTGCTAGCGGGCTCAACTCACTTCTTCGAAAGCGGATTTGACTTGAGTTAGATCATTGCGCGCCGTGTGATATTAGTCGCCACTGAGATACCAGCCTGGACAGTCTTCGAGCTAAAGAAACGTCTGGGGTTAATACGGGGTCGCGGCTATTTGCCAGGAGCATATACGTACCGCGCTAAATTCCGCCTGGACCCCCAAAGAGACGGACCGCGGTCTTCCGCATCTACTGTGCATGGCTCTGCGATCGGAACCTGATTTGCCTACATTCACTCGGCTCAGACGCCGTTTCTCTGAGGCTGCTAGCTTATATTTCCATTGCTGTTGCACTTTATTCTCTTTTCTCTTACGTACATGATAGCTTATATTTATCGTCATAGCTTATATTTATCGTCATAGCTTATATTTATCGTCATAGCTTATATTTATCGTCATAGCTTATATTTATCGTCATAGCTTATATTTATCGTCATAGCTTATATTTATCGTCATAGCTTATATTTATCGTCATAGCTTAGTCGGCCTTTCAAGCAATATTAAGTACGTCTACGTAGAAGGCGGTTTTGATGCAGCCGTTCTTGAGTACAGGCGGGTTACGGAAGTTGAAACCCATCCTTCCCACATCATGTCCTAGTCCCTGTAAATAGCTCTCGGAAATCTCGCACCCTTGTTGCAACAACGGAGGTAGTAGGTGGAAGTTAACATCTAACTCTCTGTCGTAATATCCCAATCGACTCCATATCTTGGCAGCTGACAACCTCATCAACCTAAGTCCGATATGGATGGCTTAGTGGCTGCGTGCCAGGAATTGTGCAGAACTTGGCACCCTTGGCTCCATGGTCGCCATCGCTCCTTGCTTGGAGCGTTGGAGAGTTATATTTTCACGCGCCACAAGAGACAGGCCAATAGCACGTAAGATAGGACCAAAATGAAGTGTAAACCTTTTCAGGAACGAAACCCTGGGTATGCTTCTCAATCTTTTTCTTTCAAGAACCTTGTCTGCACAAACTTGGGAACGTGAGATGCTCTAATTTATGGTACTTCTGGTTGGCTATAACTTTCCTTATGCTATCAACTCTTTTAGAGCATATCCTACACGACCTTACTGTCCCTGATTGGGAGGTCCAGTCTGGGCCGGTCCCTCGGCGGTGACGTAAGCCTTGGTCAAACCTCCATCGACAACCAAGTCATGAGCGATAACGAAGCTGCTCTCATCTGAAGCGAGGAATAGGGCGGCTTGAGCTTGCTCAATGGCCTGGCCGAAGCGGCCGGTAGGAAAGTGAACCTCTCGGCGATGACGCTTATGTTGGTCAGTTCCAAGGAAATCCTGTAGCATAGGAGTGCTGCCCAAGATATTAGCTTGTTTGCCTTGCGTCCGGACTGATCGACTTGTAGGGTCATACGTACTTGAGCGGTGCAGGGCACAAGGAGTTGAAGCGGAAGCCTTCACGGGCATGAACCACGGCAAGCTCACGGGTAAGAGCCAACACAGCGCCTTTACTAGCCGTGTACGCCAGTTGAGGCGTTGCAGCACCAACAATAGCTACCATGCTAGCTGTGTTGATGATGCTGCCTTTGGACTTGTTGTGTTTGCGTAGGGAGCGGACGGCGTGCTTGGATCCGTACCATACTCCCTTCACGTTGATGTTCATAGTCAGGTCCCAGATGTTATCTGGGCACTCCTCGGCGTCACCATCCTTGGGGTGCATGATGCCAGCATTATTGAACATGACATCAACACCGCCCCAAGAGTCCACTTCATTGACGGCAGCCTCGACTTGGTCCTCCTTCGATACATCGACAGCCTTGATGGCGACTTTACCGTCGTGGTTTGGGACGACGCTTTTGACCTTGCTGAGGGCTTTCTCCAAGCCCTCCTGATTCAAATCGGTCATCAAGACGGAAGCACCCTCCTGGAGGAACAGAATACTAGTTTCGAGCCCAACGCCGCTACCACGTCGAGAAAGGTCAGCCACAGGCCCAAGAGCCGAAGAATTCCCCTGGTGACTTTAACTTACCCGGCAGCGCCAGTGACAATGGCATTCTTTCCGGCAAGTCGGCCGAACATGATGGGCATGTTGGTATGAGCGTAGATATTGAGAGTATCGAGAGATGGAGGAGATAATGTAGGTTTAGTTGTAGCAAGAAATAACAGACGAGGCCAATATTGCTGCTTCAAAATATGGTTGCTGTGTCAGGATAAGTCAGAAAGGTAGCGAATTAAGAGTGAATTAATATAGTTCTGGCTCCGCGAGTGTCCAGGAATCTTGATGCAAGAAATCTTCCCAAGATACACCAAGATGCGGGACTACACACACGCTGCAGCTCCCCCATCGAAACGACTCAGCAAACAGGTAACTTGACCTTTCCATCATGTCTATCGATTCCTACAAAACATCCTCGTGGAGAGGGTACATTTCCATGGCCTAGTGTTCTCCGTATCGTGCCGGTGGGTGTGGAGAGCGCGGTCTTTAACCGTGATCCGACTTCGCAGTAACTGCTAGCCCACTAGTTGATCAGCACGAAATGTCCACTTGCTTGTCAGGTTAGGCGCGCGCATCGCGCGCTTTGGAATGCTCAATGGCCGCAATCTCCACTGATGTGAATTGTACTTTGTGGTTTTAGCAAGGCCTCACAACAAGCGCACGAGGAAAACGTTGGCATATGGCGCGCTCTTGAAGTATTTCGCGTTGTAATTCTTGCTGAGTTGGTCCCGCACAATGGAAAACAACCCCATATCTTTTCACAACTAGGATATGGTGAATTGTGATTCGGGATGGAGGGGGGTGTTTCTGATACTGGGTTGCATTGGAGCAGTGTAGCCCGTCTGTTATTCACACTCCTCATTGAACCTGTTCTCATCTGCATCTCTTTGTTATCTGCAGTTTGTAAATACAAATACTGATCCCTGTGTAGCCCATGCTCAATTCATGAACTCAGCTGTGATACCAACATCGGCTGAAAGCTACGCAGCACAACGTTTGTTCCAATCGTCATCACAAGTCGCCCAACATGTCCAGCGCTACGATTAAGACCATCTCGCCTTCCACCAACGAAGTTGTCTGCGAGCGCCCCGCGACTACGATCCAGGATGCCCGCAAGGCAGCGCAGCAGTCCAAGACGGCATTTGAGAGCTGGTGCCAGGTCCCTCTTGCTCAGCGCAAAGTGATTGTTGAAAAGGCTCTGGCGTTGATCCAAGAGCGCCGCTTCGACCTTGGTCGCGAGTTGTCGCAGCAGATGGGGCGCCCAATCTCTTTCAGCCACAAGGAGATTGAGACTATGCAGAAGCGAGCCGACTACCTGCTCGATCTTGCTGAAGAGGCGTTGTCGCCTTTACCCGGGCGTCCTGAAGCTGGGTTTAAGCGTGAGGTCAAGAAGATTCCCGTGGGACCTGTGCTCATCGTCTTCGCGTGGAACGTAAGTTCAATCATCCAGCCTGGCTCCAATCTCGATTGAAATTTTTTGGAGGAAGACACGAGAAAGTCAAATCGCTAACTCGTTGCTTCGTACGGTTTCCCTACCTCATCATCGTCAACGCTCTTGTGCCTGCCCTGCTTGCGGGAAACACAGTGCTCCTTAAGCCCTCACCCCAGACACCCCTCGTGGGAGAGCGCATCGAAGCCATCTTCAGGGAGGCTGGCCTTCCCGAGGATGTTCTGCAACTGATTCAGTCTGGAGACCCTGGCATGCTGCGCGAGCTGGCCCAACTCCCCGAGATAGCTGCCGTGGGCTTCACTGGCTCTACTGCTGGCGGTCTAGCCATCAGGGAGGCTGTAGCCAAGCAGACTATTCCTGTAAACCTCGAGTTGGGAGGAAACGATCCCGCATACGTTCGGGCGGATGCAGACCTCAAATATGTAGCTGCAGAGCTCGTGGACGGTGCTGTCTTCAACGCCGGTCAAAGCTGTTGCGCGATTGAGCGTATCTACGTTCATGCTGATGTCCATGACGCATTCATTGTGGCTCTTCAGGAAGAACTTAAGGGGTAAGTATTCGCCTGGTAAACATAGGCTGCTTCTATATGATCAACATGAGTTAACCAAGGCCCGCTGATAGATACGTTCTCGGTGATCCGCTTGACGCGAAGACGATGGTTGGGCCGGTGGTTTCCCGACAGGCCCAGAAAGCGATCCGACAGCAGATCGACGATGCGCTGGCAAAAGGCGCCATTGATGAGACGCCGGAGAATACGAGTTTCCGTTCAGCGCCGACCAGCGGGAACTATGTGGCCCCTGTTATCTTGACCAATGTCACACACGACATGGAGGTGATGCGTGAGGAGACCTTCGGACCTGTCATCCCTGTTGCAAAGGTAGCAAATGACGAGGAGGCCATCGGGTTGATGAACGACAGCGAGTACGGCCTGACGGCTAGCATATGGACTAAAGACATCTCGCGCGGCGAAGAGTTGATCGAGCATCTAGAAGCCGGTACAGTCTTCGTCAACCGTTGCGACTATCCCAACCCTGTGAGTAATGCCTCCCGCGGCTGCCCTTGTGTTGTCCTTTTTCATAGGCTGTGCTGACTGACGATTTCCAGGACTTGGCGTGGACAGGTTGGAAGAAGTCAGGCCTGGGATGTACCCTTGGTCCACGTGCCTACGATGCATTCTTGAAGCTCAAGAGCTATCATGTTAAGGAGAGGCACGGTTAAATGATGCCCGGATAAGGAAAACTCAGCGTGAGGCAGGGTACTGTGGAGCTGATGATGTATCGAGTCGTATTACATACTGTTGGTGTCGCCACCCAACAGCTTCCAGGTTTACAGGTAAAAGGGATCGATTGAGACTGTTGCTTCTAACTAGTAATTACAGAAGAGATCCGTTGACCCTTATATCCCAGGGAATCCTTTGATCGTATCCTCATAAGGGCAGCCCGGTCCAGGGCTCGTAAGGTCCGTCAATTATCCCGTTGGCATACAATTAGTTAGGGATCTTCATATTCGTTAGACTGAGGTTGCAACCTTCCTTCAACGCGTGCGTTTGATAAGATCAGAACGCTCTTCGAGCTATCGGGTCTGTGCCGATAACTCGGTCTTCGGTTGATCGTCAGTCAGCAGGTTCACGATTGATCCTACCGGCTAGGATTGCTCAAGCCGATAGGTCAGGGCCTTGACGATCGGGCCCAGTTAGGTTGTAACCTTCCAATCTTGCTGACAGACCCCTCTCGGAGAAGCTGATCCTTCTAGGTCGGTTGCATCGCGGCCGCGGCTATCGTGTGATTGAACCTTACTCTTGCATTCGTAGCCAGGCCGGCTTCCACGGAATTCCTGATGTTATTGCTAGTAATTTGTATGTGCGTTCGAACAGGCTGGGCTGCGGGCTTTAATCCTCATGGATTATCTCGGTAGTTGACGATAGCTCCTATCGCCCGCTTGGCACCAACACATACAATGGAAAACAACGGACCGACGAGTTCTTCTCTCTGAATGTCAGACGAATGATATCCATATTTCGTTCTCGCGCATGACCCGACTAATGATCCATGGAGTTCGTTCCGTCAGAGGGAGTTTCCATATCTTTTGCAGCAGGATACGCGTAGCACGAATATTGCCCAGTCCAACTGCTACATACATGGCGGTCAGCCGGTTACTCAATTCGGTTTGCCGGATATCATCACAGACGCAGCTGCCGATGACGGCCATGGCCCAGCAAAGGCTTGTGTTGATTCTCGCGTCAGGGGGTAGCTGAAGCAGAATCCCGAACGCTTCCGTAACGCAGTTCTCAACATGCTGTTTGGCTTGCCCTTCAGGAGTGAGTCCAAAGTTCAATGCAGTCAAGAGGAGGATATGGACAGCATGCTTGAAGATGTAACCACAAAGCACGGATTCGGGGTGGCTTGGTGCCGACGGTGTGAAGGATACGATTCGACTCTGCAAGTCAGAGAAGACGATAAATCTGTCGGCTGCTATGGTAGAGGATGACAGCCGCGCAAAGTCGAAGATCCGGGGAACTAGCAAAAGCAGTTCCAGCCACGTGCCACAAAGTTGTCCTACGTAACCGTCCTTGACCATTGCCTCCGCCATTACTTCAAACTGGGAGTCTAAGACAAGAGTTGACCCAAAGCTGGGGTCCACTGAAATCATACTGATGGTCACCAGATCAACATAGTACTCAACAATAAAGTTCTTCAGGTCGTTCGGTAGGTTCGCCGAGTGCGTCATCAGACGTGATAACAAAGGACCCGCTGCCTCAATGTGGTCGAAAATCGAACCGTGCAAATCGCCCTTGGCAGTCTGATCACAAGTGAGCCTCTAATATTCCTCACATGGCACACAACTCGCCCAATCCACAACTCTGCATTATCCGGACACGAGAATCTTGCGTAGGAAGAACTCACCTCTGTAAAGCACATGATCAAAGCCCCCAAAGCCAGCCACAGCGGGCTGACTTCTTGACCGCTGATGTACTCGTCGATCGATTGGCGGAATGATCGTAGCGACTTATTGTAGTACGTTTGAGCGACTGCAAATTGGCTACTATCCTCTGTTGCCCGATGCACGGCACTCTGGCACAGGACCAGACCTAATATGAATTTGTTCGCGAACGCCAAGGGGATTAGTTGAGAAACGAAAGGATTAGTCTCGGTAGACCCATTCCCCATACTTCGGGCCGTACGGGAAATGTAAAAGCTCAAAAGGTCATATGTTGGCTCCTGAGTATCGGATAGCAAAGGCATGCTTGCAGGTACGATGTCCAGCGATGCGTTGGTGCTCTCCACCGCAAAAGCCGCCATACTAAGATCCAAGGCAAAATTCTCCTCGGACGATATGACTGGTCGGCGATCGGCGATCGAAGTCGACTTGGTGTTTATGATATCGAAACCGCCAAAGTCCGACGGTCCCGGATCGTACTCGGTTGGCTGCGTTTCCTCCGTCTCCACGTTGCTGCTGGCGGGCGAGACGGTGGATGCTGTTGTACCTGGAGATCTACCAGATCCTGTAGATGCTGAACTTTGGCCCGATTCAAACGCTAAAGAAGGCACCGTGTCGCATGACGTGGAGAAAAGCTCCTCGAGAGGCCAGTCAACTTCGTGTGCGCTAAATGTGATTGTCGACTGTTCGCCCGCTGTGCCAGTGCCCGGTGCAGTGTTACCACGATCGGGTGTACAGCGTCGGTCGAAAGAAGGAGGCCTGTGATGGCCGCCAACAGCGTGACGATGGGCGTCTTTCGATGTCGAGGTTGACGAGGAGGTGTCTTGGTCTGATCGTGCGCCTCGCCTTCGCTTGTGCGCCCTCCTGTCACTGCTGGTCGTTCTGGATGGCCACTCGCACAGGAAGCCGTTGCGTTCGCAGCCAATACACACAGGCTTTGTCTCGTCGCATTTCTTCTTCCGGCTGCGGCAGGTCAGGCATCCGGTCTTGACCCTCAAGATTGGCTGACGAGCTTGGCAGCCCTGCGTGGGATTTAATTTCAGCGCCAACGAAGCCATGGATGAATAGCAATCGCCAGCAGTTGAAATGAAAAAAGTCGAGCTTATTTATGACTGGAAGCTCGGCGCATACGGTCAGTAATTCATTTACGCAAAATGGGCTTCGTTGCACAAGTACGTATGACTGACATCTTTACGAAGTATAACATGTGAAAAGCCATGCTGAAACTGGACTGTAATTTGGAGTAGGTGGACTAACACTTAATTCGGAGTCTAGGCTTGTGTCTTCGACCCTTGTGACAGCATTAAGTTGGAACTCGGCCTACTTGCCCGGAGTATGTATGCCACTCACCAAGCACTTGTCGAGACATTTGAGAGGACAAAAGGGAGAGGGGTTGGGAAAGTCTGGGGATCATTTTGGGAACGCCAAACGGTGGGTCACCGCGGAAAACATTATCATTGGCTCTATGTCCATCGAGCCTGAGTCAGTCCGCCGATGAGGCCCGTTTTTTGGGGTTGATTATCTACAGAGGGTTTAGCAACTCTAGCAATTTCACTAGCAACTTGTACAGAAAAAGTGACCTAAATTAGATGGAGACTCAGTAATACAGATAAGTCGCTTCTTTTAGGCGTAAGTCTATGTTTAGTTATGAGCATTCCAGACTCCGCCAAGTATTTCGACTGTTGTTGCAGTAATTCATCTTCATGAACCACGTAGTAGTGAGATTTCGGCCCGACATGAGTTGCAATAGAGGATATTTGATGGCTGCCTAGGATAGGTCGATTATGTTACTCTTTGTCCCTCAGAGATTCATGCAGATGTACCTTCAAACTCCTGCTCCGAACATCCAATGTTGGCCTAGACAAGACCCTGTCCAAGTATAGTGAGTCGGGGCCCACTTGTCAAACCGGCCAAATTAGATAAATTAGCTATTTTTCAGCATCCGTAGAAAATGACATCCTTTTTACTTTTTCTTATTTTCACTTTTGAAAATCCCTTCTTTGAAAGATGAGTCTTTTATCTATATTACGGCGGCTACGATAAGTCAATTGACTAGCTGTAAATATGAACTATTTGATCAATTGAGAATACACACAAAACTCAAAACCTCCTTTTCATAGCTGTTGTGGAAGGTTGTTAGATTTTCGTGTGGTTAGCAGTCTGCATTTTGGGCTCGCCAATAGCCGTGGTGTTGTTCGTTTTTCCCCAACACAATAGTAAAGTTGTATTTTGTCTCTTAGATCTTTACTGCTGTCCACTATAGCTAGAGATCGTCCTAATATTTGATATCGATAGGATCATATTCCTTGCGGGCGCGAGCGTACCACCATGCGACAATTATTACTCCCGTGATGGCGTATACAACGGAGACATAGTTCATGTTATCTCCAGTAACGGGTTGGACAGGAGGGAAAGCGTACATCTGCAGTGGAAGTCATTAGCAAGAGTTGGGAAAACAAAGTGATGCTGAACTCGAGATTAGCTTCTCACCACAAGCGCAAAGGATAGCCAAAGCAGCAGAACGATATTGCAGACGAGGCCAAGTCGACCAAGCCAAAAAGGACCGTGTTTAATGGTGTTGCGGCCGCGAATGAGTAAACACACAACCGGTATCGCGTACGACGTGTAAAGCAACACAACGCAAGCTGTCACCATACTGTTAAATGCAGTGTAGGAAGCCAAGTAAAGGCAGCCAACGATGCTCACAATGACACAGCTTACAAAGTGTGCCCAGAGAGGCACTCGAAGCTCAGGATGAACTTGTCGGAGGTAATGTGAGCCTGGCATACCGTTGTCCCGTGCGAAAGACCAGCACAGGCGGGCCTGCCAGGTGTGTGAAGCAATCAAGCAACCGCAGCCCGTTAAAATGATCAGCGATAACAGAACGATAGCCCCAGCTTTGCTTTGTAGCGCTTGATAGAAGAGCTGTAGAATGGGTACGCCGGTCGGTGTGGCGGCTACCTCGTCGAAGTCCCCGATGCTGAACATGATACCGATGGCGAATAGCCAAGCTGTAACAAAGCCTATTCCCACGGTGCCGAGTATCGCGATCGGGATGTTTCTGGCTGGGTTGGGAACCTCTTCGGCCATGTGTACAGCACAGTCGAGGCCATTGAAAGCCCAGTTCGGATTAATCAGACCAACGATATACGCTATTCCGTCGTTGGACCAGCCTGTATGGTTGACGAATTTCGTGAAGACGAAGCTAGCAGATTGGTGGGTGGGCGCTTTGATCGGCACGACGAGAATGATGACAAGAAATGAGATGATGGACGTCCAGAGCGTGGCAAATGTTATAGTTGGCAGAGCACGACTCGAGATGTTGAAGAGGGCACAGGTGATATGAATGACCTGATAAGCGACGAAGCTCATCCACGGCGTGATCTCTCTGTGATTCAGGTGTCAGCAGGTGGCTCTCGCAGTATTGCAGTGGCCGGGGCATCAGTCTGATCTGGGGGCCGCTCGCACTGACAGTTCTGGGTGTGCCATCTGTATGGCACCCATACATAGGTTGCCCACACCAAGAGCTATGCTTGCACATGTGAAGAGAGATCCGGCCCAGGCTATCCAGCCCGTCAAATACGAGGTGAACTTTGCATACCGCGGGCACGCTAGTTGACTGGTCCAGAAATATTGCCCCCCAGCGTTCGGCATAGCCGATGCGAGCTCAGCAAGACTTACACCGATCGCAGAACATGCGACCGTCACAATTATGATGCCATAAACAAGCTGCACAGGACCACCCGAGTTGATGCCGGCAACTAAGGCAGTGGAGATACCGAACCACGAGTTGGCCAAAGAGAAGCTGATTCCGAGGACCGACCAGATACTGAAGTTCTTCCGGAGCTGTTCTTCTTGCCCCCCGTATACAACTACTTTGTTTATGAGTCTAGATTCTAGCCAATGAACAAGTGAGAGCACCTACTATTGTGCGAGACAACGGTCTCCAAATCCTCTTTCTTGTAGTCTTCGACTTGGTCATCCATTTTTAAGTAGAAAGTATGTATCAGATCAAAATTCTTAGCGGTTGAAGGAACCAGAGGAGGTGAGCGATGTGTAGTGTAGAGAGTAGGTCAACCCAGCGTCGGCGGATCTGGTATATTTGTAGTTCAAGACTTCTATCATATCGCTGTGTTGTTGTCTCTGTGCTATGATTTCCACGAGTTGCTAAGCTACATGTAGATGGACACCAAGCCCACCCCCGTGGGGTAAGCCATCTCAGTAAGTCAGTGGGAGCAGCGGCTCAGCTACACAACCGGTCCACCAAGAAGCATGTCACTACCAATGACGTACCCACAAACTCGGGACTTCGAGATGTTATCAGCAGAGCGCGGCCGTGGCTCGAAAAGTGGGTTGTCTTGCCGCGGTTTTATATATGATAGGTTCGCTCTTGGCCAGGTCGACGCAAGCGTCTGCGGACTCGCCACTGGCGCATCGTGGTACATTTTTACGATTTACGGGTCTACTTCCCGCTTGAGATTGACACTAATCATGGAGGCTCGCTCCCCGGACTGAAATAACCGACGATAACCAAACCCCATGAGAGTATAGATGAGGCCGAGGCCTTGTCCTCATGTCAAGCCACGAGCCCCTGCACTATTTCACAATTGGGCTTTATGTATAACTCTGGACTCTGATCCGATTGATCCGCGACGGCGCACCAACGTCACAAATGAAACATGCCCCTGTCTCCTTCAATGAGCCCATCTTGCCCATCTACCTCGGGACCCTGGAAGACCCAGCTATAGTGCGTACATGCAGCTTTGCTGGTGCAAGTCCGGCGATACGGAACACCCGTACCCACGCCCTCCCAGCAACAGCCGATTCCAAAGACGCAATCACAAGCATGCCCAAGAGGTCTCTAGAAATCGCCTTGTGCACCCTTGAGGCTATAACCCGGCAGTCCAAAGGTGCGCACGCCTTGATCACCCCTACGTAACTCGTTGTGATTGGGCTTGGCTAGGTCATTCATGGATCGCCAATAGAAACCACTGCCTCCCAAATGCATTATGATCTCTCTCCTGCCCACATAGTCGCCATACACATTGAAAGACTTGACAGAAGCGTACTCCGGGTAGCTTCCCGTAATAATGACATGATAGTGTACAAGTGTAACGCCACGTTCATGAGAATCGTAATCGGTAAGAACGTCGTGAGATCTTCACTTGCCCGAGGAATCCAATCATAAGCAAGTCGGCACTGAACCCTGAGGGCGGTCCAATCTCCAGCGATGGAAGTTTGGTTGATCATTGAGCACTGGCCGTTTTTAGCGTTGAGAAGACAGAACCGCTACCATCGACGCAGGCAACCAAGAGTGAAACGCCCAGGTCATTCCGGCGCTTCTTTCGTCTGAGATGTTGAACAGCGGATCGGTAACCATTTTTTGCTCTGATGATCTGATCTTGGGCATACCAAGACCCTGATCATATATTCTACAGTAGGTGTCTTGATATAGATGCCGGGTGCTACTTTAGTCATGATTCTTGTAATGGTGGCCAAGCTCGGACTTCAGCTCCAGATTTCTGAGCATTGGCAAGATCCTCTGCTGATCATGAAGGCCTAGGTAAGCCTTGCAGAATCAGGGTAGAGTAAACTTTGAGCAGTATCCGTAGGGCTTCTGACATGATTGAAAGATAGGCGGGCGCCATCGCAGTCTTGTCCGACATCGGCTGTCGGACTCATGTCCGCCCTGTCGCATTCGACATTGGGCAGAGCTGAGACCCCAGGCTAGCCGGCCGGGGTGATGGATGATGGGTGCCCATTACGATCGGAGGTGGACACACGTTCCTCGCATGAGAGGCTCAATCCTCAGCGGTCGTAGGTTTTATATGAGTCGTATGCTCCAAGCTTTATTCCGAGTTTTTGAAGTGCCAAATTTGAGATCGTGCTTGTATACCAACGAACCTTTCTACAGTTTTTGCATTCGTCAATCAACACGTGCCAAGTGGACTATATACGGATATCATTCAACATGGACGCGGACAGCAAGCCGTCGATCGTTAACGGAAGTGAGGCTATCGAGACGAAAAGGGCGCACGCCACCACCTGCGAAGGGGGTGACGTCGCGGCCGAAATAGCCAAAAATTTTGCCAATGAACCGCCGTATGACAACGAAGAGGAGAAAAGGCTAAGATGGAAGCTTGACCTCAGGCTCATTCCGCTTCTCTTTCTAAACATTACTCTTCCAGCTCTGGATAAGGTTACGCCATCCACCGGGGCTCTATATGGCCTTCGCGAGGATTTGAAGCTCAAGGGAAGTGAATACGCGTGGGTTGGGTCATCATTCTACGTAAGTTTGCTGAGGTTGCTCGGGCCTACGTCCATGATAACTGACATTTCTATACTCGTACGTAGTTTGGCTACCTATTCTGGTGCTTCCCTTCTTCGCAAATTCTGCAGCGATTTAACATCGCAAAGTCAATGTCTGCAGTGATGGTTTTGTGGGGGATCTTACTCGTTGGCGCTGGGTTTTCCAATAACTTCGCTACTATGTGCGCCACGAGGGTGCTCCTCGGAGCTCTCGAAGCCCCAGTAGCCCCCGGTAACTTCATCCTGATGACAATGTGGTACACCCGTAACGAACAACCAGTTCGTGCAGGCCTTTTCTACACCGGTACGTAGTCATTGTGGAATTCAAAGCCTTGCCCTTTGTCTGAACTCCGATGTAGGGCTCGCAACACTGATAACTGGGACTTTGGGGTGGGCTGTCGGATTCATCCACCGCGACTACGCCTGGAGGAGCTTTTTCTGGATAACTGGCGGTATTACAGTTGTCTATGCGATCCTTGTCGGTTTCCTTCTCCCAGATAATCCGGTCAAAGCTAAATTCATCACCGACCGAGAGAGATATGTGGCCATCGAAAGACTAAGGGCCGATCAATTAGGCATAGAGAACAAGACTTTTGTCAGATCTCAGCTCTGGGAGCTTGCCGCGGACCCCAAAACATGGCTCATGTTCTTCTTCAATATCTTCGTATCCATCCCAAATGGCGGCCTTACCAACTTTGCCCCACTCATCATCAATGGCTTGGGGTATAGTCCGCAGAGGTCGGCGTTGCTGATGATGCCTACCGGTGTTATCCAAACACTTTCAAGTTATCTCTGTAACTTTGGAGTCTACTTCTGCATCCGAACCTTTCGCGGGGTTCAGCTACGGGGCGTGTTCGTCATTGGCGGCCTTATTGTCGGGATGCTCGCTACTATGCTGCTATACACGCTGCCATTGGATAGCTATGTGTCGAGGCTCATAGCACTTTATTTCTCCTATTTTTATCTTGGCCCATACATTGGTGAGCACGCTCTCTTCCCCCCTCCCCTCTGTTATTTGCCTACAACTATATCAGCTCGCTGAACATTTACTAACTGACCACAATTAGTCGCACTTGGTATGAACAGCGCGAATACGGCTGGCCATACAAAGAAGGTAACTAGTAATGCCAGCGTTTTCGCTGCATATTGTATAAGCAACATAATCGGGCCCCAATTTTTCCAATCTTCACAAGCACCACTTTACCCTCTTGGCATGGCTGCGATGCTAGTCGCTTACGGTCTCAGCATCTTCACAATGATTTTGTACATGTTATATTGCTGGAAAGAGAATCGTCGAAGGGAGATGCTGGACGCAAATGCCGGAGGGATGCATCTAGACACGGATTTTCGAGACATCACGGACTACGCTAACGTACACTTCAGATATGTCTGGTGATTTCATCTTGAACAGAATCATCAATTAATCACCTTGTATCATAAATCAAATATTTGCTGACTGCATAAGTGCATGCTGCTTCTACCCACACGAGAACTGCAGGACACGGCTATGGCCGAGTCCGCGCTTGCGAAGTGCCTTCATTCCCTACACCAGCCCGCTGTTCCTGGAAGTCATGGGCCGATCGATCTTGCACAAATGGATATACTAGACATAATCTCTTACGGCTGGGTGAATGATGTATTTTGAAAGTCTCTGCCATTAGTGGGCACTGGGAATAATCCGAAAACATCCCATGCTCGCTCTCAACCCCTTTGGAGCTCCGTGTAAGCAGCTGCCAAGCGGCGAATTCCCGCGTCGATCTCGCTCTCCTCATGCCAGGCCCAACACAGTCGCAACCCATTGCCAAAACTAACTTCCGCCCTCGAAGAGCTTCCAGCATCTCCAGTTACAGCCATCATACTTCCCGTTGCAACTCTAAGGTTGTA
Organism: Clonostachys rosea; assembly: GCA_026958235.1. Lineage (NCBI taxonomy): Eukaryota > Fungi > Ascomycota > Sordariomycetes > Hypocreales > Bionectriaceae > Clonostachys > Clonostachys rosea. The sequence continues at coordinate 292,124 of CP110206.1, forward strand.
TTTCTCTAGCGCCAATATGGCCAAGTCCACAGCTAACTTAGCATCACCTGGTAGCTTGAGATAAACGAAGAACCCCCCAACAGCTCTCTCGCTGTTATTAGGCACTAAGTCCTGACTGGCTGACGAGACGCGTATGCCTAAAGGGGATAGATGTGTTTTGATCGACTCCAGCATAGACTCAGAACGCCTTTGATAGGTAGGGATCAAGGTATCCTTGATATATTCCTGCAGCAGTCCCGATTGCAGCATTTCTGACACAATCATGGACGAGAAGTGTCCCTGGCACCCGCCTGAGACAACCGCACCCAGCTTGCATAAGTCCCTTGCTGTATTCTCTGAACCTTCGATCCATCCAACTCTGATACCGGGGGCTATAATCTTAGAGAAGGAGCCATTACTGACGGCATTACCCCAGGGAAGCTGACCCGGTAGACGACGATCGATGTCGACAAGTCTCAGGGGTGGTGGAGGAAGTTTTTTGCCGGCACTCGCAGAGGCATTTGGCCACCGCAGAGAGTCGTAGACGTCGTCGGCGATTATCAGAGCATCCACTTCCCGTGCCAACTTGACCAATTGAGTCCGGCGAGTCAACGACATAGTTCCACCGGTCGGGTTACTGAAAGTCGGAACAGCATAAATGATGTGTCGGTAGACCTTCCGCAGCGTTTTTTTTTGGCCATCTGATGAAGGGGAGCCTTTTGGTGTCTGTGCGTCAACACCGGCGATCTGTTCCCTTAGAAACTCGATGTCGATCCCCTGCTCATCCTCGGGCACTCCTCGAAGGCGATCATGAAAACCAGCTTGTTGAAAGACAGGGCAAGCCAAAAAGTAGGTCGGCTCCACCATCCAAATCATCTGAGTGACGGAAGGCTCAGTAAAGCGAGAAAGTAGATAGCTCAAGCCTGCTGATGCGCCGTTGGTTATGAATAAGTACTCTGGTAAGCAGCATTCCGTATCCAGACCGTACAATTCATTCAGCCACTTCGCCGTAGCTTGTCGGAGAGATGGATGGCCTGGATCTGGTCCATATACAAGAGCTTGCTGGGCGAGACTCTTTTCCAACACTCTGTTGGCAGAATTCGCTAGCTGCTGTGTGGGAAATAAATTCGGGCTTGGCCAGCTGGAAACATTTACACAATTAACTAGAATGTTCTCGGGAATCTCGGTTTGGGCCAGTCCAAATTAGAGTGAACGATTTTAGCTTACCCAAGCTGGAGGTTGATGTGTTGTGTAGTGTCATTCATTGCATCCATCTGATAAAACTAGAATGCGCCGTTGGGGCTTGACGAAACAGTGCTTCTTCCTGTGGGCTAGTCCTTCTATTTGGAAAGTAAAAATGCTAGATAAACAATCTGATGAGACCCTCCAACTAAGGTGAGAGAACCGAGGGCTAGAATGAGTACATTCACAAGCGGACAGGCGTCGGACATGACCCCACAGTCGGCGGACTTTTGTCCGACAACAACCCCCTGAGCCAAGGACTTGCGCGCCAGCTCATGGCGCTTCCCATAAGCCTGTGGTTGGCCGCTAGTCATTCCAATTGCGAAGGGAACGAAAGTGGCTTGCCACATCTGAAGAGTGGGTGGTGCGGCTAATCAGTTGGCCAAGACGTCGCGGGGTGTTGACACACCAGGAGTGACAGAAACGGCCGGCAATTTGAACCAACACGCAGTAGCTTGCCAGCTCAACCGGCTTTACTTGGTCTTGACTTGAGCAGATCCACCTGTGATGCAGCGCTCTATGGTGAAAATGGTCGTTCGTGGCTCTGATTCATTGCGCATGATCGCCCAGTAAGTGTCTGGCCTGTGCTGGCGGTCCAAATCATCACTACCGGGTAGGCCGACTGGAATGGGGACTCAGACTTGTGTACCAGCCTCTCTCCAGGGCCTCAAGTAGTATGGAGAGAACACGTGATAACCCCAGCGTGACTCCACTCATCCGGGGCATCGGGGACGGCTCCACAATCTCCACTGTCTGATAACACAGCCAAGCGCGCGCTAGGCGCTCTGTTCCTCAGTATCCTTGCCTTCGTGGATATCCTTGGGGTGTCAACTGCTGATAAGCCAGTTAGTAGACTTGGAGTCCGAGTTGTCTACTTGGCGACCAGCAAATCGTTTAGCGAACCTTATCCGTGCTCCGCAGGTCGCTCTGATCCCCCACCTCCCCCTCGACCCCCTTTCCCTTAAACATTGTGTTTCAGGATGCACATGCCAGATTTGCTACACCTAGGATATGTGTTCGGGCGCGCAACTTGTCAACATACCTCCGGTACTTCTTGATAGGATCAGAGCGAAACGGTAGACAGGGAGATCTTCTGGCAAATAACAGCCAAAGGGTTCAAACGTGCAACCCAGGTCAGATAGGCAAGATGGACGAAGCCGTCGGGGACATCGACCTCGACGATAACCTGCTAGTCCCCAGGAAACAGTTACGTCGCATTGCGTGCGTTCGGTGCAGGAGGCGAAAGAAGCGATGTGACCATGCCTTGCCCGTATGTGGCGAGTGCCGCAAGGCAGGTCTGCTCGAATGCATCCAGTCCGGCGTGGTGCGACAGGGCTCCTCTGTTACCATCCCCTTGGCCTACCTCCGCCATCTTGAGGAAGGCCTTTCACAATCGCCGCCTGGCTCTGCGTTCTATCAAAACCAACGTGATGGTGTTGATGCCACGGATAGCACCAAGCATGACACCAGCGGCGGCAGTAGCACGGGAGGTTTGCCTCGAGACCTGTCGCCAGTTGAGCTAGGACCCCAAACAGCTTATCCCTCGCCAGCGAATGATGCTGCCTTTAGTCACACCGGATATCGTGCCACTTCGACTGTCCACGCCTCCGATTGTGTTGGAGAACCAGCCCCTGGGACTTCCTGCCTTGCGCAAAAACAGTACGCAGAGTCAGCAACGGCGGCAGCTGGATCGAGAATCGTGTTAGATGGGGAAATAGCCAAGGCGCTGCCCTTGGCCTGGGCTGAACATTATGCTAGTATCTATTTCCAGCACATGCAGCCACAATGGCCATTCATGGACCAAGTATCGTGGTATTCCAGCTTCGCGGCGTGGTTGGACGATCCAAACAGCCTGACCAGACCAAGCCGTTTTCTCGTTCGGCTCGTCGTATCCATCGGTGCACTCGTCTGCAGCTCTTTCCGACCCAATTGCCCACATCTACAGAACAGTCAGAGCACCTACCGCAGCGCCCTTCAGTACGACCTCGGTGACCTCATGCGAAGCAAGTCCATGTTGCCAAGGACCCAGGGAGCCCTGCTGCTCCTGGTCTACGCATTCCATGGATCCTCCCCACAACCTATCGAGCAGTGCCTGAGGTTTGCCATGATGAACTGCGTCAGCCTGATGACGGAACTTGAGGAGCAGCCAGAGCATCAGAGACGGGAAGTTGATGCACAAAATAGCCGAAACATTTACCAAAGCGTCGTCATGAGCTGCCATATTCTGAATGAAGTCGTGTCATCAGGGTGGACCTATCCGCAAGATCTTATGGGCGAGATTGGGGACGACAAGGTTAGTATCCGTGCTGCCTAGGTGTCCTTGGGATCCTATTACTCTCATTTGGTGTTATTGTCTGTGATGGCATGCTAATCTTTTCAGTTACTACAACATGTCTCGCAAATCCAGCCCTGCCCGGATTTTCCTGGCGTCTTTGACCAATTATTCCAGTTGAGATGCATACAGTCAAGGATCAGGCATGACAATAGGAGACTACGGTATCTGGACCTCGATGATCCTTTGCGAAGGAGATGCCATACGCGCTTCAAGGCTGAGCTGGAGGAATGGAAGAGGCGTGTGCAGTCAATCGACAGCCCTGAGTCCTGTAGCGACCCCATCTACCATGCTCCCAACTCCCTCTTCAAACTTTACGACTATAGCCTGGCGATCCTGATGCAGGATAAGCCTTTTATGACAGTGGTAGAGAATATAAATGAGTTGGTACGATGCTGTAGCGAGGCATGTTGTACATTCCAGGTTTCCCAAGAATATGACCCGATTGTCTACTGGACTTGGGCGTCGGTAAGTCTCGCGTGGCTCTTGTCCTGTGTTCTTCACCTTACCAGAAACCTAACTCGGAGCAGCTGATGTACCAATTCAGGCTGGGCATTCTCGTGCTCTATTGTTATTGGATCACCCCCAATGCCGCTACAGAAGAAGCTGGTTTCCCCCTGCAAGAGGCGATCGATGGCGTGCAGAATTGCCGAAAGACGTTGTTAAAGTTCTCTCTTCGTTGGGCCAAATCCATGATATTTCTCGACGCCTTTCAAATCTTGACAGAGACCGTCTGTGATGGTCCTACGTTCGGCATCACTAGTGATGATCCTAGCTTTATGGGCTTCTCATCCGATCTCCCTTCTAGCCGACGATGCCATACCACTCACGGTGACCGCTTAGCAAGTCTTGAAGAATGTATTTTGGAGATGAAGCTACAGAATGTTCACTCAGCTGTGGTATCTTTGATACAGGAAATGATTATCGGGATGCAAGCAAGGGAGACGGACACTACCCAGTTGCCACTTGCCCCAGCCTTGTATCATGGGGGCCTTGATCTTTTCAACTTTTAGTTTGCCTATTGAGCCGACCAAGTTGCAGTATGCGCGCCAGTCCGACTCCATTTGATTGCCTCAAACATGCTGGTTTCCATGCGACTGGTTTTTTTTATTTTTTATATTTGCTTCCCCCAATGTTGTCTGGGCATCTATCGTTGGGTACAGGATTTACCGCAGAAGGCCCCATTATGGCTCAATACAACATATTCTGGGTCGAGTAATTAGATTGACTTCTTCTGGAGCGTCTTATGAATACTTACAAAGTTGATTTTGTAGTCACAAACTCTCTGAATACCGTTCTCTTCGGCGTAGGTCTGCTTAGCTGTCCAGGACCCTTGTTGCTCCTGCCCGTTGGATCGTTGATAAGTAGTTACACCCTCGATCTTCAAGACGAGTGGCGATGACTGGATCACATCTACCTTCTTTACATCATGAACACGTGAGACAGTGTTGTTCCAGCTGTCAACAATGTACTTCTTCAACTCTGTTGAATCCTGTTGTGAGTGTCTAGGAAATGTTGCCTGATATTGCAATTCTCAACCCACCTTCTGGGCCAACAGGTGACAGCTCGCCCTTATGTAGCTTCCCATTCTTGGTAAAGCAGTCAACCCAGGCGTCATGGGCAGCCTTCCGATCGGCAGCCTCATACATGAAATCAACGCCACGCTTCGTCTCCGGCTGCAGTGCCTTGGGGTCGTATTCGTAATCGAGGATTGCCATGATGAGATGGGTTAATGCAATGCGGAGGTTGCGTCTTCGTATTTCTAAGCTGTTATCTGATTCTGGTTCAAAGTGATACGAGCATAAGGCAAAGATGTTTGGAACAATTCACAAATTATAGGAATCAGGCTAGACGAAGGCCCTTAAGTAAGGATCACTCTGAGGGGGGACAGCATATCCTTCCGGCGAGCATTCCAACCCCCCTTCCTCTTCTCTCCCGCTTCCTGTCATACTGCCTCTCTATTCTCGAAGAGTATGTGGAGAAATCCACAAACACACAGCCGTTTGCGCGGAAGATGGCGCGTGCCTCCACTCTCAGTCGGACTTTTTACCGCCGGCGGCGTGCGTGAGACGCGGCCAGGCGGCCAAAAGTGCGTGGGGGCTTTCGCACATTGTCCGATACCCATCATCACTTCCTCTATGGCGGCTTACGCCATGTTCTTCCACATACCATTCACGCTGCGGTAGGCCTGTGGGTCGATTTAATTGCTTCGCTTCGGGGAGCCGCCGCCTTGTTTCCTTGGTTTTGATGAGGTTGCGTGGAGAGGAATCAGTACCTAGGTATAATTAAGACCATAGGGATCGCCTCCTCAAGGTAACAATACCATCAACGTATCTAGCTGTTCGCTGCCGAACGAACGCAGAGTCTGCTGTAAGACAATTTCCGGCCCGATAATTGAATTTGCCAATATCAACAACCCTTGGTTACCAAACAGTTTTAAACAGGAGCTGTTACCATGGCCACCCAGCATTGCGAATCCAGCATTCCCAAAGAGCCCACTCCTCCCGATCGCATGTCTAAATCCGAAATCGATGCCTCGCCACGAAGCATCCATACTGAAGATTCTGCAACAGCCTTTTTACATGAACATCGGGCAGAGTGGGCCGACTATAGCCCCGGCGAGTCCAAGAAGGTCCTCCGAAAGATCGATTGGCGATTGATGCCTCTCATTATCGGCACAATCACTATAGCCGCAGTGGATGTTGGTATCGTCTCTCTGCTTGCCTAGATTAACCCAATTTGACACGAAACTCCGTTTAGAAAATAATAATTTCGAATGCCGCCTTATATGGCATGTCCCGCGATACTCACCTGGTCGGGCAGCAGTATAACTGGGGTAAGCCACAATCCCATCGAGCCCTCTTCATAGTTTCGAGTAATGTCTAATTGTCGATTAAAGTCGGTTCCATTTTCTACTTTGGTTGGCTGGTAGCCGAGTATCCGGCGAATGCCGTGTTACAAAAATTACCGGTGGGCAAGTCTGTGGGCGGTGCTGTGATCCTTTGGGGCGTTGTTGTTATGTGCCTCGGTGCGGCCCAAAACTTTGCCGGCCTGGCAGTGCTAAGACTGATCATGGGCGTGTTGGAGGCTCCCTTGTTCCCTGCGGTCACCATCCTCAACACAATGTGGTACAAGAAGTCCGAGCAGCCCGTTCGCATGGCTATTACGTTCACTGCCTTCTCAAGCGTATGCTATGCTCTCTCCTTCCCGCTTCATGCATTGCTTACATGACTGACCTGGAATAGCTCGTCACTGGTATTGTATCCTACGGTATTGGCCGGTCGAACACGGCGGTCGCCTCTTGGAGGCTCCTCTTCCTTGTCATTGGCGGATTTACACTAGTCTGGGGCATTGTTCTCGTTATCTGGCTTCCAGATTCACCACTTAGAGAGAACTTCTTACGCGGCAAAGATAAATATATTGCTCTGGATCGAGTCAAGGATAACATGACCGGGATCGAAAATAAGGTACGGGGATGTCAACCATGCGGTCCCTTTTGCCACGATGATGCTGACTGCTCTACAGGAATTAAAGTGGTACCAGGTTCGAGAGGCTTTCACCGACTATAAGACATATATCTTGTTCTTTTTCTTCCTTAGTATAAACGTCCCCACTGGTGGGCTCGTTACTTTCGCTGCTCAGATCGTATCTGGCTTGGGTTACTCGTCCCTGAATACAGTACTGCTGGGAATGCCAACCGGTATAATGCAGAGTGTCGCCGGGTTCATGGTTGCCATTCCGCAGCGCTACATGACCAACAAGCGCTGCTTATCTTGCGCTATATGCTGCCTTGTTCCGCTGGCCTGCTCTATTCTTATCAGACGTAAGTTTCAACGGTACATGGCATATAGCAAAGGAAGTCCTAACTTTGAAACCAGTGTTACCACACGAAAACAAAATAGGAAGGCTTTTGGCCTATTACTTCTTCTATTTCTTTTGGGGACCTTGGGGCACGGGTTAGTATAGCTAATTTCTTATATGTTGACTTTTTGTTTAAGTCCAAGGCGCTGACCATATGGCTACAGGTCTGACTCTACCTATGGCAAACGTAGCTGGGCATACTAAGAAGTTGACCATTAACGCGACGGTATTCCTAGCCTATTGTATTGCCAACATTATTGGCCCACAGGTATTTATTGCAACCGAAGCACCTGATTATGCTACTGGTTATAACGCAATCATGGGCTTCGAAATTGCTGCCATTGCGTGCATGGCAGTTTATGCCATCGGCTGTAAGGTAGAGAATAAGATGCGCGACGCAAAAGAAGGCGCTGCGGGAGAGCTCTCTACGGGTCACCAGCTCGGCGATCTCACGGACTACGAAAAAAGGGGTTTTAGATACATCTACTAGACATGTATCTATCAGTAAAGGTGTAATAATTAAGCCTACCTAAGTAGATTTAATAACACTTCCTTAGTATATTTACTACTAAAGGAGACAGATATATCTTTATATTATCGCGCCTGATTTTCAACCTACCCGATAAGCGAACAATAGACTAGAGCATTATGTTTCATGTTATTGTAATAACAGTTTGGAATTTTATTCTAAATTAAGAAAAAGCCCCTCACCTAACTCAACTCTATTGGTGATATTTAACTCTACTTTTCCGATATAAAGCTCTAAGAGTATAAAACAGGTAGTTCGATCCACCACTTTTCAATTTCCTTGACTATTGCCTTGTGCGCCTGAACCCTTCCCTCCTTTGTGCTAGACCTAGTCTAATCCCAGTCTCCTAAACTAAAGCTCGCCTATAAAATTGACTATATCTCGCATACGACTCTTTTCTCTATTCTATCCTGCCTTGATATCGGTATACTGCTGTTCTTTATCCTCCGTGGCTGGAAGCGGTAGCTATTGTTCATGGTAGTCGTGGATATCAGGGAACTAGTCCCGCTGACTACTAATCTCGCCTATGCTCTTAGCAATATGGAACGGTGCGATGAGATCTACGGGCTGTATGCTGGGGGGACTGTAGAGGGTTAAACTGTGTCGTGGCCTCAGATCCGCTGTTTAGTAGAGCAGATGATTTGTTATCTGGAGCGGCGGGATCTTTACTGGAATTATCTCAATGATATAATGTTAGTATATCTCTTTTGGTATGTAGATTGGAGGTTCGCGGTTTGCATAGCTTATATTGTCCCCATTATGCGGTGGGAAGAGTACTGTAGCTTACGTTGTATTTCTGCCAGACAGGGTTGGATGGTTGTGGTTCTGGGCCAAAAGCTAGATGAGGTGGTAGCGGCGGAGGTGTGGTGGAAACTTCGAGATATGACTCTCTAAGTGGTGAATCTCGCTGTATAGGCTTGGTAAATACTTTACGATTGGCTTGTTCTTGATGTCTTGGATACGGTTAGGAATAAGGTGGCTGTTTTCCTCCCTCAGTGTCGCGATAGTCGCAGTAGTAACAGCAAATTTACAAGAGAGGATAAAGGTAATGATAGTACCGCGTATGACCTATTTGTTGTTGGGTTCTGGTAACTTCTCCTCCTTGTTGTTGGGTTCTGGTAACTTCTCCTCCTTGTTGTTGGTGCTGGGCGAGATGAGGCCACTGATGCAGTTCAGGAGAAGCGGGGCAGGCTTCTCTACCTTATTCGTACTCTCGATTGTGCTGGTGTATTTCTCTGGAGTGGTTTGTAGTACTAGAGCGTAGAACTCGTTGATGTAGAGCTTTTTGTTCTCTGGGAGGCTCTGTGACCCAAACTTGATATTAAAGCTAAATACGAAGAAATCCATATGGACGACACCTGACAAGGGCGGTCCCTGTAGAGTTATGGTGGCGTCAAGGTCGACATATATAGGAATACTGATGAGCCAAAGATCGAGCGTAAGTGCACGCCTACTATAGTACTGCCTCTGGCCTGGTATATGAATGGGCGATAGTTAATAAGGAAATCAGTGAAGGCGTCTAGGTAGGTATATAAGGTGCTAAGGGTTAATGTTATGTGAAGACTACTACCGCCCATGTATATCTTGGGTGTAATAGTAAAGTAAGCACTGTTAGTTATGTTTATGGACGAATTATAGCTCTAATTGATGCTCAGATGCGGCGGGTTTGGATATAGTGTAGGCTTATTATACGAAGGGTGTTAGCCTCTAATAGTAAAACCTAATCTCCTTGCTGTGGTCTGGGTGGGGCTGAACTACGTAGAGAGTACGGCGGTATGGAGCTAAAACATGGAGCTAAAAAACTGGAAGTTACTCAGATTTTTCCTAAATTTTCTAGACCTTTATTTTAAGCTATTATAGCCTGATAATCTATAAATAATACTGCTAATACTCCTAGCCCTAAAGGGGAACTAGAGCCTGCTAAGCTATAGTAGTTATAGCAGCCTGTAGCTACTGACCTGCAGTAACTTCCTATACCAGTAGCTCCTCCTCAGATTACTCCTATACTACTTATTATCCCCCTTCCTAATAACCTAGTTATTAATAATCTACCTGCTCCCCCTACTCCTCCTACTATTAATAATCCAGTAGTTATTAATCTTAATAATATCTAGTTTAGTAAGAAGTATAATAACCTAGGTATTACTAATCCTAGTAATAATAGTCTAGGAGCCTCTTATAAGATAGCTATAGCTATTAAAATCTTATTTATACTATAAGCTATATAGTATCTTCTTTATTTATAAAGTATAAGTAAAGTACTTTATTCAGATATTAATAATAGTTATTATCTAATCTTATCTATCTATATTCCCTATATATAAGCTCCTACTATTTCTATTTATTATATAAAATATAACTAAAGTAGATATTCTTATTCTATAGTAAGTTTTCTTAAGGTATTAGGTATTTATATACTATTTACTAATATATCCTATTTATAAATAGCCTCTTAGTATTATAAAAGAGAATATAGATAATTTTATATTAATTTAGAACTATCTTTATAAAGTATATAGGAGGTATATAAAAGTAGATAGTATCTTTTTAAATAACTTAGTCTCTAAAAGATATAAGGATAAATAGAACTTCTTATTTTTATATAGGATTTATATACTTATTACTAAAGCTTTACTCTAGCTAAATAAGTATTTTACTTAATTAGAAATCTAGACTTATTCTTAATAGTATCTTAATAATATCCTAAAAAACTAATAAATCTAATAATCCTTCCTTTTTTTTTTTTTTAGCTATTACTAACTATTTACTAAGCTTTCTTATCTACTATCTTACTAAAGAATAAAGTTATTATAGTATATTATAATTACTTATCTAGTTACTCCTTTTTAATATAGTAAGTAGCTATATATTTTTTATCTAAGCCTTACTAATATTTCTCCAGACTAAAAAGATATATTAAGTCTATAATAACTAGTTATATTTTTAACTAGCCCTAGGTAATTATACTTATAGTACTTAGTATTAGGCTATAGTAGTTTATAAGTATACTCTTTTTAAAGTATTATTAAATAATCCTTATAATAAAAATAGAGAGATAAAAGAATCTTAGATAGCTAGATATATTCAGATTATTAAGCAGTTTTTAATTATACTTAAATTAATTTAAATAGAATTAATAGATATTTTAACTCTTTAAGTAGTTCTATTTTTCTTTTATTTTCTAACTATATATATTATTTATAATATAGTAAAATATACTCTAGTTCTAAATAGTATAATCTTTAATAGTTATATCTTTAGATATTAAAATTTTATTTATTTCTTATAATATCTTATTATACTTTATCTCCAATTCTTCTTCTTATATATACTCTACTTAGATCTCTTTCCCAGAATAGCTCTAATATTTAGTATCTAGCTTTCTCTTCTTTTTTAGATCTAATTTTAATTTCTTCTGATTAGATTAGAATTTATATATAAATTATTATATATTATCTATATTATCCTAGTATACCTACTTATTATACTCTTATAGCTATTCCTTCTACTTAACTAGAAACTAGATATTTATTTTAAAGTATTTCTCTTCCTTAATAGATTCTACTTCCTATTTACCTTTCAGATTATCTAGATTAGGGAATAATAAGTTATATTATACTTCTTAGGAATAAATATACTATAATTCCAGGAGATTAATATAGAATATATTATATAATCTTTTATATTTATAGAGTATTATAATATAATATATCTAATAGCTAATTTTCTTAAAGATTTTAAATAGCTTAATAAATTATAAAACTAGCTTATAATATTTCCCTTTAAATCTTAGATTCTTTATAGCTAGATCTATTAGATTTTTTACTTTAAATATAAATTCTATATACTAGGTATTATATATCTTATTCTAATATTCTTAAGACTTAAGCTATTATACATAGAGTAGCTCTTATAGTACTTTAAGCTTCTATATTCAGACTTTAGTATCTAGAACTATAACTTTATTATCTATATTAATTATATCTAATTATAGCTCTAGATTATACTCTATTAATATTTAGTTAGAAGATATATCTATAGTTATACTTCTTATATTATTATAAATAAATTAAACTACTCTAAGTATCTTTATCTAGCTATATAGATACTTATTATTAAAATATCTTAAATAATATTTAATTATTTAGTTTATCTATTTAGTTTACTTATTAGTTTATAGATAATATATAATAAAGAGATATTATTTAATCTTAGAGTAGAAGTATAATACTAACTAGAAGTTATTTATAAATATAGAGCTCTAGTTTATTATAATCTCCTTTAGAGTACTATAAATAAGTTCTATATATATATAGAAAAGCTCTACTAGCTATATAGTAATAATTATAATTAATATAGAAAATATTAATATATACTTAATATATTAGTTTATAATTATTAGAATTATATTTTTTATTCTCTATTAAAATTAATTTCTAATAGATTAATAATAAAGTTTATAATTAACTTCTATATAGAACTTTTTAGTAAGAATAAACTCTCTAGCTTTTAATATAAATAGTACTATCTAGCTATTATACTCTAGTAGATATTATAATCTTAGATATACTTTCTAATATTAATATCTATCTAGTTCTAATAAAACTTCTATTTAATTAGATCTAGGATATTATTAATTCTAAAATAATCTATAAAGAGATTATTATAATATATAATAATAATTTCCTAATAAACTATAAGCTCTCTAGGAATAAATACTTAGTTTTAGAATCTTAGTAATCTATTTATATCTAATTACTACTTAGGGTTTAAACTCTAATTAAGAGTTTTCTTAATTCTCTATAATTCTAAATCTATATTCTGAACTTCCCTTACTAACTATAATAGGAGCTATATAGTCTCTTTAATATATATTAACTCTATTATTATTACTTCTCTTACTTTAACTTATTAGATTCTTTATTTATAACTAAAGATCTCTATAGTCTAACTAGCTTTCATTAGAATTATCTATACTTTAATAAGTAGTTTATTTCTTATATAGATCTAAAGATTATCTTCTTAATAGATTACTATATTCAGTCTAAATTAATTCTTACTCTAGTCTTCTTTAGCTTTTTATAGTAATTTACTTAGAATTATATTCTAAATCTTTCTTCTTAGAATTAGAAATAAGTTAGTATTTACTTATTTCTCTTTCTAATACTTTAGTTTCCTTAAAGAGCTATCTATAGAATTTACTTTTCCTATTCTATATTTAATTATAAAGTTATAGAATATTAAGTAGATATATTATCTAGCTTACTTACTATTTAGCTTAAGTTACTTTATAAAAGCCTATAGATTCTAATAATTATTTAGAACCTTAGTAATCTAAATAATATCTTTAAAATAATATTATTAATACTTTAATAATTTTATAATAACTATTATCTCTTAGTTAGATATTCTATAATTTAGTTTAGAATCTTTAAATATTTATAATTAAAATATAATAGAGTACTATTTACTCTTATTATCTAGTTAGAATAGAATTTCTACTATTATAAAATTTAAAATATTAGTTTTAAGTCTTAATACTCTCTTTAGATTATAATATTATAAAAGAAATACTTTCTAAAACTTAATAATAAGCTAATAAAATACTAACTTTTCCTTAGAATTAAAAGCTATATTTCTAAACTTCTAGCTCTTCTTAAGTCTCTTTAAGAGATTATATAAGGGTTTTATAATCTATAAATACTCTTAGATAAAGTATCTATAGAAATTATAAAATCCTAGAAATATTTAAACTATATAGAATATTATAAGCTCTTCCTACTCATTAATAATTTAAATATACTTAAAATCTATTTTAACTCCTTAATCTAAGATAATAAACCTAAGAAAATTAACTTATTATTAGTAAAAAATATATTTTAAAGATTTAATATATAGTTTAGCTTTTTAGAATTATTCTAAAACTTATTTTATATACTAAATATAGAAGTTTTAATCTAGTAAATAGATAAAAATATTATCTAGATATATAATATAAATAGTATTAAATAAACTACTAAGTATTTTATATATATAGTTCTAAAAAGTAGTAGAGATATTAATAAAGTTAAATAATATAACTAGATACTTATAGTACTTATACTATATTTAAAATATAGTTTTCTATTTATTATCTTTCTTAATATAAATATAATAATAAGTATTCTTAATATTAATCTTAATAAAGAACTTTATTCTCCTAATATAGTTTATAATCTCTATAACTAGAGATAATAAGTACTAATTCTTCTGAATAACTATATTAAGCTTTTAGTAGTTAGTATAAAGATAGAAGCTCTTATTCTTTATATATTTTAAGTATATAATCTATATATAGATTAATATTGTTCTAAAGGGATTAAAGAAGTTTAATAAAGAAGAAATAAGCTCTTTTTTACTTAGATTTTAGAATAAGCTAATTCTTAATTAGATTAAAATAGATATAGAATTCTTATAATAATTAGCTCTTCTTTTATAGGCCTTTTTAAAGCTTTAGTAAAAGTAGGATTTATAAATTACTATCTCTTTTAGAAAAAATAAGAACTATTTAATAAATCTATTCTAATTCTTTTTAATATTCTTACTTTCTTTAAATATATTTTATATATAGCTTACCTACTTTACTTAGTAATTTATACTTATATATTCTAATATAAGTAGAATATACTATTTATTATTATAGAATTTCTATTTTTTATCTTTAAAATTATATATAAGATTAGCTAGTTATTTCTCTCTTTTTCAGAGAATTATATTACTTTTAAAAGTAATTAGATTCTTTATTTTAATAATAAGTAATATATTATTACTAATAGATCTATTTTTATTACTTTCTAAGTTTTTTTTCTATTAGTATTAAGCTTATTCTAGAGTATAAACTCTCTTTTTAATCTCTCTTAGCTCTTTAAACTACTAGATATAGATATAAGTTACTTTAAGTTTTATAGTTAGTACTATACTTATTTACTCTTCCTCTATAGTATTACTATCTATAGGATCTAGATTACTTTTATATAGAGTAGTAGACCCTTTATCTATAGATTAAGATAGTACTAATATAGAGTATAATATATTATACTAATAAGCTTTTCCTCCTACTATTATTCTTATATAGATAGCTTAGAGAGAAGCTTTAGAATTATAATAGAGAGAATAATAATAGCTAGATATATCTAGAATATAGAGAAAAAGTAATATATTATTTTTACTAAAGCTTAAAGAATTCTAGTTTTAGTTCTATACTTTAGGGTATTTTATATAGGTCTAGGTTTCTAGATCCTAATCCTTAGATAGAGCTAGCTTAACTAATTATCTCCAGCAGATCTTTAGTATTTATATAAGCAGTCTATACTTATATATTATATTAACTAGATAAAAAATAACTTAAATTATTTATAATAGAACTATAATATAAAATAATACTAATAATAGATTAGAGAACTCTAAGAGCTATTAAAGTAGAAAGCTTATTTTATATTCTTATAGAAATAAAGATTAAGAGGAATTAGTTTATATTATTTATTAACTATAGAATATAAGAAAATTATATTTTACTACTAATAATTAATTAATTCTACTTACTATAGAAAAAAAAAAGGAATCTATATAATTACTAATATTAAAAACTTAAAATTTAAATATAATAATAAAATTATTAATTTTAAAACTAATTATTTTATAATTATACTATAGGTATATTTCTTAGAATATTCTTCTAGATCTTTTTTAAAAATAGTATAGTATCCTATACTATAATATTAGTATATAAATTATTATATTTATTCTATAGTATATTTATTAGATACTTGAAAAAGCTAACCGAAGGCAGAAAGCCAGGGACATTTGAGAAGAAGATCGAGGTTTAAGGCTATAGTAGGACTGTCTGGAATACGAAACTTGTACCAAGAGACCTACGGATTATCTAGTCTCATAGCAAGACTTTTATCATTGTGAGTTAAAATTGTCTGAGTAAACACTCTGAGATGGTGCGATACCTTTCGACCTGACGCATTTATAGCACGAGCCTTAAGTGGGCGAGCTCGGACTACTGTTATACCTCTTTTGCTTGATCTCAACCAACTGAGTTTAGACACTAAACAAAATTATTCTACACATCACTTTAGTTGAAGCGTGTAGGCCTATTAAAATATAGAAACCTTAATAAATCGGTCTAAAACCGCAAGTCCCAGCCGATCTGCGGACCTAACTTCGGAAGCTCATCGGCCACATTCTGAACGTCCTTGTCCCCGCGACCACTTAGGCAAATCACGATATTTTTTCCCTTTGGCATGCTCTTGGCTAATTCAATCGCGCCATAAATTGCATGAGAGGATTCCAATGCGGGAATGATCCCTTCCAGCTGGCTCATGAGGCGAAAACCACTTAAGGCTGCTACATTTGATGCTGCCTGGTAGGTAACCCGCTGGCTATCTTTCCAAAAACTCAATTCTGGCCCAACGCCTGGATAGTCTAACCCGGCTGAAATTGAATGGGTGTCTAGGATTTGTCCATGCTCGTTTTGGAGAACATACGTGCGTACCCCATGTAGCACCCCTTTTGAGCCAGTGGTCAGAGTGGCACTATGCCGTGCTGTGTTCAGGCCGTCGCCAGCTGCCTCGATGCCGAGGAGTGCAACACTTGGATCGCAAGAAAATGGATAGAAAATACCAGCTGCATTACTCCCACCCCCAACACAAGCTACTACGGCATCCGGAAGTCGGCCCGTTAGCTCGAGCATCTGCTGCTTAGTCTCATTACCGATGACAGATTGAAAGGTCCGTACTATCAAGGGAAAGGGGTGAGGCCCGATGGCAGAGCCGATGACAAAGTGCGTAGTGTCCAAGTTGGCCACCCAGGCTCTTAGTGCCTCATTGACTGCATCTCGTAAGGTCTTTGTCCCTGCCTCAACAACAAAGACTTGGGCACCAAGAAGCTTGATTCGGAAAACGTTTAAAGCCTGCCGTCTGGCATCCTCCTGTTCTTATTATCAGTAAATCTACAACCTTTTGATACAGTCTACTTACAGCGCCCATGTAGATGGTACATTTCATCCCAAACAAAGCGCAAATAGTTGCAGTAGCCACGCCATGCTGGCCAGCGCCAGTATCCGCGATGATCTCTGTCTTTCCAAGCCGCCTGGCAAGTAAAACTTGGCCTAGTGCATTGTTTATTTTATGACTTCCGGTATGATTGAGATCCTCTCGCTTGAGATATATGTTGGCGCCTCCAGTGTGTTCCGTAAGACGTTTCGCGAGGTGTAGACGGCTGGGCCGACCGATGTAATCGTAGTAAGATCGGTATTCCTCCCAGAAATCAGCATCATCTTTGACCTTACTGAAGCCTACCTCCAACTGGGTCAAACAGTCCACCAAAGACTCGGGCACATACTGCCCACCAAATTCTCCAAACCTCGGAGGTAGAATGTTCTCACAAACATCCAACGGATCCTCGTCGGCAACCCGGCGTAGCTCTACACCGTCCAAACGGGGAGAATTGACGCGCACTTCCCCGTTTTTGGACTGCAGGTCGTCGGGCGTATTCTCGCTCATAGTGAGTCCGCTTGTGATGCTATGGCTCGAGGTCTCACTGCGACCACTCACCTGGGCGCAAAATTGCTGCACCTTGTTGGCTTGCACGCCAGCGGGAGCCTGCGACACGATCTCAATAATCTTGCTTCCAATGACAACAGCATCGGCGATCTTAGCAAGATCGAGGAAATGCTCCCGGGTGCTAACACCGAAGCCTACTGCTAGAGGAACATTTGCTGAGTATCGCTTCACTCTAGCTAGAAGCTCAGGGAGACTCGCACTCAAGGTTCCCGTTGCTCCGGTGACACCCATGCGAGAGACGATATATATAAAAGAGTCTGCTAGCTTGCAAAGGAGTTTCATTCGATGATCAGATGTAGCTGGGGAGATCAGCGGGATGTAAGAAAGTCTTATATCAGAGTTAGCGAGGACGTGAATTTTGATTGAAGCTACGTACCCTTCCTGAGCGCAGAAGTCCCTGAAGGTAACGGCCTCCTCAGGAGGTAGATCAACAACAATAAAGCCATTGATACCGACTTCCTTGCATTCTTGGAGTAATCGTTTCTCTCCATAAGTTAGAAAAGGATTATAGTAGCCCATTAGAAGGACTGGAGTCGTCAAGCCTTTGCTGCGAGCATCTCTAACCAACTCCAACACAACGCGAATAGTAACACCACTGGAAAGCGCTTCCTGTACGGTTTATAAAGAACCTGTTAGAATAATCCCTGTGAGGATTGGAAGAGACAAACAGTGTTGGCCCTCTGAATTGTAGGCCCGTCTGCAATCGGGTCTGTAAACGGAACCCCAAGTTCGATAACGTCTGCCAGATTAGCCAGCTGGGAATCTAATAGCCGGTTAAAGTGTAAAGAGGTACCTGCACCACCAGCTTGTAGTCCAAGCAGGATCTCAACTGATGCTTCAATACTAGGATAACCGGCGGTAAGATATGTCACCAGAGCTGGCTGTGTTAAATGATTGTTAATAACCATCAACCACCCAACACTTAGGGGTAGCATGACTACTATTCACATACCCGGCCTGCATTCCTGCATTTTTCGAACGTCTTTTTTAATATCTCCATGGCGTAAGATTTGAATGGGCTGGACTGCACTAACTAGGAGGCAGCTTGCGGAAACTTATAGTGCAATCCGAGTGGAGAAGGCCACTCTTGCTAGCACGCAGTAGTAGTTTTGCTCTGTCATGGCCGGCTCGGAGCTATTCCGCAGGCCTAACAGAGCACTAGTATGGCCGGCTCGGAGCTACTCCGGGCCTAAAAGAGCACTCGTAGCGAAAGATTAGTATCTTTTAGATACAGTGATAATCTGAAGAGCACGAAGGGCAGAGATTATAATATTAGCTACTAGAAGAAGCACATATACCTGAGTGAGAAGCCGAGCGTTTTAATATTATAAATGTTTAGATGAGGATCAATTGGACTAGCTCTATCTGGACTACCAACTGGGATCCTCTGTAATTCGTCAAATTATATAAGAAGGGCAAATTTTAAAATGCTTAGCATTACTTGTCGTCCGATAAACTTTAACTAGCTCTAGCCAACATGGACGTCATAATAGAGGGGACACTCGACCCAACAATTAGAGTGAGCGAATCTGAGCGCCTCGGACTCGGGGCCAAGTCCCATATCAGGGTTACATACTATATCTGAAATGAATATTTTCATAGTCTGTCATATCCATTTCGGCATTTAGGCGGCCCTGATGTTCAGCTTCCTGCTTCGTTAAACCCATCGCCTCAACGGCCTTATCTCTACGCTTATTCTCCCACATGTCTAGAAGGCGTTAGCAATGATGATAATTAGAAATTACAAACAACGAACTCACAGTAGGCTCTCCAGCAAATCATGATAACAATTTCTAGCCCATACATGGTAGAGCAAACAACAATGGCAGGAATATACAAAGGAGCATCCTGCGCGCGAAATACTTGAGCGCCAATCGAATTTCCGGCGCAGTATGCAACGAAGAGAACGGTGCTGGTAACAGACTTCTTGGTGCGGCCAGCGATGTTTGAAGGCACCAAAGTCCAGATTACTACGCCCTTAGCAATATGCACCTCTCAAATTGTAAAAAAAAAAAAAAAAAAAAAAGAAAGAGAAAGAAAGAAAAAATGTGACTTACGAGGGCCAGCGACATTGCCAAAAATAGTGATTAAGAACATTGCCCATCGAGCCCAGAGGTAGCCCGTTTTTGGGAGCAATGCCAAAGCCAACATACCGACAAAGGAGGGCACTACCGAAGCCATCATAAACAGGACTACACCATGTTAGTTGTTTCTTTTTTTTTTTTTTCTTTTGGGGGGGGGGGGGGGGTTAGGTTATCGATTGGTCTTACAGCGAGTGTTAGGCTTCTTCAAGGTGAAGTAACCGACAATGATAAAAAAAGTAATCGAGACCAATTGCTGGGGGATTTTGCCTTTGACAATGGTATCCAAAGCAGAGAAGCCGAAAGAGACGTATACAAGGTTGCCAAATGAGGTCGTACCACCGTTTGGAATAGAGTTGACGAGTACTAGGAAGAATAGGAAGTAGGTCTACGGGTCCTTGATTGCAACCTTGACCTGATCCCACTTCCATTCGGCTCGCTTCTGCGCATCTGTGCCCGTCTGACTATCCACGATACGGATAGCCACCATGCGCTTCTCTTCTGGATTGAGCCATCTGACCTCTCTTGGTGTCCCAAAAACGTAATAAGTGATGAAGGAGAGAACGATGGTCAATGAGCCCAGGAACAAGGAGATACCCCTCCAAGCAGCCAGGCCTCCAGCATGCTTCTGAGCCTCCATTCCTATGCCGTAGTTGATCAAACTAGTGATAATATCCATCCCGGAGTTGGAAGAACCCCAGATAACGGATCGCATAGCATGCTCACGCTTTGTGTAGAAGGAAGCTGTAAGGATCAAAAGTGCAGGGTACGTAGTACATTCTAGCATGGTGTTAGCCTCGCGGTCCCTGAGACGTAGTTAACTCTCCTTACCTGCTACGCCTTGTAGAAAACGAAGAACCATTAACTGTGTAAAGTTTTGAGCAAAGGCTATGCAGAGGACAATCACGCCTATTACAAGGTTTAGTACAACTTCATCAAGGCCTTAAAAGCAAAACAACATACCCCAGATAAACATCGATATAGCCACAGTAGGGCCTAAGGCGAGTCTCTGCAAGACATAATTGGCCGGTCCCTCAGAAACAAGGAAAGAAATATAGAATATCGTTGTTAACCCTGATTTGCTGATCAGTGGCTAATCTCCAAGCAAAGCTCCCCAAGTCACGCACATGAGTATTGCTGGCCCACTAAGCCGGTATCCTCGCGGAGGCCGAAGGTGGCTTGCGTAGCAATGGATACCTTATCCGCGAATTGGGTCCCAGATGCTACCTATCCCAAGATATCAAAACGTTGGTTGCTCACTGGCTGCAAGGGGGGATTGATACTTACCCACATGGCAGGGAGCAAAATTCTGTCAACCTTCCACAGCAACTTCCGAAGTTGCTCAGCAGAGAACTCATGTTGCTCAGCCGCGTTGACAACATCTTCCACATCCAAGTCCGCCTGGCCCTCGGCAACTGAGAGCTCCGGTTTGGTATCTATTTCGTTTTTGTCAGGCGTGGAAACAACCTGGGCATCATTGCCGGCTTTCTGGGTAGTCATGGTGGTATGATAGGGTGATCGCTCAGTCCTGCGCCTGTAGATTTTCAATGGTTAGACATAACAAGATGGCGAGAGCTATCTTCCTATATCAACTTCGAAATGGTGCCTACCCCGGGCCTACCCCAAGCCATCTCCGCATCCCCAGATAAAGAGTTTTGTCTAGTGCATCCTGATGGATGTCCGGGCGGATCTCATCCGCCCGAACCTCCGGCTCAGTTGGCTGTGGTCTCATGACTCGTCGTGGATGGGTCCTTGGCATCCGCGGATCTCCGGAGTTGGCCGCAACCAGGGCACGAAGATAAAGGTGCCCGGAGGAGGAGGACTTCAAGGCGTTATTGAACAGTTGAATCATCCACTCTAAGCCTAATCGGCGCTGCCTTATTATCAACCCTTGAAGGAATTGCCGCAAACATGACCAGCATCGCCACCAATGTACCATCCGCTCTCGACCTCTCGCATCACATCAATACGCGCTCGAGGAGCAGGCACCCAAGCCCTCTGAAGGATATTCTGCAGTTCATGGCGTATGAAGGCATGATCAGCTTATCTGGAGGTTTGTTGAGCCCCTTCGGCAATGGAACTTCAATGTACACTTGACACCTAATCAGGCTAAATGTTGAAGGCTTGCCACATCCATCACTATTCCCCATCCGCCAATTGTCATTCACTGCGCTCAACTCTTCGGGAAAATCCGGTGAGTTGATAGAGATCGAGTTGTCCGATAAAAAGGAGGATCAGGACCCTCTGGCAAAATTTCTCCAATACGGTTAGCTGTCTCCTACTGATTTTTTTGGGGCCAGAATTAACATATACCAAGGCAACTGCAAGGGAAATGATACCCTGCGAAATTGGTGTTTAGACTTCACTGCCAATATTCTCCGGCCGGCATACAATGATTTCGAGGTTCTTCTGCATCCTGGGAACACCAATGCTTGGAGTAAGGTCGTAGCGCTTCTATGCGAAGAAGGGGAGCATATTCTTTGCGAAGCTGTTACGTATCCTTCGGCTCAAGCTTTATGGATCCCGGAAGGATACTTCGCTGCTCCAGTGGCTATGGATGGGCAAGGAATAAGAGATGATGCGCTCGAGGACGTTCTATCCACTTGGGAAGAGACTCATCCGGGCAAACGCAGGCCCCATGTGCTTTATCTCGTGAGCGTTGGCTCCAATCCCTCGGGTGTGACAATGGGCGCGGAGCGACGGAAGAAAATTTATGACTTAGCCGTCAAATATGGCAAGTATCTCCGAGCTCTAGGTTGGTAATATGAAGCTTACCAAGTCAGACTTTATCATTGTCGAAGACGACCCCTATTTCTTCATCCAGTTCCCCGACTACGAAATTAATGCCAAGACCGCGGCCGCTATGGTATCTAATGAAGAGTTTTTTACATCACTGGCACCTTCATTCCTTCACTTTGACTTCCAAGGACGAGTTATCCGGCTGGATTCGTTCAGCAAGACTCTCGCCCCAGGCATGCGACTAGGCTATTTTGTCGCCAATCCAATCTTTATCGAACGCCTTTTGCGGGCTACCGAAGTTGAAACCCAAGATCCGTCTGGCCCGTCTCAGGCCATCGTTCTTTCGCTTCTTGAAAAATGGACTATGGGGGGATACTTAGAATGGCTGCAAAATCTTCGACTGCAATACATGCGACGGCGAGACTGTATGATCGACGCATTTTCGCAGCACTTCCAGCTTGTTCCAGCTGCTAAAAGCGGCATTCCTGATGCATTTGGTATCGTGGCATTCCTACTTCATAGTGACGGCCAAGGCACGACCCCGATATTTAGTTTCGTCCCTCCCAGTGGGGGGATGTTTATTTGGGTTAATTTCTACCTTTCAAAGAACCCACGATTCAAGCAATTACAAGCTGATTCATCGATTGGTGACCCGGAGGACAAATTTTCCGGCGAACTCTGGAGACAGTGGATTGATGCTAAGGTATGAAAATGAATCAAGTGGGGGAATAAGTTCTCACTGATATTCTCAGGTTCTCCTTGTGCCCGGCTGGTATTATCACCCTTGGCAGGGTGAGGACAAGAAGTCCACTAAAGCCAGAGCAGCGGCTCCCGAAACATCGAATTTTCGGTTCTCTTATTCAATGCCAAGCGTTAGTTTTTCATCTATCTCCGCATTAAGCATAAGCTAACCCTGGAGTAGGAAGAGGAAATACAACAGGGAGTCAAGCGATTTGCTTCGGTGGTCAGACACTCATGGGAGCTGTGATGTAAATCAATTTTGTCATCGAAGTAGAAAATATCAGACCTCGATACCTTGATGATTCCTTGATCCATTTCTTCCTAGGATGCTTCGTATTTCTCTTATGAGAGAGGGCTGCGTAGACCCAGATTCTTCACACACTAAGCTCCCATTTTCTCATAAGATTAATGTGGTGCACACGCAACGATTAAAAACACGTACCCTGTATATGCCCTGATCTCCAAACTGCGGTAATTATTTTAGCTCGCAGAAGAGAGACTCATGCGTTTGTTAAGCTGCTGAGCTCCATGGTGGAGAGACATCATGTCCACTCTTAGGATGCCTCGCTCTTAGGCGCAGGTCGTTCAGAATAAATCTATAATCGACCACACTTTTAACAAAGTTACGACCTCTTCTAGAGGGACTACAAGCTACACATTATAAAAGCATTATACCAGATCATAAAAGGGACATCCAAGGTATTTCAATTTGCAGAGAACTGATGCAACTATCTCTGGATAGGAATGTCCTCTTGGAGGCCAGCACCTTGCCTAAGCAGCTTTACCGTTAGAGCACCAGCTTCTGCATTGTCGCCAATGGGCTCAATTGGGGTGAGCTTGTGTTCTCGACCGGAAGCCATGACAAATTTCGGTGCGAAAAATGCATTCAGATCCTCCAACGGGTTTCCAGCGAAGGCGACGAGATCAGCCGCAAGTCCAGGTTCCAGCTTGCCAGTCTCGCCTGCCAAGCCACAGACTTCAGCTGCCACATCGGTCGCCGCCGCAATCAACTCCCGATTTGTATACCCTGCGTCTGCCATCACGGTAAGACCGTCGGCATAGCGTTCAAAACGACAAAGACCAATGCCTGAATCGGTACCCATGAAGATCTTGATATTGGCCTTTCGTAGGGATACCCAGTTGTCTACTACAACAGCCCGCTTATCCCATGGGCAAAAGTAATGCTTCTCGATGCAAGCGCTATTCATCTTTGTATGGCCTATTAGTGTGCTGAAGGAGCAGTGGATACATATGGACTCATCTTACCGTTGGGCACACAGCTATGTTGTTGTCTAAAAGCTTCCGGGCGACATCGGCATCGAAAACAGCCCGGCCCTCGCGGTTGATCCAGGCACAATGTTCCACCGTGTCGAACTTGGCATTTGCCACGCGTTCGATGCCTTCAATACCCATAGCATGGGCAGTGACTGGAAGATTGAATTTTCTGGCTTCATCCTTGATGGCATTCATCTCCTCTTGTGTGAAACGTGCCTGGGATGGGTGTGAGCCGGCTGTCATGAACCCCCCGGTAGACATGACCTTGATGAGATCAGCCCCCTCGGCTGCTCTCTTCCTGACCTCTTCTCGAACACCTTCAACGCCCTCGCAAACTCCACCCATGGCGTGGCAATGCCCTCCGGCCACTGTCAAGGGGGCATTGGCGCACTGCAGGCGTGGTCCAGGGACCTCTCCGGCTTTAATTTTGTCGCGGAGGTGGACGGCCGTGATACCACGTGAACCTAGGTCGCGTGCTGTTGTTACACCGGCATCTAAAAGTCGCAGCGCATTGGTTTGCATAAGGGGAAGTAGCTCGTCGTCTGTTAGAGTGATAGCGGTGGAGGTGTTAATCTTTGAAGGGTCCATCTGCAAATGTACCTATATTGCTGTTAATCTTTTAGGTTTCTGCAATGACTAAAATTGGACTCACATGGCAGTCGAAGAGCCCCGGCATCAACGTCACGTCACCAAGGTCCCTAACGGTAACGTCTCGGGGGAGAGAAGGCTGTATCGTTCTCCATGGTCCAACGTTGTCGATTTTGCGATCGCGAACAACCACCACACCGTCGTTTATCAGCTCATCGCTGCTGCTGCAGAGTAACCGCAGTGCTCTGAACGCAATAGCCATGGCATGCAGAATAACTTGCCAGTGTATCTGAGCGTGTCTTTGGGAACTTTGATATTGATTGAGCCGGGGGTTAAATGCGTCCAGTTGCTAGTAAGTAAGCCATTTGTGAAGTTGCTTCCGCCGTTGGTCAGCCGGATGAGATCCGGAAGCGAAGTGAAGATACCCCGGAAGAGATCCGCGGAAGCAGGCATAAGGTTTGCTATGCCCCACCAGGTCCTAGAAGGTTTTGCTGGGCATGGAGAAAAAACAGAGAGCTCTCATCGAATTAAACTCTTAAAACATAAACGCTGGGGGCTTCTGACGCGAGAATTCTTTCACATGAACTGTTCATTGGAGTAGATTGGTTATTATTCTCACCACCTTTTGTTGTAGTCACGTCGCCCACTTCTGCACCGCGCATCGACCATGGCCAAATCCCCGGTGGTAGACAGGGCTGGTAAAACGCGACTGCGTGAATCGCTTGAGCGGGCAAAAAGGGGCCAAGGCCCCAGCATTGGGCAATGGCTTGAATTTCCCGGCTACTCACTTGCCAAGACGGTGGCACCATTGGGGGAAGATGTGAGTGCCCCCCTCGTTAACCCATATATTGTCTCTTGCTGATACCAATGAATGTCCATACATAGTGGGTTCTGATCGACACCGAACATGGAAACATCACAGACAACGAGATGGCTCTTCAGGTCGCAGCTGTTGCGTCGTCTGGAGCCTCACCTATCGTACGTACAGTAGGATCAGAGCCCTGGATGATAAAACGAGTGCTTGACTGTGGGGCTCATGCCATCATGGTGCCAATGTGTGAGACCAAGGTATGGGGCTTCATCCCCCCCCCAGCATGTGTTGGTTGTCCCGGCTCGACTAAGACGTATATCAGGAGCAAGCCGAATCGATTGTACAGTGCTGCAAGTACCTGTCCCCCCGCTGGCCTCAAGGAAACCGACCCGCCGGAGCCATGTTTGCCCCCCCTGCCTTCTCCCAGAACGACCGAGAATACCTTTTGACTGCGAATGAAAACGTCATGGTATGCGTCCAGATTGAGAGCCGGAAAGGTGTGGAGAACGTGGAGCGGATTGCTGCGGTGGAGGGCATCGACATGATTTTTGTCGGGCCCAACGACCTTGCGGCATCAATGGGACATGTAGCCTTCGACCACGAATCTATCCCGGAGGTGCAGGAAGCCATTGCACATGTACTCAAGGTCGGTTTAGCAGCAGATAAGTTTGTTGGTCATTTTGCAGTCAATGCCGAGGCAGCGGCCAAGAGGATTCACCAAGGCTTCCATTTCGTAAACTGCGGTGCAGATATTGTAGCTCTTACAGCGTGGATGACTGGCGAGATGGGCAAGCTCAAGCATTTGGTTGGCATTGATTCCTGAAACCTCAATCATAAAGATCCATAGAGAAAATCATTCGACTAGACGAGACTATATTTACTTGGCCGTATTTCAAAAGGGCTCCTTTCCATTCCTATACAACAGTCGCAAATAGACATTGCCTATGACCGGAGGAGGGCGTCATTTGATGCGGGGCAATAAGCTGCTCGAAATCACGTGCGTCGAGGCTCCGTCTCCACTCGTTGCCCATTTGTTGGGCCCGCAGAATGCGGGAGGCGGATAGGATCTCCTCCGGTCAACGTGACTACAACGGACCAGGTCAGCATGTCTGCCTCCGTACTACCAACCCCCAATAGTGGCACTCGGATCTGGAGAGCATGCGAAAATTGCCGAAAGAAAAAGGTGGGTTCTTCTCCCGTTACCCGGTGCGGTCGGGCCCTCACCATGCTGATACTCAAATATCCACGTGCAGACAAAGTGTAACGGTGTCACGCCCTGCAGTTTCTGCAGTGACCGTGGGCTGGAGTGCACTTACCCAAGCGCCAATGACAACGCGTCCCGGAGTCGACAGTACGATACTCTACTAGTCAACAACCTAGGAGCTTTCGCCTGGCTAATCTAACACTTCAGGGATGCAATCAACCTGGGCATTCAGTACGACCGGCTCGACACTATATGCGAGCGCATGGAGCAGATGATGGCGCGGCTTACAACGGCCGTCGCTGTAGTCGAAGAGACGCCCAGTGTTGCCATACAGAGGCCCACATCGAGCAGATCCCAGGTCCCAGGCCTCCCTGATGAGCATTGGAGCCCTGCGGAGAGTGAGCAACGGCCAGTTGTTCCAGCTAGCTTGGAGGACGAGTTACAAAACAAGAATCTCGCAAAGGTTTCCAACCTTCTGCAAGATGCAAGAAAGATTCATAGGTCCATGTTCCCCTTCCAGGTCATTATCACAACATCAACTAAGATCTAACAGATTCGTTGGTGCCGCAAGCAACGCACTGTCCGTAAATCTCATCCAAGCCTCTGCAGCACATGGGGCAGCGGGAGATCGTGACCACGGTTTATCCAATCTGTTATCGGCGGCGTTGTACGGGGCAAGCGAAAACGAACCCGGTCCCCGTGTTGCGTTAAAGGATTGCAAACCCCCTCCGCGCTATATGAGCGATCTTCTTGTTAACCTTTTCTTGACGAGACTCAACCCAATGTTTCCAATCCTTGATGCACGAGATTTCACTCTGCAGTATATGGAATATTTAGGTCGCAATGTGACGGACCAAGGGCCAAGTCCGTTCAAATCGGTTCTCTACGCTGTTTACGCATGCGCTGCCAACATGCTGTCTGTTGCTCGTGGGACACACGTGAGTCATGATGGGACGGAGTACTTCGAGCTCGCACTGTTTAATCATTACCAGAACTTGAGGCATTGTGGGGTAGAGGAAGTCCAGTGTTTGGCCATCCTATCCACATGTGCTGCTAGTTGGAATAATCTCAGCGAGAGCTGGAAGCTTGCTGGCCAGGCTGTTCGGGCGGCCCAAGACCTGGGCCTGCATATTAACTTCGAAGGGTGTGAGAACGACCAATCACGATCGCGACTTTGGTGGTGTGTTTTCACTCTAAATAGCTGTTTATCTAGTTGTCTCGGCCGGCCGGCCGGGATTGTCGAGACAGATTACAACTGCAGGGTTCCTGATGTTGTTGAAGAAAGCCCCCTCTCTGCTACAACAGGCACCCCATCGCCCGGGCAATCGATAGCAAGCGAGGATGTATCGATAACAGGCTTCTACAGTTTGGCCCAGGCCTGTCGTATCCTCAACGCTATCAATTATTACACGCAGGACCTGATGTGCGGCGTTTCATGCGCCGAGCTTGAGCATCGTTGCGTTAGAGAAGACCAGGCTATGGTATTGGAAATGCGGCTCTCCGAATGGGTCCAGGAAAAGCTCCCGTCGTCGATAAAATACGCAGCGAATGAGCCGGAAAGGTATGGCGGCATGAATTTAGCCATTTGCACGATCGCATTCATGCTTCACGCCATTGCCGTTATTAACCTCAATCTGTGAGTGTGCTCAAATTTGCAACTGGCAGGGAGTCTGAGTTTAATCGTATAGTAGCCCGCTCATAGAAGAATGGGTTGTCGATAGCAGCATGCTCGAAATGCATGAAGTCGGTGGAGGAGGCAGTGTGTCCAAGGTCATTACCGCGGCCAGGGGGGTCATCAAGGGATCAGAGCTGATCGGCTCGAACATCCCACCATCTCATTACCTTTCGCTCTGCGTACACCTATTGTATATATCAGGTTTCATTCTGTAAGTCCGACCTCTCACGAGGCAGAAATTCGCTAACCGTGAGCAGCCTTAAAGCATTTCAGGTGTCGCGGAGCCCGAAGGCTGTTGAAGATATCCAAAAGTGTGTAATGCGGTTAGCTCAGCTAGATGAAGTCTATCCAGGTGCTCTGCAGCGTAGCCAGTCACTGCAACAGCTTCTCCATAGTGAAACTGTTGCTTAATACTCCATAGAAAATACACGCAAATGGATATCACAAGCTTCACGTTTCAGATATGTTATCCTTCATTTTAAGTATTGATTATAAAAATATTTCCCGGGATGAATAGATACAGCAGTAGAAGGAAGGGCCCTACGGGTAGCACTTACAGGATGAGTGTTAGTCCCAGCGTCAATGTCTGAACAAAACAGACGAGCCACAGTTGGCGATAGCATAATCCAACTATTATCTAGCAAGGATATATACAGGATCCCTGAACTTAAGCAATCAATTCATCTACCAACAGCCTTCAGTCAACTAATGACGACTGCTCACGCTACTAGCCCGGGCCCACACGCACCGACTGACTTGGCAAAGATAAGCATCGTCTTATGGTCCCAATGCTGACTTGGGTATATGCCTTTCTACGCGGTGGGCCGTGATCGTTTTTCGGGCATCACATATATCGATCTAAGCACCCCAAGTATCCTATCCGGTGTCTATCTAGACTACGGCTATGATTGGCTCGACCGCCTAATAGTACAGCTATATATCACAGCTTTCGACTTACATTAGCCAATGCTCAGCATTCCACAGAGCAGATATACAACATAGAGCTACATTATCTGCCGCACTACTTCTCCCTCTCGACAGGATGGGCCTTCCGTTTCCCAAGATAGCTAGGCTGGCGAAACTCCTTCTGGACCTCCACGTTGGTTCATCCACGCTAACCAAATTCTGATATTTCCTTTGATGGAGACACGGAGTTTAATGGGTACCACGCCACAGCAATAGAACAAGATAAAAGACAGCAACGCCAATTTTCGTCCTCGAAATTTCCATCACTCTAAGCCTATATCCTCCATTACTACTCATTCAATTTACGATGATTGTCCAAGACCACCAAATTCCAGCTTCAGCTTCAGCTGATGCCACACTAAAAAAAGGGGAACAAGTAACTGATACTATGCTCGTTAATGGGTCCGACGGTCATGCCGAGAGCCTGACATCCGCAGACCGACAAAGAACCATCGTTGGCTTTCGTTGGATCGTTATCTGTATTGCCATATTTTCGGCCAACCTACTCTATGGCCTCGATACGACGATTGCGGCCGATATTCAGGGGGCCATATCCGAAACCTTCAATAATGTCACGCAGCTGGGTTGGCTAGGCGTCGGGTTCAACCTCGGTTCTACGGTTGCCATTTTGCCTGTTGGTAAAGCGTACGGCATCTTTGACACCAAGTGGTTGTACATAATCTGCCTGATTATGTTTGCTGCTGGGAGCGCTCTATGTGGCGGCGCGCCTAATATGAATGCTATGATCGTGGGGCGAATATGGGCTGGGGTTGGAGGTGCTGGCATGTATCTTGGGTAAGTCCTAAGACCACCGTGCGTACTTTTTTAGCCTACTGACGGGTTATCCAGAACCTTGAATCTAGTGACAACACTATGTGCCCCCAGCGAAGTCTCGGTTTATGTTGGACTCATTGGCTTCGTGTATGGAGGAGGCTGCATCTTGGGTCCAATCGTTGGCGGGCTCCTCGCTGACAGCGCAGCCTCTTGGAGATGGGTGAGTGATGTTGTCTGCAACTCTGATTTCATGATCGCTTATTTCTCCTCTTCTCAAGGCATTTTATCTGAACCTGGTCATTTTCGGAGCTATGGCCCCTGTTTACTTCTTCATGCTCCCTTCGGTACCAAGACAGGTTGACCGCACATTCAACCAGAAGATCTTTTCACTTGACTGGGCCGGTACTGTCCTCAGCGCGGCAATGTACACATGCTTTGTCCTAGCTTTTGCATTCGGGGGGGTGGCGTGGGCATGGAACGATCCCCGCGTCATATCACTCATAACCCTCTCCGCACTCTTTCTAGTTGCCTTTGGCACCAGCCAGCGCCTCGCTCTTTTCACCAACTTGGCTGACCGTCTGTTTCCCTGTGATTTCTTGGGCGACCTTCAGCTTGTATTGCTCTATGTCTGTATGGCGTGTGGTGGAGCGGCGTTGTTTGTGTCAATCTACTACATCCCGCTATACTACCTGTTCGTTCATGGGGATACTGGCCTGGAAGCTGCCATACGCTTACTCCCGTTCATCTGTGTGTACGTTGCAGCCGTGTTGATGGCTGGGTACGCAATACCAAAGACGGGGTACCACATGATTTGGTATCTCGTCAGTGGGATATTTCTTACGGCAGGCGGAGCGGCCATGCTTACTGTGAATCCTAAAACTCCGGACGCGCACGTCTATGCATTCTCTGTGCTGATTGCGCTTGGCTTGACTGTATGCCAAGCGAGCTACTCCATCGCGGCGCAGTTGGTGAAGCCGGGGCGGGAGCCAGAGTCAATCCAGTTCTTGAACATCAGCCAGGGCCAGAGCCAGTTGCTAGGGCTAGCGATTGCAAGTTCCGTTTTTCAAAGTATAGCGTTCAATGGCATGAAGACCGTATTAGATGGTATGGGGTTCTCGGACGCGGAGATTCAGACGGCTATTGCAGGAGCAAAGAGTGCCTTATTGGAACGGGTCGATGGTGAGGTGAGACAAAGGTGCACTGAGGTCATCGTTCAGGCAGTAAGGTATGAATGGGTGCTCGTGATCGTAGCGGGAATCTTGCAAACCATTTGCTCATGCTTCCTCACACGGAAGCGAAGCACGGCTGGCCAGTTTAAAGAGGCGGCCAACTAGCGCTCAGGGATTTCAAATTCCGCGCGGTATAGAATTTACGCTCGATCTGGCCACGACCAGGTAGGCGCTGTATTGTTCTGTATATAGTAGGTTAATGTCTAGTAGGAGAGGATAAATATATGGATGGAAACCTTGTATCACGATACCTGCACTTCTGTAGTAGGTTATATGAAGGCAAAGGCTTGGCTTAGATCTAGGTCTTGGCTGTGTCTGTCTCTTGCATAGATAAAGTAGGATGAACCCCTGTTTTGAGAATGGCAGTGCACTATAGTTTTAATTTATACTAACTCGAAGTGTTATATTCCAAGCATACTGATTTTATAGCAAGTATAAATATTTGCAACTTAATCTAGATATTAATTAAGGAATATACAAGGCGGCTTGATTATAGTATTAGTTATAAAGCTAACTTATATAAGTTATCTTATAGATAATATTACTCTATTTATCTAAGTATACTAAGAGAAAACTCCTAGCGAATATATTACTATTAGTATTAAGCAGGTAATAGGAGAATATTATTATCTACTGAATTAGGCGCGAGACGGTATAGAGAATAGCCCCTCGGAGATTGGTATTAACTCTCCTAACTTAAGTTTACATTTTTTTTTATATAATTGTAGCTAGTATTGCAGCTAGCTAGCAGTGGAAGGGACTAGAGGGATCTAAGAGGTCAGGTTAACGCTAACCTGATTGACCCAATGGTGAGGTGGCAGCGCCGTTACATACGGCAAAAGATATAACAAATAAGTTTGCAGAATAGGGTTTGGCCATTTAAGTAGGATCTCGAGAGTTAGTCAGGAAACAATCTGATCGTTTTGTGCTTTTTGGTTGTCCCCTGTACTGGCCAGCTGAGCTTTGCAGCGCGCTTAGAGTTGAGCTCTGAGGCATGGTTTGAGCAAAGACGGCATTTTCTGACGGCCTCTGGTCTCAATTTTCGAGGCTTTGCATCATTGTGAAGTTTGAGAAAGAGCCCGCATGAGTTGCAGAGAGGCTGTCCATCAGAGCCCTCACGCCATACTGGTGAAGCCTGCGTCAAGCAGTTTGTACATGCCTTCGGATCATCACCATCTGCTGAGCCTCCGGTGTCTAATGTTGGTTCAGGCAATGAGGAGTCTGAAGTTGACGCAATAGACAAGTCGTATTTATTCCTGCCATGAGGAGTGCTCGAGAGGAATTCCTGAGCAGCAGGCAATGTGGTTTGCGCGTTTTCGTCTGTTGAATAAAACCATGTTAAGAATGATTCGCAGTGGACTGCTGACTTGTCATGGATTTCGCTTATGTCGCTAAGCTTCTTTGGCGCGTCTTTATCGCGCGTAAAGGTTTGTGTGTTAAGTCGACCGTCATGAGAAACGTCCCGTTGCGAGTTGCAGCCCAAGATTTGTACCTCTTGCTCGCTCACATCAGGCCAAACCATATGAGGAAGGATAGCATTACCATCCGGAAATGACTCCCCATCCCCTTCCTCAAATCCTGAAGGAAGGCTAGAACCAAATCCATTTTCCCAAGTCGAGTTATGTTCCGAGTAAATGGG
This sequence comes from Clonostachys rosea, assembly GCA_026958235.1. Classification (NCBI taxonomy): domain Eukaryota; kingdom Fungi; phylum Ascomycota; class Sordariomycetes; order Hypocreales; family Bionectriaceae; genus Clonostachys; species Clonostachys rosea. The sequence continues at coordinate 325,397 of CP110206.1, forward strand.
ATAAAATAACTGAAATTGTTCACAGGGATTGGCATCATGGTGCTGTAACTGAGTTGCGCTGCTCGTATCTTCTAAGCAGCCTCCCCCTGGCACGTTAGGGGAGATAACTGGGTTAAGATTCTGCAAACATCTCATATCCTCAAGGTAGCGGTCGGAAGATAGCCCTCCATCTGGACATTTCCCAAAAGTCTCTTCCAACCCAAGACTCTCGCTATCGGTTTGAAGCCTGGAGCGCAAATGTGAGATGGCTGGTTGGTTGGTATTTTCTAAGGAAGAAAATAATGCCTTGGACTTCTGAGAAGTTCCAGAGCGACCATGGAACCTCGGCTCAGCCTCGTTATATACTGAAGGGGAGCCTAACAAGGAGAAAAGGATACCCGGCTGATCAAGTGTGCTACTAGACTCATCGTCGGAGTTAAGCGAGTTTATATTTAGGGCAACATTGGGATAAAGAGATTCGCTGCCTATGCCGCAATGATCGATTGAATTTGCATCAAGCAGAGTGTTGGTAAAGATCTCATTCGCATCATGGCTACTATTTGTAGGAGCATGGGTGGCAGGCTGTGAAACATTAGATACCTGCTTTAAGCTTCCATAAACTGTAGGGAAAGACACTGCTGTGGCAACCTTCAATAAATTCTGAACTTACCCATGCGTGATTGGTGCTTTCACCGTCCACACTTAGTGGTTGTCGATTGGCTCGACTATGTTCATTCGTCGCAGCATTCTGTGGAAAGGGTGGTTCTTCACAGAGTGTATTAGGCAGCTTGGGATCTTCCAAGTCTGTCGCATTTGGTATCGCGGCACTGTCCGAAGTATTGTATTCGTTGGTCTTCATTTTCTTGCGGCTCGAGACGCAGTGATCTGACGACTCGCCTAGTGGTGTGTCCACAGTCACGAATTTTCAAATTGTTAGATCAGCAAGAGGCTCTCGCAAATAAGTGGCATAATATGAGAACCGTCTGGGTCCATTTTAGCATGAGGACTTCCATTGTACGAGTGCAAGAGGCAACCAAGCAGGTGAGGAAAGAGGGGGATTGAAAGGGCTGGGGCTGACTCGCTCACTGTCACGTGGAGCCAGCTTAGCTCACATCGCCCAGCTGACTAAATGGCTGTTGAACACAGGCCAATGATAATAGCAGGGGCGTCGGAGGCCTAATCGCTAGGGTTCCCGGAGTTCCGCGGCTCATCCGCCAAACTAGCTAGACCTCCGTGAATGGCTAAAAAGGGCTAGAAGTCCAGTCAACACTTCTTTTGTCTCACTACCATAGGTCATAGAGACAGACAATCCTACGGGTTTTAAGATCAAATTTCTATTCAGCATGTTCTGCACGTTCCCAGTATCGGATACCTTGCATCATGATAATGAACAGAAAACGCAACCATCCCCGCCAAATTCGACTCTGCCGAGGCGACGGCAGGTCTGGAGAGCGTGTGACTGGTGCCGTGTGAACAGGATTAGGTGCGACATAAGCGTCCCTTGCCGAAATTGCCTGAATAGAGGTAGACAATGCAGCAACCGCGGCGAGATTCGGAATTTGCCTCAAGCTTATGAGTACGTGCCCTATGATACTTTGTCCAAATCTAACGCGGAGAACTAACTGTATCTCAGGGAAATTGAACGACTGAGGCTACGAGTTCGAGACCTAGAAGCGGCCAACGCGGCTAATTCTTCTGTGAATATGAGCCTGCCTGCATCAAGCCCTAACAACCAGAACTCGATAGAATGTGGATGCCCGGACGATTCCAAAAAGCCCTGGCAAGGCGTGTACTCAAGGGATCCGCGAACGCAGCAGGTTTCATACTACGGCCCATCTTCGACCTTATATTTCTTGAGCAGGATAAGTTCCTTTCTCGGAAGGGAGCTACAACAACACCAAGGTTGTGAGGAGCTCCAACCAACCTCGGCGAGCAAGATCCTTGCGCGTCCAGAAACATCAGACGATCTTGCAGCAGAGGGATTAGCTTCACAGAGTCTCTTGCACACGGCGAATGAACGTGCCTCTTTGCCTCGTGCCCAGGAAGAGTCTTTCCTGAGCCTTTTCTGGCAATTCCATTTCTGCACCTTGCCCATCATTGATCAGGAAGAGTTCTTGAACCACTACCAGTCACTCTGGAAAGTTTCAAATATCCGCAGGAAACCCTCTGCACTCGCTGATATCATGCTCGCCCTTTGTATGCAATACGGGCATGGTCTGATGTCAGGGGCCAGTCCTAATTCCAACAAAACTACTGATGCCGCCGAATCTACCATTGCGGGACGATGGTATTATCATCGATGCCAAGCATTGTTGGCCAACGAGTTTGATGCTCCCTCCATCACAACCGTGCAATGCCACATATTAACCGTTGTTTATCTGTATTTTGCGTCCTTTCAGAACATGGCCTACATTACCATGTCTTTGGCCGTACGGTCTGCCCAAACTCTCGGTCTCCATCTAGAGCCTCCTCTAGAGATTCCTTCTAAGGAACGTGACTTGCGCAAGAGAATCTGGTGGGTGTTGTCGATGGTGGATACTAAGATTTGCATGAAGCTTGGAAGACCTTTCTCATTCGCTACAGATGAAGTCAGCTGTTCAGTGCTCGCCAATACTACCGAGACTGTGACATCGCTTGATTCTATGCTTGGGACCAGCGAGACAGGACTCACATGGTTGACATACATAGTACACTGTCAAGAATTGGTTGCTATAATACGCGAAATCCACGAATCACTTTATTCCAAATTCTCGGTGGTCCTTGCACAAGGAGAAATCAATGTTCCCTATGAAAACCCTAGTTTATTGGAGGTCTGTGCTGAGTTTTTGGCGGCAAAGATGGAAGCAACGGAGTCCTGGATAAGTCGTGTGCCATCGCGAATAAAAACAGAACGAAGGGGAGACGGGCGGTCATTCTCTATTGATCGGTCCCCATTGTTGATTGAGACTTCGGCCCCCCTTTGGCTTCAACGCCAACGGCTATGTCTTGAGCTTATGTACAATGGTCTCGTGATGAGTCTCTATCGGCCCTTCATTACATTCTCTAAGCAGTACTCTATTTGTTACACAAGAACGGAAGCTCACGCATTGGCTTGCGTCAACCACGCGATCACACACACGTACATTATGCACCAAGTTATCATGGAAACTGACCTTTTAAACGGTTGGCACGATGCCTTCCAATGGCAGTGGGAGGCGACGGTAACCCTTCTCGGCTTCCTTTTTGCATATCCAATCAGCTCGTCCGCTCCTACCACAAGGCGCGCCATTTACAAAGCAGTCGAATGTTTCGAGCAGTTCGGTAGCAATAATGTCGGTGTAGCACGTAACGCTGCGGAAATCACCCGAAATCTTATATCGAAAGCCGACCTTCTTCTGGATAGGATTTGGATTGGATTTAGCGAAGCTGCAGTCGCCGAGCAACCCTCATCAGCGGACTTAACCCCACGAGATGATCTTACACCTATGACCCAAGCGTGGCATGATAATTCGTCTGAAATTTGGGGGTTTCTCGACCTTGCACTAACAGTAGATGCTTTTCACAGCTTTGAAGACTTTGTCACAGTCGTCGAATCTTGATTTTTTTCTATCGCTGCCCTAAGCAGGAAGAACTCAGGCGCTAGTTTAATATATCTTAGATATACTCAGATTTACTCAGGGTATAAATTTTCAAATACCTGAGTTTCAGGGGTAGTACTATCTTATTTATAAGTACTTCTTTTATCTTACTATCTATTCTAATTAAGAATAAAAGTTATCTCTATCTCTTTTTAATTATAATTATTTATTCTAAACTAATTTTTAAAATATTCTTCTGTCTAGCTATAGTAATAAAAAGAAAAGTATCTTTTAATTTAGAGTAATACTAAAAAATAGTATAGCTTAGTTAAGTTCTTTAGTTTTTATAAGTTAATTAATATTTAATCTATAATAAGTTATAGAATATATTAGAAGAATAATATAAAAGAGAGTATAAATATTAGAAAGAATAAGAATAATAAATCTAGAAGATAATATTCTATATACTAAATATTCTAGGTTTTAAATTATATTATAATAGACTAGCTCTATAGTAGCTATAAATAGATATCTACTTTAGAGTTTATATTCTTAAAAAAGAAAAAAATAAGTTTCTCTTTATAATTCTTTCTTTCTCTTATATAATATTATAATATACTAATTAGAGATTTTACTTATTATAATTATTCTTTATTATATTTAATATAATCTACTAGTAATTAGATTAAAATAATAATTAGATTACTTTTTCTTATTTTTCATTTTTCTAATTTTATATCTATTTCCCTTTATTTAAAAATATATAAATATAAAATAAAAAGTTTTAAATTACTTTAGCTCTTTAAGTTTTATAAAAAGATTTAAAATTAAATCTTTAAAAGATTATATTAATATATAATATTAATTATATAATACTATAATAATAAAAATATAATTAAACTATCTAAATTAATTTTTAATATAATAATTAGAATTTTATTAATCTAGAGAAATAAATTATTATTAAGAGAGTTCTTAATCTAGATTCTTAAGTATTTTTATTATATTTTCTTAAGATAGAAAATATAACTAATTTTCTATTATATAATTATAATATAGAGTATATTAATATTAATTAAGCTTCTTACTTTATAAATACTAATTATTATTTAAGATAATTTTATTTTATAAATATAATTATTAGAGAGCTTTAACTTACTATCTCTAGAGTAATAAATAAATAAAATATTTAAACTAAATATTAGAATAATATTTATAAATATATATTAATTATAAATAAGATAATTAGATATAATTATTATCTATAGTATAGATTATATATAATAGCTTAATATAAGAATCTACTTAATCTATATCTATATATATAAACTATAGTTATAAATTAGAATTTTAAAACTAATAAATACTTAATAAACTAAATATACTTATTATTATACTTATAAAAGAAATATTATATTTATTATATATAGAAATAAAAATAAAACTATAATTTATCTAGAAAAGAATAAAGAAATATTATAATAAAATAAAATTAAAAAAATTAATCTTAGAGAAAAAATTAAATACTAACTATAGACTATTATTACTAGATATAATATATATCTACTTAGTTTTTATATTTTATTATTTAAAAAAAAATACTATAAAATACTCTAGATTAAGATTATCTAATTAAGATCTATAAAGAAAAATATAAACTAGAAAAAATATTAAAAAAAGAAGTTAAAAATAGATAAATATTCTATTTAATTAAATAGAAAAAGTATATTAATAAAAATAATTTCTAGAAATTTATTAAATATTTAAAGAACTATTAAAAGTTTATTTAATAATATTACTAGATCTAGAAATATTTATTCTAATAAATTAAGAAAAAAACAGCTTTTAATATTATAAGATTTTACTTATATTATTTTATCTAATTATAATTTCTTTTATTAATAAAGATATTTAATCTTTATATCTATAAATTAATATTACTTTTCTACTATCTTAAGCTCAGACTTAAGCTTTTTATATTAACTAGTAATTTAATATAGCTAAATAGGAATTAGATCTTAGATATTATAATAAACTTAGTTATTTTTAATATAATAAAAATATCTTAATAAGAATCTCTTAGATCTAAAATACTTATAACTATATACTTTATAATAGCTATACTCTATTTTTATTATAAAAGAATTAAGTAGTATAATATTAATTAGAGAATTATATTAAATAGTTTTCTTATAAAGAGATTTCTATATATAATTAGATATTATTCTAAGGAGTATAAAGAGATAATAGAAGGAAGTTAGTATATCTATTAACTAAATTACTAAATCTAGTTTTAAGAATATAACTAATAGAGAGAGAATATTATATTATAATTTTAACTAATATATACTATTATATATAACCCCTACTTTTTCCTCTAATTATAGCTAGATTATTTAGATTTTATAATAATCTTTATAATTCTAAAGTCTGGATTATTACTAATAACTAATAATCCTCTAATATATATATATATTTATTTTATTAGATAGAATACTCTTTTATATAGTTATTAATAATATTATCTATACCTCTATTATTACTAGCTCTATAATATTTATATATTAATAGTAACTTATATTATATAGCTTATAATACTCTTCTTAGAGTTTTTAGAGATACTATTACCTTATCTTAGCTTATATAAATAAAAAGATAAAAAAAAATAGAGTTAAAGGTTAGATACAGACTGAAACTTAGTTAAAAATAAATTATATAGATCTAGCTATATATAGCCTAACCTTAGGATATCTCTTAAATATAGTAAAACCCCCTTAAATATATATATATATATATACAGCTTATAATAACTTAATTATATTACTTAGAATAATACTCTAATTAGTTATATTCTAATTTACCCTGGACTCTATTCAGTATAAGTTAATCTAACTATTATAATTAAGATTATTAGAATAGAAATAATTTAAAAATTAATTATTTAAGCTTTATATTTTTCTAATTATATTTAGATTAGAATATTATCTAGATTAGAATATTATTTAGATTAAAATATATTAGAATTTATTTTAATTAAATTTAAAATAATATATTTTTAAAAATAAAAAAAGTTAATTATTTAAAATTATTAATTAATTTATCTCTATAAGTATAATATATATTTATAGCTATAAAATAGTTTTTATTAGAAATAATATAGATTTAATATTAATTTAATATCTATTTATATATAATTAGTTATACTATATAATAAAAAAATATAATTAAGTAAAATAATATAGATAATATTTTAAAATTTTAATAGTATTAAAGAATTAAAATATATTAAATAGTAAGAAATAAAGAGAATAGTTTATAAAATAATATTTTCTTTACTAATTATTTTTTCTTTTAAATTTATATTTTTTAAAATTAAAATTAATTTAGTATTCTTTTAAAAAAATATATAAAATTATTTTCTTTTAAGTTTATTAGAATAGATATTTCTAGCTCTAATAATATTATTAAATAAACTTTTAATAATTCTTTAAATATTTAATAAATTTCTATATATTATTCTTATTAATATATTCTTTCTATTTAACTAGATAGAATATTTATTTATTTCTAATTTCTTTCTTTAGAATTTCTTTTAATTTATACTCTTTTTTATAGATTTTAATTATTATATTAAACTATATTTAATCTTTTAATTAATATATAATAACTTTATAATTAATTATTATATTTTTCTTTAAATATTTTAAAATAATAATTAATTTATTTATTATAATTCTAAATATTATTTAGCTACATCTTTCTCTAATAGGTAGGCTCCCGTGCACACAGCCTATCCAAACCACAACGATCTTTTATTATTACAATTCTATTCCTCCCCGCTTCCGTCGTCGCATCTATATCCGCATAAACTTCATATTGCCCCAAGATTTGCCTCATTGTTCGAAACTCTAAGCGCAGCACGCAAGTTCCTGGTCAAACCGGCCACCCGTACACCGTCACGTTGACGCGTTGCTCAGACCATCCCCAAAACATGGCTTGCCAATTCACAGACGCTGACCGCGCTCGTGCACAAGCGTATCTCGACGCCATGCAAGATGCCATGACTGCCATTCCCGAGTAAGATCCGGAGCGCATCCAAGCAGCCCGTGAAGAAGTCGCCCGCGCGCACCCAATTGACGATGCGCTTCGCGAGGCTTATTATAGTGCCGAGCTGCTGAATAAGATGGCTGACCCCGTGTCCGTGTCACACGTGTCATCTAACTTCCTCAAGCCTGATGCGCCCTGATGTTTGGTCGTGTACCGCGGTTCATTCAGTAACGGTGCAGCTTGGGAGCGCATGTTGGTTCGGATCCGTCATGATGTTGATACGGCAGCAAGGGAGTGATGCTGATGATGGAAACCTCGACCGGGAGGGCGGAGTGACGAACAATGAGTTTGAGGACGTGGGCTGGATGTACATGCAGGGGTGCGATTATTATGCTCTAAGACAGGCGATAGCACCCGAACACGCCTAGAGCACACGTGGCTGCATGATAGGTGCAGATAACGCTGACAAAACCCCCCTTTGACCATGTCTAACTACCTGCCATGAATAAAAACGTCCGCCCCTCCTTGGAATCCGTGCATGGGACGGTGGGGGATTACGAACCACCAATTCAAATGTTATTAGTTGCGGCGAGCACCAAGAAGAGAAGCCATGAGTGAGCCGGTCAAAGATTCCCCTCTCAAGCTGCCACTGGGGCCAGACGCCTTGCGCGCTTCATTTGGTGATCGGAAAATTGACGTCAGCCGGAAGATCACTGCATGTGTGGGTACGAGAAGAGCTCTGCCACGGTCCTCCTTCGTCTGCTAACGTGCTCTGATCACAGCATGCAGAAAACAAAAGGTGACGATCAGTTATCCTCCCCACGGCACTGCTTTGATATGCAAATTAATATGTTTTCTTGTCGAGAAAAGATAAAATGCCACATGCCTGATGCGTCCGTGCCTTGCGGACGATGTAAGAAGCGAGGACTGCCGTGTACAGTCAATCGATCACTGCAGATGCTGCTCGAAGATGATGCCTCGTAAGCGACAAGCTGCTGCCTTTCTTTTTCGAGTATTGGCGTATCCTAGCCTGATTTTTGCTCTGCGCTCTTCTTCAAATTAGTGTGTTTATTCTTACTCCATCACAGGTGGAAGCAGACTGTCACTAGGAAGATCACTGCCCTTGAGGAATTCATGGAGTCAGCCCGTGAGCAATTGAATACGCGTGCTGGTGAATCTGCCCAAGAAAAGCAGCCTAGCCGCCAAAGCGATTCCTGCTCACCCTCCACCAGCGACCAGTCTGCCAAACGTCGTCGCCGCGACTGGGAAATCCGCATGGATACACAAAGTGGCCCGGTAACTATCCCCGCCGCCTGCATTGGCGAGGTCGAAGGGGAACGTCCTTTAGGCCCAGAGCAGCCGTCGAGCCCGCCCGATATCATATCCGAAGGCATCGTCACCCTAGATCAGGCGGAAACCCTGTTTCATACATATTCAAAACGTCTGGATCACTTTCTCTACCGCATCCTTGACCCCATGTCAAGCTTTAGCACGGTACGCGAACGTTCACCGGCGCTCCTTGCTGCCATATGCACGGTCGCTTCCCTTCATTCCGAAGACTTGGGCCATCTATTTGAGGGGTGCCACGAGCATTTTGTCACGCTTGCATCACAACTGTCAATGTCCGAGGCAGTAAATAATGAAGACATACGAGGCCTTTGCATCGGGGCATTCTGGCTTCATGGACTGTCCTGGAATCTGGTCTCGATAGGTAAGGGGCATTGTGACCTAGAATCCTTAAACGGCAGCCTTTTATGCTTGTCTTTTCGGGATCATCAACAGCTGATATATGCTTCGCGCATACATGCATAGCCGTCAGAGCAGCCACCCAAAACCAGCTGCATCGATTTTCTCGAAAGGTGCCCCTTGGGGACAGAACCGCGTACATGCACACCCGCCTCTGGTATCTGATCTACGTGTGCAGCCATCACTTTAGCATCCCTTATGGACGGACTCCCATGATTCCAGAATGCGAGGCTATCAGCTCCGTCTCCACATTTCTTGCTAGCCAGCATGCCACTTCCGATGATGCACGCCTAGTCAGTCAGGTGCAAATTTGGACGATCCTTGGTCGGGCTGCCACATCCTTCGGCTTCGATGTTGACGAACAGATCCCCGTAGAATCTATTCCCCGCCTACGAAGATACATCATAGCGCTCGACACCTGGAGAGCGGAGTGGGATGAGCGATTTGGGCCAAGTGAGTTCGTGGGCGAGTATCCCCGAAAAGGCGTTGGGATGCATTACCATTTCACTAAGCTTTATCTCTGCACGCATGCTTTGCGTGGGCTAGAATCCCGCCCAGCTGGCCAAGTTACTGAGACTCGGATAGCTAGAGAGGCGGAAAGCATGGACAGACTTACCCCTGGCTCCTCCAACAGTTGGAAAACGGGATCTAGGATTCATCCAGAACTTGAAGAGATTGGCTCAGTGGCTATCAGCTCGGCCAAATCCATTCTACGACTAATCATACGTGACCCCGAGTTTCAGTCATACCTCCATGGATTGTCTCTTTACTTTGACACCATGATCATTTTTGCTGTCGTCTTTCTCCTCAGAATCGCAACGCAATATTCCGACATCGTTCCCGTTGACAAGTCTGAGCTTTTGGACCTTGTTTGTGAGTTAAGTCGGACTCTCACATCCGTTACAGACAAGATTCATAGCCGACACTTGCTCGTCGTTATTTGTAAGGGGGTCAAGGATTTGTCAATACGGTACTTGCAAGAAGTCGAAAGCAACATGGCCGGAAATGAAGTCGAGACGACACAGGGGCAAGCGCTCGGACTGCTAGATCTCGAGAACGAGACGAGACAGCATTCTAGTTCGGATGGGTTGCTATTAGACAGCGAGAACATAGGTTTTGATTAGACGGATTTTGATTTTTTGGCAACACAGGATCCATTTCTCGGAAATGCATCATGGACTTTTGGCGTGTGAGATTGGCGCTCTGTGCACAGTCACCAACTATAAGGGAAAGAGAGGCTCTCATTAGATTGCATAAATACCAGAAATAAAGTGCTATATAGTCAGATACCTACCTTTTTTTTTTCGTAATGACTAGATATGTCTTGATGTTGGCAGCAGTAAGGCGTCATTGTGGGAGGAGACTGGAACCAAGAGCTCAGCTGCAGCGAGAATCAATCACCTTCTGCCTTTGGGTACATTGCCTCCCTATTATCTCCATATCCATAATGACGTTGCCAATACCACGGATAGGTTGGTGGGCTTCATTCCTGGTTCAGATGTTTCTTCCAGTCACTCACTAGCGTAGAACAAACCGTGCAATTACATTACAAACGAGTAAAGCTTCTAGCTTTTCCCTGTATAGAGTACTCCCTAATGCCCTGAGTGAAAACATCCAGGGGTGCTATTTCCGTTTGAAGGCCGGAGCGAAAGGATAGAGGGGCCGGCATGAAGTCCGACACTTGGCTTGTCAGCATGCCGGCAAGAAGCCCGCTCGGTCTCCTCGTCAGCCGGCAATTTGCGAGTGTAGCCACCCCTCAACATACCAACAGTTTGAAACCGTGTCACGTACCATCCGAGTATTACAACATTTACTGCATCTTGCCCACCTTATATTTTACATCTCACATAAATCAACAGGCGTTTCATTCAACTTGCCACATGAATACACACACTTTTGGTTATTAGCCTTACTACACTCCCCTCTTCACACCCCGGTATCGACTGCTGAAACTACTCATGTCTCCCACTCCACAGCAAGTCAATTTCTTTCGCGAGCAAGGCTACCTTGTTCTACGAGCAGACGAGCACAAGCTCGTAACGCCGGAGGAGCTCAAAACTTGGACTGAAGAAATTGCAGCATGGCCGCGCGCGCCCGGGAAATGGATGCCCTATGATGAGACTACAGCCTCTGGAGAGAGACAGCTGATGCGAACCGAGAACTTTACTGACTACCACAATGGTTTCAAGAAGCTTCTTCTGGGCGATTCCCTCAGGGGTGTTCTTGCTGAAGTGACTGGCGATGTAAGTGATCACTCACTATTAAGCCGTTTTCTTCTCTTAGCCTTGAGCATTCAATTTCTTTTTGTCAATAAATACAAAAAAAAAAAAAAAAAGAGGCCAAAAAGAAGGGAAAAAGACCTCGAGACTAATACTGTTTCAAAGGAAATGCTTCTTTTCAAGGACAAGATCAACTACAAGCTACCTAACGGAAACGGGTTCGTTGCACACATTGATGGGCCAGCGTATGATCATATTGGCCACATCGAACACACCACAGCTAACCTTGCTGTTGACGCGGCGACTGTTGAGAACGGCTGCCTTGAAGTCGTTCCCGGCTCTCACAAGATGGACATCGAACTGTCCCTTGGCAGCAGGATAGCCGATCGCTGGGTTGAATCTCACGAGTGGGTTCAGGTGCCTCTCAACCCCGGTGACTTGCTCATCTTCGGAAGCCACATGGCCCACCGAAGTAGCCCAAATAAAAGCCCTTTTAGAAGGGCAAGCCTTTATGCTACGTACTACTGTCGCAAGGACGGTGAGGACTTGAGACAGAGGTATTACGCAGACAGGAGAATCAACTTTCCCCCTGACCACGGTGAGTTTCGAGCCATTGTCTTCCCCATGAGGTTGTAAATATCTTCGTCTGACCACACAATTCTCTGTAGAGCGCGACCCCGAGAAAGATTATTCTGCGGGCTTCAAGGTTTATGCTTCGGCCGCACCTTTCACTGCAGAAAATGCAGATACACTTGCTTCCACCGTTGCGGCGAGCTAGGCATGATTTCTTATCGATGGTTGGGGATCTGATCTCCCCAAGAGTAAACATATGCTATTGCGAATGAAATAAGTTGCTCAATAAATGGAAAAATTGAAGAAACCTTTTTATTCAAATTCCCTCGTGAGCTGATTATTGTGTGATATCTCCAGAATGCTACGTTGATAACAATAGTACTTTCTCACATTCACCAAACCTCAATGTACATTAAGGAAGAAGATAGAAACATGACCGACTCAAACCCGCCTTTCACAAAGAGTAAATCAATTCAACTGGTGAGGCTCTTATCTCTTCAGCCATTTGTAACGGGATAATAGAGAAAAACCATTTGAAGATTAAATTTGAGATACACGTGTCAAAGGGAAACATGGCAGCACATGAATAGGTCATACACTCTCTCTTCTGGACTATGAAATATAAAGCTCATTTTTAGGTTCATTATGGCTGTTTTGGTGAGCTTAAGGTTCTCCCGGCCAAAGTTCATCGGCCAGTGCTCGCACAAGTTTCAATTTGGCTACCATATCATCGCACGTGATGAGGTTACCAAGATGGGAACTTGCAAACCCACACTGAGGGCTGACACTCAATCTATCCAACGCCTCTTGTAGTGACTGGCTGGCCCCTCTTGCCATGTGGGTAGCAGCGTCAAGAACTTTGGCCTTTAATTCAGAAAGTTCCTCCAATCTGGGAAATTTGCTGGAGATGACGCCGAGGATAACGTTCTTGTGGCCCGGAAGGTGTTCCAGGGGCTCGAATGTTCCCGATCGTTCCGTGTCATACTCGAGATAGTATGTGTCAGCGTTGATTTCCTGAAAGAGCTTGATAGAGACGGGATCATATCCTCCTTCGGAGACATGTCGGCTGAGTGCATTACCCCGACAGACATGGATGGCAAGATGCATATCTGCAGGGCGGATAATACATCCGTTATACAGCCTAACATAGCTGTCAAAGAGGGAGTCTATATCTTCCCCAGCCTCCTTGAAGCCCTGGATCATCATTTCCGAGCAGAAATCTAATTCGTTGCACATTGCGTTAACGATGGCTTTCTATGTGCTACAAAGAGTGTATCCTTTGCTGACTTACATGCCAAGTTTGGATCATCGATTGTGACGTGCCTGCAGCCTGCGTTATAAAGAATTTGCAACTCTGTGCGATATGCCTGAGCAATATCATTGAGGTAGTCTTCGTCGTTGGTGTATGCTTCCTTGGTGTACGCTCGACCTTTCTTGTAGCGCAGATGAAACAGCTCCGGATTAGGCAATGAAATCTTGGCATCCTTCACTTGGTCTGGAGAAAGCAGACTCTTGATGGTGTTCCATTCAGTGAGAGCGCCGCTTCCGACGTGCTCGATCTTCGAGGTACAGATGAGGAGCTCTCCAGAGATAGAAGCAAGAGTCTTATCGGCTGTTTCGTCGTCCAATCAGTACTGAGGCACAACACTGGGTGATTTGACTGGACGGGGAGTCAAAGAAGGGAACCTACTCCAGCAAACAGAATCCGGAACATACGGACGAAGTAGATCTGCTGGATCTCTGACACGCAACTCTTCAAATCCTTTCAGATTGTAGAATATGGGGCCCCAGAAGTCCCGACGCCGATACTCTCCATCAGTGACAGCGCGAAAGCCGAGTTCCTGCTGCAATCTTACAACTTGTTGAATGGCTTCGTCTTCCGCCTTTCTCATGTCGGCATCGCCTCTGATTTCATTGACGGATTTATTAGCGGTCTCGAGAGCCAGACGCTTCTGTTTTAGGCTTTCGGGTCTAAGTAGTGAGCCAACATGCTCCGCCCGGAAAGGTCGGAGACGAACCCGGGTTTCAGACATTGAAGAAGAATGGGTCGATCGTTGAATGCAAGGTCGGAGGATGGTATGGCTAGAGCTTATCAAAATGGTGAATTATAACAGTTGGCAAGTAGAGTTGTTTCTTATCATCGTGCACCGGTCTTCTTGCCGGTACAGCGTTGTCATATGGAGGTTGAGGGGGCTCGTAACTGCGGTATATACAGCACGTCTCGGCCCAGACGAGACAAGTGCTATTCCCCAATCCCACGTGGGCGACTAAGCGGGCGTCCATTGAGGTCACCACCACTGGTGTCGTCTCAAAGTTCAAGTTATGGCTTTTCGATGGGGCGCGCCTTAGTCCACAAGGGCGCGAACCCCAGCCTACTTACCGATGGGCTTGTGCTCGCCATGGCATGCCAAGGCGGCCGTTTATGATTGGTCCTTTGATGGCGGCACGAAGACCTCGACAACTCGGGGCCAAACGGCGAAGGTCGCCCGAAGTGCTATGCTGGCAGCCTTGCCGCTGTCCGAGGGGAAAACCCAAGATGTTATGCTATCCACCAACAAAGCCTTGCATCAACCTAGTCTAGAGCGTCGCAATACTCCTGTACATTTCAAATAAATACAGATGAGCTTGCACCTCAGTGATTAAATTCACATTGCACCCGTTCAAACGTCGCTTGCCGATAGTTTTTAAACTCCTATCCACGGAGCAGCGCACTTGGCCTCCATACAATTCGCGCCCGTGCAGAAATACATCAAGATTCCGCCAATACCTCCCAAAACTCATTTCTCAATATATCCGTCATGACAGCGACGATGCATGGTGATGCTGTCCCTGGGACGCTGTATCTTATCAACATTGATGGCAATGGCGAGACCGTCGTCGGCAAGACCGAGGGCGACATCCAGCTATACCCACGCCCCAGCAACAATTCTGAGGATCCCCTCAATTGGAGTTCCCGTCGAAAGACCGTTGTCCTCTCTCTAACTATCCTTTGGGTATTGGCTATCGGAAGTGCATATGCTTTCCCATTTTCACTGCTTGCCGACATCACGCATGAAACAGGCATATCCACTACCGACCTTGTTCAGGCCAGTGGCATTCTAAGCTTGACCTGCGGATGGGGCTGTCTGATCTGGGTGATTTTCCCCTTCACTACGTTCGTTGATTTTTTTTTTATTTTTTTTTTTGAAAATTCTGGCTAATCTTTTCCTGGTGATGTCTCAGCAACCTGTTGTAGCTACGTACGGTCGCCGTGGCATGTATGTGCTATCGCTTGCTCTATGTGTGCCCCTTACATTTTGTAAGTCTTGGATCTTCAAAAGATGGCCAAGATCTTGTTCTAAGTATCGCTATTATAGGGTGTGCTTATCTTTCAACGGCCTGGGAGTGGTATGTGGTCAGAATTCTCTACGGGCTTGCCATGGCACCAATTGAGACCCTGCCAGAGGTAACTATTGCCGATGTATGCTTCGCCCATCAAAGAGGAACTTGGATTAGCTTCTACGTCGTCGCCCTGTTTGGGTCAACCTATATCGGCCCCCTGATCTCTGGGTGGCTTACAGTTGCCATTGGATGGAGGAACACTATGATGTTCATCGGAGTTGCCTGCATCGCCTCACTGATTCTCGTTTTCTTCTTCATGGAGGAGACAATGTTTATCAGAAAGGCCCTAGAAGGCCTCGAGGACGAGGTATCCGAGGCTTCTAGCCCTACCCTCTCGGTCTGCGAGGCCCAGAACGCCGAAGTGAAGGCTGCGGTTAAGATCAACAACCAAATTGCAGAGCCGCCAACACAGAAGAAGACTTACTTCCAAAAGCTCGCTCTCTACTGTTTGCTCCCTGGTCGGCCAACCGTCAAACAAATGTTTCGAAACACTTATATGCCACTCGTATTCATTATTCAGTTCCCAATCATTGCTTGGTGTGGTTTCATTTACGGAATCAACATTTCTTGGTAGGTTTCTCCTTGGGAGAATGAGAAATATGCTGCTAACGCCCATCATAGGTTTAGCGTTATGAACTCGACTACAAGCCCCATTCTTTCTGCTGCCCCATACAACTTCTCTTCTGGGCTTGTCGGATCTATGTACGCTGGGCCCATTGTTGGAACCCTGTTGGGATGTTGGTGGGCTGGCTGGGTAGTGGACTACCTGACCTTGAAACTTGCTCGACGCAACGGAGGAGTGCGTGAACCTGAGCATCGCCTGTGGCCTCTAGCCGTTTCTGCCGTGCTCTCTTGCGCTGGACTCATCATGTATGGAGTTGGTGCTCAACACCAGGCGCCTTGGATAGTCCTCGCCATCGGCCTTGCGCTGCTCACCTTTGCCGTCGTCACAGGAAGCTCCATAGCTCTTTCTTACAACATTGACTGCTTCAAGGACATATGCAGCGAGTCTATAACATCAGTCATTGTTATTCGCAATACCATGGGTTTCGCCTTTTCCTACGCCATCACACCTTGGTATACCAACATGGGACTGCAGAATTGTTTCATCATGGCAGGTTTCCTGTCCTTGGGTTCGTTGCTGACCTTCCTCGTCTTCACATGGAAGGGCAAGACTCTCAGAAAGATTGCGGCTCCTCGGTACTACAGATATATCGAACAGAGTTTTACGCACGAATGACATCTTGGATGCTACCGGTTTCTGCTCGGCCGAACACGACATTGAGGTGCCAAATGCGTACATTGAGGCGCTGGGGCAAATAATTCACATTATCAAGTGGTAATGAAATATTGTCTCTGCTGCTTAGGGTTTTTGCCCCTTTTGCTTTGCTTTCACCTAGCACCCGTGCTCTGTCTATTAATCTCAAGCAGGGAGTGATAAGGTTTTGGAGGGAGAAGTGCGCGATTTCTTAGACATAGTCGTTATTTTGCTTTTTCTTTTTCACCAGTCCCATCTCTTGATTAGATTAGTGCTTTTGAACAATATCTCGATACCGCCTACAAAACATTGGTTGACTATACCTGTTTGCAAGTGAATAGTGGGCTTTCATTCCGAAAACTAATACACATCACATTACCAACCATCGCCTTATAAGCGATCGCCCGCACTTATTTTTTTTTATAAACTTTTTTAACTATTTCGCAATTCTGCCCTATAAAAAAAAATTAAACAAGCATTTGTTTCTCCATGCTTGCTCCAACTCCACTATGAGATGCTGGTCAGGAGGGCTTAGGTTAACTCCCCCCCCTGTGGTGATATCATATTCAACTATATTGACTGTATATTTGCTTCTGGCTAGGATGAAGAATATCTGACAGGACTCTTCCCATCCTCTTAGTTGAGATAGGACATATTATAGCATAATACTGGGGCCTTAGAAATACGGGGACAGGTGTCTCGGCAGCCTCCCACTCACTGAACCGCTATAGGCCCAAGAAAACGAGGGAACTTGGCAGTACATGGATGGCGCAACGCAGCGTGGATAGCTAACCAGCCCATTCTTAGCCGTCTACTAACTTGGAGTTGGCTAGGCTGAGAAATATGTCACTCAAGGAAGAGAGCTCTCTTTTGCCAATCGTCCACGCACGTGCACACCCAACTAGTCTAATATCTCCGGAGCAAGAAAAAAAAAAAAAAAAGATAACATGTGTAACAGATGGCGGTCTGGTCATCCGCACTCAGAATGTCGGCCCGGTTCCGATGCCAGGAAGGTATTTGTCAACCACTAGTGATTCCCTTCCCTATTGCGCTTTTTCGAGCCCGGACAACGTCGGCGAGCTCGGCTTTTTATGGGCCTAGAAGTATATATCACAATTCACCTGGTAAATATATATATCAATTCAATTGGGCCAGCATTGTAGATTGGGGCGTACTTAGTATTCTGAAGGGGCAGCGCGTGTGCTTTTTCCATCAATTGACCACCATGATAAGAAACAGTTACCTTTTCTGGGGTTTGGAGGGTCTCGCAATCTCCACAAGCTTTGCACTTCGGTCCAGAGCTGTGGCATTTGTCAGATGGGTAAGTCAAAATAGGTTTCTCTGTGTTCATATATTAGCACTGTTTAGTAACTCTTGCTCACGGAGAATCAACACGTTATAGAATCCATGGGGTCGGCTCCTCCTAGAGAAGATTTGTGGTCTATGGGCTCTCTTCCTTGTTATTTGGATCACGCAATATTCCCTCTGGGCAACAACACCGAGAAATTACCCATCACAAAGCCTCAAAATACCTGCGTGGCTGTCTGTTCTTCTGGGTAGATTCGACCCGCAGTCGTGGAAAGCCTCTATCGCCACGCTTGGGGTGAATACCTTGTTCCTCCTGGCGGCTGTCGATTTCGTTTATCGCAGCTCATTGCTCCACGAAAGCCGAAACTTGAGCTTTTCACGTATGGGGCACACCAACGCTTCAAATGCGAACATCGTCTTCAGATATCCGGCTGAGGCTAAAGTCAGGATTCAGTATCGTCCCCAAACGGGTGCGGAAGCTTCCACATGGCTGAATGGTCCTGTAACATCTGTCACATCACACAGTGATTATATTGGGTCATTCTTGCTTCGGAATCTTGAGCCCGACACCAAGTATCAGTACAGAACCAATGCTAGCCATAGCGGAACGTTTAGGACACCTTCCAAGCATCCCAAACGGTGGACACTGGTCTCGAGCAGCTGTATTAAGCCTTTCTATCCCTACAATCCCCTCGACCATGCCTTGAGCATGCGTGGTTTTGCGCATCTCTCTCGCTACATTGAGAACACCCAAACAGATATGATGCTGTTTCTTGGTGATTTTATCTATATTGATCTGCCGAGACGTTTTGGATACGAGACAAAACACTATCAGAATGCCTACAGGCAGATATATGCCTCGCCTAGCTGGACGGAAACCCTACGGGCGCTGCCTTGGATACACACTTACGATGATCACGAGATCACCAACAACTGGGATGCCAACGAAACGGGAATCTACCATCAGGCTATTTCCCCATTCATGGTTTATCAGTATCTTGGCAATCCAGAACCGCCCAAGCCCAAAGTCACTTACCATCAATTTTCCCATGGAGATGTTTCCTTCTTTTTGATGGACACACGCCGATATCGGTCTCCGTCTTCAGACCCCGATGGAGAGCACAAGTCAATGCTTGGGGCTGAGCAACGAAAAGATTTCGAGGACTGGATTAGGAATGCTCCAGGTTGGAAAGTTGTAGTTACTGGCGCTCCATTCACACGTAATTTCAGGAGTGCGGATAACCAAGATACTTGGGCCGGTTACCTGTGGGAGAGACAAAGACTGCTGAATCTGATGTGGGAAACGGATGGTGTTATCATCCTTAGTGGTGTAGGTCGTCCCCTTATCGTTCCAGGCCGGACCTACCTTGACCCTTTTTTTAACAACTTTTATCATAGGATCGCCATGAACATGCGACGACGGCATTCCCTCGTCCCGGGCACAATGACTCTTCTGTCATTGAATTTTCTACTTCACCACTTAATCAGTTCCTACCTCCTGCTCCTGACTACGAGCAAATAGAGGATACAGATGTGGGGATTTACTTTTTACACGCTGGTGAATCCAAGTTTGGGGCCATCACATTTGACACGTCAGATGAGAAGGTGTGGCGAGCGGAATTCGAATTAATTGTAGATGGTGAGAAAAAATGGGATTACGTGATTCTGCAAGAAAGATCAAAAGAAAAGAAAACTACAAACTAAGTCGTGCTATGCCATTTCATTGTTGGGGCTGGGATGGACGCAAGCCGAGTTTCCAATTAGCTTCTCTTTTGCACATACTAGGTCGTTTGAGATCAAAAAAAACCCTATGATAAAGCAAGTTAGATTGTTATTGAGCATCTTCCGTATTTCTCACTCAGTATGAGACAGGAAATTTATCCCAGTGTAGTTGCTACAACTCATGCGTGTGGACTATCATCCTCGTAGGCGATCTTGTACAATCGGCCGTAGCATGCCACTCAGGGATCGCGATAAGATCCTTGGCAATCCATGAAACTCGAATTCAGCATTCAGATCAGCATTATTCGCGATCCACTCTCGCACTTCTTGCCGTAAGCTGCGTCTCGGCCTGAGCCCGACCTGGGCTGTTACGCCGTGCGGCCTTTGCACCGGCCTTTCCCCGCCTCATCTGCTTTCTGTTCCAATATATTCCAATATGCCAACCGCAATGGAGAGCAAAAAATTAAAGGATAATAGCTGATTCCCCTTTTGGTGTCGATAGTGGAAGTGCCAGCCCTCTCTTTCGAATTTATCACGGAGGTATTGATAATTTACATCAATTTTCGCCTTTATTTTTTTTTCTTTTCGCCACCAATACCATGGCTCTGCCATCAGTGGAAGAACATACACGAGCTACGATTCGCGAGCTCTTCTCATTCATCTTAGCACAGGGCCATACCGAATACCTCGGCGAGTCCGTGTCTCAGCTCCAGCACTCTCTTCAAAGTGCTTTACAGGCTCAGCAAGATAACTGCGACGATGAGACGGTCCTGGCCGCTCTAATGCATGATGTTGGGCGATTCATCCCCGCCGCGGACAAGATGCCCAAGCTAATTGCTCCTGATGGCTCATATATTGGCCGAGCAAGCCATGATATACTAGGCGAACGGTATCTGCGACAGCTTGGTTTTAGCGAAAAGGTCTGCCAGTTGGTCGGCTCTCACGTTACGGCCAAGAGATACCTCTGCGCCGCAGAGAATGGCTACTGGGAGTCACTTAGTCTGAGCAGCAAAAGAACCCTTGAGTACCAGGTAAAGAAGGATGAGGACAGGCCTATTTCTTTCCATTGATTGAGGCTAATCCTCTGCAACAGGGAGGAAGATTCACTCCGGAGCAAGTAAAGGAAGCTGAAAATGATCCCTGGCTTCAGGAGAAGCTGGCCGTTAGGCGATACGACGACTTGGCCAAGAACCCAGATGCTGTGACACCTCCTCTAGAGGCGTACCAAGAAATGGCTTATAAATGCCTTCTAGGTATATCATTTCCAAGCATCAAGAGAGATTTCTATTGGATAAATTTTAACTTTGATTTAGAATCTAGATCATCCATCAATCTGAACTCCCGCACATATGCTCTCCCTACGAAGCCAACTGTTGTTGTCTGCATTGACGGCTTTGATCCAAGCTATCTCAGACATGGTATCTCGACTGGCACGCTCCCTCATCTAGCTAGTCTGATGGAGAAGGGCTTTTCCACAACAGCCAAGTCGGCTATGCCGTCTATTACCAATCCGAACAATGTTTCAATTGTCACAGGCGTGCCTCCATCAGTCCACGGTATTGCTGGCAACACCGTGCTGGATCGTGCAACTGGAGAAGAGGTGAGCATCAGCGACGCAACGCATCTTCGAACCGAAACTATCCTGTCTTTGCTATCGAGGCACGGTGTACGTGTTGCCGCCGTTACTGCCAAGGAAAAGCTGAGACAGATTCTCGGTCACCAGCTCCACGGGGCCATTTGCTTCTCAGCTCAGAAGGCAAAGTCCGGCAAGCTCTCCCAAGAAACAGACCTAGACATAGAAACATGGATGGGACGCGCCACTCCTGACCAATACTCGCCTGATCTGTCCCTCTTTGTTATGGATGCTGGCGTCAAGCTTCTCGATGAGAATCGGGCAGACTTCCTTTATCTTACACTCTCCGACTGGGTCCAGCATAAGTATGCCCCAGGAGAAAAAGAGGCTGATACTTTCATGACTCAACTGGACGTGAGCATTGGCCGTCTTCTTGAGCTCGGCGCGCGAGTGGCCATCACGGGAGATCATGGTATGGCCAGCAAGACCAAGCCTGACGGTACACCAAACGTTGTCTACCTCCAAGATGAGCTTGAAGCACGGTTCGCAAAAGGGTCGGCGCGCGTTATTTGCCCAATCGCAGACCCTCTTGTGAAACATCATGGGTCATTCGGCGCATTCGTGAGAGTCTATGTATCCAGTGAGTACAAGGAGAGTATTTCCGAAATGATCAAGTATTGCGCGACGCTGGAGCATGTCGACGTAAGTCTCAGTGCTACTGACGCTGCCGAGAGATTTGAGTTGCCTTTGGATCTCGAAGGCGATTTTGTCGTGACATCGGGCCGGGATTCAGTCATTGGAAGTTGTCGCAAAGACCACGATATTGGAAGCCTTGGAGGCCTTCGCCTTAGGTCGCATGGAGGCATTGCTGAACAGGATGTTCCGCTCATTCTGTCATGCCCTGTTCAAGATGGTGCTGCCGCCGCGGAAAGAAAATGGAGGAATTTCGACGTTTTCGACTTGGTTTTGAATTGGTAATCACATCTATCAAGTTTTACGGGTATACTTATTCATCAAAGAAGAAGCAGAGGGGGAAGGAAGGACTTTTGGATAAAACACAGTCTATATATTGATTTTTCTTCGAATTTGCTACCCCAGTGCTATAATTTAGAAGTTGGTTCTTTCAGTTTCATATCGTCAACCCTCATTAAGAGGCGAAACATATTCCATGGAAATTGTACAACTTGCTATTTCACCTCTATCAAGTCTAGATTCAGATACACAATTGTGAACATGGGAGAGTAGATCACCGGGTTCAATAGCATTGAATCCTTATACTAGCTTCAGCTCAAGAACTTCACTTCAACGGAAGAGAAAGGTGATGTATTATCAACTAAAAAGTCCTGTACAGCTTCTATATACGCTCCAGAATTCAGCCTAAAGGTAAGATAGGCGAAGAGGAAGAATACTAATCTTCTCTTGCATACGTCAATTAATTTTTCACGCAGAAATGGCATATTATGCATTAAAAAATCCATGACATTACTAGTGTCATCATCTTTGGGTCACGTAGAACAATCTTCGGCTACGCACCATCGGTGTTCGCCCGACCTTTCCTAAGAAAGTTCGGTGTCGGCGCCGGCCGCCGAACTCGATGCATAATATGTTACCAATAGTATGTCGAGGCTCGGCGTAGCCCCGACCGCAGAGGCAATAGTCATAACAAATTTACCAACGCTTACAAACGATAGAGAGCTTTCAGGTGCGCAAATAGTTAATTCAGAAGAGGAAAATCCTTTATATGTGTCTAGCATCGCAGCTCAGGAAGCAATGCTAATTTTAACATCAAGCATTCAACATGACAACTACTTTCCAGAGCATTCCAGTTATCGATTTTGGCAGACTCCAAAATGAGGCGACAAAGGCTCAAGGTCTGGAAGAGCTTCGTGATGCCATTTTCAACGTTGGCTTTCTGTATTTAGTCAATACAGGGCTCGAGGTAAAATATTCTCCACCGCATCGTATTTATGAGCTTAAAACTCACACCTACGCTAGCCGATGATTGAAGACGCACATAAGTTCACGCGCGATATATTCGAACTCCCAGTGCTGGATAAAGCGAGTTGCCACATGAGCAACTCACCTTCGTTCTTAGGTTATAGTGGCTTACGCGAAGAGACCACTGACAAAAAGCTCGACATCAGAGAGGTATGAACACAACAAAATCTTAGAATCCCGGCAAAGCTAAATGGTTTTTGACAGCAATTTGATTTTGGAACTGAGTTTGCCAGTCAAGATCCCGGCGGCGAACCTTGGAGGAAACTGGAGGGCACAGGACAGGTAACTGAAGCACTATCTAACCAGATTGTATCGCCTTTCGCCCTGCTAACCTTCCCCATTGTTTCTCTTAGTACCCCAGCACCGAGGTCAAGGCCTTTGTGACAAGCTATATTGCGGCGATGACAAGATTATCAACCAAGTTCTTACATCTCGTGGCTGAATGCCTCTCGTTGCCGCCTACCACGTTCGATCACTTTATTGGGAATATGTCGAGGCTGAAATTCGTGAAATATCCTCCTTCCCAATCAAGTGGCCAAGGCGTCGATGCCCATAAAGACTCCCTTAGCCTTTTCACTTTCTTATCTCAAGACCAGGTGGGAGGTCTCCAAGTTCTCAATAAGTCTGGTGAATGGATTGATGCTACTCCTATTGCAGGAAGTTTAGTAGTCAATATCGCGCAAGGGTTTGAGGCTGCGACAGGCGGCTTATGCTCAGCCACAACTCATAGAGTGGAGGTACTTATTGCCTCAGTTTCTAATTGACCTTGACATTGTTTCGAAATACTAATAATCATCTTGGCATAGTCTCCTACCAATATCACACGGTACAGTATACCATTCTTCCAAGCTATAAATCTCGACCTCAGCTTCGATGAGATAAAGTTATCGGCTACAAAGATACGAGACGAGATCCCAGTCTCTGATAACGGGAAGAAGCGCGCAGTTGACGTCCCCAGCGATATTATATCTCCATATTTCTCTACGGTGCGTTATCAAAATATATATTAATAGTTGCAAGCCTAATATATTCCTTTTCTTCATAGATTGGGGAAGCACAGCTTGTCAATAGGATCAAAAGTCACCCAGAAGTTGGGAAAAAGTGGTATCCTAAGCTCTTTAAAGAACTTGGTCTAGCGGCTATTTCCTAAGGGTGTACTAGGAATAGGAATTACTACTATATTAAATAGCCTACAGATCTATTATATTAGAGGATCTACTATCCTAGCCTTGGATTAAGAGATATATATTGAGTATATATTTAGTATCTTTTTAATTACTAAATAAGGAGAAGTAAATAAGATACTAATTATAATAAGTAAATATATTAGTATTTATTCTCAGGGTATATTTTCTAAACTATTATTAGTATCTGGGAGAGAGTATTTATAATAAATAGTATATAATCTAAGGTAATAATATTCTGTAAAAATTTTAAAGCTATATAGAATTAAATATCTTTTAATATAGATTAAGGTTATATACTAAGCTCTATTAGCTAACTTTTATTTAGTTCTTTATAATAATAATAGTAATAAAAAAGATAGTTTTTATATTAAATACTATTTATCTCTTTACTTAGAAATATATTATTATAAACTATATTACTAGAATATTTTACTATTTAACAGGGGTTATTCTATCTTAAAGTTAATATAAAGTATACTCTATTAATAAATATATTAAATAGTATTAAATAAGCTCTAGAGCTATTATAAGTTTCTTCTATAGCTTGAGATAATATTAGATTAGTACTATTATTATTAGTATTTTATTATAGCTTAATAGTAGTTTTTATTTCTAATATAAACTAGCTTTATAATACTTATATATTAATAATTACTATATAAAACTATATTTAGTTTTTTAATTAGTATATTATAACTTTATAATTAGTTATTATATTTTTCTTTAAAATAATAATTAACTAATTTATTATAACTCTAAATATTATCTAATTAATCTTATTTAATTTAATTTCTCTATTTAATAAACTTTTTAATATTTAAATTTAATTTTATTCTTTTTTATTTATTTAATATAATTAAACTAAATAAACTTTAAATTTAAAAATAAATTTTAATCTAAATTAATTTAATTTAATATATTATTTACTAAAACTATATATAATAACTTAGATTATAATAATTATTAAATACTAAAGAAATATTTATATAATTCTCTATAAGTATAATAAAAATTAAGATTATCTATATATCTTTCTAATAATTAGCTATTAGATAGAATAATAGATTTAATAAATATAATTACTAGATCTATATAAAAGAGAGTAGCTTTATTACTATAAATAAATCTATAATAAGTTATAAGTTTAAATAATTAATATATAAAAAGAAATTCTAATAGTTATTACTAATAATAATTATTAATATAATATACTAGTATATAGATTAAATTAATATATAGATTACTTTTCCTAATCTTTTTATTATTAAAATATATAATTCTTATCCTAAAGCTTTATATTTTTTAAAAATATTTTTTATATTATTATTATATATTAATATAGCTAGAAAAAATATCTTTTTAAAAATAGCTTATATATTCTAAACTATAGAGCTTAATAAGTATAAAAATAATATTATTTCTTTTTTTTCTTTTTCTAATAATAAAGTTATTATAGTAAAATTACTCCTAATTTTACTAGATTAAGTTATTATTCTTAGTAGTAAATTTATTTAGAAACCCTTACTACTTTAAGCTCTTTTTTTTTAACTAACCCCTATTAGAATCTGAATAAGTACTATTATAGTACTGCTCTCTAGCTCTACTATAGTAGTTAAGTAAGCTATTTACTTAGTTATTAAGAAGTTAGTCCCTAAGCTTTTGATTAAGGTATTAAAATAAACTATTTTATATTATAATTAGTACTTAGTAGCTCTTATATAAATCTATAAATACTATACCTACTTACTACTATATTCTTTTTCTCTTATTCTTTTATTCCTTTCTATTCTTACTTCTTAATTTCTAACTAACTCTTATCTCCTCTATAACTCTTTATTTTTCCTCCTACTATAACTCCTTTCTCTCTTTAATTTCTATATTCTTACTCTTTTAAAATTACTAGTTAGATTATAGTATAGCTCCTACTATATAGTTACCTTCTGATTTTAATTCAGAATACTTTAATCCAGACTTAGAGTACTTAGATAAATCTGATATTAATAGTATTTTTAATAATAATAGTTATTAGGACTCTGAGTATAGGAGTAATAAAACTATCTTAGAAGAGTCTCCTAATAATAATAAAGTAGACTATAATAGTTAGTTAACTTATACTAAACTAGGTCTAGGGTAGATTAGAATTAAACTAATTAGAGAGTTATTCTAAATAGTATAATTAGATTATTATAAGCTAAATAATATAAGTTATTATTAATATATAAATATTATAAAGCTAATAATAATAGATATATAAATAATATAAGTTTATTAATAACTATTTAAAAGAATATTCTATCTAGTAAAATAAATATATATATATATTAGAGAATTATTAATATTTAATAATAATCTATTATTCTAAATTATTAGAATTATTATAAGATTCTAATAATCTATTAATTATTAGTTAGAAAAAGTAGAATTTACTATATAACTTAATATATAATAATATAGTTTATAATATAAAATTCTCTTTTTATTAGTTATATTCTTAAGATTATATTTTATAGCTTATTAATAAATCTTTTCTAATTTAATTTTATATTTCTTTTATAGTTTATAATAATATCTAACTATATATAGAAAACTTCTTATAAAAAGATTCTTTAATATAATATTTTTATTAATACTATATTATTAAATTCTTTAATAATATAATTAAAGTATAATTATTATAAATTCTATAGTTATAAATATTTTAAATTAAAAAGTTTTTTATTTTATTATTTTTATTATATTAAAAATAATTAATTATATTATAATACTTAAAGCTTTATATTAAAATAATTAAAATATATTATTAATTAATATAATAAATTAGAATTTAAATTAGAGATAATAGAAAAAAAGTATTATTATATAGATATAAAAATCTAGTATTTTTATTAATAAAAGAAATTATAATTAGATAAAATAATATAAATAATATTCTATAGTATTAATAATATAGAAAAACTAAAGTATATTAAGTAAAAGAAAATAAAGAAAATAGCTTAAAAATAGATTTTATTTTTAATTATATTTTTATTTAAGTTTATATTTTTAGAGATTAAAATTAATATAATATTTCTTTAGAAAAATATAAAACTATTTTCTTTTTAGTTTATTAAAATAAATATTTCTAATTCTAATAATATTATTAAATAAATTATTAATAATTCTTTAAATACTTAATAGATTTCTAAATATTATTATTATTTATATATTTTTTTATTTAATTAAATAAAATATTTATCTATTTTTAATTTCTTTTTTTAGAATTCTTTTTAATTTAAATTTTTCTTTATAAATTTTAATTAGATAATTTTAATTTAATATTTTTTTTAATATTTTTTTAAATAATAAAATATAAAAAAAATTAGATAGATATATATTATATTTACTAATAAAAGTTTATAATTAATATTTAAATTTCTTTTTAAAAATTTTAAATAGTTTAAGTTTTTTATAATCTAATTTATTATTTAATTTTATTATTATAATATTTTTATAAAATAAATAATTTTTTTTTTCTAAAATTAGTTTTTTTAATTTATTTTTATTATAATATTTTTTATTTTTTATTAAATAAATTTAAGTTTTAATTTTATTTCTATATATAATAAATATAATATTTCTTTTATAAATATAATAATTAATATATTAAATTTATTAACTTTTAATTTATTTTAAAATTATAATTTATAATTATAATTTATATATATAAATATAAGCTAAATAGATTTCTATATTAAATTATTATATATAATCTAAACTATAGATAATAATTATATTTAATTATCTTATTTATAATTAATATATACTTATAAATATTATTCTAAAGTTTAATTTAATTATTCTATTTAATTATTATTTTATAGATAATAAGCTATTAAAAGTTTATACTTTATATTTATTTATACTATAAATATTTATTAAAACTTAGAAATAAATATTATTTCTTTATTTAATATTATTTTATTAAGTAATTTATAATAACTAATTATTATATATTATAAAAACTAATATATAAAATCTTTTATAAACTTATTTTCTTATATAGAATAAAATATTTATACTTTATAAATTTATTAATAACTATTAAAATACTATTATATTCTATTTTAATTATTAGTTTTTTAGATAATAATAATTTAATAATATAATTAAAAAATATTAATTATTAAGATTATTTTAATATTAAGATTAATTTAAGTTTTCTATAGAATTTATATTATATAAACTTAATTTTTATATAAATATTATATTTTAAAACTATAGTTTATATATTCTTTTATAAATCTAGATAATTATAATATTATTTAATTCTATTAAATATTTTTTTAATTTTTTAATATTCTAAAAGTAAATATTTATAGATTTTTTTAATAAATATTATTTTAATTTTTTATTATAATTTCTCTAAAGTAAAAATAGTTTTTATTTAAATCTTAATATATATTATCTTTTTAAATATAATTTCTAAGGTTTTTTATATTAGATATTTTTTATTATTAATTAAGAATAGCTATTTATTTATTTTTAAAACTATTTCTTTATATTTAAACTTCTAGCTAAAAATATTAATTTTTTTATTTTCTAATTTTTTTTAATATATTATTTTATAATTAAATTAAAATAAATATTTAATATAATATATTTATTTTTTATTCAGTTATTAAGTTATTATAAAATACTAAATATTCTTATAATTTATATATATTTTAACTTTATATATTATTTCTAAATAATAATATTTAAATTCTTTAAATATATATATAATAGCTATAAATTTCTTATTATAAATAAAATAATTAAATTCTATATTATATAGTTTTTTTAAGAAAAATATTATAAAATAAAACATTTTATTATTATCTCTTTAGCTAAATTATATATTAATTATAAAATTAAAAATATTTATTTTAAATTTTATTTTCTTTATTAAATTAAATATCTATAGTATAAGTTCTAAAAATATTTAATTTTTAATTTTATTAAATATTTTTTATTATTTATTATTCTATTAGAATTCTATTTTTTTTTAATAATATTATATAATAATATAATAATTTTTCTATAGTTTTTAATAAATTATTAATAATAATTAGTAAATTTAAAAAATATTTATATTTTTTTTATAGATTTTAATATTTTCTATTTCTTAATTATAATAATTTTATTTTATTCTATTTATATTTTATTTAATTAAATAATATATTCTAAGAAATTAATTTCTTATATATAGAAATAGTTTTTTTTTAATTTTATAAAAAAATTAGCTTTTTATAGTTTTTCTAAGATTTAATATATATATTCTTTATATATTTCTAAATTATTAAAATAAATTAGAATATTATTAAAATATATAATTATAAAAATATTAAAATACTTTTAAAATATTTAATTAATTATTTATTAAAATATTATAAATATATTTATTAGTTTAAAAAGTATAATAAAATATTTATAAAAACTAAACTTTATTTTAAATACTATTTTTTATTTATTTTCTTTTTTAATTTATATTAAATTATAAATTTCTTTTTATTATATAGTATAACTAAGTATATATAAATAGATATTAGATTAATATTAAATCTATATTATTTCTAATAAAATTTCCTATAGTAGTAAATATATACTATACTTATAGAGATAAATTAACTTATAATCTTAAAAGTAACTAATTTTTTATTCTTATTATACTAACTAATAATAAATACTTTTCTAATATTCTAGTCTAATTAATCTAATATTCTAATCTGAACTTAAACTAAATAATTAAAAATAAAAATATAAGTTTAATTAATTTTTAAAAGCTATCTCTACTCTAATTATCTTAATATAGTATATAATATACTAAAACTATAAATTATATATTAGATTATAATAGACTTATATAAATAGATAGCTATTTTTAAAATATAGCTTTTCTTCTAATTAGTTTTTATTTTCTATAAATACCTATTATAGCTCTAGATAGATTATATAATAAAGTAATAGACTAAATAGATATAGCTACTTAATCTATACTATTAAAAGCAGTTTTATTACTATAAGTAAGCTCTTAACTAATTAGAGTAGTATATAATAAATATAGTTAGTAAATAACTATTTTATATTATCTCTAATAATAGTTATTATCTCTTAAAGAGCTGTAATAGTTAGATAATTTATACTAGATAGGGTCTAGAGTAGATTAGGATTAAACTAATTAGAGTATTATTCTAAATAGTATAATTAAATTATCTTAGGCTATATAATATAAGTTACTATTAATATATAAGTATTATAGAGCTAGTAATAATAGATATATAGATAATTATATTAATAACTATCTAAATAGATATTCTATCTAATAAAATAAATATATCTATATAGTAAGACTATTACTTATCTATTACTTAGCTATTATACTATCTAAGTAATAGATCTATACTTATTAGTTATAGTCTTCTAGTAGATCTATACTTTATATATAACTTTATATAGCCTAATAGAGATCTTTATTTATAATATAATACTCTCTTCCTATTAATCTTATTCCTAAGACTAGATTATTCTTTCTATACTAGTTTAGTATATACTTAGTTCTATATTTATTTTATTATATATCTTACTAATAAGATATCTAGCTATATTTTAAAATAAAAGAAATCTGATTTAGTATATAAATATATTTAAAAGTTAGAATATATTCTTATTTATAGGTTTAAGGTTATTTCTTATACTTACTCTATAGAAAAGAATATAGATTATTTTATTATTCTAAGTTTAAATTATTATATAATATATATTTATATAGATTATTTATATAATAGTATATATTCTCTAATATCTTTAAATAAGTACCTATATACTATATACTTTTAATAGTTTTTTCTAATTTTTTATTTTAATTAAGAAAATTAATAAGGAACTATTTTATCTAGAGAATAAGAAGTTTAAGATTAAGATAGAATTAGTAATAGTATTTATATAAATTTCTTATTTATAGAAAATATAAAAATAGCTTTATAAAAAGAGTATAAAGATATTAAAGAAAGGATTAGATAATATAGAAAAGCTAGAAAAGAAGGAATAGAGAGAAGTAGAGGAGAAAAGTTATTAGAAAGAGTTAGAATAGATATAGACTTAAGAGGCTAAGCTTATATTCTAAATCTAAATATTATATACTATATAGATAGTTAATTTTTCTAGTTTTTTCTTTAATTCTTCTATAGAGAATCTCTTTAGTAGTATTACTTAAGGTAAAATTACTAATTCTTTTTCTTCTAGTAGTACTAGTATATTAAATATTAATACTTCTTTAGATATTTAATTAGTTTCTATATATTATTATTTTTATTATAATCTTTCTATTTTATTAAATAAAATATTTATCTATTTTTAATTTTCTTATCTAGTATTCTCTAAGGTTTAAATTCTTTCTTATAGACTTTAATTAGATAATCTTATTCTAATATATTATTTAATACTTTTTTAAGTAGTAAAATATAAAAAACTAAGTAGATATATATTATATCTAGTAATAAGAGTTTATAGTTAGTATCTGATTTTTTCTTAAGAATTTTAAATAGTTTAAGTTTTTTATAGTTTAATTTATTATTTAGTCTTACTATTATAATATTTTTATAGAGTAAGTAGATCTTATTTTCTTTCTTTAGAATTAATTCTTTTAATCTGTTTTTATTATAATATTTTTTTATTTTTTATTAGATAAATTTAAATTCTATTTTTATTTCTATATATAATAAATATAATATTTCTTTTATAAGTATAGTAGCTAGTATATTAAATCTATTAAGTTCTAGTTAATTTTAGAATTATAATTTATAATTATAATTTATATATATAGATATAAACTAGATAGATTTTTATATTAAATTATTATAAATAATCTATATAGTTAGTAATAGTTATATCTAATTATCTTACTTATAGTTAATATATACTTATAGATATTATTCTAGAGTTTAATTTAATTATTCTATTTAACTATTATTCTATAGATAATAAACTATTAAAAGCTTATATTTAGTACTTATTTATATTATAAGTAATTATTAAAACTTAGAGATAAATATTATTCCTCTATCTAATATAATCTTATTAGATAATCTATAGTAACTAACTATATATTATAAAAATTAGTATATAAGATCTTCTATAGAGCTTATTTCTTTATATAGAATAAAATATCTATACTATATAAATCTATTAATAACTATTAGAATACTATTATATTCTACTCTAGTTATAGGTTCTTTTAATAATAGTAGTTTAATAATATAATTAAAGAATACTAATTACTATAGTTATTCTAATATTAAAACTAGTTTAAGTTCTCTATAGGGTTTATATTATATAAACTTAATCCTTATATAAATATTATATTCTAAAATTATAATCTATATATCTTTTTATAGATCTAAATAGTTATAGTATTATCTAATTCTATTAAATATTTTCTTAATTTCTTAGTATTCTAAGAGTAAGTACTTATAGATTTTTTTAATAAGTACTATTCTAATATCTTATTATAGTTTTTCTAGATTAGAAATAGTTTCTATCTAGATCTTAGTATATATTATTTCCTTAAGTATAGCTCCTAGGGTTTTTTATACTAAGTATTCTTTATTATTAGTTAAGAATAGTTATCTATTTATCTTTAGAACTATTTCCTTATATTTAGATTTTTAGCTAAAAGTATTAGTTTTTCTATTTTCTAATCCCTTTTAATATATTATTTTATAGTTAAATTAAAATAGATATTTAGTATAATATATTTATTTTCTATTTAGTTATTAGATTATAATAAAATACTAAATATTTTTATAATCTATATATACTTTAATCTTATATATTATTCCTAAGTAGTAATATTTAAATTCTTTAAATATATATATAATAGCTATAAATTCTTTATTATAGATAGAATAATTAAGTTCTATACTATATAGTTTCTTTAAAAAGAATACTATAGAATATAATACTCTATTATTATCTCTTTAGCTAAGTTATATACTAATTATAAAGTCTAAGATATCTATTTTAAGTTCTACTTTTCTTATAGAATTAAATATCTATAATATAGATTCTAAAAGTATTTAGTTTTTAATTTTATTAAATACTTATTACTATTTATTATTCTATTAGAATTTTATTCTCTTTTTAGTAATATTATATAAGAATATAATAATTTTTCTATAGTTCTTAATAAATTATTAGTAATAATTAGTAAATCTAAGAAAAGCTTATATTTTCTTAATAGTTTTTAATATTTTCTATTTCTTAATTATAATAATCTTATTTTATTCTATTTATATTTTATTTAGTTAAATAGTATATTCTAAGAAATTAACTTTTTATATATAGAAAAAACTTTTTTCTAGTTTTATAAGAAATTTTATTTTTTCTAGTTTTTCTAAGATTTAGTATATATATTCCTTATATATCTTTAGATTATTAGAGAAAATTAAAATATTATTAAAATAAACTACTATAAAGATATCTAGATATTCTTAAAGTATTTAATTAATTATTTATTAGAATATTATAAGTATATTTATTAGTTTAAAGGGTATAATAAGATATTTATAGAGATTAAACTTTATTTTAAATACTATTTTTTATTTATCTTTTTCTTTAATTTATATTAGATTATAAACTCCCTTTAGATCTAGTATTATAAATTACTATTTACCCTATAGCTAATCTCTAAGCTTAGTAATTAATAGTAAGAATATTCTATTTTTTTATATAATCTTATTTAGCTATTAGTAATTAATAACTAAATAGAGTTTATTATTCTTTTTTAGTATAAATATTATAGAGTATTCTATAGATAAAGTTAATAATTATATATAGCTTTTTACTAGTATATTATTAATATATTTATAGAGTATTTATAACTAAGATTCTATAAGATTATATAATTTATAGAAATTAGATTTTCTTTTTTTAATAATAGAGATTTTATAATCCTACTAACTATATTTTAATAGCTCTATTTTAAGTTCTTCTATAAATAATATTTTCTTAAAATAATTATATTCCTATAGAATATTCTAAAGATATTCTTTCTATCTTAGATATTTAGCTTATTTATACTTATATTAGATATTCTCTTTCTTATTCTATTATACTCTTTATTAATTATTTATTTAGCTCTATTTCTAAATTCTTATACTAAATAGTTTTAGAAATAGTTTTTCTATTTCTTTTTACTATTAATTATATTTAATCTTATATTCTTATTATTATTCCTTAGTTAATTATTTCTAATTAATAAATACTAAATCTATATTTAAAAATAGTTCTTACTTCTATATCTAATTTAAAACTTAGATTATTTATTTTAGTTCTTATTATAATAGATTTCTTATATTACTAGATTATAATATTATTAAAACTAATACTACTATATCTACTTATTATTATAAGTTATTATAGTTTTTTATAATAATACTTTTAGATATTAAAAAGTATATATATTTTTCTAATATCTAATAAAATTTTAATTTTTATTAATCCTAATATTAATATATAAAAATATCTCTCTACTCTATTTAATTAATATACTAATTAATTAGTAGATTTATATTTTATAACTATAGTAATTCTAATATAACTTTATAGGTTTCTAATAGTACTAGATTATAGATAATATTAAATTTCTTTTCTTAGATTTTAATTATAAAATAATTAATCTTAAAATTAATAATTTTATTATTATATTTAAACTTTAAGCTTTTAATATTTATAACTATATAGGTTTTTTTCTTCTTTTTCTATAATAAATAGAATTAGTTAATTACTATTAATAAAATATAATTTTCTTATATTCTATAGTTAATAAATACTATAAGCTAATTCCTTTTAATTTCTACTTCTATAAGAATATATATAAAGCTTCTTACTTCTATAGTTTCTAGAATTCTCTAATCTATTATTAATATTATTCTATACTATAGCTCTATTATAAATAGTTTAGATTATTTTTTATCTAATTAACTTATTCTTAAAGTTATTTCTAATCTTTATTATTTTTTAATATTTATTTAAAGATATTCTTAAGATCTTTAGATTTTTCTATATAATTAGAAATATATTTTATAAATTTAATTCTTTAATTATATAATTCTTTAATTATTATAGATATTCTATTATTAGAATAAGCTCTATTCTATTTCTTTTTATTAATTAAGATTATTTTTTATTTTTCTATTTTACTATTATTTTTACTATTTATAAAGAATAGTTATTCTCTTAAGTAATATTCTTAAAGTTCTTTCTTCTATAATTATTACTATTTAAAATATAATTTAATAGTATTTATATTATTATTACTATTCTATACTAATATTAATACTTTTTACTTAATTTTTTAATAGTTTTTATAATTCTAATTATAATATTATTTAATATAACTATTATATTTATATATTATCTAATTTTCTATCTATTAGTAATTATACTATAGTTTAATCTTATTATTCTTATAAATCTTATATCTCTATTTTTAATATATTTCTATTAAAAGTTCTCTCTTTATATAATCTTTAGAATATTTCTTTAGATCTTTCTTAAAGATAGTATAGAGTTCTATTCTATATTATTAATAGATAAATTATTATATTTAAACTATATTATACTTTCTAAATATTTTTCTATTAAAAAATAAAAAAAAGTTATTTAATACTTTTTCCTACTAATATATAGTATACTAAATATATAATAGTTAGATAACTTATACTAAATAGGGTCTAGGGTAGATTAGGGTTAAACTAATTAGAATATTATTCTGAGTAGTATAATTAGATTATCTTAGACTATATAATATAAGTTACTATTAATATATAAGTATTATAGAGCTAGTAATAATAGATATATAGATAATTATATTAATAACTATCTAAAGGGATATTCTATCTAATAAAATAAATATACTTATATAGTAAGACTATTATTTATCTATTACTTAGCTATTATACTACCTAAGTAATAGATCTATACTTATTAGTTATAGTCTTCTGGTAGGTCTATACTTTATATATAACTTTATACAGTCTAATAGAGGTCTTTATTTATAATAAGAGCTTTATTAAAAATATTAACTAGATTCTAAGAGATTAGAATATTTATATTAGATATAGCTATTATAATTATTATTATTTAAGATATCTAGTAATTAATTAATAATTAATAAGCTTAGTAAATAAATATAGTTATTAGATAATAAGCTTCCCCTCTTAGAGGCTATAGCTATAGCTAGACTATTTATATATCTAGCTATATAAATAGCTTCTATTATTAGAGTTTTTAAAATATTAATACTTATATCTAGACTAAAAGTATTTAATTTTAACTTTATTTTATAATATTAAAAGTTTAGATATAGACTACTAATTATATTCTTAAAAAATATATACTAAATTATATATTATCTAATTAGAATATACTCTTATTTATAGTAAAACTAATAAAAAAAAATTCTATATTTCTTATAACTTATTTTAATCTATTATAACTAAGATAATACTCTATATTATAATTATCTTATTATAATATCTATTTCTTTTTAATAATAACTTTAATATATTATTTACTAATCTTAGTACTTAGGCTAATATCTAATAAAATAAAGAGCTAGCTATTACTCTTAATTTACTATAGTAAAACCTAGTACTAAGTATTATACTTATTACTAATACTACTCTTATTTAATACTCTTTATATATATATATATAATATATAATACTATCTTATATTTACTAGAATAGAACTACTATTACTATAAGCTATTTTAGCAGCTTTATTAAATCTAATAATATCAGGTCTTTTTTTACTAGAGCTAGCTTAATCTAGTAAGCTAGTACTTACTATTATACTAATATTATACTTAATTCTAAACTAGCTACTACTCTAGTACTAGATCTCTCTACTTAATTTAATATAAAGACTCTATTTCTTAAGGGTATAAAACTAGTAGTAGTTCTCTATAGTTCTAATTAGAGATCTTTTATATAGTTAGTTATATTCCCTTCTAAGAAGATTTAAAACTTAATAGAAATAGTAATTATATTTATATAAGTTAGTAATAGTAAGATTAGATATATAGAAAATATAAATTAGGAAAAGAAGATAGATACTACTATTATAGCTATATATCTATATACTAAATCTAATATATTATTAGTATAAGTAATAATTAGTAATTAAAATATAAAAAGATAGTTTAAATCTATTTATAGATATAATAATAGTACTAGAGATAAAGCAGATTAGTAATAATCTACTAAGCTTTAGCTATTTATATAGTTATATAAATAACTATATCTATACAATTCTTAATTAATTAGTTATCTATCTCTCTCTCTTCTATTTACTTATAATATACTTTATCTAGAAATAATCTAGAAGAGTAATATATTTTATATATATATAAGATTTATTAATTTATTAATCTATCTTTTTTTTATTTAAAAGCTTTATTATTTTAAAGGATTTTTATTATATACTATATAGTTATATAATAAGATATTAGAAAGTAGTTTAATTTATTTATAAATTCAGACTAGCTAGATATACTTAATACCTTTATTAGATTAATAAAGTAATTTAGTATTTACTAAATAGTAAATAGATATTATTTTAGAATAATAGCTCTAATATTTAAATTCTCTTTAATATTAATCTCTAGATCCTTAGAGGAGTTAAATCTCTGTAGTAGACTATTATTATAAAATAATTACTCTTTATATTTATATAGATAATAGATTATATCCTATAATTTATAGCTTTTATTAATAATATAATCCTTTAGTACTA
This sequence comes from Clonostachys rosea, assembly GCA_026958235.1. Lineage (NCBI taxonomy): Eukaryota > Fungi > Ascomycota > Sordariomycetes > Hypocreales > Bionectriaceae > Clonostachys > Clonostachys rosea. Next base: position 363,760 of record CP110206.1, read on the forward strand.
GTACCTTTAGGCCCTTAGGAAATTCCGAACAGCTACAGAGAGGCAGATCTAATATACAAGAGGCCTGGTAGTATAGGCTAATCCTGGAGATCTTATCAATTGTCTCTATATAGGAAAAAGTAGGGTTTTTAAGCTAAAACTGAGCTAGAAATAGCCATTAGAAAAAAACTACTTTAAGGTACGATAAGAAGTGGCCCGCTCGCTTGTGTGGCCCGCTCGCTTGTATAGCCCGCTCGCTTGTGGATTATATTAGTTCTAAAAGAGTACCAGGTCTTATATGCCGCTATCTTTTCCTAGTAAGTATACTAAGACTAATAGGCTTATATAGGGTATACCGCTATAGTAGAATACCTTAATTCATTCTTAATAGCTCCTCTAAGCCCTATCTTATAAAGTATCTGCTTCTCCTAGCTGTTGACCTCTGCGGCTTGATACAATTTTCAGAATTCCCTTTTATAACGCGAATATGCCCCCGACAACTAGGGCAAGACAAGTTACGCTGACGATTGGACCCGTTAAATGTCCAGCAGCACCTGGCTGGTGGCCACTGCTCGATGAGGACAAAGGTAATCCGGACGTAGTTGTGTTCCCGATTGTTGAAGCTTCAGTCGTTGTAGCCATGGGCGATGTGGACATTGGTGAGCTCATCGTTGCACTCGTCATGTCGCTGGAGCTGTTTCCCAAAGTGCCGCCAAATGTAGCTGGGGGGCTAATGCTGTTCGCGCTGTTTTTAGCAGCGTTCTTAAACTCGTCGAGTGTGTCAGAGCCCTGGTTGATAACGCCTGCCATGCCGGCCTGGCAGTGATCATCGACGCCGCAGTAGAAGAACACGGGGTCGCTGTTATTGATAGTGATCGAAAAGAATGACTTGCGGGGTAAATATTAGCTTGCGAAGAGATGGATGCGTGACTCACACTTGCCAGCATTAAGCTAACGCGCGCTTGAGACAGTCACCGGAGTGGCGAAGCAATAAGTTGCTAACCTTATCACCCATAGGAAGGGTGCCAGAATAGAATCCTCCACTAGTGACTGGAGTGCATGGCTTCTTAAAGTCGCCGGCGATAACGCTATGCATCGCGTTGAAATGGAACTCGACGATGTCTCCCTTATCAGCCTTTATAGTATCAGGAATGTATCTCAGCCCGTCCTTGCCGACCTCAACTCTGTAGGTCTCACACAATGCCCCTGCAGCAAGCGCGGCCAAGACGATAAAATTGAGAGACGTATAATGCATAGTTGATAATGTCGAATAAGGTATACCGACTAATGTTTTCAATATTTGTGATGACAGATATGTAATACTATTACACTCTTAAAATATAATGAGGATAGCTATAGGCGGCCTTGGTCAGGAGGCCAGATTTTCTCTCTATATATATAATTCATGCGCTTAGTTAAATGCCCAATGGCTGAGAGCTTTTATACCGCCACCACGCCATGACTAACTCATTCGCACGGGCATTGTCATGGTGCTAGACGTGAAACCTAACCCCCCCTTTACCTCGTATTGCCGGTTAAATGCTCACCGTCCGCCCTCCTTTCACCTCATTTAGCCGGTTCCCCCCCCTTTTAACCTCGTATAGCCAGTTAAGTTTCCGGGAGGCAAGGAATAGTCGTCGGCAATCAGATGAACATATATCGCGCTTATGTCTCTGCGTAACTAGTCCAAGTGCAATTACACCACTAGTCTCAGGCTCTCACTAGCGCTGGTGGGTTGAGCAGCCAGGATGTTTCTCCAATTGTGTCTGTTTGTGAGTGTGTCTGCCGCGGCGCAACCATTTTGGAGGGTCGGCCGACGACACTGGACGCACATCTCCTTGAGGCCCCCAAGGGAGTAGTGATTCGATTGGCGAGAATTCCTTGAAAAGGCGCTGGATAGGAGGTATATAGATCAGCACTCAATTTTGGAAAGTCGCGACAAGACTTAAAACCTAATTAGTGTGGTATCTGCCAATTTGGTCAATAATTGTAGTTCGTAACGACCCTTCAACAAGTAAGTACAAGTTAGTTTCGCGCTTATATACAGCTGCCAGTGTGATGGAAGTAAGCAACCCTTTTGAGCTTTTTAAGATTTGACATTTTTATCGAATAGATCGAGACCTTCCCTATTCTTGCCACCTCTCCAAGCCTGAGAGAGAGAAAATTAAAACCCAAACCTATTTAATCCACCCTAATAGAACTATTCTCCATTCAGATCTTGTACCAGAAAGCCAGACATCCCAAACTCATCAGGCTTCGCCCCTGCAGAGCCCAAGAAAGTTAAGGGCACATCAGCGCCCTTCTGCGGGTTATTGCTAGCTTGCAGCGGCTCAAATCCTGCGCTATTTGCCGTATCGTATGCGAGCGTCACATTGCTTGGTAGATTAGGACTGTTGTATAGATTGTATGGCCTCTTGTCGCCGTCCCCCGGCATAAAATTATACTTCCACACCCAGTTTGTGCAACTAGTTGGTTGTCCTAGGCATTTTGCGGCGCAGTCACAGGCGGTCCTAAAGCTATCCTTGAAGTAGAAGTGTAGCTCTGTAACGACGCCTGTCATATCAATACCTTGATAGTAACGGATACAACCGCCGCCAATATTAGGAGCCTGCAGATTCGGAAAGTGGAGATCCAAATGCATACACACCAGCTTAGAATCATTGCATCACCATGACCAACTTCAAGCATCATAATATTATAATGCATGTTTGATAGTCAGCCACGAGATATATACTTTAAGGCTAAGAGATGCCTTTCCTATTTGTAGTATCAATCTTCTTCTTTAGTAGAGTTTACTATTATCTACCACTTTTGTACGCGGGAGTGATTATTTCGGGGAACCGAACTAGAAACGGCCTTTGGCGTGCCGACATTTTAGGCAACCCGGAGGGGAACTCAATACATATTTGATTGCTTAGAAGAAGATCCTCAAAAGAAGATCCCAAGATGGTAGTGGTGGACGTCGAGCGAGGGATTTATAGTCGAGGTGGCCTTCCAGACAGTATGAGGGAGCGCCAAAACTCCTAGTAGTACGTGAGGGCCAAGCCGTGCGGTCCTCTCGGCGGCACAAGAAAAGACAGTTTGTACTTCCAAAAGCTAATAAAATGTTCTATGAAGCCGGAGCCAATCATTGGCTGTAGGTGTGACGTTAGAAAGGCGATGATTTCGGCTACGCCGAAATAGTAGTAGGATACCGAAACTCTAAACTCCTTTATATTGCCGTCGAATACGAGTATACAGATAGGAAAATAAACTGCTACTTCAGTTCACAACCTCACATATGCTAAATATAGATCCTAAGCTGGAACCAGCCTATAGCCTGTTAAATACAGGCAATATTAAGCAAGATTCCCATATACTGCCAGAAGTAAATATATACTCTCTCAGTGATTAGACCAATCAATTTACTTCTATCATATCAAATTATAACTTCGCTACAATATGAAATTTATCACCGGAAAGAAACCAACGCTGACATATCATGGAGGCTGTCCCTCGGGCTGGAGCACTATTAAGCGCTCTGACGATAATACTCGAAAAAATAAAATCATGCAGGATGGCCAAGGGTGTGATAGCTATAGCGTTCACATATTGTATTGTCCGCCTGGCAACAAATTACTATTATATAGGTAGTATCGGTATCGCAACGGAGATTGTCATAGCGAGTGCCCTAGCGATATGGTCTCTGTGGCTACCAACAACCAGCATTGTTATGCGGCGGGTATAATTGGGCTTAGGGGCTACCAAACAGCATGCTGTTCCACCGGATATAGTATTAGATCCTATAGCAAGGTATTCGACAATATGAAGCTCCATTCTCAGTGCGAATGGGGCGTATAGCCTTACTGCGATGAAAAATGCACCAGTTCGGAGAAGAACGACCTCGTGTCAAAGTCACGCGACGGCTCGGGAGGCGCTGTGTTCCTGGCTGGGAAGCAGGGCTACTGCTACGACAACGACGACGTGGATTGGAAGTGGGACAGCTGCGAGTGGTACAAGGATTACGGCGACGGCCCTGAGGGGTCGAAAAACTGCAAGCCTGGCTGTCCGTCTAACAAGGTCCGGGTCTCGATGGAGTCGACCGACTGCAAGAATGGCGCGTGGGCTTATTGCTGTTCCGCCACAGCGAGGACACTGGAGAAGCGGCCGAACCCCATGCTCAAAGTCTACGAAGACTCTTTGAAGACGTATATCAAGGATCCCACCTGCCCAGCGAATTACACAGAAAGCGAGAGTGGACTGATGGCAGTCAAGGGTTTTCTTTTCGGGTCAGTTCAAGGTAAGATCAAACTCCAGTGCCGAAGAGTTTATGGCGCAAGAATCCTCTCGTTTCAGCAGAAGGTTTTAGCATAGAGAAGTGACTGACCAGTCATGGTCCTATAGGGAATAGCACATCCAGCTCGGGGTTGGTTCGACGGTCGTCCAGTACAGTTACCCTCGAAGGCGTAAAGGACGTGGTTGATATCCTTAGGGATGACTTTGTGAGCTTGGATATCACAAACCTTTGGAACGACGTTGTAGGATCCCGCTTCACAAGTCTTACAGCCGCGAACGTCCACGAATACTTTAGGGATGACCTATACTCTCTGATAGCTATAGGAGGTTTTTCGATGGCCGTGACGTATTTCGTGTGCAACCTTGAATCAATGAATGTTTTGCTTGGGGGAGATACCAATAGTCCATTCAGCTGCACCACGGCGACGAAGAACCCGTGCGACGAAGACGACGAAGAGACGTGGTCCATCTTTGCCAATAACCCCATCAAATGGGCCACAACGGACGGGAACGGTGTATCCTTCAGTGGCCAGTATACAAAGATTCGCGTGAGTATTCTTTTCAAATTTGCCAAAAAAAGTTTTTAAGGCAATTGAACTAATCGTCTCACCAGCCATATGGCGGGAATGAGGTGAGCTCCCACGCTTTTCGCTCATGCAACTGAGTTCTGGAAATCTAACCCTCCGTGTCTAGTGGGATCCGACCGACCCTGTCCAGAGCGCCATGTATCAGGGCGTGTATACTTCGCCGGCGCGAAATTGCCAAGTCATCAACATGCGAAAAGAAGACATGTTGTCGGAGCGGTTGAACGGTCCCCTTTCCAACGTTGACAGTGATTCAAGGCCTGCCCAATGCTGAAAGTACATCCATCACATGCTAACATGCGGAATGTAGCTGAACATCCGATCGAGGGACAGACAGTAAAGCTGCTTTACGAGGACGGCATAGCAGGACGGCTCGCGAACGGCAAGAAATCGGTTCACAGTCTGCCAGGGGATTTCGTCACCGTCACACTCCAAGACATACAGATTCTGCTACAGCTTAATCAAGTCCCCAACCCTCCACGTGGCCATACTTCTAATACGAATGCTGATTATCATTCTCTTGAAAAGCGACTTCTCAATGCCCTTGGAAGTAGATTTAATACCGATGTTTTTGTGCTTGCAGACAAAGACCTCAACTGTATGAAAGAAAAGGTCAGTTTCTCCCACTACCCTTCGAAGGAATAGTCTGGTAGTCTGGTAGTTGTGATAGTGATTACTAGTTGTCTTCGGTTGCATTGGTGGTTCAACGCTGATAAACAATATCCTTAGCTTTGGGCGGGCAACGCCCCACTAGGGGAAAAAATCATGAAGAGCTTGCTGACGCATGACACTGGTGATGCCGATATTGTTTTGATTTACATACGTAATGTATGAAATCCCCCTTGGAATGCAATATACAGGGATCGAGATTTGACGTGCTTTTCTATCCCGGGCTAGGTTATCGGAATCGCTACTTATCTGAACGATGACACGCTCCACAACAAGATGAAGAACATCATCATGGAATTTCGCAAACAGCTGCGCGTGGCTGAGCGAGCCCACCTGGCGCGCACGGGTGTCAAGGTCGAGGCAGTGGCCTTTTTCGACGAGTGGATGCCGACGCTTTTCGAGCGCATCCGGGGAGACATGATTTCCTTTGCCACGACATGGTGTGACAAGCTGGACGCCGCCTGGCAAAACGTTCCCCAGGCGCAGGGCGTAATCCAGCAGACGACGCACCTAAGAGCATCTGCGACGGCGACGAGGACCATCATCAACCAGCGGAACTTTTACGATCCTGTATGAGCAGACACCTCTAGGACAGTTGGCATGTGGCATGCAATGTTGACAATCAATCTGGATCTCTTTGCTGGATACGGCCTCAGACTACGGCTGTCTCGTGTTTACTGTTTGAAGAAAGGAATACTAGGTCTATTTGTCTTGAAAAGGAAGACAGAGTTTTTAATTACTGTATGTCTTTTACTATGCCACCTAGATATAGCTCCAACCTACAATCAGGCTAGAGGAAAAAGAATACTAGACCAGTGACTGCTATGCCATGCTACACGGTACTATAGGTCAAATCGGCGGAGGGAGCCACAATTGCCTCGGGTCTGTACTGGGCTGGTACGGCGGTAGGGTCATGGCGATGGCAGGGTTTCTCTCCTCCGCCAGAGCAAGTCGCAACATGTAGTGGTACAACTCTGGCACGATGGAGCATCGGCCCACCATCATCCATGTCTTGTTACTAATTGTCGCCTGCACCATCGCCCTTAAAACAAGCCCGTTGGTCTCGCCCTTCGACTCTTTCGTGGCACACACTCCTCGGCATACCCATCTGCCGCCTTCTTCAAGCTCTTCGCTGCACATATCCAACATGGCCGCTGCTGGTGATAAGCCAGACCCTGGCCCCTTCCCAGAAGAATTACTCCGTCCGCAAGGGCCGCCGTACCGCACGGACTATGATTCCCCCCTCGCTTTCGAAATCGCGAAAGCAGAATATTCCATGCGCGAAGACTGTGATCGAGTCGTCACTTGGGGCCAAGACACCCGCTTCAGGCCTCACACATGGGGCTTCACTCTCTATCGCGCCTGTTTCGGTCCCGGGACGGATGAGCGTTTCACCGACGCTGTTAGACGCCTCGACGCATGGGTTCGTCACCTCGTGCTGAGCAACCGGTACCGCGGGCTGGATGCAGACACGCGTGAAGAATGCAGGTTGCTTGACTCACGGCTCGACCCCCAGCGGCCTCTCCCGTCGCGAGAACTGGCAAAGAGGTTCCACCTAGAGGTCATCGAGGACTATCCTGGCAAGGAACATGTCGTAGCCGGCCACGCCATTGAAGACGGCGAGGAGGACTTCTCTCCAGTGGGAGAGGCCTTCACGAAATGGGTGAGCGAGCATGCCGTCACCCAAGACGACCTCTACGTGCGCAACGACCACTGCCTCATTGTAGATGAGAAAGCGCTGGAAGCTCTCGAACGACTCCCTCGGAGCACCCCAGAGCCAGGGCCAGAACCGGCAAACGCACCCCAGGCAAAGCTTCTCTATGGGCACAACTCGGGGGCCTGGGTCTGGATGCTGGATCGGGAGTATTTCCACACGTTTACACATTCTGGCCCGGAGCACATTTGGATAAGAGACACATTCGGAGGCGGCCCACGTTATATTAGCGGGCTCCCTGCAAGTCCGTGGATTCGCATCATGCCAAGTTCTATCCCAGAGGTATGGTTCCATCGCCCCAGAAACTTTACTCCATCCGATTGGACCGCCGTGATACAGAGAGATAAACACAAGTTTGATAAAATTAATTGGTGGAACCCCGTTCCATCGGCCATCAACGAAGTCTACAGTCACAAACGTAGGGAGCAGCTAGCATAGTAACAATCGGAACCAAGGGAGGAAAAGGGGGGATGATATTGTTCATCCATATTCCATTACACCTAATTGCAGGTTAGAGCCTTAAGGCTCACTATAAAGGACACAGAGCAGGTCATTGATCATACACAATAGATCCCTACAATCTACTACCGTTCCCTCCCGTAGCCTTCATGATTTTCAGACCATGTCTGCCTCCTTAAAGTTCAGTAGTATACGCGGATTCATTATACAACCCCCCCGGCACTTAATACCACACGCCGGATATATATATCTGTTTCTGATATTTCTTCGCTAGTTAAGATAAGGATATAATATTACTCAGAGTAAGAGCTGAAGTTAATATGTTTAACCATAGGACAATAGCAATACTTTCTCGTATATAAAGGAAGTAGAAGTCCTGTATAAAAAGACTGTTTTCTCTTCAACGAAAAGATACTACAAGTACCAAAAAGCCTCAAGTTCCCTGGTCATTACTGAAAGATCTCTGACGCAATGTATTCTGGGTAGTCTCGGCCCTTCCACTGGCAACGCCCAGAACAATCCACAAACGCGAACTGGATGTCTACTGACGTTTTCCCCAGTAGTAAGGAAAACAGGAGGCTTTTTGGACCTCAAAACCTTAGCAAGCACACGAATGATTTTAAGAGGCCAACGCAGCGACAAACAGCGCAAATGCTCAAATCCATTAGCGAGCAAGGTCCAGTCCATCGTCGACAACACAGGCCGTGGCTGCGGCAGCAATTTCCGTCAGCTCCTAGATGACTGAGACTCGGACGGGCTCAGCGGTCGAGCTGCGACGCCACCAGACTCACAGCTGTAGCCAAGCGGAAGTAGATACAAGCATATAGTGAAGAGTTTACAAGAATCAATGGCTGAGCGTGGTGATAGCGGAGACGAAGTCCCCGCCCCCCAGGATTTGTCAGGGGGGGCACGAAGGGAGCACGAGCTTGAACTACTCCGTACTGCGAACGGAGTAGTGTTATTGTCTTTGGTAGCACCAATAGGAGAGGTGAGGTGGGGGTTCACTGGCGGATACCATACTGTTGGGTTGAAAAGCGATATGTTGGACAGTAGGGTCCCTCTAGACTCAACGACTCATTTGCGCAAGGTGGTCTAAGAGCATTCCGAATAAGTCCAATGACTCCGGCAGTTTCAGGAGACATCTGGGTCTTGCCTCAACTCGCAATGCCTTGTTTTTCATCGGATCCGACATCAACTAACTTAAGAGTAAGTCATTATTAATCAATCAGTCGAGGCAAAGTCGCTTGAGAGGTAACGGTCGTAACCCGTCGCTACATTTGCCGCACTTAGGAGACACTCAACACAGTACGTCTGCTAAACATAGTTGATTTATATCCCAAGATCTATAGACTACATCCTGCCCGCCGAGGCTCGACGATGAAGAAGCCCCGAACAATGTACCCGGTATATGCTATCCAATACTTAGTGGCCTATAATAATCGAAGCTGTCGGCCAATTTGGTCTAGAGCCTAGGCAGACGAAGCCCGATAGTAGGGAATGTATGGCAGCACTACAATCTTCTCGGGATCCCACTTGGAGGTAATGTTAGTATAGATTATCAGCGGCACAGCTTGGAGCTAGGAACTTACCACGTCGCCGGTATAGTACGCGTCGTCGGTTACCACTTTCTTAGCTGCCTCTAGGTTTTCTACCTTGAGGAGAAACGCAGAACCCGCGAACGTTAGGTTACCTGCCACCGAGCTTGCAGTAAGAATAGGGCCACCAGAGTCTGTGAGAATCAGGTTTAGCATTGGTTCAGCGGAATTCACGTGGTGTGTAATTTACCGAGGTTTCCTTCCGCATACACTCCATCAGCATGCGCAAGGTGGGCTGCCTGGGCAGCCTTTTGACGGTCCAACACGCCAACGTCACTCTTGGCTGGGGCGTAAACAAAGTATTCGATAGAACCAATTTGTGCGGAGACAGCAACGGCTGCCGACGCAGCAATAAAGACCCGGCTGAAGAACATGGCCTTCGTAGACTTCGAGAGAGTTGTAGGTGTCTTGATTGTAGAGAAACGGTGTTGAAGTATTCTTCTTTAATTATATAAAACAGGTAGGCTCCTCCCTTTATATACTTTGTAGTCAGGGCGCTGGGACAACGTATCTGCAGGATCTTTCTCCCTGATTAATATTACCCCTGTCTGGTCCTTACCTGATATTGTAGCCATGTCCGGTAATATAGAAGCGGGTCATACAGGGGGGCCGCAACCCCCTTGTTCATCCTAGTATCTACTAATTATCCTTTGAATTGTCAGTATACGAAAATCGTATTCTGGCAAGTGATCTTTCTCTCTGATCAATATTGCCCCTGTCTGGTTCTTACCTGATATTATAGCTATGTCCGGTAATATAGAAGCGGGTTATACAGGGGGCCGCAACCCCCTTGTTCATCTTAGTATCTACTAATTATCCTTTGAATTGTCAGTATACGAAGATCGTATTCTGGCAAGTGTAAGCCGCAGGAGAAATCTGGCCTAATAAGCATTGACCAATCATGTTTGCAGTCTTGTCTGGTGATTATCTAAAGTTTTGTCTAGAACACGGTTGTCGAAAGTTTTCTTTCCATATGTTTTCTATCTACACTCTTCCATTCTAGACTCTTATCGACCGCTTGTACAGAAATGACAAGTCCTGGGGGCCTCCTTACAATTTGACACAATTGCGTAAGCAAGCCTATCAAGCAAATATTGAGATCTGCAGCAGTACTTGTATCAATTTCACCTACTTGTCTTTTATCTCGGGCCTGCATTGGTGGGTTGCTCAACGAGCATCAGACGCTGCTGATGCGGAGATCTCACGTGCTACACCTGACGGTGTATCAGCAGATCTATCTTAGTTCTATTGATCGTTCTAGCTTTTAGATGCGGGCTGGGAGTTGTACGCCGACGGCCAGGCTTTTGAAGACTTCATCCTTGCGAATAGCAACTCGTGCTGATGTCCTACGATTGCTAGGCCGTTGACTGTTGTCTAACGTCGAACAATTAAGATAACACCAATACTAACGCAGGCGGTAAGTGGCAAGGACGCGCACATCTAGCGAATTCGGTCTGGCCAGTGGGTTGGTGCTTGGGCCTCTAGTGCAGGAGTGTACATTGATTGATAGAAAGTTACTATGTATATGGGGTCATTGGTCCATCATCCCTATACGTGTCAGCTGTAGGCTGGCGAAGTATCGGAATGTGCAAAGCCCGGTGGTCAAACTTGTTCTCAAACCACGACTGCCAGCAGAACATGCTGGAAAACCAGGGGTCCACCGCAGCTTCACCCTCGTCCAGTCGAAAACCACAGGTCTACACTCGAACGTTATTCGTACGATTCTAATTTCCACCTCATCACCGAGGGAAGCAGACCCACATCAGTCATGTCATGTGGCTAATAACTACGCCTGGGAGCGGAAATGGGAATCGAGGCTTAGAAGTGCGAAAGTCGTCGATAAATGGAGTCAGGGTGGCTCGACCAACGCGTTCAATATCCAATATACGGTTTGGGGCCGAGCGATTGGGATGTAAGCTAGGTCGAATATTCCACATTAGAATGCTACCCCTTTGCAAGTACTGTATTTACTCAAGAAATTTGTTTTTTTCAGAACCCGACTTTCTAACCCCGGTTACCACACTTCATACAGGCCACCCAAATAGGTGAGACTTTTAAATCCTTCCGACCAGGCCCTAACAGCCGGATCTCACAGGTTCATATACCACAAGTCGAATTTCAACTAATAAAGCTATTGCAATAAATAGGGCACCGCTGGGGCAGCTAGATTCGAACGTACAAGTTACAGCCAGGCGCAAAAGGAAGGGCCCAGAACCCTCGCCACTTTCTTAACAAACACTCAAGCGCACAGCACCGATCGTACGGCCCGAGAATACTAGGCTGGTGGAAGGATTCATAACTCCCACCTAATTAGGTAGGTAGCATGAAACATACAGTCAAATGGGTCAGAAAATCGGGGCCCGAAAAAAACGAATTTCTTAAGTGAATACAGTAAGAGGCGAAGCTAATTGAGAGCTTATACGGTATAGTACGAGTAGGAATAGAGTGGCCCGCTTCGGCTAGTTAAAAAGAGCTTGGCCCACTGATCAGCGGTGATATTAGACTATCGACGGTCGGACTCGGGCTCGCTCCAATCAAGTATAACTATAAATGACTTAGTCTAAGCCACAGCGCTCTGATTAACTATAGATACGATATACTGTATTAGGTTTGAGTTCGGACTCGGACTCGCTTCAAGTTTTCTACCAACCGACTCGGTCTGACTTACAGGGTAGTTAATAGATACGACTGCGAACCAGCGCATGTCTAACAGGCTCGCAATTATCCAACCATTTGCCTTGATCGAAAAGAGTCTGTAACATTGCTAGGTCGTTAAGATCTGCGCATATGGTCCAGGTGGCCAAATCCGGCTCAAAGCCCCTTTGTAGAAGCTCTCCGACTATTTCTATATCTCTAGACATAACAGCCAGAGCTAGAGGGCTTCCTTCAACGCAGCCCCCTAAGCACCACCAAGCCTGGTTATAATTATCCCCGGCCTCGGCCCTCGAGACTGGCGTTAAAACGCCATCGCTGGCCACAAAGAACGGCAACTTGGCGACATTCGAAAAGGTGAATAAAGTTAAAAGCGTTTGGAACAAACCAACATCCCCAAGTTGGGCAGCCAACCCCAGGGCAGTTATATCGTAAATAGTTGTCTTTGCCTGTTCCGGACGTAGTTGTAGAAGCCATTTTGTGATATCCTGCATCCCCGTCTGAACTGCAGCGCATAGAGCGCCACCATCGTACTTTGCTGAGTCATCCTCTATGACTCTTGTGATAGTTTTAGGATTCTTCAAGAGGATAGCCGCTTCGAGACACTTCACGCCATCTATGGTAGAGACTTTTAGACTCCCTCCACTACCCAGCAAGAGATCTACTAGATTTTGGTCCCCGGAGCAGATAGCTAACGTGACCTCCCCGCCGAGAAGTTTAGCATCGTGCTTGAGGAGTATATCTACGATTTGAGCCTTACGGAGGGCCCTGGCAGAACGCGCCTTGATGTTATCCGTGAAGAGCAATTGAAGTGCGCTAAATTGCCTAAGACCATTGCGAAATAGGCAGTTTGGGTCGCCGCCAGCAGCCAGCGCAGCCGTAAGTAGGTCTAGGCGTAAATGCTCGACTGCTGACAACACTTCGAATCCAGTCAACTTAGCACCAGCTTTAACCAATGTTGTGGCGCAGGATACCTGCTTAGTAGTTGAGGCGCGCAATGTTGCTTTACGATCCCTCGTCAAGAGTAGTTGCAAAGGCGTGAGATGACACGGGGTGCAGAAGTCAACACCATGTAGATCATACCGCTCAAGAAATCTTTGTCGCTCTTGAGGACTTTGAAGTGTCACGATGTCGTCAACATCAGCGCCTCTGTTAAGAAATAGCTGAACGATCTGGGTGTGGCCACCATAGCTGGCAAGATGCAACGGAGAGGGGTGCGTAGATGTATAGGGGTAGTAGCCTTGGAGATTCATCAACAGTTGGCATGTCTCTAGTCGACCTTTTCTCGCAGCTGCATGCAACGGAGTGACTCCATAGCAGTTGGATGCGATTCCATTGGGGTTGATGCTGTAGTAGAGATAGCGAGTCGTATCATCTTTTCCTTCGGCTGCTGCCGATATAAAAACATCCGCGGACAAAAAGTCAGCAGTTGACTTTTCCGGATACTTAGACCTGAGGAGATCTATTATGAATTTCGTTTCCGACAGACCAGCTGATGCGGCTGCTGATATAGAAGTCTCTTCATAGAGAAAACCGTACGGATTCTGCAGTGCAGTGGTGGGATTGGCTCCTTCTTGGACAATTTCCATGGCGATTTGGGTTTCTCCTCTCGATATAACAAGCTGTAGGGCCTGATCCAAGCCTTTAGAGGCACCATGCTTAAGAAGTAGTCTCGCCATGCGCACTGCCATTTCACTGCCATGTCTGTACATCCCCAACGACAGCTCGAGGGGTGGATGAGGGACAATGGCACCAGCAATGTCCGAGCGGCCCATATTCACGGGAGGTTTACTTGCTGAGCCACCTGAACCGTGGTCGAGGACGAGATTAGCGTCTGCGCCTGCTTTCAAAAGTTGCTCCATCAGGTCTAAGCTTCCACACAGGATTGCAGCCTGAAGGGGCGTCACTGTGTGATAATTTAGATGTGGAATCATGAGCCTATTGTCAGGGTTATGGCCTGATGACAGGAGCCAAGTCACCATCTCCAGGGCTTCGCTTCTCCCACTGTCTGATGCTTGATAGTGCAAGACATGGTATATAGATGCATGGAATATTGTGTGCATGAACCCCTGGACTGTTGCATCTTGGAGACTTTGCGAGTCTATCTTGAGGTTGAGCACCCCATATTCGCGAAGCAAGTCCAGGAGGACACTCCATTGCACTGTCTCACATAAATCAACGAGATTGTTTGAGAGATTGTAAAACAATATGGTCCAGCATTCCAGTAGACATTCCTCGCTTGATCCATTTACGAGAATTTGAGCACGTTGCAAGTTTTCCCCTGGGAACGACTCGGGCATTGAAAGCCCAATCATGGCTGCGAGCTGAGATACTTGAGGTTGCGACTCGGTCAAAGTAAGCCCGGGGGCTACCCCCAGGACCATAGGGAGAATAGCTTGCGTCTTGACGGATTGGAGAAGGCGAATACTGCCTACATTGCCGTCATGTTTCGTTATAACTGTATGTTGAAGTAATTAGCAGTTATCGAAGGCTGTAGGAATCTATAACCTAACACTGGATACTTAAGGATTTGAATTTAAACCAAGGCAGATTACGCGGCCACTCAAACTCCATAGGCAGTGGTGGTGGTGTACACACAGTCACCTCATTGTTGATTGGAGACGCCGGTAGAGGGCTCAGTGCTATACGCAATGATGAGATTAAGCAACCAGCTAACTTGAAATTAATCAAGATACTCACCTGGTGCATGTTGAGCAAATATTGACATGTCCCTATACCGGTTCGTCGCTTTCTCAATGGTACTTGGCTTCAACCGTTTGCCACAGTGAATCACTTCGCTCTCCTTGCCCATAGCCTTGCGTTTGGAAATCCTGTTATCGATGGAAATCCAAGTGGCCTTGTCGATGTTTCTCCGAAATCCCCACAGCTTCAGCTTATATTCCATCTGAGCAACGCTGCATTTTCACGGTCAGTCTAACCTCCTTCCGAGATGTGTGCGCGGTGCTCTAACGTAACAACAAGGCCCATTTTATCGGCGTCAGCTACCAGCCGCTTCAGTGAGACTTCATCCACAAGGTAAAGCTTTCGTAGGGCAGGCTTTCGCTGAAGCCATTCCGTCTCTGTGGGTTGAGGTCGCGATGTCTCCATTGTGGATATTGAAAGGTAAAGAAAATAGAGCAACTCGAGATGCTTGCCAGAGTCTTGAAGGGAAAAAAATTGCAATGCACTTTGCACATCGCACCCTCTGAGGCTTCGTTTTTCCGGGTGTGAGCAATGTGCATTTTCAGCTCGGCCAACGATGATTGGATGCTGCCAGAATCTGATCCCACGTCACATGAATCAAATCTTAGGAGAGGGCTTGGGAAGCTGAACATCTGAGTGGTTGATGCCAACATCTGAAGCATCCTACCTACCCCACTTGCAGTAGCGGTTCTCCCCCTCCTTGGGCTTCGCTCAAACATTGGCGGCAGTTTGAGCGAGGGTCTCCTGGAGGCGAAGAAGCCCAAAAAAGGAACGAAATGTGTTGTGCTCGCAGACAGACCTGCGATCTCATTAATACGACCCACTGGGCAAGACAGGGACTTTGCTTTCAGAGGCAATCAATCCCCTTCCAATTTATTTGTTTTATGATGTTAACTATCGTTGAGGCCCGGACAACGCCCACATGATATACTCAAGGGCATGAACTCTTCTTACAATCCTCTTTCCTATCCAGCAAGCCTTAGCGAACCTCTTTCGAAGAAGCCGTCACCCCCAAGTTTTTCTCTGAGCCCCCGCCTTCGACTAAGGCACCGTCGCCTTGGGTGTCTCGTTCACTGAGAGTGGCCTGAGAACTTGCTCTGGAGCAAATAATGTTAGCATTCTCAAACAAGCACTCTCGTTCCCATACAATAATGACTTACTCCTTGCGCTTGATATATCTGTCGAGGACGTGGGTTGCGGCAATAAGTGCGATAGCACATCCAAGACAGAACGCGAATCCTTTGGGATAGCTTGGGGACTCGACGGTTGGAAAAGTAAGAAGGGGGGTCCAAGCTGTCGACGATTGCGCGATGATCGTGATCAGAACAAGTGTAAAAGATCGTTCCTGCGGCGAGTCGCGAAGCAAGTTATTCACCCAACCATGCAAGACACTGGATAGGGCATTTGACCAATACATAGTTGAGAATCCAAACCACTTGGCAGGCTCCGGCACATTCCAGACCACCAAGATTACAAGACCAATAGCGTTCAAAGTAGATGCTAATGTGATTGCCCATGCTGGCCCCAGTATCAAATCGGAGGCGAAGCAGATAAGTATGTTGTAGAGAATACCTAAGGCTGGCGTAATCGTTCCCAGTTCGTTGATCTTAGCCGGGCTATATCGGTTAAGACTCTTAATCCATAATAAGAAGCTGCCTGTACTCTTGTGGATTCCAGCATTCCAGAAGAGTACGTCGACAAGGATAACTGTCCAGAAGTGAGGGCTCCTGAAGATTTTCTTCAGATGCCCGAGCTTGAAAGTGCCATGAGTGACATGCCCGCTGCTCTCGAGGCGTCGTTTAGCGATCTCTATATCCCTATCGGTTAGTATCCACCGATTGGGCTTATCAATACTGCCGGGAAGTAGGAAGTAGCCCAGGATGCCGACTGGAATGGTTATCAGAGCACAAATAATGTACATCCAACGCCATCCAGCGAGGCCGTTCACGCCCTCGAGTCGCTGAGAAGAGCCAGCTGCAACGAGTCCCGCAGTTAAGGTGCCTAGGTTAAGTCCGACATAGAAAAGCCCACCACGTCGGGCAATTTCATGACCACGATACCATGAGCCTATGAAGGACATTTAGCAAGTAGACACGCATCTTGAGAAAGGGAAAGGTTTATACCGAACACATAATGCATAGCCGGGAAAAAGGCGGCCTAGAATCAAAGGGTTGCAGTCAATATCAGATACCACGGCGTTGTCGGTTCAATATACCTCAAAGAAGCCAACCAAGAACCTATATGTAGCAGCCTCTGCAAATGATGATGTTCGGTATTGTAGAAGTGTGAAAATTCCCCACATGATATCCATGAAAGGAATGGTCCAATACATTGGGATGTAGGTGAATAGGAACATAAAAGGCAGCATTCCAACCACTGCCCCGACCGTGTACATTGTCTGAAGCTGTACCAGTTCGTTCCCATAGAACCCAAGGTCTTCCTTCATGCCGGCGACATAGGCATTGTCTATCAGAGGAAGATTACTAACAGTTCGGGGCATACAACAAAGTCGGATTAATCAAATACATACTCAGGTTACTCTGGTCGATATACTTGACCCAATAAGCAAGAATAGCATAGGGTACCACGATTATGTCGAGCTTAATAAGAAACCTGCGTTCTTCGGGCGTATCTTCGTCGGCATACCACTGGATCCTCCACCAGCGCTTCCGAGGGACTGTGGAGTCAAGCATCTTAATTGCAGCCAACAAGGCCAGTCTGATTCAAGAAGTGGTACAGAGTGAATTGGATCAAAGTACTGTCATAAATGGCTCTTGAATTTAGCGGACAACGGCTTTATAGTCGAATTGGTCTTGCTGGGTCCTTATGGCATCTTGGATAAGTGGCTCGCGCCATTTTCCACCATGCTCTTCCCCTTGCAAGGTTGTAGCACTAGTGGAGAAAATATAAGCCTAAAACGTTGAAGAAGAGCACGTTATTTGCATTGGTAATGGTGAAATACTTCGTGAAGAAGACGAGATTGACGCTACCTCCCTAGTATACCATGCTTCTCCACTGAATATCCATACTCCAAAGGTCGTATGTAGCATGGTCAAATACCTCCACCAACCTATAACGCCGAGTTGGAAATCGCGTGATGGCGGGAGTTCATTACAGCGTTATCTTTAATCAACAAACCAACGCTTCCTAGACTAGAGTCCCCGCATCGTCTAGGATCCTTAACATGATGGGAAGCATCTCCGCTACGGTCTCGAGTCTTGTAACGGCGACACTGCCGACTCTCAGAAGCCAGTTCTGCACAAACCATCATATCACTGTCACCGCAATGTCCGTGCGCCTCCGCCATCGCTCCAGACATATCCGTCTTATCTTTCTCAGCCGCCGAGGTCGCAGACTACGAGACGTCAAGTGGGTCGGCTGTCAGTTTCTGCGATGTCAACGTGTCTCTCACAACTCGGCTGGCAACAAGGTGCGCGTCCAGGTCTAGCTGCCGCTGGACATCAATGACTGGACATACAGTTACAAGAAATTGGAGGCGCTGGAATTATTACCGGCGCCTTTTCGATGATACTCGGCCCCGCGGTTGCTAGTGGATACGCAGCCTCAATGGATGCCGGCTTGTCAGCTCTCAACCGACCGGAGCTCACCGGAAGCCCCAATTGATAGCCAACTTCGCGTCCCTGTGTCTGCATGATATGGACGTCGTAGGCAAGGTCATTACTGAGAGGTTCTATGGTAAGCCGGCCAAGTACTTATATTGTAATGCATGCTCAAACGGAGGGCGGCAGGCCACGCCGGACCATGGAGGCCCAAAGACGCACCAACGATTTCGATGGCATTCTTACCCTTGCTCCTGCCATCAACTGGGATAGGTTTATGACTATAGGCCTATACCTATATATAGTCATAACCTTGGAGGGAGGTATTATCCCGGCTTGCGTCTTTAATACCTTCAAAGAGTATACTATCGCATTCTGCAACGCCAACGATGGAGCTGCAGATGGCGTCTTATCTGATCCTCAAAATTGCAAATTTGATGTAAAGAGCGTAGTTGATGAATCTGCAAATTGCAACGGCAACTCCTACCCCGCCGTACGCTCTCTCCAGGCAAGAATCTGCAATCTAATTGCCGACGGGTTCGTCACGCAGAATGGGACCAGGCTATGGTATATCCTGATGCCTGGAACCGACTTTTCCCAACTAACGCATGGCCCTCTATATCTTAAGGATCGCACTCTAGACAGCAGCCGGACCTTGATCCATCTACAATCACGTATGCAATGCTTGAGGATATCTTCGTCGAGCTCCAAGAGATCAGTTGTCGGGGCTGATGACCCCAACCTAACCGTATTCTGGGACCATGGCGGAAAAATAATGACACGGCCTGAGTGACCCACTCGTCTTCCGAGAACGGACTTTGGATTATTGACGTGTTAAAGCGAAGATGGGTGGCTCAGCAGCGATTTTAATGACTTTTACCGAGTCTTCTCAGTCCCTGGCGTTGCATGCTGCTGTGGAAGGTATAGCCGCTTCCGTGAGAACCAATTGAATGTTTCACTTTCTTGGGTTGAAAAGGGGTATGCACCCAACACTCTTCACGCAACGATCACAACCGATGAGGTTGTACGCGGGCGCACCCTGTCCTGCTTTCATTGCGCGTCGCTTGCCAATTTGCTAATTACTGACTTCCCACACGAAGAGGGTGCATATTTTTGAACCTCCTTTGTATCTCTCCAACAGTAAAATCGTTGTCATAGTAAGTCTGAATCCCCATAAGGCAGATAGATACCAGCAAGCTCATTAGGAGCCAGCCTTAATCAAGGTATTTAGGAAGTGAAGTTTTGTTCCAGGGTAGCATCACATCAGTCTTCAGCCCCTGATGACGTCACCCGGACGCGAGACAAACACGACCAGCGCGTAATCAACACCTTCAGTATTCGCGTTACATGGTCATCAAAGTTTACAGCTTCAGACTGAACCAACCTCATCCAGCCTAAACTGGACATACTCAAAATGCCGCGAAGTTCATCTTCAAACCCAACCAGCGACAACAACGGGAAAGGTGCGACTTCGACTCGGTCGTCGTCTCGACAGCACAAGAGGCCATTGGAGAAGCCTGAGCCGCCTTCAGAGCCTGCGCCTGTTAAACGAGCTAAGGTAGAACCATCTATTGAGGAACTACCCATCGAATCTGACTCCGTACCTAAGCCACGCCTAAAGGCTTCGGATTTGGAATTCGACTATAATCGCACCCAGCTTCAGGATCAAAGGCCGACGCCTGGACGAGACAGTCGACCACGACTCGAGGGCTCCACAGTAGATACCGAGGAGCTCAAGACGCGCTTCTCCATGCCGTGGTTGGACAAGCCTAAGAAAAAGGGCCCCAACACATACGAGCTGGAGGTCCGTGAAGACGTTACCCGTTTTATTACCTACACATCTGCTATAAGAAAGGACCTAATAGAAGCCCTACATATAATAACACGGGGTATCAGCTCGACTGGTAAAAAGTAGATAAGTAGATAAAGCCTCAAGGGTATAGTAAGAGCAGAGCTATAGGTGGTATAATAAAGGCTCTTAAGGAGGCAGAGGAACTGGAAAAGTTGTTGTATAGTATCTTCTTTATTAAGGGCAAGGACCCGGATAGTGCTAGTAGAACGCAAGTAAAAGATTATATTATGGACTATATATCTAAGGACCTGGGTATACTATAGTACTAAGTTAAGCTCAAGAAGAACATCTTGGTATAGGAAAAGAAAGGTTTCCCTTAATAAGATACTATAACTTAGTAGTATGAGCTAAATGCCGAGGAGTAAAAGAGGATGTTAAAGATAATAGAGGGTGCGAGTTTACGGAAGGATCTGTAAGTGCTGATTCTTGTTATTCTGTTCAGTCGCATAAGACTGGGAAAGCTGCTAACTGAGGGTTAGCGTGGGCTATATATGATAATAAGAACTATATAACCTAGAAGAGTGATTTATTGAGATATATCACGCTAATAACAGATTCTGTAGATATGCTGTAGAGGAAATATAATATTTATCGGGTAATTCTAATTATAATTCGGTATAGTTATTGGAATAGAGATATTTATTGATTTTTTGCCCCTTCCTCTATATAACTCAAGTAAAGACGAGGGAACTTAAAAAAACAAACCTATAAGCCCTGTTCTGGAAAGCTAGTTAGCAGTTAACTATTACCTATCAAATATAAACATTAATAATATACTAGAAACTTTCAGCCCTCCTAAGTCTCCCTGATAATTTTCTAATACCGTTCTTTATTATCTCTTACATATATAATATAGTTTATACTATAGAACTTCTCAAGTCTAATATAATATCCTTTTTCTTTTGCTGCTATAGCGTGCTTTACTACGGTGTGGGAATTAACAATCTGGTCAGTATCACTATATATATATAGCCGCCTAGCCTCGCTTATGACCTCATTATAAACCCGGAAATAATATACAAAACTATCTTCGCAGCTGATAAAATAAATAGAATAGAGTACAATCAGGAGCGAGAAAAAAGGATATGTGATAACCTTGACCAGAGGACTTATACCAGATGTAACGGTATTCATATCGGTAGTAAAGTTTTTGATACCGGGATAAGAATCAAAGATGGTTACATGGGCCGGAAAGTTAGCATCATATACGTCCTGGAGCTTGCCTAGCATGGCAGAGCCACGGTTGGAAAAGACAAGAAGCAGGATTTCCGGGCATAATTGCTGGGGCGCTGGTGGCGACAACGGCACGGATGAGTGGGAGCGCGGGTTGGATGTTGGGTGTTATTCTGCGAGGACAAGTATCAGTGATTTGCATTCCAGCCCTATGGCTACTGAACCGTGGCCATAAGCAAGGAGCTTCTAGCATGATTCGCTAGTTGTGTGACAGAGCAAGAAGGGGCCTCTTACGTGGTCGGCGGCGATAGGAAGTGAATTAGTGAGCTTCTCAAGAGCAAGATCTGGGCTGTGGGATATGCATCCTAATAGGCACGAACATACTTGGCAACAGTCGAGGACCCAGCGCCCACCCATGCAAAGAGGACAATGAGTCGTGGGGCTGTAGAGCTGGGAGGTGCCTCGATGGTCGGCCGGTAGATACTCGGCCATGGGGAGAGCTTGGTCATAAATCCAAGGGGGTCGGGCTTGGAGCCGTTGGAGGACATTATGCTGGATGATTGATGAGAATACAGAGCACACGGGCTGATGGATAATGGAATGAATGGAATGACGAGCTACATGCGACAAATAAACAGAGGGAAGCACCACGGCCTTATTATAGCAACAACCCGCCATCATTTGGCCAGTGTGGATTTACCCGTGCTTTACTGTGCGGCGGCAGGGTCGTCGTGCATGATGAATTCTATGGTTACCAGGGGGTTAGCTTATGTCTGTGACCAACAATCATCGCCCCTACATCCAACCAACCCACACACTCTTACAAAATCTGAGATACCGCACTGGCAGATGACACTTCACAATGTGGTGCTGCCACACAAGCGCCTCGCTCCTTCAACCATTATACCGTGTCCAACGTAGCCTGGCATGAGATGCTAGATCGAGAGAGAACGAGGTAGCCGCCTGAGTTCAACAACTTCCTCGGGTGTGTCAGGCTGGTTGTGAGATTCGAAGCGGTGTGAAAAGCGCTGCCTGCGAGAGTGGTGTCGTAAGTTGCCTGCTCTAGCCCTGGACTGGGCATTAATTCAGAGTCCTGTTTCACATCAAGAACCTTGAACTTCAATCTGTCCATGCGGTCTTGAAACTATAGACGTGCAGCATCGAAGAATCCGGGTGAGAGATCAGTGAATATACTTCCTGAATATGTGCCGATGCCCCCGTTTTGTCCTCGACCTATTGCAGGCAATTCAAAAATCTCCCGCGTAAAGCCGTCTGTTCCTGCTTCTACTTTCAGGATGTCAAGCTGTGGATTCTCGTGGGAGACTAGTTCGAATAAGACCTGGAAGCTACCGCCGCGTATATGTGCTCCAGAGAGACGTGTGTAGAATAAACCCGCAACATGGGTGGCGAACATGGGTTCCATCTTGGGATATTAGCTTTTCATTAAGCTGATTTCAGATACTATATGCCATTGGCTGCAGATTTGTTCTAACTGCTTGGGTCTGACATTGCTGAGTTTTGGCTTCCATGAGATCCCATAGAGAAGGGGTCGATGTTGGGCTAAGGTGGCGAAATCTAATCCATGGCAAGGTCTTGAATTGTGCACAAAGGCGAGCTGTTGTCTCCAGTGACTCTAATCGTTCCGAATATATTATCAGAAGTATAATAAGATCTTCTTCCGCCGTGTGAGACGCCAAGTAGACCGAGTATATGGCCTGAGACCATGTCTTGGCTGAGATCCATGCTTTGTCCAGCATCTTTGGTACCAGTGTTAGCATAAAGGTGGACGTATCAAGACCTCTAGACACGTGAGCTAAGAGCAGATGAAATGCTGCATCCAGGACTGCAGGATGGCCTGGACTATCGACATCACCAAACTCTACGTTGGACATGTTGATTGTGGCGGTGGACGTATTTCTGCGATCCTAAGTAACCGAGTCGAGTAGTTGGAGGGTATTTCTGTATTGAAGCTCGCTTTCTTACAGTATCTGTAAAAGCCATACGTCTCGCAGTGCTCGGCACAAGTAGCTTTGGCTTTCTGAACTTAGTCTTGGATATACTGTTGTTCTTGTTTAATTTAAAGCTGGCTGGGTTACCTCTGCACCAAACCCGGCTTGCTGCTTATGCTCTCCATTACCTTTGCCACTGTCAGAGATGGCAAGAACCACTGCTAGCATCTTGATCAGTCGACTACCGATCATAGTACCGCTCTCTTCCAGCGACCCCCTTGGAATAATCCAAACAATCAGTAACAACAGCCCCCATCTCATCACCACCCCCAGATCGGGCAGGCATGGCAAGGTTCAAGGGACTCTAGCCGGCCTCCTTATATACAGCAGTCTCTGGCAGACAGAGTGTATGCCACACCAAGCGAGCCGTACACTACGCCGGGCAAGTTGGAATCAAACGTGCTACAACCGCTCGCATCGCTAGATGGATCGAGTCAGTACGCAAGTCCAATCCAGTTCCCGAACAGCTTGATCCTCTTACCGCACACGCAAATTATCACAGACCGTTCCTCGGGTGTTTCCGGGCGTAGCTGAGCCAGAAAACTTGCCAGAATAAGTTAGGATTTTGACCAGTGATGGAGATATGTTGGAACCCGAAGGTTGAGTCTTGGTCATGAAGCCAGATACTAACGACAACAATGTCTCGTTCAGAGAAGATTCCAGGAGTATAACAATGATTATCCTGACATCTCAGTTTTGCCAGGTTCTAATGCTGTTTGTTAATGCATACTAGAAGACTCATCCATCGCCTGAACTCAAAGGGAGTATGAGCTCTTGAATGGCTTGTTGTAGTTCCCGATCGCTTCTTTGGCTCTCTAACTATTCATATCAAACTCTATGCTTTTCTCCCAACATATCTTATCGAGTGTTATAGAAACTTTTGTCTATGCCGGTGTTTACCTCTCAAGACAAACATAACTCTTTACGCTTTCCATCTGCATTACAACTGGCAAACTTCCACCATTGTCTGTGCCAACCTCCAATCACTCTAGGCATAAGCCATCTGATCGGGCCAGGAATATCTGGCCAATCTTTCCATAACCCATCTTCATAACTACTGTCTAAGTTGTATAAGAAAAACATGAGAACGTCCGTGATATCACTTCTTGTCACTGAACTCGAACCCCACTTGTCGAAGTTCTTCTCAGTCTCAGTCTGCTCAGAACTACCTTCTCTGGGAGCGTTTGGATGGGTTGCAAGTGACGCGATGAGTTCAATCTCGTTCCGGAAATGGAGCTCAAACGGTTGCTGAAATGCAGACATGAGAGATAGTATCTTATCCGACGATAACTGGCTACCATTCTCCAATGAATTCAAGTATTGCTGGAAGGCCTGAAGTAAGGGCATGAATGCGTCTAGGTATCCCTTGGTTAACGATTAAGAAAGGAGTGAAGCAAGCATTCGAAAGAACCCACCATGTTCTTCATGCGCCTGTTCAAAAACGCTGTCACCAAGCAGCTTCTCTGCTTCAGGAAAGTAATTGCGCTCTTCTTCTTCTGCATGCGTCGTGACTAACTTGCACCACGCGCGGCAGTAGCCCAGGAAGGCGTCCATGTCTGCTTCTTGGACATGGGGGGCCTGGAGGTAAATAGAGTTGTACCCGCGGAAAATGACATTATGGACGTTGCACATGTGGCTTGCTCCCGAGATCCACATGTTATGCTGTATATCGCACGGTTAAAGTTGTGTTTCTTGGAAAAAGATGAGGTGACTAATTTACCTGTTTGGTCAGGAAAGCCGGAGTCGGGATCAGCGCAAGCGGCTGGTCGCCCAGGGTTTAGAATTTGATGTTGAGGCGGACATTCTATGAAAGAATGCGCTGGAAACTTCACATGATGTGCTTTGTGAGACACAAGCAGCTTTCTAGAGGAATTGCTTGATATAAATAGGCTGAATGTTTTCTGCTATTGTGCTGGATAGATGGACTACCGTCACGCTTCCACTGGGTTAGCGGCTCAATCAAACAAGATCCCAAGTACTAACCACTGCAATTTGTCAGCATTACGAACAGCTTGTATTATTCATTGCCTTACAAGCGCGCGCTCGGCCTGGTGAATGTGTAGCCTGCATAACCCAAAAGGCTACATACTGTGGTAAGACAGCCTGTAGGTATTGAAAGTATCAGCAGAAGTACCGAGAGCAATATAGTGTTCCAGTAATAATATAAATATGCTAATCTGTATCAAGTAATTTTTAGGAATACAGTGAGCCGAACAATTTCATGGAGGATTTTGCATAGCGATGATCTTTAGGGAGGCTATTCCTGATAGGGACGAATATGCGTCTTGGCAGGCGGGCGATGAATTACGTGCTCAGATCCTAGATCAAGGGTATCGAGATGGGCTAAGGCTGAGTGATCGTCCAAGAAGTGGTTCTTTTATCACATAAGCAAAATAGCTGTGATCATCGGGGGGTTGTTGCTCAATCGACATCTGCAAATACAGGGATACCTCATTCCTAAAACGGTATCATTCTGCACCCTGAAATTGGTAAATGGGTTCGAGGGTCTGGAAGTATCCGCTTTTACGAATTGATTAGATGATTAGAAACATCTCGTAAATGACATGTCTGTGATAGACACCTATTACCCAGAGCGGAAATAGGTGATGGCTTCACTAAAAGAATGGAAGCTATGTATCATAATAGATAATCAACGATTATAAAAACTTATATATGGTAGACTCCGAAACCAAATGAACTGCCACATCATTCACTTCCAACCTGTCATTTTCAACATGCCAGTCGACACGCTCTCGCTTGCTGGTAAAATTGCCATTGTGACCGGCTCCGGGAGAGAAAACGGCATTGGAGCAGCCATCGCCGTGGCATTAGCTCGTAACGGAGCATCTGTGACGATCAACCATGTTAGTGACTCTGTGGCGGAGCGAGCTCATGGGGTTGCATCTAGAATCATGGCAGATGGAGGCCATGCTGTTGTTGTCCAGACCACGATTGACACTCCCCAGGGTGCCCGTCATTTGGTCCAGGAGACACTCAAATCGTTCGACGCTGACCATGTTGATATTCTAAGTATGGAACATGGCTGTAGCATGACCCGACTCGAGCCAGGAACTGATTCTATCCATTTATTCAACAATGCAGGAGTGGGCTTTGCGGCCAACACCTTGGCTATCAGCCCCGAAGAAGTGACCAAAACATTGGACGTCAACATTAAAGGTACAATCTTGGTTGCACAAGCAGCTGTACCCTACATGCCACGCGGCGGCCGAATCAACACTTCTTCAATTGCGTCTAAACTTGGGGATGCCAACATTCCGACCTACGATGCCTCCAAGGCTGCGTTGGACAGTCTGACCTGGTCTTGGGCCAAGGAGGCAAGTTGAATCTCACCTATGAAAAATCGAATAATGCAACTCCACCAACTGACGGCTAACGCATATTAATTGACTAGTGGGGGGGCAGCAAGGGTATCACGGTCAATGCAGTTGCTCCCGGTCCTGTAACGACTGATATCGTCCAATTTGTCCCTACGGACATGGTCAAGGCGATTCAGCAACCATCTATCGACATGACTCGAGCTGCTGACAGGGCTGGAACTCCAGAGGACATTGCTGATGCTGTACTTTTGCTGGTATCGGAGAAAGCGCGTTGGATTACGGGTCAATACGTTTCAGTCAGTGGCGGAATTTCAAACTAAGAATCTTCATTTCTGCAACATCCAATGGCTTTGTGCTCCGGCGATATATGTATTGTCGCAGAAAATTACTCGTCGATCATCGCTCGATATGATCCCTGGCAATGTTCTCCGCGCACTATTCTGAATACTTCCTAGTGCTGATAATTCTCACGCACGCTAGAGACCATCTTAATACAAGCGGTAAAAATAAATAGCTGTGCCTGCAACAACGCACGCAGGTCTGGGCATACATCTCATCTCTGGTTTTGGCTGGACTTGGGCTATATCTTTACAATGTCGTCTTCCAGACTAAACAACCGCCAATCCACTGTAGACCTCATGTTCATAAACATGTCAAAACCGCAGGATATAAAGAACCGGAAAACACAGCAAAAGATCAATCGCCATGTGATGAAGCCTATTGGCCTTTGTCGCAGGGGCGATCGGCAGAATCAGAAAGTCGAGTTGGCCTTCAAACCCGATAGACCTGGGCCGCAGCATTCAGAAAGCACAAACCGAAACACGCAGGGGCCTCTGAATAATTTGAGTCCCGACAACCAGCGCCTGCAAGCATTGTCTGCCTCCGCGGCTTCTCGACATTTGCTGGCTCTAACTCCACCCCTGAGCATTCATAAAAGACCGAGCTCCCGTACTGTGACCGCCCGCACAAGCAAGTGCTCCATTTCTGTTAGCTGTTATTCCAGCCATATGTTCCCTTTCTAGAAAATCACGTGTGCTCTAATATCATGCAGTGGCTGCGGCGCCAGAATCACCCGTATGTGCTCTGATGCGAGAGCTTTGCTTCACCCTTGCCTTCATCGACGACGGTGCTCTTCATCTGGTTCTTGCTCGTCTTAAAATAGACCCGGAGCGGAACGGAGGGCAAAGATCCCGAGAGAATCAATACTCCTTGTCGCATTATAACGCATCGATTGCCGTAGTTAAGGATCGGCTTGAAAACGCAGGACTCGTTGTCCATGAGGCTATAATTGGTGTAGTCGTGAACTTGGCGAGCTACGATGTCAGTTTCCACAAATGAAAAATACCTTTAGTGTAAGGGCTAATTCGTATCAAAAGTTGTTTACTGAAAACTTTACTCGTTGGAAAATGCATATGCTAGGGCTGCAGAAGATGATCCAATATCGAGGTGGTATTCACAGTCTCAATTCCCGTTATCTGCGGGTTACGGCAACTTGGTGTGTAGATTTGCCTCAAAGCTATTCCCGTATCATCATTAACATGGATAGGACCGATCTGGTCGGCTCCATGGCTATAGACCAAGTTCCTTATTTCGCATTGGACCAGGCCGACCCGACCAAGGCTCGACATGTACAAGACAGCGCTTTCAAAGAATCTCTGAATGTGCTACAGAGGATTTATCCCGACTCCGCAGGTATCACGGTTCTTTTGAATCTGCTGCTTAGCCTATCGAAATTGGTTGCTGGAAAGTCGGAGCTTGGGCTAAGTCAAGATCTAGCTCTGATGGAGACACTACACGCTATCGTATATATCACCTTAACCCTACCACGATGCAACGAACGCGCCATAGATGACAATGATCCTTTCTCACCCATTGAAGCGACTTACGAAGCATTTCGCCTTGCAATGATCCTGTATTTGTCCGGGCCCGTGATGTTTGTGGCTGGTAATAAGTTCTCCAATCCGGTGGCTTCTCACCTAAGCTGGAAATTATCAAAACTACTCAAGGCACACATCATTGACTGGACAGGTTTAGAACAGGTTGAGTTGTTTGTGCTGGCTTTTGGGGCTGTGACGGAAATAGGATGTGGGAGGAATTGGATGATAGCCCAATTGAAGCACACCATGGTGGAACGGGGCCTACGATGGAATGTCTTGATGGATAACTTACGGTCAATGGCATGGGTCGATATTGTCTGGTTGGCCAACCTGAACAAGTTGGGTGGTGATTTGACGCATGCTAGTGGCAGCTAGATGGATTCTTTAGTTTTTACGAGGTGTCTGAGATTCTAGAAGTGCCAGGCCCTATTCAACTTCTTCAACGGAATACTGGGCTAGCTGTGGACTGTTCAATAGTGTAACAACCAAGTTACAACACAAAAAGGATATCTATACAGTATGATGAATGAAATATTCGGAGTAACTTTCTGCATTTGGCATATTGCGAATAAGCTGCTACATGAAACCCTAACTGATAACTACACCGTGCCAACAGGATACAATGCAATGGCTGGCGCAGTGGCTGCAGCTATAGTGTCGTGCAAGGCGACCAACATGCCAATGCTCCGCCGCATATTTTGCATGCATTGCACTTTTGTAGTAGTAATACCACTTTATTAGGCCGAGCCGCAGCCGATCCTCTCAATTTCCCCCTCATAGCTTCAGGTCAGGTCAGATCAGATCAAATCAGGGCCCAAGCAGCACTAGTGTCCAACATCTCTTGTCTGAACCTCACCGATAACCTGGCCAAAATACGAACTGATCGGATGGGCCTTGTAATTTGACCGTTGCGCTCTTGGGAGCACACCTCAGTTCAGGCTACGCTAAGTAATTATGCCAGTTGCTTAGTATCCAGCTTCACACCAACATCACAAACCCTAGACTCAGATATCAGCGCTCAAGGCTCTGGACGTGGGGTGATGGCTACGGCTCAGAGATCCGGAACCGAGAAGCTGAGGTCTAGTTGTGACCGCTGCACGGCGCTCAAGATCCGCTGCGACAAGCAGACACCGACCTGTGGGAGGTGCAGAGCGCCCGGCCTCGCATGCGTCTACAGCCCCTATCGCTGGAAAGGGAGGCCCTCAAGCAATAGATCAAGGCGTCTAGAAGGACAAGGCGCTCCGGCAGAGCCTGCGTCTCAGCCGACACGGGTCGCGGAGGAAGAGCCCAGCAGCTCGCCAGTGTCGCGGGGTGGCGCGACGCAGCCACAACCGGGCACCGAGCACAGTTACCCCGAATACATGGAGCTTTCGTCCCCGGGTGTCGGTCGAGGTCAATTTCCTCCAACTGCCGAGTTCTCCTTTGAACATAGTCTTGAAATTGGCCTTTTAAATCTTGATGTTCCGGCCAGAGACACATTCCCACATGCGCTCATGCCCGTCAGCCAGACTGAACCAAGCTCCCTGTACTCGCCAACTAGAGTAGAGAATGTTACTCAGCCATCTTATCCGGTTGGAGAGACTACGGGGACTGTCGGATGGGGGCACGAGTCCGAGTCTGGCATCCACTCCCTCACAACCCCTAGCATGGCCTCGGCTATTGTTCGCTCATGTTATGAAATGGTACTGGATACCTTATCTAGCTTACGCAGTATACCACTGGACTCGTGTCTTTTCAGGGTTGACCTGTCACAGACACGGGCAGAGGGAGGCGACCTGAACAGCGGACTGGGCTTACCCGTCGAAAGCGTGTCGACCGACCAGGCCTTGAAGGTCAACCGCGGCGCTTTACAGACGTTGAATCAAATTGGATCCAGGAATTGCAATAACTGTGCGGCTGACGCTAATATGAATCTACTTCTCCACACAACATGTCACCGTATGCTCAGCATCTACCGGTCGATCTTTCAATGCATCTTGGACAAAAACCACATGAGCACAGATCGTCACCAAAATGGGCTGGAACCACCATACTTGCCCCATTTTAACTCTGGCGGTCTCTACTTCAGTCCTGTGCAGTTCAACGAATTGAGGGTCGACATGCTCACAGCACGGCGCCTCAACTCACAGCTTCTGAATTATGAGCTGGAAACTCTTAAGAGACTGGTAAAGACGCTGGGGAACTCGAGACATAGCCTCGGATCCGCGGAAAGCCGCGCAGATGCGAGTACTCAAGGCCGGCCTGTGAACTCCGCGACCGCGACATCATACCAAGAGGTTCTTCGCCAGCTTCTCGCTAATTCGATCGATGAGTTGATTGCTGAAATAAGACAATTTTGTCAAATGTAGTGTTAAAGTCACAACGGAATGAATAAAGTATGATATAGAATCCGAATCGTTTAGAGAAACATGGTTTTCTTCCTTCTTAAACTGCCCCCTTATAGAGCAAATTCTATACTTCGTTTGGTACCTACAGTTGTTCATTCTGAACAGTGAACCCTAATTTATTCTTATTTTCCCTTCCAATGTCTGAAACGTACTTTCTGCGGTTACGGGCATATTGCACGCTTCTCTGTCGCTGTTTGTCGTGGCACGTCAATGACCAAGCACTCTGGGATTTTGTCTGTTTCCACCCAGGCACGCAGCGTCTCGAATATCCCCGTTGGCTGGCCGCCATGGCCGCCGTAGCAGTGACCGAGGCCTGGAACCTCATAGTACTTGTGGAAGTCATGAATATTTTCGCCTCTCTTCCAGACTTCATTATGATACTGCTCTGTGCCTTTAGAGGGGCAGAGATCATCCATCTGGGCATGAGATGTGAGCTTAGCTAGTGTGGAGCTTGGAAAGCTTTAGAAAAGTGCACTTACAAGACCGTGGAATGTAATCATCTTACCTCCAGCGTCACGAAAACGGTTCAGGTCTGTGTTAGATGTGCCTATAGTAGAGGCATACTCCGCCGCAGCCCTGTGAAACGTCTCGTTGAACTGGCGCATTGTCATGTCGATAAACCCCCCCCCCCCCCGTAGGATCCTTCATTCCAAATAGGCCGGTCCAGAAGAGTCCAAACTCAAAGGGACGCCCAACGCATGCCTCTTCGGTACATGTCGTAGCAGCCAATCCAGGTGTCCCGAAAATTGTCCTGGTAAGTTTCCGTCCGGATCTTTGGCCCCTGCATGGTACGCTTCGAAATTGTTGCGGCTCAGTTGCTGGTCTCTATATCTGTTCCAGTGTCGCTGCAGGAGAACCTTGTCCCGACGACAGAAAACGGGTCAAACTGGCATTTAGCAGGGGCCAAAATGATGCTGTCCTCGATCGTCGTCTGCATCGCACTTTTTGATGACGGCTTTCTGAAGGCAGTTAAGCTCGCAGCCGCGCGGGTACGATTCTATCTCCTTCATGACCATTTAAGCCCACCGTATTGCCTGGAAGAACTGTGACCAGTACACGGCCTGAGTCGCAGCCGCAATTCCATCGTATGCGTCTGGGTATCTTTGTGCCCCTTGCGTCCGCCCTGAGAACATCCAATGACGTAGGAGTAAAGAGGGGGGCTTATCGCAAAAGTCATTGGCGAGCTTTTTACCTATGATTGCCTGTATGCATAATGTCGGGCATTAGCAAGAGAAAGCGCAATGGTCTTGGCACGTGTTTTGAGTACCTGCTCATTCAAAGATACATGTCCCAGGTTCTGGAGGGCAACCCAGTTGACGTTTCCAGGTTTAAGCAAAGCCTAATCGACTGGTATTTCCGAGCGACCGAGTCCGGCGTCCGTGGTGATTATGGCATCTACAGCATGGCGAGTTTTCTTGTTCTTCCAGATAGTGAGATAGGTCGTTCTCTCTCGTGCACTCTTTCGCCCTCGTACTTAGAGGACTTTTACCACTTACTGTTCAGCAACGATTGTTAGAAGCTCTTGCACTTTGTTGTTGGTAGGTCTGAATAGAGTGTAAATACCACCCATTTCCAATGGCTCCTGCCATTTCGGAGATGGCTAACTCATTCCGGCCGCCTGTCCATCCACCGCCGCCCACGGTCTGTAGACGGCTATTCCAGGGAATAGGCAGCCACGACTCCACGAACAAAATGTCGTCTTGACCATGGTGTGTGTAGGATAGGGTGAGGTTGCAGAAAGTGGCGTCCTCGACAAAAATCTCTGGGTAATTCAAGTAGTCTTGGTCTGAGACATATCGCGAAAAGTTCTGCACCAAGGATGCCTCGATGCTGAGGAACTCAGCACCAGCAATGGTGGGATACGTAAAGGTGGTTGCGTTGCATAGACTGGAGGGGACAGTTATCCACTCCATCCTGGTAGTATGTCGACGGACTCTCTGCGAGTATGGATCTTGTTGGTGACTAGGCAATACGGGCCAACAGGGAAAGACGCGGTCGGCTTCTTCAGCTGGGCCAAGTAGTACTCTGACCTGGCGTTTCTTCACGCTTGCGCAACCCTAAATACTCTGTATTTCCTACCAATGAGTTTGCGCTATCGGATTGGTATCTTCATGGCCGAAATGTGGAGCACACGAAAGCTCCCGGGCTGAATAGACATGCATTATTAGAGACAGACACCCGATCCCCGACGCATACAAGTTGGTACCCCCGACAAGTTTAGAGGGTGGGTGGGGCCTACGTAAACATTGGATTTCCTTTACAAGCGGGGTAGCGCTCAGCTCTCCGGTGAGAACCGCCCAGATTATTGCGCTCTTTCTCCAGCTCGTCTGTTCTGATGCAACCCATTACCTGATGCACCGAACACAACATAGTTTCTCTAGTAGAGCTGGCCATAGATCTGAAGGAGTGGCCCAGGAGTGGCCCCTGGCAGAAGGACGCAAACGAACCCATTAGTTGATCCCATCGACCTTGATCAAATCTATCTTACTTCACCACACTCTGACGGAGCGGCTCTTCACGCCAGAGAATATAAGATGGTACGTAATCTTGCCTCCTCACCTTGTCTACTTCACTCGCCTGCTCATTACGGGCAAAACCAAGGTGGGGATGTGACGGCAGTGGCCTAGCTAAAGAATCCAAGCCATTTCATATTCCACCTCGTGCTTTTATTGTTAAAGGAAATTGCCCCTTGGACCATGCTCGACTGGCATCTTGCTCGCTTGATAAGCTGGCTCATGCGCCCTCCTTCATGAGGCTGCCACTCTCCCTTCGCCACACATCATCCCTCCACAGCCTTGGTTCCTCGTCTCGACACATTTCAACCTCATCTTTCCACCAGCAGTCATGCTTTCCTACCTTTTATTTATGTTGATGTTAATGAGAGCTGAGCTGGCCCAGACCGAAGAATCCATTACCGAGATCTTCAATTTCAACGATGCGACCACATTTGTCGAGAACCTCCATGTTCTTCCCTCTGGCAAGATCCTCCTTTCCACCATGGACGCACCTTTCTCAGGGAATCTGTTGATCCTCGACCCTAATGAGAAAATTCCTTCATTCAAGAGCCTCGTACCTTTACCAGGAAGTAACGGGCTGACTGGCATTGCTCATCTTGGCGGGAATGTCTATGCGGTCACGGGCGGCGCACACATGCCATTCATGTTTGAGAATGGCACCATGGCTGTATACATTGTTAAGGTAGACGCGGAGAAGGAGACGGGAGTTTTATTGGATACTATCCCAGTGCCCGACACGCAAATGTTGAATGGCATGGACTCGATACCCGCCAACCCAACCATTGTCCTGAGCGTTGACTCAATCCAAGGTCGCATGTTTCGCATCAACACAAGCACGAAAGTGGTCGATGTTGCATTCACTAGCGACGCACTCAGACCTTCAGGTAACGGTATTCCACTTGGAGCCAACGGCCTGAAGATAAGGGGCAGCCATCTTTACTTCACCAACTCGGCGACAGGCGTATTCGCGCGGATTCCCATCGACTCGTTGGGCAATAATATAGGCAGCATTGAAGAGATTGCATCCTTGGATAATGTTAGCATGGCGGGTAACTTGTACGATGACTTTGACATCGACTGCAAGGGGAACGCGTACCTCTCGGTCCATGGTTCGTCAGTTAACCGCGTTACGAGAAACGGCGTGCAGACGACTCTAGCTGGAGGGTTCAACGGCACTCTGGTCAAAGACCCAACATCGGTCTCTCTGGCTAGAGACGGCAAGTCTGTGTACGTCGGAACGGGTGGTAATGGTTCTGGCGGCCAGGTCCTACGCATTACGCTGTAATTGAATTCGGCATGCACTTGGTGCCCTGATGCCACCTTTAGGGTTTGTGTACCGTGACCCTTCCCGTTGGCCCCTCAAGCTATGATTTGGTAGCAGGAAACGGTGGTATTTCCGGCCTGTATGATCCCTTTACAAGATGAATAATTAACATTGCCATTGCATGGACCTTCTCATTCGCCCTTGGTGCAACGTAGCCGTTCCGCACGGAAGCCTGAAATCCGGGAGTTGGGTAGTTACTCTGCTGCGACCCTACTGACGACAGGTACCCGATCCAATCATGAGCTGCATGTCTCATGTGACGTTTTTGACGCGGGCCACCTTGTGTTCATGTGGAATGATCAATTCCGTCCTCCCGCACCACGGGACAAAGAAGACGCGATCTCCCATCATTTGTCCTTGGTACGCGGCTACGTGTCCACAGCTCAACATCTACAGGAATCTTCAAACATGAAGATTGTCGTCGCCGGTTCAACGGGCTTCGTGGCCACCGAGGTCATTCGCCAGGCGCTGTCGATCCCCGGCATCACCAAGATTGTTGCTCTCGGCCGCCGTGAAATAAGCGCGCCCGCAGGCCTAAGAGCCCACTCCGACGAGGCAAAACTTCAGTCTGTGGTACTGGAAGACTTCTTGAACTATCCAGATAATGTGAAGAAGGAGCTCGAAGGCGCAGATGCCGTCATCTGGTAGCTATGGCCTTTACTCGAAACGTGGATCCTGCCTTCGTCTACTGACAGAGTTGCCTAGGACCATAGCAATTTCCCCGTCAAAGCTCAAGACCGTTACATGGGAAGAGACATGTACCATTTCGCGCGATTACGCAATCAAGGGCATCGAAACAATCACACACCTGCCACGCGAAGGCAAGACCCAGCCTCTCCGATTTTTATACATGAGCGGGTCGAATGCGGAGCGCAACCAGGCAAAAAAGCCACTCTTGATGGGAGATTATCTTCTTATGCGGGTGCGTAATACCCTCGTTCATTTCTGCAATGCGAATCCTGTAATGTCCCCCCACGTTCTGATGAAGTAGAATCTCACCCTTATTTTCAGGGTGACGCCGAGACCAAAATCCTAACTTACGCCAAAGAATCCAACGGCCTTGTCGAGGTCCAAGTGACCAAGACCGGTATCGTTGAGGACCCAAATAAAATCAATCCAGTAGCCAAGGTAGGCAGAGCCTTCTTGCGTTCCCTCGTCGGGCTACACAAGGTCAATGTGGAAGATGCCGCCGCTGCACTTCTGGACCAGACGATCAAGGGGTTCACAAAAGATACCCTGCTAAATGAGGATCTGGTACGCATTGGACAGGCTCGCCTTGCGGCAGAAGTACCTGCAAAGGACTCTAGCAAATGAATAACGTGAGGTTGCCACCCGAATTCATAAGCTCGAGACTGCGTTGAAATCACAATGTGCAGGGATCCTTCTTAGAGTGACGGATAATGAGTTGGTAGTCAGGGTGAGTTGGGATTTGGGAGTTGCATTTGTTTGTCGATTAATTAATATATTACTGCGCGAGAGTCCTTGCATCCTTCGCACCCAAAATGACCATTTCACCATGGAAAAGGAGCCAGTGCTCGGTGGAAAACTTGATTGCCAGTGAACTCTGCAGAGCTGGCTTGGGAAAGTAAATTTCATGCCCTTCCCTCTCCACCAGCGAGGCATCCAGCGAGGCAACATCGTATGCCCAAATAAGCCTTCGCATACACCACGGGTGCCTGGCCCAATCATCAACTATTCTGTGCAGCCAGGAGTAGAAAGCTCTCATTGGCGTCTCGTGTATCTAGAAGTCTAGATCATGGTCCACTGAGCTACGGATTGTTGGTTTGAGAAGATTTCGGGCCCCGACGTGCATCTCACGCATTACCTGCAGTGTCGGCTTCAGCTCGGGTGCCGTCGGGACCCGAGCTATGCTTTGCATACAATTAAAAACCCTAATAGACACCCGACGTTGCATTGCCATCGGCTGCAGTAGACGTCCTACTAGAAAGCCACCAGAGCCGTTGGCAGTGCTGACAGGTCATCGGATTACCATTGTCCGTGGAACTTCGGCTCGTCCTTCATCCCTCCGGTACAACATTGACGGTGAGCAAGAGAACTTTGTCAATCATGAACTGCGAAGAGCCGGCTCTTGACCAGGAGCTTCCGGGGGACGATATTAGAGGTGTATTATTTTGGCCAATATCACCGAGTTCTAGTGCTTCATTCCCAACAGCCGCAGGCTTGGTCAGTATCTATTCTCATGTTAGCGTGTGAGGTAATGGGCAGACGCCTGGGACAACCTGGACAACGTGGGTGGCCAAGGGCCGTTCAACCATCTGTTGGCACATAAGATATTACACTCCTGTCCCCACTCGGCCCATCACGCGATATAGGATGGCACCCAGAACGGCCTGGATGGCCGTTAAAAATAAATCCTTCGCAAGTTGTCTGCGAAGGAGGGGTGGCTTTATGGCATTAGCGCTCTCTTTGGACAGCCACCCGAATTGGGCATTTGGGAATTGTCTCTGATGAAGGAGCTTAGCACAAGAAATGGAGAATACCAACAACACAAGTTTTTATTGCCACTTCCAATAACTCACCGAGTTTCATTGCACTCATATGAGGCTCAAGCCTGCAGTCGATATCACCCTTGTTCGACTTCCGCGGCCTGTTTCCTGGCCTCTTCAAGTTGATAAGAAGACCAGTTGAGCTTTGATCTCGCATCATTGATCAGAACTACCTGTACCACTCTTTGACTCACTTCACACTTCGAGTATGGCACTGCCGGGCCAACTCCCTCCCCTCAACTACGATGACCGTGGCCCCGGCCTCGTCACTTGCGCTGTGGTCGGCCTAGTTGTGTCCACGATCGGGATCTCCACGCGCTTTTGGGCTCGAGCAGTAATATTTCGGATGCAAATTTGGTGGGACGACTGGTCAATTCTTCTGACGACAATCGTATCCCATGCGTTCCTCGCCCTCGAGATTTACTGGACAACGGTGCGCATGGGGCGTCACTCGTGGATGATTCCCATGGAGCTGCTCTGGATAAGCCTGATTCTCAACCGCGTCGTCCTCATGATCTATGCCACCGCAGTCTGGCTTCTGAAAGTCAGCGCGTTACTTTTCTACGCGCGCGTTTTCAAGATCTCTCGAACTTTCCGCTACGTGCTCTGGGGCGTGGGAACCTTTGTTAGCGTCTGGTGGTTTGTTCTTTGCCTCACTCCATGGACTTTCTGTTGCCCATGGTCGAAAACCGTTAACCTTGACGAACCCGGCGTTTGCATACACCCAACGGAGTGGTATCTTACATCATCGTTCCTCAACGCATTCACAGATCTCGTCGTCTTGCTTCTCACAATGCCGCTGGTATGGAAATTGCAGATGAATACTCAAAAGAAGCTCTCGGTCGCTGGCGTCTTCATCTTGGGTTATGCGTAAGTGAGCTTCTAAATATGTAGGGTAATCATTCTAAAGCTAATTGGTCACTCCTAGATCTGCCTTCTTGTCTTTCGCACGCTTCATCATTATCGCCCAACAACCAAACATGTTGAACGAGAGTACAGATCCTTCCTGTAAGTGGCACAGTCAGACACTGTTGTACTATTTGTGCAAGTGATCAAAATCAGATTCTAAGTATTTCTAGGGGAGATGGTCCCGATGACCTACCTTTCCATGCTTGAGGCACCCGTAGGTATTCTTGCCCATCCATCAGGGAGCTAGTGGGCCGTGCCGCCAAACATCATAGCCTGGCTTCCCTCTTCTCGTCGAACTACGGTGATAAAGGGTCCGCTGGCGTAAGCAACTACTCGGCTGGCAACCAATCGCTCAAGGACCCAAGCTACTATGAGCTTGGCTCAACCAAGAGGAGCCGATGGTATCCGGGCGCGTCGTCCAATGGGGAAAGCCAGAGTACGACAGCGATTGCGACACGAGGTTCTGATGATGATGAGCAGCGCATGATGCCTGAGATCCCTTCCAGGGCCATAAATGTGAGCCGTGATGTGGAGGTTGCTCACCACGAAGCACCACATCATCGATGAATAACTCTTAGGAGATGCGGGGAGAATTGTGACGAAGGGAGAAGGGACGCAACTTCATTTCTAGTTCTATGAACATAATATAGCTCTCAGTGTAGGCTAAGAAATATCGTGCATTCTACGTCCAAACCCAATTGAAGTCAAACGGCGGACAAAAATCTCATAACCTTCTAACGACCGAGATAAGCTTATTTGGACTACTTTCTCTTTGGTAATCTTGGCATTTATAGACTTTAATTGAGCTCCGGCATACCTTCCCCTTACACTGTATCCC
Source organism: Clonostachys rosea (assembly GCA_026958235.1). Lineage (NCBI taxonomy): Eukaryota > Fungi > Ascomycota > Sordariomycetes > Hypocreales > Bionectriaceae > Clonostachys > Clonostachys rosea. Next base: position 402,680 of record CP110206.1, read on the forward strand.
GCAGCATAGCATCACAAGCGTTAGCGGAGCTCGGTCTCAGGGGAATCATATCTCCTGGACTTGGAACCATGGTGTTCCATTCTAATGATTGAATAAATTCGTCACTGAGCGGGCGAAGTCAAGCTGGAAATTGCGGCCAGTCGGGTGCCGAAACATAGCCGCATAACTCTGTCCGGAGTCCGGGTAGGTCCCGGGTTGTTTGGACCAACCCACATTTAATATGTAGGAGCAGATATTACGCTTTCCCTGGCGCATCTCAGTTTCCAACTAGTCGTCAACAGCAAAAAGTCTTTTTGTGTGAATTTGTACCCTACCTAGCTTGTGTCTCAACAGTAATGGCTTGTAATGATATTGCTGTCGTGGGATTGTCATTTCGGCTGCCACAGGGAGTCGAAGATGAAGAAGCCCTTTGGGAAGTGCTTCAAAACCAGCGCAATTTGATGACTGCCTGGCCTGAAACACGCTTGAACATTGAGTCGTTCTTCGATGCAGACCCTACAACAGAAAACAAGGTTCGTCCTGATTAGCTTGTGATACTCGATACGATAGACAGTGGCACTGACCATGTGAGCCTCATGTATGCGCAGCTTCATTCCCGAGGCAGTTACTTTCTCAAAGGTGACCCTGGCGTCTTTGATGCGTCATTCTTTTCCATCAGCGCACAAGAAGCGGCCGCGATGGACCCCCAACAGAGGTGGGCCCTGGAAACCTCGTATCATGCCCTAGAGAATGGTATACGCCACTCCTTGCATGAGATGTTACCAGACTAACGATGTGCAGCTGGAATTCCAATGCAAGAGATCAAAGGTTTAAACACCGCTGTTTTTAGCTCTTTATTTTCAGGCGATTACGCTAGGCTCTCTGGCAAAGACCCGGACAACTTTCCCAAATCCTTTATCACTAGCACTGCCCCCTCAGTGTTAGCCAATAGACTAAGTTGGTACTTCGACCTCAAAGGCCCGAGCATACACGTGGATACGGCTTGCTCAAGCAGTCTCGTGGCCCTGGATCTGGCCTGCTAATCCTTACGGAGCGGGGCCGCCTCAGCTGTGAGTGCCTGCGTTGTTCTAAATAGGGGACCATCCTGATGATTTCAAAGGCTATAGTTGTAGGAACTAGCTTCATATTCACCCCTGAAAGGTCTATCCAATTAGATAATCTAGGATTCCTGTCCGATGATGGTAAGTGTTTCAGTTTCGACCACAGGGCGAATGGGTACGGCAGGGGCGAGGGTGTAATTTCGATGATCTTGAAACCTATTCAAAGAGCGGTTGAAGCTGGAGACGTCATTCGAGCAGTTATCAGAGCAACCGGGACAAATCAAGATGGGAGAACTACGGGATTGACGCAGCCACACGTGGATTCGCAGGAGGCATTGATCCGATCTGTCTATGAACGAGCAGACCTCTTCGTTTGATTCGACTTGCTTTTTCGAAGCTCACGGTAAGTCATACGTGGACATGTGATGAGACGAGGACTAAGACCTGAAATAGGCACTGGAACACGGCTAGGTGACTTAGCCGAAGGTGAGGCTTTCCGTACTTTCATCCGAATGCACATAAAGGGAGATAGTCCCCTTCGGTTTGTATCTTATTGCATTGAAACAAACGCTAACGTACTGGCTGTTGCTCAGTGGAAGCTATCGGGAGGGTCTTTAAACAATACCGAACATCCGAAGAGCACCTTTTAGTGTTTGTAGCCAACGAAATCCAACTGCGAACCTGGAGGCTGATCGTTGTTGCAGCGGATCTATCAAGACTAACTTGGGACATCTCGAGGGCTGCAGTGGAAGTAAGTCAATGCCTCAAATTTTGACATCAAGGTCTATTGATTCAAGTTTTTCTTAACTCATCAACTATGTTTTACGCTAACACGTGGTTCCTGAGTCGCTGGTGTACTCAAATCAATAATGGTTCTAGAGAGGGGGATCATACCGCCCAATGCACTTTTCGAGATGATTCACCCAAATATCAAGCCCCATGTTCACCGCATTTCGGTATGATAGAGCCCCTTCTTGGTTTTCAAGTTTCTCAGCGCCAACCTAGATCTCTTCGTAGATTCCTACCAAAAGCATTACTTGGCCGAGCCAAGGACCTCGGCGGGTGTCAATCAATTCATTTGGCTTTGGCGGAACAAACTCGCATACGGTTTTAGATGATGCATACCACTATATCCTTTCCAAAGACATAAAGGCATTGGTGAAAACAATTCGTATAGATATTAGGCGGCCATCTTTCACTGTATTTTTTTTTAAAGCTTAAAAGTATTTCTATTAATACTATCTCCTCTAACCCTTCCTCTCTTCGTACTACCCTACTTATTCTTTTAGATAGCTATATATAATTATAGTAATCTAGCTTTAGATACTAAGAATACCTATTACTTTAATCTATCCCTCTTTAATACTATAATAGTATTTATATTAATCTCTTCTTCTGGTATATAACTAAGAATATCTTAGCTGAAGTTAAATATTACTAAGATCTGCTCAGTAGAGAGATTATTTAGCTGTATTAGCTATTCCTTTTATCTGAGATCTTTAAAGTACTTTATATAAGGTTTATTAGACTAATTAATTTAATTAGCTTAATTAGTCTTATTAAGATATTTAATTAGAATTACTTTTATCTAATCTATATATTTATATATATTTATATAGATCTTAGGCTTTATTATATTAGGCTAGATAATATTTCTATCTTTAAGAGAAGGTACTAGGATCTTATTTTTTAATATATTATATATATTAAAAGCTATAGATATATTAGTATAAGTACTCTAGCTAAGGAGCTAGTAGTACTTACTGGGTTAGTTAGTATATTTATACTTAGTTAGAGTATATAGATTAGTATAATATAAGATAAATATAAAGCTAGGTAAAAGAGATAGCTTTAATAGTTATTTAATAAGCTGCTATCCTAATAGTAAGTAAGTTATCTATATAAAGGTTTATAGAATTTTCCTACTATATAACTATATCTTAGGCGGACTAGGAAAGGCTATATTTTTAAGCTTTTATATTTATTATATTAAGTTATCAGGCCCTGGTAGCTTTATTATTATTAAACTCTATTCTCTTTCTCTTCCGTATTGGGCGGCCATTGATTGAAGCTGGGGGCGGTCTTTCTTCTGCGACCTTAGTCGAGGGCAAGCCCACGTTTCGAGAAATTAACAGCACAGGATTCAGAGTAGTGAAGTCACTGAAAAAGCCCAACACAAATGGAACACAATCAACCTCCAACGAGCGAAGGGAAACCGGCACACTGAAGTCTCACTCACTTCTAGTCTGGTCTGCAGCTGATGAGAAAACCCTTAAAGATATACTCGAGAAATACAGCACATACTTTGAATCTCTTCGGCTAGAGGGCGTGGAATCTATCGAGAAACTTCCTTTTACCCTGGCTGCTAAGCGTACACATTTGCCATGGCGCTCATTTTCGGTGGTTGACAACGACTTCGCATCAAGCGATAAATCCTTTGAGACGGCGACAAGTCCTGTTTACTCATCTCTTATGAAAATTGGGTTCATCTTTACAGGGCAGGGCGCTCAATATGTCAACATGGGAATTGATCTGATTAAATACCCTGTGTTCAAAGCAACATTGCAACACGCAGACTTTGCGTACCGGGAACTCGGATACAAACAATCAATTTTTGGTAAGTACAAATCATCGATTTAAGCACATTAAACAAAATATCCTTCTGACTCATCTAGATGCACTACGTGATCAACAAACCATAAACCTCCCAGAGAACAGTCAAATTCTATGTACAGCCCTTCAGATAGCTCTAGTTGACCTTTTGAAGAGTTGGAGAGTAACTTCGACTTTAGTGGTCGGCCACTCTTCAGGGGAAATAGCCGCCGCGTAAGTCACAATTACATTCTCACATTCATCACGTCTAACAGCTCAAAAGGTATGCCGCAGGGGCTCTATCATTCCAATCTGCATGTAAAGTGTCTTATCACCGTGGTCAGGCTGTACAAAATCTTTGTTCCAGGCCAGACTATGCATCTGGGGAGATGATGTCCGTCAACCTCTCAGAAGAACAGGCCCGAGAATATCTAAAAGCAGTCAACATCTAAACGGTCCAGGTTGCTTGTATGAATAGTCCAATCAATTCAACGCTCTCAGGAGACCAGAAGAGCATCAATGACCTGCAAGATCGCCTTGAAACCGATGGTATATTTGCTCGAGTCATCAAGACGGGGGTTGCTTACCATTCACGTGCCATGCAATCCGCTGCTGCAGATTACTTATCCGCCATTGGTACATTAGACCCTGGAAATCACAATGATCAGAGTCCGATTACAATGATCTCTTCAGTGACCGGAAGGGTTGTGTCTCGGGAAACGCTTTGCCAGGCTCAGTACTGGGTTGACAATCTAGTCCTTCCTGTTAGATTTTTTGATGCTCTTCAATCCATGATCTCATTGGAGATTGGAAGTAAGACGGAGAGGATATCATCCTTAGGCCTTGTGGAGATAGGACCGCACTGCGCCTTGCGGCGTCCTGTACAAGACACATTGTCTTCTCTTCTTGGGAACAGGATGTTTGAATATCGAGCTGTCTTGGATAGATCAAACGCTGCTCTACAAACTATGCTAAATCTCTTGGGTAGCTTATTTTGCTGAGGAGTTCCTGTACAGCTCATGACTGTCAATGAGCTTCATAACATAGACACCCCTTTGCCATTTTTCCTCAGCGCTCCTAAGTATCCATTCAACCATTCGGCATCTTACTGGGCGGAATCACGGTTCAGTCGTGACTTCAGACTCTGAGAAAGCGTTACTAGCAGCTTGCTAGGTACTCCTGTCTCCGATTGGAATCCACTCGAACCTCGATGGAGAAAAATATGGACGGTGGATTCCTTTCCGTGGATTGCGGATCATATTGTGAGTTTTCTTTCTACCCTAGTGTAGCATAGTGCCTAACATAACTTAGATTTCGGAAACTGTTCTTCTTCCCGGGATGTGTATGCTAGCAATGGCATTGGAGGCTGTAAGGCACATTTCTCGGGACCGAACAAGCGTAACCGGCTACCACGTGAAAGAAGCCCATTTTACGAGCGCAGTGGTTATTCACAGTTCCCCGGAGGAGCTGACAGAAACAATGCTTCAGCTGAGACCGATCAAGAAGGTCGATGAGAACGAGACGGTCTGGTTTGAAGTCACCATCTTCGCTCTTTCAAAATGGCAACGGTCTGACTGTTTCAGAGCCACAATCAAGATGCAAAAGGAAGAAAGAATAAAAAACAGTGTGAGTGACGGGTTGGAAAAACGACTCGCCCGTTTCCAGAGAATACAAAGCTGCTTCCGGTCGCAGTACACCAACACGAAGCCGATAAGCCGGGAGAGATTAGATAAATTTTTTCCAGAGCATGGCTACGAGTATGGGGATTCATTTCAGCTACTGGAAAACACTTTATGGGATGGAAAAGACAGCGGAGCCTCTGGTATTCAAGCAAAGGAAAGAACCAATGGCTTGTTTCACCCGCCTGTTCTGGACGCATCCCTGCAGCTTCTTATTGCGCTTGACTCAAAGGCTGCCTCGTATTCCACAGCCATCAATGTTCCTCACCAGTTGTTTGATGGTTGGGTCTCTGCTTCAGGATGGCAGCAGTCGCAATACTCCTCAGCGCAATGTTTATCAACTGCTCGGCATGTACCTGGAGGGGTGGGATTTCAAGGGAATGCTCAATTTATAATCGATGAAGGGGAGTTCCTTTATGAGTTTAAAAGCGTCGTGATGAGGCCTATCTCGAAACAGCCTGATGTCGATCAGTCAATCGAGGAGAAGATGCTATACAGTATTGAGTGGAAGGCACAGCTTAGTCTTCTGAGCCCCCAACAACTTCACCACGCATGCCACAACGGCGATTCCGAGACAGACCTTGGATTGATCTGCAATAAGCTTGAATACGTTCTCAGCCACGCTCTGTATAGAGCCTATGAATGGCTCTCTGGCGAGAGTCCTTCGATGGTCCAGAACTCTCTATATGATTACGCATCGTGGATTTCTCGTTACTCTGCTCCTCATTTCTTTCACCAGTCTAGTATTCTAGAGGACGTCGATATTGCGGCACGCTTTCAAGAAATTAAGATGTCGTATCATCCGTTTACACTTTTTTCAGTACTGGGTCGCAATCTTAGAAAGATTCTCTCCGGCAGCATGATTGCATCAGAATTTGCGTCGCAGAAAGGCAGGATAGATGACTTCTACGTCGGTATTTATCGGAGCCTTTCTGATCATAGATTCCAATCTGTCATCGAACTACTAACACATGAGAATCCAAATCTTATAATTGTGGAGTTAGGTGCAGCAGATACTATATGGCCAGATATTGTCCTCTCTGCTCTACACAATTTGGAACGGCGAACAGGAGCACACAAATTTGTTGAGTATGTCTATACAGACATTTCAGAAACATCTCTTGAAGCGATGAGGCGGAGACTTAAGAGGTACGATAGTCGAGTGAGATTCCAGCTTTTGGACTTGGATCACCCGACATCTAAGCAAGGCTTCGAATCGAGCACGTTTGACCTCGTACTCGCCTGCAGCGCTTCTCATTCAAGATTAAGTTCGAAGGTTCAGCTCTCCAATATCCGTTCATTATTGAAGCCTAGAGGACGCCTAATCAATGTTGCTATGGTGTCTTCTGACAACATGTTAGCGAGGTTCGCGTCTGGTTTGCTTCCCAGACTGTGGAGTTACGATATGACCGAAAGAGGGTGGGATGAGCTTTTGTCAGGCAACGACCTCGTCATTCGTGATTATGAAAGTGAGGCATATCACCTCTTCAGCCTTATGGTCTCAACAGCAAAAACTTTACCTAGGCCAGGCTTGCCCGTTGTCATTCTGGTAGACCCGCAGTCTGAGCATCAAAAGGCACTTGTAGACACATTGGTTATCTAACTCCTCGAGTTTTCTGATCATGTCACAAGTATTGTTCCCTTTGAAGAGATCCAATGGGCCGCTCTCTCTGGATCTGAAATCGTCCTGTGTTTAGTTGAATTAGGCAGTATTGCACTTGCGGGGTTGTCCGAAGCGCAGTTCGATTCATTAAAGTTTCTGGTCAAGGGTACTCGTAAATGTCTGTGGGTTAGTATCGCTACTATTGGCAGTGATTATTGTCCCTCCCAGTACCTAATAGAAGGCCTTTTTAGGTCCCTACGGTCTGAAGACACGAACAGACAGTACATCACACTAACCATCGACCTTCCCACCAAGGAACTCAAGGTAGACACTCTGGCCGAACACATATTAGCAGTATTCAGGGCGTCCTTTGATCATCAGTCGCCCGAGTCCGAGTATATTGTACGCAATGGTCAAGTCTTGACCGGTCGCCTGCTACAAGAGAGGGCCCTCAGTGAGAAGATACAGTCATTCACTTCTAACCAGGTGGTGAATGAGACCTGGCTTCCTGGCCCACCCCTAAAACTTGAAATTGGTACTCCTGGTCTGTTGGATTCCATTCGTTTTGTTGCGGATTCGAGTTTTCGAGTCGAACTGGCGCCCGCGGAGGTTGAAATCGAGGCAAAAGTTTGGGAGTAGCCTTCAGGGACATTTTCGTTGCGCTTGGTCGCATGGGAGGCGATGACGTGGGAATTGACTGCGCCGGTATCATCACACGGATAGGAACAGGTTGCGGCGCAACATCTTTAAAGCCTGGAGATAGAGTCTGCATGCTGTCGGGGGGCTGCATGCGCTCATTTCCACGCGCGCCCAAGGAGGCCGTAGCGAAGATTCCGGACTCCATGTCATTTGAAGCTGCGGCTTCCATTATCAACCCTGCGTCAACGGCATATCATTGCTTGCTCCATATAGCACGCTTGCAAGAAGGAGAAAGAATTCTGATTCACTCGGCATCTGGAAGTACTGGCCAGCTTGCTATATGGATCGCTAAGTCAGTCGGCGCTGAGATATTCGCCACTGTCGGTTTCGAAGACAAAAAGCGGTTCCTCATTGAGAATTTCGATATACCCGAAGACCACATTTTCTACAGCAGAAACACGGAGTTTGCTCAAGGCGTGCTATGCATGACTCAGGGTCGAGGGGTGGACGTGGTACTAAACTCATTATCGGGCGATGGTTTGCTAGCTTCCCTGGAATGTATCGGTCAATTCGGTCGTTTCATTGAAATCGGGAAAGCAGACATCATGGCAAGATCCTCTCTGCCCATGGCCAGCCTCGCAAAAAACATCAGCTTCTGTGTTGTAGATCTATACCATTTAGCGGAGACGGATACTGGCTTGTCCGGCCGCCTGGTACAATGTGTCATTGATCTAATGGCAAACAAAGTGATACAACACCCAACACCTCTCCATATATACAGTGTATCAGAAGTCGAACTGGCGTTCAGGTATCTTCAGAGTGGGAGAAATATTGGCCGCGTCCTAATTACTATCAAACCCACGGATACAGTACAGGTGAGAGTTTCTCGATGCAGTCTGAACTAAAACGAAGCAACAAACACACATATTAATGTCTTTGTTTTAGAAATACATCGTCAAAAAAAGCAACTGGACGTTTGATAAACGTGCAACATATCTAGTCTCCGGGGGTTTAGGTGGTATAGGCAGAGCTATTCTTCAGTGGTTAGCCTGCAAGGGTGCCAGATATATCATCGCACCATCACGATCTGGCGCATCGTCGCCAGATGCACGAGAAGTAATCAGATATCTGAGGGCCCGCGGCATTCATGTTGAATGCCCACAATGTGATGTCTCTTCGTTGCATTTACTCGATTCTGTCTTGAAAAGCCTAGCTAAAAGGATGCCTCCAATTAAGGGATGTATCAACGCTTCCATGGTACTTCAGGTAAATATTGCATAACCGGGGATAATAAGACTACATGATGTGCTGATCAATATAAAGGACTCTGTGTTTGAGAACATGGACTATCACCAATGGAAATTAGCCATCAAATGCAAAGCTGAGACTTCATGGAATCTCCATCGATTGCTTCCCCGTTCGTTGGAGTTTTTCATCCAGCTTTCATCGCTTTCAGGAATCTATGGAAGCATCACACAGTCTAGCTATAGTGCTGCTTGTACCTTTCAAGATGCACTGGCCCGGCATCGTGCCAATCAAGGGAAAGAGCCACGTCTCTCAACTTGGGCTGGATGTTTGAAGCCGGGGTAATATCTGCAAATAATACCTACCAGCAACAGCGGGAGCGATTATGTGACATGCGCAAGATCAGCAATGATGAACTCTTTGCCCTGCTGGATATTTACTGTGATCCATTGCCCACCAGATCCGAGTCGCAGCTCCTAGGGGGTGTAGTCACCTCTCTCCAGCAAATCGCACAGGGACTTTCAACTCCTGGGCCTGCCCAACTTCGTCCGCTCTTTGCGGGGTTTTCAACGGCATCTGCGGTCATACAGGATGAGGAGACAACCAATACGGGCAGCAAGAAAGATGCTACGAGCTTGTTCAAAGAAGCCAGGGAGCACGACAATCGTGCCTCTATTGTCATCCAGGCGCTGAGTTACAGGCTAGCCGGGGCATTAGCTATACATCATGATACTGTAGACAGCAGCCAGCCATTGAGTTATTATGGGGTAGACTCTCTGACAGCTACGGAGTTACGTAGTTGGTTTCGTTCTATTTTCAAAGCTGAAGTGGCTCTTTCTGACATTCTAGAACTAGGAACTACTGTTTCTACCATTGGAGACTTAGTAGCTAAGAGGAGTAAGCTTTAGTATTAGTATTCTACTGATAGAGACTTAAGATGACTGGGAAGACTTACTATATCAATTATAATTTATTACCAAAAACATTGTCTAATTCAAGTTATAAGACTATAGTTTATATTGTAATATGCTGATCTTATGACTGGGCAAAATTACATAGGTAAAGAGCAAACAGAATTAACTCCCTCAAATTAAGAGTATATACCTATTAATACCTTAAATATAGATAATTTCAACTTATTAAAATCCTGGGGTTAAATAACGGGTTACTCATCTATTAAAGGAAGCTTAAGTTTTCTATCATATAAAAGTAGCAATATCTTAGCTATAATTCTACCCTACGGGAAAAAAATTATAATGTCTTGGTTAAATACCCTCGGGTTGCTCGGAACCGAACAACGACAGAAGCTGAGCATAGATTAAACAATTAATCACCAAATTCGTATTAGTCCACGATAGAAATACAGAACGAGAACCATTTATCAAAGCAGGCACCCTCATAGCAGTTATTAGCCCGGCAATCCTCGTCTGCGTTTCCGCACCTCCACATTTTCGAGTTGCAACACTGCTTCCCAGTACCTAGGCAGGTGTTTTTACACGTGGGGCCACAGAGCCCATCCCATGCGCGCTCCGGCTCAACAACTGAGTAAGAAATCATTGTTAGTTTGTGCATTCCCCAGTTCATACCACGGCAATAGCTGGTAGGAGCATACATCCTTTGACACAGTAGATCATGTTTGGTTTAATAGACGCATTACAGTCCTTACCCAGAGTAGGATTCAAGCTCATAATCACCTCTACCGTAGTTTCGTATTTCTTTGCCAACGAGGAGCAGGTGTCACCGTTAATCTTGGATCCTGTCGTGGTCTTATATCGGCAATTGACCTCGCCAACACGAGTAATTGATAACAGCGACATCATCTTGGGCGACCAGGTCGAAGGCTGGCATTCATCAGCCAGAGCAATTCCGCTGAGTAGCATAGTCCCAAAAGCAAGGCATGCTGGTAACGAAGGCCCAACCATTTCGTCGTTTAGTTTCAGCGAGGGATGTTATGAAATCTGTCCGCGGAATTGAACGATATATGAATAAGCGCGCCGTACATGGTTCCAGGCAGTGTTCTTTTCGGGTTAGGCAAACTCTACAATAGTTGCGTGATGCCCGTGTTCCACGCCGTGTAGGAATCAAATTAACAACGCCACCAACGGGTCCACAACTTACGTTTTTATGCGCATAATTTTCGTATATGCTGCTTATTCGCAAGATGTGGCACAGGCCGGGGGCTTCTGTTGGTAAGATGCTTACTATCTTCTGTGTAAATTCGCAGCATGGGCATGAAAATCAAGTTCTCAAGTCCCTTACAGTCAGCGCCGATTCAGAAGGCCCCGTGATGAGTTTATTTCGTAGCGGCGGGTAAGCCTGTTGAGTCGCAGGGTAATTATTTTTGACATAGGGTTGTGCCTTTCTGATCTTGTTCCCATCACACAATGTGACACAAGCCGTCCGCAAGTCCATATCGCATTTGCGCTGCATGGCAACATAATGCTTACATATTAGGACCGAATCCTACATGTATGTACAAACCTTATTTCCCGCGTTTAGGGTAAGGACTTTCGACAGACATCACCTCATCATTCACTTTCACTTACCACAATCTTGCCCCAACACACAGCATCAGCATGCCGGCCAGAACCATGCAGGACTGTCCACGCGAGCTTCAGTTGGCTATTTTTGCCTTGTTGCCCTCAGGTGATCTTCTCTCTTTGAGCCTGGTCAGCAAAAGCCTTCACAGCTTCATCCAGCCGCTTCTCGTCGCCGACATCCATCTCGAATGGAAAAAACAACCAGATCATAACCTGCCGCCCGTTGCTACATTGCTCCGGACCCTCCTCGAAAGTCCTTATCTCGGCCAGTACTGCCTTAACCTGCGGCTTACTGGCATAGGCTTCAAGACACACCCCGTGGTACCGATGAGGAGCCCCCAGCACTGCCCGTTTCTGTACTTCCCTTGCCCGCGGCGGCTGAGCACATACGACTGATTGAAGCGCCCGGCACTAACACTTGATTAGAGGAGCTACAAGTTAGCGCAGTCGATGCCCTGGTAGCCCTGCTTATTTCCATACTCCCGAATTTAATTTCTCTCGAGCTCGGGCCCAATTCCACGCTTAAGAGTACCCGCCTTGGCAAGTTCCTTCGTCAGGCCATCACCTGCGTCGGAAACAGAAGCAGCTGGTTACCCAAGTTTCCCTCTCTGAAACATGTTGTTTTCGCCGGTAGGACCAACGAGTTCCGTCACTGCAACTTCAATAATGCCGCGGATATTCTTCCGTTCTTCTATTTGCCGTCTCTCCAAACCATATCCGTTTCAATCGACAATCCCGTCGCTTAGACATAGCCGCATTCAGATAACGCTACGCCTCCTTTACCATCCTCTCTGACATCCCTCGAGCTATTCAGATTGCGTAAGACTCAACTAGAACACCGACTTGCGCCACTCAAGTCGCTGAAGAAGTTGCACTGGCATTAGTTCTACCAGGAGCACTTGGATAGCCACGCCAGCACGGACATCATTGCGCTGGATGTAATAGCCCATACTCTGTGCCAAGTCCATGGCACATTGATGGAATTAACCATTAAGGCTGACACAGAGGCTAACGAGCTCTACGGAGGGTATAAGGATCCCGATGTGAAGACTCGGGGATCACTGCATAGCCTCACCCAGCTTGCTCAACTCAAATTCCTGCCCATCCCCTGGGCTTTCCTGATTGGGTTATCACCGGAAGAAGTGACAGGAAAGATAACGCATCTGGGAGTATCGCTCCCCTCTGGGCTCGAAGTGCTCGTAATAACGGGCGAACTGCTCTCTGTTGAGAGTTTTAACTGCCACGATAGTATTATTGTTAGAGCTATTGAACTTCTGCTTGCCGAGGAAGAAGCGCCGCTACGGCTCCCACCCCAATTAAAGCGAATCATCTTACCCTTGCCTTTATACATTTATACTCTCTTACCGGAACTGCAAACTAGAATTAATAACTTAAGTACCCAGTCTGGAATCAGGTTGGAGCTAGAGAACATTAGCAAAGATAGGTCGATAGATCAGTAGCATTAGCTCAACTGAACTCATTCATCCAATACAAGCAAGCATTCCAGATACACAAGCTCGTATTATGTCATTCTAGGTGCACAGTCCACAGTCTACATTACAAATGACCTCAATTCACACTCTAAGCCCAACAGCCTCCCTAGAAGTCTCAGATCTTGTAGGTCGATTCTCTGGTAAGAAACACATTGGTATCTGATCAATCTCCCGTATGCCGCCGGCCAAGTTCTGCAAATCATAGTCCTTTTTTCTGGCCTGTCAATGGATCATTCGTATTGGATGAGTGGTTTATTTTTGTTTGCAACAAGAATAGGTCCTTCTTGGCACCACATGATTACAAAAACCGAAGGCATGCATCATCTCAGTGTAGTCAGTATCGAATTTTCTGCTTCCGTAGTTGCTTAATTGTTTGTTTAGAATCTGCCTTTTCTTTTCAGAGGAAGGCATAATCACCTTGCCCACTCCATGCGCCAAGTAGTTGCTCTCATCGGTTCACGTTTATCAATCTTTCCACAGAATCTGCGAACCGCGCTGTACGACCCTACATATAGGATTCTTATCTGGTTACTACTGGACTAGAATGGCTTTCAATTGTCGTTTCCTTGGCTTGGTGTTGGCCCTGGGGCTAGCCTTGTTTTGCCAGGCGCTACACGCATTTGACTTGAGCGAGCGGCGTGACCCTCATGGACCTCTGGAGATGCGTCTTGACTACGGATTGGCCAGCCGAGACGGAAGGAATTGGGAGGGTGGGCACCAATGGGTCTTCTCGACTCACATCACGTTCAATGGCCCCGTCACAACAATTACTGACGGCCAGCTTAAGAAGTTGGCCGACGCGGCCTACGAGGAAAGTAAGTGGACATTCAGCAATACGATCTCACCATTGACAAGAAGCTTCAAAAGCCGAAAATGCAGCCGGGAGTCGTGACAATACTAGCATTTGGGAACGAAATCATCTTGTCCAGTTCGCAAAAAGGACCAGCGGCGTTTATCAACGAAGTCGCCGAGAGCCCCATCAGGCAGCAAATGGAACTCGGCCGGGCCGTCTTCATCGACTTCAACATCAATTCTAACCCCGCACAGCAAGACCATAGGAACGGCAGGAAGTGCGGCGAAGTCACGGCGTTCCACCAGTACTACCAGCTACACGCCCAACCGCTTCAGGAACGGACGCCGTTGGCCCGCGCAGGCACGGTGCACAGGATCAAGAGCGAAGGAAACCAGCTTAAACTGATTGACCCGTGCGGAACCAAGGAAGAGGCAAGTATCCAGCTGGTCTGTCGCACAGCTTACGAGGTAATGCTACTGTTGCTGACTGCTACTACACAGAACCGTTGGGGGTGCAACCTTATGATGTTGAACCCAGATGGGCCCGGCAAAATTGTCAATTACCTTCCCGAAGGTCTTCAAGGCTATTAGGGGTTACTATATTGGCTGATGTTAAAAGTACTACTTCCCCACTCAAATTAGGTGTATAATCAGTGGAAATATCACTTGTCTAATAATCGTGATGAACCGTGGCAGAATAGATTCCTATCTTTAAGATTATAGTTATTTAGCAGGCTTGCCTACGCCTGCTTCCTTTTGCTAAGTATAGATAGCGAGGGTACTTCCTACTGTTTATAATTATATAGGCCCCTGCGCATAGGGATACACCTGAAGTTATCTCGATTAATATAATTTCTCTTAGCACAGCCTTTAGAGTATATCCTGCACCTGACCGTCTTCCTTAGATACAGAGCAATCCCAGAGAGGGGATCGTTATATAAATGTAGCAGGTTATTACAGAACAAGTTACATAATGGCGCATTTGCTGCGGCTGGTTGCTCGGTCGAGATCTTGCTCGCCTATCTCCTTGTTCGACCAGCCACCTGTGCCGTTTACATCGCCAGCGTCGCTAGTGCTGCCACGCTCATATTCTCTAATCTCCCTAACAATATCGTAAAATGCCTTCTCGACATTGGCTCCTGACTTGGCCGAGGTCTCGATAAAGCGGCAGCCGAATTGGCGCGCGAGCTGCTCGCCCTCTGTGTCCTATGTCAGCGTTGTTGCCATGCTATAACGAGCTTTTTGTAGGTGATACGCACCTTCGATTAATACCGCGCGCTCGCCCTCAAGATCGCACTTGTTGCCGACGACGATGATGGGGAAAGAGTCCTTTTCCTTCACCCTCAGGATCCGGTGCTGGAATAACTTGATTTCCTCGAACGAGTGCTTTGAGGTGATGCTATAGACAAGCAGGAATCCCTCGCCTGGGCGTATGAAATCCTCCCGCATGGTCATGTACTCTTCTTGGCCTGCAGTGTCAAAGACATCGAGCAGAACGGCCTTATCATCAATGATGCATTGCTTGCGGAAGGAGTCTTTTTGCTACAAATCAGCTGGGCGCTCTCTAGTTTGGGACTTGTCATGCAGGCGTACCTTCGATTGTAGGGTCATAGCTGTCGACAAAGGCGCCTTGGATGAACTGGAGGGTCAGGCATGATTTACCGACAGCACCGCCGCCGACGACCACCACTTTGCACTCATGGGAGGACTTTTTTGCCATTGTGCTCCGACAGTGCTTCTCTAATCGCGAGTCTGCGTGTGTGCGTGCGCGCACGTGTGTGTTGAAAAGGCCGATAGAGAGTTGTAGTCCGTTCGCAGGCTGGAAATCGTGCACAGGTGCGACTCTTGCGCGACTGTCGTTAGGGCAGATACAGAGCCGAGGCTAGCGGGTCGAATCAAGAAGGTGCGGTGCTGGTGAACGGGTGGTCGATGGGAAGCGGTCACAGGCATGAGATAGGAACAAGCGATGCTGGAGCGACGGGTTGGCCTAAATTCTCCTGTAGGCTTAAATGTCAGCAGTGGAGCAGATGTTAGTGTCAGACCAGGACCTTTTTCAAGGCCAATCCATAAGCTAAATTAACTTTACATATCAAGAAACAATAGGTTGCCTGAATTCCCTTTGTACTTAAAGAAATCGATCGTCAGTTACATCCAATTTTCACTTTCCTATTTAATCTTCACTTTTCTATTTAATCTTCACTTTCTATTCAATCTTCACTTTTCTATTCAATCTTTACTTTTCTATTCAATCTTCACTTTGCTATTTCATCTTCACTGCGCTATTCAATCGAAGACCGAAACGTTAGACCCAAGATCAAAAACAAAACCAGAATTAAACATTGAAGATGCAATTCACCACAGTTACTATCCTCCTTTTCTCGGCCATTGCTGGCTATGCCCAAGCTCAACCTGTCCCTGGCCAATCCATGAGTTCATTGAACGGAGCCTTGACCTGCACGTCTTACCGTGTCATGCCAAACAAGAAGGTCTCACTTCCATGCAATAAATTAATTGAATGCAAAGCGAAGATAAAGACGACCACATCGGTTCCAAGTGGCACTCACCCGGATACCAAGGCGCTTTGGGCAAAAATGGCCGGCATGTGCAAGGAGAAATGTTCTTGCAAGTAAAGATGATCTCGATACAACAATACTGCTTTGCTAAGCGTCCCGGCTGTTAACGTTGATAACATCACATGCGATCTTTTTATTCTTGAACACCTTCGGATGGTTCTTGCTGTAGGGCAATGGGCGATAGCTGGAATGGGGGTACGCAGTGTCTATTTGTTTCCTGCTCTGGTTGTGGCAGCTGCGACTAGACTGCATGGTATGATCCTTGGGATATATAATAGATATGCCAGTTTAAAAGTTTCTGCGCTATTAGTCAGCTGCATTTCGAATCAAAATTAAAACCTTCTTAGCTTTGTACAGAACATAAATTTATAGTTGAATACTCACTTATTGAACGAAGTATAGGATAATATATATTTATAGTCGTAAGAGCTCAATGTCTAAATTAGGGGCGTGCGGCCAGCGCTTAGGGGTAGGGTCAGGTCAGGGTCAGGTCTAGGTCCAGGTCCAGGGTTAGGTTCTCATATATCTAGGGTTAGTAAGTTTGGTAGGCAGGCTGGCCGGGGGGAGGGAATAGTCCCGGGTCTATCTCTAGATCTCTAGAAGGAGAAAAGAGAAGGGAAAAGATAGCTCTAATATATATAGCTTATACTAGCTAGTAGCTAATAATTAATTTTATATAGGAAATTTTTCAGCACTTATATAATATAGATATATTAATAATTAAAATAAATACTAGCTAATAATTAATAAAGTAGTTTTAATAATAATTATAATAAGCTAAAAAGTAGAAATAATATAAAGTAAATATTTATAAGTTAATTTAATACTAATATTAATATATAAATTTATAAGTTTTATACTTTAGTAATATATATATTTTAAGATTATTTTCTTTAATAGTTATTAAGTAATAAAGTTAATAAGTATAAGTTTAATTATTATAGCTAATAATAAAGTATATTAACTTATAGAGGAGTTAGTTAGTAGTAATTATTAACTACTTATAATATTATTACAGCGAAATTGCCCCTATTTTTACCGGATTTAGCTATTATTCTTATCAGCAGATTTACTCAAAACCTCCCACCGCTTTAAGCCCTACTATTCCAATAGACCCTTGTTAGAACCTCCGTAAGTACTACTACAGTACTATTATTCAGCTCTACTATAGCACCCCGCTAAGCAAGCATTTGCTCAGTTGCTAAGAAGTTGGTCCCTGAGCTTCATGAGATACTGGTCAAGGTTCTAAAATAATTAATTTTATTGTATAATTAGCACCTGGTAGGCCTACTATAAATACTATACCTAGTTATTACTATAAGACTTACTCCTATTCTTTCCTCCCTTTCTAAAATTACTTCCCTGTCTTTCTAATAGGCTCTTTATTTTCTATATTATCCTTTACTTTTTCTTTTATTATAATTACTTTCTAACTCTTTAATATTTATATTTTTACTACTTTAAAATTATAGTAGGACTATAGTATAGCTCTTACTATATATTTACCTCCTAATCTAGACTTAGAATATTCTAATAAGTCTAATACTAAGAGTATTTTTAATAATAATAGTTATAAGAGCTCTAAGTATGATGCGCAAGGTGGGTGACACGGACGAGGCCGCACGTAAGCCGCATATGCCCGAAAAGAATTTTACCCATCCGCATGATACATTGACCCCAAACGTTCATTTGATGTGGAATGATTGACACTAGTCAGACATGGTCACCGAGGTTTCCCGAGGCAGAATCGTGCCTTGGGTCTGTTGTTGGCAACGGAACTACGGAGAGAGAGACGTCTGATCAATGGTAGGGAAAAGCTTCTGCTTTCCCCGTTTTTTCTGTGATCTCTTTTCCCAGGCTCTCTTATTACTTTCTTCCCCCATCGGCTGCCAGATGCATTGGCTACCTGGAACTATAATCGATCAAGATGGTTAAACTTTTGGGAGCCTGCTTAGCAGGCGCGATTCGCTTTGCTGCCCAGGCACTTGCGGATCGCACCTCATACCGACTTCTTTCCATGCCTGTCAAAGGTCTGCTCCCAAGGGACACGGTAGACTTTGACGCCGATGGTCTTAACTTTCTCAAAATGATGGCCGCCGTGGGAGACTCGTACTCCGCGGGTATCGGTTCCGGGTCTCCGCTTGAAAGAAGCTATCATGGTAAATACCAGTCTGGGCCAATTCATGTACAACTTTTACAACAATTAGGCCAACTAATCACAAATCATTGTCGTAACAGAATGGAACTGTCGGAGATATGATCTATCCTACCCCTGGCTAATCAACCAAGATCCCAGGCTCGGACCTCCAGAAATGAGAAGCTTCCAGTTCGAGTCGAGCTCCGGTGCCGTGACACAGGATGTAATTGATAAACAGATTTCCCCAGCAAGTCATCTTGCTCTCTGCTGGTAAGTCATAATCTTGGCTTCTCACACCAACTGTGGGTCCGTTTCTAAGTCGCCACCCTAGTCAACCGCCTACCCCCCTCAACCGCCTACTTTTTATATTCTAACCTCCCTCTTTTCCTTATGTATTACTCCGTAATTACTCGTATAATTTTTATTCTTTTTAATTATAAATAATATTATTCGAATTATAAATATCTGAATATTCTGAATATAACCTCCAGTAGGCTATCTATAAGGTAGAATCTGATATTTTATAGTAGAAGGCTTATAAATACTAGGAAATTCCTAGGATAACCCTCTATAATTATATATTAGGTATAAAAATACAGATAATAGAAGTAGAGACCTAGTAGTAGCTCTTAATAATTCAGAAAGCCTGTTTAATAAAATAGATACTTATCTAAGACTTAATTAGCTTCTCTCTAAGTTATACCAGGATTAAAGAGATTATCTAATTCCTCTTATATAAAGAGAGTAATCTTAATTCTATTAGTAAGTATTAGATAGAGGGATTTTTATACTATAATCCGGAGGTTAGAACTCTTTAAGGTAAAAGATTTAACTTCTTATATACTAAGGGGGCTATAGCTAATAAAGTAAAGAAGTTCTTTATACTTAAATATATTCCTAAGATCTATAAGATCTCTTCTTATAATTATTAGAATATAGATAAAGTTAGGATAATAGAAGGAATAGAAGATAATAGCTTAGTTCTTAGATTATTTTATAAGAATTAAACTATTCTAATATAGTTTAGTTTATACTTTTAGACTTTAATAATTAAATATATTAGTATAATAGATTAGTATTTTAAACCTCTTATTATATTTAAAGATAAGAGAGTTTAATAGTAATAGTTTTTTAATAAATTAAAATATTTAAAAGAGTAGAATTTTATAGTTTTTAAAAAGGGTTAGATTTTTAATAAGATTATATTAAAATAATTATAAAAAGTATTTATTCTATTAACTAAATCTATAAAGTCTAGCTAGTATTTATTTATTATTAATAACTATAAGAGTTATATAATTATTAAATTTATATAGGAATACTTTAAAAATTAGATCTAGTTTTTATTTCTTCTATTATATTTATTATATATATTATAGCTATTTAATTTATCTATTTTTTCTACTTTAAAAAGAGCTTATTATTAGTATCTCTTATAATAATAAATATAGATAGATTTATTACTTATTAGAAAAGTAATATTTCTTAAGTATTATTATCTAGCTAGATAAATAGTCTTAATATATTTAAATATATTAGCTAGCTAGAAATTATCTAGAATATAGCTAATTAATATTATAATTTCCTTATTAAATCTATATATACTATTATCTTAATATATCTTTTAGATCTAGCTATTAATACCCCTAGCTATATTAGTAATTAGATTAAAAAGAAAAAAAACTATAATAACTACTTTAAAAGAGAGTTACTAGCTTTATAGTTTAATATAAGATTTTATATATAAGAAGAAAATAGATCTAATAATTTAATTATTATTCTATAAGATCTATAAGGATCTTAATAAATAGTAAATATAGTTATCTATCTTAAATACTAAAAATATATATCTTAAGGAGTTAAATAAGCTTCTATAACTAAAGAAAAGATATACTATTTATCTAGATCTAAATAAATACTTTATTAAGGTATCTAATATTATTAATATAAGGAAATAGTATAAGGATTAATTAGATACTAAGATTTTAGCTTAGAAATTAGAAAATTATATCTTTAAAGAGCTTTACTTTATCTGGTAACTTGAATAGCTTTATCTAAAATTTATAGATTTTTTTATATTAAGAAAGATAAAGTTGTATTATATAATTCAATCTGTGAAAGTAGGCAGTTGAGGGGGGTGGGCGGTTGACTAGGGTGGCGACTTAACACTTTGCTCCAAGGTGGCAACGACGTGGAGCTTACCAACGTCCTGAATCAGTGCATATACCAATGGGCTGCATTCAACCCTGCATAAGTCGCCATATGCAAGATGGCTGCGTTGAAGAAAGAGCCTTGGGCCGAATCGATTGATTTTGAAAAGTACGGCCGCGGCTGCGAGGGCCAGATTGATGCTTCGATGCAACTTATCAACAGCCCCTGGTTCAGCTAACAGCTAACAGCTACCATTGAAGCTGCCTGAAAATAATAAATTGTCTAGTAGCACTGACTAACAATTGACCAACGTCTACAGTGGCGTGATCTATTATACTGGGTAAGCACGTTGTCCAATTTTTAATTGCTGTTTCATTCAAGAACCGTGCGAATTAATACCACACGCTAGATATGCAAAGTTCTTCAGCGACACTCTTGACACCGATTCCGGCAAGGTCACATGGCAAACATGGCTGATTGTGAGCTTCCCTCATCCAAAGTTGACGTCTGCTTAATTGTGAGATTTAACCAATGCAATCCTGCGACAGAAAGCGTATAACGCGTTCCAAAAGCCCGAATACCTTGGCTACAACCGTCGTTTGGAGCTGAACGGCCTGGGCGATCGCGTGAACTCAATGATTGTAACACAACCTCCCTTATCACTTTTGACTACCTATACCGAACTTTGAATCCTGACCAGAAGCCGCACCGCGATAGGAGCAAGCTGTAAAAAAAGCCGGGCCAAAAGTCCAGTTTGTTAATTACGACCACCTCGTTCAGCGGTATAACAGGCGAGTCTGCGAGGTGGGTGTGGACGAGAGTACAAAAGAGTCTAATAATAGGTATGTACGTATTGTGGTCAGTCGGGATGTCTAATGTACTGACATTCTTCTGCAACAGGCCTCAGTTGATGTTTTGGAAGCTTGGTGCCTTAGATTTGTTTGGTTCGAATTCCTGGAAACGAAGCGTCAATCCCCATATGAATGGTGCTTTTGGCGGTAGTATAAATGAATTTGCAAGGGTCGTAGAATACCTAGAACCTGGGATCCAGCTTGCGCATCACGACAAGGTCACCGAAGACGACAAGTCGAAGTTTATACAAGAATCAAATACGTTCATTGCCCAAGAAGACGTGAAGGCTGCCGATTTTATCGAATGGCCTAACCTGTTGCCTGACGGGTAAGAACGCCCCTTCATCCCTGCAAATTTTCAAACTTGTTCCTTGATACTAACTCACTCATCTCAGGTACGGGAGAGTATTTCACCCTCAAGTCCTGCTCCACAAGCTTATTGCAAACCTAGTCCTTTTCGAGATCACGAACAGACACATCCAGGAGCAAGATATCAAACCGAGTCCGGAGTTTGGAGCCTATGGCCTCTTGCCCGCTTTCTAACGGAGGAGGATCGTATATATTGAAATACAAAAAGACGGAAGCCGGAAAAGAAATCGGTGGCTGCACTAAGCTCCGCATCCTCCCCGTTGGCGACTCTATCACCGTCGGTCTCATGAGCGAACAGAAGGGAGGTGATGGGGACGGATACCGGAGGCAACTAAGAGACAATTTGTCAAGTGGGTACCTAATTCACTCGTATGAACCCTCGCACGGCGAACCGAGGCTAACCAAGTGCTTTCGTTGTAGAAAACCAGGTTGTCTTCGCTGGTACAGAAACGATTGGTACTATGGACGACGGCTACTTTGTGAGTTCAAGCCCGGGGGTTATATCCAAGCACTTAGCTAATGCAACTGTTGTGGGAATAGGCAGCTTGGTCCGGAAAGACGATTTAGTACATCTCGGACAATGTTGGGTCCTCGCTAGAGCACCGCCCAAATGTCATTCTCCTAGCGGCAGGGACCAAGGATATGCACCCCAAGGGTAGCACCTCTACTGAAGGAAACGACCCCAAGCAGGCTTCCGAACGGCTGGGCAAGTTGATTGATAAGATGATCAAGACATGCCCCGACGCGACCATTCTTGTCGCGATGATCATCAACACCTGCAACGACGATCAATCACCCCGCACCAAGGAGTTCCAATGGCTGATCCCGGAGGTGGTCAAGTCACGCAAGGGCGATGGGAAACACGTGCTTGCCGTCGACTTTACGTCGTTCTCGTTCTCGTTCTCAACGAGCGATCTCCAAGACTGCATCCACCCGACGAACAACGGGTACAAGATTATGGGTGATTACTGATACAGCTTCATCAGCCAGATCCCCAAGGGTTCGATCAAAGATCCCGAGGGATCCGATCCGAGCCGTGACGATGGTGCCGGTGGTGCGAACGGTGGCATCGACAAGAACATACCCGCACCCAATTGGGGCAAAAGCCCCATCCAGGTCACATCCAAAAAGACTCTTGCAAATACGATCGACTGGGCGACGGGCGGTCAGAAGAGGAGCGCCTCGTGCCCGGACAATCCCCAGTGGAAAGGGGCTGGCCAAATTGCTATCGGTAGCATAGGCCACAACGGTGACTGGAAGTACAAGAAAAATTGGGTAGAGCAAGGGGAGGTTGCTTCTGGTCTGGGCTGGGAGAACCGCTACGTCCGGTTGCATGATATGAATGGTGATGGAAAAGTGGGTAAGTTTTATCCTATAGGTACTCTCGTATGGTATAGACAAGAGAAGACTGACGCCCTGGGATGAACAGACTATGTCTTCGTAGATCCTAACAATGGAGAGATTCGATGCTGGCTCAATAATCTCCCCAAGCCTTGGTCACCAGCCGGAAATAACAACAGTATCATTGGTAGTGGCGCAGGGCCATCAAAGACAGTATACCTTGCTGTACGTTTCTCTCTGATAGTATTTCTTATTTGCTTCCAATTCAAGCTAACAATCTCTACCGTTAGGACATGAACGCCGATGGCGTAGGTTACCCCAGCAATTCAGAGAATAACATGATCCTTGGCTAACATATCTTTCAGATGGACGACTACATGGTCGTCAATGAGAAAGACGGATCGGTACGAATTTGGTGGAACTACGGCCCGGACGACAAGTGGGGCAACAGATGGAAGTTTGTCGATGGCGGTCAAATTGCGTCGGGTGTGCCCCATGCCAACCTCAAGACCTTGCGCTTCCCGGACATCAACAGCGATGGCAGGGCCGACTATGTGTACATCGGGCAAGGCGGGTCTCTCAAATACCACATGAAAATAGGATCACCGAGGACAAGATGTACTCTTTGAGGCCATGGGTGGCATTGCTACAGGAGCTGTTAGTGACATTTCGAAATTGGTATTTGCCGTTGTGAGTTTCGCCTTTTTCATCGTGACTGGAACAAAGCTGATAATAGTTTTTCTCAGATGAATGGCGATAGACGCGATGGTATGAACTGACTCTTCACCCCGGATCCCCGTTATATGTTTTACTGTGACTATCGCGCTCGAGATTATTTAATCTGGGGCAACGACGGCGGCCTCACCGGTTTCCTTAACAAGCAAACCAAAAGGGAGGGCGTTCCCATCTATGTGAACCAAGGCCCAGCAAAGACCATTGCTAATGGAATCCACAAAAAGCCCAGCGAGATCCGCCTGGCATACATGGATGGCGATGGAAAGGATGATTACGTTTTCATCGGAGATCATGGCGCTCTTTTTGTCTGGTACAACCGTGGAAGCGCGGAGGATAACATCAGGCGAGATTGCATCCACTTTGCCGACGTGGACGGCGACGGCCTTGATGACTATGTGCGGCATGATCCCAAGTCGGGCAGCCCGATAGTGTTGTGAGCTCATATTCTACCGCACCCTTCCCCGAGGCGTTGTTTATTAACTGGCGTCTCCTATTCCTCGAAGCATTAACAAAGGGACCAACTCCGCTGATCCTCTCGGCTGGGGCTGGAGCCCGCTGAATGCGGGCAACCCAATTACATCCGGCGCGGCACCCGCCTCTCAAGTAGTCTAGGGAGACATCGATAGGTAGGTTATTTGTATGTACTCGCGATAAATGGGGATGGCTAATGTTCTTTTGCTAACAGTGATGGATACGATGACTACCTCGACCTAGATCCCCAGACTAGTGCACTCAAAGCCTACCTAAACAAGGGCGAGGACAAGGGAACTGAAATATACGGCTGGAGGTTTGAACTAATTGGAGAAATTGCTCCTGGCCCTGGACCGGGACATAGAGTTCGAATTGCTGATATCGATGGCGACGGGGTGAGTGCTCTTCCAAACTCTTCAATACAGACCAGGAGCTGACTTTGCGTGTCTCCATAGCGAGACGACTACATTTATCTCAAAGACAATGGCGATACAACAATATACCGGAATATATACAGCGCTGGCAACAAGGGAAACAAGTATGAGCCACTCCCTGACGCAGATGCGTCCGGTATTGGCCAATCTCTTGGTGAGATTCAGCTAGTCGATATCAACGGCGATGGCAAAGCCGATTATGTCTGGAGCCGAAAGTTGGACGGCCGAGTCCATGTCTGGTTCAACGACTACCCCAAGAAGCCTACCTAGCGAGACGGCGGTGAGGTCGCAGAGGGTTACGGCACATCGGTGCCAACATCAAGTACGCCAAGCTGACGACAAGCGGCCGTGCGGACTGTGTGGCCATCGACCCCGAGCAAGGATCCATTGCCGCGTGGGTGAACGGCTTTGCCAACCCAGACGTCAACCTCGACACACCAGACCCATCCAAGAACGAGAAGATGTGCTACAACTCGGGTCAAACATCCTCGTATGGAAAGATCGAGGCTGCCGCGGAGTCATTCTGCCGGAACCTTGGCGATGACAAGAAGGGTCCCGTGTTCTCCGACTTTTACAAGGAAGCAAAGAAGACACCTCCCGGGAACTACCACTTTATCATCGCGTTTGAAGTGTTTGAAGGCTGCAAGTGGACATTCTCGCATACCGAGTGTATGCGATACTTTAAAGTGCCCATGGACAGTTGCAACTGCTCTGAACAGGGCGATAAGCAGGGAGGTACAGTGAAGAATAACTGTATATATGCTCGGATCGACCCCAACTATGGGATCTAGGAATAGAGCTCGAACGATACGCCACTAGGAGTGTATATAGAAGTACAAAAAAAAAGCTTGTACCAGCGATCTCTTCGAACATTTGGTTTTGGTACTGAGACTTTTAGCCAGAAAAGGGGATCTCTTATATAAAATCAACACCTAAAGTTAATATAGCTTAAGGCTTATATTATTTACAATAAATAGTATACTCCCAGGCTATAAGGTAGACCAAAAGTAATTAAATGTCTTGGTAATAATTTAGAAAGGGTATGGAGTGCGAGCTCTAGGGTAGAAAGGGGTTTGTAGAGAGGGGTAAGCTTTCCCGACCCACGACATTAGACCCATTCTGATGCTAGCTCCACAGCACAAACATAGTTTAAAATGACCCCCGCTTGCGTCCGCTCACAAGTCCGCTCCCGAGTCCGCTCCAACGTTTATATATACCAAGTTCTTAGCATCCACTAGTACAAAGTTCCAAGTGGCCCATAGATTCGCGTTTAGCCATGGGTTTAACTTAATCCACATCACGTAATAGTAGGCAGCGAGAGGAGACATCTAGCCAGCTCTGCATTAAAGCTAGCATTACTGAATCCACAGCCCAGCCGAGATGGACCAGCGGAAAACACACCTTGTCAAGCGGGCATGAGAGCGGGATATAGAGCGGACATACTTGAAACTAGACATCTCAAAAGCCTCCACTATAAGCAATATGAATATTAGCCATCGGTAGAATGGAAAGAGAGGAGTCTGCGGCCGGTCAGCATTATCCCACCTACACTATGTGAGAAAAAATTAAGTCAGTCAGGATCTATGCCTTGAAACAGATTACAAGTGTAAATTGGGCGGACATAAATAAAGTTGGTTTACTAAGGCGGTGTATGTCACCCAACGCACAAGTAAGCAATAAGTCAGTACAACAAGGCGATAGCAATATCGACTAAATGGACAAAAGTCTAGATTTTGATCGTCCCAAGCCATTCGTTATGTGAATAACCACCTTATACCACTACAAAGTCTCTAAAGAACTAGCCTGTTGATTACTACTAAGAGCTGTTCAGTCCAGCTGTTGTAATATAGCGTCATGGAGGAACCCCCCCTGAATGATCGATGATAAATTAAGGTGCCCCAGCCAACTGTCGTCTGCGCCCACGTCACCTAGATGACCGTTCGCAAGTTCACAATGCCCATTGATAGTCATAGCCTCTTTGTTTCCCAAACTCGTCGCCTGCTCTGTTAAAGCTCTAACCCTAAATTCTTTAGCCCTAGTGGCCAGTGTTTGAAGAAATTCAGCTTTGGGGCCCACGATCTCCGCATCAAAACCATTCCAAGGAGCCACCTGATCGTCGATGCTTTTCCAAGCGCGCTCAGCATTTGGGCTAAGCGGCCTAATGAAAAGATGATATAGTATATAGAGCTTGATGTTATACTGAGTATAGGCCCTGGACAAAACGGCGTACTTCTTTAGCAACTCATCGGTATGTAGGGAACGAACGAGATCCATGACTTCAAGTGCCTCGGCCATATTCTCCTCCGTTATAAATTGGTCGGGTAATGTCCCAGATCTTCGAATCTGCCATTTCAACCGTGAATCGAAGTCCAGCTTTCGCAGCACAAACCGTGAGACGAGTATCATGTGGCGCTGACGGGGCACGACGAGTTTGGCGTGGTGGATGTATTTGTTGACAACGTCTCTGCCGCGCGCCATGATCTGCTGCCGGACATCTTCCTGAGAGCTTTCCGCCGATGAGTGGGCAGTAGACTCTCGGATAGCGGTGAAAGCCTCAATATTGATGAGTGCGGGTGTCATGCCCGTCCACCCCTCCCGTGGCTGTGGCAGGCTGTCCATATCTGGATACAGGTCTTCGTCATTAACATTTAGTGGTAGGTCAACGGAAGGAGATTGGACGCTATCACATGCACCCGGCAAACCGTAGTCTTCATGAGCGCGTCTCTCAAAGACATTGAGGCACCATCATATCCTACGTCGAATTTCTGCACGGAAAGGTGGCATCCCCAGACGCCCACCATCGACATGAAACCCGAGCGAGCGAGCGGCACGCATGGCGAGACCGTTGACAATCCAAGTCCCTTTCCCTCGATGTTGAACATTCAATGCACCGATGTAAACGGTCAGTGCTTTGATAGTTGTATCTGAGGGCATGTCCAAGAAATTCGAGTGGGCCAACGCCTGCTCAAAGCCGTGTTTCAGGGCTAGTGCGCCTTGGACGCCATCTTGATGCAATATTGTTTCCATTTCTCGAGCTTCTAGAGAAGCGCAGGAAGCGAAGTATATAGCGAAGCACAGTGCAAGGTTCTCGGCTGAAGCCGAAGAAGGATCTTCGATGGTGCTGAACACGATGATCTCATCCGTGGGAACATGAAGTATCTTACAGCTTGCACATTCCTCCACAACTTCGACATATTGTCTCCATAGGAAAGCTGCTACACTCTTGGCCGGATGAAGATCATATGGGGGATGAAGCATGCCAGGCACGGACAGTACCCCTAGAGGGTTGAAGGGCGAAGAGCTCTTCATAGACAGAGGGCTCGTCTTGACAGGCGATATTGTCAATGCAGTGCGCGAATGATTTCGTTCTTCATTGACGACTCTTGATAAAACATCATCACTAAAGTAACGACTTGCCGCACCTTCTTGGAGCAGGATGTCAGCTTGGTGAATATGGTCCCCAGATGCGTCCTGCCGTTCATGGGGCAGGTGACTTAATGTTAGCTGGGCTTGATGATCTGCTGGCCGGGCACTTTGCGGTTGATCGAGGTATGAGACAGTTAAGGAGGTCATCCTTCCTCGTAGTAGCCACAGTGCTCAATGCCTTCTCCAGTTCAGCAATCCTTGCAACCATACCGGCCTTCAGCCCTCTCTTGATGCCGCGTGGAGGTTGGATGCCTATCGGTAGGTAGATGCACCTTATTCTGGTCTTTTGGCAAGCGGAGCATGGCTCTCTCCTATCGCAGCGAACTTTACGGCGGTTACATGGCTGGCAAGACCGGACCGCTCTAGGGGCCAAGCTGATGCTAGGACCGGCATCCGCAGCCGAGGCCGGATCTCGACGTAGATCTAAGAAGCGATCTAACGCTGGCATGGTAGGCGTTGGTGGAGTGGGTTCAGAAAACTGGTGCTGAGACTTGTTTGACGGAGGGCAGATATGTGCATGTTTTGACGGACTCGGCTGACTCTACTCGGGGCCGAGGATCGTTTTAATGTCGGCCCAGTATTACCCTCACTATTTTCCAAATTGTGTGCGCATCTTGGCAATATCACGAGGCCCCCTCATCTCGGCACCCTGGAAGTACATGAGAAACCGGAGTGGAGGTCCGCATGCATCGGTGAGATGGGGGGTAGCGTCGGTCTCGGGATGTAAACGAGCCGACGGGGATTATCATCTAGTTAGTTATCACTTAACCGTGGAAAATTTCGAGGGATTGCCTGCCAATCTGATTTCCAGCTTTAAGTAAGCTTGAGTCATCTTCCGGTCCACTCGGTATTTCCTCGTCACTTCGACTTGCGCTTACCTTATACCAGGACTGCGCTCCCAATGTGAAGTTTGAGTGTTGGCTGCCGAAATTAAGCATGACAGAGTGATGGTCATTTTCTGTGGGCAGTGCCTTGCTTTGCTTGATCGTAATGGCTGTCATTGGTAGGGAATCAGCCATCACACCGCCATCTGAATGACTTAGCTCAACCAAGAGATTGAAGGAGACGTAGATACCAAACGGGCCCTTGAAGGGCGTTTATGCCCAACTTCCCAACACGATGGAAACGGGGTCTGCAGGCATGCGTAGTAGGTACCTAGCTCAGCTTCTGCGTAGAAGCTTCCATATAAGGTTAAGCATGCGTTTGATCGAAATACTCTCAATGTGTAAGCAATTAAGTAATGGCTTACCTCCACTTAGTGTGTTCTCATAGTCACGGGTCAACGTCTCGGCGACAGATGTACGGATTTTCGGTCACGGCCGCATTTCGCGCATCGGCGTTGGATAATGTATGCAATCTGTCGAAACCCAGCAGGATTAGTAAGACGGGTGGTCACTTTCATCCTTTGGTAAGGAAATAAACATATATCAAGGAAGAGGCCTACTGCTGCACGGCGGAAAGATAGCCGCGATTTATACCTACTGGCTTGCCATTCATTTCTACCACCAAGAACAAAACGTCCGATATTCCATTGCAATACCACCATGGCCACTAAAAGCGAGTTTCAGAGTTACAATCCAGCGACCGCCGAACATATTCAAACTTTTGCCGAGTTATCTGACGCTGAGGTCGATGCTGCTCTCCAAAAGGCAAATGACACGTACAAGAATGTCTGGCGTCCTTTGCCAATTGCCGAACGAGGCCGTCTGATGGCCAGAGTCGCCGCTCTCATGCATGCGAGAGAGGACTGATGAGCTCGCCAAGTGTGCTGCTAGAGAACTTGGCAAACTTATTTTTGAGCTGAAGCTCGAGGTCGGTTGGTGCGTCGACATGTTCGAATATTTTGCAGCCGAGGCGGAAAGGCTCCTTCAGCCAGAGGTTATTGCCTCCAACCCAGGGTGCGAAATATGGTCAGAGCCTGTCGGCGTCATCCTTGCCATCGAGCCTTGGAACTTTCCATATCTTCAACTGGCCCGTGTCACTGCTCCGCAGCTCCTGGCTGGAAATGTCTTGATAGCGAAGCCTGCTCCCAGTGTTCCAGAGTGTTCCCTCAAGTTTGCGCAACTATTTGCCGACGCTGGGGTTCCAGAAGGTGTCTACACAAATATATTCGCCAATGTCGCACAGTTGGGAGGTCTCTTGGACGACTTTAGGGTCCGTGGAGTCACATTTACAGGCAGCACTCGAGCCGGTGCCGCCGTCGCTGAGCGCGCTGGGCGCAATGTCAAGAAAGCCGTGCTTGAGCTGGGAGGTTCCGATGCGCTCATTATTCTTCCCGATGCCCCCCTGGATCAAACTGTCGCTACCGCTGTAAACTCTCAAATGTTCAACACGGGCCAAGGATGTGCCGCCGTCAAGAGACTTATTGTCATTGGCGCGGAGAGAGGTCGTCATGCCACTGAGGCTGTAGTAAGAGCGTTTGCTTCACTCAAACCAGGTGATCCAAGCGATCCATCGACTACCCTCGGACCAATCTCCTCCGAGAGAGCTCTGCAAGGTTTGCTTGCACAGGTGGTGTCGGCAAGAGCCGCTGGTGCAAAGGTGGCATATGGCGGAGGCCAAATCGACCGACCTGGCTGGTACATGGAGCCCACGGTTCTTACAGATATTGCGCCGAACAACCCCATTTTCCAAGAAGAGACATTTGGACCGATTTTGAGTGTGTACGTAGTGGAAAACGAGGCTGATGCCATCGAACTTGCCAACGCTACTAGCTTTGGGTTAGGAGCATGCATAATGACTTCAGACATCCCCCATGCGAAGGTGATCGCGGAGAAGATGGATGTAGGCATGGTATTCATCAACGGATCGGCTTACTCGGGTCCAGATATTCCCTTTGGCGGAGTTAAGAACTCTGGTTTTGGCAGGGAGCTGTACTACATTGGCTTCAACGAATTTGTTAATAAAAAGCTCGCCAGGGTGGCACTAGATTAGGCTTCATGCTGATGGGATAAAACATCAAGTTGCTATGATTTTACGCTCTTCATGCTTAAAGTGGATGAATTATATGTACGAAAGTTTTGGCTGCACCCAACCCAATCTCCCCATCTAAGCCCAAGACCCCTGTGTGATCAACATTATGAACCTTCACAGGAGCGAAGCAGCTCATCTCGTGTCCCAGTTACAGCTTCACCTTCTCCGCCGCTTGTTTATTTTGGGAGTTTTCACTATTATTCCGCTCGCGGCCCTTGTCCAGCTTAGATTCTTCGCGTCCACGGTCACAGCGAGGCACCTCTAGCTAGCATCGCTCGAGGTACATCTCTTTCCATCGCGCAAATGCTTCCAAAGAACCATAAAAGGGCCCAGAAAAACAAATGGCTCAATGGACTTCAGGCTATGATCAAATTGCTATTATATCCATCTTTGTGCCTACCGCCCCGCGCGGTCCGGCTTTCGGGCGTTACATTGTGCCCGCTCAAACATAAGCACTCTCCCTGACAGTCGGCATGTCCCGCAAATTTTACTACTCGGCCGACGCTTACATCAAGTGTTGCTAATGGGGTGGCTCGTGTTGTGGAACCGAGTACCTAGTCTAAGTTCTCCGTATATCTCATCAATGGATTGATAGGAATTTTCTCCCGCCTCTTAATAAATATCCCAGGTCTTCAGTTGCTGGCTCTTCCTATCACGAAAATCTCTTAGCCTTCTCTTGTCCTACACCACATTTTTTAACCGGGAAGCAATGCCTGAAACTGTCTCAATGTATGTCTGCCCCTCAAAGGGCTCAGACTACGAACTACAGCAGGTAATTATCAGCGATGATCTGCGTAGTGATGAGATTGTTGTACGATTAGTCGCTACTGGTATTTGCCAGACCGATTTCTCCGCTTGCAATGTGAGTAGCCCGAGAATGTTTGATACACTATACATTTGACACAACTGACATTGATGCCTCTAAGGTCTCTTCCTTATGGCTTTCCCATTCGTTGGTGGCCATGAAGGAGCTGGCGTGGTGGAAGGGGTTGGCGTTGCAGTGAAACATGTCAAGCCAGGCGACCACGTGCTGTTAACGTATAGTGCCTGTGGAAGCTGCACGACCTGCAATAGTGGCCTTGTGCCTTATTGTCAAAATCTATGGACGAACAACTTCACAGGAGTTCGAGAAGACGCCAGTCGCCCATATCTCTCTACGGTCCTGCCAAGAGGCGAGGATGGTTCAGCTGCGCCAGTTTCATCGTTCTTCTTCGGGCAGTCCACCTTTGCCCAAAAAGCTATCGTAACGGCCAGTTCTGCAGTCGTTGTTCCCCATGACCTTCCCATGGAACTGCTTGCTCCTTTAGGCTGCGGAATCCAAACTGGAGCTGGAGCTATGCTCAACGTGCTCAAGCCTGAGAAAGGCCACTCGGTTGTTATCTACGGTGCAGGAGCAGTGGGGATGGCCGCTGTCATGGCAGCACGTACCACCCATGCTGAAAAGGTCATCGTTGTTGATATTGTCGACTCTAAGCTCAAACTCGCCAAGCAATTTGGTGCTACCCATCTTATCAACGGAAGAGGAGTGGCCGACACCGTCGCGGAGATCAAAGCATCGACCGGAGGACTTGGTGCAGATCGTGCAATGAATACGACGGGTAACATCACCATAATCCAAGACTCGCTGTTGAACTGTGTTCCCCCACGTGGAATTGCCGCCACCGTCGGCGCTCCGTCTGTAGACAAGCAGGTTCAGATCACGCCAGCCTTGTATATCGCGCAGGGTATCAGCTATGTCGGAACTCACCAAGGCGATTCGGTTCCTCAGGAGGCACGTCATCCTACCCTTGTTTTCGTTCTTTGTCATTTCCACTATCAAAATAAGCTAACAACTATAGCAGTTTATTCCTCGTCTTATTCAACCGTGGAAAGACGGCCAATTGCCGGTCGATAAATTAGTCAAGAAGTATTCATTCAAAGATTTGGCTCAAGCCAAGGAGGATCTTCAGAGTGGACGGTGTATTAAGGCGGTTTTGGTTTGGAATTAAGGCGGTAGACTAGAAGTTATATACGCCTTATGTGCCTGGAGTGCGTGCACTGAGGAACGAAAGGAAATATATCTGACACCGGTCCTCTACCGCTTTCCGAATATACCTTATCCAAGAGCCTGTGTAGCGTAGTCACTGATCTTATGCCGTATATAAATACGCTCTTCATGATTATCACTCACTATAACAAGTACTCATAAATAGAGCTATTAGCTATAGGAAAACCTAAACGAGATAGATAATACAACCAAGATGAATATTGGTGAGTATAGCTATAATCCGGACACTTTTAGCAGCCCATCACTGCCATACGCGAATTGCAGTAAACGCAGCCTCGTCATGGTGAGTCTGTGGTTTCGGTCAGCAGCGTCACCAGCTCCGTTTCTCAACGAGTCCAAAGCGTGGGAGATTTCTCTCCACGCGGCATATCTCCTTTCACCCCAGGGGTCCTTCTTGCTCAACTCCTCGTCCTCTTTGACTGTACGCACCGACCACCCCGAGAGGTCATCGCAGATGGCAATCTTGGCCTCGCCCTCCTCAGTTATCTCATCGGTGAAGCAGGGATCCCACGGGACACGGCCATTCGCAAAGGTTATCCACCGACGTGCCGTCTCTCGGGCCTGGCGGGCTGTCCATCCGTCGCGGTGAGTTGGGTACCGGTCCTGCAACGTCAAGAAGAGAAACAGAATCTCGACAAAGTGGTGACCGGGGACAAGACCGCAGATGCTACCGGGGAAAGGGTTGGAGAGGCAGAACGAGTATCGATAGACGTTCCGTTTCTTCCCCTGATCTTGATTTGCCAGGCGTTTGCCAAGCTCGTGGCACGGGACGGAGAACATGAGGTCGCCTAGGAGAAGCGAGACTTGCACTGCGCCGCGGTGCCGATCTTTCGCCGGTAGCTCGTACGCGGCCAGCAGTGCCTGTGCTTCTGACGCGGGGAAGAGTGACCGGACCGTTTCTGCAAATTCAACTTGGTCGCAGGCCTGCAACAGAGGGAAGAACAGCTGGCCCTCCCAGAAGTCATCGCCGATAATGATATCGCCCAACCAGTCGCAGGTTGCGATGAGGTCCATCTGGTCTAAAACAGTAGGCGTACCTCTGGAGAAGAGAGATGCCTCGGTGCTGACGCCGGGAACAGGGCCAACATAAGGCGTCATGTGGCAGCCGGGGAGCATGAGTAGGGTCTGCGCGTCGATCTGCCGCAGAGCATCCAGCCTCTCCGGCGCAGTCTCCTTGTCAATACCGAGGTGCTTTAGCATGGCCTGGTACTCGGCTTCCTTGACCTCGAATGCAACGTTGCCAAAGATGAGGCCAGACTGCAATATAGCCCGGTCGAACAGGCGGGTCGAAGAGCCGCATATGTGGTAGGTGAGGAATACGCTGCCGGCGGACTCGGCAAAAGCAGTGATGTTCCAGGGGTCGCCGCCGAATCCACCAATGAATGTGCGAACCCATGCGAATGCATTTCGCTGATCCTGCATGGCCAGGTTGAACGGTCCGTAGGGACTCGTAGGGTTGGCGGTAAACTCGTCCAGCACGTCCTCGCAAACGAGGCTGCCAAACCAGCCAAGACGATAGCCGATGTTGACGGCAACGACGGGCTGCGAGATGGATGCCGCATAGGACGTGATGGGTGCATTTGAGTGCAGGCCGTCGACATGGCCAATGCCTTCGGACATGCCGCCACCGTGGATATAGACCATGACCGGTAGATTCGGGGCCGGGCCTCTGTCCGTGGCCGACACCAGCTGCGACTCGGGTACGGAGATGGACACGGTGAGGCAGGTGAACTCGTCAAACTCGAGATTCAGATCATCTTGCAAGGGACCGCCGTACGGATCGCACCAGGACGGATGTGCGCCGCCAATCTGGGGACATGCGGCGCCGTAATTGGTGAAGTCTCGAGTCGGTCTGCCGTCGAAGCTAGATGGTATATCTTTCAGTGGAATCGACGGCGAGAAGCGCTTGGGGATCGTGGCGTAAGGAACGGAACGGAACTGCACGACCGAGAAGCCAGGGAATTCCACCGGCTCAACTACTCGCCCGGTTAGTTGTCCAAGCTCAGGATGGGAAACGGTGCGTCGTCGCCCAGTGTAGGCTGGCTTCCCGGATGAAGCCATTCCGCGAATATAGTCCAAGATGGCAATGTCAAGAAGCAACGCATCCGTCCGGCGGTCTGGCCTCTTGAGAGCGGATCTTATTATGAGTTTGCCAGCATCAATTCATTGGTACTGGTCTACTGGTGTTGAGGCAGACGCTGGCACCAACTCGCAAGTGTCATGGCCTGGGGAATATTCCAAATCGAGAATTCCCCATGGGGAAAAGTCATTTTCATTTCGTCCCCGCAACAGGCTGCAAGGCTGGAAATAAGGGATTAACTCCACCAGGCCATCTTTATCCAGGGGTATGCGGGCTAACTTAACAGGGCATATTAGAATTGGCAGTATGAGTCCGTTCTCTTTAATAATAGAGGGTAAAGGTTTGTATCCAAAGTCTCTCTGACGGGGTGGGGAATAATTGATGTGGTACCATGGGTAGTAGGAATTGACCTCGGCCATCCCTTTGACCATCGATTTGATCGACGGATACAATAACAGTCATGTGATGAGATATGGCTAGTCGGAAAAAAACATGTCTATAAGCTGTGCTAGTACAACAGTAGTCCGTCTTTGTCAGATGGTGCCATTTCCACAGGAGGAGGCGAAAACGATGAGGGGGCAGTCCACACGCCAACCGAGGAACCATCCTTTTTCACCATAATCACCTGTGCCGTGCCTCCAGAAACCTCACGCAGAGTCGTGCCGTGAGAAGAGCCACCAGTACTGCATGTAGCTTTCAGCAGCACGTGCTGTCAACGGGGCCCATGTTTACCACATTCTCCCTCCCCAATGCCGCAGTGCGCCCTCATGACGGCACCAGTGTGCGGGCTTGCGATTCATGCCGCAGACTTAAAATCAAGGTGCACTCCGGTAGTCCAAGCGAGTATGCGCTGTTTTCTGATCTTCTTTGTCCAGTGCCAGGCTCGCCAAGCCCCATCTTGCTCCTATCCTCAAAGCTCGACCCCCTGTGAACAGTGCTGGCTCGCAAAGTCGAGATGCACCCGCACCGACCTTCCCGCCAGGCGCGGCCGGCCTAGAAAAGCGTGGGTGTCACTGTATTCCCTTCTCACTGACCTGACGTGCTGAAGCCCGCCCTAGGGAGATCCGTAGACCCCGGGACACCTTTTCAGAGCAACTTTTCGGTTCTAGCAGCACCCTCCCAGTCACGCCGAGGCCGATGTCCAGTACTTGCAGGGTCTCTCCATGTATTGGAGAAGATGTGGGACCGTCACAGATCTCCGGCCACGATGAAGGGGGAGAGCACACCCCATCATCCGCGTTAGATGGAACCAACTATGATATCGCGACGCCAGATTTCGTTGGCGGCGACACAATGCTGGATGGTGTCGAGCTGGCCTCGAGCCAGATCTACCCCTTGGATAGCAGACCATCTGAAGAAACTGCGACTCACCAAACAGCCGACATCTGGGAATCAATCGACGAGTTCTTCGACACGACGTATCTGATCTTCCCCATCGTATCCTACGCTGAGCTTGCCTCGCGTCTGGTCATCGAGCCCAACTGGGAGACTGTGCCAGACCTGCGGACGCTGCTCTACTCGATCCGACTAGTCAACTCGGCCGCGCGCTACCGCATGGACCATCAGAACAGAGACGGACTCGTTCAGCATATAGCTGAAGTCGAGTCATCCCGACAAGCGTACGACTTTGCCGACCCGGCGACCTTGGATGCCGTCTTCTGCTCTCTGGCATTGTTCACCGCCAACAGCGTGCTGGCAAAGCATGGCCGAGCCTTTTTGCATCTGAACGAGGCGCAAATCCTCTTTGACCATGTCGAGCCATCTGGATATGAAGAACAGCAGAGGAAGTTGCGGGTCGAGCAGGTTCTTCACAACACCGAGTCTGCCACCCTGGCGATATACGGAAGCAAGGAGAAGATGCTGCAGGCAAGGAAGCGACCGACCTGCTCAGATATCGTCCCGGCTCGAGTGGGCGGAGCCGAAACTGGTGACAGACTGGGCAAGGTTGCCAGCCAGCTACTGCATTGTCTGACGCGCATACATTTAGCAAGTAACGCCGACGATATAAGCAAGGTGAATCTCGGATCCGACGCCGTCTTATCCAGCCTCGGGCAGCATCGCTATTCGCGGATCCAGTCGGCCGACGTCATGGTCACCCGGCAGTGGCAGCTCTCGTGCAAGATCATCGCCAGCTACCAAGAGGGCGCCGGCCGAGAAAGACCACCCGCGTCAATGATGGAGTCTCTGGGGGTCATAGCCATGTCATGGATATGCGTCCTCAAGCAGGGCGAGCTGAGGATCGTGGGCTTAGGGAAACTCGCCGAGCTGGCCATCAACATCTTCAGGCTGCCAGGCGGCGGTCACCAAGACTCCCTCCGCGGGCTAACCGGCGCGGTGATGAAGGAAGACTATGAAGGGAAGTTTGCGCTCACTCTCGCGGACCTGGTCCTCTCGGTTGCTTATGACGTGCCGCCTATGATGGAGACGCCTCAAGACCGGGAACTTCGCTGCAGCATGATGGCACGCTCGTCTTCTCAGGATGCACCAAGCAGTCCAAAGACGGAGCAGGCGCTTCGACAGTTCCCCGCCATCCAGCCCCTTGTTTTAAGCGATTTTCATCAAGATGGGCCTTTCGAGGCCTCGAGTCTTATGCTTTCAGATTACAGTCACTTAGAATTTTAAGGAGACAGAAAAAAGGAATATAAATCGAGACAAGTCTTTTAGCTAAGCAGACTAACTATCAATGACACTTTAGTTAAATGACACAGTAACACATGCCCTGTAGAGGAAATTCGGCTGTTCACAATTACATGCCGTCAGCTGGCGAGAACTAGAGCCCAAATGCTTGGGCAAACTCTTCCACTTGTTTTTCATGCCAGAGCTTTGTCACGGTGGCATTGACCGGCATGGTAAACCCGTGCGGAACGCCCGGCAGGACCTGCTCGCTCACCTCTACACCAAATGATCGCAGCAGAGTTGCATAGGCCTGGCCCTGAGCCCTCAGACCGTCACAGGCCGCCACGGTGATAGAGGTTCGAGGGTGGTGTGGGACAGGTCCGGTAGCCAGGGGAGACACCGAAGGGTCAAGCGGGTCGCAAACACCGCCGGTGAAGAAGTCTACGGGATGTATGAGTAAAACAACCGGGAGACTGGTATCATTTACGAGCAGGGGGGCATACTATATAGCTTCTCGAACTCTTGAACGAGTGCTTCTGGGACTGGGGTCGCGTCCGCAAACTGCTGCTCACTCTCGCTGGCTGGGAGAGACCTCTGCTGGTTGAACTTGGCTTCAGCTTCCGGGTGCGCCGTGACGGGGACAACCAGGCTGACCAGGGCCAACGCCGGCTTCTGTGAGGTGGGTGCCTCCTTTGCGCAGCGCAAGGCGAGGGCGGCAGCGAGGTTCCCTCCGGCAGAAGCACCCCAAACGCCAATCCGGTTGATGTCGATGTTGTAAGTCGGTGCATTGTCAATTACCTTGTCGAATCATTCAGCCAGGGGTTCATCAATAGCACCTGCAGAGGGAAGTGACATACCCATTGCAAAGCATCAGTGCAATCGTCGAGTGGCTTTGGAAATGGGTGCTCTGGTGCGAGCCTATAGTCGATGCCGAAGACGACAGCGTCCAGCTCAGACGCGAACACCTGGGCAAGTGCTTGGCAGTCTTAGCTTGCGTGTCCCATACTTGGATAGAGAAGATAGTGCTCACCTTCGTCGCCGGCAGGGTTGCCATGGATCCAACCTCCGCCGTGAAGCATCAATATAGCTGGACGTCGAGCTCCTGCGGCTGTGGGTTCGTACACCCAGATCCCATACTCGCCGTCACCGTCCGTAGCGTTGACGGTGATTATGTTCTTTCCCACTTCTTGAGGAGGTCGGCGCAGTTTGATGTCAAGCTTGGCTCTGTACTCGGCCAGGGGCCCTTTTACCATGACATTATTGACCCATTCGCGCATTCCGTCGACGTCTGTGCCCGAGGGCATGCCGGCAAAGTTGACGGGCAATCTCGCAATCTCCTAGAATTATTCTTTCTCATTAGTGCATATTCAGTGTGTGGTGATCAGCTTGTAATATGTACCTGCAGGAAGTTCTTGTCAGGCTTCTGCTGTGCGAGCTTTGCGTTTGTATCCATCCCTAGAGCCATGGCAATGGCTTGGAGCGTTGCCGCGTCCACGTGCGAACCATCAATATCAGTCATTTTGTGAATGAGAAACAAAACATGAAACTACACACTATCTAGCTTTCAACTTTACTGCAGAGGTGCTGATGCTGAGCTGGAATCAACAGGCACTGTTTCTTTTGAGCGTGGTCGACTCTCCGTTGGCGGCAGAAGTGGTGGGTTCGTACTGACTCACGTCGAAATACTAAAACCGGTGTATTTCCCAATGGGGCTTTTCTCATCTGGTCATGCCATGCGTCCCGTGATCCATGATCTAGGACTGACTTTACCTTACCACTTTGGGTTTTCCCCAAGTTGCCTAGCCCTGGGGCAACCCTTGGGTAACCTAACCACATACACGTATTGCTGAGGGGCAACGAAGAACTCAAATTGTTTTACAGCAAAGCTGCCTGCCAGCTGCATGAAAACCTGGGGATTGTGGAGGAAATATAACCAGAGCCAGGTTCCCCAGGATCCCAGGGTTTCATTCTTCGTCAGTCTTGCAACGAAACCTGCAAGGCGCTTCTTCCAACTTCCTTTCAACTACTCACTCCAAAGTTATTGGCCATGTCTCTTGCAAAGTCTCCATCGGCTTCCGAAGCCCGGGTAGAACATGTTTCTGAGCCAGAACATGATATCCACAATACCAAATCATGGCTAAACTGGTCAGCGTTCTGCTATAGTGAGTCTCAGCTTCCGTCATAAGGCAGACAGATGGAAAGACGCTAATCGTCCTCTCTCCAGTGGTCATCATCGGCTTGTCCATGGGGCTTTATGGCTACGATAATAACTTTGCCGCTCCACTGGTCCAGCTGCCCCTCTTCATCCAAAAATATCAGGGCCCCGGGCTCACCTTTACCGTAAGAAGTCGTTCAACTTCGTCGCAGTGTCGACTCGCAGCTCTCTGACATGCTCCCGAGGCAGGCCCGGAACCTGAACCTTCTCACCCCTGTGCCCCTTGTCGGCGCAGCGATAGGAACCTTCATCGCGCCCGCGGGAATGCGGCGCCTGGGCCGCAAGAAGACCATGATAGCTGCTTATAGCCTTCTATGCACGCCCGGCTCATTTCTGCAGCTTTTTGCGCCAAACATGGCCGCCTTGGTCATCGGTCGTTTCTGGAACTGTGCGCAAACAACCCCTGGTGAAAAAGTCCATCAAGACACCTTGACTAATCGTTTGACTCAGATGTCGGTATTAGTATCTTGACAACCACTGCCCCTCTCTACCTAGCTGAGTTTGTCCCCGCGGACTTTCGCGGCAGGGCCATTGGTCTCTGCTTCGCAGGTGTTGCAGCCGTCGGCGTCCTCGCGACCACGGTCGTCTGGGGCACCGAGAAGATTAAGGACGAGCGTCAATACATGATACCCCTGGCCATACAGGCGGCCGTGCCAGTAGGGCTGTGTCTCCTCACCTTTCTAATCCCAGAGTCTCCGGTCTGGGACATCCAGCACGGCAGGCTAGACTCCGCGCGGCGCACGCTGCTGACCCTTCGCAACAACCGAGCCGACATGGTCGATGCCGAAATTACCATGTACCAGGCCGCCGACGAGCGCACGCAGGCTTCAAACTTCTGGCATATCCTAGACCGGGAGAACCTGCAGCGCACCCTGAGCGCCGGCGCGATCCTGTCCGCCTCCCAGGTTGGCGGTCAGATCCTAATCTTGACATACGCAACCGTCATACTCGTCGCGAGCGGGGTTGGGAACCCCTTTGAGATCACAGTCATCATTTCCAGTCTACAGTTCCTCGGCACAGTGATCGGCCCGTTCCTCGTGGACAAGGCCGGCCGCAGACCGGTGGCGCTGGTCGGCTTCACGATCCTCCTGCTCCTGAATCTCGCGGCCGGCAGCTTGGGTGCCGCGGGCCTGACGAGCGAGACGCAAAAGCTGGCATTGGCCGCGGTCTTCATCTTGTTCGGCTTCTTCAATGCCGTTTCTTTCCAGTCGCTGTAAGTCGGGCCAACTGGAAACAACTGTAGAATCCCCCCACGCTGACCATGGACAGGTGCTTTGTTCTACCCACCGAGATTGCTTCGCCCGCCCTGCGCGAGCCGACCATGGCATGGTCAATCTTCTGGTCATACACCACCGCAGTCATCACCACCTTTGCTGTGCCGCAGATTATGAGTGCCGACGCGGCCAACCTCGGTGTCAAGACGGCGTACGTCTTTGCGGGCTGTGTCCTCGTCACCACCATCTGGGCATATTTCTACCTGCCCGAGACCATGGGCCGGACTGTGGCGGAGATTGACGAAATGTACCGGATTGGTCTGCCAATGAGAAACTGGAGGGGACACAGCTGCGAGAGTTCAAATGTCGCCAATCACGAAAAGGCTGCCCTTGCTGATGTCTAAGTCGGACTTACTCACACTATACCGAGTTTTGAGGAGGAAAAGACTTCTCTCAAGGGGCAAGGGGCCATGCATTACGTATAATTCGAGTCAAAGAGCACGATTCTGTCTGATTATAAATCTTCGAATTTACAATTTCACCTCATTGAGAAAATAACCTCAAGACCTGACTGAGTCATGAACCACAAATTTTTGAAACTGTAGTTCCTCCCACCATTAGCTAGCTTGAGGTCATATCTGATGAACAATGTGGCAATCAAATTGGTCATCTCGACCGTGCTAATGTGTTGACCAGAGCAAATGTGACGGTCATGACCAAAGGCGATCAAGCATCGGTTCATTTGCTTCAGATGCTCTTGGTTAGACTGGGTCTTGAGCCAACGTGCCGGATTAAACGTGTATTGGTCAGAGACTACTTCAGTGTCATAGTGTAATATAATGGGATTGATCCCAATCTCTATGCCCTCTGGGATATGAAACCCAGCAACCACTTCACCACCTGTGGGTGGTTGGCGGCCTAGCAGCATGCCGACGGGAGGGTGCATGCGCAGAGCTTCCTTGATGTAGGCAGTCAAGTAAGGAAGCTTGCTTGCTTCTTTGAAACTAACTGGTAGCTGAAGATTTTCGCGAACTTCCTTGCACAAGGTTTGGTAAGCCTTCGGGTTCTTGAGCAATAAGTAGATGGCTGCTCTAAGTGCCGTGGCCGTCGTGTCACTTCCGGCTGAAATATTACCTAGTGCGTTGCCGTGGATCTCATCAATTGAGATGGTCGAAGGGGATTTCCGCCGGTTGTTGACTAGAAGCTGGACAAAGTTTTCTAGACCCTCGGACGGGGGTTTGGAAAAGCTTGCTTCGGTCTCCCGGATAGCAAGATCCATCATTTGGAGTTGTGAAGTATTGTTCCCGGCGACCCATTCAGCAAATTGTGGGTTCTTCAAGAGAAACTTGTGGCACCAGGGTATCTGTCCAAACTAATGAATAATTGTTATGTTAGCACCTGTAAGCACGGAGACACTTTTTTCGCAGCTTGGAGAACGCTTACAATCGCCATGTAACTGGTGAAAATATCGAGCACGCGATAGAGGCGGAGATGGTCACCCTTCTCAAGATGGTTCATATCTTGCCCAAAGGATATAGCAAATATTGCATCCAGAGCGTAGTTTTTGAGTACATCTCCAAAATCACACATAGTCCCCGCTTCTGCGTGACGATCGAGAATCCGCAAGAGTCGTTCCGTCACCGGGCTGAGTAGTGGCTCCATTTTCACGAGGCTAGTCAAGGAATACGCATTGGCTGCCCCCCGTTTCAGTCTGGAATGAACATGGCGGTCCTGTGTACTGAATGGATCCGAGATATACTCGCCCTTTTCATCCGTGAACGCTCCGAGCTTAAAGAACTCAGACTTGACAAACTTCGTTGAGATTCCATAGAGGTGCTCGACGGTAGCGGTGTTAGAGACTGGAATAATCCGTGGAGCAAGCCGCACGATTTTACCATATTTTCGATGCAGCTTCATGTCATCCACATGGCTGCGTGACCGATAGACTAAGCTCAGCCTCAACGAGTATGGTTTTCTCGAGACGCCCGACTATATGCCTGGGTTTGCGGGCAAGTTTGGAACTCCAACGGAGCCCAACGAGGATATCTGGTCGCGTCTATTTACAGGGGTCTTCGCGATGTGAACAAGATCCTCGATTATGACGAGGCTGCTGTTCGATCGGCAATCCGGTGGCTAGACTGCCCACCGGATGACAAGCCCTGGGTTCTCTTCCTGCCGCTTGTCTTCCCCCACTGCCCTTTCCAGGTAGAGGAACCCTACTTCTCTATGTACGACCGCAAGTCGATGAAGGAGGCGGTGAGCAGACATGAGCACAAGACAGGCTACGAGCCGAAATATATGAAGGCGAATCGCGATCGCTATAGGACCGAACGTGCAACAGATGAGATTTGGAAGGAGATCAAGGTTACATATTACGGCATGATCACGCGGCTCGATGATCAATTCGGCAGGATCTTAAACAAAGTAGACGAACTTGGTCTTTGGAAGGATACGGTGACTATGTTCTTTACAGATCATAGGGAATATCTCGGTGACCATGGTATGATCGAAAAGTGGCCGTCAGGCCTCGGGGAGACGATTGTTCATGAGCCACTTATCATCGGCGGCGCAGGCTTACCAGAGGGCAACACGATCAGCGCAATGACAGAAATGGTCGATCTTGTGCCTACTGTATTTGAGCTCTCAGGCATCCCCGAGACATTTATGCATAACGGCAAATCATGGGTCCCGTTGCTCGTCGGAGGTGAGACTAAACATAAGGACTATGCCTTTTCTGAAGGTGGTTTCTTGCTCTCAGAAGAGCCCCTGCTTGAACAAGCACCGTATCCATTCGACATTAAGACGGCACTCCAGCACGAGGATACGACGCTTGTGGGAAAAGCAATCTCTCTTCGTGACGAGGATAATTACTATGTCTACCGACTA
The DNA here is from genome assembly GCA_026958235.1 of Clonostachys rosea. NCBI lineage: Eukaryota > Fungi > Ascomycota > Sordariomycetes > Hypocreales > Bionectriaceae > Clonostachys > Clonostachys rosea. The sequence goes on from CP110206.1 coordinate 446,822, forward strand.
TATGAGCCTGCGGAGCTCTATGATCGTCACAAGGATTTGCCCGAAATGCATAACCTCGCAGAGCTACCAGAGTATGCAGACATTGTCAGCAAGTACGAGAGGGTCGTGCTGCGCTGGCTCGTTGGCGGCAGTGACTTTATGCCGTTTCAAGGAGATCCTCGCTTCCCACCGATTGAGCTTAAGTCGCCTAAGGAGCAGATGGAGGAGCGTTTAGCCAAAGTAGGGGATAAACTAAAGGAATCAAGCAAAGAGATCGCGGTGGGAGCGGCTTGAGCCACCCAGACTCCTTTAAGTAGATGTCTTCCATGGAACGGTGGAAGTTGGCGGAGATTCGGTCAATAGAACTTACAGGACAAATAAGGTACATCTAGACTATCTTCTTATTAAACTAGTTTAGAAAAGTGCTACCTGGATTTATCCTGTTTTGCCTCAAAGCTGGTGCAACTCATTTTGCTCTATTAATTCTACATTAGCTGGCTCCCATTTTTACCAATGTGCGCAATCGCAGAGAGGGGTTTCATCTTATTTCAATCAAAAATAGTCAGTTGTTTTAGACGCACACTGATTGAAAGAGGGACACAATAGCAAGAGAGGGAAAAGCCTCTCAAGATTTTGATGTTTGTGGGGGAATGGCAAAATCGATTTTATTGAATTTCTTTGATTTTAGTTCCCCGCACGTAAATAAGCGCAAGAGTCACGGCAGGATTACTGGATATTTCGCTTTTGAGAGATATAAAATCGGTCAGACGAGCATTAGAATCCAGCCCCTCCAATGAAATCCAACAAAACAGCAAATCCCTGCTCTCAGTGCCCAAGTAGCCATAGGCCATTGGCCGGATGCAACCAGAGGACGGGTCTGTCTACCAAGATCCAATCACATATGCTTATGTCAACTTTTATTGTTGGGCACCAAAGTAGAATAGATTGCCACCCTACCCATCACCGCTTGTTGACCGCCGCCGCCCACCAGAAAGAACTAAACAGAGAGAACTAAGACAATGCAGCATAGTCCGAAGAAATGAGATATCACATCGCTGCCACAGGGATATCCGTGGTCTACGAGCCCGAGCATGGGTCGCCAGTCGCCGAGTGAGTGCAACCCCCACCGTCACTGGGACTGGAGGATTAATGCGAGCCTGTCTCCCCTCTAGCATCGTCCTCGTGCATGGCCTGCACGGACATCCGTACAGATCATGGACCAGCGTCGAACCACGCGTGCCAGACTCAGAGTCGTCATCGCTGCTCCTGCCCGAGGCCTCGCTTGACATCAACGACCGCGGGCGAGAGGCCCTGCAGCGGATGTTCTCTGGGCTGAGCAGGACATACTCGAAGCGGTCCTCCTCGGCACCCCTGAGGTCCGGGAGTCATCTGTCTCTCGACAGAGCGCCTGAAACGATCGATAGTAGCCCGGCCTGTGTGTTCTGGCCCGCCGACCTACTGCCTCGGGAATGTCGGGACTCTCGAGTTCTCGTGTTTGGCTACGACTCGGAGATCACGAAATACACGGCTGGCCAGTCTAACAGAAATTCACTTGTCTCACACAGCAGGGAGCTGTTGTACTCTCTCTGTAGAGAGCGATGTGTCGATCGCCCCTTGATTTTCGTTGCGCACAGTCTCGGTGGGATTGTCGTGAAAGAGGTAGGCCACCAGTGCAAATGGCCCTGTAAAGAGACTTTCGCTAATCGTATGAATTTTGAGTAGATGCTGGCGAGGTCGTCAGAATCTACCGAAAAGGACCTCAACAACGTCGTCGAATCTACAGCTTCAGTCGTCTTCTTGGGCACGCCACATCGCGGAAGCCCAGAGCTTGCATCCCTCGGCGAGTTTACCCTTGATGCCCTCGGGCTGAAGACCGGCTATCTTGAGCGCGCCAGGGAAAGCTTCTCGAGATTATGGTATAAGCACGACTTCCGCGTCAAGACTTTTCAGGAAGGCCTGGATTTTGCGGGCATCAGAATAGGCACTCCTGGGAATAAGGTGGTGCCAGACGTCTCTTCGCTGATTGGGGACCCTCGTGAGCGTGCCGAGACGCTCCAGGCGAACCACGAGGAGATGTGCCGGTTCACTGGGAATAATGATCCCAGCTACCGCAAAGTTGTTGCGGAAATTCGGTCGGTCTATGCCTCACTGAAGCGTCTCAACACGCAAAATGTCCATCGAAGAGGTTGTATACAACGCAACGCCAGTCTCCCTCCAGCCTACAGCACCGGCTCGAAATTCGAGCAGTTCAGAGGAGACCAAGCCGATAAGAACACCGGCGATGAGAGGTTGAGCCTTCAGAGTTTGTGGTATCCGAACATGTACATGCACAGGCAGAACATTGAATATCCCAGCGAAGGATCCTGCTCCTGGCTTTTCAAACACAAAACTTATCAAGACTGGTTCCACAACGAGAATCGCTATAAACACGAGGGGCTACTCTGGCTGAAAGGGAATCCCGGGACCGGCAAGTCGGTGTTGATGAAAGAGGCGTTCCGTCGATCGATCGTCGCTCAGACTCATCTCAACCACTCGACTGCCGCATTCTTCTTCAACGCGAAAGGCAGTGAAATGGAGCATTCCCCCCAGGGCCTTTTCAGATCCTTGATACATCAGCTTGCGCAAGAGAATAGAGATCTGCTGCTCGATTTTGCCAAGCTGTGGAGGCAAAAGCTTCGCCACATGGAGGATACTGCGGCAAGCACTGTGAGGTGGACCGAACATGAACTGCGGTTCTTCCTCCAGAACAATACAGCGAGGCGTCGTCAGTCTCAGCGTCGAATCATCATCTTCATCGACGCCCTGGATGAGTGCGACCAGGAAAAAGTGCGCCTCCAAGCCTACTTTTGGCGACAGCTGACGCATTCGACTCCACATCTGAGCGTCTGTTTTTCCAGCAGACACTTCCCGTCTATTGCGGTCATCAACTGTCCACAGATAACTGTCGAAACCCACAACGCACTCGATATTTCCGCCTATATAGAGCGTAGGTTCAAGCTTGGCGGCATTGCAAGACCGAAAAACCGGAAGCTGTTGAGAAAGGCAATCATGGATAAAGCCAACGGGGTGTTTCTCTGGGTTATCCTCGTGGTTGACGAGGTACTGACCAACTGGGACGACGGAAAAAACACTCATTACCTGTTGGAGCAGGTTAATGCCGTCCCTCGTTCTCTCCAGGCCTTTTATTCACGGATGCTCGAGTCACTGAGTCCAGCAGAGAAGCAGGTGACCCTGCGACTGTTCCAGTGGGCCACCCTCGCAACTAAACCTCTTTGTCTCGACGAATGGCGCCAGATATTAGCAATCACCAGAACACCATGGCCGCAGTCCCTGCCAGAGTGGCGCAAGTCGGACTACTTCATCTGTGACGTCGAACAATTAGAGAGCCGAATCAAAAGTATATCGAAAGGTTTACTCGAAGTGACCAAAGCTGGAAGCAACGCTTTTGATACTGTTTCCATCCACGCTAGGGCGGGATCCTTGGATCTAGAGCAGGAAGAGACCCGAACCGTCCAGGTGATACACGAATCCGTCCGCCAGTTCTTTTTGTATGGAGACGGTTTCATGAACTTGGATCCGAGCGTCGGGCCTAGTTCCGTTGGCAACGGCCATCTATCCATCATGTCCAGCTGCCTCGACTATATAGAGATGAGTGAGCTGGATGCCCTCGTGGATGGACACAAGTTGTCCGATCAAAACGGGACTCGGAAAAGGGAAGGTATGCTGCTTGCTACCTATTCGGACACCGGAGACAGTTATTCTTCGTGGCCCTCTACGCAGCCAGATACCCCTTACTCGCTCCTCGCTATAGACATGAGTCAATCTTTGAAGTTACAGAGCAGGGAACATTTGCCGGCCCAAACGGAGGCTCATCCAATCGAGGACCCGCTACGAGGCTTCGGGGTTGAGGACGCGGAGCACAGGCCCATCTACCTATCTGCAGATGAACAACCTGTTGAATCTTTTAGCATCAGTGCGAAGTGGCTCGCGATAACACAATGCTCCTCGGTCGATGGATCAACTGAGTTATCCTATTCACAGTCTTCAGTCCCTTTGACCTGTGGGAATATCAAAGACTATCCGGCACTCCTCTCATATGCGACGCAGGAACTCTTCAACCACGCCCGGTTGGCAGAGTCGGACCTCGCAGATCCAAGCGCCCTAATCAAGCGCTTGATAAGTGACGGGGCGTGGAGCCGCTGGGCAGCGCTGCGGGACGATATCCCCGCAGAAACTTCTCTGTCAACGTTTGTCCGGGAGATCAGGCTTCATTCGTGGATTCAGGAGGCCCGCGAGCTGGAGAGCCACGAACTTGAGAAGAGGCTAGGAAGACATAGAGCCGCCGAGCCGTGGCAAGAAGCCAAGGCCGCCTGCCTCAAGGTCCTCAGAGTCGTATATGATAAGCAATGGTTCAGCCTACACAGCAAATGATGACAATGAAGGTGCCACACCCAGCAGGATCCTCGGACTGAGTGTAGATCGAAGGCGTCAACAATGGGACCAGTCTTGGATGAGCATGGCCAAGTGATGCAAGATCTACTGCGCAAAAAGCCGCCTACTAGGATGGCTTAACAAAACGACACATTGCTGAGGTATGCATGGAGAGTCGTTATACCCAGCTCCGCCATAATCTTACGCCAGATGATATCCTAATAGCCGGGTACTCCTTCGGCTCTAGTTCTTCCTGAGAGCAGCCTTCTACGTCTATCTGAGTTAGTCAGATTCCTTTTGTTGTTGCATTAGTAGCATTCTCAGCCATTGACGACAGTGAGTACTCTTGGAGAATCTTGCTTCTCTTAGGACGCCACACTAATGGAAAAATCCTAGACATCAACAGTACTGTTCTTACAATTAAATTCCCAAAACTAGTTGACTGGCTTCGGGCAGCGATTAGGGACGATACAGCCCTAAGTCGACGCACTGGCTGGAAATTACGTTGGGATATCCGCAGCTTCGAAGCACCATTACGGAGCAGGATGGCACTTCCTGGATGCAAAGAATTCGGGAGATCTCTGCAAATGTTCATGACTTTGACGCTGAAGGAGATATCGTGAAAGGGGTATGTCTGAGTTGTGATTCGGCGGAAGGGGACCAGCTTCTGCTGTACAAATTGGCAGCGCACATCTACTTCACCATACATTTCATCCTTGGTGGCCTGTGCGGCGAAGATATGAACGAAAATGGCAACAAGGATGGATTTATCTTGGCAATTAGGTCATGAGGGAATAGATGGTTGAGTTTGCGGTAACGGAACGAGGCTTGACAGCTTATAGAAATGGAGGTCTCGGATTAATTCTGATACTAGAAGTAAATATAGACAAAACATAGAAGTGAATATGATTGTGAACGTGCCCGCTCTATTTTTATCGCTAAGATAATACTTTGATAAGGTGTGGCTGGAGCAGCCTCATGCTTACTATGACTTATTCCCTGTTGAAATGAGGGGCTCACTCGGAGGTATTGAAAAGATGTGACTCATATACCCCATCCGACCAGTACACTTCACCCTCTCCGTCTTTGAAAGTCGGGCGAATTGCTCGACGCTCTTAGGTGTTCCTCAACCTGCCTACCAAATCCTCTTTACCACACCGTCACATCTACAGGCGACTCTACAAGTCATGGGTCCCATTCCCTACGAGAAGCTTCAGGAGTGTGAGTCTTTGGCGACTGTGGAAGCTTCGGGTTGCTAATCTTCACCTCATCAGGGAAGCAACAAGTCAATTCCCTGGACGACTCTTTCATAACTGGAATCCCCAAAGTCGAGCTCCATGTTCATATCGAAGGGACTCTGACGCCCGAGCTCCGCTTCAAGCTCGGGCAGCAAAACAACATCCCTCTCCACTCAAAGCGACTGAACAAAACTTTCACCACTTTGGATGAACTGAAAAGCATGTACAACCTCCTTCAGCCTCGGAGCATCAAAGGAGCAAATCAGGTTTCTGCATTTTTCGATGCATACTATGGTGGCATGGAAGTTTTGAGAACACAGCAGGATTTCTATGAGCTGGCTATGGATTATTTTGAGAAAGCTGCCAAGATGAATGTGAGATATTGTGAGCCATTCTTCGACCCCCAGGCCCACACCCGTCGGGGCGTCGAATTTAAAACATTCATGGAAGGGTTCAAGAGGGCACAGATCGACGCGGAGAGGGAGCTCAATGTTTGTCACCCTGGGACTCCAGAGCTTCAGTCGCCATCCAGCTGACGAGCAAAGGTTAAATCGCAATGGACAATGTGCATGCTACGCGACGTACCGCCCGAGTCAGCAATGGAACACTACGAAGCCGCACTGCCATACAGAGAAATGATCGTAGGCATTGGCCTCGACTCGAACGAGTATGACCGTCCACCATCGCTCTTCGAGCCGCTTTACCTTCGCGCGCAGGCAGACGGCTTCAAACTCACTTGCCACTGCGATGTCACACAGAAAGACACGCATGAGCACATCCGGCAGGTGGCTGAGTGTGTTGGAGGCACGGGTGCCGACCGGCTCGACCACGGACTCGATGCTGCCGAGAAGCCTGAATTGGTTGCACTGATCAGGGAAAAGGGAATTGGGCTGACCCTTTGCCCTTGGGCTTATGTGAGGCACCACAAGGAAGAGGACCTCTTTGCTCATGTCAGGACACTCTTTGATGCTGGAATCAAGGTCAATGTCAGTTGTGACAGTCCGGCATATGTTGAAAGCAATTGGATCACTCAGAATTTGGTATTACTGAAAATGAAGGCTCAGTTCACGAATGAGGAGATTGCGAGAGTGGAGAAGGATTCTGTTGACATGTGTTGGGCCAAAGAGGATGTGAAAAGAGCCCTTCGACAAGAGATTGAGTCATTTTGTGCGACTGGTGCTTCGAGTTAGAAGAAGGTCGACACTCTTATTCTGCCTGGCAAGTATATATTCATGAGTGGAACATGTGGGCTTAGGCAGTTTAGCTTAGTGGCTGATGATATATCTTAAACCATTTCATATTCTGAAGAAGCAGGCATTATCTGTATTGAGATATATATCGGTATGGCGAGGAGAACATAATGCGCATGAAGAGAGAGACGTACATAACTGAGTAAACACATACTACTCACCAACATCGCACGGAATCTAGGACTGTACCCGTTCTCTAATGAGGTGTCATTCTTCAAGATCGGTGCCAACATGGTCAAGGGTAGCTACCTGAGCAAGGTGCTAGAGCTTGTGAGGAGATCTCAGCTTAGTACAACGTTTGGAGTGGTGGCCATAAAGAGCGGCTAATGGGAAATGTTAGCCAAATTGCTACATGCTAATATTCAGTTCAACACAATGGGAGCTACTAGTACACCTCGTCAAATTCTATTGCTCGAGACTTGAACTTGGGCCTTATCTTGGTAATATTATCTGGTTCTATTCTAATGCAATAGGTGTTTGACAAAGGAAATATTCATGCTTATTGCTGCGAGACTGAAATGCCAAGTCTGGGTATAAGAACGAACACCTCCAAGCTCCTATTCCCTTGGCAGGGAGTGAGATTGCGTAATCAGCTTACATGACACATGCTGGCTGGACTTGGCACATCAGGCTTATTCAGTGGCTGAGTCTGGACATATCCGCGGAGCTCCATGGCTTCTATTTCCGAATTGCAGTTGTCGCTTCTATCCCGCGGCCGATCGATGAAGTTGTGAGGCCGTGAAGGCTGTAGCGGGAAGCGCCCAGGACGTGCGCCTTGGTTCGGATGGGAAAAGAAATCACGGAGCCTGCTCCAATGCTGATCAAAGCTGACGTCGAGCAGTATATAAAGAGTCAACTCGTTGGCAGTAAGAAATTGAAAGTCATCGAATAACTCACTAACAAAGAACGATTACAAGCATCTCGAAGATGATACTCAAACCCCTCAAACTTGCTGTTGTGGCTGCATTAGTTAGTGGCTCTACCGCTAGTGCTGGAGAAGCTGATATTTACGACTACGTTATCGTGGGCTCTGGCCCTGGAGGTGGCTCCCTTGCGTGAGTGTTGAATCTTGTTTTTCTTGATCATTTCAGTGATGATAGAATTGCTAACTTAAGTCAAGCGCCAATCTGGCAAGCGAGGGACATTCGGTCTTCTTGATTGAAGCTGGAGGTGATAACCATACTAGTATTCTTCAACAACTGCCCCCACTGTGAGTTGAGCATGTTGCCCAGGCCAGTCTCTTCGATGCTAACGGGATTTCAGGGCGAGAACTGCTGCCGAGACGCCAGGGCATTCTTGGCAATTCTTTGTGAACCACTACCAAGACTTTGATCAAGCCCGTCGCGATCCCAAGTACACTTATATTCAGACAAATGGATCCTACTATGTTGGGCTTGACCCGCCCGAGGGAGCTAGGCCGTAAGTACCCGGCCGTACCATGAGCGCAAAAGACTGTTTCTCCTTTGTGTTGCAAATACTAACAGAGATGCATCATCTAGTGCGGGCTTGTACTATCCTCGTGGTTCTACCTTGGGTGGCAGTGCGCAGGTTAACGCCATGAATTTCCTCTGGTCGCCCGACAACGAGTGGGATTATATCGCCAGCCTCACGGGCGATGACTCTTGGGGTCACGAGCACATGCGTCGACACCTCCAGAATGTTGAGAACTGCACTTATGTGCCGGTTGGTACTTCTGGTCATGGCTTCGAGGGCTACGTCGTTGTAAGAAACTTTCTTCTTGCTTCACGATTACTAAAATACTAATGAGGCGTTGTTGAGTCTAGAACGATCAGAGTGACGCTGCGCTCAGGCTTGGTGCTCCTAACGTGGCGAGTATGTTTAGCCAGATGTTTCGTGAGATCGAAGGCATTGATGTCCAGGACCCTTCTGAGATGTCTAAGCTTCTTCTCCGCGACGTGAATGGGCCTGACCCTCGCCGCTATGAGAATGGCCTCATGTACAACACGCCCGTTGCAATTGACCCTGCCACTGCTGCTAGGAGTGGCGCTGGTATTTACATCAACCGGGTCATCGATGCTGGACACCCCTTGACTGTTAGCTTCCACTCTCTGGCAACGCGAGTCCTAACCAAGAAGCTGGGCAACAGGAAGCCTGTCGCATACGGAGTCGAATACATGGTCGGCGAAGGCCTGTACTCTGCCGACGGACGCTACAACCCTAAACAGACAGGCGAAACTAAGAAGGTCCATGCGAGGCGCGAGGTTATTGTTTCCGGTGGCGCATTCAACACGCCGCAGATTCTCATGCTGAGCGGTATCGGCCCGCGCGAGGAGCTGGAGCGCTGGAACATCCCCGTCGTTGTCGATTTGCCTGCTGTCGTGAGTGGCCTCCCCACAGCATTAACAGAATTCCTTTTCAATATGCTCATCATTCCTCTCCTTGCAGGGCTCCAACTTACACGACAACTACGAAATTCCTGTGCAATTCCGCGCCGAACAGGCATGGTTTACGCCCACTGAATCTGAGTGCTCAGGCACGTTTGATGATCAAGATCCTTGTTTCGTAGAATGGCGAGACAACGCTGCTGGACCGTACGCAGCGCGCGACAGCAGCTACGGCGCGCTTTGGAAGAGCAGTCAGAGCTGGGATAAGGACTCTGACATCATGTTCCTGAGTAGCCCTGGCTTGGCAGGATTGGCAGGATTCTACCCAGGCTACTCCAGAGGAGAGCTGGCCCGCAACGATCCCTTTGAGTGGCTGCACGCCGTTGTTAAGATGCAGACGAGCAACGCTGCCGGCACCGTGCGACTCAACTCATCAGACCCTCGCATTCGACCCAACATCAACTTCAACTACTTTGCTGAAGCGACTGAGCGCGATCTGGACGCCATTGTTGAAAGCATTGAGCTCCTCAAGCGCGCGTTTGACGGCACCGGCATCCGCAACACGCTGATCAACCCGGACCCGGAGAACTTGAGGCAGGGCATTCAGGACTTGGCCTTCAGCCACCATGCCTCGTCTACCTGCTCTATAGGGTCCGACGCTGCTACATCTTGCGTTGACTCAAGGTTCCGCGTGCGCGGCGTTGATAAACTGCGAGTTGTAGACGCGTCCGTCTTCCCTCGTAGCCCTGGAGGCATGCCCAACGGTCCGACATGGACTATTTCCCGCAAAGCCTTCGAGACTCTTCTAGAAGACAACCATCGAGCATGAAGCAAACTTCCCATTGGGACTTCTGCTGAGCTAGGTCATTCGAGGCAGTGACGTACATGGAGATGAAATATCAGTACCAAGGCAGTTCGAGATGAAATGGGGATTTTATGTGCACGAGTATTATATAGATCAGTAGGAGATTATAGATTGGTTAGACTAAGCAGCTGAAGTTTGAGAAAATCCGATTGTATAGTTTGATTATGACTACGGTAAGTCGACGTGAATAACTATCAGGATAAATTTTGAGCAATTGATATGTTAGCTTCAGCAAGTACTAGATCTGAAGGTATCTATCTCATGGACTGAGCCTAGGGTTCCCTTTAATGTATTCTAATGAGAGACCCAATCAGAAACCTGATCGAGTAGGTGTTCACAATCATCTTTCTAGACTACGCTCACTATTTGTTCTTCACTGGATTATCTTTCTGTTTGACGCTTCGGCAGCCCGCCGTACTGGCTATTTTCTGAAACTCTTCTTGCATGATTAAGAGCCTGTTATGTACCCTAAAAGTTAACAGATGATGCACCTTGAAATAAGGCTGAAATGAAATCCAGCTAATTGAGAGGGATAGATATAGCCACTTATATCTATCAGGAAATCTCTGAATATCAACCGTCTTATAAGAGGTCCATGCATAGCCACTACATGAACGTTAGCGATCTTATTACGTGTAGCCATAAACCCAAGGCTTTTGAAAAAAACATTTCTGAAAGGAGCCGATTTAATAGTACTACATGAATATCCTAAAATCACACTGCACCGCTCGACTATACACATTTCTGACAGCCACACCGTGAATTTAAAATAAACATCTTTTACTTCCTGCAACATAGTCCTCACCATTACTGGCCTCGACCAAGTCCCACGTGAGGGTAGGCGTCGTAGTCAATCTTAGCAGGGGCTACAAGCCATCCCTTGTCATTGACTCTGTTGACACCCGCAAAGAATGAATCGGCAAACTTATTGTATCCCTGAATGTTGGGATGCTTCTCGTCAGAAAGATCCGCGTCGGTGATGTCAACGGCAGTGATGTGGATATGCTTTCCCTTATCTTGTCTCTCCTTGACAATAGTTTTGAGCTTGGCGTTGAACGTCTCGCGGTTCTTGTTCAGATGCGCCTTCTTGGAGTATATGACAGGGACAACCAGGATGACAACGTCATTGTATTCCTTGAACATGCCATCAAGCATATTCGCATAGAGAGTGGGCGCCGTGTCTAGATCCTCGTTCAGGTCCATATTGTTTGTGCCCGCGTGTATGAGGATTAGGTTTGGCTTGGCGGCGATCGGTTTCTGCCACTTGGTGGCGATGGTCTTGAGGGTCTTGCCGCTGTGCCCTTCGTGGTCGTTGTCGGCCATAGTGCCAGTTTTCAGTGTGCCGATCATGTCGACCTGGGCTCCTGCTTGGACGAGCAAGCCTCGGAGCCGTGTTCGGTAGCCATTTGGATTCCCGCCGGAGCCGTTGCCCCTAGTGATGGAGTCTCCGAGAGTTAGAATGCGCAGATTCGGGAGCGCTTTGGCTGTGACTAGGGTACAGAGGAGGGCGAACACCCAGACGAGGTAGAGGCGAGCCATGGCGATGAGGATAGGGCTGGCACCCGAAGAAGCAAGACTATTTGGATGGCTTACTGACTGAGAATTGAATTGGCATCCGCCGTCAATTAATATATTGGAGGTCAAGCTCTCAAGAGCACACCGATCAGCAGTGGCCTCCTTGAATAGCACTAGGTTGGTATTGACTCCTCCATCTACCTCCACAAGTGGCAAGTGGTATTATGCATACTAAATTTAATTGGATAATTATATAAGCTTGACAAGGTATGAATTGATCTTCTGTCCCATATGCTAAGAATAACTAAACATTTCGGCGCCCGACTGATGAGGGAAGCGCCGATATTATGCAATTGTTAGTATCTATATTTAGCCGATGCCAAGGCCAGGCGCCACTCACCTCCAACAGCCTGTAACAACTGTGTAATCTCAAGAAGTAATTCACAATAAGAAGCAACGTCAGTAGCTATAGCTACAACTTATGTAGATGTAGAAGCTCCGGCTGGACCATAAGCCGGGCTTTAGCCGGTCAGGTTACACACACAATTGAACGCTGGGCTATTTAAGCCCGAACAGCTAGCCCAATTAGCTTAGTTTCCGTTTACCCCAGATATCATCCCAGCAGTAATAGCAAGGTGCCTCACCCAGTGACCTTCCGGCAGCAACTGATATCACTTGGTTATCTGCTTAAGCATCGAGGCCTTACTCCCATTCTTGTAGTGTCTGTCAATCAAAATCACACAATAAACACTCAACATAAGCGCCCTGCACCTCGAGAATAGGAATGACATCTGTTCTCGACCCTTTTGTATATACTCCCCTTAGTCCAGGCCAAATTAGGGTCCTGGAGTACAATGTGGAAGACGGCAGCAGCGAACCAACCTGGATTCTCAGGGTCATTAACATTGGAGATGCCGGCCAAGAGGCCCAAGATGCCGACTTTGATGCTCTATCATATGTCTGGGGCGACCACAGTGAGACCTTTCCGCTGATTTTGAACGGACGGGTAATTCAGATACATAAGAGCTTGCATGTGGCCTTACCCTATCTGAGCAGGCGTCCATCAGGTCGCCCTATTTGGGTCGACGCTGTGTGCATCAACCAGCAAGACAATGCGGAGAAGATGGTTCAGATCCGCAGGATGAATGCAATCTACCGGCGTGCCATACAAGTCTGGGTCTGGTTAGGACCGGGCATTGACCATACAGTTGAAACGATCAGGCTTTTACCTCTCATAGCGCACACCGGTACGAGGGGTTCGCCAACAGGAATGCCACCTAGGCTCCCACCAGTCTTTTCGCCGATATGGACCAGCGTCTTCAACATTATCAGTAATAGCTAGTTTGGGCGCGTATGGATCGTGCAGGAGTTCGCTTTGGCCCAGGATCTTCGATTCCTCATGGGGACTCACGAGATTGATGCTAAAATGCTTAATACTGTTGTATCAACGTCTAACTGGTTGGCCGAACACTTCTTCGACGCATCGATGCGGGACGAAGCCATGAGGCTCCTAAATAACCAGCGAGCAATTTCCGTATTTGGAATCCGCGACTTAGTTCAAAAGTCCTTCGCCTTGGACCTCGACCAGCCAAGAGCTCCTCGCCGACTCGTTTGGATCATTTACCAAATGACCATAAACATGAAGTGCTTCGACCCTCGTGACCGGGTGTACGGGACGTCAGGTATTCTACCGGACGATCAGCGTGGGACTTTCGGGCATTTCAGCGATACGGCCAGCTTGGCAGAACTGTACGCAAGCTTTGGCTAACGAATTTTGACCCAACCGGACCCAGTCGCACCCATCTGGTTTGCACTCTTGCAAAGGGGCACTATTCCAGGCAAGATGAGTAACCTCCCCAGCTTCGAGGTTACATTTGAATATTACTATGCCTTGCGACGCGGACTTGACGAGCTTGCGGCATCCGTGGAGAGGTTTGGCTTGCGAGACAATGAGGTTTTCAGGGCCTTGACAGTTAATGACCCGTTTCAGAAGGCATTCTTCTGTGCCATGTACAGTATTCTCCACCGGAGTCACAACTGGGGGACGGCTTGGCCTGGGTGGGGGTTCAATGCATACTGGGGACAAGATCATCCTCTTAAACGGAGCGCAAATGCCTCATGTGGTAAGAGCCAGCCCGGGAGGGAAATATTCACTGGTATGCGAGGCGTATCTATCCGGCGCAATGCACGGGGAGCTTGACGACCTCAACCTTCCTGAGGTAGATATTATCTTGGTATAGATAGTGCGACATTGGTCGTAAGAGATGTCAAGCGAAGAGAATTTCCAGACTTTCCATGATATTACAACGCAAACAGTGCGATGCCAACTAAATATGACCGGGTAACGTGACATCTCGCCTTATGAAGCCAAATGATGGTAATGCTCATTGAACATGAAGGTTTTACCATATGATTCTATCCCTTCTCATTCGACGTTCATTTGTATACACGATAACCCAAATTGCTAAAATGAAATGGGCTTTGCAAGGGTACATCATGCTGCGGGCTTCTGGTCAATTCCTTCTGAGGTGTTTGGCAACGTGCCGGAGGTCGACTATGCCCGTCTCCCCTTCGAGCAGTCACTCATACTTAACTCAAGGTGTCTGAATCGTAGATCGAACTTGGGCTATTCGAATTTCCAGACTAATAAGGCAACTATAGAGACATATAAGCTGGGCTCGAAGAGACATCGTCGGATTGGATTTAAAGCCCTAGGGTAGGTAGGGAGAGGTGAAAAAAATGGCTGTCCGAACTGGTGCCAATACTAAGAGTGCATACGGTGGGGAATAATCTGAAGCAGAGTTGATTACGTACTTAGCTTAATTGCCACAAGATATCCGGGAAAGTGGCCGCTAAATGCTCTCTCCCTTTTGCATCAAAGAGTATGAGAGGGAGGAAAACAAGCAACATAGAGAAGAACGCCTGAACTATGCCGCGACTTGCTTGTAGTTCCTGCCGGTAAGTTTCAAATATCGGCGTACTACATGGACCAAAGACCGCTTACCACTCAACCCACAGGGCAAGCAAGGTTCGGTGTAGGGTCAAGGAAAATGACACCAGCTGTGTCAGATGCCTGAGTCGGAAGACCCCTTGCTCTTATATGCAACATGTACGAAGTGTGCGGTCACTGCCACAGGACTCTCTGTCCGAGGCTCGCCCGGCTGCCAACCCCCAAGTACAGACAGATTCGTCGAAAGTCCCTGCTACCTATCAGCTCTTACAGGAGAACCATTATCTTGATTTCGGAAGAGGGCACCCGGAAGATATTTTACGAGAAAACGAGTTTGCCTTCTCGTTGGTTCTACTTTATTTCAGCAATTTTAATGACATCCACTTCATGTTCGATGAAGAAGCGTTTCTCAGAGATTTCCGAATGGGGGATGTTCCGCCAATCACTTTATACTCCATGATGGCACTTAGTATCCGGTATTCGTGCTCTTCCCCCCAGGATCACTCAGTGCTTAATACCAAGGTATCTGGGTGAAAGCGCATGACTAATGATTCTTCTAGCTTTTCCCTTGCTCCTTTTGGGGAAGAATTACCCCCTCGCCATCGCGGAGAACCTCTGTGGCGACATGCGAGAAATCTCCTCAAGGAATCTTTTGACTGGCCATCGACTACTGCTATCCAAGTCTACGTCTTACTCAGCACGTATAAATTGTCATTTGGTGGCTCAAGACAAGCATACCTATACTTGGGTACGTATTTCTTGAGTGAGTGTAGTGACTTTTTTTTTCTCTCGCTAATCATATAAAGGGTATGCATCAAACATGCTGAGGGCGTTGCGATTCATGGATTCGAGTTTCAGCGAAGTCTCCGTGCAAATGGAGTCAAAGAAACGGCTCGCCTATACTGTCGCGTTGATGGATCGGCTCATGTTCCCTCTAAAGCTCCCCTCGCAGTTCGAGATTCGTGATGACCTACCTGAGATGCGAAGCGAAGAAGATTTTTGGATTCTCAAGAAAGGTGGTGATATGAGTGAAACGTTTATAAACAGGCCAAGCCCTATCAGCGTCGAACAGGAAATTTTCAAGCTTTCCAGCATGCTCGTTGCGGTTTGCGACATATACCTGGGAAGAAATTTGATCTCCACCCTCGATGAAGCTCAAGAAAATTTTGAGCGATACTCCAATTCAAGACACCCGCTGTTGTTGTATACCACTGCTAATCTAGAGCTTCAAGAAAGCCATGACAACCTCCGCAAGTTCGCTTATATGCATCTCCTATACCACCACGTTGGGCAAATTCTCTGCTTTCGTGCATTGAAATCCATGAAATACGACGCGTTCCTGCCCTCTGGAGGTGACCAAAGATATTCGTTGCAAGCCTTAACGGAGCAGTGTTATGGACACGCCTCAGTGATTGTCCGCATTATAACACATTGCTCCGAACGCGGGTTTGACATACACAACTTTTCCTTTGGACAGATATTGACAGTCTCGACTGTCATCCTAAGCCATGCATTGTTCTGGGCTGAATCTCCAGAAGCTGCAGAGAAATTACAGGACGATTTGAAGATCCTCCTAGAGTGCGTGGAGCGTCTAAAAAATCACACAAGAATGTTCCTTTGGGTGGTACGTCGCCATAAACCTCAACAATGAATTGAACTGGTCTTAACCTCGGCGATAGCTTCAACATCTGGCAAATTTCACAAAAGTCAGGAACCAGAATAGGAATACGTGGATTCGCATTGTAGATCAAAACACCCGCATTCTAAGCCAAATGCTTTTTCTCGGGAGTCAGTGGGAGACAATGGAGCCTACTACTGGAGGTGAGTAAGATCGAGCTCTAGTTCATCCTTTCCCACTAGTATTTGGCTTTGACAATAATTTAGCTCGTCGCCCTGGACTCGGATCTCTCCCTATTACCAGTGAACACTTAGCTGGTTCCAGGCAGCCCCTTGTTGACCACGAAGATGCCCAAGCGGACGAGACGACTTCGCAAATGCAATTTAGTCCCGGGAGTGGCATTGAATGGATGTTCATTAGCTAGTTGATATTTTATCTACCCCTATGACCAGCCTGTGCCCATAGTTTCTATAAACTAAATTTAATCTCACCAGATCTATTGTGTATCTAAACATTCCCACTACAGCCCTGTCCAAGTGAACTCCTTGTCAACCCGGAATAAAATGCTCTGAGCGATGTCAACACTGGACAAGCCCACTAACACAGAGTATTCTCCCTCTCTAGCTTGCCAGCGCTTGTTCTGTGCATCGTAAATGCTGACACTGTACTTATCTAACTCTACACATACTTCTTGGGTCTGCCCAACAGCGACTCCAACCTTAGAAAAGCCCTGAAGCTCCTTGATGGGTCGATTCTGGAAAGATCCATCGGCGGGGTGGGCCATATCTGGGGATGCAACGTAGAACTGCACCACGACCTTCCCATCGTAGGGCCCAATATTTTGAACCTGGGCCTTGATCGTGATGGTGCTTTTGGCATCAGTAAGGGATCGCTGGCCATCGATCTCGGCCTTATTAATGATGTATTTTGAGTACGAGAGACCGTAGCCGAAGGGGAAGAGCGGATCGGGGCTCGCCTTGCGATCATACCAACGATAGCCAACATCGAGCCCCTCCTCGTATCTAAGAATTCCATCTTCTCCTACAGGGAAATTCTTAAACGAAGAGTTATCTTCCAGCTTTTTGGGCCAAGAAAGTGGCAGTCGCCCACTAGGATTTACAGCGCCTGTAAGCACGGACGCGACTGAGTGGCCCGTCTCTTGTCCAGGGAACCAAGCCTGCACGACAGCAGGCGTGGAATCGATGAACTGGGCTAGACTAACGGGCGCACCACAGAAGCTCACAACAGCAGTTTTACTATTTGCAGAGTTCACGGCATCGATAAGCCGGTATTGATCGGGGGTGAGGTCCATAGTATCACGATCAAAGCCTTCAGACTCAATCTCATTTGTGTTACCAACGCAAACGACGGCATAGTCACAAGCGCTGGCTACCCTCTTTGCCTCGTCAAGACATTCGTCGATGTTGATTTGCTTGTGGAATCGGACTGCGCTTCCTTGGAACATCTTGCCAAACAGAGGTGCGGCGTTGAGAATCTTTGGTTCACAAGCCCAAGACTCAAGCCTAATCCTGTAACGGCGTCCTGCCTCTTGTTTGAAGGCAAATCGTTTCTCAAGTTGTTTTTTGAAAAAGTAAAATGATTCGGGCCGTAACTTGGTCTCTTGGACACGCTCAAAGACAAGAACGTCGTCGATGTAGCAGTTGGCGGCACCAGTGCTGATGACTCCAAACATCGCATCGCCTGATGATGGAGCAACAAGGTCAAATGTAATACGAGTGCAATATTCAACTGAGTCCAGGTAGTCGGGCCACTTTTCCTTGATCATGTACTCGGCTTGAGGGCGAGTCTCCTCGTGAACCTTATTCTCTCCAATCTTCAGGCCATTGAACCACTCCAACTTGACTGGCTCAGCCCTTTTCTCAGCACTTCCAGGCGCAAATACAATTGAGGGATCTGCATGGGGAATGGCACCGAACACAGGGACACCGAGGGCGACAGAGATGGGGTGGCCTCGTTTCTCGAAACCCTCTACAGGGGTAATGGCGTGCAGAGCATCAACTCGTGCGCTGCCGCCGCCTCCCAACACGACCGATGTGGCATGGTGCCCGATAAGGGCGACAGAAGCGCCCTTAGATATCGGAAGCACGTTGTTGTCGTTTTTCAGCAACACAATACCTTCAGCTGCGGAGGTTTCGATGAGAGCATCTCGATCAGCGTCTTGAACCTCGCGCTCAGGGGGCTCAGTAGGGTCGTCAAAACGGCCGAGCCTCTTGGCAAGTGCTAGGATGCGACGGACACTGTTGTCAATTGTCTCTTTAGAGATTTGCCCGCCTTGGACGAGCTTGAGAACCTCGTCCTTCTTCCTCCACTTAGGCGACCCAGGCATCTCGATGTCTACACCGGCATTGATTCCAGGAGCAACAGAGTAAGTGCCCATCCAGTCGGATACAACAACGCCATTGAAGCCCCATTCGTCCCTGAGAACGCTTGTCACTAGGTCACGGCTGTCGGCAACGTATTCGCCATTGATTCGGTTATAACTACATGTTGTCAGACCATACAGTTGTTTCGGACCACTACCATCTCGGGACATACCTCGTCATGAAGCACCAAGGATCAGACAGTTTAGCAACAAGTTGGAAGGGCTTCAGGTAGATCTCCCTCAGCGTTTGCTCATTGACTTCGACGCTGAGTGTGGTTCGCTGGTTTTCAGCATCATTGGCGACAAAGTGCTTCGGCGTCGCCGCAACGGTGCCCTCAGCCTGACAGCCACGAACGTAAGCCGCAGCTAGAACACCCAAAACAAAAGGGTCCTCACTGTATGTCTCGTAGTTTCGACCTCCTAGAGGAGAACGAATGACGTTCAGGGTCGGCCCGAGCAATACACTGGCAGATTTGGTAAGTGCTTCCTTTGCTACTGCTGCACCGACCTTTTCAAGGATGGAAGAATCAAAGGTAGATCCTAGTGACGTTCCGCAGGGAAAGCATGCGGCCTTGATACCAGACACGTAGCTCTCGCCACGGGCACCGTTTGGTCCATCTGTAAACTTGGTACGATATCAGCAGGGGACGTGGCCAGGGGATGTAGGGTTATTGGCTTACCTTGATTTGAGGCACTAGCACACCATCTCTGTCGACAGAGAATGTGCGCCACCAATCTACTCCGGCAAGCAGAGAGATCTTCTCCTCAAGCGTAAGCTTAGAGACAAGTGATGGGATAGCTACTACCGTGGAGCTCATATTTACTTCGGAAGCGATTATAGAGGGAGGCGTCTTTGATTCCATTATGGATTGGCCGTCAACGGACGGGCCTAGACCACTTATGTAGCTTTCGTTATTTATTGCGTGCTCCTTGAGTCGGTCATGGCACCCCTGTTTCCTTGATTTTGCAGAGCTTCCCCGCTGAATTGAGAATTGTGCTCCTACCGGTTCATATAAATCGAGGGTCTTCGGCCTTAGATTCATTCTATTGGCTGATTGCCGATTCTCCTCGGCCCCATATCGGCATAGTCATGCTATGATTGGTTGGTTTAGTCCTAAAACTACTCGCTCCGAATCCCTAGACTTTCTTCCGGCAACAAACCCCAGAAATCAGCGCATGACCACGTGGAGAAGGTGGCATCTTGTGGGGTGCCAGGTCTGGGGAGGTCTGGGGAGCTTTTTCCGGGCAACCTTCAACCATAAGACTCAATACATTCAGTCTATAAAAGCCGGCATGGCATCCTACGATGACGATCCGAGACAGAATCCCAACATCAAACCCTACCGCTTTTGACAAGCAATTCATCTTCTATCATTCCAATGGCGGCTCTTACTACTCTTGAAAGAGTATCATCGGTTGGGAAGGAACCAACTGTGGCCTCCCATTCCGAGAAACTGGGTACTGGTCCTGGTCAGACAGTTGAAGAACTTGACAACTTCATTCAACATGAAGCAGCAAAATGCCCAGCCTTCTACAAATGCCCAAATTTACTTAAACTCTACCTCCTCATGGCTTCAGGATGTCTACTTCCTGCTGTCACCCTTGGATTCGATAGCTCCATGATGAACGGTCTACAGGCCGTCCCTGCTTGGGATACATGTATGGTCCCATTGTTCTCCAATGTCGAGTTGTTAAGGCTAACCCAAACTCCCAGATTTTAATAGTCCCCGTGGCAGCATTCTTGGTATCACGACTGCCATCCTCGGTCTCGGTGCAATTACTACCACACCATTCCTGAGTCCGATTGGGGACCGCTTTGGTCGTCGATGGGCGATCTTTTTGGGAACTATTATCATGATCATAGGGGGTGTGCTTCAAGGAGCATCAGTTCACAGTAAGGTTTAAGAGAACGCCACCGGTCTTGTACACTTAATTGACACCCGCTTCTTCTTTAGTCGGCATGTTCATCGCCTCCCGATTCATCATAGGCCTCGGTCTCGTATTTGCCAACACATTTGCGCCGGTCCTCATCGGCGAATTGGCCCATCCCAAGCATCGACACGTCGCTACGTCTTTATACCAAACGTCGTATTACCTTGGAGCTATCCTCGCCGCATGGACGACATTTGGAACATTCAGAATCGAAAGTAATTGGTCGTGGCGCATCCCTTCATACCTCCAGGCCGCCCCAGCCCTGGTGCAGGCCTGTTGTATCTGGTTCGTTCCAGAATCTCCTCGATTCCTGATTGCGAAGTCTCGCCCCGAGGAGGCCAGAGCTATATTGGTCAAATATCACGCTGAGGGAGATGAAGATTCCGAGTTTGTGAACGCCGAGTTCCGGCAGATGCGTGCTGTCATTGAGGCAGAGGTCGCCAACAAGACTACCTGGAAGACTATGATCGCAACCCCCGGCAACCGTCGCCGCGTCATGGTCCTCGTTATGCTGGGAATCTTCTCCCAGTGGTCAGGGAATGGCTTGGTCTCATACTATATCGCCCGCATTTTGGAGACGGTCGGTATCACCGATGCGAGTGACAAGAACATCATCAATGGGTGCCTCAACATCTGGAACTGGATCACGGCTGTCGCGTCTGCCATTATTTCTGGCCGTCTCAAGAGACGCACCCACTTCATTGTGTCGACAGTTGGTATGTTTGTGGTGTTCAGCATTCAAACACTTTGTGCGGGTCTGTTTAACGAGCGTGGGAACAAGACCGCTGGCCATGTTGTCATTGCCATGCTGTTCCTATTCTACCCCTTCTTCAACTTTGCATTCAACGCTCTGCTATATTCTTACCCTGTCGAGATTCTGCCCTACCCAATCCGAGCCAAAGGATTCTCGGTTCTCATGATCTTTAACAAGGGAGGCGTTTTTCTGAATGTGTTCGTCAACCCAATTGGTCTGCAGAACTTGGGTTGGAAGTACTACGGCGTTTACGTGGGGTGGCTACTTGTGGAAATCTTCTGCGTCTGGAAGTTTTTCCCCGAGACGTCTGGACATAGTCTGGAGGCAATCGCTGCCGCTATCGACGGAAAGACTGTGGTGGATAATGAAAGAGCAATTGATGAAAGGATCCCCGAGGCGATGAAGGAGCGTAAGGAATAATCGCCCATTATCGTGCAATTCCAGGTTTCGGACCTAAGTAATATCGCGCCTACGGATGCATATAATATAAAATTGATTATTAGTAGTTAGTTTGATCTCACAAGCAGTTGTACATTTGGGGTTGTTGCAGTGATACATCCCACTGTGTTTTTGAAGTTTAAAAACATTTCTATGAATACTATCTCCTCAACCCCTTCCTCTCTTCGTTCCATACTGTCCCACTTGTTCTTCTGGATGACTGCAGTGATCTGGCCTTGGCCACCAAGGTTGAAGTGCTTAGATTGTTGTAAGACGAGTGTGAAGCCAGGTGAAAGAAGGTAGCTTTATAGTTATTCGACGAGCTGCTCGTCCTGACGGCAAGTGAGTTATCGGTAATGAAGGTTCATAGAACTTTCCTACTGTATGACTACATTTTGGGCTAGGAAAGGCTGTTTTTAAGCTTCCGTAATCATTGTGTTGAGTTGTCGGGCTCTAGCAGCTTCCATTGCTGTTGAGCTCAATTTTATTTTCTCTTACGAGGATCCTTGGTACTTCTATCGCTATATAGTTATCAACCAAAAATAATGTACCTTGTTATTCTAACCATCTAATTGGCTCAGATCCCTGTTTTGCAGTCCCTACAAATGAAAAGGCTGCTCGAGCGATGCATCTAATCAGCCATTGGATGGCTAAGTGCCACAATGGTTGGCCTCCCGCAGTAATTCGTGATTGAGCTGTCACGTTCCCTTTGATGCCTGATTCTACCCAATGCCCCCCCCTCCTCTATATAAAGGGAGATCTTGGATCATCTTAAATAACATCGCTCTCTAAGCTCTCCGCCACCCTTGCTATCGATTCATAATGGGTAACGCCTTTACTCGCGAGACTCCCCAGCCTCAGCCTCAGCCACTGCCCCAGCTCCAGCCACTGCCTCGTCAACTGCCGCCACGACCTAATCGGCTCCTTGGGGCACCTGAAGAGTTACATACGACCCCAACTCCATTCATACTCCATAATCGGGATCCTAATTTCCAGTTCGAGAACGAGCGACAGGCTCTTCACGCCCAGACACCTGGGACTTTGAGGCAACTATCACGGAAACCATGCCGGTTCTTTGCTAAGGGCGATTGCAAAAAGGGGGGGTCATGCACCTTCTTACATGAGAATACGAAGGGTAGAGAAGAAGCCACAGCGTCAAGGGTACTGTTGATTTAATCTCCTAGCTACCTTGACAAACGCTGACAGAGTTACTTTAGGATGACGAGATCATAGACGATTCAACTCGAGAATTTGGAGGAGCCTGGGCTGAGTTTGGTAATGGAGCAACCACCGATCGAGTCTCTCTACCGTCTGACTTTTCCGCCATCCGCATCGGCAACCTCCCGAGTGATTCCTCAGTCATATCCGTCTTAAATTTGCTGTCGGATGTAGACTTGACCATATCGCCAAACGACGTGCGCCTCACGAAACACACCGACTCTACAAAATGCACTGCTGTAGTCAAAGTCAAAGATCCATCGTTCTCAAAGGAAGCTTGCAGAAAGCTAGGCACCTGCATCACACTCAGAGACCTCGAGGTAGCTACTATACCCGTTCCGCTGCCAAAGGGGTCTAAATTTCGCCAAGTTGATTGCAGGCAGGTGCAATGTTCGTGGCATCGGCCAACCCGAGCAGTGCATCTCTTCTTTGACGATAAGCATATCGCTTCGAGGCTTCAACAGAAGCTTCGTACTGGAAAAGTGAAAGTGAACAAAGCGAAAGTCATGGCTTATCCACCCACCCCTCAAAAGAACCAAGAAAGTGAAACGAGCTGGATGGTCAAGTTAACGCGTTTGCCTGAGACTGTCAAGGAGGAAGATATCACACAGGCCATTCCTAAGCTAGATAGGCCTCGCCGAGTTGAAATGGGAGAAATGAGTTATGTCGCTGACATGGAGATTGATTCGACTTTGATCCAGTCCATGCTTTATGAATTTGGGCCACTGGAGAAATGGGAAGTTTCTGACACATCAAAAGGGGCGCGAGTCAAAGCCCATGCGACTTTCCTGGAGGAATCTCAAGCCCACCATGCCGCATCGACCCTTGACGGAAAGCCGTTGCCATTCTGCGACACGAGCAAACTGTTTGTTGAGGTCGTCACCTCGGTGAGGTTCAAGGTATCGACACGTGTATACGACGTCATTCAGCAGCGAATCAGCGCTCACAAGAGCTCTTGGGATCGTCAGTATATCCATTTCTTTGCCTTTTCTTCACGTGGCTTCTATCGTGTCCTGAAGCTCGAAGGTAGAGACCGCGAGTCAGTTGCGAAGGCAAAACAGGACCTCGATCTCATTCTTGCCGGAGAAGTGATGAGACTAGATGGAAAGGCTATCTTATACCCAGGATCCAAGATCAGTCGAGAATCTTACAAAAGACTCAAGATGGTTGAGGAGGAGTTGGGTGTCGTTATCATTCGTGATATGCGGACTTCCCAGTTTCGTGTCTTTGGTGCTGAAGCACGTCAGGCTTTGGCAACAAAAGCTTTAGATCGTCTCATCAAAGAGACGATTTCTGCTCAACGCTTTATTTCACTCAGTCAGGAGCCCGATTTTAGATGGGCCGTGGACGGAGGGTTCAGAGCACTCGAATCACAGCTAGGGAGCGACAAGGCCTCGTTTGACAGGGAATCGAGACGTATTATAATTCAGGGTTCTGAGAGAGACTTTGCCGATGCCAAATCTATTGTGGCATTAAAACAAAAGAATTTGTCAGGGGAACGCCGAAGGGGGGAGACGGAATGCTCGGTTTGCTTTTGTGAAGCCGATGAGCCGATCCACACTTCTTGCAATCATACCTACTGCGGTCTTTGCTTCATTAACATGTGTCAAGCACAAGCATCGGCTCCATTGCAGTTTTGCATTACCTGCCTTGGTAACTCAGACCAGTGCGGTCACATATTTGAGCTTGCGGAAATCCGCAACCTTCTTCTATCGGAGACATTCGAGGACATCCTTGAAGCATCTTTTCGGTCGTTTGTTCAACGTCATCCAGACCAACTCCGATATTGCCCTACTCCTGATTGCTCTCAGGTTTACCGTGTTGTCCCCAAGACGGAGAAACACCCGGCAACCTTTACCTGCGACAAGTGCCTGGCCTCCATTTGCGCAGCCTGCCACACCTCTCATCCTGGCGTCACCTGTGCGCAGCGTGAGGGAGATTCCTCTGGCGACCTCCAGGCCTTGAACAAGGTAAAGAAGGAGTTGGGGATTCAAGATTGCCCGAGATGCGAAACCTCCATGGAGAAGACTGAGGGCTGCAATCACATGACTTGCAAAGGATGCAGTTGTCATATTTGCTGGGTATGCCTAGCTACGTTCAATGAAGGTTCGGTCTGCTATGCGCACATGAGGAGGCTACACGGAGGTATCGGCATTTAACGAATAAGAGTTGCGTTGGGAAACTCCTCGTAAAGGACGAAACCGATACCTTGAGAATAAGTATAAGGTCACGTCGGTAAAAACAGATGAGAAAATAAGCAAATATTTTCTTGTTGCGTACGAAAATAAAATGGATACTTCAATCTTATTTATCTTACTTAGCTGTATGTCATCCTTTTTTTGACCTACTGTGCTTTTGTGTGGTGTCTCGAACATGTAGGCTTCTATTACCAAATCGAAGGCACCTAATCGTCCTGATAACTAACATGTAATATTATCTCCTCCAAAGCCAGCGATCAGTGGATTTTTCATGCCTCTCGATGTTTACAAACTCTTGCCCTGGGCAATCTTGGCCTCGCCGTACTTTCGAAGTCGGATGGCCTGGATAGCGATGAAACCGCTTGTGTCCAGAGGAGAGAAGGTATCGAGCGAATCCATCGAGGCATCTTCCTCGCTATAAAGGTTGCTGGTCTCGCTGCTGCGGCCAACAGTGTAGGCGTTGCCCTCTGTGACAGTGAAGTTAGTGCTATTCTTGGCTATGTATCATTTTGAGGTGGAGGGCTTTTGCCACAAGACTTACTGTAGGCCATCATCTTGACGGTACCGTTGACGCCATCCTGCGCAAAAATGACCGAGTTCTCAGCGAATTCACGCTCGGGAGAGCTATTCAGATATTAGTATTTGTCCTTCTAAAATTGATAGCCCTGAGTGAACACTCACAAGTACATTCCGTTGTACAACTGTCGGCTCCAGGCAGTAGTGACAAACGTATCACGAAGCTCGCGAACCTTCGAATCCAAGGTGAGGCCCTCAAGGTCGACTAGGAGCTGTCAGTTAAATTCATCAATAATCCAAGAAAGGGTAATTGTTCTTACTGTGAGCGAGTCGTGCTAAAGTTATGCCTGGACTGTCATAACAACCCCTACTCTTCAAGCCTGGAAAAAAGGGATCAGTGTCAGCACAAACAAAAGTTCAGAGAGCACCAGTCCGAGGGAAGTGTAGTCCAATCTGAATCCTGGTCCGTTAATCATGCCCACTAGTACATCTTTAGGTATGGTGTTCCTACTCAAATTATGAGGTTAGTATGCCAAGAGAGATACTTTCCTTTTGATACATTGAGAGACGTTCAGCTATCACGACTATCCTCTCTCTCATGCCTTGTCTGCTTCTATGATGAGCAATCGCTGCAAACTAACACGCCCATAGCAATGATAAGCAATAGCTGTGTAGCCGACCAGCGTGTCTGCCATCAAGACAAGCCATTGCCGTGAAGCTGATCTGGCTGTGTGGCGTCGCGACGAGAATTTCTGCGTAGCTGTAGCTGTAGCTGACATACGCGTCTGCCGTCAAGCTGAGCAATCGATGTGTACTTGACCCGGCTATCTGCTGTCGCGATGAGAGATTGTTGTGAGGGGCACTTGACCTCCACGTCTGCTGTTTGATCAAGCGACTGATGTGGCCATGATTGACCAGTCCTCTGTTGCGTCGAGCGGTTGCTACAGCCCCAACCAACCTGTCTTTTGCCGCAACGAGCGATTGCTGCAGCTCTGAACAGCTCTCTTCCGACGTGGAAGTGATGCTGTGAAGCTGACCCACCTAAAGATGTACTAGCGGGCGTGATTTGGACCAGGGTGGAGATCCGGCTGGACTCGGCCGAGTGGGGCTTTGTACAACCCCAATGGCCAACTCCACCATCAATCTCGAGGTTAAGAAGAGCAGCTGCATCTCAAGATGCCCTCAAAACACCATAAAAAGCACAAAAAGGGCAAAAATACATACCTATGAAGCGCCCTTCAACTATGTCGATGCGCCCGATCCCGTGATCGTGCCCGATCTTATTGAGGAGTTTGAATAACTCAACAGAGTCAGTAGCCTCCTTGCCATCTTCGGTTGTGACCTTGACAGGGATACCCTTCTGAAAGTCGATGGAAAAGTGGTACGGCTTGTCAGGAGCATCAACCGGATCAACAGTCATCGTCCAGAGATTCTTAGGAGGCTCACGGTTGGGGTCTTCGAGAATGCCAGCTTCGTAGGAGCAGTGCACCTACATATTCCCAAAATTATTAGCGACTGCGCATCGTCAACCTGGAAAAGAGAAGAATTACGAGATTGGCATCCATAGACCAAGGAGCCTTGGGAGTGGACGAGACAGGGATGTTGTTGACCCTGGCGTACTCGAGCAGATCTGCCCGGCCCTGGAACTTGGCAATGAACTCGGGAATCCTCCAAGGAGCAATGATCTTGATACCAGGTGCCAATGCTTCGAAGTGTTAGTTGGATTTGAGATGAGGATAGAGTTGGATCCCAGTAAACAAATGGGTGATGTGGAAACCGTACCATGCCAGGCAAGTTCACTGTCATCATCTGTTAGCCACTTTTTTTCGGAACTGCAAGGTCTAAGGTGAACCATACAATCGAACTTGATCATTTCCTTTGCCTGTTTCCAGTCATGTCAGAGGCGGAACCGAAGTATGTGCTAAGATCTACTCACCAGTACATCCGTGACTCAGGTAGTCGCAGTTGAACTCTTTGGCAACATTAACCAGCCTATTTGGAGCGAGGTCAGCAAACCGTCTCACTCTTCAATGCGGATCCCCCTCCTAATACAGCGACTGCCCCTTGGATTATTTCCGGCAGTTCAGGAGCTGTAGTACTGCCAATGGAAGTTGAAAAAAACTCACTCTCGTGCAATGACTGGGCGAGCCAGACTTGTGCCAAGAAGATATCGATCTTCCTATTGATCGTCAGTACATAGAGGCCCCAAAGGGAATCAATGAGATTGAGGAACCCACGTAGATTGCGTTGCATTGAATACTTCTGAACACGATATCTTCGACGAATTCCTTCTGTTTGTTGCGAATGACCATGCGTTCGGCACCGACCGCGAGAGCTTTCTTCTCGACATCTTCCCAGTCCTCTTCTTGACCGCTGTGTTTGTCAGTGACACGACCTCAAATACCTTGGGAGCTAACAGTGGATACCTACACATCGATGTTGCAAGCGACAACGGTGTACCCGTCGTTCACGAGCCACTTCAGAATGGTACTCGTGTCAAGGCCTGATTAATTCACTGTCAGCTACCCGCAGGCAAGCGGTTGAGCTACGCTAGGCTGAAATACCTCCAGAGTAGGCGCTGAAGTGGAAATGTTAGCAGGAGAGCGTGACTGGGGTGTTTAGTGTGATGGTGGGGCAAGACTCACAGACAAACGCGGCCCTTCGACATTTTGAAGGTACAAGGGTGAGAAGATAGATGACAGAAAAGAGCCCTGTGTGAAGTTGATTTACAATGAATCAGGTCCGCTGGCGTGGGCGTGTTCAATTGAGGAAGTCAATTGGGAAGAAGGAGGGGTCAAAGTTTGGTGATAAGAGTGGGAAAAAATTGTTGATAAGACCGGGAAAATAATTGGTCCAGGCTACGGGCCGGTATCGGGTCCCAGTATGACGGGCAAAGGAACACGAGTGAAATCGCCGGAAAATATCCTCATTTTGGAAGTGGTCATTCAGAGTCACAGTCACAGCGTTCCCCCTTAATAGAGGCTATATCTCGCAAAGTACAATAGTACAATACCTTAGTATGGCGACTGAGCCATTGTTTGATGTATCTACACGTGACATCGAACCATTTCCGCAAGCTTCTCTTGAATCCGCGTATCCATTTGCCCCATAAATGATAATGAAGCTGGATCCGATCAACGCCCACAACCTCAAAATAAAAATCAATCTTAATGCTAGGATCCCCCACCCTATTACGTCAGGCGATCTTTCAGCTACCCTAGAACGTCCACTGTCGACTCCCCAACAATCATTCTGAGTACAAAATATTCCAATCTGCCAAGATGTCAAGTTCACCTCATTGGAAAACCACTCATGATTCGAGTGGTTGGGGAGCCAGGCAAATGGCCGTCGAAAATGCAGGGCCCGCAGAGTCACCTTCACAGATTTATTGTGGTGGTAAAATAATCCTAGTCATTGTATTGCAGCAGCTGATCCTTCTCATGAGGACACGAGGTATCAACAGACAATACCATTGAACTACTTTCTTTCTGTTATTTGATGATTATACACACATTCTTTTTTTACAATAGTTATGGCCCATGCGAGAAAGTTTCGATATAAAGACACGTTTATAGTCTTTGCTTATTCTAGTGCCCATTTGCCAAGCCTATTCTGCTGCCATGGAAGTATGACCCAGCTCTTGATAAAAAGCTAATAAAAAACCTGGAAAATCTTTTAACGCGGTTTCTACATAATCTAAATAAGAAGACTACTTTTGATCATTGTGGGTGATGGTTGCCAACGGAAATGATGGCGATGTACTTGCCATACCCTATTCAGAACAATTACACTTATTTTGACAGATTTGAAACCCTCTTCTCGGAATTTAGTACTAGAAATATAAACAAACGAAGGGTGTCTAATTCCATGCAATGCCCAAAATCCTGCGCCCTACTTGTGTTCGCGCTCATTGCGCAGTACTTGATGGTTGTCCCCGGCTTCGATACGACTGTGAGACACTGCCGTTTCCGGGAGCGCCTTGGCCCTCTCATGTGCTGACTTTGGGTTGGTCATTAGGTACAAGAAGCCTGCGCCTAGTACCAATCCTGCTGCAATCATGGCCATGCCGCTGTTGTCCCTCTTGCTGCAGTTTCGTTAGTTAGTCGCGCTGTTTCAGACGGGATGGGGTTAGCAAGAAACGAACCCTCCTCCCGAGGAACCTCCCGAGTCGACAGAAGCCGGCGAAGGTCTGCCGAATGCTGACGGCTGACCGGCCGTTGCATACGAGCGGGTCGCCACCGTGCATGGGGCCCTGACATGCCGGACACATTGGGCTAGACCAGGGCGAAGTCGAAGTAGAGATGCCATTGTGGTGTGAGTGGTGGTGTGTGTAGGGACAATTCAGGAATCAACAAAGCAGATTACCAACTTAGTATCGATTGGAAGTGATAACTTGATTTAATCAGTGTGCGATTCTTTGAAGGGGAATATATACATGCTAGGGCCAATTTCTGTTGAGAGTCGATGACGCATCACGTAGACTCATGACGCTGGTCTTGGGTTTAGTCTGAGCAATGATGCACTAAATATGTAAGTCGACCGTCAGAAGCATCGCTCCTCTCTAACCCTTAGTGCGCGATTTGGATGCGGACAGTCGATGAAAACAATCGAGACTACAGTTTCCGCATCAGCCTTCTGAGAGTCAATTGATGGGTGTCGTCACAGACGACCTACCACGCCGCAGCACTCGGCTGCAGGCGCGCCACGACCATGTCATCAAGAGCAATCGGTCGACAGATGGTCCTCAACAAAAGCACAGACAGCAGATCAAAGAAGAAGATGATGCTCCAGTTGAGCGACAGACGTCGCTCATCGTCAAAAGTCGACAACCGAAGTTGGCGAAGCTCCTAACCCCAAGCCGGTTAATTCGCTACGTGAAAACCACTTCAGCCTGCCGCAGTCCTCCGATCCACGCCTCAAGATTTAGCCTCATCCAAGAAAAGTTGGGTCACAATCTTTATGAGCTTCTTGTCGCTGCCATGCTCTGGAACCGAACGAGAGGCATGCAGGCTAAGCCCATCTTCTTAGCTCTAGTTCAGCAGTATCCAACCCCGGATCACCTGGCTAAAGCCAACCTCTCTGAGCTCGCAGATCTTATTCGGCCGATTGGTTTGTACAACTCGAGAGCGAAGCGTTTTCTGTTGTTTGCACAAGCGTGGCTTTTGAGCCCTCCTAGCAAGGAACGACGATACCGTAGGATGCACTATTCTAGTGCTGGGGATGGAAAAGACGTCGGTCCGACTGAAATTCTCGATAAAAGTGATTTCCGGGAGGGTTGGGAGGTTGCTCATCTACCAGGCGTCGGTCCATACGCACTTGACAGTTTTCGCATATTCCATCGTGATATCCTGAGGGGATTGGCTAAGGACTGGGAGGGAACTGGTGCCACGCCAGGGTTCGAACCTGAGTGGAAGCGCGTCGTCCCATCTGACAAGGAGCTCAAGGCCTATATTCGCTGGAGATGGTTGAAGGAAGGTTATGTCTGGGATCCGTCCTCGGGGCGCAAGGTCGCTGCATCAGCGAAGAGAATGAGGCAAGAAGCTGAGCGGACGAAGAGCCTCTCGCCAGAATTAATTTAATTGCCGAGATGACCAATTTTCCATGCAAGTAGCAAGTCATCATCTTGACATCACCAAGAAATGTATTTCCGAGAGACTGAGCCATCGTGTTATGATAGCTAATTTTTCCCTTAGCAATAAAAAGCCACTGCTTTTAAATGAAAGAGATAGTTAATGAAAATGAGATACTATCCAGTTAACTCATGGAAGAGAGATAAGTATAATACCATAGTTCACTCTTTTATGTACGTGTTATTATTATTTTGTCCCTTGATAAGGTATTCCTTATTTAGATTGAAAACATTATTGAAATAGGAAATTTAACAAGCTAGTTTAATCGGACGCTTTAGTATTTTATATATAAAAAATACGAATAAGCTATTTCGATTTGGGTAGAATAGAGTAGAGAAAATGATCTGGAGCAAAATACATAAAAAAACGCACAATAGCACCTGCCTCTTTTGCTTATCCGTTTGATCTACAGTACTTTTACTGTGTAAGCTGCGGGGAAATATAAAAGCAATTCTAACGCGCCTCCACCCTTTTCTTCTTCCATTATTTCATATTACATACAACGTGATTATTAAACAGCATATATAGAGCTACCATCACATGCAAGATCTCCTATCTTAGGCCTTTGAATATGGAGGAACGCAGGAAATTGTACGGAAAATATCCGTCGCTGAGAAAGCTTGAGGAGCTAGGTGACGCTTACGTTGAGGTTTGAAAGGCTTCTTATGCTCTACAGTCTTGAGACACTTGAGTGACATTCTCTCCAGTGGAATGACGGCCGTGAACCTGCTCTTCTGCGCTGGCTTTACGACCATGCTTCGTTTCCGGAGATGCGTAGCAATCCCCGTGTCATCTGCGACGCGATGGACGAGTACGCCGCGCAGCATAACTTTTTGATCAACATCGGTCCTGATAAGGCGGAAAAGGTGGCCGCTTTGATCTCCGAAAAGAAACCAAAGATCTTTGTTGAGCTGGGCGGGTATGTCGGTTACTCGGCCCTCTGGTTTGGAAATGCATTGAAGAACGCGCACAAGGACAGTACTAGCGATGGGAACCAAGTCGTATACTGGAGTCTCGAGGCTGACCCGGTCTTTGCCGGTATTGCGATGAATCTCGTCGACTTGGCTGGACTGGGGGATGTTGTAAAGATTGTCACCGGAAAGGCTGCCAAGTCGCTCACGCGTCTCAAGGAAGAGGGCAAGTTTGACAAGGTAGATATGCTGTTCCTGGATCACATCGAAGACTTGTATGTGACCGATCTCAAAGTCGCCGAGTCTCTGGGATTGCTCAAGAAGGGTAGTATGGTGGTGGCAGATAATGTCCTTCGGCCGGGTGCGCCCGAATACAAGAAATATGTCGAGCAGCATCCATCTATGGAGACACGGGCTATCAAGGGCCTAATTATTCCTGGAGAGTTTGAGGTAAGTAACTGCATACAAAAATTCACATCTCGTGTGCTAATTTTCGGTAACAGGACGAGATTGAGGTGACTGAGTACAAGGGATAGAATGTATTACATGTAGACCCAACGATCGTTAATGAATACAAGAATCTCCTCTCCGAAAACACGTAGTTTTCGGAATTTTCTGGAACGGGAAACTGTTCCAATTATGAACAATTTTCTCTGAACCGAACGGCTGAAGCCAGCCCTTCATGAACGGGACCTGAATTTGCAGGGAAAGCGGCTGAGAGCGTGAAGCAGGCGCTTTCGAAATGGTTCGAAAATGGAGCACAGAGTGAAGAGATAATTTGGTACTGATAGAGAGCTTGTCCGTGGTCTGTGTTTAGCGTATAAAATTACAAGACGACAATCTACTCTAAACAATCTGCTCCCCGTGTGCTCAACTTCTTCACCAAAGCTGATCTTCAGTCTAAAATGCATGATACGGGACGAGTATAGATGTAAGGGTCGCGATGCCTGCATTCTAATGGTCACCTTGATTGTTTAGGGTTTGAAAATGACAACTCCGGCTTTGGTTTTCCACCGATCGAATGCTAGGAATCTTGGGCTCTATTGAGGTTAGGCACACTTCTCCTTCAGGGCTTTGTTTGTGGCGTGATATACTGTCCTTATGCTTCTATTGTACCATATCCCCACTCTTTTATTGGCATACCCTTCCATTCCTGATAATATTGGTTCACGTCGAGATAACTGGATATGAACCAGGTATCTTCTCGGGTACACTCTCGGGCATCTTTCTTTGCAAACGCCTGTCTCCGCCTTGGGGCCCGATCCGCAATCAATCGACTCGACGGTCGTCGATTCAATTCAAAACAGATGTGATAATTATGTTTGCCCTCTATATCCAATTATAGTGATCTACAACTCCACGACGAAGAAAATGTG
Organism: Clonostachys rosea; assembly: GCA_026958235.1. Taxonomy (NCBI): domain Eukaryota; kingdom Fungi; phylum Ascomycota; class Sordariomycetes; order Hypocreales; family Bionectriaceae; genus Clonostachys; species Clonostachys rosea. The sequence goes on from CP110206.1 coordinate 480,369, forward strand.
CGGCTGGTGAGTTAGCTAAGGTATCGTAGAAGCTTGTGATTTACCATAAGAATTAATTCAATCAAAGATTGCCAGTGCGTGCATGCCACCCAATTAGCCAGGTGCCATGTCATGGCATTATTTGATGCTATATCGGCGAGCCCTCTGCAAGCTGCTATACCTGGTTGTGTAGTAATATGCGCACCAAGAGCTCGTCCACGTTATGGAGCCGGAAGTGCACGCCAAGATTTCTAGCCACGGTGTTGCGGCTTATTCTTGGGCGTTCATTTCTATGTTTTCACTGATTTGATTTCAAACTGCCTATTTCTAGTACTAAGTTGCCGCAGACTGCACAAAACAAATAGATTATCTTCACTGAGCGGTGGCATGACATGCCGGATGACTCTCCTCCTATTCCAGACTCATGTGGACCGCTTTGAGTTGTGTCATTTCGTACAACTCCTGCAAATCATGTTCGCGGCCCATGCCAGACTGCTTGTAACCCCCAAAAGGCATGCCCAAGAAATGCTTAGCACTGTTGTTTATCCAGCAATATCCGGCCTCCATCTTCTTGACAGCTTTTTGGGCCGTGACAGTGTTTGTTGTGTAGACGGACCCCGTAAGGCCGTACTCAACTGAGTTGACTTCTTTCCACAACGTTACCTCATCGCTCCACTTGAGGACACTCATGACAGGCCCGAAAATCTCCTCCTGGGCGATACGCATGCTTTGTTTGACATCGGAGAAGATCGTAGGAGCCCAGAAGCAGCCATTTGCCAACTCACCAGTCACTTCAGCAGGGTGTCCACCAGTAACCAGCGTTGCACCCTCCTTTTTTCCAATTTCCACATACTTCTTGACTCGCTCAATAGCTTTCTTGTCTACCAGAGCGCCCATAGTTGTTTCGGTTTTGAGGGGGTTATCAGGCTTATGAGTCTTCTTGATTGCTTCAACGACCAATTTCAGCACCTCGTCATGGATAGTCTCGTGGAGGAACACTCGTGAAGTAGAGGAGCATGACTGGCCACACCAGGCCCAGTTCATGCCTTTGACGATCCCATCGACCAGCTTAGGGATATCAGCATCCGGGTAGGCAACAAGTGCGTTCTTCCCACCTAGCTCGTGGGTTGTGAGCTTCAGTGTGTCAGCAGCGCTCCTTGAGATAGCGCGACCGACTGGAACACTGCCAACCAGAGTAACTTTCTTCACAATAGGATGACTAGACAACATCTCGCCACTATCTCTACCCCCGGCAAGCACGTTTATGACTCCCGGTGGGAAGAGGCCACCGATAAGATCCATCAGATGAAGAGCGGATATGGGCGCCTGCTCTGAAACCTTGATCACGACTGTGTTGCCCATGACCAAGGGCGTTGCCATCTTGATCGCAACTCCCAAAATGGGGTGGTTGTATGGAATAATCCGAGCAACGACGCCAAGCGGCTCTCGGATTGTGTAGTGAAACATATCATCAGTGAGGCGGTGCGTCTCGCCTGTCACGGCTGGCGCCAGACCAGCAAATAGGTCAAAGTTCATGGCTGAGTATTCCACCTCGGCCCGCATGATGGAGATGGGGCTTCCTATGTTCCATGCGTCCAGAGCGGCAAGCTCCTCGGCATGGTCACGTATAACTTGCGCAGCCTTGCGCAGAATGCTGCATCGTTCCAATGTTGAGACGGCCTCCCAGCCCTCTCGCGCCTTCTCAGCTGCCTCAAGGGCCTTTATAGTATCAACCTTGCCAGCGAAAGCGACTTTGGCAATGGCCTTGTTGTTGATGGGGCTGATGATCTCTTGGTAGTTGCCATCCTTGGGCTCCTGGAATGCACCGTTGTAGTAAAGCCCTAGGTTCTTGGGGAGGTACTGCGGGGCACCAAACTCGTTGATTTTGGCCATGATTAGGTAGTCTTGATAATTTTCAATGGTGACGAAGCTTATTGAAGTCGATCCTTGTGTTTGGGAGAGGTCTGCCCCGTCTGATAAATAGCACAACGACAGCGACCTCATGACTATGATTACAAAGAAATATCAACCCCCACCGATGGACTCGGACATTGCCCCTCTCTTTCACTCGATGCGGAGAACATCAATATGGTGGTCACTAGATACACGCGAAATCGGTCTGGCTGACAACGATACAGAGTCATGTAGTTACGCCTAAGACAAGGGTTAAGCCGTGCACAGCGTCGGCTGACGAAGCCGGCCAATCGGAAGAAGAAGATTACGAAATCCGATTGGTCGGTTTGTCGGCATTCGTTCTTGGTGAACTCCTGTGATATAATTGGTCATGAACCAAAAATCATAATTTAGACTCAAAGTAAAGGGCTTTAGGACCGGGGTATTCCCCAAGGGGATCACAAAAAGCATTAGGTTAGTGGTGAAGGAACACATAAGTAAGCCTTTCCAGACCAGACAAGAACGTTAGAAGTCCTGGAGGCCCAAGAGCATTGCCCAGTTTTACCACCAGCAAGTCTGAGATCTTAAACTCCTACTCGGAAGAACATTCATAAGAACATTCATCCCACAACGTGAAAGAAATGGATTCTTTGGCGTCAAGTTCATCCAAGATCAGTTGGCTCTGGGTTCTAACTCACATCTTCGCGCCTGGGCTGGTTCTTTCTGGGCTTGTGAGTCGCTTTTGCTTGACTTGATACTTTGACCGGCACATGCTAACGCATCCCAGTACAAATATCTGGTAGACCCTCTAAGACGGGTTCCCGGACCTTTCATAGCCAAGTTCACGGGGGCATGGATGCTATATATTGATCTCTCCGGTCAGCGAAGTGCTACAGTTCACCGGCTACACAAGATTTATGGACCAGTCGTACGCGTTGGCCCCGGCGAGGTCTGCTTCGCCTCACCTGCAGCGCTCAAGGAGATATATGGAGCCAACTCTAAATACCTCAAGGCGCCTGTTTACGATTCCTTGGGGTTCAGAAGCACGTTCACGACACGCAATAGAGATGAATATCGCGGAATGAAGAAGCGTATCGTCCCCAGTTTCAGTTCCACTTCCATCTCTGAGTTTGAACCAATAGTCCATCGACAATTGGATCTGTTGGTAAAGAGCTTTGATAAGAGGGTAGACCAGCCTCTCAATGTTCTCCCGTGGTTTCGTATGCTAGCACTTGGTATAGTCGGTAAGAGATTGCTGCATCTTGTTAGTATAGTTGTCCCCGTGACATTTTGCTAATCGTCAATCTTCTGTAGGGGAAGGGTTCGCCGATGATAGCTTTGGTGGATTGGAGAACGAAAAGCTTCCGGAGTTACTCAATCATATCGATGAGGTCTTCCCGGTTCTTTGGACCAAGTGGATGTTCCCGCTTACGACTGCAGTCCTCGAATATGCCCCAATCAAGTATATCCAATCATTCCTTCAAGCTGCGCCAAAATTCAAAAAGGTATAATACAAATAGAATCAACCGTCCCACTATGTGATTATCGGCTAACACTGTCGATCAGTACTGCAGTAATGCCTACGAAAAATATCTTGCGACCCATAATCCTTCGGAGCACCATGATCTTATTGCAAGAATGGTCAACGAGCAAAGGGAACTTCAGAAGAAGGGAGAGATTCTACCATTCCATGTGACTGACGACGGGATTGTTCAAGAGCTCACAAACTTGATGTTTGCAGGCACCGATACCACAGGTACTACACTCACATATCTCTTCTGGGAACTCGCTCGCCATCCTGAATGGATTTCGAGACTCCGCGAGGAGATTAATGAGGCTCTTCAAGGGCGAGATACCTTCAGCTACTATGAAATTTCAGAACTTCCTATATTGGAGGCAGTCATCCAAGAGATTCTTCGGGTACGACCAGCAGGTCCGGGTGGGCTGCAACGATTAACTCCGGAAGAAGGGGGGGTCGTTGACGGCGTGACTCTTCCTGGTAAGGTATGTCAAACTTGGGTTTTCGATTCCTCTCGGTAAATGGGGACTGATCAATCAGTCTCTGACGTTCTCGACATAAACTAACAATCACTAGGTTATAATTTCATGCCAAGCTATGAGTTCTCAGAGAGAGCCTACCATCTTTGACGATCCAGATCGCTTCAACCCGCAACGGTGGCTTGATGGAGAGAAGAGCGGCAACGCTGATATCATGCGCGAACAAATCTTGGTCTTTGGTAAGGGGGCGCGAGCTTGTCTTGGAAGGAGGCTGGCTACAATGGAGCTCAAGTGTGCCGCTGCCATCGTGGCAAGAAGATATAATGTCAAGATCGGGAGCCCGACCACGGACAATGATATGGAAATGACTGATCATTTTGTACTCATTCCGAAGGGAGGTAAATGCTTGCTAGAGCTCTCCAGGGCATGAATGCGTATTCTCTAGGCAGAATTGGGAGGCATTGTATCCTGCTTTTTTTATGGAAATTCGTTAAACCAACATTGGCGCCTAGCTCATAATCAGGTTTACAACAAATGAAAAGACGGATTTTACATATGTTTACAAATGCACGTATATAAATATAGCACATACCCATTTCTCATATAATCTTGTCTCACATATTTATATTGATGTATATATTCATGTACTCCAAGTTCATTTCTACATCTCACTAGTGCCAGGTTTCTCTGACTTCTGTCACAAAGAAATTCTAAACAACACGACACAACAAAGGATCTAAAGCTTCAATAAAACACAACAATACACCTGCATCCAACCCATAAATTTCATAGATTATAATAGAGTACACCGAGAAGAACTCGAAACTCGCGAGAGGGAATAAAGAGTACATAATATAGCCCAACGCTTCAACTATTACCAGAGGCGCGTACAGAGCCAACAGTGCCCCCAAAGGCTAATTTATGAGCTCATCTGCATGACATAGAGAGTTTATGTTGAATATATCATATAAATTTCTGTTATTTGCTGCATCCTAACATCTTCATCTAATTCTGATTGATGGACCAACCCAGTTACACGTTCTTGTAGGCAATTCCCCCGGCCTTTGCATCAAATACTATGCAATCCCGAAGGCCGCACGCGTTAAAGAGCTTTTTGACACCCTCTTTAGCTTGGGCCTCACTCACCTGTGCCTTCCCTGTTGCCTTGATTTCTCGGAAGGCATTCTCAACGCCTTCCAAGACTGGGAAGAGCGCGAGACCAGGATGAATTATCAATCGGAATCCCAAGTCCTGGGCCTCGCTCACGCTCAAGTTCGGGGTCACTCCTCCGGAGACCATGTTCAGCAAAACCGGGACATCCACAAAGTCTTGGCACACCTGTCGGCACTGCTCGACTGATGTAGGCCCTTCTAGAAATGCAACATCGGCGCCTGCCTCTACGGCCAGACGAAGACGCTGGATTGCTTGATCATAACCCAGGCCCTGGAGGGCGTCGGTCCGGGCAATGATGACAATATCCCCACCCGTCGCAGCTCTCATCTCATCCCTAGCCATGACGGCAGCTCTGATTCTAGATATGTACGTATCCTGATCCACTAGTTCTTTGCCGCTTAAGTGGCCGCAGCGCTTTGTGATGACTTGGTCCTCCAAGTGAAGACCCGCGACGCCAGCAGTGATGTATGCTCGCACCGTCCTCGCCACCATGACAGGGCCACCATATCCAGTATCAGCATCCGCAATCAACGGAGTTTTCCGATCAAGCGATGCAATCATGGCAGCATTTTCCAACATGTCGTTGAATGTCGCCAGTCCCAGATCAGGCATGCCAAGTCTTGATGCTGTTGTGCCTGCTCCGGTCTTTGTGAAAGCCAAAAGGATTAGCAAACTGGAATAGACTCGTGATTAGACAGCACTCGTGAAATAATCCACTCACCATGTAGAGACAGTCAAATCCTTCCCTAAGAGCAAGACGAGCCGTGAGACCATCGAAGACGCCTGGACAGTTGACAATCTTGTTCTTGTCAGCAATGAGTTCTCTCAAACGCTGTGCAGCAGTCTTCGGTGCCTTCATTTCACTCATTGTATTTTGTGTTATTAGTTTCGCATTTGTCCCTTAATTCGATTTGTAGCTTTATTAGATTTCTATTCCAGGCTTACGCTTTTTTTCTTTTCCAAGAGTCGGAAAGCCTCGTCATTGATGCCAGACCGTGTACGAGCCACTGGATGTTGATTGGTTCCGAGGTGAAGCTCTCCGATTGGGTCGGAGCGGACGGGTAAGCCCGGGCGGATAAGCTCGGAAGGATAACTATTCTTTGTCCAATCGGCTCCCATGTATTCCAAAGGTCATTACCAAACCGTGCAGGGGATCGTCGTATAAAGTTGGCCGAAACGGCACCGAGACCTCCAACCATGCGATCCGCCAATATTACTGACGATACTCGAGCTGGCGAATTAACTTGGGCCAGTATGAGAGCAGGTGGATCACTTTCCTCTCAAAATTGTTTGGAGATGGAAAAGTAGTGTTAGTTCTGAGAATGATAAATGTCGTGCCCCCTTCTACAGAATACTAGCTTTACTGATGTTGTAGAGTAACATAGGATTATCATTTGACCTAAATCAGAGGCTATTTCTACAAGTTCTTTTGAATCTCACCATGCCGGCCCTTCTAGCTAGCCAGAACAATGATGTGGCAGAGTTATTAGGATTCCTTCGAGAATCTCGTCAAGTTCACCTTCCCGCAACCTTGGAATTGTGTAAGCTTTTCGACTACTTCGCTCTATACCATACGAAAAGATATATGTCTGACAACCAAATGTAGCGAGGACTCCACGTCCAAACATTTTGCTGCAGATTCGCGAGCTAGCAACTTCTCTTGACCAGCATGGGCAACCCAGGGAAGCGGAGGCTTTCCGCGATCTCGTGAAGCACTGTCTCAACTCGACAGACTTTGGAGGTCTGGGTCTAGATCTTGATCAGCCCCTAAGCCGAGACGAAACGGCAGAGGTTATCTTCTTCGCGTCGGCCTACCTAGAGGCATTGAACTCGGCCGATCGTTCCAGAGAACCTGCAACCCCATTGCCGCGTCGCCCTACTGGCCGCAGGGGAATGACCCTGGCTGAGAAGATATTTGCGGCTCATGACGTAGAGAGGAATGGGGAAGTTAGGCCTGGAGACGTTATCCGTGTAGACATCGACTGGGTCATTGCCTCTGAGCTGTCATGGGCCGGGATGGCGTCAACCTACGACGACTTTGGGAAGCCAGGTGTCTTTCGAAATGACCGAATCTGGCTAGCAGGAGATCACGTCGTTGAGCCCAGAACTATGGATCACCCCAAGATCAAACCGCTTGTGGAGGCAAGTGAAAAGGCCCGGAAAGTGTTCAAGATGACCGAGTACCAAGGAATGAACTACACAATCATGCATACTGAGTTCTGCCGCGAGCGGGCGCAGCCGGGCATGCTCATCATCGGCTCTGATTCGCACACATGCTCCGCCGGCTCCGTGTCCGCGCTGGCGATCGGCTTGGGAGTAACCGATGTGACCATGCCGCTGGTGCTTGGGCAAACTTGGTTTAAGATCCCCGAGACGGTCGAGATCCGATTCGTTAATCAGCCGAAGCCAGGCTTAGGGGGCAAGGATGTGATCTTGTACGTTCTCAAGGAGCTGAAGCGCAACACTGTGGCAGCAGACCGTGTGGTCGAGTACACAGGACCTGGAGTTAAATACCTATCATGCGATGCACGCTTTGCCATAGCCAACATGACTACGGTATGTATCTTGACCAAGCCTTATTCTTTAGTCCCCAGAGCTGACATTTTCCAGGAATTCGGAGGTGTATCTGGCATATTCGTACCTGACGCGACCACAGCGGACTTTATCGATCGCAGAAAGCACCCAAAGTACAGGAAACACGCAACGTACTATGAGCCTGACGAGGATGCCGAGTACGCTGAAACTCATATTATAGACCTTGACAAGGTGGAGTCCTTTGTTGCCCGTTACCCTAGTCCTGACGATGTCGTACCGGTTGCCGATGTGGCCGGTACCAAGCTGGACGGGTGCTTCATTGGTGCCTGTACGACGGCAGAGGAGGATCTCATCCTTGCTGCTTTGGTTTTGAAGGCTGGTTTGGAGATGGGACTGAGACCTGTTTCCCACGGGAAGCGCAAAGTGAGCCCCGGGTCGCAACCAATTCTATATAACCTAAAGGCAAGGGGGCTACTGCAGATATACGAGGAAGCCGGCTTCGAGATTGGTGTTCCAGGATGCAGTTACTGTGTCGGGATGGGCGCAGACAAGGCTGGCAAGGGCGAGGTCTGGCTTAGCAGCCAGAACCGCAATTTCGAGAACCGCATGGGTCCTGGTAAGTAGCCAAGGACATTTTTGCTCCCCTCTAGTTTAGCATACTGACAGTATCAGGCGCTATTGGCAGTGTAACGTCTGCCGTGACGGTGGCCGCAAGTAGTTTCTCCATGGAGACAACTGATCCTAGAGGATTACTTGACATGGTAGATTTGAAAGAGCTCAAGCAGCTACTAGGGACCAAGACAGCTCCTTCTCAGAGCATCGCATATGTCCACCCTGCTTCCGAGCCTAAAACGAATAAAGTACAGGACGTTGAAGCTTCCATGTCTCCCACGTTACAAAAATCCAACGCGGATCTAGGGCGTGCTCATTCTACCATCATTAGCGGCAAGGTACACAGGCTCGAAGATTTTATTGACACCGATGCACTCGCCCCTGCGGAAGTACTCGGGCCCGAAGTGACCAGGGAGGCGCTGGGAAACGCTTGCCTGAAATACACGCACCCCGGATTCGCAGAGCATGTCAAGGAAGGTCGCAATATCGTTGTCGCCGGTAAGGCATTTGGCGTCGGAAGCTCGAGGGAGAATGCAGTGGCCGCGTTGCAAGCAGCGGGCGTCCAAGCCGTGATTGCAAAGTCATTTGCATTCATCTATGGCCGGAACCAACCAAATCTTGGCATGCTCGGCTTCGTCATTACGAATGAACGATTCTATGAACTCGCTCAAGATGGCGAACAGATAGGGATTGACGTGGAGCGCCGCAAAGTCCTCGTCGCTGGCCAAGAATTTGTATTTCAGTTGAGTGACTTGGAGTGGCAACTTGTTAAGATAGGTGGCATGACCAGCGCATTCCGCCTGTGGGGGAAGAATGTGTTGGAGACAATGACCAGTCAGAAGACGGCAGTTCATGCTGTCTCAGGGGTGCTAGAACGGGACACATCCTCTGAGGCAATGCAGTGGTAGATGAGACAGAGGCCATAGTCAAGGAACTCTAGCCTTAGAAGAATGAATGAAGCAGCATAACTTAAAGTTGACTTTTCAACACAACTAATATCAGAAAGTCTTATTTGTCTAGAGAAGACCCATGTGTTCTTTCCAAATGTTTACCTACTCATTCCATACTAAGGACATATGAAATCAGTCTCAGGTTATGCATTTCGAGAATAAATAAGGATGCCTTCCCATACCCTGGACAAGAACAGTTGGCTACCATTGTGTTCCCTAGTCGATGATATACTCAAGCTTCTTTCTATAATTTTATTCAGCTCGAGAGTCATATTAATTCCTCAAAACCACATATTTAGTCATTTAGAAAATTTATCTGCACGAACTTTGGATATCATTGTCTTCAAGGTTGTGTAGGGTAGGTGTGCGTAACGTCGGGCATTGGATTGGATGACGGTTTGCTGCCTCAGGCTTGAACCCCACATCTATAGTGGAGACCTCCCCGCAACACATCCGAACGCCAATCACTTTTATGGGGTCGATCCCCATCCAATATCAACCCGCTTACACATAACTCCTCCATTTCGTATTTACGGCCATCACGTAGACTCGCTTTCATTTCAATCGCATGTTCACATCAGCGTCCCACGCGTATGTAAAAACCCCCAATCACACGCAGGAGATCACAGGCCCAATAGCTTCAGCCCAGCGCGCGCAAACCCTCGGCTCCTTCCGGTCATGGCTTCTGGTGAGCTGGAACCGGTTCTTAAAACTCACCATCCAGTCCTCGCCCCCCGACCGCCAGCCCATGGTGCACTTAGCCCTAGAGCCAGGGCTGCACCGGAAAACCAACAAGGTGGCATAGCTCAAAGGTTTGAGAGGCATAAAGGAGGAAGTCGCGTGACCACTCGCGTACGAATCGCCTGCCAGCATTGCCGGCAGTCCAAGGTATGCCGATACTGCAAGATGCTTGCTTTAATCGATATTTGTGCACCTTGTTTGATATCTATTTGACTGAACATCCATAGTTGCGGTGTGAAGGCTCGTCCGGCGGACTGAAGCCATGCCGACGTTGCAGCGAGCTTAGGCGGCCATGTGTATTTGACAACAAGTTCAGGCGAGCCAGCAAGAAGGCGTAATAACTGCTCCGTCTTCCACCATATCTGCCCTATTATTACTGATCTTGATTTCTATAGAACTCTCAGTGATATTGCTGATCAAGTCAATCTTCTCAAAAACTTTAGTGCGCTGCCCCCTAATGATGCCTCACTGACTATCGTTCCGGTATCTTCATTACCGCCACAACAGAGGACAGCGGTAAACTCAACAAGTGTCGGCAGCCAGCAGCCTCTATATGGTTGTCAGAGGCCCCTCCCGGGTGATAATTTAGATTCTGATCGATTTCGCGAGAGAGAACGCTCTCGTAGTAACACCAGCGCCTCTAGTCATGGTGGACTATCAGCACAGGCTACGCATGTACCCTTGAGCTCACGAAGTCTTGAGTCTGTCGAACTCACCCCAGATGAGATCGAGTCCTACTTTGAAATGCACTGCTCCCATGATCCTCTCTCAGATCCTTGACTAACCAGTGGGGCAGATTTCACACTTCCTATCAACCAATCTTCCCTATCCTCTCCTTCTCTGTCTCGCCAGATTCCATCTACGACTCCTCCCCGCTACTATTCTGGACTATCGTCGTCACCGCCGCCCGCCATGACGCTGCAGACTTTTCCCTATTACTATCCCTTTTACCCGCTGTCGGAAGACTGCTCTGGTCCACGATCCCAGCCACCCCCCATACACTGCCATCGCTGCAAGCCATGGCAATCCTATGTCTGTGGGGTTTCCCCGTGTCTACTATGCCCGAGGACACTACTTTTATACTGTCGGGTATTCTCAAGTCGGCAGCAATGCATGTCGGGCTTCATCGACCTGATATTCTTGACCTTTATTCTAGAACCCGGTCAAAACTCGGTAGACCAGAGCTTTTACAGGCTGTTAGGTGTTGGTGCTCCATATATCTCGCTATCGAAGGGTGAGTTGAGCATTTGGCCAGCTTTTACCTCTTCTATACTGATTGCTTGCGCGTATAGTGCATCAATAGGTAACGGCCACCTTCCCGCCCTCCCAAATGATCATACCGTCGAGAAAGCCTCAATCGACTCGAATCCCTATGAGCTGCCGGAATCGTTGCACACGGCCATCGTAACTCAGCTGTTCTGCGACAAGATACACGCAGCATTCGGAAACATTACCACCTACAAAGTTTCTTTAATTGAAGACCACGAGTCCCAATTAAGGGAGCTCGAGAATAGGCTGGGTAGATTCAAATCTCGTTAGTAGACTTTCAGTGCTCTTGCGTCTTGCCCAAAGCTGATATCGATAGGGTTGGCATCGATTCACTTTCTCGCGGCAAATTTTCAGCTCAAGTCGTATTCTCTATTTGACGATGAAGATTCAGTTGACCGGAGGCTTGCTGTCTTGAGAGCGTTTGACTTGGGCGTTCAGTATATTGAGGCCCTTCGACAAGCAGAGAAAGATGGCTTTCCGCCACGCTATGCTCCATTCATGACTCTGAGGGTCTGTCTTTCTGTGGCCGTCTTCATATCAAAAGTGTTACACTCCAGTTACAGGCAGTTTGTCGATCAAAGGGTGGCCAAGGCCGCCTTTAGCGCGTGCATACCGTTCTTCAAGCAGTCCTCCGTGGAGGATAACGATATGGCTGGCCGCACCACGACAATCTTGTCACAGTTGTGGGTGATACACAAAGATCTCTTCGATGCTTCACCGGACACCCCGCCGCGTCTTTCAGTTAAGTCACGCTCCTTTGCTAGTATTGCCCACGACGGACTCTGGCAGTGGCGAGAGAGATACGCGGGTACACCCAGCAACGGGGCGCCCAGCATACCGCCACCCCTTATCTCTCCCGTCTCAATGGCAGTCGAAAATTCGCCACCGGCTGTAGGACGTCTAGAAACATCCCCAACCGGCAATGTCGAGCGATCGGATTTCGGTAACTTGACTGGACAAGATGAGGGTGGCTTCACTGATATAAATGCCATCTATGCGGACAGCCAACAGCAGGAAACGATCCAGCAACAAGAGCCCTCGCCTAGCCTATCTCTTGTTGGTCAACCTGAGCTTGGATCGTGGGCCGACTTGTCTGGGAATGATGACGCACTGACAGGCATTGATTTTGTCGACCAAGATGCCATGCACTTTGATTTGTTATTTCCAAGTTATATCATGGATTCAAACCCTTCTATTGAGTAACTTGAGGGTGCGGATGACTCGTCATATTCGTCTTAGCTCAAACAGGTGCTGCTCTCTTGTCTGTATTTGTCTTGTATGGTGATGTTGTTCCCCGTCTACAGACCTCGCGAGGTCATGATGCTTGTTTGGATGTATTAGTCAATACGCATGTCTCCGTAAAAATATAGACCTTTAATCCCTACCTTAATAATATGTTTGCATTTATTCCTTATTTGAAGAAATGTATAAACTTAAGTGACTATTATAGTCTTACCCCTGGGGGCTCCAGGGATAGCCAGCCCTATTGCTGTGACTCTATTCGCGGGCTACCCTTAAGCCATAAGCCGAAAGGATACTTATCAAAGAGACTGACCACCAATCTCTTTCAACGCGCCATTTGAAAGCTGCCTCTCTGCGCTGCTAGCCTCAGCGCCGGTTAAGTCCGAGCCCTTTATAGCAATGCCTCTTAACTTATACATAGTCAGTCATATCTAGCTGTAGTTTTTTTATACACTAGACATTGGCGATTCCTCCCCTTTAGGGCTTGAAATACATATATCACTGAGAAAAAAATGTATCGATGTACTGCTAGGTGCCCTCTCAAACTAGAACGGACCATAAAGATAACAGTTATTCTACAGCTCAAGCTGGTTTGGTTTAGAACTGTATATGATCGGCAAGAAATACAAGGATATTATCCAGCCTACCCACGCGAGGAATGTCTTTTGATCTTCCTTCTGCCCACGATAGAACACCTGCCGAAAAGCGACCGTTAAACCTAGGATGATGGTGTGGAAATAGAACATCAACTGCATTCGCCACATGAGCGAGCAGAATACTGTCCAAAAGCATACCGCCACGGCCACGCTCCACCGCGCGAGTGACTCTCCCAGCACAATTGGTGCAGTCTGGCGTAATCTTGCTCTATCGCCTTGTATGTCTCGAAAGTCAGATGTATGAATGGTAGAGAAGAAGATACAGCCCAGGATAAAGGACCATTTCATCGCTTCTTGATTCGGCTCTCCCCATGGACCACAGGCAACTCGGAGCGCTCCTTCATGGGAAATGATGAGACCCGTCGCGACAATGGCGTTACGCACAAGGAAATTCTCATCGGCTCCAGCGAGATCATTATATGCCCAGGTGGCACCGTACTGTAGCGCCGTTTCCAGAGTGGCACCCAAGCCGTAGGATAGAAGTGCTGTAAACGGGAGAAGGGCCAAGATGACCCTACGCACAGCACCCTGGGTAACTAACCCGGACGGAAGTGGCCGCCAAGGTTTGTTAACTCTGTCTTCAACCATGGCAGCATCAAGCCTTTGGTTTGACAAACAAAAGATAAACACATTCATCCAGACATGGAGCAGTATGTATGGAACTCGTGCAATGATTAGCCCGGAGACAGGGTCGGAGTTAGTAGTAAGTGCAGAACCTGACAAGGCTGCTAGAAGGCCGAAGACAACTGTAGGCAGGACTGTGGTGGTCAAGTCTGAGGCTGAGAACAAATATGCAAGGCGATCTACGGTTTGTAGTTTGTCAAAGACGATGGCCTGTGAATATCAGCATGCGTAATATCCATAGAATTGTGAAAAGCGAATACCTCCACAGCAGATACCATGATCATAAACAAGGTCGCTGCGGCAAGCATTACGACCATTGGCTGGTGATGCCGAGATATACACACAAGTGAAAAAGCTTAACAGAGCGCGGGACTTTCAAATCTTAAACTGGATACGTGGAAAAGCTTCGCCTGGTATTCAGTCATGCTAATTTACAGCAGATACATGTCGGTGAATACGCAATGAAGGAAAACTTGAGGGAAAACCAAACAGATGAAGCTATATTTCAAGTGAGGATCACACAAATTACAGATACCAAGTCAAGCTTAGGATGTTTTAAATCAGGCAGAGATATTCTCTAAAATCATTATGCTAACATGAGACCGATGTAGACTACTACGTAGACGACTCTTTTTCTGGTTAAATAAGACAAGAAGACTCTGACCGAAGAACTGAGAAAGGGTATGATCCCACATGAATCAACTTAATAGCCGGGTATCCGGCGAAGGCGGCATGGCAGGCAAGGTTTGAGACATGGTTGGAGGCCTCACTGCTCATCGATGACATTCAGGACGAGTCTAAGCTCCGGCGTGGGCAACCTGCAGCCTACAAAATTTTCGGTACTGGTCAAACGATCAACTCGGCCAATTATGCCTACTTCTTGGCGTTCCAGGAAATCATGAAGTTGAACAATCCCAGCTTGATGCAAATATTCCTTGAGGAGCTTTTAGCCCTGCATCAAGGACAAGGCATGGAGCTACACTGGAAAGATTCACTAAAATGCCCCTCTGAAATCGAATATTTTCAGATGGCTTAGAAGAAGACAGGCGGCCTTTTTCGTCTTGGTACTCGACTCATGCAAGCGGAGTCATCCCTCTGTGTCGATATAGTTCCGTTCATCAACCTACTTGGCATTATCTTTCAGATTCGGGATGATTATTCGAATCTCAAATCTGCCGAATGCGCAGCTACGAAAGGCCCATGCGAAGATTTGACTGAAGGAAAATTTTCCTTCCCCATCATGCACAGCATTCACAAGTACCCTCACAACTCGGAGCTCTACCATATCATCCGGCAGAGGACAACTGACGAGCAGACTATGACCTACACAGTCGATTATCTTGAGAGAACTGGAAGCTTTGAATATACGCGTCAAATGATAAGCGTCCTGGTTCAAAAGGCTAGAGAGGAGATTGCTCGTCTAGGCTTAGAGCCCGAAAAAACTAGAGGTCTTATTCGTATTTTGGAAAAGATAACCTTTTAAGTGGGTTCAGTTTTGATCGATCGAATATCCGATTGGAATAAATATTTTGCTTAATGCCTCAAAATGAATTTTGAATGTCACTGGAATCAACGTAAAGTGCGAGGAAATTCTTTTGTATTCATTGCATTGAGTTGTCGGACCCTGGTAGCTTCATTTTTGTTAAAATCTATTCTCTCTCTTCCGTAGTGCAAGAAAATTCTATTTCTAATATCAAGCATATGTAGCATAACTAGGATAACGTGTGTTCAACTTGAGACAAGCCAAATACAGCAAATCAATGACCATCTCCATTCCTTCATTAGGTTTTAAGGGCCTAGAAAACATACGTGAGTGCCTAAACAGAGGGGGGAAATCTTGATAATACACGGCATACTACGTTCAACAGTCGGTGATCAACCGAGGAACATGTCCAACAAAGCATTTGCCTAGTTTACTATATAGCTTTCAAGCTTGCTTTTATACATCTCAACGGACTATATGCTAAATCTTCTTCGGTGAGTCCTTAGTTATTTGCCGGATAAGAGCCGTAATATCCTTGCTCCTAGGAGTGAGCCTACACCCAAAACTTCCAGGCTGATTAATCATTCCTGGACAGCCTTGAGCGGCGATTTTCAGTCTCTCATCTTCAGCTGGACTAAGTGAAGATTTCTCAATATCAAACGAGGCCAAAATTTGTGCCACAGACAAAAAAATTGTCGAATCGGCAAAGTAACGTCCCACACAAGTCCTACGCCCAAAACCGAAAATGATAGGTTTAGGGTCAGGCTCAGAGCGCGGAGCAAGGTAGCGTTCTGGTTCAAATTCGGTAGGGTTCTTGTATACCTCAGGGTCGTGGCAAAACCACCATACGGATGGAAGTATGATGGACCCTTTGGGTATGATGTACCCGTCATATGCAACGTCAGATATCGCTGCATGTGGGAGGCTCATAGGACCTACCGGATTCCAGCGATAAATTTCTTGAACCAAGGCCTCCAAGTAAGGGAGGCTCTGCCTGTCTTCCATTTGTGGCAGCCTGTCGCTGCTAATAACTTTAGTGATCTCCTCCTGTGCCCTTTTCTGCACATTAGGATACATGACCATCGCAAGTAAGAACCAATGCAAGCTTGTGACCGTAGTGTGAGATCCAGCTGTGTACATGATACCGGCCGTCCACTTAATGGCATCCTCGTTGAACTTGATACTTTCGTCACTTTCACCTTTCCGATCCAACTGCTCGAGCAGCCTAGCCACGTAAGAAGGCACGCTGATTCCGTTTGTGATTTGCTCCTTGCTAAAGGCGAAAGGGACCTCTCGTGCAGCCTCGGCGCTGTCTTTGAAATTCTGTGCAATGCTCTGAAAGCTGCCTCCGGGAAATATTGAGGGCCAATACTTGAGGAAAGGTAGAATGTCGACCGCCCATGTAAAGGGGCTAATTGCGGCCGAGAAATTATTCATAACCGTCTCCATTAGCTCCACCATGGGATCGGTAGCGCCGGTCTCAACAGTGTATCCATAAGCCATCTTCAAGAGAACCGCACCTGTCTCTCTATGAGATTGTTCAGTTAGAAGCTTTAAGTAGAGGAGGCCACTGCAGTGGTATCCTTCATGTGGATGCTTGACTTACAATTCAATATGCTTAAGTGCTGAGTCAGGGTCGTCCAATATACGTGCAAGCAGTCTGTGTACACCTTCCTGCTTGAACGTGTCGTACTGTGCAGATTTTGTCGCAGATCCTAGCTCTTGATGGACCATCCTTCGTTGCATGCGATGGTCATCGTTGTGTTGTTGATTTGCCATGTCTCTCCCAAAGCCGCAGAGATCATGAGCAAAGTTCATGCGAGGACGCGCCCATGTCTTGCTAGCCATCCTTTCCAGAATTGTATGCAATGCATCCAGACTGTGAATAAGGACCAGCGTCTGCCCCATAACCGTTATTGAGCTCACCGGCCCGTATAAATCTTTGTGTTTCAGCCAATGTTGAAATTCAAGATTATCCTTAGGAGTGACGTGCAGGATGTTGCCAAGGACGGGTAAAGGTGCCGGACCAGGGGGAAGTCGACTAGCCGCGCCGGGACGTAATAGCCAACGCAGTACTAGAACCAACCCAAGCATGGGAAGTAGAACTAAATTGACAACCTGGGAGTACATATTGGGGGATCTTAGGAAACACGTGACTTCCTAGAAGCTATACAATAGAGGGCTGATAGAAGTGAACGTTTTGTAGAAGGATTGTTTGAGACACTACTCGCTCATCAAGGTTTTACATCACTGGGAGTACGGCACATATAAGTAGATATTTCCGTAGTTACTATGGTAGGTCAGGACTCAGCAAATGTACAAAGTTAAGCGCGTCCATGAAGATAATTTGGACATACGTCACGGTTTTCATGAAGGGAAGATAAACCAAGAACTCATTGACTTAGCGTGTTCGTGTTTTGCTTATGTCTAACTCTGCTATGTCTTTGCTTCAGATGATCACACAATGTGCAAGACAGGATCTCTGATTATATGATGCTTGATGACACGTTCGAATGACGTTGGCTATCTACCTAGCTACGGACAAAAGGTCTTGAAGAAGCTGATGGTGGTGATCCTGGAAATGTCGCTAATGGGCTAGCTGCCGGTTTCATATGCACTATAAATCAATAAATCAAGGGCTAATCGGGTTTTGATCATTTATGCGCTCTTCAGATGCCGCTATAGCCGCCGCCCATCATCGCTGGAATTGATTCTCTATCTCAGGTATTAGAGGCAGTCAATGTGCCGAACTCGGACTCTTGCCACAGCCTTTAGCTTAAGAAATAGCAATCGGCATTTGTTACTTTAAATCAAATGACAAAAGCAAAACCCAACGCCATTTCAGGGATCTGGATTGCCATTGTTGAGAGAATCTAAGGGCTTTTGCCCATGATTGGAGCAAGGAGGTTTATTATGCGAGGATGCAAAATGGGATTTAGTGTGACTTTTGAAGTTCCACTCTTCGGGTTCGCGCAGGCAGCTGGGGAATAATCAGCTTGAACGTACTATCACATTGGTAATATTGAGGTAGAATGTTGGGTAGTAGTTCTGGGGGGCTTGCCAATTGCCAAGATTCAAGGTCTCCGCTTAGGAACACCATCCGTTGCTACCTAAAGACTATACATTAGCACCACTTGTCTCATAATGACATTCCACTTCTTACCGCTCTTTGTCTGACGCTTGCAATGACCTCAACCACAATGATCTTATCAATGGAATTCATCCATCCGGCCGGCCACAACCCAAGACATGAGTTGGCACATCACCTAAGTCTGTGAGGATAAAACAACGCAAGACATGTTTCAGGAAAAATTATACCCCTTCAAGAAGACATACCAAGCCAGCCCATAGATCGGCGAATCGATATATTGGGGAGACATCGCATATTGGGCGGCAACTAGTTCTGCAAGTTGTGGTCCGGCCGGGTTGATCATGCTCTACGTTAATCACTTCCTACTTAGTTCCGAAAGCATACATCATCGAGACAGAGACTACAACTTATATAAAAGGATCATTCCGGCATGGCAGCTCGGTCAGACTATCGCAATCCACACTCGAGAGAAGCCTAATTCATATGACGGCGTGGTTGTTTTGCCTTCAAAAAACATATGTCTGTGTGCCTTCAAATACATCTTGCTCCATACGCCCTTCCACAAGCCATTAGGGGATCTAACATCGCTTGCTCCGCCTCATTCTTGTTTCATCAGACCTAATCAAGCAAAAATGTATTCCGAGCCAAATGCAACTGACTCTTACGGCCATTTAGCCCTTCTTGTACCACCACTTCTATGGATCCTTGACTTCATTGGTCTGACAATCTATCGCGTCACCTTGCATCCGCTCGCCAAGTTCCCAGGTCCGACGCTGGCCGGAGCAACCTATCTTTACGAGGCCTGGTTCGATGTTGTCCTTTGGGGTCGTTACACCCACCAAATAGGCCACCTGCACCAGGAGTATGGTATGTTCCATTCCAAAATGATTGGGTGAACAAATTCAAGGCCTAATCGTCCTGCCTAAGGCCCGATTATTCGCATAAATCCGGATGAGCTACATTGCAACGATCCTTTATTTGCAAACTCTATATATGCTACTGGCTCTAGGCGACGCGATAAGTCACGTCATTTTCTCCACGGCTTTCCCCCAAGGTATGTTGATCATGACCTTGTGCGAATCTTCTGCGGGCTAATACCGTGTGCTTCAGTGGCCATAAGGCAAGTTGATTGTGATGAATCTGAATCCAGGCTACGGTAACGTCGGCTGGCTAACATTGGATTCAAGACGATTCAGGCCACGGCATCCCATGACCTTCACCGGATGCGACGACGGCCAATGAATAAGTTCTTTTCCAGAGCTCAGATTTACGAACTGGAGAATACTATTCAGAGCTCGACTCATAAGTTATGTCGTAAATTGTTGTCGTACGAGGGTCAAGGTGCCCTGAATCTTGCGTCTGCATACAGCTGCTTCACTGCCGATGTGATCAGTGAATATAGTTTTGGTCAAAGTTTTGGTTTTCTGGATCAGCCGGGATGGGAGCCGAATTATAAGAAATCCGTTGATATCCTCCTTGGGCTTGGGCACATCTTCAGACTACTTCCCATCCTGGGTACCCTCATGGAAATTGTGCCTTTGTGAGTTTGATCCAAATCATGAACATAGTAGCTATGCACTTGCTAACTCATCGCAGATCGTTTATACAGCCTTTTTCACGCGATGTAGCGTTAGTGCGGCATGATTTGCAAGTGAGTGGTGTGCATGGGCGAAACGAATCATATGTACTAACCATCAAGGTGAAATTTCCACATCAAATTACACTAGCACGAGAAGCTTCTAAATCAGAAGGAAGGCTGGGTGCTGCTGGGAGTACCATTTTTGCATCATTGTTAGAAGACTCAGACCTCCCACGTGAAGAGAAGACCACGGCACGCTTGGCCAGCGAAGCAAACTCGATCATGGTCGGAGGAACAGAATCAACTGCTGTGACACTCAGTCTCTTCACTTACCATGTCCTTGCCAATCCCGATATACTTGACCTCATTCGTGCAGAGATCGATACCGTTCCCGCAGATGACCAAGGTAGGCTTCCGGGACACAAGTTGGAGCAGTTGCCCTATTTCACTGCGGCCATTCAGGAAGCACTGCGGCTTGTACACGGCATATCAGGCAGGGCAGCAAGAATTGCTCCGGACGAGGACCTAGTATATTTAAAGCCTTCAGACTCCCCAGGGCAGTCCCGTCATCATCAGGACCAGTTTGTCATCCCCCGAGGATATGCTGTCGGCATGTCTGCATACCTTTCGCACACGAACGAAAATATTTTCCCCGAGCCGCATCGGTTTCACCCACAGCGATGGCTCGACGAAAGTGGTGAAAGAAACAGAGGTCTCGACAAGTACCTATTCACTTTTGGGAAAGGTTCTCGACAATGTGTCGGCATGCAGTAAGTTATGCTCATCTAGAAATCTCTGAAAACTCTCTTAGCTGACTATGGCTGCTCTTTAGACTGGCATATTGGGAGCTTTATATTTGTGCGGCCGCCTTGATCGTACATGTTTTCCCTCGCCTGTCATTGAATGACACCTCGGTGAAGGATGTGCAATACGATCATGATGAGTTGATTGGCAAGCCCCGTCTAAGCAGCAAAGGAGTGAGAGTTTTAGTCTCTAGCAAATAAAAACTAGCCCCTGAAGAGCATCAAACGATTTGCCAACAAATCTACGTTTCCTTTCATTACGAACAGCAGCTGAGAGCAGAACCTCGTACACATGCCCGGTGGTGAGAGTCGCCACCAAGCATATGTAGGATAAAATATCTCACGCCGCGATGGAGCCACCGTATCTAACGCGGAGAAATTCAGCTAATATATAATTCTAAAAAGCAAGTCTATTAAAACAATTCAATCAACTAAAAATAATTCCAACAATTACTATTACAGCTAGCCATAACCACACTCGTAGCTAGTAGCTAAATATCATACATAAAAACAAAAGCAGAAGCTTGCCAGATGCTTACTCTCAAATTCATTGTGTTGAGTTGTCGGGCCCTGGCAGCTTCATTCTCTTTCTCTTCCACTTACTGTCACTCAGGCAGATCAGAATTATCAGATGTCGGTTCTAAAAGCACCCCTCATCAGCTAACTTTTGCCACGCACTTTTCGAACGGCGGCTTTCTATTTACCTACCAACCGCATCTTCAGCACACAAAAGTGGAGTAGTTTATTTGATATGATTGGCAGCATTAAAAACGCCCACCCTTAATCGTGCCAAGCTGGCGCCAATAGCTGCTCGCATTTCTTCTAAGGTTGCTATCCCAGAAGTATCGGATCTCGTTATTTCATCCTCTGGGGTGCTGGTTCCGCTGCTTGACTTATGTGACTTACTTCTTCAGCATGCCATAAAATTCGATGGGGAGATCACAACTCTTATCGAATACCTTGAGGCCGCTCAATTTAAGCTGCGAAGTAATACAGGAGAGATATCATTCGAGGTCTTCACGGAGTGGTTGGGCAAGAACCCAAAGCAACATCAATTTTTTGACTCCGATGTCTATGATGCTACTGCCCTTTTATTTAACACCTTTCTGAATCCTGGAATCTTAACAGACGGGGTTACGACTCATCATGGGTCTTCCGGAGAAAAGGAGCGCAAGCATGTGCTGATAGTCTTTGCACCAAGGCGCCCTGGGCTTACTCGTGGTGGATGGTTGTAAGGACTGATTTGCGTTTCTTTTGTCAGTGATTTCGGGGCATTCAGGCCACTTAATATATCATATCTTATGGATGAGATGTGCTTTCGTTGTGTTGAGATGTCGGGTCTGGCATCTATTATTGCTGGTTAGCTTTGTACTCGAACTCTCTCTCCTGAGGCGTGTTTTAGTAGGTAGGGCACTACCTACCTACTATAGGTGATCAAAGTGAACTTCCATCAAATTTGCAAAGGGCCGGCCTTTCCCTCCAATCGTTGGTTCACCGTGAGGGGGGCAAAAAGTGCGCACTGATGAGATAATATAGTCTTTTGCTAGGGTTCCAGTGGATTGGATTGAATTTTGGCGCCTCTCATTGTGGTAAATATAAACATCTTTTCTATCCCTGATACACGTCACCCCACATAATAAAGCGCGGTACGGCAAATAATCATGATGAACTGTTTGGTAGATTCCCACAAATACATCTTCTGTTACACTAGCCCATGGAGTACTGAAAATAGTTTTCCAAACCTGGAAGAGAGGCTAAGTCTGCAAATGTCGTAGGGATAAAATCCGGCATTAAGCTCAAGCCATCGTGCTGAGATGATGCTTCCCCTGGGCTGCTGTTATATGTCCATTCCATCACGGGCGAGGCATGCTGCGGTCTGAGCACCTCACCAGGACCTGCCTGAAGTGTAACCCAGTTTCGAAACTCATTGTAGCCTGCTCCGCCCAAGAAAGGACTATCACCTTGACTCATACTCAGTTTGACAAGTGCCATCTCTAGAATCTCTAGGCCTCGCTTCTCGGAGCTCTTGGTGAAGACACCACCAGACATCATCTTCAGCAATGCAAGGCCCTGGTCGCAGATGTCGTTAAACTCTGTCGTCTCTGTGGTAATGCGTTGAGCTACCAAGGTCATTACTGCAGCGCAGCAAGATGTGAACTCGGTATAGGAAGACTTCGAAAGTCCAAACTCGTCATTCAATGTTTGACAGAGCTGAATGGAGTTGACCGCGCTTTTGAGACAGTCTTGTATGAGCGTGTTGCGGGTATTGACCCATTCATACAAGTCGTCAGGTTCAAAGTGCGAGCTATCGAAGATGAAAGAGCGCCCGATGAAAATATGAGTAAGGTGATATGTGAGTGCGAGATGTATGTTCGATCGGAAAAGGGGTTGCCCCGGAGTTAGGTCTGTACAAAAAGTCTCTTGGGGCAACCCTTCCCACCAGCTCTTTAATGTTTGATTTATATTCAAGGCTTTCTTTGCCGCATCCCTAAGCTTGGGCTTTTTGGATTTTTTAATCGCCAAACTGTAGAGTTAGCGGCGTAATTCAACAGCAGAATACAGTACATACATAGCATCACGAGCATCCTCCATGATCTCAGTTAGGCTTTTCTGAGCCATCATATTATGGTATGTGTTGACTCTCTTGGCTGACTGTGGTTCGATGCAATTGGATGGGAGATTGGCATTGATATCTGATCGCTGGATTGATGCCGGTCGACCATGCAGAATACAAACACGCCTGTCCGCGATTAGCTTTTAATCCGTTGAAACCGCGTATGCCAACATCATAACGTCTGGAAATACCCAAACAATATTGGAGAGTATATGGGCTCATGGGTTCGCTTACCTGTCCAGTGTATACACAGTCCACCAAATTCGGTTGCGAACCTCCTGATCACAGGTCTTTGGTCCCCCAGGAGCCTTCAAGTGCATATTATTATGTATTGCAATCTTTATAGCGATGGCATAATATCTGCTTGCCAAACCAGAGGGGTCTAATGGAAGGGAATAGACCCCCATCAGTATAAAGGCCTGCACACTCTGTGGGCATCCGATTGCGAGGAGATCAGGTATCATAGACGTTGCCTTTCGGTAGAAGGACAAGGCAAACGCATCGTCTATTGCAGATGGTGCATTGACCTCTTCACTGGTTTCATATCGTCCTTTGTTCTTCTGGGCCAAGTGTGCAAACTGGGTGCTGACGCAGAACACCATGAGTGCGGTACAAACCCATGGTGCATCGGCAATTGTGAGAGGGGTCATCTGGGTATAGAATTCGGAGATTCGGTGTTGGATACGCTCGTCGACGTAGAAGTAATTCGTTTGGGAGATGTTGAAAAAGATATCAAGCAAGATGGTGGCAACTTCTGCGGGTGGGAACAGAGATGCTGCATCTTGGACAACGAAAGTCCGTGATAATAGCGGCTCGGCAGCCGCCACATTGATTGTTGCACTCTGCAGCTCACAGTATTAGTGACGTCTAACAACACACGAAGTGCAATCGAGAGCCATACTGCATAAGGAGTGTCCAGGTCAGGAGCTAATTTCTGTTGAATCTGATGGGTGAAATCTAAATGGGAGAACTCTTCGTAGGCTGCGGAGTAGTTGTTAGCGGTAGTCAACATTGTTTTTGTGGCCCAATACGGCGTACCTGGGAGAGAAGCTGGGTATTTTGTTCTAGCATCACCAGAACTGTCCTCGGTATTTCGTAGATTCTCGAGATACGGTGAGGGTGCTACGCTTTCCTTGTCTGATCCCAGGCTCGATATTACTTCTTCAAGCGTGGCTGGACTACACTCCTGAACATTCGTATAGTGCTTGACAATGGTTTCAAGGTTTCTGATCCTATCTACATCGAAAAACGATTTTGGGTCAATAGGATCGGCCGGGATGTTTGGCTTTGGGACTGTGGGCCGTGCCCTCGTCCTCCTGTAGGCGTCTGTGAAGATGCATTGTCGATCTGCCTTGATGCACCTAGCACAAGGAGTTCCGCCGTTGCACTTTTCTTTGAGTCGCCGACAGCCGTCGCAACTGCACTGCTTGTTAGTGGTCCCTATCAAGTCCCCTGGCATTGTGACCAAAACTGACGCTCGTGTCTTTTTTCTTTTCCGCTCGGCTGCCATGGCCGCCTCTTGGCGCTCTGGCTGGGGTGGCACAGGAGTAGGCCGGTCATCAGGGGTTGTGCCAATCTCTGGGGGTCCTGACATCGCAAACACGGCAGTAGCCAATACCGGGCTGGTCCAGCTGTTGCAGGTTGCATGAGGTGTACGATGGAGATAACGACTGGTGTCGGTTATGTGGTGACTGTGCCGGTTTTGAGTCCAGTTTGTGCCGGTTTCGGTGCCGGTTTGGTGAGAATGGTGCCGGTCAGAGCGGTGGTGTGGGTCTGATACCACTTAGGAGACGTGATTGGTAAAGCCATTACGTTGGCTGGCTAGTCATGCCAAAATGGACTTGTTATTGATTAGCGTAACCTCTCTGAACATAATCAGTCAAGTGCCTTGGGAGTAGTCAGTTGAACGAAGGCTTTATCAGGGCAAGCTAATATAACTCTTTTCCCGTTCCATTCCGTTTCATGTGTAAATAGATAGTTTCTTAAAGCTTAGATACTTTGAAAATGCTGTATCAACATGCTACTACTGGCCCAATGGTTCACCATGTATGGATTCTTTCTACTACTGAAAGGGGATTAACTCTGGTTCAAATCAACTAGCCCATCTCACCAGTCTCTCTGGTTCTTTCTACAGCTTCGATTCTCGTCCAGTCCGCCATAGCGGCTCCAGGTTCTCCTCCATGAGACTTCGCTTCGTGGATATTCTAGCCTTGGTAGTCTTAAAGATACGTGGCAGGCCCGAATTCTCAAATGGAACACCGTCACGAACCATAGTTGCCAGGCCCTTTGTCGAAAGCAGAATCTGAGGCATTCCATGACCAGTAAACCCAGCAATAATGAATTGACCGGGCTTTTCCGGAATCCCCCCTACATGAGGCATGAAGTCTGCGCTGTATCCCATGACTGAGCAATATGTTAGTGAGGCTCTGACCAAATCTCGAAAGTTTCGACGGGTGTAACTCGGAACTTACTTCCAGTCCAGACTGAGTCTACTTTGGCACCTGAGCCCTCCCACCCACGGAAATGTCGCTGCATGTAGTCGTCAAAGTACGAAACAGCCTCATCAACCAGTTCATCATCTCGTACGGTACCATACCATCGGTCCTTGTTGTGCCAAAATCGCTGTCTTGCACCGCCTACAATAATGCTACCATCAGGTCGTGGGATGAGATAGTCGTTGTTGCGTGCGTCGAAGCGAATACCGTAAGTATTCACTAGGTGGGGGGTGTCTGTACCCTTAGTACTGCTGATGTGACTACAGATGCCTCTGATGGGAACGATGCTCCGTGAATACTCAGGTAGAAGTTCTCCTGTGTAACCATTGGTAGCATAGATAACCTTTGGAGCCTTGATCAAACCACGTGAAGTCGTTACAGCCCACCTGCCATTCTCGTCCGGTGTTCCCGAAATTGATGATACTGGCGTGTGGGAGTATAGTTTTACGTCCTTATTAAGCAGCAGTTGAAGTAGCTGGTGGATCATCTTCGATGGCCACAGATGAGCTGCCGTATATGAGAAGCAGCATTGTGCGCCTTTAACACCCGAGACCTGTGTTATGGATGTTAGCTGCTGCTAAATCAGGACAGACGAATAGAAGAAGCGATTAGAAGTGAGAAATTACCCTTTCTGCGTCTTTCTTTGGTGTGAATGACGTATCACGGAGGTCGACGATACCCACTTTAACCAACTCTCGATACGCTGCCTCTGTCTGCTTTGCATGCTCTGGGTCTAGGAAGACATCCAAAGCTCTGGTGATATTAAGGTCACAGTCTAGGCCTTCTTTCTCGACCAAATCCTTGACCGCATAGACATGAGACGCCTCAAACGCTGCTAGCTCCGCTGCCGCTGCGGCACCATATATCTTGGCATTTCTAGGGACATTGAGAAATGCATCAGGCTTGACATGTCCGCCATTCCGACCAGTGGCACCAGAGCATGGATCTCTGGCTTCTAGGATCGCAATGGATGCCTTGAAAGAGGTGTCTTGAAGCAAGTGATATGCAGTGCCAACGCCAGCGATGCCTGAGCCGATGATAACAATGTCAATATCTGACGGGAGATCCTCAGTGCTTCGGAAATCATCCAGTGGACGAGGATCTGCGTTCCAGAAAGAAGGCACAGGGTTATCAACTGGTGCCGTCTTGCCAGTTTTCGTTTGTTTGTTGGTCATGTTGTCCGATGTTGCAGGTTCTTGATGATAGGTAGAAACGGAGCAGGTGAGTGTGGGTTGGAGTATGAACCGTAAATCTTGTTGACCTGGGCAGCGATAATAAGAAGGCAACTAAACTCCACAAACGGATTGGTCTTTAGATGGTACTCAGATTATAAGGGAACAGCTGCTCGGTTGCTGAGTCCAAGCTCCGAGTTCCGGAATCCAAAGCCCTGATGCAAAGAGGGATCATCTGACAGTAGCGGGGCAGCGGTTAGCCATTCCATTAAGCGTATTGCATGTAAGGTCCTTGTTGAGGCGCCGGTCAAACCAGAAGGCCATCATCTTTCAAGGTATTGTCCCAGTTTAATCGCGGGGTAGGATGTGCCGGTTGTGCCGGTGTAAACAGCGGCTCCTGTCGTGTCTTGCCGCTTTGCGTGAAGATCAGCTAAACAAGATTGCTAACAGGGTCTTCCCACTTAGCTCGTTGTCCGGCACCGATAACTCGGAAGCTGTTTTTGCGATTTATACGGCAGAGGGCCTCATATCGGATTGGCCAGCGTTTGACATTATTTTCTTGTTCGGCCAACGCAGCCCCTCTCCGCCAGCATTCAGACACAGGCACCCTCGGAATTCACCTAATTATGTCTTCATCCAACAAGCATGTCGTGTTTGACATCGTCGGCACTTGCGTGTCATACGATGCCATGTTCGACGCCCTTGATCTACGCCTTGGCGACAGGCTCCGTGCTGAAGGCATCAAGCCTCGCCTGCTCGGTTATCTCTGGATCGAGGTAACTGAGCGTGAATACACATATCTGAGCATGAACGGCCGTTATATCACATTCCGGGATGTCTTCAGTGGCATTTTTTACCGGATGCTGTATATGGCTGGTATTCAAAAACCCAGGGAGTTCGCCAATGACGATGATCTGAAGTATATTCTCCAACAATACATGAAATTGGAAGCACGGCCTGGAATTGCCGAGTGCTTTCAGATCCTCCGAGACAACGGCTTTACTGTCTGGGCTCTAACTGCCGGAGACGTCGAGCGCGTTGGTGGCTACTTCACCCACAATGGCATCCACATGCCCAAGGAGAATTTTATCTCCTGTGACGCAATTAAGATTGGCAAGCCAGACCCTAAGGTGTATAAGCTTATGCTAGACCGCCTGGGTAACGATGAGAAATGGTTCGCGGCCGCTCACAATTGGGACGTGACTGCTGCCAAGCTAGCAGGGTGAGTAACCGTATTGCGCATTCATCACCAACGACCTTATTCATCACGGACAAGACTCGCTAACTAGTTTCCACCGCCAGGTTCAAAACTGCCTACTGCACCATTTGGGAGCAGGAGCTCTGTGAGGACCTCTTTGGCAAAATGGATGTCACGGCCGATGCATTCCCTGCAATGGCGCGCCAGATTGTAGCTGCATCTAATGCTGGCCTATCTAGACTATAGGCCCGAATAATAGAGCATAGAGATAGATGAGTTAGTGATGATAAATGTATCATATCCTGGGCAAACAAGAGACGGAGTGGCATCTTTCGAAGGGCATGCGGTGGCAATTAGCCTGCTAGTATGAGAAAGATAAGACCTAATTCTAAATTTAAAATACTACGATGACCATTGAAATCCTACGTCATTTACGGGCGCAATGATCAACAGCTGGGGTATGCAGTACAAGTGACGAAGTATTCTACGTGGAATCCAGCGCCGTGGCCAAAGGTGAGTTATCAGAGTGAGTTATGGAGATATGGTGCTTATGACAAACATCCATAAACTGCGGCAACGAGTCGCCAAAGCGTCTTCCTTCACATCTTTGACGAGGTCACGTACTTGGCCTATCGGTATCTGCATTGGCCCTCCCGCTAGCTTATCCAAGTATTTGATGCAGCTATGTGGCCTCTTGAAGGCCGGCACCAACCTACCGGGCAGCCACCTTGAGTCATGCAATCTCGGTGCCGGCGATTGTGCCGTCCTTCACACGAAAAACTGTGCCGGTTGATGATGCCGGTGCTCCACATGCTGAGTCGGACTAACTGGAACGAGTCGCATCTGAGGGATAACCCTCCATCGACAGCAACCGGTGATCAGTTCATCGTCATTTCCCCGCACGGTGCCTGTCAGTCGATGGAAATGCAATTGTTGTGTAGAAAAGAAACAGGGGCAGTTCGTGTTACCGATCCTAAACTACATTTCTGCTGACGACATGGAATATACGGCTTCATTGGCCATGTTGCATGGACCCAGCATTAGCACGCGTCAAGGCCCTCCAAAGACAGGGCACGCTTATCTGTATGAGAATAATGGTCCCTTGGCATAGTGGATATGCTAGGCCCAGGCTTATCTCGTGGCACATTGGCTTCACACCCAGGATCTGGGGTTGGCCATGATATCTGGGGTTCGTTCGCTCACTAGCGCTACCAAACCCTAGCATCCTCCACCGTCTAGTCATGTTGCGCAGCGATTAAAGTCCTCTGAGAACTTGGATCCGTTTATTTCCTACAATGCCACTCGGTCCAGGGGTATATAACATCAACTCACGACGACCCTGTCTGAAATTTCCTTTTACTTACCACGCTCTTCAACAGCAGAGCACTTCTACGACACTTATCAAATTGTGCTCATTTTGCCACCTCAACCCTATCACACCTGCACTGCTCCAGGATGGAGCCCACTGGAACCAAGGACCAGGAGTCAAAGGCTCAGGATCGAGTGTCCAACTACAGCATCAAGGAGTCCAAGGTGGCTGGTAACGACATGTCACTGGCGGATACAGAAATTATCGCAGCCCTCCAGAGCTACGTCCCAGACACGGCCGAGGAGAGGCGACTTGTCAGAAAGGCTGACATGGTTCTGTTGCCACTTCTCTGGTGGATGTACATTCTTGCATACCTTGACCGAGGCAATATTGTGAGTATCATTCCTTGCCTCTGATCATGGCTCTTCGCACATGATATTTGGGCTAAAGAAGCTGACATCTGGTTCTAAAGGCCAATGCCAACGCTGCCGGCATGAGTCAGGATCTCGGACTCAGCGAAAACCGTGAGTGACTTGCCTTCACCATCCATGAAGGTCTACAGAAACTAATAAGTCTTCGCCCTTAGAATACTCTCAGCTCGTGTCTCTTTTCTTCGTCGCCTACGTTCTCTTCGAAGTCCCCTCCAATATGCTCTTGATGAAGATCAAACCCTCCATCTACTTGCCTACCATCTGTGTTGTCTGGGGTAGTGTCATCATCGGAATGTCCCAAAGCAAGACCCCTGCTGCCTTCCTTGCCGGCAGGTTCTTCCTCGGTGCTATTGAGGCCGGTCTCTTCCCTGGTGCCCTGTTCCTTCTTACCTGCTGGTACACCAAGAAGGAAGTTGGTGAGTAGTTTGGGCACCCCACACTATCCAAAAGTCCTTTGTGTTGGTAGCTGACACGTCTGGCATTATAGGGAAACGATTCTGTATCTTTTACACTTCCGGCTGTGTGGCACCCGCTCTCGGTGGTATCATGGCAGGAGCCGTAATTTCTCGGCTCGAGGGCGCGCGTGGAATCCCAGGCTGGAGATGGCTGCTGCTTATTGAGGGTGTTGTTACCGTCGCCTGCGGATTCGGCCTTTATTTCGTGCTGCCCGACTACCCTCGCAACTCTCGCATGCTGACTCCCGAGCAAAGAATCCTGGGCCATGTTCGCATCCTAGCCGATCGAAACGAAACTGTTCAACGTGAGGAGGATAACCTGACCCCACTCCAAGCCGTGGCAGTCACTCTCAAGGACCCCAAGACCTGGCTTTTCTTGGCTCTCTATACCTGCAATATCCTCGGTCTGACTATCTCGTACTTCATCCCCACCATGCTTAAGGGGCTTGGATATAGTAGCATCAATGCCCAGTGGATGACTGTTCCCATCTGGGCGTGCGGTGCTGTTTTCCAGCTCGGCTGGTCATGGACCTCTGACAAGACTGGAGACCGCAGATGGCATATCACTGGACTGCTTTCTCTCTCTGCCATCTCCTGCCTCATCGCCATTGTCGTCCAAAACAACACTGTTAAGTACGTCATGATGTGCTTCCTCATCGGAGGCATGTTCACCACGGTACCCCTGATCCTCAACTGGACTAGTGAGGTCATGGCCAAACCTGAGAGAAAGCGCTCGATTGCCATCGCCTTTGTCAACTCCTTCGGCCACACCAGCTACATCTACGGAAGTTACCTGTGGCCCGCGTCGGAGGGTCCCCGTAACCTGAAGGGATTTGCGGCTTCTAACGCCGTCCTCGGCGCCGCTGCCATCCTTGCCGCAATTCTGCCCATCATTTTCAAGTATCTGCCGAGCCAGGAGGCAGATGTGGTGCAAAGACTAGACCAGGAGAATTGCCCCCCAGAGACCGATAACAGCCAGAAGAAATAGAGGTGTATTGTTGAGGGTTTCGAGTAGAGGGGATATGCGTTTTGTGCATTGACACCCTAGCTTAGTGCAACTTATATTTCAAAATAACCAAGTATGACAACGATATAGAGGAAGTTGTTCTACTATTGCAGTACTACTAACTCCAAACAATCCTCAGGGTTCCTACCTCTGAGACCGCAACATCTCCCTTTACCGTGAATTACACGAAACTATCACTATGCTGGCAAGGCTGGCTGATACTGTTCGCCTAGTCTTCAATGCAGACAGTGGACTACCCTATATTCTCATCATCTTGGAATAATGGACCTGCCTAGGTTGTTTATTTGTTCAAATAAATCGACCAGTAGCGCAACTTCCACTACTTTCATGTTGAATTCACATGGATGTGGCTGAAAATCTGTCATCAAGAGCTTCAATTTATCAAGTTGGCAATCTTGCCACGTTTAACTATCAAAAGCCGCTTGTTCGCCCACAAACGAAGACTCGATGACGGTAATGTAGACGAAGGACTTGATTTTATCATAATAAAATCTCCAAGCTTAAGCAAAGATTTTCTATCTAATAACAACAAATCCTTCGAATACTCGAGAGCCAAGTAACTTCACAAGGGAGGCTCTAGAGTCATAGTCAAGCTAGCGCTCTAGCAGTTTCCCGCGTTAGGGTCTCCCCTGTTTACAATCTGTTAATATTCTTGAGTTCTGAACTAGTAGAGAGAAACACATCTTACTTGTAGCGCCAGTTGGTATAGGTGGTGTCGCCGCCGGTGTTGCAGCCGTTGACCTCTTTCTGGAGGCCGTCCTTGCATTCGGCCAAGGCCAAGTTTCGATCACCTCCCTTTACATGCCAGATTTCAAAGTTCAACGCCTTGTTATTGGCGTTAATGCAGCGGTGTCGGTGGCCATTGCCAGATCCCGAGCTTCCGTAGGTGCCAGTCAGAGATTCTCTGCAAGCCTGCTCAGCCTTTGCAAGGGCAGTAGCCTTGTCACCCCACGGCTCACCGCCAGAGTAGCAACCAGCATTGGCTGTAGCGGCGAATCCGGCGATGATAGAGACAATGGTGGTAGGCTTCATTTTGGATTGGTGGGTGAGTTGTGATGGATGATTTCCGTAAAATGTAAGTGAAGTTTTGGATGGATTGCTCAAGTGTTTGAAATGATGAGTTTGCTGGTAGAAAAAAGAGTTTATCGGAGCGAGAGTCTCGAGCTTTTATAGACATCGCTGGAACCTTGTTAAAGGCAGTTGGTCACCTTCGCGTATTTTAGTCAAGGCATCCTCTATTCCGAGTTTACTCCAAACTCAACGGTAGAAAAATAGATCTTCTAGCTATGAGGTTATCGTTACGTGATGGTTATGATGCTATACGCTGAAGGTGTCTACAAAGTTCCTTTCCGCGGCAACAAAAGCTCCTGATCCTCTTCTTCGGTAAGGCAGATTGTCAACGTAGCATCTCCGAAGTCTTAAAATTTCTGATGATCTGCGCTCATCACGACAAATGTGGTTTTAATCAATGAAGTTGTGCTTCAGAAGGCTTGTCTAAATTCATGCGCGGGAGCTTAAATTCTCACGGCATGGTTTGATGACAGCCGATCGCTTCTGCAGACGGAGTCATGTTTGGGGGCCTGATTACTTCCTACATCTCTTTTGAATCAGCACTTCTGTATCAAGACGTATTCCTCAGGATCAGCACCTCTGAGACTGGATGTATTCTTCAAGCTCAACCCGTCTCAAACTAGATGCATTTTTCAAGGTCTCCGCAGATGCCTTTTCTTTAGGTTTAAACTCTCCCGAATCGTGCAGTTGATCAACAAAGGGGCGGATGCGAGAACCGTCACTGGCTCGTTTTTGCGGTGTGACTGCGCCAAGGCAAGCGCGGCGATGTATCATGGGGGCCGAATGAGGCATCATGGCCCGTAAGCAATTACCACATTCATCGCTTGAGAGCTTATGACGAAAGTCGCCGATTGGTTGGGGAAGCATGATTTCTCGAGTTAACAAGCTGAAAGCCTCTCTTAGCTACGGGTATAATGATTAGTGACGGAGGACTTTTTGTGTTTCCTGTAGTTAATGCTAAATCCCTGACATTCTCTGCCATTATCTCACTATATTGAACTACTGTGAGCAAGGTTATGCTATGACCTAGCCGAATATCTTCGGGACTATATAAGTGCTTTCTATTTTCAGGCCTGATCAAATGAGCTGCTAAGAAGAAAGTTAATGTATGAATCTACGAGCTTCTATGGGTAGACTGTAACTTATATTATATTAATTATTATAATAATACTTACTATTTATAGCTTTAATAAAAAGACTTTTAAATATACTATTAGAAGGATTCTTATTAAGTTACTATCTAGATCTAATAGCTATATTTTAAAACTCTAGATAGAGTTTATTTATATATTATAAATAAAGACCTCTATAATAGATTATATAGTTATATATATCCTACTATCTAAAGAATAAAAGTAATAAAAGTATTATTCTCCTATTATAGAATACTATTAGATTACTTAGAGTAATATACTCTTTATATTCTATTACTACTATATATATATATTTATTTTATTAATTAGAATACTTCTTTAGATAGTTATTAATATAATTATCTATATATTTATTATTACTAGCTCTATAGTATCTATATATTAATAATAATCTATATTATATAGTCTAAGATAATCTAATTATATTATTTAGAATAATATTCTAATTAATTTAATTTTAATCTATTCTAGATTTAGTTTAGTATAAGTTATCTAATTATTATATATTAATAACTCTTATTTAGTTAATTATCTTATCTTAATTACTATATAATATTAAAAGATAAAGATAGCTCTTATTAAACTTATTAGTAATACTCTAAGAGCTCTAATAGCTTAAGAGATTATATAGTAGCTAATAATCTAAATTAAATAATTTAAAAAGAGGGAAATAAAAGATAAAGAAGAAATAATATAATTAATCTTATTAGAACTTTTTTTAGATAATATTAATAAACTAGAAGAGTTTAAAACTTAATTTTAAGTATATTTTAAATTCTTTTTAACTAAATTAATAATAAATAAAGATAAAATTAGATTTATAGAAATATATTTTAATAATATTATAAAATAATAATTCTAGATCTACTTTAGAAATTAATATAATAATAAAACTATACTAAGCTTATAGAATTAAAAAACTATTAATATTCTTACTAGCTATAAGAACTTCTAAATTATATTTATTTTAATCTTTAATTAAGTAAATAAGAAATAATAAACTATTAAAGATCTTAAGAATTTATATTAAATAGAATTAGTATTAGAATATACTACTAAGTTTAAAGAAGTTTTAATTTAATTAGATTAGAATAATAGTTTTCTTAAAGTTATATTTTATAATAAACTTAAGGAAAAAGTTAAGAATTAACTTTTTAAAATAGATAAATCTAAAGATCTATCTAGATATATAGTAAATACTATATAAATTAATAACTATCTATATAAAAAATACTAATAAAAAGAGAATAAATATATTAATTAGAACTATATTAAAAATAAATCTAATTAGAGAATATAATAAACTCTATTACTATTTATAGAGTTTAGAATATATATAGATTCTATAGAGCTAGAAGCTATAGAGAAATATAAATATTATAATTATAATAAGATTAAATATATTTTATTCTAATATTTAAGATCTAAGAAGTAGAAGAATTAGAAATCTACTAAAGAAGATAAGAAATAATTATAAATAACTAGAAAAACTAAGATTAAAATACTTAGAATAATTAGAAAGATTATTTAGAAAGAAAACTATATAATTATTATAATTTCTATATTTTTTAGAAAATCTATATTAAATTTCTATAAGATATTAGAAACTAGTAATAAAGAAGAAAAATAAATAATATTAGAAGGAAATTAGTAATATATTATATATATTCTCTAAGAACTTAAATAGAAGTATAAGAATAGAAGAGATATTATAGATCTTAGATCTTTTACTAAATATAAATATATATTCTACTATATTAATAAGCTTATTAAATATATTTCTAAAGAATAAGAATAATATTAGTTTACTAGAGATAAGATTAAGACTAAATATAATAAACTATATACTTATTATTAAGAAAAGATATAAGAATAGAATTTTAATTAAATAATTAGAATAGTACTTTATAGAAGGAATATTATAAATACTATCTAATACTCTAATAATAGTTATAATAATCTAATCTATATAAAAACTAGTAGTATATATAACTATAAATAGAAATTATAGATAATCTATTATAATATATAATACTAAATATACTAAAAAAATAAAATAGAAAATAATTTTTTTCTATTTTTTAATAGAAAAATATCTAGAAAATATAAAAAGATTTAAATATAATACTTTATTTATTAATACTATAGAATAGAACTATATACTATTTTTAAAGAGAATCTAGAAGAATATCCTATTAAATATATCTTTAAGAAAATACTAATAGAAATATATTAAGAATAGAAGTATAGAGTTTATAAAAATACTAAGATTAAATAATAATATAACTTTAGATATATAGAAAACTAAGTAATATATAACTATAATAGATAAATTAAATAATATAATAAATAGCTATATAGAAACTATTAGAAAGTTAAATAAGAGGTATTAATATTAGTATAGAATAGTAATAATAATATAAATATTATTAAATTATATCTTTAGTAATAATAGCTATAGGAAGAAAAACTATAGAAATACTATTTAAAGGAATAATCTTCTCTAATAGCTAGTAGAATAAATAATAATATTAATAAACTAGGAATTACTTCTATAGATAAAAAAGAATAGAATAAGAACTATTCTAATAAAGAGATATTAAAAAATAATAAAGAGTATAAAGTATTTAAATAATAAGTTAATTAAATAAAAAATAATCTAAACTATTTATAATAGAGCTATAGTATAGAGCTATATTAATAATAGATTAGAGAATTTTAAAAGCTATAGAAGTAGAAAGCTCTATATATATTCTTATAGAGATAGAGATTAAAAGGAATTAGTTTATAGTATTTATTAATTATAAAATATAAGAGAATTATATCTTACTAGTAGTAATTAACTAATTCTACTTATTATAAAAAAAGAAAAAAGAAATCTATATAATTATAAATATTAAAGATTTAAAATTTAAATATAATAATAGAATTATTAATTTAGAGATTAATTATTTTATAATTAAAATCTAAGAAAGAAAATTTAATATTATCTATAATTTAGTATTATTAGAATTCTATAATATTATATTAGAATTTCTATAGCTATAGAATATAAATCTATTAATAAATTAGTATATTAGCTAAATAGAGTAGAGAAATACTTTTAAATATTAAAATTAGAATTAATAGAAATTAAAATTTTATTAGATATTAGAAAAATATATTTATTTTTTAATATCTAAAAGTATTATTATAAAAACTAATTATAACTTATAATAATAAGTAAATATAATAATTATAGTTTTAATAGTATTATTATCTAGTAAAATAAGAAATCTATTATAATAAGAATTAAGATAAATAATATAAATCTTAGATTAGATATAGAAATAAGAATAATCTTTAGATATAGATCTAGTATTTATTAATTAGAAATAATTAATAAAAAAAATAATAATAAGAATATAAGATTAAGTATAATTAATAATAGAAGAAAATAGAAAAACTATTATTAAAACTATTTAATAAAGAGATTTAAGAATAGAGCTAGATAAATAATTAGTAATAAATATAATAGAATAAGAAAAAAGATATTTAGTATAAAAATATATAGATTAAATAATTAAAAGAGAAAAAATAACTTAAGAATATTCTATATAAATATAATTATTTTAAAAAAAAACTATTTTAAAAAGAATTTAAAATAAAGTTATTAAAATATAACTAATAGGATTATAAAATCTTTATTATTAAAGAAAAAGAATCTGATTTTTATAAACTATATAATCTTATAGAACTTTAATTATAAATACTTTATAAATATATTAATAATATATTAATAAAAAACTATATATACTTATTAACTTTATCTATAGAATATTTAGTAATATTTATACTAAAAAAGAATAATAAATTCTATTTAATTATTAATTACTAATAATTAAATAAGATTATATAAAAAAATAGAATATTCTTATTACTAATTACTAAGCTTAGAGATTAGCTATAGAATAAATAGTAATTTATAATATTCTAATAAATAATTAATTAAATATTCTAAGAGTATTTTAATATCTTTATAATTATTTATCTTAATAATATTTTAATTTATTTTAATAGTCTAGAAATATATAAGAACTATATATACTAAGTTTTAAAAAAATTATAAAAAGTTAATCTTTTTATAAAATCTAAGAAAAAGTATTTCTATATATAGAAAGTTAATTTCTTAGAATATACTATTTAACTAAATAAAATATAAATAAAATAAAATAAAATTATTGTAATTAAAAAATAAAAAGTATTAAAAACTATTAAAGAAATATAAGCTTTTCTTAGATTTATTAATTATTATTAATAATTTATTAAGAACTATAGGAAAATTACTATATTCTTATATAATATTATTAAAAAAAGAATAGAATTCTAATAGAATAATAAATAATAGTAAGTATTTAATAAAATTAAAAACTAAATACTTTTAGAATCTATATTATAAATATTTAATTCTATAAAGAAAATAGAATTTAAAATAAATATTTTTAACTTTATAATTAGTATATAAATTAGCTAAAGAGATAATAATAGAATATTATACTCTATAGTATTCTTTTTAAAGAAACTATATAATATAAAGCTTAATTATTCTATTTATAATAAGAAGTTTATAGTTATTATATATATATTTAAAGAATTTAAATACTATTATCTAGGAATAATATATAAAGTTAAAATATATATAGATTATAAGAATATTTAGTATTTTACTATAATTTAATAGCTAAATAGAAAATAAATATACTATACTAAATATTTATTTTAATTTAATTATAAAATAATATATTAAAAAGAAATAGAAAATAAAAGAGCTAATACTTTTAGCTAGAAGTTAGAATATAAAAAAGTAATTCTAAAGATAAATAGATAGCTATTCTTAATTAATAATAAAAAATATTTAGTATAAAAAACCTTAGGAGCTATACTTAAGGAAATAGTATATATTAAGATTTAAATAGAAACTATCTCTAGCTTAGAAAAACTATAGTAAAATACTAGAATAATACTTATTAAAAAGATTTATAAATATCTATTTTTAGAATATTAAGAAATTAAAAAAATATTTAATAGAATTAAATAATATTATAATTATCTAGATCTAAGAAAAAAAATATAAATTATAATTTTAAAATATAATATTTATATAAGAATTAAATCTATATAATATAAATTCTATAAAGAATTAAAACTAGTTTTAATATTAGAATAACTATAGTAATTAGTATTCTTTAATTATATTATTAAATTATTACTATCTAAGAAACTAATAACTAAAGTAATATATAATAGTATTCTAATAGTTATTAATAGATTTATAAAATATAAATACTTTATTCTATATAAAGAAATAAGCTCTATAGAAAATCTTATATATTAATTCTTATAATATATAATTAGCTACTATAGATTATTTAATAAACTAATATTAGATAAAGAAATAATATTTACTTTTAAATTTTAATAATTACTTATAATATAAATAGATACTAAATATAAGCTTTTAATAGTTTATTATCTATAAAGTAATAATTAAATAGAATAACTAAATTAAACTCTAGAATAATATCTATAAGTATATATTAATAATAAATAAAATAATTAGATATAATTATTATTTATAATATAAATTATATATAATAATTTAGTATAAGAATTAATCTAATTTATATTTATATATATAAACTATAGTTATAAACTATAATTTTAAAACTAATTAAAGCTTAATAGATCTAATATACTAGTTACTATATTTATAAAAAAGATATTATATTTATTATATATAGAAATAAAAATAGAATTTAAATTTATTTAAGAAAAAATAAAAAAATATTATAATAAAACTAAATTAAAAGAATTAATCTTAGAAGAAAGAGATAAAATCTATTTACTCTATAAAAATATTATAATAATAAAACTAAGTAATAAATTAAACTATAAAAAACTTAAATTATTTAAGATTCTCAAGAAAAAATTAGATATTAATTATAAATTATTATTATTAGATATAATATATATCTATCTAGTTTTTTATATTTTATTATTTAAAAAAGTATTAAGAAATATATTAGATTAGGATTATTTAATTAAAATCTATAAAGAAAAATTTAAATTAGAGAAAATTCTAAAGAAAAAGATTAGAAATAAATAAACCTTCTATCTAGTTAAATAGAAAGAATATATTAATAATAATAATATATAGAAACTTATTAAATATCTAAAGAAATACTAATACTTAATTTACTAGTTTTACTAGAAGAAAAAAGAGAAATTAAATTAGAAAAATTCTCTTTAAAACCTAATAAATTTAAATCTATTTTAAAGATAACTTCTAAGAATTAGACTTCCTTTAGAATATACTACTTAGAAGCTTTAAAAAAGTTAAAAACCTAATTAGAGAATAATTAATCTTTTTTATTAAGCTTTTAAAGATCTTATTAGATTTCCTACTATATTTTACTCTTAATATATCTATATATTTTATAAATATATTAAATATACCCTAGAGTAATAGAAAGATTATTCTAGAGTTAAATTATTTATTAATATAAAAGAAGAATTTTTTTATCTATATTAGATTCTTCTTTAGCTAATTTCTTCTATTATATTATTAGTTTTTCTACTAGAAAATAAAAAATTAGAAAATATATAAGAAAAGATATATAAAAAGATATATATAATTAGATATAATTAGTACTCTATTATAATAATAACTATTTTATATATATTTATTATATTAGAATAACTTTCTATTTAGAAGAATAAAATATTCTTTCTTTACTTTAAAATATAGAGTATATAGTATATTAGCTAGTAAACTAAATATTTAAATAGTAATAGTAAGAAGAACTTATTTATAAGTTTTAGAATATACTAGTTTTTAAATATAATTAGATATAATAAATCTTATAATATAGCTTATTATATATAGAGAAAGAAAGAACTTACTAGGATTATATAGAATCTTAAGAATAAAACTAATAAAGAGAGAGTATTATATAATAAATAAAAATCTTTATAATAGATTATATAGTTATATATATCCTACTATCTAAAGAATAAAAATAATAGAAATATTATACTTCTATTATAGAATACTATTAGATTACTTAAAGTAGTATATTTCTTATACTCTATTACTATTATATATATATATTTATTTTATTAATTAGAATACCTCTTTAAATAGTTATTAATATAATTATCTATATATTTATTATTACTAACTCTATAAAATCTATATATTAATAGTAATCTATATTATATAATCTAAGATAATCTGATTATACTATTTAGAATAATATTCTAATTAATCTAATTCTAATCTACTCTAGATCTAGTTTAGTATAAGTTATCTAACTATTATATTATATAAGATAATAGTATTATTATTATTAGTTATAATCTATCTATAAAGATTATTAATTATTACTC
This sequence comes from Clonostachys rosea, assembly GCA_026958235.1. NCBI lineage: Eukaryota > Fungi > Ascomycota > Sordariomycetes > Hypocreales > Bionectriaceae > Clonostachys > Clonostachys rosea. Next base: position 521,351 of record CP110206.1, read on the forward strand.
TTTTTTATTACTTTATAATTATAATAATAGTTATTATATATAGATAATACTTAGCTAATTAAAGAGCTATATTTAATATAAACTTTTTTTTCTTTTAAAATATTATTTATATATAAATTAAATTATTATTAATAATAATAGAGCTTTTAAGAACTTTTAAAATAATTATTTTTATAAATTTATTATACTATAAACAGGGGCTATATAGAGCCTCTTATAAAAGAGCTATAAACAGCTAGTAGATAGAAATAAGATAAGCCTTAAGAATTATATTATCTTATATACAAGTAAAGGTATTATAAACCTAGGTTTTAACTATAAGCTATCTAACTATAGCTACCCTATAGCTAATAACTAAGAATCTATCTATAGCGCCCAGGCTAGTTATAGCTAGTTTTAAATATAATAAAAAAAAATTAAAGTTTTTATTATATATAAAAAAGAATTTAAAATTAAGTTATATATAATTTAATATATATATATAGTTTTTAATTAATTCTAATTTATATTTAATTTTAAACTTTTTTAAACTTTTTATTATATAATTAATTAAAATATAAATAATAATATTTTTAAAAATTCTAGGAAAAGTTTAATAAATATATAATTTAATTATAAATTTTTTAAAAAAAATATTATTTATTAATCCTTCAGCTGATTATCTCTCCTGCATAAATCCCGCACTCCTAAATCTCACAAGAGCCTGATAAGTGCCCAAGTTGTCAACTCAATACAACTACCTATGACCTAAGTTTGCAAAGTTTCCAAAGCAAATGCACCAAGATGAGCTTCGGCGTCGGTGTTGGCGACTTTATTACGGTCTTTGAACTCGTTCACAAGGCCCGCAAAGATTCTCAGAGTGCTCCGAGCCAGTCCAAAGACATATCCAAGGAGTTGGTTGCATGGTTGGGCCGAGTCCCCGAAGATGCCTATTGACTTGTTGTAATAGAGTTAGAAGTCTATCGATCGTCCTATCCGATGTGGAAGTCACTGCTTCCGAGACCGAACTTGATACATACCAGCGGTCAGACCTACAGCATCTCGTTAGTAGCTGTCAGGATGTGCTTGAGACCTTGGAAGAGACTCTGGACAAGTACAGAGATTTACATTCAGGTAATGGAAAGTTAAGAAGCCGAGTGGAGAGGGTTTCGAAGCGAGTCAAATGGGAACCAGACGATGTTCGGGAGCTGCGAGAGCGAATCACGTTGAACACGACGCTACTCAACACATTTCTTGGCGGCATCTCCAGGTAACGATCGCACTGCCTTTTCCGGAATGTCTTCCGGATGAGTGCTAACAGGGACAGCCAAACGATGTATGCTGTCAAACATGGCGTGGATCGACTGAATCTTCAGCAAGACAACGAACAGCGTCTCAAAACCCTCGACTGCCTCACGCAGCTTGACTACGCCGCTCAACAGCAAGACTTTATTAGTCGGCGGCAACCAGGAACTGCAAAGTGGCTCTTGGATTAAAAAGAGTACCAAAGTTGGCTGACAAATGTCGGCAATACGCTCTTCTGTCCGGGCATGCCAGGCGCTGGAATGACAATCCTAACCTCGACCGTTGTTGAAGATCTCACAACAAAATTTCTTGGCAACGCCAACACTGCTATTGCATACATATACTTCAATTTTCGCAGGAAAGATGACCAAAAGCTTGGCAACTTATTGGCACCAATCTTGAGGCAGTGTTTCCAACATTTGAGTCGAATACCGGATAGCATGAAGGCTCTCAAGACGGAGTGTGACAGAGGCAGCAAGCGTCCATCACTCGACGAGCTTTCTGATCCGCTCCAGTCTGTAGCTGCTACCTTCTCACGTATATTCGTCGTTGTCGACGCGCTTGACAAATGTTAAGCCTCGGATGGCTGCCGAGCCAGTCTTCTCTCAGAGCTGTTCAAACTTCAGGCCAGGTGTGGCGTGAAGATCTTTGCTACATCAAGATTTATACCCGATATTGTTGATACATTTGAAAATGGAACAACATTGGAGATACGGGCAAGCAGTGAAGACGTTGAGAGATACGTGGAAGGGCGCATGGAGCATCTCCAACCCTTTGTCCGCCGGAACAAGCAGTTACAAGAAGAGATCAAGGTCGGAATATCAGCAGCAGTGGATGGAATGTATGCGTAACAGAAATCTCGGTGTCGGCATTTGGCTAACCATCGGTCTAGGTTTCTTCTGGCGCAGATCTTTCTTGACTCGCTTGATGACAAACTCAAACCTAGGGGCATTAGAAAAGGGCTGAAGGACCTCCGCAAGCGGATTTAAGGACCAGGGGAAGCTGGGCAAGCCCAAGCACTAGACTATGCATATGAGCAGGCCGTGGAGAGAATCGACAGTCAAAAGCCAGGCTTGAGGGACATTGCACTCCAGGTTCTGGCATGGATTACTCAACTGGAGCTCCAGTACGCGCTAGCAGTGGAGCCCGATACTACTCAATTTGACGAGGAGAATCTCCCAGACATTCAAGGAATGGTTTCAAAGTGCTTTGGGTTAGTCACGATCGAAAACGAGAGAAGCATCATCCGACTAGCCCACTATACCACACGGGAATACTTTGAGCGGACTCAGGGAAAGTGGTTTCCAGATGCTGAAGCGGAGATTACAAAAACTTGCCTCACTTACCTCTCATACGACGTTTTCGGGACAGGGTATTGTTACTTCGACGATAAGCTCATTGAACGGTTGCGTTCGAGCCCTCTCTATGACTACGCCACGAAACACTGGGGCCACCATGCTCGTAAGGCTCCTACTCTAACAGAGGAAATCATAGAGTTTCTCGAAAGTGGCCGGAAGGTTGAGGCGGCCCGTCAGGCGCTACTCTGCTCCACTCGCTATGAACCGTGCTCCAGTACCGGCGGCGGAACAGACCCAGATGGCGGCCTGACAGGATTACACCTGGCAGCGTACTTTGACCTTGACACTATTATGAAGTCGCTACTCGGATCAGGCAATATGGATCCAAACTCAGCCGTTAGGTTCAAGTGGCATGGAGACATGACGCCGTTGTCGTACGCCGCCCAAATGGGCCACGAAGCCATCGTCAAACTGCTTCTAGAGAAAGACAGCGTCGGCCCCGACTCCAAGAATGCTGCCCAGAGGATTGGGGCAGAACTCCGCTGTCATATGCTTCTGAGAATGTACATGAGTCAATCGTTGAGCTACTTATCAATACTGGTCGAGTCAACATCGACGCTATAGATGAGATAGGGTCTTTCGACTTGTTCACGTGGCCTGGTGACGGATTGACGCCTTTGTGCGCGGCTGCAGAGAATGATCATCTTGGTGCTGTCAGGATATTGCTTGCTAACGGAGCCGATCCTGCATATAAGCATAACTATTGGGAACACGGGGAAGACACCGAAACACCACTAGCACGGGCTACCAAAAGTGGACATGAAGCTATCGCCAAGTTGCTGCTCCACCAAATCAAGTCTAACGCTGAATATGAGAAATAATGAGATTGAACATTTTCCTGTTTTGCATGTTACAGTAGTCAGCTTTTATAGCGAAACTGATTAGCTTCTCATCGCACATCGGGCCACTCTCGGCTTATGACTTTACGTGTTGTTAATAAAGGATACAAAAGCCCGTTGAGCGGATTAATGAGTGAAAAGACGACATTGATTCCGTAACCTGCGTGGAAAAGGTGATTGGTGGGATTTGGTTAAGTAATTTCCTCTTAGCCCGACCAATTGTGACACTTGAAGAAACGATCGTCGCCTTAGAAGCTTGATGACATCTTTTCTTCGCGGATGGTAACATGGCAGGGCCTCGAGGCTATTCTGTATTGAGTAGAATATCCGCGAATCGCAGCTGCAGGCCGCTGAGGTAATAATTTCGGCCATTGGCCCGGAAGTAGCAGGCGATAGTCTAATAAATGACGAGACAAGCTCTCTTGGCGTATATATAATTCAGCAGGAAAGCAGATTATTCTCGTGGAAGGGCTCATCTGTGTTCCTCTCTTTGCACCCGGACAAGATGCGATCTCTTCTTCTTTACACCCTCATGGTGGCTTCCTCGGCTCTCGCGGAGAAGCTTCTCTACCGAAATACCTTTGACAGCAGCGATGCGGTTGCGGATTGGGTCGCGGAGGGTCCTGTCAATGCCACCATCAACAACCACACTCTGGAATTAAGCGGCGCTGGCGGTATTGACGACCATTTTGTTTTTTGGGCTCCTGAAGTCTTTCCCGACCGCATTCGCATCACCTGGGAGTTCACGCCCATCAGGGAGCCCGGCCTGGCCATGTTCTTCTTTGGTGCTGCCTCTGTAGCAGGTGGCAGCATCTTTGACAAGAGCCTGGCTCCTCGCAATGGTTCCTATCCTCAGTACCACTCTGGTGATATCCGAACTCTGCACGCCTCTTATTTCCGTCGACGATGGCCTGAAGAGCGGGCCTTCCACCTTGCCAATCTCCGAAAGTCGCCCGGTTTCCACCTCGTCTCCCAGGGCGCTGATCCTATCCCTTCTGTTGAGGATACCCAGGGAGCCTATTACAAGGTCGAAGTCATCAAGGACAAGCGGGATGTTCGATTTTCGGTCAACGGCTTGCTATTGTTTGAGTGGGAGGATGTCGATCGTTCTACGGGCCCTGTTGTTCGGGATGGGCGTATTGGGTTCCGTCAGATGAATCCGTTTGTTGGGCGGTATCGCAACTTGGAAGTGTGGAAACTGTGAGCTCCAGGCTGTATCCAGCTTTGGAACTTAGAGGCACGCTGCTAGGAGGATACACATACCTTAGAGGCGGATAAAGACTTTACCCTTGTGGCTACACAACTTCGGTCTTCTGCATGGCCTCAAATTTGAAGTGACAATTGGTTTATATTACGATTACCTCTAACTAGCCGCTGCATAACATGTCTTTGTTTAAGTGGAATATCCCCCAGAGTTTGGCTGTCGGGGCTCTCCAGCGGCGTCAAACGATCCATCCGGTAGTCGCCTCAAAGCTTGAGCTGTGCTCTGCCCCGGCGCCACCCATGTGATTTTGATCCTATCTCCTTCATGTATGCTATTGTTGAGTTGTCAAATGCGTACTCGAATTTGACTTCTTGTGGCACAAGCTGGTCGTGCATTCTTGGCGCGGTCAATGCTTCGTGGGCTGTCGTGTTCTTCTCGAGAACATTCAACATGACTTGAAGAGTCGTAGTGATGATACCACCGGCGGAACCAGTGACCAGGGATACAGTACCATCCGGACGTTCAACGATGGAGGTGCTGATGCTGGATAGAGGACGTTTGCCAGGGTGGATAAAGTTGGCCTCGCTTGGGATATATCCAAAGGCGTTGGACTCACCAGGGATACTGAAATCGTTCATTTCGTTGTTCATAACCATGCCCGTCTCTGGTACCATGACTTGAGAACCAAAGATAAGGTAAGAAGGTGGTATGTCTCCGATCTCACCTGCACTTGCTCTTGGATTTACAATCCGCGATTCCTCTTCAGATTATTAATGCAAGGAAACCTGGGTGTCAATTCCAAGCAGTTGTAGGAGAATCTAGGTTTTTCTTGACACCATTTGGGAGCATCGCTCCTCCTTTTCATGGACAGTACTTATCCACTTGAATAGTACGAATGTCTGTGTATCTGATGTTAGTGAATTCCCGGAACGGGTCGATTCCGAAAGAAAGTCGCCTCGCTGTTGGGAGCATATCTGACCTCAATAACAATTTACCTAAATAAACTTGGAATATCATCGAAAGCCACCGCTATAGGCCAGCAAAGAAACCTCTTGACCTAGTCAAGGGATTTTACTGCGTGAATTCTGTGATCAATACCAAATATCAAGAAAGAATTTTCAAATTTCAAGCTCTAACTTCTTAATCCAGTTCTTCTGATCATGTGCATCCTTGTCCACCCATTATCACATGTTAGTAAAGTGAACAAAAGCCTTCGAATTAGTTGCTCTTCACTCTCCTCCCGCCTTCTTCTTGGACGACAACCTAAGCCAGTAAAACCCAAATGTTGCCAGTATGTTCGCAACGACATAAACAACCAAGAGCCCGACGTTTCTCCACGTATGATCCAGGCCCATCCCATAGCTCTCCAGTATGGTGTTGACGCTCGCCACGGGGCAGTAGTGACTCTCAGCCGCATCAGAAGGGTTCAGCACTCGCCCCCCGGAGTCGCGGACAAACGCGGACAGGTACTCGCCATAAGTGAGTCCGAGAGAGTTGTTTGCCACGGGTATGCTCTGCACCTCGGTTGAGGAGCAGGTCAGATCTATGTCGGCTAGGCCGGCCACCGCGAGCCCCTCCAGCAGGTACGTGAGGGGCGAGACTCGATACATGAATATCCAGAATCTGGCGAGCTGGCTAGAGGGTGTGAGGATGCTAGTGGAAGATCAGCGCTGTTTAATCCTTACTTGCCCACGAGCATCTGCTATTCTGCTGAGGTCGATGCAGAAGAGAAGAAACATGGGCGCTTGACGGATAAAATCCTGTCACCGTAGAGTATAGTAACGTGATTCTTTCGTTCTGGATCCGTAATTACGATGACGCTCTATGACTGAAGTATAGATTCTGTCGAAAGACTTTGCGCTGCTACTATTAATATTTCCAGCATATATAACGCAGTTGCCAAACGGGAACCTACACGCCTGGTGAGGACCCGGGTCTTGAAAGGACCATGTTGAAACCGAAAGTCCGTGATAGCATCCTGATGTGCCAAGAATTAATACACCCTGTGGCAAAATTCCTTTGACTTGGGTCCCCCATTTTCGAGCAATTTTGCATGCGGATTCGACAGCCTCTGTCCCAGTTGTGGTTGATATAATCTTGTCGTAGCCGAAGCGTTGGCACATCATGCGGGCAAAAGGTGCCCATATAGCTGTATGTGCAGCGGGGTTGATGAGCGATGCTAAGTAATAAGTCATCACCTAAAGTGTTGCTAGTTGTAATCCTACCAGGTATCATACCTTGTTCTATCTGCTTGATGACTTCATTGACAACAACTGGGCGAGAGTGGCCCAAGTTAAACGTGCCAAGCATACATGTGAAATCAAGGTACTCCTTGCCGTCCACATCCTTTGAGGTTTTGTAAGGATCAAGTCAGCTTTATAACAGATATTCTCGGGCTGCAGGTTGTAACCACTAGGTTCTATAGACTTACCCATAACTTCACTCCTTTGGCCCGTGAAATGAATACGGGCATTGGATTATAACCTCCAGCTGAGTAGTGATTCTCTAGATCTATCAGTTCTTGCGCCTTTCTGGATATTGGCATCTTGGATATCCTGCTATAAGCTTAGTAAAAATCAACAATACTTAGTGTAGAGTTCTAGTATTATTGTTTCTTTCGTGACCCTAAGTATAGAGCTTCTTAGGCGTTAGGCAAGTACAGGCCGCGATCGAAATATACCTCCAAGAGCAAAGGTTACCCCAGGTGATAAAACAGCGCTTTATATAGGCAGCTTCCACGTAGAGGACAGAAAGTCACGGCTACATTTCCCCCACCCCAGAGCTTGGCATTTGATCAGCAGCTCTATATTAGCTACAGAGCCTCATCTTCACACGTCATACTACACTAATTACGGGCGGTATTAGTGAGAAGGGGCGCCAGCGTTTCTATTGGCTGGCCTATATTAGAGAGAAGAAAGTTCCATTAGCTGCTTACTATAGCACGATAGTAGCGGATTGTTATGCAGGTTATAGGATATATTAGAATAGTTATATAGAGAGATAATTGTTACGAGCCAGGGCCCGGTTTCTTAACCCGGCTTTGCCGAGGCTTGTAAGGTTACGCGGTGTCGCGTGCGAATCCCCTGGGAGGGCCGGGCTAGACCCTTACGATCTCGCACAGGATTTGTAACTCTTTTTTTCCTCTTTTCTCTTCAGCTTAGAATAGCCTATTTACGACGTCCCCTTTTACGCTTAGAAAGCTAAGGCAAACCCGTGACACAAGCCCTTCAACAGGGCTATAAAAAGGAGTCATTTTTCGCAGCTAGAACAAAAGCCACATGCTTTTTCCTCTTTTCAATTCATATACCTAGCTTGTGAGTCGACTACCTTAATTGCCTCTGTTTATCAAAGCCGGTTGTGGCCTTAAGGGGCCTTGCGACGGGCAATTCACATGCCGCTACGAGAAAAAGCTCCCTCTCTTCCTAGCCCGCTCAATTACTCAAGATAACGGAAGCCTTTGAAAGACGAATCACAATGCGTAATAATAATCTAATGGGCAAGACGGAAGCAATAGTCTAAAGAAGAAGAAATGAAAAGCTGAATCTAGTAGTATTTAATATATGAGGCTCCGCTGACTAAGGTATATAGTAGACTCCTCGTAACATTCATAGATAAACTAATAATCTCTTACGCACCTTATCGAGTGAAATTCCTTTCTATATGGATCTCATTCAATGAAACAACGCAACGCTTGTGTTAACCATATTATCTCGTAGCCTACTGTCCCATAAGGGCTGGTATTATAGGAGTCTAGCTGTGAATGAAGATTTAGAGTACCAACTAGTAATACCATGGGAAGGAGAATAGATAATGGAATATGAGCGTAGCTCCAATCAAAATCGTAACGAGGAGCGTCCGTACAAGGGAAGAATCGAAGTCGAGGGCAACAATTAGACTAGTAATAATATAAAGCGAAGACACTTAGATAGATATAGACTGGATTTATTAGAGAAACAGAAAAGGTCCTTTCAAGGTGTTGAAGGATTATTTCGCTTGGTCTCCTCCTCTCCATTTGACTCCATGGACTTCAAGCAAGAGAACAAAGGGTATCGCCAGAAGTTGAAGTATGGCGAAAATGCCAAAACACCAACCTAACCCAATCGAGTTCGTGATTGGTTCCAAAGCCGCGATACATCCACCGGCGAGTAAACAACGTAGGAAGTTGGAAGCAGCACTTGCCGTAACGGCTCTGTCCTCGTTGAGGTCGGTCAGAAGCGTGCCGGTCATCTGTAGCCTAATTAATTAGTTCGCTAGCCATATAGAGCGTTGATTTGAATGTTGTCGCTTACCGCGAATCTTATCGAGGTTGTAAAACTGGCAATGAATGGAATGACCAACATCACCGAGATGTGCTAGATATCTGTTAGAGTCTACCAAGAAGAGAACCAGGGGAAACCTTGATGGAGAGCGTATACCAGGTGAAATTGGAGCGCCAATCCATAGCCAACTGTAGCCAAAGCCGTAATGACAATCATAATCTGAGCTCCGTAAAGCCTGGATTTCTCTATTGGGAAGCTGGGGTTTCCTCCCCCTTCTTGAAAAGAGCTCTTCAACTTAGCACATAGACGGCGGTACTGATAGTCAACATATATGCCGCCAAGCTTTGCTCCAATGGCACCGCTGACGACAGCTGGGATATAGATTAGACTACCCTGGAGGTAATTCAGATTATAGATACCAATACATTGCGCGCCAAGTGAGGCTTGTAACACCATCCTCAGGGTATATATAATAGCTGCTAGCAGTATAGGATATAAACTTCGGGTTAGGGTTAGGGTTTCTTACTAATAATATATAGAGCGGTATATAATATAGGCTCCAGGGTAGAAGGTATAGTATAGAGCGATATAGCAGATTTTTAAATAAATCTATTCTAAATATCTCTCTAATCTTCCTAGCTATATCTTTATATAGATAGATTATTATTTAGCTATATAAGAAGCTATAACTTATTATATCTAGGTTTTTAAATAGATTTATTCTAAATATTCTCTTTTTATAATCCTGATATATAGATCTTCTATATAAGATATAAAGCTAAAACTAATCTAGACTAGTTTTTAAACTATTTAAAACTAAATAAATATTATATAATATATAGTACTAAATAGATAAGGCTAGTTAATAGTATTTATAATTATAGTAGATAGATAATATATATACTTTTCTCTTATTAGTTAAAAAAAAAATAGTATATATCTACTACTATAGTTAATAGCTAGATTAATTAAATAGTAATTATATATATTAATAGTTATATTAATTAAATAGTAATTATATATCTTAGAGAGAGACTATATAGATAATAGAGAGTAAGAAGATATTAAGTATAATAAATAAAGAAAGAGTAGATACTAAGTATAATAAGTAAAATAAAGAGTAGATCTATACTAATTAGTAGTATAAAGAGATTAAATATTAATATAAACTATTCTATATAACTCTAGTTAATAATAGAATTAGTAAAAGTAATTTGCTTTTTAACTATAGTTTAGCTAGTTAGTAAAATATAATACTTATATCTTACTTTTTTATTAATTAAGATATTAGAATTAATTAATAAAGAAATAGTACTCTAAAGAATAGAAAATAAGCTTAATAGAAATCTAAAAAGTAGAAATCTATTACTATATTTATTCTATTTACTATTAAATCTACTATATCTAGTATTAGATCTAAACTATTAAATTAGTTATTATCTTTAATATAAAGCTTTCTCTATTTAATACTAAAGTAGTTATTATAGTATCTTTTTAGCTTTTATTTTAAGATAAAGAGTAGGAATTAAGAATAATATATAAAATAAGAAGTAGATCTATATATTTATAGATATTTCTAAATAAGTTTTCTCTAACTGCTCTAGATTACTTAGAATCTAAATCTATTTACTAAATAAATATACTTTTCTATCTCTATATATAGCTTAAGTTAGTATTATTAAAATAATTTTAAATATTAAATTAATATACTATTTTCTTAGAATATTATATATTATAAAGATAATATATTTCTATCTTAGTTCTATTATAAAATTACTATATATCTATAATACTTAGAGATAATTTATATTATCCTACTTTATAAAATAATATTCTACTAAGTTAAGGATAAATATACTTATAAACTATTTATAGAATAAGATTTATAGCTAGTAAAAGAGCTATTTTATTAGCTAAGGAATCTTATATATACTCTTTATAGATTACTAGATCTATAGTTAGTTTTCTCTCTCTCTCTCTAACTTTTAAATATATATATATATATATTAGAACTAAGATAGTAATAATAAATATAATAGATAAGAGAAAGAATAAATAATAAGTATAATAATTAAATTTAAAAATAGATCTATTTACTAGAAGTAGATATAGTAAAGGGCTAGAGAGAAATTACTCTTATAGTAAGAACTTAATAGAGAGTAATTAAGTAGAAGATTAATTAGTAATAGCTCTTAAACTAGTCTAAAGAAATAAGAACTTAGAGTTAAAATATTTTTTTAGTATTTTAAGACTTAAGCTTAGAACTTTAGAACTATTATACTCTAAAACTAACTTTACTTAATAGATATAATAATAAGTATAATAGAAAAGAGAAAAAGTAAATATTCTCTAGCTTTACTAATAGAAGGAAATAAAGTAAATCTATAATACTATTATCTAGCTATATAATTAATATCTTATATAGATATCTATTAGCTTCTAAACTATAACTATATCTTTTATAATAAGAATAAATTAGAAGTTCTACTCTATTATTATTATTATATACTCTAAAACTAGTTCTACTTTATAAAATTAATAATAAGTATAATAGAAAAGAGAAAGAGTAGATATCTCTTCTAGAGATATATCTCTAGCTCTATTTCCTTCTATTTATTTTTTACTAAACTCTTTAAAGCTATTACTTAAGAGAATATATAGTATACTAAGTAAATTACTAATCTATTATTATTACTCTTATCTCTATTATTATTATTATTCTTATCTCTATTATTATTAATACTTTTTTCCTATTACTCTTTTTACTATTACTCTTTTTATTAGCTATTTACTAGTTTAATTTAGAAGAATTTTAAAACCTAAGTTTAAAAATTAGAAGTAAACCTTTAAAATTAAGATTAATAGTAAAGAAGATAAAGAAATCTAATTAAAATCTAGTTTATATTTTTATATAAGAATCTATAGTAAATTAAAAGAAGAAGCTAGTAATATAATTCTTAGAAATAAAGACTTTTAAATAATATATACTATTCTAGATTCTCTCTATCCTCTTAATATATAGAGTAAATCTCTTTTATTTCTTTCTATTTTAAATAGTTATTTATATTAGATAAAGTTATAAATATATAGTTATAAGCTAGAGAAATATATATATATTTATTTAACTCTTTAATATTATTTATATTTACTCTTTTTTTAATATAATACTTATAGAAAGACTCTATACTATATTTAATAAGCTTTTATCTAGCTCTAAGATACTTATTAAAATAATATAAAAACTAGAGTATAGAACTAAGCTTATTATTTCTAATAATAATTAGAACCTTAAGAATAGTTATAGTAGCTAGAGGGGTATTACTAAGAAAAAAGAGAAAGAGTTTTTCTATAAAGAAAATAAGAATACTTATATAGAGAAAGAGAATATTCACTAGGATAGAGTATATAAGTATAAGAATATATACTAAGATAGAACTAATAGTAATAAGTATAATAGATAAAGAAAAAAATAGATAATAAGTATAATAAATAAATTTAAAAGTAGATTTATATTAAATAAATAGTAGTAAAATTAATAGAAATTTTATTAAAGAATAATATTAATAGTTTTAGTTTATTAAGTTTAATATTCTAATACTAAATAAAAATAGATTATATAATAAATTATAAATATTAATACTATTATCTTTATTTTTATCTCTATTACTACTTTTATCCCTATAGTAGCTATTTACTTAGATATATTTAGATATTATTTTATCTATTTATTTCTTTATTACTATATATAGTAGGTCTAAGTATTACTATCTCTATTTCTATTTCTATTATCCTCTTTATTTCTATCTCTATTATTATTCTTATCTCTATAGTAGCCTTCTATTTAAATATATTAAATACTATTTTATCTATTTATTTCTTTATTACTATATATAGTAGATCTAAATATTACTATCCCTATTTCTATTTCTACTTTTATTATTACTTCTAACTATTATATTTATATTTAGATTCTCTATATATTATTTATTAGCTATTTAATAAACTAATCTAGAAGAATAGAAACTTAAAGTTAAGATATCTCTTTTAGTACTTTAAAACTTAAACTTAGAAACTAGAAGTAAACTCTTAAAATTAAGACTAATACTAGGATTTATTAAATATAAGATAGAGATCTATAGTATTAGGGGATTTTCTAAATAGAGATTTCTAAGTAATATATATTACTCTAGATTCTTTTTATATTTTAAGAGAATAGAGTAAATCTCCTTAGTTTCTTTCTATTTTAAATAGTTATTTATACTAGATAAACTTATACTATTACTCTAAGCTTTAGATTTATAGAGTATAGTAGCTTCTAGATATTATTATAGTTTATAATAATATTAATAGAGGAGATATTAAAGATTAGATTTATATAGAAAAGAGATTAAAATAGTATTCTCTTTCTTATTATTATTATTATCTCTTTCTACTTTCTTTAAATATATTAAAATATATATTAATAATAAGCTAAAAAGATCTCTCTAATATCTACTAGTTTAAAATAATTATAAACTAGAGAAATATATTATAAAGTTTATTATTTTTATTCTTACTATTACTCTTATTCTCCTTTTTATTCTTATTACTATTCTTTTACTCTCTCTTTTATTATTATTATTACTATTATTATTTCTATTATTCTACCCTTTACTTTTATTAAATATATTAAAGTATATATTAATAATAAGCTAAAAAGATCTCTCTAATATCTACTAGTTTAGAATAATTATAAACTAGAGAAATATATTATAAAGCTAATAAGTTAAAAGCTTTAATAGAAGTATATATTTATTCTAAATAGAAATTCTCTTTTTCCCCCTAGTACTATTATTATATTCTCTTTCTTATTCTTATTATTATCTCTCTAGCTTAAAGAGTATATTAACTAATAGATTTAGTATAATAGAAGAGATACTAGATATAGATATAGCTAATACTTTCTATTTTTTCTAATTATAGATTTAAGTTAGAAAGTATTAATACTAGAGTAAGAGCTATTTCTTTATTTTTCCTACTAGTTTTATACTTTTTACTATTACTACTATTCTTATTCCTATTATTATTATTATTATTACTCTTATTCTCTCTATTCTTAATTTCTTTTCTAGATTTTTAAGATAAATCTTTAATTAATTTAAATAAAGTAGTTTTCTTATTTTTACTAATATTACTATTACTATAATAATTATTTCTATCTCTATTCTCTTTTTTATTCTTACTATTATAATAACTACTAAAGGTATTACTAAGTCTAATAATAGAACTATTAGTAGAAAAAGAGCTTTTTCTATAGATTTAATATCTACTACTATATATATACCCTCTTAGACCTACTCTAAAAATAATATACCAGCTAACTAGATATAAAACTATTACTATTTATATCTAGCTTATAAATTAATAGATTTATTAAGCTAGTAATAATATAATAATCTCCTAATATATTAATCTCCTATATAAGATATAAAGCTAAAACTAATTAGAATTAGTTTTTAATCTATTTAAAACTAAGTAGATATTATATAAGCAGTAGTATTAAATATATAAAACTAGTAGATAGTATTTATAGTTAAATAGATTAAATAATATATATACTCTCCTTATATTAATTAAAAAAAAAATAGTATATACTAACTACTAAAGTTAATAGCTATATTAATTAAATAGTAATTATATATATTAATAGCTATATTAATTAAATTAAATAGTTATTATATATCTTAGAGAGAGACTATAAAGTAGTTATATATAATTAATTAAATAGTAATTATATAGCTTATAAGAGACTATATAGATAGTAGAACTAATTTATTAATAGATAGATATATAAATAAGTACTAATTATAATATATAAAAGAAAAAGTATATTTATATTAAGTAGTAATAAGAAATAGCTATATCTCTTAGTAGAAAATAAATTAATATTATAGAGATTAATATTTACTATAGAAATAATATAGATTAATTAAATAGTAATAGTATATTTTAATAAGAGATAGATAGATTAATTAAGTAATAATTATTTATTTTAAGAGTTAGAATAACTAAATAGTAAATTAATACTTATTATAATAGCTAATAGTTAGATTATATCTGCTTATACTCTAAGACTAAAAGAATTAGACCTATTAGATATTCTTATAGTTTATTTCTCTTACTCTTTTTATTTCTTTTTTTAGTAAGAGAGAAAGCTATATATAGATATATATAATACTTATAATAATATATAATATATAATATATAAGAGTATATAGTATATAGTAGTTATTATATTAATTAACTACTTTATTACCTATATTATAACTTATTATATAAAGATATTCTCTATCTTAAGTAATTAAATAAATTAAAAAGAGAAAAATCTTTTATAGAGAAAGTATTTAGAATATTTATTTATAAAGCTATAAATAGCTTTAATAAAATAAAGTCTCTATAGAACTTAGTAATATATTAATTAATTTACTTAGTAGTTATAAGTTAGAAACTTAATAGAATAAAGTAAAAAGTATATATTACTCTCTAGATAGGCTATATAAAATAGCTCTTTTTAACTAAGCTTTTTATTTCTACTTACTACTACTATTACTTTTCTCTCTTTCTCTCTCTCTCCCCCTTTTAATATTTATAATTTATACTATTTAATAGTATATTAATATTCCTTTATAGAAATACTATCTTTCTCTAGTTAGAGAATAAGTTTATCTATTTATTTAACTCTTTTATTTTCTCTATACTTACTTCTTTCTTATTATAATATATATATAAAAGCTATATAGAGACTCTGGATTATACTTAATAAGTATTTATCTAACTCTAAGATACTTATTAAGATAATATAGAAAATATAATATAAGCTCTAAACTAAGAGAGCTAATAACTACTAGATCTCTAGAAATAGCTAGAGAGATATTACTAAGAAGAAAAAGAAAGAGTTTTCCTACTAGGAGTAACTAAACTATTTATATAAAGAAAGAGAATATCTATAAAAGTAAATAAAGCTCCTAATACTAAAAGGAGTAAGAGATAAAGCTATTTATTTAATTATATTCTATTATAAATAAAAGCCTTTAGAATAGATTATATAGTTATATATACTTTATAATAAATAAGCTAAAGTAATAAAAGTATTATACTCTTATTATAGAAATATAGCTAATATAATCTATAAGTAAGCTGATTATATAAGTAGGCTAATTACTTTTATCTAGAAATTAGAACTTCCTTTTTATAATATAATAATTCTCTAATCTAAAATAAAGAATATTTTATATAAAGTAAGTATTATCCTTATAATTTAAGCTCTTAAATAAAATTCTAAATTAAGTATTAGAACTATAGTAAAGATCTATTAAGTTCTATATATTACTCTTTATAATTAATATATTAATTATATAGTAAGATATAATACTTAATCTAAATTAATAAATCTTATAAAAGAAGAGGAGAATATTATTATCTTATATATTATTAAGCTATCTATATATATATTTTCTCTTAGAATATATAGTATTAAGAAAATAGCTAATATCCTCCTATATATATATAATATACTTTCTATTAGAGTTAATTAAGCTTCTAACTTTATTAAGTAGTAACTAGAGCTTTATATATACTAGATTTAGAAATATAACTATTAGAGAGCTAAATATAAAGATCTAAAGATTATTAGATCTTAGTTTATTCTTATATATAATCTAAAGATAAAATATAGTATTCTAAATAAGGATCTATATAACTTTAATAAGACTAGCTTTATAATAGGAATTATCTTCTCTAGAATAGTAATTATTATCTTAGAGAATTATATAAAGATTAAGCTAGTTTAGTTTAATAACTAGAAGTAGATAATTATAATCTAAGAGGTAAATATAGCTAGTTAGGCTATCTCTTTTTTTATTATTCTAGCTATCTAATATTATCTTAAGAATTAGTATTAGAAATATAATCTACTATATAATTAATAGCTTATAATAACTAAGAATAACTAGACTACTAATAAGATTAGTTTAGATTAGATTAAGTACTTTAATTTCTATATAGCTTTTTATATAAAGAGAGTATATTAAATACTAATTCTTAATAGCTATAAGAGCTACTATTTAGCTAACTTTAAGATTTATTATTAAGAGTATAAGATTATTATAATCTATATATCTTCTTATTTCTCTTATCTTCTTTAGCTATTAGATATTAGCTACTTTAGATTATTAAAATAATTATATAAAAAAGAGATTAAGAAGTTAATATAGATATATATTACTTATATTAGTAAGCTTAAGTTTCTTTTTTCTTTTTATATAGTTTTCTTCTACTTCTTTATAAAGAAAAATATCCAGATAGACTTTATTAGATCTAGCCTAATACTATATAATCTAAAGAGAGTTTTTTTAAAGCTAGATATAGTACTATAAATACTAATACTACTAAAGACTCTATCTAAAATAAAATAGCTTTAGATTCTAAAGATACTATAGACTATATATAAGATAAGTATATAGTCTAAATATATTAAATTCTGAATTTTAGCTTATTAAAATAGCTCTTTAATCTTTATACTAGCTATAATAGATTAATTTATAAAGAAGATAACTATAGTAATATACTAAATAGCTCTTTTATATACTAAGATCTAGAATCTTTATATAATAAATAAAGTACTAAGTAAGTACTAAAAAGCTAAAAAAAACTATATATAGTTTAGAGAATTCCTAACTATATAGAATAGAATAGATCTATTAGACTAGAAGGATATAGATAAGTAGTTAAAAGGGGAAAACTATAGAAATAGTAGCTAGAGAGAGCAGGCTTATATAAAGACTTTATAATATAGTAACTATAGAAAGTCTAATTATAATATCTAAACCTATAAGGAGATTAGAGAGAAATCTAATAAATTAATTTCTAGTATTATTATAGTAGATAATTAGTTATTATTATTTTAATTAAGTTTATTATATAAGAGATAAATAGAAGTAATTAATTTACTTATATAATTAGCTTATTTATAGATTATATTAGATTATTAAAAGTAGTATATTTTTTATATTTTTTTTTTTATTAGTTTTACTATAAATAAGAGTATATTCTAAGATCAGGTAATATATAACTAGATTATATAATCTTTTTAAGAATATAATTAATAGTTTATATCTAAACCTTTAATACTATAAAATAAAGTTAAAATTAAATACTTTTAGCCTAGATATAGATATTAATATCTTAAAAAACTCTAATAATAGAAGCTATTTATATAGCTAGATATATAAATAGCTCAGCTATAGCTATAGCTCCTAAAAGAGAAAGCTTATTATTTAATAATAATAACTATTTTTTCTTTCTAACTTAAAGTTTATCTTAATTAATTAATTAATTATATTATTAATACTAAGTATTTATAATATATTATTTTCTATAATTATCTCTACTTATAGAGCTTTAGTTACTATAAATAATATAGATCTTAATAAGATAATAGAGATTATAAGAGATAATAGTATATAGCTTTTAACTAAGTATATCTAATATATATCTTTCTAAATAGTTAAAAGCTTATTTATAGTAATTAAACTATTAATAATATTCTAGATTTAATAGCTATACTTACTAAATCTATTCTTATATTATATAATCTATAGCTACTATATACTATTAGTACTTAAAGCAGATAAGATATAGCTAGATTAAAAGCTATATTTTAATAATAGCTATCTATTTATTTATATATATTATAATCTGAGATTTTCTTTATAGTTCTAGTATATTTTATACTATTTTAAACTAATTAGAATAAAAATAGCTTTTAAGAGTTAATTAAAATTAAGCTTTTTCTATTTTAGAATAATATAATTTAGATTAAAATATATTAGAGTTTATTTTAATTTAATCTAGAATTATATATATTTAGAAATAAAAAAATTAATTACTTTTAAGATTATAAGTTAATTTATCTCTATAAGTATAATATATATTTACTATTATAGGAAATTTTTATTAGAAATAATATAGATTTAATATTAATCTAATATCTATTTATATATATTTAGTTATACTATATAATATTTTATACTCTATAATTAGTATATATATATATTTATTTTATTAAATAGAATATTTCTTTTAATAATTATTAATATAATTATTTATATATCTATTATTACTAGCTTTATAATACTTATATATTACTAGTAATTTATAGTTTAAATTAAATAACTTAAGAAAAGAAAGATTAAGAATATAGAAAAAATAATATAATTAATTTCTTTAAAACTGTTTTTAAATAATATTAATAAATTAAAGAGATTTAAAATATAACTTTAAATATATTTTAAGTTCTTTTTAATAAAGCTTATAATAAATAAAAATAAAATTAGATTTATAAGAATATATTTTAATAATATTATAAAATAATAGTTTTAAGCTTATTTTAAAAACTAATATAATAATAAAGTTATATTAAACTTATTATTATACTTAAAACTAGCTATAACTAGCTATTATAAATAGATTCTTAATTATTAACTATAGAGTAGCTATAGTTAGATAGCTTATAATTAAAGTTTAGATTTATAATATCTTTATTTATATATAAGATAATATAATTCTTAAGACTTAATCTTCTATCTAGATTATCTAGTTAGATTATAGCAGCTTATATAGCTACTGGGCTACTTATCTAAGCAGGATCCAGCTATAAGCTAGCTAATTCCTACTAGGATCCTTCTTAGTATAATAAGTACTATCTTTTAAAAGAAAAAAGCTACTACTCCTAGTAGTTAGACTAGTTCTTTATCTGAAGATAAAATAGCTATTTAAGAGAGAAGGAAATTATAGATAGATAGGCTAGCTAGATCTAATAAAAGTATCTAAAAGAGAAGAAAAAAGAAGATAAGAGAAGATAAGAGAAGATAGATAGATTAGTTAGATCTGATAAAGATATCTAATAGAGAAGGAATTTATAGATAAGTAGGTTATATAAATATAAAGAGAGTATTTAATAAAGTAGAGGTTTAAAGATAAGCTCTTTATATAAGTATAATATAGCTATCTAATAAAGAAAGATAGATTAGATAGACTTCTTATAAGAGTATAATATAGCTATCTGATATAAAGGGAAAAGTTAAATAGACTCTTTATATAGATATAGCTATATTTATTAAAGTCTTTAACTAGGATCTGATTATATTCTTATAGATCTTAATTAATATAATTAATACTAGATTAGTCTAATTAGTAGCTATTAAAGTATTTAACCAGAAGCTAATTATATTTATAATAAACTTAGCTATTATAATTAGAGTTAGATCTATTAGATCTATAGTCTTTAAAGCTATTAATCTAGCTTTAATTATATTCTAATTAGTTTTAGCTAGTATAATTAAAATCAGATTCTTTAGTTTTATAGCTTTTAAAACTATTAACTAACTATTAATTATATTCTCTATTATTATAGTTATTATAATTAATACTAGAATTATAGTTTTTAAAGCTAGTAACTAACTATTAATTATATTCTTATAAGCCTAGGCTAATATAATTAATATCAGGTTAGCTAGACTGAGAACTCTTAAAGCTAGTAACTAACTATTAATTATATTCTTATAAGCCTAGGCTAATATAATTAATATCAGGTTAGCTAAACTAGAGACTTTTAAAGCTAGTAACTAATTATTAATTATATTCTTATAAGCCTGGGCTAATATAATTAGAGTTAAGTTAGCTTTAATAGATAGATTAATTAGAGACTAATAATAGATCTATTTTTAAGAAAAAAAGAGATTAGATAGGCTTTTTATATAGATAGAAACTCAGAGATTAAGTTAGCTGCTTATAATATCCCTAGTAACTTAAGATTACTATATATAAATAGCTAAGAATATATTCCTTCTAGTATATTACTAGTTAGAGCTTAGATAGTTAGCTCTATCGGGCCTATTATAAATAGTAATTATAAGTATATAAAGAAAGTATATCTAAATAGCTATAGTTAATTAATAAATAGATAATAGTTATTCAGACTTATAACTCTAAATATCTTAAAAAAATTAGAAGAGCTAAGGATAAAAGGAAAGAAAGTATATATATAATAGTAGTAAAAGATAAGTAAATAAAGTATTAAGGGTTAGATTATTTATATTATCTCTATTTACTTTATATAGTAATAAGTAAATAATTAGTAAGTATAAAATAAGAAGCTTAGCTAGTTAATAGTATAGGAAATTATTAGTATATATTAATCCAGTAAAAGTAAACCTATAGCTATTATTTAGATCCTAGTATAATATCTAATATACTATTCTATTAAGGGGGAGTTCTTAGATAAAGTTAAATATAGAGAAATAGAGAGAGTAGAGGAGTTAAGCTATATACTATAGTTAAAGTAGCTAATAATAGTATCTAGAGAGAGAGAGAGAGAAGAGCTAAGTAGATTATAGTAGAGAAATAGCTAATAGAGAGAAGGAAGGGACTAATTACTAAATCTAATCCTAAGATATAATCTATAGCTAGTTCCTCCTATATATAATTAGTTCTAGTAAGCTAAGCTAATAATCCCTTTTCTATATTTATACCCCCTTAGTAGCTACTATCTAATAAGAGCTAATATCTAAAGGGATATAAATAAGTTAATATAAATATATAAAGATAATATCCCCTTTACTTATAGTATAAAAAGGGGTTAATAGGATTATATATCCTAACTACTATTACTAATAGTATACTATATAAGATAAACTATCTAGATAGATATTACTAGTTACTAGGCTCTAGTTCTTCTAGAGAGTAGTATAAGGAGATCTATAGTAAAGATAGCTAAAAGCTAGATAGTTAGGATAATATATCTCTTTTCCTCTAGTAGCTTAAGTATATATAGTACTATATAGATTAACTAGGTATCTCTCTATTATAGCTATAATATACTAGATCTTAAGATTATTATTAACTAGATAATAAATATAATAATAAAATAAAGGTAAAGAGAGTTATAGTTCTCTATCTTAAGAGATAGAGTATATAAAGAGCTATATAAAGTTAGTTATAATAGATTATATACTAAGTAATATCTCTTCTTTAAGTTTTAGATATAGATATTAATACCCTTATATCTCTATATATATATAGAATAAATAAATATAATAGTATAATATAGTCTATCTATATAAATACTAATTAATATATATTAGTTTTACTTTTACTTACTTTTATATATCTCTATATTATTCTCCCTATCTTATATCTTAATATCTAGTCTAATAGAACTCTTTAGATCCTTTTAAAAGTTCTTAAAGTAGTCTCTACTTCCAGAGTAGAAGTCTATATATAGAATAATATAATTATCTAATATAGATTAAAATCTTCTCTTTATAAGTAAGTCTATATACTTATTATCTTAATACCTAGACTTTAAAACCTTATATAGAAGAATTATATAAAGAGAATATAGTAAAGCTAAAGCTAGTATCCCTAAGAGTAATAATTATTAATAAGATTATATAATCTAGTAATATTAGTAGCTAAGTAAAGAAGAACTATTATATATCTTAATATATCTATAGATACTTAATTAGATATACTTTTAAATATCCTCTAGATAATAAGATACTTATAAGTAATAAAAATATCTTAAAGTAGCTAGCTATAGTAATATAGCTATAAAGATTAGTAATATAAGAGGAAGTATAAATATATACCCTTCTAGCTCTAGTTCTTATATCTTACTCCTTATATACTCTCTATCTAAATAAAGTTTACTTTATTTTCTCTAGATTAGCTTAAAGTATTAGTATAAATAAAGTTTAATATTCTAACTATAATTATTTACTTCTATTTAATCTATTTCTTACTAATATTCTATTTAGAGATTAATCCTTTATAACTATTTACTATATCTCTATCTAATAAATACTTTATTTAATCTTTTCTTAATAAAGAATAGCTATAAGTTATAATATCTTCTAATAAGAAAAGAGAGAGTAATATAGAGACTATTTATAAAGAATTACTTAATTATTTACTAAGGAGCTCTAAAGATAAGGAGATTAGTATAAATATAGTTTATAAAGAATTATATAGATCTATAAAAAGAAAATATAAAAATAAACTAGATATTAGAGATATAGTAATCTAGATACTTATTAGAAGAGAGTTTAATATATTAGAAAGTAAGTAGCTTATCTTATTAAGAAGATCCCCTACTACTTATAGTTTAGTAGAGAGACTTTTATTAATATAATACTTTTAAGATTAAATAGAAGATATAAATAATTATTAAGAAATATAATTAGATTTTCTTTTAGATCCTATAATAATTACTTTATAATATAAAATATTAAGTAGTAGTAATTAAATAGAAATAAGATCTTATTATTACTAAGAGAAAGAACTATCTTATTAAGATATATATAAATTTCTAGCTAAAGTATAAAGACTCTCTCTTAGTACTTTTTAATAATCTGGAATAGATAATTAAACAGGGTAAGAATAAGAATAATAAAGAGATATAAGAGAGTAGGGGTAAGAATAGTATAGAGATATATAGAGATAAGGTTAAAGATAATATAAAGATATTAGAGAGTAAGAGTATAAGTAAGAATAAGAAGGTTAAAATTAAGAAGAGTAAGTATAGAAATAGTAGTAAGAGTAAGAATAAAATTAAAAATAGGAATAAAATTAAGGGGAACTAGTATATATAGATCTTTTATTATTATTATATTAAGAGAATATAATTAGTACTTATATTTATTTATTTAATATATATAAGGAGATATAAGGGTATTAGATCTTATATTTAAATATAGAGAAAGAAATATTAATTAGTATATAGACTAGCTAGTAGCTATTATAACTAGCTTTATATAGGCTACTACTTAGTATAACTCTTCTTATTCTCTTCTAATACTATCTAGCTTAAGTATAATTAGATTATACTTTAAGATCTAGAAATATAAATTATATTATACCCTAGTAAATATACTTAATAAAATCTAATATTAGATTTAAAAGGATCTAGATATTTAGATAGTTCTGAATTTAGTATATTAATAACTATTAGAGCTAGATTAGCTTATCCTATAACTATATTTCTATCTATATTAATAATTCTTAAAGACTTAAAGGAGATAATTATAAAAGAGAGAGAGTCTAGAGAGTACTAGAGGCTAATCAGGCTGTATTACTATCTCTCCTTACTTTATATAAAGATTAATAATATTATATATAAGTCTAGGTTAGTAAGCTCAGCTAGTTTATAATTTTAAATAATATAGATAAGTAATAAATATTATATAAAAAAAAATAAGTAAAGTATTCTTCTATTCTATTAGTAGTAATACTAAGAAAGATATTATAAATAGGGAATAAGCTGAAAGGTATATAGCAGGAGAGCTAATATATTATCTTATAAAGTATTATCTTATAAAGTATTATTTAGTAATAGGTTATTTAGTAATATACTCTTTCTAAAAGAGTATAAGAATAATAAGTATCTAATCTAACTAATTATATAGTAGTCTTTCTTATTTATCTAAATAGATAGATTAGATATAATTAGCCTATTATAAGTAGACAGATTAATAGTTAGACTGATTATTCTTATAAGTCTTAAGTTTATTTTCTATAATACTTACTAAAGTATACTATATCTTATTTATATATATTATAGAGTTCTTAGATTCCCTATACTTAATATTTTATTTTATATTTATCCTCTGGATATATTATAATAAACTAATTATAAGTACTTACTATATATCTTCTAAACTTCTTTAAATAGGCTATTAAGCTCTATAAAAACTAATCTCTATAGATTTAGATATAATCTATATAGATCTATAGTTACTAGAGGAGTAACTAATAGCTAAGCTATAATATATTAATACAGGTAATATAATACTACTAATACTATTAAGTAGTCTATTATCCCTTTATTCTTAATATTAAAACCTATATTAATTCTAAACTAACTTTACTTCTCTAGAGATAATCTAGAATTTGATTTTTACCTTTATAGATAATACTCTAAGTACTCTAATAGATATAGAAAAGCTACTATATTATCTATAAGAGAAGAGAGCTATATAAGAGAAGGGGTAAACTAACTAGATAAAGAAGTAGCTAATTAAGCAGAAACTAAAAGGGACTAAGTAGTAACTAAACAGGATAATAAATAGGAAAAGACCTAATCTATAATACTAGATAAGGATCTTAAGATCTACCTACTATAGCCTTATTTATATCTACCTTATAGTTAAAACTAATCTGTTTAAAACTACTATAGGTAATATCTATATCTATTATAAGCTTCTTCTAGAGTATCTTAAGTACTAGATTAGCTTCTCTAATAAATAAAATAAGATATTATATATAGTTTATTTATACCTTCTTTCTGATTAAGGAATAACTTTTAATAAATAAGCCTATCTGATAACTCTTAGTATTAAAATAAACTGGAGCTAGATATTTTATATAGTTTTATAGAAATAAAAGGGTATTTATATAGCTTTATATTATACTATTAGTAAGAGATTAGTTAGCTACTCTATTTATAGGAATACTCTTAATACTAGTTATAAATTATCTATTATTCTTATAATTCTAGATTCTATAATAGGGAGAGAAAAGAAAGCTATCTAGAGAGTATAAGGAGGGTAGACCTACTTTAATATTTAAATTTATAATAGAGATTAGACTAATTCTTACTTTAATAGTAGAAGTTATCTAATAAAGATAAGATTAGAAACTTAGGGTTATATTTAGGGAGTCTTACTATAGTTAACTAATACTATATTAGTAAAAGATAAAATCTAATATAGTAACTTAAGGTAAAGAGTAACCCTAAGAAGGATTTACTATAATACTAGTATATAACTCTGTATATATAGTAGTACTTTATAGAATTAGCTGAATAGAAAAAGTATTTATATATATAGGAATTTACTTTATATATATAAGAGATTAGCTATTCTTATATATAACTTTATATAGTCCTGTTTTAATATACTCTATATATAGTAGATCTTATATATAATTAGATAAGTAGGTAATATAATTATTAAAAAATTAAAGAAGAGCTACTCTATATATATTATTAATCTATAGTATAATTACTTATTATATTCTCTTCCTATAATAATATTTCTATACTGAATCTGGTTAGATTTATATTATTATTAGCTTTCTAATAAGACTATAGATAGTAATATTATCTATAAAGGCCTAGACTCTTTCTATATCTTACTCTATAGGTTTATCTAGTTAGTATAGGTATATATCCCCGAGGGTAAGTTATAGAACTTATATTTTTTAGATATAATTAATATATAGAAATATAGTATAGATATATTATTATTAGTTATTTAATTTAGATATCCTTATAAACTTATATTTACTTTTAGAATATATATACTAATCTTACTAATATATTTATATATTATTTTTTAAGTAAGAAATAGGAGTTAGCTAAACCTGGAGATATTAGAGTATTATCTATATTCAGAGCAGGTTAAATAAGGGTATATATAGTTAGATACTTATAGAGATATACTATATTATATAATATATAATATTAATATAGTATATACTTTTCTAAGTTACTCTGCTAGCTTATTAGATAGCTATTATATTTCTAATATTCGGATAAGTTTATAAAGCTACTAGTATTATATAGCTATAGAGTTTATTATATAGAAGAGATAATTAGTTAAGAAGGTAGTATAGCTTTAGTTATAATATAGTAAACTTAATCCTATATAAGAGTATTATCTAGCTTATTAGAAATAGATTATTTAAGATAAGGTTTAATATAGTTAAAGTTAAAATCTACAGATATAACTATAGAAATATAAGTAAGGAAGTTATTCCAGATTATACTATATCCTATTTTAGAGTAAAGTATACTAGCTATAGAATAGCTTTATATAGAAGGAAAAAAGAGAAGAGTAAGACTTTAAAGATCTAGGAAATACTTAGAAGTTTTCCTATAAAGAGACTAATAAGTACTTCTAATCTTCTTAGTTAAGCTAATCTATTATATTATATCTATAGAAGATACCTCTATCTTTATATACTAACTAATATATAGAATAGAAGTTATTAAGACTGCTTCTAATAGAGCTATTCTTAATAGCTTCTAATTAGACTTAGTATATTATAATAAACTTACTCTGCCTATTATACTTAATTATATATCTATAAGTTTTCCTTTTATAATAGTATTAATCTTATAAATTCTATATATAAAAAATACTTCCAGTCTATCTAAAGATTATTATTTATATATCTTAGCTCTTTTCTAAACTTAAGCAGAGTTTTAGTACCTTAAGTTAAAGAGTAGTTATTTCTCTTCTAACTATAGGCTCTAATACTATCTCTATTAGTAAGCCTTATACTACTAGCTTTAACTAAACTACTTTTAACTTTACTATATCTAATCCAGTATCTCCAGTATTAATTATTTTATCTTTACTACCTTTAGTTAAGCTAACTTTAGTATTACTATCTTTAGTATTACTATCTCCGGTATTATCCTACTTTAACCTGCCTATCTTTCACTCTAAGATCTTTAGTTTTTTCTAGTTTAACTTTAAAGAGTAACTATATATAATATAGTTATTAATTTCTATTTTAAAAAATAGATCTATATATATCTTATATAATATAATAGGCAGAGAATAGATATCTTATAATATATTAAGTCTAATTAAAAGTTATTTAGAATAACTATATTAAAAGTAGGTATAATAAGTTCTATTCTATATTCTGATTAATATAGGAAAATAGAGGGATCTCCCCTTATATAATTATACTCTAGAATAATCTCCTTACCCTTATCTCTATAGTTATATCTACTAATTTTAACTTTAGCTATATTAAAGCTTAATTAAAATTTACTATTTCTAAGATAGTAGCTAGGGAGTTTATACTATAAAGGCCTTCTACTATAATAATAGCTAGACTAAATAGCTAAGAGATATAAAGTAGAAGGATATACTAAACTGGTTTTCAGAATTTAGTAAGAAGCTAGTAATATTTATAGAGGATAAAGCCTCTATACTAATATATTAACTAAGACTATTAGTAAAACTGAATAATATAATTAATAGTTTTATAATTAAATAAAAAATAGATATTAAGCTTATTAATTCTTATATCTAGAGGGCTTAAAGATATCTATAAACTATACTATATCTCCTACTATAGAAACTTTCTATTTAATAAACTCTTTCTCTCTCTTTAGTAATATTTAATCTAACTATTTTACTATAATAGTTTAACCTTTCTATAAAAGAGAGTATACTTTATCTTATAAACTATTATATTAGTATAATTTAGCAGACTAACTTATAGAAGGGCTTAGTTTAAAATAGTAAAATAGAGTAATATTAAGTAACTAGTATTAGCTAGTATACTTAAGTTATAGAGTTCTTAATAGCCTTTCTATCTTAATATTAGATATATAAACTATAAGTAATTATAAGATAAGCTATACTTCTAGAAATAAATCTTAAAGCTATTTACTCTATATTTTCTCTTTATTCTAAATACTATAGAGAGTTAATAGTATTTAAGAGCTAGTTAAATAATAATATAGTTAAAATTAATAATTATAATATAGTAGTACTTAGTATTCCAGAGTAGATTAGTATTATACTTATTACTATAGTTAATATTATAGGCCTAGATAGTCTTTAATAAGTAGTACTATTATACCTATAGATCTACTATCTCTATATCTATCTTAGCTACTTTCTTATTACTCTATAATATTAGTATTATATAAATCGCTCTTATCCTGCTTAGTAGAATATAGTCCTGATCTAGATATACTAGATCTAGTTATATAGATACTACCTAGCTTTAGAGGCTCTCTAGCTGCTTATAGATATAATATTTATACTATAGATATTTAAGCTAATTTAACTATATTCCTTTACTAATAAATATATAGCTATATAGCTTAAGTTATAGTTAGAATAGTATATCTATTATTCCCTTCTTACTCTATCTATTTAAGATATAATAATCTTAGTATAGATCTTTATATAACTGCTTACTAATTAGGCAGATAAACTTATTAGTATTAATAGAGTACTATATACTAGCTCTATCTATTCTATAATAAGAGAGTATATTAGAATACTTATTATTAAGATCCTAGCTCTTCTTAAGACCTAATAGATAAACCTATAAGTAGTATTACCTAGTAGGTAATAAATTAGATATTTTAGTATTTTCTTTAGAGCTACTATTTAATAGACTGATCTTCTGTTTAGCTATATTCAGGTTTATCTATATTAAGGGTAAGAAACCCTCTAGCTTCTCCTCTTTATTACTCTTATTATCCTAGTAAAGTAAAGCTAGGGTTCTATATAATAATCTTAATTATAAGGAGACTACTTAGCTAGTTAGAGCTATTTTAGATATAAATTTATTTCCTTATAGTAGTAAGAATAATAGTACTAGTAATAACTTTATATTCTCTTCTAAGAGGAAATATATAGTATCCTTATATAGTTCTAACTACTTTATTAGTACTATATTTATACTCTCTAGAGCTATATTAAGTTTAATCTCTTAAAGTATATTAGATTTAAGACTTAATAAGAGTAAGCTTAATAGTTAAGCTACTACTATATAGATTATTTTATTAGTTTAGTTTAAAACTAATATTTTATCTATATCTTTATCTAGTATATATAGATAATAATATAGTATCTATAGATCAGCTTAATTAAAGTAAAGTAGTAATAAGAACTAGCCTGTTATAATATAGCTATATATAACTCTATAGTTAACTATATAGTTAAAGACTTATATAAGTACTATAGTAATCTATATTTCTATTTTAAATTATTCTAGCTTAATATCTATTCTAGACTTATTACTATTAAGTTATTTAATAACTTCTATAAAGAATATTTTCTTTATAATAGCTAGTCTAATATACTTAGCTATAATTTTATAGATAGCCTTATAATTATAAATAAATACTATACTTTTATTACTATTAGATTATATTTAGAGCTTAAATCTATTAGAATTTATTAGCTAAAGCTTTACTCTCTATTTAGATACTACTTATTTATTTAGCCCGGTCTATAGCTACTACTCTAGTTTATCCTTATCTGGATTTTTCTTATTTACTAATTAAATTCTACTACTTAATTATATAATTTTATAGCTATTATTACTAAATTTTAGATTATTAAATCAGTACTTTATATATATTACTTCCTAGCTTTATAGATATTTAAAAATAGTAATAATAGTATCTTTAGTTATAACTTTTTTAAAATATATAACTATACTCTTATTAGCTACTAGCTTAATTAAAATACTTCTTTCTATATTCTAGATAGTATTCTATTAGTTAAAGAGTTATTTATTTCTATAAGCTTCTCTAATAATCTTAAACTATTATTAGTATAATAAGTTAGTAAACTTACTCTAAGGATATAGTTATATAGAGTAGAACTTACTATTAACCTTTATAGATCTTATTAAGAATATAGACTTATTAGTAAGCTTAAAGTTCTAGTAGAGATATATATAATAGTTTTATAGATATTTATCTAGTATAGTTAGCTGGTTTTTATATATAAGCTTCTCTTTCTTATATTACTCTTTTTCCTCTTATATCTCTACTGCCTCCTTCTTATACTACTCTTTTTTCTTCTTATATTACTCTTTTTCCCTCTTATATTTAAGCTCTTTATTCTTATATTAAAGCTATATAATCTCTAGATTAGATATTAAATATAATAGAATATTATTTTATAGTAAGATTAATTAAGTTAGTAAAATATTTATTAATTAATTAGAAATAGGAATTTCTATATCTTAGATAAATATTAGAGATTAGATTAAGAAGTATTACCTCTAAGGAATAACTAATATACCCTGGAACTCAGCTATATAACTTAAATATAACTACTATAATACTAGGTTAATACTACTATTCCGAGATATTTACCCTATAATATAATTTTCTATATCTATAATAGATACTATAGCTTTCTAGGGTTAGTTTAAATTAATTAAGTATAACTCTATAGGAAATAATATTAATACCTTCTATATTTTATTTAATTTTAATCTATAAAAGAAGAGATATCTTCTATATATATAGTACCTTAGATCAGCTAGACTAAGAAGATAAATATAAAAATAGTCTCTCTATAAGATATCTTTTAATATCTTTAGATATTAAGAATTTTATATATAGCCTTCTATTAGTACTATAATACTTCTAGCTATCTGCTTTCTACAGTTAAATATATTTACTATTAAATATAGTATATAATACCCTTTAAAATAATCCCCTAATAATTATTCCTATAGTTATATCTAGTAGTTTTAACTTTAATTATATTAAACTACTACTATAGTCTGCTCTTACTAGTAAATAAATCTATAATACTATTACTAAATCTACTCTACCTCTATAACTAGTATCCTCCTCTATATAATAAACCCTATAGTTACTTATAGTACCTCTGCTTATAGATTCTTATACTAGAAAAGCTTAAAATTAACTAGTTAGCTAATAGGGCCTAAGAAGTATAGCTTAATTTAAGAAGGTATATAAGGGAAATATAATATTTAAAGGCTATTTATTAATAAGGAGTAGTATATATAGATATATACTGGGAAAATATACTACTTAATCTAGAAACTTAAGAGATAATAATTATTAATTTTAAATACTTATAGCTTCTCTTACTATTCTAATACTAGCTAGCTGCTCTAGAGCCTAATAAGTAATAGTAGATTTAAGATATAAGGAGGAAGATTAAGATAGTATCTTATTCTAGTAGTATTAAAAGCTAGCTAGAGCTAGATTTCTTATATAATATTACAGAAGTAAGTGGGATATTTATATAGCTTAATATTATACTATTAGTAAGAGATTAGTTAGTTTTATAATAGTATATAATTCTATCTTTATAGTAATTCCTATTTATAGTTCTATATATATAGTAATTCTTATATATAACTTTATATCTAAGGTCTGTTTAGTATATAATACTATATATACAGTAGGTCTTATATATAATTTAGTATATATAGCTCTTATAATTAATTATTAATTAGTTAAGAGATATAGATAGTACTAGAAAGATAAGAAATATAGTACTAGAGATAAGAGATATTATACTAGGGAGATAATTACTATAATAGATTCTTAGTTCAGATTTAATAAGTAGTACTCTTAAGGTATTAAATATAGTACTTAATAAATATTATAAAGTACTACTAAGATAATTAGTATAGTACTCTATAGATATTATAGATAGTACTAGTAAAGTAGTTAATATAATACTCTATAGATACTATAAATAGTACTATTAAAGTATTAAATATAGTACTCTATAAAAGCTATTAATAGTACTAGAGATATATAGTACTTAGAAGATATAGTACTTAAGATATATAATACTTAGGAGATATAGTACTTAGGAGATATAATACTCAGGAGATATAGTACTTAAGAGATATAGTACTTAAGAGATATAGTACTAGGGGGTATAATACTTAAAGAATATAGCCTTATAGAGATACTACTATCTTATAGGATTATATACTAATATAGCTAGATAGGTATAAATAGTATTATATATTCTAGTATAGTTAATAGATAATCCCCTGAGCTATAGTAGATTAATATTATACTTTATTCTATATATACTCTTAATTAAATTCTAATTTACCTTAATTTCTTATAACAGGCTATAGATAGCTCTAGAGTTAGAGATCTATATTATCTATAGCTAGCTAGATTAATAAATTAATACTATATATCTGTTCTCTAAGTTCTAAGAAATAGATTATACTAAAGGTAGAGAAGTATTATTACTAATATAAGCAGAAGATTAAATATAGAGATTTATATTTAGTTAGTAGATTTATATATTTATAAACTAATATAGTTAGCTTTAAGACTTATAGTTTATTAGACTTATTAAGTTTATTAGTTAGACTTACTCTAAGAATATAAATAGTACTATTTCCTAGACTCTAGAATAAATTTTTAAACTTATATTACTAATACTTATATTATTTTTACTATTTAAAACTACCTTAGCTATAAAGAAAGTAATAATAAATATTTCTTACTTTCTTTTCCTTAGATTTTTAAGGATAATCTAATAATCTTTTTATCTATAATTATACTATTAGTTTCTACTAAATTAAATTATTTATCTATCTAGTTTCTATAATTAAGCAGATTATATTATATATCTTACTTACTATATCCTCTAGCCTTATTACTATTATAGATAAATATAGAAGCTAATAATAAAGTTATTTTAATAGTTATTAAACTATATCTAAGGATAGCTAGTATATATAAGAACAGTCTATATATTTAGAGATATTTAGTATCTAAGAATAGGTAGAATATATATATTAAAATATTATAACTAAAATAATAATATATAAACAGAGGTTAGTAATATATATAAGTATAAGTACTTCTACTCTCTTAAATATTATAATAGAATAAGTAATATAATTACTTATTATAAAAGTATAAGAAATTAGTATATTAGGACTAGCTTTATATCCCAGGACCAGCTATATATTCTAGAACTAACTCTATATCCTAGAACCAGCTATATATCCTAGGACTAGCTATATATCCTAAGACCAGCCTGCAGTCTGAGGATATCTATATAGTCTAAGGATAGCCCTATAGTCTGAGAATATCTATATAGTCCGAGGATAGCTCTATAGTCCAAGGACAGCCCTATAGTCTGAGAATAGCTCTATAGTCCGAGGATAGCTCTATAGTCTGAGGATAGCTCTATAGTCCGAGGATAGCTCTATAGTCCGAGAATAGCTCTATAGTTCGAGGATAGCTCTATAGTCTGAGAATAGCCCTATAGTCCAAGGATAGTATAGTCTGTAAGTAATATAATTACTTAGTTTAATATATATAAGAGTAGCTGGTATATATACAGATAGCTAGTATCCCTATAAAATACTATATATTTTATACTTAAGCTATAATTTCTAGCTAGAGCTAAGTATCTAGATATTAACTAAGGAATAATATATATAGAGTATATATAAAGGGGGGAGTATATATAAAAGGGTATATTTCTAGTATAGAGCTAAGAATAGCTAAATAGCTAAGCTATTTATAGTATAGGTATAAAGAAGCTCTTTCCAGCTCTTATATATCTATATTTATAAATTTAAATATCCTGATTAAAATAGTAATATATAATAGGAGTTAGGGATATATATAAGTATAAGTACTCCTGTCTATAAATTATAATAAGTAATATAATTACTGATTTTAAAATAGATAATAAGAGAAGAAATAAGTAGAATAAGCTTATATATAATAGTTATAAATAAATAATATAGTATAATATTAATTAATAGAATAGATCAGGTCTAAGTATATATAAGATATAGTATAAATAAAATAAAAAGATAGAATTAATATATCTCTGGGTTAGAAAAATATCTAATACTAGATAATAATACTAAAATATAATTATATAAGTATCTTATATAAGTAGAGAGTAATTAAATTATAAGTTAGCTATACTTTACCTCTTTCTAGAGATAGTAAGTAATATAATACTCTATTTAATCTATTAGTTTATTTTTTCTAACTACTGATTTTTTAATAATAATAAATAATATAAGCTATATACTAAAGATCTTATTAAAGGTATTACTAATACTAGCTATATCTACTTATACCTTACTAACTCCCTATACTACTATAATCCTAGTCTAAACTCTATCTTTTCTATCTCTATTAAAATAATAGCTTAAAATAATACCTAAAGCAGAATATTAATAATATTTAACTTATACTATCTCTAAGTAGATATTACTATATTAGTATTTATAATAATCTATTCCTACTAATAGTACTATATTAGTATTATTATTATTATCTAGGCTCTACTAGACTTCTTTAACTTTACTAATATCTATACTACTCTTTACTAATACCTCTAGTTATACTATTAGCTTGTTAGATATATCTCTATAATTATATATAGATTAAGGTATTACTAGTTAAACTTTAGGTATTATTCTATAAAGATACTTTAGAAAGGGTATTATTACTAAGTAAAGATATTATTCTAGCTATAGAAATAATAGATATAATATTAACTAGCTTTTAACTAGATCTACTATAGCTTATATTATTACTATATTATATTATATTAAATATATTATAGAAATTACTATCTATATATTATTAGAGCTAGTATTAATAAATAATATAATATAAATATTATAACCCAGGTTAACTTAATTCTATTTAAAAATAAATATATATTTACTATAAAACTCTAGCTTTTAATATTAATAAGCCTATTATAAATTAGCCTAGTATAGGTTAGCTTTATATAGGTTAGCCTAGTATAAGCTGGTCTATTATATAGGTTAGCCCAGTATAAGCTAGCCTATTATATAAGCTGGCCTAGTATAAGCTAGCCTATTATATAGGTTAGCCTATTATAGGCTAGCCTATTATATAGACTGGCCTATTATAGGCTAGCTTACTAGATAGGCTATTTTATCTTAGGCTATTCTATTAATAGTACTAAATAGGCTGTTCTATTAGAAGGGCTGTTCTATTAGAAGAGCTGTTCTATTATAGGCTGTTTTATTATAAGCTAGTATATAGAATAGGCTGGTATACTATATACTATCTTATTAGAAGAGCTGGTATATAATATACTATTCTATTAAAAGAGCTATATTATAAAACTATATAATTATATATAAAGGGTATTATATACTATTATATATAATACTAGATATTTCCCCTAAGCTAGAGATAGACTGATCTTATCTATCTTTTTAATTTCTTTATACTCTAGAAGGGTTAGTATATTAAATATTTATCTATTTTTTAGAACTAGTAGAAGGTAGTTAGAGATCTAGATATATACTAGGGGTATAGTAGGTAGAGGGAGTTAACCTAGGTATACCCTTAGCTATAGATTCAGATATAGCCCTATAGAACCTTCTAAGTCTTATATATTAAGCTTTAATACTATAAGTATATACTATATATATATATATATATATATCTATATAGCTATTTTTACTTCTATTTTAATAATAAAACTTATATATAAGCTTCTTATAATTCTAAACTTATCCTTTACTATCTTTATAATTTATATAGATATAATAGGATAGAAAGCTATTATAATATATAGTAAGTAGGAAAACCAGAGATTACTAGTAACCCTTTAGAAATCAGAGATTAGGAAAGCTTAAGGTTACTAGTAATCCTCCAGAAACCAGAGATCAGAAGTTAGGAAAACTAAGGGTTACTAGTAACCCTCTAGAAATCAGAGATCAGGAGTTAAGAAAACTTATAGTTACTAGTAACCCTATAGAAATCAGAGACTAGGAAAACTTAAGATCGCTAGTAATCCTCTGGAAACTAGAGATCAGGAAAACTAAGGGTTACTAGTAACCCTTCAGAGATCAGAAGTTAGGAAAATTAAGAGTTACTAATAACCCTCTGGAAATCAGAAAAAGCTAAGGTTATTAGTAACCTGCGGGGGTTAGAAAAGCTGAGGTTACTAGTAACCTATAGAAAGCAGTAATCAGGAAAGCTGAGGTTACTAGTAACCTATAGAAAGCAGAGACCAGGAAAGCTAAGATTACTAGTAACCTATAGAAAGCAGAGATCAGGGGAGCTGAGATTACTAGTAACCTATAGAAAGTAGTAATTAGAGGAGCTAAGGTTACTAGTAACCTATAGAAAGTAGTAATTAGAGGAGCTGAGGTTATTAGTAACTTATAGAAAGTAGTAATCAGAGGAGCTAAGGTTATTAGTAACCTATAGAAAGCAGAGACTAGAAAAGCTAAGATTACTAGTAATCTATAGAAAATAGAAAAGCAGAGATTACTTTAGAATATATATATTACTAGTAATATACTCTATTTATAGAAAATAATTTTATATAGTATTAAAATTTTCTAGTAATCTATAATATAAAATAGTTAACTAGAGTACTTAGATAGTTATATAAAGATTTATAGAGTATTAAGATATTAGTTATTATATAATAAAAGAGATATATATATAAATTATATACTATAGATATAGGGATTAGTTTATCTAACTAGATATATTAAGATTATAGAGCTCTATAGTTCTAGAACTAGTACTAGCTTAGAATAAGCTCTAAGTTAGAATTAAATACTACTAGACTTACTCTCCTCCTTCCTTATAGTTATTAAATCTAGTAATTTAACTTTAGATATTAAATTACTAATTAATTAATTTTTTCCTAAAAGGAAAATAAGATTATAGAATATAAACTACTATCTACTAAAAAAGATTACTTAAATAAGAATCTTACTAGAATAATAAAGTAGCTAATATATAAATATAATAAGATTAGCTTTTAGAGTAACTTTAATATTTATCTCTTTATATATTAGAATAATAGATATTATAAGTATAACTCTACTAGTAACTTATTATTCCTAGCTTCTATTAATAAGATTATAAGTAATCTAATAAAATATTAATCCCTATAGTTTACTTATTTATTTTCTTTAATAAAAAAAAGATTATTCTTATACCCTATAAGAAAGATACTAGCTAATTATACTATAAAGAAGAATAGTAATAGTACTTCTATCCAGATATCTAGAATAACTTTCTATAATTAAGATATTCTTTTATTTATCTATACTTATTTATAACTAGCTCTATATCTAGAGATAAGCTATTAATATCTATAAGTAATATATAAGAGTAGATAAATATAATAAGATACTACTACTAAAAAGAGCAGCTAGATTAATAAAATAACTAGGAGTAATTAAGAAATACTAAGAGTAAATAATATATAAAAGGCTTGTATAAGCTTTAGATATTAGATCTAATACTAAATAGGAAGGGGAAGAGAAATTAAATAAGAGGAGTAGAAAATAGATATAAAGTTACTACCCACGATGCCGCCAATAGCGGTTAGGCGCAAGCACCACGTCGGGCCCTGTGCCCCTAGTGTACTAAGGTTGTGCTTGTATTTTAAGTGTTCGATCCTTGACAGAGACAGGGTCGGAAAAGGCGGTAGCTGGGCCTTTCTGGGCGCTATCGTAATAATTAAGCCATGGAATTGATCACTAAATTCAACGCTGATATAGAGTGTTCAAAGTAACTTACTCCAGAAGAGAGGCTTGAGGAAGATAGATATATACTTTCATTAGCCCTAAAGAAGAGACCTAATACTCTTCTAACCCTATAGTATATTCTACAGGTATTATATCAAAGGGCCTGATAGTATATATAAGAGTATCTCTATAGTCCCTCTAATAGTATTTATACTACTGAAATTTATAATAAATATTATATTATACTTAAATAGAATAACTAACCCCCTCTAAATATTACTATATTCAATATATAGAATATATAATATCCTTAGTAACCTTAATCTATTGTTCTTAATTTAAACTTTAGGGAAGGTCTACTTAGAGATTTATAATAGGTAAATAAATAGAATATAGTAGTTAGATAAATATTAAAAAGATTATAGTATATATAGATAAGGTAACTATATATTCTTAGTAGTATAGGGAGATAATTAATAAAATCTCTAGAATTAGCCTATACTATTAGGCTTCTTATATATTAGATCCGCCTTACTATAGCTATTTAGAATTTCCTAAGGGCCTAAAGGTACTAGTACTAAAGGATGAAATTATTAATAAAAGCTGTAAATTATAGGATATAATCTATTATCTATATAAGAATAAAGAGTAATTCTTTTATAATAATAGCCCGCTATTATCTAACTAACTTAAGGTTATATAATTACCTAAATAATATATCCTTATATAGTTTGTAATAATAGATTAGTAAGTTATATATTAACTATAGTAATTCCTAGAGTAACTCCTATATATACTCTTTATCTAGTAATTCTTTATAAGTATAAAATATTTTAATAATAGTAGTTTATATCCCTTTATCTTCCTATATAGTTAATATATATACTTCTTATATAGTATTTAAAAAGTAATTAGATTTCTAATATTTCCTTCTAGAGTAATTCTTTAAATTTACTTAATAATAATTCCTTAAGAGGAGGTATATTATATTTCTCTATAAGTATATATACTTTAATATATAGTACTAAGTTAGTATTATTAGAGTTAGCAATATCTATTAGCTTAGTAATCTTACTGCTCTGTATTTCTTTAGTACTGGTAGTTAGTCTAAACGTAGAGTTAGGCCTTTTATAATCTAAGCTATAGAAATACTGAATAATATAGTTAACTGACTATAGGTTATCGTCTAGAAAGTTAAAGGTAAGAGGTTTAACCTTCCTATAGATATCTAAATTATCCCTAATAGTATAGATATTCTTAAAGTTATAAGACTTAGAAATAATAGAAGACTAAAGGTAGATAATAATATAGTATATAGTATAGGTCTTTTTAGTAGATATAAGTTTAAGGTCAGAGTAGATACCTATCGATAGCGCCCTTATCTAGAGTTAGAAATACAAAGGAGCTAGGGGATAGATAGCTGAGTTACTTATTTAGTGAGTCTATTAAATCTATTATACTAGAGGATACTTAACTTGGTAAGGAGGGAGTTACCGGAGGGAATATAGGCGGTGGACTGAATTATGGACACTGGACCTGGCTTTAGCGTTGCGGCTGAATATGCTTTCCTATAGTAGATAATAGATAATATCACCGGCAGGTGTAACATAAGCCCGAAATTCAAGGGGACGCCATTGTTTGGAGCATCCCAGCGATACACACAAAAGTACAAGCCCGTGTGGTGGTTGCCCGTACTTTTTCCAGGATGCAATGGCAAAGTCTGGGTTAATCATCAAGGGCATCGACTAGCGTGTAATGAGCGCCGTTGGCTCGTCTCCGGAGATGGAGAGAAGTAGCCCGCTTGCAGGTCCCCGACTGGACACATTGACGGGTAGGGATAAGATAGTGTTGGTCGGCCGCTCTAACATAGTAAGGTATGTGCTGCAATAGGACTACGCCGAGACAGACACAAGGACTCTGTTTCATATACTCCGAACTGCATCAAGGGGTCACCTTCGTTGTGGAGGATGGCTGGATGCCTGCGCCAGCATACACGCTCTTCGCCGCAGCCAATTCACAATGCCCTATACCTTTTTGAAGCAATGCGAGTGCCGGATTATGCATAGATGTAGCTACCTAGGTAAGTGAGTTCAGCCGTATGCTCAACGCTCGACGTGTTGGTTGACCTGAACGTTGTCAAAGACCCTCAGTAATATCTAATCAAGCACTTGTACTCCGTACTTTTGATTAAATTCTCAGGATAAGGGGGTTTCATTTTTTCTTAGCGAGGACATGCTGCAATGTCACCGCCAAGGCTTGGAAGCAGCATATTGTCCGTTTTGGGTTGAGAATTCGAAAGAGGAAGCGGCCGAGTGACGACTTTTACCCTTGGAAACAAGCCGTTACAGTGTGTCCACTTGACCGGTAGTAGCGTTTAC
Organism: Clonostachys rosea; assembly: GCA_026958235.1. Lineage (NCBI taxonomy): Eukaryota > Fungi > Ascomycota > Sordariomycetes > Hypocreales > Bionectriaceae > Clonostachys > Clonostachys rosea. The sequence continues at coordinate 561,791 of CP110206.1, forward strand.
CGGTCTGGGAAGACCTAGGAATGGGGACTAAGACAAAATCAGATATTGCCAATTTCCAAACCCATTATGCATCTCGAGTCATCAATCTTTGACCCCGGCAGCCATGGAATGGAGACGGCAGATCCTCTACTACCCCATATTTCTCGGCTGTCTAACGCCGGCCACGAGTTACTTGGTTGGAATACGAGAAAACAGACATTGAAGCAACAACTGCCGTGGATTTGCGAACTCCAGCTGTAAGGTCAAGATGAAAGACATGCCGAACTGATGAAGGTGCGACGATATTTTTGGTCTTGCCTAGGTATTTGGTGTATTCTTACTCTCAATTATGACTGATATTACCGACGTATTCATTTATCGTGATGAATATCAAAGGCCAACTAGGCCAAAAGGGAAAGAAATCCCTTAGCCTACCTAGCTAAGGGAATTCTACACTATAACCCCAGGTTACTCTGTGACAATTAATTTGCGGCGTGCACGGTGCCCAATTTGCCAATATATTAATGAAGGATTCCACCTTTCTTATCATCAGCTAAGATCGACACAGCCACATGGGGTCGAGGCGGGCGGCCAAAAGGGAGAAGTGTCTCACGGTCTGCTGTAGGGATTTAAACCTCTGTTGGCAAAGAATCGCGTGATCATGGTTCATCCTTCCTTTCGACAGAATGATGCCATTTGCGCCCAAGCTAACCTATACCGTACGCTCTTTGTGGACGTTTCGAGTTCAAGATTTTTTACCTTTCAAATAGATATATACGCGTAGAAGAAAACAAACTGTGCAGGTATGGTGGCCGTTCTCAAGGTCCAACATCCAGCTCAGATTACAGTGTCGTTTAAAAAATGGAAGAGTTTGTTCATGACAGAAACTTCTGGACTGCGATTGGCCGTAACAGCCCGTCAAGATCATCAATGCCGCTGTTTAATTCGTACCATCTTGATACGTACTAGCTGGTATTTTCATGCAGTTATGATGCCCTTTGCATCAACAAACAACCTATAGCCACTTGTCAATATTTTTGGCCCCTGAGGGCTTTAGTGAATGCAAGTTTCAAGCCTTCTAAGGTCCCCTGCTAGTATTAATTATAGAAACTACCTAATACCTATCTGTTAAGGAAGCTGTGTTGTTCTCCCTTGCTAGATTATGGGAAACGGATGGGCATTGTGGGTGGATGGATCAAACTGGCTAGGCAACTACTAATAATAAAGGTATTCCTGAACCCAGAAGTGGCTGCATGGCTCCTTCGATACTACACTGATCGGAAGAATCCCTCATTCATGATGCTCCCTGCCAAAAGTGCCTAAATCGTGTTGACAAATGTAGGACACGTCCTGGCAGAGGGCCATGGAAGGCTTCCTCGATGAATATTGACACTTCCGCCGCGCTACTCTTCAGGCGGAATTCCGCCCCGCCAATTTCAATTTGTGTAGATACATTACGAACCAAGAAGTGACATAGTCATAACAATGGAACCAGCATCTATTGAGGCAGCTTCCTTCCACACGTGACCTAAGGACCTCATACGTGCGCGCGAACGGAGGCATATCGCGATGCTTGTGTGGTTTGGGGGCAGCTTGACCAGCACGAGCAGCAGCTTAAGCAGCTACAGCTAGGTGTGCGAGGTGACGCTATGTGCATTGGTGACTAGATAAGTTACTTTTTCACTGGTAATGTTCCTATACAAAGGGGCGGAATTCCGCCTGAAGAGTAACGTGGTGGAAGTGTCACTATTCTTCCTCGATGCTCCATCATTATGTTTGAAATCGAGGCGCGGATCTAACTGAAAGCGCATCCCACCGAGCGGGCGGCGGGTTTGCCTGTTTCGAAATCGATTGGCCAAATCTGGATAGGAGGAGTGTCAGAGGAACCAGGCTTCAATTGCTTGGGATCATTCGCCATACATCGTCCCAATTATTGCGCGATCCCCCTGGAGTCGCCTCACACCTTATGGAAGAAGTACAGATGGCATAACTACCTCCCGTGGCAATCTATATCCCAGCGACAGTGGGGTCGTTCGCTTGACCAACACGCGCTCCTTCTAGGATCGCATCTACTATAGGAAACCCAAGACTCTTGATAGAGATTGAAATAACTACATACATGTATATAAGACCTGAACCCCTCGGAACAAACTGGATTTTCTTTTCCTTATCAAACAAGCAAAAACATAAAAACAGTCCTTTTCGGATCCAGTCTTTATTCCCTTACTTTATCTTTTTCCTTTTTCCCTTTTTCCTTGTCCTTATTCTTGGTCCTTATTCGTTCTTATCTGCTGGTTATTTTTTAGAACCTTTTTCAGAACCTTCTTTGCAGTCGCTTTTCATAATGGTCGCTTTCAAGAAACTCAGCTTTGCAGCTGTCCTGTCGCTTGGCCTCGCCGTCCACGGCGTTGCTGCTCAGGCTGAAGCCACCGATCTTGCCGCCCGTGGTGCAGAACCCGATGCCACAGAGCTTGTCGCCCGCGGCTCCGAGGCCGAGCTCGAGGAGAGAGACGAAGAGGACGGACTACAGGCTCGCGACCTGCTCGAGGAGCTTGAGGAGCGTGATCATCATACACATCAGCCTCACCCTAAGCCAGGTCCAAAGAAGCCTATCAGGGTCACGCGTGATCATCATTCGCATCAGCCTCACCCTAAGCCAGGTCCAAAGAAGCCCATAAGGGTCACGCGTGATCATCATTCGCATCAGCCTCACCCTAAGCCAGGTCCAAAGAAGCCTATCAGGGTCACGCGTGATCATCATTCGCATCAGCCTCACCCTAAGCCAGGTCCAAAGAAGCCTATAAGGGTCACGCGTGATCATCATTCGCATCAGCCTCACCCCAAGCCAGGTCCAAAGAAGCCCATAAGGGTCACGCGTGATCATCATTCGCATCAGCCTCACCCCAAGCCAGGCCCAAAGAAGCCTATCAGGGTCACGCGTGATCTGCTTGACCGCTTCTAGGGCCCCTGTCTGGTGCCGTGATGGTGGCTCGTGGCAGACACCAGCTCAAGGGACCAGAACTTGAGGACGAGCTTTGCGAGTAGAAAAGCATAAGTGGCAACCGCGGTTCAGACCTCCGAAAGCGGTGTGGTCGTTGGCCTCATCAGAGACAACCTTTGTGTGTATCGTCCAGTGTGCGAAGTGATGGGTATGGTATTCAGTGGAAGGTGGCCTAATTGGGTGTGATTGGAGTGTATATTAGCTTTGGAGAGTTTTACTTGGAGAGAAACCCTTTTTGAATACTACAGGTTGGCATTCAGACGTGTTTCAATTTTCGTGATGGTGTTGCATTCCACATCTGGTTGGGAGCCTGGGGCGTTGTCGAATATATGTGATGGGTATTGAGAAATTCAGCTTCCGAGCGATTTTCCCTTGGCCGGTGTCGTGTCCTCTTTTGTCAAGGCTTCGAGCAGCCATGCACCACTCACCCTGAATACGCATGTTGGAAAGTGAAAGTGAAAATGGCTCACGTAAATGACTTCCTTCGTGAGTCGGAAATGGATCAACTTTCCGATACAAAAAAGCAGAGCAAACGCTTCTAACAATTCTTAGTTGTCCTTCTAGAGTTTATAAAATAGCATCACCTGTCCCAACAGGAGCGAGCCAGACTGCAATATGGCTACCTTAACCAATCTATTTCAAGAGTTACTTAAGGAGCTCCCAAACAAATCTTCTCACAAAGAAGATGGCAATATAAGTCTGTCCAGTGAATGCACAACCTACCTATTTTCTTCTGCTATCTTTTGTTGTTGGGCCTTGCAAGTTAAGAACTCAAAAGTGGCCTGCATGAGGTTCTCCCATTTATGGGTTTGTGCAAGCGGACAAAAAATAGTTGGCAATTATACTAGAGTTCATCAGTTACATGATTACTGTGCTCTCCTTGTTCTTTCCCTATGAAAGCCACTCCCGATCCTGCACCCAGTTTTCCAAAACAGGCCCATTAGGGTCTTCTTTTTCTCGATTTCCGAGGGCTTTATATCCGTCCAATCGCGGCGACGCTTCGAGGAGATAGTCGATAGTCTCTAAGCACGCCTGTCCAAGGCCAGGACGCTTCCTCGCCGCTCACTAAATCTATGTCAAAATGTTCTTCAAAACAAAGCTTCTTGAGGTTCGGTAACTTTTCCATCATAATATCAGTCACATTTTCTATGAGAAGGAGGGACTTAACGCGCTCGATGTTACAAACCACTCTCCCTGCATTATCTGAAACTGGCTTAGTTAATATACTAAGTTATATAAGGAATACTAATATATCTAATATAGTATATATTAAATCTATCTATATTATACTATATATAATATACTATATATTATATATATTACTATATTATATATATATATTTATTTTATTAGTTAATAAATACTCTCTTAAATAGTTATTAATATAACTATTATTATAATATTAATTATTAGTTCCTTAATACTTATATATTAACTATAACTTATATAATAACTAAATACCTTAATTATTCTTCTTAAAATATTATTAATAATTATTACTTACCTTAAACCTCTAGACTTAATATAAACTATTTATTATATATTAATAACTTTTATTTAGATAATTATTATATTTAGCTCTCTATATAATAATAAAAAGATATTATAGTTATAATAATATCTCTTAATTAATAATATACTTAAGAACTATTTATATCTCTATATTAAGCTTAAGTTAATAATTCTATAAATAATAATAATAATAATAATAATAATAAAGAAATAAAATAACTTTATAAATAGATTACTTAATTATAAGAGTAATTAATTAATATATAAAGTAATTTAAAATAAATTAATAAATTTATTATAGCTTAAGTAGTAATAAATAATAATTTATTTATTACTATAAGACTAAAAAAAGAGTTAAAATAATTATTATAATTAATATAACTTAAGATATTTAATAAAATATAAGTAAAACTTTAAGAATTTATTACTTAACTTAAAGTATACTTTAATTATTTCCTTAATATCCTTAATAATAATAAAAAATAAATTATTTATATTTATTTATATTTTATAAGAATTATATTTAATTAATTTAAATCTATTATAAGAAAATACCTTAATAAAGAGAAAAGTTAATAAATTATATAAATTATAATAAACTTTAATTACTTTATAAAAATACTTTAATAATTCTTTAGTATTTAAAATAAATAATAAAAAACTAAATATAATATTAATAAGCTTACTTAAACTAAATTAATTTTTACTTTTAGTATTAAATACTTTTAGTTATTACTAAAGATTAAGTAAGACTTTAAGTATATTATATTATATTATTTTAATAAATTAAAAGAAAATATATAAAAAGAACTTTATAAAGAAGATAAATTAATTATTATTTATAAATATATAATTATAATTATTTAAATTAATAACTAATAATACTAATAGTAAATTTATAAATAGTAATTAATAATAAATATTAATATTAGAAAACCTTAATAGTAATAAACTATAATTTATAAAATATACTTAAGATTTATAAAACTAAAAACCTATTTTTTTTTTTTATTAGTTTTACTATAAATAAGAATATATCCTAAGATCAGGTAATATATAACTAGATTATATAATTTTTCTAAGAATATAATTAGCAGTTTATACCTGAACCTTTAATACTATAAGATAAAGTTAAAATTAAATACTTTCAGCCTGGGTATAGATATTAATACCTTAAAAACTCTAATAATAGGAGCTATTTATATAGCTAGATATATAAATAGCCTGGCTATAGCTATAGCCCCTAAGAGGGGAAGCTTATTATCTAATAATAATAACTACCTTTCCTTTCTAACTTAAAGCTTATCTTAATTAATTAATTAATTAATTATATCTTATCTTAATTAATTAATTAATTATATTATATTATTAATACTAAGTATCTATAATATATTATCTTCTATAATTATTCCTACTTATAGGGTTTTAGTTATTATAAATAATATAGATCTTAATAAGATAATAGAGATTATAAGAGATAATAGTATATAGCTCTTAACTAAGTATATCTAATATATATCTCTCTGAATAGTTAAGAACTTACTTATAGTAATAAAGCTGCTAATAATACTCTAGATCCAGTAGCTATACCTACTGAATCTATTCTTATATTATATAGCCTGTAGCTGCTATATACTATTAGTACTTAAAGCAGATAAGATATAGCTAGATTAAAAGCTATATCTTAATTACAGCTACCTGCTTATTTATATATATTATAATCCGAGGTTTTCTTTATAGTTTTAGTATATTCTATACTACCTTAAACTAATTAGAGTAGAGATAGTTCTTAAGAGTTAATTAAAATTAAGCTTTTTCTATTTTAGAATAGTATAGTTCAGATCAGAATATATTAGAGTTTATTTTAGTTTAATCTAGAATTATATATATTTAGAAATAAAAAAGTTAGTTACTTTTAAGGTTATATATTAATTTACCTCTGTAAGTATAATATATATTTACTACTATAGGAAATTTTTATTAGAAATAATATAGATTTAATATTAATCTAATATTTATTTATATATACTTAGTTATACTATATAATAACTAAAAACCTATAAAAAATATAAATATTATAATTATAATAAAATTAAATATTTTATAAATAAATATAAAAAGTTTAAAAAGTAAGTAAAATAAAAACTTATACTAAAAGAGAAAAGAAAATAACTTAAAATAATAAAATATATAATAAAAACTCTAGATATAATTATAAAGAACTTTATTAAATTTAGATAAAATAAAACTATTATATAAGTATTTATAATATAATAAGAATTATTAATTACTTATATTTTAATAGAGAAAGAATATAAATAAAATAATAATAATCCCTATCTCGAGAAAGAATCACGAGCGCCACATCTGACATAGAGCTACAGACGTATCTGCTAATACCTATCTAGCAAGGTAATAGTAGCTTGCATTATCGGTCCTTCCTGCTAGCTTACCACTCCATGGCGTTTCCCCTTCAAAAAAAACAAAAAAAGCAAGTGCGTGCGAAATTAACCTATAGTCAACCGTCTCGTATATCTTACCTACCGGACAGTTATAGCGAGAAAGATAACAGACCTTGACTACAGCACAGTATAGGATATGTACTATCTAATGAGACCTAAACTAAGCGCGAGAGGATTGACGGGATTGATAGTACCAGATCAAATAGGGCGAGGATAGCCTGTTGATAGCTATAGTAGGTAAGGTACCAGAGCTGAACATTTAATTGTCCAAGCCTAGAGAAGCTGTAAATTAGTCCGTGCAGAAGCTGAACCGAGCGCTAAGCCATATTCATCGTGATGATAACCCAGTCTGCAAAGATTCAGCTTACTCAAGCTGGAAAGCTGGCAAGCTACAACAGAATATCAGCGTATTATACGAGCGGACAGTGCAGCTGCTGACAGAAGGATAGGTTATAACCTTCAGCTGACCTGGACCCCGCCTTTCCTACTCGTCGCCTTTTATCGCCTTTCTTCGCCCAGTTTCCCTTTCGCTTCTATATAAGCCTTTAATACCTCGTTCGATCCGCTATCACTTATCCCCGGTCTTTATTGCCCACAGCTAAGACAGCCTTTTATTATAGCGAAGGGCCTTCGCTAATAAAAAGTCCCTTGCTCTCTTCGTAAGACAGTATAACTAGGGGACCTCCGTATTACTGCCTCGAATATCCTATGCTTTCACTCCTTAGTACTCTTATAACCCTAACTAGTTAGATGTATAATAACTTATGATAATAGCAGGTAACTGTATAAATTCCTAACTCCCGTCTATTCAGACCTTAGCAGAGACAGTATATAACTTCTACAAATAAGAGACTTCCTATCCTCTTACCGACCTCCCAGCTATCCCGATATTAAAGCTAATTATACTGTACCCGGTTCCTGCTAATAGAGAATTGTACCTAATAGCGTGCGAATAGGGATTTAGTCGCCTGCTATCGATAGTACCCCTTCCTACTGCCCCCTTACGTATTTATTTTCCGCGTACCGGTCCTAAGATACCAAGCCCTAAAGCCACCCAAGTACTCGAATTGAGCCAGGATACAGTCTTGATTCTCAGATATATCGGGGAAGTCTACGGAGGCACCGATAATACTAAGAACCTTCTACCCGTGTTCTAAGTCGTGGCCGAACATTTACAGGTTAGCTGCAACACACTCAAAGCTGCCCAGGAACAGATACGGAAAGGGAAAGATAGTAGCGCCTGTATAAAGATAAAACTCAGCATAGAGGACTGCAAAGAAAAAGCTCCTCGCTTAGAGGTACTATTCCGGGAAGTTATATTATTAAGCGCCGCTAAAAGGATAGAATATTATTATAAGGCTGTTAGTTCAGAAGAGGGGAGCTATATGGAGATCCTTATAAAAGATATATTAGAGGGTGTATAGATCTTCTTAATAATAGATAACGAGATAAAAGCAGTAACCCAGAGCCAGATAGACAGATTAAATAAGATAATTACTCAGTTATTAAAAGTAGAATTATCTATATCAGACTCTTATTTCAGGGATCCTAAAATAAACTTATAGTATAATACTCCTAGAGTAACTAAATATCAGACTAATATTAATAGCTAAGGCTATAATATTAACCCTAGTAATAGCTAGTAGTATATTTTCTCTACTCCTATAAATAATCTAAACCTTAGTATAAAATAATAAAATTAATAGTTAGATTTATTAATAATAAATTAATCTTTTCTACTCTAAAGTTTAATCTACTAAAGATAATAAAACTAGGAGAAATATTCTCTAGACTCTCTATATCTGATTATATTAGAATAAAAAGAAAAGAAATCTAGATTATATTTTAGAGATATATAAGTAATTTATAAATTATTATTACTTTAAAATATAATAAGAAAGTAAATTATTATATATACTCTAGATATTTATAAATCCTAGCTATAGAAAATCTATCTTAGTAAAATATTTAGTAGATTTTAAACTTAAAATTATAAAAATTAGAATAATCTATTATTTCTTCTTTAAAAATAACTTTATAAATTAAAAAAATATAAAAAGTACTTTTAGCTATATTCTATATTAATTTTTTATATAAAGAAAAAACTTTCTTTCTAATAAGATTATCTAATAGCTTAAAGAGTATAAAATATTTCTAGTTAATTTATATTATAAACTCTAGAAACTTTAGAATATTCTAATTATAGCTTTATAAAATAAGAATACTAATAAGATAATTTATATTCTTAATATATTTAATAAGTATAAAAGTCTAGAATAATAAGATTTTATAGATATTCTATATAAACTATATAGTCTAGAGAATAATATAAAGAAGAATATTAATTTAAAGTTTCTTATAATAAATTAGCTCTATAATAAAATCTAATAAGAATTCTAATCTCTCTATATTTTAGAACTATTTATTATTTATCTAAAGAGAGAAAATAATATAGAGATATTAAAGATTATTTAAGAGATTAATATCTATATAAAATACAGGGTTTTATATATTTAAGAAAGCTTATATCTAAAAATAAATAAGAAAGAGCTACTTTTATAAGGACTTTAGACTATTTTAAATTAGATATATTTATAGGTTTATCTTATTATAGATTAAATTAAAGTAGAGATTAATAATAAGATTACTAAGATTAAGATATATAATATTATTTTCTTATTTCTATAAACTATTAATAAAATATATAAGAAAATTCTAATTAAAAGTAAGAAATCTAAAGAAGCTAAGAAACTATTATATATAATTATTATAATAGTATAGCTCTTAACTCTAATAGAAATAGATTTAATATTAGTTCTTAAATAAAATTATAAGTTTTATAAAGATATAGATTATAGACTAGATAAATATATTAGTAAGAATATTAGAGATCTTTATAATCTCTTTATAAATATTATAGATTTAAAGATTTATCTTCTTTACTAGATTATAAAAGAATTTTTAGTATTAAAAAATAATTTAAATTCTTAAGAAGATAATCTAAGTATATAAAGAAATAACTCTTAAGAGAACTATAATAATTAATTTATATAGAAATACTTATTTTAACTAGTAGAGTTTTACTATATTCTTTATTAGATCTATATCTAGTATCTACTCTTTACTAAATTTAAAATTAACTCTCTAAATAAAAATCTAGATAAAACTCTAGATAAATAAATATTATACTATATTTATAATTATATCTTTCTTAACTATTCTACTATAAATTAGATTATTTACTTCTAAGTATTAGATAGTAAAGATATAGTAATTATAGAATTACTATAGTAAATCTATAATATAAGGTTAAGGTATTATATAACTTAGTTCAGAATCTACTAGGTAAGTATATATATAGGTTTTCCTCAGGGTTTCTTAACCCTTATAATTACCTCCTATTTTAAACTTAAGCAAATTATAAAGCTTCTACTTAAAATAGATAATACTGAAATAGATAGCAGAGATAGCACTTATCAGTATTCGGCGCTCTCTTAGGCTTCAGAGAACAGATTTAACAATATTATAGAGCTGTTAATCAAGGGTTCAAGCATCTTCAGAATTATCTTAAGAGCTATTACCAAGCTATCGCTTCCGAAAGGGGTGAAAATCAAGTCAAGAGATAGGTACAGTCAAATGCCGCTATTATACGCCGCTTGGAATAATCACATAGACATCATCCAGCGGTTAATCAAGTTAGGAGCCTGTATTAACTCTAAGGATGAAATTAGCGGAACACTAATATCCTATACCCTTTACAGTAGACAGGGGGCTATAGCTAGCCGACTAATAAGGGGAGCCCAAGCTGATTCAGTTAATGAGATTTATCGGGAACTACTCCTGTCTGCTGCCGAGAAGGGCCACAAGCCTATTATTAAACAGCTGCTTGAAAATAGTACTACTATAGAGGCTAAGGACAGCTCTGGCTGGATACTGCTCTAGCGGGCTGCTGTAAACAGGTATAAGGCCCTGGTTAAATAGCTGCTAGATAAGGGTACTGATATTAAGGCTAAGGATAGCTCTAGCTATATACTGCTCGTCTGGGCTGCTGAGAATAGGTATAAAGCTCTTATTAGACTATTACTTAATAAGAGTACTAATATTAAGGATAAAAATAGCTCTAGCTATATACTATTTATCTGGGCTACTAAGAATAGATATAAAGCTCTTATTAAGCTACTACTTAATAAGAGTACTAATATTAAGGCTAATAATAGCTCTAGCTAGATACTATTCTAGTAAACTACTAAGAATAGATATAAAATTATTATTAGACTACTACTAGATAAAGATATTAATATTAAGGCTAATAATAGCTCTAGCTAAATATTACTCTAGTAAGCTACTGAGAATAGATATAGAGCTATTATTAAGCTACTACTAGATAAGAGTACTAATATTAAGGCTAAGAATAGCTCTAGCTGGATATTATTTACTTAAACTACTAAGAATAGATAAAAGACTCTTATTAGATTACTATTTAATAAGAATACTAATATTAAGATTAATAATAGCTCTAGCTAGATATTACTCTAGTAGACTACTATAAATAGATATAAGATAATTATTAAACTACTATTAGATAAGAGTACTAATATTAAGACTAAGGATAGCTATAGCTAGATACTACTTATCTAGGCTGCTAAGAATAAATAAGAGGCTTTTATTAGATTACTACTTAATAAGAGTATTAATATTAAAGCTAAGAATAGCTCTAGCTAGATACTACTCTAGTAGGCTATTAAAAATAGATAAAAAGCTCTTATTAGGCTACTAATTAATAAAAATACTAATATTAAGACTAAGAATAGCTTTAGTTAGATACTATTTATCTAGGCTATTAAGAATAGATATAAAGCTATTATTAGATTACTATTTAATAAGAGTATTAATATTAAGACTAATAATATCTCTAGCTAGATACTGCTCTAGTAAGCTACTAAGAATAAATATAAAGCTCTTATTAGACTATTATTTAATAAGAGTACTAATATTAAAGCTAATAATATCTCTAGCTAAATACTATTTATCTAAACTACTAAGAATAGATATAAAGTTTTTATTAAACTACTATTTAATAAGAGTACTAATATTAAGATTAAGAATAGCTTTAGCTAGATATTATTCTTATTAGCTACTAAGAATAGATATAAAGCTATTATTAGACTATTACTAGATAAAAATACTAATCTTAAGATTAAAAATAGCTCTAGCTAGATACTACTCTAGTAAGCTACTATAAGTAGATATAAGACTATAGTTAGATTACTACTAGATAAAAGTACTAATATTAAGGCTAAGAATAGTACTAGCTATATACTACTCTAGTAGACTACTAAGAATAGATAAAAGATAATTATTAGACTACTATTTAATAAGAGTATTAATATTAAGATTAAAAATAGCTCTAGCTAGATACTGCTCTAGTAGGCTGCTAAGAATAGATATAAAGCTATAGCTAGGCTACTGCTTAATAAAAGCGCTATTATTAAAGCTATAAGGTAAAAGGGGAAATTAATCAGTGCCTATACTAAGATATACTAGCTTAGTTAAAAGCTATATCTTTATCCCGGTAGCTATTGATATTATAGTAGCTAAGGGGTATAATAGCCTTATTGCTCAGCTTGCAGTTAACCTAGTTAAAGTAGGAATTATAATAATACTAAATACAGGATTAATACTTAACAGAGAAGAGATTTTACTTTAATAGTAGGAGCTATAGTATATAGCACTTAATATATAGTATAACCTCTATCTATAGATTTAATTTCTAAGAAATATATATAATTCCGGTATATAGGATATATAGTTTATAATAATGAGTTTCTATATCGAAAGTATAGCGAAGTTCTAGTCCTCCTGAGTTAGTAGCCCAGTATAGTTCCTACCCTAAATCCAGTATAAAACCCCCGAGATAATAGTAGCAGAGCGCTAATAAGAGAACCCCAGCTAAAGGCAAACAGTAGGACTAAAAGCAGGACCTCTAATGAATTACAACGCTTGAATACTAACTACGGAGGGCCTTTAGGAGGTTCTAATCAATTACCTCGTTTATATATTCAGACTAAGCTAGCTATTACTCCTTCTTTAGTACCAGATAGTGCTGATCCTTCTCTAAAGCAGAGGAGCCCTTACTATTCTCAGACCCCCGAGAATATTAACCCCTTGCCCCTACTATCGATAGTAATAACAACTCCATCGGGACTAGCGCTCCCGGCAATAATAATACTAATCCTATCCCAGGATACTCTCCCAGTACTATCCCTATATAGCTTGATTCTAATAACACCTTTACTAGTATTATTAATAACAGAGACTCTACCTGGGTTCCTCTCACTAGTACCAGTACCCCTGCTCACTATACTGGCTGTATAACTCGCAACATAACATTCTATCCGCTATATATAATACAGGGGACCTGAAATTATCTACAAGGAGAAGTATAAGAACCTTCTCCTTAAGAAAATAGACAGGTATATATTATTAATTAGCCTGCATATTATAAACAAAAAGTATCAAGTAATTACCAGGGTCTATAAGGATAGGAATATATATAAACAGGTATTTATTATATATAGAACAGAGGAATCACACTATATTAGGCAGTAGATAGAGAACGAAAGATATTACTATCTCCCAGCAGGACATGAACAAACTCTGCACAGGCTAGCTTAAGGTAGTATATATTTTCAATACCAAGATTAGATATTAGAATCTAGTTTACTTCCTATATATTAATAACCAACCCATTAGTATTTCTAGCTGCAGTTAGAAAGAAAATAGATTAATAATAGATCCCGTTTATATTATTACTTACAGGTATAACAAGAAGTAGATTTAAATTATTATAAAGGGTAATAGTTAAAAAGGCCTATAAGTATAGAGTAATACTAGCTGGTTTTATCTCTACTTAATATTATCAGAGTCTTCAGATCTCAATACTTCGAGTAGGGACTTAGTATCCTTATTAAGTTCCAGTAACTGGGCCTCTTTCTGCTATTAGTCTTCTCTATAATCCTATATAATTATTACTCGTACCTTATCTATAGCTCAATCGCCCCGAAGATACCCCAGATCTAGCTACATAGGTACCCACATTATATACAGCTGTATATAACCATCTCGAAGACGAGATTTCTTGAATTGTAAATACTTATACTCTAAGTCTCCGCGAGATAAGGCGTATATATATAGCCGGCGGAAACTCCTAGCTGTACTTTATCTAACCCAGCTATATTAGCGTTATAGGGGCTTCCTAGTACTGTTCAACCGCGCAGTAGTATAGTTAGAGGAACTATTAAAATCCGGTTTCGAATATTAAAAATCTAAAAAGTTTTTAATAGGTGAAGATTATTAACTTAGGAAGGAACAATAGCCTATATATCTTATTTGTTTATTTATATTCGTAAGTAAGCTTTATACTTACTGATCGTACTTTAGGCGGAACTATTATCAATAGCTACTCCCGAAGGTTCTTATAGATCAGAGAGAGGAGCTAGCTCTATTAGCCTCTAGCTTACTTCCAAGACTAGCCTTTAAATCTGAGCAGTACTTATAATAATAGAGATAAAATAAAGTATAGTAATTCTATAGTAATTTTATAACTTTAGTAGTAATAGGCTTATAGCAGAGTAGATAGAACATATAGAGATAGCTTTAAGTAGATATTAAGAATATTATATAACGGGTTTAGGGGCCTGTGTAAAACGGGTATAAAGACCCTACCTGATTATAATTAAGGGTAACTCCAGCCGAGATCGCTCTCTAGACCTAGTAATCAGCTTATACAAAGATCAATACTATTTATAATATTATACTACCGTCCTCTCATAACCAAGCCATACCACATTATAGCATTACCAGCTTACCTCTATTAGTAAGAAAGGCGCAAGCTGTATATAATAGGTTTTACTCTCCTTAAGTATAAGTACAGCTCTATCGGACATAGTACTAGTAACTCCGGGAAATACAGAAGAAACTATATCATTCTAACCGATATTAATAACAATATAGCACATTCTGTAAGCTGATAAGGGAGATAGCGGCTGACCCAGGACAATTCTTCAAGGGATAAGGGAGAAGTTTATAACCTATCTATAATCCTTTAATAATACTTCAGCTTTATAAATAAGGGTTATACTTATATAACCTAAACAATATATATCCTTTACTTATCTAAGAGAGAATAGTCTATATATCTTATTTACTTTAAACTCGAACTGTTAAGTATAATCTGCTTAAGGTAAGGTCTAAGGCTTACCTATAGCTTCAGACTAAAAGGTCTAAGTTGTGCAGAAATTAGCTATTTATAGAAGTCAGTATATACCGACTATAAGTAAGAATATAACATATATCAAGTAAAGATAGAAAGAAATACAGAGTAGAGGAAGGGGGGGAGAGAGGTAGATAGCGAGACAGTCCTTATATAAAAGCAGTAATAGCTGAAAGTAGAGCATCGGAAGGCCAATATATAACAGCAGTACCCGTATAGAGCAGGCAGTAGAATTTACAGTTAACCTGTTTATATAAAGGTACCTTCTATTAGCCCTTTCTACTCTGACCAGTTTCCCCAAGTATATAGGCTAGATCTAAAGGGAACCCTAATAAAAAGATAAAATATCTCCTGCTTAGGGGAAATATCTAGTATCACTTACTAGTATATATTTCCTCGTTTTACATATTAAATATATAATTACATAAGTTAATAATAGGAATACCCTGAGTTTAGGAGTAAGAATATACTAATAGGACTAATAGCTGGCCTGCAGACTAGGTATAAATAACTAAAAGCCCCTCCTGGGCCCCTTATAGTTAGTATAATAAGATACCTTACTTAGTAAATATAAACTAGAGTAATTATAGTTAAATATAATCTTTTAGTATTAAAGGTTATAGTAATATATAACTATAAACTAGCTATATATCCAGTCTATATATAAAGATAAGGAATAAAATCCTAAGAAAGATAGTTAAATAGATAATAGTATATTATTTTATAATAAACTCTATATTTATTAGTCTAAAGAGCTTAAATATATCTTTAGAATAGAATTACTCTAATTACTAACTATATTTCTATACTAGTATATAATAATCTTAGTATAGTTCTACTATAATATTAATAAGCTTTTACTATTTAATAATATCTTATTTTATATAGCTATCTTTATTCTATCTAATTTAATATTTATAAAGTAATACTATACTACCTCTATATATAACTTCTAAAATAATCTAAATATTAAAAGTTAATATCTTTATATTTTAAGTACTTATACTTAATTACTTACCCCTACTTCTTAGCTTACTCTTATCTAGCTAGATAATAGTTATTAAAATAATTATTTATAATAACTAGCTAATAGTATAGGAAGATCTACTTATTAGTAGATAGTTATTTATTATTAATATAATTCAGATACTATATTATCTATATAAGAAGGAAAAATAGATTAGAACTAAGTATAACTTTACTATATACCCTAGGTAATTTAGCTTTAATAAGTAGTTTAGAGCTAACTCTTAGCTAAATATAATCTTATTTAATTATCTCTCTCTTATTATAGAATACTATTATTAAATTAATAATTTTAATTCTATACTAAAGAATTTAATCTTTATTTAGATTATTAGATTAGTAATAAAGAATCTCTACTAGCTAAGCTTATATTAGTATAATAATATTAATAACTAGCTCTATATACTTTTCTTTTTTTTCCCCTTATACTTATATTTTAATATCTTAAGTAAGCTAGTAATAAAAGTAATACTTATAGTATATTTTAATAATTTTCTTTTAATACTATATATATTTTAAGCAGATTTTATTTATAAGCTTATAGATTTTCTTTTTATTCTAATAGTTCTTAATCTAGTAGTTTCTCTATCTAAGTATAATATATTACTATTTAAGCTTTTAAATATTTAGATCTAGTAATAAGCCTATTTATACTTCCTTAGATACTATATCAGAAGTTACTTAAGGATTATATATAAGATTAATATATATAAATAGTTAGAATAGCTAAATCTCTTTCTCTTTCTTAAGAAAAGTATTCTAAATATTAAAATTAGTAATCTTATTAAGATAAATATAGTAGAATATTATAAATTAAGAATTATAATATATTATTTAGTTATAGATAGTATCTAGTATATCTTCTAGAATAATAAATCTAGTTAGTACTATCTATAAGCTCTAGCTATTTATTCTGAGTAAGTAATAAGTATAATATATACTATTAGCTATATTAGTAGTACTTCTTTAAGTAAGTCTAAATATCTACTTTCTCTTATACTCTAAATTAAGACTCTATTAGCTAATATTATCTCTAAGCTTTAAGTATAATATAGTATTAGTATAAAAGAGTATAGTACTATAGTACTAATAGAATATAAAAGTCTTTAGCTTAGAAATCTTCTATTAGAGTAAAGTATATTTCTTAAACTATAGTAGTTTTAATCTAAAGATACTCTTTATATTTATTAAGCTTATTATATTAAAGGTATTATTATATAGAGTAAGAGTAATAATAGTAGAGATAGTATAGAAAAGAATCTTTCTAATAGAGGTAA
Source organism: Clonostachys rosea (assembly GCA_026958235.1). Taxonomy (NCBI): domain Eukaryota; kingdom Fungi; phylum Ascomycota; class Sordariomycetes; order Hypocreales; family Bionectriaceae; genus Clonostachys; species Clonostachys rosea. The sequence continues at coordinate 579,320 of CP110206.1, forward strand.
AATAGAAGATTATTCTAATAAAGCTATTAGTATATATAAAGTTTAGCTATTTAGACTAAAGAATAAAAAAAATATATAGCTTAGGTTTTTTATTAGTCTCTTTATAATAAATAAACTTAATAACTATAGTAGATATATACTATTCTATAATTAGATACTATATAATTAGTATTTAAATATCTTTATAGTAAAAAGCCTTTAAATATCTATACTCTATAATCTCCTGGGAAAGAAAACTCTTAAGTTTAAAGTCTTTATTCAGAAGAGAGCTATTATCTTTATTAATATTATTAGTATTAGAAGGAAGTAACTAAATAAACTAGCTCCTAAAGAGCTTTTTAATAGATCTATCTTTAGATTTCTTTTACTTACTATTTATAAGCTTAGCAGATTATACCCTAGTATAATATAGTAGCTAGTAATAGCTAGCTAGATAGATATAGTACTACTTACTAGGGAAAATACTTATATTATATATAATATTAAATATTAAAATAATATATAGATTATCTATATTAAGAACTAGCTTACTATTAATATTAAATACTTAGTAGTTAAAATAAAAAGCTAAAACTTAGTAATAGTACTAGCTATTTATTAGTAGAGCTTATATAGTATATAGAATAATAGCTAGTTATACTTATATAATTTAAAAAAGTTTATTTATCTTATATACTTCCTTAGTATTATTCTAATCTATATACTAGCTAGTAATTATTATATATAGCTACTAAAACTAATAAATATACTCCTTATTAGTACTCTATAATATAATTTTAGATCTTTTATAGATATATAGAAAGAAGTCTTATATTACTTTAAGCTTAAGATTCTAAATAGTTATCTTCTAGTTTCTAATTTTTATATTAGTATAATAACTATATTAGTTATATTAGAAAAGCAGAAGCTAATAAAATAGGTTTAATAGAATATTTCTATATACTATAACTATTTATTAAATATTCTATTTATATTAATCTTAGTTTTAATAGAGTATTTAGACTTAATAAAATATACTTTATTTAATTATATATAATAAATAGTATACTATTTAACTAAGAGTATAAGCTTATTATTTATAGTTTATTTCTCTATTTTATAAGTAGTAAAGCTTTAAAGAAAGGTTATATAATTATATAAACTATTTATAGCTATTATTAAGAGTACTATAGTTAAGTTTACTATTATTTAGTTAAGGTAGTTAGTAGCTAAGAAATAAAATAGTAATATATATAAGAAAGGGAAGAAGGGAGAGATATAGGATATTATTAGTATATATAGAGCTAAAGTAGTCTACTACTACTAATATTTATAAGAAATAATAGACTTATTAAAGAGTTATAAAGAGATAAGAAATAGGATATAAGTTTAATACTTATTTTAATAAAAGGAAGTAAATAAATAAAAAATATTAGTATCTCTAGGCTGTACTTAGTATATATTATTTATTAAAATAGGGGCTTACTAGATACTAATAAGAAGTACAGAATATCTTTCTCTTAATCTAAACCTTAAGTATTCCTATACTATAAGTACTAGCTAAAATAGTAGTAAAAACTACTAGATTTAGTAGTACTAGTAGTGCTTTCTCTATTTAATAAGTAATAGCTAGATCTAATAGACAGGCTCTTTATATATTAATAAAGAGAGTATCTATAAGGGCAGGCTTATTAGTATAGGCTTATTAAGGGTCTATAATAGAGTTATCTATAGCTATAGACTTATATAGATAGGTTCTTTATATATTAATAATTAGACTATCTGGCTTAGAAGGCTTAGCTAGATAGAATTATCAGGTTTAAGGAAGAGGCTATCTATAAGGGTTAGATTTAATAGATAGGTTCTTTATATATTAATAACCAGGCTATCTATATTAGAAGGCTTAAGCAGATAGAGTTATTAGGTTTAAGGAAGAGATTATCTATAAGGGTTAGATTTAATAGATAGGCTCTTTATATATTAATAACCAGGCTATCTATATTAGAAAGCTTAGGCAGATAGGGTTATTAGAGTTAGTAAGAGAGCTATCTATCTGAGGATAGATTTATTATAAGTATATAATCTAGCTATCTATAGCTATAGGCTTATATAGATAGATTTATTATAAGTATATAGTCCAGCTGTCTAATAGAAGAAGAGAAGTTAGATAAGCTCTTTATAGAAATATAAAGAGACTATCTAAGAAGTTAAAGAGATTAGATAGGCTCTTTAGCTTTAAGTAATATAGCTATCTATAGCTATAAGCTAATATAGATAGACTTATTAAGAGTCTATAATAGAGCTATCTATAGCAGTTAATTTATACAGATAGGCTAGTATTTTTAAGGTCTTATAATAATAAAGAATTACTATTATCTATTATACTTAAAACTAGCTATAACTAGCTAGGGTATTATAGATAGGTTCTTAGTTATTAACTATAGGGTAGCTATAGTTAGATAGCTTATAATTAAAGCCTAGGTTTATAATACCTTTACTTATATATAAGATAATATAATTCTTAAGGCTTAACTTTCTATTTAGATTATCTAGCTAGATTATAGCAGCTTATATAGCTACTGAGCTGCTTATCTAAGCAGGATCTAGCTATAAGCTAGCTAATCCCTGCTGGGACTCTTCTTAGTATAATACTTATAAAACTAAGAGATTATTAATATTTTTACTAATTATAAAAACTTTTAAATTATATTTATCTTAGTATTTAAATAAATAAATAAAAAATAATAAACTATTAAAAATCTTAAAAATTTATATTAAATAGAATTAATATTAGAATATACTACTAAGTTTAGAGAAATTTTAATCTAATTAAATTAAAATAATAACTCTCTTAAGATTATATTTTATAATAAACTTAAAGAAAAAGTTAAAAACTAATTTTTTAAAATAAATAAGTTTAAAGATTTATCTAAATATATAATAAATATTATATAAATTAATAATTATTTATATAAAAAATAATAATAAAAAGAAAATAAATATACTAATTAGAATTATATTAAAAGTAATAAATTTAATTAGAAAGTATAATAAATTCTATAATTATTTATAAAGTTTAAAATATATATAGAGCTTATAGAATTAAAAGATATAGAAAAAATATAAATATTATAATTATAATAAAATTAAATATATTATATTTTAATATTTTAAATTAAAAAAATAAAAAAAAATTAGAAATTTATAAAAAAAAGTAAAAAAATAATTAGAAATAATTAAAAAAAAAAATAGATTAAGATTTTAAATATAATATAAAAACTAGTAATTTAAAAAATATTAAATAATTTTATAATTCTAAGATTTAATATAATCTTAGTACTAATCTATATATAAATCTTAGATAAAAATAAATAAGAAAAATAAAATATAATTAAAAAAAATAAAAAAAAAAATTAAAAAAAGATTTAAAAAATTTAAAAAGAAATAGAAAAACTAGGAAAATATTTCTAAATATAAACTAATAATTAAATATAAAATAATATTCTATTATAAAAATAATATTATATAGTATAACTAAGTATATATAAATAGATATTAGATTAATATTAAATTTATATTATTTATAATAAAAATTTTCTATAATAGTAAATATATATTATATTTATAGAGATTTATTTTTTATTAGTTTTATTATAAATAAAAATATATCCTAAGATTAAATAATATATAACTAGATTATATAATTTTTTTAAAAATATAATTAGTAGTTTATATTTAAACTTTTAATTCTATAAAATAAAGTTAAATATTATACTTTTAGTCTAGATATAAGTATTAATATTTTAAAAACTCTAATAATAGAAGCTATTTATATAGCTAGATATATAAATAATCTAGCTATAATTATAGTCTCTAAGAAAAGAAGCTTATTATCTAATAATTATATCTACTTACTAAGCTTATTAATTATTAATTAATTACTAGATATTTTAAATAATAATAATTATAATAGCTATATTTAATATAAATATTCTAATCTTTTAGAATCTAATTAATACTTCTAATAAAGCTCTTTAAGAGATAATAACTATTATTAAAAATAATATAAAATAGTTATTTACTAACTATATTTATTATATACTACTCTAATTAGTTAAGAGCCTACTTATAGTAATAAAATTACTTTTAATAATATAGATTAAGTAGCTATATCTACTTAATCTATTATTTTATTATATAGTCTACTTAGAGTTATAGTAAGTACTTATAGAGAATAAAGATTAACTAGAAGAAAAACTATATCTTAAGAATAACTATCTATTTATATAGATCTATTATAATCTAATATATAATTTATAGTTTTAATATATTTTATACTATATTAAGATAGTTAGAGTAAAGATAGTTCTTAAAAGTTAATTAAGCTTATATTTTTATTTTTAGTTATCTAGTTTAGGTTTAGATTAGAGTATTAGATCAGATTAGATTAGGTTTAGTATTATTAGTATTACTAGTATTAGTATATTAGAGTTTATTTTAATTTAATTTAGAATTATATATATTTAGAAATAAAAAAGTTAATTACTTTTAAAGTTATAAGTTAATTTATCTCTATAAGTATAATATATATTTACTACTATAGGAAATTTTTATTAGAAATAATATAAATTTAATATTAATTTAATATCTATTATATATACTTAGTTATACTATATAATAATATTTATAGAGATAAATTAATTTATAATTTTAAAAATAATTAACTTTTTTATTTCTAAATATATATAATTCTAAATTAAATTAAATTAAACTCTAATATATTAATACTAAACTTAATCTATTCTAATTAATATTCTAATCTAAATATAATTAAAAATAATATAAAACTTAAATAATTAATTTTTAAATTTTTATTTTATTTTTATTAGTTTAATATAATATATAATATATTAAAACTATAAATTATATATTAAATTATAATAAGTTTATATAAAAAAATAGCTATTTTTAAAATATAGTATTTATTTAAACTAATTTTAATTCTCTATAAGTATTTATAGTAGCTATTAATAATAAACTATATAGTAAAATAATAAACTAAGTAGATATAGCTATTAGACTTATTTTTTTATTAGTTTTACTATAAATAAAAATATATCTTAAGATTAAATAATATATAATTAGATTATATAATTTTTTTAAAAATATAATTAATAGTTTATATTTAAACTTTTAATTCTATAAAATAAAGTTAAATATTATACTTTTAGTTTAGATATAGATATTAATATTTTAAAAACTCTAATAATAAGAGCTATTTATATAGCTAGATATATAAATAGCTTAATTATAGCTATAGCTCCTAAGAGAGAAAGTTTACTATCTAATAATAATAACTATTTTTTCTTTTTATTAGAATTTATTTTAATTAATTAATTAATTAAATTATATCTTACTATTAATTAATTAATTAAATAATTATTAGATATTTTAAATAGCTATAATATTTAATATAAATATTCTAATCTCTTAGAGTCTATTTATTACTATTAATAAAACTCTTAAAATAATAATAATTATTATTTAAAGTAATCTAATATAGCTATTTACTAATTATATTTATTATATACTTCTTTAATTAATTAAAGATCTATTTATAATAATAAAGCTATCTTTAATAGTATAAATTTAATAGCTATATCTATTTAGTTTATTATTTTACTATATAGTCTGCTACTAGTAACTATTATAGATATTTATAGAGAATTAAGATTAGCTTAAGTAAATACTATATCTTAAGAATAATTACTCTTTTATATAATTTCAATTATCTATAAAGTATACTACTCTTAACCTACCTTCTGGTCAGAAGAGTATATTCTTATAGCTAGATATATTCTTATAAGGTATTCTATATTAAGTAATATATCAGTTTATCTATAATTAAATAGCTTAATTTAATAGATAGAGAGTATATTCCTAATATTAATCTAGAGGGATAGAGCTATATTAGTTATTCAGTCTCTAGAGAATAAACTAGATAATTATTCCGGTAGTATTACAGTAAAAGTTATCTATAGAGTATCCTATAAGCGAGGCTAGGAGGTTGCTGTACAACTTATTATAGGCAAAATAGACCCTCGAAGGGATTTTAGTTCTGACCATAGTCCGCCTATAGTATTTAAGAGTATCTTCTCATTCTACGCCAGCTATATACAGTATATATTAGGGGGGGTTACGAGGACAGGTATATATATATATGTTCGTATGTTTAAGAGAGATAGTAGGCTTATATTTAACTGGCCTAGCTATCTATCTCCCTTCCTTCCTTCCTCCTCCCCTCCCCAGTTATATATAACCTCAGCAGCTGTCTTTATAAAGCTGATTTCTCAGCCTTCCAGGCTAGAGATAATAGCGGTTATAATCGCTATATAGTAATAAAGTATACTTTACCTTGAGGAAAGCCAGCTAATAGCTATATTTATTAATATTAATATTCTTAAAGTACTTCTCTTTAAAGGAGCTAGCTTAATTAAGAATATAATTCCTAAGATTAAGCAGTTTAACTTTTTATTAGAAGCTAATATCCTTAGAATTAATTATCTAATAGCTTTTACAGCTCCTATGAGCTTATAATTATTTATATTAACTTTCGGCCAGGTTATAATATTTAACTCGACTAACTAGCTGTTCTGTATAATAGCAGCTACTGCTAGTAGCTTATTGCTTTACCTTGATTTTTTCTTCCCTATCTTGTTCAGAGTATATATAGTCGATCGGGCGAGAGCTCGGTGGGTTGTTTGATCTTTGGCGAGGACTTGAGTGCAGCGATATACGAAGTTCTGACAAAAAGTCGATTGATCCGACTGCGTAGTGATGAGTGGGAGTTGACTGATTTGACTGAGTAGCGATCTAGCTTTGATAAGCACTTAACTTGTCTGCGCTGATAAAGGCAGCGATGTGTGATACTTGACTTGTCTATAACGATAAAGGCAGCGATTTGCGAGCAGATTATCGATATAGACTTGATCTATGCGGTTTATTCAGGACCAGGCCAGAGATAGCGGTCTTTAAATAGATAAAACACAGTATCTTAAGGTTTATAAAAGGAGTTATACTAATAAAAGAGTTATTACCAGATATAGCCTTTAAATTTAAACCTTATATATAGCTTAGTATAGCTATTATTAGTATTAAACCTTATATATAGCCAGATAAAAAGACTAAAGTTTAATATATTATAATACTAGATATAATATTAAGTTATTAAATTCTTAGTATTTAGAAATTTCCTCTTTTTTTTTTAGCAGCTATATAGCTCTCTTACTTACTACTACTACTACTACTATACAGTATATATTAACAAAGGATACTGCTTTATATATATATTATATACTGGCCTTGAGTAAAAGAGTATATTATTAGTTTGTACTAGAGATAATCCAGAACAAAGCTGAAGCTGCAGTCCAGAAATACAAATTATATAGCTATCAATTTATAAAAGCTGAGACTGAATCTAATCTTCGCTCAGCACAAGATAAAGACATATACTATATTGATTTTAGTAGAAGCAGCATAACTCGCGTATAATATATAAAAGGCCTTTAATAGTACTACAACGGAGAGGATATTAAGCAACTATCTCGTATTAAAAAGGTTCTTACAGCAGAACTAGTCTATTTTGGAATTATAAATTAACTATATCTGTGGCTATTGTACTGTAGATTTCGAAATAGGTGTCGCGGGTTATATTAGTTAATGTTCGTAGTTGTTGAACCATCTGGTTAGGAATTGCAGGGATCTATATCTCAGCCTGCTGATACTGGGAACTAAACGAAATATACAGGATCGTTCTGAACTGCTCTCTATAATCCCCACCAACTATAAGCCGCAAAACTTGAAAAGATTAAGACATACCGCCCCATATACCTTACAAAAGTAATATATTATCTTTAAAGGCTTTATAGCTTAAAAATATTTATAAATATAAAGCTTCCTCCTTATTAAATAGAGATTCTATAAGTTATTAATATACTCTTTTATTTACTTTATTCTCATCTGATTTAAATTATAATAGGAACTTTTGCAGCTATGGTGAACTACCTTGATAGTATATATATCTGATTAATCGATCCGGTGTCCTTTCTCCTGTTATATATAGACCTGGCCTTTCAAGGCAGGCATCTCGGTAATTAAAAATCTGCAATCCACTGTCATCTATTTATTGTTAAAGCCCTAATTACTCTTTTATAATTAATTGAAGCCTGCCCCCAATTGGTTGCCTAGTCCCTGCCCAGTTCCATTCCCAAGTTTTATGTCCAGGCGTGGCCCTGGAGCTGTTTCGCGAACTACCTTAATTTACGCGTCCAGACGGGCGGGGCACTCAGGTCGATCGGTGAATTCACTGCGTCAGCGGGGGAGGGTACAACACTCGGATGGTTTTTAATTAATAATGATCTCATACTAGGAATCCATTCTAAGACTCGGAAGCAACAGGTCCTCTCAATATTAAACCTTCCATTTCCTCTGACCATTCCACTAAACCCACGGTTACCCTATCACCAATCTTCTACCATATAATTTCGCGAGGTTTGCCTAAGATAAGCCCTGTCAAATAAACCAAACTGTGAATCAAATCTGTCTATTGCCCAATTGGCCAAACAGATTGCCCCCCTAGCACATTTCTAACTGCAACTGTGAGCTTATCCACAAGTACCTTCGCACATCTGCTTCGAAATGGGTAAACCGACGCGGAGGGAACCTTAAGCGGAATACTGCAGAGAAATACACACACCTCTTGGGACAGCCATAGCTGGAAAGCTAATTTTCACGGCCTACAAAGCTCACTTATCCGATAGTTTTTAAGCGGCGTGGCTGTACCTGCATACTATGGATTAAGATGATAGGAAATGAGCGAATGAGCAAAATAATGATTATATAACACGCTAAGCGGAGCAACAGCGGGGTGAAGCTACAGATATAGCCAAGTATGACGATAGAATTACTCAACTATGGAGGCAGAAGAGCAATGGAAGAGGAGTCTTCGAAGGAGCCGGAAAGTGTTTTACAAAGACTGAAGACTGGAGAGAGTGAAGAAGGGCTGAAGAAGAGACCAGATATTAGTCAGAGGGGCTTAGATTCTATTCCGGTCCAACGGCCACCAGGTGTGAGAGAAAGTAACGATATAGTTGTACAACGACAGTATGCGTATGTAGTAGTTTTGACGAGCGAAGCCGCTTGGACTCATCGTTGGGTCATACTGGGTAGAGGTCGTGCCGCATCACATAAGTAACTGACGAAAGTGCCTTACAAGTTCTAGCCCACAAGACCTTTTCATTCAGTTTATCGTTAAAGGTCAGTGGAACGGTCGCTTAGTTCATCTCCAGTGACATGCATTTATCGGCAGGTCATAGCTTAAACTCAATTAGCCGGTAGCCATCGTAGGGCTATGGCATATGGTGGCTTGACGGTTGAGAGTATATTTAATCACTAGCCAATTCGGACTACAGAAAGTGAGGGTGACTTGAAGCCATGCGCCACGGAGGCGTCTTGTCGGATCGGCACATGATATCCGGAACAGCACAAAACAAGTTTCAAAAAGAAGACTACAAGGTCCCTACTGGACTTGAGAAATATTCCTGCTTTGATAATATTTTCTGGCAGTACTCCATTGGGGCTACGTTAGTGAAAACAAAATAGAGAAGCGGATGTGATGAAATGAATACTAAGCTCCTTGACATAATTGAAAAAGAAATCCGTCAAAATTATATCCCCTCTTTCAAATTACATGTACTGAGATATTACACGACCTCCACCTAACTCCGCTTGTTCATTATATTGCCGTGTTGGCATCTCGCTTGGTGGTGGTGGAGGCTGCCACTGGGACTGCTGTGGAGCATACCCGGGCCAGGATGGCGACGGTCTCGAAGGGTCCGAAGGGTATGAAAACGGCGGAGGTGGCGAGGACATTTCGGGGGAACCCATCTGCGATGATGGCTGAAACCCCTTTACTCCGGTAAAGGCAGAGCTGACCGCAGGAGAAACCTGTGTTACAGCTTGGCCAGGAATATTTGTTGACTCAGGCGGCGGCTGTGGGTTGGCTGCAGGTGAAGCCGCTGCCTTCTTTTGTTGCCTCCTTTTCAGAAACCACCAGGCCAAACCGCCGATGAGGGCAACACCTGCCACAGAACCAATTACTGCTCCCGCAATCCAGCCATTATTTGATGGTGGTGGAGGTGGTGGTGGCGGTGGGGGGGTAGTAGTAGTAGTTATTTGTGTTGATGTAGGCGGTGGTGTGAAATAGACAGCACTTGGATATTGACCACTACTACAAAAAACCAGAGTATACCCTTTATTGTTATTAGTATTGGAATAAACCTTCATTGTGCCGCAATCAGAGTTGGTGGAGCTGCCGAATTATATTAGCCCATTTCGATATGTATGTTTAGTGATGAAAAATCTCACCAGTGTTCAGATGTGCCATTTCCCAGTTGATATGAGCCTGAGCATGCAGTCCACGGCTCGTAATCAGAAATATCCTCGCCAGATGGATAGCAGTATACATAACTGCTGGACAGAGCTGCTATGCCAGTATTGTCACATGATATTGAATCGTCTATAACCCCATAAGACTCGTCAGAGATGTCTTCAGAACAGCGTCAAGAAAGAAACGGTGAAATAAATACTAACAAGAATTATTTGTGATATAGGTTCCAATTATATTTTCCCCGTTTGCACGCCGCTCAAGCTGTGCGGCCGCTGTGATTGTTGCTTTTGCCATGTCGGGGATCTGACGCCCAGACACAATACTTAAGATTGAGGCAAAGAGCCCCAAGACGAAACTGCTTGGACACATATTGCTATAAGTCAAGGAATTGAAAGAAATTTATAACAGGGTTGCATGCATTGCATTCAGCAGTTATAATATCAGTGCCCATAACGCCAGAGAGGGTTTTTTGGGAGAAAGGTTCGCCTATAACGAGACTATATATATAGTCTACATATATATACATACATATATATACAGATCTATATCTGTAGTTACCGAGAGCTATACTAACCGATTAAATATATGCAAGAATATTTAATAGCAAAGTTCAGGGCTACTAAACTATAGTGCCGTAAACTTAGATCTCGTTATTTAGACATGAGATAAAGGTCGAGATTGTGCCACTATTAATAAGTGGCATCTTCCCTCGTAGCCGAGAGACTAGATAAGCTTATCGCTAAAAAGTATAGCAAGTATATATAAGGAAGGTCTAGATGATGCAGCTACCAGCAAGTGGCGCTATCCTTCCCAGCTCAGATGTAGCTCAGCTAGTTAACCAATTCCAGCTTACCACAACATCTAATATATATAAATAGACATCTGTATTTTGTCTAGGTCTCTAGGCTTGGGCGTCCTAACCGCCCAAATACTGTCACGTAGGACGGTAGGTGTAGCACCGGCTTATCTCGGCACCCCTTTCATCCAATTAAAGCTACTAATACATAGAACAATATACTAGTGCTTGCCTACCTATGTTGTCTTGCCTGTGCATGTGCCCGCTGACGAGAATAGCACGCCGCCTTATTGGCTCAGCCACATGCATTATTGTACCCTCTTCTCACCATGATATTAAAACGAGGGCCTAGATTGCCACTCTCAGTAGAGTCTCACCTTCTTAGAATTATAGGGAACCTTCATTTCGGTCCCAAAAACTCCTGCTAATGGAATTCTAAACATCTTGCATAACAATTGAGACGGAAGGAACGGAAATCATTATTCAGAAAAGCTGCACTAGAATTCCACCCGCTTGGAGACAACCTGTCACTCCCCCACCTCCAACTTCTTAAGAAGCCGGCCCTCAAATCACTCACACTTTCTGCTCATTCCAAAAGCATCCTCCAGCTTTCCAAAGCCAGAATCTCACACCACGTCTTATTAGTCGACGCATCCTGTACGCGCAGTTCCCCTCCTAACCTAATTAGCTAGAAAGTGTCGTGAGTGACATTGGCTAAAATCATGCCGTGATCTAGATCGCTTGGGCCTGTAGAAGTATTAGGTGCACCATTTGGGCCTTTGTATGGGGGAACATCTTCCAAATTGCATGACATGTCAACTCATGGCGGTCGGTAAGGGGTGAGGGTTGCTGGGCCAGACGGAGATCTAGCTCTTTGAATCTTGTCAGTCAACTCCTTACTTCTTGTTGATTGTCAATCGACGTGACTTGGTAAAGCACATAAGGGGCTGCTGCAGATTATTGTAATAGGCCCGTGAGTATTTGTTCACAGAGAAGTGTACCTGTCTCCCCGTTGCTATCCGGATGGTAAGCCCTTGTTGAATCCGTAATTTCTGCCACAATTCGGCACCATCGCCTAGGACTCTACAAAACAACATCAAGTTATGCTTATGGTGTTCTCCAAGGTGGCGGTAATACTCTTCACGCGGTTGACCTGGCAAGGCCTGACGGGCCATAAAAGCATCTTGGGACCAGGGAGGCTGTCTAGGAAACTCCGGTCTAGAGCTGCAGCTACTGCGACCCGCTTGCCCCAGGCATCTGACGGTACATTGATTTCATTAAGGCGACTCGTGACGTAAATTGGGGCTTCTGGGTTTTTGCCACCCTGTGCTTGCTACCGCTAGGATAGAGCTCGACGCTTCTGTTGCTGTCCCAGGCCTTCGCAGTGGAATATCAACATACGCTTGGTCACCAGCAGCATACCTCTGCTTCTGCGGAATTCCCAACGCAATTTTCTCCCCTCCAGGCTCCCCTCCAGGGCCCTCCCCGTCCTCCTTTGCTGCCGTTAGGCGGGCGGCAATCCGTCAGAAAGCAATTGTGTTGGCCCGAACGCCAAACACGGGACCCCATTCTTTAGCAATTGTCTTTGTGAAACCTGTTATTCCAGCTTTTGCCATGCTGTAATTCGCCTGGCCTGGATTGTCATGAATACCGGATATTGAAAAAATCGATATTACGCTTCGAGAAGCCCTATCTCTGATGCGGAAGTAGGGGGCTGCTGCACGAACGAGTTGGAATGGGGCTGTACAATGTAGGGCAATACTGTTGTCCCATTGCTTACCTGAAATCTTATGAACTACTCCATCCCAGGTGCACCCTGCATTGTTAACAATGATATTAATCTTTCCGTTGCCAAAATCAGCGGCTTTTTTGACAAGGGACTCGATGTAGTCCTGGTCGAGGATGTTGCCCGTGACTGAGATGGCCTTGCCGCCGGAATTGTTGATAGCATCAACGACTTGTTTGCTTTTGCCTATGGCACGTAAGCATTAATTCATAGCCTTTTCTAAGTTTGTAACAAATGGATGATATATACCTGAGTCAATATCGGCGACGATAACCTTCGCGCCTTCATTAGCAAAGAGATGGGCTGCTTCTGCGCCGATACCTTGCCCACTATCGTTGATGATAGCGACCTGACCAGCAAGCATACCTTTCGAGTAGTTTAGCTGCCCAGCGAGCTGTTGAACTTATTCCGATATAACAATTTACTTAAAATTCTAGATCTTTGCTCTATACGCTAAGTATTAATTGCAATGTGGATGAATACTTTGAATTAAGACCCGACTAGCTGTTCTGCGGTAAACCCAAGTGCACCACTAGCAGCCCCAACCACACCCGTCGTAACCCCAATACCGGGCGGAGAAAGTCTATATCTTCTATACTCGTCGGCCCCTCAGGACAGTGTCAAAATAAAAGAGTATCAATAATACAGTTTGCTACTGTAACGCCTTTCGCAGGTCCCAATATACTCTATCTTGAAACCTAAATTAAAAGCCAAGCCTGGCTAGCTATTGAAAACTCAATACTGGAAAGTGCAACTCTGTTGCTATTTTCCCATGTTATTGCTATATAAGATATATGATAGTTAAGGAGTAAGTCACTCAGCTGGACTGGAGGGTACTGCTTGCTGCAGGACTCAGTATACCTACTTTGCAGTCTCGAATACGGATACGGATGACTATTGCAGGGATGAAGCCTAATAATAACGCAGTTCGAACCATCCTGCCATAATACTTCCGCTCTTACCTCTTACCTGTGGGGTCGTATAGCTCTGATCCGCATTAAACACCCGACACGGACAGATATGGCTCGACTCAGCTTATATACTATGCCCAGTCACTAAGATAGCTATTCTCCTCTACACTGCTGTTCTACTGCTGGTCGGGAAAGCACTGCATAGCAATATAACTTTCTACTTTATAATATTTCCCAACCTCAAAACCGAGCAGCTTTCTGACTAAGATCTTGAGATACTGAAAGCTCTGATAGAGGTCTTTAATACTGAAACCTTCCTAAAGGCTTTAAGCTTATCCGCTAGTATAAGAATAAACTAGCTTATTAAGATATAGAAGATTTTATTAATAATAGTAATAGTTTTCTTAAGGCAGATACTGCAGATAAAAAACTAGTTAAGCTATTAGTATTTACTAGAGAGAAGATAAAAAGATTTTAGTACAGATAGTATAGTAAAAACCTAACTATTATAGAACTATAGTTATAATATAAGTAAGTATAAAAAGTATTAGAAAAATAACTAAAGCTGCTTAATAATACTTTATTTATCTACTAGATAGTAGTTAGTAGCTATAAGTATTAGCTTATATTAAAGTTAATTTACCTGCTTATCTATACTTTCCTCCTAGATACTTAACTAGAACTAGCTGAGGTTAATACTATCTAATAGTACTAACTTAAAGACCGGAATACAGTAAGAGAGATATATAGGAAGATAAGAGAGTCCTTATAGTAAGGTTCTACCTAGCTGAAGCCTGACTCTGCGGTAAGGAATACCGGATCAGTATCTAAAGAGCTGGAAGTAGAAGGCTACTAATTCTATATTAAGGCTATAGTTTTCTGCGAATAACTGAATAATCAGACTAAGAAAGCTTATAGGAAAATTAAGGACTTTCTTAAGGGCCAGGCGGATAATAGTAATAATATTAGCTTTATCTCCGAGGTTCAGTTCCTACTTTACTTCCTCAGCCCCATTTGGATCTTTAAGACTACTATATCATATAATAACCGTATTAATAACTGGGTAGAACTGCGGAGCGCGGCCTAGTATAATAATAAGTTTATTATAAATATAGATAGTATTATCTGGCTGCCTAGCGATAACCTTATCCGTTTGTTCGTGTTTAATATTGTTGATAACGACAACGGCAACGATAATGATGAAAGATCACTCTCCGACCATAGAACCCGTACCCCCGGGCAAGATAAGATTGACCTCGCAAACCGCGTAAGACTCGGAACTATGCCTGGGATATGATCCCAGCCTGGAGTGCTGGAGGGAAAGTTATCTCGAAATATCAGAACTGTAATAATCTTTTTAAGAAAAAACTGTAAGCTTATAAGAAAGACCTTAATTACTGGGTTTTATAGAAAATCTTATATATAATAGATATATCTTATTTCTTAAATTCTAAAACTTTTTCCTCTTAAGGTATTCTTATAAGCTCTACTATAAAGTAAATTCTAATTCCCTACTATAGTTCTATCTTAGATAACTATTATATAGTCTTATCTCTATAGATAAATCTAATTAAGTCTCTGTTTTTATTTAGTATAAGAGTCTCTATACTATAAGATAAGAGATATTATCTTATACTAAGTTAATATTTAGAGAAGCTCTTATCTTTTTATACTACCTATAAGATAAAAACTCTTTTTTCTTTAGCTCCTCCGAGGTTCTATACTATATTAAATAAGTATATATAATAGGTTAGAGCTTATATAATTATTATATATCTCTTATACTTTTTAAAATACTTATAATAATATTCTCTTATACTATATATTAGAGGATATAGCCTCTATATATAATCTATTAGATAATACCTTATATATTAAGGCTACTATAAGTCTATTAGCTCTGGATAAAGTACCTACTATATATAACTAGTAAAGATTTTATCTATACTTAATATTAAAAGTACTCTTTCTAATATATCTGAGGCTCTAGTTAAAATAAATAAAGCTTTAGAAGTATTAAGTAGTAAGTAAATTTATCTATTACTATTATAGCTACTAGACTTTTTCAGTATATTAAAAGAGAAAGCTGAGCTCTATATACTATCCTATAGATATCAGTTATTTTCTATCTAAATACTATTTTACTACCCATAACGAGGCTGTAAATAGTATTCCGGAATACTGATCGAATTATATCGCCACGGTCGCACAGCGGCCGAGCTAATAAGGCGCATGCCTACAGATGCTCGGTGAACATGGCCCTCTCCCCTCTACTGACATTGGAATTTTAAACCCGGATCTAATGCCTGTTATCGGTTATCAGTCGAGTGAGACCGCTCCACAAGGCCTTAGTTACCCTGGTTATACTCTTAGCAGTGATAATATATAGGTTGTGAAAGAGAGGAAGAGTATCCTTTGGCTACCTCCGGAGTATCGAGCCTCTGCATCTGCCGTAATGGAATCAACAGTCGCTATCGACTGCTATTCAGGTTATATACTGGTGATGAAGTTCTCTTCTTATTAGTAGCCTAAATGGATCGCGGTCGAAAGGTCAGTGGACCCCTTAAGCCCAAGCAATATGTAGGGAATTCTCCTTTGGGCAAGCTATTTGGAGAGAAGAGATAAATAATCCTATGAATCCGACCCTAGCTGTATCTCTCTATAAATACGCTATAGCTAACTATCTGATCTATTACGCTACTCTCTCTATAGTACCGGTACTAATACTGATAATGTATATAGGTAACAGTAGTCTAAGTACTCAGCAGGAATCTATACTCTTTGTTTATATCTAGTTCTATATGTATATATATATATATATATAAATCAGCGAAGTCTCTGGACATCGCGCTACAAAACAAGGTTAGGTTAGATCTATTAAATATTAGGACATAGTACAGAATACCTCTGCGGAAGTTTTCCTGCTTGCTTACTTATACTATTAGAGTCTAAGGTTCTTAGGAGAAAGTAAACTAGGAATATCTTAGAGTATTTATACTAGGGTACTATAGTAGATATACTATTTCTATCTTCTTACTAAGCTCTTAGTTATTATTATTCTATTATTCTTCTTTATTCTTTTTATTTCTTTTCCTCCTTATAAAATATAAATTAAAAAGCTTAAAATACTATAAGATCTAATAAAGTTATAGGATATATAGATAGTTCCTACTATATTATATTAGTAGACTATTTAGAGATCTAGAATTAGTTATTTACTTTTAGATTAGAAGAAAAAGTAATTTAGATATTAAAGAATTTATCTAGGAGTACTTTAGTATAAAAAGAGAGGCTAAGAGTATTTCTATTTTATAGAATTAAATATAGCTATATTTTATTAATTTTTCTATATTTTAGTTTACTAAGAGTATTAAAGAGTAAGTAATATATTAAATAGAATATATATATTAGATATAGTATACTTTAGTATATTAATAGTAAGCTATAGAGATATTAAGATTTAGATATATAAACTCTTATATTTAGCTTTATTATAATAAAATATAAATAAAAAAGTATTTTTATAAAAATAAAAACTCTTTTCTAAATAGAAAAAGAGTTTATAAATAAGTTATTTATTTATTATATTAAAAAAGATTATTACTTAATATATTCTATAAGCTAGATTTTATTATATTATAATAAGATTTATAATCTATATTTTAATACTATTAATAATAAAAAAGAAATAATTATATAAAGTTATATAATATTTTAATTAAAAAATATAATAAAAGATAAACTATATAATAAAAATTAAATTAAAATTAAAATTTTAATAAATTTTATATTAAAAAAAATATTAATTTTAAAATTTTAAAATTAAAAATATAAAAATAAAATATTAATTTTTTTTAATTTTAAAATTTTAAAATTAAAAATATAAAATTAAATTATTAATTTTTTTTTAATTTTAAAATTTTAAATTAAAATTATTTAGTTTATATATTATTTATTATTATATAATATAATTAAATATATATAAATAGATATTAAATTAATATTAAATTTATATTATTTCTAATAAAATTTTCTATAATAATAAATATATATTATATTTATAAAAATAAATTAATTTATAATTTTAAAAATAATTAACTTTTTTATTTCTAAATATATATAATTCTAAATTAAATTAAAATAAATTCTAATATATTAATACTAAATTTAATCTAATTTAATTAATATTTTAATTTAAATATAATTAAAAATAATATAAAGTTTAAATAATTAATTCTTAAGAATTATTTTTATTCTTATTAATTTAATATAATATATAATATATTAAAACTATAAATTATATATTAAGCTATAATAAATCTATATAAAAAAATAGCTATTCTTAAGATATAATATTTACTTAAGCTAATTTTAATTTTCTATAAGTATTTATAGTAGCTATAGATATTATAGATAATAAACTATATAATAAAATAATAAACTAAATAAATATAGCTATTAGATTTATATTATTAAAAATAGCTTTATTATTATAAATAGATCTTTAACTAATTAAAGAAATATATTATAAATATAGTTAATAAATAACTATATTAGATTATCTTAGATAATAATTATTATTATTTTAAGAATCTTATTAGAAGTATTAATTAAGCTCTAAGAGATTAGAATATTTATATTAAATATTATAACTATTTAAATTATTTAGTAATTAATTAATTAAATAATTAAGATAAGCTTTAAAGTTCTAATAGAAATAAAAAATAATTACTATTATTAGATAATAAGCTTTTTCTTTTAAGAGCTATAGTTATAACTAGATTATTTATATATCTAGTTATATAAATAGCTCTTATTATTAGAGTTTTTAAGATATTAATATTTATATCTAGATTAAAAGTATTTAATTTTAATTTTATTTTATAGTATTAAAAATTTAAATATAAACTATTAATTATATTTTTTAAAAAATTATATAATCTAATTATATATTATCTAATCTTAGAATATATTCTTATTTATAGTAAAACTAATAAAAAAAATATATATATATTAGTTATTTATTTTTTATATAATATAACTTTTTATTTAAATTTTTCTATATATTAATATAAATTTTTAATTAAACATAATTTTAATATTTATTATTATAAAACTTTTTCTAATTTTTTTAATTTATATATATTAAAGGTTTTAAAATTTTTAAAAAAAATTAATATATTAGAAAATTATTAATAAAAATATATTATATTTTAATAATATTTTTTTATTATTATTATATAGTATAACTAAATATATATAAATAGATATTAAGTTAATATTAAATCTATATTATTCTTAATAAAAATTTCCTATAATAGTAAATATATACTATACTTATAAAGATAAATTAACTTATAATCTTAAAAGTAACTAACTTTTTTATTTCTAAATATATATAATTCTAGATTAAATTAAAATAAACTCTAATATACTAATACTAAGCCTGATCTAATCTAACTAATATTCTAATCTGAATATAACTAAAAATAATATAAAACTTAAATAATTAATTTTTAAAAGCTATCTCTACTCTTATTAACTTAATATAGTATATAATATACTGAAACTATAAGTTATATATCAGGTTATAATAGGCTTATATAACTAGATTATATAATTTTTTTAAGAATATAATTAGTAGTTTATATCTAAATCTTTAATACTATATATTAAAATTAAAATTAAATACTTTTAGTCTAGATATAGGTATTAATATCTTAAAAACTCTAATAATAGAAGCTATTTATATAGTTAGATATATAAATAGCCTAGCTATAGCTATAGCCCCTAAGAGGGGAAGCTTATTATCTAATAATAGTAACTATCTTTTCTTTCTATTAGAACTTATTTTAATTAATTAATTAATTAAATTATATTATTAATTAATTACTTAATTAATTAATTACTAGATATCTTAAATAGTTATAATATCTAATATAAATATTCTAATCTCTTAGAGCCTATTTATTACTATTAATAAAACTCTTAAAGTAATAATAATTATTATCTAAGATAATCTAATATAGTTATTTACTAACTATATTTATTATATATTCTTTTAATTAGTTAAGGGCCTATTTATAGTAATAAAGCTACTTTTAATAGTATAAGTCTAGTAGCTATATCTGCTCAGATTATTACTTTACTATATAGTCTGCTACTAGTAACTACTATAGGTACCTATAGAGAATTAAGATCAGCTCGAGTAAATATTATATCTTAAGAACAGCTACTCTCTTATATATTATCTGATCTTAGGATATACCCTTATTTATAGTAAAACTAATAAAAAAAAAATATTTTTTTTATAATTAAACTTTATTATAAAAATTCTAATAATTATTTAAAATTAAAATAAATTTAATAATTTTAAACTTTTAATATAAAATTATTTTAATATATTATATTAATAATATATTTTTATAAATAATAATAAAATTAAAATTAAATTAAATTATAAAAACTATAAAATAATAATTTTAAATATTTATAATATTTATTAATTTTTCTAATAAATTTATTAAACTTTATATTATTTCTATTAATAAAACTTATTTAATTTATTTTATAAAATAAATATTTATTTATAAATTTATTTTTATTTTTTATTTTTTTAAAATTATAATTTTTAAAAATATTTATTATTTATTTATATTTAGATTTTTTAATATAAAATAAACTTATTATAAATAGAATTAAATAATTAAATCTTTATTATAATTTTAATATATTTTATAATATATATTTTCTTATTAACTTTTTCTATTTTAATATAATATATTTATATTATTTCTTTTTATTTTTATAATAAATACTAAATTTAATATCTATATAAACTAATTATTATTTTAATATTAATTTTATTTTTTATTTTCTAAATATTTTTATTTAACTTTTAAAAAGTTATATATATTAATATAAATCTTAGCTATATATATTAAAATAAATTCTATTATAATAAAGATAATAATAATAGCTAGATATAGTTAGAATATAGAGAAAAAGTAATATATTACTTTTACTAAAGTTTAAGAAATTCTAGTTTTAATTTATAGCTCTAGAGTATTTTATATTAATTTCTAAATCTAGATTCTAGCTCTAGATATAGCTAGTTTAATTAAATATATCTAGTTAATTCTTAGTACTAATAGTAATTATAGTAGTTTATATATTATAATTATTTTTTCTCTAATTATAATATTATCCTAGTATTATAAATATTATTCTTTTATATTTCTAAAAAATCTAGAGATTTAGCTAATTAAAACTTATAATAGAGTAATATATATATAATATATATTTTTATTTATATTTCTAATAGGATTTATAAACTATATATTATTTTTTCTTTTATTATATAGTATTATTATTTAATTCTTATAATATTTATTTATTTTTACTTTTTTAAATTTTATAAAACTTTCTTTTTTAAAATAATAAATAAATCTTTTAATATTCTATTTTTTCTTCTAAACTCTATTTCTATAACTAAAGAGAGTATTATTAATCCTGCTAATACTTTTATTACTCTTTATATAAATTAATATTAAAATATTTTTAGTTTAAAATCTTATTCTTTATAATTAGAATATAGTTTTATTATATTTTTAATTTTATTTTATTTTAATTAGTAAATTATAAATATAATACTTTTATCTACTTATAGTATTTATTATATTATATACTCTATTTATCTATATTTATTTATTCTTTAGAATAGGTTTTTAAATTATAGTTCTCTAAGCTTATTATATAATAATATTTCTTATAGTACTAGACTATAATATTCTATCTCTTTATAAGAGAATAGCTTATTCTAGCTATTAATTTATAATAATATTTATAAATTTTTTATTTTTTATCTTTTTATTCTAGCTTTCTAAGATTAAATTAAAATTACTCTAGATACTATATTTAGTTTATTTACTCTTTTTATTATATTATTTCCCCTTCTATTTATTATTTCTTTTACTAATAAGAAGATTATTAATAAATTACTATCTATCTCTAAATATACTAAGGATAATATTCTTAATATCCTTAATCTAGATAATATATAATTTAATAAGAATACTAATAAAAATAAGTTTTCTAAATCTAGTAAAAGCTATTTAAATCTAGTTATAATAGCTATAGTTATTAAACTAATCTTCTTTCTTTAAAATATCTAATATCTTCTTTATTTATATAGTATTAATTAGTAGATTTATATTACTATTAATAGTAAGAACTATTTAATTTCCTCTATCTTTATTTTCTATTTAGTATTTTTAAATATATCTACTTATTATATAAAATATAATTATAATAATTATCTATATCTCTTTATAAGTATCTTTATATTCTTTTATCTTTATATACTATTTATTAATAATTTCTATCTTAAATAGCTTTTTAATATTATAAAGAGTAATATTAATAATTTTATATTTATCTAAGAATACTTATATAATATATATAGAAAGTTACTATATAAACTATATTTAGTTTTTATTAGTATATAGTAACTTTATAATTAGCTATTATAATTTTTTTTTAAATAATCTATAATAGTATTAGATTAACTAATCTATTATATTCTAAATATTATCTTATTAATCTTATTTAATTTTATTTTTTATTTTAAACTTTTTAATAATTTAATTTAATTTAATTCTCTTCTATCTATCTAAATATAAATAACCTTTACTAATATTAAACTTTAAGAGCTATCTCTATTTAAATTAATTCTATATAATATATAATATATTAGAATTAGAAATTATATCTTAGATTATTATAATTATTAAGTATTTAAAGATTATTATTTAGTTTCTCCTTTTTAAATATCTTATATAGAATAGAATCTATTATTTACTTTTTATAAACTTTATAATATAATATTAGATCTAATAATTATAACTACTAAATCTATATAATTAAAAGTAGCTTTATAACTATAAAGAATTTAATAATAGAATATAAACTTAATTATTTTATATTATTAATAAGAATATAAAGATTCTTACTAATTATTATTATTATATAATTAAAAATCTAATTATTTATAATAATTAAACTTTAGTTATAGAGAATAATAATATTAAAGATATCTATTATTATTATAAGAAAAGATAGTTAGTAATTAGTAATAATAAGCTTAGAAAGATATTATAATTAATTATAAATAATAAATATTCTCTCTTAAGATTTATAATTAAATTATATATTTAGTAAGCTCTTCTTAGAGTTTTTAGAGAAATTATTATTTTATTATATTTTATATAAATAAAAAAATAAAAAAAATAGAATTAAAGATTAAATATAGATTAAAACTTAATTAAAAATAAATTATATAGATCTAATTATATATAATCTAATCTTAGAATATTCTTTATATATAGTAAAAATCTTAAAAAAAAAAAAAAAATTAATTCTTTTTTTAAAAAAAAATCTATTTATTCTATAAAAATATTTTTTTTTTTTTTTTTTTATTAGTTTTACTATAAATAAGAATATATTCTAAGATTAAATAATATATAACTAGATTATATAATTTTTTTAAAAATATTTTAGATCTAGTCTAGTATAAGTTATTTAACTATTATATTATATTATAGTTATAAATATATAAACTTTTCTAAAGTATTAATATTAGTTTTCTCTAGTTAAAATAAATTTTAATATCTTAGTTTTTCTAGAGCTTATTAATAGTAATCTAGTAAATATCTAGAAGGAAATATTATTCTAAGATATAAAGCTAAATATATATTATTACTTTATAAAAAGAGTAAGTTAATAGTATCTACTAAATAAGAAATAATCTTTCTAGTTTAAAAAGAAATAAACTTATTATTATATATTATTAATACCTCTTACTTAGAAATACTAAAAATTAATATAAAAATATAGAAGCTTATTTTATTAGTTAGTTATTAGTAAAACTATAGATATATAAACAGGGAAGAAAATAGTTATATAGATAGAGTATCCTTAGTCTAGTTCCTTAATCTTATATAGTATTCCCTCTGAAAGTAAGTAAAGAGCTAGTTAGACTTAGCTAAATAGTTAAGTAATAATAAACCTCTAACTATAAGTATATAGAGCTAACCTAAGTAGGGAAATTATAGTATAATAGCTATAATAAAGTATATAGTATAGGTATTAAGACTAAGATTACTTACTGTACCTAGTATATAATTATAAAATCTATATATCTATTCTATCTTGAAATAGTTAACAAATAGTAGATATAAGGAGTGACCTAAGGGTCTTTAAGAGGAAGGCTGGTGAAGTTAAGTATATGGTACAGGGAAACACCACATACTGATAAGCGCTTATCAAGATCACCATAAGCAGCCTTATAACAATAGCTAGCTACCCACAGCTCCTTGCAATAATCTATCAAGATTATGCATATACATAATCCGGACCCTTGCTCGTAGTAATTAGTAGTGATTCTATGCTTTTTTCCCCCTAGCGGACAGCCAGAAGGTTCCCTTCCTATCGGGCGAGACTATCCAAAACCACACAACCATCCAAAACCATTTGACCGCTGGTCGTTTACTCGTTTCTTATCGATCGCTCGTTGTTCGTCCTACCCACCTATTCCCTGGGAATGGATTGTTTCGAGCCTACTAATACACCCTTGCTGATCTACTTCCTGCTCGTATATCTGTCGGACAATCATCAGTCTGCGGCCGATGGCATCTCGTCTGCCCTGGATGAGGATGGGATTGTGTGGCCCTAAGCATTCATGCGATTGAGTCCAGTCTGGTACGTATTTGCTGTAGGAAACTTCACTGTGCTAACGATTCTCGATATTATTAGACACTCCGTGTAGAGCTGGAAGACTGAAACAGCAAGCACCTTTGCATTTCATAACTGTTAGTAGCTTAGTCTGCAATCATTATGTAATTGCTCTTCCGACCCTATGTATTAAGAGGATAAGTTCTCATAAGAAGCATTTCTTTCATTGACTATAGTACTCTATCATCTTCAATACATCATATGTGCAATTCCCAGTAGTGACACAAGGATGTGACAACAAGAACATTAGCCAGATAACCCCATAGCTACTATCTAGATATGTACCACTAATTCTAAACTCCGGACGTAAGTCTATCTACCAATCAAGACTGGAACCACCACCACAGGCAACGGTGGGACGAGACTCATCTCCTCGCGTGTCATCCATGCGTCTGCGAGGCTCAGCAAATTCGATAGAATGATTTGAGTCTCCAGCGAGTAAGTTCGACTCTTCCTTGGCCTTGAGCAGCATCCATTTCGATGTGGAGAGTATTGCGTCAAGGGCATCTGTGGGTGGGAGTTTGAGGATAATTTGGTCGTTCTCGAGATCTTCTTTGGCTTCAAAGGTCATGATTGAGTAGTCGCTATCTGAGCAACTACCGCCGCCCTGATTTGGGTCGGCATTCAACTGGTAGTTCCGCTTATGTAGTGGGCAGGAGACATATTCATTTCCGTTGGTGTCCTCTCCCACCAGGCCATCAGATAAGACAAACGCTCGCCGATGAGGGCACATATTTTGCGCTGCTCGGAGGCCGCGACCGGGAATATTCCAGACTGCCAGCTGAACGTTGCCGTACTTGACAGTCACTGAGGTAGGCGAGGCATCCTGGCAGCCCAGCGAGGAGAGCTTGCAGACTGGTCGCCACTCCCACTTAGCATCCTTGGTCACGTCGTGAATGCTGAAACGTAACGGGCTTTCTTTATCTGCCCAGTCCGCGGGACGCTGCTGCTTCCTCTGTGTGATCTTCTCGCTCTCAATCTGTACCTCATCCGTATTGACGAACTGCTTGAACATGCGCCGACGCTCAGGGTTATTCACAACCTCGGTCCATTCGCAGTGGTATGTGCCAACGAGGCTGTCCATCTCTTGCTCAAGGTCAGCGCAGATGCCAAGTTTATCACTGACAACAACATCCTTGACACCCTGCAGCCCGCCCGGATACCTCTCAACCCAACGTGCTGTTCGTTCCAATTTATCCGCTGACCGAATGTAGAAGATGATAAAGCGATCAATAATCTTCACAGCCTCTCGTCGAGTTACATTCTCAACAATCAGCTCTGCATGCCGCGGTTTCGCGCCGCCATTGCCACCAACGTAGACATTCCACCCCTTTGGCGTGGCAATCAACCCAAAGTCCTTCCCTTGTGCTTCTGCACACTCCCGAATACACCCTGACACACCGCCCTTCAGCTTATGCGGCGCCCGTAGACCCTTGTATCGCTGCTCGAGTTCCACGGCGAGACCGACCGAGTCACCAACGCCGTAACGACACCATGTGCTACCCACACAAGACTTCACTGTGCGTAGAGCCTTTCCGTACGCGTGCCCGCTCTCGAAGCCGGCCTTGATAAGCTTCTCCCAAATCTGGGGGAGGTCCTGCTTCTTGGCGCCGAACATGTCAATGCGCTGGCCGCCGGTGATCTTGGTATACAGGCCATGTTCACCAGCGATCTGCCCGATGACGACCAGACCATCTGGTGTAATCTCGCCAGCTGGCAGTCGCGGAACGACAGAATAGGTCCCGTCTCGCTGCATGTTGGCGAGATAGCGGTCATTCGTATCCTGCGTTTGGCGGAGTGACGGCTTCATAATCCATTCGTTATAAACGGAGCTTAGGATCGAACCAACAGCAGGTCGACAGACTTCACAGCCGAGACTATCGGGCTTCCTTCCTACACCCTTCATAACAGCAGTGAAATCCTTGAGCTTTCGGAATTTGATGATCTGATATAGGTCCTGACGGGAATAGGCGAAGTCCTTGCAGATGTGGTTGGAAATCTCAACACCAGCCGCCACGAGGGCACGGTTAAAGATGCTCGTTGCAAGTGGCACGCAGCCTCCACAGCCGGTTCCGCACTTGGTGCTGGTCTTGACCTCGCCAAAGGACCGCGCGCCGTTCTTAACGCATTGGGTGATGGCGCCCTTGGAGACATTGTGGCAGCTGCAGATCTGGGCATCGTCTGGAAGATCGTCCCCTTCCTCCTCGCCATCTGCTTTGGCTCCGAGAATAAATTGGGACGGGGGCTTTTCCATGGGAGAGCCCTTCCGACAGATGGCTACAAGCTTGCCGTAGTCTTTAACGTCACCAACCATCATTCCTCCAAGAAGATATTTACCATCTGTGGTGAAAATATACTTCTTGTATATGCTTGAGAATGGGTCCCGGTATGTGACAGCATTAACCTTGGCTTTGATCTCGTCTGGAGAAAGAGTAGGTTGTACTTGAGAAGCACCATTCGCTCGTGCTGCGCGCGGAGTGGTGCCTGGGATTGGCTTGCTGATCATGCCTCTATCAGCAAAGTAGTCACCGAAAGAAGCGACATCGACGCCCATCAGCTTAAGTTTGGTGCTGAGGTCAGGCACCTGCAAGTGCCGGAGGTTGTGATGCGGGCCCTCGGTGAAGTTGAAGGCGAGGATGTCAGCCATCTCAACACCAGGCGCGATCAGGCCGTACGCCTGGCCGAGATAGTTGGCACACTCGCCAATAGCATAGATATTGGGCAGGTTGGTGCGCAGTTGTGTGTCGACGATGAAGCCTCCTGGACGTTGGGTGACGGCAAGGCCTGTAGTTTTTGACAGCTCATCACGAGGCCTAACGCCGACAGCGAAGACGAGCATATCAATATCGAGCTGCTGATCGGGCTCGCCACCCTTGCCTTGGAGGACAAGACCATTGATCCTCTCTTCGCTATCCCAGAGAAGACTCTGCACACGCGCTCCAAGATACACTTCAACACCTAGAGACTTGACTTTCTGTAAGACTAAGTTTCCGCCTTCCTGGTCAAGCTGACGGCTAAGCAGCCAGCCATCGCCCTCAATCAGAATGACCTGGCCGACTTCTCCCAGATCAAGGAGCGCTTTGGCAGCTTCCAGGCCAAGGAGGCCGCCGCCGATGACGGCTGCTTTCCTGATTGTGTGACCAAGGGTCTTGGGTGCGTCCGTGGCGTACTCAATTATGTCGTCTAGATCCTTGATGGTCCTGTACACGAAGGAACCTCGAGTCTCATTGAATCTGTCGCGTGAGAGGAACGGCGGCAATGCAGCACTCGAGCCTGTGGCAAGAACACACTCATCGTAGACAAACTCAACCCCCTTGGATGTCTTAAGAGTCCTGCTACTAGCATCGATAGATGTGACAGGATCTGAGGTGATGTGCTTTAATTTGCCTTCGGGAAATGACGAATACCAGTCAAGAGGATTGAGGTACAGATCTTCGATGGAACGAGTGGCGAAATATTGTGTCAGGCCAACACGGTTGTAGGCAATGTAGGGCTCTTCACCAAAGACAGTAATCTCCCACTCGTCCCGGCCACTCTGGGTATCGTAATTGAGGAGCTTGTCAATGAAAGCGCTCGCAACCATACCATGGCCAACAACAGCAACACGTTTCCTTGACGGAGCCTCCATAGCGTTAGGGGCGGTTTTGGGCATAGGCTCTATGGAAATGAAATGATATTGATTTGACTAGATAGGCTGATGCTCGGAATGGAACGGGAGACGGGGTCTTATATAACATGTAAATAAATGGATATTATTTCGGGCCACCTTGCCTCCTTTGCTGCGAGGAATGGGACGGCCGGAATACACCGACTCTTATGACTGCTACACTACATTCACCACCAATATTCTCGTTATCTCTCTTTTTTTTCCAATGTTGTATTTTTTTAAGAAACATAATCTCGGCCGGCCTAATGGAACCCTTATCTCTACCACCCTTTTCCCACATGCCAGGCTAAAACTAATGAGGGCGAGTGAACGCCCGTGGTTCTATCTCGAGGCCGCGGTTAGTGGAGAACATTCAACGGTCCGCGGAGAAACCATTCACGGAAATGCAAAGATCGCGAATTCTAGCGCAAATATCTCCTGACCCCCGGTAAAAGGGGCCCGCCGCAAAAAGGTCGAGTCCAGCAAATCAGAGACGTGGAATTGTCAATTAGATCGAGATTTTTGGTGAGAGAGAGACCGGGAGATCGGCCACGCCACGTTTGTGTGATTCCGCGGAGAAAGTATATGGCGTGATTTCAGTCGTCAAGACTGGCAGAATACCATGCAATTTGGGTCTTTGAACTGTGCTACCGTGAAATACTGAGCCTCTATTTATCCATCATTAAGTCACCTGAGCAGTAATATCTTTTTCTCTGTTCCCAGCCTGACAACATTGGCGTACGGCCTCCCCTCCCCCAGAGTCTTCGCTGGGGAATGAGCTGTGGGGAATCTTGCGGGCGCAGCGCGAGCGAAGTGATTTTAAACTGCAATAAGGTGTCAGATAATTGGTTGTATTGAGCGCGTTGTGGGTGGCTGATGCCTGTATTCTCAGCTGGCCTAGGCCCCTGAGATATATAAATAGTAGGAAGTTACTTTCCTAGGTTTTACTAGGGTCTATAGAGATAGGGGTATATACTGGGTTTCTAACCTATACTTTCTAATTAATTAGTTAGAATTCCTCTATCTTCTAATATATCTCTATAGATAGTACTAACTAAGAGCTATCTAGTTATATAATCTTAATTTCTAGTTTCTATAGTTCTTTCTAATCTAGATCTTATAATAATCTTATATATAGTCTTTATACTTATTCTCTTACTATTAGTATAGATATAGATTTTATAATAGTATAATTAATAATTATATATTAACTACTAATTATCCCTCTTCTAGTTATAAATAGATCTAAAGAGCTAAGATTTAAACTTCTTATAGAATCTTTATATAAAGAGCAGATTTATTTAATTTAATATAAGAAATAGAATATAAAGTATAGAAAGTCTATATAGATTTAAAGATATCTTTTCCTAGATAAGTTAAAGCTTAGTTTTTTATATATTATAGATAATAAATAACTCTTTCTTTTTACTACTTATTATATATAATTAATATATTATTTACTATATACTATCTTACTAGATAATTTTATTAGATTAGCTCTACTAGTTCTTTAGCTATCTATAAAAACTATAAGAGCTATAGGAATTATACTTTAATAATTTATATAAATTAATTATAAGATAGTTTCCTTTTATAATCTTTATCTATAGAGAAGAATAGCTATAAAAAGAAGGTTATTACTTAATAAGTATCTTAGCTAACTATAGTACTACTATATAGTAATAAGCTATTTAACTAATATCTTAGCTAACTATAGTACTACTGTAAGATAATAGATAAAGCTACTATAGAGATATCCTCTAGGGTAGCTTATTATTATAGCCTTAAGGAGAAGAGAGAAGAGGTTAAAGAAGAGTTAAGAGGTTATTTTATACTTATAAATTATTATCTTATAGCTATTATCTTAAGCCTTTCTCAGTAGCCTTAATAGTAATTTTATTCTCCTTAGGCTCTATAAGTAGTAATTTTTCTCTTTAGATATAAAAGTTATATACTAATATTATCTTTATTAATCTATTAGCTAACTAATCTTATAAGGGTATAAATTTAACTATAATTTCTCCTATAATAGCTCTTTCTTATAGCTAGTAGTTATAGATATCTATATACTATAGCTATATAGTTAGTATACTAACTCTATATTTATTAACTAAGTAATTTATTTATTAATTATTATAGAAGATATTAATAGACTATAAGTCTATTTTTATATCTAGCTCTTTAATTACTTATATACTAAATAGCTTTTCTTTAGCTACCTACTTAAAAACTAGAAGTTTAGTTTTAATTATTAAGATTATAATTATATCCTACTTACTAACCCTCTAGATAATTATCCTACTAAAAAGAGTAATTATAAAGTTCTAAGAGCTTTTATAATTAAGATAATTATCTATAAAGAAAATATTAGTCTAGATATTAAGTATATCTATATCTCTAAGTTTAAGTATAAAAACTAATATTAGATATAGGTATTTAATTACTCTTTTAGCCTAGGCTATATAGAGCTTATTTAGATTTATATTAAATCTTATAAGATATAAAACTATAAAGATAATATCTAGTCTTATTATAACTATAATATAGATTAATAAGCTAGTAATCTATTAATATTAATAAGTAAAATATAGATCTATATAATCCTTATTAGGTATAAGTTTAGAGATTATTATAAGTATTTTAGAACTATTTTTCTCTTATAGTTATATAAGCCTTTCTAGTATTAGATATATATTAACTACTTTCTCTATATATAATATCTATAAGAGCTAAATATAGTTTTTCTTATAGTTATAGATAATCTTAATTTCTAAGAATTACTATAGCTTATTACCTCCTATTAATTAGTATTACTATTAAACCTCTTAGATAATCTCTTTAACTTTAGTAGTCTAGCTCTTAGGAGTAGTAATAACTATATTATTAATATAGAAGAAGAGAATAATACTATTATATATATAATAATAAGATTCTAATTTAATCTATTTAAATCTAAGTTCCTAGAATATACTAGTAAGTTCCTTAAGCTAATATAATAGTAATTACTATAGCTTATAGAGAGCTTTATTTACTTTTAGAATTATTCTAGTTTTACTATAGCTCTTAGGAAGCTATATATAAACTAATTCCTTTAGTACTATATTTATAAAGATATTTATTATATTAGATTAATAGAGATTAAGATTAAAATAGATAGTAATTACTATAAGAACTTAGAAGGATTAGGCTATAAGTATATTAGTATAGATATTCTTAAGATTATATTTTAACTATTAGTTTTCTTAGATTATAAAATATACTTTATACTTTTAAATATAATCTTTTAGATCTAGCTTATATATATATATCTATATACTTTTAAATAGTTATTTATATTATATTTCTTTTATACTAACTTCTTATTATAACTATATCTTTATATAGCTAGCTAGATAGTTCTATTTAGCTTCTATAAAAACCTTCTTTAATAGATACTTAAGTATAGTCTTATAGTTCTTAGGTATAGCTAGTATATCTACTATATAGATTATACTAGATATAAATTTAGATTTATTATTTATTATAAGAGAAGGGTTTATTAGGGTAATTATATTATCTAGATATACTCTACTAGCTACTTATTTTCCTCTACTAATAATTATATTATTTAATAGTTTCTTTAGACTTATCTATCTTATTACTAGAAAGATAGCTATCTATATATAATATATATACTCTTTTATCTTATTACTTTATTATATAAAGAAGGCTATATTAAGTAGATTAGAGAATTTTAAAATCTTCTCTTTAGTAATATTAGTTTAGCTCTCTATAAATAATATAGCTACTAGGGGAGAAAGTAATAACTATAGTATTAGATAAAATATAAATTAGACTAGCTTTAGATAATTAGTTCTGCTTTCTACTAGATCTATAGTAACTAGTTCTTTTAGATATTATAATACTAAATTCTCTACTACTTTAGATAAAAATATATTATTTATACCTATAGTACTACTATTAGTCTCCCCTATATTATCTTTATTATTAAGTATAAAAGCAGCTAGAGCTATATTAAGGGTTAATATTTAAATTAGTTATTTTTATTTAAAGACTATTATACTTTATAAGATCTTTTTAAGATCTACTAAGATTATCTTAGTAAGATTATTCTTTAAGTTATTAATATTATCTATAAAGAATAATTTCTTATTAAAGATAATATTACATATATTATATATAGTATTTTTTAAAAAGTTCTAAACTCTAAAGATATTTATTAAGTTATATCTAATAAGATATTCTATTTAGACCTTTAGGTTTAGCTTATACTTCTTTTTAGATCTAACTTTTATAGCTATAGTAAGGATATATATCTTATAACTATAAGCTTAAAGATATTCCTATTATAGCTTTTAATCTATAATAATTATATCTTATTATATTATAATATAAAGATATAGCTACTTATAAGGAGTTTACTAATTATATATCTACTTTAGTATATAATTATATAGATATATAGTTATTTATATAATTTCTAGTTATAAATACTCAGATAGGTTTATAGTAGTATATATTATATAGGCTTTTTTATAAATTATCTTCTTAGAGTACTTAGTAGAGCTATTCTATATAGAAGTATATAGTACTATAAGCTCTATTCAGATTCCTATATCTTTAAACTACTATTTAATTAAAGCTATTTTCTTAGCTTTATTATCTAGTCTTATATATTATAATCAGAAGCTATATTAATTCTTTAAATAAGTAAAGAGGTTTCTAATATAATTAAATAGCTTAAAGGAGATATATATTTTTAAGTAGTAATTATAGATAAAATCTATATATAAATCAGTAACTAGAAGTACTTATATAGCTTCTTTATATCTATCTAAGGAATATATAAAGAGATCTATACTAAAGTTTATCTCTAGAGCTAGTAGAGGCTCTTATTTTTCTCTTTAAATTTACTTCTTTATCTTAGCTATACTATAGTCTTTATAGTTAATAGTTATAATATCTTTTTTATATTAGATACTATAAGAGTAGTTAGTTATATATAATATTATCTTTAGATCTAAATAGTCTAGCTATAAGTACTAAAGTTCTATCTTCCTCTTCTATAGTAATCTTTTAGTTTATAAGTTAAAGTTATAGATATAGCTAAAGAAAGTAGTATAAGATATACCTATAGAGATATCTTTAAGGATAAACTAGTTATATAAGGATCTAATAATTATAATTATCTTACTAGATATATCTTATAATTTATTAATATTAGGTTTATTCTTCTAAAATAGATCTACTTTATTTAGCTAGTATAAGAAGATAATATTAATAGTAAAGTATTTATAATAAGCTATATTATTAAGATATAATAGTATTTTATAATATCTATTTATAATTTAGATATTAATCTTATTATAGCTTTAGATTAAGATCTTTAAATCTCTAATCTAGATAAAGTTATCCTGATCTATTATATAGAAGTTAATAAAGTAGTAAAGATAGTTAAAGATATAAAGAATAGTTCCTAAATTAAGAAGAATAGTATTAATAAGAGGGTATTTTAACTTAGCTAATTTTACATTTTTTAGATCTCTTCCTATCTAGAAGTAAGCTATAAGAAAAGCTAAACTTATTATTCTCTTAGCTTATTACTAGCTAAATTAGAGCTTTTTCTTTAATTTCTTATACTCTGCTTTATACTCTTAGAATCTCTTAATCAGAATAATAATATTCTTTAAGAGATTTATATTTACTTTCTAACTTTTAGAGATCTTATTAGGAAAGAGATAATAATAGAAGGTTTAGTAGAATTAGCTATAGAAAAAGCAGGTTTTTAAAAGATTTAATTTTTCTTCTTTTTCTTTTTTCTTTTCAGATTATAACTTATAATAATTATAGTCTTTCTTATCTTTATTATTATTATTATAAAATTATTATTTTTCTATTTATAATTTTAATCTATTTTTACTATTACTTTAAGCTTAGTAGTTTATTCTATAATCTTCTTAATCTCTATAATCTCTCTATACTTAAGAGCTATAATCTTACTATTTAACTTCTAGGGCTAGAAATATACTCTCTATTTTACTTATAGAGTTATTATTACTTATATAGTTAATATAGAAAATATCTTATATTAATAGCTTCTTAGGCTTTACTCTTTTATTTTAAGATTTATACTAGCTAAAAATTATATTACTAGTTTTATAGAGAATAAATATTTTTACTTTTACTTTCTTCCTTAGCTTAAGTTATAAGTATCTAGTTAGTATTTTAACTACTAGCTTTAGAGCTTTAATTAGATCTATAAGCTATATCTTTAAGTTTATTACTTTAGCTATATCTACTATTTATATCTAGATAACTATATATTACTACTTAGTAACTTAAATAAAGAGATTCTTTAAATAGTTTTATAAAGAGATTATAATAACCTAATAGTTATCTTATTAGTCTTTTTTATTATTCTTAACTATATAGTTATTATAGTTAGCTAGATTTTTATATTAGTTCCTAATTAATAGATAATTATTTATATATATAGTTTAAATTTCCTCTAAGATTATTTTATTTATATAAATAGTAATTATTTACTAATTCCTTAGAATCTTAGAATAATCTCTCTAGAAGATATTCTTAGTTTTCTATATTTACTCTAGTAGAATATAATTATCTAGATATAGTTCTATAAAGATCTTAGCCTTCTTAATTAGATACTATTTACCTACTATAAGCTCAGACTTTTTATAGCTTACTATTTATAATCTAGTCTAATATTAACTAATATTATTAAGTATAACTATTCTATAGAAGTTTAAAAGCTCTATCTTTCTAGAAGCTTTTATAGAGAATTTATCTATTCTATTTAGATTAATAAATTACTAAATATAAGAAGGCTTTATAATATACTTAAAGACTAGCTTTTACTTTAGTTAGTTCTCTAGCTTCTTATATTAAATCTTATTATTAATTACTTTTATAGATATATTAAAAATAAAGTTCTTTAAGTATATTCTTAATAATTAGATTATATTAAGACTCTTAATCTCTATTAGATAATTAATTATATTAAGTATATTATAGATAGCTAATACCTATATTCTTAGCTAGCCTAAGCCTCTGAGATATATAAATAGTAGGAAGTTACTTTTCTAGGTTTTACTAGGGTCTATAGAGATAGGGGTATATACTAGGTTTCTGACCTATGCTTCCTAATTGACTAGCCGGAATTCCTCCGTCTTCTGATATAAGGGTCTTTATCCGGATAGTTAGTTCGGCAGTAAGACCGTTTTAGAACCCCGAGCATATAGATTTACGTAACCTCTGGTATGTAATTATCTTATCTCTTGGTTATTCTTCTCCCGGACTTCTTTATCTCGACTTAGTAGCATTTGTCCAAGTGTCTATAACTGTCATCCAGCCTCGTGTTCCGAGGTGGCCAGGTAAGGGCGAAAAACTCCAAATGCTGGGATGATGTGTAGATAGCATATCGTATCCATCAACACCTGCTCTGGAGGTTTTCTGTAATCAGCCGGATAAGCTGCTTCTAATCCAGGAGCAAGGGAATATAAAGCAAAGATTCTGTCGCGAGGGTTGAAGCACTTCCAGTTGCTAGTGCTCAGCAATGAAGCAGGGAGGCCAAGGCCCGGGTTTTGGAAACCATAACCAGCGGTCACGAGGCGCGCTGAGTGGGTTGCAGGGTCGTAAGTTCATGAAGCTCTTCTTCCAGCTTGTTACGAAACTCGGTGCTGAAATACTTGTATATTCCGGCTCCTGAAACAACACGTCGATATTTCAGAGGTCTCGAATGCTGACCAATTTCTTTCAACGTGCTGAAGCGAAATGATTTCTGGCCGATGACAAAGATCGGTGGCTTTTCAGCCAGTGCGAGCTCTTGGACTGTCCACATGCGCTGGAAGTACTCGGTCCACGAGAATGCGTATTCTACTTTCAGAAGCCGGAAGTTGAATAACTGGTACTTCATGTATCTCTCCGGTGTGAGCCATGATAATCCGTGATTGATAGCCCATTTGAGCGAAAAGCATTTCGGAGTGTGGGAATTATAAACCTCTGCCCACTCAGCAAAGAATTCAAGCTCCGATGTTCCATCAATTCCCGGGCATCCAATGACCTCGGCTGCTCCAGCATAGATCTGGCCGATCAGCGAAATTTGGCCGTTTTTCTCCAGGATGTCAGCTTGATTGATGCAAATAGCGTCGGCCCAAATGACTCCGGGGCTGAGTGGTGATCTGAGTGA
The DNA here is from genome assembly GCA_026958235.1 of Clonostachys rosea. Classification (NCBI taxonomy): domain Eukaryota; kingdom Fungi; phylum Ascomycota; class Sordariomycetes; order Hypocreales; family Bionectriaceae; genus Clonostachys; species Clonostachys rosea. The sequence goes on from CP110206.1 coordinate 615,885, forward strand.
TCGCAGGGTAGAGTTGAGATTTCTGGTGACTGCATGGGGGTTCCCATCCACAGTAATATCAACTATGATGGAGGCATCTTCAGATCGCCGACTATTTGCCAAAAAAAAATTGGTCAGGCAGTGCGGATAGATTATAGGTCGCGAATATATGTGGCAAGCCGGGTCATGTGGAATGCTATGGCTTCCCTCATATGGATGGAAATTAACATGACGACAAGGGTATTTTCGGTAAGTTTGAGAGGTCATTACGGACTAGAAATATTGCTACACATCATAGCCATTTTTTTTTTCAAGCACTGGCGCTTCAAAATATCAGAGAAAAGCTACTTTGTCCATCATACGACTTGTGTAAAGGCCAACCCCCCAGAGCCCCTCATGACACGAAGGGCTGTGTTTCACCTGAAAAACGTTGGTGTGCCACCTTGTAGACATGCGTGATAGACATGCGTGATACCCAATGATTTCTGTGCTTACTACCCTTATGTGTGAAATTCGTGCACGTTTGGCAAAGGAGTTGCTACCTGTCACATGCATGGAATCGCGCCGTGTCCTTCTCAATTTCTTCACATCGCGACTGTTCACTGGCGAGAGACTTCCATGGTTTCCATATCTATTTATTACTCATATTGGTCTACAGAAAACCTGCACGGTCATCAGATTCTCTCCTTATGTCTGATAACGATTGTAAGCCTAGGAGGAAATGCAAGGGACGCCTTCAAGTCGCCATCATTGGAGGTGGCCCGGCGGGCCTTGGACTTGCAATCGAACTAGCAAGCCTCCCTTTCGTGGACTGGGATCTATATGAAAAAAAGCCGATGATAAGTGAGACAGGGGGAGGCATCTCATTGCAGCCAACAACCTTAAGACTTCTTGAAAATAATGGCGCAGCTAAGTTTATCACCGCAACTGACATCTATCGATCAAGTGAAGGCAAGCTTGAACAGAGGCGGTGGGTGCCCTACCTCTAACCTACTCAGTTTATCCAGTATTAATAGAGCCGATTGAGAAGCAATGGAAGGACTGGGGAGCTGCTGATGGAGCAGAGTTCTCAGAAAGGTATACCGCCCAAGTACCAGAGCTGCCGGATGACTAGAAGCAAGTTGCAAACGGCGCTTCTCAGGTCTGTGGACCAGGCTCATATTCACGTGTCGAAAAACTTGATGGACATACAGCACACTGCAGATAACAGGGTTCGCATCTTCTTCAAAGATGGGTCCTCTAATGAAGTCGACTTGCTTATTGCTGCGGATGGTCTACGATCGGTACGAGCCACAACGTTAAGAATAGGGAGGATATTCCAGCTAAAGTGGATCTTAGATAATCCGCAGAAAGGTCTTCCCTGACCATGTACCCAAATTCAACGGGCAATCTGCATATCGAACCATAGTCAGCAAAGCAGAAGCTGCAAATATCAAGGAACTGCCGTTTGCTCAGGTGTTCTGGGAGCACATCTCAGGAGCATGGGTCATGACTTGCCCGCTCGGCGATGATGATTTTGAAGTGACGGCTCGGATCCGCCGCACCAGAGAAGGCGAGGATCCCAAGAGTTGGGGGCGTCCATTTGACTTACACGAACTCCTCATAGAGTACGATGACTTTTGTCTTCCTGTTCGCCAGATCTTACAGCTAGCCGCGAAAGGACAAACGCAAGAGTTCGACTTGTTTTCCAGCCGTCGTTTAGACAGCGTCATATCCCGTGGCTGCATCGCTTTCATCGGGGATGCGGCTCACCCAATGCTAGGAAATTTTGGTTCCGGTGCCGCATTCGCTTTGCAAGATGTTTACACCTTAGCAAAGGTGCTTGAATGGTCCATGCAGAGGAGCATTGCGCTATCGGGCGCCCTCATCAAGTTCGATTCGATACGCTCTCCCTTTTACCAGAGGCTCTACGAGGTTCTGGATAAATTTTCCCAAGTCAAATCAGTAGCACAGATAGAGGAGGGTTCAATCGACGAAAGAATCTCTCGACATGTGCTGAGGATGTCGCAGGCTGCAGTGACGTGGGTGGTCCATTACAGGATTGACGAAGAAGTGGCCCGCGCTCTTAGTGAGGTGGACGTGGATGCTGTCCATAGCCAGCCGATGGACAGGTTAAGACAGTTGCCCAGGCGAGGGTAAACATCCCAGATTATGTTGCATCGGAGGTGCACACAATAAATTGTAGAGCCGCCCCCTGGTATTGGTTCCTATGGACAATAGAGTGATTAGATCAGCCGAGAAGGGAAGTCATTGCGTAACGACACAATGCACAATCACAATAAAGTGAATACACGCACATTGTTGACCCAAATAAGTACTTAATACTAGCCGTATTCGTTCTCATGGAGGTACCTGCATCTCCCCCCCTTCTCTCTTATTTTTCTACTGGCATTTCTACATGTACATTGACACTTAGGTATCTATGGCTGGGCTGTTGCATGGGGCCGTAGGATTGTGAAATGAAAAAAGCAGTCACAGTTTAAGAATTATACAGCAGGTACGGGCGGCTGACTTCAGGTTCCTCCTTCATTTGCCTCTACGTAGTGTAGGCACTCTTGCCCCTGATCGCGCCTGATGCCTCCCTCCTCCCTCTCGTATTACATGTACCCCACCACCTGCATCAATTGCTCTGCGGCAGCTCTTGCTTACCTCCTCTTTTCTACATAAATTGCTGTGGCCTGGGCTTACAACTCCATTTTAAAAATAATATATCGTATTCCCAACTGGCATTCCCTCTCCCCTGAGATCCGAGATGAGGGTATCGCCATCTATCATGGTCGCCTCCCTACCCTTCCTGACCTCCACTCAGGTGTTGAGTCGACTGAGGGACAATACAATCACCGTCGAAGCCTATGCAGAGTCTCTGTTGGAGAGGATTAAAGAGAGAGATGGTATTGTCAAGGCATGGGCGTATCTTGGTGAGCTACCCTTCCTGTCCGCCGCTGCTGACGTGGCTCATCAATGTATACTGATCTCCCTCCTTTGCAGACCCCGCATTTGTCCTCACGCAGGCTCGAGCCCTCGATAAAATCCCCCAGGGTGAAAGGGGGCCATTGCATGGACTGGCCGTGGGTGTCAAGGATGTCATGAATACTAAGGGTAAGTTTATTCATTCTTCGTGGTTTTTGATCGGTAGCCTTGTGCGCTGTGGAATGACTATCTATTGATTCTTACTCTTGTGCGATGTAGATATGCCGACGGAATTTGGGTCTCCCATATATCAGGGACACCAGCCAGGTTTTGATTCATCGGCCGTTGCTATTTTACGTGCTGCTGGCGCTTTGATTTTTGGTACAGCACGCCGTCACATACTCCTTAGGCCCGGAACGCTTTCAGCTAATTTTACACAGGCAAGACAACCACGACAGAATTCACAGTGACCAACTCTGGACCAAACACAACAAATCCTTGGGACCCAAACCGAACTCCAGGCGGCTCATCGTGCGGTTCTGCGGCCGCAGTGGCTGATTTCCAAGTCCCCTTGAGCCTTGGGGCGCAAACTGGTGGCAGCATTATTCGCCCAGCCTCGTATACTGGAGTCTTCGCGATGAAGCCAACGCATAACGCCATTTCCACTGAAGGACAAAAAGCGTTTGCGCCTACTTTTGACACGTTTGGCTTCTTCGCTCGTTCTGTCGAGGACCTACAACTCCTTGCAGACATTTTCGGCCTCAAGGATGACGGATCTCCCAAAGAAATGCCGCTGAAGGAAATATCCGTCGCCATAATGAAGACACCGATGTGGAGCCAGGCCGGTCCTGGTACAGTGGCAGCCATGGAAAGAGTTGCAGCCATTCTTCGGGATGGCGGCATGGAAGTCGCAGAGGTCCCATTTCCAGATCAACTTTCAGATCCAGACGCAATCAAGGACATTCAAAACAAGATCACTCGTGGCGAGGGCCAGGCAGCATTTCTCAGGGAGTATCGGGTGGACAAGGCTAACTTGTCTCCTCAGGTGTGCCGCCTCGTCGAAAACCACTCCAACTACACACGAAAGGAAATTGTGGAGGCATCAGATACGTACAGTCAAATGCGGCGCAGCATGAACAAGTTGGCAGGGAATTACTCCGTCATCCTTACGCCCAGTGCAGTGGATGAAGCCCCGCTGGGGCTTGGTGATATGGGCGCAGCGACTTTCAACACAATATGGACGGTGAGTCCCAGTCTTTCTCATGAAGGTTAATGCCTAACATGGCATAGGGGTTTCACATGCCAGTCATCAACATACCTGCATTCGTTGGAGTCAATGAAATGCCCGTTGGGGTGTCACTTGTCGCGCCCAGGTTCCGTGATCAGCACCTCCTGCAGGTCAGCAAGATAGTTGGCGACCGCCTGATAGCTGAAGGAGGATGCAAGCCACGTGTCTACTCAGCCGGGTTTGGGGGGGCCAATCCATCAACTCAATTCCTTTTCAACTAGGATGGGGTGTATTGAACTAAATACACATTGAAGCACAGTTATTGCCTGGAGAAGACCTCTCCCGCATCTCGGTACCCAGCGGGCCGGGACAAATAAAACTTGATTGCCGGAAATGTAAGAATCCTTGGGCAAAAACGCCTTACAGGGGGATGGAGGGTGTTGGGGGTTGGTTGGGGGGGGATGGGTTTATGCGCTGGTTTCTCTTTTGGGCTGGTGATCAGAAAGTCCGCCCATGTGAGGCGACGCCTAACCGGAACATTAGCTACATGGGCGGGGATATGCCTTTGTACCGCAGGTAGGCAGAGCTTTATGCAGTATACAAAATACACTAGGCAGCTCATTTCCTAACGCCTAAAAAGCGTATATAAACTCGTAAAATACATAAAATTCCTTAGCAACCAAGCCTATTATAGGTAGCTAAGTAGCCCCTGCTAGCAGGATACCTTAAAAACAGGGGTGAATAAGAGGAGAGAAGGATTATAAAGGGTAGACTGTATACTCTTCAATTTGTATATAATCTACATACCAACTTGGGAAAGGACGGCATTTTATGCGAAGTCACACTATTAGGCAGTCGTTTGGCGGACTTTCCGATCACAGCCCAAGTTGGTTGTCGTATCACTGGCTGGTTAGATTGGGATCTTGTTGTCCGGCCGCCTCTGTGGACTATTCATGCCTATCTCAATCACCCGATCCTGCTACGATTGTGGCTGAGGACGCCTAAGGAGCCGATATCGCTAATACCCTGCGTATATCAAAAGAGGTGGCCGGATAGCAAGATCCCAAATTTGGTGATCCCGCAACATGCAGTGCGTTTTTACTACACCCCGCACGTAGCTCCACGAAACGTCATGCCATAGCGAAGCTTCCTCTCAACCTACCTTGATTCTCGGTTTGTCCCTGCCCTTCCTTGTTTGAGAGAGTCCGATGAGAACATTGTCGTGGTACACCAAGCACAGCATTTCTCGGCCGCGAATCAAATTGTGGAAAACATCCCGCACTCACGAGAAATTGCAAAGCATTCGGTGTCCGATCCATCATCGGCATTCCTTGATTGGTTTACTGTACAATCAGTGCGGGACAATTGTAAGCCACAAGACGTGGGTGCTTCGTATTGGCTTTCGTGCCCCCTCAAGATTGGTGGCTGCAGGAGGATAAATGGAATCTCGGCCTATTATCTGGGGCTGTTGGCTCTGTGTAGCCTTATACGCCTTTGGCTACACAGAATCTCGACGCCTAACGTACCTAGCCCACCTGTAGCTTATCAATAAACCTGGTAATCTGGGCGTGGAGGGAGAGGTTGGTGTAATGGTTGGGTATAAGCCAGCACCCACCATATCGAGCGAGCAGATCGCCCTGCTCTCTGATTCAGACCCATTTCTCCTATTCCCCAAAATCATAGCCTCCCTCTTACCATACGCTGAATCAAATATCAGTGACATAATCCATACAGCCATTAATCGCCGCCAGTTATTCCCCATTCAAAACGTGAAGTCTGAATTCTTGTCGCCAACTGTAACTAGAGATGCGGCTTTTGTACAATGACCAAGAAAATAACAACTTCGCACTTACCAAAGAATTGGATGCAGAGAACATACCTGAGTATGCCATATTATCGCATACCTGGCTGCTCAATAATGACGACGAAGTCACTTTTGACGACTTGGAAAGTGGCAACGCGAGGGACAAACCTGGTTATGCCAAGATTCAATTCTGTGCCGAGAAGGCAACTCTACATGGCTTGAAATACTTTTGGATTGACACATGCTGCATCGATAAAAAGCACAGCGCAGTACTACAGGAGGCTTTAGTGGCCATGTTTTCCTGGTACCGAAATGCCGCTCGATGTTTTGCACACCTTGCTGATGTCTCAGTATCCGAGGCCCCTCAGCTGGATGAAGAAGCATCTTTATTGCCATGGCGGTCTGCCTTTTGTAGCAGCAGATGGTTTACAAGGGGCTGGACACTACAGGAGCTTCTTGCTCCACGATCTGTGGAATTCTTCTCTGCTGAAGGTGTGGCTTTGGGCGACAGAAGATCTCTCGCCCTTCTCATCCATAAGAGTACCGGTATCCCATATTCGGCATTGCAGGGAGTACCTCTGCAACATTTCACCGTGAAACAACGTTTTACATGGGCGGAAAACCGTCAGACTAAGCGAAAAGAAGACATGGCGTATTGTTTGATGGGGATCTTCGATGCCATCATGCCGGTTATATATGGAGAGGGGGAAAGGAGTGCGCTCGAGAGGCTGCGACACGAGATTTTCAGGAAAAAAGACAAGATCGATAGTATCTTATCCAGGTTGCCCATAGCCTCTGAAGCTGCTTTCAATTCGAGACAGAACGAGGATGAGCCACTATGCCTGCCTGATACTCGTTTAGAGCTTCTTGAGAGCATCACCACATGGGTGGACGGCTCCAAGCATGAGAAGTGCATTTATTGGCTGAACGGGATAGCTGGCACTGGAAAGTCCACGATCGGTCGCACTGTATCGAGAATATTCCACGAAAAGGGGAAACTGGGAGGAAGCTTTTTCTTCTCCAAGGGCGGCGGTGATCTCAATCATGCCAACAAGCTGGTCACCACACTTACCAGACATATAGCCGAGAAAATACCATCGGCCAGAGGCCACATAGCTGACGCTATTACAGACCCAGAAGAGATAATACATTCTTCTCTTCGAGACCAATGGAACACTTTGATCATCGGCCCACTATCCAAAATAGTGAGTGATCCTCCGCTCACAGTTCTGCTCGTAATAGATGCGCTGGATGAGTGTGATAGTGAAAAAGACATCCAAGTGATCCTGAGGATTCTGTCTACCGCTAGAATACTGAGCACTATCCGGTTACGCATCTTTATTACAAGCAGGCCCGAGAATCTGATTCGACGAATTGTCCAAAAGATTCCAGAAGAGGAGCGTGAAGTTTTTGAACTGCACGATATATCTCCCGAGTTAGTAGAAAGAGATCTCAACATCTATTTCGAAAACAGCTTCACAGATATTCGAGATGAGCGTGGTTATCCCGACAATTGGCCTGGGATGCAAATCATAAAACGCCTGACTGAGATCTCCGGTGGTCTTTTTATCTGGGCTTCGACTGCATGTCGGTTCATCCGCGAAGGCCGGCGGCTTGCGAAGAGGCGGATTGAGACCCTCATTAAGGGGTATCGCTCGGGAGCTGGCCCAGAGAAGCAGTTGGATCGAATCTACACCGCGGTTCTTGATAACTCTATCCCAAAGGGTATTGATGAGCAGGAAAGAGAAGAGATTTACTCGACTTTACAAAATATCCTAGGGAGCATCGTCACACTCTACTCCCCATTATCCCAAGAATCACTCGCCCTACTCTTAAACATACCTCTTGATGATATCAGAGAGACATTAAACGATTTCCATACGATTCTCAATATTACCAATGACACAGATCGACCTATCAGCTTACATCATCCAACGTTTCGTGACTTTCTTCTAGACAGGAACCGCTGCAATAATGATAATCTCTGGGTAGATGAGAGGCCAGCACATCATCTACTAGCTCAATCCTGTCTGGAGGTTATGTCAAAAATGCTTAAAAGAGACATTTGTGGGGTAGGATCTCCAGGGACTCTACTCACAAATATTGATGCTGGGAGGATAAGGAAATGCATTCCGCCTCATCTTGAATATGCATGCCTCTATTGGGTTGACCATTTGCGACAAAGTGGTGTCAAGCTTAGTGATGATGACCCAGTCTGTCGCTTCTTCAAGAGCCACTTCCTTTACTGGTTAGAAGCCATAAATTTAATGGGAAAGACTATTGAAATGAGCGCCATTATTAGGCTATATCACTCCCTCCTCGCGGTATGTTGCTGACTTTCCTTTGGGTACTATAAACAAGAACATTCCAGACACCAAATTGTTAACATATCAAATACCTTATAGACTGATATGAATGAACGTCAAATGCCTTTTGTCAAAGACGCCAGACGTTTCATCTTTGCATTTCAGAATGTGATAAAGCAGGCGCCTCTTCAAATCTATTCATCGGCTCTTGCTTTTATCCCGCAAACAAATGAATTGAAACACCATTTTCGGCCGCAAATTCATTCATGGATAAAAAATATTCAAATTGCGGAAGCTGATATCCCAGAGGCCAAAGATGAGTTCAATTACGTTAGTGATCTCGCCTTCACCCCAGATAGCCGGCACCTCGTCTCAGGGTCCAACTTTCCAGCCGCCAGAACGTGGGATATCAAGACGAAATCTAGACTTCGCAAATTCGAGGGTGCAAAAGAAAAAATAAGTTCTGTCGCCGTCTCGCCTGATGGACGGATTATAGCCGCAGGTTCAGATGATTTCAATATCTTCCTTTGGGACTTTCAGACATCCACCTTGCTGTACAAATTGGAAGCTCATGTGGGCTGGATCAACTCAGTTGCATTCTCGCCTGATGGCAAGCTGCTTCTTTCAGGGTCTATGGATGAGTCCATTATTCTTTGGGATATTGGAACTGGGAGACTACTCAATCGAATTAACGAGTCAAGTGGTGTGAATTCTTTGGCATTTTCCCCCGATGGCTTGTGTGTTGCTACGGGCTCCGTTGACCAAATCATCAGAATTTGGGACTTGAAACACACTCAAGAGGTCCACACAATGTTTGACGGCCACTCAGGATGTATCAATTCTATTCAATTCTCACCTGACGGGAAGGAGATCGTCTCAGGATCAGATGATAAATCGATCAAAATATGGAACATCGCCACTGGCCTCGAACAGAAGACATTGAAGGGACATAAAGAACGAGTCATGGCTGTATCGTTCTTTTATGATATCTATGTTGGTGCTTGCCGGGTTGCATCTGGCTCTGAGGACAAGACTATTATGATTTGGGAAGTGGCAAGTGGAACGACACTAGCTATTCTGAAAGAACACACAAGTGGGATCAACTCTGTTACATTTTCTCCTGACCGGAGCATGCTTGCATCAAGTTCCTTTGACGATGAAGTCCGTCTCTGGGATACAAAGACGTGGGTGTTGATCGGAAAACTTGACGATTACGATGAAGACATTCTCTCTGGAAAGTTGGCAACATGGCGCCCTTACGATCCGAATTCCACAGCGATCGAGTCAATATCACATACTGAGGAGTTCATTGGCCATCCGAACAAAATAACTCGACTGGTGGCTTCACCAAATGGAAGATGGGTTGCTTCAACCTCCCAGATGCTTTGGATCCAAAGTGCCATGATCAAGCTATGGCTGAGAGGGGAAAGGCATTGGGGCCTAAAATGGGTTCTGAACGGCCATTCTGCGGAAGTTAATGACCTTATTTTCTCCCCAGATAGTCGAATACTGGCATCAGTGTCAACAAACGGCAACTTAATCCTTTGGGATACCGAAACAGGAAGAATCTCACACACCTTTAGGCAACACCAAGAAAACGCACCTGTGATATTCTCGTCAGATAGCCAGCTTCTTGCTTCACTCTCATCAGCGACTACGATTGGGCTCTGGAACGCGATTAACGGAACATTGTTGTTATCTCTAAATTTTCATACAGCTACTGTCAAAGGTTTGGTATTCTCCCCAGACAACGACATGATTGCATCGTTTTCAGATGACAGTAATATTGCACTTTGGAATACCACAAAGGCCCAATGTTATGTTCAACCTATAATACTGAGCGGCCACTCTGGTTCAGTCACCGCAGTTGCATTCTCACCTGATGGCAATTTACTATATTCCTGTTCGGAAGACGGCGCAATCCGCCTTTGGAGCCGTTCTGGAGACTCACATGGTATGTTCCCAGGAGGCGCTGAAAATCCGCCCCAGTCTATCGCTGTTCCAGCGGATAATGAGCGGCTGGCATGTTACTGCAGAAATGGAATTGTGGAACTCTGGGACTTGCACCAAAAGTCTCTGAAAGGGTCTCTATTTTTGGGACCTACTATACGCAAATTGTCATTCTCACAAGGTGGCCACTATCTGGAGACAGGCAGAGGGACATGGCATGTCAATGACTTTTTCGCTACTAATTCTTCAAACGCTCCTTCACATTCGAACAACCATCATGGTATAGTTGCAACCCAGGAATGGCTAAGCAGAGATGGGGAGGATATTGTTTGGCTCTATGAAAAGGAGTATCAGGCAGTCGACTTGGTTACAACAGTCAACGGAGTTATATTAGGACACCCATCTGGAGCTATATCTTTTTTTGAGTTTTAATCTAGAATGTTCAAGGTGTTGCGAAATGCAACTTAATCTTAACGTACTAGCTAATTGATTTCCATTCCCGCTTTGATTGCCCAATATTCAAGGACTATGGTTTTTTCATTGGGAAAATCATAACTTAGTCTGTCTATAGTCAAAAATCCTTTGATGCATTTTTTCCAGCAGCTAAGTACTGTTTAACCTGCATGGCTCTCTCACTTAACTATTGACTGATTTAATAACATACTTTCAGTAAGCTCCGTCTTATCCAAAGATACACCTACTATAAACATGGTAAAAGAGTCGGGATAGAAGTAAACATTTCCTGCTAGAGAGGTCTTATCGGGACGAAACAGTTATTCATCTTGGCTTCCTGATCTCACTCGTCATCAACCAGCTGGGTTTTACCCCTCGGGTTACACCCGTGCCCAAGAAACTGGAATGCCTCGATCAGTTGATGGCAGCGTGTTTTCCTTTAACGCCAAACATCTTAGAAGTTGTAAACCTCTCTTTCACTTCCATAGCGATGTAACGGGAAGCTGGGTCACAATCTTCAAGGCTATGCTTGGTGCGGCTGCAGATCTGACCTTTAAAGGTTTTGCGAGACTACAAAAGTCGGATTGTCGGGGTATCAGACATCCATAAACAGTTGAATTATGCTTGTTTGGGCCACGATTTCGTTGGTTCTACCTTTGATCCATACGAACTATATAATGAACTTTATGAACAAGACCCAACTGCCGACGTACAGCACGAGGATGTGTGGAGTGTACTCGACACTTTCCCATTATATAGAAACAAAGCTGCTTCCCTTACAAACAAGAAGGTTTTCATGGCCTCATCGGGCCTCTTTGGCATATGTTCCGATGAAATGCAAGACGGCGATCATTTGATGGTCTCACCGTGGCTTCCTATGCCCGTGTTACTCCGAAAACGAGACGAATATCGCGATGAGAAAGGCCGAAAGTTTGCGAAACTTGTTGATTATACTTGTACGGCAGGGCTATCCCAAGATAATCCTCAAGAGGAGATTTTGGGCTTGATAAAGGAAATGAAGCTCAAGCGTATTCGCATTGGATAACGCTTGCAACACTTAATTGGGGAGGATGTTTAGCTCAGAGGAATATTGGTATTGTTCCCATCTCATCATCATTATCCATGTTGTCTTTTGAGCAAAGAATGTTGTTACCCCCAATCAGGAGGAAGATTTCATCTACCCATAGCCAGCGAGACCTCATGAACTTACATTTGGAAGACCGGGGCTTCCGGGGCTAGCCGATCAATATGCACAACGGTTAATCTGACTTTTTTGGTTTAGTGTGCTGATGCTCAGTTCTTTTTAATCTGGGGCGACCCTTGTATCCGTCAGCAACCGTTGCAATGACACGATACAACTCCAGTTAACTAACCCGAGATAGCTTGACCGATACTTCTCTGACATAGGCTTATGAATTTGGCCCAAGATGATGCCGGATTCACGTACCACTAATGTGTGAATATGTTCAGAGCAAGTATCCTACAGTCCTGCCTAAAATAGTTCCAGGACATCTTAACAAGTATAAATCCCCAGCTCTCCCACTCTTCCTGACTTGAAAGTCAATTACCAGATTGCCCTTTATATCCACCTGAACCTTTAAATCAATCAAAATGCCTGTTGTACCTCCCAATGGACTCATTCTCCTCACCGGCGCCAACGGCTACATCGCCAGCGTAACCGCCAAAGTGCTGACTGACCGTGGCTACAAGGTCCGAGGCACCGTCCGTTCCATCTCCAACTTCAGCTGGATGCCGTCATACTATGGCCCCAACTTCACCCTTGCCGAGGTGCCCGACTTTGCTGCCGACGGTGCTTTCAACGAGGCCGTCAAGGGCGTGGATGGCATCATACACATGGGCGCCAATGTGACCCTCCAGCCTGATCCGACCATTGTCGATGCCGCCATTCAAAGTGTGAACCAGCTGCTCGAGGCAGCATCCAAGGAGCCAAGTGTGAAGCGCGTCGTTTTGACCTCTGCAAGGGCGGCTTGCATCAACGAGATCCCAGGAACCCCTTACAGAATCACGAAAGATACGTGGAATGACGAGGCCATTGAGGAGCTCAAGAAGCCAGCAGATGCGCACTCGCCTCAAGTCCGTGGTATGTTGGTGTATGGTGCTGCAAAGTGCCTGGCGGAGCGCGGCGCGTGGGAATTTGTCCGCAAGAACAAGCCGCACTTTATCTTCAACAGCGTTCTTCCCAACGTCAACTTTGGCAAAGTCGAAGCCATCGAGTATCTCGGCTTCAAAGGCAGTGGCTGCTTCGTCAATGCACTAGACAAGGGTATACCCTTCGGGCCTGTCTTGATCCCTCATCAACTGTATGTCAACGTGCAGGACACAGCTCTGTTGCATTTAGGTGCCTTGACCCTGGAGGATGTGCAGAACGAGCGGCTCATGGCTATGGCGGGGACATTTTCCTGGAATGAGATTATTGGGATCCTCCGTCGACGGTTCCCGGAGCGCAAAAACATGGTTGTCCCGGGCGAGGAGAAAACCCTAGATATCGGTGAGGTAGACAATGGCCGTGCAGCCGATGTGTTGCAGCAGATGGGACAGGACGGGTTCAGAAGTCTAGAAGACACACTTGTGGAGAATATGGAGTGTGTCATCGCGGCAGATTCTCTGAAGGTAGCGAGAAATGGCACGGATGATGTTATCGATATGATTTTCAAAGGAGCTGGGCAGTCATAAGACTGGGGAAAGGTCATTACCTAGATAAAGTGAAGTTGAGGCAACAGGAATCCGCCGTCGGGTTAGTCTTTCAGGGCTGTCTATCCAGGGCTTGAAATCTATTGTACGAATCTTCACATGGGTCTCAAAACATGCAATGTTAATAAGCTGATTCAGGTTTCAATCGGAGATATTTCCAAAGCCCGTACTTCTTGGCTCCTAGCCAGCATCCTCTAACATCGAACAGGATGAGACTTTGCTTGAAAAATATCCAGCTCTTCCTGCCCTACTTCCACGATTCAAGCTTGTCTGACAATAGGCTTTTCATGTGCAGGGATGTTCGGATACGACATTATTCATATCCGTTGGAGGCTTAATAAGTGTTCAAGTTATGCTAGTAGATGGGATTACCTTCCGATGCTTTGGAAGTACAACTTAGTATACTTTCAAACGCGACTTATGGTATGAAATGGAGAGCGGTTCGAGGTGGGGGTTTGTGGCAAATATACCCCAAGTGAGGTCACATGGCTCCCTGGGCGGTCCTATTCAAACTACCTCTACCTTGATAAGCGAAGCCTATGCAACATCGTGATGGTAGTTCGTCAAGGGCAATGTCAAAAGAGTACTCTCTCGAGTTATTCTGAACTAGCATATCATCTTGGTTGAAAGGTTGAACTAGGTTAGTAAATGGAAAAACGGATAGCTGGGTACAAGTATTGTTATTGCGCCATGAGAATCATATTGTCTTGTCATTTGAGGTACATGGCAAAGCCGGGGGTCCAATTCAGATTTGACTGTTGACGGCCAGCTTCATAAAATACAAAGACTTGGAATGGCCACCACACTTTGCTCACTTCTTCCCGGAGTCCTACCAGAACAACCTTGTCAACCCAATATCTAGTCATGTTAGCGGTGCAAAAGCTGTGGTTGGTGTTGAAAGCCAAAATACATTGTTCGCTCCGCCTATGGACATGGTCTTAGGCTGAGGCTCTAGTGATGTGTCTGCTCCATACTTCTGGAGAAAAGTGCCGTCTCTCGATGGGAAAAGCCCGGCGCGCACATCAGCTCCTGATACCCAGCTCCTATCCTTGCGATAGTATCCATAACTGCACCCGCAAGTGACGGTGGACAGCTTGGCGTCATACTCATCCTACAAGCTAGGTTCTGCTCCTTTCGGTGGCGGTTTAGGCGGAGGGTTGATTGGAAAGCAGGCGCCGTACACATCACATTCGGGATTGGGTCGTTGGAAGCCATGGTTCTTCTCTGGCGTACGTGTAGCAGTTGATACGATGAGGTAGAAACAAATAGAAACAATCTTTATGGGTAGATAAAGACGGCTCCCAAGGCATTGAGTGACATTAAATATATCTTGTCGGTGGATGAAGCACTTGTTTTTCACTTTCCCATTTCCTTACTTTTTTCTTCTTCTTTTTTTCCTTTTCGGAGGCGGGTTTTGTTCCTCATTGAATCCTGCTTCCACCCAGGCCTCATGACTACCAACGTGAAGTGGTGTGAGACTTGAACACGGTATTGGCTCTCAGATAAAATCTCTCATCACAACAAAACCCTTGTGGTAGGCGTGACAGGAATCCGATTGGCGATTTGCATCAATCATCAGAGCTGATGCGAAGCAGTCAAGGGAACTTTCGCAGCCCCAGGAGCAAGAAGGTGAAACTAAATTTGCCTCATCGGCCCAATAACGGGCTGATAGCTATGGTGATGGTTGAGTGGAATTACACTTTTTGGTCTCCTCATTCTGAGCATCCAGCAAGGCAGATCCTCTGACGGCTCCAACCTAAAATCGATGCGCCAAGTCAAAGCACAAAGCACGCTGCATCTACGACGTATCACTATCCCATAGGCCAGTTTTAAAGCTTACGATACTCCTTGATTATTTTGTATAATAGGCTAGATAACACAACGCCTCGGACAGTTTCTCATCACTGCCTGAAAGATCGCTCTGCATAAAGGAGGTAAAGGAATAGTCATCTACCCCGCACTTTGTCAATTGTAAAAGCAATTAGCCTCTTTAAAAGTATTACCTAACCATTTTAGCGGTACAAAGTTATGGGTAGCTGAAGGAGCCGTACTAGGATACGAATAAATACCTACTACTCAAATAGGGGGAGGAGAGCAACTTCCACCGGAGCAATCCTGGTTCAGAACCACAGACCCTGGAAATCGTTGAGACATGCCTATAGCACTATTTCCGTTTCAATATTGTGTTCTGCGAGCTTAGGGATAGGACGATCGACCGTTGAAGGGGAGTAACTGGGTCTACAGTGTTTCCGGTGAGGAGCATGGGCTCAGACGTATTGGCTCCCAGAGGGGTGTATAGTTATTAGCGGAGATGTAAATGGACAGAACCATGCAATGAAGGTAAAATACGTACCATCTATGTGCCAACTTGGGCTTATCGTCCAGCCGTTGCATGGCAGCCGTAGCTCTGTCAAGTACCGTCCTATGACCCAGCTTCGCTTTGTAGTAACTCGGCAAAGTCGAGAAACTCCTCATCTATCAAATCCGAAATTGTGCTGGTATCAGACAGATGATAGCGGCGGCTATTTCGTTCTCCCATTGAGATTGATCATGGAATGAAAGGTCAAACGCTAACTCGGGGTCACAACGCCTGAGCTACCCATCTCGGAACGACAGACCAGATTGTTTCCGAATGGCCATTGCCGTTCCGTTCCCATCGGCGAGTTCAACAAGAAGGCGGTCCAACAATGGGAATGTATCGATTGGGTTATAAACCACCTCCCCGGTAAATCGCCTCAGATCCGAGCTGGTGACAACGTCGGCGGAATGTTCTGACGTGGAGGAAACTGGCAGAGGACTGATGTCTAGAGATTGTATGAGGTGGAATCGAGCACGTGTTTTTTCAATGCTATCTTCCCGGAATGCGCATGCCGATGAATTGGAGCATGTTCGAAAGAAATATTCCAAGATGTCGTCGGATTGGCCGACGGGGACATCCCATTTGCTGCACAAGTACACATCAGTGTAAACGACCGCGTCGAGACCGATCCGGGAAACTCGGTCGGGGTACAAATGCGCAAATAGTTGACCCAGGGCAATTCCATAAGATGCTCCATAGTAAAGAAGCTTTTCTCTGCCGACCTTCCATTTCGTTCGAGCCAGAATAGCACTTGCCTCCGAGGTTGACGAACGCTTGTATTGTGAATGCCAGCGGAGTTCCTTGGTAGGCAGTTTAAGGAGGGATCGAGCCGTTTTTTCGCGCTATTCTCCGTGTCTTCCCACCATCGACAGCATGTCCTCGGCCACAGGGGCCGAATTTATATGATAGGCGATGCTTGTATTGCGGTTAACAGCCCTGTCAATGCACGACTGGGCGATGGACTGTCCCCTGGCCAACTTGCTTGCAAAGGATATGTCTCCAGACGCCAGAGCTCCTTCTGCCGCTGCTGTTATTTGCTAATACTGACGAGACAGGCACTCGGCGAAACATTCCGGCTTGGGGATGGTGTATCTAACCCCTTGTGGGTCGAAGCCGATGATGTTAAAGAAGAGGCCACCCTCCTCGTCCGAGTCTACAATGGTTTGTAGCTGCTCTGCTATCCTCACGGCATGCATAATGCCCGAATCCGATGGACCACCTGGGGAGCGCGCGGGTGTGTGAGTCTAGAAGAACACTAATAGAAATAGGGTGGGTGGTGGATAGTTTTCTCACCGGGGTTTACCAGAATCGCGCCTCCGTATCGCGCGTCAATGACTTGGACCTTTGCGGGGCGTCGTATGACAGCGATGGCGACGTTCTCAGACCCTTCTGCCCTCCAGTCCATGGGGACTTGGAGCCGGGCACATTGGAACCCATCGTAACGATGGCGGTACACCAGCGAGGGCGACGGGACGATCTGCGCGGTCGGTTAGGCAAGGCAAAGAAGAGCATTCGGCGAGGAGAACCCACATCAGACCAGACGGAGGAGGAGAGCTTAGGAGCCGATTGAGACGAGCAGGGCAAATTCTGGCGAAGGCCATCGATCCACGCGTGAGGGAAGCGAGTCTCGAGGCAGAGGAGCCCATAAGAGCAAGTGCACACCAAAGCTCGATCATCGTGGACGCATATTTGAAGGCAGACAGCGGCTAGATTGAAGGAAAAGCGCCGATGCAAAAGATAATGCAGTATCCAGCCTCATCTCTGGGCATCCTGCTTTGGTTGCAATGGGGCAGGCGGAGGATTGGCAAAACGCGAATTGCCGGCAGTGAGTGAGACAGTTGAGGTGGCAGCTTCAAGGGCGAAAACAGGGAGGACGCGCCAGCGTGTTGTTGCATGTATTAGCGCCTTCACAACGTCCGCAGTATCTATTGCTACCTAATCTCTTATAACTATTAAACTACTAAAATTATATTCAATATCTAGGAAATCCCCCCTCCCTGTACAGCACTCTTCTATATGCAAGGTACCTAATACCTCGACTGATATAAGGTGCTTGCACAAGGCAGTCGCATAAGTAAATAAGACATAATTATTCGTTTTGGAGATAGCACATAGTACCACCACCTCGTGGCTGGCCTAAAGGCCGTTGGGCTTCATCTTACTCCTCCTCATCTTATCGGGATTGAAATGTTCTGGCCCAAAGGCCTTTTTGGGCTTCTTCATCCTACCACACCTCAACTCATTCAGGAATAAAACATTTTTACCTAACTTTGGCGTGGGAACACCTCACTCCTACCCTGCAGCCCTGCACGCATGCAAATCGCCATGCGCCGGCTCCAAGAAACGCCCATAATGCCCGGGTTCTTACCCAATCTAGCTCTAGAAAATTACTCGAGTCGCAATTCTAGTCAATTATCGCTCTTGTTTTTTTTTTCCCTTTTTGGCAGGCTGTCATCCATCATGTATGAGATGCATGTGAATGAGAGCAGATTGACCCCCAGCAGGTGTAAAGCACCTGCTTTGCACAGGTCCTTCTCTAATTTTGGACAAGAGAAGCCTACCCTATAACTATCATAACTTTTAAGTAAAAGAGCGTGTTCTCTTTGATAAAAGGACTTAGCAAGTTTATTTAATGATAACTGAATTTATGGAAAGAAAACTTAATTGGAAAGGGTTTCTTAGATTGGCGAGTAATTAATACATTGCATGTAGTTGGTTCGATTGAATTCTTTGGAAGAGCATAATATCCAACTCAAGCATTATCTGACTGCTTGATGCACAACGGCTATTCCGCCCAAAACAGATTAGTGCTGACGCATAATGTAATCTTGGAGAAGCTAAGCTTTTTTAAGTAGTAAAATACTGACTAATCATGCTCTGATACTGTATTTCTAAATTGTTGTCGTGGATCCCTTCTGAACTGGGAAAGGTTTCTGATCTTCACGGTATCGTCGGGCTGTGGGGCGCAACGATTAGCCACCATCGAGCCACCGTCTGTCTGCCTCTTGCTTCAGCCCTCCATATCTTCATATGCACTTGATGCTGATGAACCAGGCTCAAGTAATGTTCAATAGCAACAGCTAGATTGTTGTATCTGAGCCTTTCACTGTATTCATTTTTTCACTGAGGAGACATTGCATTTGTCACTATGACCTCTGTCACGGGCAGACAGCAATCTCACAGAGACAGCAATCCGAAGGGTCAGGGGAAGGACCGCAAGAAACCTCTTACGCGAAGCAGAACAGGGTGTGCGTCATGCAGACAGCTTCACCAGAAATGCGACGAACAGCGGCCCGTCTGGTAGGTGCTTATCCGCTCTTGTGGCACATGGCCGTATCCTGAGGTGGTAATGTGCAGTGTAACCCCGGTTTCACGTGGCTCACTGATCGTTTCCTATGGTAGCTCCAACTGTGTGGTAACAATGAGACCATGTATCTATCCTCCTCCATCGATCCCTCTAAACGAAAGGAAGTTGATTACGAAATCGAGAACTCTCCCTGGCCAACATGCGCCTTGGCATGTAGCTGGAGACCGCCTCAATCGCGTTGTGACGGCGATTGCACCTATTTATGGACCTCTTGGTGCACCGCTTGACCCGTTTGAGTCTTTAGCTTTGCAAATGCCGTTCAAGTCTGCGGATCTGCTCTATTACTGTAACTAGCTGTGGCGGAGTTTCACCCGTAACCTGGTAGCTGACACATCTTATGGCAGTTGTAAAGTGCGGCGAGTACTTGTCTCCGTCTTCTTCCAAGCACATGTGGGTTAAGCCACCCCCCCCATTCTCATTGCCGAGGAAGCTAACGACTATTATCTAGTGTCGGCACTGTCGGCCATGACAGTAGTGCATTACGCAATACCTTGCTCGTTGCTAGTCTACACTACTCATGGAGTAGTGGTAGCATGCAACTCTTCACACCAACATATCTTTTACACAAGGTTGAGAGCTTGAATGAAATCAACAGCTGGATGCGAGATATACATAAAAGGCAAACGTCAAACAAAATTATCCAGAGTATTACAACACACTGCATTGTAGAGGTACCATTTTCCATCCCAGCCTTTTTGTTGAGGTCTATACTAACTCGAGTATGGTAGGCAGCTTTGGGAAATTTTGCTCTAGCACAGGTACACTTGAAAGGATTGATGAGCTATATAGGCTCAATAGCACTCGAGGTTTGTAGGCCGGCTCGAATTGAAGAAGAACTGACTAATCGATATGTATTGGTGTAAGTAAGGCGTGATGAGTTGCTGCAGAACGGCCCCGCTGATAGCACCCCCGATAGAATTATGATCTTTGTCAATGGCCTTTCCACTCGCGTCACCGATGTTACGCCAGTAAACCCACAGGATAGTACAGCAATCTACTCCATGATTCGGAAAGGCCACAGGGAAGAGCACTCAGGGCTCGAGAATCGATTGAAGGCGCTATTGATGATGCCCTACTTTTTCTCAGTCCCGCAACCTGGAGTATCTCTGGGGCTCATTGATGCCAGAGACTTCGTCGATAGATTGTCTGAGTTTACCAAGAAATCAGAAGCGAGACTTTTCCCTGCAGAAGATGGGAAACTAAACGACTTTTGGATTGAAGGAACTGCGACCACTCTGTTTTTGCTCTTATTTGAAACCCATATGGCATCTATCATCGCGATGAGGGGTCAGAGTTCGCTCGATTCATATGAAAGGTCACCTCTCAAGTCTGCGTGGTCCCCCTTGGTGGCTGGCGCCGCGCTCTATATGGGTTGCATCCTCGCTCTCTGGGACCTCCATGCTGCAAGGGATGCCAATTTGCAACGATACCTAGTCCGCCTCATCAGAGAGGACGTGTGCAAGACGATGACATGGTTTTGTGAGTGGAATGAGCAACACCAACAGTTGTGGTTCTGGAAAGTCTTTGTTGCGGCAATGAGCTTTGCCGTTCGCCCAACTGCAGGCGATGAGGATGACTTGGTCTCACTGCGCCAGGAAATGAATAGCTATATCAGGTATTGGAGCAATGTGACTGGGATCACAACTTGGACAGAGGCTCGCGCTGCGTTGGAGAACGTTTCATGGCCCAACTACCTGTACGCAGAAGACGAGGCGCGTGGTGTATGGACTGACGCCATTAAGCAAGACTGAATTTGAGTCTGAGAACGTACGAAGACAGCCTATGGTTCATTAATCCTTCTTATTCTCCCGATGTCCTAATGATTATAGAAACACTAGACGCACTTAGACCTGACTCTACACTTTGACTTCACCTACGATGTGCTCTTTATGTGGCACCCTGTCAATGGCAACAAGCCTTGATGTAGATTCTTGTGCATTCTTGTTACGGAGTGCCTTCCACTCACCAAACTTAGGTATCCGCGAGTTTATGAGCCAATTCATCAATTTCTCTCTCTCTTCGAAAGAGTAATAGCAGAACATTGCTATGCACCTGTTCACCCCGATCAATCGCTTTGTAAAACGCACCATATACCTCTGAGTCGGGTTGCAGTCCCACTTGCTTGATAAGCGGAGCATCTGATGGCATGAAGGTCAGGAATTGACACCCTTGGGAGCATCGACGAGAATCAATGAACAGACCTTTAAGAGGTTCCATGGTCAATTCCTGATCGGTGTGGTTGAACGAGCAGACCGAGACACGCTCATAGGCTTGTTGATCAGCAAGTGGCTTATACACCAGAGGTAGGAAACTGGGTGGGTTGATCGTTGAAAGGTTGGAAAGTCATCGAAACTTACCTCGGTGTCTCGTTGCCCTCAAGATTC
This sequence comes from Clonostachys rosea, assembly GCA_026958235.1. Taxonomy (NCBI): domain Eukaryota; kingdom Fungi; phylum Ascomycota; class Sordariomycetes; order Hypocreales; family Bionectriaceae; genus Clonostachys; species Clonostachys rosea. The sequence goes on from CP110206.1 coordinate 637,337, forward strand.
CACCCGACAGGTTTTCCATCATGTCTCCCATTTTGCATCCTCCATACCATAGGTTTTCAGCCATAGTATGTCTTACTAGGCATCTTAATATAGTTACCGAGTATGGACAGCAGCAATGACATTGAGTAAGTAGGATGCATATGGGCTAGTTGTGCCAATCGTATAATTAGATAGGTATAGTAACATCTATTATGAGTATGTCATTGCAAAGCCCCACGACATTGGCCTCGAGTCCTAGGACCAAGCCCAAATATGTGACCTCAGAATGTCGATCGACTCCTTTTTACTGGTGCTTAAGATATTTTTGCTCGGATTCCACGGCAAGATATCACTTGGTTGTTTCGTGTTTGGATAAAATCTCAGACTGTAACAGTGACATTCATCGCCCGTGGCTTGGCGTGCTGACGCATTTTTATTAGCGATCTACACGGCATGAATCTCAGCCATGGTCAACATGTCATTTTAGTTTCAGCATTTCGGTATCGGTTTCGGGCCCGGTCTTTAGCGCATTTGGATCTCCCCGATATCATTCAACCGCTGCCCAGTCTCTGCATGCATGTCCTCGAGAACTTTTTGCTTTATGACTCTGGGCCAAGACGACTTCCGTATTGACCCAAATTCTCCGAAACCAGACTGTTTCTACTGTCCTTCTACTGTCCACCATGACCGCCGCCAACAGCCTCCCCGATCCGCCCTCACCGGACAAGATCAATCTGGCCATTGCAGAGCTTGTACTCTATGCTGTTCTCTTCATCCCTGTCATCTGGATCACCTGGAAACATGGAAAGGCGGGCATGACTTGCTGGCCAATATTTGTGTCATACTTTCTACTCAAGTTTGTCTCCGATGCATACCAAATCGCCAAGCGCAACGAGCCCGAGATTCCCAATGTGGTCATCATCATGACCAGCGCCGGGAGCATTGCCTGCCTGTCGCTAACGATAATTGGAATGATTTATGAAGTGTAAGTCTGAAGCTCATCCAGGGTGAACTGAACATGCCACTAATCGAGAGCGTTTCCTTTAGAAACATGATACTCCCACTGCCCCCCAAACGCTGGGTCGAGAAAATAATACTTGGCGTAACTCATCTCGCCGTCACCGCCGGCATTACGTTGTCCACATATGGAGGAGCGCCCAAGGCCGGAGCTCCAGGTGGCGTTCTGTCACAGACCCTGAACCAGGTCGGAACCTGCTTGATACTTTTCGTCATGCTCTTCGGCGTGGGATGGTGGCTCTGGTCAACTGGGAGACGGGTGATGGGTATGAAGACGCACCCAAACTTCCAGGTTGCGAATAACTTGCATCTTGCGGCGTGCGCAGCATTCCCCTTTCAGCTCGTTCGGCTTGGATACGCCTTGACCTACTCATTCACCCCATACTCGAGCCTAGATCCCTTCTCTGGCACTTTCGCTACTAGACTGGTGCTGATGTTTGGTATGCAAATGATTGTGGCCATAGTTGTCACGGTAGGCGGCTGGTTTAGTATTGGTGCGGTGCCAAATTCTCCTCCAGCCGATAGGAGCCAGGAGTTTTCCAATCTCACCGAATCAAGGGTGTAAAGACCAAGGTCATTGGAGATAGTACTCTAGGTACGGTTGGAACTAAGAATAGTCAAGGTCTTTTTTGGAGTAAAGTTGGGAATTGGTATATGAGGTTATTAAAATTCTAGTTAGGTGGTTGTTGGAATTAGTCTATAATAAGAGAGCGTGTTTATTTGCTCTTCTCCCAAATCTCCACCCTTCAACATCACCTTGAATCTAGGCTCAGCGGTCATTGTGGTTTAAACCGAGTGGTGTCATTCTGATTGCGCGCGTAGACTATCAACGAGATCAATCTACCCCTTGTCTCATAATTAAGTATCAAGTTTAATACGAGAAATTCCACATATGCCGACGGCAGCAACGCGTGTACAGTAATCAAAGGGGTAGCCCCATAAGGCTGTATTTTGCGTCTTCGTTACGACGAATGGGCAGTTGAGCTCGGTTTCGCTTCGGTTTTCAGCACCAAATTTATAACGCGCTAATCAAGGTGCATCCGAGACCGAAACACAGCCTTAGTGTGATCTACTCTGCCGCAAGCACATCCACAAAACCTCAAGATTAGCATTGAGAGACTAGGGTTCGATAAAGATACAAATTCAGTACTTAATCTGTGAGAAACCCGTGTTCTAAGTCATTTCCTCATCAACTCACAGCTTCAATCGAATACTCAGCTTATTCAACCATCAAACCGGTCATCGACTTTTCATTTCCTTCTCGCAAAAGGCCTCCAAATCTTCACATAATCGTCTCCTCTCCGCAATATCCAAAAATGTCTGGAATCTTCAGCAACCGCCTCAAGCTCCCGCTCCATCTCGTAGAGCTGTTCTTGATCATTGCAGTCCTGATCTTGTCAGTTGTGCGAATGCTGAAGCAGCCTGCGAATGCCCCAAGAGGACGATCTAATACAATGGCACTGGGAATGGTAAGAACTGCCCTAGTCAATAGCTGTGATTTCGGCTAATAGGTTTGGTATCAGAGTGCAAAGTCCCTCGTTATTTTGTTGTACCAGCTATTATCGGAACACGTGCACGCGTTCAAAAAGTGGTCCAGCCTCAAAGCCTACGTTATTCTGAACGCGCTTGAGATTGTTTTCTGGGGCGCAGTGGTATTCATGATGATACAAGCAAATATCAAATTCTGCGAGGGCTTCACCTGTACGCTGAGCTGGGTTGTGTGCGTTCTCGGCATAATCATGAGGTACGTCAGAGAATAAGTATCCCCAGGCGATACCTGGCTAATTCGAATTTCAATCTAGCATGATCGCAGCCTACTTGACTATTATTACCTGGTTGGACTTCAGGCACTTCCGTGCAAGCGGAACTCACCGCGGTCGACACCCTCAAGCAAACCATACAAAGGTGCCGTCAACTGATAGCATTGTGATGAATGAAGAATTGCTGCATGAGCGACGATATGCGCATCCCCAGGTGTCCCCTCCAGTCTATCAGTCAGGGGGTGGCTATCAGTTTAGAGACGCCTACGCTTCTCGCTCGCCGTCCCCGTGGCGGCAGAGTGATTAAACGGGAGTCCTGCAATTGACAAGGCATGGGTAACAATGATATCCAAAGAGCATCCGGGAGAATATAGAGAGGATATTGCGGGGAGTTCGGGCATATAACATCAGGACATAGAAGCGAGGAACGAAGGTATAAACTGAAGTGAACTATTTAGACATTTAACAAGATTTCATTTGTATTATCCTGACATTTTACATAAGTTACTCATACTTATTTTCCCTAGCCAATAAGAAAACAGACTAATATCTTATTTAACCAGTAAGAACTTAAAAGATATGAAAAGTGTAACGTGGTGCGGCTCTAGCCAAGTGGCCTTGTGTCTTATACGGCTTTGGAGTACTGTCGTGACAATAGCTCGTTGCTAGGTAGAGTCTTCGGCTATTCACTGTTTGCTACTTTTGTCATAGCACAAACATAAGCTCAGATATTGAATAGCCGGACGTGCGCAAACGCCGCTACGCCTATACCTATGGTTCACACCCTGGAACGGTATGAGATTGACCAATGTACAAATGGCGAGGGGTGGGAGACAGTGTTGATGGGTCCCAGCTCATCACCTCAAGTATCTGTACCTGGTTTATCGTCAGCTTAGGCGTGTCTGCTCCACGGAAACCTCGTGGTAGAGAGTGTGGAACTAAACGGATGTACACCATTTCTGCGATTTATATAGATATCGATGATCCAGAACAAGTGGTCTCTGCTAACCAGAAAGTTGATTGCTGGGCTCGCTATGAAATCGGTGGCAGCGGTAACAGACGTCGAGAAGACAAGGATACGAAACACATGCCCGTGGCCTGCTAGTCTTCATTTTCCTGATATGATTGGGGACGGATCAAAGTCTAACTTGATTATTCCCAGACCGCAACCTGGTATCCAGCAAGGGTAAGATTGGTAAGCATGTAAGCAATCATCAGTGCACGTCACGGTTTTAGTTTGGTAGAATGTAGAATGTGGGGAAATACTTAAGCTGGTGCTTAGTTCTGGTGTCTTCCAGAGTTATAAGTTTTCCTCCAATTTTTTTTAAGAGGCATCTACTTTGATCAATTATTTGCATCTCTCCAATTGGAATACCAGTACCTTCAAATGTCGGCCGAGTCAGATAGGATTCTCGCGCAGCTGCAGTCTGTTGGCGCAGAGTTCCGTGAGAAGCAGCCGGGGGCCCGGGAGCAACTCATCAAACTCAGTCGTGAATTAATATCCAGCCTCGAGCTGCCTAGTGAAGCCATTCAGCGAATTGGTTGGGCAGAGGTAATTCCATCCCGCACCATTGCACTGCAAATCAAGCAGCTCCATTCCTAAAATACGCGGTGCTGATCGATCGTTGCCTGTAGCCTGCTCGGGCGGCTCACTGCCGCATTGCTGTTGATCTGAAGATCCCTGAGCATCTCAAGGAGAGTGGCACGGCCGGGATAAGTGCGCAGGCCCTGGCGGCCAAGATTGGCGCTGACGATGTGTTGATAGGTAAGCTCAACTGCATATCCAGGCAATTGGGTCAATTTTGACAATATCAAGCTCGAACTATGAGGCACTTGTCTGCCATGAACATTGTAGCCGAGAAAGGCGTTGACACATATGTCGCCACGGGTCTTAGCAACGCCCTGACAGATCCTAAGTACAGAGATGGTATCATCTATACGTATGTCAAGAGCTCTTTCATGTTACACGTATTTTTCTAACGATCTGTGCGAAGATACGATGTGGCTGGCCCATCTTTCCGCGCTCTGCCCGAGTATTTGAAGAAGACCTCATACGCTCTCCCTACCGAATTGACCAACGGACCCTTCCAGCATGCCCATAAGACAGATCTGCCTTTCTTCGCCTGGTTGGACCAGAACCCACCGTATCTGGAAAAGTTTAACAACTACATGTCAGCTTACCGCGCGGGGAAGCCATCCTGGCTCGATCCCGGCTTCTACCCAATCCAAGAGCGTCTCGTCAATGGCTTTGAACCAACATATAGCGATGTCATGCTCGTAGACGTTGGGGGAGGTCTAGGTCATGATCTCAGGGAGCTGAAGGAGAAGCATCCGAGTTTACCTGGGAGGCTCGTCCTGCAAGACAGACCCGAGGTCATATCCTCGTTGGCCAGTACCGGTGAAACTGTCTTTGACCCCACGTCCCACGATTTCTTCACAGAGCAGCCAGTCAAAAATGCGCGAACATACTACCTTCATTCTGTCCTTCACGATTGGGGAGACGATGACTGCATAAAGATCCTGCAGCAACTGAAGCCTGCGATGAAGGCAGGGTACTCGCAATTGCTGATCAATGAACTGGTTGTCCCGGGTCAGAACGCGCCATGGTCTGTCACTTCTATGGACCAGCTCGTTTTTGTGCTCGGCGCTATGAGAGAGCGTACCGAGGCAGACTGGAAGAGTATTTTGGGGCGCGCAGGATTCCATAATATCCAGGTTCATAGCTTTGCCATGGGATCGGAGGTCATTATTGAGGCAGAGCTGGCATAGGAGGTCCAAAATGGATGTACAGAGCCTTTTCTAGATCATATGAGCCACGGTTATACCGTCGTCCGAGGCCATGGGCTAGGAAGGCCAAACTGTACAATTTCATCTACAAAGCCTGTTCCTAGAATAAAAAGTTTTGTTGAATAGTATCCAATGTCCCATACGCTTAAGATCTCCGGCGTTTCGTGCAAGATGTGAGCGCACCGTGCTTTCTCTGGTGCCGAGAAAAAATAGCGTTGGCAATTCCCTCTACAGCACCAGGACGTCCTCCAAGTAAACATAGCCGATGATACCGCTATCTCATTTTCCAAAAGCGGATTTCGGTCGGCGTTCACCAAGTAGATAGCCCAGGGATTATCCCTGCGCCCCGACAAACAAACCAAGGGTCGCGTGTTGATGCGAGGATGATCACTAAGCCATGGGATGACTAGGTGGTCCTTTTCGGTCCCTCTCGAACATCGAGACTCGGTGTAGGTTTGCTATGAATTTCGAAAGAAAAAAATGTGACTTTAGCTGCCTGCGCTTTTTGCCAGCGATAAAAGTTCTGGGTATTTTTTTTTTGAATTACAAACCGCGGCTTCGTGCCCGACGATAGAAGTCGATGAATTCGCTGCTTGTTATTGCCTTTAGATGGAGACGACAAGAAACTGCCTAGCATACCTTGTCTTTTGGCATAGCCGATACGCCTTGGTCACTGGGTGGGAGCGAATAAAGCAAATACTGAGTCAGCCACGATAGCCAAATACTTCTCTCTCACCGCTACGACCAGTCCTGCAATTCTCGGATGCTAGACCTGGCCTGTTGAAGTGGTAGCAGCCTTCATATGCAGCTTCGTGTTAGTCTTCTTTAATCAGCCTACTCCGGCGGCGCTTAGTGAGGGATGTGCACGTGGATGCACTGTGCTCGTTGCTCATGCTGGAGGCGTATAAAGTATGTGGTTTGTTCAATGTTGATTCGTTGCAACGAGTCGTGATGCTGCAGGTTGATTAACACATTGCGAGCTCCGGCCTCATAACCTGCTAAACAAATGTTTGTGAGGATGAAAAAGCTTCGTTGGTTGATTAAAGTGAAGTCATCTGAGGACCAATTGTACACGTTTTATCAAGTATTTGACACAGGGGGCAGTTACGTATGTGTAGGGGAAGCTAATTGATGTCGAGCCCTATCTTCGAATCTCTTACTGTGTTCTCTTTCATTGTGTGTTTAAAGGGCAAGAAGCATTTCTATTGAAGCTAACTTATGTAAAGCCCTGATCCCTTCCACCTCCATTGCTCTCTTCGTCGGGCTGCCCTACTTTATATTTGTAAGGCGAGCGAAGGAAGCCAGGTGAAAGTGGGTAAGCTTAATATCCATTCGACGAGCGGCTTGTCCTGATGCCGAGTGAGTTATCATTATGGAGATTTACAGAGATTTTATTCTGTATGACTAAAGCCTTAGGCTAGAAAAGCCTATTTTTACCTTTTGGTTTCATTATATTGAGATATTGGGTCTGGCATCTTCTGTTTTAACTCTATACTTAAACTCTCTTCCGATGAAAGGATTTTCTTTCCATCTTGTATAATGTTTTCTTTAAAAGAGATAAATCTAGAAAGGCCAAGTTTAAGACGAAAGTAAATAATTAGATTTATTACATAGTTTAATATTAGATATAATATTCTAGGCTCGTGTGGGAGAGTTTAAAAAAAATACAAATGTGCTCTGCCCAGACAGATTCAAAACATCCCATCTTTCACACTTAATCCGCATAACCCTTAAATACGGGCTTAAAATTCAATCATCTTTACTTCAAACCGGAAGTTACAGAATCTTGAGCTTAGTATGAGGTGTGTTGGGTCTCCTGAATATCCTCTCCTTGCAACTGAACGTCTTGAGCTCTTCTGGTAGCTCTAGGAATTCAAAGCTCAGAATAATCAGGGTAACGACAATACGAAACTCCATATAAGCCAGTTTTCGTCCTGTTGATAGCTTAGTATTCTATACCTAATACCTCCGGATCAAATTGTAGCTGTCATGGCTCTCACGACGTAGTTTAGAGAAGAGGAAGTGCAAAACTCACCAGTGCATCCCCGGTATCCGCCGCCGAATGCCAGAGACGGAAGAGCGGTGGGGTTAAATGTCTCTTTGCCTGTCGTCTCATCTTGGACTAGCCATCTCCGACGCTCAAAGATACCAAGATCGCGACCTGCCCTGCCATCGAAGCCGTTGCCATTCTTGGCCACGGCTGCCTTGGCACCAGCGGAGCGCTTCGTCTCATCGACCGGAGCGGGCGTGTGGTTGATGTGAAAGTTCATGAAGATCTCGGTGCCCTTGGGAATGGGGCAGCCCAGGATCTGCGTGTGGACCACCGCCTGCCGAAGATTGGCCTTGGTCACGCCAGCGAGACGAAAACCCTCCTCACAGGCTGCATCGAGGTAGGGGACATTCATTGCGAGAATCTCTTGAGCTGACGGTAGCTCGGGCCCTGGGAAGGCTTCCCTGAGCTTTGTGCGCAACTCGGTTTGTGCAACAGGATAAGCTTCCATGAATTTAACGAACCATGTGAGGGCACTGGAGGTTGAATCATGACCCTAGTTTCACGCGCTGGCTGCATAATAAGAAAAGCCTCGTTGGGCATGGCCAGTCTAGAGACTTGCGTATCACAGGGACTAGTGCGTGTCCCATAATTTGCCCATGGGCTTATTCTTAGAATTGGATCAACACGGGCCGTTTTACCCCTTGGGCAGGGTGAATTGATCAAGGGCACTACTAGGCATCTTTTGATAAGACGGGGGCTGGGGGGATCTTTCCGCTACCTTGTTCCATATATCCCCCATTAGCTCAAAATTACAGTAAATGGTCTTTTTCTACTAGGGTTTTATATTTAGACAATAATTCACACTTTGAATAATGGAAGTCGAGACAACGGGAATCCTTTGTCGGGGGTGCCAGCGGCTCTTGAACGGCATCTTTCAACAACACACCACTCTCTGGGGGTTTTCAATTTTATTGCTCGTTATTTGGGCAGCATGGAGGGTAATTCGATTCACCCTTACACCGAAGTGGCACCCCGAGGAGCCGCCAGAGGTGCCATATCTCATACCAGGTTCAACTATTCACATTAGCACTCATCTTGCTAATTCGCATTCCACAGGCCTTGGTGGGTGTCAATATATCTTTACCCCGAGTTTCAGGCTTATTCTAACCTACCAGGTCACACCATTCCCTTCTTCAAAAACTACTATACTTTTCTTGCGCGAGCAAGGTGAGCATCATGAGCCTCGCCGACACCATAATGCGCTAACAGATGGTGACCAGGCAGCAACTTGGCAACATCAGAACTCCATTTGCTTTCACCATCATAGGAGCAAAGTTTTATGTCATTTCTGACGCCAAGCATACCGCAGAAGTTGATAAAAACGCAAGTACTCTGTCATTTGAGGAGTTTGTCTTGGACTTTCTACGGAACACAGGGCTCAGTGAATCTGCCATTCAAGCATGCTACTTCCAGAAGCTTGCCAATGGGGCTGTAGATTTCCCAAATGCAGCTGAGGATCCGATCGGATTGTTGATCCATCAGATGCATATGCATGAGCTGTACCCAGGCGAGAAACAGAAGGCCCTGGTAGCACGCTTTCTGCATTATTTCAATCTTGACTTACGCATTGATCAAATCAGAGCGGCAGGATCACCCAAAGATGATCACACTGGCGTAAAGGGGGCCAATGTCTCGCTGTACAAGTGGTGTGCCCACTTCTTCACTCGTGCTGGTGGCTATGCCTACTTTGGCGACGATCTCTCGCGGATTGATCCTGACTTTGCAGATGCGTTCTATACGTTTGATGAGCTCAGCTGGCATATAAACTATCGGATTCCAAAACCATTTTCCAAGGATATGAGAGCCGCCACGAATCATCTACACCGAAGCTTGAAGAAGTACATCATGGCTCCCAAGAGTGAAAGAAGCGAGCAGACATGGTTACTTCAAGGTGCCGAGGCGGGGCTCCGGGCGATGGGAGTGCAAGAGGACGATATCGCCACTCTCTTTCTCACCATGTATATGACGTACGTTATCTGCTATTGTGTGATACGAGCAAATGAGGAGACTCAATAATATAGGACCCTGCTGACGGATCGTTGTAGCATCAGCACAAACACACGCAGAACCACATTTTGGATGCTAGCCTTCCTCCTCCATAACCCATCGCTTATTGAAACGATCCGTCAAGAGACGGCACAGGCCTTTGAAGGGAGCGAACTAGTCAATCACGAGCAACTTGTCAACCATAGTCTCTGCCCCCACCTTGAGGCTGTCTGGCTTGAGACTCTTCGACTGATTTCAAACGGATCAGCAGTCCGCTGCGTCAACGAAGATACCGTTGTAGGCGACATGTTATTTCGAAAAGGAAACAAGGTCATCATCCCGTATAGGCTCCTCCACATGAACGAGAATGCATATAAACAGGATCCAGAGCAGTTTATACCGAATCGACTTTTGGAGAAGGAGAATCGCACACGAGGGGGATATTGGAGACCTTTTGGAGGTGGCAAAACTCTTTGCACAGGTCGTTTTGTTGCTGAGCAGTCTATCAAAGCATGCATATGCACTGTTCTACACCGCTTTGATCTTGAAATCATTGGCGGTGCGCCTCTTCCGGAAGGTGATGTTGGCACTCCGGGGTTAGGGATCATGGGGATCAAGGCTGGAGAGGACTTCTCAGTTAAGATTTTAGAAAGAGGTTGAGAAGGGTACGGTGGGCTAACTGAAGATGACATTTAAGTATAGGACTAAACATGCGATTGGGAATAATGAGAAATCATCCCACTCGTTTTTGAGTTCGCCCTATGCCGAAGTTGCTGAGATATGCAACATGGGTGTATGTAGACGTTGACATGCCATAAGAATTACTATTTCTGGTTAATTGGCCACGAACACGGGCTAAAGATTTAGACAGAAGCCTAAAGTAATGACCGGTTCGAATGTTAAGTTTATTATTAGATACAAAAGTATCCGATCTTCGCTTACAAAACAACAATGTCTCCGAATACTCGCCGACCGAATACTCGCCGAGAGTATTGAATTATAAAAGACAATTAAAATCAGATGATCTGATAACCAGATAATAATTTAAATACCTATTTCTGGTTGATGTCACATAAGACATGGAGTACATGCAATTTTCCAACGCGCTAGAGGTGCGAGGTTTCACAAAGCGCTCTCGCTCAGACACCTACCCTTTCATCGACCCGTCTTTACAAGATTTTGCCGGAAAGTCAGTATGCATCACTGGTGCGTCCAGAGGCCTGGGGAAGGCAATGGCGATTGCATTCGCCTCGGCGGGGTGTTCTAAAATCGCCCTGGTAGCGCGCGGAGCCCTCATTGAGGTTGCAGACGAATGCAGAGAAGCTGCAGACCGAGCTGGCCGAGCCGTTCCAACCATCGTCGAACTATCTCTTGACGTGACATCAGAGGATAGCTTAAATAATGCTGCGAAAACAATCTCGGATGCGTTTGGTGGATCTCTGGATATTCTCATCAATAATGCCGGTTATAGCGAAGGTCCAAGCCGTGTTGCCGACAAAGACTCGGATCCCCAAGAGTGGTGGAGGACATGGGAGGTTAATGTTAAGGGGGTTTATCTATGTTGCCGAGCATTCATGCCCCTTATTCTCGCGTCCAAGTCAAAAACAATCTGCAATCTGACAAGTGGCGCTGCGTTTGCCATCTCAGGATTGGCTTCGGCATATGGAGGCACCAAATTCGCACTATGTCGTTTCGGCGAGCACCTAGATGCCCAGTATGGAAAGGAGGGATTGGTTATTCACTCGGTGGAACCAGGAGCTGTGAAAACAGACTTGGCTAGCCAGCTTCATCCCGACTTTACGCCGTATCTGACGGATACTGCTGAACTGGTGGCGAACACTCTGGTATGGCTCACAGCTGAAAGGAGAGAATGGTTGTCGCCACGGATCATTTGTTCAAATTGGGATATGGAGGACCTGCTGAATAAGAAGGAACCGATTTTTTCTGGTGATTTACTTAGGTTTAGATTGTCTATATAGAATACTTAAGTTGCTATCATAATCGAAGGAAGATTTTCATGAGACTTTAGGTATAGGTAGAATATACTAGCATAGCCTTACTTCTGAGGCTGCTCATGGCATGACCATAATAAATTCTGAGAATAAATTCCTACCGACACGTCAATTTGGATTTAAAAAAGAGTTACAGTGCCTATTATAGTAGTATGGCTATGTAGGGTCACTGATCGTATCCAAAGACGTCTAAATATTGACTTTTTAGCTCCAGGATGCACTTTTGGGAATCATTTAGAGTATTAAGTGCTATATTAAGCTGCTATGCACAGTTTAAACTTCATATATTATTAACTGACTGAAAATTACAAAAAAGAGAAATGCTATCTGTGGTAGTCCAGGAAATATAATGAACATAACTGAGGGATATATTTTTATTCATCTCTTGGTGGAAGAGGCGCATGCCAAGAATTTTCATCATTCCAAATCCCTATATTCATCCTCGAACCCTTCCTCCAGATTGTTTAAAACTTCGTAAACTTGACTCTTCTGACGAAGAACTCTGTATAACTTGCAAGCATGAAGAAGCAAGGTAGCCATCAAGAGGGCTCTGTATGTTGATCAGTTATCTGCACAGTCTAACGTCGGTGAAGGGCGCGGGGACTTACCCGCCAATCATTTCTACTGTGGCAAGGATGTAGAGGTGAGTCCATCTTGCATCAGCCAAGGAATTTGCTTTGTGCATGATGATAAAATCAACTAGCATGAATATCACGTTGAAAAGCATGCCAACTGATAAAGTGTAGAGCTTTCGGAGCCGCTTCAGATGGCTGGTGTTGTCCGTTTCTCGTTTTTCGAGAGCTGAGATTCGGCTGAGATAGACTAAATTCGCGGCACCGGCCACCATACCCTGCCAAAGTTGTTAGTAGAGTTTTCTTCCCCATAAGTACGGTAGAAGATAACCACAACTCGACCCGAAACTATGGATAATCGTATGAAGGGTTAGTGGGGGCATACCATGAGCGATGCGGACCATGGAAGGTTTATTCGTGAGTTATTGGAGGAACAATGGTCTTCACTGAACCCCAAATCACTGCTGCATGATATGAAACCATAAGCTCCAGCGCCAAGAATTATAGCTTGAAATACAAGACACGATGTGTGAACCGCCTGGCAAACAAGATCGCCGACAAGGACGTCGGCGCCCGTCAGCAAGTTGGGGAGAGACATCATTGCTCGTGTGCGTACACGCCAGTCGTCGGATTCGAGGGACGGCATTCTCCGCGGTAGTTATCAAACCAAGTAGATGTATTCAATATGCGAACAGCAGATGATGGCGGCTGCGGAGAGGGATATACTCGGCCTTTTCTTGTTCGTTTATGAATGATGATGGAAGATGGCTGAAGTCAAAAGTGGAGCTGGGCTGACGTTTCACATGATCGGGCACAGCCACAATCGAATCTCCAGATCGCCACTCATCATGAAGGATCAACATTCCAAATTTAGATGCTTGAAACCTAGTAAGACGAGGATTAGTTATTCTACCACCATCATTACTCAAATACATCGCGCATCGAATAGCCCGGAGAAAGATCTACGGCCCGCTCAGAATGTGGTTTCCGGGCAAGGGCAAGCAGTCGGATTATAGCAAGACAACTATTGGTGTTGATCTCCAATCGATTTGCCGAGGATGTTCGCAAATTGAGATCCTACTGGACCTCCACTCAGAATCGCGCAAGAAAGGCACGCCGTCCCCGACTGGCCGTCTACCTTTTCATAACGACTTTGCCGAGCTCTCAGAGTGCGCAAAGAGATGTCAAACCTGCCGCGTATTCCGACAAGCGCTTCTTTCTCGATGCGCGACTACTGGCGAGGCGAATACCCTTGCTGCAACGACAAGGCATTGCCCTGTGTATGTGCGCCCCGTTTTCAACTACCAAGGAAGCGGTACTCCAGAAAATATCCCAGAGCAAATTCTGGAGGGTAGTGTCGTCTTTAAGATTGAAATACTTAACCATACGGACAAATCTGTGCTTGTCCCAACATCTTCGACGGCTAAATCTTCTCTCAATCTTCCCGAGAATCCGAACTCTCCATGGATAGCACGGCAAATAAGAAGCTGGGCTGAGACATGCCATCAAGATCACAAACAGAGTTGCTCAGTCTTGCGATGGTCTTCAGAGAACCCCACGAGGCTGATTCGTATAGTTTCTGAATCAGAGCTTCAATTATGTTCCATGGAGGAGCAAGTACAATATGCTGCCCTCAGCTATTGCTGGGGGTCTCAATTCCTCACAGAGAAAGATGGTCAATTTTTGCACAAAGGAATGACTACCATGGAGAACCTAGAACAGCGGCACCAGGCGTTCTCAATCTTGGACCTCCCTGTCACTCTTCGTGATGCTATCACGATCTTCAGACGTGCGGGGCTAACCTATGCATGGATTGACTCTGTGTGCATTATTCAAGGCCAAAGCAATATGTCTGATTTCATGCGTGAAGCACCGAGGATGCATAGCTATTACGGTAATGCTTTCTTCACCCTAGCATTGTGTTCTAACTCCAAAGCGACCGAGGCTATATTATCTCCTCGCTCTGCTTATTCCCAGGTCACTCAGTCCTGTCATCTGCGTGGGCGATATTTACTGCCTCCTCTTATCACCTTGGATGAGATTTTAACGTCCTCCCCTCTGACCAAACGATCTTGGACGTTACAAGAAGAGCATTTATCACCGAGGGTGCTATATTGGACACCCAACAAAATCTACTGGTCGTGCGCTGGCGCACAACTAACTGAGACTTCGATTCCTACAACTACGTGTAAGCTGAGCGGCTTCAATCAAGACGTGCCACAAAGTTTCCTGGTTGCATGTCATCATGGTACTGCCGAAACTCGACACCAAGGATGGTTATCATTAGTTACATCATACACACTTCGAGACATGTCCAATCCGAATGACCGCTTCCCCGCCCTTTCTGGTCTTGCATCTCGGTATCAGTCAAGTTTTGACCAGAAAAATACTTACTTGTCTGGACTGTGGGAATTGACGTTGGCTCACGATCTTTCATGGCGGGTTGCCAAGTTCATTCCTCAGAAAGCAGTCGATTCGAGCCAAACTTTTCCCTCTTGGTCTTGGGCCTCCTTGCCTCTTTGTCACGGCATTGAGTATGAGGTAGAAGTTAAGGCTCTTGGAGGTCTCGAGTTTGTAAGCAGTTGGAGTTACGATACCTCTGAAACATTTTCCGACGACGACATCTACAAAGGCTCGCGAATTGCTGGGCTCCGGGTGAGGGCAAGGTTGAGGCCGTTTTGGCATCAAGAGGCCAGCCTATGTCCATGGGATTCTATTGTTGAGCAAAACTCTAGTGGCCAACGAGATAGATCTTCTACGAACCCTCTATTCAACTTTTGGGTCGTACCAGAGCTTCCCGTGTATTCTGCTGAAGCCCATACCGGCCTCATAGTGGCCTATGAAGCGAGGAAGCAGGAAATCGTTGGGCAGCTGGACTACATATCTTCGGTTTACCGAGTTCTACAGGGATCTTTAACAATCTTCGCCTTGGAACTTACTGAAACGGCCTTTCTTCTCGTGGAAATGGTTCAAGATTCGCGCCTCCGACGCGTCGGTATAGCGCGAGATTACCGGACTGGATTCTTTGATGGTGTGACCATGTCAGATTTTGAACTAGTTTAATAGGCCCCCTTAAATAATATCCTACAAGCAATTCAACTTGAAAGCCGATAAACAAAGAAGCAAAGAGTTTCTGGGAAAAGAATAATCGTTAGTCTCACTATTGAGCGAAACGCTTATGTTTTTACGAGGGCACTTATCAAGTGGAGTTATTTTAGAGTTCGGGCACATTTAATGCAGTGGCTCTAATTCTTAAGACTATTTGGCTTTCTACCTAACCCCAAGGACTGATAGGTGCCTTCACCTCCTCTAACAAGCCATGATCAACACCATTACGCATAGGCAAACTTAATCAAGACGCACAACTACAGACAATCATCACACGCCATGCCAGTACTGTTCAACATTATTTACACCACATCAGGCTGGCTTCTATGGGAGTCCGGATGCGGTATCGACAAACTCAAAAACCCCAGCCGCTCCAAGCAGTTTCAAATATTCTCCTAAAGCTCTTTTAGCAACTGAAAATGCCGGATAGATTTCAACTGAAACTCACCGGCTACTGGCCAACGGGCTTGCATGCACTTTAACCCAGCCACGATATCCTCTAGCGCCTCGTACATCATGGGGTCGTGATCCTCTCTGATGAACCAAGCACATATATTCGCTGCACGGTAGAGAGAGGGTCCATTGAGCAGACTCTTGGCCATATTTGGCTGATCTTGGATTATTTGTGCAATCTTTGGCGCAGTGCTGGAGGCGATGCCCCGGATGCTTTCCAGTGTGCGGTGTTGCAGCTCAGTTTCAGCTGGTAGCCGCACCATCTCATCCGATTCGTTCGCCTGATATCGATCATAGAGAAGGAAAATAGCGGAACAGCAAAGACTTAGCGCCGAAACGTTCGACTCAAGGTCCTCCCTGAGCTCTAGGTTGCTGAGGAGTGAAGATAGCGCACGGTGGATTTGCAATGCCTCGGCCAGGCTGTGAGCCGGACCCTCGGTATCTCTGCCGTGTTGGATTATCTTTCCTAACATATGCGCGGCCTGGCATGTTCGCGCAAGGGGGCTGACCATTGCCACACAGCAGAATTCGGTGGTATATAGCGGCTCATTAGCGACCACTTGTCCAGCGTCCCACGAGGTATCATTGACCGGCAACAGATCGGTGGAAGTGGGATCGGGCGCACAGAGGGATTGGCCTCCTGCGCCGATATTCGCAAACCTGTTGAACGCGTTAGATGATGCTAGTGAGAGGAACCGGAGGGCTGAGACTCATACTCGCACGTACCTGTCAAGAATCAGAATGGCCCACCACGTTCGGCGTTGCTCTTCACGCAGAGTCCATGAATTTGCTGGAGTGAAGAGTCTTGAGGCCTTGGTCTTGCTTTGAAGCCCCATCAAGGTGCCCATGCGGGCAGCTTGGGCCAGAGTGAGATACGCGGTAGGATAAATTGCATGGCCTAGCTCATACAGAGACAAGAGCACGAGTGATTGTACCAACCTCAACGAGACACAACCACCGTCCACGGCTGCGGACACACTCGCTCTTATTGATGAGTAGAGCCTGCTTGCTTGAGGTAATTCTTGTGGTGGATGTACAAACTCCTCTGTGAGGAGCCCAAAGCATAAGATTAAAAGTGGTTCACAGCCATCTAAATCCGCTGAGGATCCCTTGTCCCCATTATTCAGACGCTTTTGACTCAGGAAGGAAAACCATGGGTGGACGGAGGAGAAATATCTCGAGCTCGCCTCCGTCCGATCTACACCGAGAAGGTTCGAAGCCCCTCGTTGCAGCGAATTATCGAGACCCCATGACAAAGCGTTGGCTCCCAAAGCTCTAAACGACTCATTGTCTAGGAAGAAGGCGGCTGGGAAGGGCGTTTTTGTGCCCTGAATGCCGGGAAATGTTTGGCCATTATTCTGGGGCAAGGAAACCTGTGATGAAACCCGCTTGTTCACATCCAGATTTTCCTCCAAGTGGCGAAGTCTATCAAAAACATCAACTAAGACGTTCTGGTCCTGGCTCTGGAACCCGGGATAGATACATTCTTTATTGAGGCGGATGCACTAGAAGAATAACTCAGTATATTGAAGGCGAGCTAAATTCTGACACTAATTTGGAAGTTCCATGCGTTGGCTGATGAATTGACTTACGAGGAAACAAGCCGGAACGTCTTTGGAGCACCTCCGCTTCAGTCGTCTTGCCAATCGTTAACATCTGTCTCTAACCTCGGATTCGGAGGCGGCGGCTCACCTGCAAGCTTGGCATGATTGCAATGCCTTTGCACGCGTCATCCTGGAAGACTAAGCTAACCTAGAATGGTGTCCCCCCTATCAAGAATTCCCAGTCGCCCACTGTACGTTGGGTTTTCAAGCGGCTGAGCCAGCTAGGTGTTTCTTTGAGCGGGCATCACCGCCGTGTCTGGAATGATGAGAGATCAAATATGTTGGTGAGCGGAAATTAGCGCTGATTGATCAGCAAAGCTATTCCGCATTAGGTAGGCAGAAAACGTGTATCGAGCGGGAGCGCAAACATCCGCTCATTTCCGCTCACAAGTTCACATACACAAGACATCTGAGGTCCAAGGGCAGAGAATGGAAATGGAATCTAAGGCAAGGAACCACATTCAAATCGCGGGTCTGGTAACTTCTCATCATGTATATAAGCTCGTCATATTCCTCAGTCCAAGATCACAACTCAAACCACACGAGCAACAACCTCCCTCCTCAAGTAGAATATCATCTCACCACAATACATCATGCCGAATCCCACCAAGTCCTACGCAGAGTCATACCGCTCACCCAACGGTCCCGGTGATGCCCGCCCTACTGCGCTACAGATTATCGAGGACAACTCGCTTATTGGCGCTTGGAAGGGCCGCATTGCCTTGGTCACTGGAGGCACCTCTGGCATCGGTGTCGAAACAGTTCGAGCACTTCATGCAACAGGGGCTGATGTCTGGTTCACAGCCCGGGATGCCAGTAAGGGACAGGCAATATTGGAAGACATCTCCAAAAGCAGCCGTGGAGAAGGCCTACTCCAAGTCCTTGCGATGGACCTAGACTCACTTGAGTCAGTCCGTGAAGCAGCTGCTTTCTTCCTCGGGAAGAGCAGCAAGCTTCATATCCTGATTAACAACGCCGGTATGACCAATAAGCCCAGCCCCTTCAAGGACTTGATTTGCTAACGTAGGTCACTGACAAGGTATCATGGCAACCCCCTATAGTAAGACCAAGGAAGGTTTTGAGAGGCAATTTGCGGTCAACCATTTGGCACACTACCTCCTCACCGCATTGCTTCTACCAACCTTGAAGTCTTCTAGCACTACAGGCCAAGCCTCACGAGTTATCAATCTCTCATCAACAGGGCATCGGCTGTCGACTTTCCAGTTCGACGACTACAACTTTGAGAAGCCAGGCTCGTATGAACCATTTACAGCATACGGACAGTCGAAGACCGCCAACGCGTGGACTGCCAATTACATCGACCGTGTGTTCGGGCCACTGGGCGTACGGGCATTCTCGGTTCACCCTGGCGCAGTTGCAACCGGGATCCAGGCGTTCTGCGATCCGGCCTTGATGAAGCAGCTACTCGAGGACCCAGAGGGCTCCAAGGCCTGGCAGACAACCCAGCAGGGAGCCGCCACGTCGGTATGGGCAGCCGTAGCTGTTGAGTTGGAAGGAAAGGGTGGCAAGTATCTGTCTGAGTGCAGTATCGCGGGCCCAGCCAAGACTCTCAGTCCAGCGGAGTTCGATCCCGGATACGCCCCGCATCTCCATGATCAAGATGCTGAGGAGAGACTTTGGAACCTGAGCGCAAGACTGCTTCACATTGAGAACGGAAATTGAGATTCGATGGTGGCACGGGTTTCCGGTGCAACCACAGAAATAACTGCACTCTGCCATCGGATATCTGGAGTCCAACAGCCATGCAAAAGCACAGGCCCGGGAAGCAGCACGAAGGGGAGGAGATTAGCTAGCCTATCTCAACTAAAGTAATCAATTTTTTATATTATAAGAATAAACTATACAAAAGCTGACAAGTCCCGAGCCCTCGGCAGGAATTTCACTGCCCAGCTATACTGCTGACGATATGTCTGCTCTACCGGCTAGGATCACTGGACAGGCGCTAGAACCCTCAGAGGACATATCCTCCATTTAATTATACCCTTGGTGATGTATGGTTGTAGTTTGGTCATGCTAAATCAGCACTTGAGTCCACCCGTTTCTAAGATCCTGCTAGTCAAGACGCGATGTACTATCGCAATTCTCATTCTACTAAGGAAATGAAGATATAGATATATAACATTTCTACAAATGCTCTCAATGGTGAGGATCGAAGTCGACCATCAACCTACCTTACTATGTACTCTACCCGAAGTACGACGATCAGAATTTGCCCGATCTGGAAACTTTCATGCTTATCAAGACTTGTCATACACAAGCAAATATCACTATCAAACTATTATTCTCAAAATGGCCATTCTTCACGATTGGAGGTGCCCAAGTGCACGGACAATCATGCAAGAACACGTTGTAGCAAGATGATGTCCGTCTTCCCCACCGCCCTTCTGAAAACCTTGTTGCCTTCTCCCAATATTTCAATTGGCCAGCTAGACTCGGTATACATGCCCCCAAAAGGCATAGTCTCGAGTCCGCCCGCTTCCTACCACTTATCACGTGGGTACTCGTGCTCCACCTCATCATCTGGTCCTTGTCCCAACAAGCCCTTTTCGTTTTTAGACCGTTTCTCCGTATCCCATGCAGCTACGGAATCTATCTTTGCCATAAGCATGCCCGGTACTCCGAGACGGCCCCGTGATCAGCCCCGAAGAACGCGGTCAAGGAGAGTCAAGACATTCTCGGGATGCATGACCTGCAGGTCTAGACATCTGAAGTGTGATGAGACACGGCCTGTTTGCCGACGGTGTTCCAATGCAAACCTCGAGTGCGCCGGATACCCTGGTTATAGGTCAAGCGTGCAGTGGAAACCTGTGAGGGGCCCTTCGGACTTTGGAGTTGAGACAGCCTTACCAATTGATTGGGAGACCGGTCACACTTCGAGACATCAGTTGGAGACAGCAACGTCGCAAAGATCGGAATCCTGTACTCCACTTTCTTATCCGCAGCATCCATCACCTGAAACCCCTCTAGAGGCTGAAGCAACACAATCGGAGCCGGCAAGTACGTGCACAAGTCCACCCATCCAAACAAACCTACAAGAAATCACATCGCCCACCGATGCCAGCTCAGCAGCATTGTTGCTTCTCCCTTCAATACATACAAGGACTCATGATGCTCGAGAGCGGCGTGGTCTTGAGCAAGATGAGCAGCGTTTCAGGAACATTCCTCTCTGGTCAGTTCCTAAACTCCTCCCACCGCCAGATCACCGAGGGTCTAGCCCAGGATGTCGGACCGCCAGAAGGCACATCGATCTCTTGTACCCCATGCGTTTGCAGCTCAGATGTATTGAATACTGGATCACACACTTGAGCGATGCTCTTTCGTCCGTCCCAGGATCAATGAGCCCTCTTAAAAGGATTTTTGTGCCCATCGTCTATGCGGGAGCAATGTCTTCAGCCTCTTCATCCACAGGATCGGTCGTGCTATTCTACCTTGTCTCTTCAGCTGCTGCTTTCCATCTCTCCGTTCACTTGGAGAATGTTAACCAAAAATCCGAACTTCTGACCTTGGCACTGTCCCACCAGAACCAAGGCATTCGCCATCTTCAGCATCACTTAGCCGTTGATGACCCGGCCCAACGGGAGAGTGTGCTAGCATCCCTTTTGCTATGTATGACATACGAGCCAGTTACAGTGGAGAGAAACTTCTGGCTTACCCATTTGCGTGGAGCTTCTCAATGGCTCCGCAAAGTGAATGTGACCTCGTGGGCTCATGACGAATCTACAATCACCATGTATCAGATGCTGGCTAGTACCGCAACGATGCTGCGATCACAAATATTATCAGAAGAGGTCGCTCAAGACGGCAATTTTCACTTTGAGATGGGGGCGATGCTAGAGCCCTACCATCTTCATCACATTTTTGGGCTTCCCAAAAAATCTCTAGAGGTGATGAGCGACATGATTGCGATGGCTGTGAAACTCCATCAGTATGGTGAGGAGCCACCGCTGGACCTGGAGCGTTTTGAGATGGAACTGTATCTTTCCATACCGCCCGATTGTCACATTCCGGCAGCAACACGAGGACAAGAAGATCTGGTTCATCACTACGCCCAAATCTTTTACTTTGGCTCCATCATCTACTGCAAACGAAGGTTGCGCGGCTTGCCCCTCGCCGATGTGCAGCTCCTCGTTGAGCAAGCTGTTGATCACATTGAAGCTTTGGCCAACTACAAATCTCGCCCATATTCCCCAATTCTGTGGCCCGTCGCAATGGCGTTTTTTGAAGTTCAGGACATTCTGCTTCGAAAAAGGGTATTGGCATGGCTCGACTTCATTATCAAACAATCCACACTCTCAATATGGCAAAAGGTGAAGCCGCTGATATGTTCTCTGTGGGAAGAGCGAGCTATTTCCGGTAAGGAAGAGATACATTGGGAAGAATTTCTTCGTAAACCGTCAACTCCAAGCATCATGATTGTGTAGACATTTCTACGCGCAACTCGCGTACCTACGGCAGTCGGAAAGAACATCTCCTCGCCCAAGAGTGTAACAATATTATAACCCCAAGCAAGGCAACGGTTACATTTGAATGAATTGAATAACACCATGCGCAGAAAATGGTTTACGACTAAATTAATGCATAGAAGATTTGGAAAAAAGAGAAAAAAAAGAAAGAAAGAAAGAAAAAGAAAGAAATTCAGGCTGTAGACGGCTTAACACGGGCGTCAAGCTCGGATAAGCGAAGCACAGGGAAATCACATTCGTGCTCGGGATGATTATCCCGAATTGGCAAGA
Source organism: Clonostachys rosea (assembly GCA_026958235.1). Lineage (NCBI taxonomy): Eukaryota > Fungi > Ascomycota > Sordariomycetes > Hypocreales > Bionectriaceae > Clonostachys > Clonostachys rosea. Next base: position 659,422 of record CP110206.1, read on the forward strand.
TTTTTGGTTTTGCATGATACATTACTCGTTCAATCGAACAAATGTGGTCTCTGAGACATCTTGAAGAATCTACAGATGCTCTCTCAATCACCCTGGCTGTAAGCATTCGGCTTCCTTAATCACATCACGTTTTGAAGATGATGTTCGCTCACATATTACCGGTTCTTAGACTGGTAAGCTCGGCTACCGCGTGCAATCATCACCATGATGGTGGGGAATGGACAAAGGAGGAACTTGATCAACTGGGAGCTAAATGGGGCTTTGAGGTTTGTTCATTAATCCTCGACTTATGAGGCACGATTCCTGGCTCCTAACTGCAGCAGTGGGCGTTCGGGGGCATTGGGACCTTTGCTCATCTAAACTACATCAAATGTTTTATTGGATCTACTGAGACATTCGATATAGCAATCCTTGGTGCACCATTCGACGTGGCCGTAACATATCGGCCCGGAGCACGCTTTGGTCCACGGGCCACCCGGCATGCGACAGTTTGCCAGTATTCTCTGCGAGGATTCAACCCTCGCGCCAATATGAAGCCATACCAAAATTAGGCCAAATTATTGACTGCGGTGATATTCCAATCACTCCCATTGATAACAACATCGCTCAAGAGCAGATTACTCAGTCTTTGAAAGAACTTGGCAGGAGGAAAACTGTTTCTCCGCTGGCTACAAAGCCAAAATTCATTACCTTATCAGGTGGGGATCATATCCTTACACTTCCCGCTCTACGAGCGCTAAATAAGATCTACGGGAAGACGATCCAGGTACTACATTTCGATAGTAGGTCGATTCCAAGCGTCATATCCCCGTCTGGTCTTGCTAATACATTGAACCAGCTCATCTCAATACATGGAACCCGAACACATATCCCTCGCACTGGGGAGCAACACCTTTCAACCACGGCTCCATATTCTGGCTAGCAAATCAGGAAGGACTTGTCTCAAATTTATCTTCCGAACTATCCGTTTATGCCGGTCTGCGTACTCGTCTTACCGGTCTGGTCGATTTCGAGGATGATACTGCTTAAAAATGGAAACGTTTCTCCTCTGACGATGTTGACACCCTCGGAATCTTTTGCTCCTGTTCTGAGTGCCAGTCCCTGTTCATTTGTGGCTAAGTCTATATTTCAGTGCTTTTATGGTTCAAAGGGCTCAGAAAAGCGATATCTGATTGGAAGTAACACGAGGGACTTATGAAGCTGTACTGACGATAGCTTCACGTAGGTTGTCTCTTAATTACAAGGTAATGGGCGCGCAATAGCAATTTCACGTAACAGTAGGAGAACAAGACGAGAGTGACTAAGTCTGTGCTGCCATAAACCACCCATAACAAACTTTAACCGGAGACCATGAAAATTGTCTAAGGTACCATAAGCTTCCGGAGATGTCGGGATACATATCCGTAAAAGGCATAGTCTACCGCTTGCGAGACTTCTTCTCGGCGATTCGGCTGTTAGCTAGGAAAATGCAAGGCACGATGGGCCCACAACAAGAGTCACTGCACATCGGAACATATAAATAGGTAAGGTAGTCAGTCTTGTCATAGGTATCCCATCTTTCTTTCTTCTCACCCAAGTTCTCAGTCATCTGGACACCAAAGAACGCAAATATGGCATCCTCAACTCAAACTGGCTGGTTTCTGCCAGCCGACTCAGCTCCACATCAGTGTGTTCTGATGGCTTACCCCAACACCACATCCGCCAATGCAGGCAACCTGCTCGCGAAAGCCCAAAATGAAATAATCAGTATTGCAAACGCCATCGCGAAATTTGAGCCCGTTGTGCTCCTGTCGAGTTCCGAAACGCTACAAAAAGTCAAATCTGAGATTACCCAAACGAATATTTCGATTCTACGCGTTGAGCAAACAAGCCATCTGTGGATCCGAGACTTTGGTCCTGTTTTCGTCAAGTCTCAGGCTGGCGATGCGTTGCATGGGGTCGATTTCAACTTCAACTATTGGGGAGGAAAACGCTTGCCCTCCGGGGATGAACTCATTGCTGAGATAGCGACCAAGTACATGGTTGGTAGTTCAGCTCTTCAAGCCAATATCACCGCCGAGGGTGGTGGAATGGAAGTTGATGGAGAGGGTACGTTTATGGCCGCCGAAAGCGCCATCGTCAACGATAATAGGAATCCAGGCAAGACAAGAGAACAGATCGAGAAGGAATTGTCTCGATTATTCGGGGTTGATAAGTTTCTCTGGCTTGCTGGCGAGGTCGGCAAAGAGACAACGGACTGCCATATCGACGCTCTCGCTCGGTTTATTCGTCCTGGAATTGTCCTTCTCAGCAAGCCGTCCTTACAAGGTTCCGGTAAATACGCTCGTGCGTACGCAGACGCGAAAGCAAAACTGTCTAACGTTACTGATGCTCGAGGCCGAAAGCTCGTACTCTTCGACTGTCTTGAGCCCAACCTGGATAAGCTGGACAATGTCTCACAAGGGGAGAACTGTGTAGCTTCTTATGTCAATTTCCTGACTGTTAATGGAGGAGTGATCATTCCGCGGTTTGGTGATGAAGAGAGAGATATGGAAGCCTTTCGACTGTTCGAGAAACTTTTCCCTGATCGTGAGGTAGTCCAGGTCTATATTAACGCACTACCACATATAGGGGGAGGCATCCATTGCGCCACTCAACAAGTTCCCGCCTTCACTAAGCATGAAGTTGTTCTATAAAGTTATATCATGCCTCCATGGCAACATTTATTCCATCCCACAAAGATCGGGATACTGTCCAAAAGAGAAACAGCCTATATATTATCTTAGTACACAAGCAATTATATCGAACTTGCTCCGTCTTTTAGGAAAATACTCCAAATCGGTCTCTAGCTCTAACATGATAGGATCTCGCATTCTATTTGAGCATGGTGATAATCTCGGTAGATGGTATTCGAACGCCCTTCTGCTCCTGACACTCGCGCTACTTTAATCGCTGGCCGAACACATGGGCGAGTATTCCATCACATCCACCCAGTTACCATCAATCCTTGTGAATACCTAACGCACCTAACCCACCAGTGGTGCCACAGTAATACTCGCGAATTGAGATTCGATGATGGGGTTTCCGGCGCAACCACAGAAAGAGCTGCACTTGTCATGTATTTGTTATCTGGGGTTCACCAGCCAGGCAAAAGCACAAGCCCAGAAAGGAAGAGATCAACTAGCCCATCCTGCCCAAAGCAATCAAGTTACCACATTGCAATAACAAACCGTGTGTGGAAGGCCGCAATATCCTTGATAACAGGCTAACAAGATGCAAGTGAGCCGTATCTAAGCGAGCTATATCCTCCCTTCTTCCCGTAGGCTGAAATGGAACCACAGCGCTTGGATCAGCAAAAAGTAAAAATATCTGTGACGTCATGCCCATCCAAAGGTCAAACCCCCAACAAGGCGCCCTTTTCAGAGAGGCACAGCGTCGTATTCTGGTCGCATTCCGCAGACATCGGCTCGTATTGAAGCGAGGCAAATAAGACTATTCTCGGAAGGTGGGATCCAACCTTTGAGTTGATGATCATCGTACCTAATTACTAACCATTACTTGATTATGTTTCCATAGCCTCAGTTAAATCATAGTAAGGTTGGTCGAAATTTTTTTTGGAGTTTTCTCGATTTGATAACTCAACGCTACTTGTATCTCATAAACTCCTGGACCTAGCTAAATCATAAAACACTTCTCTTCTCTTGCTTCCATTCTTTTTTGATACGTTGAAGTAGTCTACAGGTAGGGTCTAGTGGTTTCTAAGGTTTAGGGTAGGACTTATCTGCGCTAATGTAGGGTTGTAATTTCGGGATGTGGAGCGCTTCGGCTCTCGCAGCTAAAAGGGGGTGATTGGCGCAGGGGCAAGGCCAAAATAATGCTATTATCAACAAACTATGTAGGGCGGAGTAGTCTAGGGATCAGGGAAGTTGTCCCGGAGAACATTTCTAGCTTTGAATTGCGGTAATATCTAATTCGCCTTTCCTTCCTTTCCCTTTCCCCCAAACCTATCGAATTATCGCACCCTGTAAGGTACATGATGCTACCTGTCTTACTTCAAAGGACGAGGATATTGCACATGCGATTAATTCACTCCTGGGAAAAGAAAGAAAGATAGAAGGAACCCACGTTGCCCTTCCTTTCTCAGACCATGCGCGTATAGCGCATGAAGTGGCACCATGGGTTTATCCTGGGAAGTGCTGCCGTACGGCAAGGAAGAGCTTCCACCAATCATTTATCCTGTACCCTAACCACCTTACCCATGGGGGCAAGAAGATCAGCATAAGCAATGTGACGGGGCGCGTAGCGTATTCAGCCGTTGCTCACTTTTGAAACAGATGTTTCCGGCTGATGCCGAAAACATTACATGTATTAAAATGTGAGTTTGGACTGTCCAATTTCGTCTTTTAAGTTTTGAAGGTTGACTATATCAAGGCGAGATACTGAATGGTAGAAGATAGGTTAGACTTCATGCCCAATGAAGCGATTTTCAGGTCGTCTTGTCTAAAAGTCTCCTTTGTTGGATGCGATGTTGTGGAAGGCATCGAGAACAAATGCCTCCAGCCTTGGCGCGCTTCAAATGCACCCAAGGGGCACCCCCTTAAATTTGCCGTGCCCTAAATTGGAAGAGGCAGTGTTTGAGGCTGGGGAAGACTTCAGATAAAGTGACAGAGAGAAATCAAGAGCTGCCTAAAACAGCTACAATAATCGTTAGGCTATACGACCTTTGGCCCCATCTCGAGTAATCATAAGGCAGACATGAAAAAAAAACGGCTACATTCGGGAGAGGAAGAGTGTATATAAGACTTGTTGCTTGCCTCATCTATCTGAGTACACATTATCTGTCTTCAGTAGGCTGTCTAAGTCAACCTTTATCCGTCTTGGTTATCGTTGTTCTGTTACATTTCAATTACAACATCCTTTTTAGTCTATTTCTGGAAAATGTCTCTCAAATCAGTCTTGTTCCTTGCCAGCTTGGCATTGGGCCATGTTATACAGCCTAGAAGCTTCTCTTGTCAATCACCCCAGCTCACCCAGGAGCAGGTTGAGATTGCCCAAGAGATGTCCATCAAGGAGAAATCTATGCGCAAGTCTGGTATGACTATCCAGGCTTCCATCAGTGTTGATGTCTGGCTCCACGCAGTCTCAGCTTCCGAGAGCGGTCTCAGCTCCGACTCTGCCCTCCAGAACCAGTTCAACACCCTTCAGAAAACATTTTCGCCCTACAATATCAACCTCAACTACGCCGGCAAGACAAAGACTGTCAACGCCCAGTGGGCCAATGAAGGCAACAATCAGGAAATACCCATGAAGAAAGCTCTGCGCCGTGGCAACTACCAGTCTATGAACATCTATATCGTGGATGTTCTCCCTACTGCTTCCGGGTACTGTTACTATCCTACCAATGCCCCCCAGGGCTCTGATGCCTTCTATATTGACGGCTGCACTCTGGCCAAGTCGGCCATGGGCCTAATAGCCGCTCACGAGGCAGGCCATTGGCTGGGTCTCGCGCACACTTTTGATGGTAACAACTGTGACGGCCCTGGCGATAATGTCGACGATACTCCTGCCCAGTCTGGCCCCAGCAGCGGGTGCCCTGCGAGTCGGGATTCCTGCCCTAACCACCCTGGTACTGATCCTATCCATAACTACATGGACTACACGTCTCCGTAAGTAAGATGAACGCCATTTGGAAATCTTCCGCTGACCCTGATTAATAGTGATTGCTGGACTGAGTTTACGCCCGGTCAAATTGATCGTGTCAACAGCCAATGGAACAGATATCGCGCTTAAAGATAGCGGCATGTTTAGTAGAATGCTGCCATGAGGGCATATGGAGGTCGACTACCTAGCAGGGCTACTTTTGTTTATACTTGATTATGTTTGCTTTTAGCCCTTAGACTAGGTATTATATTGGAAATTGGTTGATGAAGATACCTTATTGTCTTGAGCGAATTAGGTTTCGTAAGAGCCATGTGAAAAGAAGTAAGATGTGTATTTATCCAACCGAATGCACTATCGAGAACGTCTGCTCCATGAATTGGAGAGATATAACTTTTACCCAGCCACTATATTCATTCTAAACTACTAGAAGCTGCCTTGATCCATTATGACCTCATGGTCTTACGGGCCCGCCAAAATAATTGCTGAAGTGGATGATGAGGTTAATGATAGTCGACTAAGTGAAGGCTCTTAGCGGGTTGAAATGTCTGCTAGTAAACAACAGTTTGTTACTCGATGAATGGAAAAACTTAGAGTCAAGTAAAGCTATCTTGCACAAGAGGCATGAATGGATTCATACACAACTTGAACAAATGAAAAGGCAAGAATATTAAATGAATACTAGGGTTCGGCGTCTTGATTTGGATTTTCGACATTTTCTATAGATCTAAGTTAGTAAAAACACATAGAGGCTACAAATAGCCAATTATGAGGGTAATTATCACCGAGGGGAAGATTTGTAGCTCCCGTATTCCTAATTCGTGGATAGAAGAGGCGAATAGCAACGAATGCCCCCGGGATTGCCAACACGAGAGTACATATGCCAAATATGATACCGTAAATGGCCTCGGGTTCCCATCGGGAACCTTGATTTAGCGAAGAATGTGTAAGGAAGGTACTGAGAGTAGTATCATGGCTGGTTCCATTTTCCATCGGCGTCTGCTCCTTTGAGTGGGTGATGGCATTCAGGGCATGAAAGAAGCTCTTAGAGAAGATAACAGTGGACCAAAAGCTAATCGCAATTGAAAGTAGGCTTGAGAGCGAACACGAGCATCGAGTAAAAATGGTGGGGTCTCCATCATGAGAAATAACATCGAGTTTGGTCAGGTCTTATATAGCTATGGTGCACCCGTCCTATAGTTCCAGTAGGTTGATGAGCTTTCGCTCGTTGATCAGCTGAAATTTCTAAAATTGCAACTATTGCGATTTCACATTAACTTGACCCATGCCGTGCTACGTGCCATGCTAGTTGTTCTCGCATTCTCATCAGGGTTTCAAAATGAAGCCACGCCATATATTGATCATACTATGCGTGTCGGGTATGCTCGTGGGAATCAAACTCGCAGCATGATCCCATAGATGTCCCTGTATGATTGAAATGGGAATCGTGCTGACCTGCATACAGCTAACTCTAAGTGGTATAGACTTGGGAAATCATGCTTATCACTGTCCGCCTCACCAAGCGTCTGGCTCTCGAGCCTTTTCGTCGGCAGAACCAAATTTCGCCCCGAAGTCTCCCTCCATCCCTTGTTGAGGGTTGGAACGGCCCCTCCTGTCTCCTGCATTCTCACCCAAGTGTTGACCAACCACGATGGATCATGGATGCCCCAATAGCTTTCGCTGGTAGTCGGCGCATGCATCCCCAAACGTGCGACACGCAGGGGGGGTGAATGGATGGATGGACCGTGGTAGGGTTCTAAACTAACAACACGCCATAGTTGCATAATGCCCACGATTAATTAACGACAGTCACCGGTCGTACCGGAGCCGATTGTGATATAGCTTTTCATATTTCCCCAGTGTTAATTCGAGTTATGTAGAATCTGTTTAGATTTAAAAACGAAAGTGTTTGTATTTATTTTAATAATTAACTTAATGAATATAAATACTAATAATTTCTACTATAGTAATAGAGAGAGTTGTCTACATACGCTCTACTCCGTATATCTTATCTAAGCCGCCTTGCGCAGACCAACGTTGTAAGCAGACAGAACCGGATTGATTGGCTGGAAGACGGTTGTGCCACCGGCCTCGCAGTTACCCGATGCTCCAGAGGTGATACCCTGGGCCTGATCACCGGTGTAAAAAGAACCACCAGAGTCACCGCCTGCAGCGCAGGCGCTGGTTCGGGTCATTCCAGTGACGCGTCCTTGAGAGTAGTTGACAGTCACCTTCAGGGCTGTGACCTTACCACAGCGGACTTGGGTGGTGGAGCCGGAGCGGCAGATGCTGGCTCCGACGGCGGATTCCTTACTACCCCTGACAGGGAGGCGGTTTTTGTCGCTTCCTCCCCATGGATTGATGCGAGCCATGAGGTTGAATGTCTTGGTGTCAACTTTGATGTAAGCCATGTCGCCCGATCCAGGGAAGGTAGAACCAGCGAAAGTACCCATAGCCTGGTTGTTGTAGGTCACCTTGTTACCTGTCTTGCCACAGTGTCCAGCGGAGACGAAGCCATAACCGACGTTGAAACCGATGGAGCATCTGGTGTTTCCTCCGATGATATAGGCGTCACCGCCGTAGACGTTAGTCGCACTAGTGGTGAACATCTCTTCAACTGTGCGAATTTCAAACTCAGACTCGGAGAGGCCGACCTTCTTAGCGAGCTCCTTGGCATGGTCGAGGCTATCAGCGAGAGCCTCGATGACTAGCTTGTTGCTGGCCACATCGACATAGTAGCTGGCGATACCAGACTTCGTCTCGTCAGTGCTCATTATAGAAGCCTGCTCGATGTCGGTGTTATCAAGAGCTTCTTGGGCCTGCTCGAGCTTGGATAGGGTATTGGACACGATGACGGGGTTGCCTCCGGCAGCGGTCACCTTTTCAGCCGAAGCTTCATCAGTGATGGCAACATTGACCTTCTCATCGTGCTCGCCGATCCAGGCGCCAGCGAAAGAAGCACCAGCGGAGGCCTGGAGCTGACCAATGAGCTCAGAGGCGTCGATGTCTCGCTTGACACGAGAAACGGCCTGCTCAGCATCGAGGCCCAGGTCGCGCTTCATGGCATCGAGGATCCGGGGATGGAGGCTTTCCGCTGTCTCAGTAGGGGCACCATAGGCAACTGGCAAGGAAACAGCCAGGCAAGCAAGAAGTCTTGTGAGTTCCATGTTTGGCGTTCTGATGCAAAGAGTGTCTTTGCTGCTATTAGATGTGGAAAGAATTAGAAAAGCCTACTGAACAAAGGCCAGAGTAGATGGAAGCATGTATCCTTATTTATACTTATCCTCACCTCAGTATTTCAATTGGCATCACGCCTTTTTGATCCGGTGAAAGGCATAGTTCTGCCTTACACAATAGGACGGGAATCCTAAAACAGCAGTTAAAAGTATACATACCTCGCAATATTGCCTCTTAATATACAGAAGTACTTCCTCCGTAGTTCGGGCAGGCGACTTTCTCCAAGGTCCGTCCGCGTTATAGTGAGACCCTGCCCCGAAAAGGCAAGTATAAATGCCAATACATATCTCGCAACTTGGCGCGTTACTAATATTGAAGTCCTCACTTCCGGGGGACTACCTGCCGTCCACTCATACCCCGGTCTGCCCTGTCGCCACAGGCGCGATCCTACGTAGAGTCCCATTATAGTTATCGCCGATAAATTAGACGTTCAAGTGATGACTCCCCTCGGATTCGGATACAGCCAAATGGGCTTCCAATTGATTAATTGAGACGCATGGGAGCTGTGTGGTCATTAAGTGTAACTATTGCCTGTCGATTTGTCTGTCTTGCCAAGAGGTAGCGAATCACCGGCCAACCCTTATTCCTTTCATTAGTATAATAAGCATAAATACAACGCAACATACCATTTGCTTTCCAAGCAACGGGAAAGTGAAGGAAGGACTTTCACTTAGCTAGTCGGCCTACCACAAGAAGCCCGACACAGCCGTGGCTTATCAGAAAACCACCAAAGATTTCAGATTCTATATTAAGCATCTCGATCAAACCACCAGCGTAGAGGCTGCTGAGGCTTATTGGAAATCCTCCTTGCAGGATGCAACGCCTGCAAGTTTCCCACCGCTGGTGCTGACCTCAGTACGCCAGCGACCTCAGCCTGATTCGACGCTGCAACACACCATCCGGTTAGCACAAGGTAGCACTCAGCACACGAGCACTTGCATTACGCTCCCAACCGTTGTCCGTGCTGCGTGGGCTATTCTTATAGCTAGATACACTGACTCGAGTGATGTATTCTTTGGGACTGTCGTTTTGGGTCGAGCTGCCCCGTTGCCTGGAATTGAGAGTATCGCGGGGCCAATCGCGAGCACAGTGCCTGTGAGGATCACAGTCGATTCCAATGCATCTGTGTCCGACTACCTGCGTCGGGTACAAGACCACGCAGCGGAGATGATGCCGTTCGAGACATTAGGTATGCAGAAGATCCAACGTCTGAGCGAGGGTGCGCGGGCCGCATGCGGTTTCCAGAACCTCCTTGTTATCCAGCCTAAGTCTGCCTCTTCCGCCAATTTGGTCTGCCCAGTCCAGGCCATCCCCGAGACCGTCTAGAGTTTATTATGAATGCTGTGAACGCAAATGCAGTTCTATGCTCTACTGACCAGGCTAGCTGGATATCTGAGTGTAAAAACAAGACTGCAATTGTGGTTGACGACCGCTTCGGCCCTGGCCCTGACAACCAGGTCATTAGTGGACGTACCGCCCGTTTCAATGCACTATATGTGGTCTTCACCTCCGGAAGCTCAGGAGAACCGAAGGGATGTGTTATGGAGCACCGAGGATTCTGCTCCATGGTACCTAATCTCGCACAAAGCGCTCTCTTCGGGCCTTCCGTGCGCATTCTCCAGCTGGCGTCATACAGTTTCGGCGCTGCCATCGCTGAGATGCTCGCAACTCTCATATACGGCGGCAGTCTTTGTATTGTGCCCAGTAAGGCTCGAGCACGCCTTCCTCTAGTTCTTAAAGAAATGAACATCAACTACATGTTTATGACACCCAGCTTCTCGCGGTTGATCCCCCCGCAAGCGATATCGACTGTGAAGACACTCATCATGGGTGCTGAAAGCTTGACCCAGTCAGACCTTGAGAAATGGGCTCCTCATGTCAGTCTAGTGCAAGGATACGGACAGACAGAGTGTGCCACTATCATGTCGTGCCATCCCAATATGACAGCCAAATCGCATCCCAGGAATGTCGGCAGTCCAATGTCTTCGAAGTTCTGGATCGTAGACGCTTCAAATCCTGATATCCTAGATCCCATCGGCGCCACGGGTGAGATACTCATTGAGGGCCCAATACTGGCCCGGGGATATCTCAACGACGCTGTAAAGACGGCAGCAGCTTTTATAAAACCTCCAATCTGGCGCGGTAACTTCCCCACGCTCGGCACTTGCGAGCGTCTCTACAGAACAGGTGATCTTGCATGCTTTGCTGATGATGGCACTCTTATCTTCATGGGAAGAAAAGATAACCAGGTCAAATTGCGAGGCCAAAGAATCGAGCTAGGTGAGATCGAGCATCATCTGCAACGAGCGATGCCAAGCGCAAAGGGCGTCCTGGTGGAGTTGGTCGAGAAACCTATCTCAGAGACCGAAACTCACTCCGCCTTGGTAGCCTTCGTTGCCTTGGGCCCCGACGTTGCTTCTAATGACTTGAGCAACATTGACCCATCCGCAATTGAAGCGCTGCACAAGTTGACTTCTAGTGCTACTCCAGAGCTTTCGCGTTTCCTGCCGCCCTATATGATTCCATCGGTCTATCTACCGCTTGGCGCGATACCCATGACCACATCTGCCAAGGTCAATCGGCGAGCACTCAGAGCCATCCTATCCGATTTGTCTGTGGATGAACTTACATCGCATAGCCAATCTAAGGTGGCCAAACGTGAACCCTCCTCTCCAATGGAGAGGCTACTGCAAAAGCTTTGGTCGTCCGTGTTGCCCATCGATCCCGACTCCATTGGGGCGGATGACCACTTCTTGCAAGTTGGTGGCGACTCTATGAGTGCTATCAAACTAGTTTCACTATGCCAGTCCGAAGGGTTCAAGCTATCCGTTGCTGATATCTTTGAAAACCTGACATTAAGCAAGATGGCGGCGGCCTTGCGAACCGAGTCGACAACTGAGCAACAGCCGCGAGGCCAACACCAGCTTTCTACTGCCAACTCCAATAAAGACGAAGTTATATCGGATCTCATTAGCCACGGCATCGTCAACAGTCATGATGAAGTGGAGGATGTGCTAGAAGCGACATATATGCAAGCCGTACTTGTGGCTCGCGGGCTGAGAGAGCCCAAGGCTAACTATATATCACTCCACTTTAAGAGAGAATTGGACTTTGCCCGCCTAGAAGCTGCTTGCCGTACCCTCGTTGAGCGACACCAAATCCTGCGGACAGTCTTTTTCGCCCGGCGACAACAGTTACTCCAAGTTGTGTTGCGGTCGTTTTCGGGAGCCTTCCACCAATACCAGTGCAACAACGATGAGTCTCTTGAGATATTTGCAGACAAACTGATAGAAGAAGACGCTTCAAATGACAGAGCCTCTCTTGGCAAGTCGTTCATTCGATTCATGTTCTTCGACGGGGGCTCCGCGGGCTTCCGCCTCACTCTTCGCATCAACCACGCACAGTTTGATGGCATGTCATTCCCCTTGCTTCTAGAAGATTTTGCAGCCTTGTATCATGACTCAGCAAGCGACTCATCAATTTGGCCCGGATTCTCTAGTTTCATCTACACCGCTCGCGAAATGCATGACGCTGGCGCTGTCGAGTTCTATCGCGATTTGCTAGATGGTGCTTCAATGACAGAGATCGGTCTGCACCAGAAGCCTCCCTACTCCAACTACCCAGCCAGCCAGTTGCTAATGCGACGAGTCCCCCGGGTCGAGTTTCCGGAGCGCTGAATCACCTTTGCCGTCGTCCTCAAGGCTGCTTGGGCCAAGGTTCTGGCTGCCGTGACAGGACAGCCGGATATTGTGTTTGGATATCTCGTCAGTGGACGAAGCCTGCCCATGGCGCAGATTGAGGACATCATCGGTCCATGTATCAACGCCGTTCCTGTTCGCGTAGATACCAGGAAGGCAAAGACGAAGCTCGAGCTGCTGGAGAACGTCCGAGACCAGAACCTCCAAGGAATGCCCTACGAAACTTACTCCTATGATAAGATTGTTTCCCAATGCACGCAATGGCCTTCCGAAACCCGGTTCAGCACACTACTCGAATGTCAGGTCGCAGCCGTGGAACCGGGCATGATCCCCTTTGGCGAAGAGCTAGAATGCTTTTTGTCGGCGACAAACCCTCAGTCATATCTAGCTGATCTTGTCGTCGACGCAATGCCCAGCACGTCGAGCGGTGACATGAATGTGATGTGTATCCAGTTTCTTTACAGCTTAGAGCGTGTCTCAAGTAGCCTTGTTGCTGACATGGCCGACTTGTTATGTTCCATCCTCGATCAAATCAGCCACCAAAACGAACTCGACAATCATTTCTCCTCCGCTGCTCTCGCTATTCAGTCAACAGTGATCCATCGCAATGGGCTGGCCAATGGCAGTAGTCAACATGCTCAGAAAGATGCAACAAATGGCATCGCCGATGCGAGCAAAACGATTGACATTCTACCTGATGTCAGAAAAGTCTGGCGTGAAGTGTTTGGTGAAGAGGAGATTGACCCAGTTGCTCCATTCTACTCAATCTGGAGCAGCCCCATAGCCGCGGTCCAACTGGCTGATCTGTACAAGATTTTGGGATACAAGATGGAGATTGAGGACATTATCGAGCATTCGACTATGAAAGAGCAAAGCGATATCCTTGATAGAAGGCAGGCGCCAACCTAGGGCCTACTACTGTAGTAGTTGGAAAAGAAAATAAGACCTTTCATAACTGGAAAAATTGAACTATTGGCTAACTGTTAATACCATGGATCACGAAATTTCACACTACGGTAACCAGGTGACTATCCGTGATGTTGTCAAGACCTTTTTCATAAGGATGAAGCTAGCCATAATATGTGGAAGGATACAGAACCCCATACCGAGAGAGTGTATAAAGCGAACGAAGATTGAGAGGCACACGAGATATCAAGCTTGCTGGGGAATCACATACAGTGACGTAAATCTCTACCAAGTGAATCCGACTTCGGGTTGACTACCTGACCACTTAATCAGGGGATTCATGCTATGGAAGAGTTGTTTATCCTAGATATAATTACCCGATCGACAACATTATACCTCACTATATACCCTTGACATGTGAAGTGTAACCCCAGAATTGGTCTAAGCAGCAATAGAACAATCATTTTTCCAAGACTCTTCTCTACCTAATAAGCGCACGCGTGATCCTATCATTCCACTAGGGGCCGGTGCACTTGATCAAGATTGCGTTTCGAGCATCGTACATGCCATCATGACCTTTCTAGTCAACTCCTGGACCTAAGTGACTTTCTGTTAGTAAACTTTCTGTCGTATGATGGGGTCGTGTCTACCTTGTCCTCGGCAAAGATATTGAAGTGGTGACCCGTGATGTTGAGTACAACCCTGATGAATTTGTGTTCGTATTCATCCCATCCGAGCCGTTGGGTTTGGCGGGCGATATCAACCGTCGCCACTTCGTCGCCTTGGCCTAACACGTAGTCGCTTGCCTTGAGGAGGATGGCCGGCGGTGGAAAAGTATCCTTGCCACCCCAGATTGGGGGTTTCCATTCGTCAATCATCCGCCGGGCACTGCTAAAGGCTGCTTGCACCTGAGCTCCAAGTGATGCGTTGGAGCTCGACGGAGCAAGTTCAAAGTGGTCGCTCGTCTTGATCTCACTTGCCAGCTTGGGATAAGCAGAATCCAAAAGAAGGATGCCCGATACGTTGACATCACTGTCTTGGGCAAGCAAATGCCCAATTTCGAGAGCCAATAGCCCTCCGAGAGACCACCCTCCGAGGAGGACCTTGCCCGAGGGCACCAAAGATTTGATAAGGGGTATATAGTCTTGGGCCATTTGGGGGAGCCCGCCCTCCCGTCCCCCGCCGGTCTCGAAATTGGGGTTGGAGATGCCATACACTGCGCGACCAAGTGTCCCCAACCAGAAGTAGCTGAATATTAGGCCGCTGCCATCATGTATGAGAACCAAAGGCGTGCGGTTGGCTTGCTTCGGAGGGGCTGGTTGGATCACGGTAGGGTTGGCGATCAAGCCACCTTTAGGCTCATCAGACATTGCGGGTATGCTGTCTGATACAGATTCCTAGGCCAGGGGAATGGTGCTTTTGTTGTATAGGTTCCAAAAAGCAGAGCCTCAAAGGTTCTCCAAAGATATGACTATTAGAAAAGCTGGCGAACACCAAATATCTGTATTGAAGATGTAATTAAATAGTTGTTTTTGACATCGGCAGAGTGATTCACGTGGACTGTCTCACAATAACTGGATCATCCAATTACAGCGCCTGTAGAAGAGGGGTTCAAAGCTCAGTTCAAGGGCGTGCATGAAAAGCAACATTCAAGCAATGCTCTTACGAGGCTCAAGAAAATCCACCAGAGAGTGAAATGCCTCATAATCTAATATCTAGATGGATCAATTACCTCCAGAATTTTTTACGATATACTTGACTTTTCTATAGCCATTAGCTTCCGCCAAGCGTGTTGTGGTTACAATCCTGCTATCGGCTACCCTAGAGCTTGACGCCTCATTCAAAGGCAGCAGAAAGATCACTGTACACACTGATTCCTACAATTTAGATATCTGAAACCTATGTTGTATATTATTTCTGGGAAGAAAAAACTGAAATATTTAATTGAACATACTTGCCTCGTGGTTGCTTGGGTTCATCTAGCTGATGTTTAATAATCACACATCGTGTGGCACACTCAGCTCAAAGCTTTTCAATGCCTTCAAGACACACCCTCCTCAAACCCCCTCTGCGACAACCAGAATTTACAAAGACTTGCTCGCATGTTAAATGTACATCAAAGCAGTCTTTGTTTTCATTATTAGGGTTAGCCGATTCATGTCTGCATAAGAACAAGAGCTACCATGAAGTCCGCACCACAGGGATTATCTCCTATCATCTTGATCATCCTTGACAATCTCCCCTTGGGTAATAATGTTGTTCTTATCGATGCTACCCGCAGCTCTTTCCGCACCGACCTCTTCACCCTCAATAGTAGCCGCAAAAGCTTCACGCTTCGGTCTGAAATGCTATTAGTTGTATTTCTACGTGAATGGAGTCATACTGTCTGGTATTTACCTCATAAATCTTACGTCAATGATGCGAAGGAGGACGGTCATAATCAAAGCAAAGGCGGCAAGTCCAATTGACGCTTGCCATCCTTTCTTGTCTAAACATAGAGTCAGCTAAATGGAGTCTCCACCTGTTTTCAAAATTGGTACTTACAATATGGTGCTTCCACGGCTGGCCATATGAGAACGTTACTCCACGCTGAGACTGCATAGTATACTGCCACAGCAACGCCGACCACCAATGATCGTGCCTCTGGATCCTGTGGAATCCTACGACACTTATTATTAGTAGATATTGCATAACTATGATAGTTGGATACTTACAAGTCTGAGAGCCAAGAGAATATCAAGGGTGCCGTTCCAAGAGCAATGTAAGATAAGAAGTAGCTCACGTAGGCAGCCGAGATCGGAGTTGACATCGGGTGCGTAGTCCAAATGGTCATGATAATGGCAGGGATGAAATCGATAGCAACTGGTAACAATGTCAGGAGGTCTTTTAAGCTCAGGAGGTCTAAATTTGCTTACATTGTGCGACAAGAAGAGTCCAACGTGAACCGATGAGGTCAGATAAAATTGCCCAAATCCAGACTAAAGCGCTGAGATATTAGAGAACATGAGTTTGTATTAGGAGGCGGGTTTGATACTGACCGAATACCACATTAATTGCCGAAGCACCAATAGGAATGGCATTGACTTCTGCCGTTGTCCATCTCGCCGAACCGTCCGGGTTCTTCATGGCCTTGAGGAAAAGCCCAAAGTACGAGTTTCCGCTGGGAGCAAGAACACTTGCAACGTAGAGTGCAGTGATGAAGTAGACAACCCAGGAAGAGACAGTTCGCTTCACGCCAGCCCAGCTTACTTTTCTAGGCTCTGCTCGACCGTGTCGGACCAATCGCGCCATGGCCAGTTCGCCGTGAGACTTGTCAAACCAAAAGGCCCTTGGGTTTGGGTTATTGGGGTAGTCGGGCAACATGAAAAATCCCAAGAACCCCCAGACCACTGTGATGATGGCATTCACGACAAAAAGCCATCGCCAACCGGCAAGTCCATGATGCCCATCCGTGGTCTTCGTAATCGCTGCTTGTAACGCGCCGGACATCATGGACCCGACAGCTTGGCATGAATGATAGAAGCCCATTCTTTTCGCGAGCTCGGACGGCGTGTACCTAATAATTGATATCAGCCCAAGTTTCAAACGGAATATCGTGTCCAGCTTTTACCAGTGCATCAAAATTGTAATCATTCCAGGCCATGCGCTGCTCTCAAACAGGCCGAGAAACACTCGAATTACGTAGACCTGATATGTTTTGGTCACCATGGCCATCAAACCGGTCATCACCCCCCAAGCGACCTCCAGACTGCTCAACCAGAAGCTCGGACGGACATAAGTCAAGATGATTTGGCTGGGAATCAACATAATGCAGTAGGCCACGTAGAAGTACGTCGTGAAGTAGTTCAGCTCATTTCCGTAAAGAGCAAGGTCCTCCTTCATACCAGAAACGTACGCATTGTTGATATTTGTCTGGTCCAAATACTTGATGACCTGGCTGATGCAGCCAAATGTCATCAGAAAAATATCTGGCCTTCTAACGAATGCCTTTTCCGCTGGAGACCTCGCGTCTGAGGACGCAAACATCGCTGGCCGCTTGAACCAGCCCATAGTGGAGTGCAAAATGTCTGGGCTAGGGAAATCAAAAGAGACTAGAGACGATAGCAAGTAGAGATCAGGGTCCTACACATCGGCAGAAGGTAGCAGCGGGCATTTAACTCGTGGGATAGCAAGCCTACGTTCAAAATGCCTCAACCATAGATAAGGTCCCAAGTATTTGTCTATGGATGATAAGCATTTCCGAATAAACGGATGATTTTTAGGCATCATGTCTTCCTCCGTGGAAGATAGGCCTATGCTACCCGGAAACTCCAGGTATTGCAGTACTCGCGTATTAGGGTGCATGGGGGGATGAGCGGCATCGGCTCCATCGGCTTGCCAATGAAACGATTAGCTTATGGTCACGATGCAACCATGATTTACTATTATATTGCGACCTCTGTCTCCGCCCCAGTTTGAAGTCACACTGCTTGCGGAGATGATGATCAGTTGGCCTCCACCGCTGAGATAGAGCATGGGGTTCAGATAGCGATGACACCGAGATAGGAGCTCCCGACCCATTCCCCTTAATATCCGGGCCTTGATAAAGCCTGCAATTGACTTGACCCGATCAAGAATGTCCAAAGCAACGACCGTCTTTGCCCCTCACTCGTTGTTGCCAATGGAGCCGTCACTCCCAACCCGGGGCTCGAGCCTATCTTTCTGGCACCAAACCACGCGTTCATTTCCCTATTTAAACGCCAATCGTGATACCAAGGTACCTAATTCAACAAAATACCTAGTCATAGGGCCTGGTATCTCTGGCGTACTCACAGCATGGGAGCTGGTTAATACTGGAGTGAAGGGCGAAGACGTGTTGATTTTAGAGGCAAGGGAAGCTGTTTCAGGCGCCACAGGAAGAAATGCCGGTCACATCAGGCCTGGTGCGTGACCTAAATGCAACGTGAGATGTGGCAATTATTGATCGTTACCCTAACTAACTGATGTGGCCATGGTTGAGTAGATGCTTTCCGCGGATTTTCCGCATTCTCATCGATTCACGGGCCAGACCAGGCGAAAAAGATCATCGAAAGCGAGAAGGTTGTGCTCGAAAAAGTCAAGGACTTCATTGCAGCCCATAGTATTGATTGTGATTTTGTTGATACTACAACTATGGATGTGTGTTTGACTAAGGAGTTCGAGGGCTACCAAGCTAAAAGTTTTGCTGCCTTCAAAGCTGCTGGAGGGGATGTCTCCCATGTCAAATATTACCAAGGGAATGAAGCCAAGTCTAAGAGCAGAAACAAAGATGCGCTGTCTGTATACGAGTGGCCTGCGGCATCCAATCATCCTGCAAAGCTGACCCAATGGATTCTGAGCGACTTCATTCGCAAGGGAGGACAAATATGGACTCACTGTCCCGTTACAAAAGTTGAGAAGCACAGCCAAGGTCGCCAATTCCGGTGGGACGTCCATACTTCTCGAGGGGTGGTCACAGCACATACGGTCATTCATTGCACAAACGCATACGCGCCAGCGCTGCTCCCCCACCTGATCAACTTCATTACGCCTCTGAGGGCACAAGCTCACGCATATGTAGCAACCCCTGCTATATCTGGGGAAAGGATTCTACAGAGCACACTTTCCCTTAGATACAGCCTCTATCATTTCTTTTCACTGATACAACGCCCTCACGATGGAATTGTGATTATGGGGGGATCATCTGTCAAAACCGCAGAGGCGAGTGAAAAGATTGCAGCGAGCAAGGAGACGTACGACGACGGGGATTACTCAGAACAAATGGCTGAAAATAGCAAGAGACAATTCAATGATTTATACCTGGAACCTGGATCAACCAAAACTCGGCCAGGAGAAGGATTGGCACACGTTTGGACTGGCATTTTAGGAATGACAACAGACTCAGTCCCTCTGGTAGGTCCGATTGATGGGCTTGAGGGTCAGTGGATTTGTGCTGGGTTTAATGGCCATGGTTAGTATCATCTATTAAACTCAGCAAGAATCAAGCTAACAGATTCAGGTATGGCTCGCATCTTTTTATGCGCTCCGGGCCTGGTGAAACTGATTTCTGGGAATTCCTGGGAAAGTACAGGCCTGCCAGAGTGCTTTAGATCAACCAGGGTTAAAATGAAGACGTTTGACCCAAGTGTGAGAAGTTTACTGTAGATTAAACAAGGCACCGCAAAGAGGGGACACAAGATAGTAAAGATGCTAAGTATTAAACGGGTACTGGCCAGCTAATCTCAATTGAATCTCGTAGTAGAGATTATTATTTAATGATAGCTTCTTCCAGTTCAGTTCACAAAGAGAGCGAGCGACCATCTCGGTCTTCCTTCCGACAAACAGACCCACCATCCCGGAGCCAATGCCGGGTGGCATGTATTCAGATGTGCTTTTGGCTTTCTTTCTTATTCAATATAATGAACGATATCTAAGCCCACAGTATCACGACCTCCAAGATCTTTGTTTCATTATCCTCGTCACAGGAAACTACAATCAATTGACACCTGTTGGAAGGAAACAAACTGAAAATGAGCAGGCCCAAGGTTATGCTCCTGGGAACACTTGAACAGTGAGTATGCGAGACAAGACGGATAGAAATAAAACTCCCAAGATGGCTCATTCCTAGAGTTTTTGTTATTTCGAACCACAAAATTAACGGCTACTCGCTTCTCAGTGCCCAAGATGCATGGTCAAGCCTGGCACCTATTGCAGATAGTATCAGGCCACAGTCCACAAATCGAGCCAATTTCATTAAGGAGGCCAAATCAGGCGCTTTCGATGGTGTTGTAGCCCTCTATCGAGACTACTATTCAGTCACTGTGAGTGGTAGATTTAATGCGGAACTTCTGGATGCGATGCCCAAGTCATTCAAGTACATCTGCCACAACGGTTCGTTACTCCATTGGACGTATACCTTTGCATCATCAAACAGCTCACAAACCACACAGGCGCTGGATACGACCAGATTGATGTTACAGCCTGCACAGAGCGTGGTATTCGCGTGTCCCACACCCCCGGCGCCGTGAATGAATCGACTGCCGACCTAGCAATCTGGCTTGCAGTCGGGGCCCTTCGCAACCTGCCCGTCAGCGTACATTCTTGCCACGCCGGTGCTTGGAGAGGCAAATCGGCTCCAGCGTTAGGGCATGACCCGCAAGGAAAGACGATGGGAATCCTCGGATTTGGCGGAATCGGACGAACGGTCGCCCAAAGAGCCATGGCTTTCGGCATGACGGTTAATTTCTATGATCCATTCCCTGTCGATCCGAAGCTGCATGGTGGTGCTCACAGTGTGAGCCTGGAGACACTGCTCAAAGAGAGTGACATCATCAGCATTCATATTCCTCTAACAGTGCGTCTAAGTCAATATTCCTTCCTAGTCTTTTCTCTTTCTGTTGAGGGCGAACACTAATTATAATCGATGTAATAGCCCGAAACGCACCACTTCATCTCCGCTCCTGAGTTTGATAAAATGAAGAACGGAGTCGTGGTGGTCAACACCGCCCGTGGACCGATTCTAGACGAGGCTGCCCTTGTCAAAGCTCTCGCCTCGGGCAAGGTCGCTAGTGCAGGCCTCGACGTTTTCGAGAAAGAGCCGGAGATCAACCCAGGCCTTCTCGCCAACAAGAAGGTCCTTCTGGTCCCTCATATGGGAACTTGGAGTGTCGAAACTCAGACCAAGATGGAAGTGCTAGCCATTGACAATGTTCGGTCAGCGGTTACCAAAAGCAAGCTCATTACTCAGGTCCCCGAGCAAAGGTCGATAGCCAAGCTATAAGTGAGCCCAGATTAAAAAAAAAATAATAATAATAAAAAAAAAGGCGAATGTACCATGATTTTGAATACAACTTTGTCCTCTCTCATGACACTTTCCCTTTCTTCGCAACGAAATAAACGTCATATGGCGCTATATCCCGTTACTCTGCTATTTAATGGAGTGTTGGATTCAAGAACAGTTATACATGAATGCCACTCTGTGTACTGTCCTCAAGGACTGGTGGGCAGGCTAACTAGCCTGGATCAATTATCAGAGCCTTCAAGGAACAAGTTCTTCTTGTTCCATCCATGTGTCCATCCATATAGAAGAGTTATGAGGGGCACACAAAGACAGTGCTATTTTCTCTGGCATGTTAAATGCCCAATCGGTCCAAGGCGAGTGAAGAAGTCCGAATCAGGTTAAATGACCAACAATCTAGGATCGCCCTCTACATCTTCTCTTACACGAAAAGAAGGCTGACCATGATATTTAATTTCATATTGCATCCAAATTAGTCTATTCATAGGTACAGTAGTCTCGGCTCAAGTCAGCTTAACATTAACAAGTGGTCAGCCGTAGATAAATTAGAGGATAACTGGGATCAAAGTGTTCTCATGAAACAAACCGCAAACGGTCGACATATTATCCTGGTATTCACTATACCTTTCCTTATGTAGGCATTAACCTCGTCTTACTGGACAATGCGCCGTCAAGCCCGGCAGTTCCTCCGCTGAACCCTCCCTTGCACATGACATCAGCATCGTTAAATTGGGCATATAAGCAGGCGGGTCCCAATTATTTACACCGCACGAAGCACATCAACCCTCTTAAGCCTCATTCTTGGCTGCATGCGAAGCGTGTACAATCGGCAATCTCGATCGCTCAACAACATCCGGAGAGTGCAACAATGGGAAATCCTAGCAAGGAGAAGGAGGAGGTAAACCACGGCCAGCAAGATGGCGATGCTCCACCGCCCTACCAAGAGCCGGCCCACGACGCACCACCAGGTTTCGAAGAGTCAATTGCAGCTGCGAGGGCCTCTTACAAACGCGACCCAATCACCGTAAAGTTCCCTGCCAGATTCACCTGCTTCTATCACTGGAACTCATTCACATTCCACCTCGGCACGTCCAAGACGGATCTCCTCTTCGCCGTCTCCCCGGCGAGGCTCTGGGGCCAGAAGGAGACCTTGCTGCGCGCCGGCCCCGAGAAGTCGGACCCGCCGCTGGCCACCGCCGGCACGCTCAAGGGGAGCAAGCAGACCTCCTCTTTGATAAAGGTACACCCTCATTCGGGGGGTGACCACAAGGAAATACTAGAGGTGACCATGACGGGCGACTACGAGAGCACCCATCGGTTCTCCGTCCCTATGGGCGAGAAGAAACAGCTCGAGTTCTTCGAATGGCGCAACAGCAGGGGGGCCGAAGTTCGAGAGGTCGCCGAGAAGAAGACAACCGGGTACAAGCTCGTTCGCCTGTCCGACTCGGACGTCGAGCGAGGTGGCAGCCGTCAGGAACGCGACGCGGGATTCACGAGCGACGGTCGTAGAGTTGTGGCTGTCGCGTTTCACGCGGCCAGCTGGATGGCTGGTCCGCAGTTTGCCTTTCTCTCGGACACGCTGGGTGAGACGTTTGAGGTTGTCGCCGTCATGTCGTTTCTGCGGATATATGAGTTGGCATCACAGCAGGCGGCTACGGCCGGGGCAGTTGCGGCTGCCTGATCAATTGAAGCTCTGGTTTGAGTTGGGAAAAGACATCATAGGATTTTAGTTTAGAGAAAAATCGTCTAATTTATACCAGATAAACCCCAATCCCTCTTGTATCAAATAAGCCCCATCTTCCGAGTAGAAACAGGCGCGTCCAGTCAATGGCATTGCGCCAGAAGGCGTCGTCGCAAAATATCAGAGGTTGTACGAGCTAGATTCATAGCTGGTACGCTTCCGCAAGGTTCACGGACAAAATGAAATAAATCTTTGAGTAGGAGAGTCTTGGGCTACATATCAATAGTCACGATACGGTGTCTAGATTGTTAATTATGGGAGAATCGGCGGATGCCAGTGGCCTCTTTCAGGTTCCTAGGCTTGGAGCGAAAGCCAAATGGGCACGTCTCCATTTGGAAGCCGCCATTGATGGTATGCCTAAAGATGACCCCGGTCCTCGGGGAAGGATGTTGCTGGTTGGGGAAGCAGCTTTCGTGTATATTTGCGCAGGCGTTGCTTTGGATTGTCTACAATTTCTAAAAGGGGGGGGGACATGGGACTAGGACTAAAGTACACACAAAAACAGAAAATGATGATACACAATTTGGGTTCGGGGCGAAGAATAAAAGAATGGCATGAGTCTTTAGCTGAATACGTTAAAAGAGAAGGGAAGACTGATTTTAAAAGAAAAAGACATAACCGTAAAGCAGCGTTAACATATAAAGCATAGATCCAGACGTTTTCCTTCAGGTAATTGGCAGGATGCAGTTGAGAAAGCATCGCCTTTTGTTGTTGTTGTTGTTGTTGTTGTTGTTCGTTATTCTTTGCTGGGCGTAAATATCTAATTCGCCAGCGCACCATGACTCAACTCGTAGAGGACGTAAATAAAATGGTATCGGGGAAAGCGTCCCATGGTGTTATATCGTAAAAAATTTCAGTGTCATACCCTTGCGACAGCGCTGTTTAGCTGAGGCACCTTGAAAAATAGAAGATCAGACCGCTCGCTTTGACTACTTGGACTTCGCCGGGAAAATCGCCATGCAGAATCGCACCATGCCCGTCCACAGGCGCTGATGGGGCCAGCGGCGGCTGACGCCCTGCTGTAGGTACTTCTCCTTGTACAGCTGCAGCTTCTGGAGCTCAGAGCGCAGAGCCTTGTTGGATCGCTTCTGCTCGGTGAGGTCGGTCGACGTCTGCTTGCTGCTGTCCATGGCGGCATCCCTCTCGGCCTCCATCTTCTTGATGGCGGCGAGGATCGACGAGTTCTTCTTAGTGAGCTCGGCGTTCGTCTTCTTCAAGGTGGCGATCTCCTCCTTCAGGCGGGCGTTGTCGGTCTCGAGCTGCTTCTGCTTCTTGTTGGACGCGGGCAGCTTCGTGCGCAGCGCCTCGAGCTCGTCGGCGACGACCTTCTTCTCCTCGCCCAGCGCCTTCTTCTCCTTCTTCAGCCGGGCGGCGGTCGCATCCAGCTTCTGGTTCCTGTCGTCGGCCTCTGTAAGTTCCTTGCGGAGCGCTTCCTTCTCCTTCTTCAACGCGTCTCGCTTCTCTCGCATGGAAGCGACCTGGGCGTTGGCCTCCTCCTCCCTCTTTGTGGCCTCGGCCAGGACCCTCTCCAGGGAGGCGGCCTTCTTCTCCAGCCCAGCAATATCCTCCTTGGCCATGAGCCTGGTCTCTCTCAGCTTTGCCGACTTGGCCTCGAGCTTCTCTTCCAACCGCTTGGCCTTCTCCTTGACGTGTTGCAGCTCCTTGACGGGGTCGGTGGGGGTCTTTGGCGACTCGTTGTTGCCGAGCCACGGGATGAACTCGCTCATTGCGTCTCGGGAGGTCTTGGGGATCGTCCTGCTGCTTCGGGAGGTGCTGGACGACGCGATAGACGAGGCGCGACGCGGTCGGTGGCCGCCCACGTCCGAGGAGGACGAGTTGGGCGCCCGCGACCGCGAGTGCCTGTGGCTGCTGGTGGTGCTGGAGGAGTCCATTGCGGGACGAGAGGCGGCGAGGCTAGGTGCTCCCTGGTGAAGACGAGCGGCAGCAACAGTCTTTCTCTGAGGTTTCTTTGTTTGAGATTTCTGATTGATGGTTGAAGGAGGAGGTTGAGTGAGTGGAATTGTCGGTCATGTATCTGCGGGCGGGGGTTCGATTGGCTTAGTCCTGGGCTATGCTGAAGGCAGCAGACGGGTGCGCCGGGAATGTATATCTCGCATCCTCACCTGCAGCAGGTTTGCAGGGTTCCTGCAGCGCCGTGGAACATTGAGGGGCTAATCCGAGAATGATACGATGCAGAGGGATGTGAATCGGCGGTCAACCTCCTGGTGGAATCCGTTGGGGAGCAAGGGCAGCCCACGAGCTGTCTCATTGGCTCACCACTGTCATGCCGGAGGTCACATCCAGCCTCGATTCCGGGCGGCGAGGACACAAGGAAGGGCCTGCAAAACCGACCCTCACATGTGACCCGCGATGGGCCAATCCAACCCCGGTCATCTGGCCAAGAGGCAAGGCCCCGCGAGCGTCCGAGAAGTCGGTGAGAGCAGACAGTGTATCAGGCTAATCGAATGCGGCATTGTGAGTGTGCGTCGCGACTTCACCGCCTTGCAGGGGTTGCTTCGATAAAGAATCGGTTACTGGGCATTGGATACCTGTTGTATGGTCTGGTCTGGTCTATCTGAACATCACAGCAAATCACAGCAAGAAGGTGGTCACAATCTGCAGGTTGAGTCCCGATGGAACGTTAGCATCAGCATCACACCCGTGCCGCAGCGAGAAGCAGAGTTTTCACAGACGGAGGGAGGCAGGCAAGGAACAAAACAACGCACCCTTTGAAAGCAAAGGTGTGAGACTTCAAATTTAGATAGACCCATGCGGTCCAAGGGCGAAATAAACTCGGGGCAGAATAAATGACCGAGGCAAACGCGCGCCGGTGGATCGCTGTAGCGCCGGTGGGGCGGCGGCCAAGGGCAAGGGCGAACCTGACAGATCAACGATAGTGCCTGCAGTAGAAGATACGAAAGATGGATTTTGCGAATGCCAGCAAACCTGCCTTGCCCCCTTTTGTTTTATGCAGCAATTCAGGGCCCTATTTATAAAAACGTCATTCTAGTTCCACCGAATCCAACACGTGCTTCGATCGCATCTATGCCCTGTCGAAACCGGGCCTCAGGCACTCTCATGCGTGTTCCTGGTACGGACATTGCTAGCGGCGCGGTTCGTACCGATGAGCTTTCCGTCCGGTAGCTCAAAATGCGATGGCTGGGAGCGGTACGTACCCCGATCGCACTAGGCCAGTTCTGTGCTGCACTGTCCTCCACTGCTCAGCTGGCAGGTGCTGCGCTGGTTTTCAGGCACTCGCGCCTGCCACGTCGTAGCATAAGGCAGGAAGCAGTGGCTGGTGGCTGGTATTATGCGCACCTGCCTTGGATAATTTAAAGCATGCAGTCGCGGCCTACCCTATGCACTGCTGGTTGGTTTCAGCGCTCGCTTTTCTCAGTAGAATTCTTCGCTTCCAGTGGCCTCGTGTTGCGTGGTTTCCCCGTCAGCTTTGTTGTGCACAATAAACATCTCGCTCACATGTCTTCCTAAACCCATCACGGGTTCTGATCATCAGGAGATCGATCCCAACTCGGTGGGTTGGTAGTGGGAACGCCTGCAGAGTTGCCCCTCTCCCCCTCTTCCTGTTTTTCGATCTGGGCAGAAAAAAAGACGCTCGATGGACCCCGCACCCCCAACAAATGCAACGGCAAAAAAACCAGAAAATACCAGACCACAAATCGCATGTTTGCAGGTATGACCTAACAGCTAGAAATCTCTGTAAGAGTCTTCGGGTGATCGGGGTGTTACTCTTTCCCGGGAATCTTGTGAAGGAATCATCGTGATTCATCCATCTACTGGTTTCACAATAGGTGTTGCTCAGAATGTGCTGGAAATGCGTCTCCATATTTAGCTCGCTTTACTTAGGGTTATGTCGTAATGCTGCAGGATGCAGCTAACCAACCAAAGACCTTAATGGGGAGAGAAGCGACCAATGGGAGCTTTTTGATAGTCAACGGTTTCAATTGAAGGGGCTCTATAATGAATACAAGATCAAGAAACGTTCATGATCTGAGAAAGGGAATATCTGCTACTGACAGGCTGCACATTCAGCGAGCACACCACAACCAGGTGGCCGTTGTCTACCGTCGCCATGCCCGCCCATTCGCACGAGTTCAATACCGTCGTCTTCTCTCCCCAGCTGGCACCTCCGTTCGTGCTAGTGACGACCTTGATGGCGAAGCTCGAAGCCCCGACGTTGTCTTCATTCGTCTGAAAGCTGGTCACCAGTTTGGAGCCCACGAGTGCTACTTGGGGAGCTCCATGCGTCGCACCGCTGACACTGCTCCTATACACCACCCGGCGGTTTCCCCAGGTCGCGCCGTCGTCTGAAGATGTAACAGAGTGGATGCCAATGTCGGGAGCCATGGTTTCAAAGACTGCAATCAGGTTCGAGCCTCCGGTCCGAACAACACCGAGCATGCCATCACGACTGGTGATCCCACCACCCGAGATTGTTTGATCGGCAGTCCAGCTCTTACCGCCATCGTAGCTTCGGATGAGAATGCTGTCTTGGTCGGTGCCCGCAGTGTTTGTCTCACGGGAATAGTAAAACATGAGAGACCCGTCCTGGGCATCCATCATAAAGGGTTCCCAGATCCCGAGCCCCCTCGTACCGCTCTCCCTCGGCATGGACAGAAAGGTCCAGTCGTTTCCGTTGTTGTCAGAGTAAGAGACGATAAGTCGATAGTAAGTCCACTGGGAGTTGCTGACGTCGTGGTTGCGGAATGCGGCCAGAATACGGCCACTGGGGAGTTGGTGGAGGAAGCAGTTGTCCAGATCCCCGGTTGCACGAGGGCCGGAAGCTATGGATCCCACGTCGGTCCAGTCCCAACCGCCGTTGGTGGATCTGGCGGTCCGGAGCACCGAGTTGCTGCCCTCCATTGATGTACGGCAGCTGAGAAGCGATCCATCCTTGAGTTTGGTGACTCGAGGGTAGTAAGTTTCACCCGTGCCTATCAGGCCTGGCTCGCCGTTGCGAGACACATCACGCTTCTGTAGCGATGCGAGAGGAGTGGCAGCGGCTAACGGGGCAAAGACCGCTGTAAGAAGCGAGGCACACATAAAAAGACTGGAAAGAGCCATGGTGAAGAAAGCCAACAGAGTGGGAGAAGTGAGAGACTGGTTGAATCTTACTTCACCTAAACCATCATGTAACGAAACTCATGGTAGCATTGTCATATATATATTTGCTAGTATAACAGCTCAGAATACTAATACGGAAAAGGATTTCATAATTTAAATGTTCTATGCGACCCCATGAATGAACGGGTAGAGCTCGTGGGATGATTGCATCTAGCCAACTGCCGACTTGGGATCTGAGGGGTGACGCCCAAGCGAATACCTCCCAATTTAGAAAAGAATCCCGCTTACCCAGACCCGCGACCTGTAAGAAGGGACAGATTGAGGTGGGCCGGGAGGCTCTAAAGGGCAGGTTGACAAGTTGTGCTTATTTTCCCCTCTGGCTTTGAATCATGTGTTGAGCCTTTATCTTCCACCCTGCGACAAATGCCCAGATATCAGGACCACCCACAGGCAGTGCGTGGTCTTAAGAGGCAATTTACAGTTGCTAAAATTAGCGCACACTCTTTCTTGAATCATGTTGCCACAATTTAAAAGCCTTCCCATGTGAACGGCCTAGTTGTCGTTGGACACACGTGTCTTGAGATGCGCTTCACCGTTACTCATGGCGTGAAAACAGGTTCTCTACTGCGGAGAGAGAATGTATGGTTCTAAACACACTTACTGAATTTGATCTCTTATGAGCTAAAGCTACCACGTGGCTCGTCGCTTACTTCTAATCTTAGGTGGTTAGCTGTCAGACGAGGTCGCGTAATTTAAAATGTCCCGGCAGATGCCGCAATCGTGCCCGGCATTCAGTAATTTCTTATCAGCCAAGAATTAAGTAAATCCTTCAACAAAATGAAGCTGACCCTGTCACACAATCATCCCAAGTATCTTGATTCTGTGGTTAACGTTACCACCTTCCTTCGTTTCCACCCATAAACAAATAATCGACAATATGAGGTCCTACAGGAAACCTAAACGTCTTCAGTAGCATTACCGTAGACACTAATCCTAGATAGAAGATTTCGTATATCTGCTATCTCAACAATGTTATAGCAGCTGATATCGAAGAGTTGAGGCTCGGCTTCGTGCTTTCCCACAGCTCAAAATATTACTATACCATTTCTCTACCGGACCCGTGGTGCGCCCAAAGAGTACACCATATATTGGGGTCTCTATAACGTCTGTTATCATCTTCATCTTCATCCTTATTAACTGATACTGCAAGATGGACAACTGCAGGAGGTCCAAGGACTGGAGGAAAGAAGGCAACGGGTATACTGAGATTCATGAGATGCCATAGCTCTCCTCTTTATGTGCACTTCACTTATAATGAGCGGATGCGTCTACAGTTTTTAGACCTTCGTTGGAGACTGTGATTTCTATCAGTAGGAAACGCGGTATCTCGAGATCTTCGGTGCTCTTGGATGTGTAATGACATGTACTATAGTGCCTCATGTCCCACCATCGGCCATCTACGGGAATAAACCAATATATGAGGACCCTGACATGTGGAGGATGCTTGCGAGGGCCCCAAGGCCTTCCGTCTTGCTTGTGCTAAGTTGAGGCGGCATATGCCCAGTCTCTAGGCCATGGCTATTGAAGACACTGTGTCACGCTAATAAATACCAATGCAAAAATAGGGAAGAAGATACGAAAAAGATCCAACGGCACAGATCTGTTAGATAAACTAGATCATATATATAAGGGATTCGAGGCTGTGCATGGTGGCTAATTGTTGACAAGGCAGATTCTGAGTCATACCTGCGCGAGACAGGGGTCAATTCCCTCTAGCTTGGTTGCCTTTGGATTTTCACAATAATTAACAATAACTTTCGGCTTCTTCGTTGAGGTACGTGGATAAAGAAGAGCCAACCCTTACTCCAATGCGACTGATATCCTTGCGGCCCAATGCAAGTGGTTGGTGGAGAATGCTGCACGCTCACACAAGACCAGCTTTAGCCTCAGACCCCTTCCACCCTTACACACACCTCCGACATCACCGTTATCACCAACCAAAGCGAGCCATGACAGCCAAAGTCAGAACATTGGGTACCATGGCCACAGACGCGCCGGATCTGTACCGTTCTCTGGACTCCTCAATTCCTGAGATACGCCTTTTCGCCCTAGATCCCGCACAGACGGATGAGGGGGCAATCGTTGGCCATCTACAAAACGTCCCCCTCAGCTCAGCTCCTGCGTACGAAGCCTTGTCCTACAAGTGGGGGAAGCCAGTCTATTCCGAACCCATCACTATCGCGGGACACACCGTCCTCGTAACCCCAAACCTTGCAGTAGCTCTTCGAGGTCTGCGGCTCCGGGATAGACAGCGTGTCCTCTGGATCGATGCTCTCTGCATCAACCAAGAATCACTCCACGAACGTGCCCAGCAGGTTTCGCTCATGAAAGACATCTACTCGCGCTGTGTCTGTGACCTGCTATGGCTCGGGCCTCTTTCTGAACCTGAGACGCAGTCTTGGACGCCCTCGGAGGAAATCATGGGCCAAGGGTTTGAGTTGATGCGACGCCTCGTCGACCGGGACATGACGGTGCTGAATCCCATGATGAAGGAGTGGAAGGATCAT
The DNA here is from genome assembly GCA_026958235.1 of Clonostachys rosea. Lineage (NCBI taxonomy): Eukaryota > Fungi > Ascomycota > Sordariomycetes > Hypocreales > Bionectriaceae > Clonostachys > Clonostachys rosea. The sequence continues at coordinate 690,085 of CP110206.1, forward strand.
GAACAGATGAAAGAGAAGTGGCGTGCATCTTACCACTCCACTAATGATGACTTTGACAATCAACTCGCAGGGGGGGAAGCTGCAGGGGAGGAGGAGGAGCAACCTGCATCGCAGGGAACTCACGACGTATCACAGGATAAGGACAAGAACGCCAAGAGGCAAGCAGAGGAAGAAAGGCGTGGAGATGAGACGGAGGAAACGGGGACTGGAACGGGCAGTGACATCCAGGATTGCATGTTATCTTCAGATGAGCAGTGGGCGTTGGACAGCGCCTTCGGCCGCCCAGATGTGCTGAAGCGTTTGTGGGTTATGCAGGAGCTCTCTGTTGCTCCCAAGGTGCAGCTTGTTGCTGGTCGCCACACGCTCGACTGGGACGTCGTCTCCGAATTCTTGGGCGACACCCCGTATGCTGATGCCTTCCACGGCACGTTTTCCCACGGCACCGTCGGACAGATTTCGTACTGGATCTTTGAGAAAGTCCAGATCATAGATCATCAAAGACGTATCTTGAGGCAGGAAGGCGAGTCAAAGCTCCTCGACGTTCTGGCACGGTTCAGACGCACCGATTGCCTGGACCCTCGAGACAAGATATTCGGCCTGCTGGGCCTTGTGACCGACCACAAAGACATCAAAGTCGACTATGAGAAGTCTCCAGCGCAGGTGTATGCGGATGTCACGGCCTCTCTAATCAATCATTCAGGCAACCTGGACGTCATCTGCCAGAGCCCCTGGAGTTCAAGTCGAGATTACCGTCTCCAGACAGAAGACGCCTTGGGCAACCTACCTTCTTGGGCAATCAACTTCTTAGCGGACGGAGAAATTGAGCTCTTTGCACAAAGATCCATCTTTAATGCTGGGAGATCAAGCTGCGAAGTCCCCTGCCGAAGGGTTGGCGAGGATATCCTGGTTGCCAAAGGAGTAATCGTGGGCCGGGTTGGGCCGATACTACAAGACGACTACCCCCATGATGATGGTAATGGCTCTGCTCTTCCCTGGAGATATGACACTTCTACGCACATCCCCCTTGACTGGATGCGTCTTTACTTGAACGAAAAACGGGTTCTGGACAAAATATCAGCAGACCAGTACATTACAGGCGAGTCGTCCTTCACAGCCTTCTGGCGCACTTTGACTGTAGACTGCGCCGTGTGGCCGATGACGCGACTGACGTCTCAACAAATACGAGATCAAGACATGTCTCTCCGCGAAAATTGGCCACGATTCCTTGGTTGTGTGACAGATGAAGGACCGAACAAGTCAAATTTGGATAGAGAATATTTCTCCGCTCCCGAAATCCAGCGTATGTGGAACAGGTTGTATACACAATGGTCCTTTTCCACGACAACGAATGGTCTATTCATTCTGGTCATACCGCCAACAAGAGAAGGGGACTTCATTGCATGCCTAGATGGCGCCAAACTCCCGGTAGTTCTGCGTCCCGTGCATGACGGCAGCCTTCAAACATTTCGGATTGTCGCCGTTGCATACGTGCATGGTATCATGGACATGGGGGCAACGCAATCTTCAGAGCTCCGCGCGAAGCTTGGCCTGCAGGACCAGGAGTTTTGGATAGTCTAATCAGATCACACGTTTCCCGCAGTCGAAGTCGCTTCTCGTAAAAAGATAAATACATATATGCCTAGGCAAACGCGTCATCGAGGTGCCTCTACATTTATGAAAAAAACTTGCCCCATGTTCACACGGCAACTGGGATTTAACTTGTTTTGAAGCCTCGGCTGAAATCGACTCATTTATGTTTGCAATATTTATAAATAAGGGATGTCCTAAGATTGGGCTACGTACGTGACTTGGATTATACATGTATTTTCTAACATAGATACTGTCTATACTTGAACCTTTACACCAAAAAAAAAATGCCCAAACTCAGCATGGCCAGTCCAGGCGTAGGCATCAATAAAGACATATCCAGGATAATATTAATAGTTAAATACAAAAAGATTTATTTAGCCTTTTTCTCAGGTGCCGGTGCTGGTTGCTTTGCAGCAGCAGGCTTCTTGGCAGCAGGCTTCTTGGCAGCAGGCTTCTTGGCAGCAGGCTTCTTGGCAGCAGGCTTCTTGGCTGCTGGCTTCTTGGCTGCTGGCTTCTTAGCTGCTTGCTTCTTAGCTGCTTGCTTCTTATTGCTATTCTTCTTAGCAGTAGGCTTCTTAGCAGCTGACTTTTTATTACCGTTCTTCTTAAAATTAGACTTCTTAGCAGTATACTTCTTTACAGTAGGATTCTTAGTTAATTTCTTGCTAGTTGGCTTCTGCTTAGTTGACTTCTTAGAAGTATTTGTCTTAGCTGATTGCTTCTTGTTGCTGTTCTTCTTTGCTGCCAGTTTCTTGGTGGTTGGTCTCTTATTGGTGGCCTTCTTCGTAGATTGCTTCTTCGTAATTAGATTCTTGCTGGCCGACTTCTTGCTGTTGGCTTTCTTGTTGTCGAGCTTCTTAGCAGATGGTCTCTTGCTTGCTTGATTTTTGTTCAACTTCCAAGGCATCTTCACTGAGTGCGTTCCATTTCTCTTGGCTATGTGTTGTTTTCGTTGGTTGGCAGGGCTTTTGCTCAAATTCGAGCCAAGCTTTCTATCAGCTCCCGTGCCAGCCTTGGTGTTGGTACTGGAGTCTTAGCAGGACTTTTGAACTAGCCCCCTTGGCCCAAAGCTGATCTGACACCACTTAGTATGAGCTGTCTCTAGGGCCATCCCTAAATAACATAAAGTATCTGATCAATACCTACCTCTATATTTACGGAAAAATACCCCATGTTCTTACGGCAACTGGGAGCATAATCTGTTCTGAAGCCTCGGTTGAAATCGCCTTCTACTATACAGCTTCGTGGTGGCGTGGTATTAATCCCGCAGCCATGAGTGTGTATCAGCCCCTCTTTCGGACATTCAATCATGTTCACTTTTCAAATCTAGAGCCCTCTGTAGAGCCTGCTACATTTCACTTGTTCCCGCAGCTACCTGCTGAAGTGAGGCTCAAGATATGGAAAACCGCTCTGTGTACTGGGCGGCGACTCCTCACTGTGCGCCTCAATTCAGTTGATGGCGATGAAGCGGGCTACGGTGTCTCAATAGACCGAAAGCCACGCACCAATCCAGTCTGGAGCATTTGTCAGGAGTCTAGGCAGGCTTGCTATGCATATTTCAGGCTACCTTTTCGCGTCCATAGAGGCTCGACGTTATGGGTGAATCCTGAAAGCGACCGCATCTTTATAGCAGAGTTCAACATTGCGCCTCTTGTCTTCCTCAATTTCATCAGCCATTTGAAGACAGCTGATCCCCGTGGCATCCGTCTGCTTCATATTGCTATCGATAGCTTATGCGCAAAAACCCTGGCATTCTTACGAACCCTACCTGCTACCGAGAGCAGCTCTCAGGAGGCTTTTACCACCTTCAAACAATGGATTTTAGGTTAACAATCAATATGGTTCATTCATCTTCTAGATGCAGATTCCCGTTTAGGGTTTGGGCCATTTTCTGGTACTAGGAACCATACAATACTTGGCCTTAACCGTGCTATGCCTATATTTCCATACGCAACCGACTTTGAGCTGTTCACGCCTGACCCACGACCAATCCAAAGACGCCTCGATGGTCAAACAGTCTGGTATGACCCTAAGCGCGCCGTTTATGCATGGGTGGAAATGGAGAAGAGGCTTAGCTTTGGCAGTCACGAGGGTAGTAAAAGCGACGAGGAACCTACCCGCGAAATATCCCACGTTCTTGCCATGGGGGAGACGGTTGTAGGAGACGCGTGGTGCCCTGCAATGTGAAGAACCTCGAGACCTTGGATGAATGTCTACAGTCAGAGCAAGACAGGTGTCACGAGCTTTTTATTGACGGCCCTTTCCAGTCTTATCCTCCCGCAATTTGGCAGGAGACGGAAGAATGGAAGAAGAGCCTTTTATCAGCAGCAGGATTCTGGGTCTTTCCATGGGGTACTTTTGATACTCTGGATGAAAGTCTTCCAAGCAAAGCATACCAGAATCTGAGGGGCCAGAGGCCTGCGTTGGGGTTATTCGACTTGGAAAACGATGGCGGTGACTAGTTGGAACACAGCGCGTTTGGAGGTTTGGAAAGGTAGAAGTTATTACATACGTGTCAATTTGTTAAGCGAGGTTAGTTTTATCTAAGCCCAGGACTTGCCTACCCAAATTTAAAAAAAGTTTTCCCTGGAAGATGAAATAAGAAGAATTTAAAACATGACAAGTCACCTGGGTCCACTGACTCTTTGTTTCTCACTGATCTCTCTTACTATACAAACTTAATAAGTTAATCCCTACGTGCCTTGGTGTATGAAGCCCAAAAAAAAAAAAAGGAAAGGTTTTCCGGCCACATGTGATGTAGCCACATAAAATACTCACATGTAGTTTGTGAAGGTTAAAGAAAAAAAACCAAGAGTCATCCCGAAAGCTTGACAGAAGATTCACGAACTAACCCTAACTCGCTGCCGTGACTCACTAGCTGTAAACTGAGCTCTATCCAAGACAATGAATGCCTACTTAAGAGCTCTGATGCCCGCGGTTGCCAAGAGACTAAGCCAATCCCCAATTTATCGCAAAAACTACTGGCACCCAAGTTACGCAAGCTATCACCATCATTCTGAGGCTCATGGTGCAGCAGCCCCAGCAGCCCGTGGCGAATTCTATGCCCAAGATGCGTGTCTTGCTGCAGACTATTACGCACCTTGTACCTGGTGATATATATGATGATACGGTAGGATCATATTTATCCAAAATACGCTCTGTCGACATTTTTTCAAGCGGGATTTTGATTGCGCCCAGGAACGCCTGTATCCATTTCATGACGACTTTAGCCTCACCAACGTGAAGTGTTTTTATCTGCTTGATCATAATAGTCATGATCAAACTACCCAAGAGGAATATCAAGAGGAATATCCACCGGTGTTTGTTTAGATGAAATGGACGGGCCAATCTCTGTATATCGGATCATCTCATTTTGCTGGCTTTGCATCCACCAAGCTTTAACTAACCTATCTCCCACTTAGTGTTCATATCAATAAGGGCCTTCCTTCAAAGTACAACAAAAAACTAAGCAAGTGGCTATTCACATGGGGAGGAAGAAAGTTTCGTCGTATATCTCAGCCGCCTAGAGGATCAGATGGGAAACTTGATCCAAAATTCCATCGTGGGGATATCCAAGCATCGCTGCGACTCGATATTCCCCTTAGCGAAGACAACATCGTGTTCCTAAGAGAGCATCCTGAGCACGTAAAATGGCTTAAAACCCATCTACATCATGACTTATGGGCAAAGATCGAGTTATTCTGTCACCCTGTAGCCTCCACTAGTGAAGCAAAGTAGTGTAATATTGTGGTTTTCATTTCACCAAGGTAGTTGATTACAATTTGAATAACTATTTATGTTTCCAAACTAAACCGGACCACACGATCCGCGTTTTATTCTTTTAGGATAGTATTTACAATAGCAACCGGTCTGCTGCATATAAGGGATCATAATAATTTAGTAACAGGCAACAATTCGCGGTTTCATTCTTCAATGAACCCATTAATAAGCATTCAAAATTCTGCAAGCCATATCTGATTGAGTTTAAATCGGCTTTGTTTATATATATTGTGTATCTAACTATCTGCTCAGTATATCGACACATATCCTGGACAGGAGACTTCGTACATCTGCTAAACCAAGGACACTTCGATCGAGACCAACTCTTGTCAAATCCTTTCGTTCGGTTCATAGTAGTACTAGCTCCTCCTCCATGACCCCAAGTAGCCACTAGGACAGCTTGTGCTATCCGTTTTCTTTAGGCACCGAGGTTTTTCTCAAATCTATAGGCTAGAGTAGAATGCCCGAATATCCTCAGCGAAAGCCTCCGGGGCGTGCAGGGCAGGAAAGTGGCCGCCAAAGTCGTGGCGCCGGAAGAACACGACATTGGCTGTACGCTCTGCCCAGTCTCGCGGCTACTGAGTGTTAGTGGAAACCATGTTATATTGGCTATACGATGAAGAGGGATATACTGACAGCGAATGCGAAGTTTGCGAGTTCAGGGAATGGTCCACCCTCGAGTGACCATTGGGTGATGCCGGCTGGGATATTGCTCTTGGGGAAGTTGAGAGTCTCGGGCTATTTTTAAATCGTACTTTAGCTAGCCGAACTCGAGCGGCGGATTGACTATTAGTATGTTGTTTTGCTCACCTTCAAAGACTCCACGTAGATTCGGAAATTGTTATACGGGTCTTGGATCCAATTCACCAACGTGTCTGTGATGATCTCGTCATATGAGTAGTCGTTGCCAGCACTGGACAACTCCCTGAGATCCCAGTACCAGCCAGCAACACCCACCGGGCTATCAGACATGGCCCAGCCCAGCGTCAAGGGGCTCTGGCCTTGAATGCTGGAGTAGGCAAAGTGATCGTTGGCGAATGCCAGAGTCGATGCAATGAAGTCGTTCTCCTCGGCTGTTGTCTCGTTTTTCGCCACCCGCTCCAAATCTTCGTCTGTGACATTGTTCAGCTGAAAATCGGTCAAGTAACCAATGAGACTGTCAGCTACGTCGACAGCCATCCATTGTCCGACGAGCCACCCAATGTCTGTGATGACGATGCCGTAGGTCTCATAGCCCAACTGCTTCATCAAAGAGTCGAAGGCGATCCCTACTTCGCGCGGGCCAAGGCCGGGTTGCGTGGGCGCTGGGCTGAAGCCAAAACCAGGAATATCGGCAGTGATGATGTGGAAGGCGTCAGACAGTGGCTCGATGAGCTTCACCCACTCCAGATGACTGGATGGCCATCCGTGGATGAAGAGTAGTGGGATCGCGGTCTTGTTGGGGGATGCATGGTGGGTGAAATGAAGAGGAATAGGGGCGTCATAGGCACGATTGCCGGGAACAGTAGTGGCAAAGTGCTGGAGTTGGTTGATGTTGGCCAACTGGGCTTCCCAATCATACTCTTCTGCCCAGTACTTGGCCAGCTCGGACATTCGTTCTGTAGAACCACCCTCGGTAGTCAGTCCTGGGTAAACACTTTGCGTGACACGAAAGGTGCTTGCCCGTTGCTTGGCAAAGTTGATGACATCTTGGTCAACCTCGAGTTTGAAGGGCGTAGGCGTAGGTGAAGTTACGTTTGGCAGGTTGAACGGAAGATGCCGTGCAGCAAAGGCTCTACCGGCGAGGGTGAGAATCAATGTCGATATTTTGGACTGCATAATTGAGAAGAGGATTTGGTCCTGGATGAATAGGTTGTAAAAGATATAGCAGTGATGATGTTGGTGGACTAGAGGCGGGAACTGGCGTGATATATATACATTTCTGTCTCGAGTTCTTATTTCCTTCCTAACCACATTTCGAATCTACTCCATGCATCGAGATTCTCTTCACCGGATCCTGGCGGAGCCTCCATTCTGTTCAGCATGACAGCATTATTAATGTCTATGTTGATGTTGCAGATTTACAAACCATTTCAACACCCTGGCCCTTGGCCATCTCCTAAATAGGAAGTCTCAAGTCTTGGCATCTCACACTATCGACGATGCGTCTCGGATCATACTTTCTTCATCGTATATTCAGCGAAAATTACCCTCGTAGCTTCGTCATATTTGCCAATTAGCTCACATTATGGTATTTGACTTGCGGAATAGACCGCCTCAACAGTAACCCTGACAAACCTCGCCGCCCAAATCCGTTTTTGGCGTGAATCGTGTGTTCGGTTTCTGAAGCTGTAGCTGGCATCAAGTAATGCTATTGACCAGCCTCTGGAGTGCCGGAATACCCTGCAGAAGACAATCGATCTACTTCATTGGCGCGTCACTTCTCCTAAAACGCTTTTCATATTAGTGACCGCTTTGGTTCGCACCAAACTAACGAGGTGTCCGATTAAAAGGGGCTATGACATGACACAGGCCCTCGAAAGCTATGACATGGTATAGCCTGGTTGGTAGGGCTATATTATACAATGATATTTCCTTTATTTGATGAATAAATAGATCAAATAGGGAATTTTGTGAAATAGTAGCAAACTTGCTTCTTTGATCAATTTTACTTCAATTAGCAAACTTCAGCTCTCTGTGCCCATGTGTTCTGATCGCTCGGTTCTTGTGTAACTGCCCCAGCACATAATAACCGACTGGGACGTCACAGGGGAAAATATTGCGGCAATGAGCCTAATATGCCATAGACTGTTGAAGAAATAGACAAAGCGCGCATCAGGTATCTGGCGTGTCTGAGGGCGCCTCGAATAGCTAACGGTTACATGGCAAGTGACCGAATTTCCAGGCAGGGGACGCGGATGGTGTTTAAAGTAATGATGGAAGAAAGCCGGAATCGTGTAGAATCGTCATTCCTTCCGAGGTGCTGTTCCCTTGCCTGTTGTACTTAGAATCTGCGGTAGCGAAGCCTTCGTAGAACAACGGCCGCGAGTTTCGCTCACCCTGCACTTGCGCTACTAGTCGCTGGATTAGAGGATTGGTGCAGCCAGTAGATCATCCGAGCTACGAGGATATGTCTGCTGGTACTTACGTAGACGGTGTAACTTCATCTTAGCAGGCTCTTTTGCCAATGTGAGCAGCCTACCATGGCACGAAGGAAATCTCTGAACCACTTCAACAGATCTGTTATTATCATAAATTTTATGGCAGACTTCTGTTCTCAGTTGATGAGCGGATAGATAGATTCCTACATATAACACCATTCCACTACCAACGCCTACTACGAAAAGGATCAAAAAGCACAAGCCAGATCATCAACAAGTCGTGCAAGCCCCATACTCCGGGATCTTGTATCCTCCCAATCTATTCGGGCTCTCAACCAACGTGGGCTGTTCTTGTAAGACTGCCTTGTATAAACTTTTGGGGCCTTCTTGATATCACCAGTGAAGCTGAGAGTGTCAATGAAGGGCATTGATGCATCCATCAAGGTTCTGTCACCGTCGAGTGTCAATTCAACTTCACGATGCGAGTCATCCGGCCCATTGAACCCATTTGGCAGTAAGTTAAGCGTCAGGATCAAACACAACTCGCACTAACCGCGCCGACTATTTATAGGGACCCTCGAAACTCTTGCTCGGCAATAATCGAAAACAATTGGCTTCAGGAGAAGTGCAAAGATTTCGTTTGGACAACAGGTTGTACATCGTGGTTCGTTGACCCTAAAACCGATATTAACACCCAAGTGTACAGAGATTGGCAGTTCTTGCTCTGGGCCCGAAGCTATTGGATTGCTTGGAAGGACCTTGTGTATAAAATTTCTGTAAAGGAGCAAAAGTCCCGAAACACTAATGGAGGACATTCTTTGCTTCTAATAGAATTTTTTGGTAACTGTGACAGTGGCTGTGTATGCTGTAATATTGGAAGCGATTGTGTAAATATTTCTTTGCATAATATATGATACGAACTTATTCTATCTTAGGCTGATTCTTCGTCGTAATACCTGGGGTATTTTACAAAAGACTTTTGAAAGAAAAACTCGTATTGGCCACGACTACTCGACTCGTTGAATATTTATAAGTACTCTTCGTTGTTACTTTTACTTAAGGGCAGCTTTTCATGTGGTGCTCCTAACGTTGTTAGGGCTTCCTCTACAATACTGTTACTTTCGTTCAGACTCTCTCCACCAGATTTACCACAATCACCAATCAGACGCATGTTTTTAAGTAACTTCCGCTTAATGTAGTAGGTCTTTGGCACACTGGCCTTGTAGACATCCAGGACCACCTACTTGAACTTGACCCCCCTACCGACCTCAGGAATAAGCTGTGAGAAGGCTGTACGTTGCCTATGGGCGCCATGATGCATCTCTAATTCTATATATACGTATGTCAGGACGACGATGATCCTTATATAATCTAAGCCCAACACGAGAAGTCGGAGCGGAAAACAGAATAACTCCGGGGAATTTGTCATGCTTGGCGCAGTTATTGCATCTCGGCTGCCCTTCCTGTATTGCTAACAGACTTTACTCTAGCCGTTTAGTTTTACGTCGCGATTAGAACATGGGTCTGAGTGCAGCAAAGACACTTTCCCTAGACAGGGGATATGTGCGATCCCAGCCAGCCCCTCCCCCTGCCATCCGGCTCGCGGAATTTTACCATTTTTCCATTCCGATATCTTTCTCTGAGATCGGGGAGTCTGAAGTCGCGAGCGCGAGGTCGAGTGCTCGTACGGAAATCATGACTAAGGCTAATAATTGAACCCCCTAATATCGTTACAGACGCAAATCGGTCAATCAGCTACCGATGCTGATATCGACGGATACGCCCAATGCTTGGCAGCTTGTGTACCTCAGCTAATGAACACGCAGGGGCCTGAGCTTGATGCTGATGAATGCTGATAAATCTACCTCGAAGCTGAATATGTAGCGGTTAACTCTGATCGCGTAGAATATAAGTAGAGGTTATACCATAGCTAGATGACCTTCCTGAGTCGAAGTTGTTAAGCCTTTACAAAGCTCCACTTGTGCATGATTTACTACTCCAAGCGTTTTGTCATGCTTCTTTTCATGGGCCTTATTCATGTTGCCCTTTCCCTGCCCTATGCGGTTCCTAAGGCCCGTCAACCGATTGTTACGCTACGAAACGGGACACTTCTTGGCCTCCAGAGCCCTACCTATGAGCAAGACTATTTCCTCGGCGTGCCTTATGCATCCCCGCCAGTGGGAGAACTAAGGCTACGCAGGGCTGCCCCTCCAGCTGCATGGAACGAGACGCGGTTGGCCACCTCGTACGGACCCTGGTGTTATGGCAACAACATCGGGCTCCTCGGGTACTCTCAGACTGTACCCGGAGTCGAATATAGCGAGGACTGTCTGCAACTGAACATTATCCGGCCCTCAGGGACAGGAAGAGACGCCAAGCTGCCTGTGCTTGTATGGCTTCCGGGTGGGGGATTCGCCGAGGGTAGTGCTAATGAGCCCCGGTACAATGGCTCCTTCATTGTTCGCAACTCTGTTGATATGGGTACGCCATTTATGTTCGTCAGCTTAAACTACCGTCTAGGCGCCTTCGGTATGTTGGCGGGATCTGCAATCGAACAAGACGGCTTGGCAAACATCGCTCTCTACGACCAGCGACAAGCCTTGGCTTGGATTCAGGAGAACATCCGTCAATTTGGGGGGGATCCGCAACGTGTGACTATTATGGGCGAGTCTGCCGGGGCATTCTCTGTCGGTTTCCATCTGCTCGCGTATGGTGGCCGGGACGAGGGCCTCTTTAGCAGCGCCATTGCGCAGAGTGGTGGTCCTTACACTGAGGGCGCGGTGAATCGCAACTCAACCAAGCGCGAAGTAGATTTCAACGCCGTTCTCGACAAATCTAAAGACAAAGTGATTGAACAGATTCCTGACAATTATACAATCAGGTTCTGCAAGGTCGGAGGCGTCCACATGGTCGCCAGATCCGCCATACCAGTGGCCTTGCAAATCTGTACAAAGATGCAGAAAAGAAAGCCATCCCTACCAAGAACCTCTGGACCCCCAGCTAGATTCACCAGCTTGATTGCCCCAAATAAATGCCAACGCATCGCACCATAATTCGACATCCAAATCTAGGTTTGTGTCTGGCAGTCAGTGACTTGGACTATCCAGAGCTACTGCAAAACAAGCGCAAGCTCACCTCGTCAAGACCAAGAAGCATTGCCTTGGCTATGGTTGTATAGTCTACTTGAAGGGTGGATTGGACTTCAGGTAGGGCATCTATTACGGTGCGCAAGCATGCAAGCTTATACTCTGTGGCCAGCTGCATATAGTGCTGCTCCCCCTCGACGGGGTCGTTTTTAAAGCTTTGGGACAGATGACGGCATGAAGATAGGAAAACTCCGTATATAAAGCCGCAGTCCGTTATAGCAAGCCGTATCCATTCTCGGGTCATGGTGTCGGCATAGTCTTTGAGGCCCAGATATTTATTACAGTTGGCATTCAAGCACGGGATGGCGGTCATAATATCTAGGATCTCAATTACCACATGTGCCGATGTACAACCAGGACTGATAAACAGCCTTGGCAAGTTTCTCCGTCTTACAGTGATCAAAGAGGAGTTGCTCCTTGCGCCCCATTGGGAGGGCGAAAGTATCAAAGGGGTCATTCCGGTGTGCGGAGACGAGGTCCACCGGGCTCGGCAACAACAACTCGGAATCGTCTCTTCCAGTTGATAACACTGCTCGGGTCGCGTCGAGGAGGGGCTGTTTGAAATGACGATGTCGTGTTTGGAAGTCGACAGTCCGTGTTCGTCTCTCTCGAGCGTGCGCTTCCCGAGCCGAGTGTTTCCGTGCCACCTTCTTTGTACGGACCGAAGTCAAGTCGGAGAGGTCAGATACAACGATGAATTGAACCTTCCCCATGGCTACACGTTCCTATGTAAGTAAGATAAACATAAGGGTATGCGTCGCGTTGGAAGAGAAGATGGCAAAAATGCTTACCAGGTCCTGGATCGGTCTGGCATTCAATTTGTCAGCAAGCCATCGACCTAGTCGTCCGTGCAGTTAGTTATCTTTAACTTGCTCAGTTCAGGTATTCAGGTGCGTGCATCAAAGCGTCAATTTGGGCTCCACGAAGGTAAGCAACCTCCAATAGATGCAATTCTGGGGAACCCATTGCCAAGACTTGATCCTTCCGCTTTAGGACAATATTAGGGGGGCCTAAATAACTTTCACCGCGACTCTCGCCAAAGGAAGGATCAAAACTGTTGTTTCCTATAAAAAGAAGTTGTTGATTACTTAGAAATGATAGTTTATTCAAAATAGTTCGACATCCGCCCTCAAGACTTACTCCACTAATAACGTTTACGACTACCACAAATGGCTTGGTTTTGCGACATCTTTGAGCCGCTTACTCAGAGACTTCTTCGGAGACTTCTTCGGAAACTTATTCGGAGACTTATTCGGGGACTTATTCGGGGACTATCTGAATATCTGCTCCTAAAAGCCGAACTGTAATAGATAGTGTAATAGTATCACTGCACGGATTCTTGTGCTTTCTCCAACGCCTCCTTCTACATAGCTGGAGACTAGAGCCTCGCTAAGACGCAGATCCTACTCGACAACATGGCTCTCAACTCTTTTGCCCACCTCTATGAAGAGGCCACTATCGTTGAGGCCCGGCGGTCTGTATTGGATATTCTTGACAACCATGTCCCTAAAATCCATAGCGACATGTCCGTATTGGACTTGGCTTGCGGCTCGGGTACAGTAACCAGAATCATCTACGAGCAATGCTCAGCTCAGAATATCAAACCCCCTAGAGTGGTCGGGGTTGACATTGGTCCGAATTTCATCGAGGCTTTCAATGAAAATAAGGAAGCCCGACAATGGGAGACCGCCAAAGGATATGTCGGGGATGCTTCAGATCTGCACATGTGCTCGGATAACGAATTCGACCTGGTCATCATGAGCTATGCCCTTTTCGCTGTTGCGGATGCGGTGGCAGACAAAGTGACGGCCGAAATCTACCGCGTCCTCAAGCCAGGCGGTGTAGCTGCTTTCACTGTATGGCGAGACAACTTCATCTCCCGCATGTTTCAAGAAGCGAGCACGGCTGTTGGACGCCCAGAGGAAGAGATTAGACGCTTCGATCCGGGCAAGTGGTCTCTTCCAGAGACAAGCCACAACACGCTAGTGGCAGGCGGCTTCAAGCCAGACATGATTAAACATTTCCGCCACGATGATACTTTTGGGATCCTAGACAAGAGTAGCCTTGTCGATCGATTCGACACGCCGTTTTGGCAGAACGTTGGAACAATGGCTTGGGCTGAGGAACAGAAGCCCCAGTGGAGAGCGGAGGCCGAGAAAGCGATTCTCAAGGAGCAACAGGAGAGAGGAGCCTTGCAAGCGAATTGCTGGATATTCATTGCAGAAAAGTAAGAGACTATGGTAGTAAATGCTTCAGTAGGAAAGGTTACTACACGGCTTACGGCCACATTACTCGATCAGCTAAAAAATATAGATAGTCTGAACTCATCTTGAGACCATGCCCGTGTAACTGAAAAGCCACTCAGCGCGGTTCCGGCATGTCTATTATAATAAAAACAAATTCGGTGGCTTAGAGCACCTTCCCAAGGAGTTAGAGGAAATATAAGCCATCAGCCGAACGGTTAGCTATGAAACTATGGAGATGCGGAAAATTGGAAAAATTTGTACGGCTCAGCGTTCCATCTACTTAGCCTATATGGAGTTCCAAGTCCGAACGCGCGACCCCGAGACCGAGCGAGCGACCGCGGTGTCGGGTTTTATCCCTGCTTCGGGGATCCAGAAATCAAGCATCACCGGGTGTTGATCACAGCATAACCGAACATCTCGGGAATCCTGAAAATAGACCCAGATTCTTATGACAGGGCAAACTCTGATATAATCACAGATATTGTCATCCTACGGACCATACGAAACCTCCGGTTCGCTCTCTACCGCGCATTGATGCCCAACTTCCATCTTCCTTCTAAGCTAGCTCCAATTCTATGATGCTCGCAGGCTCTGTTTTCCCATCGACAGGCTCCGATTTGCCCCCGTTTGTACACACATAGAGTCTTGTTCCGTCCTGCCCCAGCACACAAGCCGTGCAGCCCGCGAGATCCATCTTCTTCTTATGCCCTGCCACAGTTTTTGATTTCTCGTGGTCCGGCAAGATGGATATGACTACGTTTTCGTTGTGAGTGCATAGATAAATCGTGCCACTGCTTTCCAAGACGATAAAGTCGTCCACGACCGAGCCAGAATACACAGTCTCGACTGGTCCAGTCGCTTTCATGTCATCTGAGACGGGTACGCGATACAAAGACATCCGCATCGTAGTGGTGTAATAGACAAAGGTTTGAGATGGCGTACGGTGGACTTTGATGCCGTTGATGCCGATGGGTAGGGGTGCCCCGGCGGGCACTGTCATGGTCTCATCTTGAAGGGCGACTTCGAATGTATCTTTCTCGGAGATGTCGACGCTATAGACTTTTCCGTTGGAACAGTCGGTAGCTAGGACAGTGTTGGCGTCCCACATGGCAATGCCGTTGACGAAGCCAATTGGTGGGATGGCGGCAGCCTTTCGTAGACCGGGCTGCTTGTTGTTGAGAAACAGCTCGAGGATCCAGATACTCCACGATCCAGTCTCGGGCCCCATGGCAGGGTCGAAATTGCCCGCACCTAGAGCAAAGGTATGATCACTAAGACGACAGATGCCAGTGACAGAGGCTACACCAGGGATCATTGCAAGGCACGACCCCTCCCCGGTCACAGGGTCAACGCGCCAGACCTCCGGGCAGTCGGTACGGGTCACGAGGAGCGTGCCATCCGTTGGGTTTATGGTGATGTTTTCGAAACAAGTACCCTTGTTTGGGAGCTTGAAAATGGTCTTAAGGCTCGCCATTGCTGGTTTCTAGGAGGTATGATGAGTTGATAGTAAATCGAATACAGGTCCAGGTTTCTCTGCTACTTTTGGTCAGATCGGTGCTACATATCTATGATTTCTCATGGCCAATGAGAGTCACTAGTCTATTTACAAGTCTGAATGATTGAGCGTACCTCGTTTCTCGGTCGTCTGTTAAGTTCGTGATCGATGATGAGTGAGGTTCGTAGATCAGATTTATAATCAGAGAGATCATGCATTGAGGACCCCTTGACAACCCTCATATACGCCTTGACGAATGAGAATCGTAATACTAAAGAAAGGCTTCGAGTTGTGGGTAAACCTCCATGGGGACGGTGACCTCAAGAGTTCGTCTTGGCGAACACTGAGCCTGGCGAGACTGAGCGGCGAGCCTACGACAGAAAAATAATGAATCCCGCAATATATATAAGAGGCGGAATGCTCACCAGATCCAGATGAAGAATCTCAGATGCATACGTCTTCACCACAGCCTATTGAAGCTAGAGACAATTATGCATATGAACCGTTTCCACTTACCTTTCCTAGCCGGTCTTGCTCTAGCAGCGCCGCAGAGACAAGACAGCGGCCTGTCTTGCAAATGCTACAGAGGAGATGACTGCTGGCCGTCGCCCTCTGACTGGGAGTTCTTAAACCGCACTGTTGGCGGAACTTTGCGTAAAGTTATCCCTCCTGCAGCGTCCTGCTACAACGAGTTTGATGGCATGCAGACCTACGATCGCGAGGCATGCGAGGCAGCCACAGCGGGATTCCTCTCTGGAGATTGGATGTTAGTTGACTCTCAATCCGTGGGGGCGGAATAGTTCCTGTCTAACTGTTGATGTGTAGGATTAATTCTGGCGTTGCCCCGATAGGGCCTTATCCAACCAACGAAACCTGCCTGCCGACAACTAATCCCGGGGATACTTGCTTAATCGGCTACCTGCCAGAGTATGTAATCATGGCCAAGACTTTGGAGCACATCAAGACGGGGGTTGACTTTGCACGCGACCGCAATCTTCGACTCATCATCCGCAACACTGGCCATGATTTCATGGGCCGCTCAGTTGGCGCCGGCGCCTTGGCCATTAACACTCGCTCGTTTAAGGGGGCAGAGTCCACTGACAAATATAATGGGCCTGGAGATTATACCGGAGGGGCTGTCGCCGTAGCAGCTGGAATACAGGGCATAGAAGTATACACCCAGGCCAATCAGCAGAACCCCCCTGTTGAGGTTGTTGGCGGTTTCTGCGGAGTAAGTGTATACAATCTTTCATAATTGCTCTCTGGCTAACACGGTGTGTAGACTGTTGGTTTCGCTGGTGGCTACATTCAAGGTGGCGGACACGGGCCCCTGTCTACCATCCACGGAATAGCTGCTGATCATGTCCTTTCTGTTGATCTAATCACAGCGAGTGGTGAATACGTTACTGCGAATGCCGACAACAATCCCGACCTGTTCTGGGCCTTGAAAGGCGGCGGTCCTAGCACGTTCGGCGTTGTTACCTCGATTACAGTCAAGACGTTTCCTGAACAGAAGTCATCCGGCATGGTTCTCAGCATCAACTCGACACATACCAACGACACAGAGCTCTTCTGGAGAGCAGTCGATGCTTTCCACGGTCTGGCAAATCATTACGTGGACAATGGCATGTTTGGATACTACGAGCTGAGCGAGCTGAATCTACACGTCCAACCCCTCATGGCGCCACGCATGACAGCTGCTGAGCTGGACAAGGCCCTGGAGCCCCTGTTTGAGAAGCTCGAGAAGCTGAATGTGCCATACACCACTTATACGAAGGAATACGATACGTTTTTCAACCTCTATAAAGATCTACTCTATGGTACAGACACCGCGGGGGCCAACTTTGTCATGGGCGGACGCTTCTTTAACCGACAAGACATCGAAGAGAACCATGACGAGCTCATCAAAGCTTTCAGGACCGCCACCACTATCCCGGGATGGCAGGAGCCCGGGGTAATGTTTGGGCACATTGTCGGGCCAGGCGTTGGCAACCCGAACCCTGATAACGCCATCCACCCTGGTTGGCGCAACGCCTCGAGCTTCAGTATCTCATCCGCTTTCCTACCTCTTGGTACATCAAAAGACCTCATGGCAGCTGGGAGAAACACGATTACCAACATTGTCGACGCCGCTCTGATCAAGGCCTCCCCCCGCGGTGGTTCCTACGTGAATGAGGGCGGCATTGAACAGCCGGGCTGGCAGTCTGCTTACTGGGGGGATAATTATCCCAGACTCCTTGAGGTTCGCAAGAAGTGGGATCCCGAGGGCGTTTTCTATGCCAAGGCCATGGTCGGAACCGAAGATTGGGTCGAAGTTAATGATCCTCCAAGACTTTGCAAAAAGACTGTTTAAGCATTTGAACTGTCCATGCAGCTTCATTTTGGGACATTGTTGTCTGCGCCAAAATATTGATGCCAGACGACTTCTGAATTTGGAGTTGGAAGTTTCATATCAACGCACTTCATGGTTCGAACAGCCTGATATAAATTCGATCTACTAGTAATTCGTCTGCGAAGCAGATACATCATACTAAAGGTTACTCGAAGAAAATATAGTGATTTTCTTTGAAAAAACCGTGATGTCAAATGTAGCAGACGCCGCGTACCTGCTTGTTGATGACCCTAGTCAGAAGCCGAAAATTCCATCTCATCAAATTCATCATAGCCTATATTTCTATTTTTATTTACAGATTTAGTAGAGTAATGAGTAATCAAGCTAGCATTAAGATAGATCAAAGTTTGGGATCGCAAGGATAGACTACATCCCTACTCATGCCGGTTCGGATAGTTTGGCGGAGAGGTGTTAATCAATCGTTACGATTTTCTCAATTTGTATCGCTGTGAAGTTAAAGTCAATTTCTACATCACACTGCCCTAAAGCCTCGGCTACATAAGTCCTCCAATGAAGGCTATTTTCTAGATTTACTCCTTTTCGAAGCAGAAGTTTTACCATCCCTGCACTCCTCTTCGAAGGAGCCAGTTTGACTAAGAATATAACTCCCAAGATTAAGCAGTTTAACTTTCTGTTAGAAGCTGATATCCTTAGGATTAATTGATCCAACAGCTTTTGCAGCTCCTACGAGCTTATGATTATTTGTATTAACCTTCGGCCAGGTAGTGATATTTAACTCGACTAACTGGCTGTTCTGCATAATAGCAGCTACTGCTAGTGGCCGATTGCTTCGCCTTGATTTCTTCTTCCCCATCTTGTTCAGAGACAGATCGGGCGAGAGCTCGGTGGGTTGTTTGATCTTTGGCGAGGACTTGAGTGTGTCGATGAAGGTAGCGATGTGCGAAAGTCGATTGATCCGACCGAGTAGCGATGAGTGGGAGTCGACTGATTTGACTGACGACGAAGGTGGCGATGTGTGGTACTTAGCTTGTCTCAGCGATTTGCAAGCAGATTGCCGATATGGACTTGAGCTGTGCGGTTCATTCAGGCCAGAGATGGCGGTCTTTAAATAGATGAAAAGCAGTATCTTAAGGTTCATAAAAGGAGTTATGCCGACGAAAGAGTCATCACCGGGTATAGCCTTTGAATTTAAACCTTATATATGGCTCGGCAGAGCTATTATTAGTACTAAACCTCGTATACGGCCGGGTAAAAAGGCTGAAGTTTAATGTGTTATGATACTGGGTATGGTGTCAAGTTGTTAAATTCTTGGTGTTTGGGAATTTCCCCCTTTTTTTTTTTTTTTTTCAGCAGCTGCATAGCTCTCTCACTTACTACTACCATCCCTGCACAGCCAAAATCAATCCACCACTTGGAATAAGGCCGTTATACCTGGTTGGTTTTCCATGAACTTGAGTTTAAAATGCCAAACTCAAGAGTGAAATCTTATTGAAGGCTACAACAATGCACAGATAACGACTGCAAACCTCAAGCGCGATTTATCCCAAGACTGGAAGGTTACAACCGACTGAGAAGCAGACAGGCATATGGCATCTATCATTTGACAGGAATGCTAACAATTTCTAGAAGCGGTAGGATAGTGGCAGCCCCACTAGAAGGCTTCTCTTTTATCCGCGGGTCAACTGAGCATCTCGCATGACCCCGTTTCTTTAGGAAGGTTGAGAGCGCTTGGCGAACGATTAACGTTGCATCGTGCGGATGTTGGCGTATAACGGCCCAGATTGGAAGACTTGAGGTGGTAGTCAAATAAAATGATTAGAGCCAGGCTTGTGATCCTTCCGCTAGTGATCATCTTGCGCCAGATCGAAAGTGTGCCTTTAAAAAGAAGATCCTAGATCACTCCTGCCAAAGTATTGAAGGACGGATCTCTCTTTATTCTTAAGCAATCAGGTGAGGTGATACGAGAGCAAGAATGTATTTATCAGCGTTGAGATCTATTGGTTTTCTGATACCATTCCTGGTTTTAACTGTCGCCGAAAACAACCAACAACAAAATGATACTGAAAACCTCTTCCCTGCTCGAGTAGCTCGAAGCTTCATTATCGAATATGCCCCAGTGAGTAACGATTGGGTTGAGCGTAATTTGTCTCTTCTCTCCTTGACATAAAAGCTAAGATCCGCTTCCACGGAATTAGGGATCTCGTGAACGGCAGAGCCTAGCTAGCCAGGATGGCATTTCTGTTGTCAAGGTTTTTGATAGCAGTGTTTTTCAGGGAGCCTTGGTTGAGACGGACATTCTGACCCAAGATGACCTGTCAAGAGTACCAGACGTGCTGGATGTCTGGCCGAACGAGTTGATCCAATTACTTCCCACATTTGAGCAACAGGAAACCATCGCAGATGACGCGCCTATCCAGCACGACAATCACAATGCTACGGGTGTGAGCAAGCTGCATGCCCAAGGGATATTCGGTAAAGATGTGAAGGTTGGCATTGTGGACACGGGTGTCTGGTACGATCACCCGGCTGTGAGTACAAGCCCAGATGGTTCCAAATAGCAATCATTAACGTATGAGTTCATTTCTAGCTTGGGGGCGGCTATGGTGCTGGTTTCAAAGTTTCAGGGGGTCACGATTTCGTTGGAGATGGTCGTAAGTTTCTTGTCCCTCCTTGAGGCCAAAAGTGACTGTCCCGTAACAAAGCCAAATAGGATGGCCCCAGACTGGCGCAAAGGTACCAGACGATGACCCCAAGGACCAGCAGGGACACGGCACACATGTAGCAGGCATCATCGCGGGGAGGAATGATTATTGGGTTGGCGTTGCCCCTGAGGCATCCTTATACGCTTACAAAGTCTTTACCAGCCTCGGAAGCACAGATACGGCTACTCTTATTGAGGCTTTTCTGGCTGCGTTTGAAGATGGAATGGATATTATCACTGCTTCGATAGGCGGAGCAAATGGCTACTCTGACAACATCTGGGCAAAGGTAGCCTCTCGTCTTGTTGATGAAGGGGTTGTCGTCACAATAAGTGCCGGTAATTCGGGAGAGTATGGTCCGTTCTACGGCAGCAGTGGATCGTCTGGCAACAATGTGCTTGCTGTTGCGTCCGTTGAGACGGAACGTTACCCCGCCAGTGCTTTTGGCATAAGGATTAACGGAAAAGTCGAAACTTTGGGCTACATTCCTGCGCTCAATTACTTCCCTCCAGAGATCGTCGACTGGCCAGTGGTGAGTCTGTCCTTGGACACAGAGGCCGAAGCGGAGGCGTGCCAGCCATATCCCGAAGGCACACAAAACTTGACTGGTGTTATCCCACTTATCAGGAAGGGGGGTTGCTATCACTATGTGAAACAAAACAACCTGTTTGCACTTGGTGCAAAATACATTCTCATGCTCAATAACGATGATGCTCTAGAGCCGCCTCTAGCCTCCAGTATCGGTGCCATTACAGCTGGCGATGGCAAGAAACTTATCGAGGCCCTCAAGGCAGGAAATATCGTTACGGCAGATTTCTCATTAGATCCAGAGTTGCCTTTTGGAATCGAAGATCCCACAGGCAATCGCGCAAATCCATTTACCTCATGGGCCGCCCTTTACAACCTCGAACTGAAACCCGACATTGCCGCGCCAGGCGGTAACATATTTAGCACATGGTTTGACGGCAGTTATAAAATTCTCAGTGGTACTTCGATGTCCTGTCCATACGTCGCCGGTGTTGCTGCCCTTTACATAAGTGCTCACGGCGGTCGGAGCGTACAAGGCAAGGAGTTTGCCTACCGACTAAGCCGTCGTATAATCTCCTCCGGCAGGGCGATTCCATGGTCCAACGGTACTGCGGCAATATTCCCTTTCAGTGCCAGCACGAGCCAGGTCGGTAACGGGATGATTGACGCATACAAGATTCTCAACTACGATACACAGCTCGATTTTAGAAATATCGCCCTCAACGATACCAGATACTTTAACCGATTCCACGATCTCACGGTGACTAACAATGGATCAGAGCCTGTGACGTATCGGTTCTCCCAGCATTCAGCTGGTGGAGTTGATGCGCTTATCTGGGATCCGTCTGACCAAACGAAGCGCATTAGTCCATTCGTGCAATTATCCCCCAAAGAATATACGCCAGTGGTATCCCTTCCAAACGATATTTTTCTGCAACCAGGCGAAAGTAAGAAGGTCAGCATCAATTTCGACAATCCCGATAATCTTGGCTGGAATGCTTCTGCTCTGCCTTTGTACAGCGGCAAAGTCACCATTTCCGGCAGCAATGGCGAGTTTCTGTCGGTCCCGTACCTTGGTGAGTCTCTTGCCGTTCTAGAATCATTCAATTATGCGTATCTGGCTATGTTGCTAACTGCTGGCGCCAAGGTCTTGGTGGTGACTTGAAAAATCAGTTGACCCCCTTGAACGAAAATGGGTTTCCATATCTGATCTCAACCCTGAATCAGACTCAATTCATTGATAAATCAACGTATGATGTCTCCTATCTCGTGTAAATATCTTCTTTAAGGCCAATGGCTAATGATATCTGACACTGGAATAGTTTTTCTTTCAACCTTTCTAACAGAATCATGGATTACCCCAAGATTTATACCAAGTTTATGTGGGGCACCACAGAGGTTCGATGGGATATTTATGAAGAGGGATTCTCAGAGCGGTCTTGGAAATATCCTCCCATTGTAGGAGAGGACTCATTCATCGGCTCGGTGGCCTCTTGGGTCGGTTCTAACAATGGTTGGCCCTTTCGACTTGGGACTGATGATCCAGATGAGACATACACGTACCCGGAAACAAACATTATACGAGCTACGAGCCTGAGTTGGGGCAGGCAGCACTGGTGGTTTGGCAAGCTTGGAAACGGCAGTCAGATTGCTCCTGGCAACTATACTATGCGTTTCGCTGCACTCAAACCGTTTGGAAACCCATTTAATGCTGATAACTGGGACGTGTATCGCCCAACGAGAGGTCTGCCGAAGATTGAGGTCACAGGACAGTATTGAAAGGTTGTTCTGGTGTCTCTTACGAATCCCAGAAATGCTGGCCAATAAGTAGATTTGTTTCACAGACTACATACAATTTCACTCTTCGTTTAGGAAACTAACTTTTAGCAATATGATCTGAGTTAAACCCTGTATATCAGTCCTTGTTAGAACAAGTCATCGCCGCGAAGAACTTGGATAAAGTGGTGCTAGCAATTTCTACTATGCAAAGTTCCTATAAATTTCCCACTTGCGGCATATTATTCGCAATATCTTGCTTCAGCCTTCTTTCTGTATCTTTGGGCTTACTGCAATCTTCATGTGTTTGTCCTTTTGGTGAACGAGATGCTCAAACCCTTTCTGTACAACCTCTTGTAAGGAAATTCTTCCAGTCACCATCTTTTCCACGCCGTTAAATTGTCCTTAGACAGTCAGTGTCTGTTGTAGGAAAATTGATTAATAAAGATGATCAAACTTACCACTTACGAATGCGTCCACGACCTCACTAAAGTCTGCGTCATTGTATGCCAACGAAGAGGTCACCTTAAGCTCCCTGAGCAACATCATCTGGCAGGGCAAAGCCACCTGACATGAGACGAAAATCAGCACAACTGTGGAAATTATTTCCGGGTGAAAGGGCAAAGGCCAAATTCTTCTTTGTTACCTTCGGTGTACCCAGGGCGACGTTAACATAGCTGCCTCGGAACTTCAAGCTACCAATAGCGCTATCCAGGGCCACTTGGGAACCTGCACAATCAAAGACAGCATCTACCCCAATTTCTTTTGTTCTCTGACGGCATTCCGAGGAGATGTCTATTTCCGTCGGGTTAAATGCGGCCTCCACAATGTCCTTGAGCCACTCTCGGCGTGCTGGACTAGGTTCGGAAACAAATATATGCTTCATCCCCCACGCTCGGAGGACGTATATCATCGAGGCGCCTACTGGTCCACCACCCACGACAAGGGCTGCTGCATCGCCGCAATTTCCCTTGCTCAAACCTGAAAGGGTGGCGGCATGCCAAGCGACTGAGAGCGGCTCTAGGAGTGTAGCCACAGCCAGATCGACAGAATCAGGCAGAGCGTGCAGCTTTTCTGGCCTGACAGCAACCATTTCCGCAAAACCGCCGCCGCCGCCGCTCAAGCCGAGGAAGCCCCATTTCTCACAGCCGTTTGTATGCCCAGAGCAGCATTGGAGGCACTTGCCGCAATTCAGGCGGGGATCAACCATGACGGGCTGACCAGAAGAAAACTTCGAACCAGGTGGTGCTTCTAAAATCCTCCCGGAGAATTCGTGACCCATTATCACCGGCATTTGCTCCCCGGAAAGTGGATGTGGTTTCGTTGGAATAGCTACCGGACCTAAGGGGATAAATGCGCTGGTTGATCAGCATCAATACACATCAGAGCATCGTCGTTCTTCTCGGTTCAGCGGCTCTCACCGTGACTGTATTCAGACAGATCGCTGCCACAGATGCCACACCATTCCACTGCCACAATCACCTTGTCATTCTCTACTTTTGGGCGGTCGACTTCCTCAACCCTGATATCGCCAGGGCCGTAAAATCTGGCCGCTTGCATGGTTGCTTTTCTACTACCCAGACTGGATGATTCTTCTTGTAAGTGGAGGCAAAGGGGGGGGATGAGTTGGGATGTTTTTAATTATCCTGCGGGGACCATCATACGTCCTATTTGTGCACATCAGGCTATCATTATCCGTCGCAATTACTTTTTCGACAAACTATTAACCGAGGTGATTTCTGGTCACTGTATAGCCAGTATTATTGCCCGAGCTGACCAAGCATTTCACCTTCTATATAGGGCGAGTGATATATTCTCTTGTTTATTCGTGCCATTCTTTTCCCCGAAGATCTGCCTCTGCGCTTGACCTGGATTGGCATGGTAGCCGGTTGGATCGTGGGCACACGAAGATGTTCTTGCGGTTGACGACGGTCGGTCGAAGGCGAGTTCCCGAGTATATTTCATCTTCTTGGAGATCTTGTGCTCGTCCACATTCATCCCGATATATCAGAAACTCAGTCCATGAGCTCTAATCTCGTCTTACCTACTCTAAATGATAATTAAGTGAGATTCCCCCGGCCCTAAGCTATTACATGACTCGCATAATGACAACATTGGTGGAGACCAGACTAACAACATAAGAAGGATCTACATAAATGCCTCAATATTCATAGAAGTATGTAGCCTGAATGGTCTGTCACTGCTACAAGTCGGGCAGAAAGTGAAGTCAGTTAGTGTTGGTGGCGCATATCGTTCAAGGTGAATGGATTTATGGTACCTCCCAGCGTAAGAAAAAGTATGGCTGACATATTGTTGATAGAAACTCTGCCACATGGGAGCGCAGTTATTAGAGTTAGTCCGTCTTTGCCATAAATGTGAAGATCTAGAGTTCCTCATAAAGCTCCATCAACACGTTCAAATGATCAAGTTTTATGAGGATAGTAAAATATTCCATTGTACTAAACCACATTTCGAACTAGATGTCTCGATTTGGAAGAAGATGCATGAGCACAAAGAGGTGCACGTCCTACCCCACTGTACATTTTTACACATATCTGGTAACTTGCGAGTCCCAAAATATCGATATCAACGGTTCTGGTAACGCTTGCCATTTCTTAGTCATTTTGACGACCTTGATCTCTCGGGACTCTGGTCTCGCTTCGAACATGGCAGCGTATTGACCTCTCTCAGATTCTCGGGTAATGGCCCGCATTTTTTGAGAACGAGAACCAACTTCTGCAGTTCGGTCTGGTTTTTGTCTTCCCAGGTATGAAAAGAAGCCCCAAGGTTGATAGTCGTTACCTGGTGAAAGGTTCCGTTCGAATGAGTGCCACGGATAAGCCAGGGAGTTCGGCCGAACCATAGCTGCGGCATACATTCTCTTGGGGAGATATAAGAAGCAGCGGATTTGATTTCAGCTGCAGTGGTCTGGTGCTTCAGGCCAGCTCGTCTCATAGGACAAACGGGTGGATTTGTTCAGCTCAGCTTTTCCGTGGTATTGTAAGAAGCGTCGACTTCGCAACGGACGACGCAGTTCAACTCTCCCAGAAGATAGCGTAAAGCACAATAGTGCGATGTGCCTTCTTCCCACTCTGTTGGACGACTCCTAGAAGCACATTCAAATGCTCGGCCAAACCCAACCTCTATAAATGGACGGGGATCGTATGTTTCAATGAGTAGACTGTTATGAATTAACTGGAGGTTTACTCGGAAACTCCGTGCGTATTTTTGACCGCAGAAGAGCAGCAAGTTCCTTAAACTGTTTCGATTGCAGATAATCTCTACATTGTCGAACTTCAAATGGGGATTCATGGCCCCTACGGCTTCGAACATCGGTTCGAAGGAGTAACGGGGCCATTTCCGGCTAGTCGAACAGTCGTTTTCGCTTGGGCTCCGGTCAAGAGTGACTGGCAATGGAATCTCCCTCCAGTCTGGAAGACACCCTGTAGAGTTTCATATCAGCGCTTGGAAGTCTAGATGGCAAAGATTGAGGAGATCTTTCTAACCAGGGAACGAAAATTCACCACCAATCTGCAAGTTGTAACTGCAGATCAAGTCACAGCCCTGTGAACTTTTCACTTTGTTCACACTCGAGGGTGAACCTAGTGCTGATGCAGAAACCGTGCCAACTGATTCGCACCTGCGGATTCCCTCCCACATCCATGCATCTTCAGATGCTCTGCCGACGTCGGCTGCCTGGGACAGTCTTGGACTTTTTCCTTGGCACGATACGCCATGTTTGTCCTCTTGATGTTGGGCGAGATGCTTGTTAGCATGGAACTGACGGCCGCATGCGGAGGTTGGCATAGTGAATAACTGTCCAAGGGAAAATAGATAGATTCAAAAATAAGTCTGTAGATTGTGACAAAATCTTGACCGAAAGAACTTGAAGTTTTGCATCAATGAGGCAGAACTGCACCCAGATCCCAGAGAAAACAATGACCTTTTATATGTGCCATAAGACACTGATTCGGAAGAGGTTACAGGCCTCTGATCGTTTCATAAGACTGTCAAAGGCAAGCGGTTCACCATGCGGATTCTTCAATCAAAATATACATAAAACAAACAAGTTCTGATTTGAATCGAGCGAGAAAAATGGTTAAAGTCAGCAAATCGGGCGTGAGATGTGTGTGTTTGTTTGCTACATTTGATATACACGGCTTCGAAAGTCAAAAACACATTAAAATCACTCTTCAGAACTCCTTGAAGGATTTCTTGACGTCAAAAATAAAGGTAAGTCATGCAATGGTCAAAGCGGACACTCTATAAACCAAATTCAGAACATCAAAACGCAAACCCAATTCCTAAACCCGTTGGTTTGTTTGATCGGAAACACTGTTTATCTGAGCATTAACCGAGCCGGAACTTGAAACATATAAGCCCCTTGTCGTCCTCCTATGTTCTCATTGAAGAAACTTGAGTCGATGACCGAGTGACGCGTCGACATGTAGCACCAACACAGCCCGCATTGTGCTATTCCGCAAAAAAAAAAAAATAAAAATAAAAAAAAAAAAAAAAACAAGAAAGTTGCAGCAGAAGTGGGCCTGTACGTTTACAAAAATAATGAGCTTGTGCTGGAATTTGACACGTATGTGATGGCGGTCCTCCTGCATACTGTCTTGCACGATACACAATACACACGGCCAAGGGCTCTGCCTATCACATTTGTTGATTGGTTAGATTCAACTTAATAAGCTCTTGAATATGGGTGCGTGCATTACCATGTAATAACAGTAAATGTTTTGAAATTCCTAAAGAGCGACACCAATGCGAACGATCGAGCCGACCTTTGCTGAATGGGGCCTCTGATGATTCCCGGCACGGTTCTATGTAAACTACTAGCCACTCATTCTATTGGGAAAAAGAGTACCCGGCAAGTTAGTAGACGATTCATCTGATAAGTCGCGGTGCCCAAGGATGCACCTCGCCATCGACCGTTCTTTGACCCCAACACATAGAAATTGAACATAACCG
Organism: Clonostachys rosea; assembly: GCA_026958235.1. Taxonomy (NCBI): domain Eukaryota; kingdom Fungi; phylum Ascomycota; class Sordariomycetes; order Hypocreales; family Bionectriaceae; genus Clonostachys; species Clonostachys rosea. The sequence goes on from CP110206.1 coordinate 717,752, forward strand.
CACTTCTACACAGCAGGCTTGAATTAAAGGGGTTGCGGAACCTCACGCTACGCTCTAATACTTCATCGTATTCAAAAGATTCCATGCATTGCTAAGAATGAGTATGTTCAAGCCATGAAACGAGCATAATCAAAGATCAATCGAAGTACTTTGAATAGCGCTCTATATTGAAGAGTTTTTATTTCACTCATGAATCATTCTCTCACCTGGTGGAAGCCGATAGGAGTTTCTTAACAGGGGCTAAGCAGCGCTGCCTTCGTCACGTCCTTGGGAATGACACCCGCGTTGACGGCAGATTTATAACACCAGCGCCATTCATCGAAGCCTCCAATCCAATTGCACTTCCAGGACCAGTAAACCCAGCCCCCAGACTTCTCAAAGGTCTTCACCTGGGCTGCCCAATACTTTCGATACCAGTCTGCCTGATCAGATCGTCCACGAATACCGAACTCGTTGTTGCTCTCAACAGCGTCAGCGACAGCAATAGACCATTCTCCGATGATGATATCCGAGCCACGGTTGTCCTTGCACACTGCATTGATGTAGCCATCCTTTGTTGTTGTGACAGAGGGGTCCCATTTGTAGTAGCGGTGGTCGTCGAAAGACAGGAACTTTTTATCCTGGATATTCGCAGTGGGGTTACCGGATCCCCAGGCTTCGCCCTACGGATATATTAGAAGGGTTATAATGATTGTGTGAAAAAATGTCTCACCATGAACTGAACGTGGAGAAGGTTGGCATCGGCAGTGTTGAGTCGGCGTTCAGCGGCGCGGATGCGCTCCAATGCTTTGGGGTAATAATTGGCAATCATATCCGCAGCCTCAGCAGAGTAACCCGAGGCGTGGACGGGCTCGTTCATGACCTGGAGCATACCGACGTTCCAATAATTCGGAGTAGTGTGAATGCGGTCCGCCATCCACTCGAGGAATTTTATCGCGCGCTCGTAGTTCTCGGCTGTGTAGAACCCGGGATAATCAACACCCTATCTATTGTTAGTTATTGTGACAATCACCAAGATGATCCAGTGGGAGAATTACATGACCGGTGAACTGCTGGTTAGGGTATTGGGATCCGGGACCACCGTGCAAGTCCATGATAACATACAGACCAGCTTCTCTGCACCACCCGACAAGTCTGTCCAGATAGGCGAGACCACCACGGGGATAGTATTCGCCCTGCTTGACAAGATCCTCTTTGATCCAGAAGCCGACGGGAATGCGAACGGTGTTGAGACCCAGGCTGGCAATCTCTTTAATTTCAGCCTGAGTTATCCAAGTGTCCCAGTGCTTCTTGAACGCAGCATCAGCAGCATCTTGGCCCAACTTCTTGACACAAGCCCATTCATCATTGGTATTGGCACATCCCATGCTGTTCCATTCGTCGTTGGCCATCCAAGGCTCGATGATAAACTGGGAGCCGAGATTGACACCCCTAATCTTGCTGGCTCCAGACAACCAGCGCTTGGCCTTTGCACCGGTAGTGTCATTTTCTACCAGACGCGTTAGTACAACACACTCCACTGATCGAAGAACGAGATAACATACCTTGGGACTCGGGGGTCCAAGCCTTGGCCAACGCCAGCAGAAATGAAGCCGTGAAAATGAGACGCATTTTGATATTTGCCGTCTGCTTACGAGTATATCCAGCTGCCCGTAATTCGACAACGACCACACTCCGGCAGATGCTGGCTGTTAAATACCGAGAGCTGTGAGAGCATATTATCCCGCTGTGGGTAAGCGGAGCCGTAATCCGAGAGCTCCCCTGCATTCAGCAAATATTTTTAGAAGCCAAACTGCCGGATACATGCAATGAGCGACGAATTTCCCATCGTTTGTTTCATGTCGTCCCTAGCGTGCTACGCTGAGCCGTGTTGAGCGGCTTTGTCAGAAGTTAGATGAAATGAGCTGATCCTTCCATTGTCTTCAGCCCTGTAATCCTTGCTACTTTAGCCTTATACTAATTATTTGATACCTGTGCCTCCCGGTTCTAAGCAATGATGAATGCTCTAGGGCAGACGTGGTATCCCCATTCTGACCGACACAGCCGTTGGCAGGAGTAATAAGATGAGTGACATTACCCCAGCCGTCAGCCGGACCACCACGTCCATGCACATATTTTGTTGATAATCTCGCATTTAAAGTCCATTCTGAGCTTACTAATAACTATGCATACGGCGCGATATTCATATGCCCTAATGAGGGTTAGAAACCAGGCCTGGTCTGTCGGGTCTTAGGATGGCCTTGCCCTTCCTCTCCATTAATACACAGCTGTTCAAACATACGTGACGTGAAATAATTTTCCAATGGTTACTGGAAGCGCTTGGCACTATGCTGGTGAGCGTACAGCTCTATGGCACAGCTGGAGGGAAATTCTCAGCTGTCGGGCTAAATGAGAACTCCTTCACAATACTGGGAGTGTGCAGCCCACCAGACTTTCCTCAATATCAACCTATCGGATTTTGAATCCTACATGTAGATATTAAGAACCCCCCAAGAAATAGACTTCGAGAATAAAGGGCAGAGCTTGCCAATTGACGTCAAAATTGAGATGTTGTTTCATGAGTTGGTCAAGACTTACTCCTTGATCAACTACCCGAATAGTCAATGGTATGTCAATTGATATAGGCACTATAGATTTAGTAAGTGTTTCATGACGCTTATGGCTTATATTGCGTTTCATTTCTAGTCTTGCGATTACCAGGTACAAGCTATTAGTCATGTGATAGTAACATGCTCCGATCAAGCAATTGCAAAGATGGGTGCTCTTGGAAATGCCCTAGTCAAAGTATATATTCGCTCCATCGAACTTTGATGTAGTTGTGGTAAGATCATTGTCTGAATTGGCTATAAACCGCGCCTCATAGCCAAGTAAGTTGCTATAATACCACCACAAGAGAGCCGAATAGGCCTACATAGGTAATTCACCAACTCCACGTGCAATCTGGAGACCAGCGGCGTCTTGGGGAAGATCTGGGCGAAAATCCTTCATCGTTTGCGGTCTCATCTTCCATGGACTAATTTTGCCCTTGATTTGGCCAGGTAAGCTGGGTGGGTGTATCTTGGCAACCAAATCCGACAGGTATGAGCAAGGGAGCGATACACGCAGCGCTTCGAATAAAAGGACTTTAAATACCTATGAGGCAGTCTCCGGATTTAGGATCTATCCAGTTAGTAGGCGGATTGCATTATACCCACACATGGAAGGTAACAAGGAGAGTGCAAAAGTCCAGAGCGAGGCAGAATCCATCAGCCATGTTGGCGAGGGTGGTGGGCGAGGCCTTTGTTCAATGCAGTCATGCTCTTAACGTAAACACAAAAGATCATTTTTGAAAATCATCAAGTGTATCCAGGTGACTCTAAGATCGCTTACCTTACATGCGTATCATTGTCTTTGGTCTTGTCATTGCTGACTCGAGTGCTGGCCTCTGGACAAGCTAAGGGCGATGGAAATAAATAGTACCCAGCAACAACCGACTTGTGCATACTTATATGCCTGTTTCGACAGTTTTTCACATGTTCTGATGACGAAACTTTGTGCGTTAAGAGTTTGAGGGAGAGAATGATGATGGGCACTACCACCCAAGTAGCAGAGTAAATCAGAACAACCAATAGATAAGAAGTGTCATGGGTAATATCTAAATCCATGTCCTTTGATGACTAACACACCCCGGATACGAACCCGGGCAACCGGGAACAATGCGATGGAGCCTAGAAGCCTAGTAACTAACGGTTATTATGGGTTTGTGCATGAGAATCCGCACGGGCCAATTGCTCTGCCTGGTCTTGGGCAGCCAATGCTCACGCGTCAATGGACGTTCGTTGTCATGATGGATGTGCTTTTGCGTTTCCAGGTTGGGAAGTGTCTGTTGTCCATCGATTCGCCTCTCTGGACACGGCTGTGTTGCGTGTGCCGCCTTGTGAAACAGTTATGTATGTGTGGGGACGGAGGGGGCACCTCCATTTTGCGCGCCGTTTCATTTGAGGCTCAATGAGCTTTCGTTTCTCCCCTCTTTCAGCTGTGTTCATTCATCTTCGCTGGACGAGGGCCTGCGCCAACGTTACGCGTCGCTGTCACAATGCCGGGCATCCCAAGAACCAAGGGCTGCACAGTCTGCAAAGTCAGAAAGATAAAGGTAAGGCTGCGCCGTGAGGAAATTGAAGAAATGGAATGAAGAAAGCCTGACTTTGGATGGTGGCACCACAGTGTGACGAGAATTGGCCCAGTTGCACCCCTTGCCGGCGCTCCAAACGCGAATGTCCGGGCCCAACACCGCTTGTCAATGTCTCGTACATCGCTCCTCGAGATGCTGCGCCAGGATCAGCCAGCCATGGCAGCAAGAGAGGAGGGCTGGTCATTCGTGCTGGCCATCGCGCCGCCAGACCCAAAACTCAAGTCAACAAACAAGCCCATCCATCCGAATGCGGCCCTCTCACAACATCGAGATGCCAGGAATCGCGCTGCCTCGGCGCTCTCCGCTCTCATCCTACGAGTCGCCCTGACCAGCTTGCATCGTATCTCACTGCTGTGTTAAATGACGGCACCTACCAGGGTGACCTCGCCCAGCTGGACGTGCTGTCCTTCATCCCTCAACGCCTGCACGTCAGTCCATGCCTGACTGATAGCGTGGCATTCTGGTGTCACTTACAACTAGACACCCGTCGAAAACTCCCAAAGCCCAGCGTCGCAACCTTGCATTACTACAGCAAAGCCCTCCAAAGCCTCCAGAGCACCTTGGAAGGCAAGAATGCCTATCGGACTGAAACGCTGGCGGCGGCGGTCCTGCTCCAGCGAACCACTTTGCCTTTCCACAAAATGGTCAAGTCCGACGCGATTGCACATGCCAAGGGCATCTCAGCTTTGGTCATGCAGAGAGGCCCTCCTAATTTGGATGACGATCTTGATGTCTCGCTGGCTATTGAGTTGTGCTCGAACCTGGTAAGTTCTCATCTTCCCTAGTTAACTTCCTATTTGTGTCCATGAGGCGTTGATTGACTCTTCTCCCTCTAGTTCTGCTGGCATTCTCATGGAGATGAAGATGACACACTTCTTCCCGAGATGGAGCCAGCATCAACCGATGATGACGACCCAGAACCCCCGGCGGAATCTTTGGCAATTCCGGGACAAGAAGTAGTCCGAGAAGCTTTTGTCGACTTGCTGAATACTATACCCGCCCTCAACTCCATCCATGAAAATCCCGAATCCAGGGAGACAGTATCGCTCGAAGCAGCTGATGTCCGTCGACGACTCTACGATTTAAACGCCATCGCGTCTAAAGCGGCTTCCCAGATCAAGAATCAGCTCACCGAGATGGGCCTGATCAAAGTATTACCCGATCCCGAGTCCTTTGTCAAACAAAAATATGAATTCGCCTCAGTCGACATAGCACAAGCTGTTCTTGGAATTTTCATTCTCGAAATCATTGCACCCAGAATGCTGCTTGGGCTCATCTCACTCTGTGATCCCCCAGAATCGGATGACGTATTGCAAAAATACCGGTCTGCCTCCGTCCAACTTTGGATGTGCATCCCGTATTTGGATAGACTGGAACTCACCGATGCGCAGATCATCTCATGCGCCTTCTGCCTCAGTTATGAAGCGGCGGATGCCACCGAGAGGGATCTCGTCGCGGACGTTGCCGCGCGTTACGACACCTACCTCTCGAGGCTGAAGAACAACCGCACCTTGTTGATCGAGCGTTTGATAAGGACCGCAAAGCAATTGACCGGCAGTGCAGACATCATGCCCATACAAGTGCTGATGATTAACCCGACTAAGAAATCACCGCCCACTAAGAAGAGCCAGCCTCGGCGTCCATCTAGAAAGCCACAGTCTGCCCATCTTCTTCACGGCTGCTTGTTCTTCCAGGGGATCTTGAGCCCAGATGACCCTTGATCCGGTTTGCCAATCAGCTTTTACGATGTATAGCACCCTGCCAGGCGGTCAGGTGATGTCGCTGAACGTCTTCAAAGGCGTTCATTAAGCACTTGTACGCAGATACTCAGTATCTCAACAGGTCAAAACTGTAGGGACCTGCCTCGTGTTCATTCAAGTTCCGGCATTGGTGCGGCACGACGTGAGGTTTACCTCCTACAACAACGTTGGTGGACAATCGAAACAAGGTGGCTAACCGGTATTGGATGGTAAGCTACGCTATCTGATCCTAGCGAACATTCGGAGACTATGGTAACTTTATGGCATCAACCTGGGGTATGGCGCCAATAGCGCTATCGGCTACCTGGACCGATCTATACGAGATGACTGAGCCTACCACCTTGGTCTTGATCCAAGATCGGAAAGTTGATGCGCAAGAATGCGAATGAAGCTGGCACCACAAGTTCTAAGGGCGACGGCTCTATAAGTTTGAAGAAGAAGAGAAAGCGGTACCTGTGGTCACGAAGAAATGCTTGGTACAGCCGCTTCAGGAAATACACTCATTTTAATTCCTTGGTTTTCTTTTCATATCCGTGGCTGCTGCTATTATTAGCAGGCCGGTACATATCTCGGGTCTCTCGGCCCCTCCCGTAACTCTCGGCAGTGCGAGTTGATCACATCTCATTGGGCCTCTCTATGTTGATGGGCCAGAGCACATCATCCTCGTGTGGCGAAGTCACAATGTCCCCTCCTTGGCAGCTTGAGCGATGTCACTGTGGAGATAAATTAAAAACTACACGCCCCTGATAGTTCTAGAATCTTAACTCGAAATAAATGCATAGGGTATACTTCGTATATTGCGGGATTCAAAATTGACAGATCCTGAAACCGTGTTTCTCAAACAGCGTCGTATTTTGCCGTAATTATGACTAACGGGCCTGGGGTCTTCATCCTCGCTCCCTCTCACACTCGGTGTGCCATGAATTGCATGACCTGAGCACAAGTCAGGATGAACTGCGTTCCCTATGTATACACTTGATACTATGATAGTGTTGATTAAAGTACAAACTTAGTCGGCAGCATCAAAACAGTCCACGCAGTTTGGCTTAAACATTCGCGTGCTTCGACCATTCCATCAAAAGATGTCATCAGGAGCAGCAAATCCCACCCCGGCTATGGCATCATCCCCAGGACCCGCTTGAAATGCCCAAGAATAGGTCCAATCACCATCGGAACAGGAACCAGTGAGCCTATCTTTATTACGCTCCCGCCAGTATAATTAAACCCCATGGCTTTGCAGATAGACCTACCTAAACGGGAGGATCGAATGCATCTCAATAGGTGAAGGATGTTTTCCTTACTCAGACACCCCTTCTTCCTCTGTTGCAGCCAGATTTTCGACATTTGTTAATTCAATGCCGCCATTGATTCTCTCCAATCGGGAAAGTGTATAGATGTGCAGCCACCTACGAGGTTGCAGTGGCGGATCCTCCCTAATGCCGAATTCTCAGTTTCAGGATAAAGATCATCATATAGTCTCCGCTGTGTGAAGCTTATAAGATCTAGCAGGTATTCCCCAAACCTGCCCAGTGTAGTCCGCCATCCTCTGGAATCTTTCTTAGAAACAATTCTGAGAAGTTCGCCGGTCAACTCCGCCAGAGTGCCAACCGAAAAAGAAATCTTATTTCTCGACTACCCTCTTGAGTCATTATGCGCTACACATTGGCTCCGGCTATTCTAGCCCTCGTCTCGCAAACACTCGGAGCTACCATTGGCACTCGTCAGAATTCCGAGGTGCCCAAAACCGACTTCGACGCAATCATTGTGGGCGGTGGCCCCTCTGGTCTCAGTGCGCTCAGCGGCTTGGCACGCGTGAGAAGAAATGTCCTCCTTATTGATTCTGGAGTCTATCGCAACGGACCGACCCGGCATTTGCATGACCTTATCGGTCTCGACGGTATGAGCTCCCATGCCTATCTAGTAAATAGCTAGGATTTAGAGCCCGAACACGGGCCGTTTCTAACAAAAGAGTATAGGTCTGACCCCAGCATATTACCGCTGGCTTGCGCGAGAGCAGCTCGCTTACTACAACACTGTCGAATTGACCAACGGCACTGTGACCAAGATTGAGCCTCAAGAGAATAACACTTACTTTCGTGTGATCACAGACAACCGGGAACCTGTTACAGCCCGGAAGATTGTTCTTGGAACGGGTCTGCGGGACATTTTGCCAGAAACCCCTGGCATTCGCGAGAATTGGGGGAAGGGTATTTTTTGGTGCCCCTGGTGCGATGGTCATGAGCATGCGGATCAGGGACTGGGTCTTCTATCCAGCTTGGAGTCAGTCGCTGGCTTAGTCCGGGAGGTTGCAAGCCTCAACAAGGATGTTGTTGCCTTTGTGAACGGCACAGACACCCCAGAGACGCGCGCTCTAGCTGAGAAGAACTTTCCGGACTGGGAGAAGTACCTCGAGCTGAAGAAGGTGAAGGTTTACAACAGCACCATTGAGCGCCTCGAGCGTCTGCAGAACGCTACTCTTGGTGACCCAAGTCTGCCTACCTACCCAGAGCATGATAAGTTCCGTGTGCACCTGGCCGATGGAGAGAAGGTCGAGAGAGATGCATTCCTCACCAACTACGATGATGAACAAGCGAGCACAGTTGGCCCTGACCTGGGTGTTCGGTTGGATGGCGGACGCCTGGCCGCTGACAATTCGAAGGGCCTAGCGACAAACATTCCCGGTGTCTATGCCATTGGGGACGCTAATGCCGATAATGTGACCAACATCCCGCATGCTCTTTTCACCGGCAAGCGTACCGCTGTCTATCTCCATGGTAAGACATATGCGCGAAATTAAGTTTTAGAATCATAGAAACTAACAGGGGTCGTAGTGCAACTTGAGCGCGAGAATGCACTTGCTGAACTTGAAGCTTACAAGGGAAACCAAACACTGGCCGAGAGAGATTTCAACGACGACGATCTTCGTGCTGTGTGGAAGCGAATGAACGGCGAGCCAGGCGACTTGCTATACGCTGGCGAATACCGTCAGTAACTAAGTTCCGAGGATGACCTCATAACATCTTAACTCATGAGATCTCGTTCGTTTATACTTTGTCAAACTATTTTGGAGAAGGTGGTGCCTAGGCTTTGGGACAAAACTTATGTTTTTGGTATCTTTCTTCGACTGTATTATGCTTGAGGAAGAGGAAGTTATTAGAAATGCCCCAAGGGACATATAATAGTTTTGTTCCAGTTTCTAAAACCATGTATTATTCATCTGCATTACCCAATGATTAGCTCGCGCATACAGGAAAAGCCTTAGCTCTTTAGAGCCCTGCGGTCTTCAGAATCCCTGGCTTCCTAGCCTCCAAGATCGGTACGGTTTGCGACCATACCCTCTTCTGGACTTCATCTCCCAAATCAGTATAAATCCAATCCTCCACGTTCTGATTTTTTCCATCGCTCTGGAACTCTCCAAGCGAGTCCTCAGGCGCGGACGCAGCCAGCACCAAACACCGACCGCCCACTTCGCCCGTCCGTCCCAAAAGTTTATACATGAGGCGAAGCCCCAACGAGCTACTCTCGCGGCTGAGAGTGCTGTAACAGAGGCCTGGGTTGACAACGTTGAGGATAACTGGGTGAGCATTGAAACCGGGGCCCGACTTCAGCCTCGCCACAAGTTCGCGGACCAGGAGAATCTCCAGGAGTTTTGTCACTTCGTATCTTTTCTGTCCATTGTACGACTCTTCTTCGTTCAACCGCGCATAAAGGTCAGAGGCGTTGATTTCTTGGAAGGTGGTCAGGCGGTGGGCCTCTGAGCTCACAACCGTTATATGCGGCATCGAGTCCGGAAATTCAGTCTTCGTTTGGTAGAGCTTTGGCAACAGCCCCAACACCAGAAGGAATGTATTCAGCACATTTACTTGTGTCGTCTGCTCGTGGCCCTCGACGACCTTGAAAGTCTTCGTGTTGATACCTGCGTTCAACACGACGGCGTCGAGGCGTGGCAGCTCCGTCAGAACCCGCTCCATAAAGTCAATAGTTGACTGGTTGCTCGCCTGGTCTAGTGGCCAGACTTCGATGGCTTCGGCATCATTTCGGCTACCAACACTTTTCAGGATATCCTCCTTCGCTGCTTCACCTTTGGAAATAGTCCGGACCGCAAGGATCAGTTTAGACGCATTGAGTCTATAGAAGTGGCGAGCAGCCTCAAGCCCTAGCCCAACGTTTGAACCGGTGACTATGGCCGTCTTTCCGGAAAAGGAAGACTCGGGATAGGGAGGAGTTACGAAGAGCTGGGAGTGTAGAAAGAGGCGGAGGCCAACCCCAACGTTTGGCTGAATCTGGAAAGTCTTTGCCATAGCGAAAACAAAAGAGTGCTGCTAGAAGGAGCTTGTAAATCAATGGCTTAATACGAATTTGCATTTTCGACTAAGTTCCAGTCGCCATTTAATACTTCTTGAGCAAACATCGCCGTACCAACATCCTCATCATGATGCCTTTACCTCTTGTCCCAATTAGGAATTTGTTCAAGGATTCCAGCAGACCCGTTTAATTTATCCACATGAAAATGGAAGATGGCCTGAAACTAGGCTGTTCTAGGAATGTGTTCGATGGATTGCACCATGACAAATCTGCTGACTCGTGAGATTGTAGCCCCAGATGAATCTTGATTCCTGAATCATTTGGCTCTCGTTGTCATCCTCTGCATCAACACATTCTACTTTCGGAAAATGTCTTGACATTGAACCGGCCAAGCCATTATTCGAGCGCTATCCACTGCCGAGCACATTACAGCAGGGTGGGAACCTGATGGAGTCGACTGGGTTTCTGCCTGGTCTGCACTTCATCGTCACCAGCCATCCGCAGGACGCGACCACTTCAGATACACTGCGTCAGATCCGGTCGCACGCAGCCAAAGAAACGCGTTCGCGCGCGCGTAGATCGATCAAAAAGCCGGCCTCCGGTCCTCGAAGGAAAGTCAGGCCCCGTCCGAAGATAGATGAGAGCACGCATGACAAGCAGGGCCTCAAGAAACAGGCATGCCTCGCTCCAAAAATTGAAAAGGGCCGAGAGTCTATTGACCCAAACGCAATTGATCTCCCTACCATAGAGTACTTCGACCCATATCAGTCTGCAAAACTTTCCCGTGACGTGGCATGCTTAGGTTCCGTCCGGCCCTTTTCCGATATTGAGAACTTCTTGTTTGATCACTGTACGCCCATCCTTGTTAGCAAGATGCTACTCGCCAACTAATCTTACCACCTCAACAGATATCAATTTTTTCATCCCTTTTAGTATTGGCAGCTGCCACAGGAAGAAGAACCCAAACCTCGTCGCCATCCAGATGAACCACTGGGTTCCATTTGCTCTAACAGACGTGGGTCTCATTGCCGCCGTGTTCTTACAATCTTGCCGCAGCCTTGCATCATTAGCCACGACAAGTGCTTATGAGGATCTGTCGACTAAGTATCGGCTTCAATGCATCCGGTCCACAAACGCCTCCCTATCCAGAGCAGTCACACAGGCCAATGATGCGACCATCAGCAAGGTAATGATATTGGCATCCGAGGAGGTTCGTGCTTCTACTCCAGACTGGACATAGAATGTGTACATTCAATCTTCTAACATGTTTTTTTTACAAAGTTTGAGCGTGGTAATTTCGACGGATGGAACACGCACTTTGTTGCCATCTCTCGTATGATTTCTATGAGGGGAGGGATTGATAACCTTGGAGTCGGTGGGCTTATGAAGGAAATTTTAATTAAGTAATAGTCTCCCAATTCTCCCCTTGCCTCTTTTCTATATTAACTAATTCAAGCACACCGTACTGCTACGGATTTTCGGATGAAGATGGGTAGAGACCGATACGTTAAGTCCGTACCTCATTAGAACCACAGCGAGCTACGAAAAGCACAATGCACATATATGAATTGTTCTTATTGCTCTCGATCTAACTGTTGTTCGAGTTCATCATCACCTGGCTCCATGTTCGTCCACAAGCGTTGTAAATCTCCTCTGAAGGCTCCGGCCGCAGAAAACGTAGTCTCTATCCTCCCCAGCAGCGTTGAAACCGTCTCCCTTTGCGAACTGCTTCTTGAACGTGCCCCTGCAACCCGCAGTGGGAATAAAAGAAGGACAGCAGATATTCTTGACCTCTCAAGTACGACCTGGCTTAATTCTAGAATACAGCGCACGTGGGCTTGGATATCGTCCTCGATCAAGGTTGGAAGCAAAGCTCCCAGATCAACCCAGTAATTAATCTCGTAGTCAAAGACCCCAGAGAGATAGATGCTTGTGGCAGCTTGAAAAACAGATGCCAGGAGATCAAAGTCATCGAAATTTGAGCTTCGATTATGGCGGCCGTTGCTCATATGTTCAATGCTCTCAGTCTGCCACACGTTTAGAGCATCACGCAGTAGAAGGCCCTCAATAGCAATATCGCGCGCTTCTTCCTGCTGTGAACCCTCATTTGATGAGCGAAACTGCTTAACGTGTATATATTCGGCGACCCTGGAGCTTGTTAGGATATCTTTCATGTGTATTTCGGATTTTCAGGACACCCACCGGGAACGCAGCGATGCGCAGCGCAGAATGATGTCAAGTAGATCATCGAAAGGATGTAGATTTCCAGGATCAATGGTGGATTGGACCCTCTTGGAGAAATCAATCCACTCGTCTTGCATTAAGAAACTGGAATCATTGAAAACAATGGCTCTGCAGACCTCGAAGATCTTAATTTCCATGAAAAATCTTTGTGGTAGCGAGCCTACACATGCATGTGGCCCGATGGCAACCAGAGCTTTTGACGTTCCGTGAACAAGATGTTGCACCCAGCGTTGCCCCGACGAATCGACCATGAGCTTGCGACCATATTAGCATCATTTGCCGGAAATTACGCTGATTAAAATTGCAGAAGCACGACTAACCTCAAACAGCCCCAAGAGCATGGTTGTCCACAATACCGCCAATTGTGGTTCCGGGGTTTGAGTTTGATACTCGATTGCGTTCCGTAGACCAATGACGGCTTCATTGTAAAATGTGAGGGCCAGACGATAATTAGCAAGCCGGTGGTTGGGGTTTAGTTTGGTCGCTGTGAGTGCGCCCAATGCCAGAACAGACTGCCTGAGGAAGATCCCCGATGATGAGGACTGCACCATTTGCTTGATATCAAAAGACAAGATCCCTTGCTGGCTAAAGGCATTCTTCTGAAGAAATCTATCCCAGTACAGAAGAAAGTGGGCATTGGGATCGAACTGGGGGTCGACCCTTGGTGAATCAATCAACCTTTTCCGTGGAACAAGACTGTTACTGCCAGTGGCAACCTTGCGAGACCCCTGGCCAATTATGATGTTGAAATGCTTTCTCTGCGGGGCAGGATAAACGCATTTGAAGCCTCGTTTTTGGCAATACGTGCATGGTCTTGTCCCTGAACACTGTGGAGGGTGAAATAAGGTCAGCTGGTTCAGCACCGCAGGCCATAATTCCCCAGGGTCAGGGTCTCACCTTCACATGCTTCAGGACACACGTCTCGCAGCGAAACGTTTTCTTGCGGCTGTCATTAGGTCCGATGGGCATTTTTGCTCCCTCTTGCATTCTGCTGGGATATTGAGAACAACAGGAATGGAACATAGACTGCTTAGTCCTTTTGAGGCATCAACTGAGCGACATGGTGTCTATCGCGCTATTCCTGAAGAAGAAATAATTGTACGGCGCTAGGAGGAGCCAGAATTTGCTTCAGACTTTTTATTGGTCCAGGGTCCAAAGCTCACCCCGTGAATGTTGAGGCGCTGTGGCTAAGCACAGTGTGGCTGGTGTGTATGTGTAGCTTGTGCCGGAAGACCAGCGGGGAATTCAAAGGAATCAACTGTAACTCACGCTTCATACATCATGCACTGACCTGCTTCTATGTAGAGGCTGGTCTACCGATGGTGAATGCCTGCTTAGAATCGTTGGGATCTAACGTTGATCCACCTGCCTTCGTGTATGTTGAGTTGTAGACTACTTGTCCTATCGTTAGTAGCCATGTAGCGGATGGTAGTCACGCTTTTAAGATCAGACAATGGCCAAGTTGCAGTTAAAGGATGGGTATTATTTTATTTATAACGTTTTATATACCTATACATCTGTACATAGAGTCGATAAGCCTCAAGCAAATGGAATGCTAAGTCTACGGTCGCCTGTCTAGGGTAACTGTCGGATCTACATAGACGTGAACGGGGCTTCCCGCTAGAGCCGTTTCTGCAACTGACAAAGCCCAAGCGTTTGAAACGGTTGATAACACGTGACACCGCGCCATCGCAGCCTTACCCAAAATGGAAGCGCGTTTCAACAACCCAAACTTTTCTCCGTTCCACACCAGATACACAATTATTACCAAACCTGCAGCAAAACCCCTGCTGCGATCGTTATTGCCATGGACCAGCCAAGACATTCCAACCATCAGCGGCGGCGCGGATTTCGCGGCAAGAACAATATCCGGCCTCGGAGAGCTCGCACTGATGAGAACCGCACTGATGCTGCTTCGTCGCAAACTGCAGCAGCTGCGCCTCCTCGACAGGCCAAGCAGGAGGAGGATACTGTGATGACTGGCGCAACACCAGAGGTCACGGTGCCCTTGGATGATGCCAAGTTTTCCGACCTCAGAGGATCCAACCTTGTTCATCCCACCTTGATTGAGACCATTACGAATGATCTCAACTTCTCTCATATGACGCCTGTTCAGGCTGCCACACTTCACGATTTGCTTCCCCCAAGCCGCAGTGACTGTCTGGTTCAGGCAAAGACGGGAACTGGAAAGACCCTTGCATTCCTACTTCCGGCGTTACAGACACTCATCACAAACCACCGAAACCAGGCTGAGCGAGGCTCGCCTGCAGTGTCCTTGCTGGTCATCTCCCCGACTCGAGAACTTGCAATGCAAATTGCACAAGAGGCTACGAATCTTCTCCAGCGGTTTTCCAACTTCCATGTTCGTCTTGCCATTGGAGGCACGAACAAAGATCAGGAAGAGAGACGGATCCTTCAAAGCTGTAATGTGCTTGTTGCTACTCCTGGTCGTCTCCTTGATCACATGGCCAATGAGGATGTTTTGTACACGTTTCGCAGTCTCGAAACCCTCGTCCTCGACGAGGCTGATAGACTACTCGACATGGGCTTCTCCAAGGCTCTGAGGGAGATTGTCAGCAAGCTTCCTAACAGGAAGGAGGTAAACAGGCAGGGCATGCTATTTTCAGCCACAATCGCCCAGCATGTTCACCAAGCTGCCGATCTCGTTCTTTCTCCTGGGTACAAGTTCATCTCAACCGTCCCTGCTGGCGAGGCCAACACTCATCAACGTGTTCCGCAACTCCTTATCAAGGTCGATAAATTCAGCAACGTCGGCGCGGCTGTGGTTGGCTGCATTCGTGAAGAAGCCAAGCAACATCAAGACTTCAAGGTCATCATCTTTGCTCCCACTGCTCACTTGGCAGACTTCTACGGGCACATAGTATCTCAATTGTCTGATATGCCACCCGTCTCAATCCTCCATAGCCGGATTTCTCAGAGCAAGCGCACCAAGACCACAAATGAGTTCCGCGATGCCAGGTCAGCCATCTTGGTGGCCACGGATGTTATTGCACGCGGGATGGATTTCCCGGGCGTCACTACTGTCGTCCAAGTCGGTATTCCCTCCGACAAGGAGAGTTACATTCATCGTTTGGGCCGTACAGCACGCGCTGGAGCGGAAGGGCGAGGAATCTTCATCGTCACCGAGGCAGAGTCCTGGTTCCCAAGATGGACATTGAAGGAGATTACTTTTATCCCACACCCTGCTGATGTATCTGCATTGGCAGAGGTTGAAGCAATTGCTACGGTCATCGATGAAACCGACAGAGCAAGGATTTATCAGGCATGGCTAGGATATTACAAGAATCACCTCAAGGGTTTCAAATGGACTAATGAAGAGTTGGTTGCTCAGGGTAATACGTTTGCCCATGATGGCCTGGCGTGCCCTGAGACGCCGCCCATTGCGAAGTCAACAGTTGGCAAAATGGGTCTGAAAGGCACCCGAGGTTTGGTTGTTGTCCCAGACCCCCCGAGGGCTCGAAGTGGTAGGGCACCGCGAGGACGGGGTAATCGTTCTTGATTATGAAGGGTATGAACGGCTGTGGTGTATAGACAGGTAACAGAAGAATGAATACAAGATTCCAAGCTATGATACCATTGTGCATATTCCCAGAAGCGGTTATCTATAGGTGATATGTTTTCTGAGATCGAGTTGACCATGAAAAAGTAGTCCAACATTATACACTGGATTTAATCGTGGCAACGGAACAAAAGGTGAAAACCTTCAAGGTGGTGTGCCATTGTCGTCTATATAGTTGCATGGTACTTCGACAGCTAACCACAACAGGCGGCAAAGTAAGCAAATTTCAAGCTAAAAACAGCTCCACGTGGACGTTGATTGCCTGTAAT
The DNA here is from genome assembly GCA_026958235.1 of Clonostachys rosea. Classification (NCBI taxonomy): domain Eukaryota; kingdom Fungi; phylum Ascomycota; class Sordariomycetes; order Hypocreales; family Bionectriaceae; genus Clonostachys; species Clonostachys rosea. The sequence goes on from CP110206.1 coordinate 734,081, forward strand.
TTCGGCACAGGGATAGGGGAGAGTTCCGCCTCGGATGAGAAAATCAACGATTGGTGCAGCGATTATTAGACAAAGCAGGGTTATTAATTAGAAGTAAGCTAAGGTAATTCTCTATTATTTTCTCCTTGTGGTTGCCCACCAATTCTAACTATCATAATTCTTCGATTATATTAGATACCATCAACGGCAAAGGGTTAAGTAAAAAGGACAAGAGGCCAGCCCCTCTCAAAGCAAAGATGAAAAGGAAGTTGAAGGGTGGAAAAGCCCAACTTGGCGTGCGATGACGTGGCATACCGGCGGGTTTTTCTTTTAAGCGCTGGACGATGAGGAGCTTGAGTCAATGTCCTCCCCATTCACCGCTGGATTATACCTGGGGCAACTGGAGCTCCAGAAGCAGTTACCTCCGAGCATGAATCCCGTGGCCTTGATGTACTTCTGGATTTTGTGCGAGTTGCCGGAGCGCTTTTGCAACTCTAGCCCTAGCCGCCGGGTTTCCTGCTCGTGATGTATCACCAGCCCCTTGACGAATACAATCGCATCGTTCTCACACAAGCGGCAGGATTCCATAATCACCGGAACAGCGTTCCACTGACGCTCACCACGATCATTTCTTTCCACATTCCATGAATAGAGATCGTTTGTGAGTCCCATGGCGCGACCTGCGGAAAGTGCAAACTCGTGACACATTTCCTGCTCGGCTTTGTCGAGTGTGATGCCCATTGTCCACAACATGAAACTCTCCATGATCCTAGATCACACATTAGCGTTTCGGACATTTTTCTCAAGAAAGTAAAGACTAGACTTACCAAAACCCAACGTTGAGGATCCTGTACTCAGTATACTCTGCGATGTTCGGAAGCTCACCGCCCTTTTGGCTGTCATAGTTGGCCAGGTATGACTTCAACGCATCAATCACACGTGGTGTACCTTTTGGGTCTAGCTTTGACATCCGATCGCCGAATTGCTTGAACAAACCGGCGATAACGGTCTTCCGACTGGGTTTCTCTGTGTCCTTCGCCGATCCGAAGGAATCTCGTAGACTGGCATGAGTCTGCAACGCTTCGGTGTGAGGCACATCTTCGATGAGGTCTACCCAGTCACATGTTAGAAAACCTGCCTTGTGAACAAAAGGGGGGTGTGGTTAGATAACTTACCGTCATAAAGCCAAAGTGTTTCGATGATCTCGGTGGCTAGCTTGACACGTTCCGTCTTGCCATATGGCCAGCACAGGGCAAAGAAATTACCATCTGGCCCGGCAGAGTGGGTTCGAAGATCCTGCCCTGGCATCAGGTCCAGCCACGCTTTTCGTGCGGCTAGGGCTCCTTCTTCGATTTGGGCCTCGGCACGGTGTCGTGCCACCGGGAATGTGGTAACGCAGGACGGAGAGGAGGACACAGAAATGGGCGTCCATAACGAACGTTTAGAAAGGGTAGAGGCAAGCTTTCGGGATGGAATAGAGCCCTCCTCTATGTGCTTTGAGGAGTGGTTGGATAGGGTCAGCATGGTGAGAGAGGTTGTGATGTGTACGATATGGACATAAATGTCTTCACAGATGCTGAATATATCACTCTTGAGAAGCATTGGTCGCTGTAGATTGTTTTGCAAGAATCGAAGGATAGTTCGCCTCTTATAGAAACCCAACCAGCCGGTCCATGAGATGCAGTACCCCAACCCCAAGCTTTGATCCGAGCTATGATCCAATCTGTGCTTTTTTGCCTCGACATCACACTGACCGCTGTAACCCTGCTTGGTGTAGCTGGTAGTGATAGAACCGCACCGCGTATGCTAATTTTTCACGTTAATCCGAGCCCCTATCGGGGGTGTACCTTGAAGCCCAAAATTTGGATGATGTTCAACGGTCGGTGCGAAGTCCAATGAAAGAGAGCGCAGGCCAGCCAGTGGATACGATTTCAGCACAACGGAATCCCCGGCCCGGAGCTTATGACAGGAGTCGTAGGCTAACGTGGCTTCTCTTGTCCCATCGAACGTCATAGAGTCTTCCGTTTGGGGGCCGATTGGCCATGCCCTGAGATCTCGGCTGGGTATAGACCCTGGTTCGGTCTCCCAAGGCCACGGTCACGGTATGGACATCCCAAATCACAGCACGAGGCAACGCTGTCCCGGTACTCCTAAAGCAGTAAGGATCCACTGATTTCAGGATTCCATTCTTCTAGGCTCAGGGATTGAGACGAATGCGTTTGTACGAGGTATGGGTCCTTTGAATCACGGTATTCGGCAATCCTTGAGGGAAGCCGTATCTCCTATTCGTTATTCATTTTCACAAAACGAAACAAATGGGTGAATTTCCAAACTCGTGGCCCATAATCCTTCACAAAATCAGCCTCAGGTCGGTCGATATCGCCTGCTAGTGATCGCATAACGAACACAACAGATGTCACACCTTATCAAGCACATTATTGGGCGAAGAGTTGGGGCTAGACGGTGTGCCGAAAGAACTTTTGTATTAAGTCTGATCTGCATTCACGTGGAAGTGTTTTTGATCATGGGAATGGACCACGTTGTTGGTTCGTTGTTGGTTCATGTGTGATCGTGCTGCATGATCGACACCCAGTCACAAGCGCCGTGGCAATGATTGGACACCGTTGAAGCACGGCGGCAAAGGCACTGCAGTGAGAGGGGCTGGGATAGCGCGGAGTCATATGACGGATGGAAGTTTTCTCGAAGGCACACCGATAAATTGGACTCGTGTGAGAGAAGTTGCTCGGGTATGGGCCGGGGTTCAGCCCCAAGAAATCCTTGTCGTCAGTTTTTAGGATAGGCACCAGCCCTCAGAATAGACCACAGAGCCTATAATATCGGGTGTCTAGGACATATCCGCGGTGGCGGGGAGCGGCTCGGCGGATACTTGCCCGTTTCCCAGTCAGCCTCGCTTAGAGGCCTGGCTCAAGTGTGGGCTCCAACCCTGGATTGATAACCCTGTAATTCGCAAAACTTGTTGCCATATTTGTGGATGCGCTTTGAGAGAACACGATAATTATTGTGATCACCCGTTGCAACCTGAAAGGGGTAATCCAGCGCATGCCCGATGTCGTTCGATGGCGGTCAGGGTGCCTGCGTGCGCTACTCCGGGAAGATTTTTCAGCTTGAAAGCGGCATAGTTCCACCCTTTGCTCATTTTCTAGAGTCTCTGTGCAATCCTAGCAGTATCATCTCTAGGTGGTATATTGCTTCCATTAAAAGGAGTAATAATGATTCAACGGAAAAAGGTTTTACCAGTCATGGTGTGGTGTGTCTAAATACTTCTAAGACCATTCTCAACGACGCCCAATAGTGAAATTTGGAGCCTCTCGCCTCTTCCTACTTACACCTCAACGTCGGTGACAGTGTATTTTGGGCCCTTGGCGAACTTGTCCTGAGGAACGATGTGCTCCTCGCTTGTGTTTTGGTGTGTGTCCTGGATATCACTAAGCTTGATGTTCGGGCCCATTTCAATCCGTGAATTGGCGCTCTTTTTATAAGAACGACCCTGCGACCCGATCGAACCCCACGGAATGAACTTCAGCAGAGGTCGCAACGCGGCAAGGGAGGCAGTGAAGATGGTAAGTCCCAGCTCAGTGATCGAACTGATAATAGAAGTTAGCATGAGTTATCTAACACATTGTTGTTATTTGGTAGCTGCTGGTACTCACAAAACAAATGTTACAAGGTAAGCGTTGGCAGCTTCGACACCAGTTGGGGACTTCATGTTGGCGACATCGAGCAGATATTTCAGCCGCAGGACGGTTGCAATGGAGCTCCTAGTCACCTGGGTTAGAGAGCTGTATCAAACTAACTGATTCCAGGCCGTGCTTTTACTTACACTACTCCCATTCCGAGAAGGAATATTACCGATGCCTTCATCTTTGGGCTTAGCTGAACGCCTCGTAGTAGGAAGACTGGAATAATCTGCAAAGGTAATTGTTAACATCATCTGACGACTCCCGAGAGCAAGAAACACCATTGTACTAACAGCGTAAAGAAAGCTAGACGCGATGTCCATGGACGAAATGGCATATCCGACATTTCCCAACGTCTTGGCCGACATACAAGTCCCTTCACCCACTCCCCAAGCAAGGGATAAAGGCCGGCACTGCAGTCCAACCATTACGCTCGTTACTGTTGTCCATACCGCCATGATACCGACCGACGCTTCCAATATTCTTCGAATCACATTGTTACTGCTAGCGAGACGATAAAGAACGAGCGCCACGCTGACTTTGGCAACAAACACGAGAATCACGTATTCGATGGTCGAAATAACGAAGAACTATGCGGCCGATTAAAATATACTCCAACGTTGAGCACCGGGAGACCAAACCAACCTTGACGGCGGTCACAACATCATAGTCTGGGTTGGGTGAATCATCTCCATATCCAGCCTTGACTGATATAAAGGTGCAGGTGCAGAGAATGATAAACCCAGCCTGGTGATCTGTTAGCTGGTGTTGTGCGAACCAAAGGGACAGCAAGGCATTGATTTCTCACATGAGCCAAGACCATGGCATAGTCGTCGTATCCGAAGGACTTGCTAATCATCGTCCGCACGTACACTCTTAAGCCTACGCAGAGCGTATTGACGGCTAAGAAGACGATCATCGCCGGCTGGATGCTGTCTCGAGCCCACATTGTGCTTGTATTTGTACTATACTCGCACTCCGGTATCCAAGATTGATGTTCAGGCAAAGTCTTTGGGCTTCACGGTTGCAAAAAGTAGAACATGGCCATCAACGAAGAAGTCGAAACAAAAAAGAGGTCTCGCGATGCTGCTTTTCAGTCAAAACTCCAATGCTACGCTGTAGGGGTGCTCCTGCAGCTCGCATGTCCTCTCGTGGATTCGCCGCTGCGGGTTCGTTGTGATGAACCAACACTGAAATGAGTTCCAGCCCCTTGTGTCCAGTTAGCGAGCTCAGCTTGGAAGAGATGTGCATCTCATCTCCTCATTCCTGCAGGTCCGGGCCAGGGGGCGGGGAGGAGCGTTGGATCCCGCAAGGGCTGAATCCATGATCATTGGGCTGCATACGGCAATCGAAACAGAAAGTGGCGAAATTTACGACCGGAGAGCTGAGACAACTTATTGCAAAGTGATTACATTGGTTCGTCGCAGGTTATATTCCCCGCAATTAAGAGCTGTTGGTTGACATGTCGGCAGTGATTTGCAATCGCCGACGATGTTATCACCGATGCCGCAGAGCGATCCGCGCCTTTGCTTTCCGCATCAGACCACCACGACCGACCGCAAATGGCTCGCCGTTTAGATGAATTATTCTAAATGCTGATGCTCCATTGGCTTTTGGGAGAGATCCGTGATGCTTTGGACGGTATTCGAGGACTCTGCGCCTCTGACCTGCATATCAGACCTGCATATGATTTTCGCTCTGCGTCTACATGCTCAGGCTCCCGACGCAGATTCAGCGAAGTGCGTCCAGTCTTGGCCAAGCAGTGAGACAATATCTCCATACGCATCCAAATGGGTCTGCTGCAGGTGGGATGGAGTGCCCCTGTCCCCCTGCAACTTGGATGTAACCTCCCAGGTTGTTGCCCTGTTGGTGCATAGCAACAGGACCACGCCACGTTTCTGGAGACTTCACAACATGCATTGCTCTCAGAATGAAAAGTGTTGCCCTCTGAGTCTGATATTCGAGGACTCATTCCATCTGCGGGAGTAGAACTCGTCAGTGACGTTTATACTCAAAGAATCCGCTGCTATTGACGTGATGGCGATCTTATATCTAGCCAGGAAGTGCGGAGCGGGCCACGCTCGGCTCGGGCAATCCCGTTAGAAACTAAGCCGAAGAAGTAGCCCTTGGACCAACGCTTACTGGCCATCCTGGGCAGCAGGAAATTGGGTTACATATGTCTTTCATAATGGCTAGAATAAACCCCCTTTTCATAAGCATGAACCAAAGATCCCTTACTGCTTGCATCACGCGCGCGGATCTCATCAGCTGCCATAAAAGTACGGGGTACCTCATGCAGCGAATATAAATTCCTCCGAATGAGCCCTTTTTCTGTCACCAAACCAGCAAGCTAGATCTCAATCATCTCATATCGGCATCCCACCTCACTTCAATCAAAATGGCCGAATCCGTCGCACTTATGACCTCTATCGCCGACTCGGCAATCACTTCGAAGATACAGGCCGTGTCTCTTGAACCGGAGCTTCCGGTCAGACCCGGAGATGTCACTGCTGGCTGGCTCTCACGCGTCCTGGCCCGCAAGGTCAAGACCGCGACGATTGACAGGATCATGCCGGGCACAGCCACCAAGGTCTTTGTGACTGTCATGTTCGATGAAGCTGGCGCAGTTCCTGTTAAGTTATGCGTCAAGGGAGGGTTTAACCCCGACCTTATCCAGATGATGCCCTTCGTTGTCATGATCTACCAGCGTGAGGTTGATTTCTACAACAATGTGGCCCCGCTGCTCGAGCACATGGACCTTCCAAAGTCCTGGTGGGCAGAGCACAGTTCCGAACAGGGAATCATCATCATGGAGGATCTGGAGGCTGCTGGCCACTCTTTCGGAAGTCCCTCCAAGTCTTGGTCAATGCCCAGTGTGCTCACAGGCATTGAACAGTTGGCAGCACTGCACGCCAGGACCTGGGGTGTCAGAAATGCTGACTATCCATGGCTGACGTCTGATTATGACCAGGCGCTTCTCCACCTCATGCAGACTTACGAGCAGGTGGTCCATTCTCCAGGTCGGCCGACCATCCCTGAGTATATGAAGGACCAGGATCGAATGACGGCCGTTCTCAAGAAGCATTACGCCTCCCGCAACCCCAAGTTTAACTGCCTTTTGCATGGAGATAGCCATGTTTCCAACACGTATCTCGTCAACGGAAAAACGCGGTTCCTTGACTGGCAGATGATCCACATCGGCTCCGCGTTTCATGATGTGGCTTATTTTATTGGCGGCGCGCTTGATATCCAGACGCGTCGGCGCCGTGAGTTTGATATTCTCGAATATTATCTTCGTACTCTAGAGAAGCTGGGAGGACCGGTTCTCTACCTGAAAGATGAAGATGTCATGTTAGAGTATAAGAAGTCCTTCTTGGCTGGGGTCGGACCGATGATGTGTCCGTATGAGATGCAGCCCAGGGAGTGGGTATTTCCCATGGCGGAGAGATATGCTGCTGCCCTGCATGATCACAATGTCTTGCAGCTTGTCGAAGCACTCCCATAAGGTTGGTGCAAGATACAGGTATGCGTCTATCCAACTTGATATTGCGGTCCTAGCTTACTCATTGCTGACAGCCTTCACTTTCTAGGCTTGGGAGCGACTTTTGAAATGATTTTTGATGCGCGGTATTAGGAGTATTGTGGGAGTTATTCTTGTAGAGCATTTGCTCGCCTCTGTGCATTCTATGCAATATGACTTAGCCAGCTCTGGTCAGATTACCCTTGTATATAGTGTTTTAATTTTCCAGAACTGAATCTCAAACTATTGATTGACACTGATGAGCAGTAGAAAAGCTGCGCCATGTAAAACACGAAACACACAACCTTGTAGTCAGGGGTGGCGGAGAACCGACCGTCCTTAAAACCGACCTCCCGCCGACCCCCCGGTCATTTTTCGAAAGGCTTCTAGCCTATTTGTATATAGTGTATATTCTGACCATTGCATTAATATTTATGAACTGAGGTTTTGAGCCAGTCGGGTGATATGTTCTTACATGGGTCGGTTATTCCCCCCTAACTTGGTATACGTACGCGAACGAGGCGTGAAGCAGATGCAGGGCTCGTTACCATCTAGCCAGCGTACTATGGTAAACAAATCTCATCATGATCACATATGATATATTATTAATCAAGATGGATGCTGAAAGCGTCTCTTCAGAATTTCATATTCCCCACATAAGGCTTTGGGCGTTGTAACTATCAACTCTTACTACATACACCTGGTTTCTTGATCATTGACAACTATCCGGGCTAGTTATAGGGTAACAGGCGCCTACTAGCCATCTTGAAGAATAAGGGGACCAGTAGTGATGCGATTTGTTAAGTCGGGTCAGTGGCATGGGGAGGCTATTTCCATACGAAAAGTGTGTCTGTCATGCGGCTTCTGGTGCCAAGTTGAACTTTATTATTGGGGAAGATTGAAGCCTATAGACAGTCTCTTGATCTCTAATCTAAAGCTAAAATCGAAGATGCGATAGAGTAGGCGATTTTCTAATAGCGAATACATAAAGGAGGTAAGTTAATCAAACATTCAGATATTACACAGTCCTCAGATACATCCCGGGGGAACCCATAGCACGTCTGCGCCCGGATCTGCTTGCCGATCGGATATCGGTGTCTGTCTCCTTCCAAGCGGGTTTGCCGGGCTATGGCGTACGTTTTAATAGTGTCCTCACTTGAACTAGTTGGAAATTTCCTTGATCTTGACTCCTTCATTTTTCTCCATACCAAGATCTCCCTCGACAATGGTCCCGTCAGACTCATGACCTGCGTTGTTGAGAGTGGAATCGGTGTCCATGGCTTCCTTCCTCCGAGCATCAAGAGCCTTCATGTCGATTACCGGGCCGGTGAACGAGTTCTTCTTGCCCATTAACCAGAACACGAAAATGGAAGCTGTTGCCACGGAGACCACGATGGGGACGTAGTTCATGTTCATGGCTGTGATGGGCAAGGTAGTCGGGAAGCAGAAGAGTATGTTGAGCCCGAAAACCCACAGCACAGAGAGGGCGTTAATAATGACGCCGTATCTCCCAAGGTTGAACCAGCGTGGTGGTAGTACTCGATCCCGACCTCGGAAAAGGACGATGGCTTGTGGAAGAACAATTGAGGTCTGGATAAAGATGATGGTCGCGTTGACCATCGCAGAAAAGGCTGTTGTCGACCCGAGGAAGATGAGACCGTACGCCTAGATGACATCGCGGTGAGCTTTCAGTCAGCTAGACAGTGTTAAGGGCGTTTCTTACCGTTATGAATGATGCCGATAAAAGCATTGAATTAACCGGGACATCGAATTGGGGGTTGACCTTTTGCCAGAGATGTGAGAATGGAAGAACGTCGTCGCGCGAAACTGCCCAAACTGTGCGTGATCCTGTGGTAGCTGGAGCGGACAGAGAAGTTAGCGGGTTGTGTAAGGTGGCAGCCAATGTCAGAAACTCACTAGAGGCAATCAAGGTGCTGAACTGGAACATTGAAAAAACGCCCAAGAGCACCGAGGCGGCTAATTTCGACTCAGTTGCCTGTAGGTAAATCTCAAATAGAGGCAGGCCTGTGGCAGTATTCAGAACCGAGTCGATATCCTTTATAGCGTAGAGTAGAGCACCCGCAAAAGGGAATGCTGTCAGAAACCCCGTGACAACTGGAAAGATGGTCACCAGTGGAACGTTCTTGGAAGGGTTGGGGATCTCCTCTGCCAGCTTTGCGGCACAGTCACCACCCATAAAAGCATACACTGCATTCCCCATGGCAAGTAAAAAGCCGAAACCGTCGCTTGACCAGCCAGTGTGCGTTTCCATGTTGGTGAAGATGAATTCGGCTGATTGATGATGCCCCCGAGCAATGACGAACATGGTGATCATTGTTGAGGTCATTGTTATAAGCGCAAACACGAACATCATCTTGTTGAAATACGGGATCCAGTTGGCCGCGAAGATATTGAAGGACGCGGCGAGCCAGACGAACGTAACAAACAGCAGATATTTTTGCCAGGCCTGTGGTTCATAGTCCGTATTCCAGGCCACCACAATATTCAAGATAGTCCCAGCAACAAAGTTGGCTACTGCGCCTGCTGAGAACCACCAACCAATAACGCTCAACATGGCCGTACTATTTGGTTCTGGTTAGCTGACTTTCTACGAGGGAAAAATAAAAGAGATCAAAAACTGTTCGGGCAGACCTGGACCTACAGAAAAGCCGCAAATGCTCGATAGTCATCGCTCGCAACCATGTAGGACCAGTAATACTGGGCACCAGAAACAGGATATGCGGAAGCCAGTTCGGCCATTCCGGCAGCCACGACGGTTGTCATTGTGCCTGCGACGAGAAGAGACCACATCACTCCGCCAGAAGATGCAGCCCTAAGCCCAATGCCCATCGATGAGCCTGTCCCTTGCCAGGTGCCGGTCATGGTAAATGACAGGGCGCCGAGCGACCACAGCGAGAAGCGCCGAGGCATCTGAGACTCGTAGCCGGCGGCTTCCAGCTCGTTTTCATCTTTCTCCGAAGACATGTTGTCGGCTGTGGCTGAGTGCGCTGCGCGAGAAGCGAAAATGATGTTCTGAAGGTAGTAATGCCTCTATTTTCGGGATCTTGGTTTCGTCTTTTCTTTCTTTGGTTCTTCAATGGGATATATCCTTGGAATAGCTGGGAGAGGAGAGGGAGATTTGGTATGCAGGCCCTGATAAGGCTACATGCCAGTCGACGGCGGGTGGTTGAACCACGATGTCCATCGCCAATCCCTCTCCCTTCAACTGGGGACTCATCAGTGATCGAGAAAACTGGTAATATGTTTATCTCCGGCAACTTTCTCAGTTGACTTCATCATGAATAATTGAACAACATTGTGGGTGAATAAAAACGCCCGCTGCACCAGCGTCTGGAACGCAGCCCACTCTGAAACCAACCTCCCTCTCACCCCATCAGATCATTGAGAGTGCACCTCGATAAGAAGTGAGATTAGGAAATGAAGAAGAAGCTTTGATATTCTAAAATTAACATTGCATCCATCATCAAGATGCCAAATGCAAATTTGGCTTCGTTTCAGTTGAACGTCAGAGTCAGCCACCTCCATTGTACAAGGCGTGCGGCCGATACGAGACCGTATGTCTCCCTTGTTTTATGGGGAAGCCCCTCAATATGACCGACATGACTTGCCTGGTCACGCTAAACAGAATCACAGGTGCGAGGTTTTGCCTCTTGCTGGCGCGCATGAGGGCCTTTGCTCAACCGGCAGGGATATATCAACCCAGATATCATCTCCACGAGCCTGCCCAATGGAGGGGAATAGCACGGTTTGGGAATTCTGCAGGGGATTGACAGACCCGCCAGATAAGCCGGCCCATGGTAAAATGCTGGTTGGTCCAGCCTGCATCTGGAGATAAGAGTCGCGACTCGTGCAGCGGACGATCTTCACCTGTTGTCACGTGTAGCTCGTATGTAACACACCCCGCACGGCTCTAAGATCCCGTCCCGTCTCCTTTATCTCGCTCAACTTCGACCGTCAACACCGATCCAGCTTGGAGTTTTCCTTTCTGCCACGTCAATATGTCTCATCAGCCTTCTCGACAGAGATCCAGCAGCACATCTGCGGTTTTAGTTGGCAGGGAGCTGGCTGCCGATCCCGACATCGCGAAGCGGGTACTCAGAAAAATTGACTACACAATCATTCCTTTGTTGTTTGTAACCTACATGTTCAATTTCATGGATAAGACTATCCTGTCGAGCGCCGCGGTATTCGGATTGAGAGAAGACAATGTATGTTCATTGGGAGGATGATCAAGTGATGTGAGCAACAGAATAGTAGTTGTTGATATTGATTTATTCCCGAAGAACCTTAAGAACCAAGAGTATAGCTGGGTTGGAAGCATATTCTACTTTGGCTACCTTGTTTTCGAATATCCAGCCACCATACTCATCGCTCGCCTGCCCACGGCTCGATATCTTACGGTCAACACTGTCTTCTGGGGCATAGTCGTAGCGCTCACGGCAGCATGCTCGAATTTTGCCGGACTTATGACGGTGCGGTTCCTCCTTGGAATGGCGGAAGCTAGCATCACTCCGGGCTTCATGTTTCTCACCTCGACATGGTATACCCGAGACGAAATGCCTACCCGTGTGGGCATTTGGTTCGCTGGAAATTCGTGTGGAGGCTTGGCTTCCAGCTTGCTGGCTTTTGGTGTTGGCCACATCGGCGACCGCGTACACCCTTGGAGATGGATGTACATCATTCTCGGCGTGGGTACATTTCTGTGGGCTATTCCAATCTTCCTCTTGCTCCCAGATTCCATCTCCACTGCTCGTTTCCTTACGCCGGAGGAGCGGCAAGTCGCTGCCAACCGCACTGCTACTGCAGGCACGGGTAGCACTGAGAACGCGCGGTGGAAGCTCAACCAGGTCAAGGAGTGCCTTATTGACCCTAAAACCTGGCTTATCTTTTTCATCCAGTTGCTCACTCAGATCCCAAATGGCGGTACGCAGAGCTTCAACAACATCGTGATCACATCATTTGGCTTCACTGAGTTGCAGTCTACATTGATCAACATCCCATATTCATTGATCTGCGCCGGTATCATCGCTGCTACAGGCTTCTTGGCTGGCCGCTACCGTAGCCTTAACTGCTTATTGATCGTCATCGTCGTAATCCCCTGCATCGTTGGTGCCGCCATCATATATCACCGCGATAAGGTTGCCCATGGCGTCCAGCTCTTCGCCTATTTTCTCCTATCGTCAGGTCCTGCAGCAGTTCCGCTTAACATGTCACTGGTCCAATCCAACTACCGTGGAGTGACGAAGAAAATGACAATCACGGCAATGATATTTATGGCCTACTGTGCCGGGAACATTGCCGGTCCGCATTTCTTCCGCTACACTGAGGCGCCTAGATACGAGACTGCTTTTCAAACTATTTTGATTTGCTATGTCCTCGTTATCGGATTGGCTATAGGCTTGCGATTCTATCTCGAGTGGATAAACAGACGGCGGACCATCGAGGAGGGCATTGAGGGAAATGCAGGCGCATCGGGTGTGCTGAAGAATGGCAAAGTTGCCACGACTATCACAGAGTCTACTCTCCGTCAGACAACCAACGAGCCGAGCCCTGAACTGGAAGCTGATGAAGATGTGACAGACTGGGAGACTGTGGGCTTCAGATATCGCCTCTAGAGCCCCAATCATTAGATGCGTTTAAATTTAGATGGCGGCTAAGGACTAGCCTAGAAGCACCGCACTATTTCTCCATCATTTAGACAATTCTAAGAATATCCAGATGGTCATTACATTCTGGAAGAGTGGACGTGTTGAGATTTTCCCTTCGGATCCTAGTCTGACAGGCGACATATGCGAGAGAAGTCAAAACCTATTTCACTACGGCCAACTCCATATTGAATGACTTTCAGGATATGTGCATCTGTCTTCGAAGATCCTAACACCGAACTGGGAGTGGGACAGGAGGCACCCCTAACGGTTCAATCACCACAAAGATTCTGATAATTGCACTATGGATTGGACAGGATGGTGACTACTACATTATAGTCCTCGATAGTCTCGGCCCTTCGCTCGAGGATCTTCTTAACTACTACAACCAAAAGTTTTCACTCAAGACCATCCTCCTTATCGCCAACCAGGCCCTCTCTCGGATTAAGTATATCCATTCCAAAGCCTTTCTCCATTATGATATCAAGCCGGACAATTTGCTTATAGGAGTTAGCAAGTAAGGAAATATATTTTGCACCATCGACTTCAGCCTGGCAAAGGAGATCGGCGATACGGAGCAGGATCAGCACTAGGAGAGTCAAACCTTTAGCGGCACCAGCCAATACGCCAACCTCAATAATCACAACCGGCTGGCTGCATACTCATAAAACAAAGAGGCTTCTTCTTTCGGCTGACATTAGGACAGAACAGTCTTAGGGGGACAATCTGGAGTCTCTGGGATATATACTTTTATACCTAGCGCGAGGCTTATTGCCGTAGCAGGGCCTGAAGGCGGCGACAGACAAGGAGAAGAATAAGCTGATAAAGGAGAAAAAACTAACTTTATCCATAGAAACGCTCTATAAGGGGCTTCCCAACGCGTTCATTACATATATCAACTACACCCGGTCGCTCAAGTTCGATAATCGGCCAGATTAGGCATACCTTCATCGGCTATTCCATCATCTCTTCCAGTTCAAGGGTTTCAAGTACGATAACATATCGATTGGACAGAGAAGCTATTCAACGAGACACATGGACGAACCTGCACGCCAACGCCCGAGACTAAGAGTGGGCTTGCAAATAGAGGGGGGTCGAGGAAGGTCTCAAGAAACGACGAGGACTTTCAGGGACGGCGAGGCGAATCAAGGATGGTCCGTCGTCGGCGATGAAGACTCGGGTTCCGGTATGACCTGGTTCTGTGGCCGCCTGTGGGATGTTATGCATCGATGAAACACTTTTCACGGAGACACCGAAGGGAAAGCCTGCTGGAATTGGAGAGCCGAGCTGGGGAAACAAAACTCGACCCATTGGGCTCTAATCTGGTCCTCCAACGAAGTCGTCTCGTAAGTCTTTGCCTACTGTAGAGCGAACGCATTGCCAAGAAACAAATGGTGGCAGAACAACACATACTTAGTGGGCCTAATTAGCCAGCCCTCTCTCTACGAGAGAGGGTCACTAACGAGGCTTTATGACCTCAACAGGGAAAAGAAAAAGAACTTTAGTTATAGCCTACTAATAAATTAGTATGGAGGTTTAAGTTACTTTTTTATAAACTTACCCTATAGAATGTTACTCTAGGGTAGGCCCCCCTCAACCCCTCTTGTATTGTAGAGAGGGGGCCGGACTAATTAGGCCCACCAAGTAGCGAGTAACAAGAGGTAGTACAGACGAGTCCGACCTATTGAGAAGACACAAATTTACAGCGGTTACTAGATTTGTGTGCTTTGCGAAGGACCGTGTGAGAACCTATCAGACCCCGCACGAGGCGGTTGTTGGATCTTGTGTTTAGTACCGATAAGTCTCGGAAGACAGCTAAATTGAGTAGGTTCTCGTCCAATCTAGCCCAGACTTGCCGAATATGGTTGTCTTGCGAAGGGCTGTGCGCGCTTGATTAGCTCCTTCCACAGACTTCAGCTGTTGTACCGTTATATCCGTTAGGCTGCTCAGACGCTCACCCCCCACCGCTGCTTCAAGACCTTGACCAAGCCCCTACCCCAGAAACGTGGTTGCAGGGAATCCCTTTCCTGTGGGCTTTTTCCTCTCCTATGTACCAATCAAGCAGTATCAATGGACTGGTAGAACCTGCGCTGCAAATGAATGTCTTGGACAGGGAAAGCTTCATAGGAGATGGTTCGACTCACCATAGTCTGCTGTTTCCTTTCGTCAAATAGTCATTGTCACATTCTTTAGTCTGGTCGAGACGGAGGATATGAAGTGCATCCCGGCGGCATAATTCAAAATTAATTCCACCTGGTCCCCATGTATAGGATCTACTTTTGTGTCATGTATGGCTATGTTGCCCGCCACCGCAGTATGCGCAGGTTGCGCCGGGAGCAATAGCAGTGGTCAACGTACCGAAGATGAGGTCACCGAGATATTTACGTTCTTAGCGTAGTCGAAGCTCAAATTACACATGCTTCGACTTGGTATCGTGCAAGTTATTGGTCGATGTGCGTGTGGACAGTGTTTGAGAAGACCCTCCCTCCCCGGATTGGCGCAATCATTAGCACACAAGCTCGAAAAGGCTCACAGTGACACTGTTAGTAGGCTGATAAGAAACTCGGTTCGGAAAGATATGCACAGAGCCTCAAGAAGGCACTTCGGCTCGCCGAAGTAGGTGGCCTTGATTCATGAGACATTTCTACTACTGCTACCTGATGTCCACGTAAGGAATAAAGCTGACAGGCATGGGCTGAAAAGCCTTGGTTATCTTAAACCCCAATGGAATTCTTCATGGGCAGCCGCATGAGCAGTTATTGGTTTGCCGAGGCTGCGCCTGGGTCAATGGAGGTGTGAGAAGCTGCACTGAGGTTAGCCATTTTCACGATCTAGGTGACGACAAGTGTGTGATGCGACAATGGTGAGAATGGCTGAGTAGGTAGGTAGTGAGGGTACTGGTTGACAGATGACGCTTTTGATTGTTAATGAGAAACCAACTGTAGCATAAAACAAAACTATAAATCAAGCTTATAAAAGAACTAACCTGCGAAGACGTTTGGTATCGTCTGCGGGGATGTCCCAAACGTCTCTGGACACATTCAAAGCCACAGCCTGAGCAGCGTAATCTCAGCACTCATCAAGGCCCTTTTACCTCGCGTGCTGCTTGTACCTCCTGTGTAATATCTTCCGCATTGCCTGCGTGGACAACCTTGGCTTGGGTACCAGTGGCTTTACCATATGCCGCCGCCAGCTCATCAAGAGTGACTACTCCTGACCTGAACTTGAACACACCACCTTTGCCCTCCTGTACGTCTTTTTTGAACAAAACTTCTGTCCAAGCGGCTGCGCCCTCCTGCGATAACCACCGGAACCTGCGGTTTGGTTCATCACCCTAGTACTTCAGGGTTGGCAATTCGCCCGTGGTGTCGAATCCACCTGATCTAAAGACGGTGAACAACAGACTATCAAAGAACCCGTCAAAGATGAATACGGGCTTGATGGGGCTTGTCATGGCGGCTTGGTGGTGGAAAGCGATGTAAGCATCATGGTGCTCAAAGTCGCCAAATTTATTCTTGGTCGAGTCGTTGTTACAAGAAGCCGAGAAGAAGATCTTGACGACTGCGCGCTCGGCAGCCCGTAAGAGGATGAGATGGCCGCTAAGAACGCGCACATCCTCGACATGTAGGCGCAGATGATGGCATCGACTCCCTGAGCGGCCTTTTCGATGGCGGGGATGTCGTAGTAAGGGGTGCTTGTCACGAAAGTCTCAAGGTTGACGCCTTCTGGGACTTTGGACGCATCACGCCCTAGGTCACGTACCGAGAGGCCACGAGCAGTAGCCGCCTTTGCGAGGCGGCTGCCCATGTTCCCAAAGATACCAGCAATTAGGACGAGTATGTTGATGATGAGTGAGATTTGTAGTGGGATATTGTTTGGACGTAGTTGGCGCTGTTAGTCTTCGAGTCCGATCTGACATTTCGTACATTTATAAAAGTAATAATGGGCACGAGATTTATAATCGCGAACGTTATTGCTCGAGGCTATACCGGAAACTCTAGAATAACGATAATTCTATACAGTCCACCGGCCGAAGGCGGGGAGGATACAACATTACAAGCGCGGGCCATTTCCCTAAGAGGGGCCGAATATCGGTTAACCGCCCTTGAGACGCGCGTTGGTCAACGAGGATTCAAGAGGCTTGAGGGAAGTGGAAAATAAGATTTGTTAATGTACCACCTGTTCTCCTCAAAAAGTCTGCCGCTTGAGTGTGGAAATGAAGATACTCTCAGATAGTTCCCCTGGTTATCCGGAGTCTCGGGATCCTCGAACAACCCGATTGAATGTAACCAAAAATTTGTTAAGCCTCAGTCCATCAACACCAACATGGTGTGATGCTTGTGGCCCAGCACCTGCTGTCAAGTGGGCGCTTGTTCAAAGCTTTGCCTGCGAGGCCGCAGCGTTGTAAATCTCCTTGACCATGTTTCTCGGGTCTGCCAACCTTGTTTGTGTCTCTTCGAACAGAGATGGTAAACCTGAGCTTCCAAATGGCGCTCCAACGAGGACCATGTCCGCTATCCCCTTGGCGCATAGGAATACCTGCGGCATGCCGTGGCCCGTGAATCCTGCCATGATATACATGCCTTCACGATTCGGGATGGGCCCCACTCTGGGTAAGCGGTCGGATGAGTAGCCCATGACTATCCAAGTCAGATACATTGTCTCTCTCGCTGCAAAGGGGATCCATGTTGATGAGGAGGTGAAAACTCACTTCCGGTCCAAAGGTCTGCTACATAGGCCTCACTGTCCTCCCACCCGATAAAGTGCCGTTGCATGTACCCATCAAAATATTTGCGAGTCTTCTGAATAATCTGACTATCGTCGACATTAGCATACCACTGCTTCTTGTCGGCTAGATATGTTTGTCGTGCACCCCCGACGATGATACTCCCGTCAGGCCTCGGAATGAGATAGTCAAAGTCCCAGTCGTTGAAGCGGAGGGAATAAGTGTTGGGGAGAAACGGAGCTTTCCCTGGTGTCTTGATATGAGCAACGGCCCCTCTGTACGGAATGATTTTGTCGG
The DNA here is from genome assembly GCA_026958235.1 of Clonostachys rosea. Classification (NCBI taxonomy): domain Eukaryota; kingdom Fungi; phylum Ascomycota; class Sordariomycetes; order Hypocreales; family Bionectriaceae; genus Clonostachys; species Clonostachys rosea. The sequence continues at coordinate 751,967 of CP110206.1, forward strand.
CGTATTCCGGAAGTAGTGACGCTGTGTAGGCGTTGGTAGCCATGATGATTTGCTTGGCGTGGACTTTTCCGCGAGGAGTCTCGATACACCAATTGAGCTCTTGTTGTTGACTGTGCGTAAGAGCAGTGGCAGAAGTATTAGTCTGGATATTTACTCCTTGTGTAATGGCGTCTGCAAATAGATGGTGGATGAGCTTGTACGGCCATACATTTCCAGCAGTGTAGCTAAACATGCCCTTGGCGCCTTTGACTCCGGAGAGCTATAGAAGAGTTAGCGATTATCAACTTGTCATATAGACCATAGACTGACCTGCTCTGCGTGTTTCTCTGGGGCACAGAACGTTGCCTTTGTTGACTCGACACCGGCTGCCACAAGGCCCTCGTAACCCTCCTTCAGACGGCGCTGCTGTTCCTCGGAGAACTGCACATCGATGGCCCTGGTAACTACAAAGTCACAGTCGATCTTTTCTTGACGAATAAAGTCGGCTACTGCAGCAACATTGGCAGACTCAAAATCTGCCACCTCGGCAGCCGCTTTCAGTCCGTACTCCTGAGTGAGCCTGCTGATGGAGGCGTACGAGTCGGGTTTCAGATGTCCGCCTAGAGTATCGTGTCAGCTTTTGAGTTGTCTGAGAGAAGTGGTAGTAGGGGCACACAGACCGTTGCGCCCGGTTGCTCCTGAACACAGCTGCCTGGATTCCAGGACGAGGATAGATGGCTTCTTGACGCGGTAGCTGGGATGACGGAGTAGCTGAGTGACGATTGAAGCACCGCTATAGCCGGCACCGATAATGACTATGTCGGCCTTCGTGGGAAGATTCGCAGTCGAGCGGTGATTATCAAGATTGCCAGGCGTGCTTCGCCAGAAGCTCGGCATCCCTTGAGGGTGGGGTCGTGGAGGTTGATGCTCGCTCATGGTGAAGGAGGGTTATCGCTGCTATGAAAGGGAGTGTTGGAGAGCTAGGATGGGCTTTTGTCGTCGTGGCTGATCAGGCAAGCCTGGATGATGTTACGGCAGGGAAAAGAATCAATCACGGTGTCAAGGAAGGGCTTGGGGTAGGAGTAACAACAAATTCACAAGTTCAGGGATGGTATCAGCGCCTACAGATAAATTGCCTCAGAGTTGCGTTTTATCTGAGACAGCCGGCTCTCGATAGCTGGGCTCGTGTCTTTTGCTGTTGTGGCTGTTGGATTCTTGTCATTATTGCAAATAATAACAATAGAAACCTTGCAAGAGAACGGTTGACTCCTCACGACATGCATCAGGCAAGGTCCCAGGGAATGGTTGCCCCCCGCGTCATGTCAAGTCTCGCATCCCATCCTACTTTGGCAAGAGGCTGATTTGCTAACCAAAATAGTGCGACAGGGGGAACCGCTGAAACAAATTCGCCCCTTTCAATGTTGGGTGTTAAGTAGGCTCTTTTTGACCTCATTGCTTTACACTTTATCGTGGTGTGTTTATAATCGTTGACAGCCCATGTATTGGGGGGCTTTGACATCCAAATTGCGGGGAATCTTTGCCCTCTTTGCTTAGAAAGAGGACAGATCCTTTACGTCGATCGCTGCTTGGAGACATGGGAATGGGGAGCTCTTGGATGCTTTGCTCTGTCGCGCTGCCTTGCAACGAATCACGGTTTGCCGAGTTGCCGGTATCATCTGGTCCGATATCGTCTTCCATCCCCGGACTTGGTCGGGACAGGCACAGCATCAGCATATGCCCACTTACAAGGATGGTAGCTATCGGCTCATCGTGATCCCCGAGATCTGGTTATCTAAACCATCCTTCGAGATCTGGTAATCTAAACCATCCCCCGACCAAGCCCTGAGACAAGACGGTTGCCTATTTAGGACGTAGTCCGAACAACTTGCGGAACGGTACCGAATGCCCTCAATGCGTCACCTGACCTGCCATTCCACTCTCACCGGAGACCCTAGAAGCCTAGCTGCCTCCAATTCAGGGTTTCCCCGCCCTGTAGGAACTACACCGGCATTTGAAGACCATTCTGGTAGCTGGTTTCGGACTCAGGGTTGCTGTCATTAACAGGTCGGAACCAGGGCCAAACAGGCAGGCGATCCACTCCCCCCAGCTCAACTTGGGGCCCCATTGCTAGAGACAGCTTCTATCATAGTAGGTAATTTTCAGTCTAGTTGAGATCCTCTAGAACTAGAGTTGTAGGCTGCACCACAGGCGAGACTATAGTGCACGGTATTGACCGACAAGAATAGCTGGGCCAGATGCGTGATGAATTAGCTCGGAAGCGGGGTGTAGATTTTGTGTCTAGGCACTGTGGGTTAGCGATAAGAGGCCTAGCTTGCTGTGGTTGGGTCTAACCTTTAAGGAAGAGTTTGCACTGGCCATCTTCACGCTTCAATCGCCAGACTCGCCACCTCCAGCCGCGTGCTTGTAAGAGAGGACAGTATATAAGTCTGAGAAGGCGGGTTTGTCTTCCCTCATCTCAACGGGGTTTCTTTTGTTTCTTGATACGGCTCCGCTGGGGAATACACCGACGCTTGGCTTCGCAGTCTCTAGTCATAGTCCCTTTGATAAAACATGCCTCAACCGCAGTCCACGCATCCCCAGGCTCGAAGCCCAGGCTCGGCCTCGTCGGGCTTAGAGGCCCAATCCAACGCGATTGGCATCGTGACCGGACGTATCGACCGACCTTTCAGTACGCTCTCGGCCATGTCCGTGGGGGCGACGACGACCAACAGCGCCATCGGAGTCATCCTCAGCTTCTACACAACCCTCTCATACGGCGGCTCGGTGCTGCTCTTCTATGGCTTCCTCGCCATGGCGTTTGTCGGCCTTTGCACAGCCGTCACGCTGGGTGAGCTTACCGCCGGCTTTCCAGATGTTGGCGGCCAGTACGTCTGGGTTGCGAGGATGTCGCCTCATAGATGCCGTCGATTCCTTTCCTACGTGTGTGCACTCTTGAGCTGGGGAGGAGCCGTCTGCGTCGGGGCCGCCACGTGCCTTATTGCGCCTCTGCTTGTCTTCCAGGCTGTTCCATTCTTCGATCCCAGCTTTGTCTACAAGCCGTGGATGGGTTTCCTCGCATACCAGGGTGTCAACCTGCTCACTCTCATCCCCAGCCTCTTTGAGCATCTTCTCCCCAAGGTCTCTCAGTCTCTCCTGGTGTTCACTGGCTGTATTCTTCTGGCACTATTCATTGGCCTGTTCGCAGCGGCCGACGAGCGTCAGTCAGCCGAGTCATTCTTCACTAACTTCTACAATACGTCTGGATGGCCGGCAGGAGTAGCCGTCTTGATTGGCATGAACAGCCTCAATTGGTGCTTTTCGTGCCTCGATAGCATCGTCCATCTCTCTGAGGAGATTCCGAACCCACGACGCAATATTCCACGAGCACTGATGTGGTCCATCGTTGTGGGAGCTGTCACTGGTGTCCTCATCATATTCGCTTTCATCATCAACAACACTGACTACGAGACCCGGAATTCGGCTATCCCTATGATCTACTATACATTCCGAAGTAAGGAAGCTGCCATTGCTCTCCTGGTGCTACTCTTCGTGTCCACCATTGGTGCGCAATGGGGTATTCATGTGTGGCAATCCCGTCTAGCGTGGTCCATTGGCATGAACAAGGGCTTGCCAATGCATGACCACCTCTCCCGAGTTGCTGGAGCTCCTTTTGGCACCCCGATCTGGGCTTTGCTCTTCTCGGCTGCGGTGACGAGCGTCCTCGGCTGCCTCTACCTCGCTTCAGAGAGGGCCTTCAATTCCTTCACCGGTGCCGGGCTCTTGTTCCAGTACTCGAGCTACGTCATCCCCGTCGCCATGCTTCACTATCGAGGCCGTAGTCACTTTCCCCACGGTGACTTCTGGTTCCCCCGTTTTGGGTACGTGGCCAATCTGGTCATGTGTGCTTGGGCTGTTGTCGCTCTCATCTTTTACTTCTTTCCTTATTCTTTTCCTGTAGTGACGGCTGAGATGAACTACGTCTCGGTTGTTGTCGGCGTGTTTCTCTTATTGATCATGATCAGCTGGTTCTCATATGGCCGGAAGCACTTTACGTTTCCTGAGTTGGAGGAGATTGAGGGAAGGGAGATCGACATGACTTCACATAGTGATACTCCTAGCCCTCAATACTCGAAGTCGTAGTCATAAATCTTTTCGGGTGGGGTAAGCGGAAGGCTGGTTGTTATTTTCCGTGCAACTATGTACTCTGACCTAGGCAGTTTAATGAAGAACGGAGGATTCGTCTGGACTCGCGTCCCATAGAGCTTGTCACCATCTGGTGAGAAACTTCCTGGCCCATTGTTTGTAAAGCTGTCCCGCGCCATTTCTAAATTGAATGTGCTCGGAATCATTATGAATGCCTGTCTGAATTATTTAATAATTTTATCTAATAGCTGACATCTACAGTTTTGCGTCTGATGGCGCTTCTTCCTGATGCCTGGGCAAAGTCATGGCCCAAAACTCCTCCACCGTCTGTAACTCGGCGTCCTTGCCAGTGCGACCACGAGCCTTGGCTCCAATAGCCTTCAGAGTCTTCATATCGGCCAAATCAAGTGGCTTGTTACCACAGTAGTTACCCTTGACCCAGTGACAGTAGCCAAAGAGCCCGTTGACCTCCTTGGTCTTTCCCTGGGTCTTGGTCTTGAGAGCTCCCTCGGGGATGACGCGACGGGCACGCTTAGTGCCGCTCGCCTTGTTGTATGCATCGACGAGGTCCTGGAAGCTGCGAGGGTCTGATACAGCCCAAACTGTCTTGCCATCCCAAGGCTCAGGGTCAACGAATACACCGAGGACAGCGTCGCCGTAATCGTGCTCCACGGCGGTCCATGGGACCACCTCAGGATCGTTGCCCATCGGTGGGACCTTGAGCGACAGGAAGCCCTCCTCGTCTGGCCTCTGTGCCAATCCACCAAATGCGTCCACATACGTGTCAAGCCAGAAGACCTCCAGGACCCAACCCAGATTCACGTTCGTCGTGGTCTTGAAGCCAGCCGTCTTGGCATAGTCGGAGATGGCCTCCTTGTTGTCAAAGGACAGGATGGGGACCTCGCCGTTGGTGATCTTGGAGGCGGCAGGCAGGTTCTGGAAGACGAAGTGGTTGACTCGTTGGCGGATGGCAGCATCAATGATGATTTGCCCCATCTCTGACTCAGGAGGCCCGACCTCGTTCTTGAAGTTGATGTCGTCTGAGTTGGTGTTTACCCAGACGCCCCAGCAGCCCTTGAAGGCGGCATCGAGTTCCTCGGGATTCCAGGAATCAGCTTTGACGACTTCAATACCGCTGTCGGCGAACTCTTTGGCCTTTCCCTTGGTAGGATCACGAGTGGTGACTCGGACATGGAAGAGTTGACTTTCGTGCAGAGCAGCGACGACTGCTCGACCAATGTTTCCAGTACCGCCAACGACGGCAATGACCTTTTTCTTTGCAGCAGGCATTGTGAGAAGAAGTTTCCTTTTCTTTATGGCTAGAACGGGGGTGCGATTTCGGATCAAATGAGTCAAAACGGAAGGACAAGGGCCTTCAGGTCGATAGTGGAATGACTTTCACGAGGAGGGCTGAACGGATTGAGCTTATCGAGAGCCTGAAGACAGAGCCGGGCGCATTTATGAGGGGTTATCGGAAAGAGATGCTATGATTACCAACCATTGACGGCCGTACCCGGGCCTGCGGGGTATCATCAATCGCCGGCGAGAAGGCGAGAAACGCCCAACTTGCCGTTTCTGGCCATGACGCGAGGAGTTCCGAGGGGGCGGAGGTGCCCTCACTTGGGGGCCGCAGCACCCCCGCTTGCGATCTGCCGGGATGCCGTGGCTGCATTAAAGGGCCCCGAGAAGGGGTACAAACGGCTCCAGGCCTCATGGGACTGGAGAAATATCGTCCATAAATCTGTGGGGAAGGGTCTGATGCCGGCAGTAGAGGGCTCGGTTGCAGTCACTTCCTGGTTGACCCGATCCTCCTCGCCTGCTTTCTGAATTAGTCGCAGAAGCGAGCAGCAAGGGGACATTGTCATTCTTGGCTGGCTTGATATATACCGAGGCCTCAACTCCTGCGTCCCTAGTTGATGCCATCAGTCAGCAAAGTCTTGTCCAGGCTCGCGTGCTGCCACATCACACCTGTCCCAAACACAACCCCCAGCGCCCGCCAAGATGGGGTCTATCCCCAAAGTTCTCAACGTTGATGCCCTTGTTGTTGGAGCTGGTGTTGCTGGGATCTACTCCACCTATCGACTCTCACGAGCCGGCCTCAATGTCCAGTGCATCGACACGGCCGGCGATGTCGGCGGCACCTGGTACTGGAATACATACCCAGGTGCTATGAGCGACACGGAGAGTTACCTCTATCGCTTTTCGTGGGACAAGGAGGATCTTGTCTCTTATCCCTGGTCCAACCACTACGTCTATCAGCCTGAGATCCTTGAGTACCTACGCCATGTTGTCGAGCGCCATGACCTTCGAAAGCATATGCGATTCAATACCGAGATGAAAAAGGCTATCTGGGATGACGACAAAAGCGTCTGGGTCGTCTCTTGCTCTGGTGACCTTGTCATCCACGCTCGTTATTTGATCAATTGCCTGGGGCTTCTTTCCAAGCCCAACTACCCCGATATCCCGGGTATCTCATCCTTTTCCGGCGACATCATCCATACGGCTAGATGGGATCGCACGGTCGAACTGCAAGGAAAGACGGTTGGTATCATCGGGAACGGATCCACAGGCGTTCAAGTTATGACAGCCCTCGCTCCCAAGGTTGGCCGTCTGGTCTCCTTCCAGAGACATCCCCAGTACTCGGTGCCCAGTGGACAGGGACCTATTCCCAATGGTTATCGCGACAAGATAAACCAGAATTACGACCAGATCTGGAAGGACGTCTGGGCGTCGTCTACAGCGTTCGGAGTGCCCGAGACGACAAGGAAGACAATGGAGGCCACGCCCGAAGAACGCCAACGTGCTTTCCAAGAGGTTTGGGACCAAGGAAACGGTTTCCGTTTCATGTTCAGCGCCTTTGGGGATTTAACCACCAACCTCGAGGCCAACGAAGCAGCCTGCGAATTCCTCCGCGACAAAATCGATGAGATCGTCAAGGACCCCCGCAAGGCCAGCGCCCTCAAGCCTCGTGATCTCTATGCCCGACGACCGCTTTGCGATACTGGTTACTACCAGATATTTAACCGCGAAAACGTGGATATTGTCGACCTACGAGAAACATCCATAGAGAAGATTGCCCCGGAGGGTATCGTCACAGCCGATGGCGCCGTGCACCGCCTCGATGCGCTCATCTTTGCTACGGGCTTCGACGCTATTGAAGGCAGCTACCTTCGTATTCAAATCATCGGCCGCGAGGGCAAATCGATTCACAAGCATTGGGAGGCTGGACCTACAGCCTACGGCGCCGTGGCCTGCTCAGGCTTTCCCAACATGTTTCTCGTATCGGGGCCGCAAGGCGCGTTCGCAAACTTCCCGGTTGTCATTGAGAGTGAGATTAACTTCATTACAGAGTGCATCCTCCACTCGGAAAAGACCGAATCCCGTCGCATCGAGGTCTCAGCCAAGGCCGAGCAGCAGTGGAGCGAGTTGTGCAACCAGCTGGCCGAGACGTCACTGTTCAAGACGGCGGCCAGCTGGGTTTTCGGCTCAAACGTTGAGGGGAGCAAGCCGAGCACCAAATTTTACTTTGGAGGATTGAACCGGTATCGTGAGTGGACTCAAAAGGAGTCAACTGCAGGTTTTCCTGGGTTTTCTTAAGTATGTATGTCATTTACCGGCCAACTTTAGAATGGCCGGTTGCGTAAAGTTACCTAGCTAGCTTCAATTTATGATGGATATTGGCAAGATGAGCTCAAAATTGCTTTTCACCCTGCCTGCAATTGCTTCTCTCGATACGACACTACAGCGGAGCGTAGAGTGCTACCTAGTTAACTCGTCTTAACGCTCAGGCTGTCCATGGCCGTATAACCTGCATGACAAATGTCAACCCGTGCAGAGATACAACCGCTGCTGCCGTCATTCTCTGGAGAATGGTGTTTAAGAGGCACATGACGTATCCCGAGAAATATCGACTGCGGGGAAGGTCTTGCTCAAACCCCTCCCTACCCCATCGGGGATCGATACGATGCAGGTGAAAAGCCGCTTCTCCGATGTGTCATCGGTTGGTTACTCTTTTCGGCCATGTAGCGAGCCCTTGCAACATCACACATGTCAATGACTAAACCTCTCCACTTGTGACCAAGTTATTTATCTGGCATCTCTCAGCGGGAACCTTGCTTTCGGTAAAGCGTTTGGCTCTCCGAGAAATTGCAATCCTGTGCGCACCCTCCAAACTTCTCACTCAAGATACAGTCATGACTTCATCCTTGTTCACGACCCTGACGGCTCCCAATGGACGCTCGTTCGACCAGCCACTGGGACTCTTCATCAACAACGAATGGCGTGCAGCAAAATCTGGTGATAGTATTACAGTCGTGAGCCCAATGTAAGTTCTGGTGTTGCCCTCTGGTCTCCATGAAACAAGCCAGTCCACTGACACCGCCAAATATCGGCAGAAATGAGGAAGAGATTGTCAAGGTACATGCTGCTGGCGAACAGGACGTCGACGACGCGGTCAAGGCCGCTAGGGCAGCGTTCAAAGGCCCATGGTCAAAGATCGGCCCTACAGAGCGTGGCGAGCTCTTGAGGAAGTTGGCCGATCTGGCTGAAGAGCAGACTGAGACGCTGGCTACCATTGACACATGGAACAATGGTGTGTAATTGCCACCGCGACTCTAACAACACATGACTGATCAACCCAGGGAAGCGTTTGTCGTCGGCCAAGGGCGACGTGGGCGAGCTGACCTCTGTGCTTCGTTTTTATGCCGGATTCGCTGATAAGCTGTACGGCCAGGGTATGTCTCCGACTGTCTGCATCTCCTCTGTATACTAACCCTCTTGTCTACGTAGTAATCAGCACCACAGAGAGCAAGTTTGCATACACCAGTCGAGAACCTATCGGCGTATGTGGTCAGATCATCCCCTGGAACTACCCGTTGGGAATGGCGGCCTGGAAGATGGCCCCGGCTCTGGCAGCTGGCAACACCATTGTTTTAAAGCCAGCAGAGCAGACCCCACTTTCTATCTTGGTCTTTGCTACGCTTATCGACAGGGCCGGCTTTCCTCCTGGAGTTATCAACATCGTGAACGGCTTCGGCCGTACTGCGGGCGCCAGCTTGGCTGGACATGTCGGGGTGGACAAGGTAGCTTTCACGGGGTCTACAAACACTGGTCGAGAGATCATGAAGCTTGCAGCCACCAATCTCAAGGAGATCACCCTCGAGACAGGCGGCAAGTCTCCGCTCATAGTCTTTGAGGATGCCGAGCTAGACAATGCTTCGAAATGGGCCCATTACGGCATCATGGCGAACCAGGGTCAGATCTGCACTGCTACCAGCAGGATACTTGTCCACGAAAAGATCTACACCAAGTTCGTCGACCTCTTTATCGGCCGGGTCAAGCAGACCTCCAAGGTCGGCAACCCTTTCGAGGCGGGGACTTTTCAGGGCCCCCAGGCCAGCAAGGCCCAGTATGAGAGAGTCTTATCGTATATTGAAGAAGGTAAACAAGAAGGCGCCACTCTTCGATTCGGCGGCAAGCCTCACCAAGGCGTCGACGGAAAGGGCTTTTTCGTTGAGCCCACAGTCTTCACCGACGTGAAGGATGACATGAAGATTTATCGTGAGGAGGTCTTTGGTCCTTTGGTTGCCATTAGCTCCTTCACGACAGAGGAGGAAGCCATTGAGCGTGCCAACGATACATTTTACGGGCTTGGAGCTGCCATCTTTACCGAAAACATCACCCGCGCACATGATGTTGCCAAGAAGATTGAGGCCGGAAGTAAGTCTCCCCCTTGCCTTTGCAGAGTGAATACTGATTACGACTTCTCAGTGGTTTGGATTAACAGCAGCAATGACTCTGACTTCCGAATCCCCTTTGGTGGTGTGAAGCAGAGCGGAATTGGCAGGGAGTTGGGTGAAGCTGGAATCACGGCCTACACTACCGTGAAAGCTGTTCACGTCAACCTCGGCAACCGGCTGTGAACATATCAGAAGTGTGTAAGGGTCATAGCAAGTGATTGGTAAGAATAGACGGGGTTGCTGTCGTTTATTATGACTTTGCCGTGCATCAAGGGTCGAGATAGACTAAAGCAGAGGCTGTTGAGGGGAATAGACTCGGTGTGACTTACTTTGAAGACCAGGTGGAGCTCAAAAAATGGCCGTTTTTGATAAAAGAGCAAGCATAGAGGAAGCCATTGTAGTATCCGCGGACAAGGCGCGGCCCGAGGCAACCACCGGGTACATTTCTGCTAGAATTCGGGTCTTGCGTCGCAATTTAGGATCTTCGCTGACTACTATGCAATACATAGAGGCTCGTTCACGGCATGGACGGCAGACGCCGGATCAGGGTCAACAGCCGAGCAGAGCTCCAGTGGGTCTCACGAAATTTTTTGGCGTCAGGTAACAGAAGATGAGGAATTGTAGGGATGTGCATGTGTTCCGTAGCTATCTTGCCTCTTCTGGGGCTTCCGGAGAGGTCTTATGTGTAGCTATGTGCATGCTAAACACAGCCTAGTTTGCCATGTGACATTCTTTTCTTATGTATGTAACGAGGTGCTTTTCATGAAAAATAGGCTTGAGACGAACGCACAACAGCGTACCAGTGTGTTTATCGTGATATGTAGCGATATCGGCATTCAAACATCATGGCATCTAGTGCAGCCTGCTCAAGGCTGGCTAATATATTCCATCACCCTACTCTACCCTCTCAGCTCCATCCTATTGATCCTCCTAGGCCTCCATGGAACCAATCGTCACCGACTTGATAACCTGGTACTCCTCGAGTCCATATTTGCTCCCTTCTCTTCCGAAACCACTCTCCTTGATGCCGCCAAAAGGTGTTTCCGCTGCGCTGATGGCTCCCGTATTCACGCCGATCATGCCGGCCTCCAGGGCGTTGGCCAGCCGGAGAACACGGTGCAGGTCCCGGGAGAAAAAGTAACTGGCCAGACCGAAAGGCGTGCTGTTCGCAAGCTGGATTACCTCTTGCTCGTCTCTGAAGCTAAAGATGGCTGCCAAGGGTCCAAATGTCTCCTCGTGTGCTACAGCCATGTCTGTTGTGGCATTCTTGATGATCGTGGGTTCGAAGAAGTATCCATTGCCAAGGTGTGAAGGACGCTTACCGCCAAACAAAAGCTCTCCTCCGTGGTCAAGAGCATCGCGGACATGTCTAGCGACCTTTTCGACCGAGGACTTGTTCACCAACGGGCCCTGGGTAACATTCTCTTCGAGGCCAAACCCTAGCTTGAGCTGACTGACTTGTTCGGTCAATCGTCTGGCAAACTCGTCGACAACCGAGGCGTGCACAAAAAGCCGGTTGGCACACTGCCGAGAGCATTGTCAATAAGAGCAGATCGTATGATGGGCTGGAGAGCCACTTACAACGCAAGTCTGGCCGGTTGCGCGAAACTTGGATTGCATCGCTCCTTTCACGGCCAAGTCCAAGTCAGCGTCGTCAAACACAATAAGGGCAGCGTTTCCACCCAACTCCATGCTCATCTTTTTGACAGTCTTGGCCGCGAGTGTGCTCAGATACTTGCCGACCTCAGTTGAGCCGGTGAAACTCAACTTCTTGATGATGCCACTAGAAGCGAGCTCCGACGCCGCTGTGCGATCCTTGGTCGGGACCACCTGCACACAGGCTGCCGGGATGCCCGCTCTGGCTGCGAGCTGTGCTAGGGCTAGAGCTGTGAAGGGTGTTTCGCTCGGCGGCTTGACGACAACGGAACATCCGGCTGCAAGAGCTGGTGCGACCTTTCTCGTGATCATGGCCGCAGGAAAGTTCCAGGGGGTGATGATGCCGCATACCCCGACCGGCTCCTTTATCGTAAAAATCGTCGCCCCAGGGGTCGAAGACGGGATAACATCGCCGTAAGAGCGGGTAGCCTCTTCAGCAAACCAAGATACGAAAGAAGCCGCGTACTCGACTTCACTTCTAGCCTCTGCGATAACTTTGCCGTTCTCGAGGGTCAGGATTGTGGCCACTTGGGGATAAGTGTTAGCAAGAATATTAGATCGGGTAGGGATTTCCTCGGGCAGCTCACAATCTTCCTTGTTTGCGAGGATAAGGTCGTACCAAGCTCTCAACAGCTTCCCACGCTGAGCCGCCGTTGTGGATGTGTAGAACTTCTTCTGGGCAGCGTTTGCGCTCAAGATAGCTCTCTGGATATCGTGACGGCTGAAATTTGAGCAGTCGAGAAGGACGGCGCCGGAAGCAGGCTCGTAGACGGGGAAAGTTGAGCGGGACGGGGGGCTTTGCCAGCGGCCCTCAATGAGGCCGTGGCACTTGAGCAGGGACGAATCGCTCAAGGCGCGACCAAACCTCGCGAAAGGATCTGTTGGGAAGCTCATACTTGCACATCCAGACGACTAGATGATTTTTGAAAGACGGAGAGAATTCGGGGCCATGGCCAACTGGAAGACAACCGACAGCAGCTGGTGGCCTATTATCAAAAGACGCCTTCCTCTACCGATCAGTAGTACTGGGTCAAGACGCAATCCGAATGCCAGTGATACCTTGCTCGTCAAGCTTTCCAAGAAAAGAGCCAGCGCGAGGTCTCGCCGGTGAAAAATCCATACCTGCACCCACATGGGCTAGCTCAGCAGTCGGGTTTCCTGTAGGAGACCAAGTGCGAGATTTTGCTATCCCCGCAATCAGGTACAGCAGCTCTTGACCCATCCATCTCGGGATGCGGCCGGAATTGGCAGGCAACTTGCACCTCTGTCTTGTCGACCATCACTCAAGGCCAAAAGCCTCCTTGTCAACGCCTCATTTAAACCAGGTTCCATCTCTCTGGGATATTGCATTCAACCTAGCTTCACTCAACTCTCAAGACTACAGTTTTTCCATCACCTCTTCCCCCGACGCAAACTCTTCGGCTTCTCCAACTCACCCACCCACAGCCACCATGCCCGCATCACAAGGAAATCTGACAGGTTCTTCCGACCCCCAAGCTGTCCCTCACGGACACTGGGACTCGTTCCCTGAGGAGCCATTCCCGCTCTATGCTGGCACCAAGTCGATCATCTATCGCTCAGAAGATGGAAAGGTCGCAGTGGGAATGTTGAGGGAGAAGGGTAAAGACACGCTCGTCTGGCCGGTTGATGAGTTTCTTTTTGTAACAGAGGGCACCATCAAGATTGATATTCATGGTGGCGAGAATTTCATGTTGGGCAAGGGAGATATCATGGTCATGAAGAAGGGACAGACGATTACCTTTGAGTGCAGCGATGACTTTGCCAATGTCGCCGTCTTTATTGACCTTGAGGATAGGGTTACTCTGGTATGACGGACAAGGGACTACTTGGCTACAATAATAACAAACCTTGTTCATCTCTCATCTTTCTGCACGGTGGACTGATGTTGGAGCTCAAGATGGCCGCCTGAGCTAGCATGAAGTTGCGAGAACTTTTGATGGGCCCATAGATCCAACAGCGCATGTTTTTCTAGGAATGATCTGGTCATTCACTTATGAGTGTGCCTCCAGTGAGTCAGCAGCCACTCACCCTGGTCATGGCCGCAAGTGTTTGGTTAGTAAGGCATAACCTCGCAATTGGCAGAATGATAAAAGTGTTGCTAGTACGTACATTATATCAGACTGTTTATGAGTTTCTACGGGGTTCTTCGTACAGCTCCAAAACCACTTCTTGGTCTCCACCAGCTCAGTTATAGCTTTCCAGCTGCGGGAAGCTCATAAATGTAGTCCTCAGTGAGGCTCACCACTTCACGAGCGAGGCCAAAGCTGTAGACGTATCCTCCTGCGTTTTGACCATAGGCGTGGATGACTCTCTGGCCATCAACCACCTCTTTCTCGCAACGCACGCCGCAGAAGCGCCTATCCATGGTAGCGTAGACGCCTACGTGATCGTACAGGATCGGCCAGTCTTCGGGGTCTGGGGATGGGAAGACGTCGGGCTGGTTGTTGTGAGCGTTCTGGCAAATCTGTTGACGACACTTGTTAGCGAGCTTTATCGCTTCAGGACGGTCGCTTGACTGGGATTACCTTCTTTCGTTGCTCCTCGGATATGGATAAATCCCGGTCATTCTCGGTTAGAACACCTCCGACATAGACTGTACCATCGAGCCGGGCAAAGGCAGTAGAGTAGTATCCCCTATCTCCTCGGCGGATAAAGAGTCGGTCGTAGGTGGGTGGAGCCTTGGCAACCACGCATTGAAGCCTCCAGGGCGTCAGGTTCTTCTCCATGACATCCTTGAGGTTCTCTGCCCCAATGCCAGAGGCATTGATGAGAATGTCATGGCCAAGTCCCTTTAGATCGGCGAGCGAGGAAACCCTAGTGCGTCGAAACTTGATTCCGCGAGCCTGAAGCCTCTCGTACAGCCAGGTGAGGAACTTTGGAGGCGTCAGGACAACCGTCTTGTATTTCATGCCGTAAATGGCACCTTTGGGAAGCTCCTCGTCGTTCAAGAAGTGGAAATCGGGCACTTTTCCGGCATACCAAACATCCGCTTTAGTGCCACGATCCATGATCTCGGTCATCTCGATTTGGCGGACACTCGACTCGGGGTTGGTCTCGGCCAGTCTGAGGAGTCCCATGAGACCCTCAAGCTGCATCTTTTGCTCCCGGGGCGACGACTGATGGACACCAACCCAGATGGCGCCAGCGTAAGGGCTAGCCCACTCCTTGGTGTCGTAGTCGCCTGGAAGATGCTCGGCCACGATGGTGACGTTGTAGTTCCTTGGCAGACTGGCCGCGGCCATCATGCCAGTTACGCTGAAGTCATGGTTTAGCTATCTAATGTGGTTTGATGGGGAAGAAGTGATGCGCTTACCCAGCACCCAAGATGGTAACCTTGACCATGGTGAATAGAGATTTCTGTATTGAGCTTGGTAGAGGGAAGTGACAGGCAGAATACTTGGGTTTAGATGCCTGACGAGGCTGTAGTAGGAGATGCTTGAACAACGAGTGCAATATGTACTCTGATGCCTGTCCCGGGAGCTTCCCCCAGCTTTTCTCGGGACAATCTAGTGTCACCAAGCCCCGGAGCTGTCAATCAGCTCTGGGGAAGATACACCCGGTCCCATCTCTGGGAATGTCGGTCAATTGCCCCATTGAGGCCAAATCCGAGGTCCATTTAAATTCAGTGGGGGGCGTGTGGTGTCTAGACCCGGCGTTCGCCAACGTAGAACGGATGGATCCTTGACTGCCGTGCCGAATGCAATTACAGTACTCCGTGCGGCTGTCGATAGCTGGGTAGTAAGCGAAACCTTCCAAAACAGTCAGGAACCCGACTTAGTTGGAGGGCCAGGCCGTGATATGTCGTTGTGCCGCCTGTTGTGGCCTCCTGGTCATGGCGGACTTGGCCAAGGCGAATCCCGTGCTGAGGTAACCACCAAGAATAAAAGCGGATGCAATTATCGTGCTGCTTTGGCAACTTGTCTTCCTAGCTTTGGATAGGGATCAAGTCATCCTTTCAAGTTTGACCACCGCCATCTGTCCCTTTGTTTGTCCTTCTGTTCCTCGCAAAGACACCATGACCACCGTTGAGAGCCTTAGACGCAACCAGACCGCCTTTGATTATGTTATCGTGGGAGGTGGTACAGCTGGATGCGTTGTCGCGAGCCGGTTAGCTTCAGCGCTCCCAACGGCCAGCATCCTGCTTATTGAGGGAGGTGAGAGCGACGTCGGCAAAGACAATCTCCACGACCTCAAGCTCCAGATTAATTCTTGGGGAGGAGATCACGACTACTGCTGGAGCTCAGTTCCCCAGCCCAAGGGTGAGATCTCACTGTGCACGGGGTGTCCTCAGGCTGGTTAACTCACCGTTCGCAGGCAATAGCTTCATCCAGCACTCGCGCGGCAAAATCCTCGGAGGCTGCTCCAACATCAACGGCTGCATCTCATTCCGACCTCTCGAGTATGATATCCGCAAGTGGCAGGAAGCTGGTGCTGACGGCTGGACCTTTGACGAGATGGTGAGACTCGTGGACAAGCTGCGAGTCACGGTCAATGAGATCCAGCCCCAGTACCACAACCCAGTCGACCTGGCTCTTGTCGAGGCAGCCCAAAAGGCGTTTGGCATCCCCAGGACAGATTCGTTCAATAAAGACGTCGTGCGCACGGGCAAGATAGCGCCATCAGCGGGCCACTTGGCTATTGCCCATAACCCGGAGAATGGCTATCGCAGCAGTGCCAGCATCGCCTACATACACCCACTTCTGAGCGGGGAGGAGAAAAGGCCCAATCTGACCATTCTCACGAGCGCTTGGGTTCATCGTGTCAACTTCATCGACAGCGTCGCCTCTGGAGTTAACCTGACTCTCAAGTCGGGACTCCCGATAACTGTTAGGTCGGACGTTGAAACAATCCTCTGCGCGGGAGCCTTCGATTCCCCGCGACTATTGCTGCTTTCCGGCATTGGGCCACGCGATCAGCTCGAGAGCTTCGACATCCCCCTTATCTCGGATGTTCCGGGGGTAGGCGAGAATCTGATGGACCATACAGAGACGGTCATGATGTGGGAGATGAAGGCCGCAGTTCCACCAGAGTCCGTCATTTACTCGGACGTATGCTTCTTCCTACGCAGGGAGGCACAGAACTCGCGGGGAGACGACGGAGACATCATGGACTCCATGTTCCACGTCTTTGGCGTTGGATTCGATGACAACATGGCTCGACATGGCTATCATGCCCCAGAGAACGCTTATTGTCTAATCCCGAACCTCCCAAGGCCTCGTTCCCGGGGCCGCATCTCCCTCCAGTCTTCAGACCCCAAGATACGCCCGGCCATTGACTTTCGATACCTGACCGATCCCGAAGACTACGACCTCAAGACAATCCTCTTTGAGCTCCGTGCAGGCCGCAAGCTGGCGGCCATGGCTCCCTTCCGAGACCTCATCAAAAGGGAGGTTGCGCCTGGTCCAGATGTCCAGACAGAGGAGCAGCTCATCGACTACGCTCGCAAAACCCACGGCACCGTCTTTCACCCATGCGGAACGGCCAAGATGGGAAACATTGCCCAGGACAGCATGGCCGTTGTCGATCCTCAACTTCGTGTCCGTGGCGTCAAGAAGCTGCGAGTCATAGATGCCAGTGTATTCCCGCTCATTCCATCCGTCAACCCGATGTTGACCGTCTACGCCGTTGCCGAGAAGGGTGCAGAGATGATCATCAAGGATTACGCTTCGGTCCGTCTCCGGGCCAGGATTTGAGAAGTGTTGGTGACATTGTAAAACGCGAGTGCGCATAAATTGAGTGTACATAGCTATACAGAACAAGGACAGTATCCTTGCCGACTATTGAAAATTTTCCCCAAGAGATATCCACAACCTGCCACATGTAAACGGCGTCCTTCCTGTCAATCTTTCTGGGTGACAGTCTTGCCATTATCTGGCTCCTCCGGGCCTAAGCGAATGTCAATCTCCAGTTCTTGGTGATCAAAAGCTCCAGCCAAGTGACGTTGATGCCGCAGTCCTTAAGACCCCACAGCTCCTCCAGCAGATCGATAGCCCACATGTTGACAGCCACTCTATTCGTCGAGTATATGGCTTTGAACCTTTCGACAGCCGCGGTGCGCAATTCTTCATCGGTCTTTGTGAGCTCGGCGGCAGCAGTGAGCAGCGGTGTTGAGTGAAAGCTGAAACAAGGCGCGTCAACAGGCGTCTTGAACAAACGTTCTAACGAGTCCAACACCAACGGCCTTATCCGGGCCTGGGAGTCATGGATTGCGTCGGAAGCGTCGGAAGCGTCGTCGCCCGGCGTGAGATCGTCGGCTTGAGAAGGCACGCCGCAGATGTTGTACAGCATAATAAGTCCGTGGTTACGATACCCGATGCTCATGTCGACGAGGTCCTGGTCATCGTGGTCCGGTTCCCATGCCAGCAGCTGACCCTCGAAAGTCGCTTCCAGCACCAGGTCCCTGGCCTCGGTTTCCAGGACCAGGCGGCAATGCCGACCGAGACATGCGATCAGATACAGCAGCTCTGACATGAATCCAATCATGGGATGAAAAGAACTGCGGGTGGCCTGGATGGCATCAAACATCTGCGCCGTGTTGAGGGGTGCGAGATCTTGGGGTGCGGCGATGAAGGCGCACGACATGTCCCAATACAGGTACCACCCCAGCATGAACTGGACCAACGGGTCCCGCCGCTTCTCCGGGTCCTCCAGCATCTTTTCTAGCAGGCTACGGGCAGCTTGGAGATGCTCTTTTCCATAGTCGTTTGGGTGGTCCTCTGTCCACAACCATGAAACCCCCTGCAGGAACACGGTCAGCAGGGAGGCAGGTTTGAGGTTGGCGCCATCCTGCATCTCACGCCGCAGTGCCTGGATAGCAAGGCCGCGCTCTTGTAGGCAGGTGATCAGCTCTTTCGACTTGAAGAAGTGCTCCTGTCCTGCGCTCACGCTCTGCACCGTGTGCAGCAGCGACGGAGTGGTCACGAGATGCTCGAGAAGGGGGTATGACAGGGGGTTGTTCTCGGGGCACACGGTCATTATCCGGCTGGTCTTGTCGAGCCAGTACGCGAGGAGCTTCTTTTCGGGGTTCACAATGCCCAACCACGGCTCGGCGATAGGCTTGGTGATCATCCAGGGCACCTCAATCTGCCATCTTGTTGGCGGTGTGGAGGAGAGACACACGGAGCCGCGTCTTTGACAGTGGCTGCAAACTGGGTATTTCTCGTCGCATTTGACTCGGCGCTGCTTGCACTCCTTGCATCCAGATCTGCTCTTGGGCTTGCGGGTAGCCGCGAGACCGAATGTCAGCGACTCAATCGGGCTCTCGCTGGCATCGCTGGCTATCGGTGCTGGGGGATCGTTCTTAACCCGCGACTGGAACTTATTATCGGTAGCGAACCGCACGCGATAGGACGACCTCGACGTCATGGCTACGATGATTTCGGTTTTGGAGGGGGCCTGGGCGGGGGAGACAAAGGGCTAACGTCGTCGAATTATGAGACAGGGCCGTCGATTTTTGGATTCTCTGGAGGGTGGGCGGGGCAGACAAAGGGTCGAGATGTTCATTGAGTACTGAGTTGCAATGAGATTGTAGAGAAGAAATTCACGCCGAGGGTTCAAAAGCTAAGACCCCGAGGACCTACGCTACCCCAGAAGCCAAAGGGGTGATAAGCCAGTGGGAACGAGAGTTAATCCGGGATAGACTGGAAGGTCACCATTGGCTGATAAGCGGTGGATCTGATTAGTAAACGGGGACTGGGCTTGAATCTTGTCGTCGAGCTGACCTCTCTCCGCACCGAATCACTGTGGCTCCTCTCCAAATACCTTCCTGGCGCAGTAAGGAGGGGAAGGGGTCTGAGTCAGTCAAAGCTGGGGGAACTCTAAACCAACCTGGCGTCGTTGCTGGGGCGTCAGCGTCAGCAGGGGAGGAGGAAAATCCGGGGAGCGTGGGGGAGCCGAGTTGTTCCCCCGTCTGTGCTGTCGATTCGCTTTGCTCTTTGCAGGCAAGACGAGCCAATCTCCTCTACCGTAACATGCAAGCCCTAGAGATGCAGGTTACTGTAGAAGAGATTGGCTGATGGCCAGACCTTGATCTCCTCACTGCACTCTCCAGGAGAAGCGGGGCAAGGTCTTGTCGTCATTTCTGCAGAGACTGCATAGTAGATATCCCAGTTTTGGCCGGGATCGGAACTACGGATGAGGCATTTCGGGAAGAGGCTGACGGATATTACGGAATGCGAATAGAACATCAGCTACCCATCACCAAACAAAGGACACACGGTGCATAGGCTAACGGCTCAAGAATTCGACTACAAATTCCACGCACGTACTGTCTCGGCCGTTGTATAATCTAGCACACGCCACCCCTAGAGTCTACATGACTTGTCCCCGCTGCCCATAGGAGCAAGCTCGACACCCTCTAGATCCACGTAACCGTAGACCTCCATCTTGTCCCCGTCCGCCTCCAAGGCCTTCTCCCACTTCTCAGCGCTCTTGTTAAACGCTTCAACAACCTCATCGTTGGTGAGGTCCATGGGACACTGATTTCTCCCTAGCTGGCGGATCTGGGTTCCTGCTGCTGTCTCGGTCAGGCCATAGTCTTGATTGTTGATCTTCAGGATAACGGCCCCCGTATTCACCCTGCCCTCCAGAATGTCCTTGGGCAACTTAGGCTCCGCGCAGAGGGGACGAGCCAGGCCAACTCCGTCAACGACATCCAGAGCCTTGACCATGGCGCTCACCGTGCGGAACCCTCCCGTCACAAAGACCTTGGTCTGCTTGAGTCTTGGCACAACCGATTCGGCGAACTCGAGGAAGAATGCCTCGCGCTTCTTGGTGTGTTCGTTCTTGTGCTCAAATGCCATGTCTTCGTAGGTACCGCCAGAGAGCTCCACAAAGTCAAACTGACACTGGTGTTCGAGGAGCTCGCAGAGCTCAGCGCATTCTTCAGGGGTGAATCCCTTCTCGTCAAACTCAACCGAGTTGAGCTTCACGCCGAGGACAAAACCGCTTGAAAGAGGGATGCGTGCTCTGATGGCCGCGACAATCTCCACGATGATCCGAGCTCGGTTCGAAACAGAACCGCCGTACTCGTCAGTGCGCTGGTTTGTCCTGCGAGAGAGGAACTGAGAGAGCAGGTAGCCGTGAGCACCATGAAGCTCTACACCGTCGAAGCCAGTCTTGTAAAGATACTCGGCCGCATGTGCAAATGCGTCCACGAGGCCCTTGATCTCTTGATGGCTGGCAGCATGTGGCTTGGCAAATGTCATGCCCCACACCTCCTTGGTGAGGTGGACAGCTGAGGCCGATACAGGATCCGCGTTCAATCGACTTTGGACCTGTCGGCCAGCATGAGAGATCTGACCGATCATCAAACTTCCGGCGTGGTTGCCAGCCCAGGCAAGACGTTTATAGGCCTCGAAACGTGGCCCTTCGAAGGGCGCGTCGGGGGGGATGATCAGGTTACCGGGGCCCTCGATGTTGATAGGATCGACCATCAGGTTTCCGGTGAGGATGATACCGATACCCCCTTCTCCGAACCACTTGAATGCATTGATGATGTCCGGGGTAGGGATGCCGCGTTTGCTGATGTCCTTGGTGTCCCAAGTGCACAACCTTTCGGTCATAGATGCTTTCAGGAACCGGTTCTTGGCTGTTCTTTGAGAAAAGGCCAGCTTGAGAGGCCTACCCAGTGCTGACACGTCCGAGACAGGTCGGTCCTGTCCGTATCGTTGTTTGGACATGATGCGAAATGGCACACAAAGGTCCAGGAAGAGGTGGTAGATTTTCGAGGAGAAGAGAATGACCGTTAGGTTATAATTCTAGATCAAGGAACGTATGAATCAAGCAATGGAGTATAGCTGAGGACGAGCATCTGTGAATTTAACCTCCCTTCGGAGCAAGAATCAGCAAACCACATGTTTCCCTGTTTGTCTAATGACCGAAGCAGCAGAGGTGCGCTGAAAGAATTGGATTTAAAACAGCTTGATTAGTCACGGAACATACATGGCCTAAGCCGGTTAGTGTTCCCGAGGTTCGGATTGAACTCAAGAGTTGCAAGTAATAATAGCTAAATATTAACTAAATCTAAGGTATTTAAAATAATGCATCAGACCCACTTGCCTAAAGCGTACGGGATCCGAAGCGACAGATCGGGACCCACTTTGAGTTACTTGTCGGCGTCATGCCATGAGGAGTATCATGGAGTGTCGTACGGAGGAGCGCCTGCGGTCATCTTGGAGCATCAAAAACGGTAGTGGAAAGGGCCTTTTTTTTTTCTTCTTTTTTTTTTTTTCCTTATTTGAAATGAGGGTATTGCCTAATGCGGTGAAATAACGAGCACACCCCCCTTAGTGGACCTGCTCTGACGAACCAGAGGAGCCAGCCCGGACAAGTTTCAACTGGAAGCCATGCAATATATCATGTTTGCTTCTTCGATTTCTTTGTGCAGCCGGGAAGGGATGAGGGTATGAAGAATACCACAACTCTATCAACGAGATATGTACTGTAGACAGCGACTGATGTGTGCATGGCCTTTCTATCGTCAGCGAAAAAGTAAAGATGAAAAGCAACCAGAATTTCAGGTGATCCGCTTGCTAATGCTCCCTTCGAACCGGTCTTGATTATGGCACTGGGCGTATGAGTTAGGGAGCTGCCCCTTGCTAGTTACCTGTTCAGGCACTGTTGCGAGTGGGAAGATGAATGCCCAGTGCATAGCTCAACATCGAAACCCGCCAAACAATCTGAAGAAGCCCTACCTCTTCGGTAACAGTCCCGAGACTCTTTATGTAATGCTTGTCCTTCATATCCCACCTCTTTGGAGCCTGGCAACATCCCAAGCCTCATATAAATAGCCATCCATCCACCACCTTGAGCAACACATTGGGGTTTGATTGCCATTTTGCCCCCGAATCTTCAAAGACTTTCCAAGATCAATCGAAATGGCTGCCAACGTCCTCGCGGACCTCACAACTCCGAACGGAATCCGGTACCGGCAGCCCTTGGGTCTGTTCATCAACAACGAGTTCGTCGAGTCCAAGTCCGGTGAGACATTCCCGACAATCGACCCCGCGTATGAAAGCCCCGCAATCCTACGACTTACAACTGCTGACCACCTGTAGAACCGAGGAAGAGATCGCCCGTGTACACGCAGCCGGTGTCAACGATGTCGAAGATGCCGTACGCGCTGCTCGTCAGGCCTTTGAGGGAGCCTGGTCCGACGTTGAAGGAAAAGACAGGAGTCGGCTTTTGTACAAGTTGGCCGATCTTGTAGAGGAGAATGCACAAGTTCTTGCCGCCATCGAGTCGTGGGACAATGGTAAGCATTGAAGCATGGCCCGTGATGGGCAACAAACGACTAACACTAGCAGGCAAGCCATACTCGACAGCCCTCCTAGAAGATATTCCAGAGGTCATTGACGTGTTTCGATATTATGCCGGTTGGGCAGACAAGAGCTACGGACAAGGTACGATAGCCTTGTATTCTTTGAGACTTGGTTGACTGACCACATTGCACCCTGGAAAGTGATTCAAACAAGAGGGACCCAGCTCAACTACACTGTGCCAGAGCCAGTCGGCGTCTGCGGCCAAATCATTCCATGGAACTACCCCATCGTCATGGCCTCCTGGAAGTTAGCCCCAGCCATTGCTGCCGGAAACACGGTTATCCTCAAGGTCTCGGAACAAACGCCTTTATCCGCCCTCTTCCTCGCCAGTCTAGTCGCACCGGCCGGCTTCCCCCCTGGAGTCATCAACATCATCAACGGCTTTGGGCCGGTTGCTGGTTCCGCACTTGCCTCGCATACTAATGTGGATAAGATAGCCTTTACTGGCTCTACCCAGACAGGAAAGGAGATCATGAAGTTAGCATCGTCTAACCTGAAAAGTGTCACTTTGGAGACTGGAGGGAAATCCCCTCTGATGATCTTTAACGACGCTGATTTGCATGCTGCAGTTGGAGCTGCTTATCCGGGCATCATGGCTAACGCTGGGCAAAACTGCTCTGCAAACAGTCGCGTACTAGTTCAAGAAGATATATACGACCGCTTCCTCAAACTGTTCAAATCCAAGGCGGTTTCTGATACCACCATTGGGGACCCATTTGACCAAGACACGTCCCAAGGGCCTCAAATTACGCGAATGCAATTCGACCGCATCCTCTCCTACATTCAGTCTGGAAAGGATGAGGGTGCCAAGCTTGTGCATGGAGGCAAGGCATATAAGAACCTGAACGGCAAGGGCTTCTATCTCGAGCCAACCATCTTTAGCCATGTAACGCCCCAGATGCGGATTTACCGGGAGGAGATATTTGGCCCTGTTGTCGTCATCTTGCCATTCAAGTCGGAGGACGAAGTAGTCAAGATGGCGAATGACACCGAGTTTGGCCTGGCAGCGGCAATTTTTACCCGCGACATTTCTCGAGCACATCGCATCACGCGAAAGATCAAGGCCGGTAGTAAGTTGTCCCTATTCCCCAAGTTTTGGCGGTGGCATCCATGCTGACGAGGAAACAAGCCGTATGGATCAACAACAGTCAAACCGTGGATCCTCGAATTCCGTTTGGTGGCTTCAAGCAGTCAGGCATTGGTCAGGAGCAGGGAGAGGCCGGTATCAAGGCGTACACGAATTACAAGACAGTGGTAGTTGATTTGGCTCCCGAAGGGCACAGTCAAACTTCATTGGAGCCCAAGTTGTGAGAAGTTACTCCTATACCAATGCAAGGCTTCAGAGCCAGAAGAAGGATGGAACATCCCAAAGCGTCTCCAAGCATCCTGTAACGGAAAGGTTTTTCTCAAGTCCATAGACAGATTTCAATAGCCATTCGATCAAACAGTAGTCGTCACACTCTAATTGCAATTCAAACAATATGCAAGAGGCCAGGCAATAGGGTCACAAGAACCAGTGTCTCGAGTTGATATTAGCGTCTCGCATATGTAGCGTTCCGCCCCCTGTAGTAGAATCTCTCTGATACATAAACCATAAGAAAACGCAGGTTTTCAAGCTGTATGATCGACTGTATGGTATTTGTGCGCGCCTAACTGAGATGCAGATTAGAAGGCCGAGTTGTCTCGCTCACTACGATGAAATGCACTGCGAACGCAGCCTAACAGAAACAGTTTGACTAGTGGCACCTACAAGTTATTGGAGGTTCCCTGACGCATCCAACTCGGGCGTTGGATGATCTTCGCGGTACAGCTCAAAGAAGGAACTGGCTAGGCTCATCTGGCGCATCTCTGCGGCCCTGTTGGCAGGATCGTGTCTAGGTTCAATGAGGCAAGTGAAGACGCGCGTGTAGGACAGGTGAAAGGTCGGTAGTAGTAATAAGGATCTTGGTAAGAAGTTAGGTTGATCAATAGCAATAGAGAAGATGCTCAGAGTACAAAGCCTCTTAGCAACAATGAAGACGACATAATGTTGCCATCGACTTGTTGCTTTAGTCTCGACAGGCCGTGTTCGATACAGAGGATTGACTAGAGGCATTTCATTCCCTTCTCGACTTACATCATCAAATCTCAAAAAACATAGCGGCTTCACGCTCGTTCACCCTTCGAGATGTCGCCAAGCACGACAGTGCTAATGATTCCCCTCACTATATTATCTTTCATTATATTAAAGGTTAGAAAGCCTTTTTTATAAAAGGTATTCTCTTTTAAACTCTAATTTCTTCTATATCTTTTTCTCCCTTCTTATTATATAAATACTACTAGCTACTCTATTTATTTATTTTTCTTAATAGTAATCTATTAAAATAATTCTATTTAGATATAAAAAATTTAATATAATTTTAACTTAAATTAAAATTATATTAATATATTTAATCTTATTTATTTTAAAATATAAAAAGCTTAATTAATACTAACTTTTAAATATTATTTCTATTTTAATTTATTTAATTTTTTATTTTTATTATTTAATAATAATAACTATTTTTTCTTTCTAATTTAAAGTTTATCTTAACTAATTATATTTTAGATAATAATAATTATAATATTTATATCTAATATAAATATTCTAATCTTTTAAAATCTAATTAATATTTTTAATAAAAATCTTTAAAAAATAATAATTATTATTAAAGATAAATTAAAATAAGTATTTATTAACTATATTTATTATATATTACTATAGTTAGTTAAAAGCTTATTTATAATAATAAAACTACTTTTAATAATATAAATTATATAGTTATATTAGTTAAAATTATAGAGTTTTTATAATAACTATAACTCTTTATAGTAAAAAGTAATACTCTAACTTATAGAGTTTAATTTACTATAACTAAAACTTTTAATTATTATAACTTAGTAAGTTTAAAAGCTAGAAACTTTAGATTTTTAATAATAAGTATATTTTTAAATAGTTAAAAGATATAAATTATCTACTCTTTCTTTTATATATTTACTAGTTTTTATTTACTCTAAAACTTATTATAATAGCTTTAATAGTTAAATTTAATTTTCTATAAAGTTTATTAGTATTAAAAATCTAAAAAATTAACTTATAATTATTAAACCTTAAGATAAATATATATAACTTTTATAAAACCTATATTTATCTAAAAAGAGCTTAAAAGATAAATATTTAAATATAGATAATTAATATTTTATCTTTTAAACTAAAATAGATATTCTATTTTTAAAAGTTATTTTAGAATATATTAGTAATAGAATAATATAATTTTTTAATTTAATATTATTTTAAAAAAAGAATTTATTATATAAAAAATAATTATAATTTATAAATAAATAAGCTATTTTTATTTATATTTTATATAAAAGTCTTAATTAAAATAATAATATCTAATTATTTATAATTATAATAGTTATATAACTTATACTGAACAGGGTCTAGGGTAGATCAGGGTTAAACTAATCAGAGTATTATTCTGAGTAGTATAATCAGGTTATCTTAGACTATATAATACAAGTTACTATTAATATATAAATATTATAGAGCTAGTAGTAATAGATATATAGATAATTATATTAATAACTATCTAAGAGAGTATTCTATCTAGTAAAATAAATATATATATATACTAGAGGATTATTAATACTTAGTAATAATTTATTATTCTAGATTATTAGGATTATTATAAGATCCTAATAATCTATTAATAATTAGTTAGAAAAAGTAAAGGTATTTATATAACTTTAATATATAATAATATAATTTGTAATAATAATAATAATATTAGAAATTAGCTTATTTTTTTTAATCTCTTTATAGGTTTAGATATTATAATCTAATATATTATAATTATTATATTATAAAGCTTTTATATAGATTTACTCTTTTTAATAATTATTTTAATAATTTTTCTCTTTTAACTATTTATTTATATTTTTCTAATTTAATAAATATATTTAATTCTATATAATTAAAAGTCTTTTAAAATATATATAGCTTTTTTTAGCTCTTTAATATTTATTTAATATTTTATTTATTATATAAAGATTTTAAATTTTAATATATAAAAAAGTTATTTAATATATTATTATAATTACTTTCTTTATAAATTAATTATAATTAATATTAATATTAAAAAGTTATTTTTTTATTAGTTTTATTATAAATAAAAGTATATTCTAAGATTAAATAATATATAATTTAATATTTATTTTTTTAAAAATATAATTAGTAGTTTATATCTAAACTTTTAATACTATAAGATAAAATTAAAATTAAATACTTTTAATTTTAATATAAATATTAATATCTTAAAAACTCTAATAATAAGAGCTATTTATATAGTTAAATATATAAATAATCTAGCTATAATTATAGCCTCTAAGGGGAAAAGCTTATTATCTAATAATAATAATTATCTTTTCTTTCTAATTTAAAGCTTATCTTAATCTAGATTAATTAATTAATTAATTACTAGATAACTTAAATAACTATAATATCTAATATAAATATTTAAATTTCTTAGAGTTTAATTAATACTTTTAATAAGATTTTTAAAGTAATAATAATTATTATCTAAGATAATCTAATATAGCTATTTATTAACTATATTTATAATATATTCTTATAATTAGTTAAAAGCTTATTTATAGTAATAAAGCTATTATTAATTATATAAATCTAGTAATTATATTTATTTAATATATTACTTTATTATATAACTTACTATCTATAGTTATTATAGATATTTATAGAGAATTAAAATTAATTTAAGTAAATATTATATTCTAAGAATAACTACTCTCTTATATAGACTTATTATAATCTAATATATAACTTATAGTTTTAATATATTATATACTATATTAAGTTAATAAGAATAGAGATAGCTTTTAAGAATTAGTTTATTAATTAAGCTTTTTATATTTTAAAATAGTTTAGATTAAAATATTAATTAAATTAAATTAGATTTAATATTAATATATTAGAGTTTATTTTAATTTAATTTAAATTATATTTATTTAGAAATAAAAAAAAAGTTAGTTATTTTAAATTATTAATTAAGTTTATATTTATAAATATAATATATATTTACTATTATAGAAAATTTTTATTAAATAATATAAATTTAATATTAATTTAATATTTATTTATATATACTTAATTATACTATATAATAAAAAAGTTATTTTATAAAATTTAGATTTTAATATATTTAGATTATATATTTATTTTATATATAATTTATAGTATTTTTAAAATCTAAAACTATTTAATTTTAAAAAGAGTTTTTAATAATATTAATATTTATAATATTATATTTAGTTTAAAAAAACTCTTTTTAGATTATATAATATTAAACTAGATTTAATAAAATCTATTTAAATATTTTTCTTTATAAAAAAATAGAAAAAGATTATATAAAAAAATAAAGAGAAACTTAAGCTTATTAATATAAATAATATATATCTATATTAGATTTTTAATCTCTTATTTATATAATTATTTTAATAATTTAAAATAATAAATATTTAATAATAAAAAAAATAAGAGAAGTAAGAAAATATATAGATTATAATAATTTTATACTTTTAATAATAGATTTTAAAATTAGCTAAATAATAACTTTTATAGCTATTAAGAATTAGTATTTAATATATTTTTATTATATAAAGAGCTATATAAAACTTAAAATATTTAATTTAATTTAGATTAATTATATTAATAATTTAGCTATTTTTAATTATTATAAACTATTAATTTTATAGTAAATTATATTTCTAATACTAGTTTTTAAAATAGAATTAAATAATTAAAATTAAAAAAAATATATCTAGCTAGCTATATTTACTTTTTAAATAATAATTATATACTTCTAGTTATTAAATTAAATTAGTTTAGCTTTTATATAATTCTCTAAGATAAATTATTATTTTAAAAAATATAATTTCTATTATAAAGCTAATCTTATTAAAGTTATATAGATTTTTATTTAGAATATTATATTTTATCTTTAGATTATATATAAAAGTAAACTAAGATCTAATAATTTTTAATAAAAAAATATATTTATTATAATTACTAAGAGATAAATTATTAAAAACTAAAATAGTTTTTAAATTAATATATCTATTATATTTCTTAATAATTAATTTAATAAGCTATTAATATATAATAAATGATATACTTTTAAGCTATAGAGTATTTTAAAAATAATTAGATATTTTTAGTTAGTTAATAGTTATACTAAAGAGAAAAGAATAATAGAATTATTATTTAAAAGTTAGATATTAAATTAGATAATAAAATTAAACTTATAATAATATAGATAAACTAATATTTATTTATTAATACTAGTTTTAAAAAAATATAATTTATTTAGAAATAAATATATATATATATATATATATATAGTAAATATATTTAGTAATTCTTATTAATAATTAGAACTAAATATCTTTTTTAGTATTTTAATATATTATATAACTTAAGTTAGAACTAATCTATAACTAGAATATAATATTATTATAAATTTATTTATAATAATAAGTTATTTTTTTATATAGATTTAATAGTTTTTTTTTTTTTTTTTTTTTTTTTTTTTTAGCTATAAATAAAATTATTTTAAAATTAGATATAATATATAATTTATTTATAATATAGGGTTTTTTATATATATAGTTAGTAGTCTATATTTAAACTTTTTATAGAATAAAAATTAAATCTTATACTTTTAATCTGAATATAGATATTAATATCTTAAAAACTCTAATAATAGAAGCTATTTATATAGCTAGATATATAAACCTAGCTATAACTATAATCCCTAAGAAGAGAAACTTATTATCTATTAATAATAACTATTTTTCTATACTTATCTTAATTAATTAATTATATCTAATAAGTATTTATCTTAATTATAATTATCTTCTTATAAGTACTTATTACTAATAACTACTATAAGTAATAATTATAATAATAAAATAAATATAACTAATACTATTATCTCTTCTTTAGATAGCTAAATTTATATAAATAATCTAGCTCTTTAGCTAATAATAGTATTAGTTAGTTAGCAGCTAAGAGAGCTATATCTCTAATATATAAAAAATATAAGCCTCTGATTAATTAAAGAGCTTCTTATAGTAATATAGCTGCTTATAGAATAATAGGTTTAGTAGCTATATCTATTTAGACTATCTCTATAATTTAATAATTATATTTATTAAAAAATATTTTTTTTATTTTCTTATAGCTAGTAATAATAAATAAATAAATTTAGTTATTAATATATTTATAGAGAATTATATTAATATTTCTTTAATATTTAATTATTATTATAATTAAAATTACTATATATATTTTTAATAAATAATATATTAAATTAAACTAATTTAGATTAAAATAGCTTTTTAAATTTAATATTTATTTTAATTAATAATATTAAATAAAATTTAATTAAATTATTAAAAAATTTCTTAAAAAGAAAAATTAATTAAATAATATTAGAATTATAATAAATTAATTAATTATTATTATAAAATATTTAAGAAAAATATAATAATTAATTTTAAAGTTATTATATACTAATTAAAAAACTAAATATAATTTTATATATATAAGTAAAATTTATAATAATTATATAAAGCCTTAGTTCTAATAACTTCTACTACTCTTTATAAATATATAATTTATTATAATTAGAATTATTATAGTAACTTTACTATTTTAAGAAACTAGCACTGTTTAAAAGTATTAGATTTTTATAACTTAAGAGTACTTTTTACCAGTCAGTAGAGCCTCCAGCTTCAGTAAATCTATCTGATAGCGTGCTTTTGTACTACGCTGAGGAGTGACACTGATCGTGACTTATGCAAATTACTACAGCCCAGTTGAAGCCTACTCCGAGTCAAGCTCGGGGTAGTGCCTCCAGATGCCTTTCCCATACTTCTGCCTTCGATCGCTCGCAAGATATTTCTTGATCCGTGGGCGTTCCTTGACAGCATCATACAGCTTGAACACGCCCTCATACTCTTTGCTCTCCTCCATCTTAGCCAGCGTTTTGGGGAAGGCAAATTTAAGCCCATCGATGCACTGCAGAATCATTAGCAACAGACTCTGAACAAGCATAGCTGGCCTTACCTGGAACAAAACCAGATCAGCATACGAGAGTGAGCCGCAATACAACCATGGCCCTTCCCCACTAGCCTCGCCCTTGAGCACACGCTCAAAGTAACCTATGAACTTGGGAAGGCGGCTGTCAATGTAGTTTTGCGCCCTCATCTTCGCCGCTTCCTTCTGATCCTCATAGTAATAGTCCACAGAAATCGGGTGGTGCACATCATGAGCCTCGTTGCTCAGCCCATCCAACGCCGTAAGGGCAAGCTGATTGACGTGGAAGATGCCATTGCTCTCATTGTCGTACTTCGGTGCGAGACCAAGACGGGTGGATAGGTACTGAAGAATGTTGGGCAGTTGGTGGATTATAAGATCGCCATGTTTTAGGATGGGGGGTGCAAAGAGTGGGGGATTGGAGGTATCGCCCGTGTTTGTTTTTGAGGTCTGGGCCATGACCAACTCGATAGCATTCTCCTCGACCGCTGTATCTGTGTAGGAGGCCCCAGCTTCTTCCAGCATAAGGCGGATGGCCTCACCGCGACCGGGGACGGTTGGCCAGTAAATGAGGTTGTAGGGGACGTCCTTGACCGTCTCGGGGCGTTTGACAGAGGGAGATGTTGAGCTCATTTTGATAATCGCAGTGTTTGACTTAGTGTTCGATGTTAAGGGAACCCGAGAGACTACTTTGGATAAGTTGATTTTGTCCGTGAGAATATCAAGGAGGCACTTAAAGCGGGGCAATGGCTGTTGCAGGGGTGCTGAATCACTCTGGAACAGGCTAAATCTTGGCTCGCTTATACACCCAAATAGGAAAGTGTGTACCCATGAGGAGGGTGGATTTTCATCATAGCTAGCTTGAAGCTTAATCAAGCTTTATGGATCCCAAGTATACACTAGGCAAGCTCGGCATCTGCATACCATGTAGACCCACGGAGTTCGGTAATGCCTGTGGATCCCTCTTCTATGACGTGGCATACGTGACTCGTCGAATTGCAATGAGTAATTGGAGATATAGCTATGCCTTTTTTGTTGAGCTCGAGTGACTGTATGAGGTTAATGGTTAATGTTCCCCCTTTCGCCAAACGTGAAGTATGTTTGATATAGGTGCTTCAAACCGTTGCAAACCCCCAAACTACGTGTCGAGTGATGTGTGAGAGGCGCACAGGAGGTACGTGTGTTGCCCTGTCAAGAAGGCGAACCTCTCGACCGGGTGGTCCCGCCACTCGCTGCTCCTGGCTCACCGCGAGTAGACTAGGTTCATTGTTTCACCCGGCGGTAACAGTTGCCAGCCCCAATATTCACCACAGCAAGGACAACGTGGTCGTAAGCAGAATCAATAAATAAATAAAAGAAAAAAGCGGACTATTATTTGCTACAAACTAGACTAAAAGATTCTAAAGATTCTAATCCATTCCTGAACCAATCTGAAGAACCCGGATTTTCGACATTTAAGCCTTGGCGCCCAGTCTGTTATGCCTCACAAAGGGATGAACACCCTACTCTTCAGATGTAGTTGGTGGAGCCGGGCCAAGCCTGTAGGACATGTGGTGGAGAGGGGGGGGTTCAACCAGAGCTCGGCCGTTGAGCTCTCTCGCGTCGACCCAGTTGCCATGGATCTGAGCTCGCGTGCGTATTGGAAGCTCGATAACCGCAACAGGATTCTGGAAGTCCTTGGTGTCAAGAATTACCAGGTTGGTGAGGTTGAACTCAAGACGGTCAACTGCAAAAATGATATAGCCATCTCCTTCTGGAGAGTCATCAGACCGGGGAATGAAGACGGGTTCCTGGCACCGGCACTGAGGTCCCGGGTAGTAGACCTCCAGCTTACCGGTGCTCTTAACGAGCATTGCAGTAGCATTGAGCCCTTCGAAAACATGCTTATCGCTGAGAGGTCCCTTCTCTTCTGAATAATAGATATTCATGAAGATATGGTCATACTTCTTGCAATAGTAGCGCTCATCGATACGACAAAACTCGTTAGGAGCATCCACCAAGGTAACCGGGTCGGGAATGCCAGTCTCCGTTGGCTGCTTGATGTCAATCTCAAGACGAACCAAATCCACATTCGTCTGCTTGGGGGGTTTTTTCTGTCCATCAGTAGTAGACCAAAATGGGAAAAGCACTGTTCGTGGCCAAGTACCCTCGAAATAGATCTTGTCTCCCTCCTCCCAAGCGCCGGCCGTGTGCACCATCTCAGAGTTGAAAGGATGCGTGTAAAAGCGATGCTCGTAGGGTTTCCACCCTGAGCCCGCCAAAGGTTGTTCTGGTCGTCTTGGGGTCACGTAGAACACGGCCGGACGCTCAGTGTCCCAGGTAGCATGTGTTTCACCAGGTTTTGGCGAGGGATTGAAAGAGGTAGGCCACTGGCAAAAGACAATCCAGTTCTCTGTGATGGCAACGTCGTGCACGAGTCCAGGGATAGAACGCTGAAAACGGTGCTCGTTCCTGACGATACCTTGGCGGTCGACGGAGTAGGATATAATCTCATTTCTGGCATGATCTATGCCCCAAGTAACCAAGTGATCG
This sequence comes from Clonostachys rosea, assembly GCA_026958235.1. Classification (NCBI taxonomy): domain Eukaryota; kingdom Fungi; phylum Ascomycota; class Sordariomycetes; order Hypocreales; family Bionectriaceae; genus Clonostachys; species Clonostachys rosea. Next base: position 785,494 of record CP110206.1, read on the forward strand.
GCATGGGGATCGATTTTGGGGTGCGCCGTGAAGGTCGGGCTTGAGATCTGGTTGCCATAAGGATCCAAGCCGGTGGTCTCAAGGGTATCTGGGTCCATAGCATATGGAGGGTCCATTTCCTGAAGAGCAAGGAGCTTACCAGCCCAGTAGACAACATTGGTATTGCTTGTTGTGCTCAAGACAGCCCGTATGCAGGGATGCTGTGCGAGAGGATGGTCCCGAACACCTTTCCAAAGGCTCTGCTTCTTGTTTCTCTCGACCTTATATCGGTCATTCTTGACGTAGCGTATCTTGAAATCCACTTGACCCTTATGGATGCGAAAGGCACTGACAACCCCATGGCCGCTGAGGGGACTGTGTCCAGAAAGTGTAGGGGTGAAGTGATCTGACCCCACGCGGTAAAAAGTTCCATCCACAGAGTCTGGGATGGTGCCTCTAACCATGACATCACCAATTTCACCTTCAAGGCGAATTGGTATATCATGTCCACCCAGGTCCTCTGTCAAGGCCCATTTGGATGGGAGGTTCTCAGCACCCTTGATGGGAGTAAAGGTTGTCATGATGATCAAATAAGGGGAAAGAGTCTTTGGAAAGTTGAACTGATATTGTGGCAAAGAGATTTAGATTGTAACAGGAGAAAAAAAAACGAAGAGGTTATACTGGCCTTTATATATTTGAAATACGCCTGGGATGATGAAGGGACGGCTTAATGGCGCCGAGCGCGAACACCAGAGAGAAGGCGAGGCGATGCCGAGAAATCTCCACCCCGGAACTTGCAGAATATGAAATCACAAGGTTGCCATTGGAAGTGCCAATTCATTAGCAAATGTACATTTGTTTCGAGGTACGGGTCATGTTAATTCACATTTCAGCCTATTTACGGGCTTCGTATGAGTGTCTGTTTGGCCTAGACTCAAGGATAGTTTGCTCAGTCAGCGGTGATCGGCTGGACTGAAAGTTCCGCAAGTGCGCTTACGTGACATTCAGGCTCCTACGTTAAGCCCGGTCCATCCATATCCGAATTCTGCTTGCGAATACATGGCTGTTGACTGGCCGAGGACTTGTTACGATGACATGCAGCCAGGATGGGCTCCGTTATCCCTGCAACTTGCCCGTGCTTCTCCTCAACTACCTACCTAGCCACCCAGTTCGCCCTGATCGCCATGGCCTCTCCTCTCTTCTAGCGTCGCCCACTCCTTACTCACCAAAGTATACCTGGTCCCTCACGCACATGGTAACGGCGTTTGGCAAACGGCAATTATTTTTGGGTGGAAAATGAGCTGGCGTTTGCAGGACATAGCCTAGCCAGCAATTGTTGTTCATTTGATAGTCCTTTTGCAAGTTGTGTCCGCGATAGCTAAGGTTACCCCCTAACTAATTCACGCTAGAGCAGCATCTGGCTTCTACGGCACGTCTGCCCTGCTTAATCAATCAAATCAATCAAAGCATATGGTCCCTTCCCTCAGTTAGCACTATGGTTGTCAGCTTGCTCACTCCAGTTCCCCCAGTGCTATAATTGCCAGAAACCTGCTTGATAATAACCCCTTTGTCCTATCCGTTGTTTATAGTGAATCTACTCTCCTTGAATGCAAAATAACAACCAGGTTTTAATAAGGCGGAAGTACTTCTAAAGCAAAAATTATCTCTAACAATGTTCTTCAAAGGTTACCAGATTGCCACAAAGCTGCCTCAATCTTCAAGTTATCGCCGGTGGTTCAGTAATGGATTTAGATAGCCTATAAATATTCATCTATCTAATGGGTGCCTAGATATCGCTTCGCAGGTTACGGGCGAGACTACTATGATAGAACCGCTAACCTGCGACACCTCTGTAACATGTTACTGACACACCTAATGCTACCAAGTCACAGAGATTAGCTACAACTTATCAGAGTTTCGCGATGAACTCCTCTATACCTGCAAGTAGTAACTCGGGTTGTTTAAGGGCGGCGAAATAACTACCCTGCCTATAATATTAGATTATAAATATAGTCTATAGGAAGCTATATATTTTATTATATTTAGTAAAGAAAACTAAGTTCTCTATAGTTACTTTTACTATAGACTTAGATATAGTTTAAAGTTTATAAGAGAAGATAAATATTTAAACAGCTTTATTTTCAGTATAGAGATAGTATTTATATTTATAATATTATAATATAGCTAAATAGATCAGGGGAAATATATTATAAACTATAATAATAGAGTAAATAAACTATTTAAAAGAACTAATCTAGTAATAGATAGTTATATAATATATTTTATAGTATATACTATTCTTATTATATAAAATAATACTATATAATAAATAATTATAATATTAATTTCTTATTAGTATACTCTATTACTTTTTCCTTTAGAGCTATTTAATATAGTTTAAAGATTTATTATAGTAATAATAATATAAGTATTTTATTACTATATAGTAAATAGAATATAATTAGAATAATAATAAAAACTTATAATAGATAGCTTTATTTTATTTATAAATAGTTAAAAAAGTTATAATTAAAATTAAGCTAATATTTTCTCTTTATATAATATAACTATTATTAAATTCTAGTTTTATAGTTAAACTATAAATAACCTCTATAATATTTAATATAGTAAAATTCTACTTTAGTAGAGAATTTATAAAAAGAGTATAGCTTAATAAGAAGAATATTATAATATAGTATAGTAATATATCTAGTATATATTAACTATTAAATATTTCTAAAATTAGTAAAAACTTAATAAATAATTCTAGATTATAATATTAAATATTTATATTTATTTCTTTTAAAGAAATATAAAAAATATTATAAAAATAAGTAAAAATAGATATATAATAAAACTTATCTAGCTATTTATAAAAAATAATAATAAGCTTTATATTATATCTAGCTAAAAATTAAATAATAAAATATATATTATTATTATAACTTATAGATAAATCTATTATAAAATTTATATATAAATTAATATTTTTTTTAAAATAGTAATAGTTAAATAATTTTAACTAAATAGATTTTATATTAAATATCTATTCTCTAATAATACTAAACTATCTATTTAACTAAGATTTTTTTTATATTAGTAGTCTGTCTTTAAATAGCTTTAGAAGTTAATAAAACTTACTAATACTATTCTCAGAGACTTAAGGGTAAAGAGACTTAGCGCTTGTTTAATATAATTAGGAACTCGAGTGAATACTTAATAAGATATAATGGCCGAATGTCCAAGCGCATGTTATTGCATTAGCAAAGTAATAAGTTTATGGCTACTGAACATATGCTGGGCATTAAATAGGGGTGAGGAGCTACAACCCGAACGCTCTGTAATCGGTATATAATGGTGCCCGAGCCTCCGAAATCATATGTCTAAGAAAATGTAGATGGTCCAGGAGCTTCTCGCATACCTAACTTATGCAATGTTCTTGCCGATCCTCACACCCCACTCACTGGTGTCAAACTACGGAATTGAGACTTGCAATTGTAGCTGTCATTCGATGGGAAAGATCCTGGACGCTGGACGGAGTTGAAAAGACGCCGAAACCCGTTCCCTTGGCGGCAGAACCATCCTATCAGCCGTCACCTGCAGTGCGAGGCATATTGTGAGAAGGCCAGACGGGTGCCTTGAGGTTCTGCGTGAAATAACGTGCCTGAATCGTCTAATTGCTGTCTATAGATCATGATAGATCAGTGACGAATTCCGTTTTAGGAGGGGCAGCTGATATTGAGGCCTGCCTCCGAACTTCTCGAGGTTGCAGGTATTATTATACTATTAATAAAGTTCTGAAACCTATCTATATACTACTTACTGTCCTGCTATAAATATCTAGTATAAAGTAAGATATTTATTACTTAATATTTAATTATATATATAATATTAATTCTATTCTCTTATATAAAATATATTTATTTTTTTAATAATTTTTTTATTATATAATTTATTTTATAATTATATTTATATTAAATTTAAAAAAAAAATATTAAAAAAAATATTAAATTATTTAAATATTATATAAATTATTATTAATATCTAAATATTAAAAAATTAATTTCAATAAAAATAATAATTATTATATTAATAATTATTAAAAAAAATATTTTAATTAATAAAATAAATATATTAATATTAATATTTTAATTAAAAAACTAATTTTTTTTTAAAGTTTTTACTATATATAAAAGATATTCTAAAATTAGATTATATATAACTAAATCTATATAATTTATTTTAAACTAAATTTTAATCTATATTTAATTTTTAATTCTAATTTTTTTTATTTTTTTTTATTTATATAAGCTAAAATAAAATAATAGTTTCTCTAAAAACTTTAAAAAAAACTTATTAAATATATAATTTAGCTATAAACTCTAAAGAAAAATATTTATTATTTATAATTAATTATAATATTCTTTTTAACTTATTATTACTAATTATTAATATTTAAATCTCTTTTTATAATTATAATAATAAATATCTCTAATATTATTATCTCCTATAGCTAGAGTCTAATTATTATATATAATTAGATCTTTAACTATATAATAATAATAATTAGTAAGAACTCTTATACTCTTATTAATAATATAAAATAATTAAGTTTATACTTTATTATTAGATTTTTTATAATTATAAAACTACTTTTAATTATATAAATCTAATAATTATAATTACTAGATCTAATACTATATTATAAAGTCTATAAAAAATAAAAAATAGATTTTACTCTATATAAAATATTTAAAAAAAAAGAACTAGATAATAATCTCTAAATATTTAATAATAATAATAATCTAAAATATAGTTTTTAATTCTAATATATTATATATTAATAAAGACTAAATATAGTTTATATAATATTAAAAAACTAATAATTAAATTATTTATTTTAAATTTAATATATTAAAATATTTAAATTAATTAATATATTTAGATTAATAAATATAAAATTAAATAAAAAAAATAGTTTTAATAATTATTTAATAAATTATTATTCTAATAATAAATAAATTATTTATATAAAAATTTATAAAATTTTATTATTATATAATTATATTTTAAAAAATTAGAAGAAATTATATTTTTAAACTTTTATATTTATTATATTAAGTTTTTTATATTATTAAAAAGAACTATATATAAATAAATAAATATAAAATTAAAAAATATTTTTATATAGATTTTAAAAACTTTATTATAATAAATATATATTATATTTATAAAAATAAATTAATATTAATTTCTAAATAATTATTTTTTCTATTTAATAATAAAACTTTATTTAATATTAAACTTAATTAATTTTAAATTTAAATTCTAATTAAAATTAATAAAATAAAATAAATAAAAAATTAATTAAATAAAAGCTATTTTTATATAAATTATTTTAATATAATATATAATATATTAAAACTAAAGATAATAAATTTAATTAGAATAAATATATATTATAAAATACTTATTATTAAGATATATTTTTTAATTTAATTAATTCTTATCTTTAATAAATATATTATTAATATCTAATATCTTATTATTCTAATATAAAAATAATTTAAATAGATATAGTTATTAGATTTATTATTCTATAAATAGCTATATTATTATAAAAGATTTTTAATTAATTAGAGATTTATATTTTTTATATATTAAAAATATAGCTTTTTTAGCTACTAATTAATTAATACTATTATTAATTAAAAAGCTAGATTATTTATATAAACTTAACTATTTAAAAAAAAAAAAATATTAGTTATATTTAGTTTATTATTATAATTATTATTTATAATAGTTATTAGTAATAAATATTTATAAAAAAATAATTATAATTAAAATAAAGTATAATTAATTAATTAAAATAAAGTATAATTAATTAATTAAGATAAATATAAAAAAATAGTTATTATTAATAAATAATAAATTTCCTCTCTTAGTAACTATAATTATAGCTAGGTTTATATATTTAGCTATATAAATTACTTCTATTATTAGAGTTTTTAAGATATTAATATCTATATCTAGATTAAAAGTATAAGATTTAATTTTTATTCTATAAAAAGTTTAAATATAGATTACTAATTATAAATATAAAAAAGCTCTATATTATAAATAAATTATATATTATATCTAATCTTAGAAAATTTTTACTTATAGCTAAAAAAAAAAAACTAAAAAAAAAAAAGTATATTAAGTTATTAAGCTCTAGTAGCTTTATTATTATTAAACTCTATTCTGTTTCTCTTCTGTATCGAGATAAGAATGATTAAGAAAGTAGTTATACAGCTTGTGATTATTGTCGGTATTTCCTTGGCTGTGTTAAGGCTGGTGGAGCTAGGCTGGATGCCTGTCAAGGTTTTGCTACTGAGTATACTTTTGGCCGAGGAAATGCTGTGAACTTGCAAGTACTTCCTACCAGAGTGTATTGTTGAGCAAAACGACATACCGTACCGCCATCATATAGTGGTCAAATTTTGGACTCAAAAGGGATGACAAAACAGTTTCTTGAAACAATTTCCTCTTTGAGATGTCTCGCGAAGTCTCGCATGCCATTGATAATTGCGAAAGCTTATAAAACAGTATTCAATTGCCTCGTAGCTGATGTAGGCGCGCGCTCTCCAAGTTCTGTAGTCTGATATAAGATCTATGCGTTGTGGGCAGTGTGAGAATCCATGCGCCAAACAGCCCCGGCATTCCGTCCCCAATGTCAAACAACATCTACGACAATAGTGAGCGGGCGGTACAGCATCTCGCTGCCCAGACAATAAGCTCTCGGAATGTTTCATGAGATCGAACGAGATCTTATCAGACCCGGAATCAGCGAAAAAGTACTAAAGAACGAGATTTACCAGCTTGGCGCAACTCAGTACGGCATCGAAATCCATTGGCATAAACGACTTGTCAGGAGCGGCTCGAGCGCCCTACGGCCTTTCCAGGAGAATCCCCCTGATCGTATCATTGGCGAGGATGATATCCTTGTTATTGAACTCGGTCCGGTCTTTGAATCATGGGAGGCTGATTTTGGAGGACTTATGTTCTTGGAGACGACCCCCATAAGAAGAAGATCCGGAATACCCTTGACCCAATTTGGAACAGGGTCAGGAGCTGATTCTTGGAAAATCCGGACATGACAGGAGAGGAGCTCTAAAATATCGCCGTTCAGGCTGCCGAGGAAGACGGATGGTCATTTGGCGCCGATTTGGCTGGCCACCTTGTCGGATCGTTCCCCCATGAACACATTCCCCGCGACAAGACGACTCTCTATAATCTCAAGGGGAACAAGGTGCCCATGAGCACCTTAGGCAAGAACGGGAAGAAAAGGCATTGGATCTTGGAGATCCACCTACAGGATCACGCGCGAGGGCTGGCGACATTCTACGAGCAGCTCTTAACTGCCGGGTGATGTGATGGGCTGGCAGCTGGCATGGGATTAGGTTAAAAGTGAGAAACTAGTCTCAGAATCATTCATTTGACTTATGGAAACTGATTGGACTTGATTTGATTGGCCCCAATCACTTGAAGCCACCGCAGACTAACCAACCCCAAACTAAGGTTGCCTTCCTTATTGGGACCAGGTCCGAAGTGACAGGGATGCCGATTTCGTAACTTTAGCTGATTGGATATGGCTTTCGGGTGTGGATAAATGCTGGAGCGAAAATGACTGGAACCTCCTGAACCTGTCTTGTCTGTTAGCCAGTAACCCCAATGAATCTCTGCTGGTGATCATTGTGGCTTGGTGTGATTAACATCTCTGTGGCAATCTTATATCATCTCCCTTGCTTATTCGTGAAAGAAGCATCATGCCTGCGCACAAACGAAAGCTCTCTTTCCACCCCAAGCCTCCTCTCCACCATGTTCGCTCGTCGGGTCGATTGAGAAAACTTCGTTACGCTGTCGAAAGCGATAGCGATAGCGAAATAAGTCCCAAGCCCGCCCTAGAAGCTTCGAAAAAGAGGCAAAGTCTTGGTCGCCACCGTGCTAGGACGGATGAATCAGGAGACGAGTATATTAACGACGTTGAGTCCGAAGAGAGCGGAGAAGAGGACCAAGATGAAGAAGGCGATCGAACCGACGACGACAGCGATTCAAAGCTACGAACGCCCCGACGAGACCAATCGGACGGAGACCTTGACGAAGATGAGCTGCCGAGGGTTACCATCATTCCTCTCGAGCGACTGAGAGAGACAGGCGATATCGAATACGTCGACTATAGGATTCACCCAAACAGTCTTCTGTTTTTGACCGACTTGAAAGACAACAACAGCAGAGCGTGGCTCAAAGGTATTGTTTTAATGTTACAGACCGTCGGATCGAGTGCTGACGCCCCAAGCTCACAATGGAGAGTTCCGGCGAGCATTCAAGGACTGGGAGACCTTTGTGGAATGTACAACATCCTCGGTTATAGCTGTAGATGAAACGGTACCCGATCTACCAGCCAAGGACGTCATGTTTCGCATCTACAGAGACCTGCGCTTCAGCCCGGATAAGAAGCCATACAAGGTAAGCGTTATGCCGATTTTCCGGACAGCTTCGGTGAGACTGAATGCCATAGGCACACTTTTCCGCAGCATGGTCCCGAACTGGACGAAAAGGGACGTATGCGCACTATTACATACATTGCGAACCGGGAGCATCCATGATTGCAGGCGGAATCTTTGCTCCAAATGCCCAACAGCTCCAGAGCATCCGGTCGAGCATTGACGAGAGACCTAGGCGGTGGCGGCGGATCTTGAACGAGAACAGTCTCAAGCAGTCGTTTATGCCCGGGATAAAGACGGGGTCAAGGGAAGAGGACGCGCTCAAGTACTTTGCCCATGAGAACAAGGAATCTGCTCTCAAGACGAAGCCAAAAGTGGGCAGTACGTCGTCGAGTAACGGATCCAGTAACTGACTTGGAGACTCAGGGCTTTATTGCTGACCACCGGGACATTGAACTCTTGAAGCTGAGAAAGTTTACTCTGAGCAAGAAGATCGAGGACGACTTACTGCTCGCCGATAATACGCAAGAAAAGATTATAGAGATTCTAAGGCCCTTGGTCGGATTTGTAAGTTACCTGACTATAGCCTTGTAACGGTCTAGTCCATCACTGATGCGTGTAGATTACCTTCCTCAATAGCATCGTCATGCCGGATGGGGATTCGAGTAGTTCGGACAGTGATCATTTCAGGGGGGACGATTAGAGTTTCGTATACGAGGCTGTAGATTGAAGTACAGGGACCTAATCAAGGATCATTCTGTAAAGGGCTACTGAAGGCTGTGCCAATGGAACCGTGAAGCCTATTAATAATGAATGTGGAGATCGTGAGCTGTATTGCATCATTCACGCTACAATGACTCATTCACCGACTTTCGGTTGTGCATCTTAATTCCTCATGCCAAAGTACCGAGGTTCCCACAAACTGCCGTAGTTGAGTGATGCCCGACCTCCACGGCATAACTCGTAGAAGTTCCCTTGGCTTATAAAAGGCCAGGCAGATGGCCTTCGCTGTGTTGTGGCATCCTTTATCAGCCACCGGCCAACTCATCCAACTCGTCCAACTCGTCCAACTCATCCAACATGGCTCACTTTGACCCCAACGACTTGTCCCGCTTTGACAGCTTCCACATTCTTGAGACTTCCTACAAGGTCGTCTCTAATCACAAGATCGCCTGCCATGTACTCATCCCCAAGGCCCTATTCGAGCGTGCCAAAGATAACCCGACAGATCCTCGACCGATCCTATTTCGCATCCACGGCGGCGGTTTCATATCCGGGTCGAGCCTTTTCCCAAACTTCTTTGCCCTATGGCACCTCGAACTCGCAACTAGACACGATGCCATCATCGTGAGCTGTGACTACAGGCTGGCGCCCGAGGCCAGCATCCACAAGATTGTAGAGGACATCGATGATTTTTTGAAGTGGATTTATACCGATCTGCAAGGCTTAATCAGCACCAGTTCAAATGTCAACGTCGATATAAACCGCATCATGATGGCCGGAGACAGTGCTGGCGGCTATCTCAGTCTTCTCGTTGGCCTCAACCATTCTAGCGAGATCCGTGCTGTAACAGCGTCGTACCCTCTGGTTGATGACAAGAGCCCGCATTTCACAGAAGCGTACGATAAGCCAATGTTTGGGTTTCCTCATCTTCCGGTATCCATCTGGGATGAACACAAGGCCCGGTTGAAGGCCCATGAAATCCCGCCCGTCATCTCGGCCGACCCTCAGCTCACACGCGGCGAGCTAATGTTCAGCGCTATCCAGAACGGAAAGTTCAAGGATATTTTCCCCAGCGACGAAAGAGCTTTTCACATCTTGGAAAAGATCGAGGATGGCGGTCGGTTCCCTCGGGGTGGCGTGTTTGTTTGGCACGGAAAGGGAGACACGGTGGTCCCTGTCGAAGGCAGCGTGAAGTTGTCCGAGTTGCTGGCTGCGGTCGACCCGGAACTTCCATTCACCTTGGCTATCCAGGAAGGTGATCATGGGTTCGATGAAAAGGCGTCGATTGACGAACCGTGGATGGAGGAGGGTTTGAAGGGTCTGATTGCTGCATGGCTGGCCTGAGGCCGGACCATTTATCCCAGTGATTATAGTACCAACACGATTTGCTATTTCTGATACCACCTTGATAATGTACTCATTATAACAAGGGGCTTTTCTGATGCTCTAGGATAGATTGTTGTTGCCCCATGGAATAGTCTAAATATCCGCCAAACACCGGCAATAACTTCTCCCTGTAGTGATAGCTTACTCTCGCTCTATTTATTAAATGAAGAGACTGCTAGGATTTAGGATAACCTATATATATAGTATTAGTATAGAATAAAAAGTTCTTTCTCTTAATAGAAGTTTATATATATATATTATTATTATATAGTATAACTAAGATATATAAATAGATATTAGATTAATATTAAATCTATATTATTTCTAAAAATTTCCTATAGTAGTAAATATATACTATACTTATAGAAGTAAATTAACTTATAATCTTAAAAATAACTAACTTTTTTATTTCTAAATATATATAATTCTAGATTAAATTAAAATAAACTCTAATATACTAATACTAAGCTTAATCTAATCTAACTAATATCTTAATCTAAATATAATTAAAAATAATATAAAGTTTAAATAATTAATTTTTAAAAGCTATCTCTATTCTTATTAACTTAATATAGTATATAATATATTAAAACTATAAGTTATATATTAGATTATAATAAGCTTATATAAGAGAGTAACTATTCTTAAGATATAGTATTTACTTAAGCTGATCTTAATTCTCTATAAGTATCTATAATAGCTACTAGTAGTAAACTATATAATAAAGTAATAATCTAAGTAGATATAGCTACTAGACTTATACTATTAAAAGTAGTTTTATTATTATAAGCAGGCTCTTAACTAATTAAAGAAGTATATAATAAATATAGTTAGTAAATAGCTATATTAGATTATTTTAGATAATAGTTATTATTACTTTAAGGATCTTATTAGTAATATTAAATAAGCTCTAAGAGATTAGAATATTTATATTAGATATTATAGCTATTTAAGATATCTAGTAATTAATTAATTAAGTAATTAATTAATAATATAATTTAATTAATTAATTAATTAAGATAAGTTCTAATAGAAAGAAAAGATAGTTACTATTATTAGATAATAAGCTTTCCCTCTTAGGAGCTATAGCTATAGCTAGACTATTTATATATCTAGCTGTATAAATAGCTCCTATTATTAGAGTTTTTAAGATATTAATACTTATATTTAGACTAAAAGTATTTAATTTTAACTTTATCTTATAATATTAAAGATTTAGATATAGATTATTAATTATATTCTTAAAAAATATATATTAAATTATATATTATCTGATCTTAGGATATATTCTTATTTATAGTAAAACTAATAAAAAAATATATATATATATTATAATTTATTTTTAAAGTATTAAAAAACTATTTTTAATTTTAAAAATAATAGTTTTTTTTATTATAAGTTAATTTATCTCTATAAGTATAGTATATATTTACTACTATAGGAAATTTTTATTAAAAATAATATAGATTTAATATTAATCTAATATCTATTTATATATACTTAGTTATACTATATAATAATAATAAAACTAATAAAAAAAAAGTTTAATTATTTTATTAAAATTTAAATTTAAACTATAATAAAAAATATAGCTTAATAGTATATTTATAGTTAATATAAGTTCTACTAATACTCTAGTATAGATAATATTTTTAGAAAATAATCTAAATATAAAATCTATTTCTCTAATAATTCTTAACTCTTCTCTCTCTTATAACTGCTAACTATAATAGTTAGATAAATTATACTAGACTAGATCTAGAGTAGATTAGAGTTAAACTAATTAGAGTATTATTCTAAGTAATATAATCAGATTATTATAGACTATATAATATTAGTTATTATTAATATATAAGTATTATAGAGCTAGTAATAATAGATATATAGATAATATTATTAATAACTATCTAAAGAAGTATTCTATCTAGTAAAATAAAGATATATATATATTTATTATAAAGTACTAGAAGTATATTACTTCTAGTAATCTAGCTATATTCTATAATAGAAATATAATACTTCTATTACTTTTATTCTTTAGATAGTAGAATATATAACTATATAATCTATTATAAAGATCTTTATTTATAATATAATACTTTCTCTTTATTAGTTTTATTTTTAAAATCCTTTATAACTTTAATATATAATAGTTAGATAACTTATACTAAATAGAGTTTAGAGTAGATTAGAATTAAACTAATTAGAGTATTATTCTAAATAATATAATTAGATTATTATAAGCTATATAATATAAATTACTATTAATATATAAGTATTATAATACTAGTAATAATAGATAATATAAATATAGATTTATTAATAACTATCTAAAAGAGTATTCTATCTAGTAAAATAAATATATATATATACTAGGGGATTATTAATATTTTATAATAATTTATTACTCTAAATTATTAGAATTATTATAAGATTCTAATAATCTATTAGTAATTAATTAGAAAAAGTAGAATATATTATATAACTCTAATATATAATAATATAATTTATAATATAAAGTTCTATTCCTATTAATTATATTCTTAAGATTATATTTTATAGCTTATTAATAAGTTTTTTCTAATTTAATTCTATATTCTCTTTATAATCTATAATAATATCTAACTATATATAGAAAGCTTTTTATAAAAAAATCTTTTAATATAATACTTTTATTAATATTATTCTATTAAATTCTTTAATAATATAATTAGAATATAATTATTATAAATTCTATAATTATAAATATTTTAAATTAAAAAGTTTTTTATTCTATTATTTCTACTATATAAAAAATAATTAATTATATTATTATATTTAAGATTTTATATTAAAATAGCTAAAATATATTATTAATTAGTATAATAAACTAGAGTTTAAACTAGAAATAATAGAGAAAAAGTATTATTATATAAATATAAAAATCTAGTATTTTTATTAATAAAAAAAATTATAATTAAATAAGATAATATAAATAATATCTTATAGTATTAATAGTATAGAGAAATTAAAGTATATTAAGTAAAAAGAGTAAAAGAGATAGTTTAAAAATAGATTTTATTTCTAATTATATTTTTATCTAAACTTATATTCTTAGAAATTAAAATTAATCTAGTATTTCTTTAGAAAAATATAGGACTATCTTTTTCTTAGTTTATTAAAATAAATATTTCTAGTTCTAATAATACTATTAAATAAGCTATTAATAATTCTTTAAATACTTAATAAATTTCTAAATATTATTTTTATTAATATATTCTTTTTATTTTACTAAATAAAAAATTTATTTATTTCTAACTTTTTTTTTTTAGAATTTTTTCTAATTTAAATTCTTCTTTATAGATTTTAATTAAATAATCTTAATTTAATATATTCTTTAGTATTTTTTTAAATAATAAGATATAAAAAATTAGATAGATATATATTATATCTAATAATAAGAGTTTATAATTAGTATTTAATTTTTTTTTTAGAATTTTGAATAATTTAAGTTTTTTATAATCTAATTTATTATTTAGTTTTATTATTATAATATTTTTATAAAATAAATAGATTTTATTTTCTTTTTTTAGAATTAGTTTTTTTAATTTATTTTTATTATAATATTTTTTTATTCTCTATTAAATAAATTTAAATTCTATTTTTATTTCTATATATAATAAATATAATATTTCTTTTATAAGTATAATAGTTAGTATATCTAATTTATTAAGTTCTAATTAATTTTAAAATTATAGTTTATAATTATAATTTATATATATAAATATAAACTAAATAGATTTTTATACTAAACTATTATATATAATCTAGATTATAAATAATAGTTATATTTAATTATCTTATTTATAATTAATATATATTTATAGATATTATTTTAGAGTTTAATTTAATTATTCTATTTAATTATTACTTTATAGATAATAAACTATTAAGAGTTTATACTTTATATTTATTTATATTATAAGTAATTATTAAAACTTAAAGATAAATATTATTTCTCTATTTAATATAATTTTATTAAATAATTTATAGTAACTAATTATATATTATAGAAACTAATATATAAAATCTTCTATAGAGTTTATTTTTTTATATAGAATAAAATATTTATATTTTATAAATTTATTAATAACTATTAAAATATTATTATATTCTACTCTAGTTATTAGTTTCTTAGATAATAATAGTTTAATAATATAATTAAAGAATATTAATTATTAGAATTATTTTAATATTAAAATTAATTTAAATTCTCTATAAGATTTATATTATATAGATTTAATTTTTATATAAATATTATATTTTAAAACTATAATTTATATATCTTTTTATAAATCTAGATAATTATAATATTATTTAATCTTATTAAATATTTTCTTAATTTCTTAATATTCTAAAAATAAATATTTATAGATTTTTTTAATAAGTACTATTCTAACTTTTTAATATAGATTTTCTAAATTAGAAATAATTTCTATTTAGATTTTAATATATATTATTTTCTTAAATATAATTCCTAGGGTTTTTTATACTAAATATTCTTTATTATTAGTTAAAAATAACTATCTATTTATTTTTAAAACTAGTTTTTTATATTTAGATTTCTAACTAAGAGTATTAGCTTTTCTATTTTTTAATTCTTTTTAATATATTATTTTAAAATTAAATTAAAATAAATATTTAGTATAATATCTTTATTTTCTATTTAGTTATTAGATTATAATAAAATACTAAATATTATTATAATCTATATATATTTTAATCTTATATATTATTTCTAAATAATAGTATTTAAATTCTTTAAATATATATATAATAACTATAAATTCTTTATTATAAATAGAATAATTAAGTTCTATATTATATAATTTTATTAAAAAGAATATTATAGAATATAATATTCTATTATTATCCTATTAGCTAATTTATATACTATTTATAAAATCTAAAATATTTATTTTAAATTCTACTTTTTTTATAGAATTAAATATCTATAGTATAGATTCTAAGAGTATTTAGTTTTTAATTTTATTATATATTTTTTATTATTTATTATTTTATTAGAATTTTTTTTTTTTAATAATATTATATAAATATATAATAATTATTATATCCAAAAGATACTCTAACTACCTATAGTAAAAGACCTGCTATAGCCTTCTAGTTAGGGGCTATAGTAGTATTAGAGCCTATATAGTATAATAAGTACCCCTCTGTAATAAGAAAGATAGTCCTACCCTCAGGGCTATAGTACTCGGCTACCTTATATCTTAGTAATAAGGACTACTATAGCAGGGGTCTATTAGGCTATTATAGGGCCTCTAAGGCTTAAAGCCTTATAGCTAGGCTCTGCAGTAGGTCTCCAGAGGCCCTGATCTAGGCCCTGTATATACAGGCTAGTACAGGGATTAAACCTGTAACCAGGTAGAATTACTACTAACTGTTATACCTAAAAGATACTCTAACTACCTATAGTAAAAGGCCTGCTATAGCCTTCTAGTTAGGGGCTATAGCAGTATTAGAGCTTATATAGTATAATAATAATTTTCCTATAGTTTTTAATAAATTATTAATAATAATTAGTAAATTTAAAAAAAACTTATATTTTTTTAATAGTTTTTAATATTTTCTATTTTTTAATTATAATAATTTTATTTTATTCTATTTATATTTTATTTAGTTAAATAATATATTCTAATAAGTTAATTTCTTATATATAAAAATAACTTTTTTTAGATTTTATAAGAAAATTAGCTTTTTAATATATATATTCTTTATATATCTCTAATTATTAAAATATATTAGAATATTATTAAAATAAATAATTATAAAAATATTAAAATACTTTTAAAATATTTAATTAATTATTTATTAGAATATTATAAATATATTTATTAGTTTAAAAGATATAATAAAATATTTATAAAAACTAAACTTTATTCTAAATATTATTTTTTATTTATTTATTTATTTCTTTAGTTTATATTAAATTATAAGTTTTTTTTAAATCTAGTATTATAAATTATTATTTATTATATAACTAGTTTCTAAATTTAATAATTAGTAATAAAAATATTCTATTTTTTTATATAATCTTATTTAGTTATTAATAATTAATAACTAAATAGAGTTTATTATTCTTTTTTAATATAAATATTATAAAGTATTTTATAGATAAAATTAATAAATATATATAGTTTTTTACTAATATATTATTAATATATTTATAGAATATTTATAATTAGAATTCTATAAAATTATATAATTTATAAAAATTAAATCTTTTTTTTTTAATAATAGAGATTTTATAATTCTATTAACTATATTTAAATAGCTTTATTTTAAATTCCTTTTAAAATAACTTTTTCTTAAAATAATTATATTTATATATAATATTTTTAAATTATTCTTTTTTTTTTTAATTATTTAGTTTTTATATATTTATACTAGATATTTTTTTCTTTATTTAATTTTATTTTTAAACTTTTATATTAAATAGTTTTAAAAATAGTTTTTCTATTTTCTTTTATTATTAATTATATTTAATTTTATATTCTTATTATTATTTTTTTATTAATTATTTCTAATTAATAAATACTAAATCTATATTTAAAAGTTTTTCTTATTTCTATATTTAATTTAAAATTTATATTATTTATTTTAATTCTTATTATAATAAATTTCTTATATTACTAGATTATAATACTATTAAAATTAAAACTATTATATTTATTTATTATTATAAATTATTATAGTTTTTTATAATAATACTTATAGATATTAAGAAATAAATATATCTTTTTAATATCTAATAAAATTTTAATTTTTATTAATTCTAATATTAATATATAAAAATATCTTTTTATTCTATTTAATTAGTATACTAATTAATTAATAAGTTTATATTTTAAAGTTATAAAAACTCTAATATAACTTTATAGATTTCTAATAATATTAAATTATAAATAATATTAAATTTTCTTTTTTAGATTTTAATTATAAAATAATTAATTTTTAAATTAATAATTTTATTATTATATTTAAACTTTAAGCTTTTAATATTTATAATTATATAAATTTCTTCTTTCTTTTTCTATAGTAAATAGAGTTAATTAATTACTACTAGTAAGATATAATTCTTCTATATTCTATAATTAATAAATATTATAAATTAATTCTTTTTAATTTCTATTTTTATAAGAATATATATTTATCTTAGTTTATATAAATAAAAAAGTAAAAAAAATAGAGTTAAAGGTTAGATATAGACTAAAACTTAGTTAAAAATAAATTATATAGATCTAGTTAAATATAGCCTGATCTTAGAATATTCCTTATATATAGTAAAAATCTTAAAAAAAAAAAAAAAAAAAAAAAAAAAAAAAAAAAAAAAAAAATAAGAATATATATAAAGCTTTTTATTTCTATAACTTTTAAAATCTTTTAATCTTTTATTAATATTATACTATACTATAGCTTTAGCTTTATTATAGATAATTTAAATTATTTTTTATCTAATTAATTTATTTTTTAAATATTTTATACTCTTTATTATTTTTTAATATTTACTTAAGAATATCTTTAAATATTTCTAATTCTTCTATATAATTAGAAATATACTATATAAATTTATATTTCTAATTATATAGTTTATTAATTATTATTAATATACTCTTATTAGAATAATTCTTATTTTTTTTTTATAGAGATTATTTCTAGTTTCTTTATATTATTACTTTTTTTATTTTACTATTTAAAATATAGTTTAATAGTATTTATATTATTATTATTATTTTATATTAGTATTAGTACTTTTTATTTAATTTTCTAATAGTTTCTATACTTTTAATTATAATATTATTTAATATAGTTATTATAATTATAAATTATTTAATTTTCTATTTATTAGTAATTATATTATAATTTAATTTTATTATCTTTATATACTTTATATTCTTATTTTTAATATATTTTTATAAATATTTCTTTATATATACATTTAATAGAATATTCTTTTAGATCTTTTTAAAAATAATATATAATTCTATTCTATAATATTAATAAGTAAATTATTATATTTAAACTATATTATATTTTCTAAATATTCTTCTATTAAAAAATAGAATAAAATTATATATTATTTTCTTCTATTAATATATTATATATTATATATTATAATAGATTAATTATAACTCTTACTTATAGTTATAAATAGTACTAGTTTTTATATAAATAGAGTTATTATATTTATTATTAAATTATTAAATAATTTCTATAGTACTTTTTCTAAAGAATACTAATTTAATATTCTAATCTAGACTTTAATCTTATATTTTATATTAATAGTAAATATATAATTTATAATATTTAGTTTTAATTTTATTTCTAATAAATGAATATTATTCTTATCTTTCTTTTATTTTTAGAATATATTTATTATTATATTAAAATATATATTTATATTTAATAAAAGATCTATATTTTTTTAAAATAGCTTTCTTTTTTTTATATTTTTATTTAAACTTATTAAAAATATTCTTAATATATTATTAGTTTTCTTTTAATATTTTCTAATTCTATTATTTATTTAATTTTAATATTTTCTAAAAAACTAAAATAAATTCTTTAGAAAAAATAGAAACTATAATAATTATAGAATTTTTCTTCTAAGTAATTTTTCTAATTATTCTAAAGATCTTAATTTTAATTTTTTTAATTACTTTAAATTATTTCTTATTTTTTTTAATAAATTTTTAAGTTTTTTATTTTTTTAGTTTAGAATATTATAATAAAATATATTTAATTTTATTATAATTATAATATTTATATTTTTCTATAGCTCTTAGCTCTATAGAATTTATATATATTTTAAAGATTATAGATTATTATTATTATTATAATTAATTAATATTAGTATAATATATTATCTTTTAACTATAGGTTTACTAGTAATATTATTAATTATTAATTCTTATAGTTATAATTATATATTTATAAATACTTATTAATCTATTTTTTTTATAAAATTCCTTTTAAACTTTTTTTTTTAATTTATTAAAATAATAAAATATAATATACTCTTAGTTTTATTTAGTTTTTACTAAAAGCTAGAGATATTTATTATTAAAAGTAAAAGTAGATCTAATTTAAAAGAGTTTATTAATCTTATATTCTATCTTATATTTTTTATTTTAGATTTTAAATATTTATTAAAAAATCTCTATAAAATAATTAAAACTTATTATAATATTAATAGTTTATTAACTTTTTTAGCTATTAAAATATTTCTTTATAATAAATTTAAACTAATTAAATATAACTTTTTTAAGTTATAAATAAATATAAATAACTTATTATTTATTATTATTAAGAATAATAGAAAAGTAATTAAAATATACTTAAAGTTAGATTATAAACTCTTAAAGTTTATTTTAAATCCTATTAAATATTTTAAATAATAATAGCTTAAATAATACTTTTAGTTTTTTTTTCTAAATTATAATTTAAATCTAAATTTAAAAATTAATATTTTAAATAATTTATTATTTTATAAAAATAATAATAATAATTATTTCTTACTATATAATTATAAGATATTTCTAAAATTAAAAAACTTATATTTATAAAAGTTTAATTTTAATATTATTATTATTTTTATTATTACTTTTATTATTATTTTTATTTATAGTATTATTATTATTTAGAATAGATAAATTATTAGTAATAGAATTTTATTACTAAACTAGAGAAACTATAATAGTTATAATATTTTCTTTACTATTATATAGTAATTAAAATAAGATAATTAGCTAAATAAGAGTTATTAATATATAATAATTAGATAACTTATACTAAATAGGGTTTAGAATAAATTAGAATTAAACTAATTAGAATATTATTCTAAATAGTATAATTAGATTATTATAAACTATATAATATAAGTTACTATTAATATATAAGTATTATAAAGCTAGTAATAATAGATATATAGATATAGATTTATAAATAATTATTTAAAAGAGTATTCTATCTAGTAAAATAAATATATATATATACTAGAGAATTATTAATACTTAGTAATAATCTATTATTCTAAATTATTAGAATTATTATAAGATTCTAATAATCTACTAATAATTAGTTAAAAAAAAATAAGATATACTATATAACTCTAATATATAATAATATAATTTATAATATAATAAGTTCTTTCTCTCTCTATATATAATAGCTATATTATAATATTTATAATATCTAACTATATTTAAAAACTAGTATATTCTAAGACTTATAAATAAGTTCTTCTTACTACTATTATTTAAATATTTAGTTAGCTAGTTAATATACTATATACTTTATATTTTAAGATATAGAAAAAGTATTTTATTTTTCTAGATAGAAAATTATTTTAATATAATAAGTATATATATAATAGTTATTATTATAATAAGATATTAGTTATATTTAACTATAAATACTTTTTTATATTTTCTTTTTTCTATATCTTTCTTCTAATTTTATTTTCTATTAGAAAAATTAATAATATAATAGAAAAAACTAGCTAAAGAAAAATCTAATATAGATAAAAAAAAATTTCTTTTATACTAATAAATAACTTAATTCTAGAGTAATCTTTCTATTACTTTAAAATATATCTAATATATTTATAAGGTATAAGAGTATATTAAAAGTAAGATTTAGTAGGAAATCTAATATAGTTTTTAAATATATATATTTATTATAGAGTACTAGAAGTATACTGCTCCTAATAATCTAGCTATATTCTATAATAGGAGTATAATACTCCTATTACTCCTATCCTTTAGATAGTAGGGTATATATAACTATATAACCTATTATGGAGGCCTTTGTTTATAACACTAACCCTTATTTCAACTACTGATCAATAATACTGCTAGGACTTGGGATAATCTGAGGTAGCTGTATTAGAATAGATAACCCTTTGCTTCTTGGGAGAACACTTGCCTGTGATGGTACGGGCTGAGTTATGTACTGTCACCTCAACAGCATCCCCGACACTGATGACCACCCCTTCACCTTTGGTCGATGCCGACGTAAGAAAGCCATATCTCCCAAAGATCGGGCTCCACTTCATTCCTGGATCAACTCTCCTGTCTTTGCTCAGCTTCTTCAAAATCTTGCCTGCTTCCATTTTACCAGCTTTGCCCGTCGTGTAGTCAACGTTGAGACTACTACATCTCGCACAGTTTTGAGTCAGCTTCATGGTAATACTCCCGCGAATCCGCAGCTCAGCCCAAAAGTCCTCTTCATAGGCTTGTTTGGCTCCCGATACAACAATGTTGGCTCGGAACTTGGTGATGTCCATCTCCTCGTCATCGGGCAGCCTCTCGTTGACATCTTGGTAGCTCTTGGTGCTGATGATAAGATAGGCGGCCAAGTCCGCAAACGTGATCAATGGCCCTATCCTCCCTAGCCAATATCTTAGTAGCTGCGCAAGAGCGATATAGACTGCGACAAACAATATCGCGGTGGTAGCCCAGGAGATGCCGCCTGTTGATTCCCAAGAAAGTAAACAAGATCCAAGCAGAAAGGTGACAGGAATAGCAGTCAACGAAGCATAAAGCGATTTGGCTGTTGGGGACACTACTCCTTGGCCCATGTTCCCCAGGACCTTCCTGCGGTGGTCCCCTATGTAGAGGAGCTTGACGGGGTATCCTAGCCGACGACTGAACCAGTCATTATACTTGTCTCCCATGTCATATGCAGAGCATGGACTCAAGTGCATCATTACAGTGACTCGTGCCAACTTGTTCACATCCGGCTCCAGGGGTACTGATAGGATAGATGGCTCGACAGGACTAGATGGTTGGTCAAAGATATAGCTTAGGCTATATTGAACCTCGATACTTCTAGGCCCATCCTCAGGGGTCAATCGAGTAGTGAAGAGGCAGAGCGCCGGTCGAAGTCCAATATGGAGATTCTCTTTCTTATTAGCATCCCAGAGCATGAAATATCGGTCGTATGCGAACCCGGTTGGTTTGGCATGGATTGAAGAAAGGGACACCCCTCGGAGGGACTTGATAGGATACGTGTATACCTGATGGTGTCAGTGGCTAGGCAAATGAAGGGCGTTGGCAGAAGACGGAACTTGGACATACGGCTTCAACACGCATTGACATGATGGCGGTCCAGAGCTGTCCCTGCTCCTGAAGTCAGAATGGCCTGCTTTGGGGCTCCCAATGACATTATTATCGATCGGATAAGACTTACCGTGTTATGAAAGAAGGTATACAGACACGGAAAACGGCAGTGTTGAGTGATTCATAGGTGCAAGATTGGCCAATATAGATAGCAACAAGTCGAACACTCAGTAGTGCCGACTAGCTACCCCGCAGGCTTCGCTGGCTTTCTTGCCTTTTTGAGATGAGTTCCAGGGTTGGCGCCGTCAGTGGAAGTCTCGTCGGTCCTCAGTCACAGCAGGGTGCAGGATAGGGTCAATTCTACCCCGTACTGGAGTAAAAGATCTAGAGCCTCCGAGGGAAGGCCGGAAAGGGACCTAGGTGGGCATGGTCCTAAGATCGTCTTCAGTAGTGCGAATAAGACATTGACCGATAACTTGGTTATCTCGCACTGCCGCCCAAAGTGGTATGTGAGAAACACCAGCCCTGGCCTTTGAGTTTGGGCTGGAGCTAATCTATACCGTGGTCTGTACCCCTCTATTATTAGAGACCTAGTATATATAATAATATTATATAGGCAGCTATCTTAAGAGAAGATATTACTCTATAATACTTTAATTATTAGAATAGTATTATAGATCTATTATAGAATTAGTAGATTTAGTATTTTATTTTAATTATTTTTTAGATATAAAGATAATAAAAGAGAATAAAAAATAAGAAAAATAAATAGAAAAAACTTTATTAATAGATTTAAAATTATTTTAATAATTTTTTCTTAACTAAATTTAATTTATTTTATTAATTAGAGATTTATTATTATTTTTTTTTAAAGTTTTTTACTATATATAAGAAATATTCTAAGATTAAGCTATATATAACTAGATCTATATAATTTATTTTTAACTAAGTTTTAATCTATATCTAATTTTTAATTCTATTTTTTTTACTTTTTATTTATATAAACTAAGATAAAGTAATAGCTTTTTTAAAAACTCTAAGAAGAGCTTACTAAATATATAACTTAGCTATAAACTCTAAGAGAGAATACTTATTATTTATAATTAACTATAATATCTCTCTAAGCTTATTATTATTAATTATTAATAATTAGATCTCTTTTTATAATTATAATAATAGATATCTCTAATATTATTATCCCCTATAGCTAGAGTCTAATTATTATAAATAACTAGATTTTTATATATATAATAATTATTATTAATAATAACTATTAAAATCTCTTTTTAGATATTAATTATTTAAGTTTATAATCTATTATAGATTTATTTATAATAATAAAACTACTCTCTCTTATATAGATTTAGTAATTATATCTACTAGAGCTCTTATTATATCTAGTAGCTAGCTAATAAGAAAATATATAGATTCTAATTTTCTATATACTTATAGAGAACTATATAAATATTCTTTTAATACTTAATAATTATTATAATTTAATATACTATATATAATACTAATAAGTAATATATTAACTTAAGTTAATCTAGATTAAAATAGTTCTTTAAATTAAATAAAAAGTCTATTTTAATTAGTATTAGAATTAAATTAAATTATTAAAAAGTTTATTAGATAGAAAAGTTAAATTAAATAAGATTAATAAAATAGTATTTAGAATATAGTAGATTAATTAATCTACTATTATAGATTATTTAAAGAAAATTATAATAGCTAATTATAAAGTTACTATATATTAATAAAGGTTAAATATACTTTATATAATAGAGATTTATTATATAATATAATTAATTATATATAAAGAAATATTAAATCTATATTATTTCTAATAAAAAATATTCTATAGCTATAAATATATATTATATTTATAGAGATAAATTTATTAATAATTTTAAATAATTAATTTTTCTTATTTCTAAATATATATAATTTTAAATTTAATTAAAATAAACTCTAATATATTTTAATTTAGTTTTTAAAAAATAATTATTATTATTAATTAATAGCTAAGAAATCTATATTTTAAATATATTAAATTTTTAAATTTTTAATTAATTAGAAAGTTTTTTATAATAATATAACTATTTATAATATAATAGATTTAGTAGCTATATCTATTTAGATTATTTTTATATTATAATAATAAAATATAAAATATTTATAATATATTTATTAGAAATAAAAATTAATTAAATTAAAAATTATATTTTATTAATAATTATTTTATTATATTTATTTATTTTAATTTAATATATTATCTTTATTTAATTAATTTTTTATCTATTTTATTCTATTAATTTTTATATTAGAGTTTAAATTTAGAGTTAGTTTAATTTAATATTAAATAACTTTTTATTATTAAATAGAAAAAATAATTAATTAGAAAATAATTTAAAATATTAATATTAATTTACTTTTATAAATATAATATATATTTACTATAATAAAGTTTCTAAGATCTATATAAAGATATATTTTAATTTTATATTTATTTATCTATATATAGTTCTTTTTAATAATATAGAGATTTAAAAAATATATTTATTAAATTTATTATTTTAATAATTAATTATTTAAAAAATATTAATAATTTTAATTTTTATTATATTTATAAAAAATTATATAAATATTTTTTAATATTTAATAATTATTATAATTTATATTATTATATATAATATTAATAAATAATATATTAAATTATTATATTTTAATTAAAAAACTAAATATAATTTTATAAATATTTATAAATATTAATTATTTTTAAAAAATAATATAAATAATATAAATAATTTAATAATAAATTAATATTAGTTTTATTAATAATTATAATTTATTATTTATTAAATCTAAAACTAGATTTCTAACTAATAGATATTTAGTAAAATTTATACTAGAGTATTATATTAAGCTATATAACTCTATAGTAACTTATCTTAATAAACTAACTCCTGAATATACTTACAGATTCTCAGCTGATAAGAACTACTCTTTTCATTTTCAGGTACTACCCGAGAAGGTGGTAAGGTACCTGGATATTTTGGTAGGGCTGAAAAGGGTCAGGGTCTTTTTAATCTTCGGTAAACTCTCGTGAGATCGCGAGGATCGGCCGTTGACTATGCTAACGGATAAACGGAAAGAAGAACTAAGTAGCGGGAAAAATATGAGAGAAAATACCAGAGAGAAGATATGCCCCTCTCAACGGCTTTCGGATATATGCGCAAAAGGGTAAGACAGCTAAGGGTAGCTATAAGACACCCCCACAGCCCCATAAAAACTCAACTGGGTGACGAACAGGAACTCGTCGACGGGACAGACAAGTGTATCCTTGCGCTTCTCCCGCAGCATACCGATAATAGTCTTGCCATACTCCGAGAGGTAGATAACCGACTTTGTGCTATCGTACAGCGGGAAGGGTCCCGAGGGAAAGAAGTCCCAGGCGCCATGGGGGACGGCCTTGGGGCCGGAGGAGCCCGTGTGGTTACCTTGCGAGGCGGGCATTGTGGAAGCAATGTGTTGCGTTGTGCGGAAGTTGTCGGTGGTAGCCTGAGGCGAAATGTGACGACCATGAGACGGGGGGTGTTTGGCTTGGAGGGTCGGGCCTCGTGAGCGAACAAGCGTTGCCTACGGTAGTAGTAGCTTACGCAGCGGATACTTCGTCCTGGCAGAGGGAGAGGTCACGAATACACCTATCTATGGCCCTGAACATCACTCACTGTCTGGGTTGCGCTATACTGAGGGGAGACTTGCCAGAGCTCAAAGAAGTCGGGACACATGGCGGTACGTGTCTGTCACGCCGCATCGTGTCCGGGAGTGGCAGTCCTTGGCTGCCTCGATCTCGTTATTCATGATCATAAACCTACTACGTAAGAAAGCGCCCTTTACTAGTGTCGCGATCTGGCCCAAAGCGGAAATAGACGCGAAGTGGGGGCAATTGCACGCGAAGGACTACTGACACAGGTCTCCGGATTTCGTCGAGGAGACACCGCACAGTCACCTTGCCTTCCGGGAGTTGATTTGGGCATAATATAAACAATGCTTGCCTTTCTCGAAGTGGAAGCTTGGTAGACATGTCTGAGAATAGGAGAATGCTTGAAAGTAGTTCTTGTATCGTGTCTAGGGAGACTGCTAGTAATCCAGGGTAGTGCACAAAGACGTCAACTAATTCTTTCAGAGTAAGTTGATAAGGCTTTACCTGCCACGGGATCGAAGACTAAGTATAAAGCCCTTCGCAAAATAACCAAATTCAGTAAGTCTGGGCTGGACTGGATAAGAATCTACTTAATTTAGCTATCTTCCAACACTTATTAGTACTAAATATAAAACTCTATAATTACCTTATACAGGGTCTCTTAGCTTTTTATATAGTTCTTTATAAAGTATATAAATATAGTAACTATTATAAATTTATATTATCTTAATAGATTAGATTTATTAAGCTATAATTAGCTAATATACTTTTTATATTATAATAAAAAAAATATTAAAAAGATATATCTATAATTTATATAAATTTACTCTAAGAACTTTTATAAAACCTTTAAATATATTTTTTAATTAATATAATTTTATATATATATAATCTATAGCTTTTTAAATTAATTTAAAATATAATATATTAATTTTAACTTTTTATAATAATAGTAGAATTTATATAAATTATTATTATTTTATTATTTATAATAAAATAAAAATAAAAATAATAATTTTATTATTTATAATAAAATATAAATAAAAATAATAATTTTAATTTTTTTAATAAAATTATTATTATTAGAAAAATTATTATAATTATATTAAATCTAGATAATATTAATATAATTATTTTATAAAAAAAAATTAATTTTAAATTTAATAACTTTTTAATATAAGCTTTATAACTAATTAAACTCTTATTAATAAAGTAATTTATATAAATAAAATATTTAAATATTAAAATAATAATTAGAACTAAAAATAATAATTATAATAAATTAAGTAGATTTTAATAATATAAATAATAATAATAATAATAATTTTATAATAATTATAATATATATAGTTAGTAAATAGTTATTTATAATATTAAAAAAGAATTTAAAATTCTCTATTTTAAATATAGTTTTAATAAAATATTAATTATTAAGTTTTTTAATACTAAATATAAAAAAGTCTTTAATAATAAATAAAACTAAATAAGAGCTATTAAAGATATTAAAAATAATAATAGTTCTAGCTCTAGTTATTTAATTAATATTTTCTTTAGTTAGTTAAATTTAAAATATAAATAATTTTAAAAGAATTATTTAAAATATCTAGATTTATTTTAAACTTATTAGCTAAACTTAATATATTAATACTTTTTATAATTATTTTATATAAAATAAATTATTAGCTATTTAATATAATTTATATAATAATAGATTAAAAAAATAAATATTTTATAAATTTATTTAAAAGAAATTAAAAAAAAAATTTAAAAAAATTTAATAATAAATAAATTAATATTATAAAAAGATTAATTAAGAAAATAAGCTAGATTTTATATAATAATTATAAACTAGATAATAGAACTAGTTTATATAGTATTATTAATTATTAATTATTTTTTATTAAATTCTATTTTTAAAATCTTAGAATTTAATAAATAAAATAATAAAAATAATATAATCTTTAGAAATTTATATTTAAAATATATAGTATTTATTTTAATTAATTTTATATTTTTTAGATTTTTATTAATATATTATATATATTTAAAAATTTTTTATTATAATTATAATATAACTAGTTTAAATAGATTAAAAAAATATCTAACTCTAGATTATAAAAAGTTATAATTATTATAATCTATTTAAACTATTATTTTAATAGCTTTCTAAATATATAAAAGTAATATATATAATATTTAATAGAAATAGTTATAATTATTTTAATTTATAAATAAAAAGTAATATATTTTTAATAATATATTCTTTATTTATTAATTAATTAATATTTTATTTTATTATTTTTCTATTATTTAATTTATTAAATTATTATAAAATTATATATAAAGATTTTATAAATATATTATTTTAACTATATTATAAATCTATTTATTTTATAATTAATCTATTTAATAACTATAACTATTTTTAATATTATTTATTATTAAAAACTTCTAATCTAAAAAGATTTTAAATTATTCTAATTTTATTAAATCTATATTAAAATTAATAAGATTTTTAATATTAAATTCTTAAGTTTTTTTTATTAAATATCTTTTTATTAAATAATTATAATAATATTATATAATTAATATAAATTACTTAAATTAATATTCTTATTAATCTACTATTATATTTTCTTAAGATTAATTTTATTAATTTTAATTTTTAAATATTTAATAAAATTCTATAAATTTTAATAATTATAAAGCTCTTTTATTATTTATAAACTAGTATTTTTATTAAAAAATTTAATAATATAATATTAAATTCTATAAAAAGAAATAAATAATTTAATACTTAATTTAAATTTAGAATTATTTATATAAAATTAGTATTATAATATATATAATAACTTTAAAAGAATATATTAATAAGATAAAATATTATTTCTTTATACTAATTAATATATAAGTAAATATTTTCTTTAAATTATAAAATAAATGTATAAAAATAATATAATTTTATTTAGAATTTATATTTAAAAGTATTAATATAATTTCTAATTTCTATTTTAGTTTTTATAAGAACTATAAATAAACTCTTTAAATTAGTAATTTTTAAATTAAAATAATACTAATATAGCTATTTTAACTAATAGATATATAATAATAATATATTATTAATTTTATTAGAATTTTTATTTATTAAAAATTATACTTCTAAATATATATAATCTCTTTAACTTTATAAAAAAATATAATAAATAGTATTAAATAATCTATTTATAATAATTATTATTTCTAATAATAGAAGAATTTTATTAATTAATAGAAAAAGTATTATCTATAAGTTTACATATAAATAAATATTTAAAATATTATAAATTTCAAGAAATCTAATAAATTAAATTATAAAATCTTTATTAGATTTTCTAAAGAGATTAAAAAGAAAATAATATATTTATTAAATTTATATAATTTTAAAATTAATAGAGAATTTCTAATATCTTTAATTATATATTAAATTTAATAATTAAAAAGATATAACTAAATATTTAAGTTCTTAATACTAATATAAAACTTATAAAATTATATTTATTTATTTAAATTTATATAAAAAGTATATTAGCTGATTATAGTCTTAGAGTACTTAATTCTAATAGATAGTAGTTATTAG
Source organism: Clonostachys rosea (assembly GCA_026958235.1). Lineage (NCBI taxonomy): Eukaryota > Fungi > Ascomycota > Sordariomycetes > Hypocreales > Bionectriaceae > Clonostachys > Clonostachys rosea. The sequence goes on from CP110206.1 coordinate 815,512, forward strand.
AATATAAGCTCTATAATTTTATAGATTAAAAGCTATAAATATATCTTTTATATTAAGAAAGTAAATTAGATTATATAACTATATCTATAACTAGAAATAACTCTCTAGAGCCTCTAGAGACTATATAAATTAGTTAATTTAATTAATCTCTTTTATAAGATTTTTATAAATTCTCTATAAGCTAGCTATTATAGACTATATAGTTTAATAACTAAGAGTTTTAGAGTTACTTTACTTTTCTTTAAAATAATTATAACTATATAAATAAGTACTAAATTAATTATATATACTACTGAAGCAGGGATAAAAGGTCCGGGTTCCGCAAGTCATGCCGCTCAGCGGCCTAGTTAAAAGGAGCTGTTTTTCGCAGCCTAGAGAGAAATTCATGCTTTTTCCTTCATTTTTCAATTGACACCCTAACTTGCGACTGCCAAGTGAATTGACTGTTCAATCGCGAAGCCTCGCGAAGCCTCTGTTTATTTGAGGCCGGCTGTGGCCTCAAGAGGCGCTGCGACGAGCGTTTAAAATGCTTCCTTCGTAAGAGATCCCTCTCTTCTCAATCTGTTCAATCTCTCGAGACGAGGAAGGTCTTCGTACGATGAATCTAACTGCGGGCGACGAAGCTGTCAACTAACGCGATAACCGCTGTGTGCCACATACCCTTGTGTTGTGTGGTTGTGGGTGTTGTGTGTGTGTACAGCTTCCTCTCTCACCGCTTCAAATGGGGGCCACTCTGGGAAATGCTTCTCTGTTCTTTACGAGCAGGAAGCTTCTTACGAAGGCAATCCTCATCTTGAGAGACTGACGGTGCGAGGAGAAGTGGGAGTCACGAAAACCCTGACAAGTCTGCCCTTGCAGACCACCTCCTTGACCGGAGATTACGGCAGGGATGTTTTCTTTTTCTTGTGTATGAGTGCTTTCAAAGGCAAATAGCCTAAAGATCACAGCGCCGGGCAGGCTCCTGACCAATTGCTTAGTTGGAAAGGAACACCACCCACAGGAATTGAATATCATCCTTGTTTTGACCTATCCACCTGAAAACTCAAGTCTTAGCAGAATAGCAAGCTCGAGAAGAGACTCTTCGAGTGCCTGTGTGCCTCGTAAGATGATGTGAAAACTAAGCAAGCGATGTTATCCGCTTTGGCGAGGAATCCCCTTGGCTGGAAGGCATTCTTGTGGATACACTCACTTGTGGCCAACCAATCTCATGAGAGAAGCCCCTGTTGAGAAAGAAGCAAGCAAGCCGATCCAGGGATTATCCCAGAAGAAGACCCTTCGAACAGATGCCCTCGACCTAACCCCGGCCTAACAAGAGTACTCGCTCAACGGTTGATCCGGAAGTGAGGAAGTTACGGCAAAGGAGAGTGTGAGTCTAGATGGTGCACACTCGAAGCGAATCTCAGAAGTCATGAACCCTCGGCGTTCCCCTTGATCTAGCTGGTGCTCCTCCGACGGTTTAAACCGGGAAAGTAGCCCGCGATTAGGGAAAGGCTTTGAAGGAAGTAAGGCGAGAGATATACTCTCAGAAAGGAGGCTCCTGGCTCTCCCTTTGATCTAGCGACTACTCATTCTACGGGTTATCCGGGATGAAAGTCCTACGATTAGGGATTGAACCTCAAGAGCATACAAAAGAGAGAGGAACGCGTGTGCGTTTTACGCGCTATTTGGGTCGCAATTTCCGCCGGGTCTTCCGCGACAGTTGAAACGAGCCAAACAGCGGATAACGAGCCCACACGAAGGAATTGAGTGTGGCTTCAAGAAGCCCTGATCCAAAAAGGGAATAGACAGTATAAAGCAACCCTGTTGCTAAGTCCTGACTACTCCTGGAGGAAGAAGAAAGCAAAAGGGTGAATCCATAAGTAGGAGGTATATCCCGGAGCCGAGAGACTGCTCTTCTTCCCTCTCTCGGCTACAACATAAGAATTGCCTTCATACATACTCATCAACTTCTTATCACTCAATTGATCAACTGGAACTATGGCTCCTCCACCCAAGCGAAACCCTCATCAGGCTACTGGCCCCAAGGCCGGCTTGCCTCCAGGTGCGGCGGGGAGGAGTGGTGACAGTCCTCCACAACCTTCAACCTCTCGAAGGGACCCTGATACAACGATGGAAGCTCCAAAAGACGCTTTCACTCAGTATCGTGAGCCGAAGGCAGCCAGTGAGAAGTCCTCTGAGAATAGTAGCGATACGAAGAGCCGTTTCCCAATGCCTGAGGACCCCGGTCCCGGCGTCGGTCGAGATGCTGCTGTTCAGAGTTTGAACAACGTTGGCATTCCTTCCCTTGAGAAGATGCAGCCTCCGTTTGGACCTCTGGATAATCGTCGCTCCTACGGAAGAAGACCTTCGGATCCTGGACCTGCTTATCAAGGCTTGTTGGGATCATTTGAACATCTCGACCCCGGACAAGGAAGTGCTGCACCCAGCACCCGGATCCCGACACCAGGCTCTAAGCCTAGCAACCCTCGCCAGACAAACACTTCTCCCTTCCCTAATAATCATTATGAGGGAAAAGAAGATATCTACAGCGCACCTGCTCCTAAGACTGGAAAAGGAAAGAAGAAGAGCGGTAAAAGAAACCGAAGCCGGCCTGGGCGCCGACAGCGCAATCGCCCGGACGAAAGGCCATTTGCGAATAACGCCCTATTCAGCAGTAACTCTTCTGAGCACTTGTCAGAAGCCTCTTACGATCGGTCTTCGCCACAAGATAACACCCAATCCAACAACAATCCCTTTGGAACAATACCGCTTGGCATAGACTTCATGCAAGCTGCTGGTCGAACGCTTGCGAACTCCTTTGGCAGCGCGCTACAATCGCATACAACAGGCTTCCTGATGAACAGCAAATTCGACGGAAAAGATGTCTCTGACTTTATTGCGGATCTTAAAGCTGACCAGCACTTTATGGCCAGCAGCGATCAAGTGAAGCAGAGATATATCCTAAGAGTAACCACCGAACGTCGCTACAAGACCGTGCAAGAGATTACGGACGGCAAGAACTGGAAGGACATCCAAGAAGCGTTGAAACGCGAGTTTGCCCAAGAAGATAGCACAAATCCAATGGCGATTCGTCGTAAGTTGGAGAAGATGCGCCAAAAGAAGAAGCTTAGCAATAAAGAAGCCGAGATCTTCCTCCGCCAGCACATCTTCCTGGTCAAGAAGCTAGATCCCAAGGGATGGGAGCTCAGTAATCATTACAGTTCGGACCTTGTTGATGCGATGCCAATGACTGTGAGCAGGTCTCTCAAGGCCAGCAAGGAGGACCTGATCACGAAGTCCTACGGGGAACTTCATGCTGCCTACGCTGAGAGACTTGAGCGCATTCTCTCTTTTGAAAACCTGAGCGACTTAGAGTCCTCAGAAGAAGAAGAACCGGAGACTCAAAGCCGCCGAGCACCCAGAATTCCCTCACGTGAGAAAAGAACTGTCAGGTTTGATAGCGAGCGCCGGCCAGGGCAGGAGCCACGCGCACATTCAGCCGCACCTCCCCGAGACCTCGCAACCAAGGCAGACGTCGAGTCGCTTACGGATATGCTGGAGAAAATGCAAATCAACCTAAACATGCAATTAGATCCATCACCAGCGATTCGGCACAGGCGCGCGCGGCCTGGGCAGAGGCCTCTTGCAAATTTTATCACAACTTCCGACAATCGCAACGCCCCACTTTTTGAATCTGACAACAACGACTCTGACGACTACACATCACAACAGACTCCTTCGATTAACGCGTCACAACAGCCTAAGTGGTGTCATTTCTGCGGCGCCAGAGGCACAAAGGCCCATTATGCTGACAAATGTGAGCTTATGCTCGAGGAAGCCCAGGAAGGCTTATGGCGTTACATCTTAGGCGACCTCTGGGTCGGAAAAGAAGGCCACGCGACAAGCATTCCAACCGATGCCGTACGACAATTCACCCGCCTCGAGATTCCACTGAGACGACTGGCGTACCAATGGGTTATGAAGTTCCCAGACTCTATCGTGTTCAATACCTTGAGAGGAAAGGGCGAATTGAAGCGACAAGTCCGAGTTCCAAACAGCATTCCGATCGAGTCTTGGGACCCGACCCGAGACGAAGAAGATATCGTCAACCGTCACGCCAGATACGCTGAGGAATCGCCTTATCGTCCTGTCACCTTTGAAGTCTTGAAAAACGCATCAATAAACAGCAACACCTTTGCGCGCGATGATGATGACGAACAGTCCGAGTGTGCATTCGATACACACGACCTCCACGCGTTCCCAAGCATCCACAACGTTCAACAACCTCTTGTGAACGCAGGAGAAGGCAAGCGACTGCGCAATTCAGACGACCCGGGAGAAAGAGGCGCGACAACGCAAGAGGTTGGAAACGCGGGGGAGGGTGACCTCGACCACAAGCCCGAGTCGAAGCGCACCGTTATCCGCGAAGAGAACCTCTCAAGGCAAAAGAAACATGCCCTACCGGTTGGAGCAAATACGGACGATAAGCTGAAGATGTTGATTCTTGAACAACTGTCTGGAGGACCGTTGCGCACGCATATCTCTGTTGCGGAGTGGTGCGACTTCTCACCACGTTACAAGCAGAGGTTTGTTGAGATCACGAACGGCATCATTGCGCAGACGGGCGCAGTGCAGTATGTGCCTGCAGTAACCGCCAGAGCAGATAAAAGAACAGTGGGAGTGAACTCTAGCAGTATGCTTCAGAAGGCGCTCGTAAGGCACATAAGCGAAAAGAGCTCCGTTGAGGGACGGAACCCCCTAACCCACAACCTCCAATTCCCACGATACGCTGTGAGAGAGCGCCCAAAGCCTCTAAGAAGAACACCAAGGGCTGGGAGCCATGAGCCAGGATATATACCATCCCAAGGAGCCATGATCCCAATTACCAGGAGCCATGACTTCCATGAAGGCTGCCAGGACCGCCATAAAGGCTGCCATAACCCATCCCATGGCCTTCAAACGGTCTGCCACCGTTCAAATTCAGGCAACCATTGCCTAACCATCGCGGTACTGATCAGGCATCACAATAAACACAATAATCACACAACGATTAAGCGCGCTGCCGCGCCAAACGTCGTCTCCGTTAATAATAACGTTATTCCGGGTCGAAACGGAGCACCTGAGACGACGGAGAGAACAACAAACGGGAAAGATCTTAAATTGCTTCAAGATCTACCCTACATTGCGGTCAGAATGAATAACCCAGTGAATCCTGAAGTCCCTGCCTTGGTAGACTCAGGAGCTGAAGCAAATATGATCTCTGAAGAAGTCGCCCTCCAAGCCGGGATGACCTGGTGGGGGAGACGAAGGTCAACTCTCACGTATTCCAATACAGAAACAGAGCTTCTTGGAGAAACTGAAGCTAATATGTATATTGGTAATACATACATTAGAACGCGCTTCTTTGTTTCTCGCCAAGGAGTTACGCAGCCTTGCATTTTGGGTATGCCGTTTATTCGGGCTACGAGACTCACATTTGACCACTCGTGGAACGGCGGAGATCTACTCGTTCAAATGAGAATTGGACCAGTTCTTCTAGTATCACCAGCAGCAGGCGGTATACGATGGATGAGAAATCCTACGCAACCGACTGTTCACTCGTTGGTCTTCAAAGAAGACGATGAAGGACTGCAATGCGAACCTGCGCTTTCACCTCTGCGCACAGAGGAAGAGCTCCCAACAGAGCGCACAACCGCCCGAATTACCTCCAACCTCGGAGTCAGGAAGAGAAGACGTACGAGAAATAAGAGGAGACGCGAAGGTGTTGAGAACACGGCGTTGAAGGAGGAGTTACGAGCGAATATCACGTGCGAAGGAAACTGGCAGAAAGGCTGCTATGATATTCACGAATTATGCGCGAATAACGCGTTTACAGGGCCAGGAAATTTCCCTGCAGAAACCGCCTTCTATGGCTTTGATTCTTATTCAAACTTTGATAACCCAGCTACGAATAACCTAGGATGGGAAAGCCACCCATACTCCAAAGGAAACAGTGCCTCGCTGCAGGAAATGCTGCCCAAGAGGGAAGAAGCACGAGGACCACCGGATGAGAAGCTGAGTTCGGTGGAATCCCTGCTTTATGACTCACTCAGGAAGCTCAAAGAACCTCTTGAGGAGGGAATCCAAGATGAACTTCTGAGCAAAGAAACCAACCCACAAAGGGAGCCATTATCCTATGACCAGCTAGAAGAAAGATTCCCCGTCGGAAAAACCCTTCGAAAGGTAATCCAGCTTCTAGCAGGATTACTGCTCGTAAAGCTGCTGGAATTCTATCTTCAGACAATAACCAACAAACATGGTGCCCGCCAAAAGAGCCCAAAATTAGAGGCCATAACACCTGAAAAGGAACCTGGCCTGGATTTCAAGGAATGCCACACATACGCAAGGAACTACTCAACCATCGAGTTCGTTCCGCCACTGGGGAGTCCTCGGCCACGTCTTTCAGCTGCGGGGAGGGAGAGCCCGCGAGAGCGCGAGCAGGTCCAGCTTCAAGACGGTGCCAACGTTAGCGAAGAAGACCTTCTCCCTTGCCCCAGGCCAGCTGTTAACCATATAGGCTTTGCTGCATACTGTGAAGACGAGAGTGATGAGACCAGTGAAGAGGACAGTTCACAAAGCGAGAGTGACTGGGATAGCGAAGACCAGGAAAATGAAGTTCGCAATTACTTTGCACCTAATGTCAATAACGCCCAGATGCATCCCTATGGAAGCAATCCAGATACTAGCACCAAGTCAGTAGGTTCAGAAGCTTCGCAAGAGCAAGGTAACAGCCAAGAACGGATAGTTCAACTTAGCCAACTTGGCATTGAAGACGGCGATGAATGGGTTGAACTCAGCCCAGAAGAAGTTGTCCCAATGATAAATACGCTCACCTTTGCAGCCAAAGACCGCATCTTGAAGAGAATAAAAGAAGAAGAAGAGAATGAAGCAGCCTGCCAAGAGTACAGGCAAAGGAGGCGGCAACGAGACCGCCAAACGCAGAAGTGACTACGAAAGGCCGTCAGCGCTGCTAAAGAGGCTGCCGGGAAATTCATCCGCAAAGTCGGGTCAGTCAGCGACAACAACAAAGAAGCTGGAAAGGATCCAACGCTCAGAGCAGCCAGAGCCTTGAAAGAAGCTCCAGGGGATACGCTCGAGCAGCTCCTGGCCGGCCTAACTAGCAGAGAAGGCAGAATCCGCGTTAATACTATGTACAAAAGAAAGGGCGATAAAATCAACCCGGTCGACAACGCACCTTCGGACGGGTCAGTGCCAGAGGGAAATCCGTACTGGAAGAAGGCAAAATGGGAAGCTGCCCAACTCAACATGGAAAAAGATGATCCTTTCAAGGACTGGATAACCCCAAAATTCAGTATGATTACTGAAGGAGAACGACTCAGTAAAGGGACAAGACTGGAAGACCTTGTGGCCCAAGTGAAGCCCGTCTTCACAGAAGAGGAAATCACAATTTTTAAACGCCTGTTGAGAAACCGTGAGGCTGCCCTGGCCTGGGAATGGGAAGAGGTTGGAAAGATAGACTCTGATATTGCTCCCCCTCAGAAGATCCGAACGGTCGAGCATAACGCGTGGCAGGCAAATGGTGTTCCAATCCCTAAAGGCCTTGAGTCTGTTGCCGTTGAACTCCTCAAGAAGCGCCTCGCACGAGGAGTAGTGGAAGAAAGTCACGGGCCGTACAGAAATCCCTGGTTCCTCGTCCGCAAGAAGGATGGAAACTATCGGTTGATTAACTCGGCCACTCGTCTGAACAGAGTAACACTTCGAGATGCACTGCAGCCTCCAGGAACTGATGAATTCAGTGAGGAATTCGCAGGCTGTACACTTATCTCCGTACTTGATTTCTTCTCTGGCTATGACCAGATACCATTAGACGAGGAAAGCCGTGATCTCACAACCTTCTCTACACCTATTGGACTCCTGAGAATGTGTACACTACCGCAGGGAGCCACAAACTCTGTAGCACAATTCATTCGAGTTATGACCCGAATCCTCTATGACCTGATTCCGCAGATCTGTCGGGCCTTCCTTGACGATATTGCAGTCAAAGGCTCGAAGAGTGACTATGGAGGAGAAGAAGTCATGCCAGACGTAAGAAGATTTGTGATGGAACACTTGCAAAACCTCGATAAAGTGCTTGTCAATATCGAACTAGCTGGAGGCTCAATCTCCTGTCAGAAATCACAGTTTTGCCAACAGACAGCAAGTGTAGTTGGCTATCGCTGCGGGATCCACGGCAGAGCCCCTGATGAGAGCAAGGTGGTGAAGATCCTCGAATGGGAGGCCTGCAGGAATCTCACAGAAGTGAGAGGATTCCTCGGCATCATTGGATATTATCGCCAATGGATCGATCACTTCTCAGAAGCTGCCAAGCCACTTACTTCCCTGCTCAAAAAGAATGAACCTTGGCATTGGAGGGAGGCCCAGCAGAAGTCGATGGACGAGTTGAAAGACCGGCTCACAAAGGCTCCGATTTTGACCACGATTGACTATGCTGAAGGGCACGGGGAAATCATCCTTCAAGTTGACGCCAGCCCAACTGGCTGGGGATGCGTGCTTATGCAAGTCATCGACGGGCAGAGGAAGCCCGCGAGATTTGAAAGTGGCTCGTGGACTAAGACAGAGCAGAATTATGACCAAACCAAGAGGGAGTGCCGTGCGGTTCTTTGTGCATTTCGAAGGCTTCGAAACTGGCTCTATGGAACGCGATTCACTCTTGAGACTGATGCTCAAGTCCTGGTCCACCAGCTCAACGGAAAGGCAGAAGATGTGCCCGGTGCCATGATCATACGCTGGCTGAGCTATCTCTTCCTCTTCGACTTCGAAGTCCGGCATATCAAAGGCGTGAACAACGTAGTTGCTGACGGGCTCTCACGAAAGGAAAGTCGGCCGTCTGACCGCGTTGACGAAGCCTTTGAAGGTGACATTGAAGATGATATCGATAACGCGCTCAACGCGATATTCGTCAACGTCAACAAAATCACAGAAGCCGAGTACACAGCCCTGAAAAACGAACCGCTTGACCCGACCCTGTATGGACCTGAATGGAAACCATTAGCCCTCTATTTGCGGACACTTGTTCGGCCTATTGGAATGACAAATGAAGCATATCGCTCCCTACGAAAGAAAGCAAGGCTGTTCTTTTGGGAAGGAAACCACCTGTGGCGACGAGTCGCACCTACACAAGACAGGAAGGTTATAGGGACCGAGACTCAGAAGCGGAAAATCATCGAAGCCGCCCATACGTACGTAGGCCACAAAGGAAGAGATGCCACTTACGGATGGATCAAAGAGAGATATTGGTGGGAGAACCTCTATGACTCCGTTGCTGTGCACTTGAGAGCCTGTGAAAAGTGCCAAATTCATGATCCTCAACGCCCTCGCGAATTAGCTGTGTCCACGGTGCCGGAAGGACCAATGAAGAAGATTCATTTCGATCTCCAATACATGGTGCTGTCGAACGGATATGAATATCTCGTGGAGGCACGCTGCAACCTGACGGGCTGGGTAGAGGTAATGCCGGCAAAGAACAAGAAGGCCGAGTCAGTTATGAAGCTCGTCTGGATGATAATCTATCGGTTCGGAATGTTCACTCACGCGATTATCGATGGAGGCAAAGAGTTCATCCAGTTCGCTGAGGTCATCCGGCAACTGGGCCCTAAGGTTATTATCACATCAGCATACTGGCCCCAAGCCAATGGCATTGTAGAAAACGGGCATTTCTCACTTATCTCGATCTTGAAGAAGCTTGCGGACAAGGACACAAGATGGATCTTCTATCTTGAGCGCGCTGTCCTTGCGGACCGAATTGCGATCCGACAAAACACAGGCATGTCACCCTTCCAGCTAATGTACGGATGGGAACCCCTGCTTCCTCTTGAAGTTGCGATCCCAACCTGGCGCTTGATCAACTGGGATAAGATCTCCACGAAGGAGGATTTGCTCAAAGCGCGTATGCGGGTTCTTGAGAGGAAAGCGGCGGACGTGGAAGAAGCGCGTCGTATGGTCGCAAAAGCCCGAGCTAAAGTCAGAGATAAAGTTAACGACTCGAACGCCTTGCGGCTCCGTAAGGAGGAATTCAAGATTGATGATCTCGTCTTGACTTACGATATGATCCGAGTGAATGATATGTCTTGCAAAGCCAAGTTCCAAGCGCGTTGGTGCGGGCCATACCGTATCGCGAGAATTTTCCCTGCCTCGCACAGTTATCGTCTGAAAGAGCTCAGCGGAGAGGAACTGAGTAGATCTTACCAAGGATCCATGCTGAAGAAGTTCGTAAAGGGAGAAGACGGTTGGTGGGCTAGCATTGATGATGATTATCTGCTCGCACCGAAGAAAGTGGTTCATGACGGACAAAACGGCGATTTGGTGGAGGCTACGGAAGCGGGTCAATATTCTTCCGACGAAGAAGCTCCAAGTCAACCGCCGCAAAGAAAGGTCAAAACACCTGGAGAAGCCGTTAGATGGACCAGATCAGTTGCCAAAGAGTCACAGAAAGTGGACATTGATAAAGAAGGGATGATTGTAGCTGATGCAAGCGGGAGCACTGTTAAGATGCTGGACAATGGCGCGATGATCGTGGAAGGAAGACGAGTCCCTCCAGGGCCACGGGTGCATCTTAGAGTCCAACTTCCAGGGATGACAGCAGAAGAGAAGGAGAAATACCGGTCGTTTACAAGCGAGGAAGAACGAATCGCTTCTATCCAAGATTAGGCTGCGAAAGCTAACTTGGCGGCGCCAAGTCTGCATTCGGGGGAGGGAGTGTTAGGTGCAGGGTAATAAGTGAAGAATCACAACCTACCACAACAACAAAGGTCCAAACCATACTGCCCAGATTTTATTCAATTTGGAAATTGAAAACTTCCAGAGTATACAGGAGGCAGTGATTAGGTTATGCCCCCTCAATTGAGACACAATGGCGAGCGGAGGTGGAGGAAACAGCGAGTTGCTTGGAGATCGGACCGAGTGATTATTTGGGTCATAACACATGCAATCGCACAATAAGCCACCCACACACATACCACGCTCTACAAGAAAGCGACAAAGCTGTAAGGAAGATAGAAGGATTCTAGGATCTTAAGACTGCTTGGGAAATTCACTCTTAACACGAATTGGAACGGGATTACTGCGTAATTCACAGCAGGAGTTATACGAGGCAGGCGTATGAATTGCAAGCCGCGTGCTAAGCGAAAGCAGTGTGGCAGAAGCACAATAACCCGGAAATCACGCCAAACCCTCATACGCTCCTGCATCACACTCTGAATCACAGCATCCCTCGCAAAAGGCAACTGCTAGCCGAGAAAACAGCAAGCAGGCACAGAATTCATCCATAAAAACCGGGCTTCTGCTCTTCGAACCTCTCTCTTCTTTTCTTCCCTCCACATCACACACTTCCACCTCTCCACGCACTAGCGAATTTGCTGCTGCGCTCCCCTTTCTGCCCTGCCCTTCAAAACTCATAGCTGCTTCAAGCTTTTCACTCTCCACTGCTGTATACACCTCTCTGCCTGCAGTAGTTACCTTATATTTTCTTTTCTCCCCCGCTCGACAAGCTTATCCTGCTTGTGCGAGTGTTCACCAGTTGCGTGGTCCATACAAAGCCACATCCAAAAGACGCTGCTTCTCAGCAGATTTCCACCCTTCCCTCGCGCTCTCGCGCCCTTCCTCTCGAAGCCTACGAACTCTGACCCGACGGCTTAAGACCTCTCGAGGCAGTCATCCACGACCTCCATCTCCTCTCTCTGACACGACAATCGAATAACTCGACGGCCTAAGACCTTCGCAGGCAGCTACCCCTCCTCTCCTCGATCCGACCCTCCACGATCAAATACAATGTCGTCCCCTGCTAGCTTCATTATCAGCTCTGGCTCTGACTCTGACTCTGATGCCGTGAGTGAGCTCTCCAACGAAGAGTGGCAAGCGTCCCAAGCACACCCTTCATACGAGGAATTGAGTGTTCGACCTGTCGACTGCAGAACTCATGGACCCTACCCCATCCCTCTCCAGTTCTAGAATAACCGGAAGGATGAGAGGTTGCCATTCTACGCAGGAGAGTTCCGAGTAGGCCCTCGTGGTCTCTTGTGTCATGAGGGAGAAAAAGACACTATCGCGAAGCCTCTCCACGAGTTCGTGAGAACACCCCCGCCTACGATGCCCTACTCCGGCAACATGTGGCCTCCCCGGCAACTCCGAGTGAACCGCAGACGACGAGCCTTCCGACATATGACTGATCGCACGGAGGCTGCTGTTATCTACGAGCACTTGAAGGATCAAGGTAATACGATGAGCGGGCCCCTCCAAACTACAGTCCAGAACCTTCATAATCTCATGGGTCAAGTCTGCCGGAACGAATTGATCAACCAGGAGGATCTTTCCACCTACCTTCTAGAGATAACAAAGGACATCCGGAAGGATCTCGTCTACATCCCTGAGCACTGTTGGAGCATCTCGCCGCAAAATAACGGAGGCATCCTCCCAAGGACTGAACGCTCGAGGAACCCAGTTGTTTTGCCTGGATATAACTTTAGCGAGAGCAATCGTACGAATGTCCACGATAAACTTTGGTGCCGCCGCTTCGTTGCCAATGTAGTCTATACGGATAACCACTTCTTTGCCTTCGTCCTTGATCGACAAGAAGCCTTTGTGAAAATCCTGGATACAGCTGCTGGCGAAAGAGACATTCGCGCTGCTGCCTTCGTCAACGCCCTTGCAGCTTGGCTTCACAGTTTTGGGTTCCCAATGAACTTCGCCTTTGCTGTTATCCCCTGCACTCGCCAGCAAGATGCATTCTCTTGTGGTGTACTCTGTGCTCAGTGGCTTCGTCAGACCCTGCGAGACTTCATTGGAGGACGGGTTGAACAAAGCGGTATTCCGCGTATCAGCCTCAAGTATCGGAATCAGCCGTTCCCTGCTCTTACAGCTGCTTATCCTTCCAGCCTCTTCGTGAAAGACTGGGCTATTCGACCCCAGGATTACAAAGGCTCTCGACTGTGGGCCAAGACTGAGATAATGATCAACATCTGCACAATGCTCATGATCCCTAGCTTCCCTGAGTTCTTCAAGGAAGTCGATGAGCTCCAGATCCACCTCACTCCTTGCAGGCAGATGCGTGAGCATGTGAATGAAGGACTCCCGCTTCAGAGAGGCAACTGGGGGTTTATGACATTTGCTGGAGCCTTCCGCCTTGCACTCCCTGCCTTTGCTCATGATGGCATTAACCCTGCCTTTGGGCTCTACTATTTCCGCCCGGATCAGTGTATGCTCCGCCGACGAGGAAATCATCTTGAGATCAACTGGGTTAACTACGTTCCCAATGTTCTCCCTCCACGCCCTACGCCTGCTACGCTCCCTGCTGGCTCTCATCGCCACTGAGGGGAGTAACTGTTAGTCTTGGGAGAAAAAGCTTGGAGAGATTGAATGGATGAAGTTAGTGCAAGATTTGGTGCTGGAACGGGGAGGACTTGACTCTCATAGGGAGCTTTCTTTTGTGATCTTGACTTTAATTGCTAGTTACTGGAGTTTTGGTGCCGATTGACGGTTTATTTCCTTTGTAATTAATGACAGTTTGACCTCCCTGGCTTCAGATAATGAAATTGGGTGAGTTTCGCGATGGTTGAGCGCGAAACTCAGGGGAGGATTGAAGCAGGGATAAAAGGTCCGGGTTCCGCAAGTCATGCCGCTCAGCGGCCTAGTTAAAAGGAGCTGTTTTTCGCAGCCTAGAGAGAAATTCATGCTTTTTCCTTCATTTTTCAATTGACACCCTAACTTGCGACTGCCAAGTGAATTGACTGTTCAATCGCGAAGCCTCGCGAAGCCTCTGTTTATTTGAGGCCGGCTGTGGCCTCAAGAGGCGCTGCGACGAGCGTTTAAAATGCTTCCTTCGTAAGAGATCCCTCTCTTCTCAATCTGTTCAATCTCTCGAGACGAGGAAGGTCTTCGTACGATGAATCTAACTGCGGGCGACGAAGCTGTCAACTAACGCGATAACCGCTGTGTGCCACATACCCTTGTGTTGTGTGGTTGTGGGTGTTGTGTGTGTGTACAGCTTCCTCTCTCACCGCTTCACTACTATTTATAATATAAAGTTATATAAAATATTAAAAGATCTTTTTTAAATAGTCTAAATAATTAGAATATCTTTAAACAGGCTTTAGTTATAAAGATAATCTATAATAAAATTCTTTATTTTATATAAAGAGATTTAGATAAATTTAATAACTTTTAATAAACTAAACTAATAATACTAATATATATATAATATAAAATAAAGATTAAGATTATAAATAAAAATAATAAAACTATTTTTATATAAGAAGAATTATTTATAAAATTATTTATTAAACTTATTAATAAAAATAAAAAAACTTATAAAGCTAAATAAACTTTATATTATTTATTAATAATTTAATATAATAGAGAAACTAATTTTTTTTTATTAGTTTTATTATAAATAAGAGTATATTCTAAGATCAGATAATATATAATTTAATATATATTTTTTAAGAATATAATTAGTAGTTTATATCTGAACTTTTAATATTATAAAATAAAGTTAAAATTAAATACTTTTAGTCTAGATATAGATATTAATACTTTAAAAACTCTAATAATAGGAGCTATTTATATAGCTAGATATATAAATAGTCTAGCTATAGTTATAGCTCCTAAGAAGAGAAACTTATTATCTAATAATAATAATTATCTTTTCTTATCTTAATTAATTAATTAATTAAATTATAATATTAATTAATTACTTATTTAATTAATTAATTACTAGATACTTTAAATAGCTATAATATCTAATATAAATATTCTAATCTCTTAGAGTTTATTTAATATTACTAATAAAACCTTTAAAATAATAATAATTATTATCTAAGATAATCTAATATAGCTATTTACTAATTATATTTATTATATATCTCTTTAATTAGTTAAAAATCTACTTATAATAATAAAACTACTTTTAATAATATAAGTCTAGTAGTTATATCTACTTAGATTATTACTTTATTATATAGCCTATTACTAATAGTTACTATAAATACTTATAGAGAATTAAGATTAGTTTAAATAAATACTATATCTTAAGAATAACTACTCTCTTATATAAGTTTACTATAATTTAATATATAATTTATAATTTTAGTATATTATATACTATATTAAGTTAATAAGAATAGAGATAGTTTTTAAAAATTAACTATTTAAACTTTATATTATTTTTAGTTATATTTAGATTAGAATATTAATTAGATTAGATTAGGCTTAGTATTTATATATTAGAGTTTATTTTAATTTAATCTAGAATTATATATATTTAGAAATAAAAAAATTAGTTATTTTTAAGATTATAAGTTAATTTATCTCTATAAGTATAATATATATTTACTATTATAGGAAATTTTTATTAGAAATAATATAGATTTAATATTAACTTAATATCTATTTATATATACTTAGTTATACTATATAATAAGAGAAACTAATATAATATATAATATATTTAATTAAATAATTAATTATATTAGCTTTTTATATATTTAAATTTATATTTCTATACTAATAAACTCTAAAAAGTAAAATAATCTCTATCTCTTTATAAATAATTTATATAAAATATATAATATAATTAATACTAATAGATATATATAAGTATAGAAAGTATATAATAATAGAAAATAATTTCTATAAATTTATTTATTTTAATATAGTATTTAGAAAGAAACTTTATATATTTATAATAGCTAAAAGTAACTATTAAGAATATAATATAATATCTAGAGATAGGCTTAATATAAATAAAATAAATAATAATTAATTCTATCTAAATATATATATTATTAATCCTTATAGTTTATAATATCTAGTTTTAAACTATTAGCTTATAACTAGAGATCTAATTATATTATATAAAAACCCTAAAAGTTTTAAATATATATAAAAGATAGGTTTTATAGTTTAAAATATCTATTTCTATTTATATAATAAAAATACTATTAGAAATTATAGTTTAAAAAGTATACTTAATTAATTATTCTATTTAATCTAGGGGATATATTAGAATATAGACTTTATAATTTATAGATTAAAAGCTATAAATATATCTCTTATTTTAAGGAAGTAAATTAGATTATATAACTATACCTGTAACTAGAAATAACCCCCCGGAGCCTCCGGAGGCTGTACAGATCAGTTAATTCAATCAACCTTCCTTACGAGACCCCTGCGAATCCCCTGTAAGCCGGCTGTTGCAGGCTGCATGGTTCAACAGTAGTCATTCCGCAGCCACCAGTTATCTCTTGCCAATTACCCCGCTATACCCAAAACATCGGTCATGTGAACCAACGTCCCCGGATGTGAAGCTACGATTCAAGCTATAAATTCACATCCGCCAGCTTTGTGCTTCCAAGGTACGTAGACGATAGCCCTGGGCATAGCATCCATACGAGTAAGTTGACTTGGCTGTGTATATATCTTGCTGGGCCACGCATTCTTCCAACGACGTGATAATCACACACTTCTCTCATTCCTCATCCTTTCTCCGATTGACTCCAACATGTCGGACCATCGCGTTGTCCCCGGGACAGTTTATCTGGTAGATGTCCAGCACATCTCGCACTCTAAACATACCGACGACGGCGACATCGTGCTCGTTCCCATGCCTACCGATGATCCTGAGGATCCGCTGAACTGGTCGAGGCGCCGCAAATTGCTCTCGGTCACCTGTATGGCCGTCTACATGGTCATGGTTGGCTTATCGTGCTCCTTGGTATATTCCATCATCGTTCCTGTGGCTGAAGATACTGGCCTTTCCGTGGCAGGTAAGTGACTGTGCAGTCACCAATCACCCTAGCATATCTTTAATCCCCTTGTTCAGACCTCAACGCGGGTACCGGCTACAGCTACCTGGCTTTCGGATGGAGCTGTCTGATATGGCAGCCAGCCGCCAAGCAGTTCGGGAAGAGACCTATTTATCTTATCTCACTGCTGCTGACTATCGCCGTTACGATTTCCGTCCCCTACGCACTTAGCCCTGGCGCATGGATGGCTATGAAGATTCTAGGAGGTCTAGCGGGCGGCCCTCTAGAATGTCTGGGAGAGATCTCTATTGCGGACGTGTTCTGTGCGCATGAACGAGGGAAATTTCTGGCTATCTATGCATTTGTACTCTTCGCAGCCGGCTTCCTGGCTCCGATCCTCGCCGGGTTCATCAACGATGGAATGGGCTGGCGCTGGACTCAGGTACGTCGATATAGCGTCTCAGAGAATTTACAGAAGCTGACTACTTGCTAGTACTGGGCAACGATATGGTTAGCCATCGGTTTCATATTTTGCTTCTTCTTCATGGAGGAAACGAACTTCACGCGAACATCAGTACTCGTGAGTGAAGAGACGCAGAATGAAATTAAATCGAAGACAATTGCATCCGACGAGGCGAACCGCATGGACGATACAGGCAAGAACTGTATGGACGACACGAAGGGGGAGAGTGTTCTACCGACCACGCAGAACGATTTCTCTAACGGCATTGTGACTTGGCGTCGAAAGACATATCTCCAGAAGCTCAAAATGTTCGATAATGTGCAGCCAATCCACCATTTCTGGTCAATGGTTTTACGCCCCCTTCGCCTACTGTCTTACCCCGTCATCGTCTACTGTGGCTTCTCGTACGGATGCTCCCTTATCTGGTATTCCGTGCTCAACGGTACAGCATCTGTTGTCTTGAGCTCCCCGCCATATAACTTTAGCGCGTAAGGTGTTGTTTGAAAATTTTCACAAGTCCAAGAAGCTAATCAGAATTAGATCCTACGTCGGACTCAGCTATATTTCCCCCATGATCGGTGTTGGCGTCGGCAGTCTGATTGCTGGCAACTTTGGGGACGTTGTTGTCATCTGGCTCGCTCGCCGTAACAAAGGAATATGGCACTCGGAATATCGGCAGTGGATGAACGTTATTATGGTCGTCCTTCTCCCTGGCTCTCTTCTCCTCTGGGGCCTCGGGGCAGAACATGGAATACACTGGTTTGGTCTGGTCTTTGCTATGGGACTCATCGGGTGTTGTATTGCTATGGGAGCACATCTTTCGCTCTCTTACTGTATTGACACCTACACGGACTTCGGCGCCGACGCAGTGGTTGCTACGATGTGTATCAGGAACACCATGGGCTTCGCGATAGGTTATGGCATCACGCCGTGGACCGAGAACTTGGGATACCAGAACGCCTTCCTGATCGCAGCAGCAGCTGGTCTTCTTCAGGTCCTCACTTTCCTGATCATGGTGAAGTGGGGTCCTCAGATCAGGGAGCGCTCAACTGACCGTTACCGCCGTGACGTGGACAGGGCGATAGAGTTGGGGATTACTCATTGATCTGACATATTACTCCTACCGGTGGGCCTGCGACGATGAACACGGCGGTTTTGTCGACGGAATAGTAATGAAAACTCATGAACTCAGATCGACTCAAGATGCTGCAATCACTTTGCTTAAGTAGTCCTACAAGACTCCGTACCACGTACAATACGATTTGCGAGTAGAAGCCTTTCCACTCACGTATGAGGCGAACGCAACCAACAGGGTCGCCGAAGCAAGGATCTCTACACCAGATATCGAAGTCCACGCCTGCTACCATAGGGCTACGTATTTCCATGGGATCGGTATTCCTTTAGTGAGCTTGAATTCAATGATTGTGTACAAAAGTAGTCGCAGGGGGGTAGTATGGCTGAAGGTCGAGCGCCATGCGAGCTCTCTGCTGCATAGCGATGCTCAGTAGGTATTGTCGCCACTGCACTGACGGCGGACATGCTGTACCTTGTGGCAAGGCAGCGTTGCCCACGAGCTGCGCAAGCCCTTCCCCAGACGAGGCAGGATCCCAGGAGACTTGCTGCATCCGCGACTCGTGTTGCGAGCGGAAGGCCACACTCCCATCGCGTTCCATGACACCAGGGAAGCCGACGCCAGCGTACCTTGGCAGGGCGGAGAAGAACCAACGCCCCGGCTCGAATCTAAGATGCTTGTTAGTGTCGGATACGAGGGTGGTAAGTCAAGATGAATGATGATTGCAAGATGGAGAAGAATAGATCATTGATTGATTCATCTCTGTCCCCTCTTCTTCTTGCTTCTTCGTCCTTATTACGAGGAGAGGCTACGATACTAGACCTGCCGAACCTGCAACAGATCTGTAACGCACCTCTGACTCTTGTGGTGCACTCGTGGGACAATCTGGGTAGAGGCATATGTAACAGCGGGCGCTATTTCCAGGCTGCCCCCTCTTCTATTGAAAACTTATCTAGGCCTTGTTTAACTCGTTAAAGCGTGCTATATTTATAAATAAATCTATAAGAAATAATAAATTTAAATAATTAATATCTAAAAAGAGATTTTAATAGTTCTTATTAATAATAATTATTATATATATAAAAATCTAATTATTTATAATAATTAGATTCTAACTATAGAGAATAATAATATTAGAAATATTTATTATTATTATAAAAAAAAAAAAATTTATAATTAATAGTAATAAGCTTAAAGAGATATTATAATTAATTATAAATAATAAATATTTCTCTTTAAAATCTATAATTAAATTATATATTTAATAAGCTCTTTTTAGAATTTTTAGAGATATTATTATTTTATTTTAACTTAAATAAGTAAAAAAATTAAAAAAAATTAAAAATTAAAAGTTAGATATAAATTAAAACTTAATTAAAAATAAATTATATAGATCTAGTTATATATAATCTAATCTTAGAATATTTCTTATATATAGTAAAAACTTCTAAAAAAAAAATATATATATATATATAAAGCTTAATCTTATTAATTACTAGTATATTAATAATAATCTATCTTATTCCCTTCACTGCTGCTTAGTTCATTACAGGTTCCGATATACCGCTTATCATCGAGGACGACAATCGCAAAGGTTGAGGTGTATATACTCGAACCTAAAGGTCATTTGTAGTAGGTCGAGTTGGGCGGGTTCAGGACCAGATTCAATACGCGTGTAAGCCGCTCCGAGGATGCAAATTTCCACCTTTCTGAAGCTGAGCAGCAATGATAACGTCAGCTTTCATCCATATGCATATTGTGGCGTCGAAGAGGAGAGCTGAGTGTGGGCCAGCTGACGGTCACGCTGGTTGTTGACAGGGACCACTGCCATCAAAGCCCTACAGACGCAGTGGTCCTATGTATTTTCCCCGGAAAGTCGCTCTTCAGTCACTCTTCAGCCTCTCTCGCTTCTCTTGATATGCGATATCATCTCCTTCTTACAGTTTTATTCTCGCATTTTCACTTCATTTCTCTTGCTTCCGCATAACACAATGGTCCGTACTCTCTGCAATGCCTGCACAGAGAATATCTTCCGGGGGGAGAAGAACTGCCAGACACGTGGCAATATGGTCACCAATATGGCACGCCATCTCAACTCTGCGGAAAAGCTGCTGGATGGAGCTGGAGTAGGGTGCATTTTCTGCGTTCAAATCATCCAATATCTTGAGATGGGGCCTGGTGTACCTCACAGTCCGGCGCGTTTCGAAACGCGTCGCGTGTTCTATGAGTACACATACCCAGAGATCATCGAGTTCTTTGTTGAATGGGAGGGAGTTGGGGGGAATAAGTCTAGTGAGCGCGAATACAGAGGCCCTAAATTCGACATGGTGCCTATCACTCTAAGTTTGTTTCCCCGATCCCATGGATAAGCTATTTTAACGTAAGTTGACAATATAGTGCGGGGTATGAGTCTGCAGCAGATGTACCCAGAGATCGCTTCCAGGTCTGACTCAGATGAGACGATGCAACTTATGAAGAGATGGTATCAGAATTGCTTGCATGACCACGGATTGTGCTCACGACGCACAATCGGTGGTGATGAAGTGGAAGACGAGTTTCAGCTCCCGACTAGACTTATCGATATTGGGTCCGCAGGAAGCAAAGAGTTCCGGGTCGTAATGGAGACGGATGCTACAGGCCCAGGGAAAATATCCCATGGCTATGCAACGCTGAGCCACCGTTGGGGCTCGGCGACGTTTTTGCAAATGAACGATAATACCGAGGAAGCTCTCATCGCGGGTCTGCCCATGTCCAAACTCCCGAGCACCTTTCGGGACGCCGTACTTGTGCTCCATCAACTGGGCATCCGGTATCTCTGGATCGACTCGCTGTGCATAAAACAGGACAGTCGTGAAGAATGGTTAAGGGAGGCCCCGAGAATGCAGCAGGTCTATGGAAGCGCTGCAGTGAACATTGTGGCAGCACATGTTGACAATCCTGAGTCTGGTCTATTTCACACTCGCGACCCGAGCTCGATCGAATCGACCATATGCCGAGCCGAATGGGATGACGAACCAACGAGAGACTATCTCATTTGGAACCGGAAAGAATTTCACAACGACTATACATCTGCGCCTCTGACGCAACGAGGCTGGGTGTTTCAGGAACGGCTACTGGCTCCTCGCATCCTCCATTTTGGCAAGTCACAGGTATATTGGCGGTGCTCTGCATTGTTTGCCTCTGAGAGCTGGCCGTATGGTACATCCAACTTCACTCCCTCGTCTTCAGTCTCGCGGAAGGACGCCGACATGATCATGCATGGACTCAGTCTGGACAAATTGAAAAAGACCCCGGGCGGCAGTACTAATGCGACGACTCAAATCTACCATACTGAACTATGGGCGGATCTGGTGGCGAAATACTCCTCATGTAAATTCACCAAGAACGAGGACAAGCTAGTTGCAATGTCGGGGGTCGCCAAAGTGTTCCGTCAATCGCTCAATGAGGGAGACCGGTACCTAGCTGGGCTATGGCGATCTGAATTGCCCAAGCTTCTATGCTGGAGGAGATCCGTCAGGAGGAATGAAAGCGACATAGTAGCGACGCGAACACGACCAAGTGAGTATCGTGCGCCCTCGTGGTCGTGGGCCTCAATAGACGGGCCTATCTCTTATAGCTTCTTACATAGAGGAGCCAATATTGGCGGAAGGTCGAAGGTACTTCTAATGGAGCACTTGGCTGAGATTATAAATGCATTCACAGTGCCATTAGACAAGGATGACACGGCCCAAGTGAGCCATGGGGTTCTAACCATTCGTGGGAGACTCCAACCGTTCCGGCTCCTTTCTGCCCAGGGAGCAAATATCAGGTTTGAGATCGGTGGCGAAGTTCGATTCAGCCCCGACAGCAGGTTCATCGTTGACGCCCTGCTCAACGAAAACGAGCAGCTGGAGGGGATGGAGTTATGGGCCCTATTGGCCCGATGCTATGTTGTGAACGCTGGCTTCGTCGACTTATCTTTCTTGGAATGTATTGTTTTGAGGAGACAGGACGAAACCCAGAACTATCAGCGTGTAGGCATTTTTACTACCTGCTACGGGGAGGTGGACGGATATGAGCCTCTGCACGACCATGTTTTTGGAGTGTATGCTGATGAGATTAGGACCGAGTCTGAGGGAGGGTATGTTTTTCGAGCAGATGAACAAGAATCTGTTACTGTTTCGATTGTATAAAGAGAGGTCTCTTTTTTTCTCGCTTTATGTACAGTCTGTCTCTTCTTTCTTTTCTCCTGTTCAGTCTTTATCCCTCCCGCCTGTTTGAAAATGATGTTGCGCTGAAAACAAAAGCACAAAAACAGGTTTATTGCGTGGTTCCAATTTGCAGCATGATTCCTAGTCCGAGATAGACAAGACCATGCTCTCGATCTGCCTCGCGAAACATCTTAAGATAGTTCTAGTCTGCAAAGTATTATGAGTAAAGGCCTTCCTTGGGTTATATAACAGTTAGATAACTTATACTAAAGAGGGAGTCTAGGGTAAATTAAGGATATAACTAAAAAAAAATATTCCAAATAGGATAATCAGATTATCTTAACACTATATACGGAAGAGAAAGAGAATAGAGTTTAATAACAATAAAGCTGCCAGGGCCCGACAACTCAATACAATAAATACTTAACACTATATATATTACTACTAATATATAAATAGTAAGAAGCTAGTTTAAATAATAATAATAGTAATTATATTAATAACTATCTAAGAGAGTATTCTAACTAATAAAATAAATATATATATATTAGGAACTTTACTCATAAGCTTATAAAGGATTTTACTCTAAATTTTATCTTTTCAAAGTAAAGTTAGTCCCTATTAGTTACTAAGATAGATCTAACTATCTATTTATATATAACTTCCTACAGCCTAACAGAGACCTTTATTCATAACAGTTATAAAAGGTAGAATCTATATTCTTTATTTTATATAGTATCCATCTACTAAAATTAAGGAAGGTTAGTATTTTATACGAAGTTATTCCATTAAGCAGCCGTTTGGCAGACTTTCCGATCACAACCTAACTGGGGTATCGAGGCGAAGCACCGTGGCAGAGTTTTGGCCAAAATAACGTGGTAGTGTGGAGGGCTATGTCGCATTTGCGATGGATAATATAATACTTTGCGTTGAGTCGTATGCAGCGATCAGAGACACGCGTAAAGTATCCTCACTGAAGATCACTGCTGTGCCGCGAATGTGGCGGATCCTGAACAGGCAGTTGATCTGTTGTGGCAAAGGCTATGCAGCAACTGGGTATGCCTCACCGGACTTGGCAGCAGGTCGACCAATGTATTTGAAACCTCTTTTGGTCGCAGCAAAGTCTTGACAAAGTCAACGTTACTACCAAACGACGTCCTAATCTCATCATTTTGACCACAACTCGGACAACCTCGCTATGGAGAAGCTTGAAGTTTTTAGAAGAATGGACATGAATGCTGTGTGCATGTCCTGCCGGAGGCTCTGGGCTGGTATGAGCCAGTTGTCGACTTTTATAATGGGCTTTGATCGGAATTTCAAGCAGATGCAAGACGCGGCCGCAACCGGTTGCCATTGTTGCGCGATTTTTGTTGCCAATGCTGAACTTTTGGAAATGCCGAAATACAAGCGCACCCGGGAACTCATGGATACCGGTATAGCCCGCGTGCTCATGGTTCCTGCTGAGCACTATATTGCCTTAGCTAGTTTATCTGGTTTTCAGATGAACACTCCATTGCGTTTCGTCTTGAAACCAGCTAAATGTAAGTAAAAAGATAAAACCGGCGCTGTCTTATCATGTACTGAATTGTGCACAGGGCTCTCACCAAAACTAACTCACGTTAAACACGAGTCTTCCACTGGCTCTCCAACAAGCTTTGTTCAGGCTCGCGAATGACTTAGAAGCTGTCGAGAAAATCATCCTGCATGCCGCTCGCGGGATCAATATTATCGTCCAACTCGCCTTCTTCGCGTCGACTCTGACTCCCAAGCTCTAACACTAGAGCAAAAGAACTCTTACCCAGCTAGTATCAAGTACGTGACTTTGAGCTATTGCTGGGGCCAAGAAGTGGCACAATGCCTTAAAGTGGACAATGTTGACGACTTTGGGCGGGGGATCCCGTTCAACCAACTCGCCCAAACCTTTCGAGACGCTGTTACCGTTTGCCAGGAGCTTGGATTCGAGTATATTTGGATTGACTGTTTCTGTATTATTCAAGACTGTATAACGACTGAAAAGTCGAGGCGCTGCAGATGCAGCATATTTATGGCAACTCGGCCTTGAACATTGCCGCCACAGACTCCAAAAACTGCCACGGAGGACTGTTCCGGCACAGAGATACCAAGGCTCTTCGACCATTCAACTTTTTTATAGCTGACGTATTTCTCCTCGGGAAAGAACTAAATGTAGATCCTGCTCGAGAATCTGGTCAACATGAAGAATTCTTCAAAAATAAAAATCCGTCCCCGAAAGAGCTAAATGGACAAGAACGGGACCAAGAAAATGCTGAGGAGTTGTTGGAAGTCTTACAAAAAGATGACAAAGTTTGCGCAACCATAAGCCTCTCCGATATGAGCCTTTGCTGGGACCGTTTTGAACAGGCACCTCTCAACCGCCGCTCTTGGGTCTTTCAGGAACGCCTTCTGAGCCCTCGCGTCCTTCACTTCGACAAGGATCAGCTCGTTTGGGAGTGCCATTCTCTGACAGCGTGCGAACGTTTTCCTGGCCTACAAGGCATTGATGACCTGGTCCCGGAGAACAAGCGTATCAGAGCATCCTTGAAAAAGTTGGAAAGCATGAAAAAAGTAGACCGCACTATGGGGCGTGAGTTCTACGATATATGGAGACCACTCATCAAGTCTTACACTGCTACTGGGCTAACAAACCTGACGGATCGACTGATTGCAATCGAGGGGATTGGGCAATGGCTCAGCGAGATTTTTGGATGCTCGTATGTGGCAGGTCTTTTCTCAAGAAACATGGAGAGTCAATTGGCATGGAAACCAGGCGAGGCGCAATGGGAAGAGGTAGGCACGAAGATGCAACAGCCAAGGATCACAATCGCCTCCTCTTGGTCATGGGCCTGCTATCTCGGAGAAGTCGACATGCTATCTCGGAGAAGTCGACATGCTCTCCCAGTGGAAGCCTGTGGACGGTGATAGCAGCAGCGCTCGTCACCTGAAAGATGACGAGCTGAACGAAATTATCTTGTGCAAAGTGACCAACAAGGAGCAATTAGCGACGAGCTAGGATGCCTCAGCTAAGTTCGAAGAACTGTCTCTCAAGGTCCAATGTTTCATGGTCAAATTACGACTTATTGACTTTTCTGACGTCAAGGCATGGCCGAGGGGTCGGCAAGAGCTGGGTTTATGGTCTGAGGAGGTAGGGAAACCAGTCTACAGTTATGAATCGTTGCCCTTTGACGAAGACCGCTCCTTGGATGATCTCTGGCCATTGGTTGATTGGGGGGGAAACGCAGAAAACCTACGATTTAGACTCTGGGACGGAACTCCAGGTCAGGAAGTAATTGTATCTCCCATCACCACAACCCAGGAAGATTCATTCAAGGCAAGACTGAGCTTTGACAGTTGGAAAGACTTCCGAAAGAGACGGTCTCTCTATCTTTTGCCCTCTCACGAAGTCACCAGCTACGAACCTCAGGATATCTGGGAAAAGTCAAAATATCGCATGATCCAAGGCCTGGTTCTCGAGAGACTGGAGGAGGAGGGGAATCGGTTTATACGTATCAGCATGTTCCGTCTCGATGACTTTGAACGGCAGAGATTCTGGCGAGCAGCGATTGAAACAGACGTCCCCGAATTAACGAAGCATTTGTCAAAGGTGAGCACTTGGCCAGACCTTAGCTGGAAATTCAACCGTGGAAAGCCTTTCAAGTACGACGAAAGGGATAATATGCCGCAGTATCAGATAGCCATCGTGTAGACCCACTGTAGCAGTAGTGTATAAGGAGGGCAATGCCCCGGCTACTGATAAACTGCAACAAGAAATAATATACTCCATTCACCTATAACTCTACTACTACTACTAATACTATGGAACCTCATGCTAACCCCTACGGACCCCTAATCCTATTTAATAATCCCTACCTGTCTCTTTAACCCTCTACCCTCTTATACTTACCCTCCTACCCTGGAGCATATGCCCTGCACCTGTGTATATACTATTAGCAAGGAAACCTACTGCAGTCCTTATCTGGCACAACGCAGGTAGCATAGCGAGCATGGTGGTGGCCGCAGAGCAACATTGACATGTAGCCGGCTTGGCTGTCATTGGAGCTGGACGCGCAAGAGGAAATCAGCTTGCCGCTAGTGCCAGGATAGATCTAGTGAAGTCAACCATCGAGTCGCTTGTGGTATTGGATCACGGGCATTGCTGGAGAGTTACGGGATACCAGTCATTGTTGAGAATCCTGCTGTAGGGGAGAACCTCCAGGACCACAGCCTCGCCTGCCAGTCCTTTGAGGTTGATCCTGGCACCCCCTCAAACGATGTAATCCGCGACCCAAAATTGCTCCAGGACCTAATCGCTCTATACCAGGATAATCACCAAGGCCCGTTGGGCGGCAGTAATACTTGCGTTGCATATGTACCTCTGGCTGATCATACTCAGCTGAGGCTAGGGAGGAAATTTTAGCAGCAAACCAGCAACATATCAAATCTGCAGAAGACAAAATAATCGCCGACATGATTCAGGCTGGAGACGAGCCGATTGTCGAATACGTGCTATTCCATGGTCAAACAAACACGGTCATTTACGAGCCCAACAGTTTGATCGACTACCTTGCGCCTGTACGGCCTGAAAATTACGTTACAGTTATGACAATGTTAAACCATCCCCTCTCGAGAGGAAACGTACATATTTCAAGCCCGGACATTCATCAACAGCCGACTTGGGATCCGAAATTTGGCTCAAACCCATTGTATACGGAAGTAACGGCGCGTCTCGTCCAATTCATCGACCGGATGCCAGCACAACTCCCTTGGCGCAAAAGTTGAAAGCAGGAGGCGCTCGGGTCCCCGATGTCAAGGCTGACAGCTTGGAAAATGCGATAGACGTTGTGCGCCAGAGTGAGATTGGCGTGTTTCATCCCTGCGGGAGCTGTGGCATGAGACCCAAGGACAGAGGCGGCGTTGTTGACACCAATCTACGCGTGTATGGTGTCAGAGGGCTGAGGGTTGTTGATGCTAGCATTTTCCCTCTTGTGCCTGTTGGAAACATCCAAAGTGCGGTTTACGCTGTTGCGGAGAAGGCAGCCGACATCATCAAGGCTGAACGCAGACAGTGAGCTCCTCGGAGAAATGCTGCCCGCCAGGAGACCAAGACACACCGGATTGGGAGGAGCTCCACAGCTCTGTTGACCCGAGATAGGTAAAAAAGCACTTGAACGGAAATCTACTGATCCAGTTCGTTCCCCTTGAAAGCCATGGAGAACAGTTACTCGATGTCAGTGGGTTGGCCTGGATTCAATTACAAGGGCCATCACGTACCACTGCTCATATTAAAAGTCTTGTACAAAATTCAAGGAAAGCTTCCGGACCGAGGTAGATTTGGAGCTGAATTAGGCGGGCAGCTGTAAGATTAGCTCTCTGGTGGTGTTACCGGAAACATCATTGGCGTCAATGACGACGTCATGATTCGATGCCCCTGATTGGCCAATTCAACCGAAGCCAGATCGCGATGAGAGATTCTCGGCGTCATCATTACGAAATTGGAAGTGGTTTGTTTCTATAACATATTAATTGTCCCTTGGGAACCTTTTCTCTTTCTTTGTACATACATGTCCAGCTGGTAGATAGCTCCAACCCGACATCTGTTCATCTGTTCATCTCACTCATTATTCACAATGATTCCAAGACAAACCGCTCGCTCAGCAGTTTCCAGGGCGGGGCGCTTTGCCCCAGCTCCTCGCCGTAGCCAGATCCGCTTCCAGTCTTCCTCCGCATCCTCAACATCCTCCACGCCCTCAGCGGGTGGCACTCCATGGGCAGCCGGTGTTCTCGGTGGCGTTGTCGGTGCAAGTCTCTTCTACGGTGTCTACTCTTTTACACCGTCTGGTCGAACTGCATCCAGTTTGAACAAGGCCGTCATCGAAGCGGAGAAAAAATACCAGATTGCCGCGAAGAAGCTCCAGCAAAAGACCCCGTCTGCAGACGAAGCAATCGACTCGATCAAGCAGGTGGCATATTCCTACGTTGGCTGGGTCCCCGGAGGGCGATCTTACGTCGACGCCGCATTCAAGGACTGGGACAAGGTGCGCGAGAATCACAAAGATGAGGCCGACAAAATCATCACCGATGCGTACAAGCAATTCCAGGACGTGTCCAAGTCTGGACTGAGCCTGGTCACTGCCACACGCGCCTATGAGATTCTTGCCGACCTGACTAAGAAAATTGCCAACCTCACAGGCGATGCCATCTCGGACATCCTCGACAATCATCCCGAGGTCAAGAAGAAGTTTGGAGGAAACGTTGATCAGCTGAAGCAACTAAGCGAGAAATACGGACCGGAGGCCAAAAAGCAGGTCGACGAGACTTGGAAGCAGGTCAAGGATATCTTCGCCAATGGATTCAGTGAAGAGAACATCACCAAGGCACGCAAGCTAATCGAAGAAAAGCTGCAAGAAGTCCGCAAGCTTGGTGACCAGGCATGGAACAAGGCCCTTGAAGAGGCTAAGCCATATCTTGACAAGAACAGCAAGGTGAAGGAATTGGTGGAGAAGAATGCCGACGCCCTAAAGCAAGGCGACGTCAAGAAGCTTTTCGAAAAGGCCAAGTCTGCAGTGGATTCAGGAAACTTATCTGATCTCGAGGGCTACGTGAAAGACTTGACGAAACAGGCTCGATCATCTGCCGAGTCGCTGACAAGTGGCTGGGGCTCACTGGATCAATACTCGAAGCTACTGCCCAATGGCGAAGAGGTCATATCCAAACTGAAAGACCTAAGTCAGGTTGCTGAGAAGCACCGAGAGGAAGGCGAGAAGCTTCTACAGGAGACTGTGGAGGAACTGAAACAAGTTCTTGAGAAGAAATCCAAAAAGGCTCAAGAAATTGCCGCCCAGGCTAAGAAGGAAGTTAAATAGGTATGGCATACATTGCATGTATCATCAACATTATTTGGAATTGAAACATTAGCATAATAAATTCAAACATTACAACGCACGGTGGTGCTCATCAAGCTTCATTATTAGGCTCAGTCCCACGCCTATGATCACTTTTACAGAATTTTTTCAGCTCCAAAGTCCTTCAGCCAGTTTAAGATATTGCTTTGAGGACCATATCCAGTTTCGCAAATCATACGAACACCGCAAGGGGGCGAGAAAACACTATGTTCAAGCCTGAGCGCCGCTTGACCGCTGGACGAAGGGCGATTATTTGCATTCGGCCACGAGTAGACGTGATACTAGAGCTGTGCTATGCCCCGGGTAATATCTGGTAGAGTCTACTGTTCTAGTGATTGGGGTAACCTTTTTCCTTAAACTTGCGTACGTGTGCCTGTTGAGATTTTACCTACGGCGGATACGCGATCATCACCCGCAAGAGTAATCGGGAGCCCGAGTGTCAACCGTTAGATGTCCGGGTAGGAGCTAACTATCTCTATTGGAGAGGGTAAGTAGCATGGGGATAATCAGATGCTTATGGGTAGTAAATCGGATACCCGCTACGGCTGACGATTACCATTTAGTGCCATTCAGCACCTGTTTACACACCCTTAGGTGAGATCATCGAGACACCTACAGTACAAAGAGAATGAGTATGGGGATTGAACTGATTATGAATAAACCCTGAGCACAGAGAAATCGCGTCCCAAGGATTGGCGAGCCAGAATTTATATCAACACCATTTCCATATGCATAAATTCTAGACTGATGTCGACCGATGGCAGTTACCATGTCTGGGAACATCTACGTGCCCAAATTCTGGACGTATGTATCTTACTCAGCGGCTTCTTTGTTCGTAATCGGGGCCATCTTATTAGTCGCTAGCTCGGGCACCTGTTTTCAGCTGAACGTTGTTGCATCTGTTGGAGCAAAGCTTATATTCAAGTACACCCGCCCCCTCATCTGCCCAAACTCTCCCCAGTCTTACCATCAACCACCAACATCTAAAGATGACCTCTACACTTCAAATGGACCTGTACCGCACTGGGGCTGGGCTGTTCCTCTTCTGCTGCGTGTGGGGATGCTTCATTCCCACGACGACATACAAGCGGCTCGGTTTGATGGCTCATTCACAAGCAGCTTCAATGGGCACAATGGCAATCGCTGCGGGAGTTCTTGTCCAACATCTAAGCACGCCGCTACAAGAATGGGAGGCCCGCATTATCTATTGGGGGGTTATGGGTGTCATGGCCGATGATCTTCACACAGATCGCGGCAGCCTACTGGGGTGCCAACAAGATGCTTCCTATTGTTAGTTCCAATTCACCTCCCTGACCCAGCTGAGTGAACACGCTGACAATTTGCCAAAGGCTGGGGAAGCGGCCCCTGGAGCGTCCCCGTGGAAGGAAAACGTCGTTGCAGCCGCTCACATTGCAGCGGTACTCGGTAACATCCCCGCATGAGCGATAATTTGCTGGAGGCTCTAGTTGTATCAGATTTTGTGTGCCCGATTCTGAGATGCTTTCGAAAATCAAAAGAAATAGCAGAGATAATATTCGTCAATCATCACATCTGGCTTTTGTCGTCATGAATAGTGTATTTATCTTCGCTCTGTATATTTACCTCGTCATACACCTTCACTTACTCAGTTGACATCAATCGAGCAACCAACCATCGGTCCTTCGCTAGCGAACGGCTAAGGATGCCTCCAATTCCGAGGCAATCCTTCTACCGGAACATTCCTAAGAGTTAGAGCTTGAAATCAGCACCAAGAACTTGCACGACGATGAGATATCGTCCTCGGGAGGCACATTGCGGAAATCTTGTTAGTATTGTCACTGTTGGCAGGTAAGCTCCTTTCTCTACCGTCCAATTTATCAGGCTCCCTCTTCTTCTTGTAGCTGGTTGGTAAAGGATGAAGTTGGCATGATTTTGACCATCTCGCTACAAAATATGGAGGGAGAACCATCAAGATCACAAGAGACAACGAAAAACAACATACAGGCGATCAAGCAGAAAGGGTTGGAGAGTCGGGCCTTTGAGGCTACGAGACCAAGCCCAGACTGTCGGGGGCGCAAATTTAAAAACACGGGGCACTAGACACCAGTTTACATGCATCTTCATTCATTTAGGATGCTTTATCCCACGGTGACATTCATCCCGCACTAGCACCAGCCCTCGTTTCCGTGATACACATCCCGCGGAATCATGCTTATCCCACTTCCATTTATCCCACTTGCCCCGTGGGGCCCTGCCCGAAACCCGCCCTGACGAAGAGGATGCCGGAAGTGCCGCCATAACTAGGGATCAGCCAAAGAACCATAGAGTGAAAGGTCCTAGTTAGATAGATTCCAAAGGGATTACAAATTGGATTCGCATATTGATGCCGGAACTAAAAGTATAGATGACGTATCCCACTTCCTAATCACCGAATGCAAGGGCCCTCGGCCGTGTTGTGAATAAGTATGACCAAGAAATTGTAGGTCATAATTCTTTCTTTATAATCTATTGTGGGATAAACTTCTCGAGAGTTCTTCTCATACATATATATCACAGGAAGCTGGTCGTTGTCCAAACATCTCTGCATCAAGCTCAACATTGACACAACAACCAAGAATTAGAATCTTCTCAACGTCTTTAGACCCCAACGTCTTCAATCAAAATGATCGGAAAACTTACCCTCCTGTTGGCCGCTGCAAGTCAGCTGGTTCATGGCGCATTCCCTCTCGTCGATAGAGCCACTGGGAAAATCGAGAAAGCACCTTATTGCCCTGCACGACCTGCCTCCCCCGAATTCCAGCGCGCTGCCTTCACTGAATTTCTTCACCAATTCTTTGAGCAACATCTGGTCAATGAGTCGCTCACAAACTTCGCCAGCGACGAGTACATCCAGCACAATCCAGGTGTGCTAAGCGGCCGCCAGCCCAGCATTGATGCTCTCGGCGCCGGTGGCCCTTATGACTTCAGCAACGGCAACGTGACCATTATGCACTACCTCTTCGACAGCCCCTTCGGCACGGTCCACTACAGAGTTGATCTTCCAGGCCAGGAGCCTACCGCCATCACCGACATCTGGAGGTTTAATGGCACATGCATTGAGGAACACTGGGACGTGATCCAGACTCTGCC
Organism: Clonostachys rosea; assembly: GCA_026958235.1. Taxonomy (NCBI): domain Eukaryota; kingdom Fungi; phylum Ascomycota; class Sordariomycetes; order Hypocreales; family Bionectriaceae; genus Clonostachys; species Clonostachys rosea. The sequence goes on from CP110206.1 coordinate 848,037, forward strand.
CAAGAACGCTACCAACCCGCTTGCTCTCTTCTAGGTTTATCTATAACCTCTGACTCGCTCTCTGACGGACAATTATACTTAGGGGATATTGTGATATACGAAGCTATTTTGGTGGCTGGATGAGAAATTCTCGCAGGGGTCATTTATTTGTACACAGAGAAATAGCCTTGCTTACTAGTTACGAATGTGATTCCTGCTATCAGCATTTGGTCTTTCCAAAAATCACTAAAACACGTATTTTCCTTTCCTGCACTCTAAGGGGGTGAGAGACAGACTATCACGAGCAGACAACAACTCTACTGAAACTACATGTCGAAGTGTTCATCAGTCTCGAGGCTAACTAGCTAATTCATCTGAAAAGAATAGAGGGGGCTCCTGAAAATCTGACACTAATGACTCAGGTTTCGTTCAAAACTCGTTCCTCCCCTGGTCTTGTTCATAGTACTACACAAAATCAGAAGGGTGTTCCGCCCTGCTCAACTGTATGTGATCCTGCGATGCGACTTTATGTCGGATCTTCTGAGCAAAAATAACCATATAGCAGGTTTATAAGATGAGAGAGGTCATGGTGTTTTCATAGCTATCCTATGTAGGAAGGGAAGGGAAGGGGCTGCATCTATGGGCATCATCAGCCGTTATGTTATTGTTACTTACCCCGCGCAGGTAGGGCATTGCCTTGGCCATCGGCACTTTTGTCCGATCAACAATTGAGGACTGCGGCCATTGGAGCCCGAAGCGTGATTTCTCTACCACAAGCTAGTGCTTTACGGGTGGGGAGATAACAACTTCGGGCTGACACTGCATAATATCTGTGGAGACGCAGAGATAAAGCTCCTTGGACCGGATGGTTAACTCATGATGTACCTATTTTCCCCCATGAATAATAAAGCTAGGTCCTGTCTGACCTCCCCGCATCTCACCCACCCATATTTTGGCTTCATCCCAGCATCTAAGATACTCCATTTGTCCGCTATGATGCCTTTGTCACAGTTGCATCCCTTCGATCCCTTAACACCGGAGGATATCACATTATGTGCCAATATTCTCAGAAACGCTATTCCCGGCGTTACGTTGCGCTTCAAGCGCATCGATGTGCTAGAGCCAGTCAAAGGCGAGACTGTGGCCTATTTAGAAGCAGAGCGAAGTGGTAACGCCCTTCCTCCAAAGCCTGCCCGACTTCTATTTTCCTACTTTCATCGTATGGATACGGGCGTATTTCACAAGGCAGTCGTGAATGTCAACGGACAGATTGTGTACATCAAGGAACTGCCCAAGGACATCCAGGTATGAGTGTATCCACGCGATGCAACCTCCCATGTTCCTAGGCGTATTGCCTCCCTGCTAACCGAATCAGGGGCCTGCCGATATTGATGAGTTGATTGAGGTCGAGGAGGCATGCATGAAGCACCCGGCTGTCCTAGCTGAGATTGAGAAGATGCAACTTCCCCCAGGCTATAAAGTCTGCAATGACCCGTGGATTTATGGCACAGACAACGATAACGAGACACGCCGCCTGGCGCAATGTTATATGTACATCATTGAGGTCGACCACCCAGAATCCAACCACTATTCGCTCCCATGTACCTTTTCTCCCGTCTTCGACCAGATCACCAAGGAGCTAGTTCGCATGGACTATCTGCCAACAGGGGCCGACGGTCAAGTCCAGTCCACGCAGCCATGGAAACAGGTGAAGGGTGTGCAATACGCCCATGATCTACTCGATGAACCCATCCGCACTGGTTTGAAACCTTACGTTGTTCAACAGCCCGAGGGGCCATCCTTTACCATCAACGGAAGGGAGGTCCATTGGCAGAAGTGGAAGTTCCGTGTGGGCTTCAATAATCGAGATGGCCTTGTTCTGTATAACGTCACATTCGACGGCCGCCAGACATTTTATCGACTTTCCATGTGCGAGATGACAGTCCCATATGGGGGTATGCACAACCAAATTCCTCAAGTACCTATCAACTCAAGGGCAGTACATCCAGCTAACCTTTTCCAGATCCCCGAAAGCCATTCCACAGGAAGCAGGCATTTGATGCTGGAGACGTTGGGTTCGGCATAACCGCTAATTCACTCGCTCTCGGTTGCGATTGTTTAGGTCACATTGCCTACTTCGATGGATATCGCACCGACTCTAAAGGAAGCCCTGTTCTTCTGGAGAGCGTCATCTGCATGCATGAGCAGGATAACGGTCTGCAACACAAGCATACAAATTACCGCAATAATGTAGCCACTGTGGTGCGGAACAGGGAGCTTGTCGTGCAGATGATATGCACTGTCTCCAACTATGAGTACGTCCTGGCATGGGTGTTCGACCAGGCGGGCAATATCGAGCATGAAGTGCGCGCCACTGGCATCCTATCCACGATGCCTATTGATAACCACGATGGAGTGAAGGTCCCATGGGGTACCAACGTCGGGCCGGGCGTCATGGCTGCTAATCATCAGCACCTATTCTCTCTGCGGATTGACCCGGCAGTAGACGGACACAACAACACAGTGTTCTACGAAGATAGCGTTGCACTCCCCGTGGATGCAGAGCTCAACCCCTTTGGGGTGGGGTACGTCTCACGTCCGACCGTCCTTTCCAAGGCTGGCTATGCAGACCTGAGCGTACAGAATGGTCGTGTCTTCAAGATCCGCAATGACAGCAGCATCAACCCAATCTCTCTCAAGCCAGTAGCATACAAGCTTCACGCGGCCCCCAGTCAAATGCTCCTCATGGACCCAAGCTCCTTCTCAAGCAAGCGAGCTGCCTTTGCCCGGCACGCTATCTGGGTGACCCGGTACCAGGACGACGAGCTTTACGCCGCAGGAGAGTTCACCAACCAGAGTCGTGCTGATACGGGTCTCTCTGTGTGGGCGGCTCGGGATGATAACACTGAAAATACAGATGTGGTGCTGTGGCATACTTTCGGGCTGACCCATAATCCACGGCCGGAAGATTTCCCCGTCATGCCGTGCGAGAGGATTAGTGTGATGCTCAAGCCAGACGGCTTCTTTACCAAGAATCCGGCGCTTGACGTTCCGGCTAGTACTCAGAAGTTCAACCGATCTACGCTGCATGAAGAGAAGCAGACGGAGCCTTGCTGTACGCCTAAGCTTTGAAGGGTGTTGTCAGTGATATTGTTTGTTTCGTTTCCAAGTTATCAGTCATTAACGGTTAGATGTATATCTCAAATTTACTGAAGAAAATATAGGAGAGTAGTTTGACTCATTTCATTATGTCTCTTGAATGGTTTGATCTCCTATGCCCGAGGCCAATGAGAGCAACAGCGCATGATGCTCACGTAGTATTTTTTATTACTCCAACGGGCTACCTAGAGAATTGAACCAGAACTAGTATATGCAAATGGCTTAAAGCTTTTTGAAGTCTGTGGGCTACTTTCGTATGTGGATGACTTAGATGCAGTGAGTGAGGGAAAAGCAATATCCCGCTATTCAAGAACGTATTCCTCTGGAGAAAAACGAGGATGATCTTTTCCGGGATAGTGGCGGCTATGACAATACTTCGGCAGTCGTGGGTTCGACAGTCGGTGTACTTGCTTAGATTGTATCAAAGGCAAAGTCTCAAAACTAACACGACGGGGTATCCTAAACCAACGTCAACGACGTCGTCTGCCTTGAGATCTCTTGTAAAAGAAAGCAGCTTCTTCAGAGCGTCATTATCATTGAGGCACTCATGGCCAGTGCAGCCTATGCTAACTGGCTAGCAATCCCAATCATGAGCACATATTGCAGCAAGCCAACTGCTATCCCCAAAGGAGCAATGGCACTAATAAAGAAGCTCTACCATTTGCCGAGTCCATCATGAAGATTAAACCGGGTCTGTTTTAGCCAACCGCTCAGTCCGTCAGTAGGCCCAAGAAGGATTTAGCTAGCAACGCAAAAGTGGATGCTAATTACACCGACTTGTTCACAGTCAGTCAAACATCACCAAACCATTACTTGTCTGCCGCCAACTAATGAGTAGCTTCTGGGACGGTGGTTCGATCAAAAATGGCCCAGCCTATCCGAGAACAGCTCTAAAAACTTGACTTACATCATTCAAGGCGACAGTAATTAAACTGTTGAGATTTGATTTGGGCGCCATTCGCGGCATCTCCGACCCACAGCCGAAAGGATGTTTAACTATATCAGGAAATTTGTTCATGAACCATTGCAAGGGCTCAGGGCCGGGGGCCATAGCGTGCTCGCTTCTCAGCTGGTCAAGCCTGCTCTCCAGCCCCCCTTTTCTCGAGCTAGCAAGTTTTCATATGATGTATATTAGCTCTTCTCGGCAGACCCAGGGTTTCTCCCCTCCTCGGTGTCAGTTTTGTGCTTTGTGTTGTTTGTTTGGTTTGCGTTGATACAAGTCGACCGTCTCGACTTGTCAGCTAAGTCTCCTCGTATGGATGAACGCGCGCCCCTGCTTCAGTTCCCAGGAGCTGGCTCCATCTCCGGCGACAATTGTGACCATCACAAACAGTTCTGCCAGCTCGTTGGTGTCCGTCCAGTCGATCACCCACACGACGAGCCGCACAAACCTCGGCCTCAGTCGCTCTATGGCCGCGCTCTCCATCGCCGGAGCGCCCAGAACTGCACCTACATGTTTACCGCCACCTTGATCAACACCCTGCTGCTCACTCAGGTGGTTCTCGGCGCCGCCTTGACTGGATTGGGAGCCAGCAACAGCAGTAGAATCCTCATTACCGTATTTGGTGCGCTCAACACAATCATCGCCGGCGTCGTTGCATTCCTCAAGTCCAGAGGGCAGCCTATGCGTGCTCGCATGTTCCGCGATGATCTGTCCCGCGTAGTTGACGAGATAGAGAACTCGGCTGTCATGTGGTACGGTATCAGCGGCGCCGCGCACGGGTATGATGCGATTGATACCGATGAGCAGGTCACAGTGCGCAGCGAGGTAGCCCGCCTCACCCGCCTATACGACAGGGCCGTCAAAACGAATACCATGAACGATCCGGACATGTACTCGGCAGGTGGTATGGACCAGTACTCTGCCGGTCTCAGAAAGAACCCGACACAGGCCCAGCCTGGTCCCAACTTCATCGCCGCCGTCGTCCCTACAGAATCCAGCCCTGCTCCTCTCCCTCCTCCGCCTGCACCAGCACCAGCCCCGGCCGCCGACCCGGACGCCAGTCCCGCGAGCAAAGCACCCGAGCCAGCCAAACCCAAGGAAGGAAGCAAGCCGCCCTCGACCACCGAGTCTTCAGAAAACAGCAACAAAGCCAGCACCCCTCCCCCGGCCGAACCCTCAGCACCCGAACCAACAACCGAAGATAAGGGGAAAGAGGCAGCCATCACCAGCTTGTCCGCTTCAGCCGCTCCACCTCCAACGCCCTCCCCAGCACCGCACACACCTGTGGATGATCCCGACGCAAGCCCCGCGAGCTTCGGGCATCTACCAAAAAGGGAAGAGACCAACAAGACTCTCGTCGATTAGACAAGTCTTGAAGCATCCTCGAAATGGCCCCTTTGCCACGAACAGACATACCAATTTGACAAGACTTGATGTGGTTACCCATTATTTTTTTTTATCTTGAAAGCGTCAAGCCATCATGACTTTATGAATTAATGCATACTGGTTTCAAGTTCTTGCCGTTAAGATAAAGCTGTCCTCACGCTGAAATTGAATACCCAGATATCGTTCTCTAATGATTGTTAATTCCTTGATCTGCACTTCGTTCCGTGTGACTGAGTCATGGGACACTTTTCAGTGGTAGCGTCGAATGTCGAGTCATTGACACACCAAAACAATGCACTCCGTAGTACGCAAGCATCGATTCTCTTCTCAAAGGCGATACCTTCTTTGATAGTGTCGAAGTCAAAATATTTTGGCGCAATCGCCTCCGTTTCGACTCTAGTGATGTTCATCACCAACAACCTAGGTTCATGCGCCTGGCAACCGAACCGAAAGGTGAGAAGAGGAACGTCACTATGTCTTCGAAACTGCAGTTCTAAGTTACCCAATTGTTTTCTTAACCATGCCTAAAAAGGAGCTCAGTTCCAATCCTCGCTCGGATAATGGTAATTCTGAATGCGATGGATGTCTGCAGTTACTCCGATAGGCCTTGTCATTGGGCACACTGCACGTGAAGAGTGGGTCATAGTTTACTTCCATATTGGCTACCCTATACCTCGCTGTTGGTGCAGAAAACTGGAGGGCAGAGTGAGGCCGTCGCCGACCATGCCACCAACACATGAATTCTTTTCACTTGGGTGTTTACCTCTGTGTTTCATCTCAAAACCCATTTCCCACAAAGTCATCATGGATGTATCAGCTGGGGTGGCCAGCTCCAAAAGGTCTGCAGCTCCGTACATCGTCGAGCCTCTCTCGGCCCACACGCACAGTTTGATCTTACTCCATGGCCTGGGGTCCAACGGAAAAGAATTCGGCTCTGAACTACTCAAGACGGGCCTCAGCTTTGACGGCCATAGCTTACCGCAACTACTTCCGGGCGCGCGATTCATCTTCCCAACGGCAAAGCGACGTCGCTCAAGCGCCTTCAGACGTTCTAAATTGACGCAATGGTTCGACATTGCGTCTTTGGATGATCCATCCTATAGGCAGTACACCCAACTTGAGGGTCTCGAGGAGTCGCTTCACGAGGTGCTTGAGCTGCTTAGTGTAGAGGTGAGCAAGGTCTCGGCGCAGAATGTTCTTCTCGGAGGCCTCAGCCAAGGCATGGCAATGTCTGCCATTTGCTTGCTTTATCTGGAATTTCCTTTGGGAGGGTTCATTGGCATGAGTGGATGGTTGCCTTACAGCAAAGACCTGCAAGAAGTCTTGGATGATGACGCTGAAAATAATCCGTTTGGTGACGAGGACCCTTTCGATGTCCCTGATAGCAGAGAATCGGAAGAGCAAGAACCAATCCACAAAGCGGTGGATTTTATTCGGGATCTGCTTGGAGGTGACCGCCGGGCTCTGTCGCGGAATGCGCTGGCAACGCCGGGTTTTATTGGGCATGGCATGGTAGATGAGAAGATTGTCCCCGACTTGGGAGAGAACGCATGTAATACCTTGCGAGAAATTGGATTTAAGGTCTTGTGGAGGACTTATCAGGACCTGGGACATTGGTACAAGATTCCTGAAGAGATAGATGACATTCTGGCTTTCATGCGCACCGAGATGAAGTGGCCAGTAGGGAACAATTAATCACTACAATCGGGATTAAGATCTGGTGATGATGATGGGTCATCCATAAACATCACTATTGCTACTCCGGTTGAACATAAAGTTCCGTGAACTGGCTGGGATTTAAGCTTGCATCAGGAGAGTAACGAAGACGTGAATGAGTGAGATGTAAATTGACAATGACTCTATTCTCTTTATTCATAAGTTTCTATTTTTTACAGATTCGTTAAAGTCTTTTTTAGCTCAACCGATCCTTGCGAGCTAGTGTTTTATTGCCATGTGTTTTATAGACGGCAGATACTTCTCCTCTTTATATCCCTGGTAGGGGAACCTTCTGACCTATGCTAGCCTTGAGGCTAATATTTGGCTCTATTTATGCTCCTTTGTCGCACGTGTCTTCCCAGACATCAACCTTGCAGCGAGGGGAACGGGCCAGGCAAGCTGATCCGAGGGATCTTTCAGAACCAGCTCGCCCGACGTGATGAGATCCACTGTCGCGACAGCAACATATCCCCCGATAGCTGTCAAGACATGCCACCTGAAGGTGTCACATATTGTTAGTCTATGTTTGCTTCATGAAAGATAGGAGAAGGCATACCATCCGTGTAATTCCAAGAGGAATGCCAAGGGCAACCCGACGGAGCGGCGCGTATCGATCAGTACGTTGCAAACATACTGATCGACAAGCCATACGGAATAGCCGGCGGCAAAGCAGACTGTGATTGCATATTAGTATATCTTCTCCATTACTAGCTAAAGGGGGGACGTACCGAGTCCAAATGTCGAAATGTTTTGGATGGACTTTCTGACTTTTGGATCAGGGCACTGCTGAGGGATGATACGCCTTGTCCGCGTCACAATTACGTAGATGGCCAGCGCAAAAGTCGTCGCGTGGAGAAGAAATTCGTCCATGACCATGTGAGTGACCATGACGACGGTGAAGAGAGTGGTGAGAATGGCGCCCACCAATCTCGTCTTTTCGGGGGTGGCGTTGAAAGTAAGGAGGCGATGTACCAGCGGTGTGGTGAGAAGATGCATAGACAACTCATCGGCTAAGGGACACGGGTGTTAGTATGAAATGAACGAATTGTAGGGCAGGCAGGTAGTGAAATCTGTTAGTGAGATGTTGGGAGAGTCGAGCACATACACATCTGCGTGTGGTATTTCAGGGTCATGTGATACCCCCCAGAGCATACGCCTATACCGATCAAGCCATAGTATAAAAGCACAGGGGACCTCGCATTTTTCCTCTGGCGGGTATAGAAAAGGCCATAGCAGCCATATAGGACTGCCGTTTTGTTAGCTTTTGCTCGTGAGGATTCTTTTAGGGTGGACTGACTGAATGTAATGCTACTTAGTGTGTTGATGAACTCGGCAATATACCGCGTGATGGCGTAGTCCTAATTATTATTGACGAATGATTAGTTTGTGGATGGGAAAGAGGTGACCCAAGGGATGAGTCAGCGAAGCATACTTCTTCACAAAAGCTGGAGGGGAGATCACATTAGCATGTCGACTCAGCTATGGAATGGCAAACTGGGTGGACCAACTTGAGATACGAGGTTTGGGCACCCCAAAATGGCGCGTGTGCGTGCGATGACGTATCCATTTCTGCTTCTCTCCCACCAGCTCGGAGACTCCCAGCCACCCGCAGACGGCCCTACGGTGCAGGAAATTCAATCGGCGTCGCTCTCTGCGTGCTCTCTGGTATGCTCTCTGGTGTGTAGGTAGTATCGAGGTGGGTAGCGCCAATGTCGGATGCTGGGCGATGAAAAACTAGTCGAACAAGCCACCTTTCCACAAGGACAGAGTGTGGGATGAAGGATCGCGGACAAAGTCACAACGGGCAGCACAGGCGGGATAAATATTATTAACGCTAGACGCATAATTGGACGGCGCTGTGCCGTGGTTCCGACTCACTGATCCGAGCTCCCCGCAGGCTCCGAGTACGTGGCTGCCAGAGTAGGCACATGCCAAAAGAACCAATAGTGGATTTATATTGTCTGTCTTGCCTAGAGACATGCATATTAATTACGATGGCAGCTCCGAATAAGCAGCGCGTCCGTCGAGATAGGCCTGGTTACATGCCGATTGGCTGCCTTTGTCTCATCCTACAGGGGCTGATTGGGCTGACTTTGTTGTTCCAGGGAGACGTGCCCTGGGTGACTTGGGGCCAGATTTCATCTCAGCACCCGTTTGGTTGCGTGATATCTTGGATCTCTCTCCATCCTCGTCTCTAGCACACTGCAACTTGCAGATGCACGACCAGATACATTATAGGTAGAGAGATATCACCTCCGGACGTCCCGGACTGACCATCCACCGGTGGCTCCTTGGGGAATTAGTGGAGTTAGCGGTTGGGCCCACTGAACAACGCAGCAGAATGGCACCCAATCGCCTAATCGCCCCACGCTACAGGCCTCCGCGGCCCCCAGCGGTGTTTTCTTTTCGGCTGTCTGTGATCGATCTTGATCGCTTCTATTCCAGACCGACTGACGCCTTCTGTCCCCTAACACTACCTTAACCATTGATCTAAGCCATCGCCTCCGAGCTATATTGCACAATAAATAAGCAAGCCGATGATAAGGATCCATTTCCCGTTGACTTGAGATGGGGTGCCACGGTTGACCCTCGGCTGCTAGTAGGCCGCACACTCCTCGAGCTCTCAGTAAGCCCGAGCGCTACCTAATCTCATCACCCGCTATACTGGCGGTGTTGGTTCGTTTGCAATTGCCAGAATGTCGATGGTACTTCAGCATGGTGAATCTCAACCGTCAACTCACGAATTCGATCCGCTGATTTAAGATTTCGGGATGACGCAGGTCGCAGGATGCATGCATGATTTCTGCCAAATGGGCCAACTATCAATACTGATTTCTACAGGGGTGGCTTGAATGTGCCGCAATTTCTGTTGAACGCATCGTCTTGGATTTCGCGTCGGCCCTCCTTGTGAATTTTTTTTCTGATCGCACCAAATTCACCTTTGAGAGGGTTTCCAACCAACATGATGACGCTAGAATTCGGACAGCGGAATTAAAAGAATGCTAGCGCGAAGGCCGGAAGAACAGTAAAGTCATTAATTAGCTCTAGCTATCTAGCTATTACATGGGCTCGAAGACCTAACCTGTGATAATAAAGCTTGGCCCGTATCTCTCCCATTCGTATAAACATGGCCGCTGACACCGTGCTTTCATTGTGAGACGCAGTTCCAAGCACTCAGTTAATACAGAAGCGCATCAGTTCTCACAGTCGTGTGTTTATAAGCTTAGTCTCTTGCATACTGTGTAAGACACTTGAAACTTAATATTTGGATTCTAATATCGTCTATTGAACAATATTAAAACGTGCGCCATTGAATCATCAAGATACATCTTGCCACAAAGAAATCAGCAACCATCGACTCTCTCCGAACAAAATTTAAAGTGCGTGATAATAGATCTCTTAAAAGCAAAGCAGCTCTCCGCCCATAAGCCTCCCAACACTTCTGCCAAACTGATAAGAGATGAAAAGAGTAGGTTATGGTGCATTTCTAAGTGCGATGGCGACTGCAAGACTGGCACCAGGCTTCAACCTTGGCGTAAGAGATCATCTGACGTGTTGATGTTCCCTTGCAGAAGGCGGTCTTCGAACCATGTTTGGTTCTAGAAAAGCCACACCTGTAGCCATCCTCCTGATAGAGGTGGCCACAGTAGGAAGCAGCACAGTAGAATTGCCATTGCCCACAACTACAAGCTCGCCCATTGGGGTTGCTAGGCGGGGCTTCGTTATGTCTATAAGAATTGATGCTGCTGCGAAAAACAGCCTCAGAGACGTTGTAAGACATGTTGATTGAGTTCCGTCAAAAATAATTGAAGGGCTTTCGGCTGAAATTGAACGTAATTTGGATGAGATATTTGTCAGGAGATGCCGATAATGTAAGGGAAGATTTGAGAGGATGACAAAAGTAATCGCCTCTAGGATTGCTTAGAAAGGGAATGAGGTGTTTAATGGAGTAAACCAGTCGCAGAAGATGGAAACATTATATAGTTTTTCACGCCCCTCAACTTCAGCTCTCCAGAGATGACGACCGACATTTTGGTGTAAGCGCCTTGCTTGGAACAATTGCTTCTCTCTAATTATGGAAAGCAGGGGATCATCTCGCCCCACGAACGTGTCATTTGAACCATCTTGTAACAGAGGTGGTCAACTTAGCGCCAACAGTTCTAGTTTCTCTGACCAACGACTTTAGGGCCAACGGAACACGATGCTGCTAATATCAATGCAGAGTTCCCTACAATGACGTCCGATTTGGTGAAAACGGAGCCTGGCTGTTTTGCGTAAGAGTGGGCAGTCAATAGTGCCCCATCTAGGATGATCAATTTAGTCCCACAAGGTTTTGGAGAAATTAAGTGAGGTCTTTGATGATGATTATGATTTCAAAATCCTCGACAAGGCATATCACCACTTCACATGCGCGGGATTAACATTAGCCTTGTAGGGGTGAGTGGATAATAACTAGGTACCTTTCTCTAAAATCCAGCGGTAGCTAAAACCTGGGCTATTTGTGTCCCTAATGTCCATTGGGCGCTAATATGATGAGAGCGTTTCTTCATACGGCGTCAGAACTTCCTACAGTATTAAGCGCTTTGAGTGGCATATTAATCCAATCAGAGAGAAAGGCTGAGAATCATTGCCCAGCCAAAGTGCCGCCCAAGAAGTTAAGGGCAAGATTAGCTATCTCTAGGCAGTATTTTCATTTGGAAGAGTTCTTCGATTGGTTGCAGGAGTCGCCGTTTTGAAACAGATGGCAGTAAGCGCCCTCAAATGCAAGTCCCCAGATCCACACCATACATTAATAACCCAATTAGATTGAAGCTCTTGGCTCCATCGTACCAACAAGACAATAATCAGTAGCTCGGCGGCAAGGCTGCAGGAATGCTTATATAATCGATCCACCAGGTTCTACGCACAGAATCATGGGGACAAGAAGAAAGAACATCGACCATCACCAACCGGATAGGTAAACACATGCCTATCACCACTTGCGCCGCCTGATTTCAGCTCCAGACAACCACCCAGAATCTCTTCCAAACGTTTGTACTTGCTTTTATCTTACGTTATGGACCACATACCCGACGAAAATCAATGGTGGACAGCTCCCGAGCTTGAGCCCGATCGCACCTGGAAAGAACCCGAGGTCCTCATCATGTGCACATCCATCTTCCCTGAAGTTTCCTCCTCAGCCAGCGCTTATGATGTAGCCAACCGCAGATGGTATGAGCTCAACATAGACACGGTTGTGCGGGATGCAGAAGACTGGATGTCTGATGTGATTACCAAGCACATCAAAGCATATCATTCCAAGCATGGGACACTCCCTGACTTCAATGTCATCAACACCACACGTGAAGAATCTACGACGACCTTTGAAAAGAAGCCAAACAGAGTGGTTGCCAGGCCAATCAAAGGCAATTTCTGCTATTCTAGGGGCGAATCGGACATTTTACCCACCACCACGTTCGACCAAATCAAGAATAAAGTGCATCTGAGCTGCTCAGCTGATCGTTGCACTTGGCAGGGACATGACTGTGTATTTAAACGCGTTGAGTTTCAGGAAGACTTGGAAGTGATGGAACGCGAAATCAGACAAAGAGAGAAGTTACTCAGGGTGCTCGACGAAGATCCCAAGACAGGCTTCACGACCATGCAGAGTCGTTTTCACGTGGTGCCCATCCTTGCTGTCGTGCTCAAGTCCTCAGACACCGATGAAGTTTTGGGACTATTGATGCCGTATGGAGGACGGAGCTTGGAAGATCTTGCCGGTGGATATCGGTATGGCATGGGGTACCGCGGCGATGACGAAGACGAGGATGGAGAGACTGGCGGCGACGTTGAGAAGACTGGCGACGAAGTCGAGAAAACTGATGGTGAAGCTAAGAAATCTGACGAAGTCGCCTTAGAGCCAGCCTCACTGCCACGGCTGCATATCACGGAGACTCAAATCCAAGCTTTGGTGGTAGCTTTGTGGGAGCTTGCTCGCGCCGGGGTCGTTCATGGTGACATTACGGATAGGAACACTCTCTGTATGGAAGATGGGCAGCTGGTTTTCATTGACTTGGGCGATGTGGCCCCGGATTACCAAGGTGATTCGCATGCTATGGGTCTTATGATAAGATGGGTGCTTGAGCGGGTGGATTGGAGTACACCGACCATGGAACGGGTCCGTAAGGTTGGCCGTTGTCTTGAGAGCATCACAGATCAAACGTAGCCAGCATTGGACAAAATAAGAAGCAAATGAAATAGACACTGCATCTTTCATATAACAACCAACACGTGGCGGATAACCCATTTCTTCTTTCAGATACCTTATCTCGCAAATGTTTCGTAGGGGTAGCAACGAAACAACCAAATCCTAGACCGGATCGCAAATCATCTTATCACCGTTTCACATCATTATCCTTACTCGCCGTATCTCTTCGTTAAGCGGACATGTCCCCATTGCCCTGAACCAAAGAATAGCAGATATGAAATAGCAAGATTGGCTTCAAGATTGGTTCACCTTATCACCATCTCGAGGGTTTAACGCGAGGCCTCGACCCTTATTAGTGCTGTCTCTTCATGTTGCTTCTTTTCAGGTTGCGGCGGCGCAAACTTCGAGGCTTCTTCTTGCCCTTAAAGACATTCTTGATTGAGTGGACCGCGCCCTTGACCTTGGCCTTGGCCTTGCTGACCCCCACCTTGACCTTGTCTGTCTTGGAGTTCCGGTTTGGGTCATAGTTTTTGTTAACAATGGATTTCATCTTCTGCACCTGACCGCTCGCCGCTCCCTTGCTCTTGGCAGGTTTCTTGTTGCTGACCACGACTTTGCCGTTGCGGCCAGGTGAAGCCTTGAACTGGCCGCCGGACCATTTCTTCATGTTCGCCAGCACCTGGTTGGCCTTGTGTTTTGGCACCTCCTTGAGGTCTTGCGTGCGGGAGGTTTTGGCAAGTACGCTCCCGGTATATTTTCCCGAGTAGACAAGGGGTTTGTGGCCAGGTTTGGCGGCAATAGCCTCGGCGACTAAAAGGAAGAGACCGAAAAGCACGGCTTCGAAGTTGGCCATTATGATGGGATGAAGGGCAATGGTCAAGTGTCACAGAGGGTATAAAAGGTGCAGTGATCAGAAGCAAACGATGATAAAGGCAAGGGGAAGAACAGTCCTTTATGTGGCGTTTAGAGCAGGGCAAATATAAAATGATATTTGATGATATGCGAGTCTGGGGTTGCTGGACTAAAAAAAACCACATTCCGCGTGCTGGGAACGCCCTCGTTAAGTACTTAGTATGGGATGAACCGCGTGTATCTGAAAATAGAAAGCCAAACTATGCCACACATTGCACGAGGAGGCCAATTTTGGTTAATAAAATCATCACACGTTGTGGTAGGTACTTTGGCTCCATGGATCCTCAGTGAAACAGAGGTAGATTGCTTTTTAATGAAAACTGCTACTATCTAAAAAAGGCTCTCGAAAATCATGTCACCATCTATTTTCGCCACAGGTGCCAGTTAAGGGCCCTAGGTACGCCTTTGCTAGCAAGCCGATAGTATTGAGATGATCCTTCACGAACAAGTTTGGGAAGTGAAGTGTGGCACAATTGAACACAACTGTAAGTTTAGATGCATGCATGACGTGACGAAGGATCACAACAGCCCAAAGGCTTGTATAAAATAAATTGATGTTACTAACCCAACGGGCCTTTTGTCCAACCCAGACAATAATATTCCTCTTGTTGGCTAGGCTGCTCTCCATCCTCCATCGCACTAGGGGCCACCAAGTCTTGCACAAAGGAAGCACAGCAAATGCTGTACAGGTTGTGAGGGGGCGCATGTTTGAGCCCGCCTTACATAAGCCCTTCTTTGTCCTACAAATTGAATGCTTGTTTTAGGACTGCTGGGCCCAACGCCGTATCGTTACCACCACAACCACCACCACTGTCGTTCGAGTTTTCCTCGCCGACTCTTCTACTCCCGCATCATTGAGCCCCGGGTTTTGATTCAAGCCGGAGCTACCAAGAGCTTCCACCGCCTCCAAGACCAATAAACTTCGAGGATAGTGGCCGCCGAGAGATATGGCCGTCACTGTCGATGCCTATAGATTCCATAGGTTCCCAGATCTTCCCCCGGAGATCCGTATACAGATATGGCAAGAGACGTTGCCAGATATTCCTGAACCAGCCCTCTTCTCCTTCCAGAAGGGAGGTTGGGAGCCTCAGCCCCTCGCAGAAGATGATGAATACTACAATGAATTCGACGACAGCAATCTCGCCCTCATTTTCGATTACAAACAAGTCAAGGGCAGATATTTCATTCCCCTGGCGCTAGTTAACCAGGAGGCCTATGATGTTGTTCTATTCTGGGCACGCGAGGAAGGCTTGGAAATCACCTACACGAAAACCAAGCGCCTCCCAGTCTTTACTCGGCACTTTGACATTCATGATACCCTCTACATCCCCGCTGATAAATGGGGCGAATTCATCGACGCCCCACGTGCACGGATGCGTGAAGAGGACCTGCTTGAACCTGGTGTAGCTAAGATCTGCTTCACTCTGACGCAACTTGCTATCCCGGATACTGTCCTCCAGAGGAACATTTCCGCACTTCGCGACCTCATGGACAACTTTACCCAAGTCAATAGTATCTTGGTCCTCTCAGAATCGGAGATCCCGGATTATACACCGGAATGCATGAATCAAATACCCCTTGCATGGGGATACCGGGTACACAGCAATGGTGCATACACCTGGGATAACAGCGTCGATGAGTTTCGTGTCGACAGCTCGCTAGACGACAAAGATCCCGCGACTAAGCTTATGATAAAAGCTGCAGGCAAAGTTGGGCGAGATCTCTCTGATGAGGATATGCCGATATTTAGACTGCAACGGGCTAAGATTACTGATATTGACGTGCTTGGTCCAGAGGTCTTCGCTCCTAAGCCAACACCTGCCACAAAGACCCAGCGTCTGTTGCAATGGCTCCGGAATAAGAAGAAACAGGGGAAGTGAAGGGGGGATAACCTAGGATTTAACTCTTCTAGCTTGGTTATAATGTTTACCACTTCTTTCTCTTTTTGCCCCTTCCCGTTGTTCCTCTGTTGCGCTGGTAATGGTTCTTTAAGCATTCTCCGGCGGATAAACAACTAGTTTCTCGATATCAGCACCATGATAGTCCTTTCCGTTAAACAGACCGCCGATGGTGATCTTATTCTTGCCTTTCTTCAAAGGCAGCAGTAGCGGCGAGGACAAAATGATGCTCTTGTGTGTATCTTTCTGATATAGAGTGTGGACGGCAGACTCATCATCATTGACGATAACGCTGCTAATGCGCCGAAGCGTCCAAGTGCCGTTAATGCGGTCAGGGTTTCCGTAAGCTACATACAGTCAGCACGTAGTAGGTGAAGTAAACAATCAGTTGTTAAGGTCTTGATTATAATACTCACGTTGGTCGCCGAAACCCATGTCATCGATATCTACCCGTAAGGTAATGTCAGTTGGATTATTCGCATTTAATATTCGGCCTATTATACGTACTCTGGTGGTAAAAGGAGACCCATTGGTCCTTGCCTGCCCCATCAACTTCAAAGACGACCTTGCTGGTGTTGCCGAATATTCCGGTTGCCATCCCGCCGCTTCCGGCAAAGTTCTATTATCAGTTGTCAGGTCAGATCATCATCGTGCGATTGAATCACGGGTAGGGCCCGCCGAATCCGTCAGAGGAGCACTTACGGCTTCCTGAAGATAAGCATTACCAGTCGTTTGGGTATGCCTGGCCCAACATGACCTGCCCTCTATTGGTTTCCAGTCACCCGTTTTGCTTATAACCACAATCAGCTTCGGAGGAAGAAGAATTAGGGGGGAAACTCACATATTTAAATCAAAAACATCATGCCAGACGATGTTCAAAGTGCCCTTTCGATCGTCGATTTCCATAGGCAACCATGTGTTTCGGCTCTCTGAGTGGTCTAGTGAGTCCCACTTTTGAAGAAAGAGAAATCGTATCAGCTATTGTCATCATCCTGACGTTATGTATATTGATACATCATTCTCCGTCAGAGGATTTGATAGGCCAACTCACAGTATCTCCCATGTAAAGGTAAGAAGTCTTCTTCGTCCCATTAATGCGTAATGCGAAGCTCGACTGCGTGCTAAAGGTTCGTGTGTAAGGTGCTACGAGGAAAGGCATGGACCATGGCCCAGCGAGAGAGTCAGCCCGAAAAGCAACGACGTCTGAAATTTGTCAGTCAAACTTGGAGGCAACGGTATCTAGCTAGGTGAAGGATGAGAGAAACTGACTATTCGGCCTGTATCCAGTTTTGTGGCTCATGATTGCGTAATAAGAATGCTCCGTTTGAATGATCGTTGGAGCTTCAAGGTCGAATTTTGGGAAGCGGTAAACGACCTCCTCGGGCAAGGTGATATTACTATTGTAACGAGTGACGTATACATCGCGGCCCTCGACACGGTCGCCGTTGGAATAGAGTGCATACGAATGACCATCCTTGTAGTCGGTGAAGAGTCCAAAATCTTGAGACCAGTTTCCGAGGGGAGCAATTGCGTGTTGGAACTCGTGCGGCCCCGCAATATGATCCGAGGTTGCTAAGCCTTGAAGGAGCTTGGTGTATTTGTTGTCGTCGGGGTGCCAGTGCATCTTAGCTCAAAACGAAATCAGCCTATCTGAATCCTCAAGCGCGACTAAATTCGATTTCACTTACATAGTATTTGCCTGTTTCCTCGCTATACACCACCTTAGGTCTCTGAATTCGGTTCTGTGTCGGTGAAAGCCAAGGATGGCCTTCTATCGGCGCTGGAGCCAAAATAAGGTCAGCGGCCCATTACTCGAGAACATCAGGTAGCGAAGAAATGATAGTAACAACAAGAACAAGAACAAGAAGGAGAAGAAAGAGAATGAGAAAGATGAAAATATAACGAACTAGGTGAAGCGTGATCATAGCCTTACCCAGCGCTAGTCCGTGAGCCTTCCAAGTAGCAAGGTCTTTGGAGCTATACGGATATACCGCCGCCCTCGGGATGCTCCGAGGTCTTGTATTCGCCAAACCAGTAGAACGTCTCGGTGTCCTGATCAAGACATATGCCTCCTGCGTGGGCATTGAATCTGTTCCCATCAGTATCGTACCAGCGAGCAGCGGGAACAATCCATCTTGCGTAAGAAGCCCCTACTAAAGCGAGAAAGGACAAAGTTAGAGAGCTAATCATGATGGATATTGAAAAGTGTATGTTATATTTGGTCCGTAGGTCATCTTTCGACTACAGAAGGGGACATGGCATATGTCTATGTACACATTTATGAAGGTGCTGTTTCCTACATCCCTAAATCTCAACCATCAATTCGAGTCGCCATATCAAAACCCCGGTTGCCGACTCTGTACACATCTGAGCGAAGCTCTAGCGCCGAAGCATGGCTTTCAATTCACAAATGACAAGATCTGCCAACAAGTTACTGCTTGAACGACAGGCAGAATTTCCTCCAATTACGTCTTCCCATGCCTGGGGACGGGGTAAAGTGTGCGGGGATGAATAGTGACGCAGATAGACCCAGACGAGGGGGATAACCGATGCTCCTTGCACGGAATTTTTTCCGGATTTTCGCCTTCTCAAATCTCCAAGACATAGTGTACGATAAGGTGGAATGGCAAGCCTCACAGTTTGACCAATTACTTGACTTGAACAATCCGCGATCATCAGATTGTACATGGGTACCCCGCATGAATGAGCGCTGCCCATTACCCCGAGGTGAATCCTCCGTGATGAATGGCCGAGATGTGCATTTCCTAACTGACACATCATTATGCCGATGTTGGTAACCACGACTTTCTGTGAGGAACACAATGCGTTTGGCTGCTTGCCACTACCGCCGATTAGGTAGATGCACTTTGGATTCAAACCACGCATAAAGTTTTCTTCTTCTTTCCTTTTAGGAGAATATTATATGTATAATTGTAAATATATATAAGTATAAATTAGAATTGAAACATTCTAGTAATAATAATAAATAGAAATGCTCTAGGTTGGAGTATAATCAGGGGACACCGTTTGTTGACGCTGGTTTAGGTTTACACATTTATGATGTCAATACCCATTGTACGTCCTGGGTACCAAACCTCTGAGTAGCACCCAAGTTCTCTATAGTGGACGTAAATTGGCTGATCAGAAAATTTGAATATATGAATTACTTGATATCTCGCGTATTAGAGGCGAATCTCGAACCCGGCTTGACCAAACGAGGCGTCAAATAAGATAATGATATCATGCATTTCCCTCGCATTGGCGGAACATGTTTTACCGGAAACTACCAAGATAAAAAGTTGTCGGGCAATTTGATCACGAGGTGAAGAGATAGTGGTAGGAATACATGTGTCGCTGATAGATATATAAATGAAGATGCTAGTCGAGTCCCTTTACCTTGTCTCTGTTTCGATCATGAACTAGACCATCATCACATCTTTTACGGTTTACGAACTTGACCTGCTGAAGCCAATCGCTACCAAAATACCATCTACACTACGCAATGCATATCGGCAGCCCCTTGAAGTTATGGCCGCTGTTGCCTCTCGTAGTTGGGAGGGCCAGCGCCAAAATCTGCGAGATTCCTGCCCAAGGGGATCAATCCGGTGATGATTCGCCTGCGATCATCAAAGCTTTTACAGAATGCGGGAAGAACTCCGCCATCATCTTCCAGAATACTACTTATTACATAAAAAGAGCATTGAGCTTCAAAGACCTGGATAATGTTCACATTGACGTCCGAGGTCGTCTTGAGGTCAGCAACTAGACTGAATATAGCAACCCCTCTCAGAAGATATTGTCATATATACAAAGTGGGGTACCGACATTGAGTATTGGCTCGAGAACTCCTTACCCATTGGTCCAGGGGAAAGCCAAGACAGCTATCCGCCGGCGGCGTATCAGAACCAAACGACAGCTTTTATACTAGGTGGCAAAAGGCTGAATGTGGAGGGGCACGGATACGGTACCTTTGACGGCAACGGTCAGGCTTGGTACGATTTCGTGGATGGGCAGTCAAATTACCCTAATGAGACTCCCCTTCCCTCCGTGCTTCAATGGATCTATTATCCCTACTAAGCAGTCAAGATCGCCCTCACATGCTCGTTGTGACGGCAGAGAACTCTTACTTTCACGGTCTTCGTTTTGTTCAACCTCAAATGTGGTAAGTACCATGGGCTGTCATGAGCTGCGAAGAAAGAAAGGACAAGCCAAGTTTAAAGCCTTAACGACTGTGTTCACTAACGAGATGCAAGGACTGTCACTATCGTTGGCTCCAAAAATGTTGTCCTAGAGGACATCTTTGTCTCAGCCATCAGCAGAAGCTCGAAGCCGGCTCGTAATACTGACGGCGCCAATACGATGTTCTCGGACAATATCACACTTCGACGGTGGGAGATCGAAAACGGCGACGATAGTATTGCAGCCAAGGCAAACTCAACCAACATTCTGATCGA
The DNA here is from genome assembly GCA_026958235.1 of Clonostachys rosea. Taxonomy (NCBI): domain Eukaryota; kingdom Fungi; phylum Ascomycota; class Sordariomycetes; order Hypocreales; family Bionectriaceae; genus Clonostachys; species Clonostachys rosea. The sequence goes on from CP110206.1 coordinate 868,671, forward strand.
AGATTGCATCTTCCGCGATGGACAGGGAGCATCGGGCAGTACGCGAACCGCTTGGAAATTGTTGAGAACGTCATGTCCCGCAACATCAAACAGTGTGGGTCAAACTACGTCGCCCGGATCAAGACGTGGACTGGTGAGCAGAACGATGGCCGCCGAATGGCGGAGGCGGCGGCATCGGCTGTATGTTATCAATTATTTCCTATTTTCCCCCTCACGATGACATGTATGTGATCTGCTGACACATAGTGCCTCCCACAGACGCACGTAACATCACCTGGGAGAATATCACCATCGAGGACGGCGCCAAGTCACCCCTCATTATCAATCAATGCTACTCTAATGTAGCCAAGGTCAACTGCAGTACGTCCACATTCGATATATCTGACATCAGATACTCGGGCATTAGTGGCACAATCAACACCAGTAGATATGCCGAGTTTCAATGCAGTAGGTCCCAAGGCGGCTGTGATGGTATCGTCATGGATGATGTTAAGTTCATTGATGTCAGCGGTGATGAGGAAAAAGAGGCAACGGGTATCAAGTGCAGTAATGTAAACGATCCAGAAGGATTTGAATGCTGAACTGGGCCTTGCTTTGAGTCTATATATAGGACCTGTAGTCTGAGGTGGTTGAAGAACCCTGCTGTCGACCGGCCGGCTGAGGTCCATTAATACATGACTGTTACTAAAGCGATGATGCCAAATTAAGACGGTATAGGCTCTTGATTGTTGCTATATTGTGGACTAACAGTTATAAACTCGCCCTTGTAACAAAGATGTAACAGCTATTTGACAATTCAAGGCCGCCGGCCCGGGGTTCATCTTCCGCGCTTGGGGATCCGGTCCGGGTGACAACCTCTCAAGCATTCGCCGGTGTCGGAGTGGAGATAGCCCCAGAATATTAATCTAGCAACTCCGCTAGAACGTGTCCAATTCAGACGATTTCTGCCTCATGTCGAAGGGTAGCTCTGCGGCAGCACTACGCTTGCTTTCACGCCGCCAGAAGTTGCCAGTAACTCCTCGTCGAACCTTTGTATTTTCTCGCCCTGTCGCTAAGTTGCCGTTTAACCTCACTCGACCAAAGATGAGTCTTGATTTATCAGGCTTCCCAGCTGGAGCTCCCAAGAAGCCCACTTCACAACTTCGCTATGCTGATGTAGGTGTTTAATAACATCTGTTGCCTGGAACTTGAAATGACTTTTAGTCAGATGCTTATATTTCGTCCCGAGTAGGTGGCTGTAACAGCAACGGCGAATGAGTTTGCCGGCATCTACCGTAACAAACAATACCACCAGCCCGATTTTGCACACACTCTCGACCGTGCTCGTGCTGCCGGCGTTGAAAAAGTTGTTCTCACTGGTATGTCGCTTTCAGATGTGACCACCAATCTGGAGATTGCTCGATCACGACCAGCGGGATCCTGCTTCGTCACCATTGGCATTCACCCATACCACGCCGCCGAGCCTGGCGCCGACGCGGAAAACTCTTATTATGCCAGGCTCGAAAAGGCAGTCGACGAGGCCATTGCGGAGAAGCCAAGTCTAATTGCGGCGTTTGGCGAGCTCGGATTGGACTACGACCGCCTTAACCATGCAGACAAGGAGGCGCAAACCGCTGCTTTCAAAGCCCAGCTTGATCTGTTTGTGAACAAGAAGTGGGATCTTCCCCTATTCCTTCACTGCCGCGCGGCTTTCGAAGATTTCGTGGCAGTCATCACACCCTATTTGGATAAGCTCCCCCGACGCGGGTTGGTGCACAGCTTCGTTGGGTCCAAAGAGCAGATGGAGAAACTTGTCGAGATGGGTCTAGATGTCAGCGTTAACGGCTTTAGCTTTAAGGATGGGGAGAGTCTAGAAATGACGGCCGCTATTCCACTTGACAGTCTTCAGATTGAAACGGATGCGCCGTGGGGCGAGATAAAAAGCAGCAGCGATCTGGCCAAGAGATATCTGGCTAATGCGCCCGCGCTGCCCGCGAGCAAGAAGAAGGATAAGTGGGATGCGTCCGCTATGGTCAAGGAGAGAAATGAAAGCGTTGCAATTGACCGAGTCGCTTACGTCGTGGCTGGATTGAAGGGTATCGAGGTTGAAGAAGTTGCCAAGGCAGCTTGGGAGAACAGCACAAAGATGTTTAGTTTATGACAGTAGGGAGTGGTGGTCTTGCATGTTCTGGAGGCTAGAGTTATGTAAAGTCTCTCGCAAGAGAAGCTGGCAATCTATAGATGCTAAGTAATTAACATGATTTGTCTCGGCTTAACCGAGGTTCTATTCTGTCTATGCGTTCTAATGGTATATAATTCTAAAACTTTTCCCAATCTCTTTCTCTATTTCTTTGTGAGAATAATTCATTAATTCTTGGAAGCCTTCTTGAATGGCTTCTTCAGTTGCTCCACAAGGTTGCCCAACACCCCAAACACCTTTCCAAATCCAAAACTCCAGCCCCTGATACGGACAGTGTAGATGAAAAAGTACACCAGCGCCCAGTTGGAGATGCAGAAGGCAAGGAAGATGCCGAAATCTATTGAAGTACGGGTCAGACAGGCAATTCAACACAAACATATCGGGGGAATGATTGAAAACTTACTTCTCCATTTCTGGTCTGCATGGATGTTGAGTGTAGCGAGATACTGATTGCCGTTGGTGTATGGACAGTACATGCAGTTGGAGGTCGCTTCAGGGTTCAAAAGAGCGCCGCCTGCGATATCGGCAAAGCTTCCCGCGTAATCCAGACATGTCTGGTTTGGAGGCGGGTTGAACATGGCTGTCTCTGACGGGTCGCACTGCACTGGCTGCTTATCGAGGGTGGCAGCAAGAAGTCCGCTAATCCAGTATGTACAAGGGTTAACATAGTACATCCAGTATCTCCAAAAGACGGGCAGAGTGGCATATGTCCGGACCACGCCGTTGAACAGACCAAACATGACGAAGAAGAACGGGAGAATGTTGGAGATGACCGTGAAGCTGGGGGCAAAGGCGCAGATCCATTGACCCCAGCTGTTCATGAAGAGAAAGATGAGCACCGTCATGAGGAATGTGTATCCGGAAACAGAACTCTCCTGTGGCATGCCGGTAGGCCAATACCAGAGGACCCAGTACAGGAAGGCTGACACGATGGCTGCCGGGATCTCGACGAGGATGTTCGCGGTACAGAAGGCGACCCAACCGTAGATTCTAGAAGGATACTCACGCGCCTGCCACAGTGCAAGATTGGTGTAGAACTTTGGTAGGACGCCATTGACAATGGTTGGAGGTACCATGACGATGAGGAAGCATGTGAAGACACGGTTCTGCATGTCTAGGATACTGTTACCGAGCTTCCAGAAAGTGAAACCGTTGAAAATACCCATTATGACGGCGACAAACAGTTTCCCGTAGATGTAGGAGGGGTCGCGCCAGTACTGCTTGAACATCCGCTTTGTCAACTCAACAGACTGCAGCCAGGTAGATGCGGCAAAACTCTTGTGACCCTTGGCGGAAGCACTTCCCGCCGCCACTTCCTGTGAACGAGAACTTTTGAAGTGCTCGATATCCTCGAGGACCCGCTGGGCTTCGTCGCTCTTAACCCACTCATCGTTCCAATTTACTTTGCTGCCGTCAGCCTTCTTATGCGGTCTGGCAGCCGTCTCCAGAATGAACTCGGCCACGTTCTTCCCCGGAGGACAGACTGCTCCACGACGAGAGAAATAATCGATGACATCTTTCCCGTTTTCGCCAACGGGACCGAAATAGAATGTGTTGCCGCCAGGGTTGAGAGCCAGGACCATGTCGAATTGCTCGATAAGAACAGAAGAGGGCTGGTGGATTGTGCAAATAATCGCCTGGCCTGCCCTGCTAAGTTTTTTGAGGAACCGAACAATCGAGTAGGCCGATTGGGAATCCAGCCCAGATGTAGGCTCGTCAAGGAAAAGCAGCAAGGACGGTTTCGCGGCAAGCTCGACACCGATCGTTAGCCTCTTGCGTTGTTCCACACCAAGTGAGATGATGATAGCATCCTCGAGCTCCTCCAGTTCCAGCAGATTAATAATCTTATCGACATAGGCCAGCTTCTCCTCTCGGGGAATGGAGGCTTCCTGTCGTAGAAGAGCCGAGAACTCGATGGCCTCACGTACAGTTTGGGTGGTGTCATGCAAATCACCCTGCAGACAGAAGCCCGTGTTTCGTTGGAAATCAGGACCAAGAGCTTGGCCATCAACAAGCATCTCACCGCTGACAACGCCGACGCTCTGTCGCTGAGATAGAGTGTTGAGAAGAGTGGTCTTACCAGCTCCAGAGGCACCCATCAGTGCTACCATAACACCAGGCTTGGCATACCCGCTGACCTTGTTGAGAAGCTTCCTCTCGCTGCCCTGGTACGGGACAGTGTACTCGAGATTTTGCCATGTAAAAATAGACTTGCTTTCTGTGAGCTGCTCAAGCGGTTCATCGTCATCTAGATCCCGAGAATTGGATCTCGTTGTTTCATTCAGGGTGGCCGAGGAAGACTCCACGGTGGCATTTTCTTCGTCAGCGGGCACATTGGCCTTCTGGACCTTCTTTGTGGCTTTCCAGCTCTTCTTGAATATGAGAGCTCCGCCGCCCACGCCAGATGCAAAGTTGATTGTTTCGGTTGCGAAGATTGTCACGAGAATGTAGAGGACACCGAATGCGATGATAACGCCCCAGTTTCTCCAGAGATTGGAACGGCTGTAGTCGTACATGGACTGCAAATAGTCACTGCCCAAAACTTGGCGCGAGCCTACCGTTGCACCTGTAATGGCGCATCCTTGATACTCAGGCAAGACTCCGGGCCCCTGTGGTACAAGTTGACTTGGGGCACATTCCATCAAACGATTTGACAGCTCATTCGTAAGAACACCCTCAAAAGCGTAGCTAATGGGGTTGATCCAGTATAGCCATCCAAACCAGATGTAATCTCCCAGCAGTTGCGTCTTAGGAATGACGTAGCCCGTGAAAATAAGAAGTAGGTTCAGCGCTATACCCGAGAATCGAACAGCAGTGTCAATCTCCGGTGACAGACTAGCAAACATGCGGTACATGGCTGTAATCATCACTGTTGTGGTGTAGACGAACAGGAAGTGGATCCAGAACTTGCTGGCACTGACGTCCAGCTGCATCATGAAGTACATGATCACGTCGAAGATGGCGACTTGGACCAGAATTACCGGAAGGTCGAGAAGAACCCTTGCCAAAGATACAGCGGACGGCCGGTAAAAGGCATATTCATTGTGGCGGCTGACGACAGCACGGCCGGACACGGCCTTGATGAGCTCAGATAGCTGGAGCCAGCCGAGGAAGACGATCGAGAAGAAGACGGAGCCGCCACGGGAGAATGCACCCTCGGTATTCGTAGGCTGTCCGTAGAACAGCGAGCCTACAATCAGACCGTTGGCGACTATGATGAACAGCTTTGTCCAAAGGGCAGTCGTGTCCCCAAGAAGCAACCAGGCCTCTCTTTGGGTGCAAGCCAGTACTTGCCTATAGAATGGAATTGTGTACGGTGATTTATCCGAAACATGCTTTGACTTGAATTCCTGGACGGCTCCTTCAAACTCTTTGGCATCCGCATAGTCGGACTTATGTAGTTCATCCTTGTAAGAAGCCACTTCAGCCAGCAGGTCCTTGTAATTTGTAGAGTTACGGAAGGCCGATTCCAATTCCTCGGCAGTCTTGGGAGCCCGGTGTTCGAAGCCTGGTCGGAAGCGGCGCTCGTTGGCGTCTGTGACAGCTGTTAAAAAGTCTGCGGTTGTTTGGCGTTCCGGACACTCGAACCCGAGATCAATGAAATACTGCTTGGCCTTGTTGGCAGGACCAGAGTAGATTTGCCGACCCTGATCGATGACTAAGACCTTGTCCATGAGCTCATAAATACCCTCACCAGCCTGATATAAGGTCACCAAAGTGGTTCGATTGCTGACATCAGTCATGATACGAAGGGATTTGGCATAATCTAGCGCTGTAGATGCGTCAAGTCCTCGAGTCGAGTTGTCCCATGCAATTACTGTTGCCTTGGAGGCGAGTGTCTCGGCGATGGAGACTCGCTTCCTCTCTCCACCGGATACACCACGAACGAAGTCGTCACCAACTTGGGTGTGCTTGGTGTGGCTGATGCCGAACATCTTCATCAATGCATTGGCAATGGTAGGGATATCCTTTCGGACGGCTTTCTTGCTCTTGTTCATCAGAGCAAAGGTAAGGGTCTTCCACACGCTGAGCGTGGCAAAGTGGATATCATCCTCATCGTTGTAGGCAACCTCTCCCCTGTACTGCTTGTTTTGTTTCTCAGCTGAAATGCCACCATAAGAAACGTCTCCTTGGACGTCAGCGAAGGAATCCCTTTTGTTGCTGATGGCTTTCAGGAACGTGCTGCAGCCTGATCCTGGCCTGCCAAGAACGAGCATCATCTCGCCATTTCGGACGGCACCCGTAAAGTCTCGGATGAGGTCTCGCGTAGGGGGTTTGTTGAAGCGGATGAATGGCAAGAATCGAGATAGAATGTTGTACATATCGGGACCAAATGTTCCGATAACAGCATCTGGAACGGTTCTGACAAAGGTTGAGGTACTGCCCACCCCCTTAACAGTGAGGTTTTCGTATACCACTCCGACCTTTTTAAGGGAGCCTGCTGCCTCTGTGCGTTTCTCGAAATGCCCTTCACGCATGAAACCCTCCAGGTCGAACTCATCATCTCTTTCAGTCGATTCACTTCCGTCATCCTTTTCGTGCTCCTCTGGAGCTTGTGATTTCGTCCGTACTGCAGCAACTCCAGTGCTGATGCGCCCAAGGATCCCGCGGCCTCTGCTGGCCTGCGAGTCGACGGTGCGAGTGTGGTGCAAGTCTGCAAGGTCACGCCCGAGAGCCTCGTATGCCTCGATCGCATCGTGCTCGTTGAGTTTATTCACGTCTTGCTCTCCCCAGGTTCCTTCGCCGGCGCCGTCTTCGCTTCCAGTGCCACCAATGCGTTTCTCTTCATCGTCCAGCTGCGGGGATTGGATCGCTTCTCGGTGATGAGGGTGCACCGGCGGTACAGAATCCCTCGCTGTCGCCGACTGGGTTCGGCGAATAGCCTCACCATCGATCGTGTTTCCCCACATGTTGGGGAAGACAAGCTGAGCAGTCGATTGGGCTCTCTCCTATGGCCGGTGGGTGTTGGCTTATGTAGAATTGGCTTTGGCCGTGCTAGTTCGCCAGCAAGGAAGAATTTTCAGCGCTCACAGGCAGCTAGACTGGCACGTTTGGGAAGAAAGTTGGGTTCATGGGGGAAGATATGACTTTTCAATTCACTGGAGATAATATTACTAGAAGCAAGCTCAGACCGATTTCTAATATCCGACCATATCCCCATCCAATGACAAATTCAAACACGATGCGAGATCCATTTCGGAGAAACTTACAGGACCCTAGATGTGAAATGCAACCCAACTTAATCTGTTCTAGGCCGGAATTAGGAGATAGTACATGAAGGGGGGGTATTGCATCATCCCTCAACTACGCCCCAAACTCCGTGGCTCCGGATTATCGCTTAGCGTATTAGTTGAAAATGCTGCGTATTTGTTGAGCAGGTTACAGAACGATAAGCAGCTCGTGGATTCAACCCACGTCACAGATTGGCTTGATATGAAACAGGGCGGGACCATCCTTGATACCTATATGGGGCATCATATGCAGGCGGCTTATGGGCGAGTGGATTAACAATCAGGCAGCGAGATCCGCGGTGAGATAACATTTTGCTGACTAGCCAAGTTAGATCTCACCAATGAGGATACGAGCAGTCAGGGGCCTCCAACTTGATTTCTCAGCAGATGGCTTACTCAAGAGCCGGCGGCTGTCGGCAAGTGGATTCTGTACCACTGTGAACAAAATTTCCAGTGCTCCACGGACCGCCGAACATTTGTCATTGACTCATATGCGATGGATGGGCTCAGAGGATCTAAGCCGAGATAAGGTTGCATGCGTGGCCCCTGTGAATATTATCGTCTGCTCCTATCCGGTTGGAAATATAGGGGTTACCAACCAACAGAGAATCATCAAGGCCATAAAGAGACGGCACGTGAAAAATGAATCTCACAATGATCCTCCTCGCAACCGAAGATTCAGCAGGGACCCTGGTCAAGCCCCTGACATCAGAGAATGGTAGATCAAACCAGCGCCAAGATATTGCGATGACTAGGAATTCACGGCGCAATAGGCAGCCCAAGAATTAATTAATGCGCAAGGTAAGGTGCAGTTCTTTTAAATTATCATTGTTGGCAATTGGAATGACTACAAAGCCAAGGGTGATCACGACGTTCGGCGGGCTACATGTCATATCACGCGCGTTCGCCTTATCTTGCACCCCATTCTTGTATCCCAGTAAAAGTCTTTCATCTGAAATGTGAGTTTGACCTGCCTCGAACGTGTTCTCTCTCCTAGTGCCACGTGTGTCACGTAGTTAGTTATTACTCGACGTCAAGTTCTTGAGGTGTATATCGAGCACATCTCTGGAGAGGTTCATTGCTTGGAGCTGGGGATGAGATCATCTTACCTCCCATTTGAGATTCATGCAGGGATCCCTGCCATTGTCAGTACCCTATAGTTGTTGCCACGAAGCAAACACGTTTGTCTCTGTTATTAATAGGGGTCTTCCATTCGATTGTATATTCGCTCAAAGATGCTCCGAAAGAAGCCTCGTTGGTTATGGTGCGGTTTAACTTGAACAAGCAGAAAATGGGCACAGCTGTGCTGTTCGCTTAATCACTTTTGTGTAAACCAAGCTGACAGGGATGGAGATTTGGAGTTGTCCCACTTTGCTTCCAGTCTTGGCGTAAGTTCCCCGCTCGGACACTGATGAGGAGGTTTGCAGGGAGTCTCCTTTCTCTATTGCTACCTTCATTATATTCTTCGGGTTGGGTACTATCCCGGCCATACATCCACTACGGAATGCGCCTTATTAATTGTAAAACATTGAAGCTGGAGTTCAAGGAGCTCCAAGATGCACCACCTTATGCTATTCTGTCTCATACTTGGGGAGATGGGGAGGTTACATTCGCCGATTTCCATCAGACTGGCCGTGAAAAATTGGATGGATGGGAAAAGATAGCTCTCACCTGCCACCAAGCACTACAGGACGGTTTGGAGTATGTATGGGTTGACACTTGCTGCATCGATAAAAGCAGCAGCGCCGAGCTATCAGAGTCGATCAATTCCATGTTCAAATGGTATGCCCATTCTCACAAGTGCTATGCGTTTTTGACCGACTACTCGTGCTCTGAATCAACCGATGAGGACTTTGCCAAATGCAACTGGTTTTCTCGCGGCTGGACCCTTCAAGAGCTTATTGCGCCAAGCACGGTCATGTTTTTCGACAAACACTGGCAATACATAGGAACAAAGAAGGATCTTAACATTCAGATTTCCCAAAATACCAACATCAATGGTGATATCCTTACCACGATCGGGTTCGATGCAATTAGCACTCGCTTATATGCTTGCAGCGTGGCACAGAGGATGTCATGGGCAGCAACTCGTAAGACCAAGAGGGAGGAAGATATTGCATACTGCTTGTTGGGAATCTTTGGAATCAGCATGCCAATGCTGTACGGCGAAGGGGACCGTGCTTTCATGCGGCTGCAAGAGGAAATCATCAAAGAAACTAACGATATGACCCTGTTTGCCTGGCAGACGTCTGATCACGATCCGGTTAGAAGTTTTGACGAGATGCATCTTGGTGCCAAAACCTACAGAGGAATTTTGGCTAAAAGTCCTCGAGAATTTAGCGTGGCACACCAACTGCGTCCTTTCGCAGATCTAAGCCTCGCTCCAGAGTACAGAATGACGAACAAGGGTCTTAAACTATCAAGCGAGGTGGTACTGAAAGCCCTCAACCACGATACCTATTTCATGCCACTCAATTGTTATACACTCAGCTTAGCCTTTAGACACTGCGGCATATGTTTGAAGAACTATGGCGCCGGTGTATTTGCCCGAGTCTACCCGGACAGGTTGCTGTTGGAACCCCAAAGCGCTCAGACTACCCCTGGGAAGATCTACATCAGCAAAACTCTTTTACCAGCGGAGCTCCAAGCGCTCAAGCAACTCTCTCGGCAAGCTTTTAGGCTGTCCTACAAATTCAGTACCTCAAAATATGTTTGCACCGTTGAAGCTATTGAGCCACGCAACCAGTGGGTTCCGGCCAAAGGCTTTTTCATGCTATCTCCAGGGCAGTCGTCATTCACTGGATATCACAGAATCTTGTGGCAGAGGAAGGATAGTAACAATGTGAAGAACAGGAAATCAATTACTAGCGGCCGTTTTATGGCTTTATGCGGCTGGAACAAGGGTTCCGAGCCATGGTTTTGCCTGGCCTCAGCTGAAGAGGATCCGGAACTTTATAAGGCAGCTGAGACTATGGCTCTGGGTCTGGCAGGAGAGCTTGGAAAGCTAAGCAAAAGAATCAGGACGCCACTCAGATTTCAGTTCCCACCCAACGCCGGAATAACCTTGAAAACAGAGGAAGAGGTTGGCCAAGGCACAACGCTGTCTGTTTTTGATGTCCAGGTTTGGCTGGGGGTTGATAACTTTTTCCCTCATAATTGGCAAAACTACGGATATGATGAGACACTAGTCCATTATCTGTAATAAAGAGGGGCTGGAAACTGAGCAGAAACAATTATCTACTTGAAACTCTGAACGAACTCTCAGTCGCTATATGTTTCTTTGGACGAGTACGGCCGCAAGGCTGATATAGAAGCTTGGCTGCTATCATTAAACGCGCAGAACCGATACATGTAAATTCCCGGTAAACAATCAAAGAAGGGAAAGAGTTCCATATGATGGTTGCATAAACTTATTTCTCTCAAAATCAAATCAAAAAATCGTAAAGATGGCCGCGTCTGGGATCTTCTACCTGGCATTCAGCGTTTGGTTCACGTGTGAGTGCACATGGGAGTAACTCACCAGATAATTTAGGTGTGGATGGCACATGTCTTTGAGCCACATGAATCCAAATCCCGTCTCTTGAAACGGCATGTGGTAAACTCTCGCTGCCTGTTTCTGGGCTGTTTTCCTCTGGTTTGGGTATCAATCTGAAAATTTTCAAGCCGCCGATATCCGCTCTTTGTGGCCGTGATTGTACCTCTCCTTGAACATCCACCAGTCTTAAATCAATAGCTTGATACCAATTCCAGGAAACGCACGAAACGGTTACATCCGTCGTGGGAGAAACTGTCCTTTCAATGAATTTATCCAGCATTGGAAAAATGAAATGGTTAAGAGTGTCTGCTAAGCCACTCTCGGATAAGTCCCAACGAATTCCTAACGCTTGGTATCTTCTGCTTGTCAGATCTTCGGCGAAGGCGATCCGTAGGTATTTCATAGATGGGAAGAGGGGCCTTTGTTCATCTTTCGAATTTAAGCCTTTCTTACTCATGAAGCCGTCATCAAAAGAGAGTGCTGCTAGGTCCCAAACCAATTCCAATGAAGTCATGTTCGATATAACCGTCGGAGAGAGGATATCGGGAAGGCTCCTGTGAAGCTGCATCGATGATATCTGAATCGTATTTGTGCTATAAAGCACATGGAGTCCTTCTACATATCTTCAGGCAGAAGTTAGCAACTTCACAGCGTTCCATAACACCCGGGGAGAAAGAATGGAGGCCCTGAATACTTACGCTTGCTTGCAGGTTAAAAGCCAGCCCATAATTCCAATATGGAACTTTTCAGGCCAACTCCCATCCCACTTGTCGCAATATCCGAATCCCTCGAGGCAAAGATCGTGCCCAAGGTCCAGATCACCCCGCCAGAGCTCTTCGTATCTGGCGCTAAGGATATATTCACTGTCAATATCTTCAGCCCCTAGACCAACTCTCCCGAATGATAAAGGTATGTTTCCATCAGCAACAGGCCGGAATCGATGACACACGCACCCAAACCAGATCCATTTCTTCGGGATATCTGTTCGAAGATGCGATTCCTCAAATCCGGCCAGCTTCTCGATCCCAGCGTGTGTGGCATACCCCTGCCTTCTTTCATGGGGAACATATAAAGGGTGCTGGTACTCCAGGCTCATGTGTAATGTTCGCTGGCCAAACGCATAAACTAGGATTTTGATTCGTAATTCGGGCGGGAGGCGAAAGAAGCCGCCTGTTCCAGCCGACGAAGTCGACGGTATTGCCAAGCTGACCGGCTGTTCTGCAGGTGGCTTGATGAATAATTCTCTGAATGCCTTCTGTCGTACTTTCTCCTCCCTCCTGCGTTTCCCGTACTTGGAGAAGGGTATTTTCTGGGCCGACAAGTAGACAGCTTTGACCGTGAGAATCCCGCAAAACCACCCTGCTGCCTGGAACGTTGATTTGACAATGCCAGGGCTGGACCTAATCAGCCCTCTTCTCCGAGCCTCATCCCATATTTCGGGTAATACAAGGCCTTCATCCTCTAATATCTGGCGGAAGACAATCTCAAAGCCCACGTTATCCCGGAAATCGGACGCAGCGTCCTCAACGCGATCAGCAACTTCGTAGCCAACAATGCTTTCCAGAGGTCGGATAAATGAAAAATAGACCATTTTTGGAGATAGCTGCCCAAACAGGCGATTAACGCATTTTTTGTGCAACCATTTGTTGATCTGCGACCTGAGAGTTGGAGAGGTGAGACGTGTCATACGATGACGAATTTGGCGGTCGGAATGTCCAACTGGCGCCTGACACGTGATTGCGATGAAATCCTGTGCTTACCTTGTCTCGGAGGCGAGGAAAAATAAAAAAAAATGATTCTACGAGTAAATATATTGGCGCCTAAGAGGAAAATCCAACCATCGTTCAAACTCGCTTCGCTGGCCATAATGAATTTAATTATTTTGATTTACCATCGGCGTTTCCGTTACACTTACAGCATCGTATGTTATAAAGAATAAATTGGAAGTCAGATTCAATCTTCAACAAATGAAGAATCTCTAAACTACATTATGTTCTAGCACACTCATTGCGCTCATACGACCTGTATCGTATCGCACTTGGTCGAGGCTTAGCCCTCCAGTGAACACCTTGGGCCAAATCTTGTCAGATGCCTCTATTATTTGACACAAGCCCACCTACAAATCTGTTGCATTTTGTGCGCTGCCGTTTACGCGTAATTACCATGGAAACTGGAAAGAACCATCGTAATTCTGGAAGGTACCACTAATTTCCCTGGAAGCGGAATCCAGTGTCTTGAGAATACCGCTGACACTCTCGCCAACGGTGATGGCCCCGGTCTTGGACGGATCCTTCGCTGCATTTACCAGCCCCGTTCCCATATCCGTGAGGACCAGTCCAGGATGGAACACAAAGGCAGTAATCCAAGGCTCTTCGATATGGACCCTTCTAATAAGCCAGTTCAATGCCGACTTGCTGGCTCCGTAAGGGCTGAACCTGGGCGGGAAGTGCGCCAGCTTTTCCTGGAAGCCGATGCTGCTAATGGCAGTCGACATCGCAACGAAGATGGGATTGCCACTCTGAGCCTTCTTCAGTAAAGGCTGGGTTGCCTGAAGGAGGGAGATGGGAGCAACGGCATTGACGTTGAAATGATCACGGATAGACTCAGGGCTGGTGTTGAGAACAGTGTTGCCATTGTTGGCAATACCAGCGTTTGCGATAACGACGTCGAGGGCAGAGATTCCGAAATCATTCTGCAGGCGGGAGACAGCCTCGCTAGCATCCGTGTCTACTCCAGAGTCCAGCTTGATCACAATAACCTTCGAGCCCTGCCCTCTTGGTAAGCTCTCCAAATCATTGGCCTTAGCAGGGTCGCGGACAGCAGCGACAACGGTGGTAGATGGGCGCTGAAGAAGACTAGCAGTCAACCCGCGGCCAATGCCGCGATTGGCACCGGTGATAAGGTAGATCTTGTTTTGAGACATAATGGGATGTTTGACGATAGGCGGGATGGCTTTGTAGTAGGCGTTTGGTTTAATACTTGGTAGTTGGTTGATGTGCTGATTGAATTTGGATAAATCTTGTGAGTGAATTGAGAGATCCTTATATAGATGGGATGGAGGGGCGAGACGTTGATTGAAAGCTCCAACAAGAGATGATGTGTCTGCTTCAGCATTACGAATTACAAACATGCCTAAACGAATATCATGGCTTAAAGTTTGACTGCGCCGGATGGTTTCCTCCGATGACAATCTGCTTGGAAATCGCCACTGAGATATGTTGATTTGGTCATGATGCCGCGCTCTTCTCTCACCAAGATGCATCACATAATTTCTTTGTGGCGTCAAATCTACTGTAGTCTCTGCCATCATCGTAAAGACTGGTGGCGTTAAATTTCTAAGCCGAGGCAGCTTGGATGCTTTGTCACTACGAATCGGGAGCCATGACAAAACCAGCCCGGCCAGTGTGATAAGGGTGGGCGCCAGGCCGAATAGTCGCAATCCAATCACGTTATTTTGGGATATTGGCATTTCTCATGATTATGGTATTTATCAATTGACCATGCCCTGCACCAAACAGGAAGCTAAAGAGGAATCCATCAATACTCAAGCCCAACAGCGTTCTTCCTACGTCAAGTTGCTCCTTGCTGTCAGTCGACCGGCTACCACCACGGACAAACTTCCGCCACTTTAGGAAGAAATTTCCGCCACTTTAGGAAGAAAAATGGAAATGCACCTGGCAGACCGGTTGCCTCACATCGTATGATCAGAATGTCTGGTATGAGAATGCTCAATATATTAACTACTAATTTTATATGTGACCTACCTGTTCCGCCATCGCGGATACGATCAAGTATCGACTTATTACTTATCCTCGTAGGATACCAAGCCCCCTAGTGGCTTGCCGCAAGATTTCCCTTGCTCAATAACTTGACTGCCATCTAGAACTTACTCTTTTTCTGGAGCCTGGTTCTTCTGGCCTTCTTCCGCATCCTTCGAGAGTCCCTTGTCACTTCCATCTCGACCCTTGATACTCTTCCACTCCATCGCCAGGGATCCAGTGATGATGCTTGCGCTGAGGGCTGCGACCATGACAAAGACGCAGGTGATTGAGAGATTATATGCCTTGATCACAACATCGAGCTCATTTGGTGGAACGATCTTGCGGAGCTCAGTGGCGCCTTGGTGCAGGACAGCTTCAGTATCCAGACCTGCGACCCCAGAAAGTCTCTTCAAGAGCTCGTTGGCGAATATGTTTTGGCTCACGGAGACGAAAATGGCACCACCTAATTGTTGCATGAAGAACAGCAAAGCTATGCCGATGGGGACGTCGACTCGTGGCAGAACAGTCTGCGCTGCCAAGTTGGGGCCCTGGAAACCACACCCCATTCCGAATCCATAGAGGACTTGGTATCCGATCCATTTACTATGCCCTGAGCTTTCATCCAGTGTGGATAACATTCCGCCGCCCACACTACATAGAATGGGGCATATCAGCATGGCCGGGACGTAGTAGCCGATACTTTCAGTAAGCTTGGCGGACAAAATTGTGAAGATGACCATCGAGAGGACAAGAGGGATGGTCTTAATTCCCGCGTCCATTGCCGAGTCACCTTTGGTGGTTTGGAACCAGATAGCAAGGTAGTACACAGCGCTCATCATTGCTCCCGAAAGTAGAAACATGAACAGCATACCCCCCGCAATGGAACGGTTCAAAACGACACGCGCAGGGGCCATTGCCGTGGTTGGTGTCAGCGCCTCTACGACTATGAAGACGACAAATAGAACGGCAAATGTGACAAGAAGGCCTATCATTCTAGGCTCTGACCACGCATACGTTGTGCCGCCCCATTGCAAAGCGAGGACGAGGCATACCATCGATGGAGCAAGGAAGAATACCCCCAAAGGATCAAGGGCTTTGATCTGTTCCACGACGGTAGGCGAGCTCTTCTTTTTCATTTGATCAAAATTGAAAAGCAACAGAACTGCAACAAGGGTGAAGCCCCCAACGGGGAGGTTTAGATAGAAGCACCATCGCCATGTCCTGTGTTCAGAAAGAGTTAGCCTTTGGTGTTCAATAGTGGACTGCCATATAGGAGGGATAAACCAACACTTTGTCTGTAAAAAGTCCACCAATAACGGGACCAAGAACCGAGGCGAGACCGAAAGCCATGCCAAAGAAAGCAGCGAATGTAGGTCGCTTGCGAAGGGGTACCATCGGCATCATGATCATGATCCCTCCCGTGAATATACCTGAAGATCCGGATCCAGCGATGGCACGCCCGAGGATGAAAGCGATTGAATTCGGCGCAGCTCCGCAGATAGCTGAACCGACTTCGAAAATAACGATGGAACAGACGTAGGTCCATTTCGTGGAGTAGATTTGGTAGATGCGGCCGGTGATGGGGAAGAAAACGGCGGCGGTCAACATGTACGCGCTTCCGTACCAGCCAATATCGTTGATTGATTTGAACTCGTCTGTGATCTTGGGGACGGCGGTTGCGATGATCATTCGGTCCTAGATTCATGTTAGCTTAATTGTGATCTGAAGAGGGCATGTAAAAGATCCGAGTGACATACTAATGCAACCAGGAACATCGACAGATACATGCCAATCAGGATCGTCCAGAACTTCAGAGTTTTTGGCTGGTAGTTCTTTTCAGCATCTTCGTACTCATTTGGATTATCCTGGGGCTCAGTAGCCTTTGAATGGATGTCCTTTTCTGCCAGCGAAATCTCATTGGCAGCAGTGGAGGAAGGCATCGTTGTTCTGGCGTAGTTGTGACGAAGGCTAAGTCAGCGAAGAAACATGATGTATGGTATAAACTTGCGAGTTAAAAGTCTATTTATTAATTTTCTAAAATAACACCACTCGTCATGCAACATTAAATTCTCAGGGACCGGAGGCTACCATCTGAGAACTAAGGGCCATCGGAGCAGGTAGGGCAACATCAGAGGTCCGGGGTCATATGATCGGTATTTAGAATTGTCCGGGCGTGGCCAGGGCCTCACCTTAGGGCTGCACGATTGAGAGCTCTGTATTGTCGTTTACATCTAAAGCCCGACTGGTACTCCTGATGAGATATTCAATATAGATAACACCTTGGCTAGAACGCAGTCCAGGGGCGAAGTGTGCAGATGGTAACGAGTTACCAGCACCAAGTGTCCTGTGTACGATCACGCGACTGCTTTGGCCGTTTCTTCCAAGCTCATTCATTCGATAGCGAGAACCGAATTTCTGCCAGTGGATCTGCACAATCCAGGTCTTGATTCAGGTTCACCGGGTTTCTTCTACTGTCTAATAGACATTGACAGCATGGCCAGTAAACTGAAGTGCTTAAAACCCCCCAATGCAAACGAATCCAATCCATGGCACAATCTAGTCTCCGGCCTCGGGGCAGGAGGTCCAATCATGCACAAAACTGACTCGATAATGCTTTGGCCTAAGATGTAAGCTTTCATCGTACGATTTCTCTGTTTTCTGCCTCCTGAATTCTAAAGACCAAAGATCATTTTGCAGAAAATATAGTGAGATAGCTTGATTGGAATTTGACATAAATTTGATATTTTCAATAGCTTTACACCACAGATCCTTCAGGTGCCTTCACTTTATAGAGCCGTTCACCTGCTTTGTTTGCAACTCCCCGGTAGTATTTCGATTTCAATTGAGCAATTTATATCTTTGACAACCTCAAGGGCCATAAACACGCTCTAGTTTAATAAGCACATTTTTCATAAGGATCTGGATGGCGTAGAAGCCCCGAGCTGGGTGCGTTAATGCTCCCGTTCAAAGAGCCCAAAAATCAAGTATTGAAGCCTACCCTACACCATAGAATAGGTAGGTATTTATTATTCCGCTACAACGCACTGCTCGATCTCCTGTTATCTCTTTCTATAGAATTATAACTTAATTCTTAATATAATTAATTATTCGGCTTATTAATCTCATAATACGAACCTACCAAGATCAAACAATGGAGAGTACGCAACGGCTGCCATTTGTTTCCTACCTCTGAGGTTTGTTTTCATTTCTTCCTTGCCCACGCAAACTGTCTAGTCTATCATTGATTAAATTCTATGTCTTCCCAAAAAAAATGACAAATATTTTTACAGTGTTAATGCCAACAATAAATTTGGATGCTCCTTTACCTTGAGGTATTTATTTCCAAGATAGTGCAACACCTCAAATGGAAGGTTTAATAGAACTTCACGATAATATTATGTTTTATTTAGTTTTAATATTATTTGCTGTAAGTTGAATATTATTTTCTATAATTAAAAATTTTGTAAGTACTAAAGCACCAATATCTCATAAATATTTAAATCACGGTACATTAATAGAATTAATATGAACTATAACACCGGCTGTAACCGTTATTTACCTACGAAATCTTATGCTGTTGGGGGGAGTACAGAACGTTTTCTATTGGAGACGACACAGCCTCTGAAGAAGTTAAGGTAGAGCTCTATATATTACAACATTTGAGACTCCTCACGATGTGGCTTAGTCAGATCAGGCAGCTATTCAATATATGTGGAACATTGCTCGTATCATATTGAATCGATCGGATGACCGTGCATCCTCGCCAGGGATTTCTCCAAAGTCCATAAGCAGATTTGCTCCACTTGAACCTTTGGTCAACACACATCAACCTCGACACGTCAAATTACCGACGCGAAGATGATTATAACGGACCTCTTGATTAAAATTCAATCATTCTTCCTAACTGAGAGTCAGCGCAGGGCACAGACCATAAAGACTGAGCAACACGCGAAGGATATTGTTATTTATCTCCAGGAAGGCAACTGGGAATCACTGCACCAACAATTAGTCTTCCCACTCCGCCTATTCATCACCAAGCATGTCTTGGAATATGGGTGGAAGACCCTCACTTCCATGGCCGGGCCATTGCAACCGATTGGCAGCCCCGAAGTGCACGCTGGTTGGCCTTTGTCGAGAATTTCAGTGCCGCTCCAGTCGGAACGCCTCTCGCTGGCCTTAACGCTCTGGATGACGTGGTCTGGGAAGTTGATTACGCTGCAAGTAGGACCTCGGCTTTCTCATCCTTGGAAGGTCCCGCCATACGCATCTTCAAACTCGCGATTGGTTTCTTTGACTTTAGGCCACGGGCTGCGACGAGTGGGCGCGACCTTAACATTGCCACCAACTAGGAACCCTAGTGATGAGGGATTTCCCTGCGTGATTCTTATCGGTGGTTCTGGGCCAGTGGATAGGGACTCGACGGTTGGACCATCGAAGCCATTCAAGGACCTTGCATTAGGTCTGGCAGCACGTGACGTCTCGGTATGCCGGTTTGACAAGCGTGCCTCAACTCTGCTTGGGAAGCTCACGATGAGCAAGAAGATGGCCACTCTAACGGACGAGTATGTGTACCACGTTATAGACGCCATTCGGCAAGTTCGACGAGTCCCGGGGATAAATCCCGAGCGTATCATCCTTCTAGGTCATAGCCTGGGTACTTTGGTTGCCGCGCGACTTGCCTCGCTTGATACGTCATTGGCAGGCTGTATTCTGATGGCGGCACCTTCAGAGCCGATCTACAGATGCGCAATCAGGCAGCTTAGTTACCTTGAGTCTTCCGGCTCAAGCAACAAGTCAACGGTCGACGCGTCTGAGGATGTGCCCACCGAGAGTGACATGTTGAAGGACCTTCGGCAGCAGGCAGATGTGGCTGACAGGCCTGATCTAGATTTGTCCACTCCAGCAAAGCAGCTTCCTTTCGGGATTGGACCTGCGTACTGGCTTGAGTACCGCACATTTGATGTCATGGATACACTGAAAGATATTCGCACGCCCGTTCTGATCCTACAAGGCGAGCGAGACTATCAAGTAACTGCAACCGAGGACTATGCGAGACTGCATGAGAAGTTCAGTGCTCTTCCCAACTTCAGGTTTCGGCAGTTCAAGAGCCTTAATCATCTTTTTATATCTGGACAAGGTGCTCCCACTCCGCTAGAATATTTTAGTCCGGGGAATGTGGAGGTAGATGTAATTACCGAAATTCAGCGATGGGTACATGGATGATGGCTTTAAAATAAAAACTGCCCGTTATTTAGCGTTCCCTCAATTAAAGAAGGTTCTCAACCCTGCTTATTCTGATCATAGAGTGAGGCAACCAAAGGCTGCCCCATGTCCACATACCATTTCTCGTGAGTTTGTTATTCCATGTGCTTGTAAGGGAGCATCAAGACTTGATGTTCACTCTTCGGCTCAATATGACCATGTATAGAAAGCGTAGGAGCAAGGAATTGAAGGGTTTGAAGACCATTTTACCATTCTCCATTACATCACTTCATCCTATGCAACGTACAATGACGATCTGCCGCGAAGATGTTCAAGGCTACGTTGATGATACGTAAGATAGCACGGATGGTCATATATTGCCGTCGCTCCGAGACAGCTGCACCGAAACCCCACCGCAGTCTATTTAGCCTGCTTAGGTAGTCTATGGCAAGGCAGTGATATGAACACGTAGATGACGGAATTCCGCCCACTTATGGCGGATCGATCTCAAATCCCCCCTTCCGCGGAATATGCTTTAGCGGTTGTCCATCCAATCTCTGGAAGACTAGAGAGAGAAATGCTATTATTCATTAGAAAACCAACGGCTTGATAGGAATATGCCTTTTGGTCTTGCTAACGCAAATGAAAGTCTAAACTAGAACTCCAAGAATGTGAGATTACCAATTAGCTGTGTGATTGATTACCAAGCATCGCATCATTCATGCGCCATACCAAATAAGCAGCCCAGGCTCGATTGATCGTCGATAGTTCCGGCTGTTCCACCTCTTAATCGTATAAAGAGTCCGAGACTCCGAGCAAGCGTCGGATCTAATTAACATCCAAGCAAACGGTGGCACATTTACATACTCTAGTATAACTTTTCGTCTTGTTCCAGTTACCTAGTCACCATCAGTCGGTTTGATATAGCAATGGCAGGCCCAATCGCACTGATCCTCGGCTCCGGGCCTAGAGTTGGCTCCTCTGTCGCCAAATCACTGGCTGCTAAGGGCTACCAAATCGTTGTCACATCGAGACACGGCACTGGGGCCAAGACCCCTGAAGGTTACCTTTCCCTCAAGGCAGACTTCAGCAAACCTGAATCCATCCCATCCGTCTTTGAAGCGATTAAATCCCAGCTCAATGCGTCTCCCAGCGTTGTAGTCTACAATGCAGCTGCCGCCACAGCGCCTCCTAAACAAGATTCGGTCTTGTCACTTCCACTGGACACTTTCAACTCGGACCTCAACGTGAATACGGTCAGCGCGTATATTGCAGCGCAACAAGCAGTTCTCGGCTGGGATACTCTGCCTGCCGATGCAAAGAAATCGTTCATATACACTGGGAACATTCTGAATACCTCCATTCTGCCGGTTCCATTTGTCCTCACCCTTGGCACGGGCAAGGCAGCCTCCGCATTCTGGCTAGGTCTGTCTGATGCGACCTATACCCCCAAAGGCTTCCGGTAAGTAGAACCTAAGCTAAACCCTCATTCCCACCTAATGAGTACTCTAACATATACACGATTTAGATTCTTTTACGCGGATGAGCGCAATGAGGATGGTACACCTGTGGGCAACAACATCGATGGTCCTGCTCATGGCGAGTTTTATGCCCAATTGGCCAGCCAGGAACAGAATATTCCTTGGCACGCCACCTTTGTAAAGGGCAAGGGTTACGTTGAATTTAAATAATGCTGATTAATGATGGTTTGTATAGGGCTTGACTGAAATGGTTATTTCCTGTAACTGTAACTTATTTCCTCGAAACGTCCGTATCGTTAATTGAAGATTCACCACGCTCATACTGAATAGATCATGGGCAGCTTTAACGCATGCTCAAGGGCAAAACATGTGAATACCTCCCATTGCCTCGTGAAAGTGAACAACGTGGCTATAAGACTAATCTGTCAGATACCGTAAAAAATGAATGCGGATTGCGCATCACCTCCACACTGTGCAACGGGTAAGAATCTTGAAGACGCTTGACGGTGGGGAGGCGGCAGAATCTCGAACGATGGTGGCATGCAAGCGGCGCGTCTCCAAGACATCATTCGGAGCTTGGTTGTATGCAAATGATCGCTCCAATTAAGACCTCGCCAGGCTTGGGATGCTATTTAACCATCTTCTTGATTGCTACAGGCTCTCAGTCGAGCGGGAGGAGTTGAGCGCTGATATGAGAGAATGTGATTTTGATATTATACTAAGCCGCCAAGCTGCGCATGAAGAATACCATCACGGGTGGCCAGCCTTTTAAAATACCAGCTTATATGCCCTGTATAGCTTGTACATAGTTTTTATTTAATATAATATAGATAGTATATAGATTATAAAATAGTATTTCTTCTAAATAGTATTAAACTAATAAACTAATTTTAATATAGAGATTAATTTAAAAAAAGAATTTCTTACTTAAAACTAATTCTATTAATAATAAAACATAGTAGATTATGGAGCTACTACTAGTTCCACTACTTAGAGATCTAACTTGCCAGCTTATAGCGAAATTATTAATTATACTTACCTGGATTAGAGTAAAGAGGATCTAACTTACCTACTTAAAGCAGCCTGAGGCTGTAAATATTGATTGCATTCACCTGGATCGCAGTCAGCAAGATCAAGGAAGGGCCTAACTTACCTGCCTGTAGCTGCGGCTCTTGATCGTAATTTATCTGGATAGCGGCGCCTAGCATCAAGGAGAGGTCTGACTTACCTACCTGAGGCTACAGCTGTTGGTCCTATTCGCAAGAGTCAGTATACATAGGATCAGACGTACCTGCTAGAGGCTGTAGCTATTGGTTGTATTTATAAGGGTCAGGGTAGATAGGATCTGACTTACCTGCTCAAGGCTGCAGCTGTTGATCATGTTTATAAGGGAGAGCTTTAATTAGAAAAAAAGTTATTATATTTAAAAAAACCTATGTTTGGAGCTTCTCATAAGGTATTTAAAAGACCTATAAAATAAAAGGGTTGTATATATATATGAAAAAGGCCTTTAATACATGGAACATAGACCTCAATAGGAGGAAAACTAGGTCTTAATAAGAAGGTAGACAACCTTCCTGCTGAGAGTTGTTTAAACTCGTCTTCTAACACGACTAACGATCGCTGCGGACCTAAGCAACCTGTCCCTCATCGAAACAAACAATCGCTGCGAAGCTGGCCAGCCTCTCCGCTATCAAGACGAGCGATCGCTATGTGGCTGACCGATCTGTCTGCTGTCAAGACGAGCGATAGCCGTGAAGCTGACCGACCTGCCTGCTATCGTGACAAACGATCGCTGCGTGGAAGACCTGCCACTCTTCCGCCAAGACGAGTGATTCATGTAAGGCCGGCTTAGCCTACATTCGTAGCGACAGCTCATTCATGTCTGCGATAAAGTCAAGGGATTACTGTAAGCCGGGTCTAGCAGTCATCCGTAGCAACAGCTATTGCATATTATCGCTACGGGCCTGACCTCTCTGTCTGCTGCTGAACGAAGTCTTAGACAAATTTGCGATATCGGCTACTGCGCCTCATCCTAACCATAAAGTGGATTGAAGTGGTGGGTGGTTAAGTTATCCCTTTAAAATTTCGATCCTGCCTTTCTTTTAGGTTCTCAACATCTGGGGCAACATCGAGAACTAGGTCAGCGATATCCAGATAGTCCTTTTTCGCTGCTCACAGCAGTGCTGTCTTTTCAAAACTCTCTATGAACCTCGCGACAGTGTTTCTATCAGGTAGAAATTGTACCAAATTCATTTAGGCCTCAGGCATTAAAAGCTTAAGGGGTATAGAATCCATTACATCTAGAGCCGCCATATGGCCCTACAGAATCAGCTGTTTGGAGATCTCGATATATCTAGCGCAGCTTGGAAAAGGAGTGCGGTTTTCTTATCGGTCAATGACTTGGTATCCGCCCCATTTCTTAGCAGTAAATCAACTCTGCTTCGCATGGTAAGACAGAGAGACCTGCATTATATGGAGTTTCGTACTTGAAACGAAGGGAATCGGTTCGCATTAGAGCATAATTAAGTGTAGTTCAAAGTATCTTGTTCCTGATACTGCCCCTCAATAGCCAACGATTCCATCCACTACTTCTCATCATTTTCCAGCGAATTTCTTGCTTGTGTTAGAAAGCACAAAAAATTAAAGGTAGCCAAGAGATGCCTGCCGTGATCAATCCCTTCCCTTCTTCCCCTCTTGGAGCGATGCAGCTCGGCGCGTGAGCTAGACGTTCTATGGCTGGTGTCGGCGAAATTCGTAATACTGGGATACCCAGCTATGCATTCATCATAAAAAGGCGACCCTGTTCATAGAGGAGCGGGTCAAGTCGGATGGCCAGGTGAAGAGGCAGCTTTAGTAGTCATTCGACGCGCAGCTCGTCCTGACGACGAGTGAGTCATCGGCATGAAGGTTTATAGCATTTTCTGCCGTATGACTGCAGCTCGGACTAGCGAAGCTTTTTTTTTAAACGTTTTCGTATTCATTGTGTTGAATCATTGGGTCTGACATCTTCTTTTGTTGTAGCTTTCTATCAAAACTCTCTCCAGTCGAATGGCCAACACCGAGGGCCTGACAGCCATTTGAATCCCTATTTCCATTTGATTTGATAGTGCTCCAACTTGTAGTTTATTCCGAAGATTCCTCAACTGTAAGGGTGCCCGTCTTTTGAATCAGGTATTCTTCAATCGCCACATCTTTTCCTGCTTCCTTGCCATAGCCTGACATTTTGATTCCACCAAACGGATTTTCAGCACCAGATGAGTTGCCTGTTGCAAAACTATTAGTATGAAAATGGACAAATCGATTGAAGGTAGGAGGTTTTCCAACGCACCTGTATTGAGACCGATCATTCCAGCCTCCAGACCTTCTAGGAGCCTCCAGGTTCTGCTCACGTTTCTTGTGAAGCAGTAAGCGGCCAACCCCATTGATGTATCGTTAGCTTTCTCTATAACCTCGGCCTCGGTCTCGAATTTATAGAGACCTAGAAGGGGTCCAAATATTTCCTCATTGGTCGTCAACATATCAGATGTCATGCCGGAGATAATAGTCGGCTCAAAAAAGTACCCTTGCAGGTTGTCCGGCCTCTTCCCACCACAGAGGACCTTCCCACCTTTTCTAACCGCGTCTGCCACATGCTTTTCGATTTTCTCGATTCCACGGCCAATAGTTAGCGGACCCATAGTCGTCCCTTTATCAGCGCCATGCCCAACTTGTAGCTTTTGCGTTGCTTCCAGCGTCTTCTGGGCAAAGGCGTCATACACGCCACTTTGAATATAAACTCGGTTGGCGTGCGTACAGGCCTGGCCGGCAGTCCTCCACTTCAGGATCATTAAGGCTGCAATAGCCTGATCCAGGTCTGCATCATCGAAAACAATAAACGGGCAATTTCCTCCAAGTTCCATTGTTACCTTTTTCAATCCCTCGCTGCAATGCCTCGCAATAATAGTACCGACGGCGGTACTCCCAGTAAAGGTAACCTTGCGAACTAAGGGATGCTTGCAAAGCCTTTCGCTGACTGAGGGTGTATTAGTATTATCTGTAGAGATAATATTAAGTATACCAGCAGGTAGTCCAGCACGGAGAGCTAGATCTGCTAAAGCCATCACACTGAATGGTGTTTCTGGAGATGGTTTGACAATCATGGAACACCCAGCTGCCAGAGCCGCGGCAACCTTGCGAATAATCATCGCCACAGGGAAGTTCCAAGGTACAAGTGCAACACTCACGCCAATTGGTTGTTTGACAACAAAGGTACGGCGGTTGGAAATAGACGGCTGGGCGATTGAACCACGGATACGCTCTGCTTCGCCTGCGAACCACCACGCAAACCCAAGAGCATAGTCGACTTCACCAATAGCTTCTGCTATTGGCTTTCCGGTCTCATATACAACAATCTTGGCGATGTCCTCGCGAGCCTCTGTGATAAGCTCATGCCATTTCAGTAGAATCTTCGCACGCGAACGAGGATTCATTTGCCTGTATGACTTGAAGGCAGTATACGACGTCTCAACGTACTGGTCAACATCATTAACCTCATTATTGGCACATGACGCCCAGACCTGGCGGGTACCGGGATCTATAGCTGGGTGAGTATGTAAGGGAGACTTGGCGGTTGATACTGGCATTTTACCTACCCTCTACATCAAATTTCTTCCCAGATTTTGACTGTACCCATTTTCCATTGAGCAATGATGCTTCATGGAGCAGGGATGGATCGTTGAGCTATGGTGGATGGTGTTAGCTGAATGGTCTAGCAGCATGAGCATACAATAGAGAGTCAACTGACAGTAAATGGTAAGCTTGCCATGTTGAGTTAAGGTGTATAGCCTTGAAGACGTGGATAAATACTTTTTTCTTATTCATCTCTACTGTACAGCAGAACCAGAAGCATTTAAATCGTCTTTGATCACCCGGACACGTACAAACACTCCGAGATCGCCAGAGGAAATATGATGTTGCCAATCCCATGGCAATGATTATCAAATGAAATCGTTATGTAATGATCCAGTCATGCGACCGCATTTGTGATTTATAGAGATCTTTCCGTTCCGCGGATGTTTGGAGGGTGGATTTTGGGGTGGAGCATTGCTGGCTTCCGAGAACGGAAGCATTGAAAGAGCCGCCCGGTCATTGAATTCTGTGCTCGCACCTACGACTTACATAACAAAAATATTGGTCAATGTATCATCCAGTGAATTGTTTGTTACACGATGGGGGGTGGTAGGTCGCCGCCTGTCCGCCGATTGGGTTGATGATGCCCACGTACGTATCCGGCGATCGCCGTAGGTAGTAGAGCGATGATCGGCGATTTTCCTAATATTACATACAAGCCATACATTTATAAAGCCAGACAGCCTTTAGTTGGATGAATAGCTAGTACGTTCCGCATCCGATTGATCATACTTGACTTTGCAGTTATCTTTCTCATCGTCATTGTTCTCTTCAATAGTCTATTCACTTGGAAGATTCGCCAGCATAAAAACCAGGGCCTCTGAGCAAAACAGAAAATATGTCAACGAGGGCTGAGAAAGTCTCCATTGCGGTCATCGGTATGTGATAAACCTTCACACTTCCTGGTACAGAGCTAATCTTCATATTTTGATGCTGAAAGGAGCTGGCGGCGTAGGATCGTGCTTTGTGACCCAGCTTGCCGCTTTGGCTAAGAGCCGCCCTTCTCCCAAACTCAGTCTCATTTATCTTGCCATAATCGATAGGGCGCTCTATCATCAGGACTATGCGCCAATACCGTTCGATAACGCACTTGAGGAACTGGACAAATTCGGATTTGAGCCTCCGAGCATCTCCAATATTATCCATTTTCTCTCCAAGGCCCCTGATAAGGTGGTGGTAGTTGATAACACAAGTTCTCAAGCCATTGCAGAATCCTACCCTGCCTTCCTAAAAAGTGGGATCAGCATTATTACCCCAAATAAAAAGGCCTTTTCAGGAAGCAAAGAGCTCTGGGAAGATATATTCTCCTCAGTTGGACCTCAAGGTCAAGGCCCTTTTGTATATCATGAGTCGTCTGTTGGTGCCGGTATGCCAATTATCTCAACTCTTAATGACCTTGTGGAAACTGGCGATAGGGTCACCCGAATCGAAGGTGTTTTTAGTGGGACAATGTCGTTTCTTTTCAACTCGTTCGCACCTATCAACGGGGAGGGTGGCTCCTGGTCGGCCAATGTTATGAGGGCTAAACAGCTTGGATATACTGAGCCGGACCCCAGGGATGATCTCAACGGCCTCGATGTTGCAAGAAAGCTTACCATTCTTGGGAGACTGGCTGGCATGTCTATCGAGTCGCCAACCGCGTTTCCAGTACAGAGTTTGGTCCCTCAGGAGCTCTCTAGATGTACAGAATTCCTTGACAGGCTGCCCGAGTTTGATGATCGGATGGACAAAGAAAGAAAAGAAGCTTCCAAGGCTAATAAAGTTGTCAGGTTTGTGGGAAGCCTTGATTTGGTTGCCCAAAAGGCCAAAGTAGGCATGGAGTGGTTCGAAAAGTCTCACCCCATTGCTGGACTGGAAGGTAGCGACAACATTATTAGCTTCCATACCGAGAGATATGGCCCCCTCCCTCTTACTATCCGTGGAGCTGGGGCTGGCGGAGATGTCACGGCCATGGGAGTTTTGGGTGATCTTATTAAGATTTTGCGTCAAATTTAGTATTTTATCAAGAATTGAAATTGGTGGCCAAAGGAGTGAATAAAGCATAGTTTATTACGTTCGTCCCGGAAATACTGCATGCAGTTTCATCTCTAGGCCGTCATGAAGTGCGGATTTTATCAAAGCTTCGTCTGTGTGGGAGTTGGCGAAGACCATGTTCTATCTAGAGGCCTAAAACTCGAGGATCGCATGACTGAAGGAACTGGTTCTTTTTGAAACTCGAGGCAGCTGCATATTTTGACTGCCAGATGTCCCCGCCCGGGGTAGATGATATAGCTGGGTAAAGACGGGCGAGAGATCGCAGTAGACGCGGGTGTACTAGAGATGGGATTTTGCAATCTGCACTGGAACCACCATACCCTGCTAGTCAACCGCCTATTTATGGCTGAGCCGGGCTTGGTAACGATACCAGCCAATGCCCTAATCCTCAATGACTGTCTGCTGCTTTGGTAAACAACATCGGTGTTGTTGAACAGCCTGTCTGCTGTCAAGATAAGCGATCGCTACGGGCATGACCTAGCCATCTTCTAACCCGACAAGCGATTGATGTGAAGCTGACTTAGTTGAGGTAGAGAATATCATGAGAATAGAAGCAGATTCTTACTGTCAACCTCGAGGGCATTGGCAGCTCTTAAAACGCGCATTGCGTCCCCCGTGAAGTGGGAACTAAGCTTTGTGAAATCCAGCATTTCGTCTTGATAATGTTCTCAATACTATTACGAAGAAATGTAGGACGTGCGAGGATGGCGGCACTGGCTTACTGCATGGTCTCATTACCCTTGGGATGAAAAGATTACTCAAATTGGTACGTTCATCGCCCGATTCATTTCGTACGCAGACGTTTTCTACGGCATCGGCCGTCCAGTGGAACAGACCTCCTCGTCGCGGCCCAAGCAACACTGCTAACCTTTGGACGCGGCCGAGCCGGTCAACAGGTGTCATCGCCTTTGCCAAGTATCCATTCACGTTGACAAGTGTACCTCGCTTCAATTCTAGCGGCAAAATCATTCCAATGACAGATTCCCACAGTTGTTGTGAAAGCGTTCCCCGCAAGCGCAACATCCGGTCGTCTTAGCGTACTCACTGGTCATGCATCTTGCTCGAGTTAACTATTTTTGGAATAGCTTACCCTCAAGGCGTGAATGACACGATAATTTTACGTCTTGCACCGATCTTTGATGTAATGTGGTGAATTCCTTCCGCGGAAGGCCGCCTATTCGTCCCACCTGATGCTACATTGTCGGTGGAATCTAGTCTCAAGGCACAGGGGAAGAATCTAGGCCCAATTCGTGGTTGGATGATAGATAGAAGCAGGCCCTTCCATGACTCAGCTAGGGAGGTTCGCCGGGTACAATCTCAAAGGTGTTATAACTCTGGCAGTACAGTCACGGATCGCTTTGTCACTCCAATAAGCAGCACAAGCTCTCCTCCCCACGCTTCATGTCTATGATGATGGAACAAAAAAGACGAAAGCTGAACTTGAGAGGATCGATAAAAGGCGAGTTGACATAGGTAAATTGAATAACTTAAACTCAGTCGTACTGGCTCCCTGTAGGAAAATCCACAATCGCCGATCGCAGAGAGCGTTTCTTCGCAGACAAGGGGAAACCCTAAGAGAGCTACAGACTCGCATAGATGTATCTGAAAGGACAATTAGCTAGCAACTTGTTCACTTGCGGGAGGAGAATCGTTGCTAAGATCACATATTACTCGAGTTTTACTTTATCTTGAAGGACTCTAGGAGACTGTAGAGAGAACTTCTAACTCCTTCTCTTATATCCTTCCTTTATATTAATGAGTATTCTAACAGTACTGAAAGGGCCACTTGGAGTATAGCTACCGACCAAGACTGGCTGGATTTGGTAGCTAGCCGGGCTATCCTTACGATCCTTACGATAACTTTTCTACTAGTGGTCTGCCTAATTTTCACCGATTAGATTCGAACATGGCCCAAGAAGAGGAAGTGGAACCGTTAGAGGCCCTTGGCTTAATGGAGTCTTGTTTAGAATTATAAGGCGCCGTAAATGTTTGGGAGTTGAGGGATGACGCCAAGCTACTTAGTCCGTCAAGTACATAACTTATACATAAGAATGTCTCTATTGTGCTCAGCATGGGAGAGAGTGAGCTATGTGATATTAACAGTAATGTTTTACGTTAACCTACTAATGGTTTAAAAGCCGGACCCGAACTCACGCATGACTGCCATCACCAATCAAGCAGATCCGTGATCGGCGAGTCAGCTGCCCAGTAAATATCCACATCCCAACTTGGAAAGTAAAATACAAGACGACCTTAACCCATGTGATTGACTGGGGACCCGAAGAACCGGTAGGAATACGAATCTATCCAATCGTTGACGTTTCATTAAGAATGTATGACCACTAGCTCGAACAAACGTCTCTGCATACTGGTCTGAAAGGGCCTTTTTTTTTTTTATATAATATCTCTTGTCCGCACTCTCCTTGCATCAACTTGACTCATATTACTCAAATTCTATTTGACAATAGCCCAGCGTATCAAGCTCGGGGTCATTAACGAATACTTTTAACCAGCTTTACCAATTCATCCGGCTCTCCTTGGCACAATGTATCTCCGCGAAGTGCATGCTGAGAAGGATCTTCGCGTCCTGCGCCAGCTCGTTCGGGAAAATCCTCTCGGAATGATAACAACTGCTATCAAGTCTCCCCATTTTCCCTTCCTCCAAACAAGCCACATTCCTTTCGTTTTGGAGGTAGAAGACGAAGAGAGCCAAACAGAACTTGGGCGACTAAAGGGTCATCTTGCCAGGGCCAATCCTCAGAGCAAAGCTATCATCGAGGAAGTCAATGATCGGCACACCGAGGACGCTGTCAAGATACTTGAGAATGACGTCCTAGTCATTTTTAACTCGCCCATCCAATCCTACTCGACTCCCAAGTTCTACACGGAGACGAAGCCCAGTACAGGAAAAGTTGTGCCGACGTGGAATTATGCTGCCGTCCAGATCTACGGCAAGGCTACTGTCTATGTTGATTCTAAAGCGGCAGAGACGAGCGCATTCCTTGACTCACAGATGCGTGCTCTCACTTATCACAACGAAGTTGAGCGGATGGGATACGATGGCAAGGGTGATAATCCTGGGCCATGGGGGGTTTCGGATGCGCCCGAAAAATACATCGAATTATTGAAAAAGGCCATCATCGGTATCGACATCAAGATTGAACACATGGGTGGAAAATTCAAAATGAGCCAGGAGATGAATACTGGAGACACCGAGGGCATCATCAAAGGCTTTCGTAACTTGGGTACGGAGATGGGTGGAAAGGTTGCTGACCTAGTGGAAGAACGCCAAGCTCTGAACAAGGCCAAGGCCGAGACATAGACGCACACGGTACCAGCTTAATTAGATATCTCAGGCTATTATGGGAGTGTGGAGGGACAAAGGAATCTCACTCCGTTGATTGACCGTCCGGTGTCTATCAATGGTCCATTATCCTCTGATCTAGATTTGACCTTTTCAGTGAAGTTCTGAGCATGGTTGAATAGGCAATATCCATATGGAACCCAAAATTCAGTGCGGGGCGACAATTGGATTTTCCGGGCCTGTATACTGTCTTCGACTTCCGAGCTCCCAGTAGCTGGAATAGGGGGCAGCCCAATATATGGTGATGTGTATTCGAATCTGTTGGAGGATATCTTAGCTTTTATTTAGAAGAATGACATGATTCTACATCATAATATGAGCCATTTCGTAATTTATAAAGTGGATTGCAGCAATTTCTTTCCCATAGCTTCTAAACTGCCTCATCAAGAGGATCCCAGCCGTAATAGAGCCTCAAAGGCCTGCAGGATGTCTGACTTCAGGTCTTCTACGTCCTCTACCCCACAGCTGACCCGGAGCAGCCTGGGGTCTCGTCCCAGATCGCTCATCGCTCGCCACTCCATCAAGCTTTCCACCCCGCCGAGACTTGTAGCATGCTGAAACACATAGAGCCTGCTAGGGAGAACTCTAGCATGCTTCTGTTCTTTCATACAAAGACCAAAAACGGGACCAAAACCACCTGGCATTTGCTTTTGGAGCCAGCCATCCTGCAGATCAGCCTCCTGTAGCGAGGCGTGCTGGACGTACTCAACCATCTTCCCAACAACAGAGTTGGCGTTTTTCGATTCACTGTGTAGCCATTGCACAAGAGCCAGAGCCGTTTGGGACTGCCTAGTCACACGTAGATGGAACGTTCGGACAGATCGAATGCCAAGCCAGCCCTCGAAGCTTCCCATTACGCAGCCCATGACCCTACGATCCTGCAGCAGGGTCTCGGTCCAGCTGGAACGGCTGGAGGGTATGACGAGAATCCCGCACAGCATATCCGAGTGGCCACCGACGTACTTGGTGCCGCTGTGCATCACAATGTCGACGCCGAACTGTAGAGGGTCCATCAACGGCGGCGGGGCAAAAGTAGCATCAACCGAGACATATGCTCCGACTGCCTTGGCTTTGGCCACGTAATAGGCAATATTGCGCGCCTCGCCAAATGGATTCACAGGGGTCTCGATATGCAATAAATCGCCAGCTTGGAGCTTGTCGAGATCGTCTAGAGTGAATTTCTCCACACCAGTGACTCTGTTCTGGAGAGCAATGCTGCGATGGACTCCATGATATCCATCGCCAATGAAGACTCGCTTTGGGTTGAGAAGAATCATGATGGCATGAAAAGCAGCCAAACCGCTCGAATAGGTGAGAACGTCCCCGCCAAAGAGGTTGCGCAGCACGGTCTCAAATCGACTAGAGTTCGGAGCAGTATAGCGAGAATATATATGAGAGTCATACGGGGCATTGGGCTACCGGAAAGATGGTCAGAAAGGTAACAATTGACTATGGAAATGCTGAAAAGGCCATTCCACTCACGTCATCGTTCTTCATTGGCACTAGATCATCGGGGTTTCTGGCATATCGATAATTCACTGCCACATGCATGCCTGGTGCAATGGCGCGGTGAGGGCTGTAGAAATCATCCGCGTGTACAGCTCTTGTGGACGGTCCCATGAGGGGAAGGGCTTGGTTCAAGGCATCGGCCGTCAGAACAAAGTTCGATGCATTAGCATTGTCGGAGTTGGCTGCCATGATGCCGGAAGTCCTGGCTGTCATGTTCTAATCAGACACTGTAAGCTGCTGATATACCTGATTGATATCTTGTGAGCACACAACTTTATACCAGGGTGGTTAATTTTGGCAGGAGGGGAATCTCATCAAGATATGTAACCTTAGCATTGCCAGCTAAGGTGACTGAATAATTACGTGCGTGGTAGGATGACTACAGGAAAGTTTACAAGATCATCTTCCAGCCCGAGGCCGGAACAGGGAGGGGCATGCCAGCGCCCACACTTCGCTTCCTTCTATGGGATTTCCCGCGGGGATGAGACATCGCATGCCGTTGGGGTGGAGTGACGCTTGTTGTCTGCGCCTTGTAGAGAGAGCAAATCATATCAAAATCCGGCCGACCCACCACTTCCGCGGAACCAGGTTTTACATGATTGGCTCCCGCTATGGCTTCAATTTCTCTCCTGGAGCTGGGAGAGACCCGAGGGTACGTACACCTGCTTGGTCTGGGGAAACGAGGTTCTGGCCAATACAGACCCAACATGGATTCTCTTCCCCGGGTTTTTCTTTGTTACCATCTTGATCTAACCCGGGGTAAATAGACTTTCTCGAAAGTCATATATTCAATGATAAGTGGAGGGGCGGCCAAGATCGTTTTCATTTCCCCCCTCGAACTTTGTCCTCTGATACACTTGACTCAACAAGAGTGGTTTTTCTTATAACTTTTCTGGTCAAAATTATACCTACCTCGCAATGACGTCCGGCGATAAAGAATCTCCAATGGATATGGAGGTCGCAAAGGAGGCATCGGTTGAGAATGTTCGCGCCAATTCGACTGAGGTTGCAACAGCAACTGTTGCAGGACACCTTGTCCCCGCTGATTTTTCTGAGCACCACGAGATGAAGCAAGGCTTGAACTCTCGTCATCTTCAAATGATGGCCTTGGCAGGAGCTATCGGCACCGGGCTATTTCTTGCCTCTGGCCGTGCTGTTGCACAAGCTGGTCCTCTTGGTGCGCTGATGGGATATACCTTTGTCGGGGCTATGGCAGCCTGCGTGGTGCTCGCCGTAGCTGAGATGGGTGCTCTCATCCCGCTCAGCGGAGGGATTGTACGGTATGCGGAAATATTTGTCGATCCTGCGCTGTCCTTCGCGAATGGTTGGAACCTGGTGTATAAAGGGTTGATTTTCATACCCACCGAAATTGTGGCTGCTTCTGTTTTGATGCAGTTTTGGACTGACCTCAACAGTGCTATTGTAAGTCTTTGTCCATCCTGGCCTCACTCGAAACCCCTTCTCATTTTAACCGAATGCTGCTAGTGGATTACTATATTTGGTGCTTTGATGGCACTAAGCAACTTCTTGTTCGTCCGAGTCCTGGGCGAGCTTGAGTTTGGCTTCGCACTCATGAAGATTGCTCTCATCGTCATCGTGAATGTGTTGGCAATTGTCGTGGTTGCCGGAGGAGGGCCAAAAGGCGATGTAATCGGTTTCAGATATTGGCAAAGTTAGTGAAGACAGCAACGGTTGCAGATTTTTAGTTTTGCCTGTCTAACATCTCTATTTCGTACAGATCCTGGCCCGTTTGTTCAATACCTTGGCATACCGGGCTCCCTTGGACGCTTTCTTGGATTCTGGACAACTTTCAACAATGCCCTCTATGCTTTTTCTGGCATTGAAAATATCTCACTGGCAGCTGCTGAGGTTAAAAATGCCCGTCGCGTCATTCCTCAAGCCGCGAAGAGAGTCTTTTGGCGGGTGGCTATATTTTACAGCTTGACCATCTTCTTGGTTGGCCTCGTTGTTCCTTCAACAGATGAACGACTTCTTCGCTCTAAAGGAGCTGCTGCCTCTCCATTCGTGATAGCCGCAAACCTGGCAGGCATCAAGGTGATTCCTCACGTCATCAATGCAATTGTCATCACCTCGGCCTGGTCCTGTGGGAACTATGGCATGATGAGCTACGTCCGCTACCTGTTTGGTCTAGCAAAAAACGGCCACGCTCCCAAGATCTTTACTGCTATCAATCGCTTTGGAATTCCATATGTATCCGTCATTCTCTTTACGCTCTTCATGGCTCTTGGATACATGACGACATCTTCCAGTGCATCAACCGTGTTTACTTGGCTTCAAGACCTCCTCTCAATCGCTATCTTGGTCAACTGGACTGTTATTCTCTCAACATATCTGCGTTTCTACTATGCCTGCAAGAAGCAAAAAATCGACCGAAATGAGCTTCCGTACAAGTCGCCCTTCCAGCCATACTATTCTTGGGTATGCCTTACTTTCTTCATCCTTCTTCTCCTGACATCCGGATGGCAGACATTTCTCAAAGGTCGTTGGGATACGAAGACATTTGTCGCTTCCTACTTCAACATTCCCTTTGTCCTTCTCCTCTATTTCGGTTATAAGTTCATCAAGAAAACGAAAATCATTCCGCTTGATGAGGTTCCTATTCGACCCTTCTTGGACCTGGCACTTGCCGACCCCTCTCCTCCTCTGAAGCCGAAGAAGGGCCTGCGCAAGCTTAACATTCTCTGGTAGAGCTATACTTAATGTAGGGTGAGATACTGTTGTATCCTGACAGACTTGGAAAGTCTCCCGTTAGTTCAGATTTCCCCTATGACGCGTCTGTTCATTCCAACACACCGATTGGGTGTAATAGGATTGGGATAAAACACATCTGCAAGTAGAATACCTATGCCCTGAAAAGGATCAAGAAGGGCGAGCCTCGATACTCTGTCAAAATAGCAAGTGACTTCAAATGACTAAAGCTCACGAGTGTTTGCCTTATTACTTTTCAAGGCAGTGCTAATAAAATTTGAATTCATGCGTATTATCTTGTCTAGGTTCTGCAATGGTTATTTTTCCGTAACTGGAATTGCCTGGCTCATCTCTGTTCCCTTCGCTCGACGAATTCGGTTTCATGCCAGTTCGGTCTATACATACCTAGGGCAAGCTCCTTCAAAACCCAATTCTGTGAAAAGTTCCATATCATTATCGATTTCAGTATGGCCTCAAAAACTGATGTCCTTGCAAACTCTTGGTACCAGGGTGTTCCTGAGCCTCCTCGATCCCACCGTATCCTCGGCCCACATGCCGAGTTGAGAGTGCGTCGGCCAATGATATGGTTTTCCGACATGGATGGATGGAGCTCCGCGGAACCAATAAGTCCATGTTGGATGCTTCAGCTAGGTCTCCGAACTGACTATGCTCCGTCTGACGGCGATAAGCCATGCCGTGTGCGCTCCGAAACATACCGGTATATAAAACGCAAGTCTGGGGTCTAGCTTACCTCTTGTTTATTACAGGCGTGTAAGAATCCCAAGCGATCTACAACTTTTTCAATAACATACTTGCAAAATGTCCACGGTCATTCCAGTCACCCCCGAGCCTGCGGCTCACTCGCCTGCTCCCAAGCTCAATGGGGAGGCCCTTCGATCCAAGAAATATTTCGACCAGCGTTCTGCGCAGGAGATGGACCAGCACCTTAGGACCCCTGAGCGGACATTGCAGGAAACTCTAGCCTGCGCATGTAGGCTGATTGCAGCCAAACAAGAGGATGCTGGGCTCGCGGGTCAAATCAGTGCACGCTCCCAGCGGGGTGAGGGCTTCTATTGGACCTTACGCTTTGGCTTGGGCTGGGAGGAGGCCCAGCCTGAAGACTTTATCGAGGTAGATGGAGATCTCAATACTGTTACGGGGACTGGAATGGCTAATCCAGCTACTCGTTTTCATTTATGGGTATATGCCGCCCGGTCGGATGTCCAAAGCATCATTCATACTCACTCCCCGTGGGTGCAGTCCCTCGTAGCCGCTCGACAGCCACTGGTAGTGGCTCAGATGGACATGACACCCCTCTACGACGACTGTGCCTTTTTGGCGGATTGGCCCGGAGTCCCGATTGCAGATCAGGAGGGGGTGATAATCACAGGCGCGCTTGGAAAAAAGCGGTCTATAGTGCTGGCGCATCACGGAATGCTCACCGCGGGGTCAACTATTCAGGAGGCAACCTATCTCTGCGTTACTCTGGAAAGAGCGGCCCGTATCCAAGTCCGAGCTGCACCTTACGGTCCTCTCACGCCTGTTGACGGTGATCTTGCAAGAGAAGCGGGTGGATACTTGATGAGGCCTCGGATTGTGAACGCAACATTTGAGTACTGGCTTCGTCAGACGCGCCCAATAGCGCCGTTGAAAGTCGCGTAAACGGCAAGCAGCTGCGGTAGCAAAACCAAACTGAAATTTAACATGGATTGTACACTGTATAGAAAAACCTAGACTGAAATATAGCAGGTTGTACACTGTATAGAACTCATTGTGTTGAGCTGTCGGGCTCTGGCAGCTTCCACTGCTGTAAAACTTTATTCTCTTTCTCTCACGTACACTGTATACAAGAGCCGCCACAAAATCTGGGTTAAATGAAATCACGGTTCTGTCCAAGTTAGCGGATATAACCAAGGGCATGTTAAGCACGAATCTTGCAGACACACAGGATGCCGTAACTTTTTTAGTGTCCCAACGCCATCTCCGCTCTGGGCGATAGGCGAACCCACTCGCCCATGTTACATATTCACCCCGCATTTCCCCTTGTTCCAGACGCATTAATACCTGCATGTCCCCCCCCAACACTATCAGCGCGGGAGGGGATCCAACCATCACTCTTTCATGACCACAATCAAACGACATTATATTAGTGACAGTGACCAATGGGGCATCGATCATTCGAATCGCGGCATGCACAATGTCTACGAGGCCCAAAGTTTCGGCAGCTTGTGACAACTGTCGTCGCCGAAAGGTGAAATGCGACGCAAACAACCCGAGTATTCTCAAACCCCGCTCCTTGCCGATTCTTCCCAAACACTAATTGTGTGGTTTCTGCTAGTGTGTGGCCCATGTTCGATGAGAGGGGAGCCGGCCTGTACTTACAGCCGAGATAAAGACCGAAGAAAGTCCAAGCCAATATCAAGATCCGTGACTGATCCAGTATCCGGAGAAATACCTCCTCATACGCCGCAGTATCCAGCCATCTCACCGCGCGCTTCAAATCTTGGCGCTGAGATACGCATAGAGGCAACGGCATATCCATCGCTTGGCCTCGTGGCTGAGGATCCATCGCTTGGCCCCATGGTTGAGGAACCCATCGCACATACGAACGCGAGTGCAACCCCCAGTTCAACCAATGCGACCACATCAACACATCTTGCAAATACCCCCGCGAGCAGACCACCTAGAAGCAAGAAAGATGCGGATGCCATGACCGGGATATCAGGGGACCCATCATCGAACATTGAGTTCTTCGGCGGCAGCAGCGCGGTCTCATTTATGAGACAAATTAATTCCATAATCGACACTCGACTTGGCCACTCCCAGGCGGGAATAGCAGAAACGGACGGCTATCCACCATACAAGAGACAAAAAGCATCCCAGAATGATGAGACTTTCGCAAACACATTTGAGTATGCGTTACCGCAACGAAATCTTGCAGATTCCCTGCTTCAAGACTATTACGACCTTGTATGGGTCATTCTTCCTGTGCATGACTGGACTATATTTCGGGAGGCGTATAATTCGGTTTGGTTGGGAAATCCCGGCTCGATTTCAGAACACGACTTTCACTGTATGCTGAATGTGGCATTTGCTTTAGGAAGCCAATTCTCCCGCAACATACACCCACGACAGAGAAGAGACATCGGCCAGAAGTTCTGGGATAGGGCTCAGGCACTTTTTAACCCTTACCTCCATTTCGGGGCATCGCTGGAGAGAGTTCAATGCCTCTTGATGATGGGGCTGTTTCTCCAGAGTACTTGTGAATCCCACCAATGTTGGATGATAATTGGTGCTGCTGTCCGCATGGCACAGAGTCTAGGGCTACATCTATCCTCATCCTCCAAAGATGGCGATGGTGCTCGAAAGGTGCAGATAGCACGAAGAGTTTGGCACGGGTGTGTATTCATGGATCGGTAAGTGCCAAGTCCCTGCGCTCGTTTAGCAGTCGAATTAGATGATGCTCCAAAAGTAAACTAACCAGATAGGGTGCTATCCATGACTTTTGGGCGGCCCAGTATGATTGCAAATTGGCTTTCTGACGCTGTCCCGCTGCCCCTCATGATTGACGACGACTACCTAGATATGGTTAACGAATCCTCGGCCGTCCGGCCAGATGGAAAGTCAACAGAGGTGGCATTCTTCATCAAGTCTCTCGAACTGTATAGAATCACGAACAACTCGCTTCTTGAATTGTATATAAGGCCACTGGAAATGCAAGTGCAAGACCAACAGCCCCTGGCATCAGTTCTCGAATTTGACAGCACGCTGACTCGGTGGGCTTGGACAATACCTGACCAGTTGTGCTACACACCAGAGGAGGGGAAAACGTACCAGAGCTTCATTCTTGAAAGACAGAGGATTGTACTTCGGTCGCGGTATGTCTGGTATCAAAACAATTGCCATTCTTCACAAACTAATATGCGCTACCGAAGCTATCTCCATTCTCGGATCCTGATTCTTCGACCAGTCGTGGCGGAGGCATGCTTGAAGCAAACCCACTCCCAGAACTCCAGAGGTTACTCCTCGATAGATCGAAGCCTATCGCAGAACATGGTCAATCAATGCTGTACGCTGTGCTTCGAATCTGCACATGAACTTATCAACATAATTTACGACAACCTGGACCTCCAAACAGTCACTGGGCCTGTCCCCGCATGGTGGTTTTCCGTCTTATGTAAATTGAATTGAGATTTGATTGAGATTAAAACACTACTGATACCACTGGACAGTTATTTATACTGCAGCAACGGTATTGCTTGCAGAGATTCTCAAGCCCCCTGACCCAAGTATGCCTTCAGCAACCTCAGAGCACCGATCGCTAGGCTCAGAATGGGACAAGGCCATTGAACTACTCAAGGCCTATGCCCAGGTAGGTGAATCGGCAGAGCGTTGTGTGGCGGCACTAGAGATTCTGTCCTCGAAGATCCATGGCGGATCAGTGCAACCAAGCCAGAGAGCCAAGGGGATTTCGACCTGTGGAGGGCAACATTCGCATCAAGCCACAGCAGGAAACCTGGAAAACTGGGAAAATCCAGAAGCTCCCATTCCAATCGACCTTGGTGACATGGATTTCGATGTCAGCGACATGTTTTGGCTCAATGGATCTACTGCTGACATTCTTTTTCAATGAGCACTAATGGCATAGTTATGATGATCTAAAAGGAGATAGTCTGTCGTGGTGTGTTTTCATCGGGCAACAGTTCGGCGTCTATAATAAGGGGCAAACCAGAGACCTGCCCCACGGCAGGTCTCAGCCATCGCACAAAAGAATGAGGAGTAGGTTACATCTCATGGTACCATAGTACAAGAGCCGCCAAAAAAAATTAAAAATTCAACGAGCTTAATTCTATTACCGTCGCCCGGCTCGTAGCGGAGCAACTATCGTCATTAGGAAATGTGTCATTCACCTTGTCGAATATTGAACAGTCAAACGCGCCTGAAGTGTCAGTTACTTGGAAAGAACTGACAATAGTATTCCCTTGAAGTAATGAGTCGGGGCCCACTTGTCAAATTGGCCGGGTTAGATAAATTAGCTATTTTTCGGCATCCGTAGAAAAAGACATCCTTTTTACCCCTTCTTATTTTCACTTTTGAAAATCCCTTCTTATGAAAGATGTGTCTTTCAGCTACGTTACGGCGGCTACGATAGGTCAATTGACTAGCTGTAAACGTGAACCATTTGATCAAATGAGAATACACACACAACTCAAAACCTCCTTTTCATAGCTGTTGTAGAAGGTTGTTAGATTTTGGTGTGGTTGGCAGTCTGCTTTTCAAGCTTGCTAACGGCTGTGGTGTTGTTCGTTTTTCCCCCAACACAGTAAATCGGAACTTTTTTCTCCAAGTCAAACCTATATGCAGCTATCTTAGATTATTCAATACTAAGAGTGTAACAACCTCTCCGGGGTAGTACGCGCAATAGCTCCGTGGTCAGATAGCCCTGTATATTGAAGTTCGGTGGTATTAAGTGTAGGCCAGGATTCTACCTACCCTATAGCCACGCCGCACGAGCAGGAGTAGGCTCCAGCCATAAGTAGAGATCTTTAGTTGTAGCCTCGAGATACGCTCTTCCTCCTGAATCAAGCCCATTCACCTCAATACTTGCTATCTCTCAAATACTCGATTAAAACTATAAATAAACAGACTATATATTATTCTTAGGCTAGTATTATATCTTTTTACCTGTATTACTATTTTTTGAATTAAGAAGATTATAGAGAAGCAGAGAATAATTTATTAGCTATTCATAGTTATATAATCTATAAAGCAGAAATTAAGCTAAATTATTAAAATTATACGTTTATTAAAATAAGATAATAATTTTAATATATATTACTTTGGATAATAGATTAATATATACTTTAAATGGAATTAAAAAAATCTTTTATTTTTCTTTATTAATAATCTAAAATAATATTCTTTCAGACTTAATATATCTATTTGAGTTGTACTATTAGCTGCATGAGTTTACGAGACATATCCCGGTGAACTATCAAAAGCTTTAGATTAGCAATTAAGCTCCAACACCTGGTACGGAAGGGGATCATACACTGCCAGACTGAAGTATCAAACAAGTCTGCGTACGTCGCAAGGGGAAAAGCTGCGAGAGGGCTCGGTGCATTCGCCCACGAGCCCTTAGTTTCCGACAGTGCGTCATCGATCATTCTGTCCAGTATTGGATCAGGACTTAACTTGGATTGCTTGTTCTGCAGGTACCAGCAGAGGAGTAATCCTTGGGCACCGCGTTAGAAACTATGCCCGGGAAAGCATACACAGAGGGACTTGGAACATACCGCCTTCGTAAGCTGAAATAGCCGATACCGGAGCAAATCGAAGATTTCCGAAGGACTTGATATACCCGAGACCTGTCTGACAGTCGGATCTCAGCATCTCGGCCGCCAAGACCAAGGCTTTCTCTAGATTGGCTGAGTGCCGTTCATGGAAGCATTGTTCTAGGCTTTCATGACAATCCAAAAGCCCCGGGGAATGAAAAAAACTCTTCGCGGCCATCAATCGATGGCTTCCATAGAGGTGATATGTTATCGAAAGTATCATTGATCGTGTGGTATGGGCCATTGAGGTCATGGTGGACTCTATCAGGAACTGGCTGGATGATTGTTCTTTCCAGATCTCGTTGAGGACTTGAACCGACCTGCCCATCTTCTCGATAAAGCTTGCAAACAAATCTGGGTGCTGGGTTCCAACAAGCGACTC
Organism: Clonostachys rosea; assembly: GCA_026958235.1. NCBI lineage: Eukaryota > Fungi > Ascomycota > Sordariomycetes > Hypocreales > Bionectriaceae > Clonostachys > Clonostachys rosea. Next base: position 911,064 of record CP110206.1, read on the forward strand.
AAAGACACAGACGTGGCAAAGCACAGCCGAAACAATGGTTGCAAAGCCAAATTCGGTGTCATACAAAGCCACCTTGCATCCCTCGAGGATCATCTTCATAGCATCAGAGCTGTAGATGGTTTCGTTGGGCCTTTCCCAGCTGTTTTCGTCCTGTTGCCATGATGCTGTGTTCGAAGGCAGCGGGAACCTAGCGTCTAGGATGGCAAGTGAGAAACATCCGTCCCTACTCTTTGAGAAAAACCCAGCACCAAGAATAATACCACCCGCGAGACATCTGAATTGAGGTTAGAGCTCGTGCACCGTTCAAGCACACTGATATGCTGAATTGGGAGCTCACCTATTTAGCGTCTCTTGCTGTACCCATTCCTTGTACGTTGCTGCCTCCGACATCCCCACCTCTCTGAAGGCCTCGTCTGCAAGCTACGCACGCTCATGTCAATCGTCTAGGGAGAAAGGTGAATGCTCTGCAATACGAACCTTCATAGTTTGGCTAAGTGTTTGAGCCGCTCGGAACTCCATTTGTGAATCTCCACTGAATGCTCCAAAATAGCATATAAGAAGACTAGCCTGTAGCGCCCACAGCTGAAATTCGTTATCCCTCTGCCCGATGAGGACCATCTCTTCATGCTAGCAAAATTGGTTAGAAATGATTATAGCTGGTAGCAGCGCTCATTAGGAGACTGTTCATTTTACCTCTCTCATCAGAAGCGAAGCAGCAGTATGGAGATCCTGCGCAACGCTCGGCTCGTTGGAATACAATGCACCACATGCCATGATCTCGACCAGAAGGGGAGCTTCAATAAATTTTAGCGCATCAGTGCACGCCATGATAGAACATCGATAACCTACATGGCGTGGAAGAGATTTCAAACGTCGGTACGTGTACGATCGGCAAATGCGGAGCCATATACTCGAAGAACCCCCTGACAAATCGACTCACAGCGAATTTGGACAAAAAATGGAAACGTGATAACCTTTCTGTGGTGTTGAAGGAGTCGTAATTTAACTTCGCTTCTTCGTACTTATCATCATCGATGAAGAAGGCGCCTCTGCTCTTGGGTGGACAGCTCGCCGTCGAAGAACTGTTGACAGGAGAAGGAAGAGTCTGCAAAAACGAGATGCCAATGTCCTTCTGCCCACGCAGAGCCGTGGCCAAGTCGTTTGTCGGCGACGGCACGAAATCAGGTTCAAAGATCTGTGAGAAGGCCCGGTCTGGAAACTCTCCAGTTCCCCAGATATCGAACATGTTCTGGATAGAGGCGGTAGGATCCTGTAGGCACAGGAGACTGTTCGCATCCGGAAGAAGGTTGGCGAGGTCGACAGCGCTGTCGCCCAAATCTTCGCTGGGCTCTCCCTCAGCAGACGGCCGCCGCGGCGAACGGGTTTCCAATATGCCCGGTCGTCGGTGTTCTTCGTCGCCCGCGATGCTATCCGAGCCAATTGGCTCCTGTCTAGACGGACGGCGACTTGGAGACAAGTGACTGGGAGAGCGAGCCTCTTTGCGTCTCGGCTCCTTGCCTGGGTGGAAATTCCTTGTATGGCGAACGATTACGTCTTTGCGCGACGATGACAACGGACAATATAAGCAGGAGAAGGGCTTCTCTGGTCGATCTACCGGAGCCGTGATTCAGCCAAAGGGTCCTCTTCTCTCACAGTATGAGACTTACGGGTTCTCTGATGGCGCCTTAAATGCGCGGCGCGGCTGAACTTGGCTTTGCATTGAGTGCAATTGAAGCTGCGGGAAGCATTTCCAGCGGTGACACCCTCGAGGCTGGCTTCTTCACGTGGGTCCGCATCCGGCGATTCCGCCATCACCATGTTGGATCATGTAGTGCTTATAGGATGTCAGCCGCGGGGCGTCAAGGTCGTCTTGCAGCGACAGCAGTCGTCATAAACAAGTTATGCAAAAATGGAAGAGGAAGCGGGAAAGGAGCATCAAGACGTGGTTGTAGCTGGGAGGGTGGGAGGCGGGGTATGCAAGTAATAAAAGGTCCAATTGCCGACCACAGCCGAGTAATACATGGGGGGCTATATAATCAAGTTGCTATTTATATAAGTGATCTATCTCCTTTAGTTATCTATTATTTTTATAATAAGTAAAATATATACTACTAGATATTATATAGTATATTTTACTTTTTTTATTATTTAAAATTAAATAATTAAATATAAGACTAAAAGAAATATTTTTTTTATAAATAAATATATATATTTATAACTTTTTTTTTAAAAAAAAAGCTATTATATTATTTTTTAAATTTAAAGCTTTTTTAGTTTAGAGCTTTTTTAATTAAATATTAAAATATACTTATAGTAATTAGTTCTTTTCTTTAACTAATTTATATAGATTATATAATATCTTAGTTACAATAGTTAACTAGAGCTATAACTTAGAGAGAGGAAATTTTGTAAAGCTTATAAAACCGCTGGATAATATATTGATATATAAGATCGCAGTAATAGATAACCTATTATAGTTAAACTATATACTCTGTCCCTCTTAACTGTATAAAGTCACTAATACCGGAGAGAGTTTTAATAGAAAGTTAAAATAAAAGAAGAAGTCAGACCTAATAATTTAATATAATAAATATAAAAGATTAAAAAAAAAAGCTTTACTAGTCTAAGGCTGTAGTTATATAGTAGAAAATTTTATAAACCTTTATACTGATAACTTACTTGCTGTTAGGACGAGCTGTATATTGAATAACTACTAAAGCTGCCCTCTTTACCTGGCTTCCTTCGTTTATCTTACACTAATCTATATACTTTAATATACCGAGCGCGAGTCTTTTCAGCTTGTAAGAATACCAACTACCTAGTGAGTATCAGTAGCCCCTTGGCCAGAGTACTAATACTGATACACCCGCAGCCTTCGATTATAGCAGATAATAAGACCCCGGTACCTCTTATTAAAGGTAAGAAAATAACCTGGCTAATAATACCTAAGTCTAAGGTTAGTACTAGTAATCCTAAGCTCGCTGGCTTTACTAAAGCTATTAATATAGATACGGTTAATAAGCTGGATAAAAATAAGCTTAATAGTCTCTCTATCGAGCAGCTTATTGCCCTCTATAACTTCGGGTAAGATATCCTTAGGCGTATGCCCGAGGATGAACTTAATACCCAGGTTATCTCGGTATTAAGAAGTCAGGGGTTGGATTAGTTCTAATTCCTTGTATCCAAAGCGGTGTTATTCCAGCAGAATACTGTTAATAAGAAGAACAAGTAGGGCCGCCTGATGACCAGAAGGGAGGAAAGGATGTAGAAGAAATCAGGGTTCAGCAGAGGATAGCCTTAATAAAAAAAAGCTTTTAAACTTTTAATATAATGAAAGATAATACAGTGAGGGATAAAGTCACTAATAGAAAGCATTAAAGCAGGGATAGGATAATCCAGTTTCAGTAAAGTATTCGATTTTCTATATAGAATTTAACAATTACCCTGAGCATACTATCCAATTTATACCCCAACGACATAATTACTCATATTTAGCAGCCGACTTTGTCAAAGGGGCTTGCATTACTAACCTATACGTCCCAAAGCCTGGGTCTTTTGGCTTCCTGATGAGAAAAACCATCATCGAGACCTTGCCCGGAGCCACCTTCACGCCCGCAGACCCCAGCGAACAACGCTTATTCTACCTCCTCTCGCCATTTGATCCGAACATGAAATGTCGGGTACACAAACCATGAGCAATAGGTTTCCATCGTTGCTTTATCATCCAAAACCAGATTGAACTGGCGGACAAACTGGGGAAGGACTTTGTTTACTTCGAGGAGGCCAATGTTCTTGCCGATGCAAGCTCGAGAGCCCCCTCCAAACTGGACATCGTTAGGTTCGCTATCGAGTTCTCCCCTAGGTGCTAGACATACCGTAAACATCATGCCATTCTGAGCTTCTCCGTCAACCTCAGACCGTAGCCAGCGCTCTGGTCGGTAGACTTCCGGGTCTGGACCGAAGCCATCTTTGTCATAGTGGAGCACCCAGGAGTTTGCCCCGACATGGGTCTGTTTGGTCATTGTCAGCTTGAATAAGACATTCCGGCGCATGTAGACGAGAGATAGGATAATAAGATGAGAACGGGGGATGGTACAAGGTTGATAAAAGTTGATCAACTTACTCCCTCTGGAAAATTAATCCCTGCGAGCTTCGCCCCTCCTTTAGGGACCACTCTTGGTAAGATTGTTCCTACGGCGGGATGCATGCGGAAGCCCTCTTTAATAACGGCCTGGAGATATGGCATGTTTTGAGCTTCCTGAAAAGTAATTGGATCCGAGATTCGACCCTCAGCAGTCATCGTGTCAAGCTCATGGCGAAGCTTCGCGAGTTTCTCTGGATGTTTGTAGAGGTAGTACAGGGAAGAGCTAAGCGTAATTGCGGTGGTGTCGGATCCTGCTCCAAGGTTGCTACCAGTAGCATCTTGAATGTTGACCATGGTCACCTTCTTGGATTTCTGCATGTCGAGCAGCTTTTGGAGGAAAGTTGTGTACTTGGTGTTCTCGGCAGGTTTGACGTTTTCTTCGCGGAGCCTGTCAATCTGACTAAAGGTATGGACTGCAAGTGCTCGGGCCTTTCCACTTTGACCCATGGCTTTGCGAAGCAAGGTAATCCAGGGGTGCAACTCGGGCAAAAGTCCAATGTGAGAAAGGTAGTCGAGCGTTCGGCGGACGCCTTTGGTAATTCCTGTCCGATCGCATTCGCTTTCCATCATGCCGAAGTTCTGGTTGAACTAGACCAAGGTCAGATTAACTAGCCAAGAATTCAGATTGCATAGACGAACGGTGATCTGGCCGATAACATCGAAAGCGTATGACTGCATAAAATGGGGAAGATGAAGTTGGCGGCCCTCATTGGCAAATTGACGTAGCTTCTTGGTCAGCACAGTTGTCATTGCGTCAACAGCCTCTTCGTATGTAACCATGGCCGACATAGTATATAGAGACGATATCTTGCGTCTTCTGTCCCTGTGTTCATTATCATCAATTGTTGGAAAGACATTGTCGACTAAGGGATCTCCGGTAAGCATAGGTGAGTAGAAGTCACTCTTGAAGAATTTGCCGCCTAGCGCGTAGATAGTTTTGACATCCTCTGGCCGACTGAAACTGTAGCGGTTTGGCGCGACTCGAACGACCGGGCCTTGTCACACATCACATCAGGGTTCTGGTCACGAAGACAGTAGCTGGGCACGTACCGTATTTCTCATGCAGGCTGATGAAGTCTAGGTTTGAATGACCTTTCCAGAGGGAATGAAACTCCCAGAGACGAGTTACCCGGGCCAAGAATGGGCCAGGCACTTTCTTAAGGGGAGAGAACAAGAGGCCATAAAGTAGGGGAAGTACCCAGTACAAGAAAACGGCGCCCAAGATGTAAAGCAGATGCTTTGGAGTAAGCTCCGTTGGAAGGCTTAGCGAAGACATTTGCTCATCTGTCTCCTCTCTTGAGGTGAAAAGAACGCTGCTGCCAGTATGTCAAGCGCTCGATTACTGGCTTATAAGACCAAGCCAACTAAATGTGGGCCATCAATTCGCGCCATCCAATGCAAGCCACCCAAAGCGAGCCATCCAAAGCGAGCCACTCAATGTGAGCCACACAAAACGAGCCACTCAATGCGAGCCACACAAAACGAGCCACTCAATGCGAGCCACACAAAACGAGCCACTCAATGTGAGCCACACAAAACGAGCCACTCAATGTGAGCCACACAAAACGAGCCACTCAATGTCAGCCACACCGCCACCTGTCAACGATGCAGGGGTATGGTGTGAACTTGAAGCGGCCATCTCTTAAGCCGGCAAGGACCTCCAACCAGGTCACTCCCGAGGGGGTCAGGCCAATTATATTTATTCTTTTGAGAGATACTTAAGACAAAAGGGCGTCATTATGGGCATTGTATTTGGGTGTGGCATGAGACGAAAAAGCGCGCAGGCTATAATACGTATTACAAATATACTGTGTATGCACGCGATACTAACCCCCCCCATCGTCACTTAGTCTTGTCTCGGGAGTAAGTACTTACAATATAGTGTTCTGACAGGTGAGATCATTCTTACCACATACTTTAGTTAATCCAATAACACACCACATTTGACGAGACATCACGCAAACTTCTCACTCAGCCTCTATCAACCGGTCCAATATTTCCTCATTCTTCGGCATCTCAAGTTCAGGATACTGTTTGCAAATCTTGTGCTTAAGGAGCGCCCAAAGGCTCTCAATGGGGTTGAGATCGGGGGAGTACGGAGGCCAGTATGCTAGGATAAGACCCATTGAGCGTATCTCCTAAGCCAGTCATGCATGATACGAGGTATAAAGGTTAATCCGTTATCAATCTGTAACGTCATTCCCTCATCTACAAGTTCAAGAAGGTGTTGCTTGAGGCAATCGAGCCGAATTCGAGCCGTAACCCCACCGGGCTTGGATTTGGAGTGTCTGATCCCTTGCTTCTGTAACCACTTAGTTAACGTCGTTCTATAACAATGCAATGCGTAATTTTCAATCATTTCATAGATGAAAATGGAAGGTTGGTTTCGGCGACTCTAAAAATATGATTTTTATCTCGTTATGGTTTAATTGTTAGATGCTCAGGGCGTGGCTTATCTTTTGCGCTTTGTTGGCTCCATGAGCGTCGTAAAATGCCGTAGATCGCGTGCTTAGAAATGCCCTCTTTGGACGACTCAATTTCGACGGGCTTGACGGCTGATTTATACATACGTTATATTCTTTCTTATAAAAGGCCCGTACCAATGTAAGCTGAGTTTGGATTTTAAATAGCTATTTCAAAATCGCGGTTTAAGGAGCAAATCTGAGTGCGTCGCATGTTCATCATCTATGTTATTCCTTTCGTACAAACAGCAAGGACCAGCAAGGGAGCACGGAGCCGTCATAGTAACTAGACTTGATGCGCTGATGGGAAATCGCCTTGGCCCGCCCTTCATGGACTCATGAATTTCCAATAATCCTTTGAAATCATCTAGTTCTCGATCATCCACGGCATTTGACTACTTGATCAGCTGCTCCAGGAAATCAAATCCTTCTCGCTGCAGATTCCATGTCCTAGATCCCACCTGCATTCTGGCAGTAAATATGTGATCCTCTTTAGGAATTATCCGAAAGTCGGATTTGACGCCGTGTTGAGACAGCGCTGAGAACAACGCCTCGCTAATGTGTAATGGGACCATCCTATCCTCCGCACCATGCGCAATGAAAGTCGGTGGAAAGGAGGGACTAAGATTCTTAATAGGGTCGACCTTATCCCAGTCCCCTGAAGGGTACACTGCGTCCAATACAGTACCGTTCGCAATTTGCGTTGACACATATGCTTGCCGTGGATCGCTGAAGTCCGGAGCACCTTTGCGTTGGCCCTCCAGCGAGACACCTCCCTCAATTGGTACCGGATCTTCCTCAAAGACCTGATTCAAGAATTGAGAGGAGAAGTCAGGGAGACTGGCCTTGATATGTGGTACCTTCTCTCTCCAGAAGGGATTCGAGAAGTTGCATGATCCATACATATTGTATATTCCTGCCACTGGACGAGGAACTCCGAAGCCCTAGTATATGAGTTGCACTTCGATTAGCAATGGACAAACACCACCGGCTTTGGTGTACTCTGATCAAAGTCGCTATGTCACCTCGTCGCGAATGGCCCACCTCTTTTCTCGTGTCACTTACCAAGCAGAGAGCCAAGGTTCCACCTGCAGATGTACCGAACGCAAACACATAGTCAAGATTGACCAAATAACGGGCTTCAGTATGAGAGGAGATGGCCTCCTGAAGCTTGCCGGCATGGATCCATTCAAGGAGATCGCGGCTATCTTGGATTGGCCCCTCTAAGATGTTTACCTGGGGGCATAGACGATGGTTTGGGGCCAGAACTATCCATCCTCGGCCTATGCAGTCTTGAATCTGATCTTTGTTAACCATCTTGGAAGACCCAAGCATGAAAGCACCACCATGAAAATCGATAACTAGGTCGAGGTGTGAAATTAGCCAGCGCGGCCTCGCTAAAGCCATGTCGTGCGGGCATTGCGGCAGGCTCTACATACGAATTGGATATCCGGATTTGTTCCTGTTGACCGCTAGTCCAGGCAAGTAGATGTCGACATCAATCTCTTGATTGCCTACAGTCTTGTAGATCGCTCGGAAGGACTCGGGATTCGCCATTGCGGGTGTACTCGACGCTAATACGAGCTGTGCAACGTTTAGCTTTATGACGGGTCGCCGCAGCTAAACACTCCGTGGGACATAGCTCGACTTATATGCTCAGGCTTATTACGACGAGGTCGTTGACAGTTTGCTGGGCCGTGCTGTTCGGCTTCAGATCTCGGTGGGGCCGCATTGCGCGGAGTTACCAGTGGCACTGGAGCCACTACAGCCGTCAAGTAGTCAGAAGGCAAGAATGTAGAGTGTACATGTGCCTTTGATCAGTCGAGATCAGAGTATTAAGGACCCCAGGTGTTTGACTTCAATGTGGCGTTAGCCAGAATTGTCCCATCTCGGTGGCATATGGTTGAGGTTTTGCCATCGAGAGCCACCTAAAGGTTGCTCTCGGCATTGCGGCAAAGGAAATTGCTATCGTTCCACGGAATAGGCCCGGGTACTCACTCTATTCGACGTAAGCCAAGCGATTCAATGGTTGCAACCTTGCAACCCGTTGTGCAGCCCGTTGTACATTGGTCAGAGGATCATTAGTTAGACTCGGAGAAGATGTTCGGTACTCTCGGTGGCGCCTTGACGACCCCTGGATACGAAGTGGCGGCGAGTGGCCACCTGAGATTACCAACGGCACGGGAATGCATGAAAAGCTCCCTGTTCCACTTAGCTGCGGAAGATCTTCGCCAAGCAACTGCGTGTGTAGAGTGTCAGAAGGAACGTATATAAGCAGGGCCTTGGGTCGGAATTTTGGACCGTCGAAATTCATGAACAACTGCTTCCCATCAGCATCCAATCATCTTTCCTCCACCAGATTCTTACACAGATCACCACAATGAGCAACGCACTCGGCCTCGACCAGTCTGAGCTGAGCAAGCTGCTTCAGACGACTGACCTGGAGTCCAAGATGGATCAGTTAAAGCGTTTCCCGAATCTTTCCATCGTCAATTCTCCAGTCTCCGCAACGGTGCGAGCTAAACAGCAGGCCCTCAATATCGGGGAGGAGTTTCAGTTTGGGAAGGCAAATGATTTCCACACTGGAGTCAATGCACCAACTCGGTTCGATGCCGAGGTAGGCTCTTGCATCGTTCGAGGGCAAGTCCCACGCGAGATCGACGGTACATTTTATCGAATAACCTGTGACCCCATCTACGCCAATCGAAACGGAAAGGATATCTGGATCAATGGTGATGGTGCGATCCATGCCTGGCGTTTCTCCAACGGTGTCGTCGACTTCAAGCAGAAATATGTACGCACTCCGCGATTCGTCTATGAGCGCGCAGCCCGGAAACCACTGTTTGGGACGTACAGAAACCCATTTGCTGGTGATGAGAGGGTGTTCAATGATATTCAATCTCCTGGGAACACCCATATCCATCACTGGCATGGCTGGCTTCTGGCTTGCAAAGAAGATAGTCCCCCAATCGCCGTGGATCCGGATACTCTGGATACCATAGGTACGTCTTGAACATCCTTTCAAGGCTAGAAGCTCATGTCTTTGTGCAGGCATCTACGACTTCGAGGGGCAGCTGAACCCAGCTAAGACATTCACTGCACACCCGAAAGTTGACGTTGTCACTGGCGAAACCATGGCTTATGGTATGGAAGCATCTGGGATGGCGTGAGTAAAAGCCGTACCCCCCACCTGAGCTTGTTGCTGAATAATCACTAGATCCAATGATCTTGTATACTACCGTTTTAACAAAGAGGGCAAGAAGATCGACGAGTGCTGGGTAAAGACTCCAGATGTCACTTGGACCCATGATATGGTTGCAACGGAGAAGTTGGTTTCCTGAGCTCTATGCTTTGACGCTTGACTGACTTTGGTGTTTAGCTGGGTTATCTTTCACATGAGCAACTACCAAATTGATATGGATCATATGAGGAAGGAGAATGGTACCCATTTCCGATTGAACAGATTCTTGGTGAGACACTGAAAGCGTTAGAGTAGCGAGAAGTATCTCTGCTAATACCACCAAGCCCAACAGATTTGGTGTTCTCCCGCGTCGAAATCCCAAACCGGAGGACGTGAGGTGGTTCGACAGCCTCAAAAACCACACGTGGGGCCACTTTTCCAACGGCTTTGATGGAGAGGACGGGTGCATATATCTGGATGCATACATTGCTAATGTGGATACACTCAACGCCTTTCCCAATATGCACCCGGAACTTGACATTGGGAAGCCAAAGGAAAAGCTAATCGGGAAGCTGGCCCGGTTCAAAATCGACCCCAAGGCTCCTTCAAACGAGTTGGAACTTCCGACTGTACTCAGCGAGGTCGCTGGCGAGATGGCACGTTGTGACGATCGCTTCGCCACTAAGCCTTACAACCACGCCTATGGATGCAGACACTCGCCTACCGGATTCGACGCTATCACCCACGTTGATATTGCAGCTGGCGTTACTAATATCTGGGAAGCAGGTGAAGGCGTTGTTGTCGGTGAACCTTGCTTTATCCCTCGCGGCGAAGATTCTCCTGAAGGTGATGGTTACCTGTTGGTGTGCACGCGGGACGTGGCTCACAAGCAGGCTCATCTGACAGTGCTTGATGCGACACAAATTACCGCTGGCCCCGTGTGTATCGTAGAGCTTCCATTCCAGCTTTGTGAAGGGGTACACGGAAATTGGGTATGCTTGCAGAATATCAGCCTTCTTTGTATGTACGCTCTACTAACGGTGATATCCAACTAGGTTGAGACAAAGGACCTACCAGTCCGCAGACCAATGGTAGACTACTCTGGTATGACCAAGGAGATTCAAGCCAAGTTCGGAACCGGTGCTCCCAAGCCCTACGACGAGTTTATTGGGAAGCCTGTCACCTTGACCCGAGCTGAGGCGGTTCCTAACCCTCGAGTCGCTTGAATCTGAGATGAGCTGTAAGGGAACCCACCTGAATTGTCTAGTTTGAACACTTCGACAAGGATGAAGGCGCCCAAGCTACTAGACGGTGGATAGATTCACTGTTGGGCTTGCGGCTGTGTGTCTACTTAGTCGGCAATTGAGAAGCTATTTGGAGATAGCTTTGATAGAAAGTTAAAACAATAGAAGATGTCAGACCCAACAACTCAACACAACGAATAAGCATATTCAATACCGGAGAGAGTTTAATTGAGAAGCTATTTGGAGGGGACGTTGCACTTCGATAACCGAGACAGTCAAATTGAAAGCAATCGGCTACCATCTATTTTGGTGCATACAAAAATAGACCATCGTGCCAATAAAAATCGAAGCTATTAAAAAGACTCACCATAGGATTGATCAAATCTTACTCTGTGCGTGGCTTTCTGACCTCTCGACCGCTGTGTGTGCGCTGGCAGTGCTTTGTACGACCATGAAGTCCTCACTTTCGTGCTCTGACCTGACACCCAGCTCAATCACCAACTCGACCTCCTCATCCACATCCACCTCTATTTCTACCTCCTTTGAGTGAGGAAGAGCTCCTTCGGCCGCTACAGCCTCCGCTAGAGCCATGAATCGTCGGTTCGGGTTCTCGCATTTCTTTTCTTCCCTCGCCGCAGCTGGGCAATCTGCTCTTGGGCTCTCGTCTGGGTCACAAAAGTGCTGGTTGGAGAGCTCCGAAAGTCGTCCGATATTGGCGAAGCTTTTAATTGCGACGTTTGAACAAAAAGAAGGCGTTGTTGAGACACTGAGGTTTGTACTTGCATTTAGAGGGACTGCCATCCTAACACCTCATAAGCTATTGATAGTTACATAATCCACCAACCAGGGATGAAACCAGGTTGGTAAGATTACGAGCATTTGGGGATAATGCGGTATTAATCTCGGCGTGTATCACTTCAGGCAACAGATTGGCACATGCTTTAAATAGAATCGAGGGATCTCTGACCAAAACTCAGCCTCGCGGTCTTTTATCAGCCCAAACAAAAGAGAACAAACCTTCAGCATGCTGAACTATGGTCAACACTCCTGGCAAGGAGTCAGCGCATAGCCACGTATCAGGCCGCTTGACTTGACGCAGGGGAGGGCTGTGGATCGATCTGCGCCCACGTATTCGCTGCAGGCAGGTGAAACAAGCCAGCGACTGGCTCGTATTGACGTTTTCGTGTCACATCGTCATCTCTGCTCTTTTCTTTCTACCTCCCTTGCTGCACCCTCCGCGTCAGCTCTGTCTCCCAAATCATCTCTGCACCATGAATTGGAAGGGGCTGCTGGTGACAGCCTCATTGGCAGCCATTCTCCCATTCTCAGGGGCGCAGCAGGACACGAACCCATGTCGGCAGGTCGCGAAGCAGCAGGTCGAGGCTCGGGCTGGTGTCAAGCTGGACTACACCAGCGACCAGAAGTTCCTGGTAAGGTTCGACGGCGAGACGGCATACAAATGCATTACTTCTGTGAAGATCGACAATGATGCCGCCTCCACGATGATTGATGTCCTCAAGAGATATTTCTCTTTCCAGAGCTCAATCGCTTACCTCAAGGATCCTCCCAAATCATACCAGCAGCTGCCTGTGGATGTCATGGGTCGGTTCGATGAAATCAAGACCAAGATCGCGAACAAGAACTACACCAACCAGTACGAGCTGGAATTGGACATTCGCAGCATTATTCGCGATGCTCACGATGGCCATTTTACCTATAGCGCTGGTATTCTCGGCCTGTTTACGTGGTCGCTCAACGAGTCAATCGTTTCTGTCTCACCCAACGGCCGGGAACTTCCCCAGGTTTACGCCTACTCTGACATTATCAATGACATACAAAACGCATCACCAATTGTCGAATTCAATGACAAGTCCGTCTTTGCATATCTTCAGACGTACCTTGAAGAGCGCAGTGATCCGACAACCGTTGTTGATCCCCACGCCGCCTGGAACCGATTGATGCAGAGCTCTGCCAGTGTCCTTGGGAAAACAGGCCACAAGCCATCGTCTTCTGTGGCATTCAATCACTTTCAGGCCACCCAGGTTTATAATGGTCCGTCACTCCGTGGGAAATTCGCCAACGGAACCACTTTCGAGTGGGCATACATGGCCGGCTCCAGCACCAATCTGACCAAAGCAAAATTCTTCGACGCCGACGCTATCTATCAGGGACGGGTGCTCAATTCAGAGTATGACGATGACGAGTTTGTGGTAAAGGCCATTGATGAAAGTTCGAAATCGGTTCAGGCCGCCGAGGTCACTTTATCAGCCTCAGCTACTACGTCCAACAAGACCTACGTCGGCTACCCTACCAATCCAGTAGTCACACAGGTCCAATTCGGGCTCGGTGGTGTCGTCTCTGGTTACCTTTTGACGAATGACTCGGTTGGTGTCCTCAGTTTACCAGGCTTTCGCAAAGCAGACGGGGCCAGCCTCGCTTCTTACAGAACAGCGGTGTCGGATTTCATCACAAAGGCCAAGAAGGCCGGCGTGAAAAAGGTCGTCATCGATCTATCGGGCAATGGAGGAGGCCAGTTGCCCCTTGCCTTTGACATATTCAACATGTTCTTCCCCTCAACAAGGCCATCCCACTTGTTCAGAGCTCGCGCCGTGCCCGAACTGCTTACCTACGGACGTTTCGTGACGGGAATCACCATGAATAAGAATAAGCTGTTCAACTCCAGCACTGTCTCTGTAGTCACGGATGAATACACCAACAACAGAGTATTCAACGCCGATTATTTCCGCAAACCCGGCAATGCCAGGTGGGCTTCTTTCGATGAATTCTATGGTCCTGTGACGATTCATAACGACTCTTTCACAAAGAATGGGCAGTACGAGTACGACGCTGATGGCTTCAATATTGCCAAACGCGACGACACCTCGCCACCATTCAAGGCCGAAGATATCGTCCTGCTCACCGATGGTGTTTGCGCCTCCAGTAAGTCTTCACAATCCTTTTTAATAGCCGATTGTTAACATAGTGAAATAGCCTGCTTTGTCTTCGCTAGCTTGATGAAGACCGGTGCAGGTGTAAAGAGCGTTGTCGTCGGCGGAATCCCGCAAAACAGCCCGATGCAGGCCACATCAGGCACTCGAGGCAGCAACGTGCGTGATCTCTCCTTCATCAGTGATTCGACTGAAATGGTGCGCAACTTCGCCCGCGGCTTTACCGACAAACAGATGAAGGGCCTCAACATCACGAGTGAGGATCTCTCAAACCTGCTCCCGCCTCTGGATAAGGCGCCCTTTGTCGTCGGCAGCAGTGCTGGGGTTAATATTCTCGACACTGTCTTTCCCAGCAGTCCCGAGACACCCCGCCAGTTTGTCTATGAAGCTGCAAACTGCCGTTTATTCTGGACCCGTGATATGGTCCGCGATATCACGCGATTATGGAGCACTACGGCCAAGTACGCCAGTGGTGATGAGTCGGTCTGCGTCTCCGGCTCAGTCGATGGGCCCGGATCTCGGGTTAATGATACCATCACTGATAGTCCGGGCTTTTCGTACTCTACAGTATGGCAGAATGTGAATCAGACAAATATCAGCAAGGCGGATAACTCTCCAAACAGTAACAGTGGTGGGGGGGATCAGAACCAGAAAGACGACGATTCATCAGGGCATCTCCTTCAGCTCACTCCACTCAGCCTCGTTGTCATGACACTCACCCTTTTGCTGGCTATTTGAGACGAGAACAATATCTCCCTATGCTCCAAATCTCGCCAGACTCAAAAATTCGCTGACTGGTTCTGCGTTACTTTGAGACCCAACCCCAATTTCTCCCATAATAAAGAAAGAATTGCCATCATATTGGACTAGCTGGCCAAGTGGCAGTTCTTTTAACGTCGAAACTATATAGATAGATCTACTATACCACCTCCGTTGCGTTTAATCAATGCATATAGAATATATAACCTAGGAACAAATCTAGTAATATTGTTTCTTCTTCCGGTCTCTTACTTAGCTTAAGAACTAAGTCTTCGGCAACCTATCTGTTATCCTGTATTCTTTTGAATAGTCACTTTCATGCTCTTAATTATTTTCCCCTATATCCATATAGCGTGGCCATGGTGCATTTTATTGCTCTGCTGGTGAGCGCTAGGCAAACCCCATTCAACAGTACACGACTTGTCGATGGAAACCTGCTGGCCCATCCCCCTCCATAACTCCCAACTGAATAGCTTGCAGATACGCATTTGGACCATCCTCGTGGGACATCAATTCACCTTGTTTCTGACTCTCTGAAATCAAATTTCTGCCTCGAACAAACATGGCCTCCTCGTATTTTCGGACAGCTTGGTACAGACCCTCAACCCCATGGGAAGCGATCTCGGACACAAGGGTAAGAGCATCCACCATGGCGCAGTTAACCCCTTCGTTCACATACGGAGTCGAAGCGTGGGCAGCATCGCCTGCTAGTGTCAGGCCTGGAACAGATTCCCAGCCCAGGGCATCGGGCGGGAAGTAATAAAGCGGTCGAATATGAAATTTCTCGCAATTTTCGATCACCTTCTTCAGCTTCACATCCCATCCTCCGAAAAATTCTTTGGAGAGAAGGAGCCGGCGGATATTCGAGAGGTCCGTTAGGTCGGGCGATACCAAGAGAAAGTCTTCTGGAACAGAGATACCAAGGTATAGTCGATAGGACCCATCACCTAACCGCTGGATGATCACTTGCTTTGCACCGTCTAGAATTGCGGTGTCGTTGGTGCCGAATTCGGTCATGATGTACTGATACATGGCATTCTTGGGATCTATCCTCGATTCGATGAAGTATCTGCCTGAATATCGCGGCTTGCATGAAGTAATCTATCGCTGTTAGGTCTCATAAAGTAGATAGAGTATCTTTCATTTGCTTACCGATTGACGCACTCCGCTCCATATACCATCTGCGCCAACGACAAGATCAAATCCAGCTGCTGTTAATCCATTTGCGAATTTCAAGACCGGTTTACGCTTGGGACCCAATTCCACACAACTGACTCGATGACCCCAATGGATCTTCCCTTTCGGTAATGATTGCAAAAGCATTCGTTTCAGTACCAGTTGGTCGATCTGAGGTGGCCCTTGACCTAAATGCTCGTCGTCGCCACCGACGTCAGCCCACTTCTTTCCATGTCTATCATAGATCGCCAGCTTGTCGTCTCCCAACTTTGCGGATTTGAGGAATTCATCTAACAAGTTGGCCTCTCGTAGCGCTCGCTGCCCAGTGTCCTTGTATATGTCGACAGAGCCACCCCCGCACTCAAGATGCTTGTCCTCTTCCCCCTTTTCGAAAAGAGCGAAATCGATTCCTCTACATTCCAACAGTCGGGAAATTGTCAGGCCGCAAAGACCTGCACCGATAATTGCAATCCTAGGACTCATTTTGTGCTGTTGTCGAGGTTGAAATTTGGGTCCTGCAGCATCGTTGAAGTTGCACTGAATATGGGGTTGAGTGAGGGATCGGGTAGAGTAACTGAACGTTGAATCATTTATCCATTCGGGGAATATGTAATTCTGACCTCAGCTAGCACTTTTAGTTCACATATTTGCCGAATTTGCCACAGCCCTGATGGGTGCCAGACATTCAACTTGTCGATCTTCCGTTTGATAGCCAGATCGGAAGTCCGCCCCTACTCGTTAGCCAAACTCTGCTCCAGCAGCTGTAATTTCCTTCAAATAGCCAGTCAATCAGTGTAAGGCAATCGAATTACCTCATTACAATGCAATTTTTCTTTCGGGAATCCAGACTATTAGCTCCCTTCGACAATTCAGCCACACCAAAGCGAGTTTTCCATCGCCAAACCTAATGTAGCTTCGGGCTAAGATTTCAGACAAGCTTGGCGTCATTGATCATTTAGCGTTTTCTTGACAATACCGAAAGTTGCTGACCACGTAGAAATATCGATGACGTATTTATAACTCTTCTCCAGCTCAAGGGGTGTCTGGAACGCGGTATCGTTCCATGACCTGGATGAATATGTAAGACGGTACTGATGGTGTCTAAGCTTTAAAACCATCAAACTGCTGGAATTTGAAAACTTCAAAGGGAGCTATGCGAAACAGTTGAACCAAACTTAGTGTGGTGGATTTTACTGTGTCTTTCTCATTGAGATGTGGTTTCAAATTGGTCTTTCAAAGATTACAGTATTCCCATGAACTACTGTTTGTCCATGTCGAAGGTCTGGCTCGCTCTCCGATTGGCGCTTTTAAACTGTACCTCGGTTAATCTCACGAGAGAGATTTAGGCAAGAAAATGAACGTCGGTGACGGCTATTATTTCAATCAGGGGGTAATGAGGTACGACTATGAGAACAGCCTCACAAAAGCATTCTGACGCTATGAGCCTTGCATATGGATCTCTCTATTACATGCCATAACGGAGAGAGTTTTTGACAGAAAGTTAAAACAAAAGAAGATGTCAGACCCAACAACTCAACACATTACATGCCATAGCCCTTTCTGTACTTCTTATCGCCCTCGAGGCGGAATTCGTCCAGGAACTCTTCGACGTTTGGCATGTACGGATCGTTATAAAGGTGCCTTTTCCCGACACCGGTGTTGCCCACTTTGCAAAACTTCTCCAACAGGACATGCTTGTCCGACCCTGCCGCTTTCATTTCATTCAGATGGTCCTTTACGGTTTGTAAACGCGGTTTCAGAGCCCGCGTTTGTGGGTTATTTTTTGCCTCAGACTTGTTAGCGTAGTAACTCCTACCAGGATTCGCCAGGCCATCGCCAGTGATTGTGAGCGAGGCAATCCCTGCAGCGAGCCCTGTAGCAACCGAGCTTCCAGATATGCTTTGAGCGAGTTAGCACCAAGTATCACGTCCGGTGAAAGTTCCATGTGACCAGAGCCAGAGATTGACGACTTTCTGGAGGTATGTGACAGTACTGCAGACAGTGCTGGGTGGTCGCTGGAGAGAGGGTTGCAACTCACGTTTCTGTTGACTTGACAAAGGGCACTACACCGGCTCGAACATCCTTACCCGCAATCTGATACGTGTAGCTGTTAGGGTCGGCGTCTCTTAACAGTTGGCCGAATTCGTCACAAGCAGCGAGAACGATGAGATTCCCGCAATCTTCCTTTGCCTGCGTAAGCAAAGAAGCTGGCCAGGCCTTATGGACTTTGGATCCCTCATCATGCGTGCTGCATAAGGTGACAACTTCATTTTCAGTGGCCTTCATCACAGCGTTTTGTAGTTTCTTATCCGGATCGCTATCCACTACGAAGCTCATAGAGATAACATCGACCTTGCAGTCATCAACTGCCCAATCAATTGCCTGACAAATATACAATGTCAGCAGAGAGCGGCGAGGCTGTAAAGAAGGTAGTGGATGCGCCGAAGCGGGTTTGATAGTATACGAGTTTGCCATGGGGAAAATATCACACCTTTGCGACGCTCGCGGCGTTGATGCCAACTGTCGTCTCCGCGACTCTAGCCACATACAGATCACAGTAGGGATCCAGTGCGCAGATGAGATTTGCCATTTGCGTCCCGTGCGCGTCCGATGGGAACTGCCAGGGATTGAACCGTGAGCTGCTCTCCACAAAGGACTTTCCGCCCCTGATGCGAGACCACAGGCCTTGCTTGTCTCCATTGGTCTTTTGCTTTGGGTTGCTCGATAATGGCGCTTCCCTGGTCGACTGTGGGCTTTGTGTACTTTTGACCTTTTCAGAAGTCGTTTCATTCTCGTTGAGACCGTCCTCTATCACACTAGGTAGAGATTGAGAAGCTTGCAACACGGGAGGAACGCACAGAATACCGTTGTCGAGGATGGCTACTTTGGTTCGCTTGAATTGACCTGAACGTATGCCTTCATCGACTTTGCCACTCAAATCTTGGACCAATTTGGCCAGTCGAGGCGATAGGTATTGGGTTCTAGCGATTGGAAGTCAGCTCTGGAAAAAGTTGAGCGATCACGTCGGAACGACAGAACGTCCGACAGTGTCGTGTACGAGGGAAGTGACTTGCATCTGGGTTAGGTCCGCCACGGCTAGAGTCGAGTACCATGGCGTTTCATTAGGAACGGTCATGATGAGATGCTTCTTCTTATCATCACTGACTCTTCTATTACGAATGGCAGTGATTCCACGTTGGATGCTGCTAAGCGCTCTTTGGACCTGCGTTCTTGTGCATGTTTCCTAAAGCCAAGAGGGTTGTCAGCAAAATACGGCGAGGTTGATTCGAGAACATGCTTACACGAACGACATGTATGCGAAGCTTCTTAAGCTAATAGTTGTTTCCACGCAGGTCAGAAAATAATCAGAACCGCTAAATACCATAGCGAGGTAGTCGACAGTACCAGAGGCAGTTGAGATAGATGAACAAATAACTCGCAGAGAAAGCATAGGGCACGGGATCTGGGAGGACATTGCATTATCCGATTAACACGGACTTACATTCTTCAAGCTCTCGATACCTTGCGGGCTGAGCCAGTGGTCAAGGACTGACTGCTTGCCGCTAGAGTAAATATGCAACTCTCGAATCTCGCTGTTCTGAAACTCCTTCTTGCTTACGCCTGAGGGATTCTTCATGGGTGGGTCACGCAAATTTGTAAAACTCAGGTCGAGAACTCTCCAGTCCAGTTTTTCAACGCCGAACGCCTTCAACCACCAGGCCATCTCAACATCGTCATGCGGATTGATCAAGCG
This sequence comes from Clonostachys rosea, assembly GCA_026958235.1. Taxonomy (NCBI): domain Eukaryota; kingdom Fungi; phylum Ascomycota; class Sordariomycetes; order Hypocreales; family Bionectriaceae; genus Clonostachys; species Clonostachys rosea. The sequence continues at coordinate 930,732 of CP110206.1, forward strand.
GTCGGGCACGATAAGCTCGATAATCTTGTCGACCCTTTTCTTCTCCAGCCAGCGAAGGACTTCAAAGACCTCTCGATGGGGTTTTCTCAGATTTGCATTGTCCTGGTACATCTCCCTACCTGCCGGCTTGACGTCAAACTGCGGGAAGGCCACGTACTTGAGTGTTTTTTCGAAGCGGATAATATCCTGTCCGCCTTGCTCTTCCTGAAAGAATATTGAGTCGATGAAGTCGGAAGCACTGTAGTTATCAGAGCTGAAAGATGAGATATCAAAGCAAAGCTCGTTAACTGGAGATATGTTAGATTGTACCATGGGTAGACTCGAACGAATGCTTGCTCCGGAAACCTAGAAGGAAGCACTCACAAGGCTCTATTTAATGGAGGAAGAATTAGTGTGAAGATGAATCTAGGTGCAAAGAGTGTGTCGACGTACCATGTGATCTGTAAAGGATATCAGATAACTTGTCAATTGGTAGTTCACGAGTCATCTTGTCGACCAGAAAATCGCGAATATCGCCCCGGACCTTATCAGGCTTGCTCTTACGCAACACGAATTTCAGTTCATTCCCTGTAGACCTTTCTCGCCTGTGATTGTTATACCAAAGAGGGAACCTGTCATCTCCATCCGACACGCCATTCACCCCAGGGACACCATCGTCCGCAGGAAGCTTCACAGCTACTCCAAGAGCCTGGGGATCCTCTTCGACAAACAGCTTGATAAATTTCAGGCTTCCATAAAGAACGGCCGTAGGGAGAAGACACACTTTGGTCGTGTTATCAAGAATGTTCTTATTGACTACATTCCAAACAGACGTCAAATTCCCCCTGATGATGTACCTGATAATCTCATGATCAAGAACACCCTTGGTGGCTTTGGCAACAAGATATTCCAAGATGTTTAATCCTGCGTCGCTTGCTTTTGAAGATTGTCCTGCTGTGCTGCCAGGGAGCTGTTTAGATGTTTCATAGTTCTCCAGAGCGCTCTTCAAGCAACTCGTGGACACAGGCACCTCACGCTTGAGAAACGCTTTAACGGCAGTGTCGAGATTTTTCCTAAGCGCTATATCAAACGCTTCGTCGGGCGCTCCTTGATCGCTTGAGATTGCAATTCCCGTGACGGTCAGCAGTTCTTCCAGAGTCTTAAGCTTTGCCGCCTCAGAAGTCTCGAAATCCTCAGAATTCTCAAGGGCCAGACGACAAATTGATTCGTTTTGAGCATAGCCTTTCACCACACTTAAAAGGTTGAGATCATCCAACTTGATTTTGCGCCCTTCAAGGTAGCGCAGCTGGTCCGGATTGTTCTCGAGATCCTTCTTGATATCCTGACCGAGATGGATATCAGAATCCTCCATGGGACGCTGCAAGAGAACTTTCTGGTCAAGGACGACTCGGATCCTATCTAGCATGAGCTTGACGAGCTCGTGGTCACCCTTACTGACCGCTAAGTGGAAGGGAATGGACGTGTCGGGATAGAGAGCATGCTGGCTTTTGTGTGAACATTGCTCTTGGAGCCAGCAACCCTTGCCCGTGTTGTACTTGCGCATGAAGGCTAACACTGGCCAGTGTTCAACGATCGTTTTGCAAAGCATTTGAGCGATATCTTTTCTTCCATCGAAGCCTTTCCTCAACGCGCCGCGGAGAAGGGCCAACCGGAGACAGTGATCCATCTGGTTCATACCTTTATTCTCGCCAGCGTCCTGTTTATCGCCACACCTGCGATCCAACGAGATCGTATCTGCCTGGGCGGTACCATATTTAAGAAATTGGGTGACAGCGTCTTCGAATTGTTCACGGTCCTCTTTGTACCGGTTTCTAATCTTGTCTGCGATGAACCTGAAGACTTGTGGTTCAGTGGTATCAATGTCGTCACTTTTGCATCGTTCCAAAGCACTCACCAGGTCAGACAAAACCTTGGCTTTCACGGATGATTTTGTGTTTTCCATTTGCTTAGCCGATGTCCGACGAAATCCGGATTCGCCAGTTGGGGTATTGCCTGCCATGAGTCGCATAGGTGATGAAAGTTCTGACCATGCAACGGCCGCCAAAACAGTCGATTATGGCCTTCACTAGTATAGTTTTATATAAGACCACCTTTGTCATACCATTTACTGACTAGTATAATCATACAACCCTTTCTTCTCAAGAAAAGAGGCATTTTGAACCCTTTCAGGCAGCGGCCCTTGCTTACCCCTATGAACTCCACGATGGCTGGGTTCAACACTTCACTCGGTGCGGGGCACTCTACATACGGAACAGTTAGACTGGTAGGGGGTAAGAAGAGCGATGATCACTTCTTGCTTGGTAAAGAGAATCGAATGTACACATTTGTATCTAGAAAAGTCGTCACAGCTGCGGCTGAGGCCTTTGCAAAAGGGCCGAGGTCATACGCAACAAAGTTCGCTCCAGCTCAGCTACGCGCTCCTCCAGCCTGGCCACTCGCCCATCCTGGCGCCCCATGTGAGCCTCCAATTCGACCATCCTCAAGGTGCCATCACTAGTCAATATTGATGCTGTTGGTGGCGTTTTTCTGGCTGCATCAGCTTGGTGTGACGTTCCGGGCATCAATGCCAAAGAGGGTAACGTAGGAGCCTTGTTGTCTTGTAAGCTGAGCGTTTCTGTCGCAGCTGAGGGTGACTCTGCAGCAACTGAGGTTGACGTGGCAGCCTTGGCAGACCTATCGACAGGGATCTGGACGAGAGGGGAAATCTCGGTAGGAGGAACAGGAGGAACTGAAGTAACTAAAGAGTTCGGAAGAACTGCAGGAGGGGTTGTCGCCTTTCCACTCGCTCGAGCATCATCTTGGCGACCTTGTTCAGGCAGTTGGTAAATATTGTCTTTGGCCTCTGCCTGAGCTGTTAACTCGTTGAGAGCTGCCGCCTCCGCCTTCGCCTTCTGAAGTACTGGCTCGAGATTGCCCGTGCTCAACATCTCTCTCCATTCTTGGTTGAAGTGCTCGCTGTCCGGCCTTTCTCGGAGATTGTTCAAATTATTCAAGTCGATCGAGTTTATCAGCTCCTTGCCGTCCCCAAAGCACCGCTCCTTGCTTCCAGGGCTCTCGGACACAAGCCACTTTACCTTGTCGCCACCTGGCAGGCCGAAGATTCGTAAGCACCTTCCCATTGCGTGACCACTCTTGCTGGTGTATGCAGTGATTCTGAACGAGGCCTTGTAGTTACCAGAAGTTGGTCTGTTGAAAAGAGCGGCCACGCGAAACTCTGGACTGATGCCTCGATCCAGTGTCTGGTTCTGCTGGACTTGCCACAGAACACCGTTTGGCTGTCCTGGCTCACCAGGGTTCTTCCCTTTAGCACTGAACTTCGGTGTCGACAGGCCAAGTTCCGTGTCCGTTTCGTCCCAGGAAGCCGTCTTAGTCTTGTCCCACTTTGCCGTGCCCTTCTGTGAGCTGGCTCCTAACTCTATGCCGATACCCCTCAAGTTGCTCTCCTCCTTATGAACTGTCACCCCATTGTAGGCCTGTGGGGCATGGAATGGTGCCCACGCCACGAGCTGGGGATCCTTATCACCCGGGAGCCCAGATTTCAGGCGCAACTTCAGTGAAGCGTATGTGACCTTGGCGCCATCCTGTGGATCGAACCTCAGCTTGAGCATCACCAGTGTCATTGGCTGGCACTGTCCACTGCTGTGCCACCCATCAGCCCATATCAGCTTCTGAACAGTAACAAAACATCCGCTATCGTTGTGGAAAGCATTGGCCTCTGCGTCGTTTCCCGGGTATGTTGCTCTCACAAGGCCGGCTGCGAATGGTGCTTGTGACACGCCCAACTCGTAGTCAATCACGTTCTCATTCTCGGGCATGTTTCCATCCTCCACAAAATCCTCATCATCCGAGGATTCCCCCATGTGAGAGAAATATCCACGGGGAGGACTGGAAGCCATGGTCTCGGAGGTGTGATGGCCAACTTATGAACCCTAAGAAAGGAGGTCGAATCTTCACTAAGTGTTATAGAGTCAAGCTGAGAACTTGAAGGCAATGAAAGCTAGGGATGTCGGTCACAACTTTATAGAAACTGTCACATCTTTGGCCAGCAGTTTTTTAGGTTTCAAGGATAACGTGTTCAGGTGCCTAGCTGACACCCAAACAACACAACAGTAATGTATCTGTCCAGAGACGGATGAGGTACTCGTACAAGCGGCTAAGTGCGGCAGCAAAGGAGGATGAATGGTTCTCCCCTCTAATACTTGACTTCTCCATGATCTACGTTTTCAACAGAACCTCGTATAAAGTACTTTTAAGTACCTCCCCTGCTTACACTTGCATCAGCTGCCATGCAAGAGGTCTGTATTGCACTACGCTAGTCAACATTACAGACAGCTTACATGTACCTAGGCATCGAAACTCGCGTCCACTAACACAACAAGACAGGGGTCGGTCAAATAGGAGGGTGGGTAGCTGGGAGATCCCCATGTTTTCGTAAATATTACTCTCTTTTTTTTTTTGTTGCTGTTGCTGGTGTTGCTGTTGCTCCCACGTGGGCATCAGAATTCGACACACTCCCACCTGAATGGAAAGCGAACGTAGCTCTCACACGCTTACAGCAGTACGGTATCGCACTGTCGTGTAGAGACTCAAAAGCATATGAATTCATTGGCATCAATATGGAGACCGATCAGCCTGTACTTCTCGATGGGGGATCACCCACTGATCATGGAGCCAATCTAGAACAGCCCTCAAGCTCGACTAGATCCGGAGAGGCCACGAGTGAGCGATGGTCTCGCCCGGGTGAAGATCCTTCCACTGAAGCTGAGCCTCCAAGGGCTGACAAAGATGCATCCGTAGATATTGTATCAGGTATCCTTACATCTGTCGACGAGCAGAATGTCCAGGCAAACTTGCCAAATGGCGAAGAAGTGTTGACAGCGGACCCAACCGACACCAATGACAATGAGTCTGATCGCCGCGATGACTCGACCAGGCTGGAAGCACTCCTATCATCACCCACACCGGAGCATGGATCCGCTTCTCTTTGGGCGGCTGCTTACAGCTCCTTGCATGAGGAAGATTCGAAACTTGTTGATGATTTCGAGTTGACCGTCTCTGGCTGGCTAGCCGCGAAGGGGTACAAAGATCTCTCAAATCCAAGGGATAATGGCTCCAGTTCTACGAGAATTTACAAGAGATTCTTGAAGGGCCCGCTCTATATTGTATTCACAGACTTCTTGGATGGCTTTCGTGCGCCCCAAAGAATGATGTCTGAGTCACCACCTACGATCAAGCGGTCAGTAGAGGAAGCACCAAGTTCGCTGGCTGAAACGTCGTCGCTGCAAGACGGACGTATCCTTGGAGACGCTTATAATGAAGAAAAGAGCTCGGAACCGTCAGACCATGAGAGGAAGCCGTCGGAACCAGACCAACCTTCACCGTCCCAGACCAAAGATAGACAAGTCTCGACACCGCCTGGTATTGACGAGCCGGGCTCTGGGCCAGACAATGCCCAGGCCTTAAAACATACATTCCGAAGCGCACTGCAGTCTTGCCCACATGCCTGCTTGACTTGGACGGTGTCCTATATTCTCTTGGAGGTATTACATGTCCCGTTATTCTCTTGGTCTCCGACATCTAGTAGCAATACTGATAATTCTATCGCCTGCAGAGCTTAGCGGCTCGGAGACCACGAACATCTAAAGCTCGCTCATACCACCTGGCTATCACTGAGATCATCGGCAAGGTCCAGTCATACTCCCAGCTTTTCAAGCTGCTGTGGTGGACAGACGAAGCGAAACAGCAAAAAATGACTGAAGGTCACCGCGTGAAAGCGTTAACCGACTTGTACAAGTCCGTTTTGTCATTTCTGCTACGTGCGGCCACACACTGCATCCCAGAAAGTCCCAGTTATCATCCAGACTTCGAAGAGTCGACTCTAAGTCCCTTTCCTGACGAGAGACACTTTTTCAAAATTTTCGATGGATCTCCTCTAACGCATCGCCTCGAAGTGGCTCTAGACCTTGAAATGGGCCAGGAACCTGACATATCTGAGGACAGTGACATTGACAGAGCTATTGCAAAGCTACACATCGACCGGCTGCCTGCCACACTCCCGGACTCCAGCCAAAGTCACATGCTTAGAAGCGTGTGGGACTGGGCCAGCGATAGTAGCCAATTCAAGGCATTCTTTGACTGGACTGACAACCTGCGATGTCGCGTATTGTGGGTTGAAGGCATACCAGGCACAGGAAAGTCGATGCTTCTGAGGACAGCCGTCGACTTTCTTGCAACAGCTGATTCAGCCCACGCCGAAACCAAACGACAGGTCATATCATTTTTCTGTGACGATACAAAATGGCGGCAAGGAACTGTCCTGAGCGCCGTGAAAACTTTGATTTCTGGCTTGCTAGTCAATCAGCCCGAGCTGCTTAAGCACCTAAATCCTGTTCTCCATGAGGCCGTAGATCTGAGGGCAGAGGACTCGGCTCCATTGCTCTGCAAAGTGCTGCTCCGCATGGTCCAGGACAAACAGTTCTGTTCAACCTATGTAATACTCGATGGACTGGAGCAATTCACTCTAGACATAGACCAGCGCGTGCAAGCAAGAAACATTGGGGGAAACCAAGCAATTCATCATGACGGACATGCCGTGCAAGTTTTGAAAGGTCTAATCGCCGCAACGATCAAACTCTCCGATCGGATCAAGTGGCTCGTATCAAGTGAGCCAAGATACTGCAATACCGCGTTGGACTTAGGATCGGGCCTGGCGAATGACGGTCTCGAGCAGCGTCTGTCCTTGAGCGTAGGGATGTCCGAGCTAGTCCAGCGAAATGCCACCCAACGCATCACAAGTTTGATCGACGAGCCAGACGTCAACGGTCCGATCACGAGTCGAGCTTCTCAGCTCCTCGAGGACGTACCAACTAACTTTCTCTGGATCAACCTGGCTCTGGATATGCTTCGCACGTGTTCTACGCTTTGGAGTCTGCCGGACGTGCTCCACGATTTTGTCGAGCAATTCGGAACTGTGGATAAACTTTATCAAAGAAACTTCGGGCTCGTCAGTCTTCAGCATCAAACAGATCAGTCCTACTGCGAGAAGCTTTTGTACACTGCCGCTGCAGCCTACCGCCCCTTGCTCATCTCCGAGCTGGTGGCCATCCTCAAGCTGCCAGAAGAAGTACAAATCTCAATCCTAATCAGCAAGCTACTGCCTGCTTTTCTCGAGATCAGCGAGGACAGGGTCTACTTCAAACATCTTTCTTCCCGCATTTTTGTTCAAAATGAAATGAAGAAAGATCTTAACATCGTCTGTACACGTCACCACATCCCAACAAAACACTGTAAAGATTGTAACATCGCCTTTAAGCATCACCGCATCCTAGCAGAACACTCCCTCAAGACTATTCTTAGTAGTGTTAGCTGTACACACAGTGAGGTGAACTCTGAAGCATGCACAGCCGAGCCAGGGACGGGGTCTGAGTACTCGTGGTCAATCTGGCCAAGGCACTTGAGTGAACTGTATAGCAACGTTGCCGAGGCTGCAGCAGTCATTCATCTCGCAGAGCATCTCTCGACCATCCATCTTATCAGATGGCTGCAGCATCTGGCTAATAAGGAGCTCTTACACGAGGCCGTATCGGAAATGTTTTGTCTTGCTAACGAAGCAAGAAGTGCTTTGTTCACAGATGCGCATGCTCTGATGTCTGTGTATTATGACGAATGGTTGAGTCAAGTGAACTCGATGACGGGGAATCCCACTCAGGCTGCTGAAGAGAGAGTGAAGCGCGAGTTGCTGTTTTCTGACGAGTATCCCGTTCTGGGTGGAATATTGAGGCCACTTCTATTCCCTCATCTGAAAAGCTTGTTCCAGACCGGATCATCTGCGTCACCTCTGCGCCAACTTGTTCACAGCGACTGGGTTCGCGGCTGCTGCTTCTCTCCAGACGGAGAATTGGTGGTTTCTGTCTCCGACGAGGCGTACATCAGGCTCTGGGACACACGATCCTAGAAACTGCAGGACATCATGGGTAAGTATGACGAATATGCTCTTGGAGCTGTCATGTCTCCGGTGCCCGAAAGTGCCCCCGGGAACTTCTGGTTGGCGGCTTTCGACAGGAAGCACATCCGTGTATGGAACGTGGGTACTGGCGCCTTAGTGAAGACTCTATCTTCCGCCGATGTAAACAGCAAGGGTGACTCTTCAGACTTTTCAGACTGCGACATTGAAAGCATTGCCCTCGCTCCTCAAGGGGATCTTCTGGCTGCTGTTATGGGTGGGAAGTTAGTACTCTGGTCGCTCCCTGAGGCATCAGATGGCAGAGTACTCGACAAAGGCGTCAACTCCCCATTGAGGCGCATCGTATTCGCACCGAGCAAGAGGCTTCTTGCTGCCAGCTTTTTGGACAAGATCAGGGTTTGGGATCTAGAAGATAGTGCCGGTCGTCTCGTGTGCTCTCTGCCCAAAGAGGCAAAGGTCGATCCCCCTGAGAACGAGCCGGTTGGTGAAACAACCTTCCCAGAAGACCCCGCAAGGACTGAAGATACTGGAAACGTCCTAAATACTGGTGAAGCGACCACTGAATTGGTAGAGCTCTCGAGTGATCTTGGTCCCAACGGCACTGGCCATTCGGCCTACATCGACGGGCTTGCTTTCTCTCCCGACTCCAAGCTTCTCGTCTCAGGATCTGACGACACAACAGCACGGATCTGGGATCTTGGGGAGGGCAGATCGATATGCACCTTAAGTTTTGACTCATCTCAGATCAACAGCGTTGGCTTCTCCCATGACGGCCGGCGTCTGGTCACAGGCTCGCAAAACGGCAGCATGGCTATTTGGGCGCCATCATTGCCGGATGGCTGGGAAGCCCTTAAGGCTCGAGAATACCCGGAACAAGTGTTTTTCGAGCATGACCGCGGTGTATCTATGCTCTCATTTAGCCCTCATAAGCAAAACGGCGACCTGATAGCATCCTCTTCTTACGACAGTCGTTTACAGATATGCCGACTCAACAAAATTGACAATGACTCGGACGCAGGCGGGTCAGAGTCGTCAGGTACCCAAGTGAAAGGACACCGAGAGCCAGTGGTATCAGTGGCCGTGTCTGATTCCGGGAACTTTATTGCGGCTGCCTCGCGATCTGGCCACATCTTGCTCTGGACAATGGTCTCTGAGCGCGGCCAGTGCTCGATCGTTCCGCGCAGCAATGGGACAGAATTTCATCACAATGCTTACGTATCCATGATGAGATTTTCACCCGACGAAAAGATGCTGGCTACGGGAGGAAGTGACGGTAGGGCTATCGTCTGGGTCATCTCGGCAAATGGGATGACTCCAACGCTGCTGTTGGAGCACAGCGACTATGTGCAGGCGATCCAGTTCAATCCCAATGGGCAGATGCTTGCCACGGGCGAGGACGATGGCACAGTACGGCTCTTTTACCTTCCCGATGGGCTAGCCGATGGCAACTCCGAACCGCTCAACCAACACCCTCCCAAGCAAGACTCAGTTGCCCCCGATGTTGAACCTGACGAGCGTAGGGAACCTCCGCAACCCTCAGATTCCCCAACTGGATCCAGACCTTTTCCTTGGAAACCGACGAGAACCTTCAAGGGGCACACAGACTTCGTTCGGGGTGTCGCCTTCTCTCCAGACTCAAAGACATTGGCCTCGTGTGGCCACGACGAGCACGTCCTGATATGGTCGATAGAAGAGGAAGAAGTCGAGAAAGCACTTTTGCACGACATGTACGACAGTAATCAGGGCTTTGGAAGGCTATACAGCGTCGTGTTCGTTAAGGATAACACCAAGGTCTTGTCGTGCTCGCATGGTGGAAAGATTGCCCTCTGGGACCTAGAAGCGAAGGAGGGTGCCTGGTGTCGTGTACTGCAGCAAGACGACGTGGATGCCTACAGATCGATGCGCATCGACCCCGGGTTGCCAAACTTCTTTTTCACCGAGGTCGGCGCAGTGCGATATAGCCTTGATGATGGGGAAGGGGCCGACGAGCGTTCGTCTGAGGACTACGATCGTCCTCCTGGTTGGCCTCTACTGCGTACCGACTGGCAGACGAGCGAGATTTTCTGGGGCAAGGGGGAGAATGAAGAAAAGATCACTGTGCCCCCTTGGCTAAGACTTCGGGGCCCTGCTCTCTGCTACTACGTTTCTCGCAACAAAGTCATTGTGGGATGCCTTACGGGCCAGATCCTAGTTTTTGAATTCAACGACGATACTAGGCTGTCCTTAAATGAGCAGGGTGCCGAGAGGGAAGGTCTCGAAGCACATGGACATTGTCAGGGCCCAGACCAGCAGATGGAGGTGCCCTCTGAAGTTGCAGGAATTGACAAGGAAGATGCAGAACATGTTGAAGAAGTCTAAGGACGTGATAAAGCATTTATATGTTCACTAGGGAAGGCATGGTTCTCAATAGCGGAGGCCTAGTTAGGGAACGCCTACCTGCCTTACACCATAATATTTTTGACGATGATGAAAAGTCAAAGCAAGAACTTAAGCCTTGATTAAGTATTTGGGGAAAGTCGAGTTTAAGAGACGTCACATTAAATTTCATGACCCTATCATAAACGCGTATGCCGAAATGCTGTGGTGCAGGATACCAAATGCGTCAGATCTAAGAGATATTCGATTCTCCTAGGTACAGAGGAAAACGTCGCGTATATAAGCAGTGTTCAAACAGTCGTCATTTGCTCACGGGGCCATCATGAACAAACAGCACGAAAAGATCATTCCTGAGATTAGGCAAGTGTCATTATGCCTGTAATTTTAATGGTTTACATATTTACCCAACCAGGGATGGCTTTTGAGAGCAACTGGTCGGTGACTTTCATCCCTTCAACGTCTGCATTGGAATCTATTGTCTGAGACAATAGCGCCAGCCATGCTCTCACAAGATGATCTCGATCAAGAATTAGACATTTTCCACGTTTTCAAGGAGTAGCCACATGACGAACCAAAGTTTTGATAAAACTACATCCCAAGGTTATCATGGACGTTGACGCCAAATATTTTTTAGTACGCGTGAATTGTAGTGACTCTATATACGAAGATATTTATTCGTTGAATAGCAGAGATGTTGGTACTGCCAGGATGATACAACAAAGGCCACATGACACATCATGCTCATTCTTTAGCAAACCCCTCTACAGCCTCAGCTGACACTCCTGACTGTCTTAATAGCCCTTGGCACCGATCCTTGATTTTGAACATGATCTGATATCTAGCGAGGACCTCTTAATCTGTGATAGGCGCGCTGTCTCAGTTAGGAATGTTGCACCAACGACAATATGCCACCCTTTCAGAAGTACCCAGCCAAACCAATCACCCATTCTGACCTTTTATGCGCAGAGTCACATCTTTTCTAAAAGATAAAGCTCTTCGTCTCTTCCATCTGTCTCATTAACATCACCTTCGTCTTCCTGCCGTTAGCTACTTAGCCTCCAGGTTATATACCATCTCTCTCAACTTGAGTTGAGTGTTCATCTACTAGCATTGATCACGGGAATTTATTGTTGTTCTTCTCCTCTTAAGATGCTTTTCTCAAATATAATATTGGCTGCACTCATGGGTATTGGCTGCGCAGTGGCAAGCCCGCTAGGAGCCAACGATGGTCCCCCTGATTTCTTCGATTTCTTCAAGCCTTCTAAAGTAGGGTTATACAACACTGGCACGGGCTCTATCGCTCCTGCTCCGGCTGGTGTGGTGTCCAAATTCCCTGGCGATAGGGGTCAAGATACCACCACGCTCGTGACTTTTACGTATCCACCCGAGGTGGCCGGGAAGAAATGCTTTTTTGCGTTCTATCTTGATTCCACGGCTTCAGTGAGCGGAAGCGGTAAAATTGACCTCTTCTCGAGCCTCGGTCCTGCTCCAGATTTCGCCTCAGGGTGGCCGCCTGGCAATCAGCGCGATCAACATATTGGGCGTCTTTCAGCTTGCTTGGGGGATTATGCCCGCTGGGATGCTACATATGGCAGCTATCTGACTGAGGAAACCGATTGCAAGGTTCCCGGTACAGTTGAGGCCTATGAACTTGTTGGGGTGTATGACGATGACTTCGTTTCATGGAATCCATCAGTGGCAGGGTTGGAAATCCACTATAATTAGTTCGCACTGTTATACATCCCTAAACTAAATGATATTTGGAGGCTTCAGATCTTTCTGCTCTCTGCCTCCCACTATCTTCTTGATAGCATTCTTGCTTTGATAGGTATGGCGCGAAAGTTTTTCAAAAAACATAGAGTTTGTCTCATGGCAGAGAACTAAATGTAAGGACTCCTCTTGCTGTTGTGTGGTAACAAGCATAGGCTCGGGTTATACATTACAATGAAGACGGAAAAAAAACTGAAAAACCACCCATCGCGATAACAAAAGATGCTGAGAAGTGGCATACAAACTAGCCACAGGGATGAGAAAACTCAGCCTAGTGATTATAGACAAGACCCCAAGTCCTTCCTGAAAGCTAAGAAAGAGTGACCTGATTCTTTCGCTTCATATTACCTAAGTACCAATTGCTCCTTCCAGAAGATCGAGAAATCCATACTGATTGTCAACCCCAACCCCCCGAGAGTGATATATGCGAACCTGCTTCCCTGTGCGATTGAGACTTTTGAACTTTTCCGTGATGAAATCCAAGGCGGCTTGGTCATTTATGCCCTTGTATTGGCCATACACCTCGGAGAGAGGGCGTATTTCCAGCTTCTTCCAAAAGGCGGCCAAATTCGACAATACCAGCACAACTGGTGTGTGTCTCAACCAGTTAGAGTTGATTATAGAGTCAAACAAGAGTAAAGACTCGTCAAGAGGCCTGCATTCGTCCTCAAGAGTAACGTCGTATCGTGATGGATCCGCAACAAAAACCAATGCGGCAAGGTCCTCGAAGACGTGCACCCATCTCTTCCTTTCGGCACGGTTGTAAAGGTCGATGAAGTTCAAGATTTTGTCGCCTTCCTCGATTTGTATTTCTCGGACGAATACTCCGTGGTAAGGCTTCTCGAAATGAAACCAGTCATGCTCGGTGGCGCGATAACCGGGTGAGAACACGCGCTCCAGAACTTCCATGATATCGTGATCATCTGTGCATATGCAGGCCAGAAATGAAGGGCATTTATCATCAAGGACCAGGCGCTGCACAGCTGGAAAACTGATTCGGTGGGCGTCGAGCTGGTCGTTGAACTTGGATCCCCGAGCAATTTGGAGGACCAGCTCTGCTGCCGCTGCCTCATCATACTCCAAAAAAGAGTCAATCTCGTGAAGGAGCTCCCTGATTGAAGCTATGGCGTCTTCATTTAGCCGGATATTTGACGTTTCGCTCCCCTCCAGTTCGTCCAGGGCCATTTTTAAACACCGAATTGCCAGATCCAGCACGGTCTTCTTGACGTCCGCGCAGAGGGGACCCTGCTCATCCAGCCGCAGTGGGTGCACCCTCAATCGCATCTGCTTCCACAGTATACGTTTCTGCTCACACGAGCCGATCGCTATGATGTTGAGGCGGCGTTTGCGCTCCTCCCGCTCAGTATCCAGGTACTTGTCAATGGCGAGAGATCGGCGCTGGCTCTCCACCTCGTCATCGCTGTCATCGACGCCCGAGCACAGGACGTTCTCCGGGAGCGCCCGAGAAAATAAGCCTCCGTAGATCGAGGATAGACTGGCATTCCGCCTGTGTTTAGCGCCCCTAATCAGTCCACTTTCGTCTGAGCTAAGGGGCTTGGGAGATGAAGCGCCGCGCGCCTGAGCTTTGAGATATCGCATATCGTCTGCTGGAGGTCGGGGAATTGAGGCTGGTGTTGCGGCTTCCCTTGGTTATCACGCACGGTGGCTCAGCCAGCCCCTGGATCTTGCGTTGGCAAAGGATGAAAAGATGGCCAGGTGTCAGATCCTTCACCGATTGAAGCCTAGGTGGGTTTCACGTGTGCCTTGAGGCTGAACTGAACCGGGGTCTGGAGATGCGATTACCCTGCATCCATCTTCATACCCCATATTGTTGCCAAGAAAATCCCCCAGATATTCGATTCCTTTCTGAGCGGGGTAGCTGGAGAGCAGTGTGCTTATTTCAATCGTCTTAGCGAGCTGGTTGCACGTGAATAAGCCTCTCCGTTGGGGAGTTGTAAATCTCACGGCCTCACGTGCTCAGAGATCCAATGGGAGGTTCATGTGAGGAGAAAACTGGATCTAAGTTGATGTCATCTCAGCTGGCTCAGAGAAATGAAAACCAATATTCTTGGATAATCTTCTCATGAATCTGGTGTCACCATCCAAATGAAAGCTCCTGGACCTGAATGAAAACGGGACCCTTAAATCTACCTACACAACGTATGGAAGGCACGCTACTCGTAATTATATAAAAGCAAATCCCTAAATCTATAAAAGATAAATTAGCTTATACCTTCTGAATATTTCATTGTTGAAGTAGTATACTTTTTAGGGTTGAGGAAAATCAAACATATTACTTGATTTAGAGGTATGACTTTTATCAACGAAATTAAGCTTATTTAAGTAGCGAGAATAGCGCCTTTTCATCTTCAAGAATATACAGTCTTTTTAGCCTCTGAAATTCTTTTATTAGATGGGCCTATTATCATGCGATAAAACGAAGATGCCCGAAAGTGTACCCGAGAAGATACCCGGCGTATATTGTAATCCCCGATGTAAATATAAAACAATGGGGATGTACTATAATAAGCAGTGGCTGAAGGACAGCAAATTACGCCTAAACCAATCAGACTCTGTCGGTTTGTCGGTTTGTCAGAGTAAACTAGGCGTAACCCGGGTCATCCTGCCGTAATTGAGTTATGGACACGAGGAAGAGAAGTGTGCCTAAGCCTCAGGAGAACGCGGCATCAAACGCCTTCGCTCTTTCAACAAGCTTCAGCATGAAACAATGCGCCAGAAAAAAGCCTCAACCTTTCCATCCTTCAGAGTAAAGCCCAACTCATAGATAAGCTGTCATTTTCCATCGCTATGGGAAATCCTGCCACAGAAGATTATCAGCCCCCTCCCTACGAGCAAGCTACTCAAGGGAAGTCTGGCCCATCGCAACAAAATATCTCACATCATGACACCTCTTCTGCTAAATTTGCTTGCGTCACTCTTAACCAACACGATCGGATCCGCCTCATTAATTTCCCAGCAGACACCGTGACGAGCTTTCAGGATTTCCTCAAAACAGCGTGGCCCAAAGGAATACAGGAAGTACGCGACTACGGCCAATCACGTGAGTTCAAGCTGAATGGCTATCCTTGGTACCGAGGCGTTGATGGCTCCCTGGGCCCTGATGATACTTCGCGCCTCGTCACAAAACTTTTGGAGGCGTTGTACAACACGGGATGGGTGTTGCATTCTGCCGTAGACCTTCGAAAACAAGGAAACAAAGGTTGTTTCTCCCCGTTGTTCAGCTGTGTCATATACCTCTCTAATATCTTGCCAGATGTCCTTGCCTTCCGCCGCCAAAGCCCGCCACCACCGAAATGTGAATGGATTCACATCTCATTTGATAGTCACGATAGACTGACTTTCTTGGAACCACCCTCCCAAGAAATCAGGGTCGCTTTGCTGAAGACATTCGGCCGCGCCGTGAGCAGTAATGAGCTCACAAAGGACCATTTTGAAATAAAATTCCAGGGCTTTCCATGGTCACCATCTGGTGAATCTACTGTGAATACGCCTCTCAAGTTACTAAAGCTTCTAGAGACGATGGAAAGGTTCGGCTTTTCGTTATATTCGAGTTTAATGACTAAGAATAATCACGAAGGGACAGATGTAGATGACATAATTATGAAGCGGCAAATAGGTAAACACTAGGAATTCCACTATTCCACAGGTGATGTAATACAGGTTATTGTCAGAGACATTTGACTCTATATGTCTGCTTGCTCTTCTTCGTCAGTATTTGTCTCAGCGTGTTCCATCATGCGGGATATTATCTCTGTGATATCCTTCCAAATCCGTTTGCGATTCTGCAATCCCTTGAGGTTCTTCCAATTCTTGACAATCTCGAGATACAGTTCATACCAGTTTGTCTTATCATATGGTAGACACACGGGCTGTAACGCCTTGCTCTCCTCCATACACGACGCCATTCCCTCCTGGTACTCATCCGTGTCGTGCCAAGGTTTCGCCGCAGGCGAGCTCTTCATCCACGTTTCTAGATCATCCGTTTCACTGGCTCGCAGCGTTTCGATTTTAATTTCCCGCATCTTCTCGTATTGTTCACCCCTTTTCGCTAGCGCTTGAAACCGGCCAGAATCAATAAGTGCCCATTTGTATGGATGGACATCGCCACTCCATGCTTCATAGATGAAAGGGAGCTCCTCCACTAGAAGCCGGTACCATACTGAGATAGGTAAATGACGGAATCCTCGCGACGACAGGCGCAGAAGTGCAATATCCTTGGACCGGAGATAGCCAACAATTGCTTGCAGTATCTCTGAAGGCAGCCTCAGGAAAGGATCCTCACTTGAAGACTTGGCTAGGTCGCCATGGCCAATAAATGGACTACCTTGTATGCTGAAGTCTTCGGGGACTGTGCGAGCCGAATCACAGATCCGCTTAAATGTGGGAATGAAGATTGGATTAGCAACGAGATACTCGGCACCTCGATTGTATCTCCAATCACCCTCCTGGAATGAATCAACAACGTCGTCATTACGCTGGCAAAATGGTTCCGCCGTTCTCTCCGGATATTTGCAGTAGTAATCACGGAGGTTCATCAATTCTTCCGTGGCAACGCGGCCGAGGGCTTTGATGCTGGCCCTTCTAAACAGTTCGAAACAGGTCGGGTGAAACGGGAGGCCAACCCAGATAGCCACTTCCTCAGACTGCAGACGGTTTTAAAAGTATTAGCCAACAGAATTCCATTGGAAGATGAGCTTGGAAAGGGACATGCCCTGACTGTATAGTCACAATCATTTGCTGCCGTAACCCACTCGCTGGTTCCATGACGCACGGGAGAGAAACGATTGCTCCAAATTGGGTCCAGCCCTCGTGCCAAGCCTGTGAGGCAACAAGACGAATATTCTTCAAAGTCTTGGTCATCGTCAAGAGGCTCCCAGCCGTCGATCTTGCGCACAAGGCACTGCACAGTTGAACAGTCCCTCATCTCGCCAACTGATATGTGATTGCCATTATAACCATCCAAATACTCACAATTTGGGCCGGCTATATGCTCGTAGTCGCACCGAAGGTCGTTCAGAGCCTTGAGCCCTATCTCACCGTCATCCAAATCTTCAATGATAGAGAGTGGCTTAAAGTCCGTGTCAAGATCCTCAGCATTTGGCCCCAATGGAGAATTCAATGTGGGGAGATTATTTTCTGAGCTCTTGAATTTCTTCACGCTGCCTCCACTCAATCCAGGGCCGTACTCAAGGCCATATTCTGAGTTATTGCTGCTTGGTTCTCCTGTGAGGTCAGAACACGGTTCATCCTTGGTGGGGCTATCGATGGCATGAAGTCCTGAATCCTGTCTTTCTCCCGCCGGTTTTTGTGCTCCAGGTCCACGATAAAGAACTGAGCAGTCGTCACCACAAGGCTCATGGTCTCTGGCATTGCTTCCAACCCATGTGGTACCGTACTCGGCCGAGAGAGATAGCCAAGCTGCCCCCCGTGGCTCTCTGCGAGTTCTTATGCGGCTAATGTTGAACAGAACTCCACATAGCTGACAGTAAATCTAAGGATAATTCTTTGTAAATCTCAGATCATAGCGCCGACTGGATATAACCTCGGTTGCACATGAATGTACATACTTCGTGACCTACACATGGTGCACATTCAGTTCAGCTTTCCGTCAACAGGTCTTAATGCATTAGGAAGTTCCTACCCATGACAGCCTCTTTTTATGTCGACGGGAGACAATCGACCGTCGTCCTTGTCTTTCGACACGTTGCTCACTAGAAAGAGGGGGTTGGGCAGTTGAAGAGGAGAAAAACCGTTCAGCAGTCGGTGGGGCGGTCTAATGGCCTCCATTCTACAACAGGACTAAGCTATTGAGCATGCAATATGGCTTAAGGTTGTCTAGTGAAAAATAGGCGGTCTGGTTTATTCGAACATGGTAGGATCAAGTGTTTAATCCATCCAAGTAGGAGTTCTGCGTGCAAGTGGTTGTCCATCCATCAACTGGACCAGCTGTCTGCAGGGGGCAAGCCCACGAACCCCATAATAGAGGCATTGTGCCCGCCAAAGCGTCCTCTGATGACCCTGGAGATAGGCCAAAGTCCACTTGTTACAGCGTCGAAGAGGTCAAGGGGACTTGGCAGTCTCCTGGGCTTTGTCTTTGGGTGAGCAAGTGTGAGCATCCTCTGTGGAATATTTGGAGAAAGGCAGAGAATTATATCTATCTAGTTAAGCGCCAGCCGCAAAGGGCAGAGATAGAGACTTGTCCTTTGAGACGATAGAAGAGATGTGTTGGGCTGGATATTGCGAAGGCAACATTCGGTCTAATTTTGGGATGCCTTCTAAGATCGGGCTACTCCAACACCAATATTAGGTCCGCCTCATTCACATCAGGCGATCTGCATGATTAGCTGGCCAACATAAGAGCTCAGCCGCACATGGCTGGTTAGGTTAGGCAGCGGCTCTACCCCTTATTTAGCCCAGCAACTTAATGCTAATTTAAATCCTCCTGGTATTTCTTTGAAAGGAAAGTGTTTGGAAACCATGCTAGGGCTTATTTCCAGCTGTTAGGGGCCTGGTTGCTCGGCAGATTTTTATCAATAATAATGACAAAGCGGCATTGCAAACTGCCTCTATTTGGAAAGTACATGATTCTAGTACAGGCAGCAGTAAGAAGTCTACATTAGAAATCCGCTTACATACTATATAACCCTTGCTGTATGTAAAACTACTTATTAATTACGCTATAACTCCTTCTCTATGTATTCTTTCTTCTTCGCATTAATCAATTATATAAGAAAATACCTTTCATTATACGTATCTTTTTTTCTAAAATGCATCTCACCAAGATCATTTCCCTCTTCACCCTCTTCTTCACCTTTGCTGCTGCGCAGTATGCTGACGAGTATGCTGACGAAGCTGCCCTCGAGCGCCGTGAGATGGTTGAAGGCTTCCGTGAGGAATACCGGGCTGCCAGGGACCTAGAGCCTCGTGTAAGTGACTCTTTGACTCTTTGATTCTGTTCTTTATTCATAATAGGTTAGTGGCGCGATATGAAATGCGTATATTACCGTCTTCACGGCGGATATAGATGCTGTCTCTACGGCGTCACCCCGAAATGCGGCTGCGATAAATCCCAGGTGGGCAAGAAGTGCAAGTGCTAGAGACAAATGTTGGACTGTTGAGCAAGGCTCGGCGGTATCAGCTGTAGTAGGGTGCCTGATGAGCATCTACGGATACCGGCACGATATCAAATCTCGCATGAAAACTCTCCATTGCCTCGACTCACTTTGGACGCAACGTGGATTGAAGGGCTGTGTCGAGAGTGAGGTCGTAGGTAGAACAGATTGGTGTATATAATTGGGAATAAGTGATCCTGGTAGTGAAGAAATCTAGGCAATATAGCTCTTCGAATGGATAACTCCCAGAAACCAAAGAGAAAAGTCCCCAGGAATACACGAATCCTGGGAATGAAATGCTCGAATCCGGGCGACTACGATCTTCGCTAGGTTGATGCTTAAACTTGGAGCCTCGTTTTATTCGTCTGCCAAGCCAGCCCTTCTTCCTAGGTAATGTATATAAGGCATATATCTTCCGTATCTTCCATCTACGACCATAATATAATATGGACTAACACTATAAGTCATCTTAAACCCTAAGTATCGTATATGAATTTTGAAGTCCCGGTGTTGTTGGCAGCTTTCATAAATGGATTGCTGCCAGCTTCAGGTGGATGTTCACCCCCATCGGGATATACCGAGCCCACTCCAAGCCCAAACTTGACAGGGACGGCCTTTAGTTCGGAGACAGCTGTTTTCCCCTCAAGCAATCCCGCTGGGGGTACAACTAAGCCTTCGATCAGCAGCTGGTAACATGGCGCGCCTTGCGAAGGCGCCTTCAGTCAATAGTCACAACGTGAATTGGAAGGTTTCAGCCATATTTGATAAATATAATGGTGAGATCCATCGAATTGTTTCAACATACAAGCCTATCTCATATGGACAAACGTATATTTATATACAGATCAAGTCTCGCTATATCCTGAGTTCATAATATTAATATCTATGGTCTCCGAGCGGTCGGTCACTTTACAAACGCGACAGTTAGCTGAAAAGTCCACCAAAAAGTTACTGAACAGGATAAAAGCCGTTGATTGCTCCTATTACGGGCGAAATCACGGTCAAGGCGGTCAAACGAAGGGCGAGAACGGCCCGTGGCAATTTCGATGTGTCCGGGGAATCAACACAGAGGCAGCTTACCTGCTTGGGGATTTGAGTAGCTGGCTCGCACGGTGAGAGACAGTATTGGCAGATCTCAGACCTGAGGTCTAAACACGATGAATGTTTGCATCTTGCTCTGTGCGTTGAACAACCCCCCCCCCCCCCCCCCCCCCCCTTTTTTTTTTTCTTTACCCCGATGGCGTATCCTAGGATCAGTTGACGGAAGAGAAAGAGAATAGAGTTTAATAATAATAAAGCTGCCAGGGCCTAATAACTTAATATAATAAATATAAAAGCTTAAAAATATAGCCTTTCCTAGTCTGCTTAAGATATAGTTATATAGTAGGAAAATTCTATAAATCTTTATATAGATAACTTACTTACTATTAGAATAGCAGCTTATTAAATAACTATTAAAACTATCTCTTTTATCTAGCTTTCTTTATTTATCTTATATTATACTAATCTATATACTCTAATATTTAATATAATATATTAAAGAATAAGATCCTAGTATTTTCTCTTAAAAGTAGAAATATTATCTAGTTTAATATAATAAAATCTAAGATCTATATAAATATATATAAATATATAGATTAAATAAAGATAATTCTAATTAAATATTTTAATAAAACTAATTAAGCTAATTAAATTAATTAACTTAATTAATCTAATAAATCTTATATAAAGTACTTTAAAGATCTTAGATAAAAGAAATAGCTAATATAGCTAAATAATCTCTCTACTAAGTAGATTTTAATAATATTTAATTTTAACTAAGATATTCTTAATTATATACTAAAAGAAGAGCTTAATATAAATATTATTATAGTATTAAAAAGAGATAAATTAAAGTAATAGGTATTCTTAGTATCTAAGGCTAGATTACTATAATTATATATAGTTATTCAGAAGAATAAGTAGGGTAGTATAAAGAGAGAAAGGGTTAGAGGAGATAGTATTAATAGAAATGCTTTTAAGCTTTTTAAAAAAAAAATACAGTAAAATAGGATCAGTTTACACTTCACCCATCTAACCACCAGTCAAGGGCATCCGTGCTTTCATTCCATATCGCCAAGGACAAGCAGTATTAATAAGAAGAGACCTGGGTCATCGGAGATAATTGAAGCGGTGTGCTGGATTCCGATCCAACACCCAAAAAGCTCGCAGCAACTTGCTAGCCCGGTGGGAGAGTGCCCACTTCTCACTCAGCGTGGGATTCATGATGATCCATGACAGCCCCCGGCTCGGCCCAGCGGGATGGCTGGTTTTTCTATTCCTAGCCATTGGTTACTAAACATGAGGCCTAAGAGTATACTGTACTGACTGCTCGGCAGCTGTGGGATAACTTCGAACTGTTCCCAAAGCATTAAATACTATAACCTCCTGCATCCAGAATTCAGATGGAGGTTTGCTTTACTCTACACCTCTGTACTTCTTATGATACACACCTATATTTACACCTCTTTGCTGTAACGGTTTGGCATCATGTGCTATCAAATCCTAGCTTGATTGATACTTTGCCTCTCGACCTTACGCGTAGAGGCGTCATCTAAGCTGTTCGAAGGAGCAACTATAGTCTCTTTTGACGGCGATACCAACTCCATCAACGTTATCCGCAACGGTTCATTGCTCGTGATTTATGATAGGATAGCGGGGCTTAGCGCCAGTTCCGAGCTACTCAATACTCCTCCCGACGCGGAAACTGTTAATGTGTCAGGCCAAATTATCACCCCGGGTTTTATCGGCACACACAGGCATAGATGGTCTACGGCGTGGAAAACAATCATCTCCAACACCACACTACTAGAATTCTTCGTGACGCTGCCCCCCTGTTGGGTTTCACACCGGCTGGAATGACCCAGTGGCGGCTGTCATGACGCACGCCAGCATTGGGGACATCCTTCACGTGACCATCGATGGCGAGTTTGTGAAGTGGAACGGGCGCCTGACTGCGCAGAATTATCCACACGTGCGAAGGGAGTTTGCTAAAAGTGCCGACAGGTTGCAACGCGTATTAAGTGATACGCCACTCCCTGGTCTTGAGGGGCAAGTTTCTCCTGGTGTTTATTATGCTGTGCCTACTTATGCTGATGGGCAACGTGGTTCCGGCACTGGCTATGGCAGCCAGTTCTGGCGGTAGGGCGTTTGATGAGATATACCTGAATTATTACTGGTACATCTCAATTGTGGTCGGTGCCTGTATCAAGATGTGTATCTAGTTCTCTATAGACACTGCAAAATCACACCCCTTTGCGAGTTCATAAAGTGATTACCAGTAGACTATTATTCTGTATTCAATAACCTCTTACACCCTCGACATTCACGCAGTATAGAAAAGCTCGAGTAAAGTTTAATTCCATCTTCAAATTATTGCTCAATGCTACCTCCAAGAGTACCCTCGAACCTTTCAAGCAATTCGGAAACTTCGAAAACTACACCACGCTAATAATGGCTCGATGGTAGTTGACTTAGACAAGTACTCTAAAATATAATAACAAATATTTGGTCCAAATATACATTTTTCCCATATAGATTCGTAAAATGAATAAAGGAGTGAATCGACTGTTAATCAAACAATAAGACAACTATGAACGTTACTGTCCGCATATCAACGTCAAACGCCACCCTGGTGAATTCAATCAAAAGTTCTCCGCTATTGTCAATTCTCTTGCTATCTATCTCCGAGGCCCCCGAAGGGCGACGGAAAGGCGAAAAGCACATCTCGACATCAGCGCGGAATAAAGAGTCTCGCTTTTCAATATTTCCGATGGGCGGGACTCGCTTTTGTCAGCGATCAGCGTCGTCAGGCAGTATCCGAGTGGGAGTTGATTGGTAAAGCACCTTCCTAGTATTGGTGAAACGCGCAGCTATTGGCAGGCATCCCATGTATGACAGAAGATCAAGGAGATGCATCGAATTAGTATATAAATAACCCATATCCTCTTGGTTTTGATCATTACTCTCGGTATTTCAAGGCAATCTTTCTCTACAGCCTATTATCTTCAGACCTCGACTCGTCAACATGTTGTATTCCAAGACTTTTACTGCAGCCATTTTGGGCTGGTTTGGCACGGCTGTTGCAGATGGTATATCATTCATCATTCATTTGGAATCAGTGAGGACTTGAAACTAACTCTTGAGTAGTTACGCTGATTGACCCAAATACACGGTTCTCAAATCTATCCCTTAGTCTCCCACCCTCCTCCGAGATCGTGCTCCAATCTTCCTTCTCCACCCCCCCTGACTGCGGCGAGACGAGCTATGTCGGCACTGGGCGCCTTTCTGGCATGAAGGCTTTGATCACTGGTGGTGACTCGGGTATTGGGAGAGCCATTGTGATTGCCTACCTTCGCGAAGGTGCACATGTAGCCATCAACTATTTGCCAGAGGAAGAATCCGACGCACAGGCCCTTGCAGACTTCCTTGAACCCGAGGGCTTGACCTTTGAGAGAATCCCTGGTAACCTCCTGAACGAGACTTTTTGCACTGAGTTGGTGAACGAGGCTCATCGGCGGCTTGATGGATTAGATGTTCTTATCAACCATACTGGGTAAGTTCTTCATCTGTACTCATCTTCTGTGCTCCCTAAGCTGACCAGTCTGGGGGGATAGAGTATCTGGGATCATATCGGGCCCCAACTACCGCCCCATTGAGAAGATGGACACTGCCGAACTCGACCGGGTCTTTAAGATAAATCTCTACGCTCCCTTGTTCCTGACTCGCGCAGCTGTACCTTTGCTCCCCCCTGGAGGCAGCATCCTGTTCACCACCTCGGATCTTGCCGAGAATCCATCAAGCACCACCTTGATCTACTCCGCCACCAAGGCTACCAATGCGCACTATGTCAGAGCTCTCGCACTGCAGCTTGCAACCAAAGGAATCCGTGTTAATGGAGTGGCACCCGCCATAACATACACACCGTTCTTGGCTGCAGGAGGTTTCGATACAGAGACAATGCTAGCGATTGGCGCGTTGAACCCCAACGGACGAGTAGAGCAGCCTGTGGAGCTCAGTCCGCTTTATGTTGACCTTGTGGAGCCGTCAAAGACTTTTGTCAGCGGTGAGATATACTCAGCAGTCGGAGCAAACATTGCACTCTAAGAGGATAGAGTTCAGGTGTCGCTGATATTTTGGAGAGCTTCGAGCTAGAGATTATAGTGGTTATTATGATTAGCTATTAGTAGCTTATACTTATAATAAAGCAAAGATAACTATGGGTTATAATTATCTTTACTCTGCGGGCGAGAAGCCGATGGAACAGTCACGCCCCTGAGCCAGACACTAAGCGGCTTCGTTCACACCTCCTTTAGCACAGACTTGTTGGCTGCTTTTCTGAATCTCCAGGGCTGGGACAGGGCCACAACCCAAATCTTCAGCGCCACCCCTATACAAGTTCGATATTGGTCAACTAGGTGCCCTCAACATACACCCATCATAACAGGTAGAGATCACCGTATATGTCACGTCGAGGGGAGCAGTGACAAGCTTATCAATCTAATCAGATCGACTAAATGCCTCGAGGTACGTAACATTTTCTCTACTCCACATCCCTACTGCATGTACCTGTACAGTTCCACCGGGGCTCATCCATGTAACCTGCAGACAAGCCCGCGCTCGGACATGATCAGAGATGCAGTGAACGAATACAGAATGACATTGATGCGTCGACTGGTCGGTCATTTGGGTGCTAAGCCTTTATATGAGCAATCCTCTTCTCCACCCACTTCGTCATGGCATTTCACTCACCAACAGACCGAGCCATATATTAACATGCCAGGACCATTATGTTCTCCCTCAACACATCCTGTTCCTCATCCCTTCAAGCACCCTTTGATACACCTTATTGCCTCTCAATCCAGACCAACGACTCTCTATCGATTCATCTACACAGCAAAATGCCTAGGCTCGCACATAGAGAGCAGCTCTCCTCCCAGTGGACATTTAAACAGACGGATGACCCGGACGAGGCTTGGCTGCCTGTAGCCCGCGTGCCGACTGTCTCGCACATTGATTTAATTGACAGTGGCCGGTGAGATCCCCAGAAGCGCATGCAGGTTCCTCTCGTCCCATCTGAGCTGATCGACATCTTTGAGAAAAATAGCATCGCAGATCCATTCATCGACATGAACGAGCTAGACGTGGAATGGGTCGGTGAGAAATCATGGACGTATCGCACCTTTTTCTCCAGCCCTGAGCTGCTCGCCGGCGAGTCCGTCTACCTCCTGTTTGGCGGTCTCGACACGTTCGCGACCGTCAAATTGAACGACAAGGTCATTCTCACGAGCGACAACATGTTCCTCGCCCATAGGGTGGAAGTCACGTCACTGCTTGCTCCAGAAAATAACACGCTCGTCATTGACTTCGACAGCGCCCTGCTTCGTGGGCGGGAGATCGAGAAGCAGCACGAGGAGCATCGCTACCTTGCGCACAACGGGGAGTCGGGACGGCTGGGGGTGCGAAAAGCGCAGTATCACTGGGTATGTTGATGTATCAGATTCGAATCAATCGCCCTTTCTATTCTGACGAGTAAATGCCTAGGGATGGGACTGGGGGCCTGTCTTGATGACTGCTGGACCGTGGAGGTCCGTCTCTCTAGAGGTGTCCAGCGCCTCCATCCAAGATGTCTTAACCAAATATGATGTTCAAGAAGATCTGAGCTCTGTGTCCGGAACAGTCAATGTCGAGTTTGATGGGTCAATCGACGAAGTTCGCGTCTCAATATCTCACCAAGGAGCTGCGGTAGTCGCTACATCAAGCATCCCGGCGGATTCTACTGCAAGCCTTGCCTTTGAAATTCGTTCGTCAATAGCCATCAGTTATTATGCAAGAAAAGAAACTGACTCTAGCCGCTTCAGCTGCACCTAAATTATGGTACCCCAGGGGATATGGAGACCAAGCAATTTACGACGTAGAAGTAGAGATTATCAAAGACCAAGTCACTGTCGACAGGTCGTTGAAAAAGACTGGCTTCCGCCTGGCAGAGCTTGTTCAAAACGACGACAAGCATGGCGAATCATTCTACTTCCGGGTCAACAATGTTGATGTCTTTGCTGGCGGCTCTTGCTGGATTCCAGCAGACAATTTCCTCCCAAGAATCACGCCGGAGCGCTACAGGAACTGGGTCAAATTGATGGCGGAAGGAAACCAGGTGATGGTGCGGTATGTTTTATGTCCAATCAGGCCAAGTCCATTCATCGCTAACGCTATCATGAAGAGTATGGGGAGGCGGTGTCTACGAAGACGATTCGTTCTACGATGCCTGTGACGAGTTTGGCGTCCTTGTCTGGCAAGACTTCTTGTTCGCGTGCGGCAGCTACCCAGCATGGGAGTCACTCCGCGAGTCCGTCGACAAGGAGGCCAGGCAGAATCTCAAACGGCTCCGCCATCACCCCTCCATCATAGTGTACTGCGGTAACAACGAGGATTACCAGACGCAAGAGTACTACAAGCTGGACTATGTTTGGGAAAACAAAGACCCAGAGTCATGGCTTAAGGGCACATTCCCCGCTCGCTACTACTACGAGCATCTGCTACCCAGAGCCGTGGCTGAAGAAAGCCCCGGCGTCGTTTACTGGCCCAGCTCGCCCTTCTCTTCCAAGGGCAGGGAGGCCAATGACAAGAAGGCGGGCGATATCCATCAATGGAATTGTGAGTGAAGAACCTTATATAATCCTTTGATATCTCAATCACAAGCTCACATTGGTAAAAGTTTGGCACGGCTATCAGGAAAAATACCAGTGCTTTGACAAGAACGGCGGCCGTTTCGTCAGCGAGTTTGGCCTCGAGGCATTCCCTCATCTCTCTACCCTCGAGTCCGTCATCACCAGCCCTGCCGAACGCCACCCAAGCTCGCGCACAATGGACTTCCACAACAAGGCCCACGGGCACGAGAGACGCATCGCCACGTACATTGTCGAGAACTTCCGCCCCGCGACCGACCTCAAGGGCCACATCTACCTGTCCCAGCTGATGCAGAGTGAGGCTCTCCACTTTGCGTATCGAGGATGGCGGCGGCAGTGGGGAGATGAGAGATTGTGCGGCGGCGCTCTAGTGTGGCAGACGAATGATTGCTGGCCCACGACGTCATGGGCCATTGTTGACTACTATCTGAGGAAGAAGCCTGGGTTTTACGCCATCGCACAGCAGATGCGGCCAGTCAATGTCTGTGTCCAACGCGAGCATCATGACTGGAGTGTCGGCCACGCGCGGCCTGCGAAAAAGTCCCCATTCGACGTATGGGTGGCAAGCAGCCGCCGCGATGAGGTTCGCGGCGATGTTGAGATTCGGTTTATCTCAATTCAGAGCGGAAAGGAGATCAAAGATAGCATACGCAAGTCCGGCGTGGTGATTGTTCCCAACGGGACCACGGAGGTTTACTCCGGAGAAACAGACAACGAAAAGGAGGAGCCTCACGTTATCGCAGTTCGTCTCTTTATAGACGACAAGGTGGTTGCAAGAGAGGTGGATTGGCCTCAGCCATTCAAGTATTTGACGTTCCCTGATCGTGGCGTTACGGTTCAAGCTTCGGAAGGCTCCTACATCGTCTCGGCCCAGCGTCCCACCAAAGGTTTGGTGTTTGATGAGGTCGACGGAATTACACTGAGTGATAATGCCATTGACGTCGTTCCGGGTGATACTCAGGTCATCTCCATCACTGGTGCATCGAGTGCCAATGCTGCTCCTGCGTATCAATACTTGGGGCAGGAGGAGAACCTCGAGCAAGTCGGGGCTCACCATCTTTAAGGGGTAAACATGGCTACGGTGTCGGCCACACATCAACTTAGACTCAACAATATAAATTTTAGATTTTCATCTGTAGTTGGACTTTTGCGCAGTTTTGAGGACCTCCATTTGATGGTCCTTCTAGATGTTGTAAGGAGAGTGACAACATAGAAAAGTTGAAGAGTTGTAGCAGTTGAGCAGGAAACTTTGTGCTCATGATGCAGCTAGGATTTGATGTAGACAGAAACCAAAATAAGACATACCTCAAAAATGAGAAGAGATATTACAGTCGGTTCTCCCTTTTAGTACTTACGGGTTCAGTGCTCTCCTACTTCAGATCAAGTGTGACTTAAGATAATTCATGCCCCCTTTCTTCTTGATCTAGGGTAGCCAATTGTTTGGGCTACAGGGATGTGAGTCTTGAGAGTCTAGACACGTGCGTGTAAATTTGGATGCTACGTGAGCCACTTTTCATGTTACCTTGATCACGCACTCGGATCCCGTGGATTCCGTGATGTGGGGGGAGGAACCGGAAGAGACGAAAGCTGGCTGTTTAACGCTCAAATTTTCACTTCCTCGTCTCGAGAATGATGGAAGATACTACTCCGAGAAGGAGAAGAAACGGCATGAACAGAAAAGATCTACGGCACTTGCAAAGTGGGTTCCATTAGTGGCATGTTACTCCCACCCCTCTGCCCGCTTGCCACCGAATAGATCATCTGATAAGATGATGATTAGATTATCTCTCGTCGAGGAGGGATCACACGAGAATAGAGGGCTCTTTAGCAGCAAAGAGGCATTAATGGGCTATTGTCAGGCATTATGTTGGAGATCACCTGCCTGTTTGGAAGGATTACGGCATTAGATGGACATTAGTCAACCTTGGCCTTGGACACTGAGCGGTAGCTGAAGCCAGGGAAAGCTAAAGCAGCCAAGTGAACTGGTGCATCTCTCTGATTGAATTCGTCCTGCCGCAGGAGAGTGACGTGATTTAGGGGATTAAGGATTTGGTTGTGACGCGGGTGGCGGGCAAGGGAAGGACCCGAGCGCCTTGGCGTGCATTCTTGGCTGTTCTTGGCCTGCCAGTGTAAGCTGTGCCCCTGTGAAGTATCGATACTTCGGAAAATGAGATTCGAAAGTCTCTGTACATCCATACTTCTTGTTTAGTGACGATACGATCCAGTGGAGTCTCTTGGAGGATGGAGGGTAGCAACCAAACAAAAGTGCAGTAGTATGAGTTCCGAATTCGGAGACATGTAGGAACAAGGCGTACGCGATGAACCAGATAGAGCTCTTTTTTTGAGAGCAATGCTAGGATCATTGGCTATGGGTGGAGTGAGAGTGGCAGTTGAGGAGAAATGCCAAGGGAGAAGCGGGCGCTTGATGCTATCTCGGCTGATATATCAATAATCCATCTTTGCGGCAGGTCCTCGAAGCCCACAACCCCCTCTAAGTGATCACTAACTTTACGTTCAGCCGATAAGAAATCATGGCTGAAGGGAAGCGAGTGTTGATGCTCACAAATGCCGAGCTTGGCCAGGCAAACATCTTCTTGGCCGTCAGCCATGAACTGGTCAGCCTTGATCCCTCACTGAAGCTGCATATAGCTTCATTTGCCCCTCTCGCGAAACATGTCAACTCAATTGGCATCTCATCTTCCTCCTCTGACGCCAAACCACACCCCAATGTCAACTTCATCCCGCTCCATGGCCCCTCATGGA
Source organism: Clonostachys rosea (assembly GCA_026958235.1). NCBI lineage: Eukaryota > Fungi > Ascomycota > Sordariomycetes > Hypocreales > Bionectriaceae > Clonostachys > Clonostachys rosea. The sequence continues at coordinate 960,461 of CP110206.1, forward strand.
AGGAGGCGCTGTTCGGGCGATCAGAGCACCAGTTCCAGGAGCTTTGCGATATGCCGCCGACGGTGTGGAATGTCAGCAAAGCAGCGAAGATGACTCGCATCGCCTGTCCGTGGACCTCGGAAGAAGTTTGTGCGCTGGTCAAAGAGATTGAGCAGATCATCGAGGACGTCAAGCCAACCGCTGTCGTCGTGGACAATTTGTTCACGCCGGCTGTCACGGTGTGCTACAAGACGAAGCCCAACTGGATTGTCCTGTCACCAAACACGTACAAGGAGTTTATCCTGGCCAAACAGCCAGACCAACAATACTACTGGAAGTATCCTCCGTATGTCCCCCTTTCACTTTAACAGAGACCATTACAATGATAGACTTTGGATGACTGACCTGCGCAACACTCTCCCAGCCCACGGTCCACGGTGCCGTATCCCGTTCCATGGTATTACTGGCCTATTGTGTGGTACATGGTCAGGACCATGTACTTGAATCATGACGACACGTGGATGACAGACCACGCGAAGCAGATGAAGGAGAAAATCGACACCGACTACGCCGACTGGGCCTACATCTCCATCGTCCCCCCCGAGGGACTGAAGGTCCTTCTTGCCAGCCGTCCTGAGATCGACTTCCCCTTCGACGTCATGCCAGATCACATCACCGGCTGCGGTCCCATCGTCCTGCCCTCACCCCCGCTCAAGAAGACCGACCCGGATCTCGACGCGTGGCTGTCGCAGCACCCCACGATATACATCAACACGGGCACGCACGCGACGTACACCGAGCAACAGGCGGTCGAGATGGCCGGCGCGCTGAGACACCTCCTCACGAAGGGGGAGAAGAACAAGAAGACGCTCCAGGTCCTCTGGAAGCTGAGCAAGCGCGGCGAGTACGAGACCGGGGAGGGATCCAAAGTCTTTGCGGCGCTGGGACTCAAGTTTGGCGAGTTGGTGCGCATCACCGAGTGGATTGACCCGGATCCGATTGCCATTCTCACCAGCGGGCACATTGCCTGCTCGGTCAACCACGGCGGTGCAAACTCCTTCTTTGACGCGCTCAGGTAAGGCTCCTGCTTGAGATACTTCTCTCTTCAAGGCTTTCAGCTGACAACATCGTCTTGTTTACAGTGCCGGCGTCCCGCAAGTCATCTTGCCTGTTTGGGGCGACACCTACGACTTCGCCAAGCGTGTGGAATGGCTGGGCATCGGCAAGTTCGGCAGCCCCTGGAATGCGCCGCAGTGCTCTGCCCGGGAGCTGGGCCCCATCCTGGAACAGGTGGTATTGGGGCCTCGCTCCAAGTCGATGAAGGAGAAGGCGGTTGAGCTGGCGCAGCTGTGCGAGAACAATGGCGGAGGGAGGCGAGTAGCCGCACAGAAGATCTTGGAGATGCTGTAGACGGAAGATACCATGGATACGACATGTGCTAGACCCTCAAAAAAAAAATCACAATGCGTCCTGATCTCCTCACTTGGTCTGGGTTCCCTCAGAATCGTTCTGGTGACTACGGATTGAAGGATTCTCTGCCACTGATGCCCTTGTGGCTGCTCCGTCACATCCATCATGCACCGTGAAATGTCAAATTTCTCGCTGGACTCCTACAGCCTGTTGACTGATCGATTAGATGGCATCTTTTAGCGCTTACATCTCCACCAGAAAGGTGGAATAAACCAGCGTATCGCGTATGGGCACTTGAGGTTATAGTGGGGGATCCATGACGTTAATATCGCAGCCAGCAGGGAGCAGCCCACACGCTGTAGGATGTCGATTTGACCAGGGTCCTCTGGAAATGGAACGAGAGGGAGAGCAGAGTCATGTTCAGCATTGTGGGCTGAGCCTTGGCATGGAGTTTGCCCTTTGCCTGCCGAGTTGGCCCCAACGAGGGCATGACAGACCACTCCGATGTCTTGATCCGACGGGTCGTGGCCAATATATCCAGGGCTGAAGAAAAGCCTGCCCTCGGCCCGCCTGATATGCTATCCGCTAATGAAGTATGTACAATGGAGAAATGCTAACGTTATTTCTGACTCTATCCGTGGTATCCAGCGCGGTGCAGGGGGCGCTCCACTGCTCACTCGTGTCTCCCGAAATGAATCTTCATTTCCAATTATCGTTGCCTCGGAAGTGGGAAAGACGGTGGTGCAAATATCATTGTCCTGAGGGCAGCATTGGGCCAAGACGTTCTCCCAGTCTGACCACTCGGAATTTCCCGCTTCCACGCGTCCGGGAAAGGACCGCCGAGCGCAGCTCGATGCAGGTCGCTGAAAGAAGGGAAATGGTCGTGCCCATCACCTTTTCCTATTCCGTCGGTAGCCTATGCCGCAGCCAAGGCAAGCAAGGGTATCACTCTCATCGCGCCACTTCGTCGCCGATGGCTGGGATCGATGGGCGCGCTGATCACTTCACATGCTATTCACGAAGGCGAAAAGGGTCATCGGGGAATCACTGTGATTAAGAGAGCCTAAGCTAGGTATTTTGAAAAAAGTAAGGAGAGCCTCCCCCCACTGGTATCATGTAACGAAAAGAAAGGACCATCCCATCCCCTACTGCATGCATTACTCCGTAGTGGGTATTCATCCAACAATCTGATCTCCCGAGCTGAAACAGCCCCGTGTATCAGACTCATCGCGAACCCGTCCCTGCCCATTTTCCATCTCCAAATTTTTCCACCTCGGGGTGTGTTCTTCGAACGCGACTAGCGCGATTAGAAGACGTTGCCCTTGGTCTGCTTGCCGCGCTCCTCCTCAATCTTGCGGATGTTGATGTTCTTCCATACGAAGATGGAGAGGACGCAGAGGGGCATGAGGCAGGCGCCGGTGATGACCATGAGGCGCATCACGTGGGCGTAAGAGTCAACAATGGCCTGGCGCTCGGGAGTTCCATCGGCGAACTCCATCTGCATGGTGATGTTGGCGAAGATGATGCGCGACGTCTCCTTGGCCGCCTCGGGGAGGCGGTTGTTGAGCTCGACGGGGAGGATGTTATTCCACAGACCACCGGCAATGGCGTAGCCGATGGCAGCGCCGACACCGCCGAAGAGACCAGCCAGAGCGTTGACGACGGCAATCTCCTGGTGGGTGACGGGGGCCATGATGGCGATGGAGCTACAGGTGGTGAAGAAGCTGCTGCCAAGACCGACCAGGAGCTGGGTCACCGCCAAGACACCGGGAGAGGCGTCGGGGCTGCGGTAAGGGATGAGCAGGGCTGTGCCGAGCAGCATGATGGGCACACCGGTATAGGCGGTCCACTTGAAGTCTCCAGTCCAGCTGATGACGCCACCGATGATGGGGGCAGTGAAGGTAGCAGTGAGAGAGTAGGCGTTGAGGATGTACAGCGCGTTGGTGATGCTCTGGCGGTGCACGACCAGCAGGTAGGAGTAGTAGTATCCGTTCCAGGTGAAGGTGGACAGGAACATGATGCCGTACAGCAGGCAGGAACCGATGATTGTGCCCTGCTTGAGGTACTTGAATGGCAGGAACTGGACAGGCGCGAAGTTGCGCTCCCAGATGTAGAATGCGGGAAAGAAGAGCACACCGAGGACAATCATGGCGATGATGTAGCCAGTAGACCATCCGTTGGGCGCATAGGCAGCCAAGCTGAATGGGAGAAGGAGGAAGGACAGCCCAGCCGAGATGAGGAAGATGCCAAACAGGTCGAACTGGACAGCATAGTGCTTGAAGCTCTCGACCCAGGTTCGCCCGCTCGCGGCTCTGGGCTTCATGAGGCCCTCCTTCTTGGCCTTGCGCGACATGACCACCATAAGACCCATGGCGGGCATGCTGCATCCGACCAGGATGAAGGCAAAGGCACCGAATGCCCAGCGGAAGTTGGAATGGGTGTAGAAGAGCTGGCCAATGGGGGCGGAGGCAAAGGTACTGGCAATGCGAGGGGTGCCGCTGAGGCCGATGAGGATCATGCGGTTCCTGAGCGTGGTGATATCGGACAGCATGACCTCAATCACGTACAGCACACCAATGTGGCCGGTCCAGTACATGACAGAGCCGGCGACATAGGTCTCAATGTTCTGGCAGGTGGCCTTGAGGATCATGCCAATAACGCACACGGTAAGCATGAAGACGAAGCCCTGGACACGGCCCCAGATATCAATGACCTTGGCGATCGTCAGAGGGATGACACCTCCGATGATGGTGGACAGGATACTGGCAATGTTGAGCAGACCGTGTGCGCCGAAGCCGGAGGTGATGTATGGGTTGAGGGAAGAGTCGATCCCATTCTGAAGATAGTCGACAAAGGAGATCAGGTAGAGCCTAGACAGCGTTTTCGTGTCAGTCAATCAATGGCACGCGACAATGGGTTCATTTGGATAGCAGAGCTCGACTTACAATGCAAAGAAACTCCAGAGAGTCGACTTGGACCAGATGCTGGTGATGGCTCGGACGCGCTGAACACCCTCTTGGAATTCATTGCTGTCCGAGTCAAAGCCCTCGTTGCTGCTGCTGTGGTAGACCTCCTGGGCACGAGGATCACCGCCATTGCCCTTCTCCGAGTCGAGATGAGCCTCGGCAGGATGGGCAATGTTCTCGTCGCTCTTGGTGACGGCCATTGTGGATGTGAGGATGAAAGCGATCCGTCTGTGTTCAACACAAGAGTCGTGACGGCAAGAAGAAAACTCCAAGCGGGAGACGGCGGACTTTATCAATCAAACCCGGGGTCCCTTTCTCGGCAAGTGAGACAGAGCAGATGAGCAGAGTGGGGGAAGCACACTCTGTTCTGCAGTATTATAGAGAGGGGTGAATTAACCGAGAGGTCGACCTGTGCCACTCCCGCCGTGCAGAGCTTATTATATCTACCCGAAAGGCTTGTCCATCAAGCTTGTTTGCTCACGAGGACCAGACCCGCCTCATTTTCTAGCCTGACCGGCAGGTTTTTCGCTCTGTCGTTGGTCCGTCAAGGCTAGAGTCTGGATGAAATGACACACGGAAACAGCCTTGGTCCCACGCTGTCGCCACATGTACAAGTCTGGGACGAAAGCCGCGAGTCTCGAATGTGCAAAGTGCTCCGAGCCGGAGCATGGCGAGCGAGCAAAGTGGCATGGATGGACATGCATCCTTGGCCGAGGGGGGAGGGAGCAGGGCGCCAGGTCCAAATCGAGCCTTGGCGAGCCAATCCTTCGCCTCCAATATGCTTCTCAAGTGGCTTTTGGCCTCAGCTGGCGTTGGCCCTAAGATTGATCAGATAAGATCGATAGTCGGGGTCGTATGATAAACCAGGACGCAGCCAACCACCACCACCACCACCCCTTAGCCTGCGTCGATGCATGCACGGGAGGAGTCACTGCCAATCACACCGTCACGCTGGGCAGGCCGAAAGAAGCTTGCCTCACCCGAGGGCCATGCAAGCTGCCTATTCCAGACCCCAGTGTCCCTCGCGTAATTTCGTGATCCTGGTCCAAAACTCGCTCGCAGCGCCATCACGCCCAACGAGGGGAGCAGATCGCCCCCGCCCTCTATCCACATGCCTCTTTCCTAGCGCCAGAAGCTAGTTTGTGAAAATTCTAGGCCAAGCCGATGAAAAGATTTGCTTTTGATGGAGTTCACGCTGCCCTGCTGCGTTGGACCCTCGAGGCATTTCTGCTTACCCGCCCCAAACGGACAAACCACCGCCGTCTGTGTTGGGTAGTATTTGGTGTACGTACGTCTCTCCCCAGAACGGTAGCTATTGGGACCCTGGGGGCCTTGACCCTGGTCAGCCAGCTCCAAGCAAAAGCAGGCTTGGTCCCGTCTGTCCCGTGCTGTCACACGGAAAGCAATGAATCACAACTGCGGCTGGGAGCTCTCGACCTGGACCCTCTTTGGCTCCTGGAATTCTCCATGGCCGGACGACCCAGTGCCGATATTGAGCTGTTTGGCTCCATCCCCGTCTTCTGACCGCCATGGGAAATAATAGTGAGAAAAACTTGATCGGCTCGCCGCCAATAGGGGACCATACTACCGAGCAGAGCTTCATTTAGTCGCTGGCCAAGTTAGCTCCGTCTACGGAACTATCCATATCCCTCTATCCACTCGAGAGAGCCCTTCCCGGGCCTTGCTTTTTCCAAGGAGAATATTTCCCGCAAGCTAAACATTATGTAGGCTGACCTAAAACTCAACCTTACTCCCCATCCGTCAATAGTTCGAGGATGGCCTGCGTGGCAATTTCTCGGCCATCCCCACCGGCCTGGCATGCCTTTGCAATCACTGCGGCTCTCTCCCTGATTCGCTCCGCCTCCCGCCCGAGGACCACCTGCCTGAGCACGGGGGCCAGCTCGTCCTTGGAGAGACTGGGCGCGTGCTGCCGATTGCCGATCCTGCCAATGCCCAGATAGTCCACGCGGCGCGCAAAGTCATACGTATCGAACCAAACCGGAAGTACCACTTGGGCAACGCCAGCGCTGTTCTTTTGTCTTAGCACGATGCAGGCGGAGAGTTCAGGCGAAGAGTAACATACCTTACAGCCTCGAAGTACGAGTTGGCGCCGCCGTGGTTCACGGAGCATATAACATTCTCGGATCTGAGGATGGAGATGGGCTCGGTCTCGAGCCAGTCTACGATTCGGATGCGGTCGTTCTCCGCGTAGCCGTTCATAGCCGAGGAGACCGCGCTCCTCTGGCCCCCTTCTTGTCCACCGGCAGACTTGTTCATCTTCCATAGAACCTGGATATCCTGCTTGGTTTTCTTGGCCTCGTCGAGGAGGGAATGCACAGCCGCCGTCAGCTCCGACGTGGCGTCCTTATCGTATATCACATGGCTGCCCAGGTTGATGAAGACTGTCGGCCGCCGCCTGAGCCAAGCAGCCAAGTCAGGGTCAGTCTCCTCAACGGGCTTCGCAACCCGGACGATTGGCCCGCAAGAGACGATATGGTCAGGGACAACGCTGAACGGGAAATCGTTGTGTGAATTACTTGGGAGGATGATCTTGAGGCCCTTGGGCGGGTCGTACGATACTCTCCCCCAGTCTGAATACGGCTTGTTTATCTTCTCTTGCATATTCATCGCATGTCCAATTACCCACTGGTCCTTCACCAATTTCATATATTGCTTCTGGATATACAATGCGGCTGGTCGTAGGTAGAAAGGGACGGGATACGGAAGGAGGGAGGCGCATCTATATATCCGGAACCAAATTAGCTCACAACTCTCGTACGATAGATGCATGATGGATGTGTGATGGATGATTGAGGACGTGTTGCTTGAATTGAAACGTACGGAGGATGTTGATACAGGCGTTCGAATTCTGTTTGATAACCGAGAATGAACTCTCGATACGAGTTGGGCGATAGGACAGACCATTTCGGCTTGAGGTTGTAGCACACGGTGATGGCCGGAGTGAAGAGGTTGTCAACAATAACGAGGTCAGCGTCGACATCTTTGACCACCTTTTCAGTCTGCAGCACGAGGTCGACCAGCTCCTCTCTACTCCAGGGTGCTACGATCCGTGTCATCATCGGGGCCAACCGCGAGGCGTTCCGCCACGTTGGTGCGAGGGCACAAGTTTCCTTCCATTTATGTTCCGGGCGTTCGAATAAGGCCTCTTTCCATGTAGGACCTTTAAGTTCGTGGAAAGTCACTGCTCTTTGAGGGGTTGTGGTTTGGTTGAGTAAGTCGACCGCTTGTGAGAGGCCACCAAAGGAGGCGAGGTGCAGATCGTAGTCGTCCGTTTTGGCAAGGAGCTCCTGGATGACTGCGAGTTGGACGTTGGCCTGCCCAAGCTCGGCATTTGTGATGAAAAGAATCCGGTTTTTAGTCATTTTTCCACAGGAAGACTATCTATTGCCCATTAAGAATAAGTCCACTGAAATAATGGGAAAGGGGGGAAAGAGCCGGGAGAGAGTAGCAATATGATAGTCGGCCATCCTCATTTACTCAGCGAGAGTGAGTAATCTTCGGACTTTATGCAGATACCATGCAGCAATGTTGCCATTTCTTGGCTCTTGGCAGGATCGCATCGTCTCGATGGCCGGTATTGCTATTCCTACGGGATCCTTCTCGGGAGATACTTCTTTCAGGTTCTTACAAAGTCTGTAGCCTTATCCAAAGGATACAAGGCCTGTTTGTACAGTACATTGAGGTTGTATAGATACAAGGCAAGGGAGGAGCAGGGGTGTAGGCAAAAGTCCCTCTGATATGTCTGACGAGCACAATATCCACGCCTGTCAGTCAGAACCATGCGGATGAATGATGCTCTGAAACCTTCATTGGACGCGGAGCATAGATTACATGATGACTCAGGTTTGAATACCTTGAATCAGCACCCAGTTGATCAAAAACGTGGCGCTGAAGATCTTCTTGCACCATCTTCAGCCGCTCAGGATGAATATCTTGGCCCTGCGGGAGGGAGGAAGACCCGCCACGGCACATGAGAGAGCCCCGCCCAATTGATTGATAAAGAATTCGTCAAGCATGTTATGTGGTTCATCAGGATCACCCAATAGCTTCTCAGCCCGTCTACACCCCCTCCCCCTTCATTCTTATTCTCGGCTATCCCACATGCTATCCCACACGCCTCTCGCCCTGCTCAGGCCTCCTTGAAGGAATTTGCTGCCTGTAGGGGTGGCATGCTACCCGCACAAGTAAGGCAAGGTTGCATCACCTACACAAGCCAAGCACCTTATTTGGTTTTAACAGCAGGGTGAATCATCAAAACAGCTATACGAATACATGAAAATCCCTCGGAAGTCCAGTCCCCGCTATATGTGTCTCTTGCCTGTCCTATGCAGTCAATCTCTTCCCATTTAGTCCAGCTGCCAAAAGCAACAAATCAGCTAACTCTACTCTGTAGAGCTATCCATGTAGATGAAGGGACCGAGCTACCGTAGATGTGACGTAAAGCAGTAGCTTCCCTTGCTTTGGTTGCATTACTTGCTTCAGCTTGCCCAGAATCCGCTCCACGAGCTCTTAGCTGAGGAGCTACTTGCTCCGAAACCGCAACAACCCTGAATAATTCCAAGCTGCTTTCTTTCCTCCTTCTTTCTCATTCTGCCATTCCAATCGACAGCCCAGTTGTGCCTCGCTTTATACTTTACGTGGTCGTCACCCAGCCAGAGATCAATGCGATTAGCTTCGTCCTCGCTCGTTTCCACTCCTACGGCGACCTCCTTGTTCGGACTGCCTATGCTCATCACTTCGAGCGAGATACAGTACGAGCAGCAGCCCGAGTCCGAACAAGCTCCCCAAGATGCCACAGAGCGAGAAGAATACGAATGGCGAGAGCCAGGTCACGGCCGTCGATTCAGAAACGGCAGATCAAAAACAGTCAAATGTAAGTGTCGACCAACCCCTTTGTCCTTTAGATCTGGACAGCACACTGACTCTTTCTACTTGGACAGATCTTCAAGGACTTCTTCATCTTCTTCCGACTTCTATTCGCCGCCCAGCCCACATGGATTGATTACTTTCTCGTCGTCTTCGGCACACTCTGCGCTGCGGGAGCCGGAGTGCCCTTCCCCCTCATGGGAGTCCTGTTCGGTCAGCTCGTTGACGATTTCAACGGCGCCACTTGCGCTGCCGATGAGAACACCGCACAAGGAGGAGGCGATGCGTTCCAGTTCGAGTCGGCCATCAACGCCAAGGTCATCAAGACCGCCTGGATCGGCGCCATCGCATTCGCCCTCATCTACTTCTACCTCACGGCCTGGGGGATCATCAGCCAGCGCCTCGCCCAGCGCCTGCGCAACCAGTACCTCGCCGCCCTCCTGCGCCAGCCTCCCGCCTTCTTCGACACGCGGGGTGCGGCCGGTGTGGTTTCGAGCAGGCTCCAGGGCGACATCACGGCCGTGCAGGCGGGCACCTCCGAGAAGGTCGGCACCATCCTGACTACGTTCAGCTTCATAATCACCGTCTTTGTCATTGCCTTTTCGCAGCAGCCAAGGCTTGCCGGTATCTTGATCTCCATGCTCCCGGTGTTTCTCATCTCGGCCGTTCTTGGTGGCAGATACCTTTCGAAATACGTAGGGAAGCAGAACGAAGCCTCCTCCGCAGCCTCTTCGATCGCCTCCGAGGCATTGGAGCACATCTCCGTCGTTCAGGCATTTAGCGCAGCACCACGTCTCGAGTCTGTCTTTGGGCGGCACATGGCTCAATCCCGCAAGCACGCGATGGTCAAGGCGGCCGTCGCGGCTGTCCAGACTGGGATGCTCTACTTTGTTGCATACTCGGCGAATGCATTGGCCTTCTGGCAGGGTAGTATCCGAATCGCTGATTCCTTGACTGACGAGAACGGGAACTCGACAATTGGGCAAATCTACGCCATTGTATATCTTCTCATTGATGGTAAGTGGTCGATCTCCAGCTGCGGAAGCTCTCAACGGGCACTAACATGAATGGAAAACAGCTTGTGTCATGCTCGGTGGCATGGCCCCTTTGCTCCCCTTCCTGAGCGGCGCCGTCGCGGCATACCGACGGCTGCTGGAAGACATCGAGACGCCCTCAAACATCGATGCCACCTCGAGCGAGGGCAAAAGGCTTTCCCCTGGCGGCTCCAAGAACATCAGGTTTGACAATGTGTCGTTTGAGTATCCGTCCAGACCTGGCCAGCAAGTCCTGAAAAACCTCAATCTTGACTTCCCTGCTGGCAAATACACCGCCATCGTCGGTCTGTCGGGTAGTGGCAAGTCAACAATCGCGTCTCTGGTCGCTCGTCTGCACGATCCGACCTCTGGGTCGATCAAGATTGGCGACGATGACCTCCAGAGTCTCAACGTCAAATCTTTGCGGAGCTACATGACCTTTGTCCAGCAGGAACCCACCCTCTTCGACTGCTCCGTCCTGGAGAACATCGCCTTCGGTCTGGTCAACTCCCCTCACCAGCAGCACCAGCACCTCAAACCGTTCCTCGGCGGGCCTGAACTCGCCCGTCTAGCCGCCAAAGGTCACGACGCTCTGACAGCAGCCGAGTCAGAGGGCGCTGATGTCGCCGAGGTCGCTCGTCTCGTCCGTCAGGCGGCCGAGCAAGCAGACGCCGACGGGTTCATTGGCAGACTGACATTCGGCTACGGGACCTCTGTCGGCACGCGGGGTACGCTGCTGAGCGGTGGCCAGCGCCAACGTGTCGCTCTTGCGCAGGCTCTGATCCGAGAGCCGGAGATTCTGATCCTCGACGAAGCGACGGCGTCGGTTGACTCAGCCAGTGAGCAGAGAGTCCAGCAGGCTGTGGAGAAGGCCTCGTTGGGCAAGCGGACAATCATCTCCATTGCCCACCGGCTATCGACGATTCGCAATGCGGACAATATTATCGTTCTGGAGGCCGGTGAGATTGTTGAGCAAGGGACTTATTCGGAGCTCATGGCCAAGGAGGACGGCAAGTTTGCTCACATGGCAAAGTTGCAGCGAGTGGACAGCAAGTCTCAACCGGAATTGGAGTCCATCTCTAGCAGCTCTCTCGATCATACACATGCTGAGAAAGCTGATGAGATCGCGGTCAAGGAGGATACTATTCGCAGTTCCGATGAGAGAGGCGAAAAGACTGACGGCAAAGAAAAGGAAGATGACAAAAAGACCCCGGAAGAGGACACCGTCCAGCCATTCAGCGGCACCATCAAAGGCATCGCATGGCTCATCCGCCCGTCTCTGGGCTGGTTTGTCATTGCTCTTATTGCAGCCGCCTTTGTCGGTGCTACGTTCTCTGGCTCTGGTATCATATTTGGGTTCACCGTCGGAGCTCTGAACACATGCGGCAACACTGCCAGCAACATCATGTCCATGGGTCGATTCTTTGCCGGGCTCATTTTCATGCTTGGAGGAGTCGAGCTTATTGCCAACTTCCTCGCATGGTGGGGGTTCGGGGTTATTGGAGAGCGCATCCTGTACTCTCTCCGTATTCTCTCATTCCGATCATTGCTCGAGCAAGGCCTGGAGTGGCACCAGTCTGAGGGCCGAACACCATCCGGGCTTCTGTCCATCATCACGAAAGACTGCATGTCGGTCGGCGCGTTCAGCGGATCAACATTCGGCACCGTCTTTGCAATCTGCATCAACGTGGTAATCGCCATCATCATTAGTAACATCTTCGCCTGGAAGATCGCCCTCGTGTGTCTCGTCATGATTCCCATCCAGCTGGGCGCAGGGTTCATGCAGCTTCGTATGCTGGCGCGGTTCGAAGAGCGTCATCAGCAAGCCTTCACCAAGGCCACATCTCTGGCACAGGAAGCCATCCAATCCATCAGAAGCGTCGCCGTACTCTCTCTGGAGAAGACCTACATGGACACCTACCACCGCTTGCTGGAAGCCCCGAGGCGGCAGGTTGCCCAATCAGCTGCGACGACAAATATTCTCCTGGCTATTTCTCACACGATCGGAACCTTCATCAACGCGTTGGCCTACTGGTGGGGCTCACAGCTCATCATGAAAGGAGAATATACGCAGAAAGACCTGTTGATTATTCTCGTAGCAATGCTCACGAGTGCTCAGCTCTGGGGGACCATGTTTACTTTGGCTCCCGAGTTCTCTCGCGCTCGTCTTGCGGTTTCCCGGGTCATGAAGATTATCGACTTGGGGTCCAGTCTTCATGCCGGCAAGCCGTCAAATCCCGACGTCGAGAATGGTTCACCAGAGAAGAAGAGTTCCTCACCGCCCCCGTCACCCAAGGGCGGCGCAAAAGTGTCGTTCAAGAACGTTGCATTCTCCTACCCAACACGCCCACATGCTCCCATCCTGAACGACGTCACCTTTGATATCGCCCCCAACCAATTCTGTGGCCTCGTCGGGCCCTCCGGTGCCGGCAAGTCCACCATCATGAGTCTCGTCCAGCGACTCTACAAGCCTACGGGGGGGGCCGTGATGATTGACGACAGAAACATTGCCGAGATGTCGGAGTCCTTTAGGGATGGCATTGCTCTGGTGCCACAATCGCCTTCCCTATTCGACGGAACTGTCAAGTACAACGTTGGACTGGGCGCGGTGCCAGGTCATGAAGCCACAGATGCTGAGATCGAGGAAGCCTGCCGCCTAGCCAATATCCACGAAGAGATCATCGCTCTGCCTGATGGCTACAATACGGAGTGCGGCGAGTCGGCCTCCCGATTCTCTGGCGGACAGAGACAGCGTCTTGCCATCGCTCGTGCCTTAGTTCGCCGACCCCGTTTACTACTCTTGGATGAGAGCACGAGTGCGTTGGATGCGAATGGAGAGGCGGCACTTCAAGAGGGGCTTGAGAGGGCATCTAGAGGGACTACTGTGCTGGCTATCACACATCGCCTACATACGGTGCAAAAGGCTGATATCATTTTCATGGTTGAGAATGGGCATATTGTAGACAGTGGAAGACACTCTGAACTCATGGAACGGAACGAAGGATACAGACTTAACGCGATGCAGCAAATGCTGCAGTGAGGATAAGGCTTCTTTCAGATGGGAATGTTTCAAAGGTTGTGTGAAGGGGATGTGCAAAGTGGGGGATGAGAAGCTAACAAGCCTCTACAGGCTAGAAGAGTGAAACTCAACTATGGGGGCCTTGGGGTAAGAGCGTTCTGAGTTAGTTCACAGACAAGGGAGATACTCTCAGAATAATGAGTGCTTTATCCTAATACATCAAAGAGGCACAGTCTCCATGAGTAACTAACCATCAAAAACAGAGAGCCTTTGTCTTTGTTTTTGTGAACATACGAGATGGTAGCTATTGTAAGACAAATTCGCCGAGTGACTCAGAAATTATAGTCAAGTGAACCGCAATACGAGAGCATCAGATCCCCTTGCTCCATGGGGTTCACACAGGCGGTCAACTCCAAGAATGTGATACTGTCCATGCCAAGTATGTCCACGCTCCCAGCCAAAGCGGTGTAGAGCAAAACGTAAAAAAACCTTCATCCTTCGAGGGTGATTGTCCACCGTGTTTTAGACAACAGACAAGCCGGAAATAGGATCTAAGCTCCCGCATCCGGTTGTGGACGATGCCGCGGGAAGAGAATGCGGCCGGTGGGTCTGGCCGCAAGCGACAAAAGTTGACTCTTCTCAAACACTGAAACATTCATAGCGTGTTTGTACAGCATAGAATTTCCGAATCAGGATCAATTCTTGTTCTAAAACCAAATACGCATCCCTTAAATATGATGTGTCTTGAGGGACTATCCAGGGTATCGAATTTTGCGCTTCCGACCAACCCAAGGGAGGATAACAAGGTTTCACTGGCATGAGATATCAGAAAGGTTATGTACGGCGAGAGGTTATCTGCTGAAAATATTTCATCTCGCCATATGCGAACCTGATTGTGCCTTACTCGGTGCATTCTTCTCTTCATCTTATTCACGGGATCACCAGGCCCTTCCTTCATCATTGCCCCAATATCGCCATCAGAGCTGACGCCTCAAGCTTCAAATCCAAGATGGAAGCAGAGGGCGACAGACTACAAATGCTCCGGGCATTCGAGGGAACCAGAGAGTACTTCACAAAGCCGGCCTTTCTCAAATTCCGGGCCGCCTACCAAGTAGGAGTGCTCCCCCTGGCCGTGGAGCAAACGTTCGAGAAGCTGTCACTCCGCCAATATCAAGTCATTGTACGGCCGCCAAAGACCATCGATCACTACTTCGAAAAGACCAGCCACATATTCACCAAGAAGTTCTCTTCCCAGTTCAAGGAGAACTGCCGAGAAATCGACCACATTTTTGGGGATCCGCTGGCAGACGACTTCTTCTCATCGCGCTCTATCTTGGAATGGACGCAGATTCTGGTTGCCAATACCATTCATTCGAAACTACTTCCAGCTGTCGTTGAGAATTACTCCCCCAAAGAATCATCAGAGTCATTGGGCACTACCATTGTGGTAGAAGAATATCACAAGCCTCCTAGCGAGGGAAGTGACGGTAAGAGCGTCACACAGCGCTCCGAGAAGAGAAGCCTAGCAAAAAGATGCTTTCAAGAACCGAAACTAGCCGTGTCTAGGGCATTTTCACTTCTACGTTCTACACGTTCCTAATTATCGGCTAGCAATATGAGCTGATCGCCCAGGAATTATCGAAGATCTCAAAAATGTCTCTTTAGCAACTACAATAAAAATTCGACAAGATATCAATGGAGGAAGGTGCTGAACGGCATCTGGTATAGGTTGATATACATTCAAAACTGCTCTATCTCAATCTAATACATTAATATTATAAAACTTCTTTTTCTACCGAATTGCACTCAGTTGATCCAACCCTTGGGGCCGGCCCAGGTGCCCTTGACCATGGAAGAGTAGTACACCCAGGGGAAGAAGTCCTTCTTCAGGTAGTAGAATGAGCGGCGGGGGATGGCCTGGTCGATGTCGAAGAAGTCGCCAAAGGTCTCCTGGGGAACTCCGCCGTACTTGAACTCGGCAAGGAGGACCTTTCCGTATTCAGTCAGGAGAGGGCAAGAGGTGTATCCGTCGTACTGAGCATCAGGCTCCTTGCCCTCGGCGACCTGGAGAAGGTTGCGGACCAGGACGGGGGACTCGGCGGTGATGGCAGCAGCGGTCTTAGAGGTGGGAAGGCTGGAAGCGTCACCGGCGGACCAGACGTTACCAAACTTTTTGTGACGAGTTGTAGCGTCATCGACGTCAACATAACCAGCCTCGTTGGCGAGAGCGCTGTTCTTGACGAAGGCGTGAGGTCCCATCTTAGGGGTGACGTGCAGGAAGTCAAACGTCTTGGTCACCTCCCCGTTGGGGCCGGAAAAGACGGCCTTGTTGCCATCGACAATGGCAGTAAGGTCGTGCTGGAAGAGACCCTCAACACCTCGCTCCTTGCGGAGCTCCTCGAGCTTGGCGCTGTACTTGGGCACACCAAACATGACGGGGAGGCCAGTGGCGAAGCTAATGTTGATATCGGAAGCAGAAGGCTTGGCCGGATCGTAAGCGCCAGCCTCCTTCCAGTGGTCGAGAGCGAGCCACATGATCTTCTGGGGGGCACCGGCGCACTTGATCACGCCTGCGGGCTGGGTGAAGATGGCGGTTCCCTTGCGAAGACGCTCGATGGTGCCAAAGACCTTGCTAACGGTGTCGTATCCATAGATGGAGGAAACGAGAGAGTCCTTATCAGCAAGCGCCTCGGGGAGACCCTTGACGCTTTCATAGTTGATATTGATACCTGGCGCGACAACCAGCTGCTCGTAGCCGATCTTGTCGCCATTTCCAAGGGTGATGAAGTTCTGCTCGGGGGTGAATCCGCCAACAGCCTGGTTGTAGAACTTGAACTGGGGGTCGACCAGCTCCTTCATTGGCCGTCGAAGCTCCTCCTTCTCCTTGAGGCCACCGCCAACCAGAGTCCATCCAGGCTGGTAGTGATGCCACTCTGCAGGGTCGACAATGGCGATATCATCTTGGGCAAACTTGCCCGAACGGAGCAGCTGATGGCTGATGGCAAGACCAGCAGGGCCACCACCGACAACAACTACCTTGTGGCTCTTTGAGATGGTGATGACAGGTGCGGGAGGTGGTGTAGGAGGGGGTTTGGGAGCCGCCGGTGTAGCATCGGCCGGCGCAGGAGAAGCTGGCTTAGGAACTCGTGGTGGAGCAGCGGCCTCGGTCGCAAAAGCTCGAACAGCCGCAATTGACGAGCAGCGCTGGTGAAGTGAGGCGGCGGACGACCGCGCAAAGGCGCTGACTCCGCGAGAAGCCCGGCTACGAAGCATGATTGAGTTTTCTCGAAGGACAGTCAAGCGAAACCTACTACTTCAAGTGCAATTCTTGCCTCATCAGGCGCTGCCAAAATCGAATCATCTCCGCTCCCCTCCATGAGGCAGCAGGAAGATACTTCTGCGTCACGTGAGCCCCATTTCGGCCATCCTTTAGCCCATTGCGTGATGCTTTTTTTGCCATACTGGGACAAGCGTCTCAGAGTCAACTCCAATTCACGTGTTAATTCGTATCAAACAATGGATTATTTAATATCGTAAATCGTCAAAACGTCAAGATATTGTCATCATTACTTGCTCCAGTCTCTCCCTTCAATTGCGAATCCGCAACTGGCGAACTGCTCAGTTCAAGCCTCCCTTGATCAGCCGCCATATTCATCTTGGTACCTGGCCGACATCCGGAGTCCTGCGGGTCGGGCTGGTAAGTGAGGTGATGAGGGTCAGCCGTTCACGATAATAATGAACGTAACCGACGGCTGACGAGCAGAGTGAGCATGCGATGGCTTCCTTGCAATCCCGACCCGCAAGACCTCTCGCTTTCGGTGAGAGAATTCCATATTACATAGTAAGGCAAACATGCAAACGAGCCACTTTTTTTTCTTTACCCTGGCAAGATCCAACTATATAATTGATGTCTTTCAGCAATGAGGTTCACTCGCTCTAATTCAGACATAATGTTGGCCAACACTCATTATTCAAACTCTCTCCAAGTACTATAGAATTGTAGAATTGGAAGCATCAGAGTTTTTAGCAAACCACATGACCCATCAGACCTTTACAATGAATGCTGACCTTAGACAAATCCATGCGATGGTATAATAGAATAGGGTAGTCCCGCGACACTATTCATTCCGGCCGCCATCGCCCGGACATGTGCAACGCTTTAGACATTGACTTACTCGTCCAAGGGGAGAATTAGTCACTTTAATAACATCGCATTCCGTTGGCTTCTCAATACGTCTTACTTTTATTATCAATCTGGAGTTTCCCGAGTGTCGGTATTCAGGGCATGTTCATCTTCGTACAACACGATCTGGTCATAATCCGAATCATAGACTTGGCAGCCTGTAAAGTTTCTATATGGTAGTCACGCATAAATTTTGAATTGGTACAATACATGCCGGCGAATATGGCAATAGTTGACAACCCAGACATCACTGATCAATGATCAGCTTCCATGGGCTGTTCCGGGGCCATCTCAATAACTCGTGAGAATTCTCCAAGAGAATTCAGTCATCTCACAAGGTCTTTGGGCCTTGCGCTTTAGGTGGTGCGTTTTTAGTTGGGGACGTTATATAAGACCGGGCGCATTTCCCCTGCATCTTCATCACACTCTCCTTGACTAAACGTAAAGAGTCGACCAGATATAAGACCGTCGATGCACGATAATTTAAGCTTTTGTTTCATGTTTAACTCTGCACTCCATGTTCAAAATCGGAGCGGGGGTTGTGGTGATATTGGGGCTATTATTAACCAAAACAGTAGGTAGTATCAGGATCTCGATCGTGTTTTGCATCGAGCCACCGTCTCGTGATAAGCTAATTTCTCAATAGTTGGGATTATGCCCATGAATTAAATCTGTACTCTTCATCTGAGGTTGTCAGGTTGTTCTAGAGTGACTTGCAGAAATAGCCAAGGTTGTTGGATAAATCGGCGATGGGAATCTTGAATAGGATGAATTGAAACTACACGGCCATGAAATCCATGTAAGGAAAGAAGCCATGTTATTCCATCTAAAAATCCCAAGATTATCCTTCTGAATTTTATAAGAAGTAAAGTTCCGGGCTATATGTAGAAGAATCATCGCTCGGGGGGAAAATAGTATAGCTCGCGATGGTCGTGTCACCACCCATCATGGAGAAGTTGCTTGCTATAATGGTGCACATGGGCTTACTCAGGACCAATCAGTAATTAACGATTGAATATGCACCAAGCACGATGCATTAGGAAGGGTGGAAATGTTATAGTTCAAATATTTTGATTCAATTGAATTCAGTTTAATTCCAATCCTCCACCAAACGCCAGGCTAGCCGCCCAGTTAAGCTGGGCATGAAGTGACAGACCATGTTGTATGCCTCTGTATAGTAAAAACGCCTGACAAAAACAAAAAAGAAAGAATACACTAGTAAATATGGTATCGTATCCTGCGTTATCCAAAGCGACTCAAGGGAAAAAAAGATTGACGACGAGTCCGTCAAAGCTTATGCCCCGTCCGTCGAGGTCCTTCACCAGCAGTAGGTTTGGCGGTCGCCGGTGAGCCAGCAAGTCAATCCTCACGGCCGTCGTCTTGCACACGCTTGACGACCTCGAGGAGGCTGGGGTAGATCTTCTCCGTGGTCTGAATGCCACATACCTTGGCGACGACGTCCTCGGCGCTGTTGTCTGCCATGATCTTCTCCAGCTCCTTAGACTCCTCGTCCTCCTCGTAGCCCTGGAAGCGGAAGGCCATCTCGATGGCATCGAGGAGGTACTTGATGGGCTGGCCATTCTCGGCCAGCTCAGCGGCGGGGCCAATGAAACGCTCCTTGCGAGAGAGCTTGCGGAGGGGAGCACGGCCGACACGCTCTACAGCATCCTCCAAGTGAGGGTTGCCAATGCGCTTGATGATCTTGTTGACATAAGCCTCCTGCTCCTCTTCAGGAATGCCGTGCTTGTTTACGATGAGGTTCTTAGTCTCTTGCAGAGCACCGCGGACCTCGGCAAGGATAGTCTTGTCCTGGAGAGCATCGAAGACAGTGCGCTTTCTGCGGTTGTAGCCGTGGTAGGCAGCGGTGGCATGGCCAGTGTTGACAGTGAAGAGCTTGCGCTCGATGTAAGGGCCAAGGTTGCTGACCCAGTTGATGCCGACAATGTCGGGGATACCGACGTCCTCGAAAGGAGTCTTGTCAACGACCCACTCGAAGAACTTCTCGAGAGTTACGTCAAGGCCGGCGTTGGGGTCTTGCGCGGGCACAATGCGGTCAATGGCAGAGTTGGCGTAGCGAGCGCGGAGGTGGTGGTCCTCACGGCGATCCTCGGCGGTGTTGTTGATGATGAAGCCGGCAAGAGTGTCTGTGGCGCCAATGGCATTCTCGCAGGCAATGACGTGCAAAGGCTCGGCATCGTTGGAGCGGAGATCGATGCCCTTGGCGATGACAGGGGCGATGAATTTAAGGATGTTGGGACCAACAGAGCAGGTGACGACCTCGGCCGTGCGGATCTCCTCAATCAGGTCCTGCTCGTGGGTTCTTGAGTTGACGGCGCGGTAGTTGGAAATGGTATTCTTGGTGGTGCCCTCTGAGCCGACCTCGATGACATGGTACTCGGGGGTCTCATTGAGCTGGTTGATCAGGTCGCCATTGACATCAGCGAAGACGACCTCGAAGCCGGAGTTGTGGAGGAAGCAGGCAACGAAACCGCGGCCTAGAAGGATGGTTAGATGCTGATTTTTTGCAAGAAAGACACTGGATCAAAGAGGAGCATACCGATGTTGCCAGCGCCGAAGTGAACAGCCTTCTTAACCATGATGGCGGTGGGGTTTGTATGGATGTAGGTGGATGGATTTGAGGCAAAGGCGAGATGTCCCACACTGCTTGTTGGATGTGGGGAGTGATCGGAGGAGGAAGATTGAAGAAGATGGAGAAGAGGAAGAGGAAAGAGGGTTTAGCGCTCTTTAGCTAGTTTGATGATTTAGGAATGATGAGAAATCTGGAGGGGCAGAGCGGGCGGGAGCGTGTTTATATAAATGGGCTCGGGCAGTGAAGGCGAGGGATGTGGGCGAGGATGGGAATGATATCAGACACGACATGACAGTCGACAATCGACCTGGCATGGAACCTGCCTGGTATGGGGCCGAGCGAGATACATTACGTCTACCTACAGGCCGCCAGCCGATATGAACGCCGCCGCCAGACTCAAATCGGCCGCAGGTGCGGTGGGTAAAGGGCAGTGGCATCGGGGCAAGAAGCTACATAACTACATGTGCAATCGAGGGCAATGCCAATGCACCAAGGTGGGACCAGCAGAAGCCACCAGGGCCACTGGGAGGAGCAAGGGGAGGGAGGCATGGAGGGGGAGGGGAATGGGTGGATGGGATGGGTGGATGGATCCATCATCCGCCATCAGACGTACATACATTCATACTGCATCCATCCATGCACAGCAGCCCGTCCAGTGAGATCGATCAGCCGGGCAGGCAGCTTGGTCGCCTAAAAGAGGCGGCTGCAGCAGCACATGCATGGATCAAGGGCGATGGCTGGCTGATTGATGGATTGATTGACTTTTGTCTTGTCTGTTAGGTTTGTCTCGACGCTCCGCTACGGCCGACGCAAAACATTGCCTTCACAGACAAACAGACAAAGAAGTTGCATTTCTCGCGCCCATTGACCGCCGCTAGCCAGGAGCAGCCCTCTGCGATGTCCATCGTCATCGTGCCGCAGAGGCTCTTCTGGGGGCCGCTGTCATCATCGAAGCAGACCCCTCGCAAACAGGGCAGTAGGGACCAGGGGTCCAATTTTTAGTGATTACCAGCTCTGTACTAACGCATGGAGGAACCTCGCAAAGTGCCGTCGACAATGTCCAGCTCTTCCGCATGTCCTTCGGCGTTTCTGAATGATGACTCCTCGCTCCTCGCTCCACCGTATCTGCTCGTCTGCCCAAGCATGTACACACGTAAGATGCATCCGACGAGCCCATGCCCGTTCGGTGCCCACCGTTACATACCTTACAGTGCATTATCTCCCGCAGGCGACGAGTCATTCAGAGACCTGGTCTCATGAGTCCAGACGTCGGCGCCAAGACCAGCCACAAGCCCGCGTGTGCCTTTTGCTTGGTTGGCAGTGACCATTTCTTACGGTGGATAGAGCCACAGAGTTCACACATGCATAGGAACAGCTGGCGACTGCATTCTTGCTCCTCCCCAGAATACCACCGAAATCCGAGACAACTGTTGCTTCCTGACCATTACCTTCGGCCGGTCGCTCGCCGCTTCACATATTATACCTCATGCTGAACGGGGTTAATACGATGATGGAATGGACACAGCGGATTGGCTGTCCCCTGAGGGGCTCCCCTGTGGATCACTGTCTAGTACGGTGACAGTGACGAACGGTGCCCCCTCAGCTCCACTATGCAGCCCACCGTCAGTGGTCCGTCAGTGCCACCGTCATTGCAGGAGGGAGCCCTTTCCATCATCGTGCTTCCATCCTCTTCTCCACCCCTCCACCACCATCCAATCAGCCCGCCAGCGATCTCAGCAACCGCCCTCGATACTCCAAGTCGTAATTATTACACACTGCTCCCAAAATGGGGGGGTTGCGAGGAGGGGCTCTACCCAACACTCGAATCACGTCGAATCTGGCCGCCATGGGACGGAACCATGACATCACTGAAGCCGTTCGAGCGACCGACCTCACGATGCTGCCCTCGTCCTCTCTGTCTCTGAATCGTCCCAGCCCAATCCAAACTAAGACTGACCGTCTTAGGTAACAATGGCTCGCGATATGTTGGACAGGGGCCGTCGCCGCCAGATAAGATACCCCGATCCAAATGGCCGGCTCAGACTCGCCCTGCTATGGTACTTCGGCCCGTCACTGAATAGGCTCTACTCGCCCGCAAGTGTAAGCACCGTACGGAGAATGTATGGAAGAATTCCTTCTGATAATACCGAGCACAGTGCTGCTCCTACGCCGACCTGCCGGTACCAGTGTTCTAAGACCCGGGGCGAGACCCCTCCTAAAGGCCGAAACTGTCTTGGACCAAGCGTCGACAAGGCCCATCTGCGTGCGTTTGCGCCCGTTTGTCGCATCGTGCACACTAGACCGAGCGCTGGTCCCTCAATCCATCGCCGACAAGGTCACGATAATAACTCGCGCCGCCTCATCAGCAAGCCCCAACACTGCCACACCTTGCCATGTCCCTCCGTTTATCCATAGGTCATCCTTCCACCCGCGACAAGTGCCAAGAGAGGGTGACACTCGCCCGTTGGGTCTAGCCTGGCCTATATGCCTTTCTGAGGCGGGCAATCCTCCGGCACATGGAATAATGGTGCTGTAAAGCCACCAATATCTTAGTAGCCGCCGGTGCCGTCCCCCAATGCCTGCCACAGCACTACATGGGAATATGATCAGCCGTTGTCAAGGCCTCACAATCATATCATATATCACTTTTCCCGGCAACAGCAGGCTCGGGTGATACAGTAACAGGGCCATGACGACGACGGCAAAAAACAGCCAACATCGAATTTCCCAACGCACTCCCCGTCAAATGAGGTTCCATTGCCATAAGAAACGGTACGTATGATCTCCGTTTTGGTCCTTGTACATCGTTGCATGCATAGAACCTGCAGCTCTTGGTATTTATGGCGTAGCCCTGAACAGCCGACGACCAACAGACCCCGGGCAGCGGTTTCATAAGCTATGCACCTGGAGGCAGGCAAGGCAGGTCTCTGTATTTTCCCCAAAGATCAGCCATCACCACGACCCGGTTTTAGCCGTAGTGGCCGTGTGCTTGCTCGTTGACAACAGGAACAATGCCGATCATCAAATGAATGAATGCCAACAAGCGATGCTGCCCATCTCCATCCAGAAACCGGTGAGTGAAATTGGTCACAAAACGGCATGCGTGACAGTCTGGTGCGTCGCTCGCCTGCCTGTTGCCAGAAGGCGCCACGAGCATCCTATCCATCGTTCCACGGTCCCTGGCCATCCATGTGCACCGATCCATGGGAGGAGGCCAAGAGCAGAGCCACACTCCAGCTGGCGTTACACCGGGCAGACGTCAGTCGCCCTGCAGCTGCTCCCCAACAGAGAGCCAGAGCAAGCGCCATCGATCAGTGGACGGAGCCGAAGCGGCCAGCAAGGGTCCTCTCCAGGAAAGCAACCCAGTGACGTCTACATTGGCTGGGCCTGCCCCATCGGATTCCTCAACCGACGGGACGAACATATGCATGCATGCACGCCCGCCTGCCTCGCTCTGTCATCAGAGTCGAACCTCAGTGAATCCCAGCGTTTCCCCCTTGCTTCCCTCGGCACTACTCTCCATCTCCCCGACTTGACGCCAGGACCCAGGCCGTAGCTGCATCCCCAAACGCCTCGGTCTTTCTCCCGCGGCTGCAGGGCTCGCATGGGCCAAAAGTCACGATCAAAGGGTCCCCCCGGCCAGGAATATCTTGTCTCGCTCGCCAAAAGCGCTTCCGTTTCAAACTGGTCCCGCCCCGGCTACCACCCCCAGCCCGCCCACCATGCAAGGCAAGAGGTGCGCCCGCCGGGGGAGGGTATGAATGGATCAAGGGGGATGTAAAGGGGCCGAGCTGAACTGAACACATCACCAGCATCGCCATGTGCAGGAACGAGGCGTGAGCCGGAAGTATAATTCATGTGCTGGACCTTTCTCTGCCCCCTTTACCGGACAGGAGAGGAGAAAATGGCGCGTCGCCCGGTACGAGTTCGCTCATTCGGGATCTTACCTTTTTTTTTTGGACGTGTTCCTGGGCTCTTTGTAATGCCGTGACCGAGGATATATCACGGGCTGACATCTCATGATCTTTCATCTCGCTCGATGGATATCGTGCCATGCCCACGTCCTCCCGCCCTTTCCTATCCAGTTTTTACCCCCTTCCTGTGCTTGTTTCATCAACCCGCGTAGAACATCCCCCCCGATCCGCGCACGGAGATCCTCTCCGTCGGAGTCATCTCGGGCTCAACCCGAGCCGTCGCAAATCAGCCAACTCTACAGCCTCACTCTGTTTCCCACAATAACCCGCAAGCCCAGCGACCGCGTAATTTGCATCCTTGGATCCAGCCCCAAGCCCGGCCGTGCCAACTTCCCCGGCCAATCACAACACCTCGACATCCCAACCAGGTAGTTTCCTGGCCTGGATGCCACTCTTTATGATGGGGCGGAGGGAAGGCTGTCGCGTCGTCTGCAGACACATAGCTCATAACTGACTCACGGTTTGGGGGCCAGCGGCTACTAAGGGGGACGTTACCGCTGTGGTTATGTGATTCCCTCCTAATGATGAATGTCGTAGGAAGCTTGTCAATCTTTTGACATTCCAGGCAGCGTCTGGCTACTAGTAGGCTTAGTTTTCTCAACTCGGTGATCGTCGATGACTACATCACGTATCCATCACGTTTGAATACGAATAATTATCCATTCCCCCAGAGAGGGAAGCCAGTATCGTGTTTTGAGAGCTTCATTAATAGTACTATGTACAAATCATGGCATCCAGCCTCGTTACGCGCTCAGCCATGCCACATTCCTCTTGCAATTTTCTCTCTTCTTTCCAGTGTTTGCTCCTTTGGTCTTCCAATTTGTGCTATTGTTTTGTTTTCTTGCGCTCGTTTACAAAATTCATAATCGTCACTTCGCAACCATGTCTCCTCCAAGAGACGTCGGCAATCTTTACCTTAGATCTTGGAGTACTTCTTGAAAGCACCGATGAGACCGCCGGTGGAGGCATCGTGGCCCTCGCCGTTGCCGGGCTCGCTGAGCTCAGTGAGGATCTTCTTGGCCAGGACCTTGCCCAGCTCGACACCCCACTGGTCGAAGCTGTTGATGTCCCAGATGGCACCCTCGGTGAAGGTGAGGTGCTCGTAGTAGACGATCAGGGCACCGAGCTCAGCGGGGCCGATGGCGCCCCCGACGAGGATGGAGGTGGTAGGGCGGTTGCCGAGGAAGCGCTTGTGGGGGACGAGGTCCTCGGGGGCACCCTCGGCTCTGACCTGCTCATCTGTCTTGCCGACCATGAGAGCCTCGGCCTGGGCAAAGTAGTTGGAGGCCAGCATCTTCTGGTGGAGGTTGTCGGAGATGGGGTTGTGAGACTGAGCAGCCAGGATGAAGTCAGTAGGGATCAGCTTGGTGCCCTGGTGGACGAGCTGGAAGAAGGAGTGCTGGGCGTTGGTGCAGGGCTCTCCGAAAAGAATGGGACCTGCCGTCAAGTTAGTACCATATTACACTTTATCGCCTAGTCATGCCTAATTTCCAGGCAAGGTGCAGATTCACGTACCAGTGGTGTACTTGGCCGAAGAGCCGTCGGAGGTGATGGTCTTGCCGTTAGACTCCATAGACAGCTGCTGGAGGTAGGCAGGGAAGCGGTGGAGGTACTGGTCGAATCTATTTGGATATACCGTGTTAGAATAGCAGATAATTTCGCAAGCTCTCACTCGCTTTCATGCATAGCTTCAACAAGAAACTGGGGATGTACGTACGGAGCAACCAAGTGGGTTTGGGCGTGGAAGAAGTCCGAGTACCAGACGCTGAGAAGACCACCAAGAACGGGGATGTTCTCGCGGAGAGGGGTCTCGCGGAAGTGCTTGTCCATGGCGTGGGCACCGCTCAAGAACTTGTGGAAGTTGTCGTAACCGACGTAGAGGGCAACGCTCAGGCCAATGGCGCTCCAGACGGA
This sequence comes from Clonostachys rosea, assembly GCA_026958235.1. Classification (NCBI taxonomy): domain Eukaryota; kingdom Fungi; phylum Ascomycota; class Sordariomycetes; order Hypocreales; family Bionectriaceae; genus Clonostachys; species Clonostachys rosea. Next base: position 986,417 of record CP110206.1, read on the forward strand.
GTAGCGTCCACCGACCCAACTCTCGAAGCCGAACATGTTCTTACTGTCGATGCCGAACTTGGTAACCTCGGGCTCGTTGGTAGAGAGAGCGACGAAGTGCTTGGCGATCTCGCCCTTGCCGTCGGTCTTCTCGAGGAACCAAGACTTGGCAGTGTTGGCGTTGGTGGTGGTCTCGGCGGTGGTGAAGGTCTTGGAAGCAACCAAGAAGAGGGTGGTCTCGGGGTCGGAGGCCTTGAGGGCCTCAGCCATGTGAGTGCCATCAATGTTAGAGACGAAGTGAAGAGTCATGTCGTCGGCACCGTAGTACTTGAGCGCCTCGGTGACCATGACGGGGCCGCTACAAAAAGCCAATATGTCAGCGGATCCAAGAACCACTTCATTCCTCGCCAAACGTTGGCAAGCTTGGGTTTCACTTACAGATCGGATCCACCAATACCAATATTGACGATGTTGGTGAGCTTCTTTCCAGTGAATCCCTTCCATTCGCCACTGCGAACCTGCTCGGAGAATTCCTTCATATGGTTGAGAACCTCGTTGACACCGCCAGCGTTGTTCATGACGTCCTGTCCCTCGACCGTCATCTCCCAGCCGCCAACGTTGCGCAGAGCAGTGTGGTAGACGGCGCGGTTCTCGGTGAAGTTGATCTTGTCACCACGGAACATGGCATCACGCTTTCGCTCGACGCCAGCCTGCTCGGCGAGCTTGACGAGAAGGTCGAGGGTCTCATCGGTGAGGAAGTTCTTGCTGAAGTCGAAGAGGATGTCGGCCGAGGCGTCGCTGGTGAAGGTGCGGGAGAAGCGGGAGAAACGCTCGGGATCGGAGGCGAAGGCCTCCTTGAGGACAAAGTTCTTGCCGACACCGTCACGGTGAGTCTGGAGCTCTGACCAGGCTGGGAGGGTGTTTGTGGGAGCCATTCTGACGGGTGGTTGTGGTTATCGTAGGGGGAAAGGAGCTTCGAAGACTGCCGCGGGAAGCTGTTAGAAGGTTTGTTTGTACAGAAAAGAAGTTGGTATTTCAAAAGCCATCAAACCCAACAGCCAGATGAAGCTCCATGCCAAGGAAGCTGGTTGGCTGAGAGCTGAGAGGAGCTCTCGGAGGCTGGTGGGGCAATGAGGGGGTGGAAAGCTTGACGGGAACGGCGATAGCAGAGAGACCAAGCACATGGGAACATACCTTGACTGGGATGACCAATTGGATTCAGACGCGAGACAAAGCTACGTCTGTTCCTCGGAAGCAAGAGAGCTAGATGGGCAGAAGACTCTGGGGAGAAGAGGGGGGAGAGGAAATGAATGGAATGGGCAGAGGAGGGAGGGGTGATGGCGGGGTGATGTATGTGTTGGATGCATGAGATGGGCCACGGCATGGGTTGGCTGTCAACCTGCCAGTGGCCCAGTGGACCAAGCCGCCGCCGCCGGGCACCTAAAACAGCAACCACCTCAGGCTTCAGGTAGCGCTACCTGCTCTCTACCTCATCGCAGTTTGTTCCAGGTCAGTCCCGGTGCCCGTGGCGGCGGTACTTTGAGGGTGCCAGGTACCCCCACCTGAAGCTTCAGCGAGGGGCGGAAGCGAGCCGCTAAACAAGCAGCGACCCCACTAAGCAGGTATCTCTGTACTGCTAAATCCGGGAAGCCATCGCTAACCTCCACTGTATTGGCAGCTCCCACCAGCTAAACCTCCAGCTCTAAGCCAAGCAGGTGCCCACGTAACGCTTAGCAACATGCTACTAATAATCGATGCAGAGCGAATCACCAGAAGCAGCACAACGACGCTCAACCATCGGACCTCGCGGATGGAAACCTGACCCCTCATTCCATTTGCGCCCAAAGTCAGAGCAGCCCGATAGCCTCATCATAAATAATCGGCTGTCAGCGCTGACTGAAATCACCTAATTCACACCCACTCAGCCCATCACCACGACACCAACAGCCATCATCAGTTACTAATCCCGGGGCCTCACCTCATTCTCGCCCAGGGCAGATTTCATGCACCGTTCCCCCCGGCGCTGGGCCTCATTTCTCCGACCATGCCGTGCCTAGCCCTTTTTATTCCACATGGACCATCAGATCGGTACTATTGGGCGGTCCTTTCCTGATGTACATATCGTCGCATGTAGAATCGCAGATCGTACGTACATGTAAACGCGCGAGATTGTAGCCTGTCGGCGGTGCCCCTCCACCACCCCGGACAACTGTCACCCTTCTTTTCCGTACTTTCTGCCCCGCCGACGGACTTGTTGCTACAAGAAGAGAAGGAATAATATATGAAGAAAAAACTAAAGGGGAGGAATCAAAACAATGTACATGGTATGCTTTGTAAACTCCGTTGCTGCGAGAACGAACGGCCTTGGCCCCAGTTTACGGCCCCTCAGCCCTAGGTGATGCTCTGAATAGCAACTAGATAGATTGCGCCAGCTTCTTCATCCATCCTCCCCAGTAGGTGAATAGAATTGCAGGTGGGACACATATTGAGTTTTTGTATTTTTTTTTTATCATCTTTTCCTTTTCCTTGTCTGGGTATTCCTCTACCTTGTCTTCGGTTTCACTTTACACCCAACCAAGCTGTATAATCTCATCATTCATGAACCTGAAACATATCCCCAATCGAACGTAGGATTCCAATCACCCTCTCGGGCCTCTTCTCCTACTCCAATGCTCCCCTCTTTCTCATGTTGAAAACCGGCTACGTCTTGAGCGAGTAAACGTCAAAAACAAAAGGAAAGTAAGCAATAAATTCGAAATCGTACGTCATGGCATGTCCCTTGCTGTAACAGTGTAAAGAAAGCGCTTCGCTAGCACGAGTCTGCTTCTTCTTTGGGGGTTGCGGCCTTCTTCTACCCCAAGGCGGCTGTCGTTTATCGTCTGTCCTGCAAACTTCCAACAAAGGAAGGATCCTTAACACTTCCTCCGGCATCACCTAGTCCGGCGATCGGGCGGTTGTAGCTGAAGCCCTGGAACTGATCCTGCATGGTCTGCGAAAGTGCGTCGCCCCCAACGAAGGAGTCCTGGGGCGGCTTCGATGTGAATTCGGGATCGACATTGCCCACATCAAGTGCATCGGTCTGTGTGAAATGTCATGTTAGTGGGCCGATATTGATTCACAAGGGAGGGGAGCCGGATCCGGGGTCAGGGATGCTGGGAAAGGGGGAACTTACCACAGTGGGCTTGAATGTCGGCTCATACTTGCGCTGCAGCAGCTTCCTCCAGTCAATAGCATGGAAGAAGGGGTGAGCTTTGATCTCGGCAGATCCGTTAGCACCCAGTCGTTTCTCGGGGTCACGGTTCAACAGCTTCGTAAGGAGGTCCTTAGCCGCCGGTGGCACTGCGTCGGAGAAATGAAGAGGCTCAGACAGAATCTTGCGATACATCTCGTTGGTGTTTTCATCGTAAAAGGGTGGGAGACCTGTCAACATCTCGTAGAGAAGGACTCCCAGAGTCCACCAATCCACCGTTTTGTTGTATCCCCGTCCCATCAGTAGCTCTGGCGCCAGGTACTCCGGTGTGCCGCAGAAGGTATTTGTTTGATCCTCATCCTTCATGTCGAGCTTGCAGAGTCCGAAATCGCAAAGGGCAATGTGACCTTGGTAGTCAAGTAGAATGTTCTCGGGCTTGAGATCACGGTAGATAACGCCAAACCCGTGCAGACACTCGAGGGCGCAAAGGAGCTCTGCGGTATAGAATCGCGACCTATTAACGTCGAAACGGTGATCTTTCTGCAGGTGATGGAATAACTCGCCGCCATTGACGAAGGCCAAGACAAAGTACAGCTTCTCGGGAGACTGGAAGCTAAACTTGAGGGGCACGATGAATGGGTTATTGATTTGTGCCAGCACATACCGTTCCGCCATTGTGTGTGCAACCTCTGACCTGGAAATGATGTGCGCCTTTCGGATAGTCTTGAGCGCATAGATACGGTTTGTGTCCTTCTTGCGCACCTGCATCACCTTGCCGAAGCTGCCCTGGCCGATCACGGTGAGAAGGTCAAAATCCTCGATCTTGAGCTTTCCCTCGCGAGTCTCCACGTACTCAACCCCAACCTTGATTCTTCCGGTGCCGTATTGAACATCCGCCCACTGCACGCCGCTGAAGCCCTCCTGTAGCGAGTCTGAAGCAGACTTCTCTCTGTCCTTCTTGCTAGCCTTGGGGTCCTCCGATTGGTGTTGTCGAGGCTGGAATCGGGGGTTGATTCGAGCGACTCCCAGGAAGATGTCTTGACTTCGGCCCGACCCCGGAGGCGCTGACGGGTTTCTCATGTAGAGGTGGATGACAAGCTCCGTCACTCGTGACACGTCGAACTTGTACTGTGTGCTGCTGCCCGCCCACAGCGGGTTCTCCGGGTTGCCCTCAACCGAATTGACAAACACCTGCAGCTTGTCGAAGTCGAGCAGCGCATAGGGCATGTACTTTCCAGAGACACGCCCATGGTTGGTAGGGATGCCACTGAAGCCGCCGGCCGACGAGTGTGGCCTGGCTGAGCCGTTAGCCAAGGATCCCGCCACTCGCTGCGACGACCCGGGTCGGACTGATCCACTCAGGGCATTCCCAGAGGAGAGTGACCCTTGGTGTTGTGAAGCAAAGGCTTCTCGGTGCGCATCGGGGAGTGAGAAACCTTGGCCTTCGTGGAGGGTGACGACGAGGATGCCGGGCTTTGGGAGTTTCACAATGGGAGATTGTGTCAAGGCTTCTGAGGCGGCTGTGCAACAACGAGATTATGTCAGTATGATGGCACACGCGAGCTGGGGCAAGGGTGGAAACAAGGTGTGAGGCTGCGTGGCTAACCGATTGAGCTCTCCGGGGTTGGTGTGGTGGCGCCAGTAGAGGTACTGGAGCGGCCTTTGTCGTCCTTGTCGGTGATGGTCGACGTCGAGGGCGTCCGGGAGAAGGCGCCAGTCAATGGACCGAGGTGCGTCTCCTTGAGCTCTACAAGAGGGGTGCTCACGTAAGTATATAAACAACACGTGCATGGTGAAACCTGAGTGAGGAACTTCAACATACTCTTGGTAAGTTTCCAGGACATGATGACGGTCAGTTCTGGGCTGGGCTCTGTATTCTGTATATAGGTATATGTACGTATGCGTCTATGTCGCGGGCCTCGAGAGAATGTGCAGGAGTATATAGGACGGAAATGTCTATGGCAGAAGCAAGCTGAATTCCACCACCTCTAAATCGGCTTTGGTACGTCTAGCAGGATGCGCGAGAGGAGGTCGAGGGGATAGGAAGCTGCGAGAGTAGGGGTCCCTAGGACCCAGGCTGGAGATGGGGGCAGAACCGGTCAATTGTCGCTGGCTCGCTTACGAGGCCCAAACCGATCGAGAGCGAGGCAAGTCGAGCCGGGTCGAGTCGAGTCGTATGCTGGAGGGGTAGCTGCTCGGGGTCGAGTCGCAGCGGAGGAGGGGAAAGAGAGAGAAAAGGAGGGGAAGGAAAAAGAACTGGGCCCGCAGATGCTTCTTCTTTTCCGGGGAGGGCAAAAGACGAAGGGAGATGTAAGAAATGAGAAGAAGGAAACCAGGCCGTAGGGATGGAGGTAGATGATTACGGGCACGGGGTCTTGAGGCGATGCAAAAGCCGCTGGAGATGGCAGGCTTGTCGGTTGGGCTCTGGTTGGCTGGATCGCGCAAGCACAGGCGGGCATCCACTGAGGCGGCGACTGGCAGTGAGGAGGAATGGCGGCCTGCCAACCCCGCAGCCAAGATAAGATAAGCGCTTGTGCGTCTGCTTCTGCTTCTGGGCAAACGAATGCAACGCAGCGCTCGACGACAAATGCAAGCAGCAGCAGAGTCGATAGCGCCCGCTTGCTGACCAGGGCAGACAGCGTGCGGGTAGTTGGCCGGTGAGGGGAAGCAGACTAGGGGGCAATAGTGTGGGAGGCCAACCAAGACGGATGCCGTATTCCTGTTGCTTCGTCTTGTGCTGGGCAGGGACAACGAGAGCAGTGGACAAAGATATACGTATTCTCACATGCACGAAAGACTCTGAGCCAGAGAAAAGGGGCGTGGAATCCACGGGGCCCGGCTCTTCGTCATCACAAGCTGAGAGGACAGTGAGCGCCGCAAGGCCACCAACACATTCAGTACACTGTATCTAATGATCTAACTACTGTGCGAGTGTACAGCCGCCCAAGCAAACATTGGCCTGGGGCCCTGATTTCAATAGCTCCCCCTCCAGTCAGCCATGGCCGGGATAGTGGGAGGATGTGAGGCGAAGCAGGCTCATCATTGGCAATCTGCCCAATAAGATTCCTGGCTGGCCTGGGAAGTGGGGATGAGACCAGACGCGTCCTTGAGTTGAGCCACAGCCTTTGGAGCACTAGAAGCATTTCCAGCTGTGACAGCTACTGTAATAGTACTAGAAATTCCAGGGGTGCTTCAGAGGCGCACTGTATCATCATCATGACAGTTCTCCCATATTACCAAGCTCGATGCTAATAATATGTGATTCCAAACCCGTATTTCTGCTCTGACATTGACTCGAGATTGCATAGCTATGCTGAGGCTGCACAGCCGACCCAAAGATAGAATCCATCTGGCCCTTGGGCTCGTATTTCTGGTTCATTACGCGTTAGGAGCCAAGCATCCCAATCAACACGATGGCAATTCGTGCGCCGAAAATAGCTACTTCTTACAAGCCAAATCAATCAAGCTGTGCTCGAGTTAGTGCCATCCGTGTTGTCATTCGAAAGAGGAGCAAGAGATCGGGTGTGCCGAATACTACTCAAGTCAACATTTGAAGCTCGCTGTGGCTGAAACAGAGCTCGTACGGAAGACTCGTGGCTGGAGATTTTGCAGCCCGATAATCCAGGCACACATTTCTGGCGATGTGGATAACACCAATGAGCTCTGTGCCTTGGTATAGGGTAGGTAGCAACACAATGCTCCTGCCGCCCTGGAGGCCACAGTGGACAGGGGCTCATCACCGCCTTGGTGCTACCGTGGAGCCAAGGCCACATCACAACTTCGTCCAAGCTAGAACCGCTAATCTTCCCCCAAGTCCATGGTTCGAGCTGCGCGCACATCAGTCGCTCTCCAGGCTTGTGGTCCGCTGTTCCTATCCTTCAATCTCTCTTGAACCGCTTTTGCAGGCTGCTGGTTGTGCCTGAGCGCCCACAGCTCCCTCGTTCCCATCACGAGCGGTGTCCCCTTGGAATAATCCGTCGCAATTCGAGGCACCTCCTGCCATCGCCCGCGGCATCTCCCCGTCGTTATACGCTTTTCTCCTCTCGAATCGCTCGGTAGAAGCTACAGATTGGCTCAATTGATATCACCATGAGGCTGGATGTGAAGGTTGGTCAAGCCCAGACTTGCTGCCATTTTAGACACCATATATGCCCCGCCATCATGCTTCCATATGCTCCCAACCCAAAAACCGCAACTCGCTCGACCCGGATTCCATGCTAACTCTTTTCCAAATATAGCGCCAGCTCTATGCCCGCAGCGAGCGGGTGAAGGGCATCGACTTTCACCCTCAGGAGCCATGGATTCTCACGACCCTTTACAGTGGTATGTTCGGACAGCCTGTCATTCGCCTTCCCCTCCCTTTCGTTGCCAGGGGCATCTCCTAAAATTGACTTTCGCATTCTAGGGCACGTCTACATCTGGTCGTACGAGACGCAACAGATTGTCAAGACCTTCGAGCTCACCGATGTCCCCGTCCGTGCCGGTCGATTCGTCGCCCGCAAAAACTGGATTGTCTGCGGTTCCGATGACTTCCAGATCCGAGTCTACAACTACAACACCTCAGAGAAGATCACCTCGTTCGAAGCACATCCCGATTACATTCGTGCCATTGCTGTCCATCCCACGCAACCGTTCGTTCTTACCGCTTCCGATGACATGACCATCAAGCTTTGGGACTGGGAAAGGGGCTGGAAGTGCGTGCAGACATTCGAGGGCCACAGCCACTATGTCATGGGTCTCGCCATCAACCCCAAGGATACCAACACATTTGCCTCGGCCTGCCTCGACCGAACCGTCAAGATCTGGAGCCTTGGCTCTCCCTCGGCCAACTTTACCCTCGAGGCTCACGAGACCAAGGGTGTCAACCACGTCGACTACTATCCCCATTCCGACAAGCCCTACATTCTCACGACCTCAGATGATCGCACCGTCAAGATCTGGGACTACACCACCAAGTCTCTGATCGCCACTCTAGAAGGACACACCAACAATGTCTCTTTCGCTTGCTATCACCCCGAGCTCCCCGTCATTATCTCCGGCTCTGAAGACGGTACGATTCGCATCTGGCACGCCAATACTTATCGCTTTGAGCAATCGCTCAACTACAGCCTGGAGCGCGCGTGGTGCGTCGCTTATCAGAAGGGAAAGCAAGGTATCGCTGTCGGTTTCGATGATGGTGCCGTGGTAGTGAAGTTGGGTCGTGAAGAGCCTGCCGTGTCCATGGATGCGTCAGGAAAGTTGATTTGGGCGAAGCACAATGAGGTTGTGTCATCCATTATCAAAGGTGGAGGTAAGCTTTCTCCTGAACCCCGAGGGGTATTGGCCTGTGGTTAGGTTTATTTTCCCCTTTACTGACCCATCCCCAGATGCCTCTATAAAGGACAACGAGCCCATTTCACTCCCGACCAAGGATCTCGGAACCTGCGAAGTCTACCCCCAGACCCTTCTCCACTCCCCCAACGGCCGATTCGTTTCCGTATGCGGTGATGGCGAATACATCATCTACACTGCCTTGGCGTGGCGCAACAAGGCATTCGGTTCTGCCCTCGACTTCGTATGGGCCTCCAAGGAGAACAGCAACGACTTTGCCATCCGCGAGTCAGCCATGAGCGTCAAAGTTTATAAGAACTTTGTAGAAAAGAGCGAGGGTCTAGACGTTGGCTTCCAGGCTGAGGGGCTTGCCGGTGGTGTTCTTCTCGGTGTTACCGGACAAGGTGGTATTTCCTTCTTCGACTGGAATACCGGTGGTCTGGTGCGACGCATTGAGGTTGAGCCAAAGCAGGTACGTCATAGGCAACTGGCCAGGCAATACTGCGTTTATGTCAGGTACTAATAAGGATGCAATAGGTCTACTGGTCAGAGAGCGGAGAACTCGTGACTATTGCTTGCGAGGACAGCTTCTACGTCCTTCGATTCTCGCGCGAGGCCTACGTTGAGGCAGTCCAAAACGGCCAGGTTGACGATGACGGTGTCGAAGCAGCCTTTGATATTATTACCGACATTGCTGAAACGTATGTGATTATCGGATTGGCGCCCTTTCGTGTGGCTAATATTTATGTCTAGTGTTCGAACCGGAGAATGGGTTGGAGACTGTTTCATCTACACCAACAGCACAAACCGACTGAATTACCTCGTGGGCGACCAAACATATACCGTGTCGCACTTCGACAAGCCTATGTACATCCTCGGCTACATCCAGCGAGACTCACGAATCTACTTGGCCGACAAGGATGTGGGCGTCACATCATTTGCGCTTTCTCTGCCCGTTCTCGAGTATCAGACCCTAGTGTTGCGTGAGGATATGGAGACAGCGGCGGAGCTCCTCCCCTCGATCCCCGCGGACCAGCTCAACAAGATTGCACGATTCCTGGAAGGTCAGGGCCACAAGGAATTGGCATTGGAGGTGGCCACCGATCCCGAGCACAAGTTCGAGCTGTCCCTGGCTCTGAACCACCTAGACGTCGCTCTGGAGCTAGCAAAGGAGGCCGACGCTGATCACAAGTGGAAGACGGTTGGCGATGCTGCTCTGTCAGCCTGGGACGTCGCTCTTGCCGCTGAGTGCTTCACCCATGCCAAGGATCTCGGGTCATTACTACTTCTACACTCGTCAACGGGAGACCGTGACGGACTGGACGCCCTGGCCAAGCAGGCTGAGGGCACGGGGGCTCACAACGTTGCCTTCTCGAGTTACTGGCTCCTGGGCGAGATCGAGAAGTGCGTCGAGCTACTCAAGAATACTGGCCGCCTAGCCGAGGCCGTCCTGTTCTCACAAACCTACAAGCCTAGTCTGACGGCGTCGGTCGTGTCAGATTGGAAGGAGAACTTGGACAAGAGCAAGAAGGGCCGCGTCGCCAAGCTGATTGGCGTACCGGGTGAGGACGATGACCTGTTCCCTGAGTGGGACGAATGGCTCAAGCTTGAGCAGGAGGGCGGGAACGCCACCGAGATCGCCGAAGAGGAGGCTGCCGAGGAGGAGGCTGAGGAAGAGTAGGGAAGTGACAAGGAGGGAAACACTTGATGATCAGATGCCGCCAGGGGATGACGGGGAAAAACAAACGTCATCCAAACGGCGAAAGAATTGGTTCTATTTTTGCGCGGATGGCATGAAGCTCTTCTTTCTTCTTTCCATTCTTTCTTTGTAGCATGTGATATGGCCGGTGTCAAAAAAGTGAAGGGTGGTAGTCTTTGGCTGTGTTTGTTCACTGGTTCGCCGCGGGTTCCTGGAGGGACTGGGCTGCTGTCCTATGGAGTAGGGGCTAGGCTACATCATTGAGGGAAGGGAAGGGGAACGATGTAGGATGAAGAATCTATAGATAATGAAACTGTTATGCTGGTATTACTTAATTGAGGATTGTCTTTGTGTATGGAGGTTTCGTTGGCAGGACATGCTGATGTGATGACCGGGTGTATGGAGGCGAGATCCAAATCACTGGTGGAACTTTGGAACCTCCCACCATCGGGTACGGTAGATCTAGCAATGACGACATGACGAGGCACTCTGACTATATCTCCCCTTTATTCCGGGTACAATACCAGCCCTGCATATATATGATCCCAAGGAAGTGAAAGCGACGGATGCGAGGGCTGGGGTTCCTGGTATAGGGTAGGCGAGACAAGAGGCAGGAAGTTGGGGCTGAGCTCACATTGCGGAGTCAAAATAAGCGACACGTCCAATCAGCGATGGTGTGGAACAAAGTGGACAGAGTCTGCATGAGGATTGATCTGAGGATGATGGATGATGAATCCGCACAGCCCCAGCGAGTGAAATGGGCGATGGCGATTGGTCCGGTCGCCAAAGCTTGTGCTTTGGATCTGATCTGGTTCCCGGCCTGGGCCATCAGGCTTCAAATTAGCCTCTACGAGTGCTCAGTCTTTCTCGTGCCCCTGGTCCTGACAGCCCCCAAAGCAGCTAGAGAGCCAGAAATGCCGGCTCAGCCAACGAGGCCATCCCCGTCATGCTCGGTACGGGCTCTCCCACCGTCCCATCTGGCGGAGTTGCGTGTGCTGTAGACGGTTGTGACGCGGCCCCGGCGCAAGGCAATGTGATATTATAATTTTAGAATCGACAGGGCTGGCCGAGAACCGAGCTTGCGATATGGATTCAGGGAGCATATAAGAGACGTGGGATCGTCCCGAGCTGGAGTTGATTCATCCTCCCATATCTCATCCATCAGTCTTCTCTCTCTCGTATATAAACCAATCCAGCCATGACCAGCCCTACGACCACCATCGCCGAGCTGGTATCCAGGACTACCGAGACTGCCGTCGCCTCCTGCACCACTGCCGTGCCCGACGAGAACGGCTATGTTCCCTCTGACGCGTGCAATGCCAACTATGGCTTCTACCCCAGCTTTGCCGCCAACTGCGCCTTTGCCGTCGTCTTCGGCATCAGCTTCACCGCTCACTTCGTCCAGGCCATTGCGTGGAAAAAGAGGTTCTGCTGGGTCCTGCTCATGGGTGTCTCGTGGGAACTGCTCGCCTTCATCCTTCGAACTGTTGGAAGCAAGGATCAGCAGAACACGGCATATGCCATTGCCGGGGAGCTCTTCTTCCTCCTCGCGCCTCTCTGTAGGTTTCTCCCGGATTGCCGTCCCAAAAGCCCATGAACCTGGACTAACATTCCCCGAAAACAGGGATCAACGCCTTTGTCTACATGACCGCCGCCCGCGTCGTGTACTACGCCGTCGACGACCAGTCCGTCTGGCGCATCAAGGCCACCTGGCTGACCCAGATCTTCGTGTGGATCGACGTCGTGTGCTTCATCATCCAGGCCGGCGGCGGCGTCCTCATGTCCAACGATGGCGCCGAGTCCCACCAGAACCTCATCGACATCGGGAAGAAGATCTACATGGCAGGCTGCGGCGCCCAGCTCGGCTTCATCATCATCTTTATCGGATTGATGGCCAGGGTCTACATGAAGATGCGGGCCACCCCCAGCCTCGAAGCCAACATGTCCCGGGCCATGCTGCTCTTCTGGGCCCTGATAGGCGTCCTCCTCTTCATCGTGGTGAGTGTTCAAACCCCGATGTTTATAACGAGTACAAAGCTGACCTGCGATCACTAGATGCGCATCATCTTCCGCCTCGTCGAGTTCGGACCCGGCGCCGGCTCCGACAACGAGATCCTGGCCCATGAGGCGTACGCCCTCTGCCTTGACGCGCTCCCCATGGCCCTAGCCGTGCTCCTTCTCAACGCCGTGCACCCGGGCTGGGTCCTCCGCGGCGCCAACAGCGAGTTCCCCCGCGCGACGCGCCAGGAGAAGAAGCAGGCGAAAGCGGAGAAAAAGGCAGCGAAGCAGCAGGCCAAGCTGGATAAGAAGACGGCCAAGGAGGAGAAGAAGCTGAAGAGGCGCGGCGACGCCACGTTTGTCGCGCTGGATAACGATCACAGCTCGGTTGAGGAGGTGGAGATGGGACCGAGGCAGACTGCGCCGCTGCAGCCGTACAGCCCGTACGGGGGGCATCAGTCTGAGTATGCAACGTATGAGGATATTGGCGGTAGTGGGCGAAGGGTTTGAGTCAAGTTGCCTTTGGACTCATTAACTTATTGGCTTTCTCCCACCCATGGAGAGACTATGGGGTAATGGAAGTGTGCTCATTTGATTTAGAACAGGGAGGAATAATCTGGGTAGCGTTCGTTTGCTTACAGCTTGGTGTATCGACTGGATTTTGGGTATTAGACAACATAGACATAATCATGACATTTCTTGAACCTTATCAGCGCTTAAAGAAATCCGGGCCGCTCTTGATGTGACCGACGTGAAGTCGCAGTCCCTTTCCAAAGGTACTGTCCCTCATATTCGCCCTGACGGGCCCGAGGTTCTTCTGTTCCTCGGGCTCGTACCCGGAATTTCCGACCATCATATCAGCGTCATCCCCTGTCTTGTTCTTGTGCCATTCTAGTCTGTTCGACCTTTCTATGTGTGAGCCATCTACAGAATCCTCGTCCGCCAACCCTAATGCGGTGATGTCTTCTGACTCTAGTAGGAACTGCTCCGTTTTATCATCTTGCGTGAGATTCTGCCATCTGGGCTCGAGTCGCTCCGCAAGTACAATTTGCTGCCCGCAGAGCTTTTGGACAGTGTCATTGATCCGCTGCAGATCACCTCGAGCTACGCGGAAACCACTGTCGAGGTTACCAATGAGCCCGATGTGGATAGTGGTGATGCACACGTGGAGCTCGCCCCTCGCATGGGCAAGACGGTTGAGAATATCATTGACTTGTCTGTCCCTCTCATCCCCGCCGATCAGGGATTTGCTGAACTGCCGAAACTTGTGCCTCCCGGCGTCTTCCTCCCTCTCATCTAGGGCGGCCTGAAGTTCCTTTTCGATGCGTACAATATTCTCCATCGGCTGCTTGATCTTATCCACCTGAAGTATGGGCTCCCTGTTGATGGTATCAAGCGTTGCCAAGGTAGAGTCAATTTGCTTCGAGATGTCGAGGGATGTCTTTTGGGCCATGTTCACGCGATCGCAGGCCTTGCGGATGGTATAAATGAGCTTGATGCTCTCGGAGATCAAGCTCGTGCCACTGGAGATGACGCCTGACTTTTCAATCCCATTATGAGGTCAGAATGAATAAAATTCCTGAAGAGGCTGGGGTTGGGGGCCTTTACCATGTTGTTGGTAATGTCCTGTCAGCAGATGATTCTTTTATCAAGACAGACGGATGCAGTGTATTGTTGCCATCATGAATCTACTAAAGGCCGTGGACAGCAACAATCTGAGACGATATTTAAACCTTGGGGTGCAAGTTCCCCCCCCCATGAGAATGCCTTGGTGGCTATGCTGACCACACATGCAGCCATCGCCCCGATCGGGCAGAGCTGAACACTGCACTGAGACACGTTGAGCCTGCTTGAAAACTTGTCAACTCTAGCTGCTTATGGCCAACGAGGTATCTGAATTTTTAGGCCGTAACCTTTTCCCTCCTTTTTCTAGTTCTATCGGGCACCCAGTCAAAAATTTAACCACGGCGATTGCTCGTCATACGCACACAAAGAGATTGTCCCATGCCGGGATATTCCAGCACAAAATGGGAACACCTACAACAACCAATATTACGCAGAGTACATTTGGAGACCATGCGACTATTGTGGGCAGTGTCACCAATACCCTGAGTAGTGATCTGCTTCCCACGGCAGGCGATGCCACCTACGACTCCTTCGCAGAGCAGCATAACGCGACATGCCTCGCCAACACGAGAACGGACCTCCTCCATCAGATCCAAGAATGGTTTCGATCGCCGGCGGGCGAGCTCATCCTTTGGCTCAGCGGTATGGCAGGGACGGGTAAATCGACTATCGCCCGCACGATAGCGAAATGGCTCCTTGAGATTGAAGACGGCAGTACTAGACTCAATACCAGCTTCTTCTTCAAGAAGGGCAAGCGAGATCGCGGACATGCCCGGCTCTTCTTTGCAACCATCGCCTCGCAGCTCAAAACATTGGACAGCGATCTTGGTAGTCTCATCGCCTCCGCCATCAACGCAGACCCAAGTATCAAGAACAAGGCTCTGAAAGAGCAGTTTGACAAGCTCATTATGCAGCCTCTACGCGCCGTCCGGAAGTCTATCATCATTACCATCGTTATCGATGCCATGGATGAGTGCGATGAGTGCGACGATGCGAAGCTCATCATCGATTTGCTGCCGAGGCTAAGGGAGATCCCCTCGGTCACTATTCGTGTGTTTCTCACGAGCCGGCCTGAGTTGCCAATTCGTCTTGTTTTCAAGGGTCTTACCTGCAAGTACCGGGAGATTAGCCTCCATGAAATCCCGAACTCTGTTATTGAGCAGGGCCTGATGACATTTTTTATTCACACATTGGGGAAAATCAGAGACAAACAGAATAAGATCCGCCTGCGTGATGACCAACTTCAGCCAGATTGGCCTGGACCAGAGAATATCCGACACTTGGTCGGCATGGCTAGTCCTCTGTTTATCTTTGCCTCTACCGTCTGTCGCTTCATCAACTGCAATAGTATCTCTCCGGAGAAGCAGCTGCTGAAGATACTGGAGTACCAGCATACTGTGCCCTTGGAAGCCGTTTATGCGCCAATTCTCAACCAGCTGCTTAATGATGTGACAGAAGAGGACCAGCTGGGTGTAGTGGAGGATTTCAAATACGTTGTTGGCTCCGTGGTGTCACTCCAGGAACCTCTATCCGCGAATTCTCTTTCTGCACTCCTCGGGGTTCCTCGATTTGATATTGACAAAATATTGCGCCAGCTTCATTCTGTGCTGGCTGTCCCTTCAGATCCAGATGCCCCGATAGAGGTGCTGCACAAATCATTCAGCGATTATTTGTTTTCCAAAGCAGATGGTGGGCAGAAACCACACCAGTTTTGGGTGGATTCTGGAGAATCTCACGAGAGAATCGCTAGCCACTGCATGAGAATTTTGAGCAGCCTAAGGCAAGACCTCTGCCGGCTGAGCTTGCCTGGACAAGCCTTCCCAGACATCACAAAAGAAGTGCTGGATCAGTATCTCCCACATCACGTACGATACGCTTGCCGTTATTGGATCTATCATATTAAATATGCAACCAAGACACCCCAAATCAAAGGACAAGTTAACAGTTTTTCCAAGAATCACCTTTCCGATTGGGTCGAAGCACTTATCCTCATTGTCAGAGCCAGAGCTTGTGGTGCTTGTGGTACTTGTTTCACGTGCCAGGCACTAAAGCTAGCAACATTGTGGCCAGAATTGGAGACGAAGCAAATAAGATGGGGGTCTGGTATAGACCTAAAATTGCTTCTATGGGACGTTAGGCGATTCGCCCAAGGAAGCATTGAAATACATAAGAGATACTTACATCGGGTCCTCGCCACCCCAGACCAGAACCTGACACAAAAACATAGCAAGTTTGAGCTTCACCAGATCTTTGGCAGACCTGCCCCTTGGGAAATCTGGCGTTGGAAAACGGATAAAGCTAATTTTGACCTCTTAAGCAGGTCATTAGTATATTTAAATACAATACCTGATGGTTTTCTGTTACATGACCTTTTTTTTTGCAATTGTTATATATGTTTACTATATACTTACTTGATTTTAATAATCTTACTAATATGTATACCTTTTCAGTCTAATGATTCTTATTTTTCTTTAGGTTTTTTTTTCTTTAATTTTTTTCTTTTCTTTTCTTTTCTTTATCTAAGTAATAATTCTGAGATTAGGCTAAATATGATTTAATCATATATATATATATAATTTATAAATATAATTAGTAGTCTATATTTAAATCTTCTATATTAGAAGTAAGTTAGTGATAATATCTTGCTGCGGATATTCTCTACCTATGCCATGTCTGAGTCCTGTAGGTCTAATCGGATTTATTGAATACAGCCAACATTACTAAGGAAATACAATGCAAAGCTAGCACAGAAGCCATAGTATTTTGTTGCCTCTGTATAGGCTATAATGCATTTCTATCATGGTGTTACGGCGGAAAGAGAAACCGAAGAAGGCTTCCGATAAAAGACGGCGACTAAACTTGCTTATCTCCTGTCCGTCCAAGCTAAGAAAATTCGTGATTCATGCTACCAGGTACAGATTGCCTGGCTGATCTTTGTTACTGCAATAAAAACGACGGACCAGATCCACAAAAGCTGGCTGCTGAACAGGTCAAGAGATTGTTGCGAGTTGGTGTCGGAATGTCGGTGCTTATATGTTGCGGCAGAAGAGATACCGAAACGAGTTAGACCAGGTTGTATACCTTTATCTTTTACTTTCCAATATCAAATGGACTGCCATAAATGCTAGATCCGTTGAAAAGACCCCCGCCATCAATAGATCAAAGCCAACTTCATGTTGCCAAAATTGCAATTTGTCATAAATGTAATTTAGTCAGGTACAGGTGGAGCGACTAATTATATGCCGCATACTGGCGTTGATACTGGATTACGAAGTCCACTTTCATGTACAATGTTAACTCTTGTTTGGGCACACCATTTGAGGTTATGACAGGTAGCCATGATAACACTTCACGACTGAACTGGGCTTCCATCATACCGGCTGCTAACAGCATGGGGGGAGATAGCGAATTTTCATGTATCGAGACGAGACCCGGTTGTTGGTGATTGATAACAAACAGTTATCAACATGGGATGACTATTCGGCGGTACTCGCTGATATGAGGTGACGCGCCAAGCATCAGGGGTATGTTTGAGCCGCACTAAAAGCGAAGCCGGGTGCGGCGGGAGTAGGAAAGTACCGAGTGATCGACTCTGCCCTGGGCACGCTGAGATGAATTTCCCGAGCAGTGCATAGAAAGCATGGTTTGGTATGTGACTACTCATGAATGCCCTCCGTCATCCACTTGGCGCCCAAACCCTTCACACTCTCCACTTTGGTGGAATCTGTGTCCCATTGGCGTCATATCCACGCTCAAGAGATGGCATCATCAAGGCACATATGGCCCGGCAGGACCTATGCAGAGTCCAGGCGCTGTCCCATCTCTCGTTGATGACATCTCTTGTTGATTACAGAACATCACCAGTTTCCTGTGCTCGGATTCCTCTTCTCCCTGTCTTCTCCGAAAACGGGTGGCCAGCAACAGGGACCCGGGACATCCGGGCTCAGAGGACCCGGAGTTGTCCCCACTTGAGACGGCCCGATGATGGACACGAAGTAGAAATTTCTCTGCATATTCACCGCAATATTCCCGGATCCGGTCACCTGTCATTCAAATTTCGGTCTGCGCCTCGCCAAACGCTCTCCTCCACTGCATTTGGTGATTCCGTTTCCACCTGACTTAGCACATGAGGTGGAAGGGCAGGCGGATTCGGTCCGGCCGAACGTCTGAAGATATGACGCTTGGTGTGACAATTGACGCAATGACGACAACAACGTGATCTTTGATACTAGTTGATGTGTGGAAAGCCAGCCGTGAAGTACATATATCAAAGCCCAACCCTCCTAATGTCGTATGTGGAGCCAGTTGCTGAATATCAACATCTTGATTACACATTATTGCACACTTTACTATCACACAATCGCCATTATGGCACCTCCGAGCATCCACGAAGAGCATGATGAGATTAAGCAGAGCTCGAAACCCGTGGCCGAGCAAAGGGTAACGTTGCTAGCATGCGCCCTGGGCGCTGTGGCAAGTATTGGTGGCTTCATCTTTGGTTATGTCAGGTACTGTAAAACCATGCCTCTTGATAAGAAGCTACTTTCCATATGGGAAGGGATGACTAGAACTGACACGCATCTATAGCGGAGAAATCTCTGGCTTCTTCCTCATGAGAGACTTCGGTGAACGATTTGGACAGATAAACGATGACGGCACGATCGTATTCAGTGCCGCCCGCCAAGGCACCATCACGAGTCTCCTCTGTATAGGCGCCTTGATTGGCGCCCTCGTCGCCGGCAAGATGGCAGATTCCATCGGACGACGCCTCACGATTTCTGCATCTGCCTTCTTCACCTGCCTGGGTACAATCATCGAGATTTCGTCACGGTCGAGTTGGGTCCAGCCGGCCATCGGTCGCCTCGTCACCGGCGTGAGCATCGGTGCATTGTCTGTCGTGGTACCTATGTATCAGTCCGAGAGCGTGCCGGCCAAGATCCGCGGTGTAGTCGTATCTACCTACCAGCTGCTTATCACTCTCGGAATATGGACTGCGGCCATGGTCAACTGGGGCACCGAGTCATCTGCATCATCGGCCTCTTGGAGGATCCCGAACGGCCTCTCCTTTGCCTGGGCTCTTGTTCTTGGCGGCGGTATCCTCTTCCTGCCCGAAAGCCCGCGTTACGCCTACTACCGCGGCCGGACTGTGGAGGCAAGAGAGGCCATTTCCCGACTCACAGGCATGGCGCCAGAGTCTGCAACGGTTGAGGAGGAGATAGCCGAGCTCGAGAAGCAAATCTCCGAGGAGAAGAACAGCACGGCAGACTTCCGCTGGACTGAGATTTTCACCGCCCCGCGCATGTTCTATCGCACGACCCTTGGTATCGTGCTCATGGCCGGTCAGCAGCTTACAGGATGCAACTTCTTCTTCTACTTCGGAACCACCCTGTTCAAGTCCACCGGCATTGAGAACAGCTACACTACACAAATTATTCTTGCATCCGTCAACGTATTTTGCACCATTATTGGGCTGTGGATCATCCAGCGTTTCGGCCGCAGGATCATCCTTCTGGTTGGAGCTGGCTGGATGATGGTCTGCTTCTTGTGAGTTCTTACCCCCGTTGTTTTCTCCGAATTGGTTGCTAACTTCCCTCACAGTATCTACGCCTTCGTTGGCCACTTTGCCATCGACTCCGAGAACCCGATGAACACGCCTACTGCCGGCACCGTCCTTGTAGCCTTCTCCTGCTTGGCTATTGCTGCCTTTGCCGTCAGCTGGGGACCGCTCGCCTGGGCTGTGAATGCCGAGCTCTTCCCTCTTCGATACCGCGGGGCCTGTATGGGTCTCGCCACTGCTGCCAATTGGTTTTGGAACTTGTATGTGCCCTCAATCCTATGATGCATATTGAAGAGACGCTAATGATGATGCAGTTTGATCTCTTTCTTGTAAGGATTGCCACAGCTTTGTGAAAACGATAACTCTCGAATACACCTGCTAACGTAGCTCCCTTCTAGTACTCGATTCATCACCGACGATATTGGCTACCTTTACGGCCTTGTCTTTGCTGGATGTTGCGCCGCCCTCATGGTCATCGTCTTCTTCTTCGTCATCGAATCCAAGGATCGAACATTGGAAGAGATTGACCTGATGTACATCAACAAGGTAAACCCAATCAAGTCGGCTCGCTGGACCAAGGCGGACATCAAATCAAACCTCAGGGAAGGCCGCGAAGAAGAAAGCTCAGCATGAGCTACGACCGATTTTGAGATAATGACCTCTTAGAATAACTGTATCATGAAACATTGTAGCATATTATAGCACGGGAGTTTGTATATTGGAAGGGTGGATTAACATGGTGGATGGGTTCAGATTCCATCTCACTCCTCAGCTATTGGTGATTTATTTATACAATTTCCTTAGTCTTATGGCTAGACTTTATAGCCGGCTCGTTCTATTATTGAGGGTAGGTCATTGAGGAGGGTGGGCGACTGACATAGGTGGCGACTTAGAGCTGACTGTACCCTAAAGTGCAGAAATGATTCGTTACCTGCATACATATCCAGAAAAGAATACTTATTACCCCTCACCAATCTTAATTCATAAATGATACTTTTGTCAATTAATAACTCTACTACGCCCCGAAGTTGGACTTCAAGCTCATAACTATCAAGTGTCATATCTATCTCGAAATGTCTCTGCAGCTCCAGTTTGAAGTCACCGCCGGCGCAATCATCTCCGTCCATGTTGTACGCGAGCTCCTCAAGGCATGCCAAGCGGATGACCTGCAACCTCTCACAATGAGCAGCCTGGAATCCTTCGGCCAATGGCTCGCTGTTGATCGCGATCGCTTATCCCAGGGGGAGGATGCTCTGGGTGAGAGCTCCGACAAAAGTCACTTGAAACGATTCGCAAACAAAGTGTTTCTGGGAACGCACAGCCAGGGCATCATTAGCCAAATGCGCAAGAACCTGCACCTTACAGCCTCCTTTCTTTTTGTCTGCACTTGTGTCACTTTAAATCAGCAGCAGACGGCGGAATTGGTCCACGAACTCATGAGACTTACTGGTGCAGTGGATCGCAATGGAACTTCAAGGAATGAGGTGTCGAAATTCGTCGAGAGGATTGCGGGATGCGGGAGCTTCCTACCAGGTGAATCACCGTCGGACGTCCATACAAAAATTGCTTCGTCTGCTGCATCAGCTGGACTGTGGAGAGAGACACCCGGTGCGTTCGATCTTGTGGACATGGTTCAGACCGCCCAGCTACTCTACGAAGTCTTTGGGGCTATGGCAGATCAAAATGTAAAACACGTCATTCTGAAAGGAGGTGCCGGGTGTGTGTGGTTAGCCTCGCTGTTGAGTTGGTTGCGGCCACGTGAAACAGTCATATTGGGGCCGGGGAAGAACCAAATCTACCCAGAAACGAGGGAAGCGAACGCCGACGACGCAGACCGACTATGTATAATCTTGGAGAGTGACCCAAGGCAGTCTTACGGCCGCTGGACTATTGAGAAGTGGACGTCAATGTCTGATGGGCCAATCTCTAAGCACACGTTGGAACTACTTCCAGATCCAACCAATCCAGTAGGGCCACAGGGTTTTCATTGCCCATTAGGGTCGGCGAGAAGTTGCATATCATGGCAAATTACAGACCCAGAAGCACGAGAAGCAGTCGGGATTCTCGCATCAGTGCTGGTGACATTAGCTGTGGAACGAGGGACGATAATTATTGACGGTCTGGGCAAGGTCGACTTCAATGATCTGATCTCTCATTGGTTCCTAAAACAATACACAGTAATTATGTCAAGTTTTGGTTGGACTGGCTTAGACGAACAACATAGCGGACGTGTGCTAGAATTTCTCCAAAGCAAGCTTAGGGATCAACGAGTCAGTCGCGGCGAACCCCCACTCGCGGACTTCCTATTTGAGAGCCTTGAGGGCTACAGCACATCGTTCTCCAAGATAAAGACGATTGGAAATGGTGAAGAGACTGGAGGCTGGAGCCTGAATGTTATCAGTCTTGCCATCCATCTTGCCTCAGAGGCTCTGACTTTTAGTCTCTGCGAGGGAGAGCCACCCAACCCTCAGTATCATTCACAAGACCATTTTACTTCGCATGCTATCTTATATGCGATGATTTTCAGCGATGATTATTCCTTGGACTATGCAATTTTGAAGAGGTTTTCTCTCTCTTCCATTTTGGGTGTACCGCCTAGCAAGGTTGACCCAGCCGATTTGGCAGTATCCCGTCAAGGATACGTTGCCTACACGCCCTTGATAGATGGTAAAGGAGAGTTCACAATGTCTCGACGGGCCGCGGCATGTTTCTGTGTTTCCCCAGGGCTCTTGAGAGTCAAAGATACCCCAGATGTCTTCCGTCGTCTAGCAGAAGGAGGCATTTACCGATCACCTAGTAAGAAATCGCAAGGCACGAGTCGAATCTCCTTGATTGGGTCAGACGGCCGCGTACAGCGCCTTGATGAGACGATGGCTTTTGATGACATGGACTCAACTGTTAAACATCTTATTAGTACATCAGACGACACAATCTACCTAGCTTCTGAAATTATCAGCACCAGAACCACCCAACCTGGAGATTTGCCACCTGGTGCAGGCTACGTCCTTGCAAAAATTGGCACGGTCAAGAGCAGATATTCTGTCTCCTGGAAACAATCTTTCACGACAATCATGGGGGCAGTCCATCTAGACAAGGATACCTCGCGGCCCGCACAATTGGAAAAGATTGTTGAAGAATGGATAACGAGCGGAAAATTCGATAAATTCAAGATTCACTGGCGACAAGTTGGCGATGAGTTAGAGATTGATGAAGCATATATTACGAGAACCGCTGGGAATGCGCTGCTCCGGTTCTTTGAGGCTGGGCAACTTCCATATTTGCCACGCGGAGACAGTGTAGTTTTCATTAGGCAGGGCTCTGTTTCCTTGATGCATTGCATGAAAGTAGCCATGGAGGCATGTGAAAAGGGTTCCTATAAGCACTGGGCAATTGTTGCATAATTGTTGCATAATATATCTAATGTATCTGAGTAAGCACTTTAATAACTTATCTCTAGGTCTATATTGTTGTGATTTGACTTATTACTATAAAGGTTCATCATCCCTTTAAGCTAGCTAAAAAAAACAAAACAAAAAAAAAACACGCTATTTTGCTAGAGCGAAGGTTTATTGAAGCTTAGTTGAAGCTTAGATGATCTTGCCCCAAAGCGGGTGTTCAGGTTGTCAGGGTCTCTCAGCTCTTCAGCTGCCACGAGGTCTGGCCATTATTGGCTGGTGGCTTCCTCCTGCTACAGGGGCTTGGGGAGGCCGTTCAGCGACCGTTTAGGGCTTCAGGGACCGACGGAGACGCTATTTGATACGATCGCGTTTGAGGGGCGGCTGAAACCACGAGATTGGATTGAACCGTCTCGTCTCGCCTATCCCCAATCCACCGCCCTTCTAGCCGAGACAGCGCTTCTGCCCTTTCCGACTTCCTCACGCCCGCCTAGCGCCTCGTTGAATCGCGACAACCCGAACCCTGAGCCCAGCCTCGCCTCCGAAAGCTTCATCATGCCCGCCACCACAAGCAACACCGCCGCCAGCGCGCCCCAGAAGCAGGCCCCAATGGAGATGGGCACCCGCGACGGCATCGTCGTCGCCCAGCCCGTGAGTAGCTATTTGCCTTATCTCCGACCAGACCTGCACTTCCTAACGCCCAGACAGACCGCCGAGCCTCTCCCCAGCGCCGACCAGCAGCAACTGGCCCTTCGCGGAGGTGAGCTGAATTGCGGCTTCTCCTGCTGTGGCGGATCCTGCCGTTTCCACAAGAGCTGCTGCTAGGCGCGGACGACCGACGACATTGGGACAGACGAAACACGATACGAGACGAACCACCGAACCACTATTTTCTCTTCTTTCTACCGAACAAATTTCTTTCCTGGGCACATTTCCTGCCTACGAGTCCTACGAGCGAGCGAGTAATATGCGGTGGTTGCAGGAGTGGACGATTCGAGCTGCGGAATGATGGCAGTCTTTTGGAGCAAACGGCATGGCATGTTGGCGACTATGTTTGCCATGCTGGTTCTGACAGGGGGCTTCATTGCTTTGGACAAGATATATACCTTACGAATACATAAATCAACGATCCCTGAGCTTCCCACCCTCGTGCGCGGTGACGGCTCCAATATTCTCGAAGCATTAGGTATACTCTCTCTGTGGGCTATATATTATCGGCTGCTGCTGGTAGAATCTAGCCTCTGGTTTGCTAGCCACAGGAGAGTGCATCTCCTGGCCGCTCCCCAGAAGTACCGGCTGCTGTCCGTAGAATACGCCCTCCGATATGGTAGAGTGCGATACGGTAGATACCGGGGTGTGCATCTCCTGGCCACCCCCCAAGAGCCCGGCGTTCTCGCTAGGAGGAGGCGAAGGCTGGTTTTCTTCATTGGCCCCATCCGACCCTGGCGGATTGAAGAAGCAGCCGAACAGACTGGAAGAACCGCGATGATTAGAGGATGTCAGGGCATGTGAGGAGCGATGGATAATGGGGGCTGGGACGTACAGAAAGGAGCCGAGCAGGACGCCTCCTAGGATTGCTGACCCTACGGCGGCTTTCATTCTCTCCTGGGCTCCCAAGTCTATTGAGCAAGTCTATCAGTATCGTCTCTGGCAGAGGCACCAAGGGAGTGTAGGTACCGCTTTCGAGACCCAGCCCAGGCGTGTTGTCATTGCCAGATGACGTTGGCTGAGGAGCTCCCGTTCCGTCACTGGTGCGAGTCGAACGGGCTGTGCTGGGATTGCCTGAAGTTGCACTGGTTGGGGGCCGTGTGCCAGTAGATGTGTCCATCGAGACGGGGATGGTAGTTCTGGACTCGGCGCAGCTGTAGTAGACATACGACTGCGTAGACCAGGTGTAAGTGATACACGCGCTCTTGGAGCCGGTGCTGTGTCGAGACCAACCATATGGTTAGTATTCGCTTTGCTGGATCTTATAGAGAAAGACATACCAGATCCTGGCGAGCTCGTCATTAGTTGACGTGTTTTCCAGGCATGTCGTGTAGATTTGACAGCCATTACTGCCGCAGCATCCGGCGTGCCCATTCCCGCTCCATGACATTCGAATGAAGCCGCAAGTATCTTGACATGTCAAGGGCCGCGAGACGTTGCCTGGTGCCAGAGTAGTGTTAGTGACATCCTTTGAATTGTATTATTAAGGTCGCAGAATGTCTGTATCTTGCCTTGAATGTATCCACAAGTATTTGCTCCGGCACGTAGCTCAAGCGCCGGTGCGTCTGTGGTTGCGAGGCTCGGCAGGGTGGTGATGGTGCCTTCGACGGGGACTGTCGTGGAGGCAGACAGCTCAGAATGCCCTGTCGCCAGTTGCCAGAGGCATAAGAGGAAGGCAGCAAATAGTAGTTTTATGCTTCCCATCTTGTCAGTCGTGGGGAGCGGTGTCTGGAGATGAGTGGCATCAATCCAGCAGAGTAGATGGGCCGTCTCTCATATCTGCCCACCTCTCGAGAAGTTCTTGTTTCTCCACCCTCGTCCGATAGCCCTGAGACAGCCCCCGATAGAGTTGGTGTGGAGAAAGCGGCTGGACGATGATCTGGGCTTGTTGGAGTCTAGGCGAGCCGCCATCTGGGCCGTTGAATGGACGCCACTCCAATAGACACATGCAGGTCAGCCGCAATGGGCCACCCATCCTTGTTCGAGGCCTTGCGAGGCGTCTTTATTTGCTTGGCTCTTGGCCTTTTCTTTTTCATGGTTGATTTATTCTTCGCCTTGCCCGTTTACTGTAGTTTGCTGCCTCCCTCTCTCCCTCCATCATGGTCGCCTTCATATCACATCTTCGGATGAGCACACACAGCAATGGCAGACTGCTATAAGCTCACCGCAGTGGACGACTTCACCAAGTATGTCGAGACCTTGTCGGACGAGACGGGATATGAGGACAGCAGACTCCAGGCATGCAAGCCTGTGATCTGCCAGGCCATCTACGGCATCGGCAACCCGGACATCTCGGGCATTGGCGTAACCAAACCTCACCACCACTATCAAGACGAGATGTCGCTAATAAGTAAACACAGGTCGCCATCGGCTACATCTTAGGAATGGCCCTCGGCTTCACCCTCGCCATCCTCCTCCTCCTCCAAACCCGCCTCGACCCCCCGCTCCGATCCATCCCCTCGCAGGTCCTCCTCACCGGCCTCCGCAGCTTCTTCAACGCCGCCGCCTTCTTCTCCATCGCCGTCCAGATCGCCACCATCTCCCTCCTCGTCCAGAAGGACTTCGGCATCGCAACCTCCGACTTCGGCGCCATCGAGGCCCAGATCGCCCAGGCCGTCTCCGTCGTCTCCTTGCTGCCCCTGCTCTACCCGGCCCTCCTCTTGAGTAGCATCGACTCCTCCCGGTCCAACCCCCGCCTCTTCCTGCTCAACCTCGCCGCCGCCCTCTCCTTCTACCCTTTCCTCTCCCGCAACCTGCACGCGTTCGGACCGGACGACTCCCGCCCCATTGGCGACGGCTCGGGCAGCGACGTGTCGACGGCCGACTGGGGCAAGGTGGAGAGGCTGTGCTTCGCCGACGGGCTCAACGCCCTGCGCGACGACACACTATACGCCGCCATCCCGCCCCTCGAGCTCGCCGCCTCGCTCGTCGTGTACCTCGCTACCCTCTGGCAGATGGGCGGGCTCGTCGGCGCGCACTACTCCCCCATCAAGGACCAGAAGCGGCACGCCGTCGTGGTGGGAGCCGGCCGCGTCGTCCTCTGGCGCAGGAGGGTGGGCGAGTGGCTCCGCGGGCACCGGCTCTGGGCCGCCCTGCTCATGCTCGTCCCGCTGGGGCTCGCGGCCCCTCTGCTCTGGGTCATCTTCCACCTGCGGGGCCTGCAGGAGGAGCTGGCGAGGAACGTGGAGGAGGACTACGGGGGGAACAACTGGGGGTTCGGGCAGATTGTGGCCGTGGTCCTGTACCTCCCCGTGGCGGTTGATATGTTCTACCGGGGGAGGTTTGGATACCAGGTCTGAAGTCTGATGGGAGGTAAACCTGCTTGTTATTTTTCAGCGTTATGGATGATAAATGTTTGCGAAGAGGATTAATTATTAATTAGACTTGTTTTGCTTGTTTGTTACATGAGTGTAATCATCGCTAACCGGCTTATGCATCCTTTTCCCGTCAAATCCAGTCCTATTACCATGATACAGCTTTTATTCCACCTTACAGAGCAACGAGAGCGAAGACGCCAGCAGCGACGGCGGCGAAAATGCTGCCAGAGGTCTTGACACCGGCGCTGCCAGGGACAGTGGAAGACGAAGCGGTAGCAGAGGCAGAGGTCTGGCTGCCGGTCTGGCTAGCTCCAGAGGCAGAGCTAGCGGGAGTAGCCGCAGAAGTGTCGGAGGCAGTGCGAGAGGAGGAGGTTCTCGAGGCGCTGCCGCTGGTGGTGCGAGCGCTGCTGGCGGCGGCGGTCGTGGAGCAGACGGGGAGGTCGGTCTCGGTGAGGCTGCCGCCGAGGAGGCTGACGAGGTCGCTGCACTCCTCGAGGACGGAGGAGACCTGGCTCGAGTGCGACTCGTACCAGGTCTTGATGTCGGAGGCGTACTCCTGCAGGTCCGAGGACAGGCTGGCGGCGAGGGTCACCTCGCAGGGGCTGGCCAGGGCGCTCTGGAGCTCGCCGTCGAGGGCGGCGGTCATGAGGGACGGGGGAGGGGTTGGGAGCGCGGTGTAGAGATCGATGGCGGCGGAGCTGCAGCCGGAGGCGATGGAGACTGAGTCAAGGTCGTCGGCCTGGCGGACTTCGAGGTCGCGCTTGAGCTTGGGCAGAGCCAAGGGGTGGGTGGCCGAGACGGTGGCCACGGCGGCGGCGAGGACGAGGAGACGGGACTGCATCTTGGAGAGCCTTGTGATGATGATGTCTGGGGTTGAGGGGGAGAGAGTGGATGGACGAGATCAGTGTAGGTGTGACACGTTACACATGGAGAATGGAATCACCTTGCTTTATATGAAATAACAGAAGACTGCTTACCATATCTGTCCATCGAGATCTCTCACTCGCTCGCTACCGAATCCCGGGCATGAATCCACCTGCTGGCATTGCATTGGGCTGCCTGATAGAGTCTGGGCTGACGTCTGACAACCCTGAGCCAAGGAACAGGAACAGGTGAAAACTGCAAGGGCCCATCGTATGAGTCCACCCCTAACCGGCCTCAGTTAGCCCACCGGCAGCAGCTAACCGTCGTACCTTGCAGATTCACGCATTTCGGTGCAGAAGAGCATGAAATCGTGATGATGGGGCGTGAATCTGCGAGTGCCATGCATGCTCTCCATCCTCTGTTCTCGATGAAAGGAGACCCCATGCTACTAATGTCGCTGGATTATGCTCTCGACTATTGAATACAACCCGTCCTGTGGCTCAACGCCACTCGTTGGGAGGCGAGTCAGTTTCGCCTGTCGTAAAATCCACCGGTGGCCTTGGCTTGGATCTGTCATGCACTTGCGGGGCCTAATCAATCGGCCAAATGTCACCCCAGTCATTTTCTACTCCTTCTCATTCTGCTCTTCGGTTCATCCAGCCTTCTAGACGGGCCTTTCACATGGTATATGCAAAAAGGGGGGACTAGTGCTGACGGCAACCATCGGCTCCCAGCGAATTCGTCGGCATCTTCCGACCGTGAATGGAGCCACCTTAGCCCCAAGAAGCAGTAGATCATCAAAAAGTATTTCTGTGATTCAATACTATGTATTTCTCATGGCTGCGTTCACGCTCATACGAATCGGTATTGTAGCTGGATAGCTGGATAAGTGTTCCCCTGCGAGGCTGTCATCACTCGTTGCCGCAGTCCCGGCAGTATTGGTCAAAGGAGATTTGACGCAAAGCCGGTAATTATTAAATTTGCCAATCTAGGTCGCCTTTCCAGCCGCAATTCTTTAGACGGGTAGGGATGGTTTCTCTGATATTCAAATGAGTCACTGACATAATTCTACTTGTATATTTAGATCGAGCTTTGTGTCGTATCATAGCTCTTGTTCTATCTTGGCTTTAGCCTAGAATAACTGGCGCGTTACCTGACGAAGAGAGAGGCGCCGTATTCCAGGTGTATGTAAGGACCTGACGACATTAAGGCTGTCAAGAATATCATTTCCAATTAACAATAGTGAATCCGTCTTACAGAAACACAGTATGGCTATTTCAAACATGAAAGAGCAGAAACGCGGTTCCCGATCAAACCAAAGGGCTACCCGTTAAACCTACTCCTCCCTACTCTGCGATGACACTTCCCGGTACCAGTTCTCCTTGGGGTCCCCGAGACATTCACCCACAGTCAACGTCCTGAACCCTTTCCTCTTAATCGTCTCCAGCATATGCCTCACCAGAGTGTACACCCCATGGTACACGGTATCATGCTCAATAACCAACAGACTGCTCGTCGCCGCATCAAGAGGCTCAACCCGCCCGTCCCATATCCCAATCGACTTCTTAATCTCCTCCGGCCCGTCATTCAGATACCCCGCCGTGTTGAGATCAAAGTACGCGACGTGGTACCCCAGCTCCGCCAGCCACGCATCCGTCGTCGCGTCGCTCATCGAGTGCGGCGGCCGCATGTACGTCGGGAAGTAGCCCAGCAGGTCCGCCAGCGCGACCTCGTTGAAGAGGATCTGGTCGCGGAACTGCGCGGAAGTGATCTGTGTCAGCTTGTGGTGCGCCCACGTGTGGCTCGCGATCTGGTGGCCGTCGTCGGCCATGCGGCGGATTAGCACCGGCCAGGGCGTCGAGGGGTCGTTGATTGCGCCCTTGCCGGCGTTGCGGCCGACGACGAAGAATGTGGCCTTGGCGTCGTATTCCTGCGTAGCCTCTCAGTCTTTTGTTCTACTATGTGTTGGGTGAAGGGGGGGAAGGTTACTGCAAGTAGATCTAGAAGATCCTCCGTGTAGTTCCACGGGCCGTCGTCAAAAGTCAAGGCGATACCTCCCTTTACCGTACAGTCGTATATGGCCTTGCCGTACGGGACGGAGCCAATCTTGGGGCGAGGAGCGGAAGAGGTGTCAGGTCCTTCTGGGCGGATGTTGGCGTCACACGACGGGCCGTAGTCGATCTGGCAAGTGGGAGATCTGCAGAACTGAGAGCCTGTACCGCACCATCTGAAACGATACTCATCAGACTTGATTCTTACAAAGCCTTTGGAGATTAATGAGCAAAGGATGTCTACGTCTTACCCTCCACTAGAGCAGCACTGGCCTTGGGGACAGGACCGTGCAACCTCGGGACCGCATCTCCGATCTTGTCTAGCTTGTAGCGCAGGTAGGGCGGGGGATTCGGCCAGATCCGCAGCTGGAAGGGTGACCTGTAGTGTCTGAGCGATCAGAGTCAAGAAGGTTACAAAAAGAAGCCCCCTCATTTTTGCTTGGGACGAGGTAATGTTGGTGGATGAGAACTTGACAGTAGGTAATGGATACAGGTAAGGGTGTGGCGCCTCTTATAGATGCGTCCTGGTGTCTGACATAGTTCATATTGGTGTTGACTTGCATTGATATTCTCGGGTCTTTCCCAATTGAAGATGAATAAAGTCCGATATTGCAGTTGTTCTTCATGGTACAACCTCAATGAGCCGATGTGCCATCCCCAATTACATGTGCCTACCCTACATCCCGAACTGCAATGCCGGAACGACTCACGATATGGGGCAGCAACGCAAAATGATACACGATCCCAGCTTGTTGCACCATCTATCCCGAATGCGATGCTTATGGACATGAATGCCCCGATCCCTAGAGAAGACAGCGCGAGCGTGGTAAAGGCGATGCGCATTGGAACGGTTCGTTGGCAGGATATACGAGATGTCCTGCTCCCGCAAAGAATTCCCACGTCCTCTCTACAGTCTGCACCATAGCTGCCACTCGGCATAAACAATGCCCGTTTTCGTGCAGATCTTTCGTATGCTCTATGAACAAGGTTGCACAATGCATCAATAATCGGAAGGTTGTCCCAACTCGGGATTGAGAGGGGAAGAGAACAAATGCGCCGTTTTTTCATGCGGAAAATCTTCCCGGGAGCTGCGCCGCGCAGAATCAACGTAGATCTCCCTCGTTTTGTACGGTAACGTTGGGGTGGTCGGGGTATTTGCGGCAGATACGAAAGGTCCAATGCATTAATTAATATGCGACGCGGGAAGTAATCTGCGCCGCTTCCCACCGGTAGTGGCCGAGATTTTTGGACAGTCATCTGCAGGCAACTCAACTGCGCCAAGCTCGATCATAGATCAATATGCCGAGCATCATCTTGGCATATGCTGACCTCATGCCAGGCATGTCGCCAATTGCGTTCACATCCAACAAAAAGTAACACATGCTCGTCAATGAGCGAGAATGAACAGTAAACGAGGGTATATGATTCCAAGCTATGCTATGCTATACATGGTATATGATATAAGCTGCACGATATCCGGCTGATGCAATCCGAGGCCAAA
This sequence comes from Clonostachys rosea, assembly GCA_026958235.1. Classification (NCBI taxonomy): domain Eukaryota; kingdom Fungi; phylum Ascomycota; class Sordariomycetes; order Hypocreales; family Bionectriaceae; genus Clonostachys; species Clonostachys rosea. Next base: position 1,017,612 of record CP110206.1, read on the forward strand.
CAGGGCTACATGCCCTACAAAGAGGTAAAAAAAATCCAGAGTCTCAGACTCCATGAGAAATATTATATACGATACGAGTAGCTGGCTACTGTGTAGGGTATAGAGACTAGAATTTTGATTTATTATATACTTATTTTTTCCATTTAGGCCTTGGTCTCGCTGACGGGAACCTCAGCGTCGGTCTCGGAGTCCGAGTCCTTGGCGAGGGTCTGGGCATCAGTGAGGACAGGGTTCCTCAGGGCAAAGGCGAAGCCGATGAGCAGCGTGCAAAGGGCGATACCAGTGATGCAGAGCAGACGCTGGGTCTGGCCGAAGGCGTGGACCATGCCCTGGCGCTCGGGGGTGTCCATGGCGTACAGGGGGGCGATGCCGGCGGGATAGCCGTAGACTTCTACTGCGAGGGTCTGGTTGGTGAGCTGCTCGGAGAGGTAGCCGGGGAGGACCTGGGTGTAGATGGCGCCGGAGACGGCGTTGCCCAGGGCGGAACCGATGTTGTAGGTGGCTAGATAGATACCGGTCATGACGGCCAAGTTCTCGTGCTTGAGCTGGACCTGGAGCGAAGCCTGGGCGGGGTAAGGGAACATGCCACCGGCGACACCGAGGAGGACTTCGGCGGCGATGACACCGACCTTGGCGTTGCTGCCCTCGGTGTGGCTACGGAAATGGATGAGGAGGCCGAAGGCGACCATGAAGAGGGCGGTACCGGCGAGGATAACATATTTGAGGCGGCGGATCTTGAACACAACGAGACCCATGATGGGACCGACGATGACACTGCAGAAGGAGTAGAGACTGCTGACGCGGGTGGCCATGTTGATGTCGAAGTCAAAGGCAACAATGAGCATGTTGTAGAGGTAGTCTCCCTGCATGTACCAGACAAAGTTGAGCATGAGAGCTATTCCGAGGGCGGCCCACACACCACGGTCCTTCATGAGGCGGAATGGGACAAGGGGATGGGGCGCCCTTAGCTCCCAAATGATGAAGACGGGGATGCAGCAGAAACCAATGACCAGGGGAGCGATGACGCTGGCCGACTTCCAGCCATTGCTGGCAGCGAGGGTGAAGGGGACGAGGATGAGGTCGAAGACGGCAATGACGAGAATAATGCCGGGGACGTCGAGCAGCCAAAACAGCTGGACGAGGAAGTTGCCCATGCCTAGGCGCTGGAAGGCGGACTTGTAGTCGGGGAGGAGACCCATCTTCTTGGCGCGGCGGGAGACGAGCCAGAGGGTGACGATGAGAGGAAGGCAGCACACGGGGTAGATGATGCACCACATGGCATATCCCCAGTGGACGGTGGTGCCGGCCAGGACTGAGGTGGCAATGTAACCACTGGCCCAGGTGTTGATGATGAAGGGCAAGGCGGGGATGTAGGAGAAGAAGAGACGGGCACGGGTCGAGGTGATATCGGCGACCAGGATCTCGACCAAGAGGGTGATCATGGTGTATCCGATCTGGTAGATGGCCGTGCCGGCCGCGAAGGTGGCCACGTTGGCCGAAGTGGCGAGGACGATGGTGCCAACAATGTAGAAGACGATGCTGGCGAGGATGAGCTCAACACGGCCGAAGACATCAGCAACCTTTCCGGCAGTGGGCTGAGTGGCAGCACCGATGACGGCTCGGATGACGTTGACGGACGAGATCAGAGCCTGGGAGCCGGATTCACCGAATTCACCGGTGGCGTAGTTCTGGTAGGTGTAGCGGAGGGTGCCATCGAGACCATAGCAGTAGGCGATGAGGAAGATACCGCAGAAGATGAAGATGCGGTCGGCGAGGGTCAGAACGGAGGAGATGGCCTTGATGCGGCTGACACCAGGCGACTCGAGGCTCTTGAGGCTCTGCATGGTGTGGGCAGCACTTTGCTCAGCGGCCGGGTGCTTCTCATCGTAGGTTGGCGAGACGGGCTCAGGGGCGCCGCCGGTGACTTCGGTCGTGCCCATGGTTGGCGGCTGTGTCTTGAAGTTTGAAGCTTAAGACAGAATTAAGATAAGATGGTGGTGGGGAGGGGTATTTCAATTAATGTCAAGGGGGAGTAAAGGAAAGACAGGTCGGTTTGGTTGTATTAAGCAGGAGGATGCGACGATCCCGCCTATTATTATACCGGAGAGCGGATGGGGGAGAGAAAGAAGCCAGAAACCCAAGATGACGGGGAAAACGCAACTCTAAATGGGCAATCGAAGCTCTGCGATTCTGGGCCGCCCATCAAGACCCATGGAAAGCTCCATCCGCGTTGGTCAAGTACTGGGTACGCGAAGCCGCAGGGTCTGAGACATGGATGGGGATGCTACATCCGGCCTTCTCGTCCCTGCACCCACACTCATTACGGACCGTACCCTTTTCGTACCTAGTTACCTCTGTGTCTGACGGACCTGTCGAGCAAGCAAGGGTAAAAAAAAAGTTTGCCCTTCCTTTGCTGGGGAGGGGCGATTGATTAGATCAGAAATCAGCAGACCATCCACCCAATGGCCTGCCTGACTCCATGGATGATGCATGGAACATGTGGCGTCAAACTAAGGAAAATTCTGTTTTATCAGATCCATCCTGTGTCCTAGTGGCGGGTCGTGAGTCCCAAAAGGGAGGCCTCTAGCCTTCTTGACATGCTGGCGTGGTGATCAGCCCATGCAGTGTGTGCGAGTCTGACTGGCGGCGAGGCCGAACTGCCAATTCAGCAGTTAGGTGTGCAGGCGAGCCTCCGCTTAGTTACCATCGAGAGTCCGAGACTCTGGACACTGCATTCCTCCGCCAGCTTGTAGCCTTACTGCCCACACTCTGGCTCTTCCAGTGGGAAGCTGTGCGTAATGCGGCTGCGGTTGGTGTCCTCTCGTGTTTCAGAGCCAGATCCGGAAGCTGACTTCCCCATCGAGGTGACGAGATGAAGAAGGGATTTAATTACATCACGCTTTCCACTGTCAACAGAATGGGAAGGAAAATCTACACCCAGCTTGGGAAGTGGACGTCCTAACCATCGCCTCATTTGGGTTCACGAGGTCGGCGTGCTCTTGAGAGGATCGGTTTGAGCCGGGTAACGTAGTGCGACGGCCATCACCAACGCTCAATTCTTGCGCGCGCCATCGGTGCCACCACGATGGGGAGGATTTGACTATTGCTTTGAAGACGCGTCATGTGGAACTTGGCGATATGAAACAGGATTCGCTAGTTAATTTATGGCTCTGATTAACTGCGGCGGTTATAGCAGAAAAAAAGACTATGGATCCGTTGCTGCTGAAAGCTCCCCGGACATTTGGGATCGGAGGATCCTTCATGGTGGCAGTAGCGTGCTGCAGGTCAAAGCAGCCCCATTCTTAGGATGGCAATAATTACGTACCGAGTAAATACCGGAACGCTGATGTTAATTATAGGGCGAGAGGCGTGTGGCGAGCCCTGAATATGGAACAGCGCAATTTGCAGCATATGGCAGCTGCTCGCCGAAGACGGAGCACAGCAGACTGATGGGAGACATCATCGGCAGGCGACGATTCTTGCATCCAGGGACCCAGGGATCGACTATCATCCCAGTCCAGTTCAATCTACGAAGACGGTTTGCCGTTTTGGGAGGCGAGGTGAGACATTGATGTTGGTCGCGTGTGCCGGGAAGCATCTGCGTATCCAACAGAACAGTTAGCAAGTTCCCAGCTTGAGCGGCGGACGAGTGATTTTCTCTCGCTCTTCCTCTTCTCTCGCTCACCTTTCATCTCCTCCTCAGTCGCAGTGTCTGGGCAGAATTTTCCCTACTAAGAGGACCAAGAGGAGTGAATTGCGGATCAAACGGCTCGCTAGTCGCCCATCCTTGGCTAATCAATCAACCAAATCAATCAGACTAGCTCCCATCTTGGCTGACGGGCCGTTTGCGGACTTTTCTCAGCCACTCAGGTCATTTGTCGTCCCTCTCTCTAGCCATGAATCAGCCGAGGTGGCTCTGGCGGCCGATGCTTCGTCGGTGCAACTACACGTACTGGGAGATAAGCCCATGGGAAAATCTTTGGCAGGCGGTTGATCGGAGTCACGCCGACAAACCTACTGTTGAATAGTCTGTGTGGACCGAGGCTGATCGCGCGTGTCCGTCGAGCGGCCATTCATTCCTCTTTGACCTAGCGTTCGTCTTGTTGATCTATCGGCACAAAAGACAAGGCCTTATTAGGTATTAGAGTTTTAAAGAATGACTGGCTGATGGCAAAGCACCGGGAGGGTGGGTTGGGTTGCACTCGCCAATGGCCCTCCCGCTGTGTGTCCCTTGCCCCCTGTTCCTCGCTCACGTCTGACTCTTCCTGGAAGGTGCATGAGACGGCAGATTGCTGGCGCTGAAGCTGTTGTTTTCATTCAAATCACCCAGGCCCAGCCGCTTGACAGCCAATTGGTTGCGACTCGGTTGGATCGGCCGGGTCGGATCGGTTCGCGGACAAACTGAGTGATTGCTGCAACCCTTCATCGATCGCGCCTTGGGCAGGATCGAGTACCTAGCAATCCGATCAACGATATTGCGACACATGGCGAGCGTATGAAGCAATTCGGCGGTACACATTGCGCCTAACGCAAGCATCACTGGGTGGTTTGCGCAGCGTGGATGCCATTTGACGTGATACGGCACTCGGTCGAGAATGGCCCGAGTAGTCGCGTACCGACAAGAGTCTCGGCAGCCGGGAGACTGGTTTGATGTAGCTCGAGACTGATCAATCGTTTGACCTCGCGTCCAGTGTGAATGATAGCCCCGTAGCCTCACATTCTAGAAACCTTCCAGCCCCCAGCTTCGCCCCAAAACGCGAGCACAAGGTCTCTCGGATCGCGGATCAAACCACGCGTCACGAACCCACGATGACGCTGCAAGGAGATTCATAAGCGAATGCGTCACTCCTGTTGGCCGGCAGCTTGTCCACGGTGTTCTGTCCGTCCCACCGCTTCATTTAAAGACCGCCAAAGACCGACAAGTCCGCGAGCGGGAAGACAATCCACTGCTCCTGCCTGCAGCTTGGAGGTTTGCTCTTTCCAGCCGAGCGAACCAGCGGCCGCCTGGAGTCGATCACGTAATCACGCAGCTCCATTACAATTTACCCCTCATCGCGTCTCGACATTTGGCGGGGCAGCTGCAGCTTCAAGCAATGACGTGCTGTCCAGCACCTCTTTGGTTTGGGTTCGTGTGTGGCATAGCAGCACATCATGTCTAGGGCAATGCGAAAATCTCGATGGCACTGATAAAAACCCCTCGTCCCTCCTCCGACTCCTTGCTCTCTCCTTTCCTCCCATCTTCTCCCCAAACTCTCAGCATCATCCACCGCAATGTCTCTCGGCAAAACCAGCACCCTCAGCTCCGGCCACACCATCCCAACTCTTGGGTTTGGCACCTGGCAGTCTGCCCCAGGTGAGGTCGGCAATGCTGTCTACGAGGCTCTCAAGGCCGGGTACCGCCACCTTGATCTCGCCAAGATCTACCAGAACCAGCGCGAAGTCGCCCAGGGCATCAAGAAGGCCTTTGCCGAAGTCCCTGGCCTGAAGCGGGAGGATATCTTCATCACCTCCAAGCTTTGGAACAACAGCCACAAGCCTGAGCTCGTCGAGGCTGCCCTCGACGACACTCTGGCCGAGCTCGAGCTCGACTACCTCGACGTATGACCCTCGATCCGAAGCCCCCGTCCTGGCAGAACACCAGTCTATGATCCCCGACCGAGAAATAATGTCTAACGCAACCTTTCTATAGCTCTACCTGATCCATTGGCCCGTCGCATTCAAGTCTGGCCCCGAGCTGAACCCTCGTGTCGCTGGCAAGGACAAGGAAGCCGAGATCGACGACAACGTTGGCCTGGTCCGAACCTGGAAGGGTATGTTTGCCCCCAATATATTTGCTTATCTACGCACATACTTACAAAACGACAGCTGTGACCCAACTTCCCAAGTCCAAGGCCCGATCCGTCGGAGTTTCCAACTTCACAATTGAGCAGGTACGTTCACTCATGCCACCTCCACCTGATTGCGCACTCAGCTCTAACGCTCCCCTGCCAGCTCGATGCCATCATTGCCGACTCCGGTGTTGTTCCCGCCGTCCACCAGATCGAGCGACACCCCCGCTTCCAGCAGGAAGAACACGTCGAGTACGGCAAGAAGAAGAACATCCACATCACTGCCTACTCGGCCTTTGGAAATAACGGCGTTGGCGAGCCCCTGCTCATCACCCACCCCGACATCGTCGCCACGGCCGAGCGCCTCTCCAAGAAGCTTGGCAAGACCGTCACTGGCGCCCAAGTCATTCTCGCCTGGGCCCAGATCGGTGGAAACAGCGTCATCCCCAAGTCCGTCACCGCCTCGCGCATCCAGTCCAACTTCCAGGAGATTGAGCTCGATGACGAGGCCATCGCGGCTGTGAAGAAGGTTGGCGAGGACAAGAGACGCTTCAACATCCCATACACATGTAAGTTTTGTTCTTTCCCTGCCCGGCAATGGTCGAGTAGCTGACAGGTGGATGCAGACACCAACCCCCATTGGGACATCAACATTTACGGTGAGGAGGTCGAGAAGCCCGCCACCCACAAGCCCGTCATTCGTGTATAAGGCGATCTATGCTGGAAAAACGATCTGGGGGACAGAGAAAAAAAAAGGAACACAAGATGGAAGGTATGGCCTGGAGTCTGCTGAAGTAAATGGAGGAGGCCATTCCGATAATGGGATGGACTATAGACAGGGTCAATAATCTTAATATCCTTCCTCCAACTCCCTCTTCCTTATCCAGTGTGACAAACTTCCCCTCGACTTGAGGTTCCCGTATCTATAGAGCTTTGCCGGTTCCTTGCCCACCACTTGACCTCATTCTATGCTTGCCTACTTCTTTCTTCTAGCGAAGAGGCTACATGAAGCCGCATGAGTGCCAGAGGACCCCACCAACCATCGGCTCTAACATCCCGAACACAGGCTACGCCATAGTTTGGAATTACATCATATTTATGCGACCGTGTTGACGATGAGATGTTTTGACACTACAGAAATGGAATCCAGTTGCAAATATTGTGTTCATTGCAGCATCTGTGCTGAATTCAGGTATGCCTGATACGTGACCGGGAACTCGTGCACTCAGTAGATGCCGGATACCCGAACCCTGGATAGCCTATCCTCGACCGCACGCGTATATAGCTGGAGCAAGGCATCAATGGGTTGGCAATATAGTTTGAACCGGCTTAACGAACGAACAGTCTCTCAAACTCTTCAGTCACGCAGCTCCGACTCATCATGAGTCTACAGACAATGAAGCTTGTATATCAGCCCGATCCGGCGTCTCAGGATCTCGTCTTCTCATCCTCCTCCCCTGTCCCGAAGTTGACTGATTCGGACGACCATCTTGTCCGTGTCAAGGCTGCCTCTCCATGTCGTCACGAACTTCTCTGGGAAGCTACGGATACTCACCTGTTCGATAAAGGGCGCACGCCACCCCGCGTCCCCTGCCCCGATGGCGCAGGCGTTGTTGTCACTGCCCCTACGCCCAATAGTCCCTTCCAGCCCGGCGATGAAGTCTTCTTCTCTATTGATTACACATCTAGAGCTGGCTGCTTGGCTGAATACACGATTGTGAAGACCGGCGAGATGGCTCTGAAGCCCAAGACGTTTGGATGGCCTGCCGCTGCAGCCGCGCCTCTTAGCGCATTGACGGCATGGCAGGGCCTCTTTATACATGGAAACCTGGCCGTTCCATCTCCCACATCCCAGGAGGAAAACGCTGGAAAGAGAATTCTCGTAACAGGTGCGGCGGGATCTGTGGGGTCATGGGTTGTGCAGCTCGCGGCGGCGGCTGGGGTGACATCCATCACTGGGGTGTGCAGTGAATCAAAGCTCGAGACGGCGAAATCCTTTGGAGCGACAGAGGTTTTATCCTACTCATCTTTTTCTACCCCTTCAGCAAACAGGTATGACCTTATTCTCGACACAGTCGGGGGCAATACCCTCAGGGACTGCTGGTCGGTCATCAAGGCAGATGTTGGCGTTCTGTTGGCCGTTGGTTCCGACTACCCCGAGAATGTGAGGCCAGAGGGGGCTCCGAAGGTGGCCAAGAGCGAGTGGTATCTCGTGAAACAATCAAGAGATGATTTGGAGGCTGTTGCTGCGTTGGTTGACAAGGGGAAATGCGGAGCAATGGTGGATAGTGAATACGCGATGGAAGACTACAAAGCCGCCTTTGAAAAGGTTTCAGACGGGCACCCCAACGGGAAAGTGGTTATCAATATATCTTAAGAAGTAGGTTTGAAAAACATCTAACTACCTAAGTAAGGAGAGAATAGATTCATCTGATTTTAATACAATGTTGGGTATTGGGAGTGTTGGCATTCAGGCTCCGCAACCCTCCAACGACATGAAAAGGCTGAATACGTGGACATTTTTACTAACCAGAGGCTAATGGGTATGCTGTGTGCAATCTAGCTGAGGGAGAGCGAGATAAAGCACTGAAAGATTGTGTTGTGTAGAACATGCGGCCAGACATTCTCCGATTGATTGTTGGCAAGGAACCCAAAGGCTGTGGTCTATTAGCTGATTCCTAGCCTGGGTCTCTCCGCCGAATCTTGTAGGTTGAGCAAATAAGATGGGGTTTCAGGCTACGTGACAACATTTGATGCCTCGGATGATGAATTCCAAGCTCGCTGCTCAGAACAGCAGGCATAGGCGAGTAGATAAGCTAAGGTTTCTGAAAACTTATTTGTCCCTTTTTCTATTATGGATTCGAAAGCGCATGAAGGAATAACAATCTTACAAGAAAGAAAGTTTTTCAATACCAAGAAATTTGAAACCAAAATTTTATTTGATGTTATAATTTCAAGCCACCTTTACAACAAAAGGGAATCGCCAAGTCCAACAGTGCTGGCTGACGATCCCGAGGGGAAACTCCCGAACAATTATTATACGTAATTTAATTCGTATACAAAACTTGGGTCTAATTTTGGGTGAACAAATGCTTCACAGAATCTTCTGGATTATGTGGTAAACACTCTTAGACGGGCGAGGTTGCAGACCAAGTTCACGGAATTTCCACGCTTTACCATGCCGGCCCTGTCCCATGTCCACGGCAGTGCCACGGGATCACTTGGTCAATCCAAAAGCTACATTCAGAGTCCGAGTCCATGTCTACTGCTATTGACGGGACAGGGGATTAACAATCCCCCCGTTTTCACAGAAGTGCTGTGCTCTCCATGGCATTTCCGTTTGTTGATAAGAGCGAAAAGGTCAACCCCTCGGTTTCTATAGATAATATGGCAAACAGTCAGCTATCGTGCTTTGATTGAATTGAAGTTTTGAGAACAACACCACTGGTAAAAAAACATGGACGGCATCAGCGTCAGCCTAGCTAAGCAAGGTGACCCCAAGGGGACGCCCAGCACTCTCCGGATCCACGGTAATGACACTTACCAGGCAAAGTTTCGGCGATCTCGACCCATCGATGCCCCTCGTGCTCGATATACAGGGTTCAAGAATGAGACCATAACTCTTAAATCGGGCACCATTCGTCGAGAGGGTGCGCTTGCTCTCCCTTGCGACATTGTCTTCCAGCACGATGTCGCCGTCGCCCTTCGAGACGGAACCACCATCTACGCCGACATCTTTCGTCCCACAGGGAACAAGAAGGTCCCGGCAATCGTTGCCTGGAGCCCCTATGGCAAGCAGGTTGGTGGTATGTCCCTCGACGATGTCCCCCACCGCGTGGGTGTCCCGCTCAGCGCCACCTCTGGCCTGGAAAAGTTCCAAGGACCAGACCCAGCCTACTGGGTTGCCCAAGGATACGCCATCCTCCACCCCGACACTCGCGGCGCCTATGCCTCTGAAGGGAACGTCACCTTTTGGGGTCGTCAGTTCGCAGAGGATGGGTACGACTTCATCGAGTGGGCTGCCCAACAGCCCTGGAGCTCTGGGAAACTGGCCTTGTCTGGAAACTCTTGGCTGGCCGTCTCGCAGTGGTACATTGCTGCAGAGCGGCCGCCTCACCTGGCTGCCATTGCCCCTGGGAAGAGCTTGCGGACCCCTTCCGGGACATGGTGAACAGAGGCGGGATCCTTAATCTCGCGTTCACAGAGGCAGTGATCGCAACGTGCATGGCCGGTAATGCTTTTGTCGAGGATATGCCCCAAATGGAGACCACCAAACAATAAACGAGTACTGGGAGGATAAAGTTGCTCGTCTCGATCGCATCTCCGTTCCGGCGTACGTCGTCTCGAGCTACTCCAACCCGATCCATATCCGCAGTACACTTGCTGGCTTCCGATCCAGCCGCTCGAAAGACAAATGGCTCAGAACCCACAACACCTTTGAGGGTCCCGACTATTACAACCCAGAGAACGTTGAGGACTTGAGGAAGTTCTTTGATTACTATCTGAAGGGGGAAAATAACGATTGGCAAGCTACTCCCCGAGTAAGGCTGTCGATCCTTGATCCCGGACATGCAGATACTGTAAATCGTCCCGTGCAGGAATGGCCGGTCCCTGGGTATCTTACCGAGAAGTTCTACCTTCATGCAGTCCACACTTTATCCAATAAACATACGACGACAAGCAGTAATCTCTCATACGAGACGGAGACGGAGAGCAGCCGTATCACTTTCTCACATGTCTTCGAAAAGAAGACAGAGGTGGTCGGATACATGAACCTTCATCTGTGGGTTGAAGCTGTTGGCTCTGACGACATGGAGCTCCTAGCCTCCGCTGAGAAGCGCGACAAGGACGGGAACGTACTGCCAAACGCGACTGGAGAGGATCCTAGCACCACCGGACTCCTACGCGTCTCACACAGGGCATTGGGTCCTGAGCTCTCAACAGAGCTTGAGCCCCGCCTCACACACAATAAAGAGGAGCTACTGTTGGCGGGTCAGATCGTTCGGGTAGAGATTGGGCTGTGGCCGACGGCGTTGCCTTTCCACCCTGGCGAGCAGCTTGTGTTGACCGTCCAAGCGGCCCCCAAGCCGCCTTCCAATGTAGATATGGGGTTTGGTGTTTCCATGATACCCGTTCCGGCTCGCGGTGGAACATTCAAGCCTGGCGAGAAGGTTGAGATCATTGAGCTCGGAGGCGGGATGGATTCGCAGCCCGAGTTTGTCAACGCTCAGCGGGTTGAGAACCCAGCGAGCAGGAACAAGGGGACACACGTGTTTCATCTGGGTGGCGAGTATGAAAGTGTCTTGCTTGTGCCTCTGGCTGAAGTTTCGTAATGGGGTTGGTATTCGATCAATATCATGCAGTGGGACTCTCGTGTCTAAGAATTGAATATATAGCAACTGCCAGACTACTCTACTCTTCCATTCGTTGACAAATATATTGAAGTCCATGGTCGAATGTTGCGCCTTAAAGGCTACGATGAGCGTTGGCTTGAGGAGTTGTTGATCACTGAGGACAACTGTGACAACTTGAATGTTATGGATTGTTGTAGTATGGAAGGGACACCACCCTGAGTTGTGAGCAACAGTCATGTGGTTTTTATGCATATCGGAACCTCTGTTGTCTTTGTTTCCCGATACTTACGTATCCCAAGCGGTTCTTTCGAAGCATGAACATAGTGAGGTTTGAGTTGTCGGATCTTGGTAGGCTTAGTGTTCCTCATCGCTCTATGTTTAACTGCCACTCAAGGGCTATATTGGAAATGACCGGGTTGCTTAAGTTGATTTGAAAGAATTATGGCGGAGAGTTGTCGGCTACGCAAGTCTGTCTGAAGGCCGGCAGCGATGACTGGTGGAAATGCCAGGACCTATATATATAGAAATCGCAGTTGACACGAAAGCAGTGTTCGGAATGGGTGATGGAAGAATAGATGTCCTCGATATAAGCTGTTGTATCGCGGCTGATAATCGGAAAGTAGACACACTGTTGTTTCGGAGAAGTCATGAATGGGTAGATGACTTGAATACACAGCCGGCCGTCTCCTCCTCCTCTGGGCTGGAACGTTAAGCCTGTTGGGCATCAAATTCTCCTAGTTTGTATTGTGAAAGCCACTCCGACTCCCAAGTCTCAGTAGTTTGTTGTACGATCGCGGTCACTCGGAAGGGGAGCATGGAACGATGTCTGGAATCGAGTGTCACGAAGGGAGAAGGAGCCTCAGGTTTGGTCAACGAAAGCGGACATGAAGCATCGCCTATGAGGTTCGGTACGTGAGTGGTCACAGACATAAGAGAGGTTTCCCTTGATACCTAGACAGAGGATTATACATGTTGAGAATGGGTTTGGTTCTGGTGGGCTGATCCGAGTACAGGAGAGTTACTTCAGTCCGGTCGGCCGGTCTGGCTACAGGTAGCTCAGACATGTCCCGTCATGTAACCAGGAAGCAGATCTCTACCTGGGAATCTCTTTTGGTTCGGTCCGCTGGTCGGTCGGTCGAGGGATCGGTTTATTGGCGCTGGCGGTGCACCGGGCTGCGGCGAGCTGGGACCGAAGCCTACGGCTTGCCCCCGCAATTCCCGGCCCCAGATTGACGACAATTCGGGCGCTAGACTATCGCAGAGACGGCCGACTATCGCGCAAAAGCTGAGGTTGCTTCTGCTGCTGTTTCTGGGCGGACAAATGCGAGTGTGCGCGTTGAGATGCAAGATGGCTGCTGGACACCTTGATGGACGGCCGGTTTCGTTTCTGGCCTGAGTCTGGTGCGTGTGAGAACCTTGATGGTTCCGTCTGCGCACCTTGATGGTTTCCAGCGCCCGCGAAACCGCTTCTCATTCGCTGGGCGTCTGTTATCTTCTGGCACCATCTCCGCCATCGAGGTGTCTCACGTCGCAGCCGGCCTCACATTCATGAGGGCGAGGAGGCGGTTGCGTGCGCCCAAGCCTGCATTGTGTATGCTGCGTCTATGTATGTATGGTTATCTGTCTGTCTAGGTATCTGGCCGTCTGTCAGATGCGAAACGACGCCGATCCAACAGTATAAAGGGTCGACGGCTCCCCGCCATCTGTCCTCTTCGCTCCCGGCTTTCTGCTCGCCAGTCTGCCCACGCTTCCTCCAGCGTCTCATATCTGTGCTCTGGCTGGTCCTCTTCTCCCCTGGCGCTTGGTCTCTGTTGCCCTCACGGTGAGTTTAGATTTGTCTTCGCGCACATCTCTTGTGCTGAGTCCTTTGAATGCTGTTTCCTGGAAACTGGCCATCGCATAACCCCTTTTGTCCGCAGAATTCTCCTCTCTCTCTGCCTTTATCCCTCACCCTCCACTGGCTCCTCTCTCAACACAACACAGACACACAACCCCCATCCTCATTCGGCGCCCCGTGGGACCTCGCTCACCAATAGCAACTCTGCCTCCCGTGAGGCTGCTGTTGGCTGATCACCCCCTCTTTTTCGGCTAACGGAGGTTGGAGTTGGGCTCATTTTTCGCCAAACAGAACCGCCGCCCCCATTCGTCATCGCTCGTCACCGGTCGGTTCCCCTCAAACTGCCAACGCATAGCTGTGTTCCTTATCTTCGTTTCTGTTGGCTGGTGCCGCCTGACCTACCTCATTATCTTATTGCATTACTCCTCCTCGACCAGTCAGTCCCCAGACGGCCAGACGCCTTGATGCACGCACACACACCCACCCACCCGTGCATCACGCTACTGCTAGGACCATCCCTTCCGCCTCAGGGACGGCGAGCCCGACTTCCCACTTCCGATATGCGCGCTTTTCCATCCATCCTGGGGGACTCCAGGCACGGCCCCTTCCTCGGTCGTGCCCGTTCCAGTTTCGCATGAAAAGACTTTCCTGCCTGTGGCCTCCTCCACTCTGTCGCTGCACAATTAACACGGACTTCTCCATCCCTGCCTTGACCCCGATTTTGCTCTGCTCCATACGTACATGTATCGCCAAGTACCAGCACAAATGCCTCGTTTCTGACGGTGTCTATCGGCCCATCCCGCTCTGGCATCCCGTCTTTGCCTTGATTGACCCCATATACTTCACACCTCACATAGTCCCCCCATGCAACTTCAGCTAGTGTGTCACGGGGATGTGATCTATCGCCTACTTGGGCTCTAGCTCACGCCATCCCACGAGATGAGGTCACAAGGTCATGAGCTGGCAGCATCGCGTTCCGTCTACGAACCCGACTGATCCGCCCTGGGTATCCCTGACCATACGTAAATACCGACTTGAAACGGCTTTATCATTAAGTGCAGAGTTGCCTGGTATCATCACATTGTGGTTCCATTTTTCTGGGAGTGAGTATCAATAATAGCTCGTCTAGTAAAGCACAGTGAAGCCCAGCCCTGTTTCTGATGACTGATGCTTTCTACGCCCAGTCCTGGTTTATTCCCAGGGGAAGAACAAGCCAAAATATTACTGGTCTAAGAAATGCGACTCAAAAGGCCCCGGCTGAGCCCTTGGCCCATCTTGGCGAGAGGTAAGCTTGCTAACACTATCATATTCTTGGCGTGTTGACGCGTGCTCTGCCCTACCCTCTTACTAGGCGCTGATGCTTTTCCTTTCACGTCGAGTAGAGTGCCACACCCAAACTGAAACTCTGCCGAGTAAGCACTGCATACATCTCGACCGATGGCGCTATCTCGTGGGAGTCCAATGACGGAGAACAAGATCGATAAGGACTCGGCGCATCCTGTTGATCTGCTTCACTATGCATGACCTCCTGACACGCTGCAACAGATCCATGCCAGCTCCACGGCCCATCTTCTAAACCTATTGTGGCATGTTCTCAGCCTTCCAGCCAACCATTGGCGCCGAGTCCATAAGTCAGCATGACCACCTCATGGGGAGGAAGACGGATGGCTCTCTTATCCTGGTCCTGCAAGCCGCCGGTGGAGCTGCACCTGCGGCTTTCCCTCTTCGAAGCTTCAGCTAGCTGTTCTATTTAGGTAGTTGGAATGATTGATTCCACGAGGGCCCCCACCGTCCAGGCAAGAGGTGGTATTACTGCAACCTCGCTCTGGCCGCATACCTTCGCTTCCAAGCTTCTTGGGTCCGGTTTAGCGTTTCATATTGTACACAGTAATTGTTCCCTCTGAATCGACTGTCCTGAACATATTGAACGCTATTTCCGTGTTCATCTCCATAGAAACAAAACCTCCTGTCATACTGTCAACTGATCTTCTTCCCTTTCCGGGTAACTACGCCGCAGCACCCCGAGGGAACCTTCCCCTCACCCCTCGCGCCCTCTAGCGAACGAGACTTGCATGTGAAGCACACCGGTCCTAGTCTTGGCCAATTACATCTCCCAACACGCGGGGGTCCGGTTCCTGGTGGTGGTTCATTGGACGGGTTACCACACCACCAAGAATTTAAGAAATGCATACCAAGATGGTATCTCCGTCCATAGCAGAATCAACAGCACGGTATGACGAAGGCTATTCTCTTTCTACGTGAATATGTACATTCATGGACATCTCGCGCACGCATGCAGCAAGACCGTTCGGGCAATCGGCTAGAGGCCCACACGCAAGGATCAGCCCGAGTCCTAGAGAATGCCCGGTTCACAGTCTACTGCGACGGAAAGGAGCTAGAGGGTGGGTAGGCGAGGGAAGGGAGGGGCGATCAGGTGGCGTGGTACGCTGAACACCTGATGGGGGTATACAGAGCTCCAGCTCCAGCTCGATGTAGACTTGAGAACAAAAATCAGAGCTTCGTGTTGGATATAAAAGGCCTCGAGTTTCCTTCCTTTCCACTTCCAGTTCCTTCCCTCTTCATCCCAGCCAGCTTCAGAACATCTCACTACAAACAACAACAACAACCGTTTCTCACCAGCTCTACAAGCAACCCAATCTTGACAATGTCTCCCTGGTAAATCTTACCTGCCTACCTTCCTGTTACCACTGCCTTCGTACCTCTTCTTCATTCCAAGCCATAACAACTTGGAACCGAGATCGAGAGCTACTTCAGTACCTCACCTACCACTTCCCGACCAGTCTCGCTGATACTTGTGATCCTATTAGCAACTGCAACACTTGCGCCTGCTCCGGCAACTGCAACTCCTGCGCTTGCACCACCTGCAACGTAAGTACCTCTCAATAAGCAAATCCTGGCCCTGTCGTCCTCCCCCCCACGCTCCATCCAGCTGGAGAAAAAAGCTAACCGGTGAAATCCAGCACTAAACATGCCCTACGCACATGCACCCAACCCGCCCATGGGAGCTTGCCGCGAGGCCCCGTGGGAGGAGGTCAACCGACCCAGAGACTGGTACCCAGGCTCTGCATCGCCCTACTTTCCCACGGCCATGGTATCTGCATGAACTACTTTTCTTGAAAGGAAACAAAAGACAAAAAAAAAAAAAACGGGTCTGGAGTGATATGATATGGGGGTTTCTTGAGTGGGCAGAGAGGTAGATGGGTACTTTGTTAGAGCTTGGGATGGGAGAATGTTTCCCGGACGAGATAGCCCGGTGGCCCAGCTACATAGCCTTGCGGAGAAATAGACCTCTGTCTAGCAGCAATATCAAGGATTTCATCTTTTTTCGAGAAGATATGAGAACTTGAGACATCGTGAATTGGCGAAGTAGATTCTTGTGCACATTCGCTGCTGGTCAGCGCCAACTTGGTGTGGCTCGGGGAGCCCTGTCTCTGCATACACACGGCGAACGCTCCTCTGACGAACGCCTCTGACAATCCATTACGTCAACCGGGAGGGCAGTCATCGTATTGGCTACCTGCAGGATTCGGTTCGGGGAGCAGCACAGCCAAAGGTCCGACAAGTCCGTGAGCGGGGAGGGAGTCCACTGATTCCGCCTGCAGCTTGGCAAACGGGTTGCCGTGTTTAATTCAATGCATGCAATGTTTGAAGCTGCGGTCATGTAACATGGTGGCCAGCTGCAGGCAGCGGATGGGGGAAACTGCGCCGTACCTCAACCAAGTATTTGTTGGCTGACTTTTGTTTTGTTACGCGGCATCGGTCAGCTATCGTGAGCCAGTGTGGGAT
Source organism: Clonostachys rosea (assembly GCA_026958235.1). Classification (NCBI taxonomy): domain Eukaryota; kingdom Fungi; phylum Ascomycota; class Sordariomycetes; order Hypocreales; family Bionectriaceae; genus Clonostachys; species Clonostachys rosea. The sequence continues at coordinate 1,034,438 of CP110206.1, forward strand.
GGACAACAGGGCGTAAGAAGCATTGTGCTGTTGATCGCCGTTATTTTGAATCGTACTTGCCCCATGAAATGTGTGACACGAGGACAAGTCTGCAAGCCAGGGACGGCTACAAGCGCTGCCTCTCGTCAACACCATGAAGACCCCGAGGCTGCCAGCTTTCGGTCTCTTTCGGTCTAAAGCAAACGCACCCCCACGCCGAGACAGGATCTCTCAGGAATTTGGCCTCTCAGACATTCCGGGGGCTGCTGGCACAAGACCCAGTAGAGCTGAAGGCGCCCTTGTGGAGCGTGAGAATCTGGTTCTTGATTCCAGCCACAACCGGACAGCACAGGGAAGGGCTGGTAATCTATCCAGTCTTCTTCCCTTGCCGCGTGACCTCCTAAGACATCGCACAAAGTGGCAAAAATGGTCGGAGAAACATTGAGAATCGATAAGAGAAGAGCAAGACTAATTCTAGGTGAGCCTGTAGCTAGTTTCACTGGAATCAGGCCATGCTGAGGAGCCTATATCCCTCTATACGTTAACAGATCCACAAGTCTACCTATTTACACCCTCTTCCTTACACAAGCTACTGGTAGAAGTAGTTCCGTGGCCAGTCATAGACGTTGAGCCTATCCCTCTCAATCCCTTAGGAAAATCTCTTCAAATACAAAGCAAAGAGATGTTAACTCGGTTCTCGTAGCTGCCAGTACTAATAGACACGGAGAAATCAGACAGTTCTCATAGCAAGCCCATTTATGTCTACCATTCTATCGCTACTATTGCAAAATGTTGCTTTTCTCTTCCCCTCTGTACGATGATTCAGACGTTTATACCAAAAGCCCTTCTCCCCATGGTTTCGAACGAGACGAGGCCGTCTATCTAGTCTCAAGCATAAGGAGTAGGAGAAGGCCAAAGTTATAGATCATCGATAAAACGCTAGACATGCTGCATGGCGGGCTCGTTGGACGCCCTCGAGTCGAGACTGGAGGTCTGTTGATAAGCCTGGATAGGTAGACGCTGGCCCGATCAATAATGGGGATGTGTCGATGGTATGCGGGAGGTATGGCGAGAAGCTTCGAACGAGTAAGACTTACTCAACCTGGAAATATACATCCGTGCCAACGAAGTCTTCTCTCGCCAAGTATATAACACGCGACTGGAGGGGGAAAGTCTCCGATCACGCAACGCATCGTACATATTGTTATTTTGCTCGGGGCCGACAGCATCGAAAAGGGCGCCTCTTCCGTAATCTTGGTAGGTCATACCCTGTCTTTATCTTCGCAAGAACAAATACAGTCGGGTGGTCGCTAAACTCCAGATGAGATCGAGCTTGAGGTGGTGTAGAAAGATTAGCCCCAGGTCATCATGAATCGAACCTTCTACACTTCAAAGACTCTCGTTGTTACTCTGTAGCACGCTCGTCCAAGGCTTCAACATTCTTCGGCGAGGCACCAAGGGGGCAGGTGGTTAGATGCAGGAAAGCAATGTGCGTCCCAGCAATCGGAGTAGTTATCGACTGCCCTCCGTGTCATGCTCTGTGGCATATCAGGGGCACTTCTTGAACTGCTGCCATTGATGGAGCATCAACTTCGCTCCCCTCGTCTGCATTTTGTGTCGAAGCTGGTATGGTATATCGTAGTGATTCAGTTCTCGAGTGTTCGACTCGCTCTCCGTGGGTCGAGCTGGTGGTGCTCATGATCAGATCTGCTTGCCTCTGATGATGATTAACGTAAAAGCTTGGGACCAACAGTGCAACGGGTCTTGATTCGAGGTGTAAAGCTCCCAGAATAGGTGCCTGGGCTTCTGCGTCTCAGCGTGTGACAACTTCGTCGACAAACCCATCCTTGGAGTGGCATATCCAGGCGCGACGGTGTTGCACTTCGGTTCCCGCGGCACCTAAGCGCAGAAAATGCAACAACAGGCAACGCCACAAAGATTCGTAAGCCATGTAAAGAATGAGCGCGAGAATCTTCTCCGCCCTTTGCCTTGAAGGATGGCTGTGGCATCGGCGCGTCGAGGACCTTGTTGGTTAAACCGAGACACGCGCCTGAAGCTACCTACCCTATATGTACCAGCTTTCCCGGGCTTAACCCCTATTTTCTCTACGTAAAAAGGGGATCAAGCTACGTCCGAATTAGGTTAAATTAGTAACTTTATATACTCAATCTAAATTTATTATTTTACTACTATTGCCATTTGAAACTCGCAATCGGTGCTGAGATACCTTTCGAATCACTCAGTCATGATATGAGGTGTGGGAGAAAATTTTACACCACACATGCATGATGCATTGTGCGGATATTCTTGACTCTTGAGAGGCATAAACTTTCGGACAAGATGTAGGTCTTGGAATCTGCTCCGTGCGAAACCTAACTAATCTTATCATTCCAATACGCCGGAAATTATAGCTCACATAAAAGAATCATAAATGAACACATGTTGGCACTCGGATCCAAAGATGCGTTATAGCAGCAGTTGGACTTCTTACTACTGAGTTAATCTTGACACGATTTCTGATTTTTTTTTAGGACATTGACACTTTCAGCAACTCGGTTAGGAACTTCTTGTACAAAACATAGAGAAAACTTATAGAATAGGACCGGTTTAAGCATATGTAATCGATAGAGGTAGTTTGTATACTGGTTGTACTGCCTCGGACCAGTTGTTGTCAGACCCTTTGGTAGCAAGGAGAAAAACAAAAACCATGTCCATATAAACTGTATATGGGGTATTAATAGTGAGTAGAAAGCTTACAGGTGGAACGGAGGGCGTCGGAGTTCTAACATTAGGTTATCTATGAATCGGATGGTCGGGCCGGCGTGGGTATGTTCATGATGTGACGGGCCTCCGATTCACGGGTTTACAATAGATAGGAAACACTTCCGGTCGGCTAAATTCTCGCTGGAACTATGAAAAATTATGCATGGTTTTGAAAGTCTTAATTATCTATTAGCGGGATTCTGCTGTCAGAGGCAATTGAAAGGTCTGGTATAGGTTCATTCTGGCCATCAGATGACCTGATGAGGCTCGTGAGGAGAGAAGAATTAGCCGATAACATCTTCTTCTATAAGGGTCAACATGGAAGCTGGTGATAGGACTTTCCTGATTTTCGACTTTTTCAGTACTCCAAATTCCTGTGCCAGATAAAACTCTTCTAACAACTTCTAGTGTCCGCCCGATCCATCGTACCTACTCGGAGTGGGGATCCGGCGATCGGCAACGATGCCCGGAAAAATCGGATGACGATGCGTTCTCAGAGAAAGGCGTTGGCTCTTATTTTGCTAGGCATTATATTCCCTAAGATTATGTCTCATGTTTTCAATTGGTGCTGGCTTGTCTGATGTTAAATCCTTAGCCCAGTCCGCGGTTGTTTACGAATGCATTGTGTGATTGAACGCTCGGATGCGCCTTGTAGAGCTCTATGGGGTGTTAGACGAACTAGGGCCCATACCAATAGTTGCATTACCACTTTCCTTCCCTGGATAGATTGTGTAGCTCCCTGCTTGATGTAGCATCGATAAAGCGTGACCCAAGCAGATCGTTTGATGGGTCTCTCCGGTTATATAAAGAAGACCAGCTTGCAATCCCTATAACTTTAGGCCAAACTTGCGCCATTCTGCCTGTCTTCCAATAGGCTAGTTACGATGCGGCTTGCAACCATTCCCGCCCTCGCTTGGGCCTTTGGCTTAATCGAGAGCTCCCTTGCCGGCACAGACGCCAACCCATCCGCTTGTAAGTTACCAGCGATTCCGGACATTTATCTTAGCTCCGGCTTTGGTGGCGACTATGACAGTGCTCCAAGCCTCGGAACGATGACCGGATTCATGATCTTCGTCGACTTTATCGACGGGGTCGCAAGTGAGACCACCGAGTCTCTCAGGGATATCTTTATCCCCGAGGGCCCCGACTGGTTCAGCACCGCATCATTCGGTAGATTGAACCACCAGATCACAGCGGACACGTCCAAGTTCTTCCGCATGCCCAACGACACCGAGTCATATGGGTTCACTCGCGGCTTGACATGGGAGGCGCACAACCGGTACATCCAGGACGCCTTGCAGGCGTATGAAGAAAAGTGCAAAAAGCTGAAACCTGTTGATATTCTGTACGTCGTGGCCACTAAGAACGCCTCGGCCATCAGCTTCTCGCCGACTTTCATGGGTCCCGTGACGACGCGTTCGGGGGTGAAGGTGGCGAAGAAAGCAGTGACGATTGGATATGACGCATACGTGAAATGGTTCTCCAAAGTGTTGAACCATGAATCCGGTCATGCAATGGGTCTCGCAGACTACTATCCATTCACTGGTGGGGAGACGGGAATGTATGTTGGAGGCTGGAGTTTGATGGGGTATATCAACGGGGCAAGTCCCGACTATTTCGCATGGGACAAGTGGCGTCTAGGATGGCTTCAGGATGAACAGGTGGATTGTGTCTCCCAGGCCGGCAAAACGATACATACGCTCTCTCCGATGGATACCCTGGACGGGAACAGTCCGATCAAGGCCGTGGTGGTTAAGAAGAACGACACCTCTGCCCTCATTGCTGAAGTGAGGTCGAGCAACGGCAACAACGTTGGGTCTTGTGCCAAAGGAGTGCTTCTTTACACGGTTGCAACACACGTGGCAACTGGGACGGGCCCAGTCGTTGTGCTCGACTCTAATCCGGATTCAATGGGGTGCGATGGTACCGCTTTTGGTAATGCACCTTTGGCTCTTGACGGGTCTGGTGCTAGCTCTTATACATCATCTGAATTTGGTGTGACGATTGAGGTGGTAGAACAAGAGGGCGAAGAGTATGTAATCGAAGTAGAGCTTTTATGAGACGAAGAAATGTATTAGAGTCAGTGAAACTGTAGTTCCGACTTGATAGCGAGTTTCTAATGCAGACAGAAGGCTCTCTTTGAGAAAATAGCCACGGTTTATAACTCTTAAGATTTGATCCCAATGTGGAATGCACTTCGACAACTACGTAAATCCATAAAGTTGTTAACAGTTTTTGCTTCTTTTCTATAGGAACTATCATGTAGTGTTTATTTGTTGCGATTGTATAGGCTAGTTCTCTATGAAAACAATAACTCCGAGAAAATGCTATTGAAATCTATGTGGCTTCTCTTTCATGTAGGCCTCTTCCAAGTCCCTGCCTGACGCTGGGATGCCTTTGAGGTATTCCTCGTTGAAATATATGAATAAACAGAATGTGGCATCTTTTATCGAAACAAAATTGCCCAAACGTGCATGCGCATGCTGTTCATGTTTGGTCGAACCGTGGTGAAGGGGAAGATGGCCCGGCGGCCTGGTCGAAAGAAGGTCACAAGCTCTTTACTCTTCGCGATATCTTGTCGGAGCGTCCCTTGACTCGCCATGCTTGACAAATGAGAGGAACAGCGGAACAATACCGTCTAGCGATAGCGAAAGCAGAAGCAGCGTTGTGACCAAGCAATAATGACCCCGACGATCGCAACAATGACTCCTGCGATTGACACGGCAATTCCAGCAAGCTCGCCCTTCTTGATACCGTTCCATGTCCACTCCTTCTCCTTACTATTACCGTTATCTGAATCTTTCTCGTCGGTCGCGGATGTCGATAATGGTGCGTTCGACGTGGTAGCCGTGCTGCCGGCACGTTCCGACGTCGATGTCTGGAATACGTAGCTAGTGGGCTGAGCCCAGGGGTCGCTCCACTGCGTCTGGCTGGGAGGTGGTTGGCTCCAGCTGCTGGATTGGCTGCTAAGGGATGTCCACACCCATGTGCTCATGGCCTGCGTTGTTGCCGGAGGCTTGAAGGTGGAGGTGGTGGTTGTCTGCCATATCGAGGAGGATATCCTTGAGGTTGTGGTAGTGGAACTGGTGAAGAGTGACGTCGAAAGAGACTTTGAGCTTGTGCTACTAGAAGTACGAGGCCCTAACGTGGATGCCTTAGACGTGGGCTGAGCAGATGTAGGCTGGACAGTATTATAGAGCTGGGAGGTTGCTGCTGCGTTTGGTAGAGGCGATGCCCAGCAGCATCTGCAGAGACAGGACGCAATGAGGACGCAGGTTGTGAGAAATGACAGGGGAAACATGATGGGCCAGTCTGCGGGACTGGAATGCAGAGTAGTAGAATGATGGTCGAGATATGTGTGGGCTCTAGGATATCTTTAAAGGCTGGGCTGGTGCTGGGCTCCTTCAGCGGGCCATCTATATTCACCTCGCCCACCTCCCGAGCCCGGGGGCGAGTGGGCGATCTGGGGAGAGCCGTATAAAGAGGTGCACGGCCGCAGTAGGCCGCTGACGGGCTTCTCTAAGCCATCCATTTATTATCGAATCTCATCCCTGAAACTCCCAGGAGCTGAAAAACGATATCAAGGCTGGAGCCTTGTTCGCACAATGTCGAGTATGCGCTACATGCGCGTGGCTGATTGGGTCTCAGAGTTGGTCGACTGGCCAGAGAGTAAGCTGAGTAGGACAGGCGACCACCTGACCTGAGCTAATCCTGCACAAAAGCAAATGGTCTACGGGGACGATGCTCGCGGCCGAAGGAGCCTTTATCGTTTGAATGTTCCCCGTTGATAACAGGACTCGATACAGTAAACATCACATTAAGCGAATGGGCCTTGGAGATAGATCTTTCGGGTTTACCACAAATGAGGATGCTAGGCCTACGAAACTACTACTGTAGACATATGATCAGGAGTTGCAGTTGCCTTAGTTATCCCCCTGGAACCAGGTCGACAAATCTATGGTAGGCTACAGCACGGTGGCGTGTTGGATCCAATGATTTGTAGCAATAGGCGCCAGCACAGCCCCTGCGGCTAGTCTCACCTGCATCAACCAAGTCAGCCGAAGGAGGGCTGAGTTGGTGGCCTACAAGACTGCTTTTGACCTGTCATTTTTTTACTCAATGACCGAAGATAATGGTATTGCCACATCAAGCCTTAGTTCTAGTATACTTCTTGTATATAAATAAATACCAACTAATCGGTAGGGAGCCGAGGAGTGGTTCCGTATTCCTATTAAAGTTCCTATCATACAACGAGATATCGCTCCGTCGCTAATTGACTGCTTAGTGAGGAACAATGTACAGCCCTTTCATTTGGTATCCCTGACTCCCCAATAAGCGAAAGTAAATAAAAGAAATAAATTAGGTTTTGGTTTGAGGGCTATCTGGTATACTCGTAGATAGGTAGTTAAGCTGCCTAATCACGTTTAGTCCCCATATTGACCATTCATGCGTGAACAAGAGAAATGGGATCAGAATTAGAGCCATATCGATCTCATTCCAAATCAAGAAGCCATCCAACTATTGGAGGGGGTCAACAGACCTGGATCGAATTAGCATCCCATTGGGTGTGCCGCAACCCTTTATCATTGTCAGGAGGACGCGAGTAGGTAATTTGCACTAAAGTTTATTCATTATCCTATAGAAACGATAACCTTGCCCACAACCGCGCCAGTACGCCCTGCCATCATTATATTGATGTTTTGAAATTTCTTTAGATAAAATACTGTCTGTCATACCAAGGCCCTTAGGCCTTGGTTGCGATTTCTTAGGCCTCTCGAATCCTTCGAAGAAGCTGGCCTATTCCGCATTGTCTGAAGCTCACAATGGCTACAGATGTTCACCATGGAATCCCGGCTTGATGACCTGGAAGCTGCGCGAAATTTGGAAAGACGAGTAGCTGATTGAAGGCTCATAAGAAAGAGTCAAGGTTGTGACGAAGAGAGAGTCAAGGTTGTGACGATCCGACACATATGGCTATCAGCGGAATCAAAGCTTGCTCGGACCGGGGTGTTGGCCCGGGATTGTTGCCACTTGGGAACTCGTAAAGAAATCCTGATGCTCGAAGCCCAATCATTTTCAAAGCCCTGTTTCATCCATTGATGACGACTCTAGTTGTATGTTTGAATGAGGCCCTATTTCTGTGGTTCTAGAAGGGCATTTTTATGTATCTGTTGATAGTAGAAGTGATATTGAAAGGCTCCTGAAGGCCTCTGAATGACGGAAATAGTGATGAGGGTTAAGAGGCTTCGCGGAAAGGCGCCGCATGGGTGATAGATTGAAGCTGACACATGCCTCTAAAAGACATTGGTTGAGTCAACGTCAATGACTTTCATTGTTCTGTCTGGAAGTCGATCCAGACGGTACCGAAGAAGAGCCTGCTCTAGCATCGGCGTTGTGGCCAGCCCCAAGGTGTTCAGCCTCCTCTGTCCCATGGTACGCTGAAAGTAGTTAGCATTGCGGGATACAATTTGCACAAATCAGAAGGGTTATTTTATACCTGATTCCTTGCAATGGGCCTCGAAAATCGAGGCTGCCCTATACAGAGGCCCCATAAGCTCTCCATGGAGATGGGCGGCATCGAACGAGGTCAGTTGAGAGGCTGTGGAACCATCGTAATACGCGAAGGGTGCATGTGTTCTGTGTACGGAAATAGACGAGAAGCAAGCAGCAGCTACTTGAAAACTGGCTTTTCGGGCGACTGGAGAACACATCAGTCAACGCCTGCCGGGCGGTGAGAAGAACACTATCTTACGAGGAATGACAACAGGTCGAAGGCTTCCCATGGTGGATTAACTAGGTGGACAAGTAAACTAGCAATAAACAATGACACTTTAGGATGGAGTGAGAATACGTTAATATTTATTAGCAATGATTTTTTTTTTCAAACGGCGGAATTGGCCGTGTCTTTGTATTTCATGATTATTACCCCTGCCGTCACGCGTTTAAGAGGATGCTACGTCAGAAACATGAGATCTCTACTGCAGGTGATGGAGCTCCGAATTGACCCGATTATCGACCTATGCGATGAGAATTTATCGGCACCTGTAAGTCCTTATCATTGCTGCCTGCAGAATGCGAAAACATGTGATCTCGGAGTGGGAATCGGATGTGCACACCGCATTGACTCAAGGCGGAATGTAATGCACAATCTGTACCCTTGCACTCGCAGAACTGGATCACGAGCCATCACTCGTTGATGATTAACTCCTCCTCGGCGAAACTGTTTTCACATGCCCTAGGTAAAAGTAACTAGTAGCCAACTTTAACATTGCCAGATGTCATACTGAATGCCATGTTCGTGCCGCACAAGTGCCAATCATTCTTGAATCGCGGCGACCAGGAGAGTTGTGACAGCCCCAACTATGTGCGAGAAAGACACGGGCGTAAACGGAGGTAAAAGGAGGCGTGTCAGAACCGCTGGCGTTCGCTAGACGAACGAACCTTTGTCCCTTTCCATTGGAAATCTGGAAACTTGTAACGGCTCGCAAGGAAGATTTAAGCCGTTATGGGTTGTGGATCAAGTTCACTTGGTAAATACAGCTTGGCCAATCAATCTAGTCAACAGCAAAGTCTCCCTCCAACAGCCCAAACAAATTCAGGTTGGCAGAAAACCAGTTCTCGGCGCCCATGGTCTGAGAAGGCTCACTGATTAGTCGAGCGTCGGACAGGTAGTGTTCGTCGGGGACTGGTAATAGACCCAGCTGGTTGAGGTAGCCAGTAAAGCTGTCATCAAGCATCTGAGCTTCTGGCCCCTCGGTGGCTTTGGTTCTCGCTCGTAGATAAGATGATGCGACATTGTACAAGGTTGTAGTAATGGAATGAAGCTGGTCAATCGACTCCGACATGTGGCGAACGGGTTCGAGGGAGGCGGTGAAGTTTTGAAGCATGAGAAGATCATCGGGGTCTAAAGATTCGAAGACGTGGCAGAAAACAATCAGGAGAGGGGTGAAAGGGGTGAAGAGTAGGGTCCTGGTGAAGGTGTTGGTTAGCACTCGCATACATCGTAGTGAGGAGGAGCACGAATCAAATTACCAGTGGATGTAATAGGCCTGCGTCTCCAACCTTCCTTTAAATAGAACCATCAACTCTTCGTGATAACGAAAGGCTGCCCGCGCGGTTTCGATATATTCCGAGCTCGGTGGCGCATCAACACTTGAAGACCTGGGTGACTCACGTATGGACCGGTAAATGAGAGTCAATGTCGACAGATGACACACCACCTCGGCAAGAATGAGAGTACGTCTCCCTGTGCCACTTCCAAAGTCCTCGTTGGTTGAACCATGAACTGCATTTTCTGGTCTTTCTGCTAGTGCCATAAGCTGTCGCATAGACCGCTGCGTTGCCTCAGCAAGATTCACCGCAGATCGGACCCTCTCAGCTGGTGTTGCTAGAAGCGCTTGGCGACTGTACAATTGGTCATATATCCTGCCCTGAATTTGTGCGTGTTGGACCCATATGTGTTTGATAGCTTGCCATAGATCACCCATATCGACAACCGTGTCGCTTGATGTACCGACGATATCTTGGTCTGGCAAGGCAGATGGTCTCCCAAGCCGCAATGCAAGGCCTTTGTCTAGGATGTAGAGGGCGCCGAGGAGCTCGTGATTGATCTTATGGCCGTCTCTCTCGGTTCGTTTTGGGTACAGGGAGTGATATCCAAGCTCCTGGCATATTTGTGCTGCCGTGCTAGACATGCGCCATGCTAAGGAGGGCCGTGAAATCTCTATGGCGTAACTTACCTGAGCCAATAGTCACATCAGTTTCAAGTTGATGGGTAGATTTGGTATCTGACATCTGGGGGGTGTGCAAACTTACACCAACGAGCAACGCCTCGATGCTCTCATCGCATGTTGAAACGAGGAGGCCCAGGCTATTTATCGCCGTGCGCAAATTGCCAGCGCACAGATTCCGGTACTCGGTGTACTCGTCCCTGACATCCTGGCTCTTGTCGAAGCATGCCCTCTCGGTAAGCATATAGTATAGTCCTCCATTGACGATTGCAAAGGATGACAAAGTGAAAGGCTCTGTAGCAAAGTAGACAGCGCGGCAGTATTCGGTGAAGCGCTCTAGGGTCATGAAGTTGAAGGTTGCAGCAAATGCAGGAGAGGGGTGCTCTACCCAAGGGGTCAATACACTCACTTTCGTCGAGAGTCTGATGAAAGGAGAGGGCGTCGCTTACCCTTGGCCCGCCGGAGTAATGGCAGTGCAACGTTTAAAGGGACCAGTGGGAGGCTCAGAATGGACGCTTCCGGGAGGGTCTCTTGGTCTGGGAATTTTAGTTCACTGGCCACTGGCTTTTGGTGGTGCATTTGCACCATCCGATGGAGTGCTGAGAGCGCGGCGTCGACATCGGGATCTGCTCGAACCGAGGGGGTTTGCTTGACGGTGTTTTCGACCATTGCACCTACATCGAGAGTCTGCGCAGCCAAGGTGGACCTCGCTGGTAGTACAGCTTCTGCCTCAAGTGCCGGTGCGACTGTGTGTGCCGGTGTTATTGAGCAGCTTGGCGGATCTGTGGCAGGTTTGTTCGAGTTCTCGAGGAGCTCGCGCAACAGATGCTCGATGCCGTCCAGTCGCTGCTGGATACGGTCGATTTTCTCCTCGCTAAACCCTTCAGTACCAACTGTCCAGCAACGGAATATCCATATTCATACAAGATGAGGTAAACTTACTACTGTGCGGATATGAGAACACGCTGGCGAGCCCCCGAGTGGCTCTGGCCAAACCCCGTTGTGACGCAAGTCTGCTGTGTCGCCTGGCAGTTGGAGCATGGAGTGTTCCTGTCGCACTTCACCTTTCTTCTGCGACAGGGATCACACTGCCAGAAAGTCGCCAGGAATTAGCTTTCCGAGAGGAACCGGCCGAGGTGAAGATTCCATACCGCAGCGCGCTTGGTTGCGGCTCTGTCCATTGCTGCTCCTGGACTCCCTGAGCTGCTCCGTACGGTCAATCCAATGGCCCAGAAGTCTCCGATTGGTGGATGGTAGCTTTCAAGATACGCGTTCGGGCCCGCGGCTGCGTGAAATGTAATGGAGCGAGGTTGGATTCGTGCTGGAGAAAGTAGAATATAGGGCTGGCTCGATCGGACCCGCGGGCCCGAAGTCGAGGTGCCACAACATGTCACCACATCAATATCACTGGGCCACTTGCCCGTCTGCCAAATTAGACGACCTCCATTTAATGCCTTTCCAGTTGTTTCCAAGTTGATGCCCACACAAGCCGGACTTAACAGCTCCCCGATAACCCGGTGTCACCCAGACCATGATTGAGAGCAGAAATTCCCTTATTACCAAAAGCTGCAAAGACCTCAAGGCCCTTGGACACGGTGTTAAGGAAATATCCTCCTGTCTCCGACTGCCATGCAGACGAGTGTTCGGTTCCGCGGGACCAAATATGTTGTTTACAGCAATACACGAAGTCCAGGAGCACTATATATCTCGTGGCAGCTCGCATCTATCTCTCGTGTATCTCCAGATCACACACCCCGACTTTGACTGCATCTCTCTATCTGCCCATTACTTCTAGGTTGTACATTTCGATTTCAACACCAACATTTTCTACCATGTCAAGCGGCAACACGCAAACTCGCAAGCTGGGCCAGCATGGGCCAACAATTCCAGCTATTGGCCTTGGTCTCATGGGGATGTCGATCTTCTATGGAAAGCCTGGTAGTGATGAGGAGCGTTTCACTCTGCTCGACAAGGCCCTCGAACTTGGCGCCACCCACTGGGACAGCGCCGCGTACGTATACTCACGCACTCTTATCCTGTACCATCATATGCCTAACTCTTGGCGTTATTAGTCTTTATGGAGACAGCGAAGTGCTATTGGGCAAATGGTTCAAACGAACCGGCAAAAGAGACCAAATCTTCCTCACCAGCAAATTCGGCTTTGCTAAAGGCTTCGCCGACCCAACCGTGATTGACAGCTCGGGAGAATATGCCAAGAAGTCTTGCCAGGAGAGTTTGGACCGCCTCGGGACCGACTATATTGATCTATATTATATGCACCGCGCAAACCCTGCCACCCCAATCGAGGATACTATGCGTGGGCTGGCGGAACTAAAGAGGTAGCGTCCTTGCCCTTCCATTAAACCGTGGACCACCAAATCTTCTGACTCTATATGCAAGGGAGGGCAAGATCAAGTACATCGGCTTGTCTGAGGTCAGCTCTAGCACTCTGCGACGCGCCTGCAAGATCGCCCACGTCGATGCCGTCCAAATTGAATACTCGCCATTCGTCCTGGATGTTGAGAACTCGGTCGGCACCCATCTTCTCAAGACCTGTCGCGAGCTTGGAGTTGCCGTCGTCGCCTATTCGCCACTGGGACGAGGTATTCTTACAGGAGCCTTCATCACTAAGGAATCTTTCCAGAAGGACGGGGACTACCGCACCATCATGCCGTGGTTTCAAGACGGCAACTTCGACCGCAACGTGACACTCGTGAACCAGTTCAGGGAGCTGGCCGACAAGAAGGGTTGCAAGCCTTCACAGCTAGCCATTGCCTGGCTGCTCAAGCAGGGCGACGACATCATCCCCATTCCTGGAACGAAGCAGATCAAGTACCTCGAGGAAAACTGGGCTTCTCAGTACGTCCAGCTAACAGACGAGGATGAAAAGGAGATTAGAAGATTCGTTGAGGCAGCTGAAATCGCAGGTTCTCGAGGGGCACCAGGATTCACAGACACCGCAGAGGAGAAATAAGCCAAGAACATCGAACATTTGGATGATCTTGAACGGCATTCTCCAAGCACAGTGTAAACGCGCAGTGAAATAGCAGCTAGATTTTCCTAGCACCTGGGAAAATACAATGAAAGAGAACACAGTGAGAGCTAGCCTTATGCAATATCCTTCAAAGCCGTAGTGTCACTAGCTCCCACGGGCACGGCGGCTCTCTCCATCATAGTGTTGATGTAGGACTGAACCCAATTTAGAAACAAACAGCGAAGACAGGGTTCGATGGAGCCTCCTCCTTTTTATCATAATGCTTACAAACCCCACTCTAACCTTCATACGCACATACATATCTGTGTATCCGTTGGGACACGACTATAAATCTTGGGTTGTGTCAGTGGTGGTGCCCCTTCTTGTCCCATCACAAATATCTCCGACTTACCCACAGTATATCAACATGGCGAGCTCAAAAGGCACCATCCTTGTTTTTCCGGGCGCAAATGGAGGCCTCGGCTGCGGTATTGTTTCTCACATCATCTCGACTCCAGAACTCGCTCTCTAGCATGGTATCTATGTTGTACGTGATGCTACCCAAGCCTCAGCACTCGACTCAGTCCTCACCCGGGCTCCAAGCTCGCACACTTATCGCATCGTATCCCTTGGTCTAGCGAGCCTCGATAACACCCATGGGTGGCGCAGACACTGCTCTGCAGAGCTGGAGTTAAACAGCCATTAAGCTATACTCACACGGATCATAATGCCGAAAAGCCCAGCCAAGTCAACACCGGATTAGAAGTATCCTCATTGGCAGCTAGCCAAATAAGATATGTGACAATGGAGCATGATAAGCCAGCTCTCTTGAGCGGTATACTTGTCGATTTTCAGTTTGATACCTGGGGGGTTGGTAGTGATATCAATGCCTTACATGACGCTATTCGACAACTGAAGGCTGGGCTAAATTCCATAAAACCTGAGGCGAACATCTGGCAGAGATGGTTGTTGGGAGCTGGAAGTAGAGTGGGTTGCGAGCCGAAATGGAACAGAGGGAAGAAGCTTATCTCCGATGGAGAGAACCTAAATCCTGATTTATGAACAGATTTCTTTCGTTCATTTTGGGTGAAATTTATTTGAACAGCAGCCGAGCAAATACTACTTTTATACAGGGCATGCGTTGTTTTTGCCTGTTCACGCCATGAACCCAAAAAGGGACGACAGGAGCAGCTTAAGATGGGTGTATGATACAGCCCATATCAACTCAAGCACTCCGACCACACTCTCTGGCAAAGACCCCTTCTTTGTCCGGCCAAAGCTTACGATGACATCTCAACTTTGATAGATGGTCAAGGTAACCTCGACTCGTGTTCAGGATCTGTTAATCAGGAGAAGAGAGTTGTCTAGCCAAAATAATGACCCTGATGTGCCCGTCAGAAAATCATATATCCGGTCAGTGTCTACCTCTCCACATGGATCGTCGTTATGGGGAAGCGCTCACAACTAGCTTCTCTTGTGAAGAAACTGGAACCTCTTGGGGCAGGACCAAGGCTTGGTTCTCAACGCTAAAATTTATGTATGGCTTTTTTCTAGACCTTCATATTGATATATAAACCTGGTTCCCCCCTCTAAGCGTGAGCAACGCTTTAACACTGTTTTACTCTTGAGAATTTCCACTAGGGACAAATGGATACATTGTCTGCCGGTTTCGCTCTGCAAGATGGTCCACGAGTGAGTGCTGACGATCTTTAGTGATTACTTGCTACCAACGACGAAAAGTAAATTGAAGCTATGTAAGGAAGAGTTGGCTAGTAAGCCTCAGCCCGGTTACCGAGCTTGGCGATATGTGCTTGTCGAATTCTCAACGCCTTTCCAGCCTAAAAAAGCTAAGCCCTTGACCTGGTAGGGGCGGATGTCACAATAGCAGGTATGTTTGGCTTGGCTTCAACCCCAAATCTCCACATGCGCCAAGAGCACTGGGGATCGTCCTCGGAGCTCCGAGTCTTCTCAACGAATTACTCGTATTCAGGGCTTAGGGCCAGGCCCCACGCTTCTCCCGAAGCAGGCTTTGGGTTTCATCTGATAAACCATAGTTCCAATGAATGTCACTTTAGCCGTGCGAAATTTTCAATTGCTTGACAGGGAGCTGGTGGAGTTCAGCAGGCGGCCGACGATGTCCACGTGGGGTCTTAATGCATTGCCGCACCAAATCTAGCCATGTAGAGACATGAAGCCAACCAGAAGCCGTCTGATTACCTCTTCCCCTTCTTGACGCATGCTATATTTCGTCTTTTATTCAGCAGAGAATCGCAACTTGCCTTTCACGGTATATCGGCCGAGTGCCAATCACATATAAAACCATAGCCGTAATAATACTACCCAGACTAAAGCCCATCAAAGGGACCACGTGGATGCGAGAAGAGGCATTTAGAATTTCACCAATTCATATCCCTTCTAGGGTTGGATCAGATTATGCGGATCAGATAAAAAAAAGTTCTCGTTTAGTTTAAGCTTAGGGTTAGGATTGCTAGAGCTAGTTAGCCTAATGCCTGAAGTTTTGAGAATGACAGACCAGCCCCCAACCAGCCCCTCTTATCACGGATATCTCCTTCCAATACAGCACTTGAGCAATTAGCCGGTTTACCATTAGCTGGGGTGAGAGTCGCTGCCGCCGTAACGCTAGAAGGTGTTATTCGGTACCGGCTGTCGGTCTTGACACATTTTTTATCAATCACTGATCAGCAAAGGCCCACTGCGACATTGGCAATGAAGAATAAAACCGGTGGCATGGTCGCTTTTCCGTCTATCCTTGGAACTGATCTTCTAGTTTTATTTAGCACTCTTGTCGTCGAGGATCTTCAATTACTGGGATAACATTGGCCTATCATGGCCGCCAAATCCTCCTCGATAATAACGAAAGGTATTCATCAAGAATCTTCGCACACCAAAAAGAATACATTGTCTAACATGAAACTGTCGCAATAGTCACCACATTCTTTTGGGGAGACACTTCCCTGGAGGAGAGGCGACTGATTCGTAAACTTGGTTTGTACCGGAACCCCTGCACCTTGAGCTCGCCATCTAACAATCCGCCTAGATTTCTTCATTCTGGTAAATTGATTCGGTATTAATAAGGAGGAGAGGGTTTGTGCTAATTCTGATCGTTGGGAAGACATACTCCTGCCTGAGCTACTTCTTCAATTACCTTGGTATGTACCTGGTATTTGCATTTGCACCCTAAAGACCAGCAACTGACATCCCCAATCTAGACCGGGCGGCATTCGCCAACGCATATGTGAGTTTTAAATGAGCGGCACGCCTATTCTTAAGCACTTCACCAATCTTGGCCTGTTTAGGCGGTGTATTGATGTTGCTTTTGACTTAGGTCGCTGGCCTGAAGGAGGCCCTCAACCTGGATGGCAATAAATATAATGTTCTTCTATCTATGGCCTCTGCGGGGTATGTTTCTATCCACAGTCCCCTCCTGGACTGAAGTTCATACCTCAGGATGGAAGTTGACGGTTGATAGTATGCTGGTTGGCCAAGTCCCCAACAGCATTATCATCCACAAGATCCCCCCGCGTATTTGGCTCCCTTCGATGGTCATCCTCTGGGCTGGTCTCACTATGGCCGGTGCGGGTTGCAAAACTTATGGTCAGCTCTGCGCCGTTCGTTTCCTTATGGGCTTGGCCGAGGCTAGCACCTACGCTGGCTGCATCTACGTAATGGGCTCCTGGTAGTATGTCATGAGCTTCCCTTCTGTTTCTTAGCTTTGGCCTGACCGATTTGTCCTTTAAAAACAGCAAACCAAACGAAATCGCCAAGCGCACTGCCATGTTCACTGTGGCTGGGCAGGTGGGAAGCATGTTCGCGGGCGTCATGATGGCTGCCATCTACAAATCCATGGAAGGGCGCTCTGGCTTCGCAGGCTGGCAGTGGGTTTTCATCATCGATGGCATCATCACCTGCCCCATCGCTATCTTCGGCTATCTATATTTCCCCGACCTACCGGAGAATACTCGTGCCCCTTATCTAAGCGAGAGGGAGCGTAAACTTGCCCTCAGTCGTCTCCCTCCCAAGAAGGAGGATGGTCACAGTATTGCCCCCTGGAGTCTGACCAAGAGAGTTTTGGGGCAGCCCGCTTTGTGAGTGCTACCGCAAATGCACCGTTAAAAAGGTGTCCAGGGCTAATTTACGATTCATAGCTATATCTGCTGTGGTTTCTCACTTCTTTCAGCTGCTTTGCAGGCATACTCCGTCCAAGGATTGATGCTACTCTATCTCAAGAACCGGAAAGAAATTGACGGATACACTCAGGAACAGGTCAACACCATGCCTCTTGGGATCCAAGCCATTGGAATTGTGGCTGAATTCGCCGCAGCCGCCGCCATCGATCGTTTTAATCTACGCCTCTCGACCGGCTTCGCACTCTTGGTTATTCAACTGATTTGCACTATCGTTCTCTTGGTTCCCCAGATGACCGTTGCTGGTAACCTTAGTGCACTCTACATTGCCGCAACTGCCTATGGTATCAACCCATTGCTATATGGGTGGCCCAGCGTTATCACGGCCAGAGGTGGTGACGACGCGGCTCGAAGTGTCATTATTGCCTCCATGGTTGCCAGTGGCATGCTGCTCTACACCTTCTGGGGTATCGTGGTCTACCCAGCCAACCATGCACCATACTGGAGAAACGGTTATATTGCCATGATTGTAGTCATTGCTTGTCTGAGCGGTTGGATCTTTCTTCTTCGTTGGGTAAGTGGCATAATTCGCATCGAATGCATAAGCCTCGTCTAACAATCAGTAGCTCGATGACTATACCGCTAAGAAATATCCTGCCGATGTAGATAGCGCCAGTAACAGTGTCGAGGAAGAGCTCAACTATTCATCAGCAGAGAAGGGGCCTGTTGAGCAGACGCGTACACTCTAAGATAACGAGAACAAGGCCAAGCCGGGTTGTCGACTTCCACGCTCAATGAGGGTGGCGACTGTAATGGCACCTGTCCAGAAGCCCGACCCGTTTTGATAAAGCCCTACAACCATTTGCTCTTTGATTTAAACTGCGCCACCAGCTATCAAGGAGAAATATTAGCCGCTAGTGAATCGGTGAGCGGCTGAGACTGAACCAAGCGAGCTTCTCGGTCAGCATAAACATAGCAGCTTCACAGGGGCTTGGATTTACTTTTGTCAGTCTATTGAACAAATTGGCCCACCGTACTGGATACATGACATGTGGTGCAAGGATTTGAAGCGTAAAGAAGTAACAGCGCGCGACTCGAGAATTCATCGGCACCACGGTTCCCTCTCCACCCGACTGCATGGATTGTAAATAGTAGCCCACTAGCCTACTGGACTCTACCCTGCTCAGTATTGGTATGCATACTATGACGGTCTGGATCTCATTCGTGCTTACCCTCTTCTGGTGACGGACAAGGCGATGCTTTGTTGTGGATCATTAGACCCGATCTAAAGCCCCGGAATCCTGGTGATGTTTGCGTGTCCCATCCTAATACCGCCATGCTTTTTATCTCATTCGTTCTAGCTCTACGCAAAATATAAGTTGAACGTATTCAGTACGCTCTTTACTCCCAGTCGAAACGACAGAATGGGTGGAATTTTGCCACACATACCATCAATGCGTTAAAAACGCCCGCATTCATGGAGTGGTTATGTGTCTTGATGTTCTTTATCTGGCTAACTCCCTCCCCCCACGGAAATGAACAGCTGGAAGTTGCAGAAAGACATCATTATCGACTTAGGTTTCGATGGTAAACTTAGACTCCAAATATCTCAACATGGAGTGCGTTGTGTTACCAGTCGACATAGAAGCCAGTTCGACCGATTGCGAGAACATTGCCGGAGGAGCAAAAGAGGCGACATTGACGCAAATCGAGGAGGATGACACCTGGGACAAGGACCCTGAGAATCTCCTGAACTGGGCCCCGAGAACCAAGTTTATACAAATTGCTATGCTCTCATCTGCCACATTCCTTGGGTTCGAAGTCTCCCACCATTCTCTTCCTTCAACACCTTCCTAGTCTGGAGTATCTTTCTAACATGGAAGCTTCAAAGCTCTGTCGCCACATCCATTGTCAGTCCGTCCGTGGCGTATGTGATGGTGGAATTCTCAGTTTCTCGAACTGTCGCCATTCTTTGCCTTGCACTCTACGTCTTAGCACTTGCATTTGGTCCTGTCATCGGTGGATCTTTATCAGAAACGATCGGCCGCCAATATGTCTACATCGGCTGTATTATGACAGGCGTTCTATTTACAATCGGTGCCTCTCAGGCCACCAACTTTGCTACACTTTGTGTCTTAAGATTTTTTCCGGCTTCTGCTGGGGTCCTACCCTAGCTGTCACAGCGGGTTCGATCATTGAGGTATTTTGAGCTGAGGCAAGAGGGCCCGTAAGCGCAATAATTGTGCTGATGGTTTTCTTTGGCCCTGGACTAGGGTATGTCTGAAAGCCTGGACAGTCCTTTTCCCCCTAGACTAGTATCACTGACATTCTGCATCAGGCCCGTAATAGGAGCGTTTGCTGTTAGTCGACATGGTTGGCGTTGGCCATACTACTGCCTTCTTGTCATGTCTGCGGCACCTTTGACACTTTCTATTCTTTCTAAGGAGACCTTCAACCCTTTGCTTCGAAAAGATTCGCCAAGAGCCGGGGTGATCCTGTCCCCTCCTCCCAGCCACTCTCAGTGCGTCTCAGGGAATTTGCCCTTGTCGCTGTCATCCGACCTGTTCGAATGCTGGTCCTCGAACCCATTGTTATTTTCATCTGTCTCTATGTTGCTCTTGGCTTCGGCACCCTGTTCAGCTTCTTCGCAGCAGTGCCGTATACTTTCGCATCTGTCTATAGGTTTGATGTTGAGCAATGTGGTCTTGTCTTTCTTTCTGTGGTGATGGTGCTTCCTTGGACTTATCACAATCATGCTCTGTGATAAGCTGATATGCCAGAAGAAAGTCAACCAGTTTCCACCCAGCAAGGTACCTCCTGAGCACCGCCTCTATGCTGCCATGGTTGGCAGCTTAGTATTGCCGATCGGATTGTTCTGGTTCGGGTGGTCGGCACGGGCTGGCGTGTCATGGGCCAGCCCTGCAGAGGCCATATCATTCTTTGCTTGGGGGAACATCTCCATCTTCATCACCACATTTCAGTAGAAGACTGACACATACACTGGCAACGTGATCGCCAGCGCGGCCAGCGCCAACAGTTTGGCTCGGTATGGATTTGCCGCAGCTTTCCCACTCTTCACCGTCCAAAGTAAGGCAGAGCCCAGCCTTTAGCCCCGTGGTTTCTTACGTTGACTGACCTGGATGCAGTATACCAAAAGCTGGGCATCCCTTGGGCTAGTAGCCTTTTGGGATTCTTCTCCCTTGTGCTATTGCCTGTTCCCTGGGTACTGTTCAAATATGGGCCACGCATCAGGGCAAAGAGCCAGTACGAGACTATCCATTACAACTAAATGGTAGCGTCGTGTGGCGTGATCGTGGTATCGATTTGTTGCAACCGGGGAATAAACCAAAAACGACGGGAGATATCCGTAAATAGACAAATCGAACTTCTTAGATCTGATTTCGATAACAATTAGATCTGACACAACGGGCTCATCCATGCAATAGACCCCAATGATTTACGCCACCTTTCAGTAGCCAAGAAATAGTTTGTGATTCAGCCAAGCTGATCCGACCAAGGTGGGACCCCGAAGCCCGATCAAGTAGTATCTCCGGGTCCTAGATCCAGCTTCACATTGAACAAGGCTGGGCTCCAAAGGTTTGCATAACCGAGGTGGCTCAGCGCACTGCTCCCGCCAGTGGGAAGGTAGTGCACTCTTGGGGGGTCCTACATAAGACGGGCAAAGCGCCTGCCAGCCACCTGCAACCCATTGTACAGTATCCATTTCTACACCTAAAACAGGGATACAGACAAATACAAAGAAGAGGTTATTGCATTGTCATTCGTTTTCTTAAGCCTGTCATTTCGGGGCGACTCTTCGAAGTATCAATGTTCGTATAGCAGTTTCACCTTTCATTTCAAAAACAACAATCAGTATGTGAAGTATGAAAGAAAGAAAGATAAAGGCAGGGACAACCCAAACGGCTAGAAAAAGAAAAACACTCTTGGGCTACATAAGAGACGGCTATTCAGGCACCTAGGATAGAAACGATTTAACCAAGGTCATAACATTAGAATTTACCACAAAGTATACCCCAAGTTTCCCGATAACGGCACTGCCCGATCAGATCGCAAAATCAGTCCAACTGTCAGACGTTATAAGTCACTGCCTGTCTCCATTTATTCCTTGACCCTTCATATCTGAAGCCGTCAATGTCAATATCATTGGCAACAATGGTCAGGGAGCCATTTTCCTATGCAAATAGGTCCATGGGCTTTTCTGGACCATGTTCTGCTCATCACTCGTCCTCTGGAACTTGATCTAGACCGTCGCCTAACCCTGGATCTCCATCAGCTTCATACATCCTTGAAATTGCCTGCCGCCACCATCCAATCGCCTTGTAAAGATCCACTCTGACGGCTGCGGAGGCTTCGGAGGTAGATCTCAAGCAAACTGATTCAAGTAATTTAATCCTGCGATCCATGTCCCCCATAACCTCCATAACATCTTTGTACTGCTTGTCAATAGACGCCTTGTTGTCAGTGAACGGCATCTCCGTGCCGTCAAAGAATTCATCGAAGAATTCAATAACATCCCGTTTACTTGCCTCCGCAAAGCATGGATGAGTTGGTGGCACAGCCAATAAGGCCAATTTTAGCTTTGACAAGAGGGGCCGCAGCAGCGATTCAGCAATAGTCAACCGTTGTCGTTTGAAGCTAGTCTCCTTACTTTCCGAGAGTGTATTAGAAGACATGATGAAGAGAGGACTCGCTATCTGGTCTAGGTAATTGTATCCGTGGCTTCGCGCGTGTTGTTAATGTTATAAGCGTGCTTTGATATGGTATGCGAGGGAATGAGGAGGAAAATATGGCTGCGCAGATTTGGGCGGTGCCAGCCTCAGATATAAATATTACATCACGATCCAGAATTCCCATGGACCCAGCTTCTGTCCGTGATAATTTCCGTAAACTCGTTGCCTGCATAGTCGCAGTCAAAGAAAGCTCGAATGTTTTGTGACGGACAGATGACTTAAAAAGAGGACGGGAGGAAAGTGAAGAACAAGCATGAAGAAATGGCGTAAAGGAATACTACTATAGGCGAGAACGTAGATTGTCGTCCTACTCAAGGCTTTTGTCACGACGCAGAAGCAGACTTTTTTTCAAGATATTAAGGCATGATTTGAAAGTCACCAGTTTGGTGTGGGCTCTTTCATCCCTTCGGCCTTCGGGCATACTTAGATCACTACATTGCTTAAAACGGGTGCTCTGACCAGTTTTTAGAGTTATGAGACTTCCGACAAAGGCTCTCTAAACATATACTGACAAATGTGACATTTTAAAGAGGAAGTGTTATTCCTATAGTATTCGAAGGACAATTTCATAAAGGCCGACCAATGCATTCAAGTGACAAGGGTCTCAGGTTTAATTGATTATTTTCTTGATGCCCGAGATAGACGCTTACTCGTCAGTGTTCCTCCGCTTGGGAGGGATCCTTTCTGCTTCTCTAGCATGCTCTTGGCATATAAACTCTCTTTGGGCATGATTACGGTGCGATTCTCGTGGGAACCCAGCGTAGCGCATATTCCTCTCGTACAATAATACTAGTGGCTTTGTTATCACCAAGGGAACGGTTCCCAATGAATGTCTCTAATATATATACACATATATGAACTTCTAAGCCTTTCCATAATGCAAACACAACGTTGTAATCTAAGACTTTCTAGATCATGATATGGTGGCGATCACAATTGAACTCGCCCTATTTAGGGTAGGTACTAAGTACCCTGATTATTAAGGTGTGGTTATCTAGAAGGTGCAACGATTCATTGCTGCTACGATTATACCATAAAATGTTCTCCTGCAAAGACCGGGATTGTGAGGTCATTTATTGGCTTGGCTGTCCCGCCTGGGTGTTGGGCTGATTAGACAACAAGGGTGCAGCCGTGTTATGAAATGCCGAGGGCATCGACATTGCTGCATTGTGCCATTGTAACTTCAAAGGTTGTGAATCATTTGCATACATAGCACATGACGAATTCGCCAAGCCGCATCCCGTTGCTTTTCGGCGAAGCAATAGACCTGGGGTTTGTGATGGAGACCGTCTTGCATGAATGAAGTGAAGAACTGCGCCTACAGGGAGCCTGTCGCATCACACCACGTCTCAAAACAGTCGTCGTCCAAAGTTCCAAACTGATGATGACGCCTTGGTAGTCCGCCAAGACAACTGCTGCGCCACTGTCACGGTGTTACATGACTGCCTGCGCACGCGTGGCTAATTTCGAGATGAGTCACCCTTGAGCCAACTTCTCCCTCGAGTTATCATGCAGATGACTTTCTTTTTTAGTTTTCAACATATACCCCTAGCTCACTTCCAGCATGCCACAGGCAACCCCGCAAAATTCACCAGCGTTGGCGGTTGAACTCGAGGGCGATGCTCTCTGGTACCAACCTGGAGATGTCATCATCGGCCGTGTTGTTCGGAGATGCTCTACGAAGTGTCAAAGGGCCATTCTGACAGTCTCACTGCATGGTACAGCAAAATCAAAGTTCGCTAACAGCGAAACCCAAAATCGGGGCCGGTATACGCTCATCGTTGGCTCTCGAAATAAGCAGCAGCTTTGGAACGGATCGGTTCACATCCCTGAAAGAGGAGATCAAAGCTGGCCATTCACTTTCACCTTACCCACCCATGCAGACAGTCGCTGTCTTCCTGTGAGCGTAAAAGAAAATGAGAAGAACAGTTTCGTTCCTTTCAACAACAACGTACCGCTACCCGCCTCCTTTTCAGGAACATCTACAGGCGAGTCCAAGGAGGGGCTTATTGAATATTACATCCAAGCCGAGATGCAGATGCATGCCCACGGGACCGCCACCGCCGTAACGCCAGTCAGAATCGAGCGTTACAATCCAGGTCCGCCCATTCAGATACGGATGAATCTACTCAACACATTGCATACAGTCCAAGGAGACAGCCTTGTACCTGGCTATAGCCGAGACCAGCTCACTACCTCACAAAAGTTCAAAAAGATGTTTAGCAGCGTACCGCCGCCCAAGTTAGCTTTTACTTTGCAAACATGGTTTCCGATCACCTTGCAAATGGACCAATCTAGCCATGTGCCGATCAAACTTCGCGTGGTTCCCAAGTGGGACAAAACGAGAGAGGTTCTTCGGGACGTGCTGCAAATGTGTAGGCTTCGGACACTAGATATCGAGATCCAAACGCTGGTGACAATTCGGTGCGAAGGCCATTTACACCCTTTCGATACAGAATGGAAGTGGTGCCCCAAGGTAGAGGGAAGCAGACAATTTGGCCCGAGGGATACACCAGTTGAAATACCTTTTGGACATGATTCGGAGCCCTTGGATGTTGGAGAGGTGCTCAATCTTCAAATGAAGACTACCAAAGATAGAAGGGAAATAATGCCCTTTAACGTTCAGCAGCTATATCCAGAGTTTACGACTTACAACATACGAACCAAGAACAGACTAAAAGGTACCGTGGAGGTTAAAATCGCCGATAAAGTTATTACCGCAGAAATAGACCGGGAGATCAAGGTCTTTCCGCCGGCTGATGATACCGGAGCCCCTCGCAGCCCAGCCATTGATAATATAGGCGCGACTTCATCGACCTGGAACCAACCTCCGCCGCCATATGAGGAGTCACAAAATTTCGAGGAGTTGCAAGGAGTTAATTAACACGGTACACGTGGTTGGCATTGGCATGGTCGCATTCATTTTTGTTCTAATCATGTTGGACTATCTATATCTCATTCCCCTTTCCTTTCCTATGTTCTCTCTGCGAGTCACTTCCTTCCCAGAGCTCACACAGCTCGAGCCCGTTATATACCCCGATTGTGAGCCGTGAATATCAGTCTCATGGACCTTTAGCTTGGATGAATGATTTTTTAAGCCCTAGAATAGACTTTGTCCTATATTTATCTCTGTTTTCTCGTTAAAACGCTGACCCAAGTCTTAAGCTTCCCAAGCTCGTAATTCCTATTCAAATATGTGAAAACCCTCAACTGCGTCCGTGATGAAACCATGGACAATAAGAATTCACCCAACACTCTTTTACTCAACTTATAACCTTTGAAGTCTGAGAAAAAAGGACGGGTGGGAGAGTTTGGGTGGCTTGGCTCTCACTGTGAAAGAAACACCAATAGAAGATGCCAGACACGATATCCAAACACACTAAAAAAAAAATGACAGTCTTTTGTCCCCCATTACATCATGTGTGTGGGGCGTTGGTCATCACAAACAAGCCACGTCATCCAATGGAGTGTTGGCATTTTTGTGATTTCAATCTCATGACTGTGGCTCATTGAGTGACTAGCAAACGGGGCTTATAGACGACCTGTTGGTTCCGTCAAGGAATCAATCAATAAACCCCGCAGCTGTGTTTAAGGACAAAATGACTTGGCAAATGAAGTAGCGTTTTGTGCCAAGCGATTGCAAAAGATTAATGAGTCGGTACTCACTCATTCTTGGTGAAATGGGCGATGTTCATGAAAGTGAACATAACGTCCGACAAGATTAAATTGCGTTGTCAGAGCCTCAGAGTCTCTGCGACAATTCCAACGATCACACCAAAATACCCCTCAATCATCTCAGGTTCCCCTCTTTTGCAAATCCCAAGACAGTTTTGACAGAAAACCTACATTGGACGCCATGAGGTTGCTTGACGTCAAATCGAGAGAGCTTCATGAATTCTTGGGCTCCCAAGTGCCCAATTACGCGATTCTGAGCCACACGTGGGGTGACGACGAAGTCCTCTTCAACGACATCCAGCGGGGGACTGCGGAAAAGCGACGGAGCTACGATAAAGTCATTAACTGCTGCCGCAAAGCCACTGAGGATGGTCTGCAGTGGGTATGGATTGACACCTGTTGTATCGACAAGTCTAGCAGTGCCGAGCTTTCCGAAGCTATCAACTCCATGTACCAGTGGTATGCTGATTCCAGTGTCTGCTACGTGTATTTGGAGGATGTTGAATTCGGTCTAGAGCACGGCCTGCTATCCGACACAATCTCAATCAAGCCCAGTCGCTGGTTTACGAGGGGCTGGACCCTTCAAGAGCTTCTTGCCCCCTCGTACATCAAGTTCTATACATCTAATTGGGTTGATATCGGGACCAAGTCGAGCCTGGCTAAATACATATCGAGTATCACCCTCATACCCGCACCCATCCTCCGAGGACATGATCCATCCAAATGCAAAGTCGCACAACGGATGTCTTGGGCAGCAGGCAGACAGACCAGTCGGCTCGAAGATCAGGCCTATTGTCTGCTTGGTCTCTTTGGGGTGAATATGCCACTGTTATACGGGGAAGGCTCAAGATCTTTCATTAGGCTCCAAGAGCAAATTATGAGACAGGAAGAAGACTATAGCATTTTTGCTTGGGCAGCAAGCCACCAGCCCCCTCACTTAATGAGAGGCCTTCTTGCATCGTCGCCGGCTGAATTTGGAGAGCGTGGTGGAAATAACGGTAGTGGAAATTTAGATTACCGCCCTGATCCCTTCATCCATAGCCAAAGCGATCAATCGATGCTTGATGAACTGGTGAATCAGAAGCAGCTTACTGGCGAAACGCATGATCAGTCCTTCCAATGGAGAAACGCAACGCCAGGTATTACCCCATTTGAAATACTTCAGATCAAAAAGCAGATGGAGATTATCAACCACGACTTCCAGCATTCACCTACCGGATATGTACCGCAAAATCCGCCTGAACAAACCAGCCGAGGCCTCCGCATCAGCCTTCCTATTCTCGAATCAGCCCATCCTATTATTCGCCTCGCTTGGATTCAGTGTGAGTTTAGTAATCGGCTACTCTGCATCCCACTGAGAACTATGGCAACTGGTACATATGAACTGTCCTATCGTTTCTCTCCAACCTCGCTCGTTACCGTCGACAAGTCATTGCTGCCAGAATTTAAATTGCAGCAATGTATTTTCCATCCCTACGAGGACTGCTCCCGGAAACTTGGACCTGGGATCCCATGGTCTTCTCCGGGAATGGTGCGGACTTGTCTGGAAGACTCTAACCTGCATTTCATCGGCTTCTGGCCACCATTCACCGTTGGCGAGAGTCAGTTCCCATTTAATAAAGGCTCTGAATCGCACATAGTGGCTGTGATTGATTTGTAGTATAATGCAAATTCAGTTCGCAGCCGCTTCCGAGCTTCGTTTGGTATTGTCAACAGTGTCCCTTGGTGCACTATAGATCAGGACGAGGAAGATAAGGAAGTCAAAAGTCTGCGCTCTGTATGGGATGAATACGCTCACGCGATGCCGGAGCTCTCACATACGCTAGGAGATCGCGTTTCCAAGACATCTATTCGATCCTCCAAAGTTATCCTGAAGGCTTCGATACATCGTGATATGTTGGTGCCACGCGATGAAAATTTATACGTGCTTAAGGTTGGAGTTTATGATGCCTCTTTAGAGCGCTCGAACTTTGTTGCAAGTAAATGAGATTTAGGATAATACAAGGAGAATAAAAATTTTGTAGTCTCATGAGGGATGAACATACAAAGGGATGCTGGCAAAGCACGCGTACGCTCCGTGGTTGGAGGTTGGAAGGGTCAACGAATAAGAGTAACTCGATCCGCTGGTGTTCAAAGAGGCGCTACTGAAATGAGAAAGTGTAAGGGTTCCTCCATGAGCCATAACAACCACGAACTCGAATCATGAAAATCCATAACCAACTACCTACTTAGCTTATTATCACACTCGGCGAATGAGACAATTCTTCCTAAAGCTTTAAGCGGAAACCCTATTCAGTACAGCTATGCCCCTGTTCCCACACTCACTTTACTACACAAGCAGGTCCAATGGCCTCTTTCTGGATGTTTGCCCGGATTTTTGAACGCCTCTAGCCAGTTAAGTCGCCGCCTTCTATCAAGAACCTTCCGCTCGAAAAGAACTTGGGCGGAAACCCTCCGATCAGCCGGCATTCGAATAAGCTTCCGTGCTTGGGTTAAACTAAAGGGGGTTAACTACAAGCGGCTGGCACTAAGATGCAGCCAATGCGAGATCCGTGGTCGGATGGATCGGGTTCCATTCATCACAAGCCCAAATCGTCATTGTCGGCCAAAATCGGGATATTATCGTGGTCGAGAGGGTTATCTCCAGCTCGTAAAAGGGTATAAAAATCCCCGTCAAAGTCAACGAGATCAAAATCAACATCGTCTTTTGTGTATCTCTGACATCGTCCACTTACAAGATAACCATGTCGTCAAACTCCCAAATAACTGGCGGCTTCCTAGCCCCCAATAGCATACATAATTGCATATGCAAACACAGCTCACTGGAGCGAGTCGACTACGCAGACACTTTCTTGCTCACACTCGCCCAAGATTGCCCCAAGAGACTACCGGAGCAATGGATCCGCGCCATATTTGGAGATGTTCCTGACACTGAGCAAAAGTTTATATGGACTGGCCTCCTTGGTCTCCCTCTACTTCTGCAACGGTCGCCGGCAACAGTCGCGGGATGGAGGATTGGCAAACAATCTGAGGATGGGATTCAGATTGAGAATTGGTCATGGTTGTTGTCCGCCAATTTGATTGTATACCAGACCCCCGACAGTGTATCCCTGGCTACTCTGATACAATACAACTCATTATTGGGTCGCATCTGGTGGACAATTCTGTCAGTCGTGCATCGCAGTTTCATGCCGTCGATGCTTCAAAAGGCGGAGGAAAGAATATATAAGACCATCTAACCAGTCCTTGATGTATTGGCCTCCATTCATTCTGTCTCTCGGAGCACGGTGTAGAAGATTCTCACAATCAATGTGGCCGAACCTACATCATTTCTGGTGGCAAACCCAATCTCCCTTCATTTTACTCGGCCTCATCAAATTGAGGATGTATGGTTAAGGAGAGCTCACCAGCTCAACTCTGTCCTAATTAAATCGATAATTCCACTACTACGATAACTGAAAACATTTGCTCCTTTCATGAGACCATACACCAATAGCTTCTTTCAATTCTCTATCACAGACTACAACTGTTAGAGCACAGCCTAGGCTGCCGATTATCAAGATAATAAGCAAAGTAAGGTATCTAGTTCATAGCGAGACCTCGCCAAGCTCAGTTCCTATCTATCACTTAACATGGAAAGTGATGACTGACAGCGACTTTGCAGTTTGGCGAAGCCTTATACCTTTCTGGCCTGTCTTCAACACATTCTGCCTTATTTCGCGCACGGCGGTTCAGCTTCCCACTTACGGAATGACGGTAATAGGGATGACACTCAATTCAGCCAATGCAGGCCAGGCACGCCTCAGATATATTAGTTGCGCAGAATAGGGTGGGGTCAAGATGTGATGGAAGCACGACATGGTATGAGTCGCAATCTGGATGCAAGCATCCCAATCCTCTTGGTTCAATTCGTTTCCAAAGACCCGGCCCTTGTTTATGTAGGAATAACCGGGGCAAGTATCATTGTCTTTCTTTTGCAAGCCCCGCAAGGGTTAGGCAGTTTTATGTTTTGTCTCTTTCCAAGGATCGAATTAGTGCTCACCCCCCCTGGTACCCTTCGGCTGTCATAATTATGCTTGATTCCCCAAGCTGCATCTGGAAAATTGATCCTCTATTCTCTTCTCACCTTTGTGCTTACCTTGAGACGTGATGGCGAACTCTTCTTTTGAGTCATGGACATATGAGGAGCAGGAGGAGTACCTCTACCAACCGGCGATGGAGGCGCCTGAGGGGCTGGTGTCCAACTTGGATGATCCGCCCCAGGAGACTTCGCTGGGTTTCTCTGTAACAGTGGCCTGCACAGTAATAGCTGGATTGGCGTTGTTATTGAGGATTTACTCATACGCATTCTTTCGCAGGCGTCTGGCGATCCAGGACCGTGAGTGTCACTTCATCGTAGTGATACACATGTTGCTGTTATTCGCAAACTGACTTTGTATTTCCTTAGTGCTGGCATTGTTCGCGATGGTTTGTCTCGAAAAGCGATCTAATTATCCCGACGCTCGCTCTAACAACATATAGGCCACGTTCGGCGCCATGCTTTGGCCAGGCTACTTCATGACATACATCGGCGCTCTCTTCGTTCATCAATGGGACATAGACCGTTGGACATTAGCTGACGCATTATATGTGCGCTATTTCTTCCTTCCCCGCTTCTCTTTCTCATCCAAGTATTTGCAGAATCAGAGTATCTAATATCGTCGATTTAGATGGGCCACATCGCCGCTACCATGTATATCCTCACCATGTTCTTCGCCCAGTCCGCTATATTGCTCGAATTGATTCGTATCTTCATCCCCGGAAATGTCCATATCTTCGTTCCCGGGCACACCCACAGCAAGTTCTTTTGGGTGTGCAGGGGCACACAATTCGTGGTCGCCATTTACTGGATATCGGTGTTGATTTTCCAGCAATTCTGGTGTCGACCTCTAAGCAGGGCTTGGAGCCCATGGGCGTCGGGATCATGTATTGACAGAAAGGTTGTGGATAGGCTCTCCGCCTATATCAACATTTTCATCGATCTCATCATCTATATTCTGCCCCAGACCATCATCTGGAGGTTGAACTCGTCGATCCTAAACAAGACTACCCAATCGTTGGCCTTTTCCTTTGCTTTGATGTAGGTTGCTAGATCATGCTTCCTTATCCATCGTTCATTCTGCCCAAAAAGAATGACAGAACTCAATTTCTACGAACCGTGGCATGCTAATCTTTCGATTACAGAAGCCTTGCACTTGCTATCGCTCGCACCCACAACATGCACTCCTTCGTATACGATGGCGACACAAACTACAGTCTTTCCTCTGCATATTTGTGGGCACTCGGCGAGTGTTTGAGCGTCATTCTGGTGTACTGCGCACCGTCCGTCTACCACATTATCACGGATCCGAAAATGCCCCCCGGCACCTCATCGACGATTCAGTCAGCCAGAGACAAATTCCGAAGCAGTGCTACGAAATCAACATCGACGAGCAACGGAAATAGATGGCAGGGAACCAGCTCAAATCATTCTGGGCCTTCCAGCCTACCGCACGAAAACCGGTACCAAAGGATGGAAGATACCGAGCTCTCTCAGCTATCTACAGCCAGGTAATCATGAGATTTGGTAAGACTAGTATAATGCCATTCTCTTTCCACGAAGTAAAACTCATCATCGAATATACTCGCTCATCTCCCTGCTTGAGATCTCGAGAACATCTTATCAAGGGCGGTGCGGTCCACATGTCCCTGACGTCAATTCCGGAGATAAAGGGCTACCAGCGTAAACTCCAAAATGGCCCCATCGTTTATTGCATGCCCCTGTAGCGACGAACGATGTTTACATGGACACGTGTCCCAAGAGAGCCTCAAGCAGGTTTAAGTTGCAGTTTGAAACAGCGACTGCCCTTTCGGGGTCTAGAAGGATTGTGTACATAACAGCTAGGGCTCCTAGAGCAATCATCCTTGGCTAAGTCAGCTTCTCCATCCCTGTAGTATTCACTGATAAATTGATACATACATGTCCCAATCCCCATTGTGACCACCTGCCAGAATCTTCAAAGACCTGCTTAAATGGTTAGGTGAGAGAAGGTTAAAATATCATGTCAGCCCTAAAAATGCCCAGAACCCAGACAAACAATGAAAGGGAGTTTATTGACACGGATGACCTTGGTAAAATCTAGTGCCAACGTCATCATCTTTTCTACAAGGGCAGACTCAGTTGTTGGGAGCTCGAAAGGAGAACCCACAGGGATCAAATTGCTCACGAGAGCATCTTGAAACAACATGTCAGCACCCACTCAAGATTAAGAGTAGTAGGGAAAACTATAATCCGCCTGTCCATCGGATATACAGGTTAACCTAACCTAGACCTACGGATGAATTCAATTGGACTTGGACGAAGCTTGAGCTGAGATCTCCGGTCAGCGGGTCCCGATGCCAATGACCGTCCAAGTGTTATTTCCGGCTCCTACAATTGGGAACATGGCACGGAGTTAAGTGAACCTCATGAAGACGCAAAGACAAAATGTCTAACGACGGTATACTGAAATCGCATATCCGGACATTTCTTCATAGCATACTTCAACTTCATCCAGCATAATTCAGGCAAAAATGGTCAAGGTTGCAATTGCGGGAGGAACGGGCGTCATGGGCAGGACCCTGGTGGATGTCTTGACTGCGTAGTCAGCCCACGAAGGAATCGTCTTGACTCGAAAGGTATTGCTACAAAAGACCTAGACTCCAAAAAATACACTGATCTCTCAACCTATCACAGGCTTTAAATCCGAGACAGCTATCCCACATGTCTTGGTTGATTATAACGATGTTGAGGCTCTAATCAAGGTTCTAGAAGAGCATGAAATACATACTATCATCAGTGCCTTCGGCATCAACGGTACTTCGCTTTCCGTTTCTCAAGCGACTCTCATCAAGGCAGCAGAGAAGTCCTCTGTAACGAAGCGCTTCATTCCCAGCTCGTTTGCTATCAAATATCCCGAGAGGTGATTCTAAGCGATCCTTGGTCATCCTGAAGGCTCGTACTGATAGGGTCACGCAGCGGTACTCAAATCCTTCCGCCCCTCCAATCCTATTTTGACTCTCTGGATCTCCTTAGACGACCTCTCTTGAACGGGCTGTTGTTCATAACGGCACGTTCCTAGACTACTTCTTACCTCCTTCCGTCAAGTCACACTACAACCATGGAACCCTTGTCATTGATATCCTGCATGCGAAAGCAGGCATTCCGGGCACTGGGGACGAGCACATCACCCTGACATATACCTTTGATGCTGCACGTTTTGTTATAGCGGCTCTTGCCCTGCCTGAGTGGCCGCGTGAACTTTGTGTCGTTGGTGAGACGTTGACCTTCAATCAACTCATCACCTTGGCAGAAAACGCCACAGGGAAGAAGTTCGACGTCAAGTATGATTCCCTGGAGACTCTCAAGCAATCCCGGATTACTGAGCTTCCCGGATACATGAACGACTACAAGAAATATCCCAAGGAGGTACTATTACCGTTCCTATCCATTTTCCAGCGGTGGATGGCGGAGGGTCTCGCGTCCATCCCTATTGAGGGTTCTTTGAATGAGAAATTCTCCGATATTGAGCCATTGACAGCTCAAGAGCTGATGCAGAAGCATTGGAAATCTCTATAATGATATTCAGGCAGCTTGGGGAATAGACTGCTGAAACAACGGAATAAACGTGAATACCAAACGAGCAAGATTGCTCCAAGAGAATACCCTAGAAATGAAACTGAATGAGTCTCGGTTCCTGCTGAATACTACCAAGACAATGAGGAGCCCTTTCTATTTCCCCGTCCCATGTTATTAAATTAAATGGTAGCCAACGTTAGACATCCTTGAATGAAGTCTGTATCTAGCATTTCTACAACTTGTTCTGGCGAAACGTGGGAGTCAACCCACAGCAGGGTGGAGGTGATGTCATAAAATATCTTCTCTGCCATGAATAGGATCGCACGCTTCACAAGTTAGAGAAGGTGACGTGATAAGCGAATAAGTTCGCATTTGACTTGTGCAAGATTTTGCGCTAACAGAAAGGACTCGATATCTCGTAGGCCGCATATACATAGGTTACTTAGTTACTTAAACTTCTGGCGCCAGCAGCAGTTGAATGAATACACAGGAAATTTGTCGAATTGATGTTCATGCTTTGACTGCTGCATTGGACGGGGATTCTCGCAACATCAATAGCTCTGTAAATTGCCCATCCAGCACAACAACCCTGTCAATCTCCTTGAAGCCAAAGTGCTTATATATTGGCACACCGGGGGGACTAGCTTCCAGAAAAACATCCGCAGCCATTTCATCCGCGCGATTTAGGCCATATCGCAGCAATAAACCGCCAGCTCCCTTGCCCTGGTAGTCTTCATGGCAGACAAGAGCAGCCAGGTACCAACAGTTTCGTCCCGCCATGTTCTTTGTCCTTTGCGCTTGCAAGTATGGGAAATAAAACGCGGCCAGTTCTTTGTCGTCTCCTGAATCAGGATACAGTGGTCGTGTCGAATTGGGCTTGTTGTTGGGGCTCACCCAGTTTGCATAGGCGATAACAGGCTCGCCAGGGAGCTCGGTAGCAACTACAGCGACGAGGTGAACATCCGAGTCGCTGAGCGCTTCTTTAAGGCCCTCGATCCAGAATCTGCGAACCGCTGGCTTCTCAGGAAAGCAGAGTGCCATCACAGCATCGTTTTTGAAGCCGGAGAAGAAAACGTCGGTTAGTTGTTCGACGTCAGACAACGCTGCAGTTCGTAATTTGAACGCCATCTTAGATACTCCTTGGATTCAGTATGGCCTAGAAGTGTGTGAGATAACGATATACCCTAAGCTAAAGTCACACATAATTTGTGCGTTGTCGAGAAGATTTCAAACCCCCTCTTGAGATTGAAATTCCACGACTGTATTAGTCAATCGTCAGCCAATTTACCTCATGGACTTCTTGGTACAGCAGGGGTGTTGCATGATTCGGTAAAATAGATGCGGTACTTACTAATGGATTTGAGATACTACCTAATTAGGAACTTAGAAAACCCATCGATATATCTTCCCTCTTAGAGAAGAAGTCGATGGGTCCAAATAGCCTGAATAGAAATAGACCTCACCTAAGAAAATTAGTATTACACATCTTGATGGGTATAAGTGTATAGCTGACTTACTCTTAACTTGCTGCGGGCAAGCAGAACATCGGGACGTGATCTGTGTGTAGTGAATACTTTTCTCAGTTTTGGAAACTAAGGACCTAGAATGATCAAGTGAAACATAAGCTAATGTAGTTTATGACTGTAAATTTACACACCTGGCTCTCACCTGAAACTTTATTAGTAGTGTCCTTCGATTTCCAATGGAGTGGATGGCTCTTCCAAAAAATTCTCTTCATCGGGGCTTAATTCTTTCCCTCGAGCACTCAACGCATCGTCAATTCGATCCACCGTGCTGAAACCGACGATAGGACTGCAGACTCTCCTCAGAGTCCATGCTAGTGCCACTTGACTCATCGTCCACCCTTTCTGTTCAGCCAATTTTTGCACCCGCTCGATTATAGCGAGAGACTCCTTACGAGTAGCCGAAGGGTCCCCGCCACCATTAGCTGAGCGAAGCGTGCTTCCCCGAACAGAGACAGGGCGGGCGAGATTTCCTTGAGCTAGTGGACCCCAAGGACATAGTGCCACACCCGTTGCAGCACAGAACCTGTGCATTTCTCTTTCCTCCTCTCGATATAGAAGGCTGTAGTGGTTTTGCATGGCAATGAACTTGGTCCATCCGTGCTTCTCGGCGCAAAACTGCATCATAGCGAACTGATATGTCCACATACTCGACGCGCCAATGTAGCGGATCTTGCCAGCCACGACAAAATTATGCAGTGTCTGCATGGTTTCTTCAATGGGTGTATAAGTATCAAAGCGGTGAATCCAAAACAGATCAATGTATGTTGTTCCGAGACGTGCAAGGGCACCCTCTACAGCATTGATGAGAGAGATTCGCGAAAGCCCTATACGGCGTAAGAACAACGCTTGCGAATGAATATACACATGAAAAAGGAAAAGGTTAGAGGAGAGAGGATAGTGAATCATACCAAACTGATTAACATAGTCTTTACTCTTTCTCAGCTCATCCATGATCGGGTACGCTGCAAACTGTTCCTCTCCTGTAACCCCCCAAGCTTTTGTCATGAGGACCAATTTCTGACGAGGAATTTCGTACTCTTTGATAGCTTGCCCAATGATCCGCTCACTATCGCCATTCGAATATACGTTCGCCGTATCCCACTATTTCAGCTTTAGTCAGCAAGCCATGGACACGGTCAAAGATATATATCGAAGCCTTTTACAGTATTTATTCCCCTGTCGTAAGCGGCCTTGAGCAATGGCAGAGCTTTTTCGGCATCTATGACCCAATCGGCCCATTCACGGTTTCCAATGGACATGCAGCCCATGATTGGAACCGAAACGTGGAGACCAGAGTTCCCGAGCTGGCGGTACTCGGCCTTAGAGTTTTGCAGCGAAGCAGCAACGCTCAGCGGAAGACCTGAAGAAGCCATCATGAAAGTTGGGATGCAAAATAGTAAAGTCTTATACAGACACTGGTAGTATTTGATAGTATTGGGATGACAATTGACATCTCAAGCAGCTCAACATAAGCCGTGTTCTGGGTCGGCGAAGATATTATCTGCACACGGTGGAGACAATTAGGTCGTATCTGATGTGAAGTGCCATTTCTGGTAATAAATAATAGAAAACTTGGCGTTGCCTCTGAAGTCTTGAAATGTAACGTTAGGTGTGAGTGAGTTTATGCCTCAATAGGCAATTACTGAATGCAGTCTGATTAGATCTGGTGGGATCGGCCATCCAATAATGGCAGTAACTCTGTTGCCCAGACTCAGGCTCTTATTCGATCAATTAAGGGGCACCTCACTGCTGTCCGAAGACCAAGCGCCACCTACAGCAACCCGTCCAATTCTTCAAGGAGATACGGATCTGAATCAAATCAAGACGACGTTTTCCTGTGGCTAAGGATATCGCTAGAAGTACTGGCATTGGTTACATATGTCCTTCAAACACACGCATTCGGCCCTCTTCACGAGGAAGTATGTGTATCAGAGTAGGGGTAATCCCATTAAGATCCAGAAAGGTATATCGTGTAACTCCATACATGGTCAGAGCAACTTCCATTTACGGTCAACTGTAGCCAAATCACTCTAAATCCGAGGTATGGCTAGCAAAATGCGTAAAAGTCTCCGCATGATACGATTCATATTATTTAACCCCCGATTAAGACTCTTGGCGTGGATTGTTTAAATGCCGAGCAGCCCGTTGAACACGACGGGAAACCACTCTCCCTTGTTTCCAAATATCATATGCTTTTCTTCCTCGGCCAGTGTCGAAGTCTTGGAACGTTTAATTATTGGTCTATCTTGGCTTATTGATTTCACAAATGGCGGCTATCAATGCAGACAGTGGCAGCTATCCGCCCGAGATAATTGGGTACGCAGAGCCTTGGATAGCCGCACCAGGGGATTCGGTCGCGATTAAAGTAAGCTACTTCTGTAATCCTCCCTTGCTAGAATCCTATTTCTAGCGACTTTGTAGGAAGTAGAACAAGCGACGGCACAATTCACTGTGTTGAGATGTCAGGTCTGGCATCTTTATTTGCTTTTTTCAACCTTATACTCGAACTCTTATCCGTGTCCACGGCATAGAATACAATCGAGCTAATATATGCAGATCTCATGCACAGAGTCTGAGTATAATCATCGTACGGTTCGCTTGATTCAGGGTATCGACATCGACCACTCCCCAGAGAAGGCCGAGGAAGAAGTCCTAGAGATCCCACGTGGTCATCAGAGGGGAAGATTTCAAACAGCCCAACAAGGTTCATATGGGAGCATCCCTAATTGGGGAGCCCCATACATGGCAGAAGGCCTTCGGGTTTCATTCTATATGCAGCCATGGATGGTTGAATGTTCTCATGCACAAACTCTGATTTCCACTTTTGATCCCATCACAAATACTGGCTTCTCCATCACTTTGAACACTAGTGGTTCGTTGGATGTTCGTATTGGAACGAAGCAGGGAGTCGATGCCATCCGCACCGAGCTGAGACCCCAGAACAAATGCTGGTCGAAGGTCAAGGTTTTATTCACGGCT
This sequence comes from Clonostachys rosea, assembly GCA_026958235.1. Lineage (NCBI taxonomy): Eukaryota > Fungi > Ascomycota > Sordariomycetes > Hypocreales > Bionectriaceae > Clonostachys > Clonostachys rosea. The sequence continues at coordinate 1,072,596 of CP110206.1, forward strand.
CAGAGACTTCAGGTCAAATTAGTGCATTTACCTTTCAGAGTCGAGCCGGTACCACCCCCTGCGGTATTCGAGCAAATACTGGACAAGACAACGACAGTGTTAAGTCCGAATCCGCTTTTAATTGCAGCGACTAAGGCCATATTCTCGCGCAACGGTCCAGGTTGCCAAGGACCGCATGTCACCGAGGTTTTCAACGGCCGCATTGACCGCTTGACACTAAAAACACATGACCAAAGACCTCTGGTCCTCGCTGAATACGACTTCTCTCTGAACATGGCGAGCGACCAGATTGTTGATGTTTCTGGTCGAGCTCATCATGGCGTCTTGATCAACGCACCAACTCGCGCCGTTAAGGGCCGCGATTGGGACGGCTCAGAATGTGACTGGACCCGAGCAAAATCCGGCTACGGTGCCATCCACTTTCATGACGACGACATGGATGATGCTCAATGGGACACGGATTTTGTCATCACCATTCCTCGTACAGCTCGATCAGGCGCGTACGCGGTTGAGGTAGAAACGGTCAATGGCTTAGACAAGGACTACATCACCTTTTTCGTAAGGCCAAACTCATGGACATCCGATAATTCTAGCAAAGTCTGCCTCGTCTTTTCAACATTCACGTACCTCGCTTACGCCAATGAACGGCTGTATGACACGACCCGCCAGAACACTGCCGACCTTGGGCCGGGCTTTGATATCAATAAGTGTTTGAAGAGCGCAGAGTTTGATAAGATGCGCCACCGTAGTGACTTGGGGCTATCTTGTTACGACCGACACAACGATGGCTCTGGTGTCTGCTACTCCTCTGCTAAACGTCCCATTCTAAACGTCCGTCCAGGTTATATAATGTGGGCGTTTTCCCGCCCGCGCGAGTTCTCTGCAGATCTTATGATGGTCGGATTCCTAGAGCAACAGGGGATCCCTTATGAGATTATAACGGATCATGACCTACACATCCGTGGAGCCGCAGCACTTCACGGTTTTAATACTGTTATCACGGGCTCGCACCCCGAATATCCTACTCTCAAATCTTATAACGCCTACAACGCCTTCTCAAAAAGTGGCGGCAATCTGATGTACATGGGTGGTAATGGCTTCTACTGGGTGAGTGGCCTCGATGATAGCCGTCCGCATCGATTAGAAGTGCGTCGAGGCGATACCGGAGTGCGCCCTTACAGTCTGCCCGGGGGGGAGCACGTGAATAGTCTCGATGGGCAGAGAGGGGGCCTGTGGAGATCCCGAGGTATGAGCTGCAATACACTGTTCGGAGTAGGCTTTTGCGCCCAAGGAACTGGCCTTGGTGTACCGTACAGGCGTACTGAAGCCTCCAGGGACCCCAACCTCTCTTGTATGTTTGACGGTATAGAGGGAGACCTCATTGGAGAGTATGGATTCGGGGGAGGCGCCTCGGGTGACGAAATCGATCGGTATGATGTGAGAAATGGCAGCCCCAAGGACGCTTTGGTGTTAGCCACAAGCACGGGTCACAGTGATGATTTTGGCATTGCGATCGAGGACCTCAGCTATCCCGCATTGAACACACTGGGAACACAGACGAAGCTGATCCGTAGCGATATCGTCTATTACGTCGGCTCCGGAGGCGGTGCAGTCTTCAGCGTAGGCAGCATCAATTGGTACTGTTCTTTGGCGTGGGATAAGTACGACAATAACGTGGCCAAGTTAACTGGAAATACCATCAAGGGGTTCTTAGCAGGTAAAAGATAAGGCTTTACCAAACCACTTACAGTAGGGCACTTTGTGGTATCAAATGTGCATCCATCTTGAACTACGGTAAATGGGTGAATAAATGAGATGAAATAACATATTATTATAGTAGGTTACAGGAATGCCCTGGAATATGAAGCTCGACTCATTTCTCCGGCCTAGTCACAGGATGGCTACCGCCAAACATGGTTCTGCTCAACGGGGCGTGAAGCATCCGCGGTGTTGATAAGCTCGATAGGTCCATCTACGTCGCTCACTGGCGATGCACGTCCAGAATTTAGCTTTCGTAGCCCCGAAAGTGCAGAGCAGAAGAGTAGAGTGATGACGATGACATTATCCCAATGTGTCAGCACCCTTTCGATTAGAAAGAACCACATCGGGAATACCGATGGCCCGGGTATGCCCTTCATCGAGGTAATTTGTGAAATGCCGCTGGTGATTACTTTCCAGGTATGGCGCAGGAGGGAGAATGCACTGGCGGCAAAGAGCAAACCGGGTGCCTAAGAGGTGGTTAGGTACAGATACTCCGTAGTCATGGAGGTCACGCGACCAACTTACCGTCTCATTAGGCGTTGCGCCAAAGTCTGTCCAATATCTCACAACGACGACGACGGACATTGCGGACGTTGAGAACAGCACGACCTCCATTATCAGGGCCGGGACATAGACGGCATAAACATACCCCGGAATAGATTCAGATAGGTCGTAATCATTACGATCGTACAGAGCGACATGAAATGCGATAAAGCGTGTAAGATTGAGCGATTGGGAGATGATGAAAAGAATGACAGCTGTGAGCTTCGTCGCCTTGCTTCCGGTTGAATACAGATCGAATGTTAGCTTGAACTGGGCCATGAGAATAGCTGCTTGCGTCAGATTGACCAGGAGTTCAGTGACCTCCGGAAGCTCGGAAACGGCTTTGTTGGTTCCCTCACGCGCCGGACGCTTGTCCCGCGGGGGGGTGACAAGTAAAAAGGCCTCCGCTGCAAGAGAGATGATTAGATATCTGTTGAGAGATATGGTTAGCTATCCAGGTTGATATGGGCTACTTCAGGATCGTGGCAGGACTCACATGATGACCAAAAAAGCAGTTGCACGGATCCACCGGGCACTGGTTTGGCCTTGAGGGCCCAGCTTGCCCAGCTTAATAACTGATACGGCGCCATTGATGAGCGCGATGAAGAGCGCAAGACTGGTGAAGGCAAGGCCGATGGCGGACAGTTTGTTCCCGTGGTAGCCCATCCCAACTAGGCTCACATCGCTGATCACAGCCTTATGGCCCGTAAACCTGCAAGGCTGGGACGGACATGAGAGGTCATTCGCGTGACTGAACGCGGGAAAAAGGAAGGATGGTGGGGGACGTTCGGAAGGGGCCACCTCAATCTTAAAAAACTGGTATTACATAACATTGGCAGGGTGGTTCGTGCCTGTGCCCCTGATTTCAGCCGTTCTTAGAACTCATTAGGGGAGACACCGTCTGGTAGTTTATTTTTGGTGGAGCACAGCCACAACTAGGTAAGGTTCAGCAGCTGAGGAAGAACTTTCACTTTCTTCCTGAATTGGATTGGACTGGGGAGAGTGAAGGATTCAACATCCTCTGACCAAAGTACGGACCGAGACACCTACAGCACGAGAACGCTGGATTAGCAAAACAATCGACCACCAAGAGAAGTAGAATAGCCGGCTAGATGGTGGCTAATAGGTTCAGCGTTTCTCCTAACAATCAGACCAAGAAATTACGGAAAGTATGTTATAGGAACGGAGTGAAAAAACCTCAACTTGGTAGGTGGAGAAAGCCAAGAAGATTGTATCAAATAAATGAGTAACAAAGACACTTCTAAAAAATCTAGGAAAGACCAATAACTACCAACTTGCATAAGGGAATGAACGATTATCTCAATCAAAAACAACCAACAGATGGGTTAGCACCTCGATGATTGACTGGTCCTGCCTTAGATTATATCAATCTCCTGATAGTCGGCTTGATCGAACAAACGAGTACCGCAGATGCTTCCAGGGCCATCCGACCGTGAGGTGAACACCCCAACCCTAAAATATTGACCCGGCTCCAGTGCTGGATGGATAATCAGGCCCCAGGCATGACGATTTGCTTCACTTGTGCAGCATTTCATGCAGTGGCCGCAAACAGGGCAAAGTTTGTGCGAGGTCTCGCTGGACGACACGTCGGAGTCTATATGGAATTCATGTTAGTCCGTTTTCTTTAGTTTGCGTGTAAGAAATGATCGCCTCATAGAGATTGAACTTACCGGTTTCATCGTCCGTAATTTGAGGACTGCTCCCGGCGCAACCCGACTCGCAGCAACGGCTTACCCCTTCGTCTTCGTCGTTTCCTGTTTCAGGTTCGACCGTTTCTTTGATATTTAGCAACGCTAATGAAACGGTGGATTCTTCAACAGCAAATGGTTGGTGATTTTTACCGCCTGGTTCTCCGTCGGTGGACTCTCCGACGTGACTTCTATCGCTTCTGCCGCTCCCGCTGCCGTCGTTGCCACCCTTATTGTATTGCTTGTCAAGATAATGAGTTGTGGGACGGCCATCTTGCAAACGGCGACAAGTGCTTCCAAGCAATAGCAGGGACAAGTCATGGCTGGATTCCCAATCACCGTTGACCGGCCAATCCAATTGGCAGGTAGCAGCATATGCTCCATCAACACGAATTTGAAAGATGTCACAAGTTGTGAATATGTCATCATGTATCTTTGACAAATTGGACTGACATGTGATAACTTTTCCCTTGATACGAGCCGCTCCTGCGAGAATTCTTCCATAAGGATCTTGTCCGGCGGGTGTCGTCCAGGCATCCGCACTTTTGACCATGCTGCGGAAATGGCCCTCATTAAGCACTTGATGGAAATTGATGCCGTGCTCTCCAGGCTCAGTCCTGCTTAGATAACTCCACGAGGGAGCGATGTAAAGACGAGGAAATGACAGATTTCTCAATAGAGTCTCCCGACCTTCCTCCAGCTCATAGGTTACGGAATGCCAAAGTAACCCTCGGAGAAAGTCACGTTTCCAATGCCCAGCGACATAAACATCGTCATGATGGCTGATGTACTCTCTCACGATACCTGAGAGCGACGGGAATACGTCTTCTGCGTTTGCAAACTTTTTCTTCCGGAACCTAAGTATCTTCGAATACCAATTGCTGAGTGTTGGACGTATCCTAAGGGTAAAACTGAATGACGCAGAGCTCCATCCGTCTTCGGTGAAATATTGATTTCCAGTCCTAAGGAACAACCGCGAGTTCGTGAAATAAAGCGCTGCTTTAGACATCTCATCTTCCTGAAATGTCCAACCCCGTGTGGACCATGTGGTGTCTCCGAGAAGGTCGTTTCTATACAGAAACGGCACAGCACCCTGATGTGGTAATCTTTGGAATTCCAAGGTCAATTTCCCCGAAATTTCCGAATCTAGCAGTGATAGAAAATTTAGATCAAGCCTATGCTGCTTCCTCTGCAAAAAGCTGGTATGGGTTGAGTCGGAAGATAATGCACATATGGTGAAGTATGAATTGCGGTAAACTCGGTGCATCATTGTGGTCTCTCTTTCCCAATCGCTTGGGTCATCTTGGATGATACAGAGAGCGTCTATCCAAAGATACCGGATGCCAAAAGTGTGACAAACTTCAATGGCATCTTTGAAAACTTTCGTCAACTCGTGCAAGGGGATTCCTTGTAATGAATATTGTTGAAAAGTCGATTTCGTTGTCGTTAGCTGTGGAAGAGCCCCCCAGCAGTAGCTGAGGGCACAATATGATATCGTTCCTGTTTCTTTTGCTGTTGATACCAGACGAGGATTTGGTGTACCGGTTTCTCCGATGTCAAGTAGCCTGGTCGGAAGAAACCCGTGGTCAGAATCCTCCTGCCTAGCTGAAGTGTGGTCCAGGTTTTCCAATAGGTTCGTGGCCCACAGAACATTCTCTTTGCATAGTGCCACCGGCTTTGGGGTGCTGTATATGCCTAACCATTGAGATATTTGAACTACCCAGCGTTAGAATAACCGCCTGGAGAGAAAAGCGATGCTTGCCTACAATCATCGGACCCAGGGCTGAAGTATATGCCATACTTCGCTTCTCCATCTGTAACATGCCCTACTATACCGGAATAATTGCAATCCCGAGTTATATCGCCCTTACCCAGAAAGGTTCCATCGTTGAACCAGTTATGTGAAAGATGTATATCTATAGGGGATTCCTTGAACTCAACCTTGGAAAGGAGAACTGCCTCCCGGAGGTATTTGCAGAATATGCAACCTGTTTTGATATGCGACTCCTGTAGTTTGGGGAACTCGGGCGGATAGTCAGACCAACTGGCTATTGGAACAAGAATCTCTTCCGAGTTCCCGGTTTTATCGGAATACTTGCTGCCATCTGGGAGTCTGCGAATATAATCGCTGAGCACTCTGTCATCGAGCTGGATACCCTGACATTTCTCACAGAGGACATTGTCAGCTCGGTCCATTGTCTGCATTCGGATGCGACACGGAATGTACCGAGCCTGGCCGATTTAAATGTGCAAAGACTTCAGGCGAACCGGGTTCGGGGAGAGAAGGTGGCACAATCAAGTAAGGGGGCGGTCTCTGCCTGATGAGAGAGGTGAGGCACACTAGAGGGCAACGTGTGATTGCGAACCACCCCGCCTAGGCTGACTTGCCATGTCATCAATATCGGTCTTGGCCATAAGTTTTGCTGACAGTTTTTAAGCGGAAGTCATAGGCAATGTCTCATGGAACTTTTGGGATCGTATCCACTCACCTGGCCTTTTCTTCTTCTTCTTTTTGCAAAATTGATAACTATTGTTCCATTATTATTATTGATATACTGACGTAACATGCATGGAACAATCACGCAGTGACCTGCCTATAAATTCATTAGACGCTGTTAGCGACCACTGGAGAATCAGCTTGTGGCCCTGATGCAATTCAGCCCCGTCAAGTGGACCAACCCAGCGATTGGTGACATCCAGAAGGAAATGCCTCAGTGACGTACGCTGATGCGTTGAAAGGAATTTTTCGGTGTTCTCTACCGCCTAAAACCTCAGCGTACGGCTTGAAAGCGTGAAATCCGCTCTCACTGTGACCCAGCATTTACCACTGTGTGGCATCCTCCGACATCCGAAGAAGTCATGGAAGTCCAGACTAGGAATTTCGAACAATTGTATTTCGAGTTCTCTGTCCAACTGCGGCCTTTTGTTTGTTTATTGCTCAGTTTTTTGTTAATGAAGATCTGCCAATGTTTCGTCTTACGAAGTTGAGCTCTTGTGCCAATTGAACGGCATAAACGATCATGAGGATGAGGAGATAATCAATTCATTCCTTAGTAGGGTTGAGTCTCGAGATACTGTTCAAGTATCCGTCGTTATGAATGAAGCTCGGCCCTTTAATTCAATGGAAAGGAGGGTGTTGAATTAAAGAAAGTTCGAATCAAGTCGCGCGCTTCCTCTCTAGCTTCCTCTGCTCTTTTCTCTTTGCGTCCTCCTTTCTAACTTGCTTCTTCTGTTTCTTCACTGTAGCAGCCTCAGCATCATGGATCCGAATACGCCGTACCCGCCTCTCCGCCAGTGCATCATCGCGTTCTCTCATCTCCCTCCGCTCTTCCTGCTCTCTGATTTGGTTCTTGCGAGCTTGTTCCTCCTCGAACTGCGCTTGCGTCAATCCGTTCTTGAGCCTTTGTGTCCGATCGAGCGCCTGCCTTTTACGAGCTTGTTGTATTCTTGTCTTCTTACTAATGGGAAGCCCGTAGAACTTAATAGTAGTTTTTTCTCCAGTTGGTAACGTGATTCGATGCGTTCGGTGATGTTCGTCTAAACTGGGCAGGAGTTTGAACGTTTCTTGGTAATTGGCTAAGCGTTCCGGGCTGGCATTCAGATACTTGGTCTTCACAATTGTGTCGACATGGATCTTAAAATTGAGCTCCATTTCCCTGTAAAATTCGGTTGCTCCTTCTGACGTCCAGCTCTGTTGCCTGAGTGGCACTGTCCTTGAGCACCGGGCAAATACGTCCTGCTGCCCGGGGTTTCTGTAAGATGGGGAAAAGTATCTGAATTGAGAAGGATAGCCCCAGCCCGAGTTCACGTTAATGTATGGAAGAAGGTAGCTAAACCGAACAGCTTCGAGTTCCGTCAGATGCTCTGCGAGAAGATCCCACTGCTCGATGCTGAATAATGCGGGTTTGAGATATGGCGGCGGGAGCTCTAGCTTCGCCAATCGTTTGCATTTCCTCACCGTCGACCAGAATGCTTGCATGTTGGCCTTGCTCCGTGATAAGCTATACGGAATTGAAACATGGTTTGAGAAGCCGGTCGCGTCCGGGTTCAAGATGCTGATGGATCGAAGGTGGTTGCGGTGTTCATCTCGCAGCCTATGGCCAACAGTGGCAATAAATTCCATCGCGTCGAGGAAGCAAAATGTGTTTTGCGACCAGAAAATCGGGGCGGCGAGATGATATATCTCACGGCTCACACCTAAGAGCCCGAGTCCAGTGCGCTTTGCACAATTGCAGCGATTGCCGACGTTTTGCTTGAATTCTCCATCCGTAGTCTGCCATATATTGATGGAAAGGTTGAGGAATGGGGGAATCTCGGTGCAATTGATATCATTTGGCTTGTACCGGCACTCTGATTTATGTCGTTTCTCCCACTTGGGGCATTCGATGAGTGCGAATTCATATATGAGGAGCTGAACCTCAAGGGGAACATGAAGAAGTCCGAGCTTCTGAGGCCTGAGCCTCCTCCCAGGCGAGGGTTGTATAGAAATTGTCTCAAGCATTTGTCGCAAGGCCAGTTTCGTAAATGATGTGATTAATTCTCAAGTACAGACGTCGAAACTTAGGTTCTGTCCGCGAGTTATTTGTTTTGGACTAATTCGACCCTCACTATCATGAGATGTGCCAAAACGTTGGCCGAATGAGTCATCGTATTCAACACGAGCTTATACGGGGTTAGTCAGAAGGCATCCCATAGTATTGGCTCAACGGATGACTCCAATGCTAGTGTTTTGCATGAACATTAGTCCAATTCTTTACAAACCTCTGTTTGAATAGCGGAGACCATAGATATTTGAGTGAGACTGGGGACAACATAGGCGAGACCTTATATGTAAGCCCCTAAGAACTTAAAGTAAAAGATGCAGCAATCAAATGAGAAACCTTTCTGGGGAAAAAAAAATCAAATATGATTTCAATTTGAACTAAAATATTAAAAAATGAAGGGAAATAGCAGAAAGAGATATACAAGATGGTGAGGTTGGCGACATCCAGGTCGGTCTGAAGCTTCACTCCATTTCAGTTCCAATTTCCTGACCCAATTGCTTCCGTAAATCTGACACCCTCCCTGCCCCCCACCATGGCTCCAGACTTAGAAATCCTAAGTACTCCTGAATCTAGCTTGTAATGGGCCATGGAGTTTCTCGTTGTCTTAGACGGCGCTTGTAGTATTGGCAGTTGTTGCCGTGTCCGGACGATGTTTTGGCTCGACAACAGGGTCTACAACCGCCCCGGTCCGCTCTTGGCGCAAGAGGAAACCTTCGGCGACGACATTGCACATCAAGAAGAATCTAAAGAAGAGGTTAGTCATATGAAAACCACCGTATAGATTGAAACTTACAGCGCGAGGAAGTCAAACGCGATGATGGTCTTCTTTAGCGAACACCTGCCTGCGACTGTCGAATTCCTTACACACCTTCCACCAGCCCAGTCCTGGGTTGCGAAGATGAACGAAGTGAGCCACAGGTATGAAAAAATGAGATTTACAGGCATGAAATGGCCGCGATATCTGTTGATAAACGGCAAGATTGACGAGATCGCATATAGGATAAGCGTGATTACAGCCTGGGGCAGATGGTTAGTTTACCACTTATAGGGTCATTATCCGCGACAAGCAGTAAATACTTACGATGACCAGTTGATAGATAATATGTGTACTATGTGGCTTGGGCTCCAAATGGACAAAGTATGCGGTAATGCCTGTAACTATTGCGGCGGAGGCAAAGATCAAGAAATGGTTCAAGGAAATCAGTGGCCGCAGAGGGCTGCGACGAGTTCGACCAGTGGTGTCCCCGGCGCGAGATCTTCCGAAAACCATCGTGGCTACTGTGATAAGAATCGGGACTGAAGATAGGTATAATCTGGCTCGATGTCGATTTAGATATATGTGATAGACAACGTTCACATCAGTTGCTATGGAGCGATAGTTGGTTAGGAAGTCGACACATATATACGACTTATCTCCTAGAATATCCCCAAACTTCCAGTGCTATCCATGACGTCTTGAAGGCTCAACCCCCCTCATGATCGTCCCGAACTATAACAAGGAAGAATGGAGCCTACGGACCTTGTGATCCGTCCTAGCACACCTATTGAGGGAGTGTCGGCAAGTCGGATGCGTCTCGCTGAGAGCGGCTACCAAGAATGTATAAATCCGTTCAACACTGGGCATTAATGAAACCCCCTGCAGGAAATAAAATAATGAATTCTGAGTGCGATTCTTTATCATGCACAAGTGTGGTGATGAGAGTTCCTTGAAATGGCCAAATACGATGCTCTTTACGCCTATATCATCCGATTCCACCTACTCAAGCCCTCGGTATTGTATGATAAATGAGAGCTCTCAGGTTTCTCCGTCTACGGTCCCGAGTGATCCGATGACCATTACAGTTCAGCCATGCCACCATTTCGATATTGCTAGCGCCGGCAACAAGCCAATAGTACGCTCACGAACTAAATATCAGCCACACAATGACGAAATACCATTGTTCCAAGTCCCATGACCGACAAGAAGGCTGTTTGAGAGGCAAGAAGTCGATGATGGCGCCCAGATCAAACCTCAATCGAGATTCGAGAAAACATCTGTGGAAACGTATGTAGATCTGTTCCCTCAGGGGAATAGCATTATCATTATCTCTTGAAGCGTCGTCACTGACAACCATCTGCTACCGGTAGGTTTCATCGACACCAATTGCTGACTCTAACAATCCAGTCAACCTTGTCCATCCAGTACCAGCAGGCATATTCCTCCGTTTGCTCACCATTGCACACCGACACAGTTTGCCTGAACTTCATATTCCTACGTGACTTTCGATTGATCAATGTAAAGTAAGCGGTGGAAACTTATTGGGTAACTGTTTATGATGGAACCAAGGCCAAGCCATGGGCGGTCTGGGTCTGTTCTTTTGTTGGGTGTCCAAAACGTGTTGTAGTCTTTGATTGACTACCTTTGGGTGATGATAGTTGCCGTTCATGGAGCGAATAAGTAGCTTCATGTAGTAGATGTTGAGGTACAGGTGCGTTCATCTCAGTAGTGGGCCATCAAGCCCAGCAATGGTCCTGAGGGATCTCAATTTTCAGCTTGGCCGCTGTATCCAATATATGTAGCGGCATGATAAAAATTGATGATTTCAAATCTCATCCAATTAATAAGTGTCTACGTTTTCTGGTGTACATTTTACCATAGTCATTCGTTTCTAAAAAGTTATGGGCTTTCTTGTAGGATGCTCCGGAACCATCAACTATGTTCAATCGTTAAGCGGTCTAATTTCGTGTTTCTTTGGCTTTTGATAGGTCATATACTGAATCTAATTCGTATCGAAACCAAATGAATGCTAGATATGGTGAGATCATGCCTATATTTAGCCATATTAGTCGACCTCTGGTAGTGCATTACATTTAGTCAGGATATTCTCAAAGGCAGGTTGTCACTGATATTGTAGCTAGAGTTTCAATGGGTCTAAACGCTTGAAGAGATTCTCATGGCTGCTCAGAGAGCCGAAAGGCAAGCTTTCAGTCAATAAATGCAGGAAAGACGAAGTGTGACCTGACCGCAGATTATGAAGGTTACAATTGTGATTATAGACTATCTTTGGCTACCAAGAGCCTTAAGTTTATCTTCTACCAGCTTCCCAATACCTACATGGACTTCTTTTACTGGATGGTAGGAATCGAAGAATAGGTGGCGTTCTGGGTCACTGCAAAGAGAACGTTCTTGAGTGCCATAGGCCCCTTGCAGGCACGCAGTTGGTGGGCATACATACTTTTCATCAATCCCGTACTCTTCAGGGTTGGCTGCAATATTGCGGAACAACGTTTGTGCCTCAACCAACGCCGTGTTCGCATAAGCAGAGTATGCACCCACAATTTTCCTAAGCCCAATGCTGAGATCGTCCATATAGGACTTAATATTATCACTCTGGTAGCCAGAGGCATTGTACGTCCCTGGAAATGTCTCGATGTCGTTGTAGTTGCCCAGAACAATGTTTCTAGCCCCTATCACGCTAGTGAGTATAGATTTGATTGCTAACCGTCGAGTCGACAACTCACCAGCACGATACAACGTCTCAATATTTTCGTTGATCCAGCTGGTCGTCTGTGAACCAGTGACATTGGGGTTGAAAAGAATCTCGTTGACGCCGGACCAGTGAACAAACACATCTCCAGCTCTAGGCACGTCCCACGACAAGAACGACGCAATTTGTTCAGCCGTGGAAGGCACCGGGATTTCCGACTTGGGACCTGTACGTCCTTGGACAAATCCATTGTTTGTGGTAGCTCCTCCAGTCGCAATGTTGACAAGCTCAAGATGAAGGGCGTTCGAAACGTGTTCGTTCCACACGGGCCCATCCCTATCGCACTCGTTAGAGTTGGAACCCAGATGAATGGCATAAACGGTTACATACGAGAAAGAATGCGCAAAGTATGAAGGGTCCGACGGCCATGTTGCATTGCTTACTACCCATGATCCGTTACCATTATCGCTGAAGCTGTCACCAAACACTATCAGCCGTGTAAAATGTGTCACATCTCTATTCACGATCGGGAGTGCGATCGAGTAGCTAATCAAGTACGAAATGGCCAGTGGCAGTGATATTTCCGTCTTCATGATGGCTTGTAGGAAGTGGAATCATTCGTCGACAAGAGGAGATCGGGTCAGCCTGAGTTCTACAGTGCATTATACGACGGATCCGGCACGTCAAACCTCTTTAAAGTTTACCCCTTGAAGCCTAATCACCGACTCACGCAGCGAGCTTGGGTGCTCTCACCTCCTCTAGCGTTCTTTAGTCTGCTGGTCATTGGACGGTTCGGCGAAAGGTTTGAGACACCGATTCGGCGTTCGGAAACGGCTTAGATTAAAGCTGGCGAGGGTGTCTCAGTCGGGCGCCTTAACCCTCCGACGCGTTCACAGCATACTATCCATCAAGCCATTGGCATTTCAACAAAGGACCATAATCTTGAAAGAATATTTCCGAACTAGCAAAAGTGCTTTCTACAATATTCCTTCAAGTATCGGCCTGTGGTGATCCTGCCTCTCGCCTACAAGCGTTAACCGGCTGGGTAGCCAGAATGAGACACAAGCCAAAGGTTGACTTCTCATCGTTTGTTATCCCTGTTTCATTCAAGGAATGGGGTGATTCAGACAAAGGATGAATGGGCTGAGAACGGTTATGGGCTCTCGTAATAAATTCTCAAAACACAAATATTTTGGAATGAAAGAGATGAACATATTTTCTGTTTCAGAGAGTAGAGCAGTCAGTTCAGAATCTGATGAGACTTCGAGTAGAAAGTAAAAACCCCAGAAATGCAAGACACTAGACCCGACATCTCGACACAATGACTACAAAGGCAAAAATAGGCTCTGTTAGCTGCAGCCACGTAGAAGAAACTCTATCAACCTTCATACGAATAACTCACTTGCCATTGGGATGATCTGCTCGTCATATCACTATTTATTTTACCCTCTTTCACCTAGCTTCATACTCGTTCTACACCACTTCAACACACGGGTCAAAACAATGACTACATACCTGAATACCCATATGCCAGTATTCTCCATTCATTGATCGAATTTACCTTCAATCATTTGATATTTAATCGCAAGATGAAGCCCTCCACTTGCCTCTTTCTCGCCTTACACTACCTGGGCTTGGCCTCTGCTGCGTCAATTGCCAAGCCTGATGATATTGTGCAGAATCTCGAGACCCGCTATTGCTTCAACCTTGGAGAGGTGTACGGCGATGAAGAAGGCGAGGCCCTCGTCGTGGCCCGGAAAGCTTGCGAGAGTGACTTCCACGGCACCTGGAAAAGGACTGAATACCGAAAACGATGTTACAACCTCAGCCGTCACAAGCATGTAACTTTTTTAGTCCACCTCTCAGACAAGAGCCCCGACCATGTTAAGAACCTTACTAGTGAGGAGTGCTACCGCAGGCTCTCAGATCAGATCTCCGAATGCCCGCAGGGGAGTCATGTGTGGCACGGAGTCTGGCGCTACAAGCAAGTAATCCTCTTAATATATATGCTAAGTTGTAAAATCCTTTGTTCGCGTAACTGACCATTTCAGGCTCGATCCTATTCCGAAGAAATGCCCAGGATGGGATGAGCAGTAAACTAAAACAATTAAGTGGATTGTTTTGTTTTGAAGATGGTTTTAAACGGTTATCTAATATTTTGAGACCTGTTCCTAGGTTCAAAATGGCCCCGTTACTTTCTGGGGAGGTCGTACCATTTACTCCAAATAATGGAGATTTACCCGATAGGAAGAAGAGTATTCTTGACAGTATCCTTTATTTTATAGAGTGGCCTCTTAAACTCTAAGATTGGGTCAAGTAATGAAGCAAGCTTTCTACTTCACACTGACCTGCCGCGGTTCACATGTGCGAGGATGGATGCCAAGTGGTCACAAATAACGCAGGTATACGAGTAGTGCTCGGCATTTGAACCACCCTTATCGCGTCTGCATTTTATTTCGTCCCATAGCTGTCAAGATTTGGTTTAGACCACATCACAAGGTCGGTCAAATTGCTCCTCAAAGTCGGGGTTACACACAGCCCGGATGTTCTCGGCCTCGTAGATTAGACTCGCATAGATCTGGCAGCCTTCGCCACCCATCACCCGTCCTACCTCCTCGCTCCCGCCATACTTGACCACGCGCCGTGCCATGCCCTCGGCCACAATTTCGTTGCGGCTCGGGTCGTTAAGGTCGGTACCGTTGCGATACTTGGCATGTCCCGCCACGGCCGCATATCCGAGACGTCGAGCATACAGAAAAGCCATTTGTTCATCAATGGCGTCGATGTACTTGCGGGCACAGGCCAGTTCATCTGCAACACTGCCGCTGGCCGAGGTGCAGATATCTGCCACAGGGACTTCGGAGAGGACGTTCACATCGTATGGAAACGAGGTCTGATTGCCGGCTCCAGGATAGTTGGAGGCCGTGGCGTTGGTCGAAGGTACGAAGTGGCAGGTTGCGTTGGTAGATTTGCAACTGGCTACCACGGCAGCCAGGAAGGGAGTGAAGATAATGGCAGAGGTGCGCATCTTGGCTGTTCGGCGTTTGAATGTCGTAGCTTGAGGGCTAAAGAGAAAGACTTCCACGTGGAGGACGGAGAGGCAAAGTTATAACTGGAGGTACGTCAGCGACGATGCTGCAGGGTCGTTTAGCGGCAGAGCCGGCCGAGAAGAAGGCAATCCTAAACTCAGCACTAGTCGTCGTAATCGGCAATTGAGGAACGTCAACAAGGATGAGCTCTAATGAAGTGCCGGGGTCGCGTGTTTGTTGGAAAGTTATGATTGGTCAAGAAATGAAGGCTTCTCCATCACAGGTGAGATTTCTCATAACCCTACCCTAGAGGTCGCCTCAAGTCAAATGAAAGGACTCTCGTTTTTCCCCTGATTTTTTTGAAAACATTTTTTCCTCTAAAGCAGGTTAAGATAGATAGCGCTATAGATAGAAAAGAAATGATTTATTAGATTTCTTAAGTGACCCATCTAAACTCTATTATCATGTTGGCAAAGTAGAGCAATTAGTTGACAGCGGCCTATGTACAAAATCTTTGGAATTAGTTCCTAACCAAATCTGTCATGTGCCTCCGAAATATGTTGACGGGATATGTAATCGCACAATATCAGCCCTGAATAACTATCACGGTGACTCAAAGAGTAGAAGACCCTATGACTGCAATTTTGGAGCGGGAACTGCGCCACGACAGTGCCATTCAACCTTTTGGATGTTCCCCTCCAGGCTGTCAGTGATATACAGAGTCTTATGCTCAGGTCCTCCGAAGCAGCAGTTTGTCAGATTGATACCGGGTGAGCCGCTAATAATTCGGGCCTTGGGAAGACCATCCGAATCGACAACAAAGATAGAGCCTAAACTGGGGTGGCAAACGAAAAGATTCCCTTCCTCGTCGAGAGCCAGCCCATCAGGACCGACGTTCCCGAACGAAGTAAAGAAAACCCCGCCCTTGGATGTGGTGCCGTCTGGGTGGAGAGGTAGCCTCCAAACCTGGTTGGCTCTGGTCATGGCGACATACAAAAAGCGCTCGTTCAAGGACATGACAAGTCCGTTTGGAGACACACCGTTCTCTACCAAAGTATCCAGCTTTCCATCTGGTGACAAACGGTAGACCTTGCCTGTCTGGTCGGTGATGCTCGTCTGACCTTGGTCGGTGAAATATAGATTGCCTTTTGAGTCGACTATTAGATCATTTGGCCCCTTAAATCTTTCCAGGTTTTTCCTGGTCAATTTCGGTTTGACCTCTCCCGTTTTTGGGCTGAATTCAAGGATTCCCTACAGGGGATTGCGTTAGCTTTGGGACGATGCCGACGGCGAGCGCATTACCTGTTTGTAATCTGCCACCAGAAGGGTTCCATCCTTTGTACCAACCAAACCATTTGGTTCTCCGTCCCATTTGCAACACACAGTTACATTCTTCTCGCCATCTACCTTCAGTATCCGGCCATAGGGTATATCGACAACATATATGTTCCCTTTGTCATCAACCACTGGTCCCTCGAGGAAGATGTGTTGGAAGGTTCTGGCAAACCCGCCCGTCCACTCCGAGTCTTGCCCAAGACACCTTTTATTGTCGGGGATACGCAGGTATACTTCGGCTTTGATCACAGGCGGTGGCGGGTAGAAGTTCATGTTGGCTGATTGTTTTCTTTAGGCTTTCTATTCCTAAGAGAAAAGAATAGCAGGCCCGAGACTATGGCGCAAAGTTCTTGTCCGTGTTTCTTAGCCAGCTATGAATTTTTGTCTTCTAGGTTGAATCTGTATTGTTGTCCGATCTCGGTCGCCTTGCTTAGGAGACAGGGACATCGGGTGCGGAGGAAGAGAGGATCCAGACACTTCGGGTCACCACCGACGAGCTCACCCCAACCAGACCAGATTTAGAACTGATGATTGACAGATATAAATCTCGTACAGATTAGCAGTGACATGTTAATGATGCGGGTAACGCACTAGGGAACATGAATCGCGACAAGTCTGGGGGAAAGTGCCGGTCTTTCCTAGTGCAGGCAACACCATTGCGAAGGCATCGGAGGAGGTCCGACGGGTGAACAACCTTATGGCTCGGGCCCGGCCCGACGACATCATTCTGCCCCTAGTCCATTCGATCCAATTTTCCCATGGTTGAATCATTGGGTCGTATTGACGGAGGACCTGCGACTGAACTGCTAGTTCTGTCGCGCTCTACAGGTAAAGTTCAACGCGGTGAGTTTGTATCGGACTTGTAAGAAAGGCACGGTTTATGTTTGCAAAGGTGAAATTAAGTGCCTTTTTCTTCTTTCTTATCCTTCCCACTCAAGGCCGTGCTGTGCTAGTTGCTATTACGGTTGCTCTGAGGAAGGCGGCTGCAGAGTGCTGTCTCGGCTAACATCCAGGGCGGTGTTGGGCCCCGAGTTTCCCCCTTGTCATCTATCGGACGTCAACGCGATGCCTTCAACACCAACGCCTCCTTTCTCCGCACCGCCCCGTACACATACTCCAGACTTACCCACTTGATGGGCGTTCTATATGCCCCCGCTCCTCCGCTTTCATGTGGGGAATCCCGTAGTATAAACAGTGAGTCGACCACGTCTTGTTTTCTAATGTGTTAGCAAGAGCGTGTGGTTCGTAGCTCTCCAACCCTTTACCATCACTGCTCCACCACAGAAACAAAGACCCTTGATCATGACGAAACCAAACATGATTGCGGCCACGAAGAAGGCCATCAAAGACAGCCCTCGGGAGATCTTCAACTGGTATCTCATGGTCTGCACCTGTATCTGGAGTTTCTCCGGTGTTGCGAAGGGTTTTGATGAAGGTTCGTTGAGACTTCTATGTCTCTCTTAGGTTTCCAAGCTCTCACACTTCCCTTCTAGGAAATATCGCCTCGGTTGTCGTTATGGATATTTTCCTGAGCCGATTCGGTCTTAAAAATCAGTCCGATAAAGAATTTGCGTCTACAAAGGGTTGGATCGTCTCCATTGCCACTGCTGGTGCTGTCTTCGGCTGTCTCGCCTGTGTTTGGCTCACTCAGCGATTCGGCCGAAAATTCACGTTCCTCATGTTTACGGTTGTTTATATTGGAGGTATTTTTGGACAAACATTCAGCAATGGCAGCATGGCGGTTCTCTACATTACCCGAATAATAGCTGGCATGGGCATCGGCGCGACAACAGTGCTACCGTCGATCTACATCGCAGAGGTACGTTGATCTTCTCGAGACTTCTTATAACAGAAAGAGCAAACACAGCTGACTTTATTCTGTTTCATCAGATTGCCCCAGCTTCGATTCGTGGACTATGTACCTTGCAATATACCTGCTGCCAGCAACTCGGCGTTGTTTTCGGCTTCTTCTTCAACTACGGCGTCACTAAGTACCACTCCGGCACAAATTTACAATGGCAGCTCCCAACAGCACTTCAAGTCATCCCGGCTGTCATTTGGGGCGTGGGCTGCTTCTTTACTCCTGAGACACCACGATTCCTTCTTATGAAGAACAAGAGATCTCAAGCGATTGCCACACTGTGCAAATTCCGAAGGCTGCCAGAAGACCACCCTTATGTCCAGGCCGAGTTCGAAGGCATGGAAGCCCAACTTAACCATGAGATTGAGATCGTCGCAGGAGCAAGCACATTTGATCTGATCAAAGAGACCTTCACCGACTTACCCAATAGACGCCGCTTTATCTTGATGTTCGCCGCCCACGTCTTCAGCCAATGGAGCGGTGCCAACGCCATCACACAATACAGCCCAACAATCTTCGGCTACCTAGGAATCAAGGGAACGGAGTCCCGATTTCTGGCGACTGGCATCTACGCTATTGTAAAATTTGTGTCTGTCTTGCTCTTCTCCGTCTTCGTCATCGACTTCATCGGCCGCCGTCGCTCTCTCATGACGGGTATTACCATGCAGATTATAACCCTAGCTTACGTGGGAGGTTATCTCGGAGTGACAAACGGCTGGTCGGTTGAAAAGATCGAAGCCAGCGCTTCTGCCATGGGTGCTAGTCGGGCTGCCATTGTTTCCATCTACTTCCACGCCGTTGCTTGGTCCATCGGGTGGTTTTCCATTCCATATCTTGTTTCGGCTGAGGTCTTCCCACTTCGCATCCGCTCCATCAACGTCGCCATACTGATGGCAGTCCACTGGGCCATGTACTTTGGGTGCTCCAAGGCAATGCCTTCTCTCCTCGAGGCAACTCAAAGATTCGGCGCCTTCATCTTTTTCCTGTCCATCTGCTGCGTCTCCCTGGTATACGTGTTCTTTGCTATGCCTGAGACATCGGGCAGGTCTCTGGAGAGCATGGACAAGTTGTTTGAGAGACCGTGGTATACAGTTTATAAGGTTGCTTACCCAACGCCCGACGATTTGAAGCCCCATATTCGGGCGCAGCTAGAGGACCTAAAGGATGCAGACTCTATTACCTCGAAGCACATTGAGGAGCGTGTTTGAAGGACAAGATACAAATTGAGCTGAGACTGGAATGTATTACTACGCATGTACTTATATAACATGACCCCAAACGAGTAATGCGACCACTCTTCTTACGCGCCATCACATCACTATATTGTCCGCTTTTTGTCATAGAGGCCTTGGAATCTTTACAATAGCTTCTCAGGATAATGGCGACCAAGTTTCGGGCCAGGTCTGATTATGGCTCATGAGTAGGGGCAGGAGCATGTGATATTATCGAATTCATTATGATAACCAAGAGTTTTAAATCAGATTGACTGAGACTCTATCATTTGATGCTTCCGGAATACAATCAATGTGTACCAAGTTCAGACGAGAGCCTCTTTTAAACTAGCGATAGCTAAAGAGTACGCCTCATCTCTTGCCCTCTCTGCAACAGATCCCTTGGCACAGCCTTTGTCAAACCCGTGATTGACATCATCAAACATGCGAGTGACCACCTTTCTATGCCCGTTGTCCAGCTTAGAGGCGAGCGCATTCCCCTCGGGCGCAAGATTATCCCCAGCAGCTGTCAGGATTGTGACGCGCTCTGGGAAGGAATCTGGGTCTGCAAACTCGGGTGAGACCCGCGGGTCGCTGCGGACCGCAACATCAGGTACATAGCAGTCGTTGAAGATGCGCGAGATGCCGGCGGGGACGGGCTTGTTGGACTGGGGGCCAACCTTCTGCTCCGGATCTGCGGCCTTGTTCGTGACGGGATAGAATGCTACTGGGATCTTGATGTCCACCATAGTGAGCTTCTCTCGCAGCACGCAAGCGGCAACCAAGGCCAGATTCGCGCCCGAGCTGAATCCCGAGACCGCGATGCGCTTCTCATCAAACAGGTCTGAGGATGCTACCCATCTCAAGACGGCCTCGGCGTCTTCAATGGCCGCAGGGAATGGATCCTCAGGGCCCTTCCTGTAGTCGGCATCCACCACGTATATACCACATTCCTGCGCGACTCTTGCACACCACAGATGATCGAGACCGAACCCCGGAAGCACGAACCCGCTCCCGTGCCAGTTGACAAGGACGGCTGGGCGACGAGCAAAGTCGATACCGGGAGGTGTATAGACCCATACGTTGATATAGCTTCCGGCGGAGCTTCCAGGGATCCTTCTGAGCTTCCTCTCGGCTGGCTCAGTGAGGGTGTACCCGGAGACAGAACGTTGAGCAAGCCAGGCCACAGTCCTGAAGAGGACGACGATGCATTTCAAGCGCAGATACTGGAAAAAGCTGAACTTGGCCATGTTGCTGCCAGATCTCGCGGCTCTCAGTATTGCACGATGGAACGGTGCTGATAAATTGAGCAGAGAGCAAAATGGGCAGCATATTGCACTTGAAATTATTCTGTAGGCGACAATATAAGGCGAGAGCTAATACGAAATACGCTTAGAGCGACCGGCTGACCAGCTCTAGGCTGCTACAAAACGACCCATCATCCTATTATTGCCTGTGTTTGTCATGAAAATCTGGTCGGGTACCAGTTCCAGCCGCTTGAGCCCATGAAATAATCTACAACTCCTGCCAGTCGTCCTCCATGTCCTCCATCTCTGCCAATCCGGCCCAAATGGGGTGTACCTTGAGGCAGTACGATAGTCCGGGCTTCAAGTTCTCATCGCATTGACTGGCATTGCCGAGGGACGGGTTTATTTGTAGAAACAAGTCCATAGGTGTAGCCCTGTCAGCTGACACCACCATCTCGGCGCAACTCAATCCCTTCACTGCTTCGATATACTCGGCGCAACTCCTGGTAGTGCCTTTTGCAAGCTCTGTCAATGGTTTCGCACGGCTGTTCGATTTGTAACCATCACCGAAGCCTCCCGGGCCACCCATGTAGCCGTTTCCGGGGTGTTCACTGAAGCCGGACTTCATCCCGTCGATAAACTTGCCACCTGGAGGGCTGATACAAACGACGTGACCCCAAAAGGGGTCTGTACTCCAAAGGTTTGTGCAGCGGGAATCGAGCATGAGATTCCAGTCAATTAGATCCAACCATCCCCCTTCGCCGCCAGCCATACTTATCTCGACGCAATTGGAAGCCTCATGCTCTTGGACTGTGTACGTAGTGCAAGCCTCTGGCAGGCAGAGTTCCGTTCCACTCTCAATGCTACGACAGTCAAGTAGCTGGGGGTTGATGTCGTAGAGTGTTGCTGATGAGATTGAGTTGGCTAGAGTAATGCTATCGCAGGTATCGCCTTCCTTTGTGGTGATAGTCTTTCCACTGAAGCAGGTCTTAGGGAATGAGCTTTTATCCGGAGGGGATTCCTGGCTTGGGGCAATCGGACTGTCGATATGACACTCTTCAAACAAGGTTAGTATGAAATGACTGACTATAGTGGAGACGAACAATACTTTTATTTACAAACTCGAGCATGGAAGCATATTCTCGGTCATATGCGGAGTGTTCAGACTTTTGCATCTGACGCAGCTTTTCCCCATAACAGAATGCTTCGATATTTCTGTACTCCTGCAACGCATCGATGATATCTGGTGGATTGTTTCTTATTTTCCTTGTACTTGGTCAAGACAGTAAAGTCGTAGGGACAGACTCACGATTGCAATAGTCGCCCGACTGTTCATCTTTGAGGCAGGTTTCTTCCCAGCCCTTTAGGATCGAGTCAATGATGGAGACAACAGCCATGCCAGGAAGTAGGTTGGGAGAGCCGGCGCAAGCCATCTCTATGTTCTCCCGAGCTGTTACCAACGCTTGTTTGCACGACAGAGCGCAGACAAGATCAGTCAGCCCATTGTCTCCTAGCGAGCCGTGATATTCTCGTCGCCCGAGCTCATCAACTCCCTCGTAACATTTGATTAATTGCTTAGCGGCTCTTAGACAGTTAGAGTCCAATTCTACTAAATTAAGAAGCCTTTAGGGGATTGTTTGAAAGCCAGCATTCTCATCTCTCGAGACTGACGTTGCAGAGACATCATGCGGTTGAGCTACAACCATAATGAAAACGACCAAGAAGGTAACTAGGGCAAGATGAGCGGCGATGGCCATAGTGGTAGATTTAGATTTGAAGAAGAGGAATTAGCAAACGTAGAAGCAGCCTTATTTAGTACATAGGGGGAAAAGTATTTTCATCTTCAAATTGCCCGTCTCGTTTCGCCGTGCTGTTGATTACATGTACCTCGGGTGCGGCCAAATTGGGCTGGCCGAAATGACCATAGTTCAATCCAGGAGGCCGTCACATATCCAGAGAGCAGTGAGTGATCAGTCATGGTACCTCGTATGAATTTACGGGTCAGAGGGCAGCCCCTTGGCATTCAGACTGGCCAATACCCGGGCAAATTGCGAGCTATGCAACGCTGCTGTAGGAATATCCATTAATAGTCAATCCCCCGAGGTATTGATATTCTGAAGCCTCTGCATATAGGTGTTTTTAAAATAACGTGTCTTCGCCCTGTAGCGAGACAAGCCAGTCACTTATCAACTTGATAGACAGAGTATCATCAGTGCTGCTCAGTTGGCTGCAAGCATTTCTATTGTGGCGAACTGGTCATTCACCAGACAACTTTTCCGCAATAGTATGCATTGGTCAAGAAAGCTGTCCTGTGCCTCAACGTTGTCATTCGTTCGGATGATATATCTTCCCCTAATCTTCTTGGTCTTCATTTACTGCCTTGCGCAGCCTTCTCATCAACAAACAATAGAATGCAACGGAGATTTCTGCGGCAATGAGGTACCAAAGAGACCACAGTGCTCGGTCAATTCTACTCCGGTAGCCCGTATGATCGAGTACTACGAGCCCTCGTTATTTTCTGTAAGAAAACCCTCTCAGAAATCGCCTCCATGCTTTAGGATGATACCTGAGCAAATCCCGGGCCGTCGATACACGCATATCATCTTTAGGTTCGCCACCATCGACCCGCGTACGTTCAAAGTCAGCGCCGGGCATGTTTTAAGGGATGACATACAACGTGTGGCAGGGATTAAGTTCTCCCAGGCGGATATAAGAGTCTGGGTGGCTTTTGGTGGTTGGGCATTCAGCGATGAGGGTCCGACACGAACGACCTTCAGCAGTCTCGCCGCCTCGGCCGAAAAAACCACCACCTTTCTGGATTCATTGGTTTCGATGATGAACAGATACCGTTTCGACGGTGTTGATATTGACTGGGAGTTTCCAACGGCGAATGATCGTGGTGGACGTCCCGAAGATTACAAAAACCAAGTTGAATTTATGAGCAGGCTTCGCTCAAGAATGAAGGATGTCAAGAAGGGTGTGTCGATGGTCATTCCTGCAACCGACAGATATCTGAAGGCCTTTGATCTCAAATCATTGGAGCCTCATGTGGATTGGTTTAACCTCATGAGCTACGATCTGCATGGCTCCTGGGACATCCTTGACAAGTCTACGGGACCTTGGGTCAATAGCCACACCAATATGACCGAAATTCAGACGGCGCTGGATCATCTTTGGCGAAGTGACATCAGCCCCACCAAGATTACCATGGGAATGTCGTTTTATGGCCGAAGTTTCACTTTAACGGATCCCAGCTGCCATCTTCCCGGATGCCGTGTTAGTTCGGGCGGCAACCCGGGCGAATGCTCAAATACTGTGGGTGTTTTGCATCACGAAGAGATTGAAAGAATCATGCAGCAAAATCATCTTGAGCCCACTTTACATCCTGAGCATGCCGTCAAAACTGTCTCGTGGGGTAACCAGTGGGTGTCATTTGACGATGCAGATACATGGCGCTTAAAGGGGGACATTGCTCGGAGCCAATGCATCGGCAGCTTCGCAGTGAGGGCCCTGAATCATGAAAATGACAAGGAATCCAACATTGAGGCACTAAGCCTCGCTTTAGACCATAAACAGATGGAAGCCCCAAATTTCAGCAATACCGGACAGCAGGGCAACTTGTGGCGCAAGCCGGCCCCTCAGCAATGTCGATGGACGAGCTGTTTTGAGGGATGTCCGGTGGGTTTCAAAGAAGTGCGGGATGAAGTGCAAAAAGGCATCATGACGGACAAAGACATCTGCAGGGACCAATACGGTAGTTTGGAATTCGCCCGATTCTGCTGCCCGGCCACTCAACCCTTGCCAACCTGCACTTGGCGAGGACATAGCAGCACCGGAAATTGTCAACCCCGTTGTGATACTGATGAAGTTGAGCTTGGGTCTCGCAGGGCTGGGTGTAAGAAGAACCACCAGAGCGCTTGTTGCAGCGCAACTGACGTAACTAAGGCGTACGGCGAGTGTTATTGGACTGACTGTCGAGTTGAACCTAAGCAGACATGCGATGGGAGATTCGTCGTTTCGTCGACCTCAGGCTGGGGTGGTCACCAGTTCTGTCAGAAAGGCTATTCCAGGGGACTTTGCTGCAATGACCCGCCTCCCGCAGCTTTCGACACCGACTGCAAATGGGTTCCCAAAGCTGGTCATCTGAAGCGTGACGTGGAGGGCCACATATGCGAAGGTTCGTGCCCTCAGGATTCGATCAAGCTATCGCTATCGCTTGGTTTCCACGATGTGCCAGGTCGGAATACCACCTGCTACGGTTACAGTGCCTATTGTTGCATGGAAACTGGGCCCAGATTTAGCAAAATGGATGATCTATTCACGGCAAATAGCGTAAAGAACTTCAAGGCAGAGATAAACAGATATATGCGTGCAGTGAATGCTACCAAGCGCGGCGAATGTGGTGGGGGATAGAAGGAGAACGACGTTTCAGAGGTGGTAAAGTTGCCAAGTCGACTTTTGATGAGAATGTATGGTTAGAGCCAGGTAAATTGAATAAGCAGAGATATATGCTTGGACTACTTGACGAGATTGACCAACAACAGTCCACTCTATCAGGACAGGGTTGTCTTCTAGTCCGGGTCAGCTATATCAATCTTGATAGATTAATATATTTACTGTTCCTGTGTAGATACGAGCTTAGTAGTAGCCTCTCTAAGAAAGTACGGAGGTTCCGAGCCCTCAACCGTTGAATAGATGGCCGTGATGGCATCAGCCACATCGGCTGGTAGGGGACCAGCCTCAAGCGCATCCAGCGTCTTGTGCATCTGCTCTACCTTGGACACCCCGAAGGCAACTCCGTCGCCGAATTTTCCATCTAGAGCGCTGTGGTACGCTGTCCATCGGATTGCAGCAGCATGTCCGCTGATGCCATGTCTAGCTGCAGCGTCATGCACAATGGCGGCGGAGGCTCGGACAGCGGCATCCTTATACAGTGCATTGTACAGTGTTCCGGTAGCATTCTATGCTATTCAGTGACTGCTCTTACATAGAGGTTTAAAAGGACTCAGTTCTCACCTCGCTATCCCACCGTGTCGATGTAGCTACATTGCCGTTGAAGAAGCCACCTGCAGCCGGGCTGTTATGCCAATCGTCAGCTTCTCTATCAATTGAGCGTTGAGCGCTTTTGAATTAGGTCCAATTCCCTTACCTATAAGCAACAAACGCGATTCCGTGCTTCCTCAACACTGGAAAGAGCTCTTTCTCGCCTCCTCTCACAATTGGATTGTAGTGGCCCTGAAACACTTTAGGCTTATCGTAACCCTTTTCTTCGCAAATCTTGATGAATTGTTCAACCTCGCTTGCGGCGTAGTTAGACAAACCCCAGTGCTTGAACTTTCCCTGTTGTTTGGCCTCGTGGAGTGCCTGTGCTGTCTCCGCAAATGGCGTCTGTCGATCCGGCACGTGGAGATACATGGTCTCTACGCTGGAGACGTTGAGAGCCTTGAGCGATTTGTCGATGCTGGCGTGAATGTTGGTTGCCTCGTGAGCTCCAGCAAAGCCGTCTTCAACCTTGGTGTGGATGACAAAGCGGCTGAGGTTCTTGGACTTGCCCAGGCGATCCTCGCTGGAGCCCGGAGCGTGGAGGGAGTAGTTGCGGCCTGTATCAAGATGGTTATATCCGCGACTATGGAATGCGTCCAATAGAGCCTGGACATCCTCTGGTTTGTCAAATGGTGCCAGTGGGCTCTTGGTGCTATCGCCCACCTAAGAGAGATAAAATGGTCAGTGCTGAATTCGACACAACCGATCAAGATATACACACATGGTGAGTACCAAGCAAGAAATTGACGGGAGTTTTAGAAGCCATGTTTCTCTGGGAAGATTGCAATAGTTGATAGTAAATTGGATATCAGGGGAGCTGTGTCAAGTTGATATTATGCTGGTGTTCTCATCTTCACGGTGGATGGACAGAGGTCTTTATAGGTGCGCTGATGGTTCGGAAACACTGATGAACGTCCCGGCCAAAAATTTCAATTAGAAATCAAGTGAAAATCGGCTGCCAATAGATTTCCAGCTGACCTATTTTCCCGCTATTTCTGATAGCATAATGTGGGTTGGTGTATCAAAACATCCGCAAGTTTTCCGCAAACTCCCCGCATTGTTTCCCCGAGCCCGCACATCGACCGATGCGCCGGTCTGTCATGGCCGAACATGAGACCCGCTCTTCCATATTCTTATTTTTATTTCTGATGTCAATACCTATGTCGAAGATGTCATAATCGGTCATTAATGCTACGGCCATTGGTACAAGCCGGGCGAAACAGCCACGCCAGTGGGAACTGCTGGCATGAACATATCTACTTAAGAAAGCTCTACAACGGAGACTAATATACATTAGAATATTGGCTTCGACGTATCAAATCGACGCTCCGTATTTTCTTCAGCAGAGTAGCAAGGCAATGTCACATCGAAACACCATTGATGCCCGTTTGTATATAAGGTAGGCAAACATAATCCGGAGCTAACGTGCCCCTACGTAACCATACAAAGAACCGAAGGCTTTCACCAAAAATATTATGTGTTAACATTCACAGACTGGTTATGTTGATAGAAGCCGAGACAGTAGTTTACTGCTTACATCGTAGTGCGAGATGCTCACTTATTTTTTTATCGATTTATTTATCTTTACTAGGCTTCGATAATCTATCCCAAGAATAGAATGAATACTTCAAAACATCTAGTTTACTTAACGCACACTTAAGCTGCCAAGCCGTTCTGGGCAAGGAGGTTGGCAGTACCGCTGCGGACGCCAGAAATAACACCAGAAAGTGCAATGCCTTTCAGGTAGTCGCAGAGTCCAGAAGCGCTTTGCCCTTGGCTAAGGAAGGAAGCTCCCAGACCAGCAATGTGAGGCGTGGCCATAGAAGTTCCGCTCTTGGTGCCGGTACCACCATTAGGGACGTCACTCAGGACACCAACACCCGGTGCGAAAATATCGACGACGGCGCCATAGTTGGAGAACGAGGCAACGACATCATTGCTATCCGTGGCACCGACGGTGCAGAGGGATGGCTCAGATGCGGGGGAAACAGTGCCAGCATCAATGGGGATGCCGAAGATGTTGCCGTTGCCTGCGGCAGCAGCGGCGAAGTAGCCAGCGTCGGTCAGAGCCTTGGCGGCATCGTTGACGGCCTGAGTCTTGCCACCACCGAACGACATACTGACGACAACTCCGTTAGGGCAGTTTCTGTTAGGAACGTCCTCAATGACTTTCTCCATTCCGGCGATCATGGATCCCCTGTGTGTGGTTAGAATGGTAATTGACTCGAGCGATCGCTTCTTTGCACTTACGTTGTACCGCCACCGGCGGCGTTGAAGGCCTTGATGGCAAAGAGGCTGGCCTTCTTGGCAACTCCGTAGGTCTTTCCAGCGATGGTGCCGGCACAATGGGTTCCATGGGAATGATCATCATAGTCGTTGTCACCATAGACTCTGGCAACCCAGGTCACGCGGCCCTCAAAGTCCTGCGAGGCTATTGTCAATACGCAAAGGTAAAATCTCACAGAAAGAGATATTACTTACAGAGTGGTTGACATCAATACCAGTGTCAACGACATAGGCGCAGACACCCTCGCCCGCATTATCAGGGTAAGTGTAAGTAGTGCTTCCGGGGCTCTTGTTAGACAGACGAGCTAAGCCCCAGGGCGCACCGGTCTGGGTAGCAAAGATCTGGGCCTTGGCGTCCTGTTCAATGTAGGAAACCTAGATTCGGGATTGATTAGTTTATGTCTAGATGTTCATATTTTACAGTCGAATACATACGCTAGGGTTGTTGCGAAGAGAGTCGACTTCCTCGTCGGTCAGAGAAGCCGCAAACCCACCGAGATTGTTAAAGACATACTCCGCTTCGCCGGCAATGTTGCTAATGGCATTGCTGACCTCGGAGATCTCGGCGCCCTTCTTCATGATAACAATGTACTTGCCCTCAATGACGTCTGCGTCATCCCGGGTCATAAGAGGAGCCCGGTTGAGGGGAGAGGCCGCAGCCAGAGGCAGGGCAGCAAGAAGAAGCGAGGAACGCATGTTGATAGAATGAAGGGCTAGCGTTTGAGTGGAAACAGGCGAGTTGGTTGTCTGCTGAATGAATTCAATTTGACTGAGAGCATAACTGTCTTTTATAGCTGTTCTAAGGATCCACTACATATTCATTCGCGACCAGACGTCCGTGATATGCCTCAGGTCTGGTCTATCCCTAATTAGCAGGTGATGATGGTGGAGGGGGTGAGGCAAAGGAGTTGCCATTTCCATGGTGGTGGCTGACCAGCACATCTCTCAACAATTCAAAAGGCGCAGGGCCAGAGATAAGCTGAACGAGGCGCTGGAATCACTTTAGTCTTTCTTCGTCTCTTTCAACTTGACATGCAAGGTTGATCTTTAGGTGAAGGGCATCGGCATTCCCCAGTATCCCCACGAATTGAACTTCTCACGCTATCACATCGAATGCCTCATCAGATTTTAGTTTAGTAAATTAAGTTAATAGTTAGGGTCGAGGCCGAATTCCGCTGCGGAGAGCAAGGATCTCTTCGCCAAGAAGCCATGCAGGCAGGCTGGGGACATTTGTAGCCATCTGCCCACTTGCGACCATTAACACAGCCAAATATCTATGTAGCTTCTTCATTGGGCACCCTAATCCGAAGCGAGGAAAAGGCGCGGTTTTCCCACTTCTGCACATCTAACGGTGAAAGTCTGGGCAAATACGACGCTGACCAACACGGGTGTAGCTGCGCCTTGAGTCAGCGAGCGGAGAAGGATTCGGTGCGTCAATGGGACGGTCGAGTCGAAAGAACCTGAGCGGGGAGGATCCCGCTTCGTGTTGACAGCCGCGTTCAGGTATCAATCGTCAGACGGCAGATACAAGCTCGGCGGGGATAAATCCCTTGGCAACATAATGTCCCTGTGACCGATCTCCCGAAATGGCACTTCTTATGCAGATCCCAGCTGAAATCTGAGTCTCAGCCTTTATCACTCATCGTTAGTAATCACCAATTGCCGCTTCAGACTCGGAGAACCAAGGCTTCCTCGTGTACCAAAGAGGGAGGATGATAACGGGGCCGTATATGCTAGATAGGGCCACTTAGACCAAGTACATTCTCTTACGTGAATGTCGAAGTCTTCCCAAGGACTTGTTAACTAACCAATTCGGTTGAGCACATCATAATTAGCTGAGGTCTAAGACAATTATCACGCAATGGAACTCATCGTACTTGATTTTCCCACCTTCTAAATTGATTTTTTGGGGTTTCCGTGAAACTTTCCAGTTTTCTACTGGAACAGGCTCATAAAGTAAATTATTGCCTTGATAACGTGAGAAGCGTGTTTTCATCGACATGAGCAGAAAAATGTAGGTTTATTATGTCCAATCTGTAGCTGGTGTAGGGTAAGCTCGCGATCTGGGAAGGCCAAATGAAAACCGAGTGATGGCGCATATTATGTAAAGGACTATTCTGTGTATGGCCAAAGGCTAGTAGTTGGATGGAAATCTAAGCGGGATGGGTTTTCACTTTCCTTTTTGTTTTTCCTTTTTAACAGGAAAGTGGTGACTAGTAATCAGATTCGAGGGTACAGAAGATGGGTGTTAACACGAACGCCATTGAATTTGACCTAAGGGTTAAAAGTGCGTATGAATGAATCCTCTGGTAGAAGAAATTCTTAATCCATCAGTGCATAATTAATCAATCTATATCTGTTGCTCGTTAAATACATTATTAAAGTGTATAGCCAGCCATCACACTATCAAAAAAGGCAGAATCAACTCCCTGAAATGCCCAGTCGTTCGCCTCCGCTATAAGGTCCGGCATCGCAAAGTCCAAAAAATCCATTTCTGCGTTCTCCTGAATCATAGAAGGGTTGTAGTCGGAGAAAACTTGTTCTTCTCTCTCAACCGGATGCCGGGGAAGGTCGAAGGTGGCCGATGATGTCGTGGCTGGTTCGGAGGCATGGCCCAACACATGGTTCAAGTCTGGTAATGTAGGTAATAATACACTGCCTGTTGGAGTGGGCGAGTTCGGTTCGAGCCACACGGTTCCGAAATATGGAATTTTGAGGTGAAATGCTCCATCCATACCTCTACCGTCGGGGTTGCAATTTTCATCACGCACACTACAGCGATAGATGCTGCCGTTCCTGGCCGCCGCAGCCTCCAAGTCAAGGAGCTTTCGAGTGAGTTTCGCCGTCTCCTTTGACAGTTCATCATGATTCAACCGGTTCAGCTCCTCGAGGGTCTCAACAACCTTTTCTGCCAGATTCCGGTCCCCAACGCGCTGGTGAGCAGGGAGCCAAGTCGAGTTACGGCCGTGGCCACTCAAATGAGCAATGAGGAGAGTTAGTGCTGCAGTAAAGGCGCAAAAGTCCACTAGGCGGCAGCAGTAAACGACGCGCACAATCGAGCGGAAGGTGATAAATCGGCTCAAGACCTCCCTGCTTGCGTATGTACACACTGTCTTGCTGTATTCGTATCGAGAACCTGCATCTTGGCGTAGTAGGTATGGCAAATGGACAATGTTAAGCATATTGTAGTGAACAATTTGCATCTGGGCACTGATGACTCGGGCCATGACCTCGTCAACGCTCATTTGCGGGTCAAGATCCATGGGCGTCCACCATATGCTTGAGACGCTGTTGGATACTCGGGTCAGGGTAGCATCTATCTCCATTGTCGTTTTGAAGCTGTCTTCTCCGCTGTGTTGTCCTCGATTTATGATAAGCTCGCATATGTCAACCTGCGTTCTTTCAAACCACTCGGCATCAGTTTCGCCAGATGTCTTGTCGTGGGATCCAAACTTGGTATTGGAAATGGATGTCGGCATGCCAAGAAGAAGGGACAAGTATCGCTCGAGGTACGCCAAATGCGCCCAAGTCACGTCTCCCGAGACCCGTGTCGCTGGGTCGTGCTGTTTAAGCGAGGTACGTGACCCTTTGCGATGCATGCCCATGAACTGAGCGAGGGTCGACGCTCGCCGCAGACAGACCAGAGCTCGCCGGAGATTACCGCAGTTTACAAGATAGACGGCCTCGCAGATGAGACACTCAAGGCCTTCGAGAGAGTTGAGCAGCTCGTCGTGGCAGGTAACCAAACTTGTGGCAAGGTGGAAGTAACCCTGCTTGGCCTCTTCAAGACTTTGTTGTAGTTGCAGAGATCCTCGGTCAAATGACGGGTCTAATTGCTGCATGCAAAGGCTGAGATGTAAGAGCTTTCTTGCAAGTAGCACCGGGTGAGCAGTCTCGGGAGGAATGGCTGATAGAACATTGCTGGATAAAGATTTGCCTTGTTCGAAGAGCTCACGGTACGAATTGCAGAGTGCTTGGAGGTAGATGGTGGCCCTGCCAGCCTCAAATAGAACGTTTACGTCGTCCTGACATGGAAAAGCCGAATGCAAGGTCCGACATATGGAGAAGAGGTGAGACGGCGCGTACCCTGTTGGTCCCGGGATTGCTTCAGGCCGATAAGACTCCCCTTGGGCTCGGGGTGCCGTTCCCCCGGGAGAGATACGGGACGGTGTCTGTAGGCGCGTTAGCCTGGTATGTCTCAACCAGAATTCGAAAGGAAGATAATGTGTCACCTTTCCCTTCTTTGAGCTCTGGGCTTGGGAATGTGAATAACCACCCTCGTTGAATAGACTCGGATCCGTGTCCGGGGTTTCCATCGACGGCCTACCAAGGGAAGGTTGTGGAGGAGAGGCGTCGCTCAGGATGCTAGAGCCATCGGACGAGAAAACCCTGTCAGTTAGTCGCTGAAGCATGCTCTCTATTCTCTCTAGTCTCTCCCCCGTTGGCGGATCCTCTTCGCGCCTGGAAACAGGCACGTCCACAAACTCTTGGCCAATGCAGGCCGTCCCTCGGCGCTGGCACCCCACACAGATCATCGCGGCAGGGTTTTCGAAGAAGCATCTCGTCTTTCGTCGCTTGCCTACCCACAGCGGTCAGCGGCACTATCAGGGCTAGTGAGAAGGAGAGGTGAAGGCGCCGTACACTCTGCACAACTGTGTGTGCCCTTGCGCAAGATCCGCCTCGGCAACGACATCGAGCCGGTCTCATTGGAGCTAGAACCTGGTTGATCCATCGGGAATAACTTGATTCTGGACTGCTCGCAGTCATGGGCGGCGGAAGATCGAGCGAATGTGTGGGAGGAGTCTGAGGGCCATTTCTCCGCCGTCTTCCGCCGACATTAATATATTCATGGAGCGCCATGATGAGATTTTAGCGTCTGGCTTAGCTTCGAGGCGTTCTCACGAGCAGTGCCAATTACCCCTGACTCTTTGATTGTTAGTCCAGGGCATCTCTCAGTGAATTCTGGCGACCTACGTAGCTACTAGGAATATACTAGCCCCCAAAAGGAGCAAGGGCCTAATGATAATCAGTCTGTTATTGGTCTTGTCATTTCATCAGTCAATGCACTTGCCTAGGTATGATGAGGTGAGAAGGGCCAATGTCTTTCGCATGGCCGACAAGTAGCAATAATAAACTAGAATGATTTTCGGCCAAATAGCCAGTTCCCAATCCCTTTTCTCTTTCAGTCCAAAAATATGGCCCTATTCTTCTCAAGAAACGGCCCGTCATACAGAATATGACGGCTAATTTGACGAATCACTGCACATAGTTGTATTATTGGTAGTTGGTAGTTGAGCACAAAGAAGGATTGAAAATGAGCAATGCAAAATATGCCAAGTTTAAGAAGTACGTGCGACAAGCAAAAAATAGAACCAAAACAAGCACATTCCCCGACGAAAAATCAGGGCAATACTTTTTTGCGTTGGAATAGGGGCCCTCCTCCGCCGTCTTCCGCCGAACTGGGACATAGAAGAGGCGCCGGCATAAGATTTTAGTGTCCCGCGAAGCTGAGCCTCGACCTCGACCTCTGCGATAATTGGCCAACTAGGTCTGGTCATCATTAGCAAATTGGCCCTATAAGGCTGATCATATCGTGAGACGGATCATCGTCCGCCGTTGTGCGTGTGTCGACTCCCGAGTTGTGTTGAAAGCTGTACCAGTATATATACCATTGCCTCAGCCAAGATGCTTCAAAGTTCTTTCAATTTGCAAAACAAAGCTTACTCCAAGATCAATTTCGCATTCTACCGCTCCAACCAATCGACCAGTAATCAAAACTCATCATGTCTTCTTCTACTCTGCAGCAGATTCTGCTTCACCCGACAGGCTGGAAAGCCGGCTCTGACTTTGAGCCCAAGCGCTATCCCCTCTCCCTCATGGGCCACGTCATGCCCAAGATCTACGTGTTGGTATCAGAGGTATTTGCTCTTCCAGAGCTGGCAGACACTCAGGGCAATGAAGCCATTACCAAGAACTTGAAGGCCGGATTAGAGTTCGCCATCTCTCGTTTCCCTATCCTAGCTGGTCAGTTGGAGATGGATACAGCCAGTGGCCGAATGTGGGTTTCTACAACAGCCGAGACCAAGGTTCATTTGCATGTCAAGCACATGTTGGGCGAGGAGGACTTCCCCAGTTACAGTGAGCTGGCTTGTAAGGATGTATGGCTCCCCTCCCCTCCCAAATCTCTATAACCTTTGCACCACAGAGTAGAGCAGTCGCTGATACTACCCCAGTTCCCGGCTGCCTTGCTCAAGGGCCACCAGCTGCTCCCAGAGTCAGTCACAGCCAAACAGCTCCACTCTCCTCTGGGCGACAATAACGAGGATGGAATTGCTGCTGCAGCTTTCCAGCTGAACTTCATCCGAGGCGGCCTCATCATTGCCATGGCTGTCCACCACTCCGTTTCAGACGGTCCTGGATGTGATGGCTTTCTATCAATCTGGGCGGAGAATAGTGTGGCTGCTTTGAACGGAACACATTTCATTCCCAACGAGACTCCCTTCAGCCTCCACGGAACGAAATTGGACATGGAGGGCACCATTTCTCCTGAGCAAATGAAAGAGCTTCAGGGGGCACTCCCCGTCGTTCGTGATGCTGGCGGTCCAATGCCGCCGCCTCCAGCCGGTTTCAAGATGCCCGCCCTGGTGTCCCACATGTGGCACTTCTCCAAGAGCAAGACGGAACTTCTCAAGGCCAAGGCATCCAGCAGAGGCGATGCCAATTGGATCTCTACATACGATGCAATCATGGCAGTTCTGTGGAGCAGTATCACTCGCGCCAAAATAGACCTGCTGCAACCCGACAAGAGTGCCAAGGCCACTCTTGTGCACGCCGTCGACACCAGAAAGGTTTGGAGCCCGCCCCTTCCAGAGCGCTTCCTCGGCGTCGGGGCTACTGCTGCACGCTGTGAGCCTCTGTCGATTCAAGAGCTCATTGCAGCAGAGAACCTGTCCAAGGTTGCGGCCACGGTCCGTTCATCCATCAAGGCAGTAACACCAGACCATCTTAAGCGGCTGCTGCAATGGGTCGAAGGGCACGAGGACAAGCGATGGTTGGAAATCAGTATCAACTCTTTCCTGGGTCTGGACTTGGGAGCCTCAAGCTGGCAGCGAATGAAGGCCTACGAGAAGCACGACTTTGGGTTTGGACTGCCCAAGGCGCTTCGATGGCCCAGCCCACCCTTCGAGGGGTTTGTGTTCTTGTATCCTAGCCGGGCTGGAGTCGAGGGCGCAGAGGAGGATGAAGGCATTGAAGTCTGTGTATGCCTCGAGGAGTCTTGCCACAACAGATTGATGGAGGATCAGGTCTTGCTTGAGTATGCCCAGGTGAGAGGGTTGGAGTAGCGGGATAATCGGCTCGGGTGGTAAATACGTCTGCTGCTGCTGCTTTGGCGATATTCTTCAATGCTGGTTTCCTTCATACTTCATCTTTCCGTTAGTTTCTCGATAACAATAAGAATGCTTGTATTTATTAATCGTTTTTAAAACAAAAATGCTTTTAGGTAACTTTTCTAAAATGCTGTCCGAACCGACACTTTACAATGATCATCTTTCCGAGTATGATGTCGGCCATGCTAGGCTTGCAGTGGCCATAGAATCGGCTGGTAAAGGCTGTTTGGGATGCGGGGAAATTTTCCTATATAAGTCAGCCAAGCGATCTAGTTTTGAGGCATCTTTCTAGTCTCACAATTCTTTGTTGGTAAGTGTTGATTCTGAAGAATTATCCAAGTCCGTGAACCATTCGTGGTTCAAGGCCGCGGAAGCGGAGGGTCGGCGCCCGGGCGATGGAGCCATTAGACGTTTAACGAGAGTTTCTGCTGCACCGCTGACATCATATTCGTCGAGAATCTCTGCTGGGAATGGTTGATTCCCGTTCACGTATTCCCAGAGTTCGTGGGGATCTTTCATGATAACTTGGGTCGTCAGCAGTTGAAACATGATCACCCCAAGAGCCCACAAGTCGACAGCGTTAGTGTATATCTCCTTCCTTTTGGAACCCTTATCGTGTGACTTCTCATCTGGAGGGTAGATAGCCATAACCTCCGGGGCAAGGTAACCCCTCGTACCCGCGAACGTACGGAATGCCGTTGACTCCTGTTCGGCCCTCTTGGAAATGCCAAAATCGCTTATCTTGACCCACCAGTTCGGCGAGGCCTCGGAAACTAGAATGTTCTATAATGATGATCAGCTATTTCTAACGTATCAGCCTTGTAATAGTGGCTCGGTCTTACTGCTGGCTTTAAATCCCTATGAGCAAAACTGTTTTTGTGCATGAAGCGTAGGCCTTCAAGAATTTGATACACTATCTCCTTAGCCTCAGGTTCCGGGAAAGGATGGTTCAAATAGCGTTGAAGATCCCCGTTTTCGAAATACTCCATTGTGATGAAGATAGTATCGTTGTTCTCATACCAGCCGTACGACCTGGCGAAGCAGTGCACATACTATAATTCATTAGTTCTCACGAGTCCCTTGATTGGTAATTAATGAGCAGGGTCATACCTTTGACTGGGAAAATTTTGCGATTGCCTCTAATTCTCGGTTGTATTCGATTGGGACGCTTCCATCCTCGCACTTTCTCTTGGCTATCTCCTTCACCGCACGAAATCGTCCGATATTTTCATTCTTACCATCGACGCACTCCTGCAGCCAAACGTTACCGAATGTGCCGCTGCCAATCTTCTCACGTCGTTTCCATGTCTCCTCTACTTTTCTTGGGCGTCGGC
Organism: Clonostachys rosea; assembly: GCA_026958235.1. Taxonomy (NCBI): domain Eukaryota; kingdom Fungi; phylum Ascomycota; class Sordariomycetes; order Hypocreales; family Bionectriaceae; genus Clonostachys; species Clonostachys rosea. The sequence continues at coordinate 1,109,354 of CP110206.1, forward strand.
GAGTCCTGTGGCTTGATATATACAGTGTGTGTTGAACAGAGTTACCATCAATAAGAGTGGTGTCCAACTTGGAGTCCTGTACCAGGTCGTTATTTCTTAACCTGGATGAAACGTCCTTTGCTATCGAAATCGGTGGATCTCGTGAATGTGACCTTGCCTGATTTTCTTCGACAACATGAGGTTTGTTGGCTTGTTCCGTCTTCCAATGCTCTGAAGATGCATCAGCATGAGGATGTGAGGACACGATGTTCTCTTTATTGGCGTTTACCCTTCTTGATGGTTCTCTCGGTCGTGGAGTTTGAAGAGCAGAGGGCCCTGGGGTTTTCAAGAGTTTTTTATCCTTAGATGGACTCCTAGGCCTAGTCCGATCTGGAATTGGGTCAGAGGTTCTGAGTCTCGTTGAAAATTTGGGTCTCTCGTATTCCACTTCGTATTGTATCTTGGCTTGTGGGCTCTTATTTTCTGATAATTGAGCGGGTGATTTCGTTGAAAGTCGAGGTCTCTCGTATTCTACCTCGCGGTATTCCACCTTGGCTGGCGAGCTGCTTTTTTTTAATAGTTGAGGAGGTGATTGGCTCGTCGATGCTGCCTTCGGCTTGTGGTTATCAACCTGCATGGGATCCTCTGGATTTATCCGAGGTGACCTCGATGCCCTAGCTACTGGGATGTATCGCTCATCATCAGCATTGGTGGCACTTGAAATCTTCCATGTTTGAGAGTGTCCTTGAGAACTCGTTCCAGCTATCTGGGTGGCAGTGATTCTTTGTGTCTCTGGATAGGAAGGGTTGTAAGCTGGGCCTGGCACAGGATATGTGTTTGAGGAAGGGGCTTTTGGGTCTTTTTTCTGCTCGGTGACCTCAACGACGCCAGAACGCCCTCTGCGCCGCCTTAGAGGAGGTGAGGGGGCCAGGGAGGAATCCGAGTACATTGAACCCACGGAGTCGTAACCGCTGGATACCCCATCAGGTGTCTGTTTCCTACTACTCTTCCCAGCAGCTAGACCCAGTAACGCCAACATTGTCGTAAAGCGGGAGCCTTTGCCTGACTTGGACGGCTTCTTATGAATTTCTCCTTCCAGACTCACCGCCCGCGCCCTCCTTCGGTGCACGGCAGTCCGCCGCCCATCCGCCGATCGTTCAGGAAAGAAAATCTTATCCACCAGATTTGTAACAGTCGTTGGCCTCTTCTTGGTCGAAAACTCTGTTGATGCTACGGATGTAGCGTCATCCTCAATATCCGAGATGGCTCCAGCCGAGGGGGGGAACCATCTTCTTCTTGTTGTTGTTTTCTGATCCGGTTTTGATTCAAACCATCCCTGTGCCGATGGTGCTTCTACCGTGTCAGCTAGCCCGCGATGAGCCTTTCTCGACATTTCGCGAGCTTGTGAGCTGTAGAGTAGAGAAACTTGATATGTTGTGTTGTCCAGACCCGAATAACATGGGCAAAGAGGCAATATTCATCTGGTGACTGGTGCTCAGGTATGAGATAGCGAAAACACCGTCCTCCTGACCTAGGTTTGAGCCACCCTCTTTTGGATGCGATACCTGTATCAAGTTTGAGGTAAATTACTGGGAAAAGGGAGGGGAAGGCTTGGTGGTCAGCTGAGAAATAATATTTGTCGCAATTGTGAGGGGGGCTGAGCTGAGCTGAACTCGCTGCATGTCAGCAACCAATGACGATGCGGTCTGCACGTGCTGTTGTATTCTTGTACTAGACCAGAGGTTATCCCAGGAAAATTCAATTCATAAGCGATTATGTGATTACTACATTTGGGGACAGCCTGGTGAAGCATGATCGAGCCTTCATTCCTCGAGCTCCATACAGGAATCCCGCCCTCCACTGTAGCAAAGACTTTTCGAATATTAGTGGAAGGTCTAAAACGTTCAATCGACATGCCTGCTGAAGAATACCAAAGGGAGATGCAGATAGAAATCGCAGATCGAAGCCCCGCAAGATGGAAGAAACAGACGGACTGTCTCATTCAGTCCAAAAAGTTGGCAAAGAAAGGAAGAAACAGAGATAGCTAAGCAACAGCATAATCCATTTACCTAAGGCTATTTTTTCTCAGAGCCTACTACAAATTATTTCGAAGGGGAGAGTGACATGCAAGAAGGAAAGAGATGTTGTATCCAGCTGTTTGTCTGCTCGTCTTATCTTTTCCCCATTGCACTACGATCTTTTGCACTACGATCCTGAAAAATCGCATTGACACGGCCTGCAATTCAAATCGGAAAGAATTCAGCTGCATGGACCAGAATCTTGTACGTGGATGTATGGAGTATCTAGCTTTCACTGAATACTGTCGATGTTGAACATGTGTTCCTGATGAGGCTGCCTGTGGCTCAAACCAGAGCATCACACCAGTCAGGATGAGCTAATAATAAAATACTCGGAACTTTGCAACGAGATAGTCTAGCCAGAGAAATCTGAGATCCGCCTTATGAGCGATGGCACTCTTCACTCCGCTCGCGAGTCTCTGCCGATATTGTGCCTGTGGAGCCCACGTGGGATTCCGTAGCGCGCGCGTCTTACTATGTAGAATGCAGGAACGAAAAGCCATGGCAGGTTCGTCTACCCAGAGGCGATCGGCCATGGGGCTGCTTCTGGTGGTTTGCATAAGTGTGAGACGGTTCGAAAATGAAAGGGTCGGGCTAACTTCACAGGACTAGCCCTCCGCATCAGCACAGGCTTCATATTCCTGATGGGACAGGCTAGTCCTCCTCCATACCACCCACCAAGTCTTGAGGGTGGGCCTGTAACCAGAATGGCCAGGGGCTGGGTCCTGAATGACATACTTTGCTCCCCAATGGGTGCGTGTCTATGGATCGCGAAGGATCCTTCCATGTAACCTGGGCATCCAGACTATTCATCACTATTTCAATCGGGCGTTGGATGGCGCGATGGGTCCGATATCTCGTGCCAGTCATCAAGAAGGATGCTTGGGTTCATGAAGAGACCGCTCCATTCTCCCTAAAAGCAACAACGACGCCTCTCATGTGAGCCGTCTTCCATTATGTGACATCTAACTCGCTGTTTACGATGATAACGCTCGACCAGCCAACGCAGAGAGCCTTCTCTACGGCGGTGGCATTCATCGTCCTGACGTTCATTTTTGTGGGATTGCGCCTTGTTCTGCGTGCGCGAGCCAAGCAGCTCTCTTTCCTATCCGATGGCCTGTGTCTTGCATCGTTCGTTCTTTTCTTTGCCTTTGTGGGGTTGATGTTGGAGTGTAAGTGTATCTTCAAACTATGCTGCTATCAGGCTGCATCACTTTGTGGTTTATTGAGGCTGAATGATGAGGGGCAGATATCCTCACGAATGGGAAAAGCGATCCTTTCAAACCATCCACGCCCACTGATTTGGCCAAATTCTTAAAGGTATGAAGAGTCAGTCATCATTGTATGGACAATGGTGGACGTTGGTAATCCCTCAGTCTCAGAAACTAACCGTCCCTCTGCTTAGATACTATACGTGGAACAAGTGCTCTTTACTTTCGACATTTCGTTGGTGAAGCTCAGCCTGTTGGCCCTATACTGGAACGTCTTTGGAGTTCACCGCAGGACGAAAATAGTCATCGCGACCGTCACTGCTGGCTGCGTCATATGGTGCATCATCTTCACCTTCTTGGCTGCTTTCAGATGTCGCCCCGTGGGCTATGCATGGGTGCCAGTCCCTCCTCGGGGCACCTGCATGTCAAGATCAGATGTCTATCTTCCATTAGAGGGTACCAACTTGTTCTTTGATATAGTTGTCTTGTGCATTCCGGTCTTTACCATTGGACAACTAAACCTCTCTAAGGGCAAGAAGATCCCAGTCATTGGCATATTCGTCGTCGGAGTTTCGTAAGTCACTCACTCCCATTCCGACCAAGAATCAGAATTTGTCCTGACTAACCCGGGCAATAGAGTCTGTGTTGCTAGTGTTGGACGTCTCGTTGGAATTACGAAAGGTGCGTCACGCCCTCTCTAAGCATAATGTTAGAGGCATATTAAATTAGTCTCAAATCTAGGCGATGGTGCTCAACTGTTCTTCTGGTCATCCATGCAACTAGGGCTTGCGATTGTCTGCAGTTGTCTCCCTTTGCTTGGTACAATAATACCGCGCAAGAATAAAGCCACTTCACATTCTACGAGCGAGTATAATTCATTTCGCGGTAGAGGGGGCAATGGATCGGTCATGAAACTCACCGAAAATGACAGCAGGACTGATTGTCCCTGGATGCAATCTTCAAACACGCAACGGCCAGAAAGAACACAAAGGTCAAGAGTTGAGGAAGAAACAGACTCAGACTACGCTCTAGAGTCACTTCCATCAAAGAATAGAGAACACAAAGAAGTAATAGTTGTATAGGGCGTACAATAAATATTCACATTCTGTTGTGTGTTTTTATCCAAATGTCCACTTTTGACCCCATCAGACCTGAGGCGGCATTCCATTAACTTCCAAGTTAAGCGCATTCGACTGGAAATGTCCTATTGAGCTGGCCAATAACCTGCACTTCGTGTACAGTGTGATGACGAAGTGCGTGAAAAATTGACCTGGTTGTGATCGCAACTTACAGATCGCCAATGGTGTCTCTATTGCAAGGGGATTTGTCTTCGACCCAGCCCACCAGACGGTTGGCGATATCGCTAGAGTAGCAAGCGTCTGAACGCCCATGGCCTAAGTTTCCGTCTTCTGGCATGACGCCCGAGTTGTAGAGGAGGGCTCCCTTGTAGTACTTGCTGACGTCGCTGGCGCCGCTTTGTTTGACAACTTGCTTGAGGCCCCATTCGGTGGTGAGACCAACTCCGTCGGTAATCATGCCTATTGAAAGTAGACATTGAAGTTAATATCGTAATCTCAAACATTTCTAAGCTGGATCGAAAGGACTTACCTTTGATTTGGGCATCAGGACAAGGGACAAGCTGGTTAATGCCCCTCTTCTCGTCGTTGCAAGTGTGCTCTCCATTGTCACATTGCAACAGTCCCGGGTTTCGGATGTTTTCGTTGCTGGAATATGAGTTCTTGACCCGGACACAGCCAGTAGACTCCTGGAAAACGGCAGCGAGGATGAACCGGGGATCGAGCCCAGTGTCCGTGCCAGCCTGCTTGATTGCAGCCTTGAGAACAGTGTTCTCGGAATCCGAGTTGGGCTCAAGGCTTAGCGATTTGCATGCACCTGCGGACGAGGCAATGTTGGTAGACCAGCTAGAGTGAGTTGAGTTAGTACAATACGCTCCACGGGTCTGAGAAAGGTAGAGCATAGTTACAGAGTTTCGAAATCGGCTCAGCTGGAGACATCGGGCCAGCCGTCTCCAACAGTTCCGTCTCCCTTGTAATTCTTGTATGCAACGGCTCGGGTCTCCAAGGGGAATCGAGATCCTGCTCTGCATATACCGGGCTTGTATCGATCGAAGAGCGATTCTTGCATTGATAACTTTTTTCGGGTCGTTTCGAGACAACAAAGCTCTCATTGATGCATTGCGTCTAGATTGATCATCTTTACCGTCGGATATTTTACTGCTTATGAACGGAGAGTTAAAGTCAAGTTGGCGAGGGCATATAGTCGATAAGGTACATGTTAGCATTAGCATTCATAGATCCAATGGTTAACTGCCCTGGGCTTACCCATATATTTCTATTTTTAAAGGTGAGCAAATGACATCCGAATAATCATACTACGGTGAGCTATCCACGAGGCATCATATTAACAAGTATGAAACAATACACCACCGCCACCAGAGGCCACCGGCACGTGGCTAGCATCGTTCGATAGAATATTCACCGCCCGAGGCTTACATGAGAGCGGGGCATCCTTCAAACTTTCACCCAGGAATTTATGAACAGACAACTAATGTTTAGGGCCTTTCATTTGTTCCTTCGCACCTACAGCCCTTTTCATGACGGATGCGTGTGGATTCTAACAGAAGGTCAAACGGAAAGGTTCTTACGGTCATTTCGCATAATTCATTAGCTCTGAAGCTTTTCGATTTAAGATTAATGAGAAAGTTCGATACATATCTAAGAAATTTATGCTTATCCTACTCTACTCTTAAAGACTCTTTTCTAAGGACACTTTCAACCCTTTTCTTGGACACACCGAGGAGAGAGAAGGCTAGTATATACTAGAACTGCTACTATTGTGGATAGAAAAGAAGCCTTTGTCCGAAACTTGAAAACAAACCACTGATAATCAGGCGTGCCCGCCCTGAAACTTTACCATTTACCCTTCACTTTGGGGAACTACAAGTCCTTTTTTCAAAGCGAGAGTTCAAAATCGGCTACCAACCACTTGATTAGAACTAGCCGTAGAAATTATCCATTGTATGTCATCGCGCACGATTCGATCTCCTTGTGTATCCATATTTTAGACTGGATGGGGGGCCGAGAAGCAAGAAAAGCAGCCCAAGTATACATCATTATACTGTACTATTATGGAAGCGATGAACGAGATATTATACCTTTTTGTAGCACATTTTTCTGGCTTAAAGTAATTTTAATAAATATTCTTTTTCCTATGGTTTCAACCGGAGCGGCAGAAACTGACATGACATATGCACATCACGGGCTTAATGAGAGCATCCTATTTGAAAGGACGACAAGTGTATCAGAGAACGACGGAGTACGATGCATTTCCCACTTCCTTTGCGCAATTAAATAGAGTGCTTTAATTTATGGCTATATGGCCCTACGTAAAACTTGAGGGACAGAAATTGGCAAAGTAATGGGAATGGATGACTGTTCGCGGGTTTAGGGTAGCTCAGCAGGCACAACCAGGTGATTCTAGTTCAGGGGGTGGTGATTTGCAATCAGCCTTGTATCCGAAAAACTCGCACATCAAGTTCTAATTACCCTCTTGAGGGTCTCCTGCGATATGTGGTGGATCGTGAGTTCAGGACGGATGAAGCCAACTCAAAAATCCCTGAGGCTAGTGTGTTGGGGGAAAAACGAACAACACCACAGCCGTTAGCAAGCTTGAAATGCAGACTGCCAACCACACCAAAATCTAACAACCTTCCACAACAGCTATGAAAAGGAGGTTTTGAGTTGTGTGTGTATTCTCATTTGATCAAATGGTTCACGTTTACAGCTAGTCAATTGACCTATCGTAGCCGCCGTAACGTTGCAAAAGACGCATCTTTCATAAGAAGGGATTTTCAAAAGTGAAAATAAGAAGGGGTAAAAAGGATGTCTTTTTCTACGGATGCTGAAAAATAGCTAATTTATCTAACGCGGCCAAATTGACAAGTGGGCCCCGACTCACTAGTTAAGTCGGGTTTTGGCGAAGTATGGTCTTATACGTTGATCTGAGGCGACTGGAGTAACGAGGAAAGATTGATGTCAATTTGCGCCTTAAAAGCTCACTGCACTCTTTGTTTGTGCATGCAGGGATGTATGTACGCGCTGCGCATGAAATCTCCGGTAAATCCGGCCGGGGACTTTACGTATTTTGCCTGGATGAAAAGCACCAAGGAGACTTGACAGCGAGAGAGCCGTCCTCGACTACCCCTTCCGGCTGACGACAGTAGCTGGACTTTAGCTCTGTTGATCATGGACCAAAGTTAGGAGACCCATTTCATTGTCCAGGACTCCCACCCAATCGACGTCCTGTTGCGAGTCGCGTAATACGCGTTTCCGCCGTTTGAGGAGGAGACTTATCTCCCCGGACTGGGGCAGTGCGGGTGAGAGACTGTCTTTCCCACACACAACCGCAGTGCAGCGGGGAGGGCATGATGTCTCAACGATTAGCTGCCCACTGACTTCTTGCGGCCCTACTATAAAACTATTTTTTTTAGGGAAATACTCGCCTGGGTGCTTTAATGCTGAACTGTACTGTTTACCCCCTCACTTCGCTTCGCGAGGTGAGCGGAATTTGGAAATTGAACGAAACTTGAATAGGTCGTGATCGGCTCGTGAACGAGTCATTCCACTCTCTCGGGTCAGCCCCATCAGGTATGGCCCTGAAAGTCGCGGAAACCGGAATACTTAGTCTGTGGGTCAGAATGTAGATCTGTGGTCAAACTGAAGTGCGCCATACCGCTGTAAATTCATTGTTAGTCCCTCATGCCGACGCCCTACTAGCTCCCATAAGCGATCAAGATCATGGGTTTTGGCTGAATTTCTGCACCCGTGCCTGCGTGTTAGCCAATGGGACCATACTAGTGTCATCCCATTATCCTTCAGGTCGTCTAGTTATCCGATCGCCGTTGCAACTTACTCTTACTTGATGGATTTGTCGGTGATCGTCATAGAAATCCAGCTCTAAGACACATTAGCGGCTGGGGTACATATGTGGTGACACGTTTGTAAGAAAACTCTTGCATGCATAAGTAGTTCCGCCCTGGTTGCTTGCATTTCTTTTTCCTGACCGAAGCCTGCTTCCATTCCATCCTCTCTTTTGCCCTTACGCCGAACCAGTTGTGCATCCAAAGATCTTTGCTTGTTTTTACTGTCGAGGCTGAGCCTCACTGGATATTTCGAGGCACATCCACTCCTTCAAGTCTATTTATCGCCTTATAATCCTATTCCACGAGTATTTGCTACTATGGCGAGTGGCGACGGCGGCGTCTCAAGCGAAGAGGCCGTCACGGGCCCGTATGTTGATATTCAGTTTTTCTTGTTGATAACCTAGTCGCAACTATTTGCTGACCCAAAATCGCACAGTAACTCCTACGTCATCCTCGTATTTACTTGCATTTCCATCTACAATGTCATCGAACTCACATTCATCATTTGGGGCGCCTTCAAGCGCCACTCTGGGCTCTATTTCTGGTGTTTCATGGTCGCAACTTACGGGATTCTCATCTACGCTATCGGCTTCGTGATCAAGGCTTTCATTCCGAAGGGGACCACATACATATATTGTTCCTTCATCGCAGTGGGATGGGTAGCCATGGTATCAGGCCAGTCGCTTGTGCTGTGGTCGCGATTGCACCTGATTGTGCGGGACAAGTTCAGGCTGAAGGCAGTCTTGTGGATGATCATCATCAATGCAGTGATTTTGCATATTCCTACCATCGTCATGTTATTCGGTGCCAACGGTTCAGAACCTGCGAAATGGGTCAAACCATACGAGTGAGTTAGGTACCTTCTAAAAGATCTCGAAGCTTTGATAACTGACTAGGAAATAGGATTTATGAGAAAATCGAAGTAACAGTCTTCTTTGTTCAAGAGATTATCATCTCATCATTTTACATTGTCGAGACCCTCAGGCTCAGCAAATTGCAGGTCGTGATGCGTAACAAGAAACGCTCCCGAAACCTCATGTATCATCTCATCCTTGTCAACATTCTTATCATTCTCCTCGACATCACCATCCTCGGCCTCGAGTACGGTAATATGTACGACATTCAGACAGCATACAAGGGTCTTGTATACTCGATAAAGCTCAAGATGGAATTTACAATCCTCAACAAGCTCGTCGAGATGACCACGGGTACTAGAGAGCCCAGCTCCAGCGACCAAGGCAAATCGTCAACATACGGACCAAAGACCGTAACCGGCCACCCCATCGAGCTAAAGACTACAACAGCTGGAAAAGAAACCGCCGTGGGTCGCGATCCCAATGTTTCGTATCAGGCATACGCGCAAGGTGGAGAGAGCGAAGAGGATATCACTCGCTACCGTGGTACTCATCCATCGAGGGCAGACAATAATTCCGGGGTTGTTATGACAACGGAGATCTTAGTCCAAAGGGAGGAGAGAAAGACGGAGTCAGATAGTGATACCATTCAAGAGCCAAGTTCCGTGGCAAGGCCGGACCCTAAGCGGGACAACACGGATAGTCTCTCTACATCATCTTCGGAGCTTCATTTAGCAACGAATCGGGGCTTCTAGATATATGTTAGATATCATAGAGCGGGGGTGGATAATATCATTCACAGGGTCGAGAGATAATCTTGTTTATAGGATTTCAACATATTTGTCCGAGAGACAACGTAATTTAAATCATGTATACCATAAAATCCTATTTGGATTTATCAATCTTGATGATGCCGCAACCCTGAATTCTACCTATATGGGGGAATAGGGTGAGGTGGAGAAACAAAAATGTCCGATCCCCAGACTTGGCCAAGGTAGATATGATTTGATGTGATTATGTGATGCAAGGCTCTTACCTGCCACAAAAGCGCCATGCATTGAGCATGGGAATGGAGGACCCTAGTTAAGTACACGTTTGAACTTATGCTTATAGGCTCTTTTTGGGTGTTAATGGGCGCGGAAATGAGGCGTGAACGGCGCAGTAAAATGCCCCCAGAAACGAGCGTTGCTGATAACCAGGGTTAAAGGGTTGGAGCAGCAATCGTCTCCCAATGGTTTTTCATCTGTGACAGTTGATGGATATACGGCATTCATCAAGCAGTGCACATTGTAAGGAGATTTTATACCTTCCTCATCGGGGGAAAGATCATGCAATAATAGTAAGCTTAAGACGCCCCTGGACGTCGTTGTCAGACCCGCGCGCGGGCACATCTAGGAAGGTGAGCAATACCTTGCAGGGGGCTTCGGGAATGTAGAAGTTTCCGGCGCGTATAATCCTCCAGTCATGGGTTTCAATTATAAAAGGATAAGTGATTGCTCCAAATATCGGGAGAAAGATGGTTGCGTAAAGCTTTGTTAACAGCCTTACGTATACGATCTTCTACTTAGGAAGTCCCAGTAAATTACTCGCCTCGTTGCCAATATGAGAGCAGCATTGCTAGTCTCCCTCTTTGGGGCTGCGGCCTTCGCGAACGCTGTCGACATCGAAAAGTTCCGTTTGAAGTCGTCGACGAAGTACGTAAAAGCTTCGGATACCGTAAAGGCAGCGAGGTTGGTCAAGAGAGGTAGTGACTACATTGACACGGCTACCGAGCTTGTAAAGAGTGTGGCACCAGATGCCGAATTCCGTTTGATCACGGATCACTATGTTGGTACTAATGGTATCGGCCATGTGAATTTCCGCCAGACGGCCAATGGCATCGACATCGACAATGCCATATTCAACGTTAATGTTAGTTTCTGAAATCAGCGGCCCACTTTGAACAACATGTTAATTGAATCGGTTCGCTAGATTGCAAAAGATGGCAGTCTTTTCTCTTATGGAAGCTCGTTTTTCAATGGCGACCTGCCTTCGAAAGACTCTACCTCACAATTGGGGGCTGTTGAGGCGCTTGGAGTTGCCTCAAAGACTCTTGAGCTTGGCATTGAAACTTCCGACGGCTCTCTCTCCGAGAAAGATGGCGCTTATATAATTAATGGCATTTCTGGCACCAAGGAAGACCCAAAGAGCAAGAAGGTTTACATAGTGAAGCCTGATGGAAAACTGGCGCTTACTTGGAAGGTCGACACCAAGGTCAAGGATGCCTACTACTCTTCCTACGTTGATGTCGACTCCGCTGAGGTCGTTGGGGTTTCTGATCACGTTTCTCATGGCACCTTCGAAGTTTAGTAAGTCACCTTATTCTAGCTGACAATCTGTTGGAGAAAGGGCTCACCAGGCATAATAGTCCCATTGGAATTAATGATCCCTGGGAGGGTGAGCGTTCAATTATCATAGACCCAGAGGAGACGACAGCTTCTCCGAACCGTTGGTTAGAGACATACTATGGATACAACTGTACAGTTGGGAATAACATCCAAGCCGCCGTCCTACCACAAAGTGGGCGCGTCACCTTCTCTGAGCCCAATGCTGAGGGCACGTACGTCTTCGATTACACCCCTGATGGAGGGGACCCAGTTACGTTCCGTGATGCGGCTGTGACCCAGGCATTCTACACTACCAACATGCTCCACGACCTTTACTACCTCCTCGGATTTACTCCTGCTGCCGGCAACTTCCAACGAGACAATTACGGACAAGGTGGTCTCGCTAATGACCCTGTTCAGGTGTATATTCAGGTTTGTTGGAGTTCCCTCGGCCCTACGTGTCTTATCCCAAGATAAGCTTTTTGCGTTGCATTCTGTTATATTTGAGACTGACGAGGTGATTGTTGAATAAAGGTTTGGAATGGGATGAATAACGGAATGTTCTCGCACTCGGTGGATGGTGAGACGCCAACATTAACGATGTACCTCTTTGATAAGACGGATCCTCAGCGAGACGGAGCTTTTGATCAGGGCTTCTTGATTCACGAGTATACCCATGGCCGTAAGTTTGAATTCCATGACCAGCTTGGCGAGCGAAGCATCTGCTGATTAGGAACAGTCTCTGGACGGTTGACCGGTGGACCTGCGACTGACACTTGCCTCGACGACTGGGAAGCTGATGGGATGGCTGAAGGTTGGAGTGATCTCTTCGCCTCCGCTCTGGCCATCAAGCCGGATGATACAAGCGCCACAGCGGAGTATGGATTCGCAGCCTGGCCTCTGAATGTGACTAACCCTCGTACCGCACGCCTGGTTATGTATTCAACCAACCGTAATGTAAACAACTGGACATACTCCAACGCCAACGGCCTGGAGAAGGTGCACCAGGTTGGAACGGTCTGGGCCACGATGCTGTATGATATCCTCTGGAGCCTCATCGACAAGCATGGAAAGAATGACAACCCTCGTCCGGATTTTGATGCAAACGGCGTGCCTACGGACGGCAAATTCTTGATGCTTAAGATTCTCACTGATGCATTCGCCATGTAAGTGCTAGAGACTTTCTATGATACCGTGGATTATGCTGATGTAAAAGTTATAGCCAACCTTGCAACCCGACTTTTGTTCAGGCTCGTGATGCGATTATTGACTCTGACCAGGCCCTTACAGGAGGCGCCAACAAGTGTGAAATTTGGAAGGGGTTCGCCAATCGTGGTTTGGGTGCAAAGGCGGTGTTCAATGCGACAAATCGGGTTGATAACTTCGATCTGCCAGATGGGGTCTGTTCGTAGTATTCTGCTGCTCTTTAGACGGAAGCAGCAGGTTGGTTGATCGGAGTTCACTGACGAGTGAAATGATGGAACACCAAGTTCAGCTGTCAATCGATTATCTCTGACCGTTATCGCAAAGCTTGCCAAATGGAAACCGGCTACTCTGCTCCTCTCAATTTTGACACGATAGAGCGTTAGACTGCAAACATCGATGAGTATTGAAAACACCCAACACAAGCTGCACTCATTCTACCCTCTGAAGTACTGGTATGTCCCGGGGAGGCGGGACAGTCTGACTGAACGGTGCCAGGAGCATAGTTGCACCTCTCAGAAAGCTTCTACTGAAGAATGTAACGATACGAGCACATCGTTTCCTGAGCGAGTAGATCTTGAAGCTTCAAACTGGACAGGTTGGATAGCACTTGTCTTTCATTCTTCCATGGCGTAGATCTATACCCACAACAGGCAATCATCAAGCGACGAGCGACAACCGATACCCGAGGAGCGAGGAACCAGTCTCTCTTACAAGCCGCTCGGATCTTGGCTTGAAGGGATGTTACCCAAAAGAGAAGGCCGTTAAAGCCCCAATTCACATACACGTAGTAATGGCTTGCATGTCGTCAACGGTTGAAGACATGAGGCCAGAAAGCGCGGTCAAGAGTGGTCGAAAATTGTATGCTAACCCCGCAACCACAACATTGGCTCCGACTTTACGATGATGCAACACTTCCCCTGATTTTATTCTTAAATATCATTGGCTTGCTCATGACTGCGCAGTCCACTATTTAACCGCACATCCTGGGCTTCGGTCCTACTTAGCTGTGTCGTATTGGTAGGTCGGATCACCTGTTTCGCCTTTCGAAAAGGAGCAGGATAAATAGACTATTCGTCAGGATATAAATCTGCGTGGGAGGGTGACAATGATAGTTTAACAGATCTGCCATCACATCCACAGTCATCCTGCCCGCGACTCCAGATTACCGGCGTAGATCATGAAACCTACCGCACCTCAACGTTCAGTGTTTTGGACACTGGCTGGTCTTTATCTGGCCACTAAAGTGTACGGACAGGAAGGACTGTCTATTGATATTCCAGTTGAAGTCCCATTAGATGTGTCGGATGAAGTTGACCCGGACTTCCTTGGCCTTGCTTTCGAGCAGACGGCCTGGGTCCGGTATGCCACTGATGACGCCGAGGGTCTGAACGTTTTCAGTAACAACCTCATCAACGCAATCTACTCCCGGACTGGCGGCAAACCGATCATCAGACTTGGCGGAACCTCGCCGGACTACGCAAAGTATCTCCCCGGCCAACAAGGGCCTGCGCTTCCCGTATCCGAGCAGGACAACTACCAGGACATCGGGGGGACCACCGTTGGTCCCAGCTACTGGCCTATCGCAAAGCTGTTTCCAGATGCCAAATTCATGGTTCAAGTGCCGCTCGCGACAACAAACATCAGTGAGACTGTTGCTTGGACCCAAGCCGCTGTCGAGGGTATCGGAATCGACCAGATTCATTCTATCCAAGTCGGCAACGAGCCTGACCTATATAGAGATGACTTTACGGGTGAAGGTGGCATGTTTCTCGGGCCACCTGACTTCCAAGGAAAGTTAAACAACGAGACGTACATTGGGAATTACACCAAATACGCTGCCGCCATCCGGGACGCCATCGACCTCCCAAATCACTTTTTCACAACCTTTGATGTAGCGGCTCATGTAGATACTCCCTGGGTGTCTCAGTGGATCCTCGACGTTGAGACTGGCTTTGGTCTCGGGATCGATGCTGACAACATCGTCAAGGAAGTTGCACACCATTATTACCAGAACCATGCGGGGGAGGCGGAAGATCTAGAATCCGGCCTTATGACCATGAATTTGACCCACACGAACCTGGATTATCTCAAACGGCACATCAACTGGCTCAAGCAGAACCGCCCGGATGTGCCGTTCATCATCAACGAGATTGGCAATTCGCTGAAAGTGACCAACTCATATCAGTACCAGGCCCGCCTCGGTAGCGCGCTCTGGGCGGTCGACTTCTACCTGTACTCTCTGTCAATTGGGGTCTCGCGCTTCAACTACCAGCAGATCATGCATTCCGGGTTCGACCTCTGGCTGCCCCACGCGAGCGGCGGCTTCCCAGCCCAGGTTTTCTCCAACTATTATTCGCAGCCCTTCTTGGCGGACTTTGTTGGATCGTCAGGAAAAACGAGGGTGGCGAAGCTCGATGTGGTGAATGGCGAGCCAGTGCCGAATCTTGCTGCATATGCTGCATTTGAGGATGGGGTTGTGAAGCGTATTGCTGTTGCGAATTTGGGTTACTGGAACAGAACATCGTCAACCTTTGATCGACCAGTGGCATCAATCAGACTTGATCTCGCCTTGGAGACTGATTTATTGACGGTCGCTCATCTGGGCAGCCCGGACGGTGCTGGTGCCGGCGCAGAGACCATCACTTACGCCGGTAGTCAATGGACATTTGAGAGCCTGGGAGAGGAGGTCAAGGGCATCCGGAATGATACGGAGGAGGTGGTTGTTGAGAATGGAGGTGCTGTCATTAATGTACCAGCCAGTGAAGCTGTCATTATCTATTTGTAACTAGGTCATCCTCATCGCATCTATGCTCAAGCAGACTGGAATGAGGTCAACCAACATCTGATGAGAATTTCGCCTGAGAAACGAGGGAAGCGAACCACCGCTAAGAGGCGGCCCGCGACGGTGCGAATTAGGGGCCATCACCCGTTAAACACTGCTAAACACTGCTAAACAACGGCTCTGTCCCGTCATTTGTTCCGTCATTATGTGGCGCCCGCCTGGTTCAGCCATCTAATATATTCACATCTCAGCTCCCAATAGAACTGAAATCGTCTCCAAGGCATTGGACGAGATGGCGGCCAGGCGCAACACTATTGTGCAGTAGTACAGCCGCAGAAGCGTCCTGCAATCTGCCTCACCGCACGTGCGACCAACAACTGCGCCCCGCTTCAGCTCTGCGTCTGATTTTAACCATCGCGCAGTCCCCCACTTGAGGCCTCAACATAGCAAAATCCATCCATCCACCCATCCATCCCTTCCTGGCCCCATGAGACATCAAACGGACAGTCCGTGTCGCTCGTGTTTCCACTGACCTGATGCCGCCCGCCCCCCTGGCGGTGCCCTTCTCCTCCGCCGTAGCCCTCCAGTCCTCCAGCATCGACAGGCTCCCAACCACCTTCAGGGCCAGGGGCCAACCGCTGCAGTATACGAGAGACAACATCGAGGACTTCCTCTCCTGTGAGCTCCGCACCCGCCGGCTGGATGATGTCCACCAGCACCTGTGGCTAGCCGGGCTGCCCAGGCCCGCGCACGCTCTCCATCGCCAGGTCTCGTTCGGCCGCAAAATTCTCATCTCCGAGGATCCAAATGAGCATCTGACCTGGCACCACTCATACAACAACACCTTCGTCTTCATCAAGCCGCTGCCCGAGTTTCTACTGGACTATCAATTCTGGGAAACGGGACTGTGCGAGAACCACGATCTGCACAAGAGCGCGTGCGGCCTCCTGCTCTCGTACGCATGGCTCATCGGCCACCGCAGCGACCTCAAGATCGCCCATAAGGAGTCCCTCGTCCCCGAATCAGTCACGTGGGAGGCCTGGCTCAAATTCATGGACGCCTTCATGTCGTACATCGGCGACCCCGATCTGCAGACGCACGTCGACCGCCGCTACGCCTACGGCGACCTGCGCATCTCCCGCCTCAACTCGCTCTACCGCTTCGGATACGCGGGCTGGTCGCTGCACAAGCTCGTCCACGGGTTCGTGTACGGCTCGACGAGGTACACGGCCTTCTTCGAGAGCCACTTTGGCTGGATGCTGGCCGTCTTCGTCTACCTCAGCGTCGTGCTGTCGGCGATGCAGGTGGCGCTGGCGACGGACAGGCTGGCCAAGGATGAGAGCTTTCAGGAGTTTTCGTACGGGTTTTCTTTGCTGTCCATTTCCATTGTACTAGGGGCGATCTTCCTCATCTTCCTCGTATGGGTGTCGCTGTTCTGGTTTCATCTGTTGTCTACTAAGCAGTACTGTAAAGCAGTGGCAGCTCGTAGGGAGAAGAGCGAACGTGAGAAAGCATAGCGGGATATCACGGGTGCATCGTTCATATTAACGGCATTGGTAATCATTTCTTGGGGCATAGCGGTAGCGCAGCGGCCATAGAGTGTGTCTCATCAAAATTACAGCAGAATTGTTTTTCTTTCCCCCTATAGAGGCGAATCCGCCTCGTGCTGGCCCTCGACCCCTTCGCACAGCAACTCCTTCTCGAGCATGTAGTTGCCCACCTTGTACTGCTCCGAGGCGCGGGGAGCGTTGACGTACATCCAGCCGACCAGGGCGTCGCACTTTGCGCACGAGATGTTGCGGACCGTGTGCCGGCCAGTCGTCATCTCCATCTCGAATGGGGGGCTGGCGTGGATGTTGCTTGTCTCTCTGAATAGGAAGGCTGGGCCATCGCGTCCTTGGTACTTGTTGTGCTGTAGATGGGAGACATTTAGCCTAGATTCACTGCGGACCCAAGAGATACCTATGCAACATCTAGGAGGTAGGTATACTCACTCTTGCGATACGGCTACGCTCCAGGGCCAGAGGAACCTCGCAGGTCTTGCAATCGTAGACCTTGGCCTGCTGGTCGACGGCTGGCGGGACTTGGATCTGCATGGTTGGGCCGGGGTAATACGGGTTCAATCGTGGATTGGGCGTTGTCGTAGAGAGAGAGTCTGGAGTGTGCCCGGCCAATTCAGCAGCGGGAGACGGATGCAAAATAATGCTCAGCGTTCGTTGGGTATTTGAGGCGGTGCAGAAGAGGACGGCACAATTGTGATGATGGGAGCACGAGGAAGGTGAAGCGGGGTTAGCAGCAGCCTAAGACAAACTCACGGCGATTAGACATGTCACGGGACTTGAATCATTTACGAGGATTGCTGCCTAGTCTGGACAAAAGGTCGCTATTGGTGATGCGGGCGGACGCCTTACAAGCCATTTCGTCAGGCGGTCTGACACGACAGGGATCGTTATCGTTGTGCAGGCCACAGTGCAGTGCATCATGTTGATATTGGATTCCGAACATTCTCGGTCGTAGGTTCGGAATAGCCATGTTCCTCCGTTAGAGACATCATGCCTCGTCGTGTAAATCACCCTCGTTGGGCAATTAGGAAGATCAAGATCATGTTATTACTGTTGTGTTTATCCAAGTTCTTATGCATTCATTCTGATCCGATATTGTGTCCATATGATGACATATCGCTGAGTAGATCAGCCACATCACTGTTGTCTCACCATCGTCATCATACGGCTTGAACCAGCCCCAGGATTTAAAGCCGTGAATCGTAATCGCCTAATAATTCCCTTTCCGGGTGTCCTCAAAGGCGATGAAATTCCACAGCATCGTGTGGTTTCCGTCGAGACCGCCTCCACACCGTAAACAAACAAATAAACAAGCAAGCAAACAAGCAGATGAACAGACGAACACGGCAAGAGCAAGGGTAGTAAGCCATTGTCAGCATTGAACGCAGTGATAATTCGTGGGGAGTAAATGGCTCAACTATACAAGCAGATGGCAGAACCATATCCCAGTGTTCACTAATCTTGATCATATTACGTTCCCCATGGGCGAGGGAAGAAAACAAAGCTCACGTGACCCAAATAACTAGAAGAAAACAATATTACGTTTATACGGCACGCCTATTTTGACACGTCGTGTAAAAAACAAACCAGAGTTGTCACGAAAGCTTCAGAGAAGGTTCGCACCCAAACCTTAGCATCTGCATTCAGGAAGCTACATCCTGCCGCAACCTGTGTTGGACAAACAAATCAGAGCAATAAGCAGGATCATGAACCCTTCCTTGCAGTCCTAGGAGTTAATCGTAGGTATTATTTGAAAAGGTTTGAAGTAGGCTCACCTTCAAGAACGCAGTGATCTAGTATCCTTGAATATTGCGGTCCCCATATATTGCAATTTGATCCAATTGACTACAGTTTTCATATATGCGTGAGTCAACGCGCTCTGGATAACTTTTGTTTATCTTAGGTTTTAGAACTTGGGTCTAAGTAATCTTCTTGACCGCTTTGAAACCTCTCCCTAGCCTCCATACATGCCACAAAGTTCCTGAATTAACGCCCACGCCAGTCATACGACCCTCTCTCCATATCGGCCGAGCCTGCCTTACCCTCTCGTTAGCCCAGCAATTGCCCATCGGATTCGTCCCAGGCACTATATCGCATTAGTCCCTGTTCGGTTTGATTGCTCGCCAAATACGTGGGCTCACCACCAATAGGCACTCCGCCGAATCAATTCGCCTTCGAAGATGTGCAGGTGGCGTGGTATCGCTCCCGGAACGCCATAGAGATTGACACATATTCCCCATGACCTGAGAAGTGATATAGTATCTATACACATTCAGGCATATGGAGGCTATTCATATAGCCCTAGATGCGTTGGGTATATATGCTTGTGGCCGCGATATCACTCTGTTCTTAAACCGCTTTATCTGAACAACTTCACGAGGCGGCCTCTTGCATGAATTCATCGGGACAAGCTTGCATCCCGGCTATTTTCGCGTTCAAATCGTCCAAATCCTTGTCTATTCGAGCCATCTCTTAGTCCGTCTTTCGATATCAGGTTCGATTGCTCTATAACACTAGTCAGGATCCATCCGGCTGCCGGGCTCATGCAAGGACTTGAGATTATTCATATGCAGGAGACTGATGTGGAAATTCCCCGGACTGCAGGACAGTTAAGATTTTTCAGGGAGAGAATCTTCCAGAAAATAGCCAGGAAATCTAACTCATAGGGGAATACAATGGACAATGGATGCCTTGTTTTAGTCAACCGACTTCGAGGACTCTAGCGAGCTTGGCGAGGTACCAAAACCGAAGCCTAGTCCCGTTATGAAGAGGAACATGCCCGATGCAACACCGCCGACGAATCCGAGAATGATACGATCCTGCAGGGGCTGCTTCGGGGCATACTGCGCAGGAGTAGCGTGTCCATCACGCTGCCCAAATGTTTTATCCGTGTCAATCTGTTCCGTTTTGGAATCAATGGTGCTGATAGGGCTGTGTCCCAGACTCCCAGGCGATAGAACGATATCACTTTTCAACACCAAACAGCCTTCAAACCCCCAGACTTCCAATGATAACAAACACCGGATGGTAGGCTGCCATCTGACCACGTATTCATCCTTCCTGATTCCTTCGCAATAATTTATCCTGCCTTAAACAGGCTTCTCGTATAAGCGTAGCAGCGGCGGATTTTCATCCTGGGCAGAACTCATACAGCCATTATACGATGGAAACTGCCGGGGCAAAATCCTGGTTATGTTGTATCAAATGATTCTCGCAGGAAGATTATTTGTCTGAAGTGTGGTATCATTGAGTTATGGTTGTATTTTAAAAGTATTCTAAGGCCTGCGACCCGTCCAAAGCTTCGCAAAGAATAGGATCTCCCCCACCATCACCGCTCGCGGAGTGAGAATCTTACCCAATGCTCGATCCAACTCTGTAAATTCGTCCAAGAGATGCTCTCTCTGGGATTCGTCTGCTAGCTCCAGTGTTAAATATACCCCCCGAGGGGTAACGGCGGCCACAGATAGCTCAAGGCGGCGCAGAAATCTAAGATACTTCCAAATGTGGACACAGAGATCTTTGAGCTTGGTGTAATGTGCATCCGCCACAGGCCAGTTGTGGAACTGGCTCCAATGATAACGCATCTGAGATAAGAAGACGTGAGAACAGTGCGCATGAAGCAAGGTGTAGGCCAGAAATGGGCTGGAGAAGCTGTAGCTGGTCCCTGAAAGAGAATGGGGGTCTTCCTCCTCAACAATGTCTCCTCGTTCAGTACACTTGCCCACCATCGCTGCAAGTAATGTATCGATGTTCTCGGCGGTCTCTAGGATCTCCTTGCCTAGCTCCGAATTACTCATCTCGAGGTATTTCCCCGCGGAGGGTTTCCAAAGAGCCTGACAGCCTCGGACGTATACCGGTGTCCTATCAGAAGCACTTGCAGATGCGTGCAGGACCGGAAGCATCGATTCAGTCAACTCCTTGTCCACGCGAGACTTGGACCAGGTGATCCCCATGGGATCTCTCCACGAATCCTTGTTTTGGCTATCCTTCCAGCCCCTCGTGATGGCATGTGGAATCTATGTGAGTTACTCTATCGATCAGCTTCTAAAATTCCTTGAACCTCTAAGTCTAGATAATATTGACGTGGCAGTCACAAGGAATTCTCTCTCGCCCTTCTCGCATTTTCGGCGGTACCGCATGTCGACAACCTAGATAGTTGTAATGGGGCAAAGAGGAGAAACAGCGTGAACGTGGGGGTTTACCGTACAAGAAAATTGTATACTTCACTCAGAATAGAAATGTAAAACTTGTCGTTGGGTTTCGGCGGGCCGATCGCGGTTACGAGACTCGTCATGCCGCTTGCATGCAGCATTCTACGTTGGCTAGGGTTGAACAGCTCTTCCACCAATTGAAGAACTGTCACAGACGCCAGTGTCTCCGGGGTGCGCGCTTCATTGCTCGCCAGAACCAGACGTAGGCTTTTAATGGCCCTACCATATTCGGGAAGGCCAGCGAAATCGACCGCTGGCTTTTGAAGGAGAAAGTTGGTCAAGACGACATAGAACAGACTGACGGAGTCGCGAAGGCTCTGGTGTACGCAAACGCGTTTGGGCATCTCCTTCAGGTACCTCGCCTGGATTGCCCTTCCACGGCTCGCACCCGCGTTCAGGTGGTTGACCAGTTGCGCAGCGACGCGGTCTCCAGCAGTAGAGGGTGGAGGTCGAGGCACACTGGGCCGAGAACGTATTGCCACTTGAGAACTGCGAGGCTCTGTCGGTTTCCCCTTGAGCGAGACCCAAGGCGCTTGTCCGGGACAGGCGAGGTTCTGCCGATGACACGGTGAACATACGGGCCACTTCTCGTCACACTACGCATCGGGACAGTCAGCTATACAGGGCACATGTAACACGGACCAGCCGTTCACGTACCTTTATCTTTCGGATCTTGCATAGTCTGCAGCCTCTCGATCTGGGGCCGGCCATGGCGGGGGTGAGATGTTGGGGTTGTTGAGCTTCATGGCCTCTGTTTGGGGCTGTGCTTTTATCTGCGGAGGACCTCGTGAATCCTTGATTTGTGACTCCCCTTGACCGGAGCTGACAAAGCACTACCCCTGACACCGGCAAATACCTATATCAGGGGCAGGATTGCGGCAATTCATCAATCCTACGCTATGTCCACTAATAATAACAGTAAACCCCACAGTAGAGTTAATTTGGGGACTTTAGAACGGTTGCGTTTGCTACGGTATGATGTTTTTCAAGGCCCGGCTTGATATCTCAACAAGTTATACATGGTTCAGACCCCTAAATTAGATTGATAAGCCTCCTTGTCGAACGATGTCCTATCTTCCCTCGGGAAGTCCATCTCACACTAAACTAATTTCAAGTTTGTTTGTAGAAAATAGAGGATGGAACATACAGCAAACAGAGTGTTCAAGCTTGTAACCTCAAATCCGAAACGCCTAGAGTACTCGATATAAGGGCTTTATGTCTTCTACCCCGGTCGATTCGCTAATCATTTCCTTACGAATTGCCAGGCTGAGAGGGCGTTGCACTGAGCCCTGTACGAAGACTCTTGGCAAGCCCCATAGCATAATTCTAGGACCAGAACTCGATGTGAACAGCCTCAAGCTCACTTTATGCCTTATAAGGTCTGATAGGTCAGCGTTCCACTCCTGCTAGGGTAATTTAAGATTGGGAAGTCAAAAGAGGAACTAGATCCCTGAGGAAGATATACTTTCTCAGCATAACAGATTGCTGATCTGTTATTTGTTCTAGTGCCTAGACCTTTCTAATTTCAGAATTACCTCTACATAACCCACAATTAATAAATATTGAGTTCTTTTTGAAACCGCTATCATCAGACAGGCGCACAGGGCTAGGAGCGTACACATGTCATCTTCATGTTTGTACGCTGCATCGAAATAGCATAATTATAAGCAGCCTCCACAACGCCTTCATTTGGAAGTTGTGAATAACCAGTTCTCCAACGCAAGGGTAATTTGCACTCTGTAAAGGTATTCCATGAGCGCCGTAACAGACTGATTTGGATGCCTTGTATGAAAAAAAAATGAGATATCTATGACGAGCGAGGCTAATGGGTCTCCTTGACCAAGGGATCACTTCTCTAGCACACCCCATGGTTATAATCCGATGGAACATGGTACAGCTAAATGCATCGAGATCTATATTCCTATCTAGAAATCGATCAGAAGTTCATTTCGTACACAATCCGCCATAGCGATTGCCAAATACATGGCTTTCTCTTCATTCAGTGCCGCCAAAGAAATTCGAGAATTGTCAGCCATGTAAATATGATACGTTTCTGTTAGGTGTTTTCAGGTGTTAGCACTTCTTGGGCATGTAAGAGATGGAACCAGGACCGTCACACGCACCTCTCAACTCTTTGACAGCCGCCCTCGATAGCCCGAGAAATCCAAATAGCCCCTTCTGGCGGATGATGAAATTCCATTGGCCCGGTATTGCTATTAAACTCTTAGCTGTGTCATGTATATTTACGCATTCGTGACAGCTTTTCTCCACTTACCTTGATCCAGCAAAGAGTCATATAGATATCGTCTGAGATAACGACGTCTATCAGCAAGGTGTTCAAGGTCTTTCACCCATTTCTCGGTGAGCTTGCGATCTGTCAATAAAAGGTGTGCAATACTAGCACCATAACGAGGCGGGCTCGATATCTGCGACCGTTGGACTTGCTCGAGGTGAGCCGAGCAGTCAGATGCGATACTATTTGATGATGTGTACACCAGCAAACGGCCGACTCCTTCCCCTAGTGATGATTAGCCATTTTTCCTAGAGTTTAAACGCAAGAGCTTACCGTAGAGCCCCATGGAATGGTCATAAGATGCGCATACTGCCATCTTAATTTTCAGCTCACCAATGAAATAACGGATCGCATACGCATCTTTATCAACGAAGCCTGAGGCGAGGCCCAGATATGCCGCATCAAAAATAGGAAAGAACTTCCTCTCCTTGAATATTTTTCCGATTTCAACCCATTCTTCCTCTGAGAAATCGGTGCCAGTCACATCATTACCGCAGGCATACAACAAGATAGCGCTGCCTGCTTCAGCAGCGATCAACATCTTCTTGTATGAATCGAAATCCATTTGTTTGCAACTTGTATCAAATGGTCAAATACCTCGCAGTCGAGTCCAGCGTCCAACGCTGCTTGTAAAGAGTTTGAAGACGTGGGGTCTGGTAGATATACTTTTGCTCGAGGCGAGTGGTAGCGAGCGATAAGTTTGCAGGCCAGATTGAAGGCTCCAATATCTGAATTAGCTTGACATATTGCAAGCTACACTTAAATTAGAGAAAGGGAAATCCTAAAAGTAGGCCTGCATGTACAGACCTGTGCTCCTCTAGTTGAGGAAATTTTTTCACCTAATATGCTCTTTGCAACCGCATCTCTCAGACCCCGATGTCGCAAGATAGGCGAGCATCCTTGGATAAGGTCCTATTTGTTAAGACGGCTAGCCGCTTCGTGGACAGCGAGTAAGAAGGAGCATCTGTCTTGTCCATCACGCGGAGCACTTTGGATAAGATTGACCTTGTGAGGAAAGTCATCTTGGGTAAACTCCTCGATCTTACCAGAGATGGTGTCCAACGGAAGTTGCAGTGTGTTTCCAAAGAAGCTTAGCGGAATTTCTGTCTCGGGACTCATGACTGGCTACAGGCTGTCTTGTTGCAGATTTTGGTCACTGTTTGGGTGTAATAATCTCTTTCTCGAGATGATGATCCTTATTTCTAGTTGCACCATAACGCTCGACGTATGGCAAACTGTCACTTGACAGCTGCACGGGCCGAAGCCGATGTGCGTGAGTGGGTCAAATCGCCAGCCATCTTGCCTTCCGGCCATCTGGAATCCGAGTGTGCATGTGGCGCATCGTCAATATGACATGGCTATCATTGGCTTATGAGACTTGGCAAATGCTGCAAGCCGGAATAAGTTGCTCGGTCTTCATGGTATGGTAGACCCAGTCGTAAAATGTGAACATCTTGCTGCTCGAAGCGCGTGCTCAATTCCAAGATTCTACACTGGCTTGCAAATATTTTCTACGCCTCACGTAGGCTGCCGTTAGAAATTACGTTCCTTTAGGTATGTAAAAGCCTAATGAACTTGTACCTTGCATCCACAGCCTTCGGCAGCAGTTGAGAATTTTGCCTCGGGAAAGTGTCAGCACCTCGGATAGTTGTCATCCTATAGGGCGTGAATCATGACACAATTCTGTTATTCTAAAGGCGTGGAAAAGTCTTTCCAGATCTAGCAAGGTAAGTTCAATATTATTTTCGGATATTTCCCGAAAGTTGTGGACACATTTCGAACTGGCCAAATGCCGTAAGGTATGCTTCGATCCGCCAACCTCTCCCATCCCTCCGCTTTCTCTCGTTTGACATCCATCTCCGTATTCACATATCATACACAATGGTGAGTCAAACTTAATCCTGTCCATATTGGAATAGGATGCATTCAGAGGTAACAAAAAGGAAAATAGAGTCAAAAGCAAGCGGATAAAAAGAGGCCGGACGAAACTTCGGCATCACGGTGTGTAAAGATGAGAACTTTTCGCAATGGTATCAGGAGGTGGTTCTGAAGGCGGAAATGGTCGAATACTACCAAGAAATATCCGGCTTCTTCATTTTGAGGCCACTCTCGATGTTCATTTGGAACCAGATCAAACAGTGGTTCCAAGAGCGACTTGACGAGATGGACGTCGAGGAGGCGAGCTTTCCGACCTTCCTATCCGCAAAGTCGATCGAAAAAGAAAAAGACCATGTCGAAGGCTTTGCTCCTGAGCTCGCATGGGTAACCAAGGCGTAAGTGCACTACCGACTGGAACATCTTCTTGGTCTTACCACCAGCTAATGACACTACTCCTTCAGTGGCTCTAAAGAGCTCGAGACCCCAATCGCCGTACGACCAACTTCAGAAGCCATCATGTATCCATACTATAGCAAATGGCTCCGGAGCCATCGCGATCTTCCTCTACGACTAAACCAGTGGAACTCCGTCATTCGGTGGGAAGCTAAGCAAACAACACCATTCCTTCGTACACGAGATTTCCTCTGGCAAGAAGGACATACTGCGCACTTGACCGAAGAGGATGCAGGTAAGGAAGTTCGAGAGATTCTAGAGTTCTATGCTCAAATCTATGAACAGATCCTCGCAGTCCCTGTTGTACGTGGCCGCAAGACTGAGCATGAGGAGTTTGCCAGGGCGTACTACACAACGACTGTTGAGGGCTACATCCCAGCCAATGGACGGGGAATCCAAGGGGCAACATCCCATTGTCTGGGACAGAACTTTACCAAGATGTTTGATATTTCCGTTGAAGATCCGACAGGTAACGGCCATATCCATGTCTGGCAAAACTCATGGGCCTTTTCCAGCCGCGTCCTAGGGGTCATTACTGATTCATGGCGATGATAAAGGACTGGTGCTTCCTCCTCGAGTAGCTCAAATTTCAGACAGTTATCGTCCCTGTTGGTGTAAAGAAGTCAACTAGCTCAGAGGAGAAACAGGTGTTCATCGATCAGATAGAGGGTATAGCCAAGAAGCTGAAGCTGGCCGGTGTACGAGTATGGGTGGATGACCGGGATGGCTACACTCCAGCCTGGAAGTTCAATGACTGGGAACTCAAGGGGGTCCCTTTGAGGATTGAATTTGGCCCACGGGATGCTGCAGGGAGCGTAATAAGCTACTGTCGGAGGGATAACAGCGAAAAGGGTACAATCCCGATTGACAATATCTCAGCCGAAATCCCGGAGCTACTGGAGGCGATCCAAAAGAGCATGTACGATCGTGCTGAGGCATCATATCGACGGCATCGCATCCAAATTTGGAAGTGGGAGGATGTTCTCCCAGCCCTGGATGAGAATAATGTCTTGCTGATACCTTTTTGCTTGGGAAGGCATTGCGAGGAGAGAATCAAAGAGCTTACGACGCGACAGGACGATACGTCGCATGGTCCAGAGGAAAGGCGACCCCCAACTACGGGGATGAAGAGCCTATGTATTCCCTTTGAACAACCCGGAGGCTTGGGTCACTCAACTAAGTGTTTAAACCCTGTGTGTGGGAAAATGGCGTTGAAGTGGACCATGTTTGGTAGAAGTTATTAGATAGCTCCGTGAGAATTCTATGGATAACCAGAAATGCGTATCCATATACCCTTAATCGCCGTCATTCAAGGCCAAATTCGCCCTCGCAATTTAAGATAGGCACGAGTATTAAACTCGATGAATCCCCTATTGGATGGCCCTTCCGATCCTTCCCATATACTAGGAGAAGCATGGCACAAAAAGCACACACAAGATAGTTTTGTCGCGGATGTAATGATTTGCTCTAGGCTACTCTCAACGCTTTAGATATTTACAAATAATGGAAACATCTCAGAAAAGTGAAAAGCCGAATTCATGAAACACCACACAGCAGTTTGATCGAACTGCACCTTTTCCTAAACGACCTGGCCAGCCACTTACGAGCCCGTCGATAATTTAAATAAGTCTCATTTTCCGCGTCACTAGTTTCAAGGGTCAGTATAGCATATACTGCTTTGCGCGTGTCGAAATTGGCAGGATCAATAAGCCAAAGTTCACTCCTTTCAGAATCCGATGGGTGGTGCATATAGCTCTGGATCACGATCACCATCTACAAGGTAATCAGCTTATCAGTTTTGTTCACTACGATCCGGTTAGCAGCCGAGAGATTCGGTGTTTCCCGTTCCAGATGATCGGCAAATTTATCCCTCGGGGACATGACACACTTCCGTCATCTGTTGACTGTTTCCCGGTTGACTCGGGTGCTCGGCATGGTTTCAGAACTTTCAGTGGTGGAATCCACCCTCCCCTCCCAAATTTGCATGCTTGGCTTGGCTTTTTCAAGTTAATGCTTTCCAAATGCAATTGCGTGCTCTTTCTTCATCTTTTTAATCGTTGCCTCTATTTCTCTACAGGTGTTGCAAAGTCGAATTGTCAAGACGTTACTGTTGCCTTTTTTCTTCGATAGATTTTGTACAAGCACTGTTAGAAATGGCATTCTAGAAGCCTGTGAGGTCTTATCCAAGTCAGTCGATTATTGTATGCACCCAACCGTTTTGAAGACGTTATAACAAAACTTTAAGCGCTATATAAATAGTTCGTTTTCGGCGACCTGAAATAAAAGGAACATTTGATGACATTTTCTCTAGACTACGCGAAAGACGCTGTTGTGACGCGTCAAACTCGATATAGGGTGAATAATCTTAGTCGGGTTAAACTGCCTGACATGGCAGTGAGATAAGGTGAGGCCCCTCGGCACTTCGGAAGTGTCATTCAAGAGCCCTGTCACCTTGGCAGCCTATTTTGCGACGCGTTATATCAACAGATAAAGGGGGTACACAGGACCACCCTTTTGTTCATCCAATCATGACTAATTGAATGAAAAAATGAGGACTAGACTTTCCTTAGGCAATGAAAATCAAGTCTTAAATAACTTTCTAATTGCCACTGATTGGATTTTTGGAAGGTGGGACACAAAAGTCGCAGATCTTCCTCGGCCGAAACGTGGCTTGTGATTAACAAGACTTGGATGGGTAGGAGAACGGTGCCGGATGTTGCGGAAGGCTTGTGTCAATGTTTAAAGGCTACCGATCCATGGACAGTCCAAGGCACGGATGCAACGTGATGCTTACATCCTATCCAGTTCGTTCCAAGGGTGCTTTGATCGCGCTCTGGCACTCTCTGTTACGCAATACGCTATACCGGTGGCTCCGGCTCGATTCCTGGTCATTATCTGTCTAAAGCCAGCATAATTGTATGTTCTCAGTTTCAAGTACGAAGTACGTCCACAACAGGCAGCAGAAGTGTTTGATCCTAAGCTCGCCATCATCACCGTGTGTCGGGGTAAGACGGCACATAATTGCCACTGAGAAGCGGCCAGGGCCGTAAAGCAGCCAAGGAGAGTTATCTGCCGATTCTAAGCATATTTTCAGGGATCGGGACTACCGATGGAGACCTAAATGCCGGGATCGCGCTCTCGGCTAGCGACACAGGGAACTCGTCACATACAAAGGATTCGTTGGACAGTCTGCGATGAAACCTCAGGTTGGGGACGCGATAGCTACCGTAGCATGAGCAGTTTGTTTTAATTTCCGCCACCGGGAGCTTTTCACAGGGGGTGGCGCTGCGTTCCATGCACCTTCGTTCCATGACCAATGACGCTCAAGCGTTGAGTAAAGGAAGCATAGACGGAGATTGAAGGAATCAACTCTTGTATGCTATGGCATTAAAGCGTCTTGACCGAAGGAAGGTCTAAGAAGAAGTGGCCCTTTTTATTTTTATCCATCTTTTACGTGTATGATATCATCTTCCTCCCAGTACCAACAAGGGACAACAGGATTCGGTAGAAACCGCCAACGAAATGTTTAATTAACTTATTTGGATTAATTGCCACAGAGTGAAACCGCAACTGAAAATTGATTTAGAGTCAATGCGTTATTCATCCCACTTGTTACCAGTAGCCTGGGGTGTAGAACCTGGTAGGTTAGGGTCAAGGGACCATCTACACTCTTATGCAGCTTCTGGGATTGAGATCCTGATTCGGTGTCCTTTTTTCACCGTGAAGTTCCAGAATAGAATATATCACCAGGTATAAATACTGGCGGAAGGGTACTACTCGTTTTAATGAATAGACAACACGCTCTTAAAGGCTTGACTTTCCTTTTAAACCATTGGCAAGAGAAAACCTAAACGTCAAGATGCTGTGCAAGACATTCACTGCCCTTTCCGTCCTTGCTGCTGCTACTGCAGTAGCAGCTACTGAGACCCACGACGGCATCGAATACGAAATCCGCTGGGAGCCCAATGGTGCTGCCGAGACCGCTGCCATCAAGACTTCCTACGAGACGGCCGCTGTGGAGGAGGCCTACACACGCATACAGTTGGCCGTGAACTCTGAGACAAACACTCAGGGTATTGGAAAGACCTGTCTCACCTCCGTCGAGAGTGAGGCAGAGCCTGAGAAGCTGTACAAGCTCAAGGAGTGTATCATCGCCGAGGCTGGAGATGACATCTTCTTCGACCTCTTGGCCGACGACATCACCAAGTCCGATGCTTTCTGGGCCAAGGTCATTGCTGAGTCCACCACTGACCGAACACAATGGATTCCCGCCCGCCAATACGCCAAGGCCTACTTCAACGGCAAGCTTACAGCCACTGCCTTCGCCTTATTTGAGGCCAGCTCAAGTGCTGACGCGGGCAACCTCCGTGCTAATGCTGAGCACTACTACAAGAAGTCAGACATTCGCCCTGATCTTAGCCAGTCGTCCAACATCTTCGAGGGTTGGGGCGGCGTCCTCTCCTCCTTCGGCACCATGCGAACCAACTTCACAGTCCCCGACTTCCAGGTACCTTCATTCGGCACGGACGAGTACCCAAGCGCGTGGGCCATCGACTCTGCCTTCCCCACTGCCCTCCAGCGTGTGGGAGAGAAGAAGCTCGTGACTGGAGAGGCCGCCGGCCAAACCTTTGGCGTGCTGCACATCTCCGTCCGCGACTTTACCGATGACAAGGGCTCTGGCATTGAGATCTACTCTGCTGTCTGGTACCCTCCCTGGGACAAGGCCAGTGACGCCGACAAGACCGAGTTCGCGGAGAACTACGTACGGGACGAGGCCCACCACATGGTTGTCGAGGTCGTCAACCTCACTTTGGAGGCTGCCGGCCTTCAGTAAATTTCTCACTGCCGAGACTAAAAGATATGTTGAAATAGAGTTCGTTTTGTATCATAATCATGAATAGATTTTTTGGAACTTGGAAAGAATAGGCGTTGCAATGAAGGTGGCATTCACTGCAAGATACATTCTATACAATACAGTCCACGGAATAGATACCCCAGATCTTAGGCTTGTAAAATGCGTGCGAGCGAAGAAAAAGGGCAAGTCCTTCGGCCTGTCAGTCAAGCTCCTTGCTCCCCTTTTTTGAGAGCCAATAGACGTATAGGCTTCTCTAAACCCTGTCTAAAATGCTAGATTTTTTCTGTTGGCGCAAACAGAGTCGGTGCGCGCTAGAGATTGTCAGACAACCTAATCACTGCCATCCGGACAACACCTACGACTGAGATCAAATCATCACAATGCCGTCACATGTCCCTGCAGCCGACAAGGGCGCCTGCCAGCATGGAGGCGCTGGAAACTTGGGCATCAAGAACACGTGGGTTCGTCGTATGTTGACGCGCCTCGCGCTCAAGACGACGGCGCATTTCTACCGGTGGGATGGCCAGGGCGTGCCCATCTCTCGGAATCTCGTCGTCAAGCGAGGCTCAACAGTTCATCTTACCGAAGCAGCGGCAATGGAATTCATCGCCGCCAAAACCTCGCTTCCAGTACCACGGGTCCATTGTGCGTTTGTACGCAGGGGCATGACATACATTGTTATGGAACGGATCAAGGGGGATGTTATTGGTAAAAGCATCATGTCTCTCCCCGAAGAGGCGCTTGGGATGCTCCTGGGACAACTACGAACTATGCTGGATGAGATGAGATCTCTTGAACCTCCTCCTCCAGGAACTGCAGTTGAGAGCTGCGTGGGGGGTTCACTTCGCGACTCGCGTATTCCTCGATCCAACCCTCGTTTTGGCCCATTTGCAACAATCCAACATTTTCACTTATGGCTACGGGACGGCACGAAACTAGACGATCTAGTTAATCGTGAGCAAACAGACGGAGTAAGAGATGTTAGACGTATGATCACTTTACAAGACTTGCCCCGAGTAAAAACCTGCTTCACGCATGGAAATCTCAGTTCTTGCAACATCTTGGTTCGTGATGGCAGAATCGTTGGGATCATTGACTGGGAATTCGCCGGATGGTATCCCGACTATTGGGAATATACGTCAACTTGGTGCGGCAGTCTTATTTGGCTAGCCTGGAAAGACTTTATCCCTCAGTTTCTAGATACGTTTCCTGAAGAACTAGAAATGGAGATCACTCGCGGTAAAGCGTGGGGACATTTATTTTAAATTTCAGGGGACACACAACAACAAGAGATTGATACACACACATTATTGATCCAAAAAAGCACTCATTATTAGCCGTATTCGTTCGAATAAACAGTAGTGGTCAGGCGGGCAATTGAACAAGCATATTAGAGACAGTGTCGGGACAGCCTTGCATGATTTAATTGGTTGCCGTCAGTACTATGGCAGACGCCAGCATTCTGGTCTCGCTAGAGGTACCGCGATCAGCTCCAATCATGCAACTTATAGAGACTACAATCTCCCCACCTAATCTACACCTTGAGCGAATCATTCTCATACGCACTCTCTTTTTTTGTATCATTTGGGCCAGTCCATTGGGAAAGACCATCGGTGCTTAGGGGCTTTAGGGGAAGAATCTATCTCGGGGCTCATATAGGAGGAGGTATGGTGCATGTAGACGAACATGGAGACATTTTATATGCGTATATTTAGGGTCATCCTTGGTAATCGCGAGTCTACTTTCTAGGTTCGGTTTCTAAGTCGCGGTAGAAGTACAGTTCAGTGTATGAATGCAAGGAACTACTACTAAGTTACTACAATGTGTCATTGTAGGAGCTAACTCGTTCCAAACTGTGCCTAGGTACATATAGCATAATCCCGACTCCACTTAATGCGCCAGATCCTTTCTAGCAAATTCCATCAGAAGATCATTAACTTCATTAGGTAGTTCTTGAGCTGTCCAGTGTCCTGAATTAAGGGTTTTGGTTTCAAATCCCCCCAAAGCCCAAGGCTGGGTTGATGCCACCATCAAGTCAGCTCGGCCAATCGGGTCTTGAGATCCCCCAATAGCCAGCACCGGCACGTGTAATTCCCAGTCTTGTGTCTTGATCGTAGACTCATCAGCATCATTTATTCCCCTCAATTGAGATCTGTAGCAGTTAAGGCCAGATTCTGTCGCATTTGGGCGGCTCATCCATGCTAGCCAATCCGATTTGTAGGCGGCGCTGAGAAATGAGGGATCGTTTGTTTTTGTTTCGGCCTGGAGCCAACTTCGAGCTGCACTGATAGGAGCAAGATGATCGACCCAAATAGTGTGGATTTCCGGGAACACGAGGTGCCAAAATGATTCCAGCTGAAGTTTGGAGGCCCGGGGTCAGTGAATGTTTGGATCATACCTCATTGGATGATACTTACATGAGTTTTTATTACTGTCCCAGCATCGTATCGGTCGAAGAAATACCAGTATCCGTAAGGCATATATCCATATTCGGCTGAAAGCATGGAATTGAGGCTATCAAGGTCCACGAAGCCCCCGGGCGCCTGATAGCCTACATTGACAAAGACGAACTTCTCGAATCGGTCAGGGTGGTAGACCGCAAGGCGGGTCAGAATCACGGAACCCCAATCATGGCCCACGCCGATCACGGTGTCGAGTGACTTGTGATCGAGGAGCTCCGCTAAATGACCAGACAATCTCTTGGCTCTATATTCGTGAGGATCTGTTGGCATATCAGAGGCACCAAACCCCAGCATGTCCGGAGCGAGGGTGCCGAAGCCAGCTGCACTCAAGGCCGCAATTTGATGCTCCCAGTCTTTGTGAGAGGATGGATAGCCGTGCAAGAGGAGGAAAGTCGCGTTCGAGCCACTTGCGGGATTAAAGTCGTAAGCATAGGTCGTACCATCAGTTGTTGTGAAATAGTTGATTGTAGAGTTCCAGCTCGCTGCGGCGAGGGCAGTGCCGTAAAGCGCACTACTGAGAATCATATGCCAAGCTGTGGCTTGGAGGGCTAGAGATAGACGCATGCGTTCACGATGATTGTAGATAGAATGCTAAGAGAAGTTCTTGTTGGTGTAGCACCTTGACTGTGAGTCGTGGAAACATAGGTGGTTTTATATATTGAGTATGACCAAGCGCCACTCGGAACATTGTTTGCATTATTCCCCCAAATAGGAAGGATAGGGCCTTGGAAGTGGAGGTCTTTACGCTATCCTTCGCGGATTCTTGCCATTCTACAGTATTTCTAAGCAGTTGGGCATTACTAAGGATGTTTGCAGGGCCAAGATTGAAAGGACGTCAGCTTTTAGTCCAATAAAGAAGAGAATAAAAAACGAATCAGGGAATTCTCCATCCGTTTCGCACGTGGTTCGACATCATGGAAGATATCCCCGCTATCATCCTGCTCATCACACCTAGAGTCTTGATATCCAAGCGAACATGTTTACATATATCTAGCGGGCTAAGAGCAATGTTCTGTATGCTACATTCGATCAGATGGGTCATTCGCTACTAAAGGCGTTACATTTCATTCCATGTCACTTCATCCTGTGAATTTCAAGCGTTGCCTGAACACAAGTCCTTTAAATAATTACCTACCCACACTAAGTAGCCATCTTGTAAGCTCGACGCCAACCTGGGCCGGTTGATCATACATGATCAGATGGCCGGCCTGTTCGATTATTACAACCTCCCGAGCTTTGAGTGCATCCCCTAGCCTCCGAGCGGTTTCCACCGGAAGCCACCTATCGTCGGCTCCCCAGATGACTTTGACCGGAACCTTCGGTCCAACTTCCCCATACCGTCCTTCCACAGCCTCCGTCGATCTGACGTTGGCTTGGCACAATTCTCTGAAGAATCCGGCCTTCCCAGTACTCTCCCTGATCCAAGGCTCTTTCAAGAGCTGCATGGTCTCCTTGGATAAGTCGTGGTAGGCAGCATCTCTGATGTAGCTTTCTAGGATCCCTTCGAAGGCGGTCGCGGGAAGCCGTTCAAACAGGGCAGGATTCTCTCCAATAGCTTTGAATAGTGGTTGGCCGAATGGCCCGATAGCGACAACATCCATTAGGCAGAGGCTTGCATAGTCGCATTGGTGAAGCAAGTGTGCACGCAGGCTCACGAGGCCAGCATTGTCGTGTGCCACCACATGAGGTTTCTGACCACCCCAGTGCGCCTCCCATGATTTGAATAGTGAGGCGAAGACCTCAGCTTGCCGGGCTAGATCGCCGTCATACTTGGTTACGGGATCCTGGCTGTCTGCTGTGCCGGGTTGTAGTTTTTCTGGTGCCGAGTCGCCGAAACCAGGCCTATCGAAAAGATAGACGTGGAACTGGCGGGATAACGAGAGCGCAAAGGGAGTCCAGACACGGGATGACCAGGGCGTGCCGTGAATTAGAATGACTGGTGGGGATTGGGGGTCGCCCAGCGAAGTCCATTTGATATCAAAGGTGTGTGTGGTGTTTTCATGATGAAAATCATATTTGAGGGAGGTGTTATCTCTGTGCGTTGAACTCATGATGTTTAGCTGGATGTGTGTAGTAAGTTGTAACTAGGATGAATGAGAGCAACATGTGATTTGGTTCAGGTTGGCTTTAAATAAAAGTTCAACATTGCTGCGCCCTAAAGTTGACAGTGAGATTCAACGTCATGAACGTCATAGCCTCAAATGAGAACATCAAAACCAGGATCTCTTCGTTATTCCCGTAAAAAGACTAGCGAAACGCCAAGGGCCGCAGATGACGATTCTCATGCTTTGGCTGATCGTTTGGTATTTCGAACAGTAGCAACGGATTAGATATTTATCATCCTACCATAGTGAAGTCTGCACAGTTCTATAACTCCTAAAACCATGTCATAAATTGCTGATTCTGACGCTAACTGCCGCCTATTTTTGGGGATTCATTGCAGCGATGGAATCAGTAGCTCCATGATTAGTTAAGCAAAAACCCATCTGAGGATCTTCTCCTTTCGCTTCACCAGTCGGAATCCTTCACTCGATAGTTAATTGGTCGTCGCGACCTGCACCTTGCCCTTGATCCTACCGGCGAATTGAGTATTCTCTTGTGACATGGTAAGATTGGCGATTCAAGGCAGTCGTTAGCCCTCTCGCTGGACTGACGATATTTCCGAGGAACCGGGTACACCTCCCTGAAGCATGTCCACCGCGACATTGGCCACAGGCGCTGCTGCCCAAGGAGCCGCATGTGAACGCTGCCACAAATACAAAGAGAAATGCACGTACGCTGGCCTCGATAAATCATGCGTCCGTTGTCTGAAGCTGAAGAGAGAGTGTGTGTTGAGGGTGAAGAAGCGGATGGGGCGTCCTCCCGTGGCAAAGTCAGCCTCTTCGACAATTCTCGATGTCGGCACTCGCCCCATGGAAGCCGCAAATACTCCAGACACAAATACCATGATTCTTGTCACCCAAACGATGAGCAGTCGTAAGAGCAACTGGCAGCACGCGGCTTTCGAAAGCCGAGGTTTCCCTTTCCCAAGGAGCCTGTTTGCGATTCAACAGAGCCCGCTCTCTCAGAATATCAAACATGTCATAGGCTCCGTTGATGGTTTCCAGGGATTTCATCGGTTCTTCATGCTCGGAGAGACTTTCACCTCGCTCTACCAGTCGGCAACGCTTGTTATCTACGACCTTGCCCCGCAAGTCTTTTCGAACGCATATAACGCAACCATGTCTGCTCTCTTCGACCAGAATAATCCAGGTCTACGCGACAATGAGCTGACACTAGCTGCGTCTTGTCTCCGTTATCTAGTTAAGCTCTCATCCTCTATCAATTGTGTTGGAGATGCTGCCGTGGTGATTATGCTGGGCCAGATCATGCTGGTCTACAACTCGCTGATACCAAACCCATACACACGCACAATTACCAAGAGCACTCTGCTTGCCACGAAGGAATGGTATCCGCAACTTCTAAAAGAACCGTCTTTCGACTCAATCACTCTGGCGCCCGTCTTTGTCGACACAGTCGATTGTCTCTTTCGGCGGGAGGTGCCCGTTGTGCAGATCCCCAACAGAAACATGTGCACAGTTGATAGGCTCTTAGGCATATCAGCGCCTCTATTTTCATATATTCACGACCTCTGTGTGGTAAGCCACGAGTGCAAGGTCAAGGGCATCACCCCTTGCGCAGAACACGACCCATACACAGATGTCGAGGAGCGCATTTCTTCATGGGTACCGGAATGGCCGCCAGACCTATTCACAACCTTCTCGCCGCTGGAGGCGACAAAGATAGTCGCGCAGGCTCAAAACTTTCGCCTCGGCGCCTTGCTTATCATCCACCGACTTCGGTATCCGCTCGGGGTGGAAGACGATGCCGCGGCTGTCATGGCTGACGAGATCATCCTGCTTTTGTCACGGCTCGCAAAACATCAGGGAGACTGCGCGACGGGTCTCGGGCTGGACTTCCCGCTGCTCGTGGCTATGATTGAGAAGCCAGGTCCTGGGTCCGAGGTGGATGAGGCTTTTGTGCCGCTGAGATATCGGCAGCATGGCGAGAGTAGGCAGCTGTCGGAGTTTGTCAAATTCGTCACCGATGCCAGGAGAGCTGGATATTCTGGTTTGTGGTTGGACCTGGTTCATGACGGGCTACATGGGGTTTTTATTCCTTGAACTTAATTTAATATACGGTATAGATAGGAATAGGTAGGTGGTCAGACACAGCGTGAATTGTAGCGGTTCACAATAGAAGTAGTTGTATCACACGTTAGACAATTCTCTTGTACCGTCAGCTATAAAATTCCCACTAAATTAGTATATCGAGATGGCAATCGTGTGCCTGTGAGCATTAAAGTGGCTGGTCTAGAGCTTTGTACTCCGTATGCAGACTTCCATTCCATATTGTGACGAAACTTTTACCTCATTCCCCAGCCTCCGACTTCCCTTCTGCTAGAGATCCAACCACCCCTTTCCTATGTTGAAGTTGTTGAAGTGACGCACAATAGAGACCCGGCATATTCTTGAATGTCCTGCCGACTTGTGGTGTACGCTCGGTATGGCGCACCAGAGCATCCAGGCTCTCTGCTCAATTCCGTCAGATTAGAGACATATACTTTTTTTTTTCATCAGTACAGTCGATGGGAACATACCCGTAGAAGTAACATGATATTCCCTCCTCTTCCGGTAGCTTCAGTGACTGAACGCCCAATGTGAACTCCCTATGGTCGCGCGTTAGGGCCGAGGCGGACATATGAGCAGGACGTTGGTGGGAGACGTAAGCATACTTGAGATCCTTGCACTGATCTTTCGACACGGAGGCACGATGGCCATGGAAAA
This sequence comes from Clonostachys rosea, assembly GCA_026958235.1. NCBI lineage: Eukaryota > Fungi > Ascomycota > Sordariomycetes > Hypocreales > Bionectriaceae > Clonostachys > Clonostachys rosea. The sequence goes on from CP110206.1 coordinate 1,147,312, forward strand.
AAGGCCTCTCAAAGATGCGGAGGACATTGGCAGCCGATACTTGGGATCCCAACCAGCCAAGTACGAGGCATAGAACGATCAAGGGCTGCATTTTGGGCGGTTTTTCGATATGTTGCGGTCGAAGTAGAGAGCATGTCAGGGGAAAGGGAGGTGAGGAAAGGCTATGCCTGTAAACTTGAATACTAATACAGTTAGCTCGCGTAGAGATTTCTCAGCTTGGCCGCTCGTATTTAATCAACGCTACGACCATCTGGCGTTCTCCATTTGAGCCATACCGCCTATCAGAGGCCTGGTTCAGCGTATTAGTAGTACATTAGCACAGATCTTGGACAGAGCTACATACGAAGCTAACTATTTTTAGCGCCAATATTCAAATTTCCCAAATTCGGGCTGTGCCGATGTGTCTGTCCATCTTCTCTCAGCGACAACTTAGCCTTAATACATGCTGATTAATTGCTGTATTGAGAGAATGGCGCAAAACCCCACCTTCTTTTCATCGCAACCAAAGACTGATACAATTTAATAACTCCATTCTCCAACCTGAATTGAGTTCGCACCTTCCTAGGGCCTTGGTTTCGAGTAAACGCGGGGACAAATGAAAAAGGGAGATGTGAGAGCAACATGATATTACAACGGAAACTGTGTTTACGATCAATATAAGCCCTTTCTCGTGAATTATTCATTGCAACTGGTTCAAGTTGGTCGCAATTGGTGACCTGGAACTGTAGGGACTTGCTGAGCACTGGCTGTAGCGGTAGGCCAGGGGGCTCAATTGCATCTACAGGGGAGTCAATCAGCTAACCTGTAGAGGGCTTAGTGGAATTGCTCGTCTACCTACTTTGACGGAAAGCCTAATATCAGTTAACGGGATATGCCTACTGACCATTGGTGGGATTATCATATATTCCAATATTCCGACTTCTATTGTGAGGTTTGCGAAGAAAATGAGCAGTCATCCCAACATCAGGGACAACGAGATAGAATGACAATCTGCGTCCTCAACATCTCCCACGCAAACTTCGATAAGTCATAGACTAACACAAGCATAACATGTTTCATTCACTCCATACCATTAATCATCTCGCAAACCTAGTAACATTTTATTCCACAGCAATGGGCCCGATAGAATGACCAATATTGCTGCCCCTCGTTCCCTCAACCTCACTCATATTTATGCCCCAGGTCTAGGCCCATGATAGGTAACAGGCTCTAATTCATATGTGGGTGCGCTAGGATACTGCGACGGGCCCATTGACATAACCCTCGGAGGTTGTTCTGGCACAGGTGATGGGTACATCTGGGCTTGATATGGCGGCTTGGCGGCATAATCGGGTTGGGCAAATTGATTCTCGGGGGTTGGTCCATGTGATTGCTTCTTCCGCAACAGCAGCACGATCCAAACAAGGAGAGCAATGATGGCGAGGCCAGCAATCCCACCGACCACTGGCCCGGCAACCCAAGCAAGGTTCTGAGGAGCAGGTGTCTCGGTCGGGCTGGGCGATGTTGTTGAACTCGTGCTCGTGCTTGTGCTTATCGGACCGGCCCTAGCTTCGGACGATGCGCTTGAAGTTATGGTAGTCGCCAGCGTCGTCGTGATTGTAGTTGAAGATGTTCTCTTCTGTCTGTAGTAGGTCGGCCTCAAGGAATTACTAAAACATCCGACATAGGACAGCGCGGTCGTGTCGGTCGGGTTGTTGTAGATCAATCCTGAACCGCAAGTCTTGGACGGCCCACTACGGAGAGGGATGTTATTAAAGTCCTAACCGATATCGCCGAGGGATCAGAATAAAATACCATGTGCCGTTGCCCGTGGGAACCAAGACGACAGAGCCATTGGTACAGCCTGTATAGAGGTTTGCATCATCGGTGACGCAGGCTGCCCAGCGACTCGAAGTGAAGTATGTTGAGCTACCGTCGCATGTTTCCGTGTCATCTGCAAGAGATATCTATTGTTAGTAATGCGTTGGATGAAATGTAGGTTGAGAAATGGATGCTTACAACGGCCTTCCTTGAGAGTTTGGTATCCCAAAAAGTTTGGCCCCTCGCTCTCTTGTCGCTGAAACACAAAATTTGGTGCCGAGGTGAGGGTTGGAGCTGAAGCTTGGGATGAAGTACTGACAAAAAGTATGAAACAAATCAATGATTGGATAAGATGTGTTCTTAGTATAAGATGCGCCATAATGATAACCAGAAAGAGAATAGATGGATATCATGGAACAGTTGTGGAATCATCCAAGAAGAAGTGTAGCAGAGGTGGGACACAAATATCTACTAAAAGGCTTTACAATGCCCCTGTGAGGGATTAATTTACAAGCTTACCGCGTTCCTAAGTTTAAATGTGCAGTTCATATGCAGCTTGCTGAAAATCAGCTGCATGTGAGCTTGGTGAAACAACGAACAACGAATAGGGTTGTTGCGATGTGCGGAAACAAGATGACGGCGGCTTCCAAGATGACGGTGGCGCACTCAATAACCCCTGTAATGCTCCTACGTTTTCGAAAGTGCACATGTGCCGCATGAAGTTGTGCTTAAAGCTGAAAATAATCCGTATGCAAGTCTCAGAAGACAACGAATAGGGTGATTTTAATGTGTGGAAACGATATGAGTAGTCACAAAGATGACGGTACTATTGCACCCAACAACCCTGCCGTGCACCCACACCAAGGCTCATCGCTCTACTACTGTGTGAGTGATGGGCATTCGGTAATATTTGTGAGCATTATTCGCGGATATGCCACACAGGCCAAAGACATTACTCAAGATAAACAATGGCAGCCCAGGGGTAGGTTCGATCCTCAGGTTGCCGAAGGCGGCTCCGAATTGCCAGCAAGCCAGCGTTTAGCACCAGGACGGGCCGAGACATTGTGTTTCAATATGGCTCGAACCATCTGTTTTGCCCTTAGGTAGAGCCAGAGATCGGCAACCCTCCGAATTCAATCCTAGAACCCAAGTAAGCCAAGGAAAGTGAGCTTACCTCACTTCCCCAGTGCAAGTGAATTAACATTTGGGGCCATTCTTAGACTTCGGTTCGATCTGTCTTTCGGACTGAATGTCCGTCTTCTGTCGTCAATATCGTCAGCACTCTTCCCACAGCCTTCTATCATTGTGTATAAACCGCGATGCGGCCATCTTCTAATTCTACCATGATCAGCCAGCGGATTGCTTTTCGTGTAGGGATTCTTGCAAGAAAACGCCTTTAGTGGAGTTCAGTGACCGAGCAGCAGCTAAATGAGTTGGCCAATATAATTAACAGAGACTAAATCTGACTCTGAAAAGAAAGTACGAAGAGTTCTCTTGGGCCCGCGAAAGAAACGGCTTATTTGGCTCTCGTCTCTAGACATGTTCCAAAGATTTATTCAGTGGGCAAAAGGGAAACGTATTTTGAATACTCTTGCATCTCAAGGTGGCATATAGAACATCAAATCACCAAAAAGATCCTCAATTGTATCTTTCCCACCAGGGCCACATACCTGGTTGGGTCCACTAGACGGACAATTTGGGTCCGGAGGAGCCATTAATTTAGGCCTAGCAGAGGTTATTTTATGGTGACCCTTGTCGCTGCCCAGTCCTACTGACGACATCCACTGAAATAGACTCTCGGTCTCGACTTGCTCACCGTTCCTAGGACCTTAGATAATTGTATCCCAGAGCTCAATTCGAAACTCATCCCCTTCTATTCGATTACCCGATCAAACCATGTCAAGCGCACCACAAGGTGAGGCATTGGTCATCCGACGAAGGCCTCACTACAAGTCTCGAACTGGGTGCCAGCGGTGCAGAGCCAGAAGAGTCAAGGTGCGTTCCGATCTTCCACTACCGCCTACCACATCGCAAAAGATGCTGACTCAATAATCGCCAGTGCGATGAACAGCACCCGTCCTGCGTCAACTGCCTCAAGCGGGGCGTCAAATGCGACTACATCCAGCAAGCTGCTGATCAGCAGACCCCCGAGCATCAAGAGCTTGCCCTGGAGAAGCCGCCATACCTGGACCTTGAAATGTTCCACCACTTCTGCGCCCTGACGGCTTACACGTTGTCCACCGAGACGCCCGTGCGCGACATGTGGCGTATCCATGTGCCCCAGCTCGCGCTAGGTGCCGACTACATCATGGATGGCATATGTGCCTTTGCTGCCCTTCACAAAGCCCACCAGGAGCCGGATCGCAGAGAGTCCCTCCTGTACCATGCGACTCGCTACCACACCAGCTCCCTGGAGAAGGGCCTCCCGCTTGTGTCTCTGATCACCCCCGAGAACGGCAGCTCGATGTATATCTTCTCTCTGCTCACACTCTTCTTCAACCTTGCTCGACCCCGGAGGCTGGACGACTCCATCATGCTTGGTAGCGGGCTGCTTCCCGGGCCGGTACAACTGTTACGCGGGACCCATCTGATCAGGGAGTCGCACCATGCGCTCGACAGGTCGCCCGTGGCCCTCGTCTTCCAGAGCACTGAAAGGATCTTCAGCTACTGGAAGACGCATACTCCAATCGAGCATCCGGCCTTGTCTGAGCTCCACTCCCGGATCGTCAGCCTAGATGACAAGGATAAGGAGAGGCAGCGTGTTCTCCTTGGGGCGATCCATACACTGAGCCGTAGCTACACGTTCCGTGATGACATCTACAATATCGAGGATAAGTTCAGAGGATACTACACGTGGCTTTATGAGGTGGGCGAGGACTATCTGAATTTGCTGAGCGAGGCCAACAACGAGGCCATGTGCATCCTCGTGTTCTTTGCGCCGCTGATACGAGATCTGGAAGCCGAATCTTGGTGGGTGGAGGGATGGTCGTTTTACATTTGTGAAGAGGTTTATTCTCTGCTCGGCGAAGATTTCAGACCCTGGATTGCGTGGCCGATTGAGCAGATTGGATGGGTTCCCCCAGCGCAGACAGAAGAATGAGGTGTAAAATGTATTCAGTTCACACGATATAAGATTCTATTCTCTTTCTATAATTTTGTGTCATAATTTTCTTTGATACATTGAAGAAATTAAGCTTCAAATCGTTTCCTGTCATTTGAGAGTGCACGCCTCATTCTCCAGATTCCCCAGGATGTAGAGTCCTTGTGTCTTCAGACTTCATAGCCAATGTGATAAATTCCCGGGTCAGTCTGCCAGATCATGCGAAGTCCCAATATTCCCCCAGGATACCTTCTCCGCGCCAGGGTTGTTGGGCCATGCAAGTGGGCTCTTCTCGCAGGAGAGAATTATACGAAGACCCGAGACGGTCCGAGACTCCGTACAGGATCTCAATAATGAACGCACTCCAGAACTGCCACCGCGTAGGGTGTTTGGAATTTATTATTATCCTACTTCGCTTAAATGTGTGAAGCCCTATTGGACAATTAACCGCCGACTATAGGGCAGTCATGAACCCCTAGCTATTTAGAATACCATAATGGTAACCCCCAAAATTGGTTCCCTTTACACATGGCGGTGAGGCCTACTATTCAGCCTATAACCTTTCTCAGTAACACATTTTGTAACTCATAATTCTCACCGTCGGCAACCTTATATGATGCGTGGCCGCTATGATGCCTAAAGTTGGGCTGGACACATCCATCGCTTATAGAGACCGTCCTGAGACGACAGTGCCGACAACGGTATCGGCTATTCTCATGGTGAGTATGAGCCATCGCATTCACTCGATCAGTCGCCCGCAGCTCATCTTAAATCTTGAAATCTACCATTTTATAGAGCTGGGCTGACTCCTTGAATGAGATTCATCTACGTTCCTTTCCAAGCCTGGGAAGGTTCTTCGCGTTCCCTTCCAAGTCATCTAATCGTATTGATCGAGAATTGGACCTCATATATTCAAGCCATCAGTAGTAGTAATGCCTGAGCATGACTGACTTCGTCTGGTTTGCGCCATTACATTTCGATATCCTCGAGCGTAGAATAAATGTAACAGGTTCATCTTGCCATTTCTTGTGTCTAAGTTGGGTTTTTGAAGAATCGTCGCATGGGCGAATGGCAATAACAGTCTACGGCATTACCTATCCTACCTATTACTGCACCTTACGTAGACTTGAATCTGCCTACCTACAAGAAAACGTGATTGGGTCTGTTTCAAGAATGAATCACGATTATGTGATGGCTCATCGGCTCGTCTGGGGGCAGAGATCGCTCCTCTATCGTCTATTTTTTTTTTATCTATCCAGCCATTGTCATCTCTATGATCTCGCAGATCTACCACCAAATTGGCTACTAGCCAAAGCTTGTAAAAAAGCGTCATCTAGCTTTGGTAGTGGCCGGCCGCCATTCTCCCCTGATGGAGCAGGAAGGAACCCGATCGTAACAAGGTACGCCAGGTATGTCCCTAATACATCGGTATTAACATTACTCGAGGCTTGCGCATCAGCTTGTGCCCCTTGCTTCGCCTCATAGAGACGCAAAGCTCCCAGCGCATTGGCGTCGTCCAACTCTGGTGCGATAGAGTTCCCGGGCAAATCACCCACGACGAAGTGGAACAGGGGTAAAAGGGCATGCTCCTCCTTCTTCGCGGCATCATTAACGTAATCCTTCACCTTGGTGGACCACTCAGAGTAGGGGATGAGCGGCGCGTTGTATCCATAGACTTCGAGGGCGCCGATCCAGTCGTTCATAGTCACGCGTGGGTGGCCGGTGACCTGTGCCACGGCGAGGGACTCCTTCGTAGCACCGGAGAGGTGGAAAGCGGCCGCAACCACGATGCGACTGACCCGCGTTACCGGGACGGCGTTGACTGTGTTGCTGATGTCCGGGCGCCCACCAACCTGCAGAGATCCCTTCCATAGACGGACCAAGAAGTCATCTGTGACAGAGATTCCAGATCTTGAGTCACCGGTGATGTATCCAGGCCGGATGACGGCGCCAACCAGGCCCCGTCGCCCGGCCTCACGCACCAGATATTCGCTTGCCCACTTGGACTGGCCGTAACCAGTAGCAAGCCCTTTTCTGCTTCCCTCCAAATCATCGGCCTCCATGACTGCCTTTCCATCCTTGTTGGACAGGTTAACGTAGAAATCGGTATCCAGAGTAGAGGTCGAGCTGACAAACGCGAACCGCTTGGGCTTGCCCACGGCACAGAGCTGGACGCAGGCCAACGTACTGAGCGCGTTGGCTGCACGAAGGCTGGAGTAGGGCAGCATCCAGTTGACCTGGGCTCCGTTGTGGATCACGACATCGACCTCGTTGCAGAGACGCTCCAGGACGTCCCTGGCGAGACCGAGCTGCGGCTTGCCAATGTCACCTACGATCACCTCGAGCCTAGATGACGACAGCCAGGATGGCGACCAGAGGCCGTAGGCCCTGATGACAGCCTCGAGACGCGCTAGACCCGCCTGCGCATCCTTGGCTCTTACGAGGGCGATGACCTTTGCTTTGGTGGGACCCTCAAGCAGCTCGTGGACAATGTACGAGCCAAGGAAGCCAGTCGCGCCGGTCAGGAGAACAGTCGGCGAGGAAGAGTAATCCCAATCCGCGGCTGCGGCAGGCATGGACTGGGGGAGTTGGTTTACGAGCTCTCGTGCGTCAGCGGCGTAGGCCTCGTCCTCGGCATGCCCGTCTCCAGGAAGAGGCATGGCGTCAAGACGCAGACCAATAGGATCTTGGGCACGGTCGATCTCGGCAGCAAGCGCCTCGAGGGTCTGCGACTGGAAGAGGACTCTGATTGGCAAGTCAATGTGCTTCCATTCTTTGGTGACCTTGAAAAACATCTGCTGGGCCAGGATGGAGTGACCGCCCTCGTCGAAGAAGTTGGACGAAGGTCTGAGCAGCCGAGCGGATGTGTTGGGAAGCACTGACGCCCAGATCGACGCCAATCGCTTCTGTGTCTCCGTCATGTTGACGGACAGAGAGGAGGCCCTCCGCTTGGCCAGGGCCGCTAGATCTGTCTCGTCTGGGAAGGGGAGGGCGGGTTTGTCCACTTTGCCGTTGGGATCTACAAGCACACCAATGTTAGTTAAACAGCCACATGTTATTACCCCCCCATTGGAAACAAGGGACCAGATGAGGGGGGAATGGCTGCTACTTACTCAAGGGCATTCGGGCCAGTGGGATGAAGAGGCTCGGAACAGCATATGACGGGATTTTAGCCGCGAGGAACTTCTTGCAGTCCTCAGAAAGTGACCGGAAACGTCGAATCATTTGGCCAAGCGACTCGTCCAGACTCATCTCATGGTGGCCGTCTTCCTGATGGTCGAGACTTTCGAACCAACGCTTGGTCTCGGGGACAAAGTACGTCACGAGAGTATGCTCCTCGTTCTTGTCTCTTCGGACGAGGGTGACGTTTTCACGGACATATGGGTGGCGCGAGAGATGGGCGTCGACCTCGCCCAGCTCGATTCGGAAACCGCGAATTTTGACTTGCGAATCAATGCGTCCTGTGCATTCAACACCCCCCTCTGGGCGGCGTCGACCAAGATCGCCCGTTCGATAGAGACGATCACGTGGCCCCTTGTTCACACTGGAGATGCCGGCCTCGCCATACTTTTCCCTCCATACAGCAGGTTCCACAAACCAATTGGTCAAAAACTTGGATCGGTTCAGTTCCACTGTGGTCTCGTCGTCTCCTAAATAGCCTTCGGAAAGTCCGCAACTCCTGATGAATATCTCACCCTGCTCTCCGATCTCACAAAGTCGGGACTTGTCCTCGCGGTCAACCACCAAAACCTGGACGTTTTGCATTCCCTCGCCGACCGGAATGATGTCAGGCAGGTCCTCGAGAAACTCGGGCTGGAGGGTCTTGCTGGGGATCTCGAAGAAAGACACTGCACGCTGGGTTTCCGTCGAGCCGTAGAGATTTATGACTGTGGTGTTGGGGGCGAGCTCGCGCAGCTTGCTAGTGTCCTTTTTGGTCAAAATGTCACCAACGAAGAATGCGTTGCGAAGAGAAGGGATGCGAGCCGTAGCGCCTCCGACAAGGATCTGACCCATGGCAGGCGTCAGATGGGTAACGGTGACGGAGTTTTCTTTCATCCATTCGGCGAGAAGCTCGTACGCAATTGCTTCAGCGGGGGGACAAACTATCTTTGCACCCAGGAACAGCGGAGTGAAGATGTCACGCTTGTCGAAAAGACGTAATTAGCATCTGAGCCCGGCTTGTGGTGAAGGTTGATGATGGCTCACTTACCTGGATTGGGTCATGCGCAATACCGGAGAGCATAGTAAACCTGTCGTCGGCTGAGAGGCCAAACTTGTCGGCCATCCAGGGAAAGAAATGGGTCAGCGAGAAGTGTCGTCCTTGAACGCCCTTGGGTCTTCCTTGCGTGCCACTGGTATAACTCAGTGTCGGGATGGAGTCTGGCCCGACAACGACATCGACAGGGTCTTCGTGGCCAAACCCAGCAAGACAGTCGCTTCCGTTGACAATGCCGCCCGTGAGCTGCCCGTCATTGGATAGGGCGAGGGCAGGGACGCTGGACTTGAGATTCAAGCTGCTAGAGACATAGTCCATGACCAAATCGGATGGGGGGCCGAAGTTGTCGTTGGCCTTTTGGATACAGACGAGGAACTTGGGCTTGCCAACATCCAAGATGACCTTTTGGCGCTCTGGAGGATACTGGGGGTCAATGACACTGACCGTCGCGCCGGCCTTGAGCGCGCCCATGTAGGCCACGACCAGCTCAACGCTACATAGGGAATGGTCAGCATGAAAAGGCCAGGCCTTGAGAATGAGGGCAGAGACGAACTCACCCTCGGAAAGCATAGATCATAACGACATCCCCAACTTGACAGCCATGGCTCAGGAAGTGGTGGGCCAGCTGATTGGCACTTTGGTTGATCTGACGGTAGCTGAAAGAGCGCGCGGGGGACTGCGAGCTCCGGGTCTCTATGACACATTCTCTTTCTGGAAATTTCTGGGCGTTTTCGGCAAATATTTCATGAATTGCTAGCCCACGAGCAAGCAAGGTAAGAATGTTTTCTTACTCGGTGGAGGGGTAGATGGAAGAGAGAGCATCATACCTCCAACGAAATCTCCCCACCGGAGATCGGTGGTTGGATCTGGTACTCCTTGGCTCATGATGGGCAACGGTCTGGCCAGGCTGCATCTGCTTGATTGTAGGTCGAGCAATGGCAAAGAGGTCGAGGGCCGCGATGCTAGAAAAGTAGCCGCAGCACAGAGAAACGGATGGATGACCCATGGGTCATAAATTTTCTCCGCAATCGGACGCTGCGCCACTGAGTGAGTGGCTAGTGCTAATTGCAAACCCGCCATTAATGTGGCTTACTTCAAAGTGCTGCCTTCAAAATAAGAATTATGCTGGTTTATCAACTCAGTCCTGCTTCCGCTAGGTCGAGAACGGGATTGATATATGTCTCTTCATAAACATCACAATTGGTAGTTGGGACTTTGATTCAATAAGCAATTTGCATTTTATCCTCCTGCATCTTTCCACTGATGGAATAAAAATTCAACCTTGTTGAAACATGTGTCGCGGCGAATAAGCGCAAATGGCGAGCATTTAACAAAATTTCATGATTATATGGCATGTATGTTCTTCCGAGCATGCATACCAGGTTCATAACGTGCATGCATAATGCCATCAATAGTCAATATTCCCAGTACCCTGTCACTCAACACCCGTACAGTAGTTGGTGGCTAGCTCGACGAGGCACGGTCCTCCACTCTCATCCCTTTCCCTTGTCGTTGTTCAAAGTCTTGTCTTCTCACCAAAGAAATGTGCCTTTCCGGGACTCGAGAGCAGTCGTCACTCGCAAGTGAACGTCTAGGGCAACGGCTCATAGGTATTGTGGGCGTGGCGGTTGGAGAACAGGTAGTAGATGATCATGCCGATAATAGGGAAGAAGAAGACGACGAGGGACCACAGGAGCTTGGACAGAGGAGGACGGTTCGACTTTAAGATCTCGACTAGTAAGAGGGAGAAGCGTTAGCAACTATGGAGCATACTGTATCTAACTGGGGATAAGCATACCAATAGTGACGATGTCGAGGATCAAAACGACGATTCCGATGAAGCCTCCACCGGCACCATATCCAATCGCATCCTTGTTGGCAACTTTCACGGCGTCTTCTGCAACGGGTGCAGCGAAAACGAGGGCGGCCATAAGCTGGCAAAGCACAGCTGACAGAAAAAGGTTGGTCATCATGGCGGTATTGGTGACTGTTTGGGGGTCGGCGTAATGGTAGTTCAAATTGGCAGCAAGCGAAGTAGAGGGACAAGTTCTAGTCAGAGCTGTTGCGGGAGGGGAAAGTAATTGAGAAGAAGAGAGGAAGCGGGACGAAGAAGAAAATAAAGGCGGCAGACGGTGTCGATGATGCATCATGTGGCGGGCAGCAAGTGATGATGTCACCATTTTGGGTGTCTCAGCTGACCCACCCCCGCCAATGATCCATCCATGCAGTCCAATCGACCGATGGCATTGCGCGCATGCCTGCTGCTGCCTGCGGTTGCGCGTCCCCTCTCTTTAGACTTCCGTCGCTCGCTGTCGTAATGTGGCTTCCAGAAACACCCCGAGGCTGACCTGCACCCGGAGAACCACTAATGGTAACACTGCTTGGCTTCAATCACCGTTCGGCTCAGGATACCCTATAGCCAGAGCAGTCAACATTCAATCAAGCAAAATTTCGAAGTTTATTACTGTCAACTAACTATGTGACCGAAAAGAAGGCGCTATCGTTAGATCATTTTGATATTGCTTAAAATTCATCACCTCATTTCAATAAACCTCAACGGATAATTCTGTGAACAGTCTTGTGTTGTCGAGAGCGCCCATCTTTTTCAACTCGTTCCAGCGAAACGCCCTCTTGAGGGACCGTGCTGAGTCATCAAACAGCCGGAGTAAATCATCCAAAGCACTAGGACGAATTAGTCGAGAACCTCTGGGGAAACTAAAGGTTTGACACGCGCGACGCGACACGCAAGAAAGCAAGCGTATTGGGAATGGTTCACGGCGGAGCTGCTAATCAATTCTCTCCCTATCCAATTGGCAACACCTAAGCTTATTGCGGCGGAACGGGCCTGACAGGTGGCGCCTAGCGCTGGCATCATATATTTACCCACCGAGTCACAGCCGGCCCACCATCAAATGGTTTCGGCGCAGAAGAAATCTAGCTGGCATTCTAGCTTTATTAACGATATTTGTGGCTCTTTTATGCGACATGCTGCACGTCATTTCATTCGACACCTGATTTTACTACAATTGTTATGATTAGATCCCCGGAAGATTTCCTACAGATTCTGCCCTTTCCGGAACCACAAGGCTTCACTTCCAGGATCAGTCTCTCCATGAAACACATTTTAGTGTGCCAAAGAGGATGAGCAGGCAAAGTTACGCGCTGGCTTATCCATTATTGTCTGAAATAGCTGATATAGAGTCTCATTCTATCCTGGAGTTATTTGATCAACAAAATGAATTTCAACCCTCCTGCACCGAGATTATCTGTCCACATCGAGGCCTCTGTATTCAGCTTCGGGCTGAACGACATTGGAACAACATGCTCCAATACATCTAGTGTCAAAACAACTGTCACTAAGCGCTGCTTCCGCTAATCTTTTCCTGCTCACGGATCGCCTCCTCCAATGCAGACTCCAAGCTGGTCCCTCCATGGACTACGTTGGCCTGAGGGTCAGGGCTAACGCTCAGTGTCCCTCCTGGAAGAAAGCTTGATGCCATTTCCACAAACTCATTGACGCACCCGGCAGGCAGAAACGATCCAAAGAACTCAGCAAGCTTGGATTTCTCGATCAGCTGCAAATTAATCTCCTTCCCTAGGATCTTGGCTAGCGCATCCCGCGCATCTAGGGAAGAATATCCTTCTTTCTTCGGCCCCTGAAGCTCGTAGATGTAGACTGGAGTCGACCGCGGAGCATCCGTTGTCGCTTCCTTTGCCGCAGCCTTGCCGACGTCTTTGATGGACACCATCTCGAGCTTCCAGTCTGCCGGGGTCAGATATGATACAAGAGAGGCCTCCTGCGCCTTGAGAGCGGGATATTGGGTAGCCCAGTTTTCCATAAAGTAGGCGGGACGAATGATAGTGATTCTTGGGACTTTTGTTTCAACCACAATTCGCTCAGCTGCCGTCTTTGTTTTGATTTCTCCCTGAAGTCATTGTCAATAGTTGATGGCAGGCGTAAACGGGAGGCAAAATTACTTACCACGCCATCATAAAGATGCGCACCTATGCTGCTAAGCATAACAAGCCTCTTCACAGTGGTCGACTTCTCGATGGCACTCTTGATATTGCGGCTCAGGTTTTCCGTCAACGCGACCATGTCCTCATGCGTAAAGAATGGAGGAGGAACGGTGAGTACCACGTCGCAACCTTCAAAATCGAAGGAGGAGGCGTCAGAAACATCACCCTGTACTGCCTCGAATTTGGGGTGCGAAAGAAACTCGGAGGGTGCCTTAGCTAAGTCTCTATACCAGGCCCTGACTTCAATTGAACTGCCAGAGTTGGATGACTGCTCCAAAAGGGAACGAATGGCGGCGGTGCACGTCCGAGTGCTTGCTGGTGCGACTCCGATTCTCATGGTGTGAACTTGGGGGGTTGAATGTATGTGGTGGATTGGAGCTTTTGAGTTAAGGGAATATTGATTGACTTATTCGCTGTTGATAGTTACTGATGATAATGTGACGATTTCCCTTGATTTATATAAACATCTGTTCTAATATCAGTGGTTGAATTGCCCGTCGTAGATCTATGCTTATGTCTTAGTCCGGACCGCTCCGGAGATCCGGAGTTGAGGTGCGTGAATCTCATCACCAAATTATCACCACTATGCGCACACTTAATTCCACGGAGCCCCATGGACATAGACGACGCCGAATGACTCAAACATCCCCGTGCTCCCATGGTCGAGTTCGGACTTAGCGAAGAACCGAATTGCTAACTCCCGGTAATTTGCAACAATTGCTGATACTGCATATACATGCCATGTTATTTCTTCATTTTTTCTCATTAGCACCGCCGGATTTTGGGGTAAATCCATGCCAATGCATTATTGAAACCCCCGTCTAAACTCTGTCATCAATGTTTAGGCAGAGAGCATGTCAGCTAACCAAGGAACCTATCAAAGAACTGAACTGATTGGAGAAACGACTGCTCCTGCGCAAACTTCTCATGAACCTTGTCCACATCCCGTTCCGCGCCAAAGAACCCATGGACCACACCAGAGTAGAGACTCAATTGGTAGACGTTTCCATTCTCCTTCAGAATCTTCTCCCATCTGTATCGCATCTCGTCCGTGAAGATGTGATCAGTCTCAGCTGCGGCGATGGAGAGCGGGCCGGTGATGGCAGCGAGCTCCTCGTCCTCCACGAATGACGGGTACGCCAGGTAGCCGACATCAATGCCGCTTTTGAAGTGGCGGACTACATATCGTGTGCCGAAGGAGTATCCCGCCGCCCCAATGTGCTTGAAGCCCCTTTCGTTCTTGAGATAGTTGATGCCAAACTGGACGATTGGGTCGACCTCCTTGGGCGTGTGTGGGCCCTTTCCGTCTCTTCCGTTGCTGAGCCAGTCAGGAAGGTTGATGTCGTGAAACTCGCTCATCTTGATAGCATCTCCATTGAATAGGTCAATTATCAAGGTAGTGTAGCCCTTGGCGGCAAAGTCATCAGCACGGCGCTGGCTGTCCGACCAGATGCCAATGACGTCCGACACATACAGGATGGCAGACTCCTTATGGGCAATATCTGCCGGAGCCTCAGCCAAGTACGCGTTGTACTGTCCGACCTTTATTGTCTTTCCTCTGGGGGTGTATCTGGTAAGGCAGGTTAGCAGGGCTGAAATAGAAAGTATTGGCAAATTCATATGGCGTATGAATGATCAAGGGTACTCACGTAGTGTCGGAAGCCATGTTGGAGATTTGGGTAAGCTGTTTTGACTAGATATCGAACAAAACAAGATTCGCTTTCCACCGGTCGTACGGGCTCTGGAGAGTGTTCAGTGTGCAATCTGGTGGATGGTATTGGAAATAAATACAACGAGCCCGACGCCAGCCCATGGCTCGATACATAGTCAAATGTTGCCGTCATGATCAATCATCCCATTAGTCAATGAAGCCCACGAGCGATGATTTCAAGCAGCATTCACTTATAATCAACTCACTTTACTCCATGCGGGTTTGGGCCATTGTCAATTCCCTAATCAGTAGCGCTGCTCGATTTCCTATTGTGGCATGCCTCGCGCAAACAGGGAGCTCGGAAATTACTTGATTGGGGAACTCCGGGAATTGCCTTTCCAAGGAGTTGACCAAAAGCATTCCTTAGGCGGCCTTCTTTCTTTTCAAACAGCCAAAACACTGAGCCTTTAAAATTCACCTTCCTTATCCCTTTCTGCGCTTGAGTAGGGGTGATCCCGTTGTCGTGCAAACTAGTTATCCCTACGATGAGAGCCTGCTCTAGCGACTATCGTTCAAATATCAGCTATAAATGCGTATGGCCGGTCAAATAGTTTCTTCGACAACTGTGTTTAAGTCGACGGCATGGCTCCATTTAGCACAAGAATTGGCATTCATTTACTCCTTTCCTGCTCGAAGATCTTTGACTACTCTGTACATGAAGGAGACAAGATGGTGTCGTACTGTGGCAATGGGATCCTTTCTCGTGCCACAATGTGCCTTGAAATGCGCAGCCCAATCCTATAAATCCTACTATACATTGTTGATTGATGCATCTGCTACGGAATGGCTCACCAAGTTCAATGGACCCATGTTACGCTATGTATATGAGTCCCGATTGGTCGTTCAAAGGGTCGCTGCAGTCAGCGTTGTAATATGCAATGGCACGGAGGCTGAAACGGCACAGCATTCCGGGCTATGTATTGGTGTACTTCCAAATGCTTTTTCTTGGCCACTGACGCCCTGGACCGATGAGGTCGTATCATCAATTTGGAACTTTGCACATATGCCGTTCCATCGCCATCCTAAATCCCGCCCCGCTCTGTTTCGGTCAGTGTACAGAAGTACACATACGGGCTTACTTATCAGGGGCGAATACAGGCCAGCCGATCTGCATTGTGATGTTGTATGCATCGATAGACATCCAATCCTTTCCTATCCGACCTGGGGGCTGAGACTTGGCGAAAGGCATAGCCACTGCCTGAGGCTGGCGATATAATAAATATGACTAGGAGTTTTACGAGGTTTCTTCCTCGCTATTTGCTCTAACATCCAACAAAGCGTATTTTCCAACCCGGCCAGTATGTCTCATAGGAGGTCAATATCTCCTCCATCCCCAGCCTCCCAGCGGGGACATTACATGAGTTCGCTGGGACCTAATTATCCTGATATTGATTTCAACCCGTCGCCAGTAGAGCAACATATGCGTCAAGCCTACTATCCGCAGGATGAGCAAGATTTAACCACGCAGCGGGATTGGGTCTCGCCATCAGCGACAGAGTACAGAGATGAGCTCCAGCAGCCGCAACGGTCGAATTTTACAACGGAATATTCACCGCTCGTCACGGTTGAGCAACACTTTGACGATCAGAAGAACTGCAGCAAAATTGAAAGTGCACAGGCTCACCAACCGTTCATAAGGACCAAAATAAGCTATGAAACGATCATCGCCGATATCCTGTGTATTGGAATACCATGTATGCTTCTTGTATTCGTGATCCTGTTAAGCTCCAAATCCGGCAAGGAAGCCACAACAAGCGATATTGCAAGCTGGTATGGTGCAGCGTCAATGGTAAGGCTATCCCTGCGTTTACGTTTCGGCTTTTGGGCATTCGATCTGACCTGCTAAAATTAGTTGTCTACTCTGTTTCCCATTCTATTTGCAGCCATTACAGGGTGTTCCATGACACAGGTTGCTCGGTGGAAACTGGAAGAGGGATCGTCCATCGGAAGCCTTGAACAGCTGCTTGGAAGTCGAACTGTTGGAGGTGCAGTCCTCACGCAGTACCACTTGAGAGCATTCAATTTTCTTGGTATCGGTATCCTCATCCTCTGGGCCATGTCTCCAGTAGGATCACAGGCCATCCTTCGATTAGTTGAACCGAAACTTGCAAAATCTACGACGGCCGGGAAGGTGGTGTATTTTGATCATCTCCGGAATGCAGTGGGAGGAAGAGAGGTAATGCAAGGAGGGAATTTTGAGAATTGGGACGCTGAGACCAACGGAACGATCGACATGATGAACACTCTCTATGGTGCTATGGTTCTGGCACCCTCCAGCACGAAGAATAGTGGTATGGATCTATGGGGCAATGTCAAAATTCCCAGACTCTCCCCCGATAGTACCGATGAGTGGCAGGATATCACTACAGTATCACCAGTTGTGTATTCTTCACTCCTAGGTATTCCTGTCGCGAACATATCAACTGGAAATACGACGTTTAACGTTGAGTCGGGCTATATTGACCTTGAATGCGATCAGGTGGAGGTTTGGGAGAGAAACCCAGGCGGATTCATGCCTACGCCTCCTAGTACCACAAGCCAGGGCTATCTCAATTTTACCTACTTAGATTCCCTCAATTATGTCCACACCAAAAGGATTCCTCAAATAGAAAATGGTTCTTTTCAGAGCTACGATGTTAATCGGGGTGCTAGTGTTCGCCAAACGTCCTGGAGCATAGGTCTTGATCGGTTCGTCGACCCGGACTGGTTTGGACGGAATCACCTGGCAGACACTCCGGTTCATTATAAAATGAGACGGACATTGATGTCGGCCCCATGAGGTTGATATTCCAGGCGTACATGAGAGCATCCTTGCGACCGGCGCCCGTCGAACATGTTGGCAGCTATTGCGACGTGAAGCAGCGATACCTTGAATCGAGAATTAGTTGTGAGAACACCGGCCCATCTGCCAGGCAAAACTGCACCGCGGTATCCCAGCGTTGGTCTCACAGATACAGGATCAATGGAAACTTGAGCATTTTGAACTGGCCATACTCCTTTCGCTTTCTAACTGCGTATTGGCCCCTATCGACGGGGCCGAAAGTTAGTGTCGCAACTGGCACGCTGAGCGACCAGGACATTTTGTTCCAATTTCTGTTCGACCCGACCATGGAGTACCTGGGCAAGACTTTGGAGCTTGAATCCCCACCGCTCGCACTACAAAACATATCTGCGACGGATTTCAGCATTCGCCTCAGCCAAGCTCTGAACACGTACATACAGCTTCGCTCTATGCAATTCATGGCGCTGAACGTCCAGAATGTTGATGGCAGCTTCAAATATTATGTGCACACGGCTACCAGCAATGGTGAAGTCGTGAGAGAAAACATAGTTTTCGGCATATCACGAGTTTGGTCCGCATTCTCCGTGATAGCCTGCATGATCTTGTTGGCTGGCGGCATTGCTAGCTCTATATTCGCACACCTCGCTGTTGGACCAGAGATTCTTGGCTATGCGACTTCTTTGATGCGGAAGACCACTTTGGAATTGCCCAGAGAGAAGGAAGGCTTGGAAGGCATAGAGTTAGGATTTGAGCTACAAAATAGTCGTGTGCGGTACGGATTTTCGACCTTGGAAGGGGCTGTTATGGTTGTGGGAGCTCAAGAGAACGTTGCTAGGATCAAGGATGTTCTTAAGTAGACCGCAGATACACCCGAGCAGGTCTGATGCCCAACAGGGAGTTGTGTAATAAGGAAGACTTTGATGTGTGATCAGTACATGCTTTGATCATCTTCAGGGAAGACCTGGTAACTATAATCCTCCTCCATTGCCATCACTTCGCTAACCTTCGTTTTCTTTCGACACCCGTTTTTGATAAGGCAACGCGAGGTGATCTTAACCCAAAGATCCGCGAGTTCAACTTACTCCGTCCCCAAAAGGACCAAGTCGGAGTGCAACGAGAGCCTGATGTACAAAATTATGTTGACCTCTACGTAAAGAAGTCTGCTGACATTCTTCCCGGAAAGCTTTCTCACCGCCGTGACGTGTCACTTCAAGAAAATCACAGATATTTAAATTTTACGTTTGCGTTCTATAGGTATCGCTATAAAGAGCTCAAGGTTCATTGTTCAAGGTAAGAAAAAAAAAGTACAATGTACTCGTATAATTGTGTGTCTCCCATGCCAAGCCATCAATTGCTTCAATCCAGACGCTTCAATACCATTTGCTTGCCCGATGCTAATTCCGCCCCCGCAATAGTCACGCTAACAAGCTTCCCGTCTTCAATCTCGAATACAAGCTCGTCCAAGGGACCGTTAAAACCAATATTCATCCACTCGAAGTAGTTCTCAAACAAACCCTCGCCTCCCAGTGCCGAGGCACGGGGAGGAGTCGGGGCACGCTGGGCAACGAAGCGATGCGACACAAGCAAGGTCCCCTTGGTACGGTAGAGCTCCGTGAGCGAGGAGGATGTGAAACTAGGGCCGGTAGGATAGATGCGCAAGACGGCATCGGAAGGCTCTTTTGCCCCCTGAAGAAGGTAACGAGAGTCCTTCCCCTCCACGTAAAAAGAGTCAAGCCCCAGCCCGGGCTTGCCATCCTCAAAGGAGAGTGTGATGTTTGTGTTCTCAGAGTTCTCATCGATGAAGGTTCCAGTAAGGTTTTCTTGTGCGTTTACAGCAGCTGCACGCTCAGCGGCGGGAACAAAGATTTCGCCAATAGCCTGGCGAATTGGCCAACGCGCACTGCTCGCAGTTTTGCCGGCAACAAGGAGGGAAAAACCGAAACCGTGGTCAGGTGAAAGACCCAAGACAGCAGTGTAGTCACCATTTCCACCGGCTTTAGTGTAGAGGTCAGAGACACGGGTGCGGTTAGAGCCTGGTGTGGCTGGGATGGTCAGACGGCTGATTTCCCAAGGCGCACCGACAAGTTCTACCAAGCTACCAGTGGCGCTTAAAGGTTTCATCCAGGCTCGGGTTGTAGCAGGAGTAATGATCTCGGAGTTGAGGATCGAGAGACCGACTTTGCGCATGTCTGCGAGACTGGAAAAGATACCACCTGACCTTGAGGCGAATTAGAGTCAGAAAAATCATGTGAGTAAAGGTGGGCAGGAACGTACGGTGCAGTAACTTGAACATCAATGTTCCAGCTGGATGTGTTGTCCACCAAGTAACGATTGATGGCATTTAGATTCGGCCCGGTAGGTGGCTTTGCTGTAGTGCTGTTCATGCCAAGGGGGCCAAAAAGAATCTTTTGCATTGAGTCTGGATAACTCTGTCCGGTGATGCGTGCAAGGACGTGACCCAGAAGTGAGTATCCAGCGTCTGAGTAAAGAGCATTTCGGTAGGCGGGCATATTTGGACGTTTTTCATCGCGGAGAAACGAAACAAACGCTTTGGTTGAAAATAGAGTCAGCTTGATGCCTCTATCTCCTTGGAGGTATTGCTTACCTTCGGTCGTTATCTTCTCTGGTGTTTGGGCATATTTCAGGAAAAAGTCTTCATATCGTTGTTAGTGCCAATTGAGGTAATACTGATCACATGGAATGTTTAGACCTACCGCCTACTCCTCCAGTGCCGGCTTGATGTGAAGCAAGGGCTCCGACTGTGATCTCATCCCAGTGGATTCGATTGAGAGGCACGCTCGAAGAATTGCCGCGCAGCTCAGGAAAGTACCTTATGACAGGTTGACTGAAGACCTCGATACCGGCCTCTGCAACAAGTGCGTAGGCAGTGAAGAGTTTAGATACACTGCCTAAACGGCCGATAGTATTGAAGTCAAGTCGACCCGAGGTTAACACCTCTTCCTGGCCTTCCCCAACGTGGAAGTATTCGTGAATTGAACCATTTGTGTTGGCAGAGAAGATGTCTACAGCAAACACTAAGTCGGTACGGTTTAACTTGCCACTGGAGAAGAGCTCATCAATTCGGTTGGAGAATTCAGATTTCGCATCTTGGAGATGTTGAGAGTTGGACAGGTCGACATTAGAGAGGAAGGATGGACCAATCAAGGGAATGTCGTCTGTGCCGGTAATGAAGGCAGAGGAGCCAGCGACCAAGGCGCAGGCAACAGCTGCGGTGAATAACATATTGAGCGGGGGAAAGAACAAGTCAAGTCTGGATGAGATTGTGGTGATCTGAAATGTCTTGGTCATCCGCATGGAGGACTCGTCTTATATATACGTGATGGTCTTGAGTTGGCCATGATTCTTGCCTGTGGCGATCTGCAACTGAGGTGGCCCGTCACGTTTTTGGCCGGAACAATGGCCGAGAATTGACTCTTCTGGCGATTCTCCCTGGGCGGAACGCTGCACACAGCCTACGATATAATAAGCATAAGCTCGATGACGACAAGGGTGGACCGTGCTAAGTTCTAGGCTTGCTAAGTTTGAGGAGTTAGTTGCTCGGCGTAGGCCAAGACCAGATGATGATCAACAAAAAGTCTCTCGTTCCTAGATCCTTCTGGGGTTTGAGGCAACGGCAGGCTGCCCACAGGCTGACAAGCTTAGCCACATCATGCCGTTTCAATAGCTTTAGCTTGAACAGAATAACTCCAACACGTCATAGTGGCACTGCCACGGGCAACTCACTTCATGGCGTCTATCCACAAGCTTTTAGAGTTGGAGAAAGCTAAGTTTAGCGGCTCGGCTGGCTCAGGTGAGAGTCAGAGGGGCAATGATCTTCGCGGACCAACGAGCTTGATCAAAAATTAGCCCAACGGCCTGCTACGTCGGCGATGCGTGCTGATTTCCCGATTAGGAATCATTGTGCGGCCAAGCGAGATTGCCCTAACGTGTGAGTTGGTCTCTTCAATGTCCAATCGCTTCATTCCTCTAGTCATGCTTCAATACTTTACTTGAGAGTTTGTGGGGAACGATTTCAAAACCTGTTCAGCGCGTGAATCCAAGCATGGATCTAAACCTAGATCACCGGCATCATCGAGTCAATCAGTCAACAAACACATATGGCTGAACCACTGAGCGCCCTATTCGAAACCACATAATCCTCTAGCTTAATCGAATTACATTACTCACACCGCGTTGATTAAGAATACACATAGCACAATATGGAATGATGCTACGGCTTGGTCTTAGAGAACAGTTGCCACTTAACACATTTACGTTCTCTTAACTGACCCCATGAATTTTACAGATGAATCGTCGTCTTCGTCTCCATCCTGCCCGTGGGAAACAGAGTCATCATGTGTGGCCACGTCAATCTCTCGCAGCCGTCCCTCCAGCCAACCATACAATCCACCAAACATCCCTATCCCTTTCCGCCCCTGGCAGTATGAGATCATGTGGTGATAGCTCCGCGCTATCCAACGCTCTTCAGCTGCAACGCTTCTCTCCGGGTGTCCCAGCCCCGGAGATTTCATGATGCCTTCACCTGCTAGGGAGTAGGCGACCTTTCTCAGGCAAACGGGGCAGAGATACGGCGGCTGTCTGTAATCTTCAGCGATGCTCGCTGAACCTTGCATGACGCATGAGTAATAAATACAGTGGCCCATCCCAACACAATGACCAAGCTCGTGGCTGGCCGTACGACACACCCGCGCAAGCCATAATCCCTCCCAATCCTCTTGGCTAGTAGGTACTAGGACCTCTCGTGCAGACAAGACCGCTCTTGCCAGGGGGGAGGTCTCGTCCCGTTTGAGGTCCGCAGTGCAACTAGGGTCAGGTCGGGCGCGTCGTTTCTTCTTCCTGTCCCGCCCGTAGTCTGTCTCTTTCAGAGCTGGCTCACTGCCCTCCCAGCATTCATCTACATAGTCTCTGCAATGAGATGCCGGCCAGCTGTGAGCGTGGTTGGTTCCAGCGTGTCTGTCCAAGACTGGATTGTACCGAAACATGGAGACGATGCAGATGCGCGAGCCGCCATAGGCGCGCCCGGCGCAAAAGTCATCTTCCTCATCCTCGTACAGGTCATGGTCCGTAACAAGGAGGATAGCGAATGCATCAGGTGGTATGGATGCATGCAGAGCATCAAGCATATCATTGAGATTGAGCTGGCCAGGTGTTGCACCATCCGGGGCTGGCCGGAAGCGTACACGTGTGGCAGCGCCGTCTGGTGCCACGAGGGCAATGTTCCCCCGATTGTTTGCATTGGCACCCTGTTGTTTCTCACCCCATCTCTTGAAACGGAAATGGCTTTTGAGAATCTTGACATCCAGGCCCGTATAGAAGGCTGCGAGGTAGCCGGCTATGTCCTCGACACGAGGGGAACTGATGGCCGAGGTCAGGTTATCAGATCCGGCCGGTATTGCTGGATCCGTCCAACTCGCCATGAGTCCAACAATCTCAGGATCGATATCCGGTGCGTCAACTATATAGAGGCATTTCCTCTTAGGCGTAACCTGATTGCGGCCTCCGTTCGTGATGAAGTCATAAAGATCATCTCCGAGCTCTTTCGGGAATTGGTCGAGATGATCTTGAGGGAGCACGTTCGAGCTGGGAAAGCTAGAGCGTGGTGTCGGCGGGATCGATGAGTCCCAACCATCCGGCGGCCTTCTTGTACGAGAAGCTGCAGAGTGAGCGGCTAAAGTGGAAGGGCAGGCATAGTATGACAAGCTGCGAGCATGTGCAGAGACGGAATTGTATAAAACATCATGCGAGCAGGCCACATGTGCTGGCTGGCTCCTGGAGGTTCTTGCTCTTGATGAGCGAGACATAATTATTTGCTGTGAACAGGAGGTGAGATTCCACCATGGAAGGATTCATAAGCGTAAAGCAACACACCGGCCATGCGTTCTATTTATAGGCTAAAAATCGTTAATCACCTTGCTTGGAATTAATAATACGATACGCTTTACGCGATATAAATCAGTCAAGCAAACTAGCTAAATATCAGCCTCCGAAAGTCAGCTCCCTCATAACATTCTTGGCCTGAAAGCAAATATTAGTACAGACAAACGCCCAATAGTTCAACTTCCCAGGCTGCTGTTAGAGAGTTTGCAACCTAATTCAGATTATCATAGAGTGGGATACCCACGTTCATCCCTTATAAGTTGGAAAGAAACTCGCCCTGAAAACCGGTACATGCTATAGATTTCAGCATTTTACTCGGCATGACCCAACATGAAGACCTATTAATTGTTCCAAGCTCATTGCATGTATATAGAGCTTCGATCAGAAGGAGAAAATAATTACCTCGCTCTTCCTAAAATCCATGAGCGGAATGCGACAACTTATTAGACTATGGCCTCGTGTCGCCTGTTGGCAGCTCATAGCAAGGCGGTTCATTTGCAGCTTTTTCGGCGGCGGCTTTCTGTGGTGATGACCCTTGCATCTCATGAATCGTTCCATCTGCTGCCTCAGGCACCGGCTTTGGGATACAGTCGGAATGAAGCTGAGCTTTCTCATAGTGCTCCCCATCTTCAGGGACCGAAGTGGTGCGTCGAGATCGTCGTCGCCAAAACCATAGAGCAGCGAATATGGCAATACCTAGTCCAGCAATACCGCCGACCACCGGTCCAGCAATCCAAGCATCTAAAGAGGTAAAGTCACTGACAGCTGATTAAAAGGGAGGGGAAACTACTCAACATACTGCTCCCTGAGCCGCTTGCTGCCGCTGAAGATGTGGCCGCCGGTGTAGATGTACTGGATGCCGACTGCACAGTAGTCCAAGGCATGATATTCTTGAAGATACGTTGACGAGATGTGTTATGGTTGAGGTCT
Source organism: Clonostachys rosea (assembly GCA_026958235.1). Lineage (NCBI taxonomy): Eukaryota > Fungi > Ascomycota > Sordariomycetes > Hypocreales > Bionectriaceae > Clonostachys > Clonostachys rosea. Next base: position 1,171,769 of record CP110206.1, read on the forward strand.
TGCCATCTGGCATGAGAAATGTGTCGGTGGTAAACTCCAAAGTCCCGGCACAAATGAAGGTAATTTGGCGAAGGTCAGCGAGTAAGCTTCTATACGAGTCGTCTTTATTTTCGCTAATACATCTCGCACAAGCGTTGATCGCGGCGAAGGAGTCTCCGTTTGGGTCACACAGTTCGTCGACTTTCCCGACCGACATGGCCAACAAATCGGCATTATCTATTACGAAAGTTATAAACAGAGCGATGAATATTAAAAGCTGGAAGCGGTCGAGGGATATACTGACTGCATGTAGGATAACAAATGGCCGCTCCTGATACGGAGGTAGTTTGGGTACTGATACCCACAATCGTGTCTGATGCTGTAGACACACTTGCCGACGTCGCCCTGGTTGATATCGGTATCGGGAAGCTCACCACTCCACTCGATGTAATCGGCACTTCAGTGTGGTTATTAGACATGATGATAATGAAGACGCTCTTGTCAAACGACAAAACAGAGCAGATATGCGATGTGCGGGGGAAGCCATGATACCCAACTATGCTCCCCCCATCCATTGGGGATGTGATGGTGGGTCGAGTATTGTCCAATCATTCAACGTTTTTATCGATTTTAGAGAACATAGCTATCTTTCAAAGCTTTGGAGAGTCTCAGGGACTGTGGTAGGGGCTTCTCAATCAGTTCAGCCTTTCTTTTAGGCCTCTAATTTCTCATGCAGTCAGCAATCGCGCCCAACTTAGCAGCTGATACCGTAACATCCATCATATTCCAGCCTTTTGTCCCTACTTGTCATATAAGCGAGATGACTTAGCCGTAGCCTTTGCTCTTTGCCACACTACTCGTTGTAATCGACATGGTCTAACGCCTGTTGGGGCCATGGAAAGCGCTCCCTTGCCAAGGGCGGCAGTTAAGTCTGCCAGAAAGCAAATTCTTTTGAACCTAACAAGTTGTACAACTTGTAATCAGGAAACTAAGTTCTGAATACATTTTGAAAAGGGTTTGCGGTGGTTCAACTATCAGCAACATTAGTCATATAATGTGGCTGGCGGGAATCCTCGTCGAATGCAGTGTATATCAACTCTATACTGGTAAATAACGGTTTTTTTTTAACTTGTGGAAATTCTGAATTCTTTCTTTACTCAGCAAATCCAAATATTTGTAGGATCCAGAACCTCTTTATATCGCTATGGGTCAATAAGATACCTTACATTACGTGCATCCCCACAAGAACACTTTGCATAGGAGAGATTCTTAATATTCAATCTCAAAAGGATCTTAGGGATTCATTGATACCGTACATATAGTAAATCACTAACTGTGTTTGGGACGTGTAATTTGCGATGCTGCCCTCTTATGTCTCGTTGATTATTGAATTCCCCTCGTCTACAATCAGGTCTGTAACAATCATCATACAATAAAATTAAGGCTTTCAATTGAAATCAAGGTAACACTTGAATTGGAAGTTGAAAACAACGTATCCTGACTATCAATATATTCAGTCTGCCAGTTTAATGACCTCGCCCAACTATCCATGGCATGATTAACAATAACATCTTTACACCATCTCAATTGTGCTAGCTTCGGTAGGTCGTATCGTAGGCACGTCTGTAGTGTTCATTAGATATTTGCTCCGGTCCACGCATAAATCTCAACCTTCTGGCTAAATCTACCCCCTTTTGAATACCTGTCTGGCTCAAGGAACCAAGGGTTTTACCCTATTATTCCAAGCAACGCTTTGATTAAATATCTATTTAAACTTTTAAGATGCTAGCATTGAGTTTCTGGGTCGGATGATAATGATTGTCTGAACTAATTTGTCTAGTTGGTACCCACCACTCCTATACCGGAAACTTTATTGTTTCATTTGATGGGAACACTAAAGCGACGTATCGACATTTCTTACCGCCGGTTGAACAAGTACTGGTCGACGGCGGCTAAAATGGCAAGGTTCTTTCAGCTCTTTATGCATTCACCACAGCACAAACGGCTCACGGGTTAGTAAGCGCAGCTGGACCTATTTATCATGTCAATGCGGTTAGTGTGGGCTGAATCCAGATGAGTCTCGATTCATCCAGCCTCAGTTATAAAGGGCACCGCCCTGCCCCTCGCCGTCAGCACGAATCTTCGCCGTATCAGCATATTTCGCGCGGCGTGCGGGGACCTCAAACACCCTTGAGGATCCCACCACCAACAATAACCGAGCAGCCCATAGTATCACATCGAGGCATCACGGGCTTTATCCGATGGAAACGCCTACCGTTCCGCTTGACATTCTCCCCGAGCTCGTTCGAGACTCGGAGCTGAAAGTGCAGTTTGTGCAAGAAGGCGGCAGCAGCTTTGTCATCCACACACATACGGCAAGACGTCGCTCTGCAGAGGAAAAATGGCTCGTCAAGCGACACCTGAGGTCGGGGGGCCAAGGGTCGGTGGATTTACAGACCAGAGTTGTTGAAGAATTCGGGGAGCCCTCAATACGGGCAGTGAAGAGAATCGAAATCCCTGATTTACACAAGGCTGCAAGATCCAAGATGTATCAAAGGGAGCTCGAGACCATTGCTAAGTTCTCCCAGGCCAAGGTTTGTGTCGCTATTGTCGCTACGTAGAATTAAGCTCACAACTATCGATCCTCAACGCAGTTCTCAAAGTTGTTCGTCACATCATACGGATGGTATCTCAGCCCTGGATACATCAATATTGCGATGGAATATTGCGAACTTGGCGATTTGAACAAGTACCTACGAAACAGCTTGCTGTGTCCTGAGAACCGCTTACCTGAACTGGACACTCGCGAGATTGTATATCAAGTATTAGAGGCGCTTTCGACCATGCACGAGGAAAACTTCTGTCATAGAGACTTGAAGCTGGCGGTACGACAATTTCCAATCATTACTAACACGAATACTAATATTTTATTCTCTGCAGAATATTTTGATCAAAAGAACGGGCCCGAGGTGGTGGGTGAAGGTGGCTGACTTTGGACTGAGTAAAAGAGGCGGCAACGATAGCACCACGAACTTCAGCGCGGGCTCCCGAGGCTACATGTCACCCGAAATCAGTGGATTCAAGGATCTCGACAGCAAGGTTGACCCATACGCCGTGGACATGTGGGGTTTAGGACAAGTTGTGAGCAGACTCTTGACAGGCCAGGTTCTGTTCCCTACCCAGCTGGATCTGGGTCGGTACTACTTTGGGGACATCAAATTCCCGGAGAAGCTCTTGAGGGACGTCGGGGCGACTGATGATGTAACGGACTTTGTCAAGAGTCTTACGAGGATCGAGCCCGCGAAACGTTTAACGGCCTTGGGTGCCTTGGACCATCCGTGGATGGATATGTCACTGAATCCCGGCGCCGAGAGTCGAAGCGAGAATCTAACAGAAGGATCCGAAACAATGGTAGACACTGAAGATCCTTCGAATGTTTGGCCTGATGGTTTTGGAGCGCAGCCTAAACGCGAGCAAACCCCAAAGAAAACGCAACCCCATTCCAATACTCGACCTGATGAACCATCAGCAAATCTGGGCAACGATCAGACTGCATCAGGAAAGGCTGCAGAGGCTCATAAAGACTCTGGCAATCAATTCTTCAAAGAGGAGAAATACGACTTGGCCATCGAGCAGTACACAAAAGGTACGTTTTTACAGTATCCCAGTTGACTCCGTTCATGGTTCTGATCATCGAATTGTCTACAGCCATTGAAATTATTCCATCATCTACTGTTTACCTGGGCAATCGGGCCGCTGCCTACATGGCTCACTTTCGCTGGGAAGAGGCTCTTGCAGACTGCGTGAGAGCTATGGATCTCGAGATACCAACTCCAAAACTCCGTTTGAGATTGGGTCGGATATATACGCGTCTCGGAAAGCCTAAAGAGGCTTTGGCCCAATATGAGAAAATCCCGGATCATGTCAGAGAAAAGGACGTGAACCGGGCCAACCACATGGCGCACTCCATCAAATCGGCGCGTGAGGCCCTGGAAGTCCACAAGGACTACTCTTCAGTGCTTTCATTTATCGACAATGCCAAGGTTGAACTTGGCACCCTCGCCCCTACTCCAAGAGAATGGAAGTTGTTGCGAGCAGAAGCCAGTATTTACCTTTGGCAGCGCGATGGCGACTTGGCATGTCTTCTTGAGGCCGAGGAGATTTTGCGTGACCTTTTGGGGAAAGACTACAATGATTCCGAGGCACACCATTTAGACGCTCGCATTAGAGTCACTAAAGCGATGAAACCTACCGACGCCAATGGAAGCTCAACTCAGCCAACGACTACCAATGAAGGCCCCGATCAAACTATGAATACCGAGGCCGAAGATACCAGAGAGTCTGTTCCGGGCGATGCCACGCAACCCACTTCCGATGTCAATAGTGATTCCCACTCTGTAAGTTCGATATCAGAGTACTACGCCAAGGAGATTGTCCGCGTTAAAACAATCGGTAATGAGGCATACAAAAAAGGCCAGTTCGCCAAGGCGTTGGAGGTCTACTCGGATGCATTGGTTATATGGCCGCGCGACAAAACCAACAACGCACGAGTTGCTCTAAACCGGGCACAAGCCTACATCAAGCTTGGCGAAGTTGAGCTTGCCATCAAAGATTGCGAGCGCGCACTCCGTCTTGATCCTTCCTATGAAAAGCCCCATATCATAAAGGAGCTTGCGGAGAAGTTGCTTGGTGAGACGACGAAGCAAGGGGCGGATGAGGGAAAAGCAGACCAAGAGAAGGCTCCCCGTGACAGCCCTGGGGCAAAGAAGAAGGAAGCCTCCCAGGCACAAGATGATGCTGCCCCTATTATATGTCCTAAGTGTGGAGAATCATTCGAGAAGCGATGGAAGTACATCAATCACGCAAGGCAGTTGGACCATTTCATCGATTCCGATTCTTGAAGTCTCTTCTCGGAAACCAGTTTGGAAGATCATAGAGCCAAGGAAAAAGGGAATAACGTAGTTCTCCCGTCGGGCACTATATACTAAGTCCATATATCCACACAAACCAAAGCTTGTAATCACACGTATTTCAGTTAATCGGGCAGGTCTTGGAGCTACAAAGTAATTTCTTTTGATTGCTAGCGATACCATTCTAATAAATTCGTTGTTAATCACAGAAATGATTTCCTCTCTTTAAGAGTTAAAGCTTGCAGACATGTTTAGGCAAGGGTAGCGCAAAGGATCAACAATGATATAATTGTTTATCAATGCAAAACCCAAATGCCGTTAATTCCGACGTTACTCTACCAACGGAATGAGCGGCCGGGAATGAAACAGCGATCCTAGCAAGCGCTGACAGGTTCATCACATTGCTCCGTTCTACCGAGCGTCTTCATCTGTTGCGAAACCGATGTTGATAGTATCTCAGTGTATACTAACCCCAACAACATACGACTAGTCACGGTACGAGTGGTATGACAGTCATCCGTTTACCAAATGCATATTACAGCCACAAACAGGAAGCCACGGCCATGAATTCTGATGGTTGTCTCATGCGACCGGGATTGTGGTGGTCAGATAACGGCCTAGTTTGGTAAGAGGATCGTAGCATCAAATCCAATATCACAGGGATATGTCTGCGGGGTAAATGAAGATTGGGAAGTTGTCCTAGCGATAGAACACCTACATAAGCAGGGCAGAGCTGCCAATTCAGGTCGGGTCGCGCTGTTCCGAGTCATCACAACTTAAAACTTTAGAGAGATCGCCCTTCCCACACACACCATGATTTACGAAGGGCCGAACCTAGACGTTCCAACTGTTGACATTCTGACGTTTTTATTCGGTAATGACAGTGGATGAAAACGGCTTAAAGAAGCATACGCCAACTAACAGAGCACAGACGATCCAAACGGACGCGCGTCAGATGATACGCCACTTCACGCTGAAGCAAGAGATCCGCAGAAATATATCACGAAGGCTCAGCTGCGAAATTTGACTGGCTGCTTTGCGCATTTTCTCAGGACAGAGTACGCGATCGGTGCAGCCGGACCAAGCAAAGATGTTGTCGTTCCCATGTCAACGGGACAGTCTGCGCTTGCCGCTCTTCTCTATGGTGTGATCGCAGCCGAAGGAGTCTACGCTCCCGTTTCTCACTCAAGCACGGTCGACGATGCTGTGCGGCAGATCAAAGATGGTCCGGGCAAGGTTATTGTCTGTAGCAGCGACGCCAAGGATCTAGCAATCGCGGCAGCAGCCCGCGTAGGACTCCCGCAGAGGAATGTGCTCGTGCTGACGAGTTATCCTGACATTACCCTCGAAAGCGTCAATGGGGAAGTGGCCTGCGATTTCAAGAAACAGCTCCAGTGGAGGAAGATTACAGATCCCAAAGAACTTGAGCAGAGCAAGATCTGTATTTATTACTCGTCCGGCACTACGGGATTGCCCAAAGGTAAGCAGGCTCCCTTCTGTGAAGCAGGTTTGATGAGCTGACTATGAAACACAGGCGTGGTCTTATCTCACACAAACCTGGTTGCCGAAGGTGCCATGCTCTCTTCCGCTGGGAGAGTACTTCTAGAGAAAGCCAAGGTCCAATTTCGAACACTGGCCCATTTACCTACAGCGCATGCTGCCGCACTGGTTTGTTATTTCGTCAATCCTATTTACGAAGGGGGAGTGACTTATTGGATGCCCACGTTCAACTTTGAGGACTTCCTTCGATATTTTGGGGAGCTCAACATCACCAGCATCTTCTCTGTGCCGCCCGTCTTCCTGGGGATAGCCAAACACCCTGCCGTCAAAGATCAATTTTCCAAGCTAGTCATTGTGTGCAGCGGAGCAGCTCCGATGTCCAAGGAACTCCAGGACGCCGCCAAGAGCCGAATGAAGTTGGAGGGCCTATTTGCGCAAACCTGGGGCATGACAGAGACAAGTGCCAGTGTAACTTGGAGCACCCCGGGGAAAACAAATACAGCCGGAAGCGTCGGTCGTTTGCTGCCAAACACCAAATTGAGGTTAGAAACGGTCTTTCTTTTCAGCTAGATGTGGTGCTAACAAAATTTCAGGCTCGTTGATGAGGAAGAAAAGGACGTCCCAGAGGGACAACCAGGCGAAGCACTTGTCAAAGCACCAACCGTTGTGCAAGGATATCACCGCAACCCAGAAGCCAACAAGGCGACTTTTACCGCCGACGGCTGGCTGCGTACTGGAGATATCCTTTGCATGAGAGGTGATGAGCTTTTTGTCGTTGACAGGAAGAAGGTATGCTTGAATCATTGACAAAGGGCAGATCGATAAACTGACCAGATCAGGAAATGATCAAGTATAAGGCATTCCAAGTAGCACCCGCCGAGCTTGAGGGAATAATTGCTTCACATCCAGCTGTTTTGGATGCTGCGGTTATTGGTGTGCCGCAAAACTACACGGAGGTTCCCCGAGCTTACGTCGTACTGGCCCCGCCCGCCAAGGGCAAGATCAGTGAAGAAGATATCATGGACTTTGTTAAGAGCAAAGTTATGGACTACAAGCGCCTTAGAGGTGGCGTGCGCTTTGTGGACGCGGTTCCTCGCAGTGCTTCCGGAAAGATCTTAAGAAAGGAGCTAAGAGAGAGGAGGAAGCTTGAAGATCAACAGTCCAAACTCTAGATGGATACAAGACTAGAAGATCTAACATGGCCTCAGATCCCCATCAAGAGGATGTTTCAAATCACTAAGAAGGTATCTATCAGTTGTCCAGTCGTATAAACCATATATCTCGCTGATGGGGTCCAATATCTACCAGCGTTACGTCTGATATGTTGGGGTGAAATCTTGCAAATATATATATACTTGTCTCTCAAAATCATCTCTACGGTCCTCCCTTCAACATTACTTGGCTCTTTTTTGCTTGGACTTATAAATGCTCAGACCAAGGCTTGGGTGGCTCGGATTAGAGCTAGGCGCTTACTAATTCACAATCTCTTGTCCTTGATATCTCCGGAGTTGCGAAAACTTACTCCTCGATCAATCATCAACAACCACTATCGTATGAGCTCTAGACGGCTAAATATGGACAGTGACTCAAATCAGCGGCGAACCCAGTTCTCGAGTTGCGACGCATGTCGCACGGCTCGAGTTGGCTGCAATGCTTCGCAGAGGGGTTATCAGCCAGGAGACAGACGTTGGGAAGGCTCCTGTTCCCGATGCTCATCGAGAAACCAAGCATGCACATTTGAGGTTTGGCGACTCATTTCCCTTCCTTCTCACAGCTTTCTGACTCGATAGACTCAAGTGGCTAAAGAAAACGAGCACCAAACCTCAACGGTCTCGTCGGAACCCCAAGGCGCCTGCCCCCATGATCACGGCAGACTCTTTCGTTACCTGGGAACAACCCGTGGAATCTTTGCATTCTCAATCCATGAGGCCATCTGTATCTAGCCGCGAATGCCAAATGGGAAACTGTCAGTCATCGCCTAACATGATGACGGACGTGGACATTGATCACTGGTGTGAACAATTTTTCCGTCAAGGGTTTGGCACTGTTTTCGAGCGGTTAGTAGGAAATTATGGGTGTCCGCTGGTGTAAGTTTTGCGCTGCCTATATCATGAGATCTCGCCCTATTGGTGGTTGCTTATATATCATACGTTTAGTAACAATCTATTCGATAATGGGGATAATACGACCACCATTTTCTACGATCTTGACTCTCTTCTAGAAGAGCAATTCAGCAACGAAAACTCAGGTTTAAGCAATCAGGGTGTACCCAGTCATAGAAAGCTGCAGAAAGAAGAGGCATCTGAGTCTCTACAGTTGTCTATGCGGTCATTTGCTATCTGTTGGCTTCCTACTATACTTCAAGGCAGCTCTAAGACGGGTGATGGTGAGCAGTGGGCAGAAATATTTCGAGTCCACTGGCGAGCTACAAGACGACATATGCTCAAAGCAATCAACCAGATATCGTACCAGTCCATCTTTGCGCTGTACTTGTTCGGCCAGACCCCGATTCCCATCGGAATATCTGAAGACGAACGGCTCCACGGTCTAAGCGGGATGATGTGCATCCACGCAGCGCTCAAAAATATCCAGCAACTCCGGTCAAGGTTACGAAGCCGTGCATTCGACAGCTCAGCAGAGCGCTTTGTCACTGGGCCACAGCCCGACACCCGCCACCTCACACTTACATCCACGTATATCGAGTTGGAAAATCGGGTGTTCTGGGCAGCAGTGGCCTGGGACACGGAACATTCCCTCATCTGCAATGTGCGGTCGAGTTTGAGTACGGGGATACGAGGAGCATGCCGCGAACCCGCGTGGATTCTGGCGCGAGGCTTCCTTCGCGACTCATTCCACCCCGACTCGGAGAAATGGAGAAGGGAAGACTTTGAAATTACCGAGGAAATCGCTAAGCGGATTGTGTCTGCCACCGGTGTCTGTCGTCTATATGTTTGGCGAACGATTGCATCTTTGAAAGAAGCACTCATCGAAGGCGTGGACGAGGACAGCGTACAGCATGGGTCCGACGCGGTGCTTGATGGGTTAAAGACTTTCAAACATACCATTCAGCCTGCCCTAAACAATTGCGAGAAATGGCTTCAATATCTGAGTCAAGAAACTAGGCTGACCTGGTTTGGGGCTGTTCTGCATTACTACTTAGGCATCTTGATCATAGTCGATGCATTGGAGACTGCAGCTCGCGGGGACTTGTTGGAGCAGTACTCTGATTATGGAATGAACGCAGAGAGAGAGTTGTTTAATACTCTCAAATTTGGTCTGGAGAACCGGTATTGCATATCTCGTCCGGAGAAAAAAGTTAATCCCTTTCAAGGTTCATCCAAGCAAACCAGTACCGGAATCCAAGCATCACTTATCGCTATCGATCCCTATCCACACTACATCCTTGCGTCTGTGCGATTACTGGATATAGCCATCGGCCGCAAGCGTCTTCGAGTTGACCTCGGCGAGTCAGCATATGTGAATCTACGGGCTACGTTGAACAGCACACTTCAACAGCTGCCACAAGGTTCCATGGAGGTTGCTCTTGCCAAGAAGAAATTTCAACAATCAACTCTAGATCGTGGGTTGAACGGAGTTGACAGTTGACAAAAGTCAATAGTAACCCATCACCTTTATATCTACGGATAACTAGCTCCTTACTCCACCACAAAGCTCTGAACCAGCTTCTTCAGGTCAGGCTCGCCAAGCTCTCGGATTCCCAGAACCTCATTATCAAGACGATCAGAAAAGTCGCAGCCGTACTCGGGATCCCACATCCCACAAGCAGAAAACCCGACCATGGCAGCAGCAAGATCCCCATTTCCCTGCGCAGCCCTGTCCATCTCAGCCAAACTCTCCTCTAGGACCTGAGTAGTAGACTTGGCAGCGGTAGTCCACTCTCTACCGTCTTTTTCTTTTGCATACTGGATCAGCTTGTTCTGGGTCGTGACCGTGGAATGGATATAAACAACCCGATTGATCGTCTTTGCTTGGTTATTGATGATACCAAGAACCGCCTTGGCTATGTCCGCAAGGAGTGTCACGCTGAACGGCACGTTGCCGCCGTTGTAGAGCGTCGCGGTGCGGCTGCGCGGGTCAATGATAAACCCAACCTCCATACCCCAGTCAAGGAAGAGGCCGTTGGCGACACTAGTCCAGGTAAAATTGGGGTTCGACTTATGCTTCTCAAGAAGATACGCCTGTGTTCTGACTTTTGGTTTGCAAACCGGTAGTTCGGCACATAGCGGATTGAGAGAGTCCATCCCAAACTCGGCAGGGATGAAGCGCTTCACGCCCGCGGCCTCGGCAGCGTCTATGAGAGGGTTCTGGCTTCCGATGGCAACCGTAGCAAGGCAGGAAACGACAACCTCGACACCTTCAAGAGCTTGCTTCAGGTCTGGAACCGAGTCAAAGTCGACCTTCTTGACGACAAGATTGGGGTGGGGAGTTGGCGAAGGTGACTTTCCGGTGGTTCGAGATAGGACCGTCACAAGGAGGTCAGCATCGAGGAGAGCTTTGAGAATTGGGAGGCCAAGATTGCCTGTGGCACCTGCAAGAGCAACCTTCATTGTAAAATGTATACGGGTGTTGAGATATTCTTGATATAGTAACGAAGAAGTTCTTAGAAGGCTTGGAGGCATGGATATGAAGCATGAGATAGAAAATTCAACTGAAGGAAATCGTGGCCATTTTATACTAGAGGGACAATATGCTTTCTGATTAATAAAATCCGTGAATATCAGACTACACTTAGATGCGTGATGTGAGGCGAGGTTCTCATGGGCTCGAGCAACCAAAAAGGTGGACTGCAGCTAGACTGCTTCTGGCCTCGGATCCGGATTCTTCTCTTTCTGGCCAAGCGGAGCCGTACAGATACTAACCAGCGGTAGACAGCTGCATTCATATGTTGTTTGTCTGTTGCCACAACGGAGAAAGCCATTGATCATGGCGTGACTAACTAATATGGGGATCTGAAGTCATCGAATTCCAGGAGATTCTTACGATCGTAGGACCATTTCCCTGATTCTACATGTACGGGATCGGACTAGTGTCTGCGGCTAACATTGCCTCATGCTTTGTCACTCAAAAGTCGACACACAGTTGGCCGTCAGGGATCAGCTGCCGGGTACCTTTCGCGGGCTATTCCATGAGATAGATCACATGCAAAGGGGCTTTAAAAATTGGCTAGAGTCCTTGATTTACGGCGCCCAGAGCGTTCCTATGCTTATTGCTATGGACGTGCTTATCTTATTATACCGGGCTTCCGGTAATACCAGACCGGTGACATAATTCCCAATCCAGTTAATCCAAATGGAAGCTCCACCTCAAACTGTGCCAAAAGGGGCGTCTCACGGTTTCATGGTTCGCTTCGCCGGCATTGCTGGAACGTCCTTTTTTATACGCCGTACATATATAACCCAGGCTCAATCTCTATTTTCTCCAAGAAAGGATACAACAACTTAGATTCCTTCGTTCAGATTTGAAGTTACATTCTATCGCAAGTCCACAAAAGCGCTAAACTTCGTCGCAATGACGGCCGCCAAGAACATTCATCAACGCCGGGCCAGTAAGCAGCACTTTTGTGGGCAACTAGCAGCATTTGTTCTTGTAGCTAACTCGATTCACTCTTGCAGGCCCCAATGAACAGCGAACCATCAGCCGCGAGGATCTGGGCCACTATTACGCCGTCATCGTTGGAGCAGTGTACGAATTGAAAGGAGAGCTCAACATCAGAGCTCCCGAGACGTTTTACCCAGCCCTCTCACAGTGCGTACAGCAGGAGCCTTGGCTGTGCGTTGTCGTTGGCGACGAGCATACAGAGAAGGCATTCTTCGAGCGGGTTCCGACATTGAACTTCAAGAATCATATCACCGTTCTCGGTCCCTCCGAAAAGGACAGGGATGATCTGACTCTCATACAAGAGACACTCGAGGCCGATGTTGACCGTCCCTTTACCAAAGGATGCCCACCCTGGAGAGTTATAATCCAACCCCTAGAGGCCCAAAATCAATTTTTTGCCGTCTTTTCCTTCTCTCATACCATTGGCGATGGCATGACTGGGCCCATCTTTCATCGGACGTTTGGACGCGGCCTGAATGAAACGACGGCTAGAACCAAGCTGGTAGAATACCAGATTGCAAAGAGCTGCACGAAACCTCTCCCCGGCCCATTCGATACCCCCGAGAGACTCCCTGTGTCTTGGTCCTTCCTTCTTGGCCCGATGTTCAACGAGATCTTCCCGAAATTCATCCTTGACCTCTTGGGATTGAAGGCAAGCATCACTCGCAACGATGAGGGGACATGGACAGCCACTCCTATATTCTTCGACGCCAAAACATACAAGTCTCAAGTAAGGGTCGTGGAGATTGAACGTGAAGTTGTCGAGAGAGCTGTCCGCGCCACCAGGGAACACGACGCCAAACTGACCGGTGTGATTAATCCCCTGGTAGCCCGAGCACTCAGCAAATTGCTGCCAGACAAGCACATCACCAACTTCGTCTGCCAGACAGCGATAAACATGCGCAGATCCGTTGGGGTCCCTGCCGATGAGATGGGCGAGTTCGCCTCAGGATGCTACTCTAAGACGGCGCGCTCCGAGGCCGAGGGCCCGTTGACCCCAGCAGAGTGGGCAAACGCAAAGGAGATCACTGAACAGTTCGCTCTTAACGCGTCGGAGCTAAAGGATCACGCAATTGCCCTGCTTCGCTATGCCCCAAACATTCGGCAGTGGATGGCGAGCAAGGTTGGCAAGCCGAGGGACTGTTCCATTGAGCTGAGCAATCTGGGGTTGATTGATGCCGATGCGGCGGCAGGCTCAAACGTGGTCATCAAGAAGATGGTCTTCACTCAGCCTGGGCATGTCGCCGGACCGCCTTTTACGGTAAACACTGTGACACTGAAGGGTGGGAGTTTGATGGTTACTATGACCTGGCAAACGGGGGCTTTGGGGATTGAAGGCGATGAAGGGGCATTCATGGATGAAGTGTGCGCTACCCTGAAATCAGGGTTCGAGTTATTGTAATTGATGAGCGTTCATTTACTTAGTTTATTTTATGTTATGGATGAGAGAGTTTGAGTGGCTTAACTCACACAATTGAAAACGGCAATAGATTCCTCTAATGTTACATTCTCCGGTTTCTTCTTTTTACCCTCCATAAGATATGAAGGCCCAAGGCAAGCATACAATACTGTACACGTGGTCCGATGGAAACCGAACATATTTATAAGTGCTTGTTCTCGAAATCCGCCTAGTCAAATCAGTCTTACGGCTAATGGACCAACAGGCGATCAAGGATACAGATCACAAGGCTTATTTTCCCTTATTCGCAAGAGCAAAGTAACTTTCTATTCATATGATACTTTGTTGTTTGCCAAGAAATATCTTGCATCAACCCATCATATCACACAGTAAATCCAGAGTCAACAACGAGATTCTGGCCAGTGATGGACATGTTCGTCGCCAGGCTTCTCACAGCTGCTGCAACATCCTGATACCAGACAGTCAGCATCTTGAATTCCCCATAAACAAACCAAATCGGTTCTATTCGGGCAAAGACTCACATCTACTTCGGCCAGTTCTTTTAAAGGGGTTAATTCTTTGGTACGATTGATCTTGTCTTCCGAGAACCGACGGCCCCATTCCTGCAAATTGGTGAGATGTTAGAAAACGCAGTCTTTTCTTGGTTCTCGGTGTCTTCCAAGATACCTACCGTCAACATGAGACCAGGAGATACGGAGTTCACCCTGATGTTGGGGCCCACGCAGCGTGTCAGGCATTGGATGAGATGTATCTGGGCCGCTTTGCTGACGGCATAAGGCTAATCAAGCGAGGGCAAGTCAGCAGTGAGAAGGATGCATTGAGACGAGAATAAAACGTACAATAGAGCTTCCACTGGGTTTAATCCCAGAAGTGCTGGCAACAGACACATAGGAGCCCTTGGCCTCTTCCAGGTGCTTCCGGGCTGCATAGAGAAGGAAGAGATGGCTCTTCACATTGACGTTGAAACATCTATCCCAGTCATCCTCATTCACGTTATCGTCAAAGTTGGAGAAGTCTCGGAGCTGCGTCCATCCACCGTTCGATACGAGAACATCCAGACGACCCATTTTCTCCACCGTTTCGGACACCAGGCGCTCAATGTCGGCTCGCTTCGCCAAATCGGCCTGGATCGAGAGGAATCTGGGGCCATTGCCATCCTGCTGGGGAGTGGTTTTACTAGCGATCTCCTCCAACTCGGCTATCACCTTGGCGGCGCGATCAGGGCTGCTATGGTAGTTGATGACAACACGGAAATCTGGCGCCAGGACCTTGGCGATGGCGGCACCCAGGCCAGCAGAGGACGCGGTGACAAGAGCAACTTTCATCGTGAAGTGATTAGGATTGATGATTTATCTATGTCAGGGATGAATGAGAGCCAGAAAGTAGCTCAGCAATTCAATACAAATACTGGAGATGTCCTGCTTAAGGAGATAAGCCATCTCTCCCCTCCGCGCCCCGCCAAAGCATCTCCTTGGGTGCGGGGTAGATCCGATCCCGGGCTTAACACACCATCCAGGCAGAGACGACCGGTTTCACTTGAACGTCAGGTCCTTGTTCTTGATCGGGATGAGCGCTAGAATGACGGCCTGGGTGTAGAAGCCCGCGCGGTCCACGACATCGCCAGTCA
This sequence comes from Clonostachys rosea, assembly GCA_026958235.1. Taxonomy (NCBI): domain Eukaryota; kingdom Fungi; phylum Ascomycota; class Sordariomycetes; order Hypocreales; family Bionectriaceae; genus Clonostachys; species Clonostachys rosea. Next base: position 1,186,824 of record CP110206.1, read on the forward strand.
GAAGCCCAACCGAGCCACTCCCGCTCCTCGAATCGGACGTGCCGAACACCTGGTCGTCCGCCTGGCCCAGCTCCAGCCCCTCCCGCACGAGCCTCGCCGACTCCTCCGGCAGGTAGTACGCAGGAGTTCGGGCTTTCCCCGTGCGGCCCTCCTTGCTCGCCACCACGACCCAGGCGAAGTTGAGCAGGTTCCCGTCGTGCTCGTCGACGCCGCCCTCGATGCCGATCCAGAAGTCGGCGTCGGGCTTGGCGATCCGAGCATTCTTGACACGGTTGGACGCGCCGAGCAGCGTTTCTGCGTCTGAGAAGGGCTGGGCGGCCACCTCCGTTTCGACTTTTACTTCGAGGAATTCGTAGGCTCCTGGCAGGAGGGCTTGGAAACCTTCTTTGGCCGCCTTTGTTTTGACCCGATTTGTGGAGGAAACGACGACTACTTTGGGAGCAGCACTCATGTTGGGCACGGCTGTGGATATTGATGTTAGGATCGGTGAGTTTGAGATAAAGTCCAGGTGATTGTGTTGTGCGTTATTGCAAATTTCAAGATTGCGTATTAGCCGTATTGTAGCAGCAAATCACTCAACAGCTGTGCTTGGTACAGGGTAGGCTAGAATAGACGCTCGGTACGCATTTTGTAACGCTATAGAAGGCGGGTGCAAGCACAAGAATACAGTAGGAGTACACCTGCCCATTCGTAGGATCAGATCATTTAGATTCTATTGATTGATTGATTGAATCCGAGTAAAAGGACACCCCTGTATATCACAGACGAGGAAAGGATTCGGCCCACAAACAGAGCCACCGCGTATGTTGACAAATCAAGCTTTCAGAGCTTCCATCACAGCCACACAACCATATCATAGATCATTTATCAGAATTTCAGGGGCTTGGAGGGAAATTAAGGGATCCGCTGCGTTGGGTGTCATCCTACCCTATGCCCATCAAGGTGGTTGTGACTGGTGTAACAAGCCTTGATATCCCGATGAAATACATGTTAATTAAAAGAACTTGTATTAGTTTCCCGGCAAGAAGTTCATTGACCTTTTAAGGAATAGACTCGGGAGTGTGTGTTATGTTGGCAACGTTGTAAGAAAGGTTCTACCAGTGCTACGTCAAACGGATCACCCATCTCTACACATCATCTAAGCACACAAGCAATAATTATTTTTGGAATAGTTTACGATCTCTTAGAAACGAAGATTGCATATACTCGACAAGAAAGGATATTTTGTTCTGAGGGCTTTGCAATAAACTCAACACTGCTTTTTGGCCGTGAGTGAGAATGAGATTCATCAATAGGTCTGGATAACAACATGAACGTATGGCGTCGGCAGCAAACAGCTTCCATGTCAGGCTAAAGGGTATTGAAACTGGTGAATAATTATCAGCTTACCAGCTAGGCTACTCAACTAAGCTCTAATCCTGAAATTTGGGTTAATTTCATTGGAATCTTTTAATAGATCAACTTTTTCATGGAGCCTATTATCACCACAATCTACAACCATTCACCATCATCATTGGCTCAACTGTTGCTTATGGGAAACTATTCCTGACCGCCGATGGCCTGACCGTACAATCTTGTCCGTAGGCGCGTCAGAACCAATCACATTCCCTAATGCCATTATGATAAGGATCCTGTTGATTCCGAGATGCTATCGCAGCGGTCTGTCACAAACCCAAGCGACAATCCTTTTAAGGAAGGCGTTTGGTACAATTAGGGGCGCTTGTGGGCAACAGCCACATAAACTGCCTTCGCAATTGTCTAGGATACGCAATGTAACACTGATTATGTCTGTCAAAGTATGTTAGATGTACCACATACACACAAATCCTGAGCTGATATTAAACGATGATTCTTGATTAAGATGTTTAGGCACAATTTAGAGAAGAGATTGATAAAATCGTAGGCAATCCAAGGTTGCAAAGAATGCACGAATCCAAATAATATGATCTACACGTGCAGAGTGCAAGAAACACTGGGGGAGTACGCGTCTTTCTCCTTACACGTGCTTCAAATCGGCTGACCTTGTAGGTCAGGATCTTCCCCATGCTCTAAGCAATAATGACTCCTACAACCGATTCAAAATCTCAGCCGGAGCTGGAAGCCTGAATTGCGTTAGTGTCACTGATCACCTCATTCTAATCCATGATGGCTACCTTGCGGGCAGGCCAATCAATATCAATCTAGATATATCTAGGCTCCTTTGGGGTTTTGAGCTCCTTCTGAGAAAGGACCAGGATGGAATCTTGATACTCATCGCGAGAGGTGAAATGACGCCAGCAGGATCGCCGGACTCGCACCATGCTAGTAAGGTTTGACCTCTTTCATAATCCCTACGCAGACACTTGCCCATCTGTGTCCCTGATTCGCCTCAATACACGACCTATGTTCAAATTCGGCCTCGATAAGGCATAGGTGGTAGATTACTCCAAAAATAAGAGACGGGTAGGAAGACATCCGCAAAATATATTGTAAATCTATCGACGGTCTTGATAAAACGTAATTTTTCAGAATATTCTTCTTGTTAGATGATTGGACACACCAAGAATGAGGGTACTCGCAATCCATTCTAATCGACCAGTCTCTGGATGTGTAGAATCCAGGTTGCATAATGTTGGATTCTATGGGTATGGATCGCATTAAATTTGTGAGTCTTCGAATCCAGGGCTCGCTTCAAGGCGGACGCGAACCATGCCCCTCAATCTGTCCTAGTTTAGGATTCTCGATATATTATCCTTGCACGTTAATACCCGGCAGAACGGAGCAAGATATTAATAACAACTACCGCCAAATGCTGAAGGACTAGTTGGTTTTCGTGGTCTGAGCATGGCTGAGTAGGTGGATACTGGGGAATGCTGGTTGGATAGAGTGCGAAAAATGCCCCCTTTTAGGATAGTGATTTGCTATTTCAGCACTATCGACCCAGAGGATTTGCATCCAAGCACGTAATTGAGCTATGGCTGGGTAGCTCTTCCATCCAAAGAAGGCGAATGGTTTTTGCTCAATGATGGCACGGGCTCTCGTTCCCGCGTCCACTCATTTACCGACTCGAGTGTTGCACCACTAGTAGGAGGATGTTAGGCTTGTACATGGCCAGGGAGTTCCCTGAGTCGCACAATTGCCTAATTTTAGAAGGTGTCGACAGCCGAGAGTTCCAATGCGATCGAAGTGAGTATTTAAGTGTTGAGTTCTGCGCCGTAGAATTGATAATTCCATTCATCAACAAACCCAACCAACAATACAACTGACACTAGAAGCAGGTCTTCAGACCTTTTCCTTGAGTTTCTTTTCCTATCAACTCTTTTTTTTCTTTCATCTTTTACAGCAACTTCAAGCCAAATATTCTTCATTACTCAATTTTTCTATCTATATCCAACCTTCACATTCAAAATGGTCGCTACCAAGAACCTCGGACTCGCCGGCCTCCTCTGGCTCGGCCTTGCCACCAAGGGACTCGCCCTTGAAGTCACCCAGAACGATGAGCTCTCCCTCGTAGAGCGATCCGAGCCTACCGAGGATCTTCTCGTCCGTGGCAACAGACCCGGCGATGATCGCAAGAGCTGGGGTAACCAGGGTGGTCGAGGCGGCCGCGGTAGGCGTGATGACGATGAGCTCGAAGAGCGTGACTCCGAAGAGCTCGAGGAGCGCGGCAACAGACCCGGCGATGACCGCAAAAGCTGGGGCAGCCAGGGCGGTCGGGGCGGCCGTGGTGGCCGCGGCAAGCGTGACTTTGAGGAACTTGACGAACGTGACTTCAAAGAGCTCGAGGAGCGTGGCAACAGACCCGGCGATGACCGCAAAAGCTGGGGCAGCCAGGGCGGTCGCGGCGGCCGCGGCGGTCGTGGTAAGCGTGATCTCGAAGAGCGTGGCAACAGACCCGGTGACGACCGCAAGAGCTGGGGCAACCAGGGCGGTCGAGGAGGCCGCGGTAGGCGTGATATCGAAGAGCGTGGCAACAGACCCGGTGATGACCGCAAGAGCTGGGGTAACCAGGGCGGTCGAGGAGGCCGCGGTAGGCGTGATCTTGAGGCGCGTGGTAACAGGCCCGGCGATGACCGCAAGAGCTGGGGTAACCAGGGCGGTCGAGGAGGCCGCGGTAGGCGTGATCTTGAGGCGCGTGGTAACAGGCCCGGCGATGACCGCAAGAGCTGGGGCAGCCAGGGCGGTCGCGGCGGCCGCGGCGGTCGTGGTAAGCGTGATATCGAAGAGCGTGGCAACAGACCTGGTGATGACCGTAAGAGCTGGGGCAACCAGGGCGGTCGAGGTGGTCGCGGCGGTCGCGGCAAGCGTGATGTCGATGAGCTCGAGGAGCGTGACTGGGAGGACCTCGAGTAAGGGTTGCCACAAACCTCATGGGATAGGATGTATTTGATTCGCAAGAATTTTGGGTTGGAGTTGTCTGTTGGTTACCGTTTGGAAGAGTTGCAAAACAGCTTCGTTTTCCCGATGGGCGGCCCCTCATCAAAACTCTTCAAATGTATAAATACTTTTTACAGAGCACCCGTGTGCAGCTATTTTTCAAATTCTAGTTGTCTAGTGTGTTGACATTTTCAAGATACTTGCGTATGTGATTGGTCTCATGGTTCTTTAAGATTTTTATACAAGATATCTCCTTGTGCTGATACGACAGAGATCGAAGTAGGTAGTCATGACATTCATTTCCAACTTGGCCTTCCCTACTGAAAGCCCATACAGCTATGCATTTCTCACGATCCCACAGTGACAAGATATTTTTTACTTAGAGACATGATACACTCCGTGCGAATGTATTTTGGGTTTCTCTATATGATGAATGACGATATAACCTAATAATAGGCCCAACACTTATTTTATATTATTTAAATCATTTACAGTAAGCCCAAGGGTGTCAACTAGAAAACATGAGGCATTGTGGAGCAACAGGGAGCGCTCTAATGGTCCCCAGAATTGGCTGAGGTTGCGATCCCTGCCTGTTGATTTATAAGGTACATGACGATTACGCATTTCAAACTCGGTTCCGTATCCTCTTCCGCTGCACTTGAGAGAGTTTACAAGTGAAATGATAGACTTAGGGTATCTGACGGATCTATCTATGCTGTCAAATGGCAGTACCGGGGTCTGACTGCTCACTGTGCTTTACCTCAGCTACGATTTGGGCATGGGACATGGTGATGCCGCTAGCAGAGAAGTCCGGAGAGTGCAAAGGCTTAGGTGAGTTGGTGGTATGCCTCACTCAAGATGCAGAGACTGAATATTATCGTGTGATGCGACTTTCTCGAGTCCGCCAATATATTTGTCTCCAGAACCAAGACAGTAACGCATAAAGAGTTTAGCAACGCCTAATCCTAAAGTTTGGGGTTAAATAGGCTCTGTTGAATTGAGGGTAGTTTCGAATGGAATCTAGTTAGTCGCACGGGTAGTGTTTGTTGAATGTTATAGAAACCTGGGTGAATATTGGCAAGGTAACATTTCTTGGGTCTTTGTGAAGCTGTGCTGGGGGTAAATAAGGCAGAATATATCGGCTTGAAATTATAGATTGATAGCATGTATCCAGCTTCATGTGAGCAGGGGATTCAAAGCAAATACTTCAAAAATGCATTTCTTCATTCCAACGTGTGTTCAGTCAATGTATCCTTCTTTGACTTCATCTCCACAGGCATCATCTCCATTCAGAACAAAGCCAGTCCAATTCCATATTCATATAAACAATGCCAATCACTATTCCGCATGGTCCCAACTCCAATTACTCATTCCTTCAAAGACGATTTTGTGCAATTGATTCAGAATATAAACGCATTTTCAATACAGTCTCTCATCTGCGTCGTAGACAGGCAAGCACGCCCCCGTTACGCAAAGTACGAATCGTCACTGCTGCGCCAACCGGCCACACTCCACACCAAGTAAAGGAACAAGGCGAGAATAATCAACGACTCGTACGAAAACGCCCGTAGATTGGGGAACGTGCCGGCGTTCCTGCGCGGCTGGTGGTCCGCAGGCGTCGCGTTCGCAGCGGGAGCGGCAGGGTGGCTCTTCCTCTGCGGCCACTCGCTGTACAGTTTCTGCTGCTGATGATTGGTCCCGGAGGAGGCAGCAGCAGGTTGGTCTGCCTCGTTCTGCCGCGCATCCGTCGCTCGGGGTTGAGATCGGCGGGTGTGATCTTCTTTCTTGTTGGCTGCACGAGGTACCGTTGCGCGGTATCCGATGCCGAGTCGGCTGTCCGGTTCACGGCAGACATGGTCAAATTGTTTGGTACTGAGATGAACAGCTATTAATTGGGGCGGCGGGAGCGAAATGCGCCAAATGCTGGGAATTGAAGGCCTGAGAGCGAGAGAATTGGGCGAGGTGGACTTCGGTCGAGTTTAATAAAGGAGAAGAAAAAAAAGGAGGCAAGAGTCGCGATGGCGACACGCCTTGTGGTCAGACAATTAAGGGCTTTTGCTCGGCCGATACTGCAAGTATACTCAGATAATGAAAAAATACCTGTAAATAAGCTGCCATTGGGGAGGATTTCGCATCAGCAGGATGTACTCTGCGCACGAGCAAGAGGATCTATATTTAACATCCATGTAAGCACACTTAAGTCCCAGGCATCAGCCAACACCCAGTCTCAGCCTTATGAGATCTATTCCTTCCGTGCTGTGCATGCAAGCTGGAACATTCACCCTGGCTGTAGCCTAATGGAACATATCGAGTTGCCTAGGAGTGTACTAATCACCCAGCCCAGCTTGAATTCAATGCTTGCCAAGTTCATTCACTTTTAAAATTAGCTGAGCTTGTACCCTGTCAGCTCTCCACCACTCCATCGCGAAATTCCTCCCTACTCGCGTTACCCTCATTGGCTTCGCCGCCGCCACACAGCCAAGCAACAGGGCATCTGGCAGCGCAGAGGACGACAAGCCAGGCACTCACTGGAGTATTGTCTACTTCGGTCCACGCCTGTCGAATCCAGCCGCGTACCGCCCCTTTCCATGTCCAAGACAGATGTATATTTTAGCGGGTAGCTGGTGGTAGCTCATGTAGAGCCGCCGTCGTCGACAATGCATTTTCCCATAGGCACGGTAAGGCTGCAATTGAGAAAGACGTGGGTGGCATTTGGGTAGTATGCTGCAATGGCCTCTGAAGCTATCCAGGCTTCGGATATCTGATCCAAAACACGCTCATTAACCTAATGTCGATACAATAGCCAAGATAAACAAGTGTTCATTTTTTTGACAGCATCCAAAATCCCGGATGGGTCTACTCAACATATTGATGGTAGATTCCCCGGTCAATTGGTGGTAAGATGTAGACGCAGACCTGCTGTGTGGCGTAGGAGCATTCCTTGGGGTGGCGCGTCAGCTCACTCGGTTGGTATATCTTTCAGCATTCGCCCGCAAATTGATTTCATACAAGCAAATGCACGGAGCAGACACTGCTGGCAGGTCAATAGTGCTTTGGCAGCTTTAGTGATTCGAACTTCTCGCGTAGAAATGTCATCACCTCGGCATTGCACTCCACTTTGAGTAACAGGGCATTGGCATCGCCATCGATTCGGAGACCCTCTAGATTGGTTGCCCGAGAGAGGGCCACATACACCTGACCGTCTTCAAAAGCCCTCGACACATCGACAATGACACGGTTCAAGGTCATGCCCTGACTCTTGTGCACGGTCATGGCCCATCCGGCGACGAGAGGGATCTGAGTCCTGTGAAGGACAGAGAAGTCTTCAGGGGCTTTTCCTTCGCCCATCGTGGTGACAAAGCACGAGGGATAGATAGTCCTTCTTAGGCCATTGTGGAAAATCACTTTCGGCCACTGTTTGACGTGCGTCTGCTGTGAAAACTTTCTGATTTGTTCCTCCTTTAGATCTGCGTAGTCTCCAGTAATGGCTATTGGTCCCAACTCATTTGAACCTTGCCGGTAGGCATATGGGAGATTCTTTGGGTCCACGTCCTCCCAGCCACAGATCAAGCCTTGGCTGCCATTACAGAGCCCGTCGGAGAGGTTAAGGTTGACTTGCAGCACGACGACCATTCCCACGCGGAGATCAACCCATGGATCGATTCGGTGCTCACGAAGAGCTGTTCGTGTGCCATCCTTATTAGCCAATTTCTCAAGGTATGGGTGCCTGTCGTGTCTCCACCTAAAGCCGTCCACGGCCGTGAATTGGTGCACCTCCGTCTTTAGCTTTTCAAACTCGGCCCTGTTGAATCCATTCACCTCCTCCCTGGTGCAGAGGATGCGTGTGGCATTGGCAACTTTGCACTCGTGATCCACGAGGCGCTTCACCTCTTTTGAGTTGAAAGCCTCGCCGCGTCGGCATTTCTGTAGGATCTTGATGAACTCTTCGTCGTGTTGGCGATGAATCTCGTTCAGATGAACGTGTTCCAAGTTGGCATCCTTCCAGGCTTGACTTTGAAACGCCCATTTGTCCGTTTCCTTGAATGGACCATGCTTATTGGGACATTCATACTGCGTCTTCCAAGCGTTCAACGTGGTTTTTAAGCCGCAGAACATGCAATACTCGAAAGGCTTGACCGGGGGAAGCTGGCAGAAGTCGCCAGTCAAAATGACTTGCAACCCCCCAAAGGGGTGAGTTACCTTCTGTCCGTACTCCCTGGCTGCCCGCAGACAGACGTCCATGCGTTGCAAATGGTGATTCTCTACCATGCTGATCTCGTCGATGATGAGAACGTCGGTCCGGCGCAACCGTTTCCGCACGTGCTTCCGAAAAGTCCTTTGAATGAGCGTGTCCAGGTCCAGTTGGTGATCAGAGGGCGTCCATCCCATGTAGGACCATGTGGTCATCCCGTCTACCTGGAGTGCTGCTCTCCCCGTAGGTGCAAGAATACACACGTTCTTTCCCATCTTCCCCTCCGTTTCTTCTCGGAGCTTCTTGACGGCTGCTTTCAGGACGGTTGATTTGCCGCAGCCCGCAGATCCAGTGTAGAAGACATTGCGGCCGCTGAGGATCAGATCAACCACCTTCTGTTGCTCTGGACAGAGGGTAGGGTCTTCGCTCGGAGGCGTCTCAGCGTTTGGGTTTGGTTGCCCAGTTGCGGGAGTCTCTTCGTTTGTCTCGTCAATGGAATGAGAGATTGGGTTTGCGGTGGGTGGTTGTTCGCTTGGGCCGGCATCGTCACCGTCAGCCATGAACTCGCCAGACCGTTTCTGGAGCCAGTCTGGGTCGTTCTTCACCCGCTCCAGCTCATTGTAATCAATATAGATGGCTTCTTTGGGCCGCTTCGTCGGAGGCAGGCCCTCGTTACTCGAAGCAGATGAAACCACAACTACTTTCGAGGGCGAAATCGTCTGGGGGTGGGCCTCTCGTTTCCGCTTGTCTCGGGACGGGGTTTGCTTCAGGGACTGGCGTCGAGGACTAGTCTCGGGCGAACTAAGGAAGGGATCATCGTCGACATCTTCGATGGGTATTAGGGGTATTCGATCTCGGGAGACAGGTGGTGATAGTACGCCATGGGCTGCATGTGCATCTTTGCGGTCGGGCGTGGGGATGCCGGATGGCCATAAAGGCGACGATTGGACGTAGTAGCTGTAGCGAGGAGGTCGAGATTAGCATGGCGAACGAACACAATAGAAAGACCTATCGAGTGTAGAGCGGCAATCGTACTTCTCCATCATATCGGATGCTTGACCAAAGACACACAATCTGGTGCTGTGATGTGCTGAGGTCGGTCTTGGTTCACAAATTCGACGCGTCTGTCACGTCAGTCTTATCGCTCGTTATCGCCAATCCGAATCCACTAAGCTCCATGCTGGGGGAGGCCAATTACTGGGGAGATGGGTCGCTTAAGCTCTGGTAGCGTGCGCTGGGGCGGGCCGCTGTCCACCATTAAGTATTAAATTTAGCACGGTTACAGTTGACAGGTGCTAACGGACCTCCAAGACATCTACAACCGTTGTAGTCATTCCTGAAACACAATCGATTCCGTTTTTTATATTAGGTTAATTTGATCTAGCTCATTATATCAACAAAACGCTGCCAGTTCAAGACAGCTCAGTCACAGTCCAAGAACAGTGACAAGACCTAGGACTCCTGATGCCAGATGCGCGTGCGTCGGGCGTCAGCTCGGCGTTCCCTACGCACGAGACCCGGCTGGAACTCTCAGCTGCGCTTGGTCTCGATCACGCTGGATTGGGACTCGGCCATGGGTCCAGACAGGGGGACAGGGGCACAGCACAGCTGCAACAGGATCGTTGCAAGTCTAGACTGCTCTGATTTTCATCCAAGTCATAATGTCTATCATTGACCCCTCACCTCCTTGCCCACGGCACGGCACGTCACGTCGCGGCAGTAGTACCGTTTGTGACATCGAATGGGTACCCCATAGCAATAGTGCCATCTGCCCTAAAACTATTAGGTATCATGACCACTAAATCGTCGCCCTAACCCCAACAGCTTCAATAATTGCCCCCAACTCATGCCTATGTTACCAATAAGAGCCATGGAATCGCACTCGACGAAAATCACATGAACCAATAGTGGCAATGCATCAAGGCTGAATTGAAGCCCAGAACTGTCACTCAGGCTAGTCCGGAACTCATGCAGGATGCCAACAAGACAGACTCATCTTACAAACATTTGTATATATAGAATTGTTTTTTTTGAATTCTTTTATCAGACCCTCGTTATAGCTGTTCTTGTTGGCTTTAAACCTCCTCCATTCTTGACATAAATACATTCAGTTTCTCTACTTTCCAATATCCGCTTCAATCATGTCTTTTGTCCTAAATGGAGCTATTAAGGATATCGATGATCCACGGGATCACGATGTTGATATGGCGAAGATGAACATGGATATGGCCGACTTGACTGGTTCATTCGATGTTACTGTCAACCCCCCAACGGGTCTAGATAAGCCCTATGAGTTGAAGCACTGTTACAACCAGTTGCAAGTCAACTCATGCACCTCAAATGCCATAGCTCTGGCATACCGGTTCGAGCTTCAGCGGCAGCAGGCGGCGGATCCGTCATTCAAGCCTTCGCGCCTCTTCCTACACTATGTAGCTCGATATGCCGAAGACAACGCAACACCCCAGGATAAATCGCCCGAAGGCGTTGTCAAAGCCGAATTCTATGAGCGTCTTGCCAACTCACCCCCTACAACCCCTGAGATGGTAGATAAAGGGGCCATGCCTCGCGACGTCATCAAGATCGTAACAAGCCTGGGCGTGCCACAGGAGGCTGCAAATGCCACAGATATCGTGAGCACCCCCAGCAGTTGGCCGTATGACGAGAACTTTGTTTCGCTGGTTCCGAATTTTCAAGCCTTCCAAGCTGCCACCTTACACAAGGGCTTGAACTATGCGCGCCCTCACCTTGATCCCAGCATGAGTGACCATTCCATCAATTGTTGGAAGGGCTGTATCAAGTCTGGCTACCCTGTCGTGTTTGCATTTTTGACATTCCCGTCACTGGCTACCAAGGGCTACGATCCCCGCCAGGACCCTTTCGTCTTGTCATTGCCTCTAGAGACGAGTGCAGCTCAAGCGACAGGCGGTCATTGTGTTGTCGCTATCGGCTGGAATGATTCCGTTAGTACGGGTAATGGAGTGACAGAGGGCTGCTTCTTGATCCAAAATTCCTGGGGAGAAATAGGACTTGATGGGAAAGGGCGGTTTTGGCTCCCATATACTTGGTTTGGTCGAGATGGATATCTTTATAGCCCATGGACTTTCATGAAAGGTGTTTCAAAGTAGTTAATTATGCCGTCTTAGATCAGTAGTTAGGTTCATGAACCATAGCTACCAGTGGAGAAATGGGGAAGCCTTTCACAATGCCATACTATGAAAGGAAGATCTTGCTTTTTCTCGGTTCTTTTTCTTTATTTTTTCCTTTGGTAGGGGAGGGAAGTTGAAATAATAAGCCTTAGACTTATACGAGGGTTCATAACAAATTCAGTATTAATCTGCTTCATCAATTGACCACTTGTGCAGAATATACTTGGCCTGGGCGACAGCTCCATGCAACAGCAAAGACATCCAATTGAGGACCTCGTGGAACCCATGATCGACATCTTCCCTGCCCTTAGAGGCTCAATTGAGGCACATGGGCTCTTTAGGCTGTTATCAAATTCCCTACTTGGGTCTTCTGGAGGATCACCACACTTAGCCTGTTCAACCCTCTGAGCTGGCTCCAACGGCATCATCATTTAGAAACACACAACTCGGCGACTGACCAACAAGCTGTGATATTACCCATGTTTACAGCCCTGGGTTAAAGTGCTTTGCTCGGCAGGGTGGGATGCATGAATCTGCTGCGGCACTTGTTTCCGAACCCTTGCCACGGCATCTCGTTGCGGCAAATGGAGTCATACAATGAAACCCTGTTTAGAGGCTGGGGTTCCAGGGACGTTTTGGAACGTGGGACTCCAACACGAGATGGGCGCTATGACATTCCGGAGCCTCCATCCCATCACCCAATTGAGCCTCGTCAGTTGATCAGGTTTCATAGATGCTGGCATTGGTACTACTGATCTGCCTCAAATTGAGCCTACCGTCACTTTAGCCTCTGAATTCAGCCAAGATTCCCAATTGAACCTTGCACTTGGGGATAGTTTCTTGGTTCTGTGATTCAAAGTTATCAACCGTCACTGGTCGAACCATTTTCGCCTGAGTATGAGATAGCACCACTAAAAGAGGCAGCTGGTAGCCAATACTTGCTATCTAGAAACTAAACGATGTAGTATCCTAGCTTGAAATATTGCAGCACCCTACCCTTCAGACACGCTTAATGAATGATATCTGTTCCCTTAATCCCCAAGACATTCGATTCTGGCATCCGTGGTCCAATTAAAAGGGTTTCTCTTCCATATGCCCCAAGTCTTCCGGGGGGGCTCGATCTCGGAGGGTCACGATCCGACGCAACCCTTCCATCGCCTTGCCGAGGCTAGGGTGATCTCCTTGTTGAGTCGTCGGTCAGTTTCAGGCTAAATTTCCAACGTCCAAGTAGCAAAAGACATACTGAATATGTGTATATGCATTCACCCAAACGTAGATACATAAACAAAGACATTTCCAGCCTGATGCTCGAGAATTCTTGCCCTCAGTACAGACTTACTCAAGTAAACACAACCAAGCACGCAAGATTTACTTCCTCTCGGATTACTCTATTTCAACTCAATTAACAAACAACTCACCGGACCGAGCTGTAACCATGAAATTCTCAGCTATTCTCCCAGTCCTCGCCTCAACGGCGGCCGCAACCCCCTTGGAACCACGCCAATCGTGCCCCGGGGTCTACGTCTTCGGCGCCCGCGAGACCACCGTGTCTCCCGGCTACGGCACGTCCTGGGGCCTCGTCAACATGGTCCTCCAGGCCTACTCGGGCTCCCAGTCCGCCGCCATCTCGTACCCGGCGTGTGGTGGGCAGTCCAGCTGTGGCGGTGTGAGCTACGACTCGTCGGTCCAGCAGGGCACCTCGGCCGTGGTGTCGGCCGTGACGAGCTACAACCAGCGGTGCCCAAACACCAAGATCGTCCTGATCGGCTACTCGCAGGGCGGGCAGATCATCGACAACGCGCTGTGCGGCGGCCAGGGCCCGACGCTGTCAGGGAACGCGCTGGCTGCTGTCAAGGCTGCGATTTTCATGGGAGATCCCCATAACCGAGCAGGTCTGCCGTACAATGTTGGGACATGCACAGCTGGCGGGGTAAGTGATGGCGGAAGATGTTGAAGTGTCACAGAACTTATTGAATGGATGGCTAATTTGTAAACAGTTTGCCGCCCGTCCAGCCGGATTTACATGTTCGCCGGTCAATCCCTCGCTGGTTAAGAGCTACTGCGACGCGGCGGACCCGTACTGCTGCAACGGAAACGATGCCAACCACCACCAGCAGTACGTTAACATTTACGGGCAGCAAGCTCTGGCCTTTATCAAGAGTAAGTTGGGTTGAACACACCAACTGTCTGGCAAGTCGAAAGGCAGGGAGTCAACAACCTAAGCATTGCGGAGATTGAGAGTGTATCAATCAATCAATCTAAGAAGATAAAATTGATCCTCTTTCTTGGGGTGTCTCTTTTGCATTGGACGTGAAATATGACAAAAAGTGAATCGAATTTGCATTTTATGCCTCCTAAACAGTATGGAACAATGTCCGTAGACTAAAACGCACCGACTATAGAGCCATAGTCTCGATCCATCTGATTATCCTGTGGCCATGCAATATTCCAATCAATAGTCCAATGATTTCCCGAGTCTGTAGAGTGGCCATAGCCAGTGAGTACACAACGTTGCCTGCCCTCTCTCCCGTATCTTGCTAGGGTTATTGTGAGCAGTGTACCATTCAAAGATACTTCTGCGTAGTTTCCACAACATATTTAGCGAAAACGTCCGGGTGAGAAACATAAGGGAAATGCATCCCGGGAAGCAACCCAATGTTGACACCAGCCTTGGTAGCCGTAACAATATTGTCAAAGAAAGACTCGGTTGGTGTCGCAGCACCGACGGTCCAGTCCAGCGGATTTCCACGGAGAGCCTCCACATCCTTAACCGGAGCAGAGGGAGGAATCGTGCGTGGGTATCCTCGAGCCCAAACCGGGTAGTTCTTGTGCAGTCTCGCGTGCACCTCATCCCCCAAGGCTTGCCACGCCTCCGAGCCTCCTGACACGTCGTTCAACATTACATTAGCCAGGATCTTTGAGATTTCCTCGTCTTCGAGCACGGCGGTATTCGAAAGGTGGTCCAGTAGCTTTGTTGGCAGTTCGTGACACATTGCGTTGCGTATCCTGTCGGGGTAACCCAACAACAGCGCTACGACGGTGGAAGCTCCTGAGCTGCAGCCCCAGACCGTCGCGTGCTTAATGTCAAGAGCATCCAGGATGGAGATGACATAGGAAGCCAGCTTCTGGGCCGTGACCTCAGTGTAGGTCTCGGGTGGTGCCTTGGCAGACCGAGACATGCCGGGCATGTCAAATGTAGTAACCCTGAAGCCTTGAGCAGCAATTTGCGACACGGAGCTGTCAAACATTTGGCATTCTCCGAGGCCATCAGGGACAAGGACAATATCGGGTCCCGTACCCTCCTGTTCATAGTACCAGGTGATGCCGTTAGGGGTTGAGATTGTGCTGCGAGTGCGCATCTTGGCGGTCTTTTCGTGGGAGGTGATTGATAGACAAGTGAGAGCTTTGTATGATGAGGTAGAATTGCGAGGATGGTTTGATTTACCTCAGGTGGGAGAGCAGAATCTACATATATGAATGAATATTCCGCCGGGCGGCGGGTGAGAAGCGATCATGGATCCGTCTCTGCCAGTCGAAGTCGAGATGAAAGTTATGTCCGAATGTCGTTGAACCGCCGGTCCGGCGGTTGAAAACACGAGGCACGGCTTCGGGTCATGGCTACCATCCCTGCAAGTCCACAACAGGCCTCCACAGATAATGCCCGGCGACCTCTATTGCCCTTTTCCCGTTGCCGGAGATGGACCAGCAGTCTACCTATGTAGGGCTTGAAGGAGTGTTGCGTGGTTGAAAGTAAATCGTTATAGAGGCTCTTTGATTTAGCGCATGGCATTAGTTAGAGTTATCGCTAATTCCAACAATCTTATCTCGTTGTGGGTCTCTCTAACCTCTAACTTCTGGGCTGGTTGGTTTGTTCAAAAGCAATGCGCATCTCGCACAGCCTCTTGCCGATTACAGTAGTACTTGCTATTGAAAAAAGATAACGACTTGATATAAAGTACATGGAGCGATACATTATCTCCCAGCGGCATCGTGCTGGCACTTGATACTCAATCCTCCGATGCCCAAGGATACATTGCTGCTAAGCAAACCATGGACAATCCCGTCGCCTCCAACATCTTGGGAACCGCCGGGGCAGTTCTCTGGTCCATCCAGGTACGATAATCCCACCCCGGGGCAGCAACTCCCAATACGGCATATATATACATGTAAAATGTATGTACGAGACCCCGGCCAAGCCTGCTAACATGGCCGCCTGCAGCTCCTACCCCAGATCATCAAGAATTACCGCAACCACAGCACGCAGGGCCTCCATCCCCTCATGTACCTCTCCTGGGCCGCTGCCGGCATCCCCCTCGGCACATACAACGTGGTCCAGAACCTCAATATCGCCCTCCAGGTCCAGCCCCACATCCTCATCTTCCTCAGCCTCGTCACCTGGGCCCAGATCAAGCACTACAGCGACAAATGGCCGCTTGCCAAGATCTTTATTGGCGTGGTGGCGTCTAGTGTAGGGATTGGAGGTGTCGAGGCTGGTTTGTACTTCGCCCTGCGGCTGGCCCGGGACAGGCACATTGAGTGGCCGATGACGTTCATGGCCGTCCTGGCGGCGGTGCTGCTGTGCGTGGGTGTCGTTCGCTACTACGTGGAGATATATAGATCTCGATCCGTGCAGGGGATATCCTTCATGTTTGTGTTCCTCGATGCCATGGGAGATCTCGTCTCCATTCTGGCGCTGGTCTTTGCCCCTCGCCTCGATGCTGTGGGCATGGTCATGTACGCGGCTGAACTTGCGCTCTGGATAGGGATTGGGATCTTGGGCTTGCACTACAGGTTCCGGGTATGGGTAATGAAGAAGTTGGGACATGAGACGAAATCGACTTCACCAGAGTTGGAATCTACTGAAGGAACGGCTGAAGGGGAGCCCATGTCTCCAGACCAGAAGAATATCGGAGCATAGCCATATATGGTTTTATGTTTAATTTTGTACATTCAATTTATAGACTTGTTTTATACATCACAACGAGTTAGAATCATGAAGGGGGTATACACAACAGTCATTCATCAGAGAGCAAATTCATTCCATCATTATATGTTTGAAACCATCACCACTCTATCCTCTTCAAATACGGAGGCTTACCATCAAGCAAGTCCCGCCATATACGAATCGACACATCCGCCGACCGGTCACCCGTAAAGACCATGGAGAATCCCGCCGACCGGAACTGAGGATGCACCCCATTGTCCACCTCCTCAACTCCCGTCCCCCTGGCCACCGTCTGCGGAATGATCCCCCCTTCCCTTTCTACAGCCGCATAATACTCGTTCCTTGCTTCCATCTGCCGCTCCATCGACGCCTCGATGATGCTCGCAGACAGCTGCGTGTCCCACACCCCCTCAAGTCTAGGCCTCCGCAAGAGAGCGACCGTGCGCCGTCTCGTGGCAAGCCCGAATCCCAGCAAGGCCACTATCGAGAGCGGGTTGGTGAGCGGGGGGCTAGGGATGAGATACGTCCCGTCGCCGTTCCCGTACCCCGCCGCCTCGAGGTCCATGAGCTCCTCGCACAGATTGACAATCGTCTCGCACAGCCTCTTCAGAACAGGCAGACGCTTGATCGGGTTCTGCTCGTCCGGATCCCGATGCAGAAGCAACCGGCTGGTATGGTGGTAGACACGCAAGTACTTGAGCGCCTTCTCGATCTGTGCCCGGATCGAGGCTCCGCTGCTGCTGCTGCTGTCCACCACGCTGATGGTGAACCCTCCAGCGGTAGACATCAACGCATCCTCGAAGAGGGCGATGGCCTTCCCAATCTCCTTGAAACACCGCGTATGGCTCCGCTGCTTCGCCGCTATCGAGGGCAGCTGCAGCTCCCTGCTCGCGACGAGCGCCGACAGCTCCTCGAAATACAGCGCCGGGAAGAAGGACAAGCCGAAGATGAGGGCCTCCCCGGCGCGGGTGGCGCGTATGATATTGTCGGGGGTCAGCACATGGCCCGGGATGGCGGTGCGGTCCGGCGCAGAGTACGTCCTCCACGCTGAATAGCTGTCGTCGTGGGACTCTATCGACGGCGAGCCGAGGATGTCGCTGGGGTCCACTATGCTCTGCTGGATCTGGAACGTGATGAGGACCGACCGCACGGAAGAGAAGGATATGGGGGACAGAGACGCCCGGCCGGTGCCCCCTCTCCCCTTTCTCAGCGCCTTGTCCTCGTCCTCAAGCTCGCGGAAGATCTTGGCTCCCGAGCTGACATGCACCAGCGCCTGCGAGTACGACCCCTGGACGACGGAGATGCAGGTGAACAGGATACTCGCGATGAGGGCCCGCCACCTATCCATACTCGACGCCGACCTGGGCTGCGTCAGATGCTGCAGCGAGGTCCCGATCTGCTGCATCGCAAAGACATTCTCCGCCGTCGAGCAGGTCCTGAAGTCGTAGTCGCGGCACACGGTGCCCAGCGCAGTGACGGCGTGCCATATCGCCAGGTCCGAGAGGCAGAACCGGGGCACCTCGCGGAGCCAGAATTCGGAGCCGAAGACGCCCGAGATGGACGGCGCGGCGACCTGGAGGAAGTAGCTGTACACCTGGAGTTCGTCCGGGTCCTTGTGAGGCAGCAGGATCCTGGTGGGCGTGGCGGAGGTGATGACAGATGCAGCCGGCGACAGTCTCCGGGGGCGGATCTGCAGCTGGCGGGATTCATGCGCAGAGGGGGAAGGGGATGAGGATGATCCGGGGGAGGACGGCGACTTGGTGGCCGGCTGGGCGTAGCCGTCACATTTACGACCGGTAGAGACGCAGCGGTTGCATGAGGGTTTCTGCTGGTCGCAGCGAACTCGTCGGATTCTTCAGGCGGCCGTGCGTCAGTCTCACTTCGGTGTTTGTGAGAGGTTTGGGTGCCAGTCTTACTTGCATGTGAGGCACCCCGTCTTCACTTTGCGGTGGTACGCCTTGGTCGGGGCTTGGCGACTCTGGTCAGCCATGTAAAAGGCTCCTCGGTCTAATATACTTGGTACTGACTCGGGAGGAGACTCGGCTCTGGATTCCAGGACATGCGCGTCATCCTGCCGACGAGCTGAGGGGGCTTGTTTCGTATGAGCTGAGAATTGAGATATACCTGTTTGATGAGTCAGCCGTCGGTGATGTCCAGTATCACATCACCAGTTGAGGAATGGTCAGAGAAGGAAGAGAACTCTCAGTACAGTATTCCAAAAGTAATACGCTATTATTTTCATGTCCTCTAGGAAGTGGCTTCTCACTAGTAAAACTGTCAGACTAAACGCCGCATTGATGCCTCTTGATAGATACGCCAGTAGATCATCATCCCAACGCCAACGCACAAAGCAAACCAATAATCAACCCCAAGTACCGCCACCGCCACCCCTTCCGCCTCTTCTCTGCGCACTCAGTCTCCAGTCGTCCTCACCCGCAAACTTGTTGTACAGCGGCTGGATCCTCTCAGCCTCCTTTCTCTTGCTCAGTCGGTCGGTGGGCGCCACCTTGAAGAAGGTCGGCGCCGCCTCGACCAGCCACTTGGGCTCGATGCTCGTCGTGTATCGCATGTACTCTTTGCTAGTCAGCACAAGCTCGTGATAGATGACCCACTCCGCCTGCTTCCCAAAGAGCGCCGAGCTGGGGTGCAGGTAGACGGGCGTGCCTTCGATGAGGGTCTTGTAGCCCTCCTGGGGATCCTTGCGGGCGGCGTGGCGGAAGAAGCCAGAGCAGAGGGCCTGGCGGAGCTTCTGCGTGTTGCGTCCGCAGGATACGATGGGGTGTTTGTGCCGCTTCATCGTCTCCTCAAGCTGGTTGCGGATATCCTTGGCAAGGCGCATGGATCGAGCCTGGATAAAGTTCTCAAAGCACCAAGGGTTGGAGTATCCGCTTTGCCTCCATGAGTTGTACACATTCATGATGGTGAGATGGTCACCATGAGGATCGTGGAACTTGGCCTTCTTCTGATCGGCCTGTGTCTGCTTCTCCTTTGGTCGGTAGAAGACGGTGGTGAGGTTCAGCATGGCAACGATTGTCAGCATCTCATCCGAGCATTCGTAGTCCACAGCAGCAATCAGGGCCTTGGCAAGCGTAGGGTCCATGGGGAAATCCGCCATTCTCCTGCCAAGGCGGGTAAGCAAGCCCTCGTCATCAAGCGCACTCAAGGCGTAGAGTTCTTCCAACGCAGTAAGCATAGTGTTGATGGGCGGGGGGTCCATAAAGTCGAAATGGAGCAGATCGTTGATGCCCATGGCCTTGAGCATGAGAATCGTGACAGACAAATTTCGTCGCTGAATTTCAGGCATCGTAGTTGGTAACATCTCAGACTCGTACGCTGCTTCTGTGTAGAGTCGGAAGCACTTCCCTGGGCCAGTTCTTCCGGCTCGGCCAGATCGCTGGTTAGCTTGTGCCTGGGAAATTGGCGTGATAACAAGCGAATCCATTCCCAGCTTGGGGTCGTATGCATTCTGTTTGACGAAGCCGGGGTCAACAACATAGTAGATTCCATCAATCGTGATGGATGTCTCCGCAATGTTGGTTGCAATGACCACCTTGCGAGATCCTTCTGGGGCCGGTTCGAAAATGCGGGCTTGCATTTCTGGCGGTAGCGCAGCGTACACGGGTAGGATAACTAGATCTGGGACATTCGGCCCAAGTGCCTTCATTCGCTCGTAGAGGATCTCGCAGGCCGTGTCGATCTCTTCTTGTCCGGTCAAGAAGAGTAGAATGTCACCCTTCGGTTCTGTGAGATGAATCTGCATGACCGTCACGAGAGCTGAATCAAGGTAATCGGATTCGGGTTCTCGAGAGTACAGAATCTCAACAGGGAACGTTCGTCCGGGAATGGTGAGGATAGGACACTCGAAGAAGTAGTCGGAGAATTTCTCTGCGTTTAGTGTCGCCGATGTGACGATGACTCGAAGGTCTGGTCGTCGCTTCAAGGCCTTCTTGAGCAACGCAAACAAGACATCAGTAGCAATGGTACGCTCGTGTGCCTCGTCAAGCATGATGACAGAGTATCGGTTGATGTCAGGGTCCATGAGAATCTCACGTTGGAGCATTCCGTCCGTCATGTACTTGATCCTCGTCGCAGGACTAGTGCGATCCATGAAACGAACACTGTAGCCGACCTCTTCGCCCACTTTGCATCCAACTTCCTCGGCGACACGTTCTGCGACTGAAACAGCGGCCACTCGACGGGGCTGAGTGCACCCAATTATTCCGTCGTTCGCAAAACCAGACTCGGCGAGGTACTGCGTTAGCTGGGTGGTCTTTCCTGAACCTGTCTCTCCTACCACGATAAGGACCTGGTTGTCTTTCACTGCTTGGATGACCTGGCTTCGGAAAGCAAAGACAGGCAGACTCTCCCGCTGATCCTTGATGCTCATGTTGGTGCGCTTGATAGGCATAAGGGGAGTTTTGCTTTCCACAGCCCTCTTCCACTCTGGCACCTCGCCTGACTTGCTGTTCATCCTGGCAGTTCTCAGATCAGAGGCAAACTTACGTTGATCGGCATCCATCATGGGATCTTCCCACTGAGACGCAAGGTTCTCCTTTGGCGCCTCCCTTGCAGCAGCATCAGATTCTTGCTGCTTCAGCTCCTTCCTCTCCTTTGCTAGGGAAGTACCGGACATCGCGGCTCGGTTCATAGAGCCATCAGGTGCCTTGATAACCCGAATAGGAGACAGTTCGAGCGACTGCTTCGTCTGACCGGCAAGGAAAGGGGGTTCCTCCTCACGGACTTCGATGTCCACGTCTTCTTCAAGCTCCATCATATCTCCTTCACCACGCAATGTGGCATGGTAGTCCTCCTCAAGATCAGGATAGTCAGAAGCTTTCGCAACGCCTGATGCAATAAGCTGGCGGATCTCCCATCGTTCAGGGGATGTCATTCTCTTCTTCTGCTTCTGCGGGGGGCCCAAAGTATCCCGTGGCATGGCCGCCATAGTGCCATTTTGGAAACCATTCCGTGCGCCGCCACCCAGAGCTTCCATGTTGGCGCCAGTTGTGAGTCTTGCCTGTGGCTCCAGATCCATTCCTGTACTCTGGTCCACGTCCTTCATCGACAGACCGACCCTCGATCCTTCAATGCTGATCACCTTGACCCAAACGTCCTGGCCCTTAGATACCAAGTCGGAGGGGTGGTTGACTCGCTGCCCGGAAATCAGCCTAGAAACATGCACGAGGCCATCAACCTTGCCCCTGACGTTGTGTATATTGACAAATGCGCCAAAATCCTTCAGTCCCGTGACATGACCAGGATAGACCTTTTGGAGAATAGGCGCATCATCGATCTCTGCGGGAGGAGCTCGATCATAACCACCCATGGCCTCGTCCTCGTCCTCGTATCGCCTCCGGCCGCGTCGTGACTTTCGCTCGTCTTTGAATCCGTCCCTCCAATCCTCGTCGCCTTTGTCTTGCGATCGTGACCGCGATCGAAATCTATCTCGCTTTCGTCGGCCCCGAGAATGTGAGCGGTCGCGCCTCTTCCTTCGGGACTCGTCCTTTGAATCTCTTTCTGGTTTCGGGCTCCTACTGCGCTTCCTCGAGTCCCCCGAGCCCCTCGCCTTGCTCTCGAGACCTTCCAGTAGCGCCAGTGTGTCGTCAATCGCGTCACCTCCACTACCACTCTCGGCAGGCTTGTCGGGAAGCGCCAGTCCGCTGAACACTTGTTCCTTCTCCTCCATGGTCCGAACATGGTGTTCTGGCTCGACCGGTGCCGCTTTCTTGCCCTTCATCTTGGGGTGCATGGCGCAGACAAGTCGGTCTATACTGTCGATTAGACTGGGCGGGAAATCGGCGCCCAGGCCGTCGAGCTTCTTGCGGAAGACATCGGGTGTGTCGCTCTCGATGCGCTGGGAGATGAGGAACTCAGCGAGGGTCTTGTCGCTGATGCCCACATGGTTCTGCAGTTCCGAAGTGACCTTGGAGACCAGCGAGAGAAGCTCAAGGTTCATAAGATCATCCATCTTGAGATGTGCAGCCCCTGCCGACGGGGTTGTAGATCCTAGATGGAGTTTGTTGGTGGTTGGAAGCTAGAAATTGTTCCAGCGGGTGGAGCCAACCGAGACGCCTCTCAAAGAATTTCCGTCGCGACTCGCTCACCGATGCGTGACCGCATTCACCGAAGATAGGCTTTCGGTGTGTTTCGGTAAGAGTTCGGGTCAGTTACCCATGCATATGACCAGCCGGAGCCAATCACAGGCGAATCCAGCGCGGCCATTACGCAACCGCAGCACCGCCACCACCGCTAACCGAGCACTACGGCTGTGGGAATAGGCAGCCAAACCCTTCTGAAATCCGTCATGGGTCCGCCCCAAGTCCACAGCCTTACTCTATCCTACCCTTCGCCACAGGCACTTCCATCCTGCTTCATCCTCTCATTCTCTCGACAAATCTACAAATACTGCTGTCTTCAATTCCTCTCTACTTTCGAGAACTACAGTCCAGCCACGATGTGTTCCAGCGACCTTTTCCTGTGCGTCCTGGCCATCCTCTTCCCGCCTCTACCTGGTACGTCCTCCCATCCCACCCCGCTGCCTGGCGTGATCCCCGACGTCATGCTCAACGCCAGATAAACAAACCCCATTCATTGCACGCAAATGCTAATTAGGTGCCCCAAAAACAGTCTGGGTGAAGCGCGGCATCTGCAGCGCCGACTCCATCATCAACATCCTCCTCCTCATCCTCGGCTTCATCCCGGGTCTCATCCACGCCTGGTACATCATCGCCAAGTTCCCCGACCCGGAGTACGACTACGACCCGGTGCCCCAGGACGCCGAGGGGGGCCGCGTCCGCTACATCGTCATCGACCGCCACCACTGCCAGCACACCAACAAGTCCCAGGGAAGCCGCCCGGCCCCGAACAACAACGTCAACTACGGCACCGCCAGCGCGCCCCAGCAGCAGCAGCAGCAGCAACAGCCCGCCGCCGCCCACCCGCCTCAGCAGCAGGGTCTCGCGGACGCGGCCGAGGGGAGCAGCTCGAACAATCAGGGCGTTCCCCCCTCATATGCCGAGGTGGTTGCTGGCGACAACAAGGTCCAGAGCCACGACTAGACAGAGGGCTTGTTTCGGGGGTGTGTGGTTGGCCGTAGTTTCGCAAGTCTCCCCATTGGTGGCCAAACCCTCACTCGTGATTATGTCCCTTTTCTTTGTCTTAGCCTTTGACGCGGCCGATGACATAGGGAGACGGCGCTTCAACAATCGAGGTTGCGCGCGTGGATTCAGCGTCCACGTCATTTGAACTACTTGAATGCTGCACATGCACAGTAGAGGATTGTTTCTTTTTTAATCTGTACGCGGGATGGATAAGGCGTTAGGAAAGTACCAGTGTGTGAAGCTACCTTGGTGCTGAAGTGTATGATAGCACGTATGAAATGTTTTGATTTATTGCAATATCACTCGAGCGCCTACCACTCTCTTGTTCTCTATGGAAGATTCCGCACCAATTTTACCGTAACCGTGATCATTCGTCGACCGTGACAAACCACCGCTCTGTCACAGTAACAACTCTCATTGACCCAACTCACTCCTCACTGCCCTCCTCGGTATCCTGGTACAACGTGTGGATCGATGGCGCGGGTCGCTCACTGAGCCTGGGAGGTTTGAAGTGCTTCATCAGCTCCTGGGGCAAAAAAGTCCAGAAGGACGGATAGACGGTTCCAGCCATCCTGATGTACCGGAAACCCGTGTTGAGCTCGCCCACATTCAGCTTCAACTTCATACCCGGCTTCATGAGCGCAAGAAGGGCATCGTCAAAGTACAGTGTCATCTGGTCCTCGGGAAACGGCCTCGGCATGGGGGGGTTGACCAAGTCACTTCCAATCGTCGTGGGGACGAATGTCGCGCTGCCGATTGGGTTCAGTCCAAGGGACGAGTTGTTGATGCAGAGCGACTCGAACCTCTTGGCGAAGCGCTCCTCTGGGCGATGGATGCTAACAACCTCGACATCGCAGAAGAATGAATAGACCTCTTTGGGGTGGCCAGTGGAGTGTTGGGCGAACAAGGCGTCGTCCTCCAGCAGCGCCAGTGAGCTCAGGAAGTCCACTTTCGCATTGTCCAAGGTCTCCTGGTCTATCTTGTTCTCACCACTGTCCTCCTCGTCAATTTCATCGACACAGAACGCGTTGAAGGCGGCATGGTTGAAGTTTCCAGGCAGCTTCCGCTGCAAAAGATCGACGGCAGCCCACTCGGACCTGGCATCCAAACAGAGCTGCAGGGCATTCTTGACATCATCCTCGTACTCTGGGCACACATCATGCTGAAGCACGTAACGCAGGAAGTTCTCGACAACGCTAGCCGCCTTGTCCAACATGACCGGTTCTGCACCGGTGAGTTCGAGCACGGGGTTGGAGAAAAACCCGGCGGCGACGCCGGTGAAGTCCACGACCCACCGCTCCTTGTCGCCGTCATAGAAACGGTCGCCGACGGACTTGGCCACATCGTGCGACATGGCCTCTCGTCGCTGAGCAGGCGTGAGTTCTTTGAGAGCCTTCGGGTCGCGTCCTCTAAACTGCGCGGGGCTCGTGTCAATACCGCCTAGGAAGAGATATTCGTTGAGGTAGCGTGAATGCTCGGTCTGGAGTCGGCGGCGACTGCGGTAGCGGTTGATGCAGTTCTCGATACGCCTACATCAGTCAGTTAGATCTTCCACTACCAATAGTTGCGCGAGGTAGCTACGTACTGTTCAAAAGTAAGATCCCTGTGTGCCGCAAATTCGGCCAAGTCAGTCATCCGATGTTCAGCATGCTCGCTTTTGGGTCACTCACTCCGAATAGATCTCGTCCTTTTCCTGCTCAGCCTCTGCTGGTGTCATGGGAGGGTCCGCAAAGTACTCTGGTTGCCATCAGAAAGACGCTTGTCGAACCTCGGAAAGGAAAACTCACCCTCAAATCCTGTGCCACGGTACGCGGGGAGGGCGGTTGGTCCCCTCATCGCCTGACTCCTCTGTCCTCGAGCCTTCTTCGCGCTCGTAGAATCCGTTGTTGAACCATTTCCGAATGCTTCTTCAATCGAGTAACCCTGGCCTTCGTAGTCAGACTCCTCGTCGCCTTCTGCGTCACTGTGGTTGAAATCATTTGCTGGCGGGATGTCACGACGCATTTTGGGAAGTGTCACGGAATACAAGATGTCGAAGCCTCTGATACGCGTTTCGGTGGTGGGATGGAAGGTGCAAAGAAAGAAATGTGAGGTTGTGCGCAGGGAGGCAAGTCACGAGGCAAGAGCGAAGTTGCGGGAGAAAAGGAGCAGCGGGATCATTGTTTGTCTTTAAGCACCTTTCGCACTCGGGCCACCAGAATGAAACGAGAGAGAAGGTCGCTATTTCTTCCATTGTTTTCTTCTCCTTGTCCATGCAGCACGGGACTTGTTTAGAAACTCGAGTGGCTACGCGCGCACCCGTCGACGGTTGCACAGGCGCAATTTACACAAAGCACGCAGGTACCCTTTATGTGTTTGATGAACAGGACCCTCCAAGGCAGAGCGCATGCACCTGGCCGACCTGGTAATTTCGCACACCTCCGTTCAATACTTGGTAGCCTTCAGGTGTTGAAGCTGAACGATACGAGAAAGCTGAGTTTCATCGCAGGAGAGTTTGCGCAGCGCATGCGCTAAAGCAGACAGTTGAGAACTATCCATTAATATCAACGTCCAGGCAGAAGACAATACTTCCCATATCTTACGAGTCAAATATACAAGACCAACAAGATTCACATGTGCAATATACAGATGCTGTCTGCCAACTCACCACCGAGCTAGACAGCATCACCAGACCGGTGGAGAACTTCGGTGACAAAGAGCAGGGTGAGGCTTCCCGCATTAGTCTCCGTTGTGTGTCGAAACAAACAGACCGCAGGGTTGCAGTTTGTTCTTCCACTTGCCGGCCGCATGTGCAAGATAGGCTCCTTGCATTGGGCTGAGGTTGCGTGTTCGAATGAGATGTGGATGGCAACACACATGCATACACCCCGGTCTTGGTTGATCTTCCGAGATACAAAGCAACCTAGGGCTGTGCCACGGTATCCACGGCTATGTATGCGAGGCATAGCAGCGTTGACACTATTATGTAGGCACCCGATATAGACACGCAAGCCCCGACGCCATCTTGATGTTGAGCCAGGGAAGTGGTACGAGTGCACAAGTTGGGTCAAATGAATCGACAACCCCGATGATGACTTGCTTGTCCAGGGCTGCAGGTCAGCAAGGGCCCAGCCTAACTGCACAAGGCGGTAGACGAGCCGTTTCGCAAGGTGCACGTACGTACGCTGTTGCCAACCAGATGCTCACCGCTGCATCTGCATCCACAGCTCCATCCACTGCGCCGGAGAAGGAGGTGTGTCCAGAGCCCAATACGAGACGAGTTGGACCAAGTATGGTGCGTTGGTGGGTGATGTGCAGCTGACGCTGGTAAGCACAAGAAGAAATCTGATCTCAACACTCAAACGCAATGCAAGGCCATGCAACGCGACGCAGTGCCAGTCTCATCCCATCTGCTGCGTGGCGAGTGGCTGGCTGTAGGCATGGATGGGCGTCGGTAATGCCAAGCTTATGGGCCTTCGGCACAGGCAGCAGCCCGAACAACGGACGCCAAGGGCCCGAGGGGGAGGGCTGGTCTAGCTGGAGGCCAGCTGAAGGATCCCGATGGGAGGCCGGTAACAGAGATTGGCGCAAATGGAAATCTGCCTCGAGTAAGCCAGCTGCTCATCATGGTGAGCGATCAAATCAAGAAAATCACAAGCGGTGGCTGAGCAGAGTGACAACCCGAACCCGTCGGCAGCTCAGCCACACGCCAATATCCGGCTGTTTAGCGCCCGTCGCGGCCGTCACCCACTAACAGCAGCGCCCTAAATGCAGCTGGAGCGCCTACAAGGGACAGGTTACAGCCCTGTGGCGGGGTAGACAAAATAAAAATGCGGCCAGGATGAGGTACATTGTGCGGGTGTGTCGATCACAAGTCTCTTGCATTGGCAAGTTTCAGGGTACTCTGAAAGGAGGGAGGATGCGAAGAGTTGTTTGTTTTCCATTCATATTTGGATGCGCGACAAGGCAAATGTGTGCGCTGTTGTTGATCAGGCTGTCATCCGCATGCCAGTGCTGTGTGTTGTGGTGTGTGGCACACTTTCAGTCACCGGCAAGCAATTACTCAAACTGAGCAACTGCTAATATCAGCGCAGGTAACGTATTCCAGGGCTGGGAGGGTAGCGCAGGCACTCCGCCCCCACGTTACCTGCAGTACCGCGTACCAGAACAGTCATCGAAAAATCGCCATCTTTGGTTGGCGTTGAGACCCGGACGGCCAGTGGCGCGGGGAGGCGACTTTGCTCATTGTGGTAGTTTTAACGTCGTGCCGACCAGGTCGGATTGAAACGAGCCAAGGCCTCCGCGTGTCTGGTTGGCTGCGTCTGCTATTCAGGGACCATGGATTGCACCCCTTGATCAGAGGACAGCCCCATCTCTTCGAAACCGCCTAGTAGCGCCACCTCTTTGTGCAATTCCACTTCGACTCTCGCACCTGCGGTCCCTCGGTCCCTAAATTCGGACTATATAGACCCAGCGGGAATCCCCAAGGCATATCCACCATCTGCATTCAGCCCATCCACGCCCAAATCAATTCAAATACCGTTCGCCTCTTCTTCCCATTCTCCCCTTCCCTCCAGGCAACCACCCACACCCATCGCCCTACAGAGTGGCTATCGCCTTATCGCTACGCTACTCTCCCCACTAATACCTACAAAGTGCACCCCTCCCCCGCCTCCTTCAACCTCAGCCCTTCACGTAAATTTATCACAACCACAACAACCATGGTCGTCGACCCTCAATCGTTAAAAAGTTACGGCCATGCCGCCGCTGGCCAGTAAGTGTATTTCTCCGCGCAATTGCGCAATGGCGCGCGCCATTGCCTTGCGTGCGCCGCGACAAGTCGCAAACCACTAACCTCCTGCCCACTGTAGTGCTGGCACCATGTCAGATGAGGATGGCAAGCTCTTCATCAAGCCCTGCGTCCAGGCCGAGATCGACTTCTATGAGACCGCTAAGCGCGACCACCCCGAGCTCTCTGATCTGATGCCCGAATACATGGGCACCCTTTCGCTGAGCACACTCGACGAGGCAAGCGAGGCTGTCGCGGCCGTCGTGTCCGACAACGACAACGTCAAGACCGACAAGGACCAGATCGCCGCCGCCGTCAGCAAGCAGATTTCCGCGGGCAACGCCGCCCCCGAGACGGCCCCTGCCGCAGAGAACGAATGGGTTCCTACCAAGGGTGGCAAGATCAGCACAAACAAGGCTGTCGTCTTGGTGAACAACACATACGGCTTCAAGAAGCCCAATATCCTCGATGTCAAGCTTGGTGTGCGCCTGTGGGCGGACGACGCCCCAGAGAAGAAGAAGGTCAAGTTTGACAAGATCTCGGAGGAGACGACGCATCGCAACTTCGGCTTCAGAATTGCTGGCATGCGCATGTACAAGGGTTCCGACAACCCAGCCGACTTGGACGACGAAGACTACCGAGTATATGATAAGGACTACGGACGCTTCTCCGTCAACGACGGTAACCTGGTCTCCGAGTTCCGCCACTTCGTCTTCAACAAGAACGCCGGAATCGACAAGGCGCTGGGCCAGGCCGTCTGCAAGGCCTTCGTCCAGACAGTCGACAACGTTGAGGAGGTTCTCAGTCAGAACGAGACCCGCATGTACTCCGCCTCTCTTCTCTTCGTCTTCGAGGGCGACGGCAGGGCCCTCCGCAGTGCCATTGAGAAGAACAATTCCATCGTCGATAGCGTTTCCGACAGGCTCCTAACAACTAAGCGTGTGGACAGCGGAATCGCTATCGAGGACGAGTCCGACGACGATCTATTAGAGTACGCGGTGAACTCGCTTCCCCCCATCTTCTCAGTCAAGCTGATCGACTTCGCACATGCCACATGGGTGCCTGGGCAGGGCCCAGACGAGAACATGCTCAAGGGTGTGCGCAGCGTCCGCGATATCTTCCAAACTCTGGCAACCGAGTAAACAAAAAAGAAAGAAAAAGAAAAATACAGCAAAAGAGTCAATCGATAGAAAAAAGGCTTTTCGCGAGAACTTTCAAAGGAGCTTTAACGACATGATACACATTGCTTTCTTCGGCCCCTCATCACTTGGAGCAAAGAGAAACAGGTTTTCAAGCTTTACATGCTTTTTTTACTCATGGCCAGGACTCATCAAAGCGACGGCGTCAAAGACGGATTACCCATATCGCGAGGCGGCGTGGAGTGTGCAGGTTACCTCGCTTTCTGCCCTCTGGAATTTTTAATGGTGTTTATCAGTTTCATGTTTAGAGCCCATGTAGTCCATCCGGTGTTACGATGTTTATGACAAAATATAGTTTAGCAATTGATTGAATAATTTCTACCAGTCTAGTCTGAACACTATCACCTTGTGGCCATTTACTCTTGCCGTTCCATCTACCTTCCATGAAACCTCAGTGAACAGAGTTTATCCTCAGCCTCATCCAGTTGAAGTCGAAAGATGACATTTCCAGAGCGTTCTTTGTCTATCTAGCCGGAGGTTTCCCTCCAGCCGACATGCAAGGTTTGCCGCCAGCATTAGTCGCTCCCCAAAGCGCACCGGCGGGATTAGAGCAAACCTTGACCAAAGGTAACACACATTCGCTACGGGCACACGTCATTTGAGACACCTAGTATCACGTAGATTTCACCAAGATGGCTTTTTATCTTGGCGTTTTTGTATAATGGACGTGTCTCCGTCAAACAAGTTGATCTCAATATGCTATTTACACCCCCGTTTACCATCGTCCCTTGATGTTGCAATTCTGATGACGCGCGTATGAGCACGAAGTATCTGATGGGAGTCTGAGTCACATTGATACAGTCTAGATAGTTTGGATCCTTGTCAGAGGGTGTTGGTTCCATGCTGGTTCCAGACGACGCGGCCTTCCGAACACCAACCTAACTCAAGGGCAAAGGCTGTGCTCCTTAACCCCAGTAAACGTAACCAGAATCACCCCAATTAAACATGCCTTGTTGAAGATACAGATGCAATGCACTGTATTCTACACTGCGGGAAAGGAAATTGCACCAGCACGTAAGGTATCTGCTCCGGAGCTTGATGGTCTTTCACCATCCCATGAATCTCCGGCGGATCACACTTCAGACAGCAACTCAAGGACATTCTCCCAATCAAGCACAAACACTTTGAGAGAATCTGCCTGCAGGGAAAATCTGCAATGGAATTCTTAGCCAATACCCACCTATACTAGGACCCAGCGAGCTGAATGTGCTGTTGGTAGCGATGCTGCTAGCAGCCTCCACCGCAGTCTAGATTCATGCAGGTAGCCAATATTCCAAGTCACAGCCTCCAGTGTGCGCCATACCCAGGACCTTTTTGGTCCGGTCATCGATCGGTGGTGAGGTCCCTAATCACTGATGGACGGCCCCTTCGGACCAGTCCAGCCTCCGGCCTGCCGCATTCACGGCCCCCCTCTGCCGAGACATTCTAGTTAGTGGTCAAGAGCGCACACCCCCGGTGGGTATAGCCCATCACAGTCAATGTGTAGGGAGATGTCTAGAGTGACTGTGTCTCCCAATTTATGAACCAGCATCGTGGGGTGCCTGGGGGTGGTGAGTCCACGACTGAGGCTGTGCAAACCCATCGCACCTCTTGCCAACCTCGTCCACACCTGGACCTAGACGGTCGTAGCCCAATTGCGAGAGCACAGAATCGCATCACCATGCATGCTGCCGCGAGACCTTCTCGTCTCCTCGATACCGAAACCCTCTCGGCCGGACTGGACACCTTAATCACATCACAGCCGGCAGCTGCAATGCCCTACCAAGAGATATCTGCATATATCCACCCGCGATGTGTCAATCTCAGTCAACGTCCTTGCCGGTTTTCCGTCCAGAACGCCTGTAGTTCAATCAAGCAGCAGTAGAAGAAGCGAGTGCGGCGTGAACCTGACCCAGATTGCTCAAGGTATCAGCACAGTAGGACCGTGACTCGCCGTCGACTGTACGACGAGTCTGGGTGGTTTCGCCAAGCGGTTTTGCCAAGTCGTGCGCTCTGGGCCTTTCGCTATGGGCTATTTTGCAAAGACTGATGTCTTGGGGACACGTGCTCCGCCTTTAATTTAGAGAAGTGAGGCATGCGAGAGAACAGTGGATATTGATGATTTAAAGGCAATGTGAGGCGGTCTTGTACGGGCAACCCCTGTTAAGCCCTGGGATAGATTTCTAGATTATTATAGGTTCCGCCATATTCTGACCGTAGGATCTAGATGCTTGATTAGATACCGGGTATATCCTGTTATGAATAGATGAAAATCATGGCAGGGAATAAAGTTCGAGAAGTCAATTGGATCATTGGATACAGTCTAGGGTAGGAAGATAACTCCAATCCCACAGCTCCAACTTTAGCGAGCTATAGCTCCCCACCGAGAAAAGAAACGCGATTCTAAACTTTCCATTGTTCACCAATCCCATGTAGACGGCCATGTCGATTCCAGGCTTGGGCCAGATCCCGCAACAGGTAAGCCGCCCACCTGCTCCTCATGTCTCTCCCGCTGGTCTTAAGCGAGGAACACCAAGCTGACGCCTGCACTCCCAGCCCGAGACCGCCTCTACCCGCATCGTCGCCCTCCGACCAGGCTGGGAATGGCGCTTCCACGCCCCCACGGCCTTGCCCCTCGTCATCAAGATCGTCTCCGGCACGGCTGAGAAGGACGGCATCGAGCTCGCCCCCCGCAACGCCTACACCTTCCGGGCCGCCCGCTCCAGGATCCTCACATGGCAGGGCTGCGAGATCGAGGTCGACGGCCGCACCGACCACGACTCGGTCGCGCCCTACGCCAGCCCGGCCGAGAACCCCGCCAACGCCCTCCTGAACCTCCACGCGCAGCTCAACGACATGCGCGCCGCCGCCGCCCGCGAGAGGAGGGAGGCTCCGCGGGTCCTCGTCGCGGGGGCCGCCTCGACGGGCAAGACCACCGCGGCGCGCACGCTCGCCAGCTACGCCACGCGACAGGGCGGCCAGCCGCTCGTGGTCAACCTCGACCCGGTGGAGGGGATGCTGAGCCTCCCCGGCTCGCTGAGCGCGAGCGTGTTCGCGACGGTGATGGACCCCGAGGCCACGGACGGCTGGGGGGGCACGCCCACGAGCGGGCCGAGCACGGTGCCCGTGAAGCTGCCGCTCGTCTACTACTACGGGGCCAGGGAGCCCGAGAAGGAGCCCGACTTCTACCGGGAGCTGGCGAGCAACCTGGCGGGCAGCGTGAGCGCCAGGCTGAGCGAGGACGAGGACGTGAAGCGGTCAGGTGTCATTGTGGATACGATGGGTGTTGACGGGGAGAGCGAGCTTGGCGTCGACCTCTTATCTCACATTATTGAGGAGTTTTCTAGTAAGTGTTGCGATGGAAGTCGAGAATGGGGATAGCATGGGATCAATATGGACTAACAGGGGGGTTTTGCGACGTCCACCAGTCAACGTTGTCGTCGTGATAGGCACGCCATTGCTCGAGCAGGAGCTCGCGAAGAGATTTACAAGCGTCAAGACAAGCCTGGGCGAGCCAATCGACATCGTCCTGCTGGATAAGTCGGACGGCGTGGCCCACCGGGACCAGAACTTCATGCAGCATGTTAGGGAGGCCTGCATCAAGGAGTACTTCTTCGGCGATGCTCGGAGAACGTTAAGTCCTCAGATCCAGCAGGCCGACTTCGACAGCTTGGTCATCTATAGGGCCTCTGAGAGTAAGTACTCCACACCTCCTACACCCTTGCCTTTCCTTATTCTCCCCTTCCCCCCCCAACCCCCCCGCGCCTAGGAGCTGCAGCGTGATGGGTGGTGCATTGGGCTAACTGTGGCAACCTGTAGTTGTCCTCAACGGATTCGCCCGTGAAGAGGCGTCCGTGGAGATGCAGCATTGGACGTTTGCCATAATGAGCGCCGGACCTCGAGACTTGCCTGACACAGTGCGGGCGTCCAGCGTCATGGGCTTTGTCTATGTATCTGACGTGGATGAGGAGAGGAAGAAGATTAAGCTTCTTGCGCCTGTGAGTGGTCGGCTCGGTGATAAGCCGCTGGTCTGGGGAAGCTGGCCAGAGCCGTTCATCAACTTGCTGGGTTAAGAAGGAGGCTGGGAATCATGGTTTGGTTGTAGCGAGGCCCATCGCCCGTCTTGCTATGCCTTCACCCCCAAAGAATTGGGTTTAGTAGCTCGCTTAGTTCAATGATCAACCTGATTCGTACGTAGGATGTCAATATTTACGCTATTTAGAAAGGATCATGTCATTCTGGTGTCTACCCATGGCTTCAGTGCGAGTTTGAGAGCAAGACATGGCAAGAAGCGACGTCTCGGCAAATGCCCGAGGTGATGCGCGGGGGTGAAACACACCAACACGTGCCGGCACATCTCACACCACGACCAGGCATCTCTCCCATGCAGACTTACTACAATTTGCCTGCGATGTAACGTGTTGAATAGTTCGGGCTAGTCTGCAGTAGGAGAGGAGCCGGCTGTGACACATATTTGCGACGGACATTACCGGCGACCGGCAGGCTTTATGCTATACTTGCCGTTCCCGTCGGTAGATAATTTTCTCTTTCCCCTCCCTTCGGAGGATATGTCGGTGCTCAAAATAAGCAGCTGGGGCAGGTGGAACATGATTTGATGGGGAAGCTTGGGGATGGTCCCATCCCATCTCTTCTTAGGAGGGGCATGGCCCAGGGTAGTTTATGGTTAATGTTCTACTGAGCGGACATTGCCCGAAAAAGGGACGATCTATTATGCTTATTGGCGGATGGCGTAGAATTAACTTTGAGATGAACATTAATGATGATTGTGGTGGGAGCTGTCTCAGTCTGTTGCCTCGAGCCGCATATCCTGATGGATCGACCAATGCTCTGAGAATTACTGTCTCCTCAAGCTTCTAAGTCAGTCAAACATAATGATCCCTCAGATATTGAAGCATACTTCCTGAACTTGAGCCGAGGGTATTGTGTGGTTAGATCAACGAAAGTAGTGTGCCATTCAGAAGGGATACGCATGATACCGTCACAGTGAGCCAAGAGCTCATCTTCCCTGAGGCCTCAAGTGGAGAGAGTAATAGGATGCTCGCATCATACCCCTCGTTGTCTCGTAGAGGTTCCACGTACCTGGCAAGCCTGGTATGTGTGGGATTGTCGTACAACTTTGCTACGGGCTTGGCCGCACGAAATGGGGAAAAGACACGCGCACATCGCTGTGAGGCCTCCGGGTGCCGGCATGACGCACGCCCACGCAATCACACGCCGCCCGCCTCTTGAGGTGACACAGCCGGGCCAGGCGGCGACGGGCTCGGGTGGATGTGGCACTGCCCTGCTCGCAAGGGCCAATGCAGTAAGTGGGATACAGTACGGACATGCGGCGCCGTCAAGTCGGCCTCTTCCATGTGGTTCTACGCGGGCCAAAACTAGGCGCCGGGTGCAAGGGTGAGACAAGGGCCCCTTCCAAATATCGGGGCCCCTGGATGGCGAATGCTATCCGGGTGCGAAAGCCCGAAGCGGTCACGAAACAAAAGGCTCAGCTTGATCGGAACTCGCATCCGGGTAGATAGGCCGCCTTGTCGAGGAGCACCGGTGCAAAGGCTACACACCGCTTAGCGTTGATGCGCTTTTGGTCGTTGCTTTTTATCTTTCCTGTTGCTATGAACATGGAAAAACACAAACAAAACCAAGAAAACGATGTGCCATCGAGATGGGACAATGACCCTTGGACCGGCTAGCGCAGACAGTTTTCGTTTTCGTGATCTGAGGGGTGTGGCCGCAAATTCCGCAACATCACGAGCCACGGAGTCTGTCCGTTGCTGGACTTGGCACAGCAACCCCCGCCTTGGCCTTACTGGATACAACGATGCCGATGTTGTTCTGATCACCAAACACCTACCAAATGGAGGGGGTACCAGCAACCCCCTCATGACCCCATGATTTCCAGCTCTTGATGGTTGATTGAGGAATACGTGACCCGGAGGTGTAGGAGGTGGGGATGTGATTGGTTCGTTGACCATGTCCGGCCAGACACTGAAATATGCTTAAACTTAGTGCCCCACGGCCGTAGCCATGGATGAAGGAGGGGTTCAGAGTTCGCGCCGCTCAAGCAATAGGGAGGTGGCATCCTTATCAGCGAGGTTGCGTGGGAGCAGCGAAGGCGGAACCGAAGAATAGAACAGGTGTACTTTTCCCTTATCGCCCACACACGTGCCCATGGCTGGCATCGGCTGTTGCATGCATGAGGTGGCTTTTGGCTGCATCTCCTTTGACGTTTTTTTTTTTCATGCACGAGCCGGCAGTGTCGTAAGACCACTTGCTCGCGAGGAGCTGCAGTTGACTTCCACACAGAGAGAATTAGCTTCAGCCATCGGAAACCGGGCGGCTGGCCGGCGTGGGAAGCCAGACCCGAGGAGTATGCTTGTTGTTAGACGCAATACGCAATCCAATGGCCACAAAGGTATCTTTCGGATTGGTGGTGGTGCGAATCTGCCCCTCCATGCTCCCATCATCCATGCAACCATGTTCTCTCGACCAGGCTCAAGTGGAGTGAGGGGCAGAGAGAAAGAGAGGGTCCCCTAGCAGGAGGGACGAGATTGACTGGAGAGGCTACACAGATCTCGCCCAAATTTGGCAAGTGAACCATCTCGAGCATGAATTCGTGAATCGCACCCCGGCGTCTCTTGGTGATTATGTCCGTCCCTTGTCTTGTCTCTGTCGCTGATGCGGGTGTCTCGAGCCCTGCCACTCTGGCTGTCTTGTCTTGAAAGTGAATGTACCGAACAAAAGGAAAGCGAAACAATAGGAGATCGCCGCTGAGACGGCCAGGCTGAGACGGCTGGAATGCAAACCAAAGCATCATAATGCCGACACCCAAACCTGAGTTGCCCCTCAGTGCATGGCTGATGAACGAGTGATGACGACTGAAGGCTGCACCTGTTCAGTCAGCGCACTTCTGGGTAGCACGGCCAATCAGCGCCCTCCAGGTCCACCCGCTAGCCGTCTCGTGACCTGCTAGCGCTGGCCAAACTCGGTGCGACACAGTTTGCCAGGACAGTGTGAGGCTGCCAGCCAATCATCCGCAACCGCCCTGTATCTGCTTGCTTACAGCGAGGAGCTCTCTGTCCTGTAGCAGGGTTGTCCGCTGTGAGGGTGGATCGTGATGGGTCAATGCTGGTGTGCATTCCTCCAGCCTCTGAGATAACGTACAGCAGCTCGCTGATGTCATTACACTCGATACCGCCCACATAGGGAATGGAGCAAGGGGGAGAAGACAGCGAAGAAGCAATGAGAGACATTATCAAGGCACGGGAGAAGATCGTCGTTCAGTTGCAGAATCCCATGCATCTTTGGTCTGCACAAACCAGAGAACCTAGCATTGACGTTTGCTAATGTGGGTTTGTTCGCGAAGTGTCCCCCAGGCTGTCAATCACTGACGAATGCCGGCGCTGGATTGACCACTACAAGGGCCACGTGCTCAAGGCGCAGCAGCACAGTGCTCCCGCCTCATTGCCTGGCGCACTGTGCAGGGACAGCCCGCCTGGAGTTTCGTCTCGGGAGGCGGCACGCTGGCACAGGTACCGCACAGTGCTGGAAGGACGTGTACGTACCTGTCTGTGGCGGTGGGTAGGGGTGCCTTGGAGCGATGTGGGGGGAGGGGGCGTGCAGCAAATGGCAGTGTGCACTGCTGGTGGGGGGCATCGCGGGCTGCTAGGGGGAGCAAGCAGCCAGGAGTTAGCGGTCGTTGGCCGAGTGCTCCCCTACACCCCCCTGTAGCTCCGGCCTGCTCTCGCACCTCGCTGAACATGGGTGGTGCATCTGTTCTGGGAGGCTGTCTGGGTTGCGGCTTCCCAAGACGAGGTGTCACAGCGATTCACCTTGCTCGAGCCGGATCCCACATACTAACAACATTCACACACCCACATTGCCATCGTAGTATGTACTAGCAATGCGTCTCGTCTGTCGTGGCGCAAGGATAAAGAGCCCTGTCTCCCGCAAGCGTCCAACGACTCTTCCTTCTTTCTTTCTTCCCTCCTACCTATCTTACCTTTCTTAAGGTTAAATCCTCCTCTCGATCGACTTCTTGTCCGTCGCCTCTGCACGAGCCCAACCAGACTTGTCGCGTGACCACCTCCAACGCTCCCCTGCCACTGAGTAAGCCGTCGCTTGCTCTCCCCCCGCTGCCTACCTTTGACGCCTATACCCATTCGATGGGAGAAACCGAAGTTCGTAGTACGAATGGTGCAGACCACGCCAGCTCCTCTTCGGACTCGTCGACCGTCGGCAATCCGGACGACCAGCCTCCTATAGCGGGTCTACCAGAATTAGCCATAGAGAAGCCAATCTGCCCTCATACGCTTTCCGCCCAGCGTGTTGCTGAGAGTCTCTCCAGCCACATCGACCATGGGTTAAGTAGTGAAGAGGCTGCCGCCCGCCTTGCCCGGGACGGCCCAAACTCCATCAAAGGTGCCAAGGGACTCTCCCTCTGGGAGATCTTCCTGGCCCAAGTCGCCAACGCCCTCACCGTTGTCCTTATCGCCGTGGCAGTCCTTTCCTTTGCCATTAACGACTACGTCGAGGGTGGCGTCGTATGCGCTGTGATTGTCCTCAACATTGTTGTCGGGTAAGTCTTGATTTCGGTTGCTCACGTGCTCCCCCCTACGCCTCGATGCGTCAAAGATTATGCTGTAT
The DNA here is from genome assembly GCA_026958235.1 of Clonostachys rosea. Lineage (NCBI taxonomy): Eukaryota > Fungi > Ascomycota > Sordariomycetes > Hypocreales > Bionectriaceae > Clonostachys > Clonostachys rosea. The sequence goes on from CP110206.1 coordinate 1,225,170, forward strand.
CTCGTGCTAACATGCCTCAGACTGATCCAGGATTACCGTGCCGAGCAAACGATCCAGTCCCTGTATGCCCTGTCCACCCCCAAGTGCAAGGTTATTCGCGATGGTGTCAATGAAACAGTAAAGGCCGAGACGCTCGTCAAGGGTGATCTCGTCGTTCTCGCTACTGGAGATGTCATCCCTGCCGATTTGCGTCTGATCCAGGGTATCAACCTGGCTACTGATGAAGCCCTTCTCACTGGTGAATCTATTGCTATCTCCAAGAAACCCGAGGCCGTCTTTACCGACGCCGACATGCCCATTGGTGATCGCACCAACCTTTGCTACTCCGGTAGCTCTGTGACACGTGGTCGAGGAACTGGACTCGTCATTTCCACCGGTATGAAGACTGAAGTCGGCCAGATTGCCGAGCTTCTTCGTAAGTCGAAGAACGACATGGAGGGCAAAACTGCCGTCCAGAAGTTCTTCCTGAAAGCCTATCAGACGACCCGTGGTATTCTTGGACTCGAGGGCACACCGCTCCAGGTCACCCTTAGCAAGTTTGCCCTGTTGCTATTCGCCTTCGCCATACTGCTCGCCATTATCGTATTCTCTGCCAGCCTCTGGCATGTGAGCAATGAAGTCCTCCTGTACGGTATCTGCGTCGGTGTCGCGGTTATTCCCGAGTCACTGCTCGCAGTCCTGACTGTCACCATGGCCGTCGCCACCAAGGCAATGGTCAGGGGCAATGTCATTGTCCGTCAGATGCCTTCGCTCGAAGCTGTCGGCGGTGTCACCAACATCTGCTCCGACAAGACCGGTACTCTCACCCAGGGCCGCATGATCACCCGAAAGGTCTGGCTCCGAGGAAACTTGGAGGGATCTGTCGAAGGAACTGCGGACCCCTACGACCCAAGCAGTGGACAGGTTACATGGTCAGCCCCTCTGGCCGGAAGCTGCCTCAGCCGCTTCCTCAACTGCCTGGTCCTCTGCAACAATGCTGTCGTCTCGGACGGCCGCAAGGAGCCGGAAACGGACTCCTCTAGCGTCACCACTGCTGCGGATGGTACTGCCCAGTGGAAAGCAACTGGCGAGCCTACGGAAATTGCGCTCAAGGTGTTCGCGATGCGATTCGGTCAGACCGCTGGTTCCGATGAGCTGATCACCGAACACCCCTTCGACTCCTCATGCAAGTTGATGAGCGTTGTCTATGGCAGCCGGATCGAGAAAACTCGCAAGGTTTACACCAAGGGTGCTGTGGAAGTCATGATGAAGATCCTCAACGAAAGCGAGGAATTTAAGAACGATATCCTTGCCAAAGCCGATGAACTCGCCGGACAGGGTCTTCGAGTTTTGTGCATTGCCACCAAGTCCATGGACGATTCCGAAGAGGTCAATAAACGCTCCAAGGTCGAGTGTGACCTCGAATTCCTCGGTCTCGCTGGGCTCTACGATCCGCCCCGACAGGAAACTGCGGGTGCTGTCATCCAGTGCCGACAGGCCGGTATTACCGTCCACATGGTCACTGGTGACCACATCAAGACGGCCACCTCGATCGCCTACGAGGTCGGCATCTTGGACAAATCTGCGGTCCTCCCACCAAACGCCGTGATGGCCGCAGCGGATTTTGGAAACATGTCCGATGAGCAGATTGATGCTCTTGAGAGTCTCCCCGTCGTCCTTGCCCGATGCAGTCCGTTGACCAAGGTTCGCATGATAAAAGCACTCCACCGTCGCAAGGCCTTCTGTATCATGACTGGTGATGGTGTCAACGACTCGCCTGCCCTGAAGCAGGCCGATGTTGGTATTGCAATGGGCGACCGAGGTTCCGATGTCGCTAAAGAGGCTTCCGACATGGTCCTCACGGACGACAACTTTGCCTCCATTGTCACTGGCATCAAGGAGGGTCGCAGACTGTCCGACAACATCCAGAAGGTAAGGCTGAGATTTTTCGTCGTACATCTTGAGAGACACTTAGCTAATCATTTACTAGTTCCTTCTGCACTTGTTGACCTCCAACTTGGCTCAGGTTGTTCTCCTTCTGATTGGTCTTGCGTTCAAGGACACATCAAACAACTCGGTTTTCCCCTTGTCTCCCCTGGAAATTCTCTGGGCCAACCTCATCACGTCTTCTCCGTTGGCTCTCGGTCTTGGTCTCGAGGAAGCTCAGCCAGATATCCTCAAGCGCCCTCCTCGCAGTCTCCGCACTGGTGTTTTTACCAAGGATCTGGTCCGCGACCAAATGGTCTACGGTACCTGCATGGGTGCTATGTGCTTGATGACTTTCATGCTCACAGCTTACGCTTCTTCCGGCAATGGATTTCACGATCTTCCCCACGGCTGCAACGAGTCTGGGGATAACGGGTGTGACGGCGTCTACCGCGCTCGTGCTGCCACCTTCTCGACCCTGAGCTTCCTCCTCCTCGTTACGTCGTGGGAAGTCAAGCACTTCCACCGCAGTCTCTTCAACATGGACCCGCGCTGGCCCGGTCCTCTTTCGGTCTTCAAGACCATCTACCACAACAAGTTCCTGTTTTGGTCTGTGGTGTGTGGCTTCCTGGCCACATTCCCTGTCGTCTACATCCCATACCTGAACACTCGGGTCTTCAAGCACCTCGGTCTCACCTGGGAGTGGGGCGTTGTCGCTGGTGCCGTCGTTTTGTACCTCGTCTTGATCGAGTCCTGGAAGGCTCTCAAGCGGGCTTTCGGCTGGGGTGTGGACAGACACCCAGTTCTCACCGCTGCTGCTGAGGTCTAATTGCAAATATGCTAGCCTCGGAGAAGTTGTACATACTACCTTGACATAGTGGATGGCGGTGGTGTGTGCTGGAGAACAGGGATGGTCCAAATGGCCAGTTGCCTTCTTTTTTTTTGGCAGGTTTTTACAGCAGAGGGGACAATTTGATCTCACTGAATGATTAGCTAGTATTCTTAGTTAGTATTCCTCTTTGGACAATTCTATTCTTTTCCTGTCAAAACAGTTGCCCGCGTGATCTGATGTTACAATGAAGTGAAAGCCTCTTCGAAGCCCCAAAGGAATGTCTCCGTAACATCTCCGTGCTCTCTCCACGCCCTTGTGACATGTGCTTTCTTCACCTCGTCTGCTTTCTCCTTGGCCGATTGAGTGGAGCGAGCAATCGGAGATTTTCGGGAATTACATGGAGAAAACATGGACATAATGGGAGACTAAGCGCTTTAACCTTGCGAGAGTGAGTACTTTCCCATGCTGTGACCAAGTTGCGGACGGTGATTCTAGTGGTGCGAGGCCTCGGTGTTTTGCTGCTACGCTTCTGCCTGTCGGAAGTCCGGCCATGACTCATGATCCAATGGCAGTTTGGTGGGGCAGATCGGCCGGAGATGAGACTAACGATAATCTCAGATCTCGGCAGGGACCAGTCTCGCAAATACGAAAGATGGGGCCTGTGCCCGGGCTATTAGGATCGAGTGCCGGGATCTCTGAGTGTCGGATTTCCGAACTGTTGTTGGTGGTTGGGCTCATATCCAAGTTCGCGGGCGGACATTTCACTTGCTGCTGTGATGGCTATATATATTCTAGCCATGGCATTAGATCGCAATATCTTCACTCGGTACGTTGATATCTATTCCTTGCGTTTGATCTTCTCGTCAAGATGAGCGTCGAGTTGGTCCCGAGTACGGGCATGTCTTCCTCGGCCATCCGGCAGCTGGACCGCGACAACATGGAGAGCAGCGACGAGCAGACCATCAGCGGAAATCACAACACCCAGACCTTTGAAAAGAACGTCTCCGACTCCGAGACTCCAAACATGGGCCCGCCCCTCGTCAGAGATGCTCCTCCCGCCACACCATCACCTCCCCCAGACGGCGGCCTGGCAGCGTGGCTCCACGTCGCTGGCGGCTTCATGGTATTCTTCAACACCTGGGGGATCATGAACACCTTCGGCGTCTTCCAGACCTACTACGAGTCCGGCGCCTTCATCCACGCCTCGTCCTCGGCCATCTCCTGGATCGGCTCCGTCCAGGCCTTCATCGTCATGGCCACGGGCATCGTCTCCGGCCCCGTGCACGACAGGGGCTACTTCCGCGCCCTCCTCCTCACGGGCAGCTTCGCCATCGTCTTCGGGCACATGATGCTCAGCATCAGCAGCGAGTACTGGCAGATCATCCTCTCCCAGGGCGTCTGCGTCGGCCTCGGCGCCGGCTGCCTCTTCACCCCGACCGTCTCCCTCCTCCCGACCTACTTCAGCAGGAGGCTCGGCCTGGCCATGGGACTCGCCCTCGTGGGCTCCTCCCTCGGCGGTATCATATATCCCATCGTCATGTACAGGCTGCTCGACACCCTCGGCTTCGGCTGGAGCGTCCGCGTCGTCGCCTTCATCGCCTTGGGTACCCTCCTGCTCCCCTGCGCCGTCATGCGCATCCGCGTGAAGACCGCGCGCCCGCGCGCCCTCATCGACCTGACGGCGCTCAAAGACACAAAGTACATCCTCTTCACGCTGTCGTGCCTCCTCGCCTTCATGGGGTTCAGCGTCATCCAGTTCTACCTGTCCTTCTTCGCCGAGTCGCGCGGGCTGACGGGGCGGGACATGTCCTTCTACCTCGTCGCCGTGTTCAACGCCGGCTCGTGCCTGGGACGCGTGCTGCCCTCGGCGCTGTCGGACTGGTTGGGGCCGTTCAACACCATCGCTCCCGGGACGGCGGTGTTCGGGGTGGTCATGTTCTGTATGCTGGCTGTGAAGAGCGAGGCGGGCGTTGTGGTCTTGGCTGTGCTGGGGGGGTTCTTCAGCGGTGTGCTGATTGCGCTGCCGCCTGTCTGCTATGCTAGGTTGACCGAGGACAAGGCGGTGATTGGGACGCGGATCGGGATGGGGTTCAGTGTCATTGCGTTTGGGATGCTGGCTGGCGGTCCGGGTGCAGGGTCGATCCTGGGGGGTCCGGACGACCAGCATTGGACGAGCGTTTGGGTGTTTGGGGGTGCTGTGGCGGTCGCTGCCGGGTTCTTCTTCTCGGTGTTGGCTATTTGGCAGTACCGGGCGGGAAAGAAGACGAACTCAGTTGCTTGAGTAGAAGAAGCAGATGTTCCTGGAAGGCAGACGTGAGCCTAGACTTGGGAACTGGGAATGTTAGGAGGGGGTTGTGATAAGTAAGACACTGGGAGGAAGAAATTGACCGTGAAACCAGTGACACTAACCGAGGGATAGTAGATAAAATTGTTTAATGGATAGAATAGACTATGGCATTGTATAGGAAGAATATATTAATGGTTGTTCAGGCTATCTTGGGTGTCTATGTAATGAGTAGATATTCATTAATATTCAATAGCATGGGAGGCTATCCTTTGGCGCGATTAAAGTGATGGATATTGATAGAACAAGAAAATGCAATACAGTAAAAGAGATGATAGAAACGCCTTGGATCCTGCCCCAGATTCAGATGGTGGCCTGCTCGATTTCGTTCGAGGCAATGAATCCAGACTACTTGTTCAAGATAACTACCCCTGATCTCGGAGCCGGATCTGCCCTTTGCCAAACTACTCACTGTACGTGATCCTCGGCAAGTTGTCATAATAAGGGACTACAATCTTCTTCGGGTCCTTCGTATCCCCAACCATTGCCTCCGTTCCCGGATGAGTCGGCGACCTGTCCACGATCAGATTCACAGCACTCGGCCCAGCCTGCCCCTGAAGCCGCCGAATCACCTCGGGAATATCCTCGATCCTCTCCAGCTTCGCACACCCATTCCCCAGCGCCCTCGCAACCTGGTCATACTCGGCCCTCTCGCTCAGCGACGAGATCGGCCGCGCGGATTCCTCACCGCCGTACACCATGTCCTGGCCGTTCAGGCTCATCCCCCAGGCGTAGTTGTTCACCACGACCGTCAGGATGTTCAGGCCGTGCCGCTTGTACGTGTCCAGCTCCATGAGGTGGAATCCCGCGGACCCGTCGCCCTGGATGCTGACTACCTTGCGGTCGGGAGATGCGACAGCCGCGCCCAGGGCGTGACCGAAGCCGTTGCCGAGGAATCCGAGATTCCCGGTTGACTTAACGACTGCGCTGGGAGAACATGCGGCCAGTGTGTCCGCGCCCCAGAGCCCGGCCTCGCCGCCGTCCAAGATGACGATGGATCCGGGCTCGACGCTGGAAAAGACACTCTTCAAGGCGTGGTACGGGTGAAGACGGTTGGAAGGCTGTAGCGGCGGAGCTTTCTCAAAGGGAGAGGGCATGTGCCGAAGGGAAAGGACATCTTTGACCCATTCCTCGTCAACTTGGCTTGGAGATGTGCTATCCTGGTTGATGGAGTTCATGGCAGCGAGGAATTGGCCGCAGTCACTGACGGCTCCCAGAGCCACAGGCAGCACGCGGCCGATTTCTCCGCCATCTACATCCACTTGAATGAGCTTGCAGTCTGGGGGTATGATCCCCCCAGCTCTCCCTCCGAGGAACATTCCGGTTCTGGCCCCGAGAAGGAGGACGAGATCGGGGCGTTTCTTGCCGAGTATTTGGAGATAGGCAAGCTTGTCGGCTGATCCACCGGAAAATTGGGAGTCTGTAGGGATGGTTGATACACTATATTTAAGCGTATCGAATACAGGAACATGATACGCTTTGGAGAACTTGACCAGCTCGTCTCTGGCCTGTGAAGTTCCGCTTAGCTCGTGCCTACGCTTGAAAGACAAAGGGTGAGAGAATGGGTACTAACACTAACAGAAGTTGCTCCAGACCCTGCGATAACAACTGGGCGGGATGACGATTCAAGAATCTTCCTTGCTTCTTTCACTGCCTCTGTGTTGACTCCCGGCCCATACGTGGAGGGTGAAGATATGGACCCCCAGGAGATGAGCGGCTTATGGATAGGAGAGAAGAGAACATCGATTGGGAAATCGAGCAGAACCGGGCCTTAAAATCAAGATTCATCATCAGCCCGATCTATCTGATGCGTTTACTAAAGCATTATTACCTGGTGTGCCAGACAAAGCTGTCCGGATAGCATGAGAAACCAGCCTCGGGGTCTCCTCCGCATTCGTCACCCGGACAGCGAGCTTCGTCAGAGGCTTTGCAGCAACGACCTGGTCGATGATGCCCTGGAGGCAATTGGTCTCGTTGTCTCGCAAGGGAGGAGACGAGGTGATGCAGAGGATCGGGGAGCGATCGGCTAATGCAGTCGCCAGTCCCGGGAGACCGTTTCCGAAGCTGCTCTTCCCGGTCACCACCTGGCTAATATTGGATAAACAAAAAGACCGGATGGGTAGTATCTCACCCGCTGTTGGCGGTTACGAAACAGACGCCGATCTTGCTGCTGAACTTGGCATAGGCCTCGGCGGCCTGGACGGCGACTGTCTCGTGGCGCGTATCGACGAGCCGGATCTTGGCCAGCTCGCAGCCCACGAGGAATGCGTCCAGATGGCCTCCGTGGAGACCGAAGGCTACCTCTACTCCTGCCTGTCTGAGGCTCTGGGCGAGGAGATCTCCGCCGGACAGCTCGCGGGAGTTTGGCTCTGTGAGGGAGAAGCTGGCCATGATTGGCGTCGTGCCTTTGATACTATTGAGCGAGAGAAAGTTGATTAAGGGTGATTATGGAGAAGAAGTGTGAATGATCGAGGCTAGATTCAAGATGGTCATAGCCATGGTCTATTGACTATAGTTGATTGTAGCATCAACTGCGTATTAATACTCGCTGTGCATATCCATCCCTCCAGCAGCAACCCCGCAGATGCGAGCTTCCCCTCACCCCTCAATTTTGGAAGCCGCAATATGTTGAATCATGATTCGACACAGTCAATGCCGTGTGGAACAAGCTGGACTCATGCCGAGGCCTGCGGCTCCAATGCAGACAGGCGGCCATGAAGCCTCCTAAACTTGGCCTGTTGCTGACTCGACGTGTCGGACTCGACATACATTCCGAAAGACCTTCGGTAATGTTTTAGTCCCGTGTAAGTAGATGGTGAATTGGATATTGATACCCAATGATATCTTAGCTGTATGCTGATGGCTTACTTAGGGGGATTTCATCAAGACTATCAAGAAAACATTGCTGTAGGAGTCCTCAGCTCGCCACCACCCGACTAACATAACAAGGATACCCATCCACAGGATGCAAACCTCCAGAATCACTCTGGTACGCCCGATCTCCATGTAGCGTCCGTATCGGCCCCCCAAACAGTCTCCTCCTCACCCTGGCGAACCAGCCCATCTCGCGCTCCCTCTTCGCATCGAAGTCGGCATAAGCATCCCTGATCTGCAGCTCCCGGCAAGTCAGGATAGCAGCAACCTTGAGCTCGTTCCAGACCAGAGTCTGACCGATACAATTCCTAGGTCCCGCCTCAAAGGGCCGATATGCTGCGTCGACAGGGTACAGGGGATCCTCAGGGCCGACGAGGAACCGCTCCGGGAGGAACTCCTCAGCGCGAGGCCACACGCGAGGGTTCAGGTGCAGCGCCTGGTGGAGGATGTTGGCCCCCACGCTGTCGTCCATGGGCTGCAAGTTGCCCTGGAGATCTGTGATGAATGTGCCCGGTGCGCCCCAGCGCATCGTGCCTGCGGGTGCGTGGAGACGCATCGTCTCCTTGATGACGGCGAGCGTCAGCGGGCACTTGTTTAGAAGACTCGGGCTCTCCTTTATAAGATCCGCAGCGTCCGCGGGTGCGCTCCCGAAAACTTCATCGTGTTCTTGGCGCAGCTTGGCCAGCCATTTGGGGTGTTTGGATAGTCGATGGTAGACATAGACCATCATCGATGCGGTTGTGTCGTTGCCGGCAAAGAGAAAGACGCGGATTTGCGAAGTGGCGTGTCGCGCAAAGACCGGGTCGATTCTATCCTGCTTCTGGATGTCCACGTTCTCATTCTCTTTGAAGTATGCCTTCAGAGCGAGGGCGATGACGGACTTGTTGGAGGTAGAGCCTCCGGTTCCCTCCAGCTTTGCTTCCTGGAACCGCTCGTCGAGCTCCGCACGAATATACTTGTCCATGATTCGGCCATTGTACTTTTGAATAATTGGCCGAAGAGGGTTCATCAAGATGAAGGGGTTCCAGAAAGAATGGACTGCGATGATGCGGCGGAGGGCTGTGGCGAGTACATGATCGGACCGTTGATAGTTGGAGTCGTGGTCACTAAACATGACAGGCAGTGTAAGCGGGTGATCAACAAGTCGATAAGGAGTAATGGGAACACGAACAGGGAGACTTTTAGAATAATTTCCATCGTCAGTCGCGTGGTCATCTCGTCGAGAGAGAAGAAGCCCTTGCCGACCATGTCAAACAGCTTCTGGCGAAAGACAAGCACAGAGTCAACGATATGAGGGACATTGTCCAGCATGGCACCAGAGCTAAAGCCTGGGCTAAATAAAGATCTCCAGTACTTCCATTGGCTCCCATTCATCGAGAGGAGATCGGGACCGCCGGCCACGGGGTGCATAGACTTGGATGCCTGCTCCGTCTTGGGCAGGTTGTACTTGACACAGATTTCGTGGATGGCCTCTGGGCCGAAGCACATGTAGAGAGCGGGATAGACGGGCCAGAAGTCCATAAGGAAGAGTTCCGTGTCGGTAAACTCCTTGCTGAGATCTCTCATTGCAAATGCTACTGCAGCGTAGGGCGGGATGCCGTCGACATACTTTTGGAGCACCAGAAGATGGCCAAAGATCCAACTCCATCCTTCGGGCATTGGCTATACAGACAAGACAGTTAGATATCAGTAGACGATTCAAATCAGGCATGGATGCGGGTAATTAGGTTTATAACTTGCAATGCCTTGCTTCCGGAGCTTGTTGATCTTGCGGCGATGGCGGAAAGTCGCCTGGACAATGTATCCGACTGTCGTTGCCAGCACGGCGCCAATCGTCGACGCCAGAGTCAGCCATGCCATGATGGATGATGTAGAGAGGGGCAAAATCAAATCGGAAGCCTTGTAGAAAGAGGAAGGCAGAGCTTTTGGGAGTGCTGAGGAGTGTACTGAGAGAGGAGAGAGAGAAGCCACACCGATTGATGCTGTCAGCACTAAGAGGCATGGCCAATCGCAGACGGTGATTAACAATTAGCAATCGGGTCGTCTAGTTGAACGTTGATTCCGCATGACATAAGCCCGGTGATCCCCGTAATTCTGGTTGTGGCCGGGAGGCCTTGTTCTGAGATGAGCATCTCTGACCGGGATGTCTTACTGTAAGAGAGTCCGCCTCGCCTTGTCCGGCACGGCGAGAGAGTTGTAGAGCAGGTAGCCGACTTGATGGTAGCAAGGAGCAAACAGCGAGTTGCTGATCCATTCAGGGATAGCTTCCTGCAACGATTGTGATTAGGCACAAGAATGAACAGCAGATCAAAGCAGGCGTACAAGAGCCAGCGCACCACGGGTCCTCGTACTCGGCTGGGATGAAGGAGAATCCAAGACGTCCCTGACTTCAACTTATTATATGTAAAGTCTACCTATCAATGCATTTACTAGCCTCCTCAGCCTGCCTAAAACTCACGCCGCTTCTTGGTGCAGTAGAGACGTTCTCTCGTTTCAGACTCAAACTGACCCGTCAGCATGCAATCCCTCCTTGGAAAGGGCACGAACTCGCCATTGGTGCTGAGTCCAGGGAGGGGTTTACTTCCCCTTGTATAAACATGGATCCCTCGAGTCTCTGCTGCTTTCATGGTTTTGGGAAAGCAGAGACTGCGACTATGGAAATAAGACGCCTGATTCTGAATGTCTTGCAGAAAGACAGCCTTGAGGTTCTTGTAATGCCTCGATGTGATCATTGCCTCGACCGCGTCATCCACATATCCGATATCAGAGCCAGTAGTCTCCTCCCGATCCGCCTGTAAGAAAACAGGCTCATCATTTTCGAACTTAAACTGGCCGAATGTTATGACTTCCATTGTAGCTGGCAGACCGTGTCGGAACACCTCGAAGAGCCGATCAAGAAGCTCAGATCGGGATCGGGATTGGATGTCGTCTTTGGTAAGGTCTAGGCTGGCCTCTATTGCCTTCCAGCTCACGTTGGCCACGCGAAGGTCCCCAAACGACCTGAGCTGGCCTGGGGTCCTCCAGTTCATGTCTGCCGGTGTGTCGTCTTGCCGGTCATCATGTATGCATAGCCGCTGGAGAGACGAGCCCTGGTGTTTGGTGAGCTGGTGGATCAACCTCTCGGCGATCTCTGGATAATCCTCTTCGCAGTAGTTGTTGTCGCGGAAACGGATAGCCAGATTTTCAAGACGGCGCGGAGTACTAGTCACAAAGTCTATCAGTTTGTCGCTGAGCTCGTATTCCAGCATGTCGAGGATGATTGTTTGGACGGACGATGTTTTGGCCAGCGAGGGTATTTGGATGTCCTCTGGGAAAAAACTTCTCCCCTCCTGCAGCAGTGGAAGTCCTCCGTCCAGATGAGAAAAGTAAATTTCAGCGAGGTTTGGCAAGCACAACAAGGCGCAGAACTCATCGGCAAACCTCCTCAAGTACTCGGGGGGGTTTGCTTCGACTCCGGCTCGGTCAAGGCCTATGGCGACGGCAACCCTTTCCAACGAATTTAGCCCAGGCAGCCAGGTCCCTGCAGACTTGCACCAGTAGATGAAACCGCACAGCGTGGTGAGGCTCTCATTCCTGCGCTCGTCGTCAAACTGGGCATAGCGAAGGGCCTGGATGCGCGGCAGATAGGCGAGAACCACGGCTTTGACAAAGCTATCTCCGCCTTCAAACGGTTCCCGGAACAGTTGATTGAGATCCCTGTGCTCGCCATAAAAATGCGGCAGCTTCGGCATCGTAGCACAGAAAGAGTCAATCTCGTGGCGAGAGAGCGACCTAGGCTTCACGTCCTCGTGTAGAATCCTCTCGCCAGTGTCGGCATTCACTCCCCAGGATTTGTATTCGTTTCTCTCGACCCAGACCTCAAACTCTCTGACGTGCCATGCCTCGATGGAAGCGGCGCCATCACTGAAGACACTCCACAAGAGTTTGGAGATGGTCCAGGGATCAAGATCAGAACATATTCGATACTCTTGACATGCCTTGCGATGGCGGTCGAGGATTGGGAGTGAGTTGAGATATATATATTTGCACGTCTGCGCAAGAGGCCAGTGGCCTGAAGCGTGTGTGTGCTCAATGATGAGCTCCAGGATCTCCGGGGCGAGAGTGCTGAGATACGGGGTGATGCACATAACTGATGGGACTTGTGGGATGAACGTGTGAAAATGTGTACGAATCGAATATCGTTGGCAGTTGGGCCTATTTGAAATTGCCAAACTTGCCCAAGTCTTACCCCCAAGTTCTAACCCCAAGTTCCTTTTCCTGTCTCTCTTAGGCAAAATATGACATTGAGAAGAGGGCTTAGATAAGATTACTTGTTAGAACCAACAAACATGCCAAGATTCGACCATTTTGTCGCTTTTTCTTGGTCTAAATACTCTAAAAATATCAACATGATCGGATCCACGGACCAACATGTCGGACCAACATGCATAACTGTGATGCACTTGCAACATCAGCTGCTTAGCAGCATCCACTCTCAATTGACAAATACACTATAAAAGTTGCTCACATTATGTAAGACCGACAGAAGACTTTGACTGCCAGGTGGCTGAGATAAAACATGACACATCTGGATAGTTTAGCGTTGAATTTCAACACAATATCAGAGTAATTAATCTAGTACCGGAGACAATATCAAGCTAGATATCATATAATTGTTTTTCTTCTTATATTATTGTGTTTAGTTAAAAACGAGGTCCTTGCCTTACGCGAAAAGAGCTTTGGTGTGCCATGTTTTATTTCATCCACTTGACTACAATCTGCCTTCCCTTATACCGTACAATAAATACCTATCCAACCAATTCAGCCCAATATTTTCCCCTTTTATCCCTTTTATCCTTTTTTCCCTGTTGTGAATTCAACTTAAATTTCCGAGTGTCATTACCTTCATATCGTCAAACGCAATATCGATGTCGCACCATACGATGCATTATATCCCGTCGTAAGTCCTAAACAAAGACAGTGCAACGTCGTTGCCGAGCTCAGTCGCCAGGGTCACCGGCGTTTTGCCTTGATTATCCTTGAACCGGAGAGTCTCGGGCGCTTTTTTCATGCACAGTAGGAGGAGTTCACGGTCAGTATGCCTGCAAGCAAGATGCAGAGGAGTGTAGCCTTGCAGCTCGTTGGTATCACGCAGCGTCAGATCGGCTCCATGTTCCACCAGCATCTCAGCCACGTCAACATTCCCCCGATTGATAGCCACATGGATTGGTCCACCCTCTTCTGTGATGAAGTTGATGTGCTCCTTCAGCAGGGGAAGGCCGGCGAACGCCTCGCTCAGGAACTCCTGGCTCGCACACTCTGCTGCCACGTGCAGCGCATTTCGCGGGGGGAGGCCAGGGCGCAGGTAGAGCGAACCCCAATCAACTTCATCTCTCCCCAGTTGGCCAAACGAATCGACAAGAAACTCGAGAGCCCTCAAGTCGTCTGCCTCCACTGCGGCCATCAAGGCGTTGAACCCGTGGCGGCCAGGCTCCAGCCTAGCACCACGACGGACCAACATGAGCGCGGCATTGTACTGGGAACATCTTAAGGCTTCGGCCAGTAGTGACTCTCCATCATCTCGTGCAGGATTGACGCGCATGCCTCGGTCAATGAAAAAATGAAGCAGACCCTCGACGTCAATTTCCTTTCGGTTTTGATGGACTTTAAAAATAGCCCGCAAGATAACCATTTGGTGGCGATTGAGCTGATCCACAGACGTGTTTACGAGGAGAGATTTGAGAGGCTCCTGAGGACGCTCTGCATAGTGCATCATCGCTGCCTCGAGAACTGTGAGACCAGAGTAACGGCGCTCGTCCATATCAAGCTCGCCTCCCTTGGAGCAGACAAGCCTCAAGATTGGGAAATCTTCATCCACGCAGCACTCAACCAGCAACCTCTGGCATGCTGCCGTGCTCCAAAACAATCGTTTCATGGAATTGGAAGTGTTTCGCAATATCTTGATGATGATTCGACGAAGGCGCCCCAAGTGCCAAAATCTATCGATTGATTCAGTTTCGAGTTGAGGCTTGGCCTTATCAGCTACTTTTTCCGTGCCTAACCCTTCCAGACACATGATACCTGGCTGGCCAGTCTTCTTTTCGTAGTTTTCCAGGATGCCCTTGCTCAAAACACACTGTAACGCTGCTTCAATTGACGGCTGGACCATTCTATGCTCCTTCTCAGATACCTCAATGCTCTTCGATAAAACGTTCCTGCAGAAACGGGGCCAGAAGCTTTTACCCCGGTCATCGCACTGCCGGAGCATCTCGGGGTCAAGGAGTCTGGTGTACACGCTCATAGACAGCTCGCGCCTGCATGATGGGTGCGAGGATCGCTCAGGTCCGCCATACTCTATCGAGCTCAGCAGAACCGTATTCTGGAATATGGTCTCGGCAGCAGTGAGGCCGGAATATGACATGTACGGGACACCATGACAGAGCTCAATGAGCAGCTCGGTGAACTCCAGAGTAGCAGACATGTTTATCCAATGGAGCGGAGTCCATCCATTGTCATCCAGCTCAGAAAAGTCAGCGCCGAGGTCACGCAGACTGCGAAGCAAGTTGATATCTCCCCAAGGTACGACCAAGTGAGTGAGAGGTCTTTCGACACACCAAAGTGATAGTCTGTTCCCGAAGTGCTTGGTAAGCATCTTGGCGGCTTTAGGCTCGGTGTCAGTCTTGATGAAAGGTTTTTCGGACAGGAAGTCGGTGCTGAGCAACGCTTCAACGAGCGGGGTACGCCCAGCAAGTGTTTCCTTATTCATATTGATGTCTTTGGACGGGTCAAAAAGACACAGCCATTCGAGAAGTTCAGGCTCGTTGGTTGCTGCGACCAGGTGCCAAATGGTCCGACCGTCACGGTCAGACTCTGTAGTAGAAGCACCATGTTCTAGAACAAGCTTCTCCATCATGGCAACACTCTCAACGACCATGAGAGGAGTTTTGCCATCTTCGTCTAAAGCTCCCAGATCGGCCCCCGCCTCGGCCAGAATGTCTACAGCTTCAAAGAAGTCATCCGCAACGGCGATGTGCAGAAGTGTGTTGCGGCGTTGAAATTTGTTGGTTGGCAGACCTGGATGGAACCGAGGATCCAACACACAGCGGCGGAGAGACCACGCGTCATCACCGACGATGGCAGCAACGGCTAGGTGGTTAAGTGCTTCGTCCGGGATACCTAGCTTCCCATCGGCTGGTACGGGGTTGAGGTTGAGTTGGAGGCGAGACATGGCCTCGCTGAGAGCCGCACCCAAGCCTTCAGTGCCCATGTCTGACTCAGCGAGGACGCAGTGATCAAAGAGCATGGTCAGCAGTCGTGATACGAGATCTCTCATATGGGTTTCTTCTTCATTTAGGTTCAGATCTTCGATAAGTTTGGTGAGGGTCTGGTTGAAAACAGGTCCGGACTGAATGATGCGTTGCAGGACCGAATCGTCTCCGGTCTTGAGCGAAACCCAGAATGCCATGCCAGACACCGAAAGACTCTCGTCGTCCGTATCTTTTAACCCATCCCCATTGCTGCAATCAGCACTAGCATCCAAGAGCCTCTTGATGGCGGGCGAACGGTTGTGGCTAGCAAAGTGACGACCAGAGGAGGGGTTCCAAGCCCTGCCGGCCATGCGGTTGACGAGAATATCGGGCCCAACCAAGGCGCACCACAGGGGCGTCCCGAGGGTGCCTATCTCATTGACATCGGCACCCGAGGATATTAGTCGACCGCATAAGCTGGGCAATGCGAAGGCTGCAGCAATGTGTAAGGGACCAATCTTCCCCGTGCACAGAGCATCGGTCAGGTCAATCATAGGATACTTGGAAGGTGTATGCCAGCCAAACTCGTCAGGCCACACTTCTCGGGCGAAATGCAAAATCCAATTTATGAAACCAAAATTTGGGGAAATTGTGCTTGGTGCAAACAGCGAGAGAACATTGTCCTCGACAGCGGGCCAGAATTGCTCAGCATAGAGAGGCCATTCTGTGGCGGCATGGGGGAGTCCCTGACATGTTTTCTCCATGAGCTCGGCTACTACCCTTTCGTGGTAATATTCCCCTGGCTCGTAACATTTGAGGCTCAGAAATGGGGACAACCATAGAGAAACGTCGTCTACAGATACGGGCGCATCGCCTTGTCTCTGCCTCAAATCAACAAAGCTTCGTGAGTTTCGCTTGACGACAAGGTCCTGAGTCTGGAGTCTGAAATCAAGCGGGGGGTCTGGGCGAAAGAAGGACAGGCGCAGCAGCACATTTTGAGGTGAGGTGGCCGTGTTTATGCAGAAAGAAATGGCAGCGCAGACCCATTCCAGCTTAATCATGAGAGCCGCATCGTTGCTTGCAAGTGCGGTGCCCATGTCGGCTGCGAGAAGGTTGATAGTAGCCTCGCAGCTCTGCAAGATTGGGGAGGGAACCTCAAGTCTACATCTATCACCGCTGGGATGAGTAGTCTTGGCCAGTTCCTGTTGGTGAGCGCGAGATAGACTCTCATCGAGTCGGCTTAGCGCATCGTCAAGAGAAGATAGCACGATCTGGAGGCGATGCTGCATCCATGTGTCCCGAGTTAGGTTGTCCTTGGCATATAGGACTATCGTGGATATGGATTGGCGAAGCGACTGGATATACGTAGCCATGTCATGGTGCTGGTGCTGGATTTGGCCCATTGTTGAGCTAGGAGGCCAGCAGTGGTAAAAGTGGTTGAGGTGTAGGGCAGTTCAGCGCAGAGACCAAGGGGGTCTTGCGCAACTATCAGGCTCTCCTCTGGGCACAAAATGATTGAGAAAGTCGTAGGAGGATAGTCGAGATGACTGCAAGGCAGCACCGAGTCAAGCTCAGTCCATGTGGTGATGGTTCGGTTGTCCCACCGGCCTCCCGGCACTCTCAACGCAGATCGTGGGGCAAGGCTGGTCTTGGCTGCTGTGGGTGGAACTGTGTCGCCAGTGACATGTGTGGATTGGAAAGCGAAGAAGAGAGTGAAAATGTTAGTCGTGGATAGAGCTAAATATGATGGCGAAGAGAAAGAGAGAGAAAGATTAGGTGTTCGTTTTGTTCGCCTCGCCCAAAAGCAAAGCTGCCTGAAGGTGGCAGGCGGCAGCTACAGTAGCACTGGCCCAGGGAAAGAGCAGCCCACATGTAGCCCCCAGGTACCGTGTACAGCGCTCAAGCAGAGTCTCGCCAAGTGGGTGACATAAGAAATGAGACACTCGAACATTAAGCTGCTTATTCTCGAGTCTGTGGCCGGTATTATAAGATTATTGAGTACTAATAATATGAACTTCAGAGATAATACGGCATATGTTATTACCATATTTCATTTTATACCACTGTATTTCTCGATTCAAATTAAAAGAACCTCTATTTAACCACTCTTCCTTTTAGTATCTCATTTCTCATGTCCCTCACTTGTTCGCTCGCTATTGGAGGTACACAGATACGGTGACTAAGCAGCGCTGCAGAGCTCCGACCATCGCCATTGGCCTCATGCCAACCCCCCCACCTCAGTCCTTCTTTCATTTGTCGTCAGCTCTTCGTGTCACGGTCATCTCCATGTCTGTGCAAAGTTTGATGGGTTGCAACCGGAGCCAGTGCTACCACATAATATGCAACATCAGCTCACCGTGACCCATACTCATGCAGTCTTTGCTGCACTTCTCCCAGGCTCGCTCTCCTCAGTCCAGCCTGACTCCTCCACCCTGCGACCATTCTTGTATCTGTCTGGCTTGGGCCAGTCTATATACGCCATTGTTACTCAATAATCATTCCATAGGAATATGGCACATACAAAGTCCTGCCCACATACCCGCTATTTTGCAAATGGCTTGAACCGAGATGAGGCCCTTGCTTGTCGGCGACAACCATCTCACTCAAGGGCGTATATGCTGTAACAAGTTCTTTTCTCCCCACCATCTGTCTCACATCTGCAATCATGCAGCTGGCTCCAACCTTGCGCTCCTACAAAGCCCAGGCTACCTCGCAGGATATCATGGCCGATTGGCGCGTATACATACAGGGTTATGCATCCATAGATCGGGAAGCAGGTCTGTAGATCGTTTTGTTGCTGGGGTCAGAGTCTTACCTTGATACTCCTGGCGGCTGAGGTTGTATTAGAGCCTAACTCTTGCAGAAAATCACCTCCCGCTCCAAGCCAGAGGCTGCTGTCATCGGCTCCAGCGACTTCTCCTTCAACCCAACACCCATTTACCCAGGGCCGTTGAAGGACTTCCTTTGATCCATCCAACATCTCGACGTACGTTGCGACAAGCTCATACTCCACATCTCTCCGCCATGCCCAAATAAGACGTTCCTTTTTAGCCGCCATCCTGGGATCTTCGGCCCTGTGGCAGGACTCTACGATGCAGCCAAGTCGCGGCTCGAGCTCTATTAGCCACTTTACCCGGCTATTATCAAGAATACAAGCCCGGGTCGAATGTATAAATTGCTTCCATTTTCCCAATCGAAGCCATGTTCTGGTCCAAAAGAGCTCTATACTTGCTCCTGCCCCTCGATCTGAAGTTGCAGTAACCCAAGATGCAGTTCCGGCCTCTCGTTCTCGCCGCGCTCCTCGCTCCCGCCTCGGCCCAGCTCCATCAATGGGCCCTGAGAGCCGGCCTCAAATACTTTGGCTCGGCCACTGATTCGCCCGGCCAGCGAGAGCGTGCCGGTCTGGAGCACGTCTACCCCCAGTACGATGCCATCCTTGCGAACCCGGACGAGTTTGGCCAAACGACCCCGACCAATGGGCAAAAGGTAACCCAAGCTCCAGCCTCTCCTACACCCCAATTTGCAAACTCAATTGGAATGAACTAGGTTACTGACAACATACCAGTGGCTCTTCTCTGAACCCGAGCGGGGCGTCTTCAACTGGACCGAGGGCGAGATCGTCTCCAGCCTCGCGCGCGAGCAGAACAAGATCCTGCGCTGCCACGCCCTAGTCTGGCACAGCCAGCTGGCCCCCTGGGTCGAAGCCCAGGAATGGACGGCCGAGGAGCTCACCGAGATCATCACCGCCCATGTCACCAACGTGGCCTCCCACTGGAAGGGGAGGTGCTACGCATGGGACGTCGTCAACGAGGCCCTCGAGGAGGACGGCAGCTGGCGCCAGTCCATCTTCTACCGCGTCCTGGGCGAGGACTACATCAAGCTTGCGTTCCGGCTCGCCGCCGAGGCGGACCCCGAGGCGAAGCTGTACTACAACGACTATAACATTGAGAAGCCCGGAGCAAAGGTGGACGGTGTGCTGCGGCTCGTGACGATGCTGCAGGATGAGGGGATCAAGATTGACGGGGTGGGCATGCAGGCTCACTTCACGGCCGGGGAGGCGCCCAGTCTCGACCAGCAGATTGATGTCATTCAATCTTACGAGGCCCTGGGTGTTGAGGTTGCCTTGACGGAGCTGGACGTGAGACTGGACAAGCTTCCTCCCACCGAGGAACTGCTAGCATTGCAGAAGGAGGATTACAAGAATGTAAGTCTACAGTCTCCTACAAATGGGACTAAATTGTTTCAAGATGGCTAACTCGACCTCCTAGTCTGTCGGCGCATGTGCCCAAGTCCCTGCTTGCATTGGCATCACACTCTGGGACTTCTACGACCCGTTTAGCTGGGTACCGTACACCTTCGAGGGCGAGGGCGCAGCGCTCCTCTGGTTCGAAGATTTCTCCCACCATCCCGCTTATGCCGGCGTCGTTGCTGCGCTCAAGAACGCCACCGGGCTATGCAACAGGTAAAGTGGGTTGTCTTGGGTAGGTTTGCGTTCGAGGAGACCAGATCCCAAGGGGCAGAACGCTACCCTTTGCCTCGGAGTCAGTAACAGAAGTTCACATCAAGTTTTGGGACCAAACGTTGTTTTTCTTATCATAGAATGGTTTATATTCACCATGAATCAAGCGACGCAAAGGTCAATCGCTATATCAATCGCTCAACCCAACTCCAGTGATGCCCAGTGGTTCCCTATATACCAATCCTCCTGAACCAAACTCCGCTCTAAAAAAAGTAACAGTACAAATGAAACAGTTCATGCAATGATATCTAACAGATCTCAGGCGCCAATCTTCCTTTGTTCGGCGATTGCGACTGGTATTCATGAATTACCCTTTTTCTCAGGGTAATTCGGTAGGCGTGGGCTTCTTGCCCCCTTCATATACATCCGAAGCGCTCTCCGAATGCAGCTCGGCGGCGAAAGCCTGCCCCTGGTGCGGCACGGTGTGACCAGACACCGGGTGGCCGGACATGGGAGACGGCGTCCGCTGGTTGGGGACGTACACCGACGAAGGTGGGAAGGCACCCTGTGTGTGTATCGCCTGGTTGTAGTGAGGATACAGCTGGCCGTTCGCCTGCTGCTGCGCGTACGGGTCGTACGGCATCTGCGTGGCAACGGAGGGCGTGGACGTCGCGGTGTACGACGACATGTGCGAGCCGCCCATCTTGGACTCGGGGTAGTTCCCGCCGTACTGCTCGTAGGATCCCGTGGTCGAGGCACTCTGCTGCCTCCGCCTGCGCCAGAAGAAGAACGCCAGGCCGGCGATGAGGGCGAACCCGAGCACGGCGCCGACAGCAATCCCGACCTTGGCGCCCGTGGGCAGCCCGCTGTTGCCAGCACTGCGCTGCTCCGCGGTGAGGAAGGGCTCCGCCTGCTCCCTCTTGTCGTTCAGCTTGGCCGCGAAGATCTTGCCGTCTGGGCAACCCGACCCCGTCTCGCACGGGTTGACGGAGCAGCAGCCCATGAACGGGTTCGGCTTGGCCTCGGCGCAGGTCCACCACTGCACCTCGGGCGCCTCGCTGACGCAGAGCTGGGGCTTGAGGGAGTTGAAGGAGTACTTGTCGAAGGAGGTGTACTTGAGGTTGTCGTCCGGGCAGGCGCCCGTTGCCGTCTTGCACGGGTCGACGGAGCAGCAGCCGACGAACTGGGTGGGCTTGTCGTAGCAGACGTAGAAGGATCCTCCCTTAGGGCAGGTGGCGCCCAGTGACTTTGCGACCTCGTCAGACATGATGGATGGGATAGTCCGTTTCGTACTATGAGATGTTATAGGATTAAGGTATTAGTGAATTATCGACGCTGTAGCCTCTCTGATCGGTCGTCCTGGGTGAAGTGTCTCGATACAAGCACTAGACTAGACAAGACTGGATTACGTAGAGGCTGGAAGCGTGTAGCGAACGAAGGGAAGCGAAAGAAAGGTAAAGGAGAAGAAGGAAGAAAGATGAGACGATTAAGAAAGGCGGGAGGCGACCTTAATTGAACAGCTAGAGGAACGAGGTCAGGGGATCGGAAACATGTAAGAACATAGAATCCCGCCAGGCTGGGTATGCGGGCCCAGACTTGGCAGGACGAAATAAGAATATCATTACTGTGTCTATCACATCTTGGAGTAATACGGCGACCATCACCACCATGTGCAGGCGGCGGGCCCGGACCAAGCCGGACTAGGACCGTGTTGAAAGGTGGAGAAGAGCTTGATCAGCGAAGAGAGACAAGGGTAAAAGAGCCTGGGGATTGATCCATCTTGATTCCATGCCCCATCTGCAGGGCTATGTTCTGTGCTGCGCAGTTGCAAGTGCTTACCGGCCTTCTAGGTGAGGTGGGGACTAATTAGCTCGGAAAAGCCTCCCTGTATTGCCATGCAGGGCTAAATAAGGATAATAGAGTTGGTGTTGTCCGGACGAACCTACAAAGGCTACACTGCCGCCAGCCTTGTAGGATGGATGCAACTTTGTTGGAGGTGCATCAGTGACGGCTGGATCATGTGGTAGCGGCTGCAACGGTGCCCGTCGGTACAGCATGATACGGCAGCTCATCCAAGACACAAACGGAAGATTTTGAGTGCTCTGTGTCTATTCGTACAGCGACAGGGTGCGGACTCTGCGGAGTCGCAGGGTTCACGAGATCGTCAGCCAACATGTCCTCGGATAGTCCCATCTTGGACATAATCTGCTGCTTGGTAATTCTAGGTGCTGGAGATGAGCATCAATGCTAGAACTCAACCAAGGCCAAAAACCCAATTCAGTGTAGACATTATGACCATCAAAGAGCATTAGGGCAGGTGTTCGTCTCAGTTACAACGTAGGATCATCACATTGCTGTTATAGGGCTGATGACATGAAACACCGGGCCAACTGTTAAAAATCTGATTCAGAATCGGGTATCACCTCATTCCACAAATGGACCATCTGAGATGGTTGGAGGGCACAGGAGCTTGGTGTGCAGGCAGTGGCACATTCCCTTGTTGGTCCTTGGAGGATTATTGCCGTGCCACATGGTGAAGCCTTGATGCCTTGCTTCTTACCATGTCAAGATGTATCCTGGCACCGGGATGTAAAAAAAAATCGAGATTAAGATGAACCGTCGATCCTGCCCGAAGCCCTTGGAACTCTCGATACGCTTGGGTGAATTGGGTTGGACGAGCCGAGGACGGACCATACTGAGATCCATGCAAGCTTCTCAGCATCGAGGCCTGGAAGAACTACAGGATTAGGTGAGGCCTGGGAGAGGCCTAGAGAGGCTTGTGCTGGCGGTGGGGCTGCTGTATTTTTAGAACACGAGGTGCCTGTAATCAACTAGCCCGCTGTCAGCCAAGTCTTGGAAGGCTCTTCAAGGTGCACTGCCATTCTGTTGCCAACACCGTTGACTTTGCCAGACTTGACCTGGAGACGAGGCAAGGTGCAAGAGGATGGCGAAGATAACATCCATTGGCTTTGTGGTTGATTTCCGGATCGGCTGTTCGTCACTA
This sequence comes from Clonostachys rosea, assembly GCA_026958235.1. Taxonomy (NCBI): domain Eukaryota; kingdom Fungi; phylum Ascomycota; class Sordariomycetes; order Hypocreales; family Bionectriaceae; genus Clonostachys; species Clonostachys rosea. Next base: position 1,247,814 of record CP110206.1, read on the forward strand.
CGCCATGACATCACGACTGGCCACCAGCCACCACAATCGAGGCTCCAGGTGGCGCATCGGCCGCCCACCAAACCAATCCATCCAGATGCATCCATCTCTTCATCCACACGCCATCATCTATCTATCTCTACTTGAGCGAATGAGGTCTGGTACTGGTCTCTTTCAGCTCCCCTACACTACGGATGCACGTCATCTCGGCCGGTTTGTTGGTTGGAGATGGAGTTGGTGAGACCCACTGCAGAATCCTGATGGTGATACCTACAGACAGTATTACTGCCTCTTCGCAGGTAGCCAGCCAACTCGGCCCGTAAGCCAGGCCAAGTGCTGAACACGGCGAGGCAGGTCAATCCAGATCTCACCGTCTTGTCTCTGACTGCTGCGCTGGGCGTTTTACTCCAATTCCGCCCGACAGCTGGATTGAGCACAGGCAGAGGCATTGGCTGGCCCTCATATTGCTGTTTCACATCCCGACAAGCCTCCCAACCAGAAACCCATCCACCCAAATAATCGTACGAAAATGGGCAAACTCGGGGCCCTTCGCATGCACGAGATGCATTCGACAGTCCTGCTGCCTCATTGAGAGGCGCCAGGTCATCAGGGGAGGCTTCGGGTGGGGGACCGGCGATGGAACTAGCGGTCTGATCATCGCCGCCGGTCTGGTTTTTGGCTGGTCCGGGGCGGTGGTTGGTGGTATTTTCACATGTCACCCAGATGAAAACGTCCTCGATGAAATTTCTGTCCCAGCTCTGACTCGATACTACATAGCATATCTCGCATCTTTGTGTATATTCTGTCAATTGGCGTTGCGCTCAGCGTAGATTTATTCATCTGCTTTCCTTTCTTCCTTCCGGCGCCTGTGTACTGCTGCTCGTTGTGTGGCGGGTCTTCTCCTGGCCGCATTCTATCATTTTTGTACCTGTAATTGAATGGTTGCGTCATAAAGGAGGTTTGCGATGGGCGCCTCAACAGACGACGCCAACGTCAATCGACAAAAACAACCACAACCACAACAGGGAGAACACAGAGACAATTCAGGCCATCGCAAGGCCTCGTCGGCCACCAGCCTGGCTGAGAGTGCTGTCAAATTCTCTCTCCAGGCCCAGAAGCTCTCTCTGGAGCAGCCACAGCAGACAAATGAGACCTCCAGCCCAGCAGAGTCTCACCTGCAGCATCCATCCGCCGTCGCTACCCAGGCGCACTTCGTCACCCCTCACGACCCTGTCATTATCACTTCTGATGGAAATCGCCTCCCCGGTGTGCCTCTCGAGGAAGCGCACAAGTTGAACTCCCTGCGAAACGAGCTAGAGGGCCAGCCAGGGACCATAGAGATCAAGGAGGCTGCTGACGGCAAGACCGTAACCAACACATCTAGAGAAAATGACCAGTCGCAGGAACGGCAGCATGTCATCGAGCTACCCAAGAACCAGAAGGGGGACAAACTTCAGAAAGAGGAGAATGAAGTTGATGGCACGCTACAAAGCGCCAGGCCGCCATCACACACGAACCCGCTGTTCCCTCCGCTACCGCTGTACGGGCCGCCATCCTTTCTACGCGACCTACAATGCGCCTTCTTTCGGTTCTCCTCTTTCTTCCTGAGCTTGGCCTTTCTGGGTGTCATTGTACTCGGGTCACTATTCACCAGCATACCGCTCCTGTGCAAAAAGATCCTGTACACGCTGACCTTCCGGGACCTGGACAAGGAGCGCCCCTTCTACGCCGAGGAGATCCGCAGAGAAAGGGTCAGGAAGGAAAAGGCCCAGGCCTGGAAGAAGATGCGCTCTCACAGCGCGAAAGAAAGCAAAGCCGACTTCCCACCTGACGACTACCCGCCCACCGAGGGGGGCCCAGACCCCATCAAGTGTGACGTGGGCTACTACGCCCGCCGCGTCGGCCTCGACGTCGAGGCCTGCCAGGTCCAGACCGAGGACGGCTTCATCATCGACCTCTGGCACGTCTACGACCCAGCCGAGTACACCCCGCTCACGCCCGCCGAGCGCACCCACCGCGGCCCGGACGTCTTCCAGAGCTCCTCCCGCACCCGCCTCCGGGACCCTGCCCGCAAGCCCAAGTTCCCCGTCCTCCTCATGCACGGCCTCCTCCAGAGCGCGGGTGCCTACTGCTGCAACGACGACGCCTCGCTCGCCTTCTGGCTCTGCAAGTCGGGCTACGACGTCTGGCTAGGCAATAACCGCTGCGGCTTCACCCCGCGCCACGTCCTCCTCCGCTACGCCGACCCGCGCATGTGGTGCTGGAACATCCGCCAGATGGGCGTCTTCGACCTCCCCGCCCTCGCCTCCCGCGTCCTCTCCGAGACGGGCTTCGCCAAGCTCGGCCTCGTCTGCCACTCCCAGGGAACGACGCAGGCCTTCGTCGCGCTCGCCAAGGAGCAGCGGCCCGAGCTGGGGAAGAGGCTGACCGTCTTCTGCGCCCTCGCGCCCGCCGTGTACGCCGGCCCGCTCATCGGCAAGATGTACTTCAAGTTCATGCGCGTCATCTCCCCCGCGCTGTTCAGGCTCATGTTCGGCATCCACGCCTTCATCCCCTTCATGATGCGCATGCACGCCGTGCTGGACCCGCGGCTGTACGGGTGGTTGGGTTACAAGGTCTTCTCGTTCCTGTTCGACTGGACGGACGAGCGGTGGGACCGCGGGCTGAGGGACCGCATGTTCCAGTTCGCGCCCGTCTACGTCAGCGCCGAGTCGATGAGGTGGTGGCTGGGGAGGGAGTGCTTCGCCCAGCACAAGTGCATCCTCGCGACCAAGGAGGATGTTCGTGAGGAGGACCGCATGGACGAGGAGTACGAGAGGTCGTCATCGCCCGATAATGACACGCCCGGCGGTCGCAGGTCGGCGCCGTCGCCTGCGGGGTCGTCTCCGTCTCAGAGCCCTGAGCGGTCGTCCTCGGGAACGGGTGCGTGGTACGACGAGCAGGCGCCGCCATTTGCGTTCTGGGTGTGTGGGCAGGATGATCTAGTGGATGGGCGGCGGTTGCTGCGGCGGTTTGAGAGGGGCCGGGAGCCGTTTGTCGAGGTCGTGCATAGCAAGATTATCCCCGAGTACGAGCATCTGGATGTCATCTGGGCGATGGACGCGCCTGACCAGGTGTTCAAGGAGGTTAGGGAGGTACTGTGGAAGACGTGCGAGCATCGAGATATATGCCGGGTGCCGACGGGGTGCGAGGAAGTCGAGCCAATGGAGAGATGCAGCGTATGAGGGCCGAGTGGTGATACATGTTGCGGATTTCTATGTTTTCTTCCATTCTGTTTGATATCAAGGGGTATATAATAACAAGCTGGTGAGCAGTATATACGTGACGAATTTACGCATGCAAGACGAGATTAGCGAGGAGTTTAGATACATGCGGCTATAGAGTGTTGATAGTTGAATACCGCCAATAGTAAAGAGATTATGATATCCATAGTAGAACACACACACATGGTATTGGGAATCAAACATAGTAAACTTAGAAATTCATCGCATAAGGAATCTACCCAGATAGAAGAGAGCGATCTAACACAGATACACTGCCGTTGTGGTGTTACTGCCTGGCCTAATGCATTGGCTATTGGATGTTAGTGGAACTCAATCCCCAAGCTGAGGATTTCCCCACGTTTCGGCTGCTGAGGCTCCCCGGCTTTGGGCCATTTACAGCGCCCAAAAGCCCCCAAGCGGAGTTGGTGCGGGGTCAGCCCCAAGGTCCCACAGCACGAATCCCTATCTCCCAGGCCGCTGGCCAATAGGAGAGACCTCGCTGCGTCATCCAGCGATTCCCCGAACTCCGTCTGATACTCCGTAACCGAAACACACCGCGGCTTGTGCTGGCTACAGCCAATCTCGGCCTGGCTGGCATCGGGCTTGCAGGCGCCATGCCGCTCTCGGATTCGAGTCCAGACTTTAGTGAGAGCTACCCCAGCCTGCTCCCAATCGAGCCCCAATTTGTCGTGATCGGCTTCATCTCGCTGTCTCCGACCTTTCCTCCCTCTTTCTTCCTCTTCTCTACTCTTCCCTGGTCCCATCTACCGTGCGATTGACCGAGGCAGCTTTCCCGTATATTTAAAGTCTCCCCCTTCGTCGCTAGCAGAGACCAACACACAGCCAGGTGATTTCCCACCGTATCTCCGCGCCATGACGATCACGTCCAAATTCGCAGACGTCGACATCCCCAACGTCGACCTCTGGACTCTGTACCTAGAGGGGAAAAGGGACTATCCAGATGAACACAGTAGGTGCCACCCCTCTCCCAATACAAAGAAAGACCTCTTATAGCTGACGCTTCTACCACCAGCCCTCCTCGTGGACGGCGACACCGGCCGCTCCTACACCTTCGCCGAGATAAAGCGCCTCTCCATCGCCTTCGGCCAGGGCCTCGTCCACTCCCTCGACTGGCGCAAGGGCGACGTTCTCGGCTTCTACACCCCCAACTGCGTCGACACCCCCGTCGTCAACCTCGGCCTGCACTGGGCCGCCGGCATCGCCTCCCCGGCCAACCCGACCTACACCGTCGACGAGCTCGCCCACCAGCTCAAAGACTCGGGCGCCAAGGCCCTCATCACCCAGCGGCCCTTCCTCGACGCCGCGCTCGAGGCCGCCAAGGCTGCGGGGATCCCGCGCCAGAGGGTCCTGCTCATGGGCGACGCGAGGGACGACAGGGGCGAGTTCAAGCATTGGACGGAGGTGACGGCGGAGGGGGTCTGGCTGAAGCCCCGGAAGCCGCAGGTCGATCCTGCTGTTGATACGGCGTACCTGGTGTATAGCTCGGTAAGTTAGATGAGTAGCATTGGTGGAACTGTTTCAATGCAAAGCCGACGAGAAAGTGAAGCTGACTGGTTTGCGAAAGGGCACCACCGGCCTGCCTAAGGGCGTCTCGCTCACCCATCGCAATCTAGTCGCAAATGCCATGCAATCATACAAGATCGACACCAGGTCTCTGAACTGGGACGTGGACGCCCAACTCGGCGTCCTACCATTCTTCCACATCTATGTAAGACCATGCCCAACCCACGAATTTTTCCATACACTAACCCAGATTGCTCGTTCCGCAGGGTCTCTCGGTCGTGCTCAACGTAGCCTTCGTCGCGGGCGCAAAGTGCGTCATCATGGCCCGCTGGGACCTCGAGAAGGCCTGCAGCCTCATCCAGTCCCACCGCATCACCGTCGCCTACGTCGCGCCGCCCATCATCCTCGCCCTGGGCAAGCAGCCCGCCGTCGCAAAGTACGACCTGTCGACCATCAAGTGGATCAACTCGGGCGCCGCGCCCCTGGGGCCTGAGCTGGCCGAGGCCGTCTGGAACCGCCTCAAGGTCGGCGTGAAGCAGGGGTACGGGCTCTCGGAGACGAGCCCGACCATCATGACGCAGTTTGCGGACGAGTGGTCCCGGTTCCAGGGGAGCGTGGGCAAGCTGCTGCCGAATATGGTGGCTAGGATTGTTGATACTGATGGGAAGGACCTACCCAATGGTGAGGTATGTTTCTTCCAAATCCTCCCCATCTGCGCTATGAAGTGATAACGGTATGCTGATGTTACGTGAATAGCATGGAGAGTTACTCGTCAAAGGCCCCAATGTGTTTGCCGGCTACTGGAACCGGCCGGACCTCCAAGCCGACACCTTCACGTCCGATGGATGGTTCAAGACCGGCGACGTTGCGTATGTTGACGAGCATGGCAACTTCTTCATCACCGACCGTATCAAGGAGCTCATCAAGTACAGTACGTAAAGCACCCCCCCCCCCCCCCCCAACTTTCATAGAGTGCCTATCTGTGTGTCTAACAACCAATTCGTAGAGGGTTTCCAGGTCGCACCTGCAGAGCTAGAAGACAAGCTCCTGGGGAACGAGAACGTCGCCGACGTAGCGGTTATTGGTGTGTGGGACGACGCCTTACATACCGAGGTCCCCCGAGCATACATCGTTCCCACTCCTGGCATCGAAGCCAACGAGGATCTGGCGAAACAGATTTCGGACTGGCTCGCTGGTGAAGTGGCGCCGCCCAAGAAGCTGCGAGGTGGTGTGGGGTTTGTGGACGTCATTCCCAAGTCGCCATCTGGAAAGATCTTGAGGAGACTGCTCAAGGACAAGGCGAAGAAGGAGGCGAAGGAGGCCGCGGGGCCAAAGGCCAAACTATAAAGTAGAGACGGTATCACATAGATTTCAAGGCCAAAGGAGTTTTCAGGGGGGAGGGGACTCGTTCAAAGCTTGTTCATGAGACAGGCTATTTTGTATATACCCAGAAACTGACTGCGCCGCATCTGACTTTATCCTACATCAGAGCATGGTTTATACTTTATACACACCGTTTATAGTACATTTCTTCATAATTCTTTTACAAACGCACCCGATTCAGCCTATCCGCTCGGCCTCGTCGAGGAGCTTCTCCACGGTAAACCTCACATCCCCCGAGGCGAACCAGTCCAGCAGCCTCTTCCTCTCGTCGGCCCGCATCTTCCTCTCACCGGTCAGCTCGGCCGAATCGCCCTCCCACCCGCCGTAGAACCGCTGCAGGCACATAACGAGCCACTTGACCTGCTCAGGCGTCACGCCCCTGTCCTCCATCAGCTGGCCCTGCATCAGCACGAGCCCCTTGTCGTCCACCAGGTCGAGGTGGTGCGTCACGGTGGTGTGCGGCTGCGCAAACTCCCCGCGGTTCTTGAACTCGGCAAGCTGGGTGAAGAGCACGGTGCTTGTCCTCGACGCGGCATCGAACGTCCACTGCAGGAAGTGGATCTCGGCGCCCTGGCCCTCGTGCGGCACGGGGAGGACGAACTGCGGCGCCGCCCTGGCCGCGTTCTCCATGGCCCAGTACGTGGCCGCGGGGATGACGGCGCAGACGTTGTTGGGGGAGCCGGCGTGGCGGAGGCGCCAGATGGCCGTGAGCTCCTTCTCGGGGAGGGCGCGGGACTTTTCGAGGTCGATGATGTCGTCTAGGCCCTTGACTGCCTTCTTCTCGGGTGACCCAGAGGCGGGAGGGGGTGGTTGTTGGCGTGGTTTGGCCTCAGTCTTGGGGACGGCGGCAGCGGGAGGGGGAGTGCTGGTTTGGGCGCCGGCGGACTTCAGGACCTGGGCTTCGGGGAATTCCACGGCGTCCTTGCGGTGTATCTCGCCAATTTTCTTGCTGTATGCCGTCTTCAGCTCGTCGATGCTCGAGAACCCCTCGTTCTTGGCCTTTTGGTCGAGCTTCTCTCGGTACTTGTCGATTGTCGATTGCGCTCGCCAGGTCGAAGCTAAGAATCGAACATCGTGGACTTGGGCCCATCGGCGCTGGTTGCATTTTCTTGTGGAGCGCACGGCGTACCGGTTGATGTGCCGTAGGGCTTGAGTCCGGAGGGAAGACATGGCGGGGACGGCGGCAATGACGAGGAAGTGTCTCGTTGTCGAAGCAGGTAGAAGATGGATAATTATTTGGGGAGCGGGAGATCATTATCAATTGTGGGACCCTCGATAGGGAATCACCTACCCTAGACTACGAATATCACATTATGACGTGGGTTTATCTGGGGGAAAATAGGTCAGTCTGCATGAAGACAGAGTTGGACTAATATATTTGCAATTTACTTATATCTAATTCTCTAGTCCCTAGTAAATGTCTGTGATAGATCAATTTTGAAACAGCTTTAGGCTGAGGAGGCTCAACCTCCATCTCCAGTTGTATGTAATCGGAGCTATTCCACTGGCAGATCACTAAAAAATGCCCCGCCTCAGATTTGCCCACCAAACTCCGGAGTCAGGTGGTGTGCTTCATATGCTTCGACATTTCTCCAAACCCCAGGCGATTGTGATATCCCGAGTGAGCTGGATCAATTCCTTAGGCCCTCGCTCTAATCATCCAATACACTCACGGTAGCTCCCTCGCGTGAGGACCAAGACCGACCAGGGTCAGGACCAGGCCTCAGAGCCCCGCGGCACTCGCCATGGCCGATTTTCGGCAGCTCGCCCTCGAATATGTCCTGGCCGATGATGAAGCCAAGCTCACATCTCTTGCCAAACAGGCAGCCTCGGGTAAGATCTCAGACTGCGGGAACTACTCTGCCCTTGTACTGACATATTGACGGCAGAACTGCAGAGTGCTCCCCCCCCCACTAACCCAGTCGCCAGATGGGTCGAGGCGGTTCAGCCATGGATGCCTGGGAGTCAAGGGGATGATGAGATGGCTGATGGCGACTCACCAGACTGGACAGCCAGAGCCAAAGGTGATTGACGGCTCATGCCTAAACCAAAGGCCTCTCATGAGTGCATTGCTGACCTGTTGTAGCCTTGGAGTTCCTGTCACGGACACTGGACTTTCTCGGAACAGACGTCCTGAAGCCAAGTCAGAGTATGATTTTCCACATTCCCGACGACCTTGCTTAATGCATGAACTGGGGTAACTAACCGTCGAGATAGTCAAGCTGCTGGTAAGCTTCTTCGGAGCCATGTTCGACATTGATCACAAGGCGGGCATCCTGGCATCAGCAACTGCACTGTCTAGAATCTCCGCCATGAATTCCTTCCAGCCTACAAGTGCCAACGACATCATCCAAAAAGTCTGTACCCTGAAGGACGACTTCCCCCGCCAGGTCGCAAAGACCCGCCTGGCAGTCTTTGAGCTGCTCAAATTTCTCATCACCTCGCCCGAGACTTCCAAGGCTCTTCAGTCGCGCGCCAGCTTCATGTCCGACCTGATACGTCTGTGCCAGAATGAGAGAGATCCGGCAAACTTGATGGCTTGGTTCGAGATATTGACGTACTTCCTCCGCGAGTACTCCCCGTCTAAGGAAATCTTAGAGGAGGTCTATAATACCTTCAAAGCATACTTCCCCATCAGTCTGCCGAGGACCTCTCCTACTGGAATCACGCCCGACCAGCTCAAGCTGTCGCTAAGGGCATGTTTCTCCTCGAACAAGGACCTGGCACCACTTACCTTCCCCTTTCTGTTGGGGAAGTTGGACCAGGGAGACGGCGTCACCGCAAACGTCAAGGTTTGTATAATTGGACTTGTCTCGCTGAACCTGTGCTGATCAATAACCTAGCTTGATGTCCTTAAAACAATCCAGGCCTGTATCGAGGAGTACCAGAACCCACACGACTCTGTCACCCCTTACTTTAACCAAATTTGGGGCAGCTTGAAGTACGAAGTGAGGAATGGTGAGGTGGAGGACTCAATATGGGTAACCCTCGAGGTGCTCAAGGCCATCGCTGTACGACTCGAAGGTGAAGACCTCCGTGACTACGCCCTGACAGTCACGCGTGACTGCGTCAACGATCTTTCGAGCACTCTCTACACGGCGCCAGCTGGTCGTCTCCTGGTCAGTGTATTGAGCGCAGGTCCCGCTGCGTTTGTTCTCATGGCAGCCCCAGCTGTCACCCACATCAAGGAAAACCTGCGACACCCAAAGGCGCCCGCTCACAGCCGAGACTTGCTCAAGCTCTTGCAAGTAATCCTTGAGACACGCATTTTCCTGGTCGACGCCAAGATGACGACTTCTGAGAGGAGTGATTTCAGCGCCATCGACAGCATCTTCAAGACGCTTTATGACGACGTTTTTAGGAATCCAGTTCAGTTGGGAGCCAAGGAGGGAGCTACCGAGGATGAAATCAGGCTTGCCACTGAAGCTGTCCAAGGAGCTGGGGCACTGGTTTGCCAGCGCTCATCCGGGTCTATCGCCACCTCTGATGGGACGGTGACAGCTAACGACGAGAACGAGAAGTTGTTGCCGGAAAACACGTGCTCTCAGATTTGCGACTCCTTATTTTCCATAATTACATACGGAAATAGTGCCTCGGGACAGGCTTCTCGCTCGAAAGACTCGGACGAGCTTGTAAATTCTACCACAACTGCACTGCAGAGAGCTGTTACGGCGAATCCCAAAGCCTTCCCAACCCTAGTTGAGAAGGCATTTGAGATTGTTAATGCATCACCTAGTGAGCAGGATAAAGCTGCATCTGCTCATGTCTTTGGCTCTCTTCTCGCCTACGCAGGCTGCTCAAAGCTGCCCCAAAAGCCGGCAGAAGGTCTGCGAAATTATCTGACGCTGGTAAAATCTCTGCAAGTGGAGATTGTCTCGAGTTCTAACGGGAGTCTGTCCGTTTGGGGTTCATTGGCCGCAAGTATTCAATCTGCTGCCCGCTATTTCAACGAAGCATTCCACGAGTTGAAGCCAGAGCGTAGCGGCGCCTCCTGGGATCCTTCCTGGGCCACGGCGATCGTGTCAAAGTATCCTGGACTCGACCTGCTCGATCGAAATGCCGTATTGGATGGATTTGATGCATCTGGATCATTGTCTGTATCTGAGGCCTACGCTGACTTTCTCCTCGCTACCCTCTACATCGTTCGTCAGCTGTACCAAAAGGCAACGAAGGTCACAGAGGCTGCTGGCGTCAAGGTGCTGCAGCTGGATGACAAGTTTAACGGATCCGAGGGTGTTTTGGAACACCAATACTTGCACTTCATATCTGCTCTGGCTGGGTTCGTCTTGCATGAAACCAGTGAGGAACAGCAGCTCAGTCTCAAGGCACACGAATTCGCCCTCAATCTTTTCCGCGATGATGCCACCTCCGCCATAAACGGTGCCATTGACGAGCAATCCTCTGCCTGGGATTGGCTCATCGTTGGAAGACCGAACACCTTGTCTCTTGGAGTGCTAGATGCCCTTCATCCCTCATCCGTGTCTCATCTGGTAAGTCGTGCCTGTCTAGTCCTTTCCGTACTTGGCTTACTGACCAAGTTCTCTAGTTCGAATCTGGAATTGCTCAGCACGTGCTGCTACGCGGTGTGACCATCTCTGATGAAGCCGAAGACTCTGTCTCCAGAGCAGTATTCAGGTCCATCTTGACTATCCTCTCTAACAAACATAAAATCGAGACGGTTGAGTCTTTGATAACACAGCTGAACCAGCAGGCAGAGACTGTTTTACAACAAGCCAAAAATGCCGTTGGCGAGAACAACAGCTCAATCTACACGAAATCCCTGTCCCTTTTCGCCATCGCCGCTGGAGTCCTCCGCCGGTTCTGTGGAAAGCAAATCCAGCCACTCCTCAAGCTGCTTAGCGAAGTCCCTACGGCCGGCGCCACTGGCAAGCAGCTGAGCCAGCACCTGGAGCTCGTCGTTGCGCCGCAGGCGATCCTCGCCAAGGAGAACTTCGCGGTCGTGAAGCCCCTGTGGATGCAGAAGATTTACTTCCAGCTGGTCAAACCCTTACTGGAGGCTGCGCTGGCGCCACCCGCTGCGGATGCCCCCGCCAACAGCAAAGCGAGCATCAACGTCGGCGTTCTCTCCCTCATCAAGCACATGGACTTCCCCATCTACGAGGAGGACTCTGAGAAGGTCATGCGGATCGCCATCTCGACCGCCCAGAGCGATGCGGCCGGCGTCGCTGACACTAGGGCTGCGCTGGAGGTGCTGAAGAACATCGTCGTCGAGTCCCCCGATAAGGGCGAGTCCCACGCCCGCAGCATCATTGACATCTGTGTTGGCGAGATTTCTCCCAGGAAGACCTCGCGCGAGCGCGATGCCGAGACTGGCAAGATTGCCATGGAGATCATGGTCGGACTGCCGCGGTTGTTCGATTCGCGGCATCTCCTCCCCCACCAGCCCCAGGTCGAGCGGGAGCTGGCACTGGCCTGTGGAAACCCAGTGCGAGAGTTACGAAAGCTGGCGAGGGTGGCGAGAGCAGCGTGGTCGGATCTAAAATAGAGCTGGGCATATTCTTAACTGGGTACATATGTGTATACAACAAGCTGGTGTATGGAGGGGCGCCTAGTGCATTTCATAAAGGACGGAGCATCGGTCGGGTTGGATATGTCAAGTAAGAATGCACATCCTAATAGCATCGTCTCTTGCAAACCTTTTGAAGATCCATCATTGACCAAATTGAAAACGGTACTCGTGAAATAGAAACCAATGGCTGTATTGAAACCCTATTTTCCGCTCCCAAATGCAGCGTACTCTTACACGTTTGAAACCCGGTTTTGTCCGCTACCCATAAATCAAAATCACACCTTTTTACGCCTTTCTCCTCTTCCCACCGGCCTTCTTCTCAGTCCCCGTAGCCTCGGCCTCCTTTTCTGAACCGGCGTTTAGGACTGCACTCAGCAGCTCTGGGTTCTCGCTCAGGAGCTTTTCGGATGCGGCCTGGATGCGCTTGGAGTCTGCCTTGCCGACCACGGAGATGTTCGTGGCGAGAAACTCCTGGAAGGGCTTGGGGACGAACAGGCCGGTCTCGTCGAAGAACTCGCTGAAGGGCTTGGAGATCTTGAACGCCTTGATCTTGCCGGTGGACTTGTCCTGGATCGCGATCTTGAGTCGGTACACGGGCTCCATCTTCTTCGTCTCGCTGGCAATGAAGAGCTGTATTTTTGGATAGGTTAGTCAGAGTCGAGGCTGGGTTTTGCTCAAAGAGACGTACATCATCACCTGAGGGGGCTTTCCCTTGATAGATTGTGCCCTGCTCGACCTTCCACGTCCACAGGGTGAGAGCGCCGCTGAGGACGGTGTATATGGCGACGGCGACGGCCGTGTAGAGCTTGGTCGCCTCCCAGCCGAACTTGTAGTCCCAGAGGGCGCATGCGGCGGCAAGGAGGAAGGACGAGTAGCCGAGGGCCAGGCGGACGTCGATCATGGAGTGTGACTGCTTGAATTTGATGGAGTTGAGGTAGTTTGCGATGGCATCGTCGGCGGCGTTTTTGAGATCTGTGGATGAGAGGGATTGTTAGCTTTGGTCGTTGGAGGAGCTTGAACGCGACTTGTAGGTGGTGGTATGCGTACCTGGGAGGTTGTAGAGGGTGATTTTGTCAGTCATTGTGGGCGGATAGGCGAGAGAGATCTCGGCTAGTAGACTGGGAAGAGTCGATAGGTAACAAAAAGAAAGAAAGAAAGAAAGAAGAAGGAATAAGCTGGGGTATCGTGAGGATCTCGAAGTTGGTTTGCTGTCTAATGCAATAATCGATACGTGGTGTTGAAGGGACCGAGTGGGGCGCCCACCCAAGTGGGAAAGCAAGCTGTCATTTTGGCTGTTCCTTCGGCGCCGGCGGAAACCAGCCTCCGACCACAGCTCAATTGGAAACTGAACTCGACCGTCATCATCTTCCGTCTGACACCTCAATCCATCAATTCGCTGTTCGATCGCGACCAAGGCTTCATCCTCCGCAACCGACACCATGGCGCAAGTTCCCGATCAGGTGATCGTTCGGGATCCCCAGTTGTTGTAGGCGCTCCCCTCTGCTGCCGAGCACCCCTCCCAACTGAACACGACAGCTAACCATGGCCCGCCCAACAGCTACTGGATTCTCTTCCCGATTACCATTGTGATGGTGCTCACCGGTGTCCTCCGACACTATGCCTCCGTGATGCTTGCCCCCGCGGCCAAGAAGATCGACGCAAAGACCATGCGTGAACAGCGCTCGCTGGCCCGCGGCATCGCTCTCCGCACCAACTACCACTCCCTCACCAAGAAGTCCTTTGAAGCTCGACGCGAGACCCTGACCGCCAACTACGAGTCCGGCGCATACCTGAAGGAGCCCGACAGGAAGGGCCAGCCTCCCGCCAACCCCCTGTCCGACCCCTCCCAGATGGACGGCATGATGGGCATGATGAAGAACAATATGGCCATGATTATTCCCAACACCCTGATCATGAGCTGGATCAACGCCTTCTTCAGCGGCTATGTTATCAGTACGTCGCCCACCAAGTATCGTCCTTACGCTACACAGTCTACTAACGACTGAAAATAGTGAAATTGCCCTTCCCTCTCACCATCAAGTTTAAGAGCATGTTGCAGGCTGGTGTGCAAACCAAGGACATGGATCCCCGATGGATGTCCAGCATCAGTTGGTACTTCCTCTGCATTTTCGGTCTGCAGTTTGTCTACGTGTTTCTGCTTGGGAGCGACAACGGTACGTCTTCACCTTCACATGCTGTTCAGGCTGTAATACTGACTGCAACAAATCCAGCTGCCAGCCAAGTTGCCCAGCAAATGCAGGCCCAGCAGATGCCCAACCCCATGGGTGGACCTGGCCAGGACCCTGACAAGCAGTTCAAGGCCGAGGCTGAGAACCTTGCCGTCGTCGATCACTACTCTGTGTTGGATGACGTTACGGACCGATTTCTCGAGGGTATCAAGGTGTAGGTAGATTGTTTCTTCTAACATCTCTTTCTAAGGACATAGAGTATCAAAAGCTCCGTTGAATATATCGTCCCGATCCAATTATCTCGGTTCATTAGTTGTCCCACCAGAGACAGACACCAAGTCCTTCCCGCGCCATGCTTCCTTTGATTTTGTAGGGCGCTATTGCGTTTTCCTCCTCGTCCGCGCCGCCAGCTTGGCTGGGCCCCGCAGGTGTCTGGTCGTGCCACTCCTCGTCGATGACCTGGAAACGTACCATTTCGTTGGTATCATAGTACAGCCTCACGTCATCCATCTTCCAAACCCAGAGTTGGTCGCTATGGCTACTGCACAGGGGTGTTAGTGCTATTCCTCACGGTTGCGAGGGGAAGTGCGTACTACTCGGAGCCAGCAGGCAGTTCCTCGAAGGGGATGAAGATGTCATTGAAGAAGATTGTAAATAGGTTGATGCCCGAAGGCGTTGAGCTTGAGATCTTGCCTAGCATAACCTCTCCCTTAAAAGGACGGAAGACAATCATACGAAACTCCACTGATAGCCGGAACAGGTGTTAGTAATAATTTATTATCTTGCAGAAGGAAAAAGATCATGATGATACCATTTACGTTGACCTCGCCTGTGCCGTGGCCAATCAGGCCCTCTGAGGTCCAGAGAATGTCATAAAGAGAGACACATAGTCCAATTTTTTGAAGCACCTGTAAGACGATGGTGAGCTCCAAGTTTTAAAACAATTCGATGAGGCGAGATTTTACCTTGTTTGCGTATTTGGCATTGATATTGTCCTCAATGGCCTCTATGCTGGGCTTGGAGAAGTCTGCCGCTTTAATCTGAACCAGATCCGCGATTTTGGTCTACACCAGGATACGGATGAGCATGAGTATGAGCCACGGCCGTCCTCATAAGGCGACGGGGATTTGATTGGTGGGGTAGCTCTGCGTCCAGCCTGTGCATACGTACCAAGATGAACATGTTGTCCGGCTATAGGCCAGAAGCCCCGGGGGATCACAATGAGCCGTAGGATGCTGTGATGGGTGGAGGCGTCATCTCCCAGTCTCTGGAGCCGTGATGATGTGAGTCAGTGCGAGCAGCTCACGAATGACCAATGTTCTGCTGGTCGCCTGCAAAAAGCGACTTTTGCTCGACGTTTGTCGCTGAATACTCCTCGGCAGAAAAGAACTTTGATGCAGGCGCTAGGCTATTCTCGAATTAGTGCGGACTTCACCGCTTTCCGTATACAGATCAGCTCTCACTGATTCACAGTAGGAGCGACCAGACAAAGCGCGGCTTCCCTTTGAAAAGCAGCCTTGTTAAATTAATTCGTCCTCGCTGCCACCAGCCAGGTAATGTTGTGGTTTTCCTTCCTCTCGCAGCTGCGGTGGTCGACCTGTTAGGTGTTCTTGGTGTTGTTTCCTCCTGTTTATTACCTCTTACCTCCGTCAACTTCGACTTTCCCTATCCCCAGCACCCAACTGTTGCGCGTTTCTTGTCGAGCTTCGCCCAACACCACCAAACACAACCTGGAGTCCGGATCTGCCTTCATCCCCTTTGTTCGCCAGCCGCCTCTGCCGACAGATTCAGCTTGCACCTTCACATAACACAGATTCAACATCCGTGACGGCATCGAGTCCATCTTGGACCATCACCATGTCGTCATATGGCTACGCACCGCCCCCGCCTCCTCCCGCCCCGAGTTCGGGTCCTAGCTACGGGCAGAATCCCAATTCTTCATATAGCCGCGGAGGAGGAAGTAATGGGCGTGGTCGAGGTGGCCACTATTCTAACGCGCGCTCCGAGTACAAGTCCCAGCAGCCGCCTCACTATGAACACTCCAACCAACATTACCCCCAACAACCCCCCGCCTACAACAGTTACCCTCCCACACAACAATGGTCTCCAGAGCATGGCCATCCATCTACACAGCACGCACATGCACACGCCCACCCCCAAGCCCCGATCGCAACTTCAACTTACCATCCCAGCTACCCTGCCCAGCCCTACACCGCTCCTCAGTATCCTCAGCAGCCTCCTTACGGCCAGCCACAGCCTTATGGTCAAGCATACCCCCCAGCCTCGGTCGGCTCTGCACCCCCACCACATTGGGGTGGTCAAGGACATGTCCCTTCTGCGCCATACGGGGATAGCAGACCTCGAGGAGGATATCAAGGTCGTGGAGGGTCAAAACACTCCCCAGGTGTCCGTTATGAACATGAACCTCCCGCTGTTCCAGTGAACGGTTATGCGCAGCCATACCCTCCTCCCTCTCAGTACTATTACTCAGGGCCTCCACCTCCTCCTACACAATCTTCGCACCGAGACGGACGTCACGGCCATAACAATAGCCATGGGCGTCGTGGCGGTGAAGGTAATAGAGGCCGAGGCCGAGGTCGAGGAGGGCACGGCTCTGGGGACCGAGGGCGCAGTCATCATAAGTCTAGCAACGATCATGGGGGTCATCATGGCCAACAAAAGGGCTCGCAGCAAAAGCAAAACCAACAGTCGAAACAAAACCAGGGCCAGCGTGAGCTACCCATTGTGGGCAGGAAGAAAAAGAGAAAGACCAACACTCTTGGACTGACGCCTGGGATGGAGTCCGAGACTGAGGACGACGAAGGAGAAGAGGAAGCCCTCGTCAAGCTTCTCGGACAAGAAAAGTTCCAGTACGTATTCTGTATTTTTGATCACCACGTCGCAGCTTTCTAACCTCGGTGCAGAGTGGACGACATTGCCGAATTTATTGCTGAGCGAAAGCGAAATTACCCCACCAAAGCTCGCAGAGAGGCCAGGAAGGCCGCCGAGGCTGCACAGAAGAACGAAGAAAAGAGGACATCACTAGAGAGACAGGCTGATAAGTTGAGACGCCAGCTTCGTAAGGTGGAGTCATCTATTAAACGAAAGCGAGAACAAGGCGATGAAGGAGACGAGATGCGCGACCCGTCATCTGATGAGTCGTCGGATGACGAGAAGCCAGAGGAGGTCTCCTCCCGGCCCTCGGCTTCCAACTCGGCCCCTACCCCTGCTGCGCAGCCTGGCAAGAGAGCCGATGTCACTCGTCACTGCAAATATTTCTCAACTGGTGGGACCTGTGGCAAGAAGAGCAAGTGCCGCTTCGTCCATGACCCTGCTGTCCGCGACGCCGCGATTAAGGAGCGCGAAGCCAACAACGGGCGCCTGACAATCCAGCAACGCTTGATCCTAAACGACAAGGAACAGGAAGACCTGACCATCCTTGCATCCATCCAGTACCTCCGTGTGAAGGGCGTCATGACAAAGGCCGTCGAGGAGGAAAGTCAAAAGAAGACCGTCGCGCCAGTGCCCGTACCTGGATCTTCCAAAAGCCTCCTGCCGGCCGCGCCTCCCTCCCTGCCCCCTCCGCCTGTTAAGAGAGAGCCGGTCGG
Organism: Clonostachys rosea; assembly: GCA_026958235.1. Lineage (NCBI taxonomy): Eukaryota > Fungi > Ascomycota > Sordariomycetes > Hypocreales > Bionectriaceae > Clonostachys > Clonostachys rosea. The sequence continues at coordinate 1,265,299 of CP110206.1, forward strand.
GCGGAGTAAGCCTCCACCATCCATCATTCCCAACGCTAATAGCATCAGTGCCCAAGGGCTAAAGCACTATCAGGGTTGGCTGTTGAAGCCATATGGCAGTTCGAGCACCAAGACAACTCAAAGTGAGAATTTACCATGATTGCCCCCTTATTAGGAAAAAGATTGTTATGGGTTGCCTCTTTCGTTTTTTTGTGTTCCCTTTTGCGAGGAAAGGTCTCAGCGGTTGAACTAGCCATCTATATATCTTACCACCAGTCTTACTACGCCAGCGCTTCGTGGGCTTTTTCTTATTTGAACGGGCAAGTATTGGGAGTTGGACTTCTTCTAATTAGAGCTGCTGGTATAGCAGTATGCCGACTTGGTTCGTTCATAGATGCTGAACTGGGTTCATCCAAGTTAAATTGACAGGTATCACATTCATGCATTGCTAGACTGGGGAACTCGTACTTGTCTGCCTGTAGCATACTCTACGGAGCACGCTCGTCATTTGTATTGTATCACTAGGCTAATCTGAGGTGAATAATCTAATCCGTTAGCACCTTCTTTCACCGCACCATATCCATTCTCCTCTATTCATCATCCATGACATGTATGATTAAGCAGCATCGCTTCAACTTGTCTGCAAGGGTTCCAAAGGGAAAAACCAGGAAGAGCCGAGGAATGACGCAGGCGGAAACGCAAGTAAGTGTACAACTCCAACGCTGATGGGTACCAAAAACAACCGAAAACCAGAAACAAGAATGTGTGTTGTGTGAAGGGGAAACGTGGGGGAAACGTGGAAATAATTATCCAGACGGAGGGAGAAAAAACATTACGACAGGCCAAACTCCCCTAGTGATGCTGCCGATAAACAGAGAAGAAGTCAAATAGAGCAAACATTCTCAACGGCCGGCCTAACGCCCTTGGAGATACCGCCGTCTCCGGTCCTCCTTTTCAGCCTTGAGCTGCTTTTCCCTGCGCTGCTCAAGTTCGTCTTCGCGACGGGCGATCGACTCTGCTTTTCTCTCTTCGAGTTCCAGGTCGTCCATTCCCGCCTCCATGTCCGACTCGGAACCGGAGTCGTATCTATACCGTGGCTCGCCCTCCTCCTCATCGTCGTAATCAATGAAATCGTCCAGCTCTTCGTCATAATCGTCCTCATAACGCGAAAATCTCGAAGCGCCGGCCCGAGGGGCTGGTCTGTTTAGAAGTGCTCCACCCCTGGGAGCCTTGTCGTGCTTTGAAGTAGTGCTGCCAGGCTTTGGTCGCGCCGTCCCGGTGTAACCTGTCGTCGCCGTCGCGGCCTTCTTCTGCTTCTTCTCCACCTCCTCCGCGGGTTGTCTCCTGTCCCGGTCCGATGGCCTGGCCGCTGGCTTGCCTCGGGAGGGGTCTCTGGAACTACTTACTAACGCGGTGGGTCGCGCCGAGGCTTTGGAGGTGCCGGTGTAGGACGACGACGATACCGGTTTCTTTCCAGCCAGGCGAGGGTCAACCTTGGCTCGTGGGTCAGGCTTGGTGAGCACCTCTTTCTCCTTCTTCATGACGCCCTTCTCCACCTTCTTGTGCTGGATCTTGCCAACCTGGCCCATCGTCTCCTGGGCGGCCTTTGCTCTGGCCATAATCTCGGCGAACGAGCCCTTCTTGGGAGGGGCTCTCGACGCGGCGGCACTGGCTGGCGACGGGCCATTGCTCGACGACCGGACCGGGGCACTGGGCTTGGTGATTCTGTGTGTGCCGTTCGTCGGCTTCAGAGCCGAGGACACGGTCGACCTGACTCCGTTTCCATTCGTCGACTGTGTAGAGTTCGGCCGGTCAAGCGGCCGCGATGGCTGGATAGGTCGCGAGACTGTGGGGGAGTTTATGCGTGGAGCCTTGGAAGCGATTTGGAGTTGCTCCTCAGCCTTTCGCTTGGGTGCGGGTTCACCACCTCCGATGGAGGCTAGAAGATCACCGATCTTGAAAAAGCGGCCAAAGTGAGTGGGAAAGAAGTCAAAGAGGGGGGAGCAAGGGTGCCTGGTTACTCACAGCCATCGTGAATCAGACGGTGAAGACGACCGTGGAGGGATGTGTTGGGTTTGAGCCACTCAGCAGCAGTGAAAAATACGCCCCGCGACCAGGTGTTTCGTTAGTGAGTCATCGGTGTATGCGTTTGACACGAGGATCTGGCTCGCTGAGAGTCTCTGATGGGTCCTCGATGACGGAGGAAGGATGGGTCTCGGTATGGCTCACACGCCGGGAGCCTGATAGGCGAGGGTTTTCGGGTTATGCGACCGTTCGGAAAGTTTTGTTTTAGTCCCGCCGCTCGAAATGGACGACTTCCGAAGCCTTGTGATGGGAGATGTGACGATTGTTCGAAAAAGAATGCAGGGTTGCACGGGATAGAAATGAGCAGAAAATGCTGGCGAAGCAGGTGAGGGAAAAGAGGGGGAAGAGAGGAGGTTGATACGGGAGGAGAGAACAAAAGCAACGGGATTGTCGTTGGCAACAAGCGTCACTACAGGCAGCAAGTGCCGTTATTAAGTCATTCACTGGACAAGCCACAGCTTTGCTCGGACGAAACAGGGCACGTGAGTGGCTGAAGCATGTTCTTATCAGGCATTATCGCCAAGGGATGTGGCTTGCATTGCCAACCCCCCGATTGGCGCTTGCCCTGGCTGTAAGGTGGGGCCTGCCTGCAAAAGTTTGGAGGCACCAAGGGCGAAAAAAAGGTACATGAGCAAAGTACCAGTCCCGCCCTAATTGATTTTAGTGTGCCCACACAAAATTCACAAAGAACATTTCTAACCGAACATCGCGGCTTGTTTCGTTTCCTTTTCATCAACAACCAACCTCACCAGAACTCGAAGGTTTCAGTCTCCGCCCAATTTGCGGTTAAAGTGATTGATTTCTCGTGTTTCTATATCTACAACGTGAGTCCCCTCCCCAAATCCCAGATTCTCTTCCTCCCCATCCAATTCCAGGTTCTGGACTGTACGAAATTCAAACTTACAAACTTTCTTCCATCCAGGATAAAACAAATTCAAAATGAAGCATCTCGCTGCTTACCTCCTCCTCAGCCTCGGTGGCAACACCTCCCCCTCCGCCAAGGACATCACCGCCGTCCTTGAGTCCGTCGGTGCTGAGGTCGACTCTGACCGTCTCGACACCCTGATCTCCGAGCTTGAGGGCAAGGACATCAACGAGGTACGTCGATCCAATTGGCTCTAAGGCGCAAACCCCCTCTACTTCCAACCCATACTAATATTTCTCCAGCTCATCGCTGCCGGTTCCGAGAAGCTTGCTTCCGTTCCCTCCGGTGGTGCCGGTGGTGCCGCCGCCGCTGGTGGTGCTGCCGCCGCCGGTGGTGACGCCCCTGCCGCTGAGGAAGAGAAGGAGGAGGAGAAGGAGGAGTCTGATGAGGACATGGGCTTCGGTCTCTTCGACTAAGCGCTCTTATCTCGAGCAAATGTCAAGACTCATTTCGAAGGTTATATGGGCTAGGTTATACGGCTGCGGCTACGGCTGCGGTCGCTCATGGCTGGGAGTCAAAGGTGTCTTTTCGGGTTAGATGGGAATACCACGTAGCCCTCGGCTTGTGAAAATAAAACTACGGCTTGCCTACTTCGAACCAATTCTGCCTTCGATCGATAGTGACATGTGGTTGTTGAAGCATCGCAGCATGGAATCTGAACACTCACTAAGACCAACGGAAACGGCAGAAGAAAGCTGCCACAGAAACAGGTGATCGATCTATGACACTGATGATTTTTATCATGGTTGACCCTACAGAAATTGACCCCTCCCCCACCACAAAAAAAAAAAGAATCGCGACAGAGTTGGCTCGCAGGGTAGGCCCCCGCCAAGCAAAACTAAACCGCCAGCTTAGACCGGTGAAGGTCGCTGCAGAGCTTCATTACCTGACCACGATAGTTGGCGGTTGCTATTCGGCGACAGTGCTAGGCCCAAGCTGACGCTCGTCGGACGGAAGTAGGTCGAAAGCCAATCCCTTGATTGCGAAGGGAGCTCGACAGGGCTTGGTGGTGAAAACACAACTGGTATCTCAGCCGAACCGTCACACGCTTCTGCCTCTCTTGTCGAATTTCCTCTGGCTCGTTGGTTCGTATCAGTATGACTCAGACGGGCAGTGGCTAACATGCTGGGGAGACTCACATTCTCGTATCCTCGTGTATCGGGTGACTGGCCACCGGGCGACTCATATTCCTCGCCACCACGGCACTTGCAGAGGGTTGAGACGGGATAGAAGGAAGTTGGCGAGTATCGTGGGATTGCCTTGGGACACTAGGCTTTTCCTGCCTCCTCAATGAGTTGCTCCATCCTCTTCTTATCCCAGTCTCCGACGGGGAACCTCGGGGTGCCGCAGCCCGTGATGGCCTGTAAGGTCGATTCCCAGGATCTGTGTATTTGGATTGGTAGTGCACAGGATAGGAGCCCCGCCGGATATGTCTGGACGTCACCGGCCTCTCGACTGAGTGCCGATGACAAAAGAAGCCCAGCAATCCCGCAATGAGAATGGCTGCAGCGCCCCCCAGGGCAATTCCCACGACTTGCCCAGCCCCAAGGATGAAGTCGCCATCACCGCAGGAGCGGCTGTAAAGAGTTTCTGATGATTCATCGCCCCTTGATCGTTCCCGGGCTTGTACCGTGAAGTTCCAGGCATTGTCATCCCACAATCGTAGGTTCTTTCCCTCGGTCTGACGTTGGCATGAGTACTGTGGCCAATGACACATTCCCTTGGAAACGACTCACCGGGTTGATGACTCCGACCATCTTGTGCTTAGAGCAGTCGTCATTGCTGGCAGAGTAGAAGAACATTGGCTCTGACTCATTCACTTGCAGCTGAAAAATAAAGGGCTATATTTCCACTAGTGAGCAAGTTCCCAACAATGATGTGTTATTTTGGCAGACCTACGTCTTGTCCCAGTGTCTCAACTACCTTCACTCCGCTTGAGAAGCCTTGCCCGTCGGGGTGAAAGTCTTCGTAGGGAGAACATGGGTGGTCAAAGCCTCCTCTCGAGATCTGGTGCGTGCCTGACCAAAACTGCCACTCGATGTAATCACCAAGCTCTGCAACAACCTCGCGTGGCTCAATCATGTATCTAGACTTATCGGTCTCTTGTAAGCTTCTATTTTTGGGAGCATCGAGGAGGGTATCACTGTACTTACCTTCCCTACTGTGATTGTATGTGTAGCTCTGCTCTGGGAAAGCGTCCGTGTAACTGAAACAGGGTCGTCTGTTGTTGCTGTGGTGAGATGTGAGAGTGTCAGGGCCAGACATCTTGCCACAAGCAATGCGAGGAAAATGCTGTGCCTCTTCATCGTCATCAGAGCTTTTCCGGATACGCAAGGAAGATGAAGCTGGGACAGAATGTCACATACGTTTAGGACAGCCGAGGAGAGGGACAACAAGCCTCAGAGTGTCTGCTATAAAAAGAAGATATACCATGGCTGTGATCGGCTCGTGACGCTGCCAAGGACACCACCAACAACAACTCTGCCTCAATCCACACCACTCTTACCTTTCCAGTTTAGAGAAAATATTCTCGACCGGCGATTTTGAGTAATTTCGCAAAGTCCACTCGATCCATCGAACAATAAGAAAGAAACCATTGTGTTGAAGGAGCGAAGAATAAAGTATTGATCACTCCGGGGTCTAGGGTATGGCCCACCCACAATATCCGCACTCAAGATACCAGCCTTGTCACGAATGCAGATGGAACCGGACAGAATTGGAAGTGAACCGAGTCATGAGCCAGTTCGGACATAAAACCATGTGGCCGACTGAAGCAGAGGATATGGTGCTAGTGGGCTGCCAACACAATTTGTTGGTAGCCTTGCATGGATTTAGGCGCCGAGCGCGTGCGGCCAAGAGCTCTTCGGGGAAGATCTAGGCACCGAAGCGAGCAGATTCGTCCATTTACGGAAAGTTGTGTCTGTAAAATAACTTCCAGGGCTGGACCTTGCAGCTGATGGCGTGTTAGGGCTGGTTGGTTGTGCCAAAGGCGTCATCTGGTGTTCGTCTATAGCCACGAGGCATGAGCTCCTCCTTCCTGATGTGGCTATGCACACACACTAGGGTATCGTTGGGGTTTGGAATTCTAATCTGATTGGATGCGTAATAGGCGTGTTAAAGCATGGATCGAATGTATAACGAAGATGCTTATGCATGAACTGTGGAGGAGGGAAGGGGACACTGATCACAGAGCGAATGGTCATGAACCTCATCAAATCTCAGAAACAAATCAAGATCTTTTGAACCAACTCAAGAGAAAGGGTATCATTAATCTACACCACCGGCCAACAGGCCCTCGCCCTTGCTCCAGGGCAAATTCCGCTTCTCGTAACTTACAACGCAACCGGGGGAGGGGCAAGGGGGAAGAGAGGTGGGGTCATCGCTGTCCAGCTCCCTTTTGCCCTAGCTTCAAGACATCACCAACAAGCTCGCAGCTGTGTTTCAGGACGGGAAGCTTTGTCTATCATTCAAGAACAGGAAGAGAAGGAATGCGACGAGCTATGCCTCTCATTGAGTCTTCTTTGTGGAAGAGACTAGATCACTGTGGGAAACCAATTTCCAGAAACACCACAGGTAGCAGAGTCCGAAGCCGACAACCCCCACGCCGACATTGGCTACTGTCCATAGGTCAGGCTTGTTCAATGGTGGAGCGAGGTATGCCTGGACAAAATGCCATGCAATCATAGCAACATAGAAAACACTGTGGGTCACAAGCGTGATGATCTTGGACCAAGTCATCGCACCTTCGGTGTAAACACTCCAGGTAGTGGGGGGTAGTCCCAACAGGTAGGCCCAGAGCAGCGTCAGCACTCCATAGGGAACAGCGAGATCAACACGCTGGAGCAAGGGGAACATGGTCCAGGCACCCAGGAGGTTAGCGAACCCGACCCAAGCCCGAGTCTCCCACTCTAATCCCTGTCTTCCTGCGAGGAGAAGAGTCATAGGCATTAAGGGAAGGAGGACGCTCTTCTCATGCACTTGCCAGCTGAAGAGGAAAAATCCCCACGCAGTTGTTGCAAACGCAAGGGGGAGGGTCTCCCTTCTTGGCCGAACGAAAGTGACCAGGTTGGGAGGGATGATGGATAGAAGGGTAGCGGCGGCAGCACCTTTTTGGAGTAGTTCGACTGGAAAGCTCTTAAGCTTCACGATGACGTTCAAGGCGCACCAAAAGTTGGCCACCTTGTCCTCGAAAAGGCCACGAGCAAAGGGGAATACGCGGTGGATGATTTGGACGATCTGCTGGACGATGGGATAGTAGAAGGCTTTGGTATCCAGGTACTGTGCAAGGGCTGTAAAGATAGGGAGCTCTGAAGGGGGGCCATCTGCCTCGTTTCCAGGGTTCACTTTGCGGTAGACATCGTAGTAGGTCCCGAGGACGATGGGCAAAACAAGGGTGGCAAAACTGATAATGGTGACCAGGATAATACCGAACAGTCGTGAAATATTTAGCGGGAAAATGCACCTCCCAAGAAGATATGCGAAGACCGGGAAGGCATAGTACAGCGCCATTTGCTTGAATCCGAGTGCTCCAACAAAGAACACCGCAGCCCACTTGTAGCGCTCGGCCAACATACTCGACATGCTGGCTAGGACTAGTCCCAGCATGACGGTGTTGTATTGGAAGTGGACATGATCGATCAAGATCGTCGAGGGCTGCATCAAGATGGCGACCAGAGCGACGGAGGCTGTCCATTGGGAGACGGAGCTGAGTCGGCTATATCGTCGGACAAAGACAATGGCGGCTGGGGCGTAGGTCAAGTATTCGGAGATGAAGACGGTGGCCCTCATGAAAACCTTCAAGTTGGGGTCCTCGATTCCGCGAGAAGTGTAGAGTGCGAACCAGTCGGGGTTGATCAGGGCTCCCACTTTGCCCAGAACCCAGCTGTGGTAGGCCGTGAGAGGCGGGTAGTCGAGGCCCCACCATTGGAGGTCGTGGAAATACCATTGCGATACGGGGAGATGCGTCGTGATTTCCATCCAGTGCCGCTGCGCCTCGTAGTCTCCGAACATTGGAGGTCGTTGGAAGCCTGACTGGTGAATTAGCCGGAGCTCGCGTCCAGGCGGATGGCTGGCGATGGCTTACCTGAATAGCCCCAGAGTCCAGCAGCCCATCGGAAGAGGCCGACGACCATCAAGACCAAGGGCAGGACCTCCCATTGCGACGATGACCTCCTGGCCGGCCAGAGGAACGCCGCGAGAGGAAACGAGGGAGCCCGGACTAGAGTGGCATTGGCGACGCGGGTTCGTAGAGGCTTCTCGGTTGCACTGCCGGGTTTCTTGCCCTTGCGCCTGGGCTTGTGGGGTAACGGGCTAGATCCAGCCATGGTTGTTGTCTACATCAATGCCTGGTGGAAGCAATCGATGGTGTTTGTGTGGGTGTTGCTCGTCGTGGTGCGAGGTGGATGGACTCGTGTCCCAATGAGCTACCCTGGGCCTCCGCATGTCATTTCGCAGGAGAGCTACAGGGGTCGATGGCCAATGAGGACCTACGGGATCAGAAGCTGGTCCCTCTAGGTTAGGCTGATCGACATGGTGTCTGGGTTGGGTGCTTAGTCACGCAGCTCACACAGTGTCATTACGTCTCTGCGCACGGGCTTACCTGCCTGTGAACCCTCGTTGGGCGCAAACATCTGCTAGTGCGAGAGCCGAGATACAGTGCATGCGTGGATCCTCACACTGGCCTTTGTCCCGCACCTCGAAATGTGCTTGAAGTGAATGAGACGAGACCAACCGGGTGGCGTTATTCTGTCAGCTCTGTCTCAATGTTAAGCTTAATAGATGAGGGCCTTGTACAGTCCTTACCTGCGCGGAGTACGGCTTGAATCCGGTTCGATTAGAATCATCCACGATGCCTTATCCATTTGTCCTTCCCACCACCTCGTCTTTTTCCTTCTCATCCCACTTTGAGTGCGAAACTCACCCCTCCTTGCCACTCAATGCGAGCACATACCGTGGGGTCGCCCGTGAGGCCCTCAAGAAACACAAGCGTCTCCCTCCTTCTGAGCAGATCGGCCATCTTTCGACAGTCTCAGCCAGCCTGAACAGCTACATCCCCTACCTGCTGGCCATTGACGCTGGTCTTCGTGATGGGAGACTCCCCACAGGCGACGTCATCCACGTGAAGCCCAAAGGCACACCCACCATCAAATGGCGTACGACACTTTCAGGCGACGCCGTGCCTGGGAAAGAGAGGTCCCGGGCGCGGATTAACTCTATTGAGCACGAGATATATTTCACTCTCTCATCTCTGGGTTTTACACACGTCTTGGCATCGAGAACGGCCCTGCAGCCCCTCTATGCCACTAATAGCGACTTCCTTGGCGCGCAAGAGCGCACCGTAGCGGTGTCTACGGCGGCGAAATCCTTGATGGAAGCTGCTTCTATATACACCTATCTTGCTGCTAGAACCGAGGGGACTTCTGTGAACCCTCCGTGTGTCGATATCGCCCCAACTACAATTCGTGCCCTGGCTGCTCTGGCCCATGCCGAAGCCACTCTGCTTGCAGTTCTCAAGGACGATCCCTATCCGGCTGCTGTCGCGCAAGATAGGAACAAGAATGACAAGGAATGGATGTTCAAGCCTCCTGAGATTCCCAAGGTTCGGGCTCACCTGTATGCTCGTCTTTGTTTGGCTGCTTCAGAGCATGCTGCTAAAGCTGCCTCCTTGGCCCAACCCACTGGGTCTGGCCCGACTGGAAAGGTCGAGTCTGGCCTTGCAAAATACATTGAGAACTTCCGCCGCACCAGCCGAGCAAAGGCCTGCAGATTTCTTGGTATCGACGCTGAGCTTGGTGGCCAGACCGCTGATGGCATTGGGTGGCTTCGAGCCGGTCTCCAGGAACTTGGCGTGGAGGTCAAGGACTCCAAGAAGGGAATTAGTCTTAGCCGGTTCAAGAAAGAGTTCTCTGAGAGGAGGGAAGATCGCCGTGTTGAAAAAGAAACTGGCTGGGGCGCAGACGCTGGGCGATTGGAAGAGATCAGAGTTCTCGAGATGCTGGATGAAAAATGGACCAAGATCAACGATACGGTAAGCCAAACGAGAAAAGGAATCGCATCCCATCACTAATCTGATAATATAGATGAACACGAAAGTGATACCGTCCATCAATTCATTGCTGGCGAAGATCCCGTCTGGTCGCGACATCCACACAATCGCCCAATTCCATCCCCCCACGTTGGACCGTGACGCCCTGGAGGCCATGCGAGCCCTGCCGGAGGGAAACGATGAATTTGGACCAGATCTGAGCTCAGATGACGACGTCCGGAGCTCGTCGATTACCCCGATCGGCGCTTTCCCCGGTGCTGCTGAAAGTTATGAACGGAGTTCCACTGCTACGAGTTCGCATGCTTATTTTTAGCCAGGAGGGGATGAGTACACATTGGAATGGGCATATCCTGGCAGATGGCCTGAACCCTCGAGGGCCGATCCCGCAGATTCATGTTGCAGGTGTCGGTGGTGGCTTTTGATCCATGGGGATCAAGAGCTTTGGAGCGTCCCAGCTGCTGCTGCCTACCTAGGCTGGGTGCGGTTTGAGCATCGCGAACAACCCAATATGTTGAAAGCACTTGCTAAGCCTCATCACTGAGACTATGAATCTGCCAGGTTGGCGGCAAAGGACGCAAGATTCTTTGTTCTGCGGTGCTACAAGAATCCAAAGAGCTTAGCTCCATTAGTTCTCATCATCGGCGCAACTGCGTGCGACATGCGAGGCCATTGACCTGGGATACCAGCAATGAAATACAGATGGCAGAATGATCATGCCATGCGGCGAGGGAACTCACCGTGTTTGACGACCGAGCGTCTGGTTATTTGCCACCCACTTCCTACGTTTTGTTGTACTGCCAGACGACATGACATAACGTGGCGACATGTTTGATCTTGCATGGAACTTTGATTGTTGCATTGATCGATGTTACAGGAAGGTGAGTCATGTCCATTGGAAATCTTGGCACCTGTTGCAATTTGAGGTCAGGATGACCTGCAAAAGGGAGAGACTGGTTGCGCATGTGTATGTGCATGATTCACCCTCATATTTCTCTTGCTATCCAACCGGAAATTAGAATATGAAAATTCTGCTCCGTTCATCTCATCATTCCAAGTATTGCAGCTTCCTTGCTTATAATCCCTAGCCTCAATCGATCTCAATGCGAACAAGACCCTGCCTTTCACATTGTATGTAGTTCTGTCGGCTTAGTATTTCGAGACCTGATCCATCGTACTTCTTTCGTACGCACATAATCGATATGTAGAGGGCCCTCCCTCGCTGGTAGCAGAAGTTGACAACGTCATTTTCCGTCCCTCTTTTTTGCTCTACAATTGTTCTGGGCTATTGACCTGAACAAATCAGACGTTCTTATGGCAATGGGAACCGATGGCGCACCCGACGGCCATTCCACCACCAAGCAAGCCGCCTTCCATCAGTACCACTGCCTTATATGCTCAATCACACACAACAGGTGTACCGGATGACGGGCCCCGGACCAGTCCCAAAGACGTGATTCGGTACATCTTCACAGCCTCTCCCACTGAGAATGGTACGACATCATGATACGTCTTTCCAGATGGAATAATACATACAAGTACGTGGCGGAGGAGAGATACTTTCATTCAATATGATAACAGGTACCTCTCCAGTTCAATCTACACTACATTGTCACCCAATCCTCCGGCCCAATAGAACCACACAGCTATTCAAACAAAGGCATCGGCATCGGTCTCGGCCCATCCCACAGCCCAGTATCCGGGTCAGGCTGGACCTCACTAGGCTCCCACGGCGTGGGCTCAGGCGCGAAGAGGTTACCGTCCGTCGGCCACGGCTTGTCACAGGGTGGTGTGTACCAAGAGGGCTCAGGCTTGCACACGTCGTAGCACCTGTGTTCCATTTCACGCGTCAGAGCGACTGGCAAAGTAGAGATGAGGCGGTTAATCGACTTACCCTCCGTACATCTGATGGCAGGGGTCGATGAAGTCCTTGCACAGCCAGATTCCCTGGCCTGGCTCGCTGTCGGTGCACATGGGGGGCGGGGTGAATGTTGAGCAGGGAGGTGTGGAAATGTTCCAAGGTTGGCAGTCTGGGATACAGCTGGAAAAATTGCTCAGTGGTGAGACATCTCGAGGGGAGACTGGAGGAGAAAGACTTACGTTCCCCATGGTTCACCACACTCGTTGATGCCGTCGACGCAGACGGTCCGGGTACTGCAGTCGTCTGATGTAGGTGTGGGAGGCAGGCCCGTGGGATCAGTAGTGGCCGTATCAAAGGCTGGCTTTGTGGGAGGGGTGGGAGCCGGAGGTAAGGTGGTTGAGGTCACTTGGGGCAGTGGAGTTGAGATGGCCAGCCCTACTGGCGAAGCCTCTATACGGACAGCATATAGGAGAGCGAGGAAGAGGAGCTGTTTGGCCATGATGGGTGTCAATGGGTGTGCGAGCTCTGAAATTGTAGGAAAGGGACCGACTTGAGGGTCAATGCTACGATGGGAAAGGTGAACTTGGACTGTTCACTATTAATGAATCCTGGTTCTTGATAGCGGCGGGTAGGAGAAGGCTTGAAGTAGGCGGGAGGGGCCCTGACTTATATAGAAATGAATGTTAATGCTTGTCAGTGGCAAGATGCGCCTGGTATGACAGTCGTCAGGCGGGGCGTTGACCTGTCATGAAGGGAAGGTTTCACAACCCCGCAACGGGCTATGCAGTATGGGCTATGTGAATTGATCGTGGCCAAAGGTTCCTCTTGTTTAAGGTAAGAGGCTTGTCGGAGCTGAAAGCGAGACACTGGCTAAGGAATGAAGGGTCGTTGCTGAGCGAGACATTTCGGTTTATATTTCCGACACGAGGTCGATACGAGACTTGAAAACGGGTCTTGTATGAGATGACTGGATGGATGGATGGTATTCGGATGCGTATGAACCAGGTCGATGAACGAGTGGTGTTTGACACTAGAGAAGGACAAATACTTGGCCGTTTTGCATTCCTGTGAGTCTGGGCATCAACCGCCAGGTGGAATGGAGGATATCGTGGGTGTCCTCCCTGCTCACGGAAGCTACAAACAGAGCGGAAGAGGACTCATATAGCTGCTCTGCTGAGAATATTGGGAGGCATGATGCTGAGAGGATGCTGCTGTGAGTAATACAGTCTCTTGTAGCTCTTTTATGTATGATCACCTGATTGGACTTAATATTTTCACGGCTGTTTCCTCAAACTCAAGATCACCGTTAGTAACTTTAGAATTGGGTTATTAGGATGTTAGTTTTTATAATAGACTCTCCATAGATATACTAAATATTTGTAAAGGTGGCTATTAAACTCATTTATCCTATGCTACAGCGGCCCTTCCCTCCAAGAAGAAGAAGATCCATGTCTGAGACAAGTTTTCACTTTCTGTTTCGATGCACCAACTGGGACACCCAACGTGAAAACATGCGACAAGTAGTACAGGCAAAGATGGGCAACCTCTCGGTATTTGTAGGAAGAAATGTAGCACGGCCCAAAATATGCATACAACCTATAGGCGTTGCGGGCGTCCGGTTTCACGATGGACACCACTTAGGAATAATGACATACCAACCAACGGCACACAATATAATTAAACACTATATACTCCTAATAAGCACTTACAAACTCAAGCTGGAAGACCAGGCTTTAGCTACTGCCGATAGGATGTTGAACACTTAGGGAAATTGGCCTTCAAGTCGGCCTAGCACATAAGGTCATGCGAAGTCCTAAACGAGTGAAGTATACTGCGTAGCAAAGCGAATTTAGGCCTCTGAGGAGAACCCTCCCAGGAGTGATGTACTTCGTATCATATCATGAGCACATCTTGGACCTCAACTGCCAATTATCGCCCATCGTAGGTATCAGTTGACAGGATAATACAGCTGTATTGAAGCAAAAACAAGCAAACAATTTGAAGCAACTGTGATGATGATTGAAGGAGAAAGTTCTCTGTTGCGTAGTCTGAAGGATTGAAGGTTAGTCTTAGCAGGCTTACTCATATAGCTGTAATTTTTGCTCCCTGCTCTTGATTGCGACGAGACAATGGGAAGCTACTCGGCCCTTGCATTGGGGGTGCACAAGCACAATCCCAACACTCCAGAAGTCTGGAGTTTAATGCCACAAGCCCATTGATATTAGTTCGTATCCAGTACTAATATGCGGCCTAACGCCATAAATCCATTGATAATAGTTTGCCAAGGAGTACTAAGTAAAATCCGACAACGCCACGTCTTCGGCGAACGAGCGCGCTGCGTCAACACCCAAGCTGTAAGGCATCTCTATCGTCTTCTCCTTGTGCCCCGTCTGTAGTGTCACCTGGTTTCGCACCAATGACATGAGCTGGGCAAAATATTCTTCCATCTCCTTAGTCACACCGGGACGCTGCGAGAGCAGGGTGTCAAAGTCGCTGGTGCTATATACTGCGTCGTGCTTGAGCCTGAAGTGGTCAGTCTTTAGTAGTATCGGTATGGTGTCAAGGCTGTCTGCACGAGGTCATTATGTGGCTTTTCAATAAAGCCAACAGGCGGGTCTAAGGACTCTCAATAACATATGGCGCAACATAGGTGAAGCCCCTTAAGGCGAGGACAATGCTGTAGTTATCCCACTTTTCGAGCAAAAAGCTAAGCATGCCGTGGCTGATGTATTGTTGACAGTCGCTGTTGTCAGCGGAGTATGATCTGAGGTCGATATCTTTTTCATACTTGCATTAAAACTGAAGAAGAAGTATATAGGGGAACTCGATGTTGCCGGCTCTCGCTGCATGAATAAGGGGTGTTCTGCCATCCACAACGCACTATTGAATCATCTCAGTGTATAGTTAACTTGCAACTTCATAGCGAGGAGGATGTAGGTATGTGCAAAGTAGATATAGAAAAGGCAAAAGGCACCAGTATACAAGCAGCGAGGCAGAAAGGAGACAAGAAACAAGATGAAGTGCACATACAAGGCGGCTGTATCCACGCTAGACCATAGAATTGTTTTGGCAGAGACGACTTTGTCCTGGACGTCGTTGAGCCACCCGTAATACCTCTTCCAGGGAATGGAGCGGCGGTCATTACCAAGGGGAGCATCTAGGATGGCTGTTAAGATGGTATCAAATGCTCAGCTGGGATGATGACAATGCGCGTCTGGGGCCCTAGCTCGCCTTGGTCGTCGGATGCTGATGAGGGTAGTCAAATGCTGAGGGGGACAAAGGAGACCGTGCTTCCTCGACCGTCTCCCATCTCTTTATCCCTCCCTTACCCCATCACACCTCCGTCATGATCTACTACCTTTAATATATCGCTAGCGACCCGCCCCCGAATCAGCAGAAGTCTCCAGGGATCGATATACAGCAAGGACCGAGATACAACAAGGGCCGAGATAAACAAGGCTCGAGATAAACAAGACTTGAGATACAACATGCGATTTGGCAGCAGCTTGCATCTGCGGCGGGTCCCAGCCTGGACTGAGTCTTACGTCGACTACAACCGCCTCAAGGCCCTCGTCGACGCTGAGGGGCTTCTTCCAGGTTAGTCCAGGAAGCCAGCCTTTCACGATATCCTTCGCGGCTAATCGTCTCGCTTACACTAGAACTCGGAGAAGCTATCCGTTTTGAAATACGCATTGTGGACAGATTCCTAGTGTTGTATAATAAACAGATCGAAACACAGTTCCTGGCCCTTCAGCAGCGGTGGGGGATTCGGATTGGCCATCGCGTGCTCCATGACTGCCAGGGCGTCTCATGCACCGAGCTGCAGGACATAAAGGTCTCGCTCTTGGAGATTGCGGATCACATCGTCAAATCAGAGTCTTACTTCAGGGTCAACCAGGACGCAGTGTCGCGTATTCTCGACAAGGCTGCAATCAAGTACACTAACGCCGAGGTGACGGATATCGACGCCAACTTCAAACACCCACGGAAAGGCCGCTCAGCTGTTCTCGAAGTCAATGTGACCTTACAGCACGTCCGAGAAGCTTTGCAGAAGACTGCAGAAGCAAATGGCGAGTCCCCTTCCCGATCGCTGCTACTGGAGCAGCAGTCTGGGCTTGATCGATTTCCGCATCGCTTCCTCCCCGACATCCTCCGCTGTTTACATAACGACGATGCAGAAAAACTTGAGCAGGCCTTAAGTCAACATTTCCCAGACTCCTCGGAAGTGCGGCAGCCAGCTCTCGTATGTTTAGTTCAAGTTGCTATCGTCTACGGATCCTCCAGCTGCCAGATGAAGCTTCTGAAAAGCCTGCGGTCCAACTCAGTCAAACAACATTCCCTCGCGCCACCGGACTACCTCCAACGGATTATCCAGCGTCTTAGTCGGGCTGATCCGCCGCTTGACAGTTCCTCCGCCACGGCTAGCTTTGGCCAGATACTGAAGCTGCTGCACCCAACACAACTTGATCTGTTGCACAGCCGAGACGGACTGGGGCGTTTACCTCTTCACTACGCTGCGCTCTCCGGCTTCGACGGAGTATGCCGCGAGATAATATCCGTTATGCGGGGCTCGGCCAGGGTTATTCAGATGAGCAAGCTTTGCCTCAGTCCTGACAAGTTCAACTTGACACCGTTAGACTATGCCGTTCAAAGAGGCTATGCGGCTGTGGTGGCGCTCCTCCTGGAAGTCTGCGAGACTCCAGTTTGTCCTGAGAAACTGCAGTCGACTGGTACGACAGACCTTCTCAACACAGCTATTGCTTCTAGATCTCTAGAAATTGCCCGTTTGTTGATCAAGAAGGGCTGGGGTGTGCGATTTGTGGGCAACTCAGGCCACACCATTTTGCATACCGTAGCGGAACAGGGACTTGCAGAATTAGTTAGGGACATTGTTGACATCGGAGTCGACGTCGACGCCCGGGAGAGTGTCAGGGGATGGACGGCTCTTACCACTGCTAGTGTGCAAGGACACCATGCCGTCGTCGAGGCGCTGGTCGAGGCGGGCGCCAGAGTTGAGATCCCTGATTATCGGGGGTGGTTGGCTAAGGACCATGCGGCGTACCGTGGACATGTGAAAGTGGTTGATGCCATCAAGCCTGATGGGTCGTCCAAGCTACAGCAAAAGTCTCATCAACGCCTAGGTGCAGTCAATATCCTCCCAGAGCGGTCCGCGTCAGAGTCGGTCATCTTCATCCATCTCGGCACGCTGGATCTGTGGAAAGGGACTACCCCCTCGGTTGATATTGCACCGTACAAGAGGCGCATCTCGCCGGTTCAGGTTCACGACACGAGCCTAGAGCTCTCCATCTCTCTAGCAGGGAGCGACCAGAAGAAGACTGTCCTCCTCCCATACCTATTGGAAAACTCAGACCGGCCTTGGTGCTTCGCAACTAACGATCCGCACAATGCGGCAGTCGTGTTGAAAGTCAGCAACTTGGCCGACAAGACTTCCATCGGTACAGGAGTCGCGCTGGTTGGCAGCTTGACAGCGTCCTTGGGCAGCAAGAGGGACACGCTGATTCGTGATTACAATGTCCCGCTCGTCAGTGATAAGTTTGGCCATGTCGGCAGCGTCGTCATTACAGTTGTCATAGCTCGTCCTTATAACGGTGCTTACTCGCCTCCCCGAACATCTCAAATATTGGCCCTCGAAAAGTCATCACGTCTCGGCGGTCATCGCGGTATATTCAAACTGTCACGAGTCATGACGAACAGAAACTTTTCTGACATCAGCAGGCAACGGTCAAAATACTAGGTCTGGTTCCTTGCAAATCGGAGAGAACACGATCAAATCATTCCTCACGGCCAAGGAGCTGGGAGCCGACGTCGTGGAGCTGGGTAGAAGCTTCCGCACTTAGCGCTCTAAGAATTGTGATGATTAACTGATAATAGATGTCCAACTCACCAAGGACAATGTCCCGGTCATCTACCACGACTTTCTTGTAGCAGAGAAGGGGTCTGATGCACCGGTGCATACTCTGACCTATAAGCAGGTGATAGTTTCTTATCGAAACCCTCTGGGGTCTGTTACTGATGTTCATTTAGTTTATGGCTATCAGTGATGCTCAAACATCCTCGACCTGGCATGAGGAACCCAGGAAAAGGTTGCCATGGGACGAGCGCAAGCGTCCCCTAGCCCTGCGAAACACTCGTCGCATGTCGCTTTGTGCCCCCTTGGACAGCGCCACGGATGCCCTTACTGACCATATGAAGAACACACTGAATTACCCGGGATACAAACCCAATATAAGGCATCATAGTATCCATGAACCATTCATCACGCTCGAGGAGCTATTCTGCGGACTGCCAGAGGACATTCCGTTGGACATTGAGCTCAGTATGTTTGCACACAGTTAGCAGGTGAACACGTTACTGAAATGTATCCAGAATATCCCATGCTGTACGAGGCTGCCGACTTCCAAATGGACAACTACGCGACTGAGATCAACATCTTCCTTGATACTATTCTCTCCGTAACATACGCCCGTGCTGGCAATCGCCGAATAATCTTCACCTCATTCAGCCCTGAAATCTGCATGGTCCTTGCTGTCAAGCAGCAAGTCTACCCCATACTCTTCCTCAACGACTCGTCAAACTGGCCCACCGGCGATATGAGAGCGACGTCCTTGCAGACAGCGATGCGCCTGGCTCACAGGTTCGGGCTTCATGGCGTGGCCATGTCATCCGAGCCTTTTGTTCATAGCCCCGGAACTGTCGGGCTAGCCAGAGGTCAGGGGCTATACACGGCAACGTACGGACCGCTAAACGATGATGGAGCCAGCGTTGAGGTAGAG
The DNA here is from genome assembly GCA_026958235.1 of Clonostachys rosea. Classification (NCBI taxonomy): domain Eukaryota; kingdom Fungi; phylum Ascomycota; class Sordariomycetes; order Hypocreales; family Bionectriaceae; genus Clonostachys; species Clonostachys rosea. The sequence goes on from CP110206.1 coordinate 1,283,985, forward strand.
TATCTCCCTGTTGCTGCTAATTAAAGGATAATGCTGATAATATCTAAGATTCAAGCGAAAGCTGGGGTTGATCTGATCATCGTCAATAAGGTCAAACTGATGAGGCAGTTTGTAGATGGGGCTAAACACTAGAGCTTGCTGATCCTCAGCGGAGCTCGGAATCCGCATCAGAACTAAGACGGAGCGGTTGGGATGAATTCCAGGTGTAGGAATAAGGGCTTTATTTCCACCTAGTAGCCTTAACTGCCTGCTTGTCGCTTCCTCCCTCCATGGGGAAGTGACCCTGCAAATGACATTTGTTCATTGCCCTTTCAGCAACAGGAGTGACCCCAGTTGAGTGTCAAAGAGGTCAGGAAGGATAGACACCATGACGTGGCCACTACCCTCGTGAGCAACAGTTGTCCGGATGTGTAATTCTTCCAATCCGACACTTGGTTAAAAGCCTTCCCGTAGACCTCTAGGCACTGTTTGAGACCGAAAGCCTTTTGTAGCCTAGCCTTCTATGTCTCCCGCGCGTCTCCGGCGCCTTGTCCTATTGAACTATTGATTGGTGAATAATTGTGTCTACTAATCGTGTTCAATTCCCACTCGATCACCTCTGCTGTTTGATGCCGTATACGTACGCCCATTATAAGATGATATATAAAAGCTTTCCCAGCGGATAAGCCCACAAGTGGGTTACAGGAGAAATAAGACATCTAATGGAAGAGTCGTTAGGAATAGACTTAGTTGTAAGATGAATCGAATCAATCAATCAAGCATTGACATATCAAAGCTATGAATCACGAAGCAGACACCCTCTTCACGATCGCCTCCCGCAGCCCCTCCACACTCTCCACCGTCTCAATCCCAAACCTCTCGCACACAATGAGCACATTTCCCCTCTTCCAATACCCCTCCGGACAACAGACAACGACTTTTCCCGGCACGCGCGCCGACAGCCCCAGCTCAAGCAGGCTGATGGGCGCCTGCGTCGCCGGATGAAAATACACGACCACCAGGTCCGCCTCGTCCTGCCTCGCGAGCTCCCACTCGACCTGGCCGCGGTACGGCGCGAAGTCGACGTCCTCGCGCCACGAGCTGTCCCAGTCGGCGCGGTAGGGGTTGAAGAGGGTCACGGGCACGTCCGAGAGGGAGGCCGCGAGCGTCTCGCGCCAGTCGCCCTCGTCGACCTTGCTCGTGGTGCCGGCCAGGAAGACCGACTTAACCCCGCGGCGGGGGGTGTCGTCCGATGGCGCGTAGATGACCTGGGCCATTCTCGGGAGTGATGAGGAGTAATTCCTGCGGGTGGCTTGAGGAAATGAGCGCTTGAGGAGCAGGGATGGGAGTTGTCGCCGAAACATTCAAGGGTTGGATTTTCCCCCATTTACCAAGTAGGTAGCTTTGGTTGTTGGGAAACCTGTCCTAGGTAGGTGGGTGGCATTGAAATTGAACACTTAAGCATAAATTGGGCTGCTTATTATCGAGTCTGCGACCGATATTATCAAATTAGAGTACTAACAATATACGCTTCACAGATAATAAGGTAGATATTATCGCTTTATTTCGTTTTATACTACTGAGTTTCTCTATTTATTGCAGAAAGCAGTCGATTTAAAACCACTCTTCCATTAGGTATCTCATTTCTCCTGTCACCTACTTGCCAGTGAATCCAGCAATCGATTGGTGGTATTACGGGACCGAAAGTGCAACAAATTCATTTTAGCTTCCCAGTGGATAAACCAGCAGTCATCAGGCTAACAACCTTATCACAAGAATATGGTTTACATGGCAGCGGCTTAATACGTCAATACGGTGGGCTGGCAAGTGACTGAAATAAAGCATGGAACACCGAAGCCTCCAGACCGCCTCTGATTCTGACACAATATCGAAACAATTAACCCAGTTATCAAAATAATAACAGGCTAGATAATATAGAATAATTTATTATTTTACTTTTATTGTTTGAAATATTATTAATAAGATAGCTTGTACAAAAAACAACAACAAAAAAGAGCTCTGGTGTGCTGCACCGACGGAGGTCCTTTTCCTGTGTGACGTTGTTGCCTGAGGCCTTCCTCACCTGCAGTTCACGTACAAACTTTCTTTTGTCTCCTTCTCTCTCCTTCTCTCTCCTCTCGCTACATACCTTTGCTAACTTAGAATCACGCATTTTGCCAACCAAGATGGCGCGTCTTCTTCTCCTGGACCTACCAGTAGAGATTCTCCACCTGATTGCCAGTAAACTCCCCAACAGCGGGATCAAAAACCCGCGCTTAACCTGCTCGTTCGCACAAGTGGTGTTCCGACTCCGATTCGACCGAGTATTCCTTTCACCACACCAACGCGATATCGATGTTTTCTGTCAAGTGGCCTGTAGCGAGACATTTAGACATCAGGTTGTCGAGCTGGTTTGGGACCAGAACCGGTTTTGTCCAGGCGAGGTTCCATGGGAAGATTTCCAGTTCGACGCATTTACTGTTCTCGAATCATACGAACTTGCAACAGAGATGGTTCGTTTCCAGCGCAATCGAATAGCGAAGATTGGTTGCCTGAGATCGGACGATTTCACTTCTTTTGGCGGTATTAACATGCCTGTTTCTCGCATTGCCAAGATCAATACATATGTTCAAATACGTCGAGAGACCAATGAGGAGAGGAAGAATGATTCGTTAGCACTAGAGCACCACATCAACCGCTTCCCTTCACTGAGGCGGATAACCATCAGCCACTCGACCAACGGCTGGCTTTTCGAGCCATACTACGAAACACCTCAGATTAGAAGTTTCCCTTCCGGCTTTATGTACGATATCGAACGATCTGACCCCCCGATTGAACCATTATGGAATGGTTTTGGTAGAATTGATCCCAGCGAATACGCAGAGAGCACTCGTGCCTATGGGGCCATTTTCAGAGCACTTGCCGGCGCCAAGGAGCTACAGCTTGAGGAGATTATCATGGAGACCCCCAATGGGGTCAATTATGGCCTTCCTATTGCTTTCTTCACGCAGCCATTGGCATCGGATTATTTGAATCTTGTCGAGCTTCTCCGCCGCCCACATCTTCGCCGATTTGACCTTGTCGTCACGAAATGGGGCGAAATGGAAGACTATGAGCTTGGGCCCCATCCGCCCGCAACACTTTTGAAAGCCGCACTGGGGAAGGCTACATCCCTGACACACTTCAGCTTCAAACTAAACACTTTTTATCTCCACCCAGCTAACAATTGGTTTCCTCTGAAAACCTTGTTACCTATCAATCGTTGGACAAACTTGCGGCACTTCGAACTTGCCCACTTGGCGGTCCGACAAAACGACCTTGCGAATCTTCTTGGTGAACTGCCCCAAAGCATTCGATCTATTGAACTTGGTTTTCTTGAGTTCTTTGAGGAATCCGAGAGTCTCGCCGGGCTTCTTGACGAAATACTTGAAAGGGCCTTTTGGAGTGGAAGAGATGGAATGAACCGACCCCGTTTGGGGATCTCCTTGAGCGTAGGCCAATGCGCATCGAGAAGCATCGCCATCAGGGTGGACGCTGAAATAGAAAATTTCCTATACAAGCAAGGAATGAACCCATTCCTTGGTTCACAACAACCTGATGACGTCGAGTTGGGAAAAGGGACGGAAAGGGATGTCTTCAATCCAGAGTACGAATGGCCTCGTGATGAAGATTTCGATTGGCAAGTAGAAATCGACAGGGCCGAGAAGCGGCTGTCAAGGATGTTGATGATAAGCGAGGGTAATTTACGCCGCATTGAGGATGCGGTGAGTACGATGGAAGTTGATGTGGAAGCGATGAGATTTGAAGAGAATTCCCATGGATGGTGAGGCCTCACTTTTAATGGAGGTTTTCGGAGGGCTTGATGACTGCTGGGCCAAGTAGGTGACGTTGAAATTGAGACGGTCTAACATTAAGCTGCCTAGGCATTCTTGAGTCTACGATCGATATTATCAGATTATTGAGTGCTAATGATATTTAATTCAAAGATAATACGGTGTATATTGCCGCATTATTCCATTTATACTACTGAATTTCTCGTTCCAACTGCTTCAATGGATAGCCAATAGCACAGCACTGAGACCTTGGAGGCCTCGTCAGCTAGGCAGACAAAGGCTCTTCCCAGCGATGGTCGTGAAGCCTGACACCGAATCGTGTGGACGAACGATTCCATCTCACAGTGGCTCATCTCCATGGATCAGCGAAGGCTCGAAAGGATTACCCTTTAGGGAAGCTGTGGGTGTGAGGCCAGACCCTGGAGATATCATCCTTGGCTTCGGGTGCGGTGCCCGCGGATCAGATCGCAGCCCTACTAGAGTGGCTTGGCGGGCGGCAGTGCATGAAGCCACGCAAGACCATTTCATCCATCGCGTGTATATAGCTGGTCTGTCCTGGTCATGGTGATATGTGCATTTATCTGTAGGATTGTCCCTTTTCAAAATATTTCATTCTATTAAGCGGTATTCAAGCTGAAATCAATTACAATTGACGATAAGTCAACTCAGAACCCGACATGGGCGCCCAGCCAGAAACTCTTGTGTCTGCCGACCTCAAGAAAGAACAAGAATTCCAATATACCAGTCCTGCAAATGAAGATCAGGCGGCCCTCGACCTGGCGAGCCTACCAGCAGACAACCCACCACCCTACAGCCCTCCATCATATGAACTTGCAGTCCAAGACCACACCGGTCTCAGTATCCGAGATGAGAAGAATCCATCAGGCTTCACCCGCAACTCGTTCGACGAGGCAGGAGAGCCGAGCTGGCGTATAGAGACCCCAGCCCTCCCTCGACGCCTCAGAGAAGCCACCGACATCCTCTCCAAGCCCATCGCCCTCCCCACCGTCCGATCTGCCCAGGGCTCCCCCTACATCCGCGCCTACCCGCTGGAGCTCGCCAAACTCGGCATCACGCGCGAGACCTTCCTCAGCTTCCTCGACCACGTCAACCGCGTCGTCGCCGACAACCCGCCCCTCCTCGCCGTCGGCGTGGTCGGCAGCGTGGTCGGCCTGGTCCCCGAGCCCACGGCCCAGCTGGCCGGAAGCGTGATCGAGCTCGCGGCCGATGTTGGTAACGTCGCGCTCGCCGAGGGCCGCACGGAGCTGGTCCTTCGCCGGGCCAACATCGACATCTTCCACCCCGTGGGGCTGCAGGTCCGCGTCGCCAAGCTCGAGGCCGTGGCCAAGATCGCGGGAATGCCCTTCCTGGACGCCGAGAGCGGGAAGCTGACTTCGGGACTGAGGGTGCTGGCGCCGCTGGACGACGAGATGGAGCTGAACACGCTGGGGGTCCAGCGCCGGAGGCTGCGGGACCTGGAGGAGTGGCTCTCGCCGCTGGATCTGGAGGAGCTGCCCGGGGTGGAGAGGCCGAGCTCCGTGATGGGGAAGATGCAGGTCAAGATGAGTGAGTTTCAGCGCAAGATGGAGGAGGAAGAGTTGATGAAGACGCGCAAGAAGTCGCTAGGGAAGTATACGGAGGCGAAGCAAAAATCACAAGAGAAGTACGAGAGGAAAATTAGAGAGTTGGACCGGAGGGTTGAGAAGGTAGGGCAGAGGGTCGGAAAGGATGGGAAGAAACAAAGCACGGAGGAGATGATACGGGAAGAGAACGATAAAGATGAGGCAATCAAGCAACAAGATTCAAGCAAAGACGAAGAGAATGATTTCAACCATCAGGCTGGAGAGATCTCGAGAGGCAGCTCTAATACCCAAGCCAGTATGGACAGATCGACAACGGAAGACAGTACCACAGAGAAGTGCGCAAAACAGGAAGAAAAGGAAAGAAAGAAGCAGGAGAAGAGGGCGGAGAAGGAAGAAAGACGGGCGGAAAAAGAAGAGAAGAAGGCTGAGGAGAGGAAAAAGAAGGAGGTAGAGCGAGCCGAGAGGGAGAACAGAAGGCGAGAGGAGAAGGGGAAGGAAATAGAAAAGAAGGCCAAGAGGGCAGAGGAGAAGATGGAAAGGGCGCTGACCAGGGCGGAAGAGAAGCGCGTGGCCCTCAGGGAAGATCACGAGAAGGAACTCAGGAAGAAGAGTGAGGAGTACGAGAAGAAGGATAAGGAGCAGAGGGCAATTAAGAAGATCAACTGGTTGATCATCACGGAGCGGAACAGGATGGAGCGGAGTTTAGTGACCGCTCTGAGCCCAGGACGAACAGATCCGTAGAAGGATAGAGGACCTGAAGAGAGACGTATAGGTGTAATAGCTGTCGCGCTTCCTTGCATGCCAGAGTTCACGAATTTTCTAGCTACAAAAGCAATTTCCTACTGACACCCCTTGAATCACTCATGCTGAAGTATGTCCTTTGCCTCCGGTCTTTTCTGAGGATCCCACTGTAGCATCTTCAATATTAAATCCACAAAGACCTCCATTTCGCTCTCTGGCACATCATAAGGCTTCTTTATCCTGCGCGATGCCAAATATCCCCCCACTGAAAACTTGTCTCGTCGAATGACTTCTCGTATATCGACTTCTCCTTTTCCGACAGGTCCAAGGGGTTGCTGGCCTTGTCAATGTACTCATCGGCTTGTTTCCAGTTCGCTCTTATCTCTCAGGGAACCGGACCCAGGCGCCGCGCAAGATCATGGAGCTGGCGAAATCGGCTGTATCCAGGGCCACCCCCGCTCAGCATCTCAACCAACTCATCCAGCATCACGACCTTCCAGCACAAGAGGCCCGCTGAGAAGATATCAGCCTTGTATATGAGTTTCAGGTCGAGCAGATCCTCTGGGGGGCGATAAACATGCTTGGTACTAATTGTGTATTTGTCACTCTTGGGAAAGGGCAAGACGAAGTCCAAGTCACCTAGAATAACCCTGAATGGCTTGCTCAGATCCAGTTGCCCTTGTAGAGCTGTCCTCCTGACGGTGTACTGGAATTCGCCTGGCTTAGGGTCTTTGCCATCCACTCGTATGAGCATTTCGATATCATTGCGCGTACCCATGAGATTGGCTATGTTCCATTCCTCAGAATGCGGCAATGCCAACGGATCGCCTCGGCCAAATGTCTCCCATTTGGCATCGACAATTGCTTCAAACTCTGCATATCCCTGGCGCCTCCGATCGAAATCTCCTAGCCATTTCCTGTCTTCCTCTGCTTCTTGTTCTCGTCTGAGCCGTTCTTGGGCATCCGAGATGGTACTCTCGACCTCATCCATCGTCGTCGTCTCTTCATCGTTTCTCTCGTCATCCTCCTCCTCCTTTTGCATGTCATCGGTAGGCCAAACAGATTTTTGAATCTCATTCTCATGAAATGAAGAAATATCATATTGCAACGCGGTAAATACATTTGTAGGCCGGATATCGCGATGGGCGATCTGCCTGCTGTGTAGGAAGCTCAGTCCAGATAGGACCTGCCAGCAGATCGTCTTAGCTGGTGCAGTCAACCAACCATCACCCTTCTGTGCTTTCCACTGCGAAGGTTTACACTCGTTGAGCTCTTTACGACGCTCATAGGCCTCATCCAGGATGGTACTGAGTGAACCGCCAAGGGGTTCTAGCACCTTGCAAGAGTGGCTGCCATTAGGCCCGGTAACTGTAAATGAGCCTCGGGATGGGCTCTCTACAAACTCCGCTCCCGAGTGAGGGGATTGATCTCGCATTAACCATTGATCAACCCTGTCCTGGTGTATGCCTGCATCTGCCCCGAAGACTTTGACAGTGACATATCGTCTTTCCTGCTTACTGGAAGAATGGGGTTACTTCAGTGAAAATAGATGAAAAAAGCCGGTCGGAAGATCTACCTGCTGTCTCTAGCCAGCCAGACGGTAGACTGGCCCCCAGAACCTAACTTGCGGAAGATGTGGTAGCGACTATCAAGAACATCGCCGAGGTGTACTGGGTGAAAACCACTGGGCCAATAATTGTCAGTACCCTCCTGTTGTGCGAATATCAGTCAAGTGCACATTTTTACGGTGAGGGTCTCCCACCTACGCCCATGTACCGACGGTTTCTATAGATGGGTGGAGGCAACATTTTGGAAGTTATCCTGCGATGGATTTGGGGAACAAGAGGGAGACGGGAAAACGGTGAGGGCAAAGTAAAGCGCAACTTTTCTATGGGAACCAACTGCGAGACAAGCGTGCTCGCGAGCCATCAAAATAATCCGGCCGCATGCTGTTGGTTGTCTTGAACGCACCTAATTATCTCGTAGTAAGAAAGGAAATGATGCAGTCAGCCTTATTCTGGGGCTGAAGCAGACGAAGTGGGCGAGCTTCTCAGGAACTGATCACCTAACTACCTACCTAAATATATCATCACAACTGCCCAAGCGTCATTAACATGCATAAATCCTGCCACCCTGCCACCTCCATTTAGGTTTCTACTTTGATCAGCTACATGTCCATGAAAAAAAAATGGCATCTTTGCGAATTAGGATACTCAAATTGGGGTTGACAAAAAACCAATATCGTCCATGTAGGAATGACTACATCAGAGCCGGCCCGCGAGCATCAAATACTACCTCACGGTCCTGCAGATGATTTTGCAATCTTAGCACCCGAAGCCGGCACCATAGCAGCCTCACGATCTAGCTTGTAGGTACCGTCTGCCGGCTAATGTTCTTGTGCACTGGCCGAGTACTAGCACCCATGAAGGAACCGAAACTGATCGTGGGGCTGTACTGGCGCCAGATCCGGGGCTTCGATTGCAAAATCATCTGCAGGAGCGTGAGGTAGTATCTGATGGTCGAGGGCCGGCTCCAATATAGCGAAACCGGTCTGGGCGAACGATTGCCGTGCTGCGAGTCTCCGCGCTGGTTCATGTTGTTGTATGGAAGCGGGGATCATGATCGATCATACGAGATGAGCCTTCTGTAAGTGGAACAGCCGGTAGTTCCTCGGAAGCCCGGACAAAAGCTTCTCCGGACAATGCTGCCAAGACCTGGACCCTGATTACATAACCACATCAAATGACGTTCCCGCCTTGAGCCGCGCCCAAATTTGTGGTGTGGCTTCGGTGAGGCGTTGCTTTTTAATTGAATTGTTGGGAGACGCCCATCAGGAACATTTTAGCAAGCAATCCCACCAATTAAGCGTTATCCTGCGCTAGGACAGCTCCTACGTCAGGCGTTGGAAGAAACTAACAATCACCTCCACTCCCCTTATCCTTTTTCCTTTGTTTTCTGCTAGTTCCCGGTTCCGGAAGCCTCCGCTCCTCGTTTGCTCGGACCACCAGATCCAAACCATCTTTTCTTCGTTGCTCTCCGCTCCCTCCCCTCGTTTGGCCATGTCGGCTCGCCTGTAGCAATACTGTTTGGCTATTAACACTGAGACGAACTGCGAGTGCGAGTAGGCGAACTGCGCCACGGCCTTGTCCTTATCTGTCGCCGTCGCCCTCCTCCCAGACTCCCTCCCTGGTGGCGAAGACCGTTTCGAAATCAGTACACTCCGCCGGGCAAGCAAGCGATCAACCAACTCGCCCGCCTACCAATCGATTATGGCCCTGGCCTCTCCGGCTTGCTGCCGGACTGCCGCACAATGTACGCCCCGAATACCACCTCTCCTTGCCCAGGATCGAGTTACCCCTGCTGACCCTCGCGCCCAGTGCGATCGCAACTGCTCTCCAGGATACCAACCACAAAGACTCTGGCCACGTCTTCGCGGACGCTACACGACCGCCCCCTCACACGATTGTATTCTACGACGCCCCTCCGGGCAAGCGCACCGAATATGTTTTCCTACCACATCGCCGCATCCTTCATTGCCAAGGATCACCCGTTCCACCCCACCACGCACGTCTACCACTTCGACCCCAACGTGAAGAGAGAGATCAACCCGTCTCGATCGAGAGCCGCCAACCGAGCAGGCCGCCCAGAATCAGGTCACGATGCCTTCTTCGTAAGCCAAGTAAACGGTACCGGCTCCGTCGCTTTTGGGGTGGCCGACGGCGTGGGCGGCTGGGTTGATTCCGGTGTCGACCCTGCCGACTTTTCCCACGGGTTATGCAACTACATGGCCGAAGCAGCCCAGACACACGAGGACGACGAGCCAGGCCGCCAGTTGACGGCGCGCAATCTTCTGCAGACTGGGTACGACGCAGTATGTCGAGATACGTCGGTCCGCGCTGGTGGTAGCACGGCCTGTGTCGCCGTCGCGCGGCCTGATGGCACAGTCGACATTGCCAACCTGGGCGACTCGGGTTTCATCCACCTGCGGCTCAACGCTGTGCATGGAGTCTCGGAGCCCCAGACGCACGCATTCAACACTCCATTCCAGCTAAGCCTGATTCCACCCCGCATGGCCGAGCGCATGTCCACCTACGGCGGCATGCAGCTCTGCGACCTGCCCCGCGACGCCGACGTTTCCGAGCACGACCTCCGCCATGGCGATATCCTCTTGTTTGCGACGGACGGGGTGCTGGACAACCTGTTCAACCAGGATATCCTCCGTGTGGCATCCCGTGTCATGGTGGGCGCCGGTGCGTGGGAGATGACGGAGAACAAGGGTGTCCGCGTAAGCGACAAGCTGTTTGATCTGTGCGAGTTACAGAGCGCCGGGGGCGATGGAACCAGCCGTGTCTCGCTGCAGAGCGTGCTGGTCACACAGTTGGTCGCAGCAGCCAAGCGGGCGAGCATCAACACCCGTCTGGACGGGCCCTTTGCGAAGGAGGTGCAGCGATATTACCCCGACGAGAATTGGCGAGGCGGTAAGGTAGACGATATCTGTGTCGTCGCGGCTGTGGTATGCCAGGACGACATTAAGCCAGAGAAGAGCAAGTTATAGTTCTTGCCTGCAGATACCGACCGGAAAGGGGGATCATAATTACGAGCTGAGCTTCTTCTTGCTTGCTTTCTAATATGCTATAGACAGGGTACGCCGGGGTAAGAGGAGGAAAACAAGGTGTTGACTCGGCTTCAAACATTTTCTTGCGATCTTACTACTATTTTCTTTGCTTCTCTTGATAGACTAACCCATAGAGACGGAGAACGCGAGTGGCCATACGGGCGGAAGGATTCATCAGGCTTGCCATTTTTACTGCAAAGGGACATTGGGAGGGGAGAGCATGATCGGGCATACGAACCACACAGAAGTGAGTGCTTTTTTTATTTTTAAACTAGCGGCACGTCATCAGCATAGCATTACATGGGACGAGCCACTGGGAACGTAAACAGGCGTGACGAAAGAGAGGGAGATGCTGCGAGTACGGCTGTGACTGTGTGCAACGGCATCAGTTGCTGGAACAAAGATATAAATCTAGGTCCGTAGTCCTCGATCAGTAAGGATAGCCAGTCACCTACAACGGACATACGATCTAAATAAGAAGAAAACATCAAATTATAAGACAAGCCCCGAAGTATATTCTACAGCCATGTCTACGCACTCCCACGACGACGTGTCCCGCGTCATGCACCGATGTGTCAACGACGGCATCGATCCCATCGCCGCGGCTAACAAGATCAAGGGTCTGGTCGTGCGAAGTCCCTCCGAATACGAGTTTTCCGCCTTTGACAAGATATGGTCCGAGGCCATCGCCATGGCCAAATCCTGGGAGGTGATGGACGAGCGCCACGGACGGCTCGCCAACCTGTTTGCTGAGCTCAGCAGGCTTCGTGACTCTGTAAGTAACTCCTCACTTACCGTTCAGTTGGAAAGTAACCTACTGATGCTGAGTACAGCGTCTCTCCTGGGAAGACTTCGAGCACCGCTGTCCAGACGACGACGGCATATTCAGAGACGGTATCATCCTTTCTACTCCTCCCATTATCACCAGTATGTGCTGACCATCTCTCTCCCAAAGCCCGCTTCACTATGGGAGTCTCAATGGGCTTCCCCCCCGAAGGCGAAGCCCTCTCCCTCTGCGGCTTCCTCGCCCGCCTCGTCACCGCCGGCGTCGCAACCCACCAGCTCTCCCACCTCGCCATCCCCTGCATCGACCTGATCGAGCCGGGCATGGACCAGTACCGCCGTGACGACGCCGCTACCACCTACATACCCCGGAGGATGAGCACCCTCATCAGCCCGGAGCGGTTCCAGGTCGCCGACTTCTGGCTGCACGCGTGCGGGAAGCAGATCTACGCGTCGGGGCAGGCCGTGCTCGACAACGAGTCCGGTCAAGATATTTGTGAGGCGTTCCAGTTCCCGCAGGCGCCGACAGGGAGCACGCTGCCGATGCCGCTGAGGTGCCAGTTCCGGCATACCAAGGCGCAGCTGATCCGGTCGTGGAGGGCGTGGGAGTTCTTGTTCAGGTCGTATGCTAGGCGGGCGGCGGGCGAAGAGGCGGAGGAGGAGGAGAGGAGGCTGCTGGGGTTGGCGAGGGGGATGCTGGAGTACATGGAGATGGTCGAGTCGGAGTATGAGAGGGCGGTGCATGGGGATTTGGGGGCCATGGAGGCGATGAGTTCCTTTGCGGGGGTTTGATGGGTGGCTACATGTGTTACCTCGTCCGGTAGTTAGTTATTTACATAGGGATCGTGCGGGTAGGAAGCGGTGGTGGAAGGGTTCGAATGGCTTGAAGCTAGCATTGTAAGTCTGTCATGATATATTGGAGGATGGTGTTGATACTCCAATCACGCCCATGACTGATGGTGGTTTGTTTTCAGAACCTTATCTACGAATTGATCTCTTTCCACTATTTTACAGATCTCGATTGGATATAATTGAAGTGTAGAAACTTAGTGATGGCTGTGGCCTGAGATCGTCGTCATGATGTCATCCATCTACAACTTGTCCAACATGCGATTTCCAGCGACAGAGAATTGCACATTTCTATCACCCCCGATCTCTCTGGGGCCTGTTTTGCATTTTACGCGCATAGAAGAAAATGCCTTTTCCTTAAAATCATGACAGATATCTACGCGGTCGGTTACTTTTCTTCTACTACGGCCGCCCGCCAGACACTCGCTGACCATCGTACAGGCTGGTGCTCTTGCAGCGTTAACTATCGATGCCCTCGTTTATCCCCTAGATACCATCAAGACTCGATACCAGAGCCAAGACTACATAAGGCACGATGCTTCAAAGCCTCTGAAGCCATTGGCCCTCCGAGGCCTCTACCAGGGCATCGGCAGCGTCGTCCTCGCAACCGTGCCAGCAGGTGAGCTCACCAGCGTCACATCGATTCAATGTAGCTAAACACAATTCAATCTTGCAGCTGGACTCTTCTTCTCGACATATGAGAACACCAAGACCCTCTTCTCCCAGGCCGTGCCCTCCGCCCCGACGCCGCTCATCCACGCCGCCGCCTCAGCCACCGCCGAGATGGCCTCGTGCCTCGTCATCGCCCCGGCAGAGGTCATCAAACAGAACGCCCAGATGCTCAACGCGTCAAACAAGCCCTCCCCGTCGTCCTCGACATCAATACAAGCATTCCGCATGCTAGGCACGGGGAGGGGGTCCGCGAGGAGGCTGTTCACGGGCTACACGGCCCTCGTGGCGCGGAACCTGCCCTTCACGGCGCTCCAGTTCCCCATGTTCGAGCACCTGCGCGCGAGGCTGTGGGCGTCAAGGGGTGGAGGCGAGCCATCGAGGAGGGAGCAGCAGCTGCTGGACACGGGGGTGATCAGTGGAGCGAGTGCGGGGAGCGCAGGGGCGGTGGCCGCGTATATCACGACGCCGAGCGACGTGGTCAAGACGAGAATGATGCTCTCGGCGGGCGAGAGAGGGGGGGGCGACAGTCTACAAAGGAAGAAGAAGGCTAAGCTGGGCGCGTGGGCGGTGGCACGGCTCGTCTACAGGGAGAGGGGGATCCGCGGCTTCTTTCGCGGAGGGCTGTTCCGGGCGGGATGGACTGCGCTGGGGAGCGGACTCTATCTGGGGACGTACGACGTGGCCAAGCTGTGGCTGAACCGGAGGAGGGCCAGCACGAGTGATAGTGCAGGGTTGTAACCTGTCTCTGCTCTCTCTCGGCCCTGGATTCGGGGATTTCGAGTCGTGCTATTTAGGATTTGACCAGGGTGATGGCATCATCCCGAACTCGGCAAGACTCAGACGAATGCTGAGAGATGACTGGTGGCTGAGTCAATCCTGCATGCTTAGCAGAAAAACGGTGAGGTTTAGCACAATGTTCCTTTTCTTCTGTAGATCATGCGATAATGGCTGCTTTGTTGCATGCTCGGCTTGATGTGTTATCACTAGCTTAGTCATGGGTAGTTGCTCACCATGACCGGGCCCAGTAAGCCAATTGAGGTAGATATTGAATGCACATGGTTTTCCATTATGTATATATGGCAGGTGTGTGAATGAACAGCGCCCGACCACAGGGGGCTGGGTGAGTTGGACGTCGATGTGGGAGCATATGCAAGTTACCAGCGTGTGATGGAATCCTTTTGACGCATTGCAGAGCCAAGGAATGCAAGCCACGGTTGGCGGATAGATAGCAGCATGAAACGCCTGATAAGCACGCCATCGGAGTTTTTCAAACGTCAATTGCAAATCCCCGGTGCTCAGAGTTTTCCGTCTACTATTAGGGTTTCCCTGCCCCCTTTCCCAGCCGAGCCGAGATTGTGCTTGAGTCAGCACGGGCAGAGATTGAATTGTCTCTAGAAACTTCACCAGAAGCCGTTATCAGTCAATGTAACTAGTTTCCGCCTTGGAAATTCGACTGGGGACTCATAGATTAGAAATGAGACCCGGCTCACCGCTGCCAGTAACTATTACCTCCTTCTCCCCACGATGATGCTCATCGATGCGGTTGCGCAACCACGGCAGCCAACGACCTCATTTGCACTAATTGGGCAATCACTCGTTTCCGATTGGCTCCTCGTTGCGTGCTAGATCTGTCTTCCCCTTTGGCTCCGCGCTTGAGGCTGGACTAGCCCCTTGCCCTTGCCCCTTCCCGTGCCTCGACCGTCTGCCTGACCTGACAAAGACGACGGGGGAAGATTCGTGCTCACCTGCCACTGCTACTTCCATTGTTCAAGGGCGAAGTGGGGAGGACCCTGAGAGACCAAGCACCATGCGTCCAAATGACGAATCTCGCCCTCGTGCCCGGCTACCGGCGGACTTCCGGTCATGGCACCCCGTCTGTTAAAAGGGATTGGAATTCCTTCCCCCGAGATCCTCGCAGGTTGCCGAGTATACTGTCCTGACTCGTAGCTATCCACCCACGCCCGACTAACTGAACGCCTTCTCGGTCTCGAATACCCTTCTACTGAGTTTTTTTCCCCATCGTGTCTTGAATCGCAAGATTTGTACCGTATAGAACTTTCACCTAGACCACACGCCGAACCAGCAGACTCGGCTCAACTGATCAAGGTGCCTTACGCTACCTCGCCATTCAACAGCCTGTGTGAACAACTTCAAGGGAGGAGGAAGCCGAGATCAAAATGTCTGTGCAGGTCGCCAAGTCGGCGCCCGTGGACTTCACCCTCGCCAGCGAGAAGGAGCCCCAGATTGAGATCGAGCTCATCCCCGGCACCCCTCCTCGGGAAGGACGCTACCTCGTCCAGTCACCCTACGAGGAGTTCGACCACCTCCTGGACCTCGACACCCTCGACAATGAGAACGCACTGCTCGCCAGGGCGTTGGCGAAGCTGCGAAACGTCCGGGAGGACTACGCGACGGCCCCCTATGTGGAGTCGTTCAACTGGCCGGAGGTGATTGAGGAGCTGAGAGCCATTGCCAGGGAATCCGGCAGCGGGTTCAAGAAGGCGAGCTTCTACGTCGTTGCGTTCCGGTCTCGGATCAAGCCGGACACGCATTATGGAGACTTGGGCGAGCTGGACAAGGCCGCTCATGCTGAGGCTGTTGCGAGTGGAGGTTTTCTCAAGTAAGTTCCCCCCAGGTCCCCTCAAGATGGATTAAAATGGCGATGTCTGACTTTTCTCACATTGTAGATACTGGTTCGGCAGCCCAGACTCGCAGTTGGCGAACCTCGCTACGTGCCTTTGGCGAAGTCGAGAGGACGCCATTGCCGGGGGCCGAGGGCCTGCGCATAGAAAGGCTGCCATGTCGACAAGATCGCTGTACGCTTACTGGAAGATTGATCAGCATCGGCTGACCATTTCCGACAATGTTGATGAGTGGGAGATCACGGAATGGGAGTAGGCTGACTCTGTTTGGCGAGAAATCGTTGCAAGCATAAACTGGTCTGTCTTTCACAAAACCGGAGAACTATACAGACCAGGCTCACTGGCTTTTAATATTATGAAGAAACGAATTGATTCGGAGGGAATGGTGGTGGGTGTGATAAAGTCAAAAGCTTCTAGAAGGACATCAAGTCGAGAGCGTTTTATGCGCTCCACATGGGTTGCATTGTTTGATTAGATTTATCATGAATTAGCAAGTAGAACGGCGCTTGTACTGTTTACATCAAATAAAGAAAATAATAGACTATCATTCACAATGTTAGCTATGGCTAGAATATCATTATTCTCCTCAACATGCTGTTAGTTCTCGAGGCCTAGGGTTTCAGCCGCTTAGCTAAGTTTCTTGGCTTATTGGCCACACTGACAGGTTTAATGAATGGTTTCAAATGTGAGATAGGAGACATATAATCTGGCATCACGCCTGGTCCGCGAATTACAATCATATCTCAGAGAATAAATCAAGACTGGGATGCAGCTGGGAACATGTGGAGGTCTACCAGCGTTCTAAGCCCCCAGCCTCAGATATCTAGATTCAAAGGCCTATCACCTAATCATATTCGACCTCCGAAATAAAAATAAAAACAAGATAAACGAAGATTATCTTATAGGAAAATTAACGTGCCATTATGCTGTCCTCATTATGCTGAAAGCTATCTACTAAACGAACTTCAGTCACCGCGCCACACACGTGGAGGCACTTTGGGCGGCACACTAGGAACTTATGAACCAAATGCTCCCCAGTATTGAAATAAGAACTTTTGGTTTCTGCTCGAGTTAATTCTCTGGGGGAATGGCAATTGTTAGGTAAGCATGTTGCTACCAGTCAGACATGAGTAATGAATCAGGTGGGTAGTGGGCGTGAACATGAACGGTATACGTTGGCTGCCTCAGTGTTGAGAAGGGACATTTGTAAGTCTGCGCCCCCATAACACGCCAGCTCAAATGTTATTTATTAGAAGATACTCCCATTATAAAATGAAACTAGGCACTCGTGAAATTCTGGCTTCAGTCTGCTAATTCCACAATCCACCTGGTCAGAGCGGTGCCTTTCCATCATCATATATGGACTGGACATACATATCCCAGACCCTCTTGGGGGTAATTTATTTTATTTTATTTCTTCTTTCGCTCAATGTTGCTTTCGACATTGCGATCATCACGCATCGCGCGTTGGGATGCAAGTTGGGTGGGATTCTCAGCCGTTTATGGTGGATGAGGAGTTCAGCCGTGATCCTTTTCACGTACGAGTGTCCCGAATCAATATTTCACGTTTGGGCTCACCTTTACTTGCAGATGGCATGTGGCCTTCCTTGCTGGCGTCTTGTTAGACCTTTACAGCCCCAAGTACTGGAATTTTGACACCATTAGCCAACAAGAAACAAGAATCTCGAATATATTGTTGGCGGATGAACTATGTTATCGCCAGATGATCATAGGTGAAATATGGTTTTGTGTGTTGAGTTTTTCTTATCTACAGACAAGATACCTGAGAGCCGCAATGTTGCACCTTGTTCCCGTCACCATCGGCATTCTTCTCAGGGAGTGGGCCAAGAAGTCAGAAATACCAGATTTATCACCGAGTGGTGACATCTGGGGATCGGTTTGTATAATCATACAACTGTTTCTCGCTATGCACCTCTGGAAACAAAGTCCTAAGGTCGATGGGGTAAGTGATATTCCCAATGCCAAGGCCTGGTTCCTCGGTTATCAAGACCTTTAATTCTGAGACCCGTTTTAGGATGTTTTGCCATCAGCCATCAGCTACATAATTTACACTGGCTATAGGGTATGCGAGACAATGAGAAAGGCTGTGTCTCCGCCTGTGATTTACACGATAGAGCCCAACATCGAAAACGTAATGGTGCAGATCGCTGGAAACCATCGTTTGGATGAAACTGTTCAACATCAGTCATTTGTGGAAAGGGCAGTCGCCGCTATGAAACATGTTGTGCGGCACCACCTTGCCATCTCTCCTATCGGTTCGAATGTAGTTTCACCATTCTCAGGCCCGGATGGTGGTCCCAAGTTTACGTTTTGCTTCTCGTTGGTGGAATTATTTTGGCCTCTCTCTACATCACCTATCGCTCGGCCTCTAGCTTTCGGGATGAAAACCTTATTAGAAGTCTCACCGATAATCTGGATGGAGAAAACCGCTCAGAGGGTACGGATACTAACGAGAACCATTGAAGGGGTTGTGGGGTGAAATAGGTATATATATTGACAGCATTCTTACCTAGTTTGGAGGTGGAAATCTTCAGAGAAATAGTATAGAGATTCTTAGTTATAGTCGTAAGGTATACTCTTCTTCCTTGCTCAAGTTAATTCACCGTAACTCTCGCTGTCTATTCAATCGTGGACTAATTGATATAAGATCAATAAACAACAGTGCTTCCTTGAAAGGCACCTGGCTGAGTGCTTTGGTGTGTTCACTTGGTCTGCTGATGAATGGCAATGTCCCAAGAGATCAGACCATGATAAGCTTAGTAGAGGCGCGTAACCAGCCGGCAGGGCTAAGCACTCGAACCATCAGGGAGATGTTTCTCTCCATTTCGGGACTGAAGCTGGTTGGCTTGATCGAACCTGCTACCGTGGTCACTGTTCCAAGTTTAGACATCGTGTGTGGGGATACCTAGGGATCCAAGCAACCAATTCATCCATCGGCTTTGTATGTATTAAGTTTCGGCATTTGATTCAGTGTCTCGCACGGACTACTAGCATGAAACGAGGCAGTAGGAATGCCGGGGCAATTTAAAGGCGGAAATAATTTCCATAATCGATCACCCCTTACCACGCTCAACTTGGATCAAAAACCCTGCATATCGCCACCTGACTCGCGCAGATTGTGTTTCTCATAAAACACCCATGTCATTAGATGGATTGAAAATGAATTAGCTTATGATCTTGATATCTATACAAAATCTCTTTGGGAGTATTTGAAGCATCGTTGAGTTCGACTATCTAGTATGTCCGATGTAGGTAGTGTGTTCCACCACACCACAACACGTCTACGCCGTACCCACATGGTTTTCATCAAATCCTTCGGCAGGTATATCTGAAATGAAAATACTGGAATGCGGTAGATGACGATGGGATTTATTGATCAAGGAGCTGGGTAGGAAAGTACTCTGTAAGACAGCAGATATACTAAGCATATGACACGGGGGCACCCTAGTAAGTTTCTATGATTTCTGTTTAAGGTATCTATTATTATTTACCCCGCTTAGTCATTCAGATATACTATGAATGTCTTTTAAGCAAAGTAAGTATAAAGAGATTGGCCATCTTCTGGTATTACCTTTGCCTCTGATCGATCCATCATCAGTTCAAATCACCACCTTTTACCTTTCTTTCCGTTTTCAATATTTCCTTATTGTACCATTCCTCGCTCCTATAATCTTCTGTTATATTATATTTTCTTCTTTAAGTGACCAAGCAGGCTTTGATCACTCAATTTTTGCTCCCGAGTCTTTATCAACAATTCAACAATGGCTGGCTTCAAACAAGTTTTTCTCGGGGCAACTCTCCTGCTCAGCTTCGCTCAGCAAGCCACTTGTACTCCTGAAGCCCAGGACCTGGCTATCAGGTCCGATGACGCTCAGGGTTTGAGTGGTCGGATGGTTGGGGGACCTGGGTCGATTCGGCAAGACAAACCTCCTGCTCGTCGCCCCCGTTCTTACAATGAGCTAAGCGAACGGGATCGCCCGGTAAAAACCGGAGGGCCAGGGTCGATTAGGCAGGACAGACCTCCCCCTCGTCGTGTTCGTTCTGAAATAAGCAAACGAGACCGCCCAGTAAGAACTGGTGGCCCTGGGTCGATCAGGCAAGACAGGCCTCCTCGTCCTCGTCCCCGTTTTATTGATGATATAAAGCATCCTCTCGGCCCGCCAATCGGAAGACCTCGTCCTCGTCCTCGTCCCCGTTCTGACAATTAGAAAAGAAAGAACCAATCCCTAGGGGCTGCTGGCCCTCGTGGTGGCACAGGTTGGCCTCGGGATCCTTTTATCACCAATGGTGGCTCCTGCTATAACCCTCCTGCTGCTTGTCCCTTTAATAGCGAAAGGCAAAAATAAATCCGTGGAGGATGCTGTCTAACTACCTTTAGTGGGAGTAAGAATAGCAGTTACCCAACTATTAGGAATCGCTTTATTTGGTATTAGTAGTAGTGACCGGGCTTGTTATAGTCAAAGATTTATTAGAGGGGAGGGGGGCGTGGTCGTTCTATTGAGATCCTAGGTTTAGCAGAATTTAGAATCTGAACTGATATCTTACTATCCCATTTGAATTTGCTTTCTCGTCCGTGTATGAAATGAGGTGGTATGCATGGCCAGTATGGGATTGGACAGCAGCTCAGTAAGCACGCAGCACGGTTGGGTCCCGACTTTGGCGTTGACGGAGAGTTAGATCGATAATGTACCGAGATATATAGTCAGGGCTGTAGAAGTGCTGAAGAGTCAAGGGCCGCGCCTTTGAACCTCTACCCCCCTGGCAGTTCGCATTGCAGTCCCTGTCTGTCATATTGTTTGGTCTGGTTTCCAAATTCGATAACAGCTAAATACTATCCTATAAAATAATCTTACCAAAGGCTACTTCTGTTCTTAAAACTAATTAATAATTATATAATCTGAGCGAGGTCTGAGCTTTAACTGAGCTAGAACTAAGCTGGACTAAGGTTAATTAAGGCTAACTAAGCTATAGCTATACTTTAGAACTAGTTTATTTTACTTACTAGTACTTTTATAAATAATCTAAATCTTAATCTATATATAATAAAATACTTACTACTATTTTTATATACTATTACTATAGATTAAAATACTATATATTATTCTATTTTAAAATCTTAGTTTTTCTATCTATTTAAAATCTAAGCCTACTTCTTATTCCTAAGTATATATTTAGTTATTTTATTACTAACTTAATTATAAAGCTATTAAGTTACTAAGATATAGATAGTATATTTCTTCTAATATATAGTAACTTATAAACTAGTAGTAATAGATAAAGATTAATCTTTTTAATATCTAGTAAATAAGAGATATCTATATCTACTAGAGTAGAAACTAAGCTTACTAATAATATATATATATTAGAAGGATAGTAATACTTATAATTATATAAAAATACTTTAAGTAGATAATAAGAAAGTATTCTATATAATAATATAATAGATCTTATTAGCTATATCTTTCTTATTAAGATCTTTATTCTACTATCTCTATATTTTATTTTAAAATTAAAAAAAAAGTATAAATATTAATTTTAAAAGACTATAGCTACTATAAGTTAATAGAGTTATAAGTACTATTAGTAGTTATAACTACTAACTACTAGTAATTATAGCTATAAACTATTAGTAATTAAACTAGCTATTAGAGATTATTATTAGTAATTCTAATTACTAGCTATTAGTAATTATAGCTACTAGCTACTAGTAATTATAATTACTAGCTTCTATTATAAATTATATTATTATATATTAAAGTTATATAGATTACTCTACTTTTTCTAACTAATTACTAATAGATTATTAGAATCTTATAATAATCCTAATAATCCAGAATAATAGATTATTACTAAGTATTAATAATCCCCTAGTATATATATATATTTATTTACTAGATAAAATACCCCCCTTTAGATAGTTATTAATATAATTATCTATATATCTATTATTACTAGCTCTATAATACTTATATATTAATAGTAACTTATATTATATAGCTTATAGATAATCTAATTATACTACTTAGAATAATACTCTAATTAGTTTAACCCTAATCTACTCTAGATCCTATTTAGTATAAATTATCTAACTATTATATATTAATAACTCTTATTTAGCTAATTATCTTATCTTAATTACTATATAATAATAAAGAAGATATTATAGCTACTATAGTTCCTCTAGCTTAATAGTAGAACTCTATTATTAATAATCTACCTACTCTAAATAATAATAATACTATAGATAAAGATAGTAGTAATAGTAATAGTAATAGAAATAATAATACTAAGATTAAGCTCCTATAAGTATAGATCCTTTAGCTTTAGAAATACCTTATAATTATATAGTAAGAAATAGTTATTACTATTACCCTTATAGAATAATAAGCTATTTAGAATACTAATTTTTAAGCCTAAGCTTAGGCTATAGCTTAAGAAAGAGAACTAGAAGTATTATTTAAATTACTACTATTTAAGATATTTAATAGAATCTAAGATAAACTTTAAAGTTTTATAATCTAACTTTAAGTATATTTTAACTATTTCCTTATTATTTTTAATAGTAATAAATAATAAGTTATCTATATTTATTTATAATTTAAAGAAGCTATATTTAATTACTTTAAATCTATTATAAAGGAATATTTTAATAGTTAAAAAAGCTAATAAACTATTAATATTATAATAAGTTTTAACTATTTTATAAAAACTCTCTAATAAATCTTTAGAATCTAAGATAAGAGATATAAAGTAGAATATAAAATTAATAAACTCTTTTAAGCTAGATCTACTTCTATATTTAGTAGTAGATATCTCTAACTTTTAATAAAAACTAAATAAGACTAGGAATATACTATATCTTATTATTTTAAAAAACTAAAGGAAGAAGTTTAGAAGGAACTCTATAAGGAAAACAGACTAATAAGTATCTATAAATATATAACTATAGCTATAAGGATTAATAATTAATAGTATTATTAGTAAACTTATAATAAAAAAATAGCTTACTATACTAATACTAGCTAACTATAATAATAATAATAATCTATAGTCTCTAGAATATATATAGGTTCTATAGAGCTAGGAGCTATAGAAAAATATAAATATTATAACTATAATAAGATTAGATATATTTTATCTTAATATCTAAAGCTTAAGAAGTAGAAAAATTAGAAACCTATTAAAAAAGATAAAAAATAGTTAGAAGTAACTAGAAAAACTAAAATTAAAATACTTAGAATAATTAGAAAAACTATTTAGAAAGAAAATAATATAGTTATTATAATCCCTATATTTTCTAGAAAACCTATATTAAGCTTTTATAAAATACTAGAAACTAGTAAAATACTAATAGTATTAAAAGGAAACTACTAATATATTATAAATATTTTCTAGGAACTTAAATAGAAGTATAAGAATAGAAGGGATATTATAAATCTTAGATCTCTTACTAAATATAAGTATATATTTTACTATATTAATAGACTTATTAAATATATTCCTAAAGAATAGAAATAGTATATATTTACTAGGAATAAAATTAAAGCTAAATATAATAAACTCTATATCTACTACTAGTAGAAGATATAGATATAAAACCTTAAGAAGATATATAGAATAGTATTATATAGAAGGAATACTATAAATACTATTTAATACCCTAGTAATAAGTATAAGAACTTAATATATATAAATACTAGTAGAAAGTATAATTATAGATTAGAATTCTAGATAATATACTATAATATCTAGTATATTATATATTAGTAGGAAAAAATAGTAAATAACTTTTTTCTATTTCCTAATAGAAGAATATCTAGGAAATATAGTATAGTTTAAATATAATAATTTACCTACTAATACTATAGAATAGAACCTTATACTATCTTTAAAGAAAACTTAGGGAAATACCCTAAGGAGTATATAAATAAAGAACTTCTAATAGAAATATATTAAGAATAGAAATATAAGATCTATAAGAATAATAAGGTTAAACTATAGTATAACTACTAATAAGTAGAAGAATAAATAATATATAAGTATAATAGCTATATTAAATAATACTATAATTAGAACTATAGAAACTATTAAGAGATTAAATAAGAAGTACTAGTACTAGTATAGAATAATAATAATAATATAAATACTACTAAGTTATATTTTAAATAATAATAATTATAGGAGAAAAAGCTTTAAAAATATTACTTAAGAGAATAACTATTCCCTATAGATAGTAAAGATAGTAGTAAAATAGAGAAATAAAAAATAATCTTAATTAATAAAAAGAAATAGAATAAAGTCTACTCTAATAATAGAATATTTATAATAATTAAAGAATTATATAATTAGAGAATTAAATTTATAAAATCTCTAATTATATAGAAGAATCTGAAAATCTTAAGAATATCCTTAAAAAGATATTAAAAAATAATAAAGATTAGAAATAACTTTAAAAATAAATTAATTAAATAAAAAATAATCTAAACTATCTATAATAAAGCTATAGTATAATATAGTATTAATAATAAATTAGAGAACCCTAGAAACTATAAAAGTAGAAAGCTCTATATATATTCTTATAGAAATAGAGATTAAAAGGAACTAGCTTATAGTATTTATTAACTATAGAGTATAGGAAAATTATATCTTACTAGTAGTAATTAACTAACTCTACTTATTATAGAAGAAAAAAAAAGAAACCTATATAGTTATAAATATTAAAAGCTTAAAGTTTAAATATAATAATAGAATTATTAATTCTAAAACTAATTATCTTATAATTAAAATCTAAGAAAGAAAATTTAATATTATCTATAACTTAGTACTACTAGAAATTTATAAAGTTATACTAGGATTACTATAGTTTTAAAATATAAACCTACTAATTAATTAGTATACTAGCTAGATAGAATAGAGAAATACTCTTATATACTAATACTAGAATTAATAAAAATTAAAATTTTATTAAATATTAGAAAAATATATTTACTTTTTAATATCTAAAAGTATTACTATAAAGAACTATAATAACTTATAATAATAAGTAGATATAGTAATATTAGCCTTAATAGTATTATAATCTAATAATATAAGAAATCTATTATAATAAGAACTAAGATAAATAATATAAATCTTAGACTAGATATAGAAGTAAGAACTACTTTTAGATATAGATTTAGTATCTATTAATTAGAAATAACTAACTAAGGAATAATAATAAAAATATAAAATTAAGTATAATTAATAGTAAAAAGAAATAGAAAAACTATTTTTAAAACTATTTAATATAGGAATTTAGAAATAGAACTAAATAAATAATTAATAAAAGGTATAATAGAATAAGAAAAAGAATATTTAGTATAAATATAAATAAGCTAAGTATCTAAGATAGAAAGAATATTTTAAGAATATTCTATAGAAATATAATTATTTTAAAAAAATACTATTTATAAAAGAACTTAAAATAGAGCTATTAGAATATAGCTAATAGGATTATAAAATCTCTATTATTAAAGAAGGAGAACTTAATTTCTATAAATTATATAATCTTATAGAACCTTAGTTATAAATACTCTATAAATATATTAATAATATACTAGTAAAAGGCTATATATAACTATTAACTTTATCTATAGAATACCCTATAATATTTATACTAAAGAAAAATAGTAAACTTTATTTAGTTATTAACTATTAATAGCTAAATAAGATTATATATAAAGATAGAATACTCCTACTATTAATTACTAAGCTTAGGGATTAGTTATAAAATAAATAGTAGTTTACTATATTAGATCTAAAGAGAGCTTATAATCTAATATAAATTAAAGAAGAAAATAAGTAGAAAATAGTATTTAGAATAAAGTTTAGTCTCTATAAGTATTTTATTATATTCTTTAAACTAATAAATATATTTATAATATTCTAATAAATAATTAATTAAGTACTTTAGAAGTATCTTAATATCTTTATAATTATTTATTTTAATAATATTTTAATTTTCTCTAATAATCTGGAAATATATAAGGAATATATATACTAAGTCTTAGAAAAACTAGAAGAAGTAAAACTTCTTATAGAACTAGAAAAAAGTTTCTTCTATATATAAGAAATTAACTTCTTAGAGTATACTATTTAACTAAATAAAATATAAATAGAATAAAATAAAATTACTATAATTAAAGAATAGAAAGTATTAAAAACTATTAAGAAAGTATAAATCTTTCTTAGATTTACTAACTACTATTAATAATTTATTAAGAACTATAGAAAAATTACTATATTCTTATATAATATTACTAAAAAGAGAATAGAATTCTAATAGAATAAAAAATAATAGTAAGTATTTAATAAAATAAAGAACTAAATACTTTTAGAACCTATACTATAAATATTTAACTCTATATAAGAAGTAAAACTTAAAATAGATATCTTAGACTTTATAATTAGTATATAAATTAGCTAAAAAAATAATAATAAAGTACTATACCCTATAGTATTATTCTTAAAGAAACTATATAGTATAGAACTTAATTACTCTATTTATAATAAGGAGTTTATAACTATTATATATATATTTAAGAAATTTAAATACTACTACTTAGGAATAATATATAAGATTAAAATATATATAGACTATAAGAATATTTAATACTTTACTATAATTTAGTAACTAAATAGAAGATAAATATACTATACTAAATATCTATTTTAATTTAATTATAAGATAAAATACTAAAAAGAATTAGAAAATAGAAAAGCTAATACTCTTAGCTAGAAATCTGAATATAAAAAAGTAATTCTAAAAATAAATAGATAACTATTCTTAATTAATAATAAGGAATACTTAGTATAGAAAACCCTAGAAGCTATACTTAAGAGAATAGTATATATAAAAATCCAGATAGAAACTATTTCTAGCTTAGAAAAACTATAATAAAATACTAGAATAGTACTTATTAAAGAAATCTATAAGTATCTACTCTTAGAATACTAAAGAGTTAAAAAAATATTTAATAGAATTAGATAATACTATAATTATTTAGATCTATAAAAGAATATATAAACTATAGTTTCAGAATATAATACTTATATATAAATTAAGTCTATATAATATAAACCCTATAGAGAATTTAAACTAATCTTAGTATTAGAATAACCCTAGTAATTAGTATTCTTTAATTATATTATTAAACTACTATTATTAAAAGAACTTATAACTAAGGTAGAATATAATAATATTCTAATAGTTATTAATAGACTTATAAAGTATAAATACTTTATTCTATATAAGGAAGTAAGCTCTATAGAAGATTTTATATACTAGTTCTTATAATATATAGTTAGTTACTATAGATTATCTAATAAGATTATATTAGATAGAGAAATAATATTTATCTCTAAGTTTTAATAATTACTTATAATATAAATAAATACTAAATATAAACTCTTAATAGCTTACTATCCCTAAAGTAATAATTAAATAGAATAACTAAATTAAACTTTAAAATAATATCTATAAGTATATATTAATTATAAATAAAATAATTAGATATAACTATTATCTATAATCCAGATTATATATAATAGTTTAGTATAAGAATCTATCTAGCTTATACTTATATATATAAACTATAGTTATAAACTATAATTTTAAAATTAACTAGAATATAATAGACTAGATATACTAGCTATTATATTAATAAAAGAAATACTATATTTATTATATATAGAAATAAAGATAGAACTTAAATTTATTTAAAAAAGAATAAAAAAATATTATAATAAAAACAGATTAGAAGAACTAATCCTAAAGGAGAGAGATAAAATCTACCTACTTTATAAAAATATTATAATAATAAAACTAAATAATAAATTAGATTATAAAAAACTTAGACTATTTAAAATTCTTAAGAAAAAATTAGATATTAACTATAAACTATTATTACTAAATATAATATATATCTATCTAGTTTTCTATATTTTATTATTTAAAAAAGTATTAAAAAATATACTAGATTAGAATTATTTAATTAAAATCTATAAAGAAGAATTTAAATTAGAAAAAATTCTAAAGAAAGAAGTTAGAAATAAATAGATATTCTATTTAGTTAAGTAGAAAGAGTATATAAATAATAATAATACTTAGGAACCTATTAAATATTTAAAGAACTATTAGAAGCTTATTTAGTAATACTACTAGAACTAAAAATACCTATTCTAATAAACTAAGAAGGAGATAGTTCTATACTCTTTTAAAGAAATATTAAATTAATCTTAATCTCTAAGAATATAAGCTTAGATAAAGATATAGCTAGGGATAAGATCTATTTTTAAACTACTTTCTCTATCTTCTTTTACTTAATATACTCTAGTTCCTCTATACTATTAATACTATAGAATACTATCTATATTATCTTATCTAACTATAATTTCTTTTATTAATAAAGATACTAGATTTTTATATCTATATACTAATACTCTTTTTTAACTATCTTTAGCTTAAACTCTAGTTTACTATACTAATTAGTAATATATCTTAGCTATTCTAGTATAAGGCCTTAAGTATTATAATATAGCTAATTATTTTTAATATAGTAAAAATAATAAGATAAAGAACTCTCTAATTTAAAGTATTTATAACTATAGAATTTATAATAGTTATATTCTAATTATATTACTAAAGAATTTAATAAGATAGTATTAATAAGAGTATTATACTAAAGAATCTTCTTATAGGAAGTTTTCTATATATAGTTAGATATTATTATAAACTATAAGAGAAATATAGAATTAAATTAGAAAAGACTTACTAATAAGCTATAAAATATAATCTTAAGAATATAACTAATAGAGAGAGAGATCTTATATTATAAATTATATTATTATATATTAAAGTTATATAGATTACTCTACTTTTTCTAACTAATTATTAATAGATTATTAAGATCTTATAATAATCCTAATAATTCAGAATAATAGATTATTACTAAGTATTAATAATCCCCTAGTATATATATATATTTATTTACTAGATAGAATACTTCCCTTTAGATAGTTATTAATATAATTATCTATATATCTATTATTATTAGCTCTATAATACCTATATATTAATAGTAATTTATATTATATAGCCTATAGATAATCTGATTATACTATTTAGAATAATACTCTAATTAGTTTAACCCTGACCTACCCTAGACCCTGTTTAGTATAAGTTATCTAACTATTACAGCTTCTAGTAATTATAGCTATTAGCTATAATTACTAATAACTCTCTATTAATACTAGTTAATAATAATTAAGATTACTATCTAATAGTAATTATAATTACTAACTAATAATAGTTATAGCTACTATAGATTAGTAGTTATAGCTTATTATAATTACTATAGCTTAATAAGCTCTAGTAACCTCTATAGAGCTAAAAATATAAATAAAGCTATTATTAAGTTATTAAGCTTATCTAGTCTAGATAAAGATCTAGAAAATCTAGGAAAAATTCTAGAATATTCTTAGATAATCTAATCTATATCTAGACTATCCTATAGTTAGTTTACTCTAAACTATATCTTAGATCTTAAATAATTTCTTTAATTTTAAAAATAAAATATTTAATATCTATACTTAATTAATTAGTTAAAAAGTCTTTTTTAAATAAAAATAGATTTTATAAAAGCTATATATATTAGTTAAAGGTTTTAATAATTATAAATTAATTTTTTAGATTTTTTATAATAATAAATTTTATAGAAAATTAAAAATAATTTAGAAAGTTATTATAATAGGTTTTAAAGTAGTTTTTAATTAGTAAATCTATAAGAGAAATTAATAGAATTTTCTAATCTTTTTTATAAAAATAAAATTCTTTTATATTATATTTTATATTATATTTAGTTTCTCTAGTACTAAAACTTATTAAGTTATAATAGAATTAGTAGTTAAGAACTATAAGTTATAGTAAATTTCTATACTATATTATAAAGGCTTTTAAGAGTAAATACTTTATAAACCTATTATAATTTTAATAATAAGTAATAATATTTAACTAGCTTTAATCTCCTAGAGTTATACTAGTTAATAATTAAGCTATAGAATTTGGTTTAATATATTAAATTAGTATAATAGCTTATTAACTATTTATAGTTTATTTCTATAGAAGTTCTACTAATTATTTATTACTTAGATAGAAGCTATAGTAAGATCCCTATTATCTGATCTAATAGATAGAACTATAATTTATATTATAACTTCTCTACTATAAAATTAAAGGGGAAAAAGATAAATAGTAATATAAAATAGCTAGTTATTAGATTATATTTAGTACTTTAAGAAGCTGGATTATTACAGTTAGTAGTTCTAAGTATTAATTTAATAAATCTACTATATTTTCTTATCTTAGCCTTATAAATTATACTATAAGAGTTAAGTTAGGATTCTATAGATATATATTATTTTTTTTATTAGTTTTACTATAAATAAGGGTATATTCTAAGATCAGGTAATATATAACTAGATTATATAATTTTTTTAAGAATATAATTAGCAGTTTATATCTAAACCTTTAATACTATAAGATAAAGTTAAAATTAAATACTTTCAGTCTGGGTATAGATATTAATACTTTAAAAACTCTAATAATAGGAGCTATTTATATAGCTAGATATATAAATAGCCTAGCTATAGCTATAGCTCCTAAGGGGGGAAACTTATTATCTAATAATAATAACTATCTTTTCTTTCTAACTTAAAGCTTATCTTAATCTAGCTTAATTAATTATATTATTAATTAATTACTTAATTAAATAGATATATATTATATTATTATAATAAAATATACTACTGTTTTTTATTTTCCTGAATAAAAAAAATAACTTATAGGTAAAGAAATAATACTGGAATATAATAGGATAGGCTTACTCTATTACTACAGCTGAGGTAGAGATCTCTTCTATATTATCTAGTATAGCTTTAAGATAATCTATAAAATTACTTATTAGTAGGCTTATTTATAGAAAATATAAGATTTTTTCCTAAAGAAGGAAATTATATAGTAGGAATATAAAATTTTTTATCTAATTTAGAAGCTTCTAGTAAACTCTTTATAGATATTTCTATCTAAGTTTTAGATCTTAAGTTCTTAATTTAGATACTATATTATAGCTTTATATTTTCCTATAAAGATCTTTAGCAGAAGGTATTTTATAGATCTCTAAATCTAGTAATATACCCTGATTATAAGTCTAAGTATATTTAGCTAATAAGAAGCTATATTTTAAGATTAATCTATTCTTAAATAATATTTTATCTATAGTTATTCTATTCTATAGAGAAATTACTACTATCTAAAGCTATTAAGTTATTTATTATCTTAATATATAAATACTACTAGATATTATACTATCTTAGAAGTACTAGAAAGTAATATAGTATAATTTTTCTTTCTTTACTTAATTATAAATTAAATTACTTTAAAGTTTATATATATATAAATATATTCTTTTTACTATTTCTAAGAAGTATTTTCTATACTAAACTATTAATAGTATTAATATATTTAGTATAATAAGAACTAAAATAAAAATAGATAAACTATAGAAAGATATTAATTATTATTATAAGGAAAATACTATAAAATAAATATACTATTAGTAATAGAATATAGTATATAAAAGAGAAGTATAAAAGATCTAACTTTTATTCTACTAACTATTAATTAGCTTTCTAAGTAATTATAGCTTATTTTATTAAAATTATAGTAGGTTTATAGGGTATTAGCTTTTATATACCTCTATAATATAATAGAGAAGTTTATTATAACTTATAGTTCTTAACTATTAACTCTATTATAATTTAATAAGTTTTAGTACTAAAGAGATTAAATATAGTATAAAATATAATATAAAAGAATTTTATTTTTATAAGAGAGATTAGAAAATTCTACTAATTTCTTTTATAAATCTATTAATTAAAAACTATTTTAAAACCTATTATAATAGCTTTTTAAACTACTTTTAATTTTCTATAAAATTTATTATTATAAAAAATCTAAAAAATTAATCTATAACTATTAAAACCTTTAACTAATATATATAGCTTTTATAAGATCTACTTTTATCTAAAAGAGATTTTTTAGCTAATTAGTTAGATATAGATATTAGATATCTTATCTTTAAAGCTAAAGAAATTATCTAAGATTATAATAGTTAGATAACTTATACTAAATAGGGT
This sequence comes from Clonostachys rosea, assembly GCA_026958235.1. Taxonomy (NCBI): domain Eukaryota; kingdom Fungi; phylum Ascomycota; class Sordariomycetes; order Hypocreales; family Bionectriaceae; genus Clonostachys; species Clonostachys rosea. The sequence continues at coordinate 1,315,936 of CP110206.1, forward strand.
CTAGAATAGATCAGGGTTAAACTAATTAGAGTATTATTCTAAATAGTATAATTAGATTATCTTAGACTATATAATATAGATTATTATTAATATATAAATATTATAGAGCTAGTAATAATAGATATATAGATAATTATATTAATAACTATCTAAGAGAGTATTCTATCTAGTAAAATAAATATATATATATATTAGAGAATTATTAATATTTAGTAATAATCTATTATTCTAAATTATTAGAATTATTATAAAATCCTAATAATCTATTAATAATTAGTTAGAAAAAGTAGAGTTATCTATATAACTTTAATATATAATAATATAATTTATAATATAAGATCCTCTCTCTATTAATTATATTCTTAAGATTATATTCTATAGCCTATTAGTAAGTTTTTTCTAATTTAATTCTATATTCCCCTTATAATTTATAATAATATCTAATTATATATAGAAAACTTCTTAATATTTTAAAAGTAAATACTTATAGATTTCTTTAATAAATACTATTCTAATATCTTATTATAATTTTCCTAAGCTAGAAATAATCTCTATCTAGACTTTTATATATATTATTTCCTTAAATATAGTTCCTAAGGTTTTCTATATTAAGTATTCTTTATTATTAATTAAGAATAGCTATCTATTTATTTTAGAAATTACTTTTTTATATTTAGATTTTTAGCTAAGAGTATTAGCTCTTTTATTTTCTAATTCTTTTTAATATATAATTTTATAATTAAATTAAAATAGATATTTAGTATAATATATTTATCTTTTATTTAATTACTAGATTATAATAAAATATTAAATATTCTTATAATTAATATATATTTTAACTTTATATATTATTTCTAAGTAGTAGTATTTAAATTCTTTAAATATATATATAATAGCTATAAATTCTTTATTATAAATAGAATAATTAAGTTCTATATTATATAGTTTCTTTAAGAAGAATATTATAAGGTATAATACTTTATTATTATCTCTTTAGCTAATTTATATACTAATTATAAAGTTTAAGATATCTATTTTAAGTTCTACTTTTTATATAGAGTTAAATATCTATAATATAGGTTTTAAAAATATTTAGTTCTTTATTTTATTAAATACTTATTACTATTTATTATTCTATTAAAATTCTATTTCTTTTTTAATAATATTATATAAAAATATAATAATTTTTCTATAATTCTTAATAAATTATTAATAGTAATTAGTAAATCTAAGAAAAGCTTATATTTCTTTAATAATTTTTAATACTTTCTATTTTTTAATTATAATAATTTTATCTTATTTTATTTATATTTTATTTAATTAAATAGTATATTCTAAAAAGTTAATTTCTTATATATAAAAAAAACTCTTTTCTAGTTTTATAAAAAGTTTTACTTTTTCTAGTTTTTCTAAAACTTAATATATATATTTCTTATATATCTTTAGATTATTAGAGAAAATTAAAATATTATTAAAATAAACTATTATAAAAATATTAAAATACTCTTAAAGTACTTAGTTAATTATTTATTAGAATATTATAAATATATTTATTAGTTTAAAGAATATAATAAAATATTTATAGAAATTAAACTTTATTCTAAATATTATTTTCTATTTATCTTTTTTTTTAATTTATATTAAATTATAAGCTTTTTTTAGATCTAGTACTATAAACTACTATTTACTTTATAATTAATTTCTAAGCTTAGTAATTAGTAATAAGAATATTTTATTCTTTTATATAATCTTATTTAGTTATTAATAATTAATAACTAAATAGAGTTTACTATTTTTCTTTAGTATAAATATTATAAGATATTCTATAGATAAAGTTAATAGTTATATATAGTCTTTTACTAGTATATTATTAATATATTTATAGAGTATTTATAACTATAGTTTTATAAAGTTATATAATTTATAAAAATTAGATTTCTTTTTTTTAATAATAGAGATTTTATAATCCTACTAACTATATTCTAATAGCTTTATTTTAAGTTTTTCTATAAATAATATTTTCTTAAAATAATTATATTTCTATAGAATATTCTTAAGATATTTCTTCTATTTTAAATACTTAGTTTATTTATTTTAAAAGGTTAAGGCCTCCAGTATAGGGTAGACCAGCTGTAGGGTAAGCTGGGTCTAGGGTAGGTGCAGTCTATAGGGTAGGCTAAGGAATACTGAAGGGATTGTTTTGAAAGGTGTAGTGGAAGAAGCAGGCTCTAAGTGAGAAATAAAGGCTTTATTAGCTATAGGGTAGCTAAGAAGATAGACTGTAGGGTAGATAAAAGAGTGAAATAGTGGCTTAAAGAACCTCTATCTAGTAGGGAGGAAGCCCTGTACTTATAGGTGTTTTAGGGCTCTTGGAGCTCTGAAGATAATATGTTGCCTTCTGTAATACGGGCTTGTAACTACTGTAAGGTTCTTGTACAGTGGGTACGAGGTCTGCTAATGTAAGCGCTATAGCGGATATGAAGTCTGCTAATGCAGCTGCTATAGTGGTTATGAGGTTTACTAACTAAGTGCTAAGGTTCTTGTATAGCGGATACGAGGTCTGCTAATGTAAGCGCTATAGTGGATATGAGGACCGCTAATGTAGCTGCTATAGTGCAATATGAGATTGCTAATACGGTTGCTATAGTGGCTATTACAGTGGTTGTGATCGCTAATGTAATTGCCCTAATGGGTAGCTATAGCGGGTTGGGCTGGTGGCTCCAGCGGGCTTCCAGCTTTGGAAAGCCCTAAGTTAGTTATTTTATTCCTCCTTACCCTATACTGATCTGATATTACTTGATTAACTGGTATAGGGTAACCTGATCTACTCTATAGTTTATAGGGTAAATCTTAATAATTTATACTTATATTAGATATTCTTTTCTTTATTTTATTATATTCTTTATTAATTATCTATTTAGCTCTATTTCTAAACTCCTATACTAAATAGTTTTAAAAGTAGTTTTTTTATTTTTTTTTATTATTAACTATATTTAATTTTATATTCTTATTATTATTTCTTTATTAATTATTTCTAATTAATAGATATTAAGTTTATATTAGAGAATAATTTTTATTTCTATATTTAATTTAAGATATATATTATCTATCTTAGTTTTTATTATAATAAATTCTTTATATTACTAGATTATAATACTATTAAAACTAATATTATTATATTTACTTATTATTATAAGTTATTATAATTTTTTATAATAATACTTTTAAGTATTAAGAAATAAATATATTTTTCTAATATCTAATAAAATTTTAGTTTTTATTAATCCTAATACTAATATATAAGAGTATTTCTCTACTCTATCTAATTAATATACTAATTAATTAGTAAGTTTATATTTTAAAGCTATAATAATTCTAATATAACTTTATAAGTTTCTAATAGTACTAAATTATAAGTAATATTAAATTCCCTTCTATAGATTTTAATTATAAAATAATTAGTTTTAGAATTAATAATTCTATTATTATATTTAAACTTTAAGCTTTTAATATTTATAATTATATAGATTTTTTCTTTTTTCTTTTATAATAAATAGAGTTAGTTAATTATTATTAATAAAATATAATTTTCTTATACTCTATAGTTAATAAATATTATAAACTAGTTTCTTTTAATCTCTATTTTTATAAGAATATATATAGAGCTTTCTATTTCTATAGCTTTTAAAATTCTCTAACTTATTATTAATATTATTTTATACTATAGTTCTATTATAGATAGTTTAAATTATTTTTTATCTAATTAATTTATTTTTAAAATTATTTCTAATCTTTATTATTTCTTAATATCTATTTAAAAATATTCTTAAGATTTTCTAGTTTTTCTATATAACTAGAGATATATCTTATAAACTTAATTCTCTAATTATATAATTCTTTAATTATTATAGATATTCTATTATTAAAATAAGCTTTATTCTATTTTTTTTTATTAATTAAGATTATTCTTTATTCCTCTACTTTACTATTATTTTTACTATTTATAAGAAATAATTATTCTCTTAAGTAATATTTCTAAAGTTCTTTCTTTTATAGTTATTACTATTTAAAATATAATTTAATAGTATTTATATTATTATTATTATTCTATATTAATACTAGTACTTCTTACTTAATCTCTTAATAATTTCTATAATTCTAATTATAGTATTATTTAATATAGTTATTATATTTATATATTATCTAATCTTCTACTTATTAGTAGTTATACTATAGTTTAATCTTATTATTCTTATAAATTTTATATCTTTATTTTTAATATATTTCTATTAAAAGTTCTTTTTTTATATAATTCTTAGAGTATTTCTTTAGATTTTCTTTAAAAATAATATAGAATTTTATTTTATAATATTAATAAGTAAATTATTATATTTAAACTATATTATATTTTCTAAATATCTTTCTATTAAGAAATAGAAAAAAATTATTTAATATTTTTTTCTATTAATATATAATATACTAAATATTATAATATATTTTTTAGAATTCTAATCTATAGTTATACTTTTTACTAGTATTTATATATATTAGATTTTTATATTTATTATTAGAGTATTAGATAATATCTATAGTATTTCTTCTATATAATACTATTCTATATACTTTCTTAAGATCTTATATCTATATTTTCTACTAGTAGTAGATATAGAGTTTATTATATTTAGCTTTAATCTTATCCCTAGTAAATATATATTAATTTTATTTTTTAGAAATATATTTAATAAGCTTATTAATATAGTAGAATATATACTTATATTTAGTAAGAGATCTATAATTTATAATATTTCTTTTATTTTTATATTTTTATTTAAGTTTCTAGAGAATATTTATAATATATTATTAGTTTTCTTTTAATATTATTTATTTCTTCTTTTTATTACTAATTTCTAGTATTTTATAGAATTTTAATATAGGTTTTCTAGAAAATATAGAAACTATAGTAATTATATAATTTTCTTTCTAAATAATCTTTCTAATTATTCTAAGTATTTTAATTTTAGTTTTTTTAATTATTTTTAACTATTTTTTATCTTCTTTAGTAAATTTCTAATTCTTTTACTTTTTAGATTTTAAATATTAGAATAAAATATATCTAATCTTATTATAATTATAGTATTTATATTTTTCTATAGTTTCTAGCTCTATAAAATCTATATTTATTCTAAAGACTATAGATTATTACTATTATTATAATTAATTAGTATTAATATAATAGATTATCTTTTTACTATAAGTATACTAATAATACTATTAATTATTAATTCTTATAACTATAGTTATATATTTATAAATACTTATTACTTTATTTTTCTTATAGAGTTCCTTCTAAACTTTTTCCTTTAGTTTATTAAAATAATAAAATATAATATATTTCTAGTTCTATCTAGTTTTTACTAAAAGCTAGAGATACTTACTACTAAATATAGAAATAGATCTAATTTAAAAGAGCTTATTAATTTTATACTCTATCTTATATCTCTTATCTTAGATTCTAAAGGTTTATTAAAGAGTTTCTATAAAGTAATTAAAACTTATTATTATATTAATAATTTATTATTTATTATTATTAAGAGTAATAGAAAAATAATTAAAATATACTTAAAGTTAGATTATAAAGTTTTAAAGCTTATTTTAAATTCTATTAAATATCTTAGATAGTAATAGCTTAAATAATACTTCTAGTTCCTTTTCTTAAGCTATAATCTAGATCTAAACTTAAAGATTAATATTCTAAGTAATTTACTATCCTATAAGAATAGTAATAGTAACTATTTCTTACTATATAGTTATAAGATATTTTTAAAGCTAAAGAATCTAGATTTATAAAAGCTTAATCTTAATATTATTATTTTCCTTATTATTATTATTACTACTATCTTTATTTATAATATTATTATTATTTAGAGTAAGTAGATTATTAATAATAGAGTTTTATTATTAAGCTAGAGGAACTATAATAATTATAATATTTTCTTTATTATTATATAATAATTAAAATAAGATAATTAGCTAAATAAAAGTTATTAATATATAATAGTTAGATAACTTATACTAGACTAAATTTAGAATAGTATAATAGTTAGATAACTTATACTAAACAGGATCTAGAATAGATTAAGATTAAACTAATTAGAGTATTATTCTGAATAGTATAATTAGATTATCTTAAGCTATATAATATAAATTACTATTAATATATAAGTATTATAGAGTTAGTAATAATAGATATATAGATAATTATATTAATAACTATCTAAGAGAGTATTCTATTTAATAAAATAAATATATATATATACTAAAGTTATTACTTATCTATTACTTAGCTATTATACTATCTAAGTAATAAATTTATTCTTATTAGTTATACTTTTCTAATAGATCTATACTTTATATATAACTTTATATAGTTTAATAGAGATCTTTATTTATAATATAATATCTCCTCCTTATTAGTTTTATTCCTAAGATTAGATTATTTTTTCTATACTAGTTTAATATATACTTAGTTCTATATTTACTTTATTATATATTCTACTAATAAAATATTTAGCTATATTTTAAAATAAAAGAAATCTAATTTAGTATATAAGTATATTTAAAAGTTAGAATATATTCTTATTTATAGATTTAAGATTATTTCTTATATTTACTATATAGAAAAAAATATAAACTACTTTATTATTCTAAGTTTAAACTATTATATAATATATATTTATATAGATTACTTATATAATAGTATATATTCTCTAATATCTTCTAGTAAATATCTTTATACTATATATCTTTAGTAGTTTTTTCTAATTTCTTATCTAGTTAAGAAAATTAATAAGAAACTATTTTATTTAGAGAATAAAAAGTCTAGAGCTAAAGTAGAATTAATAGTAGTATTTATATAAATTTCTTATTTATAGAAGATATAAAAGTAGCTTTATAAAAAGGGTATAGAGATATTAAAGAAAGAGCTAGATAATATAGAAGAGTTAGAAGAGAAGAAATAGAGAGAAATAGAGAAAAAAAGTTATTAGAAAGAGTTAGAATAAGTATAAGCTTAAGAGACTAAGCTTATATTCTAAATCTAAATATTATATATTATATAGATAGTTAACTTTTCTAATTTTATTTTTAATTCTTCTATAGAGAATCTTTTTAGTAATATTACTTAAGATAAAGTTACTAATTCTTTTTCTTCTAGTAGTACTAATATATTAAATACTAATATTTCTTTAGATATTTAACTAATTTCTATATATTATTATTTTTATTATAATCTTTCTATTTTACTAAATAAAATATTTATTTATTCTTAATTTTCTTATCTAGTATTCTTTAAGGTTTAAACTTTTCTTTATAAACTTTAATTAGATAATCTTAATCTAGTATATTCTTTAGTACTTTTTTAAATAATAAAATATAAAAAACTAGATAGATATATATTATATCTAGTAATAATAGTTTATAGTTAGTATCTGATTTTTTCTTAAGAATTTTAAATAGTTTAAGTTTTTTATAATCTAATTTATTATTTAGTTTTATTATTATAATATTTTTATAAAGTAAATAAACTTTATCTCTTTTTTTTAGAATTAGTTCTTCTAATTTATTTTTATTATAATATTTTTTTATTCTTTTTTAGATAAATTTAAGTTCTATTTTTATTTCTATATATAATAAATATAATATTTCTTTTATTAATATAATAGCTAGTATATCTAGTTTATTATATTCTAATTAATTCTAAAATTATAGTTTATAATTATAGTTTATATATATAGATATAAGCTAGATAGATTCTTATATTAAACTATTATATATAATCTAGACTATAAGTAATAATTATATCTAATTATTTTATTTATAGTTAATATATATTTATAGATATTATTCTAGAGTTTAATTTAGTTATTCTATTTAATTATTACTTTAGGGATAATAAGCTATTAAAAGCTTATACTTAATACCTATTTATACTATAAGTAATTATTAGAATTTAAAGATAAATATTATTTCTCTATTTAATATAATTTTATTAGATAATCTATAGTAACTAACTATATATTATAGAAACTAATATATAAAGTTTTCTATAGAGCTTATTTCCTTATATAGAATAAAATATTTATACTTTATAAATCTATTAATAACTATTAGAATACTATTATATTCTACTCTAGTTATAGATTCCTTAGATAATAATAGTTTAATAATATAGTTAAAGAATACTAATTACTATAGTTATTCTAATACTAGAACTAATTTAAGTTCTCTATAGAGTTTATATTATAGAGATTTAATTCTTATATAAGTATTATATTCTAAAACTATAGTTTATATATCTTTCTATAGATCTAGATAGTTATAATATTATTTAATTCTATTAAAGGTTTTCTTAACTTCTTAGTATTCTAAGAGTAAATACTTATAGATTTCTTTAATAAGTATTATTCTAGTATCTTATTATAGCTTTTCTAAGCTAGAAATAGTTTCTATCTAGATCTTAATATATATTATTTCCTTAAGTATAGCTCCTAGGGTTTTCTATACTAAGTATTCTTTATTATTAGTTAAAAATAGCTATTTATTTATCTTTAGAACTATTTCTTTATATTTAGATTTCTAACTAAAAGTATTAGTTTTTCTATTTTCTAATCTTTTTTAATATATTATTTTATAATTAAATTAAGATAGATATTTAGTATAATATATTTATCTTCTATTTAGTTATTAGATTATAATAAAATACTAAATATTTTTATAGTTTATATATATTTTAATTTTATATATTATTTCTAAGTAATAGTATTTAAATTCTTTAAATATATATATAATAACTATAAATTCTTTATTATAAATAGAGTAATTAAGTTCTATACTATATAATTTCTTTAAAAAGAATATTATAAAGTATAATACTCTATTATTATCCCTTTAGCTAATTTATATATTAATTATAAAGTTTAAGATATCTATTTTAAATTTTACTTTCCTTATAGAGTTAAATATCTATAGTATAAGTTCTAAAAGTATTTAGTTTTTTTTTTTATTAAATACTTATTATTATTTATTATTCTATTAGAATTCTATTTTTTTTTTAATAATATTATATAAGAGTATAATAATTTTTCTATAGTTCTTAATAAATTATTAATAATAGTTAGTAAATCTAAGAAAGATTTATACTTTCTTAATAGTTTTTAATACTTTTTATTCCTTAATTATAATAATTTTATCTTATTTTATTTTATTTAATTAAATAATATATTCTAAAAAATTAATTTCTTATATATAGAAGAAACTCTTTTTTAGTTCTATAAAAAGTTTTATTTTTTCTAGTTTTTCTAAAACTTAGTATATATATTCCTTATATATCTCTAGATTATTAAAGAAAACTAGAATATTATTAAAATAAACTACTATAAAAATATTAAAATACTCTTAGAATACTTAGTTAATTATTTATTAGAATATTATAGATATATTTATTAATTTAAAAAGTATAATAAAATACTTATAAAAATTAAACTTTATTCTAAATACTATTTTCTATTTATCTCTTTCTTTAATTTATATTAGATTATAAGCTCTCTTTAGATCTAGTACTATAAACTATTATTTATCTTATAATTAATTCCTAAACTTAGTAATTAAAAATAAGAATATTCTATCTTTTTATATAATCTTATTTAGCTATTAGTAATTAATAACTAAATAGAGTTTATTATTCTTTTTTAATATAAATATTATAAAATATTCTATAGATAAAATTAATAATTATATATAGTCTTTTACTAATATATTATTAATATATTTATAGAGTATTTATAATTAAAGTTCTATAAAATTATATAATTTATAGAAATTAAATTCTCTTTCTTTAATAATAGAGATTTTATAATCTTACTAACTATATTCTAATAGCTCTATTTTAAGTTCTTCTATAAATAATATCTTTTTAAAATAATTATATTTCTATAGAATATTTTTAAGATATTCTTTTTATTTTAAACATTTAGTTTATTTATACTTATACTAAATATCTTTTTTCTTATTCTATTATACTCTTTATTAATTATTTATTTAGCTCTATTTCTAAATTTCTATATTAAATAGTTTTAAAAGTAGTTTTTCTATTTTTTTTTACTATTAATTATATTTAATTTTATATTCTTATTATTATTTCTTAATTAATTATTTCTAATTAATAAGTACTAAATCTATATCTAAGAATAGTTCTTACTTCTATATTTAATCTAAAACTTATATTATTTATCTTAGTTCTTATTATAATAGATTTCTTATATTACTAGATTATAATATTATTAAAGCTAATATTATTATATTTACTTATTATTATAAGTTATTATAGTTTTTTATAATAGTACTTTTAGATATTAAAAAGTAAATATATTTTTCTAATATCTAATAAAATTTTAATTTTTATTAATTCTAATATTAATATATAAGAGTATTTCTTTACTCTATCTAGCTAATATATTAATTAATTAATAGGTTTATATTTTAAAGCTATAATAACTTTAATATAATTTTATAGATTTCTAATAATACTAAATTATAAATAATATTAAATTTTCTTTTTTAGATTTTAATTATAAGATAATTAGTTTTAAAATTAATAATTCTATTATTATATTTAAACTTTAAGCTTTTAATATTTATAATTATATAGATTTCTTTTTTTTTTTTCTATAATAGATAGAATTAGTTAATTATTATTAGTAAAATATAATTTTCCTATACTCTATAGTTAATAAATACTATAAGCTAGTTCTTCTTAATCTCTATTTCTATAAGAATATATATAGAGCTTTCTATTTCTATAACTTCTAGGGTTTTTTAATCTATTATTAATATTATTCTATACTATAGCTCTATTATAAATAGTTTAGATTATTTTTTATCTAGTTAATTTATTCTTAAAGTTATTTTTAATTTTTATTATTTTTTAGTATTTATTTAAAAATATTCTTAAGATTTTTAGATTTTTTTATATAATTAGAAATATATCTTATAAACTTAATTTTCTAATTATATAATTCCTTAATAATTATAAATATCTTATTATTAAAATAAATCTTATTCTATTTCTTTTTATTAATTAAAATTATTTTTTATTTCTCTATTTTACTATTATCTTTACTATTTATAAAGAATAGTTATTCTTTTAAATAATATTTTTAGAGTTCTTTCTCTTATAGTTATTATTATTTAAAATATAATTTAATAGTATTTATATTATTATTATTATTCTATATTAGTACTAATACTTTTTACTTAATCTCTTAATAGTTTCTATAATTCTAATTATAATATTATTTAATATAGTTATTATACTTATATATTATTTAATCTTCTATTTATTAATAGTTATACTATAGTTTAATCTTATTATCTTTATAAATCTTATATCTCTATTCTTAATATATTTCTACTAGAAGTTCTTTTTTTATATAATCCTTAGAATATTTTCTTAGGTTTTTCTTAAAGATAGTATAAAGTTCTATTTTATATTATTAATAAATAAATTATTATATTTAAATTATATTATACTTTCTAGATATTCTTCTATTAGAAAATAGAAAAAAGTTATTTAATATCTTTTTCTATTAATATATAGTATACTAGATATTATAATATATTATCTAGGATTTTAATCTATAGTTATATTTTCTACTAATATTTATATATATTAGATTCTTATACTTATTACTAGAGTATTAAATAGTATTTATAATATTCTTTCTATATAATATTATTCTATATATTTTCTTAAGATCTTGTATCTATATCTTCTACTAGTAGTAAATATAGAGTTTATTATATTTAGCTTTAATCTTATCTCTAGTAAATATATACTAATTCTATTCCTTAGAAGTATATTTAATAAGCCTATTAATATAATAGAATATATATTTATATTTAGTAAAAGATCTATAGTTTATAATATTTCTTCTATTTTTATATTTCTATTTAAATTCTTAGAGATTATTTATAATATACTATTAGTTTTTTTTTAATACTATTTATTTCTTTTTCTTTTTATTAATCTCTAGTATCTTATAGATTTTTAATATAAACTTTCTGAAAAATATAGAAATTATAATAACTATATAATTTTCTTTCTAAGTAGTTTTTCTAACTATTCTAAGTATTTTAATCTTAGTTTTTCTAATTACTTTTAACTATTTCTTATTTTCTCTAGTAAGTTTTTAATTTTTCTACTTTTTAGGTTTTAAATATTAAGATAAAATATATCTAATCTTATTATAATTATAATACTTATATTTTTCTATAGCTCCTAGCTCTATAGGATCTATATATATTCCAGATTCTATAAATAGTAATAGGGTTTATTATACTCTCTAGTTAAGTTTATTCTTAATATAGTTCTAATCTATATATTTATTCTCTTTCTATTATTATCTTTTATATAGATAGTTATTAATTTATATAGTATTTACTATATATCTAGATAGATCTTTAGATTTATTTATCTTAAAAAGTTAATCTTTAACTTCTTCTTTAAATCTATTATAGAATATAGTCTTAAGAGAGTTATTATTCTAATTTAATTAAATTAAGATTTCTCTAAACTTAGTAGTATATTCTAATACTAGTTCTATCTAGTATAAATTCTTAAGATCTTTAATAGTTTATTATTCCTTATCTACTTAGCTAAATATTAAAATAAATAAGATCTAGAAGTTCTTATAGTTAGTAAGAGTATTAACTATCTTCTAATTCTATAAACTTAGTATAGCTTTATTATTATACTAATTTCTAAAGTAAACCTAGAACTATTATCCTATAATACTATTAAAATATATTTCTATAAATCTAATTTTATTTTTATTTATTATTAACTTAATTAGAAAGAATTTAAAATATATTTAAAATTAAATTTTAAATTCTTCTAGTTTATTAATATTATCTAAAAAGGGTTCTAAAGGGATTAATTATATTATCTTCTCTTTATTTTTTATTTTCTTCTTCTTAAGTTATTTAATTTAAACTATAAACTATTATATAATCTCCTAAACTATTAGAGCTTATAGAGTATTATTTAATAGTTTAGTAGGAGCTATTTTATTTTTTAATATTATATAGTAATTAAGATAAAATAATTAGCTAAATAAGAGTTATTAATATATAATAATTAGATAACTTATACTAAGTAGGGTTTAGAATAGATTAGAATTAAACTAATTAGAGTATTATTCTAAATAGTATAATTAGATTATCTTAAACTATATAATATAAGTTACTATTAATATATAAGTATTATAAAGCTAGTAATAATAGATATATAGATAATTATATTAATAACTATCTAAAAGAGTATTCTATCTAATAAAATAAATATATATATATACTAAGGCTATTACTTATCTATTACTTAGCTATTATACTACCTGAGTAATAGGTTTATTCTTATTAGTTATAGTCTTCTAGTAGGTCTATACTTTATATATAACTTTATATAGTCTGATAGAGGTCTTTATTTATAATAGATAGTAGATAACTTAATAGTCTTAGATAGTAATAATTTTTCTATAGAATAGAATAACTATAGATAAAATATAGAAAACTATATACTTTTATATACTAGAACTACTAAACTGGAGTAATATTAAATAATTTCCTCAGGAATTAGTATTTGATTTTCTGGAGTAAATATAGGCTAACTTAATAGATTAATAGTAATTAGATTAATAGCTTTCTTAAGCTTTAGAGGCTATTTACTATAAGTTAAAAAATATAGAAGATATTTTACTATACTTAATTAATATAAATATATCTATTATAAAATTTATATTTAATTTATATCTAGTATCTTAAATAGGTTTTATAGTTCTCTTTATATAGAAGGTAGATCGATATTACTCTAATATATTAAATTAGTATAAGATCTAATAGAACCTATAATATCTTTAGCTACTGAATTAGAGATAGAAGAATTAGAACTATAAGAGTATAAAACCCTAGAGAGATCTATATATATTCTATCTGTCTTTTTTAGAAGAGTAGTTTTAACCTCTGCTTAAATATCCAGCTATTTCTTCTATCTTAGTATTTTACTAACCCTGGTCTTTATATATGCTATAATATTACTACTTACTATCTTACCTTAGAGTTATATAATTTTATTAGTATAGGCCTAGCTATTAAAAGAAGCTATAATATCCTGCTCAGGCTATTTAGTAATAAGTATATATATATTAGTTAATTTATTATAAAGACCTTAATCTAATTTAGTAATAATTTTAAAGAATATAAACTACTATATTTCTTAGATTTATCTAGTATATTAAGAATAATATAAATCTCCTCAGATTTCTATAGTATACTTTATAAGAGTTTATCTAGTAATAGGGTATCTAGCTATCTTATTCTATCCTCTAAATTAGAATAAACTATATTAATTTTACTATAAAGAATAATATACTTAAAATATAGCTAAAAAATAAGTAACTAGATAGTATTCTCTAGAGGATCTTTCTTAATATTATTAAAATTAAAGAAGAAGTATAGAAGTTTAAGATTAGAATTAGTAGGATTAAAATCTATAATAATAATAGAACTAAGAATAGTTTTACTATATCTGGAGATATTATTAAGCTATAGAAAAGAGTTTTTCTCTCTTTTTTATTATAAATATATATTACTATTTAGAAACTACTAGCTAGTATCTTAATAGTATAAGCTCTAAGTATAATTTATATTTATAGATAGATTAGATAGTATAAGCTAGCTTCTAATCTTATTAAAATAATTATTATCTTATATATACTTAGTTATATCTCTAGTCTCTAATACTAATTAATAAATATTATTTACCCTTCTACTAACTTTCTAGATATTAATACTCTTATTAGAATATAAGAAAAAATACTAATATATAATATAAATATAAAAGTACTAACTATATTAAATAAGCTTATAGAGTATCTTCTTATTCTCTACTCTACTTAGTATAATCTTATATAATAAGTCTTTTATATATACTATAGCTATTATTACTATATAGCTTTACTACTTCTTATTCTTATATATATTAGAATAATTATAGATACTATAAATAACTAGATAGAGAAAATAGTTTATTAAACTAGCAGCTTCTATTTTAAAGTAAAGAATATTCTTCTTCTTTAAAAATATATTATAAATTAAAGTATTCTTTATTAAGCTATTTACTAAAATAATTAAGCTATAATAGATTAATAGATTATCTCTATCTTCAGCCTACTCTAACTATACTACTAGAGCAGATAGATTATTACTATAAGCTATTATATAGCTAGACTTATTATTTAGCAGGTAAAGTACTCCAGGCTAATATAGTTAATTAGTACTTAGTTCAGACTATCTATGTTTTTTCTATAGTCTTAGTTTCTTTTTAAAAATACTATTAATAGAGTTATTAAACTAATATTCTTTACCCTTATATTATACTATAAGTCTATTTATAACAGCTTATAGAATTAGTAGTAGCTAATTTAAGAACTCTATATATTTAAAATCCTGATCTTATTAAGGTTCACTTCCTACCAAGTGATCTTACTCTCCTCCAGAATGTCGACGGAGTTTGCCGTCTTATTAAGGAGGAAGAAGTCAAGGTTAACTTTCTCTTTATGAGCGTCAATTATCTTACACGGACGGGACGTGACGGTATGTTCTAATATCGAGAGCAACCAGTTGGACCATCGAGCTTACACCTAGCCCAGAGACAAGTGAAGGGCTGGATAAAATGTTCAGCTTGCAGTACTATGCTCGAATGCGCTTCATAGTCAATCTCCTTCCATATCTGAATAATGCTGCTCATCAGGGAGAACTAGCCCGGGTCATCTCTTGTTTGATGGCAGGGCATGAAGGCAGGATTTTCAAGGAGGATCTCCTCTTAAAGCAGCATTTCAGCTTCTCCATATGTTCTGGCCAATCCTCTGCCATGACTTCCCTTGCACTTCACCGACTTGCTACGGACAATCCGAATATTACCTTTATTCACACCTGCCCGGGATTTGTCCCGGGCACAAATATCTCTGCGGGCATGGGACCTATTGTTGGAGTGTTCAGCCGCATTTTCTCAACTTTTGCCAGTCCATTTTTCGGGTCTTTGAAGGACTCAGCTGATATGCATCTTTATGTAGCTACAACCAATAGCTATATATGGTATGGGCAATCTGGAACTTGCAATGGAAGTGCGGCCTTGCGACTAGACTGGCACGGAGAACCTTACAAGGGGAGTACATTGCTGAATAGCTACAGGAATGATGGAACAGACAATCAAGTCTGGGATCATACAATGAGAGTTTTTAGTGAGATTGGAAGACACGGAATGATTAACTGATGAGCTTTCCTCTGTCATTCAGTTGAGAATGGATAGTTAATCGAGGCAAGGAGAGTTAGAACTTAGCTAAGGGTAATACTATATGTGTTACTGTTCAAACAGTCCGGTATTACAGGGTAAAAGGTGTTATTTTTGTCTATCCAATCTAGCAAATATTGACGTCTTAGATGGAATCCCTTGATCATCCACACAGGCCTGTGTCCTACATCACGATCTCCTGTGACACTGAACGTATCAACAGCCGTTGGATCCTCCTGATGATCATAACCTTTGATAGGTAGGTCTCGCGATATCCCACCTGACCTCTCCGTCATGCAGAGCAGCTTGTCACTGTTAAAGCGTCTATGCCCATTTTTGTTTCTCACGTTCTTAACTGTCCTTTGAAGGCTGGGCCAACAGCTTTCGCCGAATCGCCGGAGTTAGAATGCGGTCGCTTGCGAATGCTTCCAGCTTCGTGATTACATGCGCCCTGCTGCCATGATGCTCCTGTGATCCGAAAGAGGTATCCAGTTAGTCTGGCAATGCCTGTTCTGAGCTGCGCGAGCACTCTGACTTCGATCCCTGACAAGCCATCGTATAGTTATCGAGTGTGCTTCCGGTAGTATCAGCTGAACGATTCGTAGGGGCCCCCGCAGGGAACTTATTTCTGGGTCGTTCCTATGGACCCTCTGATGGTGGCCTTCTTGGGCACATCTATTGTATTATAACATGGCTTGGGTTGATCCCAGCGTTCGAACGCCTTGGTAGTTCCAAACTCTCCTCCGGCATATATCAATTATACTAAAGTTGATTTTGGTCTGTAGAACTGGGTCTCATCCGGTTATTGCGTATGCCTATGAATTCAGCAGTGAACAAGAGCTGTGTGATGGAAGAATAGGAAGGCTAGCCACGAGCTGGTGGATCGTATCAGCAGTCTTCCGCAGCCGCCTGCATGTCCAGGCGTCTCGGCATGCGTCACTGCTGGGTATTAGTAACTAACCAGTATTAAGTTTCATTGACAAGTCTCAATGCTACGCCGAAAGACACTTGAAGTGGACAATTGATACAGGCATTCTAGCTGTGATTAATTCAGCGCATCAAGCTTCCTTACACGCCTTCAAGATGACGCGCAAAATGGTCGCGCGGCTACGTAATGCCCCGCATAACAACTGCACTAACAGGCCAATTGAAACACTTCCGGCGCAATCTTGAATGCAGAAAGGATGGTACTTCAATATTGACATCCATCCGCCCTGGCGCCTTTGCAATATGCTTTGAGCGGCGAATGATACTGTAAAGTAAGCCAGTAGTTATTAGATATTATCTATGCTAATTGTTACCAAGTCAAATTCGTATACATAATGTGCGCTTTCGGCCATTCTAAGTATCTTGCCATTTCAGGATGACCTCTCAAATGGCGCTCAATATCTGCAAGAAGGTATTGACTCCAGCCATGGAGAAACCAGAAACTACGATCCGCTATGCCTAAGATAGGCGTGAAGTAAGCAAGTATTAACAATGCGTGCGGCCTCAGCTGTTTCATATCAGACATGAAGGTATCCGAAAAGTTATGTGGCCATAGAACCACATTCCCCAGTTCCACGTTAATACCTGCCATGGCAACGTGCACAGCTGTCATGCGTAAGCAAGAAACGGCTTCTTCGGCTTCCTCGAGATGTATAAGATCAGCCCTACTCCGTAGGAAGTCCCTGAGACGGTCAATTGCTTCAAATGTATTGGTTGGGAGCGGTGAGGCCTGAAGTGAAGGCGTCCTAAGCACGGGTTAATAATAATGGTCGATATATGTATGGAGATCAGGAGGACCACAGACATGATTTCGAGATGATCATCATCCCCAGTGAGCCACGAGGTTCTTACGAGTGGGTATAGATCTGACTTGAGGGCCCGGTCGTAATACGGCTCCGTGGCCGCCCGCAAGCCTCGACATACAAGGAATAGTTCCAGTGTTGTCTGGATAGGATTCTCTATGACGTGATTTGCAGAGCGCGTGACGGGTACGCAACACATGTACACGATGAGGATTAAGGAAAAACAAAATACTGGCTTACAGTTGTCATCTGTAACAGCTAATAGGTTTTTTCTGAACGCAGCTTGTCCACGCGTATAATGATACGCGGAGAGTGTCAAATACTCATCAGCCTTATCGTATAGTAGGTAGGCCTTGTGCAAAGCAGATATTGCCATGATGCCGTGCATGACGAAGGGATGATAGTAACCTTGTTGGGGTATAGCGTTCTTCCACACGTTGCGCAAGTCATCTTGAAGCCCCATAGTTGAGTATGTGACAGTGCAATAATGGTGCATTAGCTCCAAGTCATGATGTCGCAAATGCAACAGCGCGGCGTCAAAGGGTTGATCTGCTGTTGGTAGACAAGTGTTGATTATATCGTAGATTGCATCCTTCTGGTCTTGGGAAGCATGCTCATCGCCGCTATCGTGACTCGGCGTCACCTTATGTGTCCCAGGACTGCTTTTAGACTGCGAAGTATTTGCATCCCTTCTTGGACTATTGGCAAGGAATCCTAGGCGTTTCCTACTTTGTCCGCAGGTTGGACAAGCCGATAAATCCGGGCATGAGAAGCTACACTGAGCATCATAACGTGTACAGTTGAAGCATGAAGGACGCCTCTCATCGCACTACAGGAGTTGTCAGGATTCAAGACAACTCAAGAGGTAAATAACGGATTTCAGCAACCTTGACTTTCCGGAGTTTGCATTGCTGACACCCCGTTCGGGTTTTCGTATGTGCCCGCCGTGACACCATATTCGTCCCAATTAGTAAAATATCGACCTTCAAAAAGATGATACAAGATACTAGCTGGGAACAAAAAGGAGTAGTATCCGCGGTGTTTGGGGAATCTGACAAGAACGAGAATTTAACTTAACCGGCTGCCGTGCTTATGTTGGAAAGAGCCCGAGCATTCCGAGCGGCTTGCGCTAAGAGAAATCGAGGGTTTCAGCACCCTTGTTGCGGGCACGCTCTCACAATACGATAAGGCGATTGGTTATGGAGCTTTGCATTTGTGGGCGGTCTTTCTTGAGTGTAAGATTCTTCATGCTACTATCTTATCGATAGGAGAAGGTTTTGTTAGGTAACGCGTGTTTTGAGATCAAATTGCATGAAACCTAAGCAAGACCCAATTAACAGGGCCCTTTAAGTCCTGTAAGACTTGTGGAACGCTTAGCTGCTAGCAGCCAATCAGACCAAGTGTTGAATAATAAGAAATACTTTTTCTCCAGTCACATCTCACAGAAACAAGAAGTCTTCCATCATAGAGCAAGGCAGGGATCAGGCCCTATGAATTTAACGGGAGTTGAAGAGATCTTTATCTCTAACCCGACACTGCCGCATCTTTGTGGGGCTACGAGTTATACTCGCTTCAAGTACGAGACTTGGCAACTAAGGCCCACTCACCGAGTAGGCAATGAATCCTGTTCAAGCAAATCACACATATATTAGAAAGATGCAGGTTCTCTTTTCGAAATCAATTCCTCTTGTCGATCTGTGTTACAGACCGTCCTTCTCTCGTTGTTCTTTTCTTTAAAATAATACTCCCAACACACATCTATGTTACGTATACGCCATGGTACTAAGGACCCCAACACTTGCCCTCCTCGCCAGCCACTCCGCTCATGTCTTGGCGCGGGCCACTGTCGATACTTCGAACTGCACAAAGATTACGCCTGAGTGCCCTGTAGAACTCACAACATACGGTTATTATCCAAACCTTGGCGCCAATACCTTCTTTCTCATATTCTTCTTATTTCTTTTTATCGCCCAGCTCTATCTCGGGATACGTGACAAGACATGGTCTTTCACCGCAGCCCTCGCCACTGGCACTCTGTTCGAAGTGCTTGGTTATGTTGGCCGCTTGACCATGCATAAGAATCCATGGTCGTCAGGTGGCTTCATTATACAAATGCTTTTCCTCATTGTTGGACCCTGTTTTATTGCAGCCTCCATCTATCTCACCCTGAAGCATTTCATTATCTATTGTGGTCCACAATATTCTCCTCTCAAACCTACGCTTTACCCCTGGATATTCGTCGGTTGCGATGTCGGATCGATCGTCCTTCAAGCTATTGGAGGCGGCGTGGCGTCTGCTGGGACGGGTGGTGGCAAAAACGGTATTGCTGAGCTCGGCAATCATATAATGGTCGCTGGCATAGTCTTCCAGGTCGTCACGATGGGCTTTTGTGGTGGCTTACTTGCTCTTTATATCTTCAGATACCGAGCACACCGGAGTGGCCAAGAGCAGCAGTCACACGACAAAAGCCAGTACGACATAAGCAAGGCCAACGGCACAGTAACGCGTCAGAAACTTAAGACCTTCGCTGTGGTTCTGATCATTGCCTACTTCCTTGTTCTCATCCGTTGCATCTACAGAATACCGGAGCTGGCTGGTGGTTGGGGAAATTCTCTCATGCGTATTGAGAAAGAGTTCCTCGTGCTGGACGGAATGTAAGTTCCGACAACAAGTCGTCTCATTATTCATATGCAAGGCTAACTCATATCGCAGGATGATGGCGCTTGCCAGTCTGCTCCTCACAGTTTTCTATCCCTCGTATTACTTCCCGCCTTTCGCCGCATTCCGTACAGAGAATCGTTTTTCCCTTCCTTCTGATAATATCCCTCTATGATACAAACCGGCAAGGGACAAGTTACTTCTCAGGCTATAGGGTGATGACAATACCGTACAATAGTATCAGCTCTGTTGATATTGGGTTTGATATCATTGATATGGAAAAAATAGAGTTCTTCGAGATGGTAGAAGGACCTGGCCCTTGATCGAGCAAGCAAACAAGCAAGCCTTCAGATAGTTAGTATAGTAATAATCGATACAACTCTACTATCCGTCAGTTTTTGCGTCGGCCGAGAAGCCCTGCGTCGGAACGTCGTCTGGGCCCAAAGACAATGGGAAATTCCTCACTACACGAAACACCAATGGTTCCTGCCCATGCGACCAGGGTGATCCATCTTCTATACTGTATTGGAGCAAACGAAATACCAACGCAGAGTTACAAAGAAGTATTAATACCAATGCGCCCAATCCCCTGCCCATCAAATTGTCAATAATCAAGGACCTTAACAACCCAGATCAGAATTGCGGATCAAAAGAGCCTCTCTGCCCGTTCCTCAAGCTCCTCATGCCTACTCATCTGAAAGAGGCCAACCAAGCCTCAAATGGTTCCCCCAAGCATTCAATTGACGTCGCTACAGTCGTCCGGGGGGTCATTGACGACATCCGTATTCGTGGTGATGTTGCCATGAGGGCGTACTCGGAGAAGTTTGATAAATGGTCTCCGGCATTGTTCAAGTTATCAAAGACGGATATCGATGCCTGCTTGGCCCAGGTGCCACCACAGACCCTGGAGGACATTAAGACAGTCCAAGGCAATGTGCGTAAGTTTGCTCTCGCCCAGCGCGACTCTCTGAAGGATTTTGAAATGAAGACGAGCCCGGGGGTTTTCTTGGGCCAGAAAAACATTCCAGTTCAGCGTGTCAGTGCGTAAGCTTACTAACTGTGTTGTGGTGAATAATCCGCTAATCCTTCCTCGAAGCTACATTCCTGGTGGCAGGTATGCTCTTCTCGCATCGGCTCACATGACGATAGTGACAGCCAAAGCTGCCGGTGTGCCTCATGTCATTGCCTGCACCCCTCCCATCCAGGGCCAAGTACCCCATTCAACCATTGCCGCTGCGCATCTTGCAGGAGCGGACGAGATCTTCCTCCTTGGAGGCGTCCAAGCGATTGCTGCTATGGCAATTGGAACTGAAACCGTTTCCAAAGTTGACATCATTGCTGGCCCGGGTAACGCGTTCGTAGCTGAAGCCAAGCGACAGCTCTTTGGAACAATCGGGATCGACCTTCCCGCTGGCCCCACTGAGATTCTGATTGTGGCCGACGACAAGGCCGACTACTTCACTGTCGCTACTGACCTGCTGTCTCAGGCCGAGCATGGCCCGGACTCCCCTGCCGTCCTAATCACAACTTCGAAGCAACTTGGCGAGGATGTTATTAAAGAGGTTGCGCGACAGCTGACGAATCTTCCGACGGCAGGTGTGGCCGGCGTGTCATGGGAGAACTTTGGCGAAGTTGTCGTTGTCAACAGCCTGAATGAAGCCTATAAGCTTGCCGATAAGTACGCCAGTGAGAATGTTCAAATTCTGACTGAGGCGCCCCGACAGGCTCTGGAGAAGATGAAATCTTATGGAGCTCTCTTTCTTGGCGAGAAAACATGCATCTCGTACGGTGATAAGGTACGGCTCTATGCTACACATTGTAAGGACTTACTAACACTACTCCAGGTTATTGGCACTAATCACGTCCTGCCGACCAAGGGTGCCGCCAATTTTACGGGCGGTCTGTGGGTTGGGAAGTATTTGAAAACGGTGACGTATCAGGAGGTCATCTCGGCTGAGGCTACTGCTGATTTGGGTCGTTTGTGTGGCCGAGCCGCTCGCGCTGAGAAGTTTGAGGGCCACGCACGATCCGGGGACGTTAGAGCGTTGAAGTTTGGAGGGGATCGAGTCCTTAAATTGGGCCCTATATTGAAGCAGCATATTTTCTCATGAAGATCCTTAGCGGAACATACTTCATAGGCCTATACATCAGAATCAAATCCGGTGTTGTGCCCCGATCACGGGCTTGAGTAAATTTAGCCCATAAGAGGTCATATTTTAGGATCAATTCATCCTCGGACATGCTATATACGAAGGGTGATTCCTAGATGCTTACGAGGATATGTGACCAACGATATCTCGCGAGAGGAATGCTAAGAAAGACGCACGCACACCGCAATAACTTGATGCTGCTAGCTCTTTTCGCGATACGCAGTACAGCTGGGTTGATGAACCTCCTGTTAGATTGGATTAGATAGATATGGGTTGAATTAGAATAGTAAAGCACACACATTGCTCAGTTGGTGGCCACGTAGCCTACTGGCGGCTGGCACAAGAGGCCCGGAGGCTAGCTAGCTGGCGGAACTGTCTTCCACGAAGGTGGCGCCGACTAGGATTGCAGCTGGCACTATGAAGTGTGGAATTACCACGGACTGTTTGAACACCAGATATGCTTAAAGTCTCTTTGGCACGTGCCGGAGAGTTTACTCCTATGATGGTTCGATTTAGGGACCGACAGCCAGAATTACCCACATTTCTCAGCTCAAATGACGAACCAACAAAAGACTCAA
Source organism: Clonostachys rosea (assembly GCA_026958235.1). NCBI lineage: Eukaryota > Fungi > Ascomycota > Sordariomycetes > Hypocreales > Bionectriaceae > Clonostachys > Clonostachys rosea. Next base: position 1,339,514 of record CP110206.1, read on the forward strand.
GCCCGACATACAGCAAAGGTTTGGTACTTGGCATGAGCGCCACTCTGGAGGATGTGGCCACTGCCATCCCACGCCCAGAGTTCTCAAATGTCAAGTCAACGTGGGCCAGTCAAACCGAAGCCAAAACTTGGTCTATATCAGCATCTATAAGGGAGTTCGCTGGAACTTCTCCGATTTAGCGAAACTCTTAATATTCCTACCCTAAATATATATAATTTCCTTATTCAGGATATATTTTTATACTATTTTAAGCAAGCTAATAACTACTTATATTTCTTTATATAGAGCAGTTTTAAAGATATCTTATACTTAGAAGCTATAGTCTAGTTCGGAGAGTAATCTAAAAAGCAGGAGATTTATTAATAAATAACTCTATAAGTTATCTCTATAGCTCCTTGATTTATCTAATAAGCCTAATAATATAGGTAAAGGAGAGCGGATAATCAGTATTACTCTTAGACTTTAATATAGTACCTAAAGTAAGAACTCAGATCTAAAACTTAATTAGTAGTATTTATAATAGAGATTACTAGAACCTTCTAAATTAGATAAAACTCTTTATATTCCTACAGTATAACTTCTATATCTAAAAATAGATTAATCTCAGAATATAGCTTAGTATATACTAAATATAACTTTATAATTAGAGTATATTACTAGATTTAATTCTAATATATATATAGGTCTATAAATTATATTCTACTAAGTAGGATCTTATAGGAAAATATATAGTTTTAATATATAGAGCTTAATTTAAGGACTTAAAATCTAAAACTTAGTCTATATTAATATCTATAAAAAAGTTTACTAAAGCTTTTCTAATTTAGTAAAACTCTTAATATTCCTATTTTAAAAATATATAATTTCCTTCTTTAGAATATATTTTTATATTATTTTTAAATAAGTTTATAATTATTTAGTTCTATTATCTCTATAGTTAAAGAATCTCTTAATTAAAACTACTAAATAATCTATATTTAGTAAGATCTCTATCTTTAGCTATAGCTATAGAGTAAATTAAAAATATACTTATATACTTTATACTCTCTCAGTAAAAAGCTCTTTATTTAACTTATCTAGTAATCTATTATTTCTATCTCTAGCTTAGGAAATCTCTTATAGATATAGAAGAAACCCTAAAGAAATATAATATAGACTATAACTACTAGCTATAAAAATAAAGTAATAGCTTATAATTATAATAGTTAGATAACTTATACTAGATAGAATCTAGAGTAGATTAGGATTAAACTAATTAGAATATTATTCTAAGTAATATAATCAGATTATCTTAAGTTATATAATATAAGTTATTATTAATATATAAGTATTATAGAGCTAGTAATAATAAATATATAGATAATTATATTAATAACTATCTAAAAGAGTATTCTATCTAATAAAATAAATATATATATATATTAAGGAATTATTAATACTTAGTAATAATTTATTATTCTAAATTATTAAGATTATTATAAGATCCTAATAATCTACTAATAATTAGTTAGAAAAAATAGAATAATTTATATAACTCTAATATATAATAATATAATTTATAATATAAGATTCTTTCTCTATTAGTTATATTCTTAAGATTATATTCTATAGTCTATTAATAAATCTTTTCTAATTTAATCTTATATTCCCCTTATAATCTATAATAATATCTAACTATATATAGAAAACTTCTTATAAGAAGATCCTTTAGTATAATACTCTTATTAATACTATCTTATTAAATCCTTTAATAATATAATTAAAATATAATTATTATAAATCCTATAGTTATAAATACTTTAGATTAGAAAGTTCTTTATTTTATTATTTTTACTATATTAAAAATAATTAGCTATATTATAATATTTAAAGCCTTATATTAAAATAGTTAAAATATATTACTAATTAGTATAATAAACTAGAGTTTAAATTAGAAATAGTAGAAGAGAAATATTATTATATAGATATAAAAATCTAGTATCTTTATTAATAAAAAAAATTATAATTAGATAAGATAATATAGATAATATCTTATAGTATTAATAGTATAGAGAAACTAGAGTATATTAAGTAAAAGGAGATAGAAAAGATAGTTTAAAAATAGATTTTATTTTTAGCTATATCTTTATCTAAGCTTATATTCTTAGAGATTAAGATTAATCTAGTATTTTTTTAAAAGAATATAGAATTATTTTCTTCTTAGTTTATTAGAATAAATATTTCTAGTTCTAGTAATATTACTAAATAAGCTTTTAATAATTCTTTAAATACTTAATAGATTTCTAAGTATTATTATTATTTATATATTCTTTCTATTTAACTAAGTAGAATATTTATTTATTTCTAATTTCTTTCTTTAGAATTTTCTCTAGTTTAAATTCTTTTTTATAAACTTTAATTAGATAGTCTTAATTTAATATATTTTCTAGTATTTTTTTAAGTAATAAGATATTAAAAATTAGATAGATATATATTATATCTAATAATAATAATCTATAGTTAGTATTTAATTTTTTCTTAAGAATTTTAAATAATCTAAGTTTTTTATAGTTTAATTTATTATTTAGTTTTATTATTATAATATTTTTATAAAGTAAATAGATCTTATTTTTCTTCTTTAGAATTAATTCTTCTAATCTATTTTTATTATAGTATTTTTTTATTTTTTATTAAATAAATTTAAATTTTATTTTTATTTCTATATATAAAAAATATAGTATTTCTTTTATAAGTATAATAATTAATATATTAGATCTATTAAATTCTAATTAATTCTAAAATTATAATTTATAACTATAGTTTATATATATAGATATAAGCTAGATAAATTCTTAGACTAAGCTATTATATATAATTTATACTATAGATAATAGCTATATCTAATTATCTTATTTATAATTAATATATATCTATAGATATTATTCTAAAGTCTAGTTTAATTATTCTATTTAGTTATTACTTTATAAATAGTATATTATTAAAAGCTTATATTTAGTATCTATTTATACTATAAGTAATTATTAAAACTTAGAGATAAATATTATTCTTCTATCTAATATTATTTTATTAGATAATCTATAGTAACTAACTATATATTATAGAAATTAATATATAAGATCTTCTATAGAGCTTATTTTTTTATATAGAATAAAGTATTTATATTTTATAAATCTATTAATAACTATTAAAATACTATTATACTTTACTCTAATTATTAATTCTTTTAATAGTAGTAGTTTAATAATATAATTAAAAAATACTAATTACTAGAGTTATTTTAATATTAAAACTAATTTAAGTTCTCTATAGGATTTATATTATATAGACTTAGTTCTTATATAAGTATTATATTCTAAAACTATAGTTTATATATTCTTTTATAGATCTAAATAGTTATAATATTATTTAATCCTATTAAATATTTTTTCAACTTCTTAATATTCTAAAAGTAAATACTTATAGATTTTTTTAATAAATATTATTCTAGTTTCTTACTATAGTTTTTCTAAATTAAAAATAGTTTTTATTTAGACTTTAGTATATATTATTTCCTTAAGTATAATTCCTAAGTTTTTCTATACTAAGTATTTATTATTATTAATTAAAAATAGCTATTTATTTATTTTTAAAACTACTTTCTTATATTTAAGTTTTTAGCTAAAAGTATTAGTTTTTTTTATTTTTTAATCTTTTTTAATATATTATTTTATAATTAAATTAAGAGAAATATTTAATATAATATATTTATTTTCTATTTAGCTATTAAGTTATAATAAAATATTAAATATTCTTATAATCTATATATATCTTAATCTTATATATTATTTCTAAGTAATAGTATTTAAATTCTTTAAATATATATATAATAATTATAAATTCTTTATTATAAATAGAATAATTAAGTTCTATACTATATAATTTCTTTAAGAAGAATATTATAAAATATAGTATTTTATTATTATCTCTTTAGCTAATTTATATATTAATTATAAAGTTTAAAATATCTATTTTAAATTCTACTTTCTTTATAGAGTTAAATATCTATAATATAGGTTTTAAAAGTATTTAGTTTTTAATTTTATTAAATACTTTTTACTATTTATTATTCTATTAAAATTCTATTTCTTTTTTAGTAATATTATATAAAGATATAATAATTTTTCTATAGTTCTTAATAAATTATTAATAGTAGTTAGTAAATCTAAGAAAAGTTTATACTTTTTTAATAGATTTTAATATCTTTTATTCCTTAATTATTATAATTTTATCTTATTCTATTTATATTTTATTTAGTTAAATAGTATATTCTAAAAAGTTAACTTTTTATATATAGAAAAAACTCTTTTCTAATTCTATAAGAAGTTTTACTTTTTCTAGCTTTTTTAAGATTTAGTATATATATTTCTTATATATTTCTAGATTATTAGAGAAAATTAAAATATTATTAAAATAAATAATTATAAAGATATTAAGATATTTCTAAAGTATTTAATTAATTATTTATTAGAATATTATAAATATATTTATTAATTTAAAAGATATAATAAAATACTTATAGAGATTAAACTTTATTCTAAATACTATTTTCTATTTATTTTCTTCTTTAATTTATATTAGATTATAAGCTCTCTTTAGATTTAGTATTATAAATTACTATTTATTCTATAATTAATTCCTAAGCTTAGTAATTAGTAGTAAAAATATTCTATCTTTTTATATAATCTTATTTAGTTATTAATAATTAATAATTAAATAGAGTTTATTATTTTTCTTTAGTATAAATATTATAGAGTATTTTATAGATAAAGTTAATAGTTATATATAGTCTTTTACTAATATATTATTAATATATTTATAAAGTATTTATAATTAAAATTCTATAAGATTATATAATTTATAGAAATTAGATTTTTTTTCTTTAATAATAAAGATTTTATAATCTTACTAGCTATATTCTAATAGCTTTATTTTAAGTTCTTCTATAAATAATATTATCTTAAAATAATTATATTCCTATAGAATATTTTTAAGATATTCTTTCTATTTTAAATACTTAGCTTATTTATACTTATACTAGATATTTTTTTTCTTATTTTATTATATTTTTTATTTATTATTTATTTAGTTCTATTTTTAAATTCTTATATTAAAAAGTTTTAAAAATAGTTTTTTAGTTTTTTTTTACTATTAATTATACTTAATTTTATATTCTTATTATTATTCTTTTATTAGTTATTTCTAATTAATAAATATTAAATCTATATTTAAAAGTTATTTTTATTTCTATATCTAATCTAAGATTTATATTATTTATTTTAGTTCTTATTATAATAGATTCTTTATATTACTAGATTATAATACTATTAAACCTAATATTATTATATCTACTTATTATTATAAGTTATTATAGTTTTTTATAATAATATTTTTAGATATTAAAAAGTATATATATTTTTCTAATATTTAATAAAATTTTAATTTTTTTTAATTCTAATTTTAATATATTAAAGTATTTTTCTACTCTATCTAATTAATATACTAATTAATTAGTAGATTTATATTTTAAAGCTATAATAACTCTAGTATAATTTTATAAGTTCCTAATAGTATTAAATTATAAATAATATTAAATTTCTTTTCTTAAATTTTAATTATAAAATAATTAGTTTTAGAGTTAATAATCCTATTATTATTTTTAAACTTTAAATCTTTAATATTTATAACTATATAGGTTTTTTTTTTCTATAATAGTTAGATAACTTATACTAGACTAGATCTAGAGTAGATCAGAGTTAAACTAATTAGAATATTATTCTAAGTAGTATAATTAGATTATTATAAGCTATATAATATAAATTACTATTAATATATAAGTATTATAGAGCTAGTAATAATAGATATATAGATAATTATATTAATAACTATCTAAAGAGAGTATTCTATCTAGTAAATAAATATATATATATACTAGAGGATTATTAATACTTAGTAATAATCTATTATTCTAGATTATTAGAATTATTATAAAATTCTAATAATCTACTAATAATTAGTTAGAAAAAGTAAAATAATCTATATAACTTTAATATATAATAATATAATTTATAATATAAGGTTCTCTTTTTATTAATTATATCCTTAAAACTATATTCTATAGCCTATTAGTAAGTCTTTTTTAATTTAATTCTATATTTCTCTTAAGATCTATAATAATATCTAACTATATATAGAAAACTTCCTATAAGAAAACTCTTTAATATAATATACTTATTAATACTATCTTATTAAATCCTTTAGTAATATAGTTAAAATATAACTATTATAAATCCTATAGTTATAAATACTTTAGATTAAAAAGTTCTTTATCTTATTATTTTTACTATATTAAAAATAATTAGCTATATTATAATACTTAAAGCTTTATATTAGAATAACTAAGATATATTACTAATCAGTATAATAAACTAGAGTTTAAACTAAAGATAGTAGAGAAAGAGTATTAGTATATAGATATAAAAATCTAATATCTTTATTAATAAAAGAAATTATAGTTAGATAAAATAATATAGATAGTATCTTATAGTATTAATAGTATAGAGGAACTAAAGTATATTAAGTAAAAGAAGATAAAGAAGGTAGTTTAAAAATAGATCTTATCTCTAGCTATATCTTTATCTAAATCTATATTCTTAGAGATCAAGATTAATCTAATATTTCTTTAGAAGGGTATAGAACTATCTTCTTTTTAGTTTATTAGAATAAATATTTCTAGTTCTAGTAATACTACTAAATAAGCTTTTAATAATCTTTTAAATATTTAATAGATTCCTAAGTATTATTATTATCTATATACTCTTTCTACTTAACTAAATAGAATATCTATCTATTTCTAATTTTCTTTTTTAAAATTTTTTCTAGTTTAAATTCTTCTTTATAGATTTTAATTAGATAATCCTAATCTAGTATATTTTTTAGTATTTTTTTAAATAATAAAATATAAAAAACTAGATAGATATATATTATATCTAGTAATAATAGTTTATAATTAGTATTTAATTTTCTCTTAAGAATCTTAAATAGTTTAAGTTTTTTATAATTTAATTTATTACTTAGTTTTATTATTATAATATTTTTATAAAGTAAATAAATCTTATTTTCTTTCTTTAAAATTAGTTCTTCTAATCTAGTTTTATTATAATATTTTTTTATTTTTCCTTAGATAAATTTAAGTTCTATTTTTATTTCTATATATAATAAATATAATATTTCTTTTATTAATATAGTAGCTAGTATATTAGATCTATTAAGTTCTAATTAATTCTAGAATTATAATTTATAATTATAATTTATATATATAAATATTAATTAAATAGATTTTTATACTAAACTATTATAAGTAATTTATACTATTAGTAGTAATTATATCTAATTATTTTATTTATAGTTAATATAAACTTATAGATATTATTTCAGAGTTTAATTTAATTATTCTATTTAATTATTATTTTATAAGTAATAAGCTATTAAAAGCTTATACTTAGTATTTATTTATACTATAAGTAATTATTAAAACTTAGAGATAAATATTATTCCTCTATCTAATATAATCTTATTAGATAATCTATAGTAACTAACTATATATTATAAAAACTAATATATAAGATCTTCTATAGAGCTTACTTTCTTATATAGAATAAAGTATCTATATTTTATAAATCTATTAATAACTATTAGAATACTATTATATTCTACTCTAATTATAAATTCCTTTAATAATAATAGTTTAATAATATAATTAAAAAATACTAATTACTATAATTATTTTAATATTAGAATTAGTTTAAGTTCTCTATAGAGTTTATATTATATAGATTTAATTCTTATATAAATATTATATTCTATAACTATAGTCTATATATTTTTTTATAAATCTAGATAATTATAATATTATCTAATTCTATTAAATATTTTCTTAACTTCTTAGTATTCTAAGAGTAAATACTTATAGATTTCTTTAATAAGTATTATTCTAATATCTTACTATAGCTTTCCTAGGCTAGAAATAGTTTTTATCTAGATCTTAGTATATACTATTTCCTTAAATATAGCTCCTAGGGTTTTCTATACTAAGTATTCTTTATTATTAGTTAAGAATAGCTATCTATTAATCTTTAGAATTACTTTCTTATATTTAGATTTTCAGCTAAGAATATTAGCTTTTCTATTTTTTAATTCTTTTTAATATATAATTTTATAATTAAATTAAAATAGATATTCTATATAGTATATTTATTTTCTATTTAACTACTAAGTTATAGTAAAATATTAAATATTCTTATAGTTTATATATATCTTAACCTTATATATTATTCCTAGATAGTAGTATTTAAATTCTTTAAATATATATATAATAGCTATAAATTCCTTATTATAAATAGAGTAATTAAGTTTTATACTATATAGTTTCTTTAAGAAGAATACTATAAGGTATAATACTCTATTATTATTCTATTAGCTAATTTATATACTAATTATAAAGTCTAAGATATTTATTTTAAGTTCTATTTCTCTTATAGAGTTAAATATCTATAATATAGATTCTAAGAGTATTTAGTTTTTAATTTTATTAAATACTTATTACTATTTATTATTCTATTAGAATTCTATTCTCTTTTTAGTAATATTATATAAAGATATAGTAATTTTTCTATAGTTCTTAATAAATTATTAATAGTAATTAGTAAGTCTAAGAAAAACTTATATTTTTTTAATAGTTTTTAATATTTCCTACTCTTTAATTATAATAATTTTACTTTATTCTATTTATATTTTATTTAGTTAAATAGTATATTTTAAGAAATTAACTTCTTATATATAGAAAAAACTTTTTTCTAATTCTATAAGAAGTTTTACTTCTTTTAGTTTTTCTAAAACTTAATATATATATTTCTTATATATTTCTAAATTATTAAAGAAAATTAAAATATTATTAAGATAAATAACTATAAAGATATTAAGATACTTCTAAAATACTTAATTAATTATTTATTAGAATATTATAAGTATATTTATTAGTTTAAAAGATATAATAAAATACTTATAGAGATTAAACTTTATTCTAAATACTATTTTCTATTTATTTTCTTTTTTAATTTATATTAGATTATAAGCTCTCTTTAGATCTAGTACTATAAACTACTATTTACTCTATAACTAATTCTTAAGCTTAGTAATTAGTAGTAAAAGTATTCTATTTTTTTATATAATCTTATTTAACTATTAATAATTAATAATTAAATAGAGTTTATTATTTTTCTTTAGTATAAATATTATAGAGTATTCTATAAATAAAATTAATAATTATATATAGCTTTTTACTAATATATTATTAATATATTTATAGAGTATTTATAACTAAAGTTTTATAAGATTATATAATTTATAAAAATTAGATTCTCTTTCTTTAATAATAAAGATTTTATAATCCTATTAGTTATATTCTAATAGCTCTATTTTAAGTTCTTTTATAAATAATATTTTCTTAAAATAATTATATTTCTATAGAATATTTTTAAGATATTCTTTCTATTTTAAATACTTAGCTTATTTATACTTATACTAGATATTCTTTTTCTTATTCTATTATACTCTTTATTAATTATTTATTTAGCTTTATTTTTAAATTCCTATACTAAATAGTTTTAAAAGTAGTTTTTCTATCTTTTTTTACTATTAACTATATTTAACTTTATATTCTTATTATTATTTCTTTATTAGTTATTTCTAATTAATAAGTACTAAATCTATATTAAAGAGTAATTCTTATTTCTATATCTAATCTAAGATATATATTATCTATCTTAGTTCTTATTATAATAAATTCTTTATATTATTAGATTATAATACTCTTAAAGCTAATACTATTATATTTACTTATTATTATAAATTATTATAATTTTTTATAATAGTACTTTTAGATATTAAAAAATAAATATATTTTTCTAATATCTAATAAAATTTTAATTTTTATTAATTCTATTATTAGTATATAAAAATATCTTTCTACTCTATTTAATTAGTATACTAATTAATTAGTAGATTAGTATTTTAAAACTATAGTAATTTTAATATAACTTTATAGGTTTCTAATAGTACTAGATTATAAATAATATTAAATTTTCTTTTTTAGATTTTAATTATAAAATAATTAGTTTTAGAATTAATAATTTTATTATTATATTTAAACTTTAAGCTTTTAATATTTATAACTATATAGATTTCTTTTTTTTTCTTCTATAGTAAATAGAGTTAGTTAATTACTACTAGTAAAATATAATTTTCCTATACTCTATAATTAATAAATACTATAAACTAGTTCCTCTTAATCTCTACTTTTATAAGAATATATATAGAGCTTTTTACTTTTATAGTTTCTAAAGTTCTCTAATCTATTATTAATATTATACTATACTATAGCTCTATTATAAATAGTTTAAGTTATTTTTTATCTAATTAACTTATTCTTAAAATTATTTTTAATTTTTTTCATTTTTTAATATTTACTTAAGAATATTCTTAAGATCTTCTAATTCTTTTATATAACTAGAAATATATTTTATAAATTTAATTCTCTAGTTATATAATTCCTTAATTATTATAAGTATTTTATTATTAAAATAAGCTTTATTCTATTTTTTTTTATTAATTAAGATTATTTTTTATTTCTCTATTTTATTATTATTTTTACTATTTATAGAAAATAGTTATTCTCTTAAGTAATATTTTTAGAGTTTTTCCTTCTATAGTTATTACTATTTAAAATATAACTTAATAGTATTTATATTATTATTATTATTTTATACTAGTATTAGTACTTCTTATTTAATTTTTTAATAATTTCTATAGTTCTAATTATAATATTATTTAATATAGCTATTATATTTATATATTATCTAATCTTCTACTTATTAGTAATTATACTATAATTTAATTTTATTATTCTTATAGATCTTATATTTCTATTCTTAATATATTTCTATTAGAAATTCTTTCTTTATATAATTCTTAGAGTATTTCCCTAGGTTTTTCTTAAAAATAGTATAGAATTCTATTCTATATTATTAATAAATAAATTATTATATTTAAACTATATTATACTTTCTAGATATTCTTTTATTAAGAAATAGAAAAAAGTTATTTAATACTTTTTCCTATTAATATATAATATACTAGATATTATAATATATTATTTAGAATTTTAATCTATAATTATACTTTCTATTAATATTTATATATATTAGATTTATATACCTATTACTAGAGTATTAGATAGTATCTATAGTATTCCTTCTATATAATATTATTCTATATATCTTCTTAAGGTTTTATATCTATATCTTCTATTAGTAGTAAATATAAAGTTTATTATATTTAGCTTTAATTTTATCTCTAGTAAATATATATTATTCCTATTCTTTAGAGATATATTTAATAAGTTTATTAATATAGTAAAATATATACTTATATTTAGTAAGAGATCTAAAATCTATAATATTCCTCCTATCTTTATATTTCTACTTAAGTTCTTAGAAAATATCTATAATATATTAGTAGTTTCCTTCTAATACTATTAGTATTTTACTAGTTTTTAGTATTTTATAAAAGCTTAATATAGATTTTCTAGAAAATATAGAAACTATAGTAATAACTTAGTTTTCTTCTTAAGTAGCTTTTCTAACTATTCTAAGTATCTTAATCTTAGTTTTTCTAGTTACTTTTAATTATTTCTTACTTTCTTTAGTAGATTTTTAATTTTTCTACTTTTTAAGCTTTAGATATTAAAATAAAATATATCTAATTTTATTATAGTTATAATATTTATATTTTTTTATAGCTTCTAGCTCTATAGAATCTATATATATTCTAAAGATTATAAATTATTATTATTATTATAATTAACTAATATTAGTATAATAAGCTATTTTTTTACTATAAGTTTACTAATAATATTATTAATTATTAATTCTTATAGCTATAATTATATATTTATAGATACTTACTAGTCTATTTTTCTTATAGAGTTCCTTTTAAACTTTTTTCTTTAGTTTTTTAAAGTAGTAAGATATAATATACTTCTAGTTCTATCTAGTTTTTACTAAAAGCTAGAAGTACTTATTACTAAATATAGAAATAGATCTAGTTTAAAAGAGCTTATTAATTTTATATTCTACTTTATATTTCTTATCTTAAATTTTAAAGATTTATTAAAGAATTTCTATAAAGTAATTAAAATTTATTATAATATTAATAATTTATTAGCTTTCTTAGCTATTAAGATATTTTTTTATAATAGATTTAAACTAATTAAATATAGCTTCTTTAAGTTATAAATAAATATAAATAATTTATTATTTATTACTATTAAGAGTAATAGAGAAATAGTTAAAGTATATTTAAAGTTAGATTATAAAGCTTTAAAGTTTATCTTAGATTCTATTAAATATCTTAGATAATAATAACTTAAATAGTATTTCTAGTTTCTTTTCCTAAGTTATAATCTAAATCTAAATCTAAAGATTAGTATTCTAAATAGCTTACTATCTTATAAGAGTAATAATAGTAGCTATTTCTTACTATATAGTTATAAGATATTCCTAAAGCTAAAGAATCTAAGTTTATAGAAACTTAATCTTAGTATTATTATTTCTATTACTATTATTATTACTACTATTTTTATTTATAGTATTATTATTATTTATAGTAGATAGGTTATTAATAATAGAGTTCTAGTATTAGGCTAGAGGAACTATAATAGTTATAATATCTTCTTTATTATTATATAGTAATTAAAATAAGGTAATTAGCTAAATAAGAGTTATTAATATATAATAGTTAGATAACTTATATTAAACTAGATCTAGAGTAAATTAGAATTAAACTAATTAGAGTATTATTCTAAGTAGTATAATTAGATTATTATAAACTATATAATATAAATTATTATTAATATATAAGTATTATAGAGCTAGTAATAATAGATATATAGATAATTATATTAATAACTATCTAAAGGGGGTATTCTATCTAGTAAATAAATATATATATATATTAGAGAATTATTAATACTTAGTAATAATCTATTATTCTAAATTATTAGGATTATTATAAGATTCTAATAATCTATTAGTAATTAGTTAGAAAAAGTAGAGTAATCTATATAACTCTAATATATAATAATATAATTTATAATATTTTCTTTCTTTATAGTAAGTAGAGTTAGTTAATTATTACTAATAAGATATAATTCTTCTATACTTTATAATTAATAAATATTATAAACTAGTTTTTTTTAATTTTTATTTCTATAAAAATATATATAGAGCTTTCTATTTCTATAGTTTTTAGAATTCTTTAATCTATTATTAATATTATATTATACTATAGTTCTATTATAGATAGTTTAGATTATTTTTTATCTAATTAATTTATTCTTAGAATTACTTCTAATCTTTATTATTCTTAAATATCTATTTAAGAATATCCTTAAGAGTTTCTAGTTCTTCTATATAGCTAGAGATATACTATATAAACTTATACTTCTAGTTATATAGTTTATTAATTATTATTAATATTTTCTTATTAAAATAGTTCTTATTCTATTCTTATTTATCTATAGAGATTATTTCTAGCTTCTCTATATTATTACTTTCTCTACTATCTATTAGGAATAGTTATCTATTTAGATAATATTCTTTTAGCTTTTCCTTCTATAGTTTTTACTATTTAAAATATAGCTTAATAATATTTATATTATTATTATTATTCTATACTAATACTAATACTTCTTACTTAACTTCTTAATAGTTTCTATATTTCTAGTTATAATATTACTTAATATAGCTATTATAATTATAGATTACTTATTCTTCTATCTATTAGTAGTTATACTATAGTCTAATCTTATTATCTTTATATATCTTATATTTCTATTCTTAATATATTTCTATAGGTATTTTTTTATATATATATTTAATAGAGTATTCCCTTAGATCTTTCTTAAAAACTATATAGAGTTCTATATTATAATATTAATAAGTAAATTATTATATCTAAACTATTTTATACTTTTTTAATATTCTTTTATTAGAAAATAGAAAGAAATTATATATTATTTTTTCTTACTAGTATATTATATACTATATATTATAATAGATTAACTATAGTTCTTATTTATAATTATAGGTACTATTAGTTTTTATATAGATAGAGTTATTATATCTATTATTAGGTTATTAAATAGTCTCTATTATATTTTTCCTAAAGAATACTAATCTAGTATCTTATTCTAGATTCTAATCTTATATTTTATATTAGTAATAAATATATAGCTTATAGTACTTAGCTTTAATTTTAGCTCTAATAAATAAATATTATTTTTATTCTTTTTCTATTCTTAGAATATATCTATTATTATATTAAAATATATATTTATATTTAGTAGAAGGTCTATATTTCTCTATAATAGTTTTCTTATCTTTATACTTTTATTTAAGTTTATTAAAAATATTCTTAATATACTATTAATTTTCTTTTAATATTATCTAGTTCTATTATTTATCTAGTTCTAGTATCTTCTAAAAGATTAGAATAAGTTCTCTAGAAAAGATAGAAACTATAGGGATTATAAAGTTCTTTATTCTAATTATTCTAAGGGTTTTAGTCTTAGTTTTTCTAGTTACTTCTAACTATTTCTTACCTTCTTTAGTAGGTTTTTAATTCTTCTACTTTTTTAGCTTAGAGTATTATAATAAAATATATCTAATTTTATTATAATTATAATATTTATATTTTTCTATAGCTTCTAGCTCTATAGGATCTATATATATTCTAAAGACTATAGATTATTATTATTATTATAATTAACTAGTATTAGTATAGTATATTATCTTTTTATAATATATATACTAGTAATATTACTAGTTATTAATTCTTATAACTATAGTTATATACTTATAAATACTAGCTAGCTTATTTTTCTTATAGAGCTTTTTCTAGACTTCTTTTTCTAATTTATTAAAATAATAAGATATAGTATATTCCTAGTCTTATTTAGTTTTTATTAGAAGCTAGAGATACTTACTGCTAAAGATAGAGATAGATTTAGTCTAAAAGAGTTTATTAATTTTATATTCTATCTTATATCTCTTATCTTAAATTCTAAAGGTTTATTAAAGAGTTTTTATAAAATAATTAAAACTTATTATAATGAAGCGGTGAGAGAGGAAGCTGTACACACACACAACACCCACAACCACACAACACAAGGGTATGTGGCACACAGCGGTTATCGCGTTAGTTGACAGCTTCGTCGCCCGCAGTTAGATTCATCGTACGAAGACCTTCCTCGTCTCGAGAGATTGAACAGATTGAGAAGAGAGGGATCTCTTACGAAGGAAGCATTTTAAACGCTCGTCGCAGCGCCTCTTGAGGCCACAGCCGGCCTCAAATAAACAGAGGCTTCGCGAGGCTTCGCGATTGAACAGTCAATTCACTTGGCAGTCGCAAGTTAGGGTGTCAATTGAAAAATGAAGGAAAAAGCATGAATTTCTCTCTAGGCTGCGAAAAACAGCTCCTTTTAACTAGGCCGCTGAGCGGCATGACTTGCGGAACCCGGACCTTTTATCCCTGCTTCAATCCTCCCCTGAGTTTCGCGCTCAACCATCGCGAAACTCACCCAATTTCATTATCTGAAGCCAGGGAGGTCAAACTGTCATTAATTACAAAGGAAATAAACCGTCAATCGGCACCAAAACTCCAGTAACTAGCAATTAAAGTCAAGATCACAAAAGAAAGCTCCCTATGAGAGTCAAGTCCTCCCCGTTCCAGCACCAAATCTTGCACTAACTTCATCCATTCAATCTCTCCAAGCTTTTTCTCCCAAGACTAACAGTTACTCCCCTCAGTGGCGATGAGAGCCAGCAGGGAGCGTAGCAGGCGTAGGGCGTGGAGGGAGAACATTGGGAACGTAGTTAACCCAGTTGATCTCAAGATGATTTCCTCGTCGGCGGAGCATACACTGATCCGGGCGGAAATAGTAGAGCCCAAAGGCAGGGTTAATGCCATCATGAGCAAAGGCAGGGAGTGCAAGGCGGAAGGCTCCAGCAAATGTCATAAACCCCCAGTTGCCTCTCTGAAGCGGGAGTCCTTCATTCACATGCTCACGCATCTGCCTGCAAGGAGTGAGGTGGATCTGGAGCTCATCGACTTCCTTGAAGAACTCAGGGAAGCTAGGGATCATGAGCATTGTGCAGATGTTGATCATTATCTCAGTCTTGGCCCACAGTCGAGAGCCTTTGTAATCCTGGGGTCGAATAGCCCAGTCTTTCACGAAGAGGCTGGAAGGATAAGCAGCTGTAAGAGCAGGGAACGGCTGATTCCGATACTTGAGGCTGATACGCGGAATACCGCTTTGTTCAACCCGTCCTCCAATGAAGTCTCGCAGGGTCTGACGAAGCCACTGAGCACAGAGTACACCACAAGAGAATGCATCTTGCTGGCGAGTGCAGGGGATAACAGCAAAGGCGAAGTTCATTGGGAACCCAAAACTGTGAAGCCAAGCTGCAAGGGCGTTGACGAAGGCAGCAGCGCGAATGTCTCTTTCGCCAGCAGCTGTATCCAGGATTTTCACAAAGGCTTCTTGTCGATCAAGGACGAAGGCAAAGAAGTGGTTATCCGTATAGACTACATTGGCAACGAAGCGGCGGCACCAAAGTTTATCGTGGACATTCGTACGATTGCTCTCGCTAAAGTTATATCCAGGCAAAACAACTGGGTTCCTCGAGCGTTCAGTCCTTGGGAGGATGCCTCCGTTATTTTGCGGCGAGATGCTCCAACAGTGCTCAGGGATGTAGACGAGATCCTTCCGGATGTCCTTTGTTATCTCTAGAAGGTAGGTGGAAAGATCCTCCTGGTTGATCAATTCGTTCCGGCAGACTTGACCCATGAGATTATGAAGGTTCTGGACTGTAGTTTGGAGGGGCCCGCTCATCGTATTACCTTGATCCTTCAAGTGCTCGTAGATAACAGCAGCCTCCGTGCGATCAGTCATATGTCGGAAGGCTCGTCGTCTGCGGTTCACTCGGAGTTGCCGGGGAGGCCACATGTTGCCGGAGTAGGGCATCGTAGGCGGGGGTGTTCTCACGAACTCGTGGAGAGGCTTCGCGATAGTGTCTTTTTCTCCCTCATGACACAAGAGACCACGAGGGCCTACTCGGAACTCTCCTGCGTAGAATGGCAACCTCTCATCCTTCCGGTTATTCTAGAACTGGAGAGGGATGGGGTAGGGTCCATGAGTTCTGCAGTCGACAGGTCGAACACTCAATTCCTCGTATGAAGGGTGTGCTTGGGACGCTTGCCACTCTTCGTTGGAGAGCTCACTCACGGCATCAGAGTCAGAGTCAGAGCCAGAGCTGATAATGAAGCTAGCAGGGGACGACATTGTATTTGATCGTGGAGGGTCGGATCGAGGAGAGGAGGGGTAGCTGCCTGCGAAGGTCTTAGGCCGTCGAGTTATTCGATTGTCGTGTCAGAGAGAGGAGATGGAGGTCGTGGATGACTGCCTCGAGAGGTCTTAAGCCGTCGGGTCAGAGTTCGTAGGCTTCGAGAGGAAGGGCGCGAGAGCGCGAGGGAAGGGTGGAAATCTGCTGAGAAGCAGCGTCTTTTGGATGTGGCTTTGTATGGACCACGCAACTGGTGAACACTCGCACAAGCAGGATAAGCTTGTCGAGCGGGGGAGAAAAGAAAATATAAGGTAACTACTGCAGGCAGAGAGGTGTATACAGCAGTGGAGAGTGAAAAGCTTGAAGCAGCTATGAGTTTTGAAGGGCAGGGCAGAAAGGGGAGCGCAGCAGCAAATTCGCTAGTGCGTGGAGAGGTGGAAGTGTGTGATGTGGAGGGAAGAAAAGAAGAGAGAGGTTCGAAGAGCAGAAGCCCGGTTTTTATGGATGAATTCTGTGCCTGCTTGCTGTTTTCTCGGCTAGCAGTTGCCTTTTGCGAGGGATGCTGTGATTCAGAGTGTGATGCAGGAGCGTATGAGGGTTTGGCGTGATTTCCGGGTTATTGTGCTTCTGCCACACTGCTTTCGCTTAGCACGCGGCTTGCAATTCATACGCCTGCCTCGTATAACTCCTGCTGTGAATTACGCAGTAATCCCGTTCCAATTCGTGTTAAGAGTGAATTTCCCAAGCAGTCTTAAGATCCTAGAATCCTTCTATCTTCCTTACAGCTTTGTCGCTTTCTTGTAGAGCGTGGTATGTGTGTGGGTGGCTTATTGTGCGATTGCATGTGTTATGACCCAAATAATCACTCGGTCCGATCTCCAAGCAACTCGCTGTTTCCTCCACCTCCGCTCGCCATTGTGTCTCAATTGAGGGGGCATAACCTAATCACTGCCTCCTGTATACTCTGGAAGTTTTCAATTTCCAAATTGAATAAAATCTGGGCAGTATGGTTTGGACCTTTGTTGTTGTGGTAGGTTGTGATTCTTCACTTATTACCCTGCACCTAACACTCCCTCCCCCGAATGCAGACTTGGCGCCGCCAAGTTAGCTTTCGCAGCCTAATCTTGGATAGAAGCGATTCGTTCTTCCTCGCTTGTAAACGACCGGTATTTCTCCTTCTCTTCTGCTGTCATCCCTGGAAGTTGGACTCTAAGATGCACCCGTGGCCCTGGAGGGACTCGTCTTCCTTCCACGATCATCGCGCCATTGTCCAGCATCTTAACAGTGCTCCCGCTTGCATCAGCTACAATCATCCCTTCTTTATCAATGTCCACTTTCTGTGACTCTTTGGCAACTGATCTGGTCCATCTAACGGCTTCTCCAGGTGTTTTGACCTTTCTTTGCGGCGGTTGACTTGGAGCTTCTTCGTCGGAAGAATATTGACCCGCTTCCGTAGCCTCCACCAAATCGCCGTTTTGTCCGTCATGAACCACTTTCTTCGGTGCGAGCAGATAATCATCATCAATGCTAGCCCACCAACCGTCTTCTCCCTTTACGAACTTCTTCAGCATGGATCCTTGGTAAGATCTACTCAGTTCCTCTCCGCTGAGCTCTTTCAGACGATAACTGTGCGAGGCAGGGAAAATTCTCGCGATACGGTATGGCCCGCACCAACGCGCTTGGAACTTGGCTTTGCAAGACATATCATTCACTCGGATCATATCGTAAGTCAAGACGAGATCATCAATCTTGAATTCCTCCTTACGGAGCCGCAAGGCGTTCGAGTCGTTAACTTTATCTCTGACTTTAGCTCGGGCTTTTGCGACCATACGACGCGCTTCTTCCACGTCCGCCGCTTTCCTCTCAAGAACCCGCATACGCGCTTTGAGCAAATCCTCCTTCGTGGAGATCTTATCCCAGTTGATCAAGCGCCAGGTTGGGATCGCAACTTCAAGAGGAAGCAGGGGTTCCCATCCGTACATTAGCTGGAAGGGTGACATGCCTGTGTTTTGTCGGATCGCAATTCGGTCCGCAAGGACAGCGCGCTCAAGATAGAAGATCCATCTTGTGTCCTTGTCCGCAAGCTTCTTCAAGATCGAGATAAGTGAGAAATGCCCGTTTTCTACAATGCCATTGGCTTGGGGCCAGTATGCTGATGTGATAATAACCTTAGGGCCCAGTTGCCGGATGACCTCAGCGAACTGGATGAACTCTTTGCCTCCATCGATAATCGCGTGAGTGAACATTCCGAACCGATAGATTATCATCCAGACGAGCTTCATAACTGACTCGGCCTTCTTGTTCTTTGCCGGCATTACCTCTACCCAGCCCGTCAGGTTGCAGCGTGCCTCCACGAGATATTCATATCCGTTCGACAGCACCATGTATTGGAGATCGAAATGAATCTTCTTCATTGGTCCTTCCGGCACCGTGGACACAGCTAATTCGCGAGGGCGTTGAGGATCATGAATTTGGCACTTTTCACAGGCTCTCAAGTGCACAGCAACGGAGTCATAGAGGTTCTCCCACCAATATCTCTCTTTGATCCATCCGTAAGTGGCATCTCTTCCTTTGTGGCCTACGTACGTATGGGCGGCTTCGATGATTTTCCGCTTCTGAGTCTCGGTCCCTATAACCTTCCTGTCTTGTGTAGGTGCGACTCGTCGCCACAGGTGGTTTCCTTCCCAAAAGAACAGCCTTGCTTTCTTTCGTAGGGAGCGATATGCTTCATTTGTCATTCCAATAGGCCGAACAAGTGTCCGCAAATAGAGGGCTAATGGTTTCCATTCAGGTCCATACAGGGTCGGGTCAAGCGGTTCGTTTTTCAGGGCTGTGTACTCGGCTTCTGTGATTTTGTTGACGTTGACGAATATCGCGTTGAGCGCGTTATCGATATCATCTTCAATGTCACCTTCAAAGGCTTCGTCAACGCGGTCAGACGGCCGACTTTCCTTTCGTGAGAGCCCGTCAGCAACTACGTTGTTCACGCCTTTGATATGCCGGACTTCGAAGTCGAAGAGGAAGAGATAGCTCAGCCAGCGTATGATCATGGCACCGGGCACATCTTCTGCCTTTCCGTTGAGCTGGTGGACCAGGACTTGAGCATCAGTCTCAAGAGTGAATCGCGTTCCATAGAGCCAGTTTCGAAGCCTTCGAAATGCACAAAGAACCGCACGGCACTCCCTCTTGGTTTGGTCATAATTCTGCTCTGTCTTAGTCCACGAGCCACTTTCAAATCTCGCGGGCTTCCTCTGCCCGTCGATGACTTGCATAAGCACGCATCCCCAGCCAGTTGGGCTGGCGTCAACTTGAAGGATGATTTCCCCGTGCCCTTCAGCATAGTCAATCGTGGTCAAAATCGGAGCCTTTGTGAGCCGGTCTTTCAACTCGTCCATCGACTTCTGCTGGGCCTCCCTCCAATGCCAAGGTTCATTCTTTTTGAGCAGGGAAGTAAGTGGCTTGGCAGCTTCTGAGAAGTGATCGATCCATTGGCGATAATATCCAATGATGCCGAGGAATCCTCTCACTTCTGTGAGATTCCTGCAGGCCTCCCATTCGAGGATCTTCACCACCTTGCTCTCATCAGGGGCTCTGCCGTGGATCCCGCAGCGATAGCCAACTACACTTGCTGTCTGTTGGCAAAACTGTGATTTCTGACAGGAGATTGAGCCTCCAGCTAGTTCGATATTGACAAGCACTTTATCGAGGTTTTGCAAGTGTTCCATCACAAATCTTCTTACGTCTGGCATGACTTCTTCTCCTCCATAGTCACTCTTCGAGCCTTTGACTGCAATATCGTCAAGGAAGGCCCGACAGATCTGCGGAATCAGGTCATAGAGGATTCGGGTCATAACTCGAATGAATTGTGCTACAGAGTTTGTGGCTCCCTGCGGTAGTGTACACATTCTCAGGAGTCCAATAGGTGTAGAGAAGGTTGTGAGATCACGGCTTTCCTCGTCTAATGGTATCTGGTCATAGCCAGAGAAGAAATCAAGTACGGAGATAAGTGTACAGCCTGCGAATTCCTCACTGAATTCATCAGTTCCTGGAGGCTGCAGTGCATCTCGAAGTGTTACTCTGTTCAGACGAGTGGCCGAGTTAATCAACCGATAGTTTCCATCCTTCTTGCGGACGAGGAACCAGGGATTTCTGTACGGCCCGTGACTTTCTTCCACTACTCCTCGTGCGAGGCGCTTCTTGAGGAGTTCAACGGCAACAGACTCAAGGCCTTTAGGGATTGGAACACCATTTGCCTGCCACGCGTTATGCTCGACCGTTCGGATCTTCTGAGGGGGAGCAATATCAGAGTCTATCTTTCCAACCTCTTCCCATTCCCAGGCCAGGGCAGCCTCACGGTTTCTCAACAGGCGTTTAAAAATTGTGATTTCCTCTTCTGTGAAGACGGGCTTCACTTGGGCCACAAGGTCTTCCAGTCTTGTCCCTTTACTGAGTCGTTCTCCTTCAGTAATCATACTGAATTTTGGGGTTATCCAGTCCTTGAAAGGATCATCTTTTTCCATGTTGAGTTGGGCAGCTTCCCATTTTGCCTTCTTCCAGTACGGATTTCCCTCTGGCACTGACCCGTCCGAAGGTGCGTTGTCGACCGGGTTGATTTTATCGCCCTTTCTTTTGTACATAGTATTAACGCGGATTCTGCCTTCTCTGCTAGTTAGGCCGGCCAGGAGCTGCTCGAGCGTATCCCCTGGAGCTTCTTTCAAGGCTCTGGCTGCTCTGAGCGTTGGATCCTTTCCAGCTTCTTTGTTGTTGTCGCTGACTGACCCGACTTTGCGGATGAATTTCCCGGCAGCCTCTTTAGCAGCGCTGACGGCCTTTCGTAGTCACTTCTGCGTTTGGCGGTCTCGTTGCCGCCTCCTTTGCCTGTACTCTTGGCAGGCTGCTTCATTCTCTTCTTCTTCTTTTATTCTCTTCAAGATGCGGTCTTTGGCTGCAAAGGTGAGCGTATTTATCATTGGGACAACTTCTTCTGGGCTGAGTTCAACCCATTCATCGCCGTCTTCAATGCCAAGTTGGCTAAGTTGAACTATCCGTTCTTGGCTGTTACCTTGCTCTTGCGAAGCTTCTGAACCTACTGACTTGGTGCTAGTATCTGGATTGCTTCCATAGGGATGCATCTGGGCGTTATTGACATTAGGTGCAAAGTAATTGCGAACTTCATTTTCCTGGTCTTCGCTATCCCAGTCACTCTCGCTTTGTGAACTGTCCTCTTCACTGGTCTCATCACTCTCGTCTTCACAGTATGCAGCAAAGCCTATATGGTTAACAGCTGGCCTGGGGCAAGGGAGAAGGTCTTCTTCGCTAACGTTGGCACCGTCTTGAAGCTGGACCTGCTCGCGCTCTCGCGGGCTCTCCCTCCCCGCAGCTGAAAGACGTGGCCGAGGACTCCCCAGTGGCGGAACGAACTCGATGGTTGAGTAGTTCCTTGCGTATGTGTGGCATTCCTTGAAATCCAGGCCAGGTTCCTTTTCAGGTGTTATGGCCTCTAATTTTGGGCTCTTTTGGCGGGCACCATGTTTGTTGGTTATTGTCTGAAGATAGAATTCCAGCAGCTTTACGAGCAGTAATCCTGCTAGAAGCTGGATTACCTTTCGAAGGGTTTTTCCGACGGGGAATCTTTCTTCTAGCTGGTCATAGGATAATGGCTCCCTTTGTGGGTTGGTTTCTTTGCTCAGAAGTTCATCTTGGATTCCCTCCTCAAGAGGTTCTTTGAGCTTCCTGAGTGAGTCATAAAGCAGGGATTCCACCGAACTCAGCTTCTCATCCGGTGGTCCTCGTGCTTCTTCCCTCTTGGGCAGCATTTCCTGCAGCGAGGCACTGTTTCCTTTGGAGTATGGGTGGCTTTCCCATCCTAGGTTATTCGTAGCTGGGTTATCAAAGTTTGAATAAGAATCAAAGCCATAGAAGGCGGTTTCTGCAGGGAAATTTCCTGGCCCTGTAAACGCGTTATTCGCGCATAATTCGTGAATATCATAGCAGCCTTTCTGCCAGTTTCCTTCGCACGTGATATTCGCTCGTAACTCCTCCTTCAACGCCGTGTTCTCAACACCTTCGCGTCTCCTCTTATTTCTCGTACGTCTTCTCTTCCTGACTCCGAGGTTGGAGGTAATTCGGGCGGTTGTGCGCTCTGTTGGGAGCTCTTCCTCTGTGCGCAGAGGTGAAAGCGCAGGTTCGCATTGCAGTCCTTCATCGTCTTCTTTGAAGACCAACGAGTGAACAGTCGGTTGCGTAGGATTTCTCATCCATCGTATACCGCCTGCTGCTGGTGATACTAGAAGAACTGGTCCAATTCTCATTTGAACGAGTAGATCTCCGCCGTTCCACGAGTGGTCAAATGTGAGTCTCGTAGCCCGAATAAACGGCATACCCAAAATGCAAGGCTGCGTAACTCCTTGGCGAGAAACAAAGAAGCGCGTTCTAATGTATGTATTACCAATATACATATTAGCTTCAGTTTCTCCAAGAAGCTCTGTTTCTGTATTGGAATACGTGAGAGTTGACCTTCGTCTCCCCCACCAGGTCATCCCGGCTTGGAGGGCGACTTCTTCAGAGATCATATTTGCTTCAGCTCCTGAGTCTACCAAGGCAGGGACTTCAGGATTCACTGGGTTATTCATTCTGACCGCAATGTAGGGTAGATCTTGAAGCAATTTAAGATCTTTCCCGTTTGTTGTTCTCTCCGTCGTCTCAGGTGCTCCGTTTCGACCCGGAATAACGTTATTATTAACGGAGACGACGTTTGGCGCGGCAGCGCGCTTAATCGTTGTGTGATTATTGTGTTTATTGTGATGCCTGATCAGTACCGCGATGGTTAGGCAATGGTTGCCTGAATTTGAACGGTGGCAGACCGTTTGAAGGCCATGGGATGGGTTATGGCAGCCTTTATGGCGGTCCTGGCAGCCTTCATGGAAGTCATGGCTCCTGGTAATTGGGATCATGGCTCCTTGGGATGGTATATATCCTGGCTCATGGCTCCCAGCCCTTGGTGTTCTTCTTAGAGGCTTTGGGCGCTCTCTCACAGCGTATCGTGGGAATTGGAGGTTGTGGGTTAGGGGGTTCCGTCCCTCAACGGAGCTCTTTTCGCTTATGTGCCTTACGAGCGCCTTCTGAAGCATACTGCTAGAGTTCACTCCCACTGTTCTTTTATCTGCTCTGGCGGTTACTGCAGGCACATACTGCACTGCGCCCGTCTGCGCAATGATGCCGTTCGTGATCTCAACAAACCTCTGCTTGTAACGTGGTGAGAAGTCGCACCACTCCGCAACAGAGATATGCGTGCGCAACGGTCCTCCAGACAGTTGTTCAAGAATCAACATCTTCAGCTTATCGTCCGTATTTGCTCCAACCGGTAGGGCATGTTTCTTTTGCCTTGAGAGGTTCTCTTCGCGGATAACGGTGCGCTTCGACTCGGGCTTGTGGTCGAGGTCACCCTCCCCCGCGTTTCCAACCTCTTGCGTTGTCGCGCCTCTTTCTCCCGGGTCGTCTGAATTGCGCAGTCGCTTGCCTTCTCCTGCGTTCACAAGAGGTTGTTGAACGTTGTGGATGCTTGGGAACGCGTGGAGGTCGTGTGTATCGAATGCACACTCGGACTGTTCGTCATCATCATCGCGCGCAAAGGTGTTGCTGTTTATTGATGCGTTTTTCAAGACTTCAAAGGTGACAGGACGATAAGGCGATTCCTCAGCGTATCTGGCGTGACGGTTGACGATATCTTCTTCGTCTCGGGTCGGGTCCCAAGACTCGATCGGAATGCTGTTTGGAACTCGGACTTGTCGCTTCAATTCGCCCTTTCCTCTCAAGGTATTGAACACGATAGAGTCTGGGAACTTCATAACCCATTGGTACGCCAGTCGTCTCAGTGGAATCTCGAGGCGGGTGAATTGTCGTACGGCATCGGTTGGAATGCTTGTCGCGTGGCCTTCTTTTCCGACCCAGAGGTCGCCTAAGATGTAACGCCATAAGCCTTCCTGGGCTTCCTCGAGCATAAGCTCACATTTGTCAGCATAATGGGCCTTTGTGCCTCTGGCGCCGCAGAAATGACACCACTTAGGCTGTTGTGACGCGTTAATCGAAGGAGTCTGTTGTGATGTGTAGTCGTCAGAGTCGTTGTTGTCAGATTCAAAAAGTGGGGCGTTGCGATTGTCGGAAGTTGTGATAAAATTTGCAAGAGGCCTCTGCCCAGGCCGCGCGCGCCTGTGCCGAATCGCTGGTGATGGATCTAATTGCATGTTTAGGTTGATTTGCATTTTCTCCAGCATATCCGTAAGCGACTCGACGTCTGCCTTGGTTGCGAGGTCTCGGGGAGGTGCGGCTGAATGTGCGCGTGGCTCCTGCCCTGGCCGGCGCTCGCTATCAAACCTGACAGTTCTTTTCTCACGTGAGGGAATTCTGGGTGCTCGGCGGCTTTGAGTCTCCGGTTCTTCTTCTTCTGAGGACTCTAAGTCGCTCAGGTTTTCAAAAGAGAGAATGCGCTCAAGTCTCTCAGCGTAGGCAGCATGAAGTTCCCCGTAGGACTTCGTGATCAGGTCCTCCTTGCTGGCCTTGAGAGACCTGCTCACAGTCATTGGCATCGCATCAACAAGGTCCGAACTGTAATGATTACTGAGCTCCCATCCCTTGGGATCTAGCTTCTTGACCAGGAAGATGTGCTGGCGGAGGAAGATCTCGGCTTCTTTATTGCTAAGCTTCTTCTTTTGGCGCATCTTCTCCAACTTACGACGAATCGCCATTGGATTTGTGCTATCTTCTTGGGCAAACTCGCGTTTCAACGCTTCTTGGATGTCCTTCCAGTTCTTGCCGTCCGTAATCTCTTGCACGGTCTTGTAGCGACGTTCGGTGGTTACTCTTAGGATATATCTCTGCTTCACTTGATCGCTGCTGGCCATAAAGTGCTGGTCAGCTTTAAGATCCGCAATAAAGTCAGAGACATCTTTTCCGTCGAATTTGCTGTTCATCAGGAAGCCTGTTGTATGCGATTGTAGCGCGCTGCCAAAGGAGTTCGCAAGCGTTCGACCAGCAGCTTGCATGAAGTCTATGCCAAGCGGTATTGTTCCAAAGGGATTGTTGTTGGATTGGGTGTTATCTTGTGGCGAAGACCGATCGTAAGAGGCTTCTGACAAGTGCTCAGAAGAGTTACTGCTGAATAGGGCGTTATTCGCAAATGGCCTTTCGTCCGGGCGATTGCGCTGTCGGCGCCCAGGCCGGCTTCGGTTTCTTTTACCGCTCTTCTTCTTTCCTTTTCCAGTCTTAGGAGCAGGTGCGCTGTAGATATCTTCTTTTCCCTCATAATGATTATTAGGGAAGGGAGAAGTGTTTGTCTGGCGAGGGTTGCTAGGCTTAGAGCCTGGTGTCGGGATCCGGGTGCTGGGTGCAGCACTTCCTTGTCCGGGGTCGAGATGTTCAAATGATCCCAACAAGCCTTGATAAGCAGGTCCAGGATCCGAAGGTCTTCTTCCGTAGGAGCGACGATTATCCAGAGGTCCAAACGGAGGCTGCATCTTCTCAAGGGAAGGAATGCCAACGTTGTTCAAACTCTGAACAGCAGCATCTCGACCGACGCCGGGACCGGGGTCCTCAGGCATTGGGAAACGGCTCTTCGTATCGCTACTATTCTCAGAGGACTTCTCACTGGCTGCCTTCGGCTCACGATACTGAGTGAAAGCGTCTTTTGGAGCTTCCATCGTTGTATCAGGGTCCCTTCGAGAGGTTGAAGGTTGTGGAGGACTGTCACCACTCCTCCCCGCCGCACCTGGAGGCAAGCCGGCCTTGGGGCCAGTAGCCTGATGAGGGTTTCGCTTGGGTGGAGGAGCCATAGTTCCAGTTGATCAATTGAGTGATAAGAAGTTGATGAGTATGTATGAAGGCAATTCTTATGTTGTAGCCGAGAGAGGGAAGAAGAGCAGTCTCTCGGCTCCGGGATATACCTCCTACTTATGGATTCACCCTTTTGCTTTCTTCTTCCTCCAGGAGTAGTCAGGACTTAGCAACAGGGTTGCTTTATACTGTCTATTCCCTTTTTGGATCAGGGCTTCTTGAAGCCACACTCAATTCCTTCGTGTGGGCTCGTTATCCGCTGTTTGGCTCGTTTCAACTGTCGCGGAAGACCCGGCGGAAATTGCGACCCAAATAGCGCGTAAAACGCACACGCGTTCCTCTCTCTTTTGTATGCTCTTGAGGTTCAATCCCTAATCGTAGGACTTTCATCCCGGATAACCCGTAGAATGAGTAGTCGCTAGATCAAAGGGAGAGCCAGGAGCCTCCTTTCTGAGAGTATATCTCTCGCCTTACTTCCTTCAAAGCCTTTCCCTAATCGCGGGCTACTTTCCCGGTTTAAACCGTCGGAGGAGCACCAGCTAGATCAAGGGGAACGCCGAGGGTTCATGACTTCTGAGATTCGCTTCGAGTGTGCACCATCTAGACTCACACTCTCCTTTGCCGTAACTTCCTCACTTCCGGATCAACCGTTGAGCGAGTACTCTTGTTAGGCCGGGGTTAGGTCGAGGGCATCTGTTCGAAGGGTCTTCTTCTGGGATAATCCCTGGATCGGCTTGCTTGCTTCTTTCTCAACAGGGGCTTCTCTCATGAGATTGGTTGGCCACAAGTGAGTGTATCCACAAGAATGCCTTCCAGCCAAGGGGATTCCTCGCCAAAGCGGATAACATCGCTTGCTTAGTTTTCACATCATCTTACGAGGCACACAGGCACTCGAAGAGTCTCTTCTCGAGCTTGCTATTCTGCTAAGACTTGAGTTTTCAGGTGGATAGGTCAAAACAAGGATGATATTCAATTCCTGTGGGTGGTGTTCCTTTCCAACTAAGCAATTGGTCAGGAGCCTGCCCGGCGCTGTGATCTTTAGGCTATTTGCCTTTGAAAGCACTCATACACAAGAAAAAGAAAACATCCCTGCCGTAATCTCCGGTCAAGGAGGTGGTCTGCAAGGGCAGACTTGTCAGGGTTTTCGTGACTCCCACTTCTCCTCGCACCGTCAGTCTCTCAAGATGAGGATTGCCTTCGTAAGAAGCTTCCTGCTCGTAAAGAACAGAGAAGCATTTCCCAGAGTGGCCCCCATTTGAAGCGGTGAGAGAGGAAGCTGTACACACACACAACACCCACAACCACACAACACAAGGGTATGTGGCACACAGCGGTTATCGCGTTAGTTGACAGCTTCGTCGCCCGCAGTTAGATTCATCGTACGAAGACCTTCCTCGTCTCGAGAGATTGAACAGATTGAGAAGAGAGGGATCTCTTACGAAGGAAGCATTTTAAACGCTCGTCGCAGCGCCTCTTGAGGCCACAGCCGGCCTCAAATAAACAGAGGCTTCGCGAGGCTTCGCGATTGAACAGTCAATTCACTTGGCAGTCGCAAGTTAGGGTGTCAATTGAAAAATGAAGGAAAAAGCATGAATTTCTCTCTAGGCTGCGAAAAACAGCTCCTTTTAACTAGGCCGCTGAGCGGCATGACTTGCGGAACCCGGACCTTTTATCCCTGCTTCAATAATATTAATAGTTTATTAGTTTTTTTAATTATTAAGATATTCCCTTATAATAGATTTAAACTAATTAAATATAGCTCTTTTAAATTATAAATAAATATAGATAATTTATTATTTATTACTATTAAGAGTAATAGGGAAATAATTAAAATATATTTAAAATTAGATTATAAATCTCTAAAGCTTATTTTAAATTCTATTAAATATCTTAAGTAGTAGTAGTTTAAATAATATTTCTAATTCTCTTTTCTAAATTATAATCTAAGCTTAAACTTAAAGATTAGTATTCTAAATA
This sequence comes from Clonostachys rosea, assembly GCA_026958235.1. Lineage (NCBI taxonomy): Eukaryota > Fungi > Ascomycota > Sordariomycetes > Hypocreales > Bionectriaceae > Clonostachys > Clonostachys rosea. The sequence goes on from CP110206.1 coordinate 1,368,817, forward strand.
GCTTATTACTTTATAAGGGTAATAATAATAGCTATTTCTTATTATATAGTTATAAGATATTCTTAAAGTTAAAGAATTTAAGCTTATAGGAGCTTAATTTTAATATTATTATCTCTTTTACTATTATTATTATTACTATCTTTATTTATAGTATTATTATTATTTAGAGTAAATAAATTATTAATAATAGAGTTCTATTATTAAATTAAAGGAATTATAATAATTATAATATTTTCTTTATTATTATATAATAATTAAAATAAGATAATTAGCTAAATAAGAATTATTAATATATAATAGTTAAATAACTTATACTAAATAAGATCTAGAATAAGTTAGAATTAAACTAATTAGAATATTATTCTAAGTAGTATAATTAGATTATCTTAAGCTATATAATATAAATTACTATTAATATATAAATATTATAGAACTAGTAATAATAGATATATAGATAATTATATTAATAACTATTTAAGAGAGTATTCTATTTAGTAAAATAAATATATATATATACTAGGGGATTATTAATACTTAATAATAATTTATTATTCTAAATTATTAGAATTATTATAAGATTCTAATAATCTACTAGTAATTAGTTAGAAAAAGTAAAGTAATCTATATAACTCTAATATATAATAATATAATTTATAATAATAATCTTATAATTCTCTAACTTAATAAGGCTTATTCTAAGATCTATTCTAAGATATAAACTCTATAGCTAAGTATATAAGAGTAATTAGTATAAGAGCAGGATAGATAATACTTTATAGACTCTTCTTAAGAAATATCTTACTATTTAACCAGTATATATAGAGTATAAAGTAATCTCTTTAGTAACTTTTCAGTATTCCGAAGGAGGATAATATATCTATAAATTTCTAATAATTATCTTACTTTATTCTATTAATATAGTTAGTTAGAACTCCTTAGGAGCTTAAGTAATTATCAGAAGAATAGAATATAAGGATATTATAATAGCTTACTACTTATAAGTACTTAAGCTCTACTAGTAGATAGATATTTTACTATTTAATTACCTTCTGAATTCTTAAGAACCTAGATAGAATATACTTAATTCTGATTATACTAAATAGTATCTAGTCTGTAACTCTATAAACTACTACTTATAGTAGATAGACTATAAAATAATAAGAGCTTTAACTTCTTATCTTCTTAATCTCTTTATAACTATAGTATCTAAGTTACTATAACTTAAAATAGATCTAGTAGTACTTATTTATATACTATAACCCTAGATCTTTAATAAGGTAAAATATATTCTTAGTATAAAAAAAAAATATAGAATAAGCTATAACTACTATTATTAGCTTTTTATCCCTTATAAGACTTTCTTTCTCTGAGTTTAAGATAGGGATAGAGAATATTAATAAGAATAAGGATAATATTAGATAAAGTAAGTTTAAAGAAGTAACTATTTAACTTATTATAAGTTTCTCTAGTATTCCTTATATCTCTATCTCTTATAATACTCTAATAAGTTTATTAAAATCTAAGTTTAGATAGAATATAGATAGATAGAAATATATATTAATAGAATAAACTAAGTTATTATAAAAGATAATAATAGAATCTATAGAATAGAACTATAAGCTCTTAGATAGTTATTAGAATATCTATATCTTATATTACTTAAAGCTGAAAAAGCTTTTAATTATATTTATCTTAATAATATAATAGGAGAAATTAAATTAGTTATATTAAATAAAGTACTAGCTTAATATCTTAGTAAAATATATTAATTTTAGAAAACTATAGCTACTATAAGTTAGTAGGGTTATAAGTACTATTAGTAGTTATAACTACTAATTTTACTAGTAATTATAACTACTAGCTATTAGTAATTAAACTAGCTATTAGAGATTACTACTAGTAATTATAACTACTAGCTACTAGTAATTATAATTACTAGTTTCTAATAATTATAACTACTAGCTATAACTACTAATAACTCCTTATTAATACTAACTAATAGTATTTAAGATTACTATCTAATAGTAATTATAACTACTAACTAATAGTAATTATAGCTATTATAGATTAATAGCTATAGTCTATTATAACTATTATAACTTAATAAGCTCTAGTAATCCCTATAGGGCTAGAAGTATAAATAGAGCTATTATTAGATTATTAAGCTTATCTAGTCTAGATAAGAATCTAGAAAATCTAGAAAAAATTCTAGAATATTCTTAGATAATCTAATCTATATCTAGACTACTTTATAACTAGCTTATTCTAAACTAGATTTTAGATCTTTATTATAAACAAAGAAATACCCCTAGTATTATATATTATACCCCTACTTTTTCTCTTTAATAAAGAGAGAATTACTCTGAATTATTAGTAAGCCTATATAATTCTTAGCCTAGCTTACTCTAAATTACTAGTAAGCCTTTATAAGCTATCTAGTATATATATATATATTTATTTTACTAGATAGAATACTTCTTTAAATAGTTATTAGTATAATTATCTATATATTTATTATTACTAGCTCTATAATACTTATATATTAATAATAATTTATATTATATAGCTTAAGATAATCTAATTATATTATTTAGAATAATATTCTAATTAGTTTAATTCTAATCTACTCTAGATTCTATTTAGTATAAATTATCTAATTATTATATATTAATAACTCTTATTTAGCTAATTATCTTATCTTAATTATTATATAATAATAAAGAAGATATTATAATTATTATAATTCCTTTAGCTTAATAATAGAATCTTATTATTAATAATCTATTTACTCTAAATAATAATAATACTATAAATAAAGATAGTAGTAATAATAATAATAAGGGAAATAATAATACTAAGATTAAGCTCCTATAAATCTAGATTCTTTAGCTTTAGAAATACCTTATAGTTATATAGTAAGAAATAGCTACTACTATTATTCTTATAGAATAATAAGCTATTTAGAATATTAATCTTTAAGTTTAGATTTAGATTATAATTTAAGAAAGAGAACTAGAAATACTACTTAAGTTATTACTATCTAAGATATTTAATAGAATTTAAAATAAGCTTTAAGATTTTATAATCTAACTTTAAATATACTTTAATTATTTCTCTATTATCTTTAATAATAATAAATAATAAGTTATCTATATCTATTTATAACTTAAGAGAGCTATATTTTATTAGTTTAAATCTATTATAAAGAAATATCTTAATAATTAAAAAAGCTAATAAACTATTAATATTATAATAAGTTTTAATTATTTTATAGAAACTCTCTTATTATAAATTATATTATTATATATTAAAATTATATAGATAATTCTACTTTTTCTAACTAATTACTAATAGATTATTAGAATCTTATAATAATTCTAATAATTTAGAATAATAAATTATTACTAAGTATTAATAATCCCCTAGTATATATATATATTTATTTTACTAAATAGAATACTCTCTTAGATAGTTATTAATATAATTATCTATATATTTATTATTACTAGCTCTATAATACTTATATATTAATAGTAATTTATATTATATAATCTAAAATAATCTAATTATACTATTTAGAATAATACTCTAATTAGTTTAATTCTAATCTACTTATTATAAATAAAGATCTCTATTAGACTATATAAAGTTATATATAAAGTATAGATCTACTAGAAGACTATAACTAATAAGAATAAACCTATTACTTAGATAGTATAATAGTTAAATAATAGATAAATAATAGTCTTAATATATATATATATTTATTTTATTAGATAGAATACTCTTTTAAATAGTTATTAATATAATTATCTATATATCTATTATTACTAGCTCTATAATACTTATATATTAATAGTAATTTATATTATATAATCTAAAATAATCTAATTATACTACTTAGAATAATATTCTAATTAGTTTAACTTTAATCTACTCTAAACTCTATTTAGTATAAGTTATCTAATTATTATATATTAATAACTCTTATTTAGCTAATTATCTTATCTTAATTACTATATAATATTAAAAGATAAAATAGCTTCTACTAAACTACTAAATAATACTCTATAAGCCTTAATAGCTTAGGAGATTATATAGTAGTTTATAGTTTAAATTAAATAACTTAAAAAGAAAGAAGTAAAAAATAAAGAGAAAATAATATAACTAACCTCTTTAGAACTCTTTTTAGAAAATACTAATAAACTAGAAGAATTTAAAACTTAATTTTAAATATACTTTAAATTCTTTCTAACTAAGCTAGTAATAGATAAAGATAAAATTAGATTTATAGAAATATATCTTAATAATACTATAGAATAATAGTTCTAGATCTATCTTAGGAATTAGTATAATAATAAAGCTATATTAAGTTTATAGAACTAGAAGATAGTTAATACTCTTACTAACTATAAGAACTTCTAAATCTTACTTATTTTAGTATTTAGCTAAATAGATAAGAAATAATAAGCTATTAAAAACCTTAAGAATTTATACTAGATAGAATTAGTATTAGAATATACTACTAAATTCAGGAAAATTTTAATCTAACTAAACTAGAATAATAACTCTCTTAAAGCTATATTCTATAATAGACTTAAAAAAGAAATTAAAAATTAACTTTTTAAGATAGATAAATCTAAAGATCTATCTAGATATATAGTAAATACTATATAAATTAATAATTATCTATATAAAAGATAATAGTAGAAAGGGAATAAATATAGATTAGAATTATATTAAGAATAAACCTAACTAGAGAATATAATAAACCCTATTACTATCTATAGAATCTGAAATATATATAGATTCTATAGAGCTAGGAGCTATAGAAAAATATAAGTATTATAATTATAATAAGATTAGATATATTTTATCTTAATATTTAAAACCTAAGAAGTAGAAAAATTAAAAACTTACTAAAGAAAGTAAAAAGTAATTAGAAATAACTAGAAAAACTAAGATTAAAATACTTAGAATAATTAAAAAAACTACTTAGAAAGAAAATTATATAGTTATTATAATTTCTATATTTTTCAGAAAGTCTATACTAAAAATCTATAAAATATTAGAAACTAGTAAGAAGAAAAAAAAAAAATAGTATTAGAAGAAAATTAATAGTATATTATAAATAATCTTTAAAAACTTAAATAGAAATATAAGAATAGAAAGAATATTATAGATTATAGATCTCTTATTAAATATAAATATATATTCTACTATATTAATAAGCTTATTAAATATATTTCTAAGAAATAGAATTAGTATATATTTACTAGAGATAAGATTAAAGCTAAATATAATAAACTCTATATCTACTATTAATAGAAAATATAGATATAAAATCTTAAGAAAGTATATAGAATAATATTATATAGAAGGAATACTATAAATACTATTTAATACTCTAGTAATAAATATAAGAACTTAATATATATAAATACTAATAGAAGGTATAACTATAGATTAGAATTCTAGATAATATATTATAATATCTAGTATACTATATATTAATAGGAAAAAATATTAAATAATTTTTTTCTATTTTCTAATAGAAAAATACTTAGGAAATATAATATAGTTTAAATATAATAATTTATTTATTAATAATATAAAATAAAACTTTATACTATCTTTAAAAAAGATCTAAGAGAATATTCTAAGAATTATATAAAAGAAGAACTTTTAATAGAAATATATTAAAAATAAAGATATAAAATTTATAAAAATAATAAGATTAAACTATAGTATAACTACTAAGAAGTAGAAAATTAAATAATATATAAATATAATAGCTATATTAAATAATACTATAATTAGAATTATAGAAACTATTAAGAAATTAAGTAAGAAATACTAATATTAGTATAGAATAATAATAATAATATAAATACTATTAAATTATATTTTAAATAATAATAACTATAGAAGAAAGAACTTTAAAAATATTACTTAAGAGAATAATTATTCTCTATAAATAGTAAAAATAATAATAAAATAAAGAAATAAAAAATAGTTTTAATTAATAAAAAAAAATAGAATAAAATCTATTCTAATAATAAAATATCTATAATAATTAAGAAATTATCTAATTAGAGAATTAAGTTTATAAAATATATTTCTAATTATATAGAAAAATCTAAGGATTTTAAGAATATTCTTAAATAAATATTAAAAAATAATAAAGATTAAAAATAACTTTAAGAATAAATTAATTAGATAAAAAATAATCTAAACTATCTATAATAGAACTATAGTATAGAATAATATTAATAATAGATTAAAAAACTCTAGGAGTTATAAAAATAGAAAGCTCTATATATATTCTTATAGAAATAGAGATTAAAAGAAACTAGTTTATAATATTTATTAATTATAAAGTATAGGAAAATTATATTTTATTAGTAATAATTAACTAACTTTATTTATTATAGAAAAAAAAAAAAGAAATCTATATAGTTATAAATATTAAAAGTTTAAAGTTTAAATATAATAATAGAATTATTAATTCTAAAATTAATTATTTTATAATTAAAATCTAAAAAAGAAAATTTAATATTATCTATAACTTAGTACTATTAGGAATCTATAAAATTATACTAGAGTTATTATAGTTTTAAAATATAAACTTACTAATTAATTAATATACTAGCTAGATAGAGTAAAAGAATATTTTTATATATTAATATTAAAATTAATAAAAATTAAAATTTTATTAAATATTAGAAAAGTATATTTACTTCTTAATATCTAAAAATACTATTATAAAAAATTATAATAACTTATAATAATAAGTAGATATAGTAATATTAGCTTTAATAGTATTATAATCTAATAATATAAGAAATCTATTATAATAAGAACTAAAATAAATAATATAAATCTTAGATTAAATATAGAAATAAAAATTACTTTTAAATATAGATTTAGTATTTATTAATTAGAAATAATTAACTAAGAAATAATAATAAGAATATAAGATTAAATATAATTAATAATAAAAAGAAATAGAAAAACTATTTCTAAAACTATTTAATATAGAAATTTAGAAATAGAGCTAAATAAATAATTAATAAAGAGTATAATAGAATAAAAAAAAAGATATTTAGTATAAATATAAATAAGCTAAATATTTAAAATAGAAAGAAAATTTTAAGAATATTCTATAGAAATATAATTATTTTAAGAAGATATTATTTATAGAAGAACTTAAAATAGAGCTATTAGAATATAGCTAGTAGGATTATAAAATCTTTATTATTAAAGAAGAAAAATCTAATTTCTATAAATTATATAACTTTATAGAACTTTAGTTATAAATACTCTATAAATATATTAATAATATACTAATAAAAAGCTATATATAATTATTAACTTTATTTATAGAATACTCTATAATATTTATATTAAAAAAAAATAGTAAACTCTATTTAGTTATTAATTACTAATAGTTAAATAAGATTATATAAAAAAATAGAATATCTTTATTACTAATTACTAAACTTAAGAATTAATTATAAAGTAAATAGTAGTTTATAATACTAGATCTAAAGAGAGCTTATAATCTAATATAAATTAAAAAAGAAAATAAATAGAAAATAATATTTAGAATAAAATTTAATTTCTATAAATATTTTATTATACTCTTTAGACTAATAAATATATTTATAATATTCTAATAAATAATTAACTAAATACTTTAAGAATATTTTAATATCTTTATAATAGTTTATCTTAATAATATTCTAGTTTTCTCTAATAATCTAAAGATATATAAAGAATATATATACTAAGTTTTAGAAAAACTAAAAAAAATAAAACTTTTTATAGAATTAGAAAAAAGTTTTTTCTATATATAAGAAGTTAATTTCTTAAAATATACTATTTAATTAAATAAAATATAAATAGAATAAGATAAAATTATTATAATTAAGAAATAGAAAGTATTAAAAACTATTAAGAAAATATAAGCTTTTTTTAGATTTACTAATTATTATTAATAATTTATTAAGAACTATAGAAAAATTACTATATCTTTATATAATATTACTAAAAAAGAAATAGAATTTTAATAAAATAATAAGTAATAATAAATATTTAATAAAATAAAAAACTAAATACTTTTAGAACTTATACTATAGATATTTAATTCTATAAAGAAAGTAGAACTTAAAATAAATATTTTAAACTTTATAATTAATATATAAATTAGCTAAAGAAATAATAATAAAGTACTATACTCTATAATATTCTTTTTAAAGAAACTATATAATATAGAACTTAATTATTCTATCTATAATAAAGAATTTATAGTTATTATATATATATTTAAAGAATTTAAATACTATTACTTAGGAATAATATATAAGATTAAAATATATATAGATTATAAAAATATTTAGTATTTTATTATAATCTAATAACTAAATAGAAGATAAATATACTATACTAAATATCTATTTTAATTTAATTATAAAATAATATATTAAAAAGAATTAGAAAATAAAAGAGCTAATACTTTTAGTTAGAAATTTAAATATAAGAAAGTAGTTCTAAAAATAAATAAATAATTATTCTTAATTAATAATAAAGAATACTTAGTATAGAAAACCCTAGAAACTATACTTAAGAAAATAGTATATATTAAGATTTAGATAGAAACTATTTCTAGTTTAGGGAAACTATAGTAAGATATTAGAATAATATTTATTAAAGAAATTTATAAGTATTTACTCTTAGAATACTAAGAAGCTAAGAAAATCTTTAATAGAATTAGATAATATTATAACTATTTAAATCTATAGAAAGATATATAGATTATAGTTTTAGAATATAATACTTATATAAGAATTAAGTCTATATAATATAAACCCTATAGAGAACTTAAACTAGTTCTAGTATTAGAATAATTATAATAGTTAGTATTCTTTAACTATATTATTAAACTATTATTATCTAAGAAATCTATAATTAGAGTAGAATATAATAATATTCTAATAGTTATTAATAAACTTATAAAATATAGATATTTTATTCTATATAAGAAAGTAAGTTCTATAGAAGATTTTATATACTAGTTTTTATAATATATAGTTAATTATTATAAATTATCTAATAAAATTATATTAAATAGAGAAATAATATTTATCTTTAAATTCTAATAATTACTTATAATATAAATAGATATTAAGTATAAGCTTTTAATAGCTTACTATCTCTAAAGTAATAATTAAATAGAATAACTAAATTAAACTCTGAAATAATATCTATAAGTATATATTAATTATAAATAAAATAATTAGATATAATTATTATCTATAGTCCAGATTATATATAATAGTTTAATATAAGAATCTATCTAGCTTATATCTATATATATAAACTATAATTATAAATTATAATTTTAGAATTAATTAGAATATAATAGATTAGATATATTAACTACTATATTAATAAAAAAAATACTATATTTATTATATATAGAAATAAAAATAGAATTTAAATTTATCTAAAAAAGAATAAAAAAATATTATAATAAAAATAGATTAAAAAAACTAATTTTAAAGAAGAAAAATAAGATCTACTTACTTTATAAAAATATTATAATAATAAAACTAAATAATAAATTAAATTATAAAAAACTTAAACTATTTAAAATTCTTAAGAAAAAATCAGATATTAATTATAAATTATTATTACTAGATATAATATATATTTATCTAGTTTTTTATATTTTATTACTTAAGAAAGTACTAAAGAATATACTAGATTAAGATTATCTAATTAAAGTTTATAAAGAAAAGTTTAAATCTTAAAGAATATTAAATAAGAAGATTAAGAATAAATAAATATTTTATTTAGTAAAATAGAAAGATTATAATAAAAATAATAATATATAAAAACTAGTTAAATACTTAAAGAAATATTAGTATTTAATATATTAGTATTATTAGAAAAAAAAGAATTAGTAATTTTACTTTAAATAATATTACTAAAGAGATTCTCTATAGAAGAATTAAAAATAAAACTAGAAAAGTTAACTATCTATATAGTATATAATATTTAGACTTAGAATATAAGCTTAGCTTTTTAAATCTATATCTATTCTAACTCTTTCTAATAATTTTTCTCTTTTATTTCTTTTTATTTTTTCTTTTCTAACTCTTCTATATTATTTAGCTCTTTTTTTAATATCTTTATATTCTTTTTATAAAGCTACTTTTATATTTTCTATAAATAAGAAATTTATATAAATACTATTACTAATTCTATTTTAGCTCTAGATTTCTTATTTTTTAAATAAGATAGTTCTTTATTAATTTTCTTAACTAGATAAAGAATTAGAAAAAACTACTAGAGATATATAGTATAAAAATACTTATTAGAAAATATTAGAGAATATATACTATTATATAAATAATCTATATAAATATATATTATATAATAATTTAAACTTAGAATAATAAAGTAGTTTATATTCTTTTTTATATAGTAAATATAAGAAATAATCTTAAATCTATAAGTAAGAATATATTCTAACTTTTAGATATATTTATATACTAAATTAGATTTTTTTTATTTTAAAATATAGCTAAATATCTTATTAGTAGGATATATAATAAAGTAAATATAGAACTAAATATATACTAAACTAGTATAGAAAGAATAACCTAATCTTAGAGATAAGATTAATAGAAAGAGAGTATTATATTATAAATAAAGATCTCTATTAGACTATATAAAGTTATATATAAAGTATAGATCTACTAGAAAACTATAACTAATAAGAATAAATCTATTACTTAGATAGTATAATAGCTAAGTAATAGATAAGTAATAACTTTAGTATATATATATATTTATTTTATTAAATAGAATACTCTCTTAGATAGTTATTAATATAATTATCTATATATCTATTATTACTAACTCTATAATATTTATATATTAATAGTAATTTATATTATATAGCCTAAGATAATCTGATTATACTACTCAGAATAATACTCTAATTAGTTTAATTCTGATCTATCCTAGACCCTGTTCAGTATAAGTTATCTAATTATTATACTATCTTAGTATATAACTACTACTAGGTATTATATTATCTTAGAAATACTAGAATATAATATTATGTAATTCTTCTTTTTTTACTTAATTATAAATTAAATTACTTTAAGCTTTATATATATATAAATATATTCTTTTTACTATTCTTAAGAAATATCTCTTTTATTAAATTACTAATAATATTAATATATTTAGTATAATAAGAATTAAAATAAAAATAGATAAATTATAGAAAGATATTAATTATTACTATAAAGAAAATACTATAGAATAGATATATTATTAGTAATAGAATATAGTATATAAGAAAGAAATATAGAAGATCTAACTCTTATTCTATTAATTACTAATTAATTTTCTAAATAATTATAATTTACTTTATTAAAATACTAAACTAGTATTTTATTTAATATAACTAGTCTAATTTCTCCTATTATATTATAAATATAAATATATTTAAAAGCTCTTTTAGCTTTAAATAATATAAGATATAAATATTCTAATAACTATCTAAAAGCTTATTATTTTATTCTATAGATTCTACTATTATTTTCTATAATAACTTAGTTTATTCTATTAATATATATTTCTATCTATCTATATTCTATCTGAACTTAGACTTTAGTAAACTTATTAGAGTATAGTAGAAGATAGAGATATAAGAAATACTATATTAAATTTTAAAAGCTTAATTAAAATTCTCCTTCTCTTAGAAAGTATTTTAATCTAATCTAATAAAGCTCCAGGCTAAGATAGTCCTAGTACAGGCTTGCTTCTAGGGAATACTGATATAATCCTCGTGGGATTTCTATCCAGCTACTTTAGTAAGCCTTGACCACCAATATTATTAAATCTTATACAACAGCAGTATTCCTAAACAGTAGTAGTTAATTTTGCAGGTCCCGGTTTGACGTGAATTTATATCGAGAACTCACCTGCACATTCTGGAATCGATCATCGAAAAATAGCTCGCATCGGGCAGTAACTCCGGGACTACAATCTTCAAATCCTGGGGCGAGAGAGGTCTCGTATGTCCGATATATCGTGGCAGCTAACGTCGTTATTTCCGCCATAGCGAGGCTGTTACACGATGAGTACTTGTTCTCAGGTACATAGTGAATGAGAGTCGCTGTTGGAAATAATTGATGCCAGTAGCACTGAAGGAAGATTTTTAAAATTAAAAATATGAACTTACTGCATGCCAATGCACATCCGACCGCCACTCGAGAACGCCCAGAACCATCGATTCAGATCAACTGCGTCTCCAGCCAGCGATCGGGGTTGAAGGCTCGGTGGTCTTTAAAAACTTGCGGATTGTGATGAAGGGTATAGGGCGATATGCCGACAATAGTGTTAGGTGGAATAATGTATCCATCAATCATGGACTTAAAAGGTAAAGACCGAGGCTCATAAGTGGGTAATGGTGCATATAGTCGTAGTTTCTTTGACGATAGCATGTAGATACTGGCACTTGTCGCTTGCATCCGCCCTTGGAAAACCATGGTCATTAAGAGAGTCCGGGGGTAATTCAAGAACTTCTTGTCTCAGCTTTTCCTGAAACTGCTTATTCTTCGGCTGAGACAGAGACCAGATAAGAAACATGAGGGTGTCGCTAGTTGTGTCGAGGCCGGCGAGAAAATGGTCTGCACACTCCGCTGCAATGTCTAAGCCATCCAAACAGCCTAGCTTTTGGTCCTGATGTAGCTGTACTAGATGACCTAAGATGGATAAATCTGCCAGTAAGGTTGCCCTTTAGCAAGTGGTTATATACTTTCCGAAAGCCTCTCTTGGGTAGAAGTACGGCTGGGAGAGAATCCCTTTCCCGTATGGGGAAGGACAAGATCTCAGCCGGGTTGAATTCGTTCTCAGGCACCTGTTACGTCGAGGTCGCTGTACCATGCCCGAAATGTCAATCATAATCAACAATTAGGTACTTGAACCCTTAAACGAGATAGAATTATGCATAACTACAATTACAATAATGATTACAAGCACTTTAACCACGTAGCCATTGCAAAGGGGTTACTTGAATTGGTATATGTGGGGGATGCTGATGAAGGAGCTCTAGCTTCGAATTGGGACTTTTGGGACGTCTCCATTACCCAACTGCTACCACCAGGGCTGCTGTCGCCTGCTGTGGACCTTCCGTATCTGCCAAAGATTCTAGGACCCCAAAGATAGTCACAGGAAGGGGCTTCTGCCGCCCCAAGCGTCAGCTTGTGACTTCTCTGCCCGGCTGAAGCCCACTAAGCCGATTATTTCAGTCCAGAAGCCAAGTGGTGGTGTTGTAATGGAATTCTCATAGGCATCAATCGCGGGTCGCTCCCAAATGAGGTCTACCTCGTTGGGTCTGATATAACGTGTCTTCTTGATAACCTTCCAACCGATGAAGAAGCATGGAGCCACAAGCTGCATCGTGTAGTTGGCGAGAAAATCAGAAATATTCCAGGGAGTGAAGGAGCTGTATCCATAGGAGATGAGGATAACCAACTGGGTGGCAATGGCAATGTAGGCGCCGAAAGGTTGGAAGTATCCATAGTATGGCATCTCTTTCCGGTCAATGCCCTGGACCTTGCACGCTTGGTAATAGTTGAGAAATGTGATAGACATAATAAGGAAGGTAATAAGACCCCCCCGGTGACAATATTGACAAGCCAGGTCAGCACCTTTGCTGAACTATTACCAACTTGAAGGAATGATAGACAAGGAAACAGCATAACAACACAGAAGCAATAGATCAGTACGCCGCTATCATTGCAGTAGTATAAAAATCGAGGGGCACGACCCTCAATCGCTAGGCTGTAAAGTGACCGTGTAGCACAATATGTGTATGTATTGCCAGCCGAAAAGATCGACGTGAGAATTAGAGCGTTAACAATATGCGGGAGCACATGAATGCTTAGATTCTCCATAGCAATAACGTAGGGTGATGCAGCTGCAGTACCGCCGCCCTCGCCGGTCCCAAAGTAGATGTTGACCAGAGTTGGATTGTTATAAGGGACCACGATACCACCGGTAAGCGCGCCGAGAATAAAGAAGATGCAAAATCGATAGTAGACTGTTTTGAAGGCAGACTTGATGTACACGCTAGGGTGTGTAGCTTCAGCGGCCACCATAGAAATGTACTCAGGGCCAACAATGGTGAATGCGGCGTTCCACAGGGCGGCTAGAAGCCCTTCAAAGCGGCCGAGATCGCCCTCAGTGTGGAATTCGGCGAAGGCATTAACGCTTCTCCAGTGGCAGAACCCATATACATCGCCTTTAGGATTGCCGCCGACCATCGTAATAATGGTGAAGGCAAAGAGGATGAGATCAGGATGAGCTTCCCCTCAGAAAGCCAGAACTCAGCTTCTCCATAGTATCTCACCGCAAGAATATTGAAAATGCTGCGTATAACACACATGTCAGCACCTTGCTACAAGCTTGAACGCGACGAGGCGGATCTGAGAGTGAATATTCGCGGGCTGTAACCATAACTGGCAGATTGTGATATAGGAGGACGGCTCAGTTATTAGGAAAGAAACCTTACGCATAGCAATCGATAACAGCAGCGCAGATGCCCGCTGTAGGTCCGGGGCTTGTGACGTTACTGTTCCAGAAGGATATGACCAGGTTAAGAGCCGTAATCTCGAATGGAATGAGTAAGGCCTCATAGAAGAAGAAGTTCCAGCCAGCAACGGACCCCAAAGCATCAACCCAGTAGCCAGCAAGACGAGTGAAGCCGCCCGACGCAGGCATATATGTACTCATTTCAGCAATCGAGTTATTCACGAGGACCAGGACGCAGGTGTAAAACACATAAGCGATGAACAGACTGCCGGGGGCCGATGCTGATGAACAGAGCCGCCCCGATGGAGCCACCGGTAGCAATGAGCTGGATCTGCCGGTTATTTAGCAGCCGATGCAGACCGTGCGAATCGGGGGAGTGTTCCCTGTTGTTGGCGACTCCGACGCTACCAACCTGAGAGAAACTGGTGATCTCAGGGCTGGTCGTCTTCTCTTCGTCTGCCGGCATATTGACTAGGGGCCAAGGAGGGCCGCGGTCGCTAAGAGGATGAAGGGGAAGTGGCCAATACGAAACCCTGCGATCGAGCCAATTGGGATAATCAAAAAGGGGGTAGGCGATGATAGAAGAATAATGTGTAGAGAATTGAGTTAAGGTTGGTCGGCGAGGAAAGTGAGACAAAGTAGAACAAAGAATCTGCAATTTGATGAAGCGAAATGGATATTAATAAGTAAATACCGTATTAGCGGCAGACAGCCTCTCCAACTGCCCCTAACCTTAGCTCTAATGATCCAAAGACGGAATATACAGTTAGTTACCCTTTATCAATGAACGAATACAAGTGTCACTAACGGAGAAAAAGATTTTGTCTGCGAAAGACGGAGGAAACCGGCACCTAAGCCGCCAACACTAGAGAACCATGGGGAGTACATCTTAGACGCGGTCACAGATCAAGAGAGCCATGACTTGGGCAATTATCAGACTCTTAAAGAACCTGGGGTAACATACAGTGCTTCTGCTTTGCATGGCCGGTGTGACTCAGGACCACCATCTATCCCATGGGGATTATTAGCCCCAGTGCTGCCATCGCTGTTGGTCGGCTGATGGCCAACCTTGGCCCAGTCACCAGCTGCTCAAGCGATACCTCTAGAGGCTCCTTATCCCTAGCGGATCAGCCAGCGGCAAAAAATTCGGAGCCGACTGGCGGCCGGGGGGACCCCGGGTTGCGAGTCCGACAATTATCAAAACTGCCGTAGGAGACTGGACACAGTGACGTCAGCAGACTTGCGCACACCGTCATTGCTACTCAAAATGACACAGCCGCGTGGTGCCAAAGCAAAACCCCACATCCATCCCCTCGGCTTATGGAAATTTGCCGATTCTAGACGGCGAGTTGAGACGCTTTGAGCAATGAGGGAGCGGATGATCCGCTGTTAGGCTGCATCTCATAGACTAGCCGATGTCGGCCAACCTGAGCAGAAGCCGACTTGAGAATATGCGGGCGTTGAGAAATGCAAATAAGTTTGGAGTTGTGACGCCGGACATCCGAACCGCTGTAAGCCTGCACTGGCGTCACAAGCAAGGTGGGCGACATATGGGCTGAAGGTGATGTCGCAATCCCCGTCACACCCATGTAGGTTGGTAATTAGAGCTCTGCAAGGCGGACCACATGATACTACAACGACTATCTCTCAAACAAGAGCATAGGATGGAGAGCGTGGCGGAGCAGCTTGTGCCATTAGCGTAACGCTTTGGTGCACAGGGAATCGATAGGCCTTTCATCAAGGAGGGAGTAATGCCTGCACATGAGGCGGAGATGGCTAGCCAACCGGGAAATCAGCCCCTCCTTTTGGGTCTAAGTATTTAATAAAGCGCCTTTTCCCATCTATATCCATCTATCTTCATTACTCTACATTTATCCAATATTGGAATGTATGTAATGTCTATACAAATATCCTTGAAATGTTAGGGTTAGATATAGTATAGTTTGATTGTCCACCAGGACTAGCGCTGTCCCTACGCTGCATGAACTCGATAAGCTGGCCCAATATCGCGAATTCGAGCTTGAGCTTGATAGAATAGGTGACAGCTTTAACACCTTGCTCCCAGAGAAATAAGCTCTTATATTCGATAACAAGAAGTGCAACATCTATAACCATAATAAAGACGTTGATAGCAAAAAGCTGCTGTAGAAGTCGTTGTTGGCTGGTTAAGGCTGTCCTAAGAATATCCCATGCCTTCCAGATATAGAGACCGGAGAGAATGAACTCCTGGAGGCAGAAAAAGGACATCTGGACTTTTTCCAGGACGTTGAAGACAGAGTTAAATCCAGCTTGGCTTTGCGCGGGGCTGTAAACTGACCCGAATACTAGGACTGTAATCGAGACATGCCAAACGAGACCGTTCAGGATTATCATCCACAAGACGATGCGAAGTATGCTAGGATCGTTAAGAACCAGGTGCAATCGGGAATAGAGAACCATGGATTGGCCTGATACTAGTAGAGCCCATCCAATTTGAGCGAAAATCATACCAACCCAGAGAAAGGTAAGTTTGAAATAAGCAACAAACCAGCCAATACAGTAAGGGAGGATGCCAAATGATGCAAGACAAAGGCTCCAAAAGTAAAGGCTCTTGTATCGTTTAAAAGTCATAAAAATGAGGGCGAGGAGCTCGAAAGCATTGTACAGAGCTAATGTCGAGCAGACCTGGCACTGACATGTTAGCGAAGTCGGCCATAATTCAGCAGTACGGTGCCCACGGTGCCCATACAATAACGAGGACGTCGTCCGGGTCATAAGTACTTTGACCAGCTCCGGCCATGCTTTCCTTGGAAGTTTTTTGCATACCCATCCTCTTAGCCAATTTTACCAGATTGTAATTGGGAAAAGGAGCAGCAGAAAGTCTCAGAAGTGAGGATGGCAGAGGTGGAACGTGGATGCTTTTCGGCTGGGTCGGCATCTCGCACGTAATTTGTACATCTTGAGTCGCATCGTGCCACCAAACCCGCTAAATGTAATGGTAGCCAGTGGCTTGAGTCTGTTACGGAGTGATAATGGTGGCCAACCAAATCGACCAAGACGAAAGAAGGTTGGTAACTTTCCCATCCCAAGCGTGTGATCGGATGCGCCTGGTGAAAACTCTGATGTGGTAAGCCGTGGCACAGACAACGTCTAATGTGGGCCATTCATACTTCATAGAACGCAGGCCCGCAGTTCACAACTCCTTCAACGTCAAATCACCCCGCTATTGTTCCTTATATCGAGCTGGCAGGGATTGCTAAATTATCCAATTTGGGCTTACTCACAATGACTCTTGCCTTCGCAGGCTTTTTAAAGCGGGAGAAAACCATACTGTAAATTGCTGTCTTGACTGAAGCCTTTCTAAGACACACTTGAATACCGCCCCGTAGTCAGAAGTCGCAGAAGGTGTCATTTTATGGCTGCCACACCATTCAGCAAGCACGTCCAATCACACTCTAAAGATACGGAGGCGCGATCAAAAGGTTAGTATGGTAAGACACTAGCAGCAGCCACCAAAAAAAAGCAAGAAAACTATGTTCAGAGCCATCCCACACAAAATGTTTCATGATCTTTTTGTTTCGTACTGACCTTCTTGCTTCAACTTAGGGTAGCCTGCGGTATTATCAAAGCAGATACCTTCTTACCCAGCTCACTATGTATATCGCCACTGACATTTATAATTGGCTGTAACCAGATTACAGACCATGATGGCGACCTTGGGTGATCGTCTCCATTCCTCGTTAATAAGACTAGAATCTAGCTGCTGGGAGAGCCGGATGGTCGAGCGTCGACTCTTCGATGAACGTTGTATGATGTCGGTAGCCAAGCACATTTTGAGTTGAGAACGACTTATAGGGTAATTTTGATTACTGAGGACCGACTTTTGTTGAGCTGCTTGTTTCAATATCTACACCTCAGTCAAATGAAAACTAAATAGTATTACTTTCTCCTTGATGAACTTATCCGCACTTTCTCTCCTGTCAACAAGTGGTAAAGCATTTATTATCAGAGATATACTCATATGGTCCAAAATATAGGGTAGGCAAGAACAACCGACCCTTAGGTCTCGGTATTCCCAGGGGTGGCTCGTTCAATACTGACGTAATCCCGAATTATGGCTTGGTGATCGTGGTTACGCTGGCGTCCACCAAAATCGCAACGCCATGTGGCATTGTCGTAGTGAAATGGCCCCTCTGTTCCGTCTTGATCTTTCTAGTAGCAAGAGCCTTATTAAGGACCTCCTCAACGGCGAACAAACAATTCCTGGTGAAACAATCTTCGACGATGAAGTTTTTGTGGATGCTTGTCGGAATTTGCGGGGCAAGAATGAGGCTAGGGTCATCTAGGATTTATCTCGCCTTATTGTTCCTTCCGCGGAAACACTTGCCCTCCGTGCCAAGAGCCTCCGACCAGTCGTAAGGCTTTGCCCTCTTCGAGTCGGCGGCGCCGTTTAGGTGATGGTTGGCATGTAAGTTCCTCTGGGCCGCGCTTCATCCTAGCAAGGAAGAAAGTAGAGATTGAGGAAGTGAGGGAAATTTTATATATTGAAAGATATGAACGAGAGATTATATTTGAAGAGGTATCGACAGCATCCTCGGGGTATAGCTGGAGCTCTATTATAGTGAGCCTAACAGTGATCGCGAGACGTCCTAAAACTAGGACCTTGTAGGTACGTCCCAGTTCTGGGATAGCTGCTAATGGTCCGGGTTATACTACTAAATAGGGAATATGAAAATGTATCGTAGGCCTCGGAAAGAGCGAAGCTCTGATTGCAAGGCATAAAGAGAGTAGGCATCTACTTCCGCTCATAAAACCCCCAGGGTCCATAGCCTTCAAGCTAACCCTTTGCCCTCCACACCACCGCACGCGTCTATTGGTGACTAATTTTAGGTCTTCTTCATGCTGCCAGGGTGTGAATTGGCAATCTCACCGGGTGGAACCTCCACGTCAGCTTGAATCACCATTTTCTTCTTAATGGACTCGGGAACTATGACCGTCTCCTCAGAAAAGTAGTTTGTCTCCTTAACATAAACTGTGATGACGTAAGCGAGGCAGAGGAGGCCAAGGACATAGAGGATCATTTGGATGATGGCCTGATATCGGAAGCTGATACCCTCGGAGTCGAGGATGAATGAGATACACATGCCGAGACTAACAGTTCCCTTGAAAGCACCGGCATATCGAGCACAGAGGCTTGGCTCATTTGTTAGAGAACCTAGAGTCCATTGAACAGCGATCTGGAAGCATGCGTATATAACTCCAAAAAGGATGTATAGTACAAATCCAGCAGCGAAGGACGGGTCTGTCCAGTCCACCGCTGGAGTTGGCTTGGTTCGGTCGATATCGTTAGTGATTATCCAGGCCAGGAGGCCACCCGTGGCGCCAAGCGTGACGAAAGCCACGGCAGCGGCGCCACAAAGACCCTTGGTGCGTCGAGACTTTATGTGCCTATTGTCAATGATGTAAGAGAGGATGATGGGTGCTGGGATCATGATGGCTTGGAAGACCAGGTTGTTGAGCGATCTAGTTCGGAGGTTGAAGTAATATCCTGGCAAGAGACAACAGGTAAGAATTTATGGTTCAAAAAGGTTATCTATGTCTTCGACTTTTGGGAATCTCACCATTGATACTGCTCACAAGCGCCAGACACATCTCTCCGACAAACATGGCTGGCATCAGAATGATGATCTTCGAATCGGTTAGGACAGACGCGACACCTTTGACCTCCTCCCAGAATTTGGGCTTCTTAAAAATGGCAATATGCGAGCCATCGTCTCGAATAACATTTGTTGGATCCACGATGAGGAGAAAGTCCATTCCGATAGCACTAATATCTTCATTAGCTTGATGAACCTCTGACCGTCTTTTGGCCCTCCAAAGCCATTAAGTAAGCATTCGACCAAGTACATACAAACACATAATAACAATAAAAGCGACGTAAACTCCGGAGGAGATGCCGCCAGATGTCTGCCCGTCACGGTTTGCGCCAAAAGCAATGAGAGCACCCACTGTACTTCCCAGGGATGAGAGGACCCATTAGTAAGTGATATACGTGGCCTTGTCTTTTTCCTCGGCATAGGCAAACTGAATGAAGCCCGAGCTTGTCCAGAAAAGAGCGGTACAGACACCAAGCAATACACCGCCTACAGAAGCAAGTTAACTACTTCCAAGCACTGAGAGAAGATCAGCGGGTAGGACTGACTGAACAGCGGGAAGACTAAGCTGCTACCGCGGTCATAGTACCACAGCGAGCCAACGTAGAAAGGGTAACCGATAGCGCCGAGGGTACTTTAGGACTCGTTTGTTAGTACAGCCTCTAAAAGTATGTCAGTAGATTAGCGGTAGTGACGACTCACATTGTGTACTTGGGCTTCAAATAATTTAGGATCGAGCCCGCACACTACCCGACAACGGCGTAGATGCCATAGAGAATACTGGAAAATATATATCAGAAAATAAAGTAATAGAATTATTTTATCAAGGAGCAGGGCTATAATACGCATTGGTCAGAGATGCAACTCTCTGCGAGGATGCTTAACCACCGCCTGCTCCGAGGCCAGTGAGAGCGAGGTAGATTCCATGAATGCAGAAGAGGATCCTGTTGATTTAATAATTGTCAGGAGAGGTGATATTTCTCCATTAAAAAGTGGATACTCATATCCCCATGATGAAGTTTTGATTGAAAGGGCGGGTCACCCGGAGACGACCATCTGTTAAGATCTTGAGTGCTATGATGGGTAGGTAATTGTAACTCCAGGCTCAAATAGTAGGAGTGATGTCCTTATCCAGGGAAGTAAATGGATGGGGGAAGATGAAAGAATTGCTGCTCTCTTTGTTCAAGTTTCATGTGCAGATAGGGTATGATAGATATAGTCACATATTTGTTTGATGCATGATTTAGCACCACGGGGGATATGAGAATATCATTGAGGTGGCATCGGCGATCGCCTAGGTTGGCGAACCCACTTATCCCCCGCGTCTCCACGATTCATTCCCCAGACCTATTAAACAAAAACAGGGTCAGGCCACTGAAGTCAGGGCGAAGCCTAATAAGCTTTCGTTCACACTCCCGCCCAAGCCCCGCCGAACCGCCAAGCTTCCGTTTTCCAGCCGACGGAACGCCGACCTACCCCTGCTCGCTTCAACGCGTCCGACCAGCAGCCCACCGAAGCCGCTGCCCCGGAATGGACGATATCGCGGGATTCCGAACGAATGGAAACTGATGGCGTCATATATTGCCATTCTACCTATTAGAAGTTATACAAACCTCGGATGTGGCAATCTAGCAATCATATGCATGGTCTGACACGATGACTTGTCTACAATTTTACGCTGATTTAAGAAACATCCTTTCAGCCGCTTCGTCCCATTGTAGAACTGCAAACAACTGTCTCTACCCATACTACCTACCCCTGAGTGCTTACAACCACTTCATTGCTCTTCTATAGCTTCACTCATTCAAAATGGCCACCCAACTAAGCGGACACCCTTCTACCGGTGCCAACGGTACTGTCCACCATCAGGTCAACGACAAAATCCCCCCTCCTACCAAGGAGTTCAAAGATGCTTTCATTTCGCTTGATCGCATTCAAGAGGCATACGACACCCAATGGCCGCCTCGTCAAAAACTGGATGTTCCCATATTCAATACCGATGCTGACCCTGAGGATGTCATTGAAGCACTGAGGCGAGTGGGAGGCTGTGTGGTGCGTCAAATTGTCACTTCCGACTCCCTCGCACAGATGGAAAAGGACATCCGACCAGCTCTTGAGGCTGACGTACCATGGTCGGCATCGACATTCTTCCCGCCCACGACTCGTCGGGCGTTTGGGCTTATGGGTAAATCTCGAGCCTTCGCCACAGACATCATTGGCAACGAGCTCTACCAAACTGTCTGCGACCGATTCCTGGCGACCAAGTCCTACCCTTACTACGGGGATCGCAATGAGCTTAATGTGTCTCCTCCCC
Organism: Clonostachys rosea; assembly: GCA_026958235.1. Taxonomy (NCBI): domain Eukaryota; kingdom Fungi; phylum Ascomycota; class Sordariomycetes; order Hypocreales; family Bionectriaceae; genus Clonostachys; species Clonostachys rosea. The sequence goes on from CP110206.1 coordinate 1,391,383, forward strand.
AAGTCAACAATACCATCGCCTTCTCCGTCCGCCCAGGAAACAGTTTCAACCAGCCACTCCATCGCGACGACGATATCCACTATGCCGACCGTCCCCGCGTGGACATCTACCCCCAGCCGACCAACTCGCGCGAGTACGGCATTGGTTTCTTTGTGGCGGGCACCAAGACGACCAAGGCCAACGGCGCCACGCGCTTCATACCAGGAAGCCACCTCGAGGCTACACTGCAGCCACCAGACGAGGCTTTTGCTCACTACGCCGAGCTGAACCCCGGAGATGGGTTCATCATGCTGTCAAGCTGCTATCACGGCGGCAGTGCCAACAGGACCGAGAACGAGGAGCGGCTTCTGTTCAGCTGCTTCATGACTCGAGGATGGCTGCGCCAGGAGGAAAATCAGTATCTTGCTGTGCCACTAGAGACGGCCAAGAAGCTGCCACTTCGTATCCAGAAGCTGATGGGTTACGCTACTAGCGATGTGAGTGCCCCCGCCCAGTCCCTTTGTTAAAATGTTCCCTTTTTCTAACTTCACTATCGTACTTGTGAACCTCTCGTGATTGGTACATCATTTCTAACGTGTGTGTGTCTAACAGCCTATGTTGGGTTGGGTGAACTTCAAGGACCCATTGGTTGTGTTGGATCCGAGGAATGCTAAGCGTGTCGCGCACAAGAAACCAGAAGAAACAACAACTGCAAACTGATTGTCTCAACATTGCTGCATATGCCTGCCTAAGGAGACGGCAAGCTCTTTCAGAGAATCCTGGATTTAGTACCAAGGCAGTAGAGAAAACCGAACCCCCGTTGGTTGAATGTTTATATACGAATTACAATCAGGATATTGCACGTATGAAAGCCGTCGTCGTCTCATTAAAAAGTGAATTATTCGTCTCGTAACTCCTTAGACCAGCTAATGTAGGAAGGGGTAACAAAGTCGATGGCAGAGTTTGCACTGATTGAGCTCTTGGAGGAAGAACCAGGCTCAAAGTAGTTTCCTTTAATTCTGCATCCTACGCCTGGTGGGAAAATGCATAATCGAGCTTGTTTTGATAGCGTTGCTTGCTTGCTGCGGCGCCATCCTTACCGGTGCTCGGAAGCTGGCTGTCCGCTGTCGTTAGACGGGAGACTTCTACGTTCCTATTGACCGAATGGAAGTTGGGGCATATGGAGATATGGAGATCTGAGAAGGATTGCTTCTTTCAGTGATACGTTCAGTGGTACTTAGGTGACTCCGAATGAGCGTAGCTGTGATGCCGGTCGGTGTTTGGGCGGCGCCGCAAGTTTCAGAAACCGTTGTAATCTAGCCATTATCGGACATTTGCCACCAGTGTTACCCCACATCGTATTTGAAGAAAGTCGGACAAACTCTCCTTGCTTATGCGTCTCATACTTATTTGCGGCTAGAAAACATCGCTATAACAAGAAACAATTAATTCTTCTTTTAACCTCTTCTTACTGCTTATTCTCTTTCTTAGCTACTCAGGAGAACTGAGCATTAGAAGGATCCCGACAGGATGGCTACTATTCACCCTGTCCCAGTAGACTATCCTAAGGAGATCATCGGCTATCCACAACCATGGATCGTGAGTCCAGGCGAGAAGATTGATGTCAAGGTATGTTATGTGTGTGCTCTGAAGAGAAGGTCATACCAATAATGCGATATTATGGCGCTTTAGGTATCATGTACAGAAGCAGAATATTCACACCGGACAGTCCGGATCATACAAGGTTACCAGTATTCAAACAGGCCACCCGCAATTTCACAGGCCGTCAACGGAATCCCTGAGGGTGTTTGTCCCGGTCGATTCCAGCTCGCGAATCCCGGGTCTTACGCTAGGGCGTCAAACATAGGTATTACGGAGAACGACGAGGGCGTAGCCTGGTCATTCTATACGCAGCCATGGGTTTTGTCTTGCGACCACGCACAAGCCCTGGCCTCTACTCTTGATGCCACGGCAGGAACTGGTGTCGCTCTAGTTCTCAATTCCGTTGGAGTGGTGGAAATTTGGGTAGGGGTGGGCAACGGCAAGGTTGAATGTCTCACCTCAGAATTTACCCCAGAGAAGCAGAAGTGGCTAAAGATCGACTTGGAGGTGCGCAAATACACCGTCAATGCAAAGTTTACGTCCATTGTTCAGGGGCTGTCCCCTCCTGCGCCCGCTGCATCCTTCAAAGCAGGCTTGAGCAATACAGCCAAGGCCAGTGCCTCCACAGAGCTGCTTCTTGCGGCTTCCTTTGCTACAAGTCCTCAGCGATCTTCGCCAGTTCCTAAGAGCCATTTCAACGGACGTCTGGACGTATTTCATTTTGAGGCTTTGGGACCGCGTCGCCGTGTCCTGGCTCACTATGACTTTTCCATTGACATTTCGAGCGATTACATCAGGGACCTCTCAGGGGCAGGCCGCCATGGGTCACTTGTGAACGCGCCGAGTCGTGCTGTGAAGGGGCATGACTGGGATGGTACAGAGATAGACAGGACCAAGGCCCGATATGGATATGGAGCTATCCACTTCCATGACGATGATCTGGACGATGCTGCGTGGGAGACTGACTTCACCCTCACTGTGCCCACCGATACTCGTTCCGGTGTCTATGGTATCGAACTTCAGAGTACATCATCCGAGGTGAATGATACAGTTGTTTTCTTCATCCATCCTTTTAGAACACAGCCATTAAAGGTATGTTTGTATCATTCCATGAACGCTTCCGTCATTCTTCTGCGAAGATTCTTCTTTTCCTAATCTAAGTACCTGCCTAGAAGCCAACACCCAAAGCAGCCCTTGTTATGTCAACCTTCACTTACCTTGCTTATGCCAACGAGCATCAGTTCGATCCGGATACTCCCGCCCGTGCTGAGGTCCCGGGGGGGGCTTGAATCGGTCGAGTTTTACAAGGATGAGACTTTCTATAAACAAGACCGCCGTCGCGACCTCGGTCTCTCTTGCTACGATGTCCACCGCGACTGGAGTGCCGTTATGCACTCTCGGCGAAGCGCCCATTGCTCAACTGTCGTCCAGACTACGTCAACTGGACCGGTCATAGGCCCCGTGAGCTGAGTGCCGAGCTTATAATGCAGGGCTATATGGAGCGGCTCGGTGTTGAATATGACATTATCACTGACCATGATCTTCATGCACAAGGAGTCGATGCTTTGAGGGACTACAGAGTTGTTATTACTGGGTGTCATCCTGAATATCAGAGTCTAGACTCCTATCAGGCCTATGAAAATTATGTCCGTGATGGGGGTAATCTCATGTATCTTGGCGGCAACGGCTTCTACTGGTCGATCGCCTTAAAGCCGGCCAATCCTCATCGCATAGAGCTAAGGCGCGGGGGGCAAGGGGTCCGGACGTCGTATCAGGAGCCAGGTGAACGACATCACGCCGTTAATGGCCAGATGGGCGGCTTGTGGAGAGATCTTGGAAAGGCAGCCAACCACCTTGTCGGAATTGGCTGCTGTGGTGAAGGTGCCGGTGCTGGCGTCCCGTATTGTATAAACTCGAATCTGCAAGAGAAGCATCCCAAGCTAGGAGAATGGGTATTCAAGGGCCTCCTTGATGCTTCCACGCCCTCAGACAATTTCGCCTTTGGTCGCAACGCTCTCGGCGGTTTTGGAGGTGGTGCCTCTGCAGACGAGATTGACTGCGTCGACTTCAAGTACGGTTCACCTAGCAACATTGTCATTCTTGGCTCCTCCACAGGACACCCGGACACATTTGGACTCTTCCCAGAGGATGCTGGCTTCCCGATGACAAAAGTGCTGGGGACGCAAACGAACTTGATACGGTCCGACATGACATACTATGAGACCTGTGGGGGAGGAGCGGTATTCTCAGTGGGCAGTATTGGCTGGTACTGCGCGCTGGGCTTTAACAACTACGATAATGACGTGGCTATGATTACGAAGAATGCTCTATTGCATTTCTTGGAGATTGGTCTACATGAAACTAACAGAAAACAAGAATAAATTGTGATAATTGACCCTAAACTCTTCTTGTTACACCCTGTGTATTGTTGGCTAGATTCAATGTAATGCATGTGTTCTACTATAAGTTGCGACCTAACTATACGTAGCTCGTTCAATTGAAACCTTGGTAGTAATTAGAAGGCATTGGGCCTCTAATTGAGCACCTAGGTCAAAATTCGGTATAAGTATGTGACAGATCTATCTACATGAGACCGAGACTGAGTATCAGACTCTATCATAACAAAAAACCGATATGGAATGATCTAATTCTTAGGTGGCTTACTTGTGAGTTGGAATTTGATTAGTCTCTAAAGTTGGGTAACCTTGTTTCCTAGTGACAATCCATGATCAGAATGTGCACTCGTCGCGGGGATATGTCTGGCTATGCGTGAACTCATAATGGAGCTTTTTTTGAAAAATAGGCTAGCCGGTTATAACTTGGCACAAATCTGGATGAGTTCTAAAAAGGGGGGCTAGTGGTGCTAGTTTCTTTTCATGACAGCAGTTACCACTACCCGGTCTCCGCTTTAGTTCCGTTAAGGCTCCGTTGGGGCTCCGTTGAAGCTCCGGTGAAGGAAACCCGTTGCACATGCGCCGTGTGGCCCGTTATGACTCCGATATTACGACGGCACTTGATCAGCATTTCAATGCTTTCCAATTGACCAAATACCATGTGTTCAGTGACGATATCTGACCGAGCCATCACCGAGTTTACTATTTTACTCAATCCATAACTTAACCACAGTGTCCGGTAGTCTCCTCAGTGTGCGGCTCGCACTATAAAGTTAAACAGTATCATCACTCTATACGGTGGCTTCGATTCGGTCTCTCTTTTTCGTCTTATCATACGCGCGAATAAAGATCGACACGTCCCTGAGATTTGGCTTTGAAGTTGATTATACCAAATTTATCAAATCCATAGAAGAGAAGAACTCTCTTGAATCATAATGGGGTCGACTCAGCAAACTGCTGCCACGGAGGCGGGATCCACAGCGTTGAAACCCCAGGAACCAATAGCCGATGATGACCTGGACCTGATGCAGTTGACTGGACACAGGCCTGTGTTGGAACGTAACTATAGTCGCTTTGCCCTCCTTGCTTTTTCTTTCATGATTGTGGACTCATGGTCCGGGATAATTGGCTCCCTTGCTGCCGGCATTTCCAGCGGTGGTACGGTAAGTAAACCAATGGTTCTTAACGATTAGCGGAACGAATACATAGAATGCTAATATACTCATTAATCCAGGTTATGTTGATATACGGTTCTATTGCCGTTACCATTCTAACTCTCGCTGTGGCAGCCTCCTTGGCTGAAATTGCGAGTTCCTATCCCACTTCCGGTGGCCAGTACCATGTGAGTCGGAAGTAGCTTTCTTCCTAAGACCATACGGCAACCGCTGACTTGAATTTCAAATTGAAACTGGACTGCCGAGCTTGCACCTCAAAGATGGAGCGCAGTATTGAGTTGGTATTGCGGATACTTCAATGTCATCGGCTGGTGCGTCGTTAGCGCCTCCATCACCATTGTTCTCGGACAGTTCCTTATGGCGATGATAATTTTGAAGCATCCAGAGATCGAATATGCACGTTGGCAGGGCTTTGTCATCTATGAGAGCCTCAACTTAATTTTCACCCTTACCAATATCTACGCGCAAAAAGTCCTGCCCATCATCCATAGTATGGGCTTCTACATCTGCATCACTGCATTCTTTGTTGTCAACATGACCATGATTGGCTCGGCCTATCCTAAGAATTCAGTACAGTGTGTTTTCAGCACATTCACCAATGGGACGGGCTGGAAGTCGGACGGTGTTGCCTTTATCGTTGGTCTCACAGCGCCAGCCTTTTCTTACGGTGGCCTTGATAGCGCCGTCCATATGGCTGAGGAGATGAAGGGTAAGTCACAAATTCAAGTTATCACGTACTCATTGAACTAATTTCTGATGCATATATCCTCTTTTAGATGCGCGTCGAAACCTTCCATTCGTTATCATGAGTACAGTTTGCATCAGCTTCTTCACAATGATTGTCACATGTATCACAATATCATTTTGCATTCGCGACATTGACGCAGTCCTCGCCACGACCACAGGAGTCCCGAGCCTTGAGATCTTCTACCAAGCCACCAGAAGCAAAGCTGTAACCATCTTCCTTTTGAGCATCATGTTGTATCTCGCTTGCGCGGCAGTCATTGGCTCGCAGCAAACCGCAAACCGCTTGATCTGGGCCTTTGCTCGAGATGGTGCCTTGCCCTACAGTAATCAGTGAGTTATATTCGACATCATGTGTATATTTTAAAACTCGCAGGGCGTTCATCGCACCCCAATCGTTTGTGTCAATGGTGGGCTAACAACGTACCTTAGACTTCAATCCATCCATCCCAGACGCAAAGTCCCAGTTAAGGCGGCCCTCCTTTGCTGGTTCATTGTAGCCGTTCTAGGCTGTGTCTACCTCGGAAGCTCAACGGCATTCAACGCATTGGTGGGCTGTAACGTCTTGCTTGCTAATATATCCTTCGCATTTCCCATTGCTTTGTTGCTATTCGGACGTCGCAAGCATCTCAAGCCATCACTTTTCCCTTGGGAAACGTCCTCAGCCCAGTCCTCAATTCAATCACCCTCATCTGGATTGTTTTTATGGTAATCTTCTTCAACATGCCATTTACTATGCCAGCAACGGCAGGAAATATGAGTGAGATTGTCATCTTTCCAAGATCAAATGATTTGTATTGACGCTTGAGACACAGATTACAGCTCCGTTATTATTGGCACAATCGTGATATTCTCAACAGTTTACTGGGCAACACATGGTCGTAAATCATACAAGGGTCCCGTGAGTCATTTGTTCGAGTGAGGCTTCGGGCAGCAAAACTAACCATATTGTCTTAGAAAACGGAAATTGGTATCGACTTAGCTTTCAACTCAGAGCTAAAGCAGAAGACTTCCAGTGGCTCTGAGATACATTGATAACATGATGGGGTAAGTAATGAGTAGTGTTGCTGCCCTCGGTTTAGAGCAGTTATAACTAGCTTATAATTGCATATTGTTTTCCAGTGTAAATAAGTCGATTAAAGATTATTTTTGCAAACAGCAATCACCTTCTAAGTTTCTAGGCAAGAAATTGAGAAATTCAGTATAATATTTTTTTCTACCCTACGAAAAGCACTCCGTAAACAAACAATATTCCGACTCTTTTTTTTTTAGGAGTATCATCTTTGGATTTGAGAGTGGTTATATGCTTCCCTTACCTAATGGTTGCTCGCCTACATCAAGAATTTGTGCAACATAAAAGGACCAGCCGCCAAAAGTATCTTGCTTGTTAGTTTGAACCCTGTTGACTTCCAGGGCTGTTCAGGGGGCACTTGGGTCACGATTGTTGAATTGATCCCATGTGTGTGTGTGTGTGTGTGGAGGGGTCGGCCTATGACTGTATCCGTACAGACCCATTCGGTATGCAAATAACGAGATGTACCCTTCCATATAATTTGTATGTGAATATACGTTCTTTGCATCAAAACCCTTGTCGAACTCTAGGTCCACTCGGTATGCTGCTTGTCCAGGCATTTATCCAATAACCCCCCACACTCCATTAATTCTGAATGAGCATTGGTTGCCTCCACAAACCCCCGTCCCCCGCACCAGATCCCCCCAGAGCAGAACTGCAGGACGAATGCGCGTACCAACTCTCGTTTTCCATGTGAGTTGTTGAAAGGAACAAAAGAGATGACTTCTCAAAGCACACATTATGGTGATACTGAAACATTCCAGCCATACTCCCACCATGGTATGGCCTCTTCAAATCACAGTTAATTGTCCTCGTTGAATTAATTGACATCGTGTAGGAAGCTCCAAGCCCCGGGCGTGTACAAGCTGCCGTGCTAGAAAGATTCGCTGCGACCTCGTCAGTAATGGGTCGCCATGCTCACCATGCGAGAGGTCCTCTTTGACGTGCCGTGAATTGCAACCGAAGAGGCGTCGTATTAAAGTTGCTGAAGCAGCCATGTCGCCAAATACGCAGCTAGTCCAGTCCATTCGGAGCTGCAGCTACAAAACTCTTGGCGATGGTGACAATGAGCCTCGGACCATATGCGTTCAATATGGAGAGAAGGACATATCCCAGTCAGACTCAACCCTTGTTGAGTTCCTGTCTCAGGATTTCGATCAAGGGTCCGTCGGAGACTACCAAGCAACTTTCATAGATGACTACGCCAATAACGTGCGTCTTCTTGGGCCGACCTTTGGCAAAGGATTTCGGCCCAACGTCCATCATTTCCGCGATGCCCCATTCATCAAGCGCTCTAATGGGAGCATCCCCCGTATGATCACAGAGGACGAGCGAACAATGCTCGACCACAGTGGCGCGTTCATTCTCCCCGATGCGGAGATCGCCAATGGCTTCATTAGAGCCTTTTTTGATCGCGTCCATCCTACCATCCCTATTATTGATCAAGCGAACTTCCGGCAGTCCTACCTACGGCCATTCTCAGCCGACGGAAACGGCCCCCCGCTGCTGCTCATCCAGGCCGTTCTCCTCTCCGGCTCGACAGTGTGGCAACATCCTCGATTGAAGCTGCCAGCCGAAGAAATCTCAAAGCGGTTATTTGCCCGGGCTCATGCCCTCGTTTACCACCGTTTTGAGCAGGACCGCTTCACACTAATTATAGCGCATTTACTCTTCAGCACATTTACTTGCGACAGCTGTGACGACACCGTGCAGAACATGTGGCTATCACTGGGCACTGCTGTGCGCATTGCCCAAGGCCTTGGGCTGCACCGAGATCTTGGAGCTGCGCGAGCAGACAGACAGCATCGGTTGCAGTGGAAGAAGACGTGGTGGACCCTTTTCCTCCATGATACCCTCTGCGCGTTTGAATGGGGCCGGCCTCGAGCCATCCATCTTGCCGACACCGACGTCGATGAGATATGCGAAGCTGACTTCGACCCCCCCCGAACTTGGAGCTCTTCCCTGCCGGGAGCATGTTGACTTCTTCATTTCGGCGATACATCTGTGCTACATTATCAGCGATTGGCTTGACGATCTACGGCCCGGGGGCCCGCAAACACATCGGCGCATAAGAAGACGTGAGGATGGAATTCACCAGGCTCGTGCAGAGCTGCAGAAATGGTATGACGGATTGCCACCTACCATGACTGCTTCCTCTCGGGGTAGCTCTTCGCACTACTCTCTCTGGTCTGGAATGCTGAACATCACGTACTGTGCTGCTGTTGTCCGATTTTAGTCAGTAGCTCCGGTTGATCCGCGGAAGGTCCACGAATCCGCCGTAGCCATCAGCACAATCTGCACCAGCCTGTTCAACCAAGGTCTTCTCAGCTCGGTCTGGGTGTACGCGATCCACCAGCTCTACCTTTCCATGTGCCACCATGCAATAGAGTCAAAAAGCCCGGACCAAAGTGTAGCGGCCCAAGGCTTAGAAAATCTTTGCACCTCGTTACCGATGCTGGAACAGCTAAGTCGGAAGAACTCCGTAGCCAGGCAGGCTTTCCGCTTCCTCGATAAGGTCGCTAAGAGAAGCGGCTCGGACGCACCTGCTGATGATCCCTGGCAAGAAGATAGTAATGCCTCGCTCTGGGCATGGGAGATGGATGGTATTGGACTCAGCAGTATGTGGCAAGAGTTAGGAGCCTGGCAAGATTGCAACGGGCTCTCAGTATTTCCTAAATAGTATCATGATTATCAAGTGTTTCAAGGATTTGGAGATAGCATTGGTTATCGCACCTTCAACTCTATAATTATTTGGGTTCTAGCAATAGGGAGGTCGCCAAAGCGAGTTGTCCTTCCCGCTTCACCGCTTATATTCCTAGGTGCTGTACAGTCTTAAATTGCTTAAACAATTCGTATCTAGTGCTACATCGTAATAGGTTCTCTATCCTCAAATCCTCATGTTGAATTCCGACATCATTCACGCAGAAACCGGATCATAGTGACAGAGAAGCCCTGGGACTCTCTCGGAAGCACGAAGATATAAATATTGAAAAAGGGCGGACTGTTTCGCCTGAGGGATCCAAGAAATCTCAAAGGACATACTCACACGAGTAACTCATTCCTACCCTGTAGCCAGGCTCGAAAACCTCCAAGTCACACAGAAAGTTAATTAAACTCTATTTTCTTATAGGTTTGCAAATAAACTTTACTCTAAATTATTTGGGATTTAGGATAAGGGTAACGATAGAGAACCGATATTGTATAGTCTCTTGAACTAGACGAATTGGAAGATGGATACTATAGCTCATGAATCAGGCTTGGGCCAAAAGGTCACGGGCGACCTGGACCCTCCAGGATTCCCGTCATCTGCACCAGGCGCGGCAATATTGTGCGCATCTAACCGATGTAAGAACTTGTCCTACGCCATCAGCCAAAATAAGCGCATAGGAGATCTTTAAAAGGATGTTTAGTAAGCATAAAAGACTGTGGCTTGGTCCTCGCTCTGCCTGAGCTTCTTGTTCTTGCGTATGAGCCAGAACCTCATGATCCACGCACCGCCGGCACACCCAACCGAGAATGCAGCAGAGGACGACATCGCAGTGACGTAGCGAGGACTGTCGGAAGACGGCCAGAGATACTGTTTTACTCAGTCAGTGACTAACAGGAAAGTGAGAGGGGGAAGGGGTGACGACGTACAGGAGTCCAGATCAAGGTGATTCCAGCGACCATGTTGACAATGGCGAGTGCCGCGGCCTTCTTCTCACGGGTCTGACCACAGGTCGACCCAACCCAACCGAGTACAATAGAGTTGACAGCATAGGTACCCGTGGTGAAGACGGCCATTGCAAAGTATCGGGCACCGACGTTCGATGTAGCCATAGCCAGCACGAAACTGTAAAACCATCAGTCCATTGATCTTTAAGGCGATCTCACTGATACTCACCCAAGGATAGCAACGGCCTTTGCACCTGTAATGTGCCACGTGCGCTCATTGAACCTCCCTGACTGCCAGGACCAGTAAACAGCGACAGCACCGGCAATGATGTAAGGAGGGCAAGTCAGAACCAAAGTGACGGTCGTACTAAAACCTAGAGTCTCGACGACTGTTGGGAAGAAGTTTTTGAAACCGTTGGCTGCAAGGTGCATCGTTTGGATGAACACAAAGAGCCACAACTTTGGATCGGTTACCGCCTCCTTTAATCCGTGCCAGGTGGAAGACTGGAACCGGTTGCCAACTGTGTCGCGTTCGATGCGTTCATGTGCTAGCTGCCTCTCCTCGGGCGTCAACCAGCGGGTGGTGAGCGGGTGGTCGGGCAGCGTGAATGCAGATACCATCGCAATTACGAAGGTGACGATTCCCTGCAGGATGAAGAGCCATCGCCAGCCGGTAATACCTGCGAGATCGTCCATACCATGGAAGACGCCGGCGGCAATGAGGCCAGCAAAGGCGGTGGCGAGGACATTGCCGGTGTAGAGGATAGAGATGCGTGTGGCAATCTCTTTGCGTGTATAGAAGATGGAGAGCAGGAATAGCGCACCGGGGTAGTAAGGAGCTTCGGTGATGCCGAGGAAGAAGCGAGCAAGAAGGAGACTCTTGAAGTCCACAGAGACGGCAGTCAACGCGCTGACTACAGCCCACAGAGCCATGCAACTCGCCATATAATAGGAAGGCCGGACACGCGTAAGGAGCATATTGGAAGGAACCTGGCCGAAAAGGTACCCCACAAAGAGGATAGAAACACAGGTTTGGTATTGCGTGCCGGCCAGGTTGAGGTCCTTCTCGAGATTGTTCAGACGGGCTGTGGCGATCGCGTTCCTGTCAAGGTAGTTGAGCCAGTACATGAACCATAGCGTGGGCAAGATCCAGCGGTCAAGTTTACGGACCAGGGCGATCTCAGCCGGGTCGGTCTTCTTGGTCGCGCCAGAGTAGTCGAGCTGGTCGGTTGGTTTACCTTCTTCGACAAGACAATCGGCGGGATTGTGGGACCGTTTCTCCGAGAGGGGCTCAGGCCCGTCAGTGCCGTGGGCTGGAGTGGCCATGGTAGGCTTGCCTTCGTGGGTATGGCGCTGGAAAAGGGAAAAAGGCGTTGATGTAAGATTGGCGACGGCGGATAATGGTGAGAGCAGGTGTTGGCGGGGTGGACAGAATGGTGAGAGGAACTCCGCAAGAGATGATACGGACTCTTCAGGGTGAATAAGAACATTGCCCAGGCGAATGACTGGACCCTTATATACCCTTTGCGCGTCCCGGTAATCAGTAGCATGCTTGGTGGACGAGCGGACAACACAAGGGGTCCTGTGGCGTTTCCCCACAACCCCAGAGCAGAGCACGTTCCAGTTTCGGAAAACCTCTAATACCCCCTCTGTTGTCTATTATGGAATGATCTAGATAAGGTAAGATCATGCCTTGAGAGATAGGCACGAAGCTCAGAGGGTGTCGAAGGGGGTGCGGAGAAGGCCAGACGAGTCATGCCCGTGCCGCTAGCGACTTATCGTTCACATTCCGCCGTGGAGGTTGTCGTGCCTGAGGTGCGAGCAAACCCCGGACTCCTTTTGCGGGGCATACCACCACGAACCCTATGGGGATTTATCGCCGGGCGGCATGGACCATATTCTTTTCCCTCCGCCACATCCTGTCGACTGTTTGAACTTCGCCAGGATAGCTTTTCTCTCGCCGATTAATCTCCGGTGCCCTGGACCACCGCCACCGCCTTCGTATCATGGCCAACGCTGCAGCTCGGGCCTGTGCTCGCTGCCACGTGAAGAAGATTAAGGTCAGTCACTGCTTCGTTTCACCTCGAGTTGTCCGGCCCAGCTTACGCCCCAGGCTAGTGTGACGGCGCGGCAACATGTCGCAACTGCGTTCAGGCCGCAGCCCTCTGCGAGCCGTACATAAGGCTCAGGCGCGTCGAGTAGGTCGCCTTATTCCCTTTTCGTGCTGGCCATGTCTTGCTGATCCGCCTCCAGGGCGTACAAAAGCGCACAGGAGCGATTGGCCTGGCTTGAGGACGAGATCTCTGCTGTTTTTTCGATCAACTGCTGCTCCATCAAGACCGGCACATCGTTGAGGAACGCCCTCGGCGGCTCGCCTCGCGACCAGCAGATCATCTCCGCTCGCCGTGACGAGCCCTTGCACACGCCTGCATCTGGAACTCAAGCAAGCTCCGTCGATGCCGCCTCTGCGAGTGTGGGCAACCCCGGGCTGAGCTTGCTGGCTCTCAACGCCACGGGAGAGCCGCGTTATTTGGGGCCTTCCTCCGGCTCATTCATTGCCAACTACATCGCACTGTTGGCTCGGTCTCTTGGTCCGAATCAAGCTCGCTGCAGACCGCCTCCGCCAAACTCCAACAATGGCGACGGTCGTGAGGGAGCCATGACCGTGGCTGACGTGCACAAGGCTCTCTCTCCAGACCTCGCTCGATTCCTGGCTCGGTCCTTCCAGCTCTGGATGCTCCCTCTCTATCCCCTGTTCAGCAACGAGGATCTGGACAGACTCGTAACTAGGTGCAGTGATTACGAGACAAGTTCTCAAAAGAAAACATTCGAGCAGAATTGCGATATGATCATCTACTTCTTGGTTATGGCCCTGGGTGCCACCAATGCCCCCCACACACTCAAAGAAACAAAGGAGCCATCCCAACTGGACAGCTCCATGCCCTCAGCAAGCCATCTATACGGCGCGGCGCTGAACCTCTTCGAACACAGTATTCAACATCATCGTCCGAGTGTTTTCCTGATACAGACACTTGTCTTGATTTCCATGTACAGCTCGTACGGACCGAGCGGCCTAAGCCAGTGGCAGCTTTCAGGCCTGGCTATGCGAGTGAGCCTGTGTCCCGAGTGGAGCGCGCCTACGTTCTTGGGAACTAACATCTTCTAGATGGCTGTGGAACTCGGCCTCCACTGCTCCTACTCTGGTTCTCAAATTTCCGATCTTGATATTGACCGTCGGAATCGGGTGTTTTGGGCGTCGTTTATCATTGAGATAACCCTCGCCTACAACCTCGGACGACCGCCTAGTATCACTGATGATTACATCACGGCAAAGCTCCCAGAAGGCCTGGGGGAAACAGCTTTTGGGGTTCAGCATATCAAACACAGGAGAATACAAAACAGGATCATGGCTTCCGTCTACTGTACAAATCCATCTAAAACCATTTCTATGGAAGATCGGCTTCAAGTTATCGAGAGTTTGCAGACGGAACTTGATGGCTGGAGAGACTTCTTGGCCGGCCTCTATGAGCACGACAAAACCTCTGTTTACCCGCATAGGTATGTTTGCCACAGGTCGAGACGCGTCAATAGTTACTAACTGTACCAAAGCTACTGGGAGAGACTGTATTATAGCACTTCGTTCGTGCTGCATCGATCAAGCCCGCTCTGTCCACAACCTTCGCCCAAGTCAGCCGAATTTTGCATACGCTCCGCTGGACATTACATCGACAACTTGCTGGGGGTCTTACGCAGCACCAATGTGCCAATCACTTGGATGCTAGTGCAAGGCGTAATATTCGCCGGCCTGACAATCTTGGTAACGGCAAGAACCACAGCTTCTAAGCTGGCCCAATACGCTGGTCCGTCATTCTTGCTGGTGGATTTAGCAAATTGGACCAGGAAATGCTCTTTATGTATAACCATTATCAATGAACGATGGTCGGAGGATCTCGTTGCAAGCCTAGATGCGCAGTATGAAACGCTCGCCATTGACACGCTCAAGATTTTCGCGACGGGCCTTATAGGCAATGTTAGTTCGACGACAGCTACAAGTACAACTAGTCCAGGTCTTGCCTCCAACCTTGATTCAGTCCCCAATACTTGCGGCACGTGCGACGCTCCAGCTTGGTCGGCCGGTGGCGATGCTCCAGCTTGGTCGGCCGGTGGCGATGCTCCTCTGGAGCCATCACCGCCAATGGAGTGGCGCTCCTTCGAGCCATTCCGAGACTTCCTAGGTTGGGACAATGGACAAGCCTTCTGGAACATATTCCCCGCACAGTCTGGCTTCGACATCTTTGATGCTCTGGGAGCAGCCGCCGGCCAAGAAGCGTACATGACCGACCAATATGGGTCTCAAGAGTGGACAAATATGTTCCTCGGGCTATGATCTTACTTGAAAATTGGATAATATGCAGTAGAGCTGCTTGTATGATATTTAGTACGAAATTTGTGAAGAGTTGTTGTAGTGCTATAGATATTGAGCTATGTGAAGTTGCACTTCCGTCCAGCTGCTAGAAGCGCAAGGTCCGCTACCTTCAGGGTGCACAACGGGTTGGTTGGGACATAAACTATTCCTCCAGCTCTTTTCTCACCATGGCGTGTCTCGAGACTATTCTGTTGAGCGAATAGTCCTGCGCCGCTCCGTATTCCTTATCTGATTATTTCATGCGGAGCCCGGCATGCCGGCAGGAGCTCTTGAGGAACAAGACAAAAGCTTGCGATTCATACTGCATTTCATCCAAGGAGAAACGGTCTCAGTGAGCCATTTCCTGACTCAGTAATGCAGTGTGATACGCCCACAGGTTTGAAGCGCCAGCGCATCTTTGAGAGCTACTTGGCGCGACTTTTGGACAACGGATGATTCGGACAAACGGGTGAAGCTAGTTTAATGCCCTTGGCACGCTTGGTGCCGTGATGAAATATAGATAAGGCGTTGATGGAGAAGACGAAGCAACGAGGGGCACCCATAGGCGGATTACACCAACTTTCGATCCGCACGCAAGAGCTTCACACAAGGAGTCTTACGTTCCGAATAGATAACCAGTGCGCCATGGATACTTAAGGAATAGCTCTCTCTGGGGTACAGAGGGACGGCTGCTCCACAGAAGGCCATGCAAGCTGGCTCTACAAGACGGGTCATGCGTGGGTCTTTCGGGTGGGGGCATCCCCAGCTTTTACTACCTACCTAGTTATCAATACCAAATCCCCGTTGGGTGGCGCACCGGCGCCGGATTGCCGAGAAGGAGAGTCCCCGGGTAAATATCCCCGGCCAATTATCCACGCCGGGATCTGGAACAAAATGACTCGTATTATGAATTCCAGGTGGCAAAACTCCAAGTCCCAAAACAGACGTGTGCATCTGACGTATATGCATTGCTGGTGTCTCACCGTCATTATAAGCTGCATCGTATTACAACTCGGAGCCTCCCCGTCGCGAGAATCGCTACCTCCAAATCGCTACCTCCATTTCCCTTCCTTTCTCCCTGCACTACTTCTAAGCGCGATGAACTCCACTGATAAGCTGCAAGCATTGCAGGCAGTCTCCGATGAGGCCGTGACAAAAGCCTCCGACGAATTGAGGAGCATAAACTGGGATGTAAGTCTAGGCATTAGAAAGATGTCGTTGCGCATACATGCCGCAATGGGGACCGAGATCTTATTCTCCCATGAAGTTTCAATGACTCATATTTGCTAGATTCACTCTCATCCAGAGCTACTCTTTCATGAACATCATGCCCATGATGTATTGACAGCATATCTGGAGCAGCGAGGTTTTGAAGTCCAGCGGGCAGCGTTCGGCCTGGAAACGGCTTTCACGGCTTCTTACGGATCAAAGGACGGGCGCGCCGTGGCCATAAATCTCGAGTACGTTAACTCCCTATCAGAACACACGGCATTGGACAACTTTAACAGCTATTCTCTATGATCAGATATGATGCACTGGAGCTGATTGGGCACGCCTGCGGCCATAATTTGATAGCCTGTTCGGGGCTAGCTGCTGCGATTGGAGTCGCCGAGGCAATCAAGGATGGAAAAGTCAAAGGCCGTGTGGTTGCGATAGGGACACCTGCAGAAGAGGGTGGCGGCGGCAAAATCAAGATGATCCGAGCAGGCGCGTACGATGGCATATTCTGCTGCCTGATGGTGCACCCTATGTAAGTGGCTCTGTATATACTATTCACATAACTTCTTTCTGTATGGATAGCTGACAAGGCTCATCTACTTGGACTAAACAGGCAGAAGAATAATGCCTACGTATCGACCATGTGTGGATCCGAGTTGACTATCGAGTATATTGGCAAGCCAGCACATGCAATGGTCGCACCATTCGACGGCATCAATGCGCTAGACGCTGTGACGTTACTGCAGACCAGCATTGGACTGCTCCGACAACAGATCATGCCCTCTGATCGCATACGAGGCGTTGTTTTAAGCGCCGGGCAGCGATCTGGAGTGATTCCCGCCTACGCCAAGGCACGATATTGCGTGCGGTCAGCCAATCTGGAGCGATACCGAGTCCTGAAGCAGAAGTTCATCAACTGCATGGAGGCAGCGGCCTTGGCGACAGGCTGCGAGTTAAAGACGGACTGGCTCCCGGCGTATTGGGACGTTCGCACCAACGAAATGTGAGTCCCGCTGTGTTATCTTCAACAGTGGCATGTCTAACCATCGGCAGGCTGGCTGCAAAGTATGTTGAACATATGGAGCGTCAGAGCGTGCCTCATCGCACGGCTTTCGAGCAGAAAGCCGACCGGGACTGCTTCAGCACTGATATGGGCAACGTAACATACGTTTGCCCTAGCATCCACCCTACCTTCGAGGTAATCCTTGTCTTGCCCCAAAAAGGCATAATCCCAAACGCAGACTGACTGGAAAATACAGGTCGTCAGCCCCAGTGGTTCTATACATACTGCAGACTTTGCGGCTGCTGCAGGGACTCAAGATGCGCACGATCGATCACTCAAGTGTGGTAGGGCAATGGCGGCGACAGCGCTGCAGGTTATGATTGATGATGAATTCGCCACCGCAGTAAGATCTGAGTTCGATGCTCACGACTGGACGATTGCGTCCGATCCTACCGTGCAATAATTGAAAGGCATAGATCGCTTTTTCTGGACCATAGGCTACTAGAACTATTAGCGGGTGGCGAGTCCAGTGATCACTAACACAGCACATAATTGGTTGTTGCGAGGTTTGGTAATACCCTCTTCGCTAGCACTGATGCTCCTGGTATTGATCAAATTTGAAATTCAATGGCCCCTGGATGAGGAAAGGGAATAATACAAGCGACCCTTCCAGACCACGATATGCTTCTACTTCTAATATGATTGAAACCGGGATAAGGGAAGAGAGGAGGCCTCAGAGAAATGGGATAACCTTAAAGCATATTGTTAAAACGCAATCTACAATTATTTGTGATTTAGAAGAAACCGGTTATTCATAGTGTTACGAACTAGGCCTCCCAGTTGGGCCGCATGAGTCATGTGACTTGTGGGGACCAAGGCTGACAAAGGAACCAATAGGTGCCACAGAAGGTGGGGGCCATTGGGAAGATCTGATTGGTACTTCACTTTGGTAAAGTGAAGTGGAAGTCAAGTGGAAGTGAAGCAAAAGTGAAGAAGTGGAAGGCAAACCTTATTTAAAACCCTCTATTCATTCTCTCAGATAGATATTCACTCGCTAGTTATCAATACAGTTGCTACCGCCTTCATTGAAACCCTAGCTCTTCAGTGCTCGCACATTAGCTGTGACTCGCCCAGTACTGACACCCTGATCGTCATACCACCCTGTAACCTGCCTACCCTGTAGTCAGGCTTACACCAAACCGTCACACATAGCAGGCTGGAACGCTGAAATATAACACCATAGGTTGAACGGTCTCGGCTCTGTGCCACAGATTGACCCACTTTGGGTGGTCAAATGGAGTGGCCATTTAGCAACGTCCAATTCTCCAAGCGAGACCCACTTTACAAAGGATCATGGGGTTGTGGAGCTTTATCTGCCGCGGCGCCGAGACGCCGAGACGCCGACCGAAATGAGTGACTCGTGGCAAGAGTCTCGGCTCCACAGCTCCGAACCGTTTTGCCGATGTCAACAGAAAATTATTCAGAATGGAAAAGGGGCATGAGAGAATGCTCCAGACGTTTAAAAAGAAGGGCCGCGGCCTTGATAGGTGTTTTGACAATTTTTTTCATATTCTCCTCTTGACCGATAAGGATTATTGGAAATGGGGTCCCTCACCGAAGCAACTGGAGTCAATCCTTTGACAACCCAAGCTCGAGAGCTTCGCCTCTCCGCAACACTTGAGATTAATGAGCTTGTAAGGGAGCGTCTCGATAGCGGCAAGCATGTGGTGCACCTAGGGTTTGGAGAAGCAACATTTCCCATTCCCAAGATTGTACGCCTTGCGCATCAGGAGGCCAGTGACAACACTAGCTATCTTCCTGTTGCTGGTTTGTGGAAACTGAGAGAGGTAGGTCATGCACAGCATAGTCACTTTGACTAAGCGCTGCCATCCTTTAGACCACGGGCTTCTGTATTTCCAATGATAGCCAGACCCACTGACATATATCTCGCAGTCTGTGGCTAGATTCCAAACACGTCGCCTGGGATTTACCATCGACCCGCACCAGGTCGTGATCGCACCAGGTTCCAAGCCGCTACTCTTTGCCCTTTTAGATATACTCCAGGGCGATGTAATGCTTCCTCGCCCGTCATGGGTAAGCTATGAGCCCCAGGTGAAGCATGCTGGAAAGCGACTGTTCTGGGTAGAGACAGACGAGGAAGACCGGCACACAATCACAGGTGCGTGGCCCTCAACTCCATTAATATGAAGCCTTCTTGTGTTAGGATACTAATCTGAAAAGCCCTTTCTCTTAAGGCGACATTTGACCGAGCCGTCGCGACGGGCGGCAATCCGCGCATCATGCTTATCAATTCTCCATCCAACCCTACTGGCCAAGCTTTCTCCCCCTCCACTCTCGAAGCAATAACATGTTTCTGCAAAGAACAAGAAGTCATTCTAATTAGTGACGAAATCTACTCCGATATCTGTTTTGAGGAGAATTGTCAAGCCAGTGCCTGTTCCGTGGCCAGTTTCGACTCTGGACGAATGGTACTGACTGGTGGTCTCTCTAAGGTCTGTCAGCCGCTTAGCTTGTACACCATCCCGCAATACTACGGAGAAACCTGTCCTAATATATCGAGCTAGACGTACTCAGCGGGAGGATGGCGCGTAGGCTACGCTATTTTCCCATCTACAAGTTTTGGGGCAACAGTGCAGAAAGCCACACTTGCCTACGCCTCTGAATGTTGGTCCGCCGCTTCCTCTCCAGCCCAAGAGGCCGCAGCCATTGCTTTCGACACCAGCCCAGAGATGGATCACTATCGCAAGAAGATCACGCTCCTGCACCAACATTGCACACTCAGGTTATTCGAAGCACTGCAGAACTGTGGCCTGGCCGTGGCAAAGCCGAAAGGTGCTTTCTACGTGTACCCATTGTTCCACCCCTACTCCAAGCAACTCGAATCCATGGACATCTGGACGAGCCTTCAACTGTCTCATTGGCTCATCGAAGACTGCGGCGTGGCGGCATTGCCGGGCTCCGTATTTGGAGAGGATGATGTAGGCATTCAAGGCGGGCGGTATCGCTTGAGGATGGCGACGAGTTACTTATACTTTCAAGATCAGAATGAGAGATACACCCGCGGATATCAACTCCTGGATAGGGCTTCAGAAAACAGATCTGCTACAGCAGTGGAATTGCCATTGCTAGAGGAGGCCATCTCAGCAATCCAGAACGCTGTGGCCAAGCTTAAGAATATGTAATTTTTTTTTGAGTCTAGTTAAGGAGAATGCCAACCTTCAATCGAGAATTTACAAAGCTTACGAGGCGAGAGAATGGAGAAATTTACCACCTGGTGAGTGATGCGCTTTCGGGTCCGGCAAGGCTTTGGGAACTGGCAGGAATAGAAGGATTCGGCCCCGGAGCGACCGCTCGGTTGGCCGTCAGCGGCAGGGCAGAGCCTCCAGATTCGGGAGATGGTGGCAGGTGATGGAGGCTTTGCAAAAATGTGCCTACAGCTCGCTCTCGAGCCATTGAATCCTCTTCTCGGCCTGCTTGAGAGCTCTGGTGTGGGTCAGTTGCTGATTGGGAAGATAACGTCGATATTTAGCTTGTATGCTCTCGGCCTTCCTAGGTCTCGTATATGGCTCGCACTGAACATTGGCGTCACTACGGCTTCGACACTCGGGAAAGCTGCTACACTATTTTCCACACCTAGTATGGGCTGGGAATAAATGTCCGAGCATACGCCCATCTACACCTGCTATGGAAGCATGATTGGTTGCTTACCCTCACTTTCTTCCCGTGGCAACGTAGGCACGCCTGGAATGAACCGCTGGTCATTGCTTCTATGGCCGCTCGTAGTGCTTCGAGTGCGGGTAAAGGCAGTGCGTGGCTAACATGCCGATTACGACAGGGACTGGTAGCTCTCTGGTTAAACGCAATGCACCTGGCTCCAACGGTTTCAGCGCCATTGATGGAAGTGGAACCAATTCGGCGATTAATCGCCGAGCTGTTTCTCCTTACTTTAGCCCACTTGAGACTATCCTCTCGTGTAGCTAAAGCCCAGACATGTACCTTGCAAATCTTTAGGCTCGTCATCACGGTCATTCAAATCCGCTTTACCATCCCATTTATCAAATCACAGATTGTACGAGAGATCAAAAGCAGAAGACGAGTGTCTGCGGTCTATCTAACCTCATCTGGCGGCCAATACGTGGGCGCCAAAATTAAATGGGCGCCAATGTATTGGCCGCCAGCATCTCCCTTACGCTACGTCTCGATATTGCCCCCGCCAGCATGGCGGTTGTAGAATTCATGTAGTCCGATCGTTCTACATCTCTTCTTTCACGCCGAGGATATGTTTTTGCCTTATTAAAAATCTCGGGTTATAATATATAAGTAAGTACTACCAGATCTAATTTCAAGTTATATTAATTCAGATTCTGTAGTTATAAAGAGGTTAAGGGGATAAAGCTCTTAAATAAAAGCTCTTATTATTTTATAGTCTACCTGCTATAAGCAGTTATCTATAGAGTTATAGACTAGGTACTATTTACTATAATTAGATCTGAATATCTCTAAGTATTCTCTCTCTGGGTTTATTAGAAGTTAGAAGGTAATTAAATAGTAAAATATCTATCTACTAGTAGAGCTTAACTGCTTATAAGTAGTAAGCTGTAATAATATTCTTATATCCTGTTCTTCTGATAAGTATAGCTCCTAAGGAGTTCTGACTGAGAAGATTGCTTATACTATATTAGTAGAATAGAGCAAGGTAATTATTAGAAATTTACAGGTGGTTTATTATATATCTTATACTGTTATAACTTATTATAAATATTTAGCATCAGGTAGTAGTATGCGTACTTAAGAAAAGAAGTATAACTTTTATATATAATCTCCACCAGACCAGACCTTATTAATAAACCCGCGAGCTTATACTATTTATATATATATATTATCTATTACTAATTACTCTTATATACTCAGCTATAGAGTTTATATCTCAGAATAGATCTTAGAATAAGCCTTATTAAGTTAGGAGATTATAAAACTATAGGTACTACTTTACTTCTATAGCTAGTAGTTATAGTTTATTCTATATTTCTTCAGAGTTCTTTCTATATCTATAAGGGATTTCCTAAGCTGAAGGTAGAAATAATAAATTATTAGATAAGTTATATAGAGAGCTTTCTACTAAGAGAGAGTATAAAGTATATATATATATATTTAGTTTACTCTATATTTATAGTTAAGAGTAGAGATCTTACTAGATATAAATTATTTAGTAGTTTTAATTAAAAGATTTCTAGCTATAGAGGTTATAGAACTAAATAGTTATAAGCTTACTTAGATAATATAAAATTATATTCTAAAGAAGGAAATTATATATCTTTAAGATTAAATATTAAGAGTTTTACTAAATTAGAAAAGTTCTAATAAACTTTCTTATAAATATTAATATAAACTAAGTTTTAGATCTTAAGTTCTTAAATTAAATTCTATATTAAAACTATATATTTTCTTATAATATCCTTAGTAGAATATACTTTATAGATCTATATATTAGAACTAAATCTAATAATATATCCTGATTATAAAAGTATATTTAATATATACTAGGCTATATTCTGAGATTAATCTATTCTTAGATATACTATATATAGAGAGTAATTCTTAGACTTAGCTATTACTACTTTTTTATAAGAGATAGCTATTAAAATTACAGTAGGTTTATAGGGTATTTACTCTTAAAAGCCTCTATAATATAGTAGGGAAGTTTACTATAACTTATAGTTCTTAACTACTAATTCTATTATAACTTAGTAAGTTTTAGTACTAGAGGAACTAAATATAGTATAAAATATAGTATAAAAGAATTTTATTTTTATAAGAGAGATTAGAAAATTCTATTAATTTCTTTTATAAATCTACTAATTAAAAACTACTTTAAAATCTATTATAATAACTTCCTAGACTATTTTTAATTTTCTATAAAATTTATTACTATAAGAAATCTAAAAAATTAATTTATAACTACTAAAACCTTTAACTAATATATATAGCTTTTATAAGATTTACTTTTATCTAAAAGAGACTCTTTAGCTAATTAATTAAGTATAAATATTATATATCTTATTTTTAAAACTAAAGAAATTATCTAAGATCTAAGATCTAGTCTAGGGTAAATTAGTTATAGAGTAATCTGAATATAGATTAAATTATCTAAAAATATTCTAGAATTTTTCTTAGATTTTCTAGACCCTTATCTAGATTAGATAAGCTTAATAATCTAATAATAGCTCTACTTATACTCCTAGCCTTATAGAGATTACTAGAGCTTACTAAACTATAATAATTATAGCAGGCTATAATTACTATTAGATAGTAATCTTAATTACTATTAGCTAGTATTAGTAAGGAGTTATTAGTAGTTATAGCTAGTAACTATAATTACTAAAAGCTAGTAATTATAATTACTAGTAGCTAATAGCTATAATTACTAAGAAACTACTTTTATTTCTAGATAGTATAAAAGCTAGTCTTTAGCTATAGATTTTAAAAATATAACTTATAATCTTTTATATCTAATTTTATTATTCTACTATAAGTAATATATTAGAAAATATCTTCATAAGCTCTTATTACTAATTTACTATAAGTAATTAATTAATTAATTAAATATAAATTATATTAAATATATAATTAATCTAAAACCTATATTCTAAATATATTTTATTTTTCTTCTTCTTATTAAGATATAACTATAAGTTAACTTAATTTCTTCTATAAATAATAAAAACCTATAAACTTAGTAGTACTTAATATATATTAGTATTCTATTATCTATCTTTTATAGTATTCTATAAAAAATACTTTATAGAATAAACCTCTTTCTCTATTAGCTAGATTATAAATAGTTAATTATATAAATTTACTAATATATATAATATAGAATATATTAAAAAGAAATATAGCTTAATTATCCAGCCTTATAGAAGATATTTAGTATAAATAGAAATCTTCTCTCTATACTAGCTCTATATATATCTATAGATAGCTATTATATAGAAATCTCCTAACTCTTTTTTTCTAATAAGAGTTTTAACTTTTCTTATAGTAGTTCTTTAATAAACTAGAATTATAAGTTAGCTGTTAGCTTTAAATATAGAGAGATCTTAAAATACTTACTATAAGAATAGAATTAGTTAGATCTCTTAGAATAGTAGTATATACTCTTTACTATATTAAGTAAAACTATCTAAAGTAATTCTGAATTATCTTAATATAAATAATAAGATTATTAGTATTCTCTAGTATAAGTACTTTAACTAAAATAAAATTCTCTAGAGTTTTTTAATTATAAGGTATTATATAAATTAGTTACTCCTTAGTAAAGCTATATTAGCTTATTAGAAACAGCTCTCCTAATCTATAGAAGATTTTTATACTTACTTATTCTATATATCTAACTATACTTAGTATACTTTTTTTATTATAGGCTCTAGATATAGTAGATATTTTTTACTACTAAGAATACTAATATAATAGCTAAGCTTTCTTATCTTTACTCTTTTTATAATATTCTACTTCTTCCTTACTATAATAAAGGAAAAATATAAAATATAGATATAAAATAAAATATTAAATAAGAGAAATTTTATATTTAGAAGAAGAAATAATTAAGAATATTATTTTTATATAATAATTAAATAACTTATACTAGATAGAGTTTAGAATAGATTAGAATTAAACTAATTAGAGTATTATTCTAAATAGTATAATTAGATTATTATAAACTATATAATATAAGTTATTATTAATATATAAATATTATAAAGCTAGTAATAATAGATATATAGATAATAGTATTAATAATAATTTAAAGAAATATTCTATCTAGTAAAATAAATATATATATATTTTTTTTATTTTTTTTATTAGTTTTACTATAAATAAGAGTATATTCTAAGATCAGGTAATATATAATTAGATTATATAATTTTTTTAAAAATATAATTAGTAGTTTATATCTAAATCTTTAATACTATAAGATAAAATTAAAATTAAATACTTTTAGCCTGGGTATAGATATTAATATCTTAAAAACTCTAATAATAGGAGCTATTTATATAGCTAGATATATAAATAGTCTAGCTATAGTTATAGCCTCTAAGGGAGAAAACTTATTATCTAATAATAATAACTATCTTTCTTTTCTAACTTAAAGCTTATCTTAATCTAGATTAATTAATTATATTATTAATTAATTACTTAATTAATTAATTACTAGATAATTTAAATAGCTATAATATCTAATATAAATATTCTAATCTCTTAGAATCTAGTTAATATTTCTAATAAAGCTCTTAAAGTAATAATAACTATTATCTAAGATAATCTAATATAGCTATTTACTAATTATATTTATAATATACTTCTATAATTAGTTAAGAGCTTATTTATAGTAATAGAGCTACTATTAATTATATAAATCCAGTAGCTATATCTACTTAGTTTATTACTTTATTATATAGCTTACTATCTATAGCTATTATAGCTACTATAAATACTTATAGAGGATTAAGATTAGCTTAAGTAAATACTATATCTTAAGAATAACTATTCTTTTATATAGATCTATTATAGTTTAATATATAACTTATAGTTTTAGTATATTATATACTATATTAAATTAATAAGAGTAGAGATAGTACTTAAGAATTAGTTTATTAATTAAGCTTTTTATATTTTAAAATAGTTTAAATTAGAATATTAATTAGATTAGATTAAACTTAGTATTAGTATATTAGAATTTATTTTAGTTTAATCTAAATTATATTTATTTAGAAATAAAAAAAAAGTTAATTACTTAAAATTATTAATTAAGTTTATATCTATAAGTATAATATATGTTACTACTATAGAAATTTTTTATTAAATAATATAGATTTAATATTAATCTAATATCTATTTATATATATTTAGTTATACTATATAATAAAATATATATATATACTTATTATAAAGTATAAAAAGTATATTACTTTTAATAATCTAAGTATATTCTATAATAGAAGTATAATACTTTTATTATTTCTATTTTTTAGATAATAAGATATATATAACTATATAATCTATTATAGAGATTTTTATTTATAATATAATACTCTCTTTTTATTAGTTTTATTCTTAAGATTCTATATATCTAGTAAGTTTTTCCTCTCTTTATATATAATAGCTATATTATAATATTTATTATATCTAGCTATATTTAAAAGCTAGTATATTCTAAGATTTATAAATAGATTCTTCTAACTATTATTATTTAAATATTTACTTTATTAATTAATATATTATATACTTTATATTTTAAAATAAAATAAAAAAATTTATTTTTCTAAATAGAAAGTTATTTTAATATAATAAATATATATAAAATAGTTATTATTATAATAGAGTACTAGTTATATCTAACTATAAGTATTTTTTATATCTCTTTTTTTCTATATTTTTCTTCTAATTTTATTTTTTAATAGAAAAATTAATAATATAATAGAAAAAACTAGTTAAAGAAGAATTTAATATAGATAAGAAAATTCTTTTTTTATATTAATAAATAACTTAACTTTAAAGTAATTTTTCTACTACTTTAGAGTATATTTAGTATATTTATAAGATATAGAGATATATTAAAAATAAGATTTAGTAGGAGATTTAATATAGTTTTTAAAAGCTTAATAAGAAAGATTAATTATTCTTAGATTAGATTCTTAATTTTCTTAAGACTTCTAAGTAATATATTTTAAAAGAGATTTAATTTTTAGAAACTACTTTTAAAATAAATTTAAATTTATTAGATTTTAAAGAGAATTTTTCTAATTTAATTTTTTTTTCTTTTCTAATAAAACTAATAAATTAAATATTAGTATTTCTTTAAATATTTAATAAATTTCTATATATTATTATTATTAATATACTCTTTCTATTTAATAAGATAAAAAGTTTATTTATTTTTAATTTCTTTTTTTAATATTTTTTCTAATTTAAATTTTTTTTTATAAACTTTAATTAAATAATCTTAATTTAGTATATTTTTAATACTTTTTTAAATAATAAAATATAAAAAACTAGATAGATATATATTATATCTAGTAGTAAGAGTTTATAATTAGTATTTAATTTTATTTTAAGAATTTTAAATAATTCTAGTTTTTTATAATCTAATTTATTACTTAGTTTTATTATTATAATATTTTTATAAAGTAAATAGATTTTATCTCTTTTCTTTAGAATTAATTCTTCTAATCTAGTTTTATTATAATATTTTTTTATTCTATATTAAATAAATTTAAATTCTATTTTTATTTCTATATATAATAAGTATAACATTTTTTTATAAGTATAATAATTAGTATATTTAGTTTATTATATTCTAATTAATTTTAAAATTATAATTTATAATTATAATTTATATATATAGATATAAGCTAAATAAATTTCTATATTAAATTATTATATATAATCTAAACTATAGATAATAATTATATTTAATTATTTTATTTATAATTAATATATATTTATAGATATTATTCTAAAGTTTAATTTAATTATTCTATTTAATTATTATTTTATAAATAATAAGCTATTAAAAGTTTATATTTTATATTTATTTATACTATAAGTAATTATTAGAACTTAGAGATAAATATTATTTCTCTATCTAAGATTAGTTTATTAAATAATCTATAGTTACTAATTATATATTATAGGAATTAATATATAAGATTTTCTATAAAGCTTATTTTTTTATATAGAATAAAAATTCTATACTTTATAAGTCTATTAATTACTATTAGAATATTATTATATTCTATTCTAATTATAGATTTCTTAGATAATAATAGTTTAATAATATAATTAAAGAATACTAATTACTATAGTTATTTTAATATTAAAATTAATTTTAATTTTCTATAGAGTTTATATTATATAGATTTAATTCTTATATAAGTATTATAATTTAAAACTATAGTTTATATTTTTTTTATAAATTTAAATAATTATAATATTATTTAATTCTATTAAATATTTTCTTAATTTCTTAATATTCTAAAAGTAAATATTTATAGATTTTTTTAATAAGTATTATTCTAATTTTTTATTATAGTTTTTTTTAAACTAGAGATAATTTCTATTTAGATCTTAATATATACTATTTCCTTAAGTATAATTTCTAAGATTTTCTATATTAAATATTCTTTATTACTAATTAAAAATAATTATTTATTTATCTTTAGAATTACTTTTTTATATTTAAACTTATAACTAAGAGTATTAGTTTTTCTATTTTTTAATTCTTTTTAATATATTATTTTATAATTAAATTAAAATAAATATTTAATATAATATATTTATTTTCTATTTAGTTATTAAATTATAATAAAATACTAAAAGTTTTAATAATTTATATATATTTTAATTTTATATATTATTTCTAAATAATAATATTTAAATTCTTTAAATATATATATAATAATTATAAATTCTTTATTATAAATAGAATAATTAAGTTCTATACTATATAGTTTTTTTAAAAAGAATATTATTAAATATAATACTTTATTATTATCTCTTTAGCTAATTTATATATTAATTATAAAGTCTAAAGTGTTTATTTTAAGTTCTACTTTTTTTATAGAATTAAATATTTATAATATAAATTCTAAAAGTATTTAATTTTTAATTTTATTAAATACTTTTTATTATTTATTATTCTATTAGAATTCTATTTTTTTTCTAATAATATTATATAAAAATATAATAATTTTTCTATAGTTCTTAATAAATTATTAATAATAATTAATAAATTTAAAAAAAGCTTATATTTTCTTAATAAACTTTAATATTTTTTATTTTTTAATTATAATAATTTTATTTTATTTTATTTATATTTAATTTAGTTAAATAGTATATTCTAAGAAATTAATTTCTTATATATAGAAATAATTTTTCTCTAGTTTTATAAAAAGATTAGTTTTTTATAATTTTTCTAAGATCTAGTATATATATTTCTTATATATTTCTAGATTATTAAAATAAATTAAAATATTATTAAAATAAATAATTATAAAGATATTAAAATACTTTTAAAATATTTAATTAATTATTTATTAGAATATTATAAATATATTTATTAATTTAAAAAGTATAATAAAATATTTATAAAAATTAAATTTTATTCTAAATATTATTTTTTATTTATTTTCTTTTTTAATTTATATTAGATTATAAGCTTTTTTTAGATCTAGTATTATAAATTATTATTTACTTTATAACTAATTTCTAAGTTTAATAATTAATAATAAAAATATTCTATTTTTTTATATAATCTTATTTAATTATTAATAATTAATAATTAATAATTAAATAAAGTTTATTATTTTTCTTTAGTATAAATATTATAAAATATTCTATAGATAAAGTTAATAGATATATATAGTTTTTTATTAATATATTTATAAAATATTTATAGTTATAGTTTTATAAAATTATAAAGTTTATAAAAATCTAATTTTTTTTTCTTAATAATAAAGATTTTATAATTTTATTAATTATATTTAAATAGTTTTATTTTAAATTTCTTTTAAAATAGTTTTTTCTTAAAATAATTATATTTATATAGAATATTTTTAAATTATTCTTTTTTTTTTAATTATTTAGTTTAAATATATTTATACTAGATATTCTTTTTCTTATTTTATTATATTTTTTATTAAATTATTTATTTAGTTTTATTTCTAAATTCTAATATTAAATAATTCTAAAAATAATTTTTCTATTTTTTTTTACTATTAATTATATTTAACTTTATATTCTTATTATTATTTCTTTATTAGTTATTTCTAATTAATAAATATTAAATCTATATTTAAAAATCTTTCTTATTTCTATATCTAATTTAAAATCTGTTAAGATTTACCCTATAGACTATAGGGTAGATCAGGTTACCCTATACCAGTTGATTAAATAATCTCAGGATAGTATAGGGTAAGGAGGAATGAAATAACTAACTTAGGGCTTTCCAAAGCTGGAAGCCCGCTGAAGCCACTGGCCTAACCCTCTGTGGCTGCCCGTTGGGGCAATTGCGTTAGCGGTCACAACCGCTGTAACGGCCGCTGTGGCGACCGTATTAGTGATCTCGTATTGCGCTGCAGCAACTGCATTAGCGGTCCTCGTGTCCGCTGTAGCAGCTGCATTAGCGGTCCTCGTGTCCGCTGTACGAGAACCTTAGCACTTAGTTAGTGAGCCTCGTAACCACTGTAGCGGCTGCATTAGCGGACCTCGTGTCCGCTGTAGCGCTTGCATTAGTGGTCTCGTAATTCTCTATACGAGAACCTTACAGCGGTTACGAGCCCGTATTACAGAAGGCAACGTGTTATCTTCAGGGCTCTTAGAGCCCTGAAACACCTATAAGTACAGGGCTTCCTCCCTGCTAGATAGAGGTTCTTCAAGCCACCAATTTACTCTTTTATCTACCCTACAGTCTATCTTCTTAGCTACCCTGTAGCTGATAAAGCCTTTATTTCTCACTTAGAGCCTGCTTCTTCTACTACGCCTTTCGAAACGATCCCTTCAGTATTCCTTAGCCTACCCTATAGGCTGCACCTACCCTAGACCTAGCTTACCCTACAGCTGGTCTACCCTATACTGGAGGCCTTGACCTTTCAAAAAAATCTATACTATTTATCTTAGTTCTTATTATAATAAATTCTATATATTATTAAATTATAATATTATTAAGATTAAAATTATTATATTTATTTATTATTATAAGTTATTATAGTTTTTTATAATAATATTTTTAGATATTAAGAAATAAATATATTTTTTTAATATCTAATAAAATTTTAATTTTTATTAATTTTAATTTTAATATATAAAAATATTCTTTTATTCTATTTAGTTAGTATATTAATTAATTTATAAATTTATATTTTAAAGCTATAATAACTTTAGTATAATTTTATAGATTTCTAATAATATTAAATTATAAATAATATTAAATTTCTTTTTTTAGATTTTAATTATAAAATAATTAGTTTTAGAATTAATAAATCTATTATTATATTTAAATTTTAAGTTTTTAATATTTATAATTATATAGGTTTTTTTCTTTTTTTTTATAATAAATAAAGTAAATTAATTATTATTAGTAAAATATAATTTTTCTATACTTTATAATTAATAAATATTATAAGCTAGTTCTTTTTAATTTTTATTTTTATAAAAATATATATAGAGCTTTCTATTTCTATAGTTTCTAAAGTTCTTTAATTTATTATTAATATTATACTATACTATAGCTTTATTATAAATAGTTTAGATTATTTTTTATTTAATTAATTTATTTTTTATTTAATTAATTTATTTTTTATTTAATTAATTTATTTTTTATTTAATTAATTTATTTTTTATTTAATTAATTTATTTTTTATTTAATTAATTTATTTTTTATTTAATTAATTTATTTTTTATTTAATAATAATATATTTTATTTATTATATATTTTATTCTATTCTTACTTATTAATAGAAATAATTTCTATTTTATTAGTTTTATTATTTTTTTTACTAGTTATAAAGAATAATTATTTATTTAAATAATATTTCTTTAGCTTTTTTTTCTATAGTTTTTATTATTTAAAATATAATTTAATAATATTTATATTATTATTATTATTCTATATTAAGATTAATACTTTTTATTTAATTTTCTAATAGTTTTTATATCTTTAATTATAATATTATTTAATATAGCTATTATAATTATATATTATTTAGTTTTCTATCTATTAGTAATTATATTATAATTAAATCTTATTATTTTTATAAACTTTATATTACTATTTTTAATATATTTCTATAGATATTTTTTTTATATATATATTTAATAGAGTATTTCTCTAGATCTTCTTTAAAGATAGTATATAATTTTATTCTATAGTATTAATAAATAGATTATTATATTTAAACTATATTATATTTTCTAAATATTTTTCTATTAGAAAATAGAAAAAAGTTATTTATTATTTTCTCTTATTAATATATAATATATTATATATTATAATATATTTTTTAGAATTCTAATTTATAATTATATTTTCTATTAGTTTTTATATAAATTAGATTATTATATTTATTACTAAAGTAATAAATAATATATATAATATTTTTTTTAAAAAATATTAATTCTATATTTTAATTTAGATTTTAATTTTATATTTTCTTTTAATATTTTTTTTTATTAGTTTTACTATAAATAAGAGTATATTCTAAGATTAGATAATATATAATTTAATATATATTTTTTAAGAATATAATTAATAGTCTATATCTAAACCTTTAATACTATAAAATAAAGTTAAAATTAAATACTTTTAGTCTGGATATAGATATTAATATCTTAAAAACTCTAATAATAGAAGCTATTTATATAGCTAGATATATAAATAGCCTAGCTATAACTATAGCCCTTAAGGGGAGAAGCTTATTATCTAATAATAATAACTATCTTTTCTTTCTATTAGAACTTATCTTAATTAATTAATTAATTAAATTATATTATTAATTAATTACTTAATTAATTAATTATTTAATTAATTAATTACTAGATATTTTAAATAGTTATAATATTTAATATAAATATTCTAATCTCTTAGAGCTTATTTAATATTACTAATAAGATTTTTAAAGTAATAATAACTATTATCTAAGATAATCTAATATAGCTATTTACTAACTATATTTATTATATATCCCTTTAATTAGTTAAGAGCTTATTTATAGTAATAAAGCTACTTTTAATAGTATAAGTTTAGTAGCTATATCTATATAGATTATTATTTTATTATATAGCTTACTACTAGTAGCTATTATAAGTACTTATAGAGAATTAAGATTAGTTTAAGTAAATACTATATCTTAAAAATAACTACTCTTTTATATAAATCTATTATAATCTAATATATAACTTATAGTTTTAGTATATTATATACTATATTAAGTTAATAAGAATAGAGATAGCTCTTAAAAATTAATTATTTAAACTTTATATTATTTTTAATTATATTTAGATTAGAATATTAATTAGATTAGATTAAGCTTAGTATTAATATATTAGAATTTATTTTAATTTAATTTAGAATTATATATATTTAGAAATAAAAAAGTTAGTTATTTTTAAGATTATAAGTTAATTTATCTCTATAAGTATAATATATATTTACTACTATAGGAAATTTTTATTAAAAATAATATAGATTTAATATTAATTTAATACTTATTTATATATATTTAGTTATACTATATAATATTCTTTTAGTAGTAAATATATAGTTTATAGTATTTAACTTTAATTTTATTTCTAATAACTAAATATTTTTTTTATTTTTTTATTTTATTTTTAAAATATATTTATTATTATAATAAAATATATATTTATATTTAATAGAGAGTTTATATTTCTTTAGAATAATTTTCTTATTTTTATATTTTTATTTAAGTTTTTTAAAAATATTTTTAATATATTATTAGTTTCTTTTTAATATTATTTAATTCTATTATTTATCTAGTTTTAATATCTTTTAAAAGATTAAAATAAGTTCTTTAGAAAAAATAAAATTATTATAATTATAAAGTTCTTCTTTTAAATAATTTTTCTAATTATTCTAAAAATCTTAATTTTAGTTTTTTTAATTATTTCTAATTATTTCTTATTTTCTTTAGTAAATTTTTAATTTTTCTATTTTTTTAATTTAAAATATTATAATAAAATATATCTAATCTTATTATAATTATAATATTTATATTTTTCTATAGCTTCTAGTTCTATAGAATTTATATATATTTTAAAAACTATAGATTATTATTACTATTATAATTAACTAGTATTAATATAGTATATTATCTTTTTATTATAAGTTTATTAATAATACTATTAATTATTAATTCTTATAATTATAATTATATATTTATAAATACTTACTAGCTTATTCTTTTTATAAAGTTTCTTTTAAATCTTTTTCTTTAGTTTATTAAAATAATAAAATATAATATACTTTTAATTCTATTTAGTTTTTATTAAAAGCTAAAAATATTTATTACTAAAGATAGAAATAAATTTAGTTTAAAAGAGTTTATTAATTTTATATTTAGTTTTATATCTTTTATCTTATATTCTAAATATCTATTAGAGAGTATTTATAAAGTAATTAAAATTTATTATAATATTAATAGTTTATTAGCTTTTTTAATTATTAAAATATTTCTTTATAATAAATTTAAATTAATTAAATATAGTTCTTTTAAATTATAAGTAAATATAAATAACTTATTATTTATTATTATTAAAAATAATAAGAAAATAATTAAAATATATTTAAAATTAGATTATAAAGCTCTAAAGTTTATTTTAAATTCTATTAAATATTTTAAATAATAATAGTTTAAATAATACTTCTAGCTTTTTTTCTTAAATTATAATCTAAGTTTAGATTTAAAGATTAATATTCTAAATAGCTTATTATTCTATAAGAATAATAATAATAGTTATTTCTTATTATATAATTATAAGGTATTTTTAAAGCTAGAGAACTTATATTTATAGAAGTTTAATTTTAATATTATTATTATTCTTATTACTACTTTTATTACTATTTTATCTATAGTATTATTATTATTATTTAGAGTAAGTAGATTATTAATAATAGGGTTTTATTATTAAGCTAGAGGAACTATAGTAATTATAATATTTTCTTTATTATTATATAATAATTAAGATAAAATAATTAGCTAAATAAGAGTTATTAATATATATATATATTTTATTAGTTTTACTATAAATAAGAGTATATTATAAGATTAGATAATATATAACTAGACTATATAATTTTTCTAAGAATATAATTAGTAGTCTATATCTAAATCTTTAATACTATAAAATAAAGTTAAAATTAAATACTTTTAGTCTAAATATAAGTATTAATATCTTAAAAACTCTAATAATAGAAGCTATTTATATAGCTAGATATATAAATAGCCTAGCTATAGCTATAACCTCTAAGAGGGGAAGCTTATTATTTAATAATAATAACTACTATCTTTTCTTTCTAACTTAAAGCTTATTTTAATTAATTAATTAATTAATTATATTATTAATACTAAGTATCTATAATATATTATCTTCTATAATTATTCTTACCTATAGAGCTTTAGTTACTATAAATAATATAGATTTTAATAAGATAATAGAAATTATAAAAGATAATAATATATAGCTCTTAACTAAGTATATTTAATATATATCTCTCTAAATAGTTAAAAGCGTATTTATAGTAATAAAGCTACTAATAATACTCTAGATCTAGTAGCTATATCTACTAGATCTATTCTTATATTATATAGCCTATAGTTACTATATACTATTAGTACTTAAAATAAATAAAATATAGCTAGATTAAAATATATTAGAGTTTATTTTAGTTTAATTTAGAATTATATATATTTATATATAAAAAAGTTAATTACTTTTAAGATTATATATTAATTTATCTCTATAAATATAGTATATATTTACTATTATAGGAAATTTTTATTAGGAATAATATAGATTTAATATTAATCTAATATCTATTTATATATACTTAGTTATACTATATAATAGTTATTAATATATAATAATTAGATAATTTATACTAGATAGAGTTTAAAGTAGATTAAGATTAAACTAATTAAAATATTATTCTAAATAATATAATTAGATTATTATAGATTATATAATATAAGTTACTATTAATATATAAATATTATAAAGCTAGTAATAATAGATATATAGATAATAGTATTAATAACTATCTAAAGAAGTATTCTATCTAGTAAAATAAATATATATATATACTTATTATAGAGTATAAGAAATATATTACTTCTAGTAATCTAAGTATATTTTATAATAGGAGTATAATATTCCTATTACTTTTATTCTTTAGATAATAGAATATATATAACTATATAATCTATTATAGAGATCTTTATTTATAATACTATTATTCCTCTCTATAGAAGATTATTCTAGTTATTATAATCTCTAAATTAAATAGAGATCTTAATACTCTAAAAGAATAGAGACTAATCTTACTACTCTTATATATTAGGAAAAGCTTTAAAAACTTATTATAAAGAGAGTCTTCTACTTTATAGTTATATATAAGATTATTCTATTATAGATTACTACAGCCTTTTCTAAAAGATCTATAATTAATATTATATAGGTATTTATATACTAGGCTGAGGATATAATAAACTATAGTCTTATAGCTATAGCTACTACTTTTAATATTAAGAGAGCTTTTAATTATACTCTTTTATACTATATATACTATTAGCTTATTAACTAGAACTAGCTCTTTAATCTCTATAAATAGGCTTTTAACTTTTATCTAAATAGATATACTATTATTAAACTAGAATCTATCTTAATAGATATTAATAATATAATAAGAAACTCCTTTTAAAATTCTTTAGTATCTTTAATATTCTATATTCTATTTACTATCTTTTTTAATATAAAGAAAGATATTATAATATTTAGCTATATAGATAACTAACTAGTTACTACTATAGTAAAAACTATAGATAAATCTATAGCTATTATCTAGAGATAAATTAATTCTTTAATTATAGAAAGAGATAAGTTTAAAATAATCTTTAGTTTAGAGAAAACTAAGATTATATACTTTATCCAGGGTAATAATCTCTCTAGGAATATAATTATTTATTATAGTATTAAGATTAAGCTTAAGATTAAAGCTAAAAATAAAAAAGAGAAAGAGTTAGTTACTAGATAGCTTAAAATCTAATTAGATAGAAAACTTAATATTAAGTTTTATATTAAGAAGTAGATTATATATACTTATATTTTTCTATATTATATTTAGTTACTAAGCTAAATAATAAATAATATCCTTCTAGTAGTAATTTAGAAAGCTATTATA
Organism: Clonostachys rosea; assembly: GCA_026958235.1. Classification (NCBI taxonomy): domain Eukaryota; kingdom Fungi; phylum Ascomycota; class Sordariomycetes; order Hypocreales; family Bionectriaceae; genus Clonostachys; species Clonostachys rosea. The sequence goes on from CP110206.1 coordinate 1,428,624, forward strand.
ATAATAATACTTCTTAAGCTCTTCTTTAGTACTAAGATCTAGTATCTAGAAAGAACTAGAGAGAATAGAAAGAATAAAACTATTATCTAAACTCTTTTCTAGATTAATCTTATTAGTTTAGAAAGAAAAATTTAAATTCTATTTAACTCTATTATCTAAAAGTATATTTCTATCTAGAAAATACTTCTAATATTAGTCTTACTTAGGGGGATTAATATTCTATTTATATATCTTCTCTTAGAAAAGATTAAATATAGTTAAACTATTTAATTATTTATTCTTAATAAATAATATCTACTTATTATTATACTAAATAGTAGACTAGAGATATAAGCTTAAGGTTTCTTTCTTATTTCTATAAATTTTATTTTTATTACTAATATTATTCTAGGAGTTAGTAAGAAGAATAGATTACTACTATATTTCCCTATATATTTAAATAATCTATTTTCTAATTTTAATAATAAAGATAAAGTAATAAAGCTCTTTAAAAACTAAACTATCTTTAGAACTAAAGAATAGATTATAATCTACTCTAATAGCTTCTATCTCTTTATTATTTATAACTCTAATATCTACTCTAGATTAGGCTATAGCTATACTATTTTTAATAGTATAAAAACTATTAGTAGTAGATATATCTCTCTTACTCTTAAGAAAGTTTATAATATAGAAGTAATAAATACTCTTAATAGCTTTTATAAAGCTATTAAGTACTTTCTATAGAGATATATTATAATCTATCTAAATAACTTCTTAGTAATATACTATCTCCTCAGATTAAAATCTAGTTCTTTCTATTTAAGATTCTAAGTTTTTTTTAAAGTTATATATAACTATAGCTTAGAATATATAGTTAAATAATCTTCTAAATATATTAGTATTCCTAGTAATAAACTTACTAATAAACTTATAAATATAAATATAGATTAAAAATATTAGAAATTTGAACTTTCTAAAGAAGAAAATACTTTATTATTAATTAGCTATCTTTATAGAAAAGTAAATAGAATTATAAAAATAACTTAAGAAAGTTAGTAATAGTTTAATAAGCTTAAATTCTATCTATACTTCTATTTTAAGATCTCTCTTAAGAAGAATCTAGAGCTCTTCCTACTCTATAAGATACTATATTATCTTATAACTATAAGAACTAGATATAGAGACTTTATCTACTACTATATAGATTATAGCTATTAGAACTATAACCTCCTTTATACTTATAAATATAGGAAAACTTCTATCTATCTCTTTATCTACTATACTAAGGAGTCTAACTTTTTTAAACTATACTATAAATAGCTTATTCTCCTACTCTCTCTTCTTTTTCTTTATTAATAAATAATCTCTTACTCTCTATATTTTCTTTCTCTCTCTTTCTCTCTCTCTCTCTCTCTCTTATTATTATATTTAAAGGAAATAAACTTCTCTCTTTTTCTAGTTACTCTATAGCTTTTCTATCTTCCTACTCTCTTATTAGAGTAATAACTCTTACTCTTCCTTATTAAACCCCCCTACTATATCTTCTGTCTAAAGTAATATATATAAATAATAGCTAGATAGAGCTATATAGCTTTAGATAGGTACTCTTTACCTTCGGGATCTACTGGTATTAAATAATAATAATAATAATATTAATAATAACTTTTCGTGCTTCTAATGATGACGGGAAAGGGCAGGTATATACAACGATGTGTCGGCTGACGAGCCTCGAGAGTCTCACATTCATAACTTATCAGTAATCCACACGGCCTGCCTGGCAAAGGCTGTATTAGCGACGATGTGCCAAGATTTCTTACCGGGAGATTTGGTACAATCCCGTTCATGGAATCCCAATTATTAACCAGGCACCAATAATAATGTTACCGATAACCTTGCCTGCTTGCAAGTAATACATCGCGACCCCAACCATTTTTAGGTCATTGTTAGCAGACCAAATTTTTATATTGTTCTCTCTACTGTTATATATGATCTTACAACTCAGAGTTGATATAACCCATCTCGTTCCATTGCTTCGAATAATGCTATTTTGCCGTGACTCAGTAGTTCTACCTTAACAGTGTAAATATAACGCGCCCTTTGATCGTGTTGTTCAATTTGAATCGCTCGACGACCATGGTTCCTTGGCAGAATCAGAGCACCGCTTGCGCACAGCAAAAACCGACGTGACATGACCTAGAGCCCACCAGACAAACAGAACCGGCAACGCCACTCGCAGCTGGCTGCCACACCCAGACCAGATGTGAATCATCAAAGTGTATACTCCGCTAGAAGGGAGGGCGTAGCCAATCTTGTACCATGCAGGCATGATCTCGTATGGGAACACCGTGCTGGAGACGTTCGTGATGATCCAGGGGAAGACGAAGAAGGGCGAGAACTGCATTGGTATGTAGCAAGCGATCAAGGTCTCCATAACCTGCCAGTGGATATCCATAAGGAGCCAATAGAGCATCCAGGATTTACAGAAGACGGCACCGTCAATACCCAAACTCTCTCGGTAGGCATAGATGTAGGCAGACATGGACAACCCGCTGATGAGGGTATATATTTTGCCAGTACAAAATCGAAACACCCAGACGTCACGTACTGATGCTGTGGAAAAGAAGTCTAGTTTCATGCTAATTCCATTCAGAGCCAGGATGAAGAAGAACTGGGCTAGTGGAGGTATAACCATGTTGACGGTATTATAGAAGGAGCGATTCGGTTGAGGAGTAGGCTGGATCAGATCCGCTGTCGTTCCGATGGGGTTGAGGTAGGTTTTGATCGCGGGTAGGAGCACGTTGGAAGTATTGAGGTTCATGAGTGCACTCTTGGCATTGGAAAACTCGTAAAATGATTCGGTAGTGGCCTTGACAAGTGCGTTTATGCCCGGTAGTAGGATAGAGTCGGCGATATTGGGATGGCGAGCTTGGTTGTAGATGTAAGTCGCAGCGGCGGCCGGGTCGTACTCGTCTGTGCTCATAGAGCCATTCATGATTCCGTAAAATCTATCGGATGAGCCGCTGTTTATGACAACAGCAGCCCAGTAATCGGCTTTGCAGACAGAGTTCCGAATCGAGTCGAGGTCGGGGTAGTCCTGGCTCGAACCGATCTTGACGGTCGGGAGGTGATAGCGTCCGTCAAATTGGGAGGACGCGAGAGTTAATGCAGCTCCAATGTCGCCATGATCCAAATTGATTGCCACAATATTGAGATTGCCGTATCGAGATGCTTGATGGAAGGCAGTGCCGTACAGATAACACATACCTGCGAGGAGGAGCAACTGAATGTTCACCGCAGTCATGATGGATGCGATGAATAGTGCAGGTGTGAAGGGCCCACGACTCTTAGATGGTTCTGAAGTCATTGTTAAACAGTTCGGAAAGGCAATATTTTCTGAATCCAAGGAAGAGCCTGTGGTATGGCTATGAAGAGGAGAATGAAAGGAGAACCACAGTCAGGGAGAACAAGCTATAGCGGGGCATGTCTTGAAAAATACATTATTTTGAAGGCAAAAATGGCAAGGCTTTCTTTTAAATACATCTGTAGATACATGCATTTATTCGTGAGTTGCCCCTGTCAGTTTAGGAGGTTTGTGACATGAGATTGTATCCAAGATTCACGAATCAGGAATTCCTTGCGGGGGCTCGTCTCTGGAAGACCCACAGCTGAAATCATTAGCTACTAGCCGTGCCCCCAACTTTTTTGGTCCCCAAGCACTCCAAATTCCTTCCTACTTCTACTTGAGCCAACTATCTACCAGAAAGTGATATATTTATCAACCCTTTACTCCCTTTTCTTGGGCAATGACTAAGGCTGATTCGGTCCCTATCAAGCGACTAAAGTGCCAAATTGTCCACCACCCACAATTGGCGCATAATCCTGAGGCCTAGGAAATCTCTATTAGGTCCTTTGTCAAAACATCCAGCGATGGCTATGCATCTACTGAGCACCAAACTACATCTTCTTATATCCACAAGCACAACTTAGCTTGGAATCACATATGGCATGTTCTAGAATCACCTAAACATACGATTTGGTGGTGGAACGCCAAGCTCATGTGTGAATCCTTGAGTTCAGAAGCTCCCATGCCGAATGGTGGCATCTACCTGACTAGCCGCCACTAAGTTTTTATTTAAATAAGTAGCTATCCTTCAATATTACCATGCCAGGTTCGAATTTCCATCACTTCTCAGGTTCCTTCAGGCTCTGACTTGGTTTGATTCATGACTTGGGGTCTCTTAATTAATGTTCATTGGCCTTTATCCTCCCCTTCCCTACAAAAGCCCTTGCGACAGGCGGTAGCTCGCTCAGCTGACCAGGAAAATGTGAACACCTATGTGCAGGAGGCCAAGGAACAAACCGTCGTACCTCTTTATTAGAATCTCGATGCAACCAACGACCTAAAAGCACCTTCTACCTGGATTTTGTCACAAAATGGAGCCCACACGTGAGGAGGATTTACTGCCACATCGAATTTCTTTGATAAGGGACTCGGGGTAAGGGCCGATCCTACAACGAGCTTGTCGAGTCGGTATATAGGCTTGTTCCTTGGACGCAAGCCTCGTGATCTTGGTGTCCAACTTCTCGTCAAATCTCGGTATAACCGGTGGCTTGCATGTACATCTTTTCTTCTGAGCAGATTCATCTGCGGTCCTTGAAGTTCGTGCTCTCCAAGCTGGTCTCGATGCCGCTCGTCCCGAGGTCCTGGCGCTTTCTGCCGACCCAGTGACCATGTCAACTACGCGACATGTGACTAACAGATCCAAGAAAATGGTAGCCCAACAATTACTCAGACGTGTAAATTAGAAGCGCATGTACAACAGGGAAGGACCCTGGTCGGCAAAGCTTTCAAAAAGTGTGTCCATCAAGTAAACTATCTATGAAAGCTACAAGGACTTATTGGTAAAGGAAATCATTGGCGCTCTATAACCTCCGCCTCTACGTCTAAATCATCTGCTTCATCAGATCCATCGTCTTCTGATTCTTGTTCAACCACGAGGAACGGAAACTGGCTGACATATGGCGCGAGAGAGTTTGGATTTTCGGAATCATCCGAATCACACTCCATTTGTCTACCGGCCTCCTCCTCGTCGCTAGCTTCAGTAACAACACGAAGATAGCCTTAAAAAGGTTAATGACCAGAGCTCCAAAAAAAAAGTGAAAAAAAGACAAACCGTCTTCAGCCAACTCAACCTCAGGATTGCGGTGCAGGAAGTTGGCAACAAAGTCCTTTTCCAGAGGCGCGGTATCTCCATTCAGGCTTAGATAGCAATAAACGAAATCCACGAGATCCATTGGTGTCATGGGAGACTTAGCAGTCTCCTCCTCCTTCAAAATGTGGCCAACGAAGCGGCTCTCGTCTTGTCTCGGCACGCGGCTTCGATTTTTCCGAGGAATCCTGTGTCTAATGGTCGAATCTTGAAGGCCAGCTCGTATTTCAGCGACGGACACAGTCCAGCGGCGTGATGCGAAGTCTTCCAACACCCCAAACTGCACATTGCAGACCGCAGTTTGGATCCTTTCCGCGCGGGAAAGAACCATGACCGAGAATAAAGGTGGAACTCAATGATATACAGGTATTGCCTTGGGAAATACTTGAATGCGTGCAGCTCGCGCTGAGGGTGTTACCGATGTTGGATGTTCTGACGCGACGCGTCCCAGCGCACGGCCCGTTGTTGGTTTGGGAAGTGAGCGGCGGGGGATCAGTCTTTTGCATCATTGACTCGGCCACCCTATCTGACACTTATCTAAACGACGAAGCTATTAATGAATGCTTAAATAACGGCTTAAGTCGTTATATAGAATCTAAAAATATTGATTTGTTTGATTATTACGACCGAGACTTCTGGTTCTGAGTCAGCCAACGACTTATACGTATTAGTTGAATGAGAGGAGGTTGTTTTAAGGGAGGATTCGAGAGATGGCGAAAATCAAGGTGAATTAACCTAATTAAGAAAGAAGAGCTTATCCTAAAGTTATAATCAAGGATTTCTGCTTATAGCTCCCGCCTGTAGTTGGTTATATCGCGTGGCTATAGGGTAGGGAAATCTGTAACTTACACCACCAAAACAGCCACAATCAAGTTCCAGCGCATTAACGTAAAATCCGGGTATGCTCAATGATTCTAATGTATTTATACCATTATCGTATAACATAGTAATATAATTATATTTCGCATACTGGAAGCGCGAGACCTAAGCGACCATGCCATAACGCCCGAACTCCGGCGCCGAACACAAATAGTCTCTCTATATTGCTCCGCTAGAGGGATGGTATGTAGTCCGAAAGCCTGCTATTCCTTTCCTATTGAAGATCCCCGTAGGATTGCCATTACCGTCGCAGATGGCGAGTGGTGGGTGCCGTCGCCGCTTGGCAGTAGTGATGTGTCTGGGCGTGGCAATTTCTGTGCCTCTCGAGTACGAAAAGGTTGTTGGACGAGCTCAGCATGTGATGCTTAGAGGTTCAAGATTAGGCTATAATAATTGGATTATTCTCGAGCATCCAGTTGAGAAATCTGAACTTGTTGGGATAAAATATCAAGGTACCGTAGCACATGAAGCTCGGATATCCATGTCGTAGTATTCCACGAGATCTCATAGACGCCGTAGTGGAGGCATGGTAAATCCTCCGTGATCGGGGTCCTATTCGGTAGTTACATCCGCTTCGGTTGTTGGACTTACCACTGGTTGCTGAATCGGCATCCTAAGTAAGTTTTATGATCCGAAACCGCTGACCTGCATCTGTTTTGCAGGTTGGGAGTAAGTAAATCAGCTAGTCTTCGTCAGGCGGGCAACGTATTCGACTCGCCAATCGACCCTTCCGATCCTCGGTTTCCGCAGCCTTTCTCTATAAAAAACATATGGACACCTCGCCTTCCTAGATCTAAGCACAACAGCATATATCATCAACACCTTCATTGTCAATTTCTAGAACTCCAATATTACTGCTCAAGATGCGAATCATTGACGTGACTGCATACACCTACGATGCCAACTTCCAATTTGGCTCATACACCATGTCTAGTGGCAGGAAGGCTACTGGATACCCATCGATTGTCGTCCGCCTACTTACGGATGATGGTATCGAAGGATGGTCTGAGAGTGCACCGCTTGGGAGTGACTATCTGCCAAGTATTTTCACTGGAGAGGTTGCTGCATTGAAAGAGCTTGCTCCACATGTCCTTGGGCTGGATCCAAGAACCCCAGCCGTTGTTGTTCAGAAGATGGATACCATTATGCTGTCTGGAAACGCTGCCAAGGCTCTTATAGACTTCGCCTGCTGGGATATATTTGGCAAATCTGTCGGCTTGCCAACCCACGCCCTGCTTGGTGGTGCGCTCTGCCATTCTCTCCCTGCTTTTACAGTAATTGGCCTAGGAAGCCCGGAAACTGGCGCCAAGAAGGCTCTCGCTGAGTACGAGAGGGGAGTTACGGCACTGCAACTTAAGATCGGAGACGATCCGGTCAATGATGCGCAACGAATCAGAGCCATCTACAAGGCAATTCCATCCAATGTTGTGTGCTTCGCCGATGCCAACTGTGGATGGAACCTGGAGCAGGCCCTGATATACTCTCGTACCCTGGGCCAGGATATCTGCATACCGCTGGAGCAACCTTGCCGCACATTGGTTGATTGTATCGAGGTTGGCAAAAGTTCGGGGCTACCTCTTATTGTTGATGAATGTGTTGTGACAATGGCCGACCTTGTGACAGCGCATGCTGGTGGCGCCACAGGCATCAACCTCAAGCCATCTCGGGTTGGTGGCTTCACCAAGGCCAGAGTCATACGTGATGCTGCTGTCGCGCTGGGGATGAAAATCACAGTTGACGACACATGGGGCTGCTCGTTGTTGACGGCACAGAATGTGGTATTTGCCCCGTCTACACCGGCCAATAGGCTGCGTGCTGTTGATACTTACGCTGAATGGACAGAACCTATGATTGCAGAGTGTCCACGGATGGGGAAGGGTGGCCGACTCAAGCCCACCGAGTTGCCTGGGAACGGTTATGGGCCCATCAAGATTGAGATGCTGGGCGAACCATTGTTTAACCTGAAAGCCTAAGGAGCTACTATAGAACACGCCAAATAATGAGAAATGAGATATAATCATCTTCTAGGTAGCCTATAAAATTTTCTTCTTGAACAGGGAAACATTAAATGAGCTTGGTGTCTGGCCTAATGAGAAGCATGTGTACATAAAAAGATGGCTTCGCTTTAGTGAGCTGGCTACAGGTCACCTCCGAGCTTCTTAGTTTTTATCGTAAGCTTGTAGAGGGCTATGGTAACTAAATGCAGTGCAGTGGGCAGTTACTCGAGGAAAGTCGACGCAAGTTTGCCAATTAATGTGCGCATTCTTCCTCACCCTCCAATATCGGAGTGCCTCGGTAAGTCGGGTGCATCAGCGTAGGAGCAATTGCGACATCGGATAACGAAACCGATCACTTGAAGCACGTTGATTCTGGAGCAGCCGTAGTCTGCCGAGGTTTGAAGGCTCAGCCCGGGCCGTCGGATAACAAAATATGATAGATGGCCTTTCGTGGAGTCCCAGTGAAGTTGTTTGACACGCCTTGCTTGGATTAAGCAAGTGGAGAACCAGAGAAGTTAGAGACGATCTAAACCCTCAAATTGCCTCTTTCAGCTTTTGATATGCGACGACGGCATGGTCCACTAAATTCCCGTTTCGGTTTTAAATAAGCGACGCAAAGGTGACTGAAGGCACAGGCGCCTATGGTGCAATCGAATGTCGGAATGTGAATAGGTTAGATTAACGCAGTAGGGTGGTTCGAAAGAAGCTTGACCAGATGGATAATCTGCTGGCTTTGGATGGTTACAAAGATCGGTGTTTTGGTCCGGCTTTGCTTCCCGTAGCCTTTGGGTCTGTTTCCAAATAAGTTTGTCTCTCTTCTATCCTATCTTCGCTAATGTAAGTTATGTGTGGTTTCACGCGAGTCCAAATCAAAATCATGTACAGTGATAATCACTTGTATGAAGTAGAAGTTCATGTTTACTTGTAGTCAGTTCATGAATAATGATTTAGGCCGTAACCCTTTGCTAGAGCCATTCTGTCGGTATCACCGAGCTTTAAATTGAACATTATTTGAAACTCATGATTTCAATAAGTTGGATGAGAAAACTTTGGAACTTTCTGTTTTCTAAAGTACTTGTAGCTAGCTGAGTTGGAACGGGATGGGGTGTGAGCCTGTCCAAGAACCACAACAACGAATTTTAAGGACCTGTAGCGCCTGATTAGAGGAGTTATCCGCACAGTTCCAAGCAGACGAACTCCCAGAGGCCGCTATGGAGGCTTGTATTATTCCATATTACACAAGAATGAATGGGAGCTCAAATCCTTGCCTCCCATATTTAACCCATCTATACCCGTTGATGTCTTTTGAAATCGTGTTATCGCTCCCGGGGGCTGTGTTATGGTGCCGCCAATCTCGCGATAAAAACTCCGCCGTCTTGTTCAAGATATCGGACCTCCACCACGAATTGTAGTTTCTCCTAAGTCTGCCAACAATGAGTCGCTGATGGTACGGGAGTATTGACGACATGCCAGCCACGAACAAGGGCCAGCACAAAATATTATTGGCCGGGGATGCCAAGGGTAATGTGTTCAGTATAGAGATAAACTGCTCGAGAAGGCTTTGGACTGCCGTGGACGAATCTAGCAGGCTGGGATTTAGAGTCTTCTTGATATATATCAGGCATGCAAGGCGATATAGTTCTGAGGTTACTTCATCGGTGCAGCCATTTTCGGTGTTTTGACCAGGATATATGGGTTGATCCTGGAGTTGAGCCTCGAGAATCTTCAGCTCTGTTTCAATAGCCTGCTCGCCACTGCCCTTGAGGATCGATATCTGTAGGATGACTCGGAATACCCGGCGGCACCGCGGCCCCAAAAGAACGCCCTTGCAGTGATCCTCTGAAAGTAGTGGAGAAGTAAAGATTTCCGAGGCTACTTGTAGAGGTAAGCTGTGGCCATGGGAAAATGCCGTCAACGTAAAGATGTAGTAGAAGACTTCGAACATCAACCCCTGCAGATATGGATCAGAAACGGTACTGCCATCATCACAGTTGTGACACAGAGCTGCCGCCGCGTTTAAGTGGGGGATTATTCTGCCAGGGGCAGAGAAGTTGACGATCTGATGAAGACTTCCATGAGCTAGGTCGCAAATCACTACGAAATAAAATTACTTCATGAACACAAAGCAGTACAATAGCTAAGAGAAGATCCTCTAGATGATGTCAGTATCGATCTTTTGATGGAACAAAAAATAAATGAAGAACTACCTCTGCGAGGTTCCGCGCTCGGAGAGCCAGAGGAGGAAACTTGGCTGGTTATTGCTGATCGAATACCAGCTACGGCTTGCCCATAAAACCCGCAGGTCAAGCTAGTCTTTTCAGAGTTGGCTGGTTGATATTTGCTCAGATCTCCGGCGGCGACGGCCAGTATACAATTGAGAACCGCGGGGCACCGTATAGCCACTGGGATAACGAGCTTGGAACTCCCATTCGCGTTCCGGACCGACGTCAGCCATAACGGGCCATTGGAATCGAATGTGACAATAATCTCTCCTGAACTGGTGCTGTTGGTGTGACGAAAACGCTTACAAGGAGCCGCATCGCTTGGGGGAGGGCGAAGTTGTTGTTTTGTCGAGAGTCTCGACGGGCAGCCGGAGGGCCACGAGGTCCCCGAGACCAATTACACGGTAGATTCCTTGCTGTACATGCGGAACAGCAAGGACGCTGCTCGTTGCATTTCTTCTTGCGTTGACGGCCAGCTCGTGAGCGTGTAGAACAAGATTGCGAAGGTTGTGTTTTAGTTGAACCTGGTGCCAATATTAAAGGTTCCATAGTACTATGCTCCAGTCCGAATGGCTTGAACTTGCCAAGTACGAAGCAGAGGAGGAATTGCGGGGTCATGAACTGGACGAAGAGGCGATGTCGGCAACCTAAAGGGAATCACGTGATTATTCTCGTTCAAATACCAGACGCTTGGTCACATATCGGACATGCCGGGGAAGGAGATTAAACTCGGATTATCTGAACGCAGGTCCCTTGGATCCTCAAACCTCCCTTTAGCATGATCTAGTTGAGAAGTGAGTGTAGTAAGAAAAGAACAATAAAAAAAATAAAAAAAAACCCTCGGAGCTCTTACGCTAATAAGTAGACTTAGCAGTTAGGATCCTTAAGACCAGACCTCAAAATGCGCCATTCTTTTAAAGGCTGCCCGCATGCAGCTTCCGAGTGATAAAATTTGTTACTTACTTTAGGTACTTTGGAGGGCAACTTATCACAGGCTCACTTAAGACAAAATAACTGTTATATGGTCATCTTCTCAATATGTCATTCTGCCATCTATATGCTATCTTTTCTATTATGGATCGTGGTTGCAAGTTCCCTAGATAGTGATAGGGGAATCATCTTGACTCTAGAGCTAGTTTTAACTCTGGACTGTGAGTGACAACTGAAGTGTCTTAGATAGGCTCCTGCTCTTTGGGTCTCATGGGAACTGCCTTCATCAGGCGACGCATCTTCAAAAGTACCCTTTCCTCCTTGTTAACATGAGGGATATTGAACCAAATGATAGTCACCAAAGCGATAAGAGCTAAGATGATGGGCTGCAGCACGCCCACACCCGCATGTGAGGCGATGGCACCAATAATAAAGGGGAAGACTGTTCCACCAGTCCCCCCAATTGCCATCGCGAAACCAATGGCGCTGACGTGAATACGTTGTGGAAGAAGTTTGGCCGTAACCATGACAGCCCCAGGGAAGAGAGATCCCAGGAAAACTCCCAGAAATGCCACGCTGACTGCAGATACGATGAAGTTTGGCACCAACCAGAAGAGCAATTGAAAAGTGATTGCAAATGCGAGGTAGATCATGATACAGAGGCGCTCACCAAATCGTTCTGTCACGAAGCCGAGACCCGCTCTCCCAACCGTCATACCTGCCCAGAAAGCAGTACCAGACAGACCGGAAGCATATCTAGAAGCATTCCGGACTCGTAGCATAAACGTTACAACCCATCCACCGATGCCAACTGCGAGGCAGGAAATGAGTTAGTCGTTGCAAAGGAAGAGTCTAGGAATCACATACCTTCCGCGCCCATATAGGCAAAAAAGAAAGCGGCACAGAGCCATGTCACCTTCGATTTGAGCGCTTCACGGAGGCCAACTCCGCCCTTTTCTGACTCGTGCTGGTGGTTCATCCGATGCGCGGCCCCGGTTCTATGCCAGAACGTGACGAGAAGACCAACCCATTCTATTACTGACAGTCCGACCTGGAAAGGTGAGTTATATTTTCTTTCAATGTGCTTGGGGCAGATATTTACCATGACGTAGTAGAAGGTATACCAGGGTAATTTTTCTGAAATCACAAAGCTTGTTGCTATCATAGGCGCAAGAAAAGCGCCGACGGAGTAGCAAGCATGCATGAAGCCTTGAATTGTGTTTGCCTTGCTCATAACACCAACCCATGCACAGAAGCAGGCATCACATGCTCCATTGCCGAAACCACCAAATATATTGATGATAATCAATACTGGCCAAGGTGGGTGAATAGCCAAGACAGTGTAGGTGATGATATGACAAATCGGCGCAATAAAAGCAATTCCTCTCTGTCCAAATTTCATGTGGATGGTCGCATTGGTAAAGGCTGCGAGAGAGTAGCTCACAAATGGCGTCAAGAAAACCAACGACACTGTGGTATAACTAAGGTCGTAATATTCTTCCAACTGAAGATGTCAATTTTGTACTCTGAACTCGCGGTGAATAGCATTATGCAACCTACATATGGGATTAAAGCCTATAAATTGTTGTCAACAGGGTCATCTTGAATGATGGAAACTGAATGTACGCACGCCAACAGCGCCATCGTTCATCCCGGCGATGATGAAGGACATAAACGCAAAGACCAATCTTCCTACATTGGTCAAAGGTTTATTCCAATGCTCGACCTCGTTTGCTCCTTCAGCGATGTCTCTATATTCGGTGAATACATTAGGCGTTTCAACGCTTGATGCTGTGACGTCTGAACAGCCCTTCTGCTGTTTTTCCGTGCAGGAAGTCTGATGCTTGTCGTTCTCCTCGGATGGCATTTTGTCAAACTCAATGCCCAAAATATTGAGATTGCTGACGACGTAGAAATAGAAGACAGTCAGAACATCAAAAATACATAGCGATATAGTCTAGGTATACAGAAATGTGCCTTGACCGTTATGTTCCGCACAAGCGGTCTGCTCGCATGGTGGTATTGCCAAGTCTCACCAACATGAAAGACTAGAGGATGACTTGAGCCCGAAATCGCGACCGGAACCCACCATGAGACACCGGTTTTCCCTACAGACCCACCTTCTGCGCATTTTATGACATCTTCCAGTAACTTATACTGAATTGGAAAGAAATCATGGATTTTCAGCTTGACGTGCTTCGAGGTTGGGCAGAAGCGAGAAGTGTCTTCGTGTTATCAGAGACCGACCCATAATAGAACTTTAGCGTCGCTTATTTAAAATTGAAAGAGGTTAGACCATGTTTGACATCTAACTACGATCTAAGGAGTATTATTACAGGCTCCTTCGTACATCTCTAGAACTTCTTACCAATGAAAGGAATAGGCTTGATTAAATATAGAACTCTTCTCTTTTCACGATATTATTCTAATTAGGAAGTGAAAATTATATAGCAGTAGTCTGTCATGAACGAGAAGAGGCCCGGTTGTAGTTCCAGTTAAGCTAGTCGAGACAATCCAAGTTGCAAACAGTGTGGTTTCTTATGACATAATAGGTGTTGTAAAAGACCTGGTATGTTTCCGGATGGCATAGCCCTTCACCGTTTAGACGAAATGCATTGAAAGGACAGAACAGATTCTACATACTCTAACTATAAATGAAGATAATTTCAGTTAACAATTTGTTTGAGTTAAGTTGTTATGAGCGCATTACTCAAGTAGTGCCTACTTCTACAAAACAGTGGCTACTTTTTGATCATGAAAAGGCCACGGTAAAGTGGTCCGACAGAGAACATCCAGGCCCCGTCAGGGAAGACTACTGGGTGAATGCTAGTCCCAACACTGAAATTTGAAAAGTACGTTCACTGATACGAACTCCACACCTACAGCACAGCATCGGTCCGTCTCCCGACGAAGTCCGCATCTCGGGACATACAGACACGTCATCTGTCCTTGCTCAGACAAAGTAGCGAATTGGTTCTAGTCTGGCTTGTCCTCTGGACTTACTAATGCATGAGACGAGGGGGTACTGATTACTGAATGGCCTGACATCAAATCTGCTCGGAGCAAGTTCCTAATCTCACATGCTCCCTGCTCGCTTGCCTATCAAAAACATCAGGGATGGCAGCGAAAGATAAAAGTGTTGGAGAGCTGGACAAAGCTAAGCCGTTGGCTCCTGTGTCATGGTGTGACGAGTAGGAGAAGATGATATCAGGCATGCTGTAAGGGCTGCCATTCGTAACAAATATGAATCTGGAGTTCTTACATTATGCTAGATACGACGCCGGTGCTTCAGACTCGCGGTTGCTAAATTCAAGGCGCGCAAATGGACAATGCACTACAACAGCTTTTTCCCCGAAGACGCAAAAAATGCCGAGGAGGTCTCCCAAGCGCGTCGGAAGCTTCTAGGCGAAATCATTGGCGACAATATTTGCATCGAACCCTCATTCTCGATCGATTACGGCTGCAATATCAAGTTTGGAAAGCGGTTCTACGCAAACTTCAATCTTTGCATCATGGGCTGCGCCATCATAACATCGGTGATCGGGTCATGCTGGGTCCCAATGTGTCGATTTTTGGAGCAACACATGAGACCGACGTTCAAAGCCGACGTGATGGCGTAGAGTTTGCAAGGTCAGTGACGATGGGGGATGATTGCTGGATCGGTGGACATTCAGTCATGCTTCCTCGGGTCCCGATCGGAAAAGGCTGTACTGTTGCTGCAGGTTCAATTGCGACAAGAGATGTGCCTGACCGGAGTGTGGTAATGGGTCAACCGGCCAAGGTGGTCAGAAAGGTCCAAGCTATAGACTGATCCGAGGACTATATCTATCATAGCAGTGAGAATCGCACCGGCATATGTTTTCATGGAGTACAACAAGGGCATCAAAAGGCCGCGAGGTCGCCAAAAACAGTATGGATATATCATGATCGGGGGAGTACTTCCAATAGAGGGCAGAACATAGACATAGATGACAATATGGACGTGATTCAAGAACTAATGATGATAGAAGATTATGTACAATAACCTGCTGGATACACATCAAATGGGAACGCGTCGTGTGTTGGTTGCCTGGCTTAGACTGGTGAATCTGGACTAGGTACGATAGTGATTGCACCAGATAATGTACAACTTCTCCCAGTTATTGTCTAGCCCCTGCCTACAACTGACATGGGCGAGTTAGGATAGTATACTCTGGTCTACTAGAACGTGCAAAAGTTGAGTAAAGGCAAGTGGTCACGCAAATTTCCGGTATTATGACGGATTGACGTATGCAATAGATAAATTTCCAACTGGCTCTAGTGGCCCATGAGGCCTCGTCTCTCATTGTCATCGAGAGTTGGAAGAATTCTATGTCATCCTTTTTAGCCCATGATGCCAATCCCTGAATAACATCCGTCAAGGCTTTTATCAGGGTGGCTTTAGAAGTAGTCCTTTAGACTTTTAGCAAGTCTGTAGGAACACAGCCGAGTTCGTGGCGCAGTTGCAGTCAACATATCCACAGGCCTGCAAGAAATAAGTAAGTCGACAACTCACGCAAGTCAATCAAGTAAGGAGTGCCAATCTACCTCGGCGTGTACGCCCCAGGTGCCAGACCTGCCATCACCGCAGCCGGACGGGAATTGATATGGGACAGAACAGTCAATCTGGTTGCAGAAAAAGTCGGCGCTGCACTTGACCGCCGCCACGGTGCTCACCATGGACAAGGCGGCGAGGGCGGCGTAGATGATTCCGTTGGAGTGCATGTTGCAGGAAATGGCTGATTATTTGGAGTTGTATTTTCAACAAAGTCAGCAATTGTGATGCTGTGTAAGTTGAGTGTGAGGAAACTACAACAACCTTACAACAAGCTTGGCAGTATATGTACTAATTTGCCTTGCCACAATCCCTAGCTATGTAATCCCAACAATGTCAGTCCACTAAGCGGCTTTGGCATCTATTTACTACCTACCTTGTTGGGCAATATAACATACAGGAGGATCGATGCGACACTAAATGGCTTACCATCCTATTTGGTATGCAGAACTTAGATGGCAGACCAGGTATCCCATGTCGTCTTAAGAATATTTCAACCAATATTCCATCTGAGCAAGTCGAGTTCCGATCCCAGATATCGTCTTCATGGATATATGACGACACCATATGTTTTAGCTGCCACACGGCCTTTCCTTAAAAAAATGAATTAATCAATCGTCATTTGTGCGCCTTGCAAGATCTCCGTCCGAATCAGCCTTATCGCAAACTTCCACTCCTTGCCATTAGAACTTCGCCAGTGATTCTCCCGGCTGTAGCGTAGCAGTGCTAGCTATAGCAAATGTAGCTGTGCGCATCGAGGAGCAGTTCCATCCCTGACTTACTTGATCGGTCTGTTTGAAACACCTTACCGATAGTAATCCCTCGGAAACAAATGCAACATCGGTCATGCGCGCAATCGAGCGTCGATCATTGGACAAAGCTACTCATAAGTAGTAGTTCCCTCTGGTTCTGAAACACTACTTGGAGGTGGCGAATTCCTACATCTTCAACCGCCTTACCGAGCCGGTGTGGGGGGGGGAGGGGTTGAAGGGATTGTAAATTGTCCAAAACCAGCTTTCCACCACATCGCAAAGTATTAGGCAAGGTTTTCAATTCTTGTGAAAGAAGATTTATTGCGAGCTTTGGAATTATGGCTCTCCTTATCAACAGAACTATATTCTAGGAGTAAGTGAACTGAATCATCCCTGCCAGCAGAAGTGTCAGCTAACCCCCGTCTACAGAGCTGACATCGACGATGCTTTGACTGTTGAGAGTAAGCGGCACTCGACGGTAATTATCCCTGTTAGACTATGGGTCTAGAGCTAGTGAAGAGTAGCAATCCCTGCCATAGGAATTGAGGCCTTGACCTTGACTACCAAAGAGGCCGCCAACTGCTCCTCTCCATACGCAGTAAGTTCGAAAGATCGTGCTATAATCTTTTTGCAAAAATAGTGCAAGTGTCGACAGCTTCACCATGCGGCGTAGAAGCTAATAAATCTAGTCATAAAAATAATCACCTTTTAAAGTACTGGAAAATCAACGACGATGCGATATAGCAGAAATAGCAAGGGACGCCCAAAGGAAAGGCTATAAACAGGGACACGTATTAGAATCAGTTTCTTAATCAGCTATCTGAATATTCCAATTCTTGTTGTGGGTTTCTACTTTCGGGCCTCTCATCGAACTGAAATTGGCGTGGCAACGTAGATATTCAGGCATTTTTAACACGGGACACCAAGCTTAACCACCTGGCATCAAATGTTTTCAATACGGAAGACAGTTCGAGTATAAAATTAAACAACAATAGAAGATCCCAGACCCGACATCTCAACACAATGAATATCTTGGTTTTAAACAAGACCACCTCAGCTACTTTTTGCGTCAAGGTTCTTCCCCGACCTTTTAGTGACCATTACCTGGTGCTACTTTGAAATCGTTGAAATCAAACAATGAAGGTCTTTACTCTTTATTCATATCGTTTCCAAAATATGCTACTATTACATATTTCATAGAGTTGAGGAACTTATAAATTACGGGGAGCATATCTTAGATTATATTGACCATGAATAACAAGACGTTTTCAATCTTCTGGATACCGAGAAATGACGATTATTACAAACTAAAAGCTGATCTTCCAGCGCGGGATAAGAAACTGTAGAATCAAAGTTTTTCCCTTACTAGACTACCCAACTCAGTGAGAAAGCTTCTCAACTTCAGCGAGCAGCGTTTTTGCTGCAAGCTTGCCAAGGTTGTTTGATGCCAGCGGCGAATCGCCAGTCAAAACAAGCCGATCTTGGTGCGTCGCTCCGGTGATGTCTTTATTAAGGGGCGTGACACCAAGCTTGCGAAGTCGCTCGCCCACAAACCAAGCCATCTTGCCGGGGATGTACCCAATGTCGACGTTGGCTTCTTTGTCCAGGGAATCCGGGAAGACGTCGATCGAATACCCATCATAAATGAACTTACTGCCCTCGGGCTTACCCACATCAGCGGCGAGCATGCTGGCAGGGCCGTGGCACAAGGTGATGAAGAAACGCTGATTGTCATGGGCCCAGCGGAGGACATTGCCAACTGTCTCCGAGAACGGCACGCCGTTCAACACGCCATGCCCGCCGGGGACGAAGACGGCGAGGTATTCAGTATCCTTGGTGAAGCCCTTGCCCCACACTTCTTGAAGGTTGAGCGGGCTACGGATCTTCTCCTTGTACTTTTCAAAGATTTGCTTGACAGCCACGTCTTCTTGTGGGAAGGCCCACATCTCCAGCTTGACCGGGTCTCCCGAGAGTGTCGCAATGTCAATGTCGAAGCCTGCGGCATCGAGGTGGATCATGGGCAGAAGCATTTCCACAGGGTGATTCCCCGTGGAGAAAAACTCTCCTCCGGCCATTTTGAGGTACCGCTCCTGAGTTCCGATGATGAGAACCTTCCACTTGCCGCCTTTATAGGCATTGGGGTAGTTTGCCCCATCAAAGTCTGTCCGTGGCGAGACATACTTCGTCAGGGAGAAAGGTGAAGGAAAAAAGGCATTGGCCTCGGCCTGGTCTGGGACAGGAGCTTTGTCTGAGGTTCCGGACATTGGAAGGATTAGAGCTTTCGCTGAGACTTGATCGACAAGGTGGGAGATATTGTGCAATGTTTTCGATTATGGCAGAATGTGAATGATGTGTGAGCATGGACTGATTTCAAGCGACGGTATTTATACTACCTATCAATGAATTTTGAGTTTGATCGGGGTGATGATCCAGCTTTGATCAGCTAAGTAAGGGAAAGTGTACAAGAACTAATCAAGCCACTTGAACTCAACTGTTCCGAGACAACCGACGGTATCGCACACCGATTCCGGAAATTCTATATAACAATGCAAATACCAGCGTCACCTAAAGGCCGTTAATTTTGTAATCTTTCCTGAAAAATAATTATCTCTATTTTCTATATTAGGTTAGTCTTATTTAGTTTATAATATAAGTAAATTTATACTAGTATAACTTCAGCTCAGCTATACTCAGGGTAGCTCAGAATTACTCAGAGCTTTACTTAGCTATAGCTTAATCAGCCTAGTTATAGTCTAGAAACTAGGATATAATCCTAAGAACTGGAACTACTTAGTCTACCCCTACTAGTAATAGTTCTTAAACTTAGTCTTATTAGATATATATACTTATATATAAGATATATCTATAAGGTATTAGATTAGTTTATACTAAGTATTTTAAAAAGTAAGAGTAGTTATAAAATTAGGAATATAATCTATTATATAGAGGAGATTATCTCTATATAAGGCTTTAAATAGTAAAATATTATAAATAAAGGCCTCTATAATAGGTTATATAGTTATATATACTCTACTATCTAAAGAATAGAAGTAATAGAAGTATTATACTCCTATTATAGGATATACTTAGATTATTAGAAGTAGTATATTTTTTATATTCTATAATAAATATATATATATATTTATTTTACTAAATAGAATACTTCTTTAGATAGTTATTAATACTATTATCTATATATCTATTATTACTAGCTTTATAATATTTATATATTAATAATAACTTATATTATATAGTTTATAATAATCTAATTATACTATTTAGAATAATACTCTAATTAGTTTAACCCTGATCTATTCAAAGGATTGTGCGGAATTTGATGCCGGTATGTGCAATTCTGACAGGAGAAACCTATCTATACCCGCGTGCTAATTTATCGTAGGCTAAGGACAATTCACTAATTGCGCGGTTCTTAGACGACGCTATTCGATTTATTTTTGGTTTCGGCCAAATCATCCACCAGGCTCCCCTTCAAGTATACTCATCGGCACTTATATTTGCACCTCGAAATAGCATAATCCGACTGTCTTTTGAAAATCAAATACCAGGGTGGATATCTCTGAAACCAAAGGTTCCTCCCAATTGGAGCTCAAACATGCAGTTGCTTGAAGGCCACAAAGCCGAAGTAGTCAAAGTTGTCTTCTCACCCAACTCGAAGTTCGTAGCGTCATACTCGTGGGATGGGACCATCAAACTCTGGGCCGCCGACTTGGGTACTCTTCTGCAGACACTGAAGGACCATGGCCAAATGGTAGAGTCATTTGGATTCTTCCCCGATGGGGAGATCCTGGGTTCAGTGTCATCCGATGGGACCATTCGGCTGTGGGATGTTAGCACGGGCGCGCTACTCCAGACACGAGACATCCAGTTCGGGCCGGTCGGGTTCTTTTCAGCTCTTTTCTCATCCGATATGAAGCTGCTGGTGACGGCATCATGCGATAAGCTGGTCCGAATCTGGGTGACCGGTACAGGCGCGCTACAGCGAACTCTCAATGATCACGAGAACATGGTAAATGTAACATCGGTCGCATTCTCATCGGATGCAGCACTCGTGGTCGCGAGCTCGAATAGCCACAAAGTCTTGGTTTGGGAGACCGACACGGGTACGCTGCTACACGTAATTACAGATTTGGCTTGTGTCCATTCTGGTGTCGATTTTCCTGCCGATTCGGTTTCGTTCTCGCCCAATTCGAAGCTCGTGGCGTTCAGGTCGGAAAACAGCATGGAATATACTGTCCGAATCTGGGATACCAACACGGAAGCGCTACTGCAAACGCTTTATAATGATGATATTATGGATTCGGTCTCATTCTCTCCAGACTCGAAGCTCGTAGCAATAGCGTCATGCGAGGAGATCCAGCTCTGGGACGTCGACACAGGCGTCATGCAGCAGGTTCTCCACGGTCATAGGGAGGACGTTCTCTCGGTTAAATTTTCGCCTGATGGGAAGCTTGTGGCCTCGGGATCACAGGATGGTGCTAATATAGATGCGCCGTTAGAGACAGACTATGATGATTTCATCCTCTCACTCTCGCTCTCTTCTGATAAAAAGATTGTGGCTTCAGTATCAGACGGCGGCACTGTCCGGCTCTGGGACACTTACTCGGGAACTCTACAGTGCACACTTGAAGCCCACAGTGCGCCTATAGTAGAAGTTACATTGTCACCTGACGGGAGGACTGTGGCCTCAAGTTCGAAGGATGGAACTGTCCGACTGTGGGCTGTCGACACAGGTGCCCTTAGACACACTTGCAAAGATTGTACTGGCAATTCTATCCTTGGCACTCGGCCATTTGCGTTCTCTGCAGACTCGAAGCTTTTCGCGTTGGCAACATGCTCCAATATTCTGCTCTGGGCCGTCGACACAGGTAGTCTACTATTATATCACGAGTGGGACCCTTCGCGCTGGACACATTCACTCGTGTTCTCACCAGACTCGAAACTTTTAGCCTCAGTGTCGCCTGGAGCCATGAACCTGTATTCCACAGTCCCCGGCTCGGCATCATCGGACGGTACAGTCGAACCCTGTTCCTTGGTGATTCACCGGACCCTCAAAGGTCCTGACATTAGATCTCCGTCAGGGCATGGAGTGTTCTCGCCCGACGGGATGTTGCTAGCATTGCCATGGCATGATAAGGATATTCGGCTTTGGGCTATTGGCTCTGGTGAATTACGGCACACTCTCGAGGGTCATAGGACAACCGTCAATGACGTCGCGTTCTCACCCGACTCAAAATGTGTGGCCTCAGCATCGGATGATGAGACCGTCCGACTCTGGGAAACTGGCACAGGTATGCTATGCCGCGTCATTGAAGTTGGTTTTCCTTTAAAATGTCTTAAGTTTCTTTCTACCAACAAACTTCAAAGTAATGCTGGCATTATCACTGTTGACAAGCCAAACACGGAACCATTTCAGTATATAACTCCTGTACTGCGTTGTGGTCATAATAGCTTTTCTGGCTTTGGCATGAGTTTCGATCACAGCTGGGTCACTTTGAACGGACGGAATTTGATTTGGCTGCCGCCAGAATTCCGACCCACATTGAGCCCTCCGTTTGTTTTTGGCTCTACGGTTGTGATCGACTGCAAGTCTGAAATTATCGTCATTCGCTTCTCAGAAGACGAATTTCGGAGATATGGCGTTGTGAATTAAATTTGTCGCACTTGGGCTCTGTTTTTCATCATCAGCAATCCTAGGAAATATTTTCTCGTGAGCGTAATTTACACGCTAGGGCTAAGCATATTGGTTTACTACTGTGTATACGCCGCCAACCCCCTCCTTTAACCAAGGTACGCTGTGAGAACCTCGAAATATGCATCAGATGAATGTGTTTAATTTTTGGCTAAATAGCCGGGACATATAGCATTTTAAGATCAGGCCGGGCTGAATGAGAGCTGTTAATTATATAGTTTCTTCATATAGAATGGAGTTTTGCATGAGAGTCTGCCATTCGCGGTCCTTTCTGCCATTTCCACACTGAGGAAGAACTTTTTTTACGCAAAGGAGTCAAATAAATTGCTATTACCTTTTCAAATTAACTTATTACAATCAACAAATACTAGGACAGTGGGCGTCCCAATCAGAAGCCTCACAACATTATATATGCCACTCTATTTTGAGAGATTTCGCAACCATGATAGGTCAAATTGCGCCATAATGTCTAGCGATTTGCTCCTTACAGTTCTAGGAGTTTCCTCGCCGACCTTCTCAGCAACCTAGTGATGTCATATTCTTGAGCCTGGATGCCCTGAATACCTTTTTCTTCTATATGAGCTTAATTTATAAATAACTCGCCTATTCTGACGTTTTTATGTTACCTTCAATTCTAGTTAGAGGTCTTATGGGATACGAGTCACGACAACCCCATAGACTACTGCATTCCTGTGATTCACTTAAGTATCTGTGATCTTGCGGTGTGGTCAACCGAATTTCATTCACATACTCCCTTGATTTAATGAGACTACGCTTATTTGCACTACGCGATGTCATACGATGGAGAATGATAACGCCCGTCACCGAGTCTAGCATGCTTAATTTACCTCAGCCTACGAATAAGAGACATGGGAGAGGGTCGGAGGAGTGAAAGTACATCGAGGATCCATCCAATTAGAGTATCACACCATCCTGCGGGGAACCATATCTCGATAGTGAACAACATGTGACATTCATGCCTGGTATGGTTAGAATGGTTGCCCAACTGCTCTAAAGCCCGTTGTCGAAAATCA
Organism: Clonostachys rosea; assembly: GCA_026958235.1. Taxonomy (NCBI): domain Eukaryota; kingdom Fungi; phylum Ascomycota; class Sordariomycetes; order Hypocreales; family Bionectriaceae; genus Clonostachys; species Clonostachys rosea. The sequence goes on from CP110206.1 coordinate 1,451,913, forward strand.
ACGAGGGCTGAGGCGTCTTTATCTTTCAAGCAGTGCTGTCACTAACTTTCCATAACTTGACGCAGTAGTAGCACGGCAGGTTTGGATGGTTCGCAGCTGGTCTAGGTCATCAAGGGGTCGTTGAGCGGTGAAGAGCGTCTTTTCGTCCAGGCGCCTCCTTATTTCCAGCACCACTCGTTTCAGCCACGGCTACTTCCACCATCCTACGAGGAACAATCGGTGAAAGACAGCCGAAATGATGATAAGTGCCGATTTACGTGGTGATTATAAACTAAGTGGTATATTAACTATGTTGAGTATCTTGTTTTAAACCCAAATATCGGGCCACATGAACCAGTCTTACAACTAATTTCACATTTATGCCAATAGCAACATGTGTGCGAGAAAAGAAAGCAGATAGGCAAACATAAACAGCCGTGATGACGTGTTTCGGCGCCATATGTCGCATAGCAAATTAGAAATTTGACAATATGGCAACAGGCATCAATGCCTGCAAATAGGTCTACACCCGGAGGTGGGACCAACATGGCATAAATTAAACTAACATTAGGCTCTGATTCAATGACATTCAAAAGGGACGGAGGATGCGAACACGAGGCAGCATTGTCCTCCGGCCATTTAGGAAACTATGATTGAATCGGTATCCATCTGTGGGGATCATAAAAGAGTGCTTTTTGTCGCTAACACATCGTTCTAACAAAAAAACAACCATAAATTTTGCCTCTACTGCATCACCAAACCATTTCGCTCAAGCTGGAACGAACATCACGCCTACATTAAAAAGGGGAATGTTTATATAGGAAAAACCAAGAGTAAATTATATGCAATCCATATCCCTTTGATGTATAATCGGTAGTCCAAGTTTGGATGGGGCCATTTCTTCTCTATGGGGAGATAATGAATGCCTGCATCTGATCCTACAAACCAATCCTTCACAGGATTGATCGCAGTGGACACCTCACCCAGCAACGTGTCAAGCTTCCAAATGTAAAGAGGTCCCTAAACCTTAAACAGCAAGAGAAATCAGGCCCGAAACATCCGAGCAGCGTGTGACGTACGGATTGGCATTGACAGACCCCTTGCAGACGGGATCGGCATGTTGGTCTCCACATGAACACTCCATGGCAATCAGGCAAATGAAACAAACCGGGGACATTGACACCAACTCAGTTTCATGAGCTTCTCCTGTGGCAAAGCGTTTTACCCAGGCCAACATATAAGCCCAACGCAAGATCATGTTCATCATCTGGGGCCCAAACCTTCTCATTTTTGCAGCGCTGTATTCCTGGCCATTTTCAATACCAAAATGCGTTTCAACAGTTCAGTTTTCATTGCGGCTCTGGCAGCCCTGGCTTCCGCGACCCCCATGTCGGAAAATAACATTCGTGACGATGAAGCGAGCTGTACCTGTGGCAGCGATATGCTACAGAGGAGTTTCGAAAAGTGTGTCTACTACAACGTGGAGAGCTTCCCATCATGCCAATCCAATGAGGCTTGTGTGTACGAGCAGACTATATCATGTGGTAAGAGCATATGCATACGCATTCCAACGAACTGGCCAGCTAATATTTCCTAGCTGAGAAAAATGGGTGTGAATGCCCCGACTTGAAGCCCCCTGCGAGCACTGGCACACCAACACCCACTCCGAGCCCTACCCCAGATCCAACCACACTCCAGATCATCACGATAACAGCATTCCCTTCATCGACCCCTTAGCCAACTTAGATTCTGGCTTCCGAGAAGAAATCTGGGAATTTCCACACTTGTCTTTCGATAATGCGATTCTTGGGTGTCGTCCACTAATCGTGGACACGTCTACGCATACCCAAATGGACGGGTTCAATTAATCGACATGACATTAGTGCTGGCACATGCTCGGAAAAAATTTTGTAAAAACACAAAAAGGAAGAGATATCATTGTTCTTTACAAAAAGTCGGGCTGGAATGACCTGACCTCTGTATATCACTGCGGCGTTATTTTCGGATCAAAATATTTGGTTTCATGTCCTTAGAGAAGGAGATGTTCAACAACAAACATGAGTACTATGATAAAACGGTTATGCTGGGTAGGCTGCATAAACCGCCTGTCAGTTGCAGATGCTGGCATCAGCCTGGAAGAAGGCGGGAAAGCAGCAACTCTGTTCTCAATCAAAGAGATATTGAGATAGGTTAAGAAAACAGTTAAGAGATCATTACTGTCCCCTTTCTGCATACTTTGAATGTCGGCGAAGTGGGTGATATAAGATGGTGTGATTCACAGTACCTCTCCTCAACTTGTATTTACCGCTTTGATCAACCTATCTCAGTTGTGTATCGGAACACTCAGGATGCAGACTGTAAGTTACTTTAGCTGAGAGGTCTAAAATCGTCATTCATTCACATTGACCCAAGGTCCTGCTAAAGGGTAGGCATAGGCAAAACCCTGCGCCTGAGTGCTACATCGCAAATTTCCATTTGTAAGCAGATTTTGAATACGGTGCAAGTAAGCCAGTCTTGCGAACCCATGCTGATAAGATTAACCTTAGTGCAATTTCCATTCCCTGTAAAAAGTGCCGCCGCCTTAAAGTTACGTGATTTACAAACAGGCGGCTAATGGGCTTAATTTGATGATCGTACTTCGTGTAACCAATGCATCCAATCTCAACTTCTCAGCTCTCTTCTGGGCTTCAAAGGTTCTTTTGGATTCGAAGAGAGGTAAAGTTTTCTTCAAATGAAATTAGCATGTGATACATATCTCAACATGTTCCGGAAAACCATGATGTGTTGTCACTTGACTTTGGCGCGGGTTACGTGGATTGGCTAGGCCAGGCAGGTCAGTAAAAAGGCATGATACCGATTTAGCTTTAGTTCACTTTGAACCTTAAACACCACCAGCTCCATTCATGGCTTTACGGGTGGCGATCACTGGTTGTGTTGGGTCACAATTCTTTTCCCCTCTACAATTACGTCTCACGTGGCACGTTTTAGGCGTAATGGCGTGCCGATAGTTTGAAGAAGAATTGATTTTGGTCTCAGCCACAACGGTGAGCTTGATTCCAATAGGTGGGCATAGGAAGCTAATTCTCCATGGTGTTCACAATACGAAGATGGATGGTCGACACATCCCAAAGCAAATTGGCCACTTTGGATCCTATCTGTGAAAATTGCAGAAATTGGACGAAGCCAAGGAGATTCTATGACTAAAGTTAGATCTTGGGGTCATTACCTTTGGAATTTAAATGGCCTGTTGCCGCATTACTTGCTGAGGTGTTCGGAATGTCTGATGTCTGAGACGCTCTTGGCAACATCAAAACTCGTCCATCTCCCCATCTTACCACAACCAAAAGGCGACAGCCATCCCGCCTTTCGTATTCTAGACCCTCTTCCCAGATCGCAATAGCCTATTGGCTTCGTGGACAGAGCTTCAAAACCAGGCGACCTTGATGCCCCGTGAAAATGGTGCCTACTTCACTGATTGCAATCTTTGGGCTGTTTGCCTTGACTGCCGCCGATATCACTGTGGTAGTCGATGAGAATGTGAAGCCCTTACCTCTCGATACCTCTACGGCCGTTAGCTTGAGTACCGAACTGCTCAACCGGAGCTGCCCGGAGGAGCTGTCCGACAAGCTTCCGTACCGACCCAAAGTGTTAATGTCAACCTTTACTGAATTTGAGGCATCGGACGAGGCGTTCGAGTCTAAAGACCAAATCTTCCCTTCCTCTGACGGCCTTGTGCGAGGCGCCATTGAGGCGTGGGCCAAACACCAGCATCTCGTCCTGCGCCCCGACGAAGTCTGGTTTGAGATCTTGACGCAGATGAATTTCTACATGACAAAGCATGCTGAAGATATCCGCCACCTATTTGTTGACCACGAAGGCAAAGAAATGATCACGGTCGAGGAAACCTCCTGGCTTCGCGTCGTCGGTGCGTTTTCTCAGGCGATCCAGGAGAGGATCAAAACGCCGTGGCTCTATGACTGGATTATGCCGGGCTTTACAACCAGTGACGAAAATGATGAGTTGACTGCCACCGTGCTTATGATGGGCCTGATGCAGCACTATTTTGAATTTTTGGGCGGCATCATCTGTGGCCTACCGAAAGTCACACTTCTGGGAGAGCGTGAAGACTGGGTACAACTGTTGGAGAAACTTGACCATCTCAAAGAATTCGGTGAAGAGCCTGAGGAATTCGCTCAAGAACTACGACCCATCCTTAGCCGCTTTGTAGAAACTTGGGATGATCCAGAAAGTGACGAAACGAAGCAGTTCTGGGGCCAAATCGTCCGCGCGAAGAAGCATTTCTCATGTGGCGGCGGTGGTGCAGAGTATGATGTGTCTGGATGGATTACCGGATTTCTGAAATGGCGACCAAGTGGTGATCTGCGGGTTTTCAAGATGCCAGAGCGGGCATTGGGTGAGGATAATCCTAATTCAGACGCGAATGGGGGTGGTTATAAGAATGGGGAGGTCGTTCTTGATGGTGTCACTTACGTCAAAGAGGAACTTTTCACTATCCCAATTGGATATGCCAAGGTGCCGATGAAGATGTTGGACTTTCCTGAAAGGGGGACTAATACAATGGCATATCTCTTAGCAGGAAATGTCGCTGTGAACAGAACCAAGACGTCGGATGAGGAGTTTGTTAGAGCGCAGCCGTTGAGCGCATGGTTCATGTATGCGCCAGTCGATACTGACTACAAGGCGGAATCCCCAAGTTATGGTAGTCGCAGCGAGCTTGTGGAGATTGGCGAAGCTATTACGGAACAATGCCCAGCTTGAGAGTATCACGACATCCGATATAGATTTACCTAGTCAATGAAGAGTTGAATTGCTTATGTCGGCCCAGTTAGGGTATGTGATGAAATTGAATGATTACGCACTGCCACATATATACAAAATTTACACTGCAGCAAATTTGGGTCCATGTTCTCAACGTAGACAGCTCGTCAATTGGGCTGGACTCTGACTTCTTCGAGTCTGGCGGAGACTCTATTCGTGCCATGCAGCTCGTGAACGACGCACGACGGAACAACCTCAAACTCTCCGTGGCAGACATTTTCAAGGCCCCTGTGCTATCACGCATGACTGCTTGCCTATCTTCGACTACTACCGAGTATCAACCCAGGGAAATCCCCCTTCCCTTTTCCTTGGTGCCGGGTGAGATTTTTGGAGAACTTCAATCCGGAAATGCAATCACGGAGTCGAATGTCGAAGACATTATTCCCACCACCAGCTTCCAAGAACATAACCTACAGATGTCTATCAAGTCGCCTCAATCGGCGCTCAATTACTTCTCTTTACATCTTGGAAGATCTATCGACGTCAGTCAATGGACATTGGCTTGTCGTCAGGTGCTTGATACTCATTCTATGCTTCGCTCCATCTTCATGCTGCTCGACGGAGTTCATTGGCAAGTGGTATTACGCGAACTTGAGCCTTCAGTGAGCATTGTCAACATTCAAGGAGACATCAAGAGGGGTATACAAGAGTTATTTGAAGAGGACACCCGACAACCATTGATCCCCGGGGCTCCTTTCGCAAAGTTTACGCTCTTCAGGCACGTCACAGGAGATTACATGATGATTCGTTTGTCACACGCACAATATGACGGCGTTTCTCTCCCTCTCATCCTCCAGACTTTCTTCGACGCATACCAGAACAAGCCCTTGGTCCCTGAAATACCATTTTCCCTATTCATATCCCACGCAAGAAATTCCAGGCAGACCGCCTTAAGCTACTGGCGTCAACTTTTTCAAGGAGCTCAAGTCAGCTCCATAAGATCTAAGTTACGTCCAGCACAGTTGAAATCGTCAGCTCTAGTCCCGGTGGAAGTGGAATGCTCCTTAGCTACTCCAAGCCTCCCTTCGGGGGTTTCTCTCGCCTCGCTGGTTTCTTCTGCGTGGGCCCGCGTGCTCTCCGGAATCGTGGGTCGCAATGATGTGGTGTTTGGGCAAGTGGTTTCTGGGCGTAATTCACCGCTCCCTGGCCTTCAAGAGGTTGTTGGTCCATGTGTCAATATCGTCCCCGTAAGAGTTCGTCTCGACACCTACAACTCACCTCATGAGCTTCTCACCACGGTTCAAGATCAATACGTGGCCCGTGGAGCGTCAGAGACAATGGGCGTGGACGAGATTATTAAGGAGTGCACCGACTGGAAACCCGATACTGAATTGGACTCTGTAGTGGAGCATTTCGGGTCTGTCAATTTGCCCAAGGTGCAGACTGGGGACGAAGAGGCTCAAGTCGAATATCTCAAGCATCCAGAATCCGCAACACGACATCTTGGAATCTTCTCCACTATGGAAGGAGACACTCTAACGCTGAAGATCACTGGGGACAATCACTTGTTGGATTCAGATACGGCACACAAGTTACTCATGCTGTTGCAAGAGAATGTTCTGGCTCTTGCGAGTTCTTAGTGGCCATCGAAATATAACATCCACCCGTGTGGTGGCTAAGATTTTCCATTTAGGAGGGAGGTGCATAGGGATAAAGGCAAGGGTAAATATCTCCATTTCCAAATAGTAGCCCTCTTATATAATTTAAATAGAATCAGAGGTACCAGAGAAATTTAGATATCATGCAATATTGTTTCCCACATCCGACTTCCTGTCTAACTTCATCTCAATTAACGCTAGTTGATTACGCTAAATAGAGTCCGCTTTAATTCCTCACCCTTAGACACAGTTCATTCAATCTATACCTCGTCAACATCAAGTGGAACGCCATATACCTCTGGATAAACTCCTCGACCTTTTCCGCCAGCACCATCTCCGTGCTAGCATACTTCCTAACCCTATCTAGATATACTAAAGCCGACCTCTGGTAATGCGATAAACTCTCGGCGACGGACTGACCGTTCGCTGCGGCGTGCAGATGAATGGCGTTGCCTCTCTCGTTACCAATCATAGATTCCTTATAATATGACATTATATCATTGGCTTCATTAATGAATCCCACGAGATCCGGAATCAAGGGTAGATGACAAAAGGATTGCTTCCGTGCAGCAACTTCTCGGGGAAAATGTAGAATGCATAAGGCTCCGCAATACCGCCCTTCAAGCGGAAGTAGTTTGCGAAATCTGGTGCACTCTTGTTTGTCCTCAACAAAAACCCCTTCTCAAATTCCACTAGGGTGGCGCTGCAAAAGTCGACAGCGCCCTTGAACACCATATCTGTCGCAAATACATCATAAAACCGACCCATCTCTAGTACTTGATCAAAGAGAGACTGCAACACTTTGACGCCAAGTGGTTGGCGTGCCAAAAGCCTAGTGCGATATTGTCGTAAGCCTTCGATTATGGAGCCGCCGAGATCGTCGACCGCGGTTGCAAGGGCCGTGAAAGTAGCGATAGCTACTTGAATTTCTCGGTCATGTGAGGGATAAAACCATCGTGCTGCTGCTGCACCGAGCCGTGCAATTACTTCCATCTGATCCGCGGGAAGATCCTGAGCGAGACATATGTCAATTATCTCTCGGTCGAACGAGGGATCCTCCTTGTAAGGCGGCAGCTTGAAGCGTGCTTCTTGGAGGAATGCCTCGAGGATGTTCTTATGATGCCGCAGTCACCAAATGATTACTCCATACGGCTTCCACATAGCTGAATATGATCTACACCGGGCATCATAGTTCCTAGAGTGCCATCAGCTGCTCGTGAACGGCATATTGATGTCGCTGCGAGGTCGAACGCAATGCATACCACCACAGCCCATGAATACCTGAGCTACAAGTCAGTTGTACCGCGGTGATTATCCCATCGCTCTATCCCATCTACTCGGCATCCCATACAATTTGGTAGGCGAGAATTTAGTCACGGCTTTAAGGATTTAACTTGCGTCAATGCTCGGAACAATTCATTTTCATGCCCGTATCTCCACATGAATTCACACCCTGCACACCCATCTATTTTTGTGGCTGAGAAGTAATCCAATCAAGAATTTGCCACGCGCACCACACGAGACACACGAAAAGTCATGCAGAAAAATGACCGGCCGCTGGTCTATTCAAGATGGCAAACAATTTCGCCGAGATGCTCATACAAAGGTCCTATGTTCCACCCATCTACTAGATGAGACTGACTAATACGACAGATATTGATATCCGAAGAGGAGGCCACCGCTCGTCTCTCTTCAGCCTTGGAAGGGGAATACTGCCGTCGACGGCTCAAGCCGATTCAATAGGACTAGCATCGTCTTGTATCGAGAACTCGGGTGCGAGGAGATTATAGACTAATCTCGATCTGAACCCCATGTGTATACTGTATGTAGCGTCATGGATCCGATTGTCTCCTGATATAATAGTGTACGAACACCAAAAATCAAAGGCCACTGCTGAGATCAATGACGTGTGCATAGGTAGATCCACTTGCAAAGTTGTAAGCATTTATGCCCGTACAAACTCAACTTACTTCGATCAAGCCAGATGACCTATATCTGCATATGCGGCACACCTGTTTCGATATCTGCCGCCGTCCTTGTGGACTTGGGTGGCTCAGGAGAATGCTTACTCAACCAATCAAATATAAGCCGTGATTGGGATATTTCCCGTAATTGGCTCGGATGAAGGCCGCTATCTCTGCGATCTACAACTACCCGTGTCCTACGATAGCAGCAGACAAGTTTCTTGCATCGATGATCTGTAGGTCGAGCCTTGGTTGGGTCAAACGAAGATCGCTGGTGACAATCACACTTTGGATTCAGATACGACACACAAAATACTCATGATGTTGTTGCGGGGGAATGTTCTAGCTCTATCTGGGTGGGGAGCCTGAGCGAAAAGAGAGTTGTTGTTATCCATTAAAATATACTATCTACCTCTGTGTTGTCTAAGATTCAATCTTGAGGAGGAAATGCAATAAAAGGTGATGATAGAGTCAAAAGGCCTTCAAGTGTATTTAGTAGTTAATACCGCGCTTTTTTGTATAGTTTAGATTGACTCAGATGTATTAGAGGAAATTATATATTTAACGCATTTTATTAATTATGCCTAGGAAGAACTGAAACTTAGGCAGCAAATAAATTTCTACGTTTAAGCCGCTGACGGAGGTGAAGTCGTGGTTATCCCAGGGTGCTGGTTCAGGGTAGGCTGGACCACCGGGGGTTAAATTCAAGACATCTCGTAGTCAAGCCAATGAATGGAAACTTGTTGTTAACACGGTTGTCGATGATTACATCGCCCCCGGCTATCGCTCAGACAAGACTAAGATCTTTAGCCCCCATTAGCATCAATGCGTCTAGATAATTGAAACGCAAACTTGCGCATTGGGATTGCTAGGCTGGCGCTGAAGCTTTGGCCAGGCTTGTTCTGTTCCCTTTCTCCGCGTTGAGCAGCACTAATAATTCACTCTAATTCACTCTAATTCGTGCATTATTAGTTCCAATATTCAGTCCCGAATTGTAAGCTCGTAAGCACGCGCATTGTAATCCAGCTTGGATATGATCTACAGCATTGTTCACCCCAACTGACTTGCGACTGCTATTTGGGGGAATCAAAATGAATCTCAGGTTACATGGCGCGATGGAGAGATGATCAGAAGCCTTAAACCGGCTACTTTATGCAGAAGGATCGTTCAGTTATGCAGTGACTGAAACAACAAGGGTCGCCACATAATTCCGAGTCCAGCCACGACCCCTGTCGCCTTCGGATTCATCTCTCGCACGTCATAGGTATGGCCGACAGAGTGCCCAGATCAGCCGCATGCCCCGAACTGGCGATCCCGGTTGCAGGGCGGTACCGGGCGGTACTCTCCGGGAGCTTATTCAGTCAACTGGCAAGATGAAACTCGAATTTGAGGCGAGATTTATCAAATAATGGTATGGTAAGGGAGGATATGTATGTACGGATGATTCATCTAAAATCTAAGAGGACAGAATCTTATGGATAAAGGCCTTCCTTGCGGCCGAAGACTTCTTCGAGACCGCAGCGTCAGGCACCACAAAGTCAGAGGAATGGAAGGCCCCAGGCCAAACATGAAGCTCTACATCCCCGGCACTCTCCCAAATCTTCTCGGCAAATCTGACAACAGGCTTCCTGAACAGCTCTGCGGTGCCAACATCCAGAAACGTAGGGGGCAAGCCCGACAGGTCAGTCGCCCGGGCCGGGACATAGTAGGGGTTCGCCCTGTTGGCCGCATCGTCGCCGAGATACGCCTTCCACCCAATGGCGTTCGACTCGGCGGACCAGATCTTGGCCGCGTCGCCGCTGAAAACCTTCTGCTCGGCTTCATCGATCTTGTCCTCGAGCATGGGGGTGTTGAGGAGCAGGCCCTTGGGCTTGACCTGGGACTTGCGGTCGCGAGTCAAAAGCGTGATGGCGGCGGCAAGGCCACCTCCTGCGCTAGAGCCCCAGACGACGATGTTTGCGGGGTCGACCCCTAGCTTGGCAGCGTTCTCGTGAACCCAGACCAGACCCTGGAAGGAATCATTTAGGGCTGCCGGCGCTGGGTGTTCTGGAACGAGACGGTACTCGATGCTCACCACTGTGGCGTTGATCTCCTCGGCGACGCCCAGGACCTCGCCCACGCCGCAGTAGCGGTTGCTCAGGATTAGCCCTCCGGCGTGAATGAAGTAGATGCACGGACGGCTGCCAGCCTTGTCTGTCGCTGACTTGGGAGTGAAGACAGCCAGTGGCACCTTGTGGCCATCGCTGCCCTCAGCATACTCGACCTGGTGGGTGAAGGGGTGATCGCCAAGGGCGGACTCGGCCGTATATGCCGCATCGAGCTGAGGTCTGATGGCTGGAAGTAGTTCCAACGCCAGTATGGCCGGGAGAGGGTATGCATCGTGGAAAGGCGCCAGCTCTGGGTCAAAGTTGGGTCTGGTGGTAGCCATGGCTGCTGATGAGTCGTGTACGTAGATTCAATGGTGCAATCGAACTAGGCAAGAAGGGAAGGGAGTATCCCAATGAAATTGGCATTGACTGAGATCAAGACCGTGCTTGTGTCTTTTTATGCAGCAGGCCACCAATGTCCGGAAGAACAGACCCTCGTCAAAGAGGGGATTCAAAGGATCCAACATCGGCCCCCACTACGCCTCAGCTAATGCATTGTGCACGGGCATGGTGACAGCTAAATGAAGCGGCGGGTAGGAGCCGTCGATTGATTAGACTATACTCTGTAAGCCGGCTCTGCATCCCTAAACTCGGGGATGAGGGGAGAACCCACCTCACATTGGATCCGCCCCTTTTGCAGCTCGTTCGTGCTGCGGTTCGAGGCAAATGTAGCCAGTAGACCGGGTTCCGTAGATAAGACTTTCATTAAGGACAGTCTTCCGAGGGAGAAAAAATTGTGATCTGGAAGGAAGCGCATCCTGGGATGCAACGTTAAAGGTGCCGACTGGGATCTGCAGCCCCTTCCGCGTATGATCTACCTTGAACTCCCGAAAAGAGGTTGGCCTGACAGTTGCGTCAGGATGTAATACTCTCTTCTTTCCTACTCGGTCTGCGGCCCTACTTGAATATGCCTAATCCGCCAGTCTTTTTTTCTGGGGCCTTTTCGCTGTCACCAACATCTTTGTCAAGCTCGCCGGATGAATACCACTGCCCGGAAAACAACTTCCTGTCCATGAACGCGCCATGGCTCTCGTCAATGGTGTTATGGTAGCTCTGGAGCCACCACAGGGCTACCATGTTGACCTGGATAACCCGCAGCGCCGTGGTGTGCCCGTAATCTACGTTGTGACCGCCGTTTTCGCCTTTCTTAACGTACTGTTTATGGCTCAGCGGATGTACACCAAGTTTTTCATCGTCAAGAAGTGCAATAGCGACGATTGTATGTTGCAAACCGGACATGTTCTTTCAAGGCCGCATTAAGGACATTATATGCAACATGATTGGACTGACGCTTCCCAGACTTGATTTTCATGGCTTTCGTACTTTCGTTCGTCACTATGGGGCTTACCTTGCCGACATACGTCAAGAAGCAGGCAGGTTTACACGGATGGGAACTGCCCATCGAGAATCTGGGAGAGTATGTCAAGGTAAGCTCATTATCCCATCTCGATTGAGTGGGAGAAGGAACTGGCCATTCCTTGGATGGAGGCTGATGTTGACTTGTCCGTGGCTTAGATTGCGTACATCCAAGGCCCCGTCTACGCAGCGTGCGGATGTTTTGCGAAGTTGTCCCTCCTTACCTTCTACCTTCGTCTCAGCCCACAGCAATGGTTCATAGTATCTACGTGGGCGACCATAGCGTTTCAAATACTGTACACAATCGTGCTCGAGGGTACACTCATTTTCGGGTGCCGACCAATCGCGAGAGGTTGGGACATCACCATCACCGAGGGCCAGTGTCTAAGCACCGCTGCCATATACATTGCCACGGCGGTTCTCAATATCATCTCCGACGTCATTATCCTGGTGCTGCCCATCAAGATGGTTGTCGGCCTGCAGATGAAGACTGCCCGTAAGATTGGCCTTCTCGCTGTCTTCACTATTGGCTCAGCGTAAGTGACATGCGATCAGAATGGGCTTTTGAGAACTAATTTCTCTTGTGTTAATATAGAACCGTGGTTACTGGGATTGTACGCGCTGCTCTGCTCCCAGCCATGCTCAACTCTCTCGATGTTACATGGGAAGTGGCCAAGGTGTCTACATGGTTCATGGTTGAGGCAAACCTCTTGGTCATATGCGGCTCCATGACGACACTACGCAAGTGCTTCAAGCATATTGCTCCTCGGCTGATTGGCGAATCCAGCTACGTATCGCGAAAGACGGGCCACAGTGAGTCAGCGCAGCCGAGCTCGCTCATGACATTCGGCGCTGGCGGTGGAGACAAGAGAAAACGCCCGACTGCGAACGGTTACAATGAGTTTGATCACGACGGCAGTGGATCAGAGGAGTTTATCATGGCACCATTGCCGCTGGAAGGGCCCTCTGGCGATCAAGAAAGGCGAATATGAAGCCCATTAGCGATATTTGCGTACCGGTGGAACTGGAAAGGCATATATCAAGATTTTGAATCCAGAGGTTGCTCGGCAGGACATAGTTGACGTGCAGTACCACCTATACGCTGTATATAACTACTATCTTAGCAGCATACAGTGATGGCCTAATGATGATAATCTTAATCACGGAAATTGCTCAATGCCAAATCTCTTTGAGGCATACCTAATGACTTGAGGATATTTTGGATATGCGTCATACAAATCTCTCATCAAGCCGCAAGAATCTGCATCGAAAGAATTGGTATAAGGGATCCGCTTATCTATTGCTAATTCTAATCGCAAAGCCTAATTCAATTCCTCGGCGCTTAATTTTGCTTAATTTTGCTTATAATAGACACCTCAGGCTATCAATCTGCGAAGATCTGACTATGTATGTCAAATCATCATGACCTCCCCTTTGTTTCATTGACCTTGAGCATAATAGCGAGCCGAACAAGGAGGTCCAGGCTGATTCTACCCAAAGTCGAGGCTCAAGCCTTCCAGGAACATCAAACATTTCTGATAAAAGGGTTTTATCTGTAATCACTGATTTGAAAACCCTAGTGTATATGAGGTGAGAGAATCTACGTACTAGCGTTTTGTGTTGGCTGTTTAGTAGCCTATCTGAAAACACTGATCTCTCGACACAATGGATTTATTAGCTCAATGATTCGAAAAAACGTAAAGAAAATAGCGCCTGTCAACATTTACGTTGTAGATTTAAAAGTTCCTCTTTGATTTTGCAGAACAAACCCAGATATCCATTCCCATACTTTCAAGACTTAAACCTTCGGCTCGTCTTTGTTGTCGAGGCAACTTCTCATATAGCGAGCGCCAGGCTGAATCATTGTTCTTTTCTTGCTACACAATGAGCTAAAACATTTACGCTTGTTACGTGTCGCTGCCCGCTCAATAATCCACAATTCATCACCCTTTATATAACCACTCAGCACGCCCGCTACTCAAAACAAAACCACACTCCCTTTTCCCACCAAGTATCAGCAAGCTCTTCCAGCCTTTCCCCAGCAAGAGAACCACGAAATCCCTGTTACTGTTTTCCCCACGAACAACAGCCCCACCCTATGGGAACACAGTTCTTCCGTCAAGACTGCCGAAGAATTGCTGAAGAAGTCATGTCCCGAGGAAGCAGAGCAATGCACGAGGGTACTAGAGTCGTCATTCAAAGACCTTGAGACTGAATATATTGGCTCTTCTTGTAATGGATTTGTCCATGCAGTCTGCGAAGCGTACAGTGGACATCACCACCTGAAGATCCGGCCTGACGACGTCTGGTTATCAATCCTGGTTCAGCTCAGCTTCTACTTCGATAGAAATGGCGACAAGTTTCGGTACATGCTTGAAGTGCATGAAGGATGGCGAGATGTCGGGGCCACGGATTATGCCACCATGGAAGAAGCTCAGCTCGCCCTGGAAGAAGCTGAGCTGGGAGGGCCAACTCCAACAAAAACGAAGGAATCTGAAACCGATGCCGATGACGCAGATCTACAAAATTGGGAAAATTGGGACAACGACGTAGATCTAAGAAAATGGATCAGGCCAACCTTTACTACCACTTGGGCTGCCGACCATGCAATAGCTCTAGCAATAGCGAGAGAGTTTGGAGAATTTGACTCAGATCGAAGAAATTCGATCATGCCTGACAAATTAGAAGTACGCCACCCTAGGATGGATACTCGGCAGCCGTACTTCAACTACGGCGTCTCATATGGTTGCGGCCTTCCTTCTGTTACTCTTCTGGGCGAAAGAGAGGACTGGGATAGACTTCGCGGTCGCCTATGGGAGATCGCAACCTCGCGCCGAGAGGAAGTCGAAAGGTTTGCGGACCAGCTCGAGACCGTTTTGGACAATTTCGTCAATTCGTTCGATAATCCAACTAGTTCCGATGTTATTAGGTTTTGGAACGATATCGTCTACTACAATGATGAGAGCCCTGGAACCCGCTACTTATCCGGCTGGTTGTCGAAGTTTTGTTTTTGGTCTGAGGAAGGGGAGGAAATTCGAGATTATTCCACAAGTGGACACCGGATGATCGATACAAAGAGAATCCCCAGAGGCTTTGCTTCTGTAGTGGAACAGAAGAACAACAAAGGGGAGATGCAAAGCGTCAGAATGCTAGCTGGATCTATTGGACACCACATCACCAGAAGCGGAGATCTCCTAGATCAATCTGGTTCATACAGGGTTGGGCCCCAACCTCAGACTGGTTTAGATTCCGTTCAGCCCGTGACTGGCTGGTGGAAGTGTGGACGTAGGGAGCCAAGCCCTGCTATCGAGGAGTAGATTAGTAGCTGTCAAATCCTCATTTAAACAGAGATGGAGTAGTTTTAAATTGGTTAAGTGCGTGCTGACATAGAAATTGCATTGCACTCAATTGGATGTATATTTTACTTATGATATGATTGTTGACCTAATGTCCTGCAATTTGACAAGCACCTTTTTGATGGGTTTTGGTTCCTCCTCGGTGACTTGAGCTTGAGGTACCCTAACTATGTTTAGGAGCTGTAAAGGTAACAGAATAACCGCCTTTAATAATTTTAATGGGAGGGATAATAGCCCACTAGTATTGCATGAGCATGTCTCTTGTTATGCTTGAATATGTCCAAATCCTCAACTATAACAGAGCCTTTGTGGGTTTCAATCAGTTGGCATATTCGCACGAGGTCGAAATGATCATTTCTACAAAATAGCTTTAAGCCCCAAGGACCTCCCAGACAAGCATAATCTGAATGATGATGGCCCAAAGATTATTCCATAGTGACGAACACATCGTTGTGGTGTCAAGTTACGGCTTGATACATACAGTTCTTAGTGCTGCATGTACCAGGCCAACCTCGAGCGAGTCGGAGTGGAACCGATCATCTGGGGGGTAGCGACCTCTTCGCATTTCGTTAGTATGGATAGGAAACTCACCTTACCCAGCCTCCCTCCGATAGAAGCTGAGTCAGTGCGGAGATCAAGCTTGGTCTGTCACCGTTAATTTCCTCATTCAGACTCAGCTTACTCTTAGCGAACCAATAAGGTTACCCTGAGCTCAATCGTCGTAGCTTCGAGGCCCGCAGCATGCGCTTTTGCGATGAAGACTGCAGCTTGATTATAAATGATAAATCCGCTGAAAGTGTAGATTTAGATAGCTTCGAGACCAGTTCGCATGTATAAAAGGCATCAGGTGCCCTAAAGTGATACTAGATGACGCAGGGCACCTTGATCACTGGTTCTTGTCTACTGAATAACACTACCTAACCACTGTATTATATCTCGTTCCACCGAATTTCATTCAGCTCATCTCACAAACACTCGATATGGCGCCCAATTTCGATACCACCCCAGAGCAACAGGCTGGCCAGCTTCACTTTTTCAAAAGCCAGGTTTTCGAGACCAAGAGCCCAGTTCTTACGCGGAAAGATGCTGATCTCAGTGGTCAAACCGCAATCATAACCGGTGGTAATGTCGGTGTTGGATTTGAGGTAGGCCGTCAGCTTTTGGATGTAGGCCTAAGCAAACTCATCCTGGCAGTCCGCAACGAAGAGAGTGGTCGGACTGCAGCCAAGGCCTTATTGACGGCACGAGGCGAAAATCAGGAAGTTGAAGTGTGGAACCTTGATCTTTCCAACTACGATTCCATCATGGCATTCGCAGAACGCGTAAAATCGCTTGAGGCTCGCCCTGACGTGATTCTCCTCAACGCCGGTGTTCTCTGTGCCAAACCGACTTTCAATAAGTCCACTGGCTACGATGAAGACGTACAAACTAATTTCCTGTCCACTGTACTCCTTCTTACTCTCCTCCTACCGGTTGTTAAGGATAAACCCTCAGCAGCGAAAGCCACTCCGCCCCCGGTCCCACGGATATCCATCGTGTCTTCAATCATGGCTCACTGGGCAAAGTTCGCCGAGCGCGACTCTGACCCATTGCTCGCCGCTTTTGCCGACAAAAGTGACAGTAACTGGGATATGGAGGAGCGATACAGCACTAGTAAGCTTCTGGCGTTACTTTTTCTCGGAGAACTAGCCCGACGGATCTCACCTGAGACGGCAATCATCAACGCCCCGACTCCAGGTGTTTGTCACGGCTCACTCTTCCTGCGCCAAACCTCGGGAGTGGTTGGGTTCATTATTGGAATGTTCTACCGCCTAGTTGGACATTCTTGTACGGTGGGCGCCAGTCAGGTCCTGGCTGCCGCAGTGAGGGCTGGCCCTGAGTCGCACGGCCAGTTCGTGGAGAATGGCAAGCTGAGGCCGTGAGTTAAAGTCCGATGCACTTAGTGTTTGAGAAACACACTAATCGTTTATATTCATTTTAGTCTTCCCGCCCTTTTATATACCTCAGAGGGAGAACATTTGGCCCAGAGGGTGTGGAAGGAGACGCTGGATGCATTGTCCTTCGCTGGTGTAGAGAAGATCATTGATAACCTGACTCCTCCTCCAACTGCATCGCCTTAGACGCAGATAAGATGCTATATAATTCCACCACCGGAGGTGTCGTTAGGAAAGTCTGTGTGAGATGCACTGAGCCACGGTTCTTAAGTTTCAAGAGTTAATATAACATATTATGTCGTTAGGAAATCTAAGCATCACGGGATTTTAAATATTGCCTTCTTGATGTTAAGGTTATGACCTTTGAATCTGCTTTTTTCATTTAGACCTCAACAACCAACCTCTCCTCCCCTCGCAACTCCCTCCACCGATTTGTTGTCTCCATCTCAACTGAACAACCTTTGAGCAAGACGCCCCATTTCTTCACAAAACCCTCGCTAACCTCCCACCCAGATGCACGCCATGGATCTTCCCAAACCAAGAAGCCTCTTCTTTCGGCATCATCAAGGCCTTCGTACAGCCCTAATCCCACGTCGTGCAAGAGATCACGGTTGTCGTATTGGTCTGCCATGAGAATCAAATTATCCCTCATGGCAGGGAACGGAATGACACTGATCCAATAGGGATGATCTACTGCTTTTTGCACCGATGTCCATTGAAGGTTTGGCGGAATCTGTCCGAGATTGTTACTGATATTCTGGCCGGGAACGCCAAATGTTTCGGCGCATTCACTCGGAATCTGATCCAACATGGATAGTGCTGCCAGGTTCCATATCATGGCTCGGAGGACATTGTACTGGACAATTGTGATGAGGCGATGATCTGGGGAGAGGGGAAAGACAACCTGATGAGCTGGAAATGATATCGAATAGGGGATGAGCGGTGGGATTAGTTGGCCCTTGTTTGGCTTTGCATGAGCATTTTCCGCTTTATGTGTTGATTCAATGCTCCCGTGATTATTAGTGGCAACTAAGATACCATACCCTTTCCATCCAGAGCTGGTATTGGGGGATGGTGTACACGCAGCCTTCTTTCTGTCGCCTATCTCCCTGGGTTAGTTGCTAGATTGGGATATTTTGTTTACATCAGCAGGGGAAATTGTCTAACGCCATGCTCTCTGCCGTAGGCGACTCAGCCGCTTCCGTCTATCAACAGGGTCTTCGACTCTTTGCCTCGTCTCATCGTGTTTTAGCAAGACGTCTAGCCGGCGGAGGTTAGCCAAAACTCCGCAAATATCGTGTGGCATAGCGTGAGGACCTACCGGGCTTCGGAGCAATCAGTCTCGCCATGCCTTGCTTAGAAATCGCCAGGTATCGTTAATGGGTAACTCAACGTGGGTAGGGGGCACGATAGCGACGAATTGGCCTGTAGAATTTCCTGTTCTTGGTTGTTGTGTGAAGAAGGGAGGCTGACAAGTCTCCGCCTGGATGTGCCGCGTCCGAGTGGACCGAATCACGTCTCAATTTGGGCGAACCTGCGCCAGGATATAGCCAATCTGGTTTCAGCATTGGCTGGTGGGTGCGTTACGCGCTAATACTGATCGGATAGCCTCGATGAGCCGGGGTAGGGATTAGACCTCGAGCTGTAAGTAAGCAACCAGAGAGGCAGTGTTTCTTCCCATTAGATTGTTCCATCTGAAGCACTTATAAGTGTCCATGCTTCCCTCAATGTTCCAATACACAATACGAACTAATTTTATCATCTCATAACCCGAGTCTTAACTTCACGTGAGATACCTCTCAACCGAGATCATCACCGTCACGATTCACTAAGACCCTTGTCAGCGCTATCTCACAAATATCATCCTCCTTGAAAGTTCGACAGAATGGCCACACTTCTCAAAAGAATCTTTACAGCTTTCGATCCGCCATCTGCGGAGAAGAAGAGCGATGCTATCAAGATAGGAATCCTGGGAGCTGCCAGGACAGCGTAAGTCCTGATTCCAACTGAATAAGAGAATTAGTTTATGGATGGAATTCTGACGCAAAAACAGCCCTATGTCGCTTATTGTGCCCGCAAAATCTCACCCCGAAGTTATTGTACAAGCCATTTCTGCTAGAGACCGCCCTCGTGCCGAAGAGTTCGCAAAGAAACATGGGATACCTCAAGTGATGGACTCTTATCAGGAGATCCTTGACGATCCAAATATTGATGCCATCTTCATCCCGCTTCCCAACACTCTGCACATGGAGTGGGCCATGCGATCCATTCGCGCGGGTAAACATGTACTACTCGAGAAGCCATCAGTCAATAACGAGGCCGAAGCTGTCAGACTCTTCAACATGCCGGAACTGTCGCAGCCCAATGCTCCTGTCGTTCTCGAGGCATTTCATAACCGCTTCCATCCTTCTGTTCACCTTCTGCATAGCTTTATCACACCAGCGGATGTGGTGCACGTTTATGCGGATGGAATGGTGCCCTGGGCTTACACGAGCAAAGGGGACATTGGGTTCAACTACCGTATGGGTGGCGGCAGCATGATGCATATGGGCACTTATTCGTTTGCCATGATCCGTGCCATATACGATGCTGAACCCGAAGAATGCCTAAGCGTTAATTACGACATCTTTGGCGATGGCGAACATGACAAGTGTGACTATGCTGCCAAGGCCACGTTCCGTTTTCCGAACGGAGGTATCGCCGAGTCATATGGAACGTTGAGGGGGCCTCTACTTTGGAAGCCATCGGAGGTCCGAGTCACGCACAAAGACGTCGCAGTCGACGATCCTTCGCTTCCAAAAACCCAAGAAAAGGTGCGCACACGCCATGTGACGATGCACGGCTTCATGCATGCTGTTGTTTGGCATCGCATCGATGTGAAAGATTCTTATGCAATTCGCAACAAGGCGGATGGCAGTCCGATCAGGAAGTGGACGGAGTCAAAGTCTTACAAGGCGTATACCTTCAAAGAGGCTGGAGGTGAGTTTGCCAATCTTCCGGGCGAAGATTGGTGGATGTCATACCGCCACCAGCTTGAGCAGTTTGTGAACCGAATCAAAGGCCGAGGGACACAGTATTGGATCTCTCCCGATGATTCTGTCAAGCAAATGAGGATGGTCGATTTGGCATATGAAAAGAGTGGATTAGGACTTCGACCAACTTCTTCTTTTCAGTAATTTCATAACGCCCAGTGGCGGGCTTGTGAGAATTACTGAATTATCTGAAAGCCGATAGATACGAATGTTGATCTGCAACAGATGTTGTCAATTGCAAAGTCATGATAGATCTCTTTCTCTATCCTATCGACCCATGCCAAGTGACAAAATTGTTTCGAACAGACATTAAAGCTCTTGCCGTCGTGGCACAGGGTATATATGCGCAGCTAAAAATGAAGACACAAATGTATTCAGTTTCGTTCTGTGGTAATTTTGCCTTGCCCATATCAGTTTCATTCCTCTCATTGTCATGAAATAAGTATTGATCACTCAAATCAAGTATGCCCGAGCTTGACTGTGACGCGCTAAAGCTGAAACCGAGATTCTCAAAACTGTCGAAATCGGCTAGTTCAAGGTATGGTGGTTGGTTGGGGTGCTGGAGCTCATTCTTGAAACTGTTCATATCGTCTACATCCTCGTCGGTTCGGGGAAGAGGGTAGCGGTTGGTGTCTATACCTGGAATGCCTTCATACGGATTTTCTCCATGCCCAGTTACAATTCTCGAAAGTTGCGAACGCCTCTTGGCCCTATTTAGCTCCGATCAGTCGCGTTGCCAGCAGGCAACCAGGCCTATTCAGATCCGCATCTTGATCTCACCTTCATCCATTCGTCGTCGCTCATGGTATTCGTGCATATAAGGCTTTCACTGAGGCCAAAACTTGGCTTCCAATGAGTCCCTTCTGTCTCTGTCGGTTGGAACAACATCGACTCCTCGCCCAAGGTTGGTAGGTTCATGATGTCCCCCATGTTTTTTTGGTGTTCAAGTTGATGCATGTGGACAACGAGTAGGACGTTTTTTTTTTCTTTTCGTACGGAAGGTTTGGTGCCTTCGAGGCTCAAGCATTCAACCAGATGCAGCCAAATCATACACATACGTTTGTTGAAACTATCAAACGACGTAGATATCAAGAACTATATACAAATAAACCATTTTTGGATGCAGTGCAGCCACTTTAAATAGTTTAGATGAATCAACACCGAGATTTGTCCATTTGCGCACGGAAAACACGAGAGCAATGCGATGGTGCGCGAACTGTTGGTGGTTGTTGGACCATATTACCCCTCCATCTGTGTCTCAGTCTGCAGGATAAAACCAGCCTATGGCAAGTCCCATCCGTCGCTCCATTTTCATTATTTACTCCATTCCACTCCCGGTCTATTCTCACGTGTGTCAAGTACGATAACGTCGGCCAATGAGACGGTAAATAGGGATAATCGAGGTGGCCGCCGGAACTGGAATAAGCCGAGTTGTGAAATTTCACTTTTTAGAAGTATCATCTCGTGAGCATTATTCGGACAGTCGCTTAGGTATAATTACGACGATTCCAGCGCTATTTGAAAAGCTTTAGCAGATGATAGACCATAGTGGCTTATTCTTAGCTATTGCCCTCCTCGCGGCCTGTTAGGCAGATAGTGAGTTATGTTCAAATGAAGCCACTAGACGTGTAATCTAAGAAAGCTCTCAGATTCGTAAGAATCCCATAATAAGCCCATAGGATAGGAAAATTCTTGATTTACATGGAGATCATATGTTAGGACAGCACATCGAAAGGTCGGAAGCATTTCCCGTCACATTTAGTCTGCAGTAGTCTTTGTGCCTCTTTGCACTGGCACCGCCAACAATCTCGTATTGTTAAACTAGACAACGAAGAACATGATTCTTCTGGACGATAGGTATTTCATTTTAATCGAACAATCTGCAAATGAAAAGAGGATATATTCTGGCTCTCCCGTTGATTCCAATGTGATAGACAGTGAAGCAAGCGAAACAGATCAGTGCCGGCCTCTGCTGACATCCTGCCCCGGTCTAATGGATGTCCTATAACCGCGTAGGAGTATTCCCAACCTTCGCCTGGCCCAACCGCCTTGTCACAGCCCGCCGCACAACTCGAAAATTGATAAATGGGTGCCCCATACTCTTGAACGACTGTACAAGGCACTTTTCTGGCACGCTCTTTACCCCATCGTGGTCGTCCTTTAGATGATGCCGAAAAGTGTTCCGTTTCCTCACTGGCCGGCTGCACAGCGTGCAACGGAAACCATGGACCGGCGGACTGAGCCATGGTATCTCCTCAAGTATTATGTTGCTCTGCTGTACTCTCTCGTATAGTTTGCCCCGCCTCACAAACCAATTTGTGTCATCATCTGTGTTTAAGAGAGCTCTGTATTCTACAGCGAGACTCTCGACGTGCCTTCCAGCACTCAGGTTGTAGCAGGGCCCTTGGAGGTGCAAAGAAATGGCTTTTTCGCTAGTGGCGATGGCTTCTTTGCATTTCATGCAATACAAAAGGTCGAGTGGCTTGAAAATAGCGAAGAATTCCTCTTTGTAGTTTCTCAGCTGAGTGACAACAGGGGGTTCGTCAACGCAAATCGGGTAGTGCATTGCCTTGCGGGTGGTGATGGTGAGCGCAGAGTGTTGCTCCTCCATCGGGTGCCCTGGCTGGTGTCAGAAATTGATATCAAGCGGAGGAGAGATTATTAGCAAACCAGGCATTGGGAACGGCATTTGAAGATCCAAAGCCACAACGCGAGGCTCATAGGGTGGACCCTATTCGTGGATTTCAGGTTATGATTATCATGCGATGAGAAGAACAAAGTGGGTGTAGCAGCAGTGTGTGGAGGGAGGGGGGGCAGGAGGAGTATGCTGAAGCATAGCTAGCCTCGAAACTTGTTATTGTCTAAAAGCACAATACGCATAAGATGCAGGGCTTGTGGCGCTCGATGCTGCCCCCTCCTGTGCCCCTCTGCTCCCCTTCCCGCTGACCTAGCAGCTCCCACCTACAAAGCAAGACGGCTTTTCAAATAGAATACTTTCTGTATGTTCAACATCTAGGGCTCGTCGATGTCACTTATTTCGGTGACAGAAGGAAAAATCTCCTTATACAAAGCGACCTTTCACATCCGGTCATCAAACGTTAGAAGGGGGAGGAGAGGGCGAGGGAGGGCAAAGAGGTGGGGGACATTTCGTCGCGGGAATTATCGCTTTAACGCAAATCTCCAATGTTCGTCAAGTATAGACTATTGTCACAGATTAGGCCAACCAGGCAAAAGGAAATCCTTACCTGGCTTCCACGAGTTATCCATTATATAGCGCGTCACAACTATTAAAGTTATTCAAGCTCCTTCCTTCATAAGGTTTAGGCTTGAAAGTGGAAAAGACGGTCTTCGTTGAGTACCTACTACACCACACCCTCTAACGCTACCACCCACAGCTATCTAACAAATTCTGAAGCCACGCACCAGTTTCACTTCATCTACTCTTCAGAGTAAGAAAAGCCTCTGTCCCCCAAGCACAACCGGGAGGGCCTATGACCATCGCCAATGATTTCCAAGCTCTCTGATATCGGAGATTAGGCCTGGCGGGTTATCTACTCCTGGAAAATGGCCACCAAACTCGTGATCTAAGATTGTAATAGTGTTAGCAACTGTTACAGTAGATAGTTCGAGTGTAAAGTTAAAAGAAACTATAGAAAATGCCAGACCCGACATCTCAACACAATAAATAGCATCCATTACCGTTATGCCATTCGTCCTGGGAGGTTCCATCGGTGTGCATAATTGGCACAGCTTCTTGTTACTGAGCGACTCACCTTTCCAATATACCAAATTCCCAACCTTTCTCACCACAGCAGGCGGAAAAAACGTGTTGTTGTACTTGAAGTTGCTATACAGCATGGGCGCGTCTGTGGAAGCCTTAGAATACTCTGGTCTAAAGCCGTTTGGGTTTGAAGAATAGATAAAAACGGATGACAGAAACGACTCGGTAAGAAAGTATAGCGATGTAAACCGAAGTATTTCCCTATGTGTTAGTACGGAAGGGCCTGTTCCTGCCCGTGGATCTGACCCTGTAGAGATGTTAGAATCTTACATATCGGTGGGCTTGTTATGACTAGGTGAACTCACAGTCAAGGATTTGCTGGGCAACCCACGCCAACTGTCCCATCGGGTTATCCTGTAACGCCAGTCCAATCGTGGTAGGCTGAAAAGTTTGTCAGTTAGATTATTATAGTATTTTCATGATTTGTTGAATATTCAGCAGCGTGTATTGTATTACCTTAGTGGTGTGCGTAACAAAGTAGCCAGTGCCGGTGGCAGCGAATTTCGCAAACCTCTCCGCCTGAAACTGTTCACTCTCCGTCAGGGTGATATTATCCGCTGCCAGCTGATCCGGAAGCTTCGGCATGAAAGGGATCATAGAAAAATGAGCAGCACGGACGGTGGCCGGATACTGCTCATACAATGTATAAGCGATACCAGACCCCCAGTCGGTCCCGTTCACAGCGAAAGTCTTGTAGCCAAGTATATCAGTCATGAGGGTGTGGAAAACACGAGCTGTGTCGGCAATGGTCCAAGTTGGGGGTGGTGCCTGTGAGAAAGCAAATCCTGGGAGCGAAGGGATAATGATGTCAAACGAGACATCCGTACCCTGTGAGGTTTTCGCCTGCTCAAACAAAGGCTTCACCAGGGGTAAGACTTCCAAAAAAGAGCCTGGCCAGCCGTGTAGGAGTAGAAGGGGTATTGAACCAGCCGTTTCAGAACGATGATGAATGAAATGAATTTTCAATCCTTCGATGTTCGTGGTGAAATGATCGTAACTACCGTTTCGACTGTGTGAGAAGTGGCATGATCGCTTAGAGGGAGCTTCACATTAGGTGCATACCTGTTCATCTGTTCCTCCTCTAAATTCCAGTCGAAATCTGTGATCCACTGCTTTTGTAACTCCCTCAAAACATTCAAATCAATTCCTGCTGATGATCCAAGGCCCGAGTAAATAGATGTTTCGGGCAATTTGGTGTTCCTCACCAGATCCAGCATGCGCGGGACATTCTTAGACAAGTCGACCGTGAAGGGCTCGACGGAACCGAGTTTCGCTTTGGAATTTTCGGCACTCATTTCTCGTAGACTGTTGGTATAGGTAGATTGCTGAGAGGGTGGATTTTGCATCGGTCTGTGAACCACCATCAGCATGCCGTCTTACCTTTTATACTTGGCTCACTCTAGATGGATCCGCCATTTCACAAGTGAAGCGGAACCGGAGGGCCGGGGGAACAGCAACCGGAGGATATTGTGAAACAAATATAGAGGTCAACTGTGTTATTGTAAATCGCACCCAATAACCTGCCAATTGTCATCCCCGTTTTAATGGAGACTGGCTCACGCCCTTGAACTAAAGACAACGTCTAGCACCAACAGAGGCTTGGGCCCATGTCAGAATATTCCTAGCGTGGCTCAAACTTCCGGTCAACCCTCCGGATGCTTCTCCGCAACTCCGCTGAATTCTGTCGTTGCCACGTAGTCTGGCATATGCCGGACGAAAATACGGCAACAAAGGTGCTGAAGTGTCGAGAACTTTTTTTCGCGCGTAACTTTATATATGTATTAATATTACAAACTATATGTAGGGATATGTAAGCCTGAGTGGTGAGCTCCTTGTACAAGGCTGTCTACGTCGTCAATAACAGCGCGATTTCCGTTAAAGAAGGGCATTTTCCATACTCACTGATGCTCTCTCATAATTTGGTGCATGTGTACAAATGAGGACTGGAAAATGCCAACACAATGCAATTGTATGAACAAGTAATACTATTCATTGAAGCAGAGAACGTCATTTTATCTGCTCAATCTATGAATAAATGTAAACATGATGGCCGATGGGATTCGACCTAATTTTGGCTTTGAGATACCTCCCCATGAGGCCCATAAGCTGACCTTGTATCTCTTGAATGGCCTGAATCTTGTTCACAAAGCTAGTATGTAGCAAAAGTGGATTTACCACTATTGACTGATTTCTATTGGACTCTGCAAGAAAGACAAGTTGGATATTCTCCTCGTCATCTACAGCAGCAACGGAAATGCCACCACGCACACTTCGCTTAATAAGCTCCTCCAACTCTGTATGATATCCAGATTGCACCAGTTTCAGACATTTAGACAATCGACAGACTGCTTCGGCCAGTCTAGATTGGCTTTGTAACCGCTTCAGTTGTATCTCTCGTCCCAGTATATCAGTCACGAGTGGCGCAATGCTGCCAAATGCAACACGGCAAGCCTCGTCAACATTCTTAATCCGCTCCAAGAAGAGGCCAATTGTTTCCGGTGAGATGTGCGGCATCGTAATGAAATGCACCCAATCCCCCTCCGGTCGGAGAGAGAATTTTTCCGTGATCCAAGCAACCGGCCGTTCAAAAACCACAATCATACTATCAAGGTTTCTCTTGGTGGCCAACCCTAAATTCTTAAGTCCCGTTTCCAGAAACAATGCGTTTTTCTGGCAGTAATTACGCAACTGAAGACGATCGCTGGGCGTATAAACTTGATTGTACAGCCAGGTTTCAAAGACGATCCTTGGATCAAGATATGGAACCGTCCCTACAATATCGCGATTGGGGGTGAAGCAAAGTACTTCCCCAGACACATTCTGACCAAGGGCCTTATGGTGACTTATGGTAACGCCCTGTACGCAAGGCACACCATTATCGTCAACAGATCCAGGCCTGCCCAGTCTGATGCCGCAGGTATCAAACCCAAAATCAAAGGCTCCGTCGGCATGAATGTACGAAATTTCTATATCGTGCTCCCTTAGCGTCTGATAGATTTCAGACAGGCGATCTCGCGCTCCGACAAATGTTGTTCCAATGTTTGCGAAGAGGACCAAATGGTATTCCCGGCCTTCTGTTGTATAGCGCTGCTTATCCATCATGACTTGTTTCAAAAGCGCATCTACGCACATCCTGCCTTGAGAATCCGAAGAGATTTGGGAAAACTGGGGTTCTTTCAATGACCAGATATTCGAGATATCATCACAGTCTCGAAGTGACTTCATGACACTGTAGTGTGTCTCGGTCGATAGGTAAAGAGTAGCATCAGGAAACTGGGAGAATGCTGTATGGATTCCACACCGGTTGCCCATCGTACTGCCATTGGTAAAAGCAGCTTTGAAAGTGCATTGATTCCCTGCGTTGGGAACCCCAAAAGATTCCAGACGGGAGGTCAGATTCTTGTGTGCCATGTTTTCGACCCAATGTTGTGGAATGTCGCGATCCCAAAAGTGGGCAATAACTGGCCCCAGAGCCGCAAGAGACCCCATGTGTAGCGGGTAGCCGGCAGTGGACCTTGTGATGATCTTCCAGCCTTGGACAGTTGTTTGGAGCTGTTGCAGAATAGATGGATCGATCGGATACTGATCCAACAAGAGTTTGCTCGTTGAAAATTTGTCTGGGTGTGTCTTCCAGAATGAAGGGCTCGAAGAGAAAGCCTCGCCTGTAAGAAATTTCGTCTGAATAGCCAAGACAATCTCCCCAGACTTAACGAGCGTTCCGCCTAATTTCAAAAGACGCTGTTTCTGAGACGAAGAGAAGGAAATGACGACCACGTCTAAAGAGTAGGTGGATGGATAGGCCGTCATCCCCTGAGATTTCAAAACCCTCAAGACGCTGGATCTAATGCGAAGAAGATCTCTGCAAAGCTTTTGGATACCGCCGTTACCGAGTCTTAACTGATAAAGAGCTAGCCAAAGAGGTGCTATTGCGTCCCTTGAGCCACCCAATGTTGAATCAAATGACCTGATATAAGCCACTTTCTCTCCTTTGCTGCCTTGGTAGTTGGGCGTTAATGAGACTGCAGGGCCATGATGGGGTTGATTCAAGCCGCCTGCCACTATGCTATTTGCAATCACAAAGCCGTCTTCGGTTCTCAGGAAGTCGCTGGGGGATTTGTTGGCCAAAATAAATTTCTCCACGCGTGCTTGACCTCTTTCATGTTCCGACATAGTCGTAATGTAATCAAAACTTCGGAAGGCGTCGACATGTAGAACCAAAGGAATTTCAGTAGAAATATCTGCAATGACGCTAATTTTGTCATTTTCAGTGGCGGAATTCCCTACTGATGCAGCAAATATCATAGGGCGGGCTCTGTTGGCAGTGGCGTTGAGTAGCCTCTGTATCATTTCCTCCCATGGATCGGATAAATGAACCCTGACAGTGTCAAGCCCAAGAATCTTTTGGATAGCGTCGATCAGCTTGTGATCAAAATGATCGTAAACGAGAATGGGTCTCTGGCTTGGGCATATTCTCCTCAGCTCTTGCTGTAATGCACGGATGCAATAGCAGCTTGCCTCCAAGTGACTAGAAACGTATCCGACAGCTGATGAGTTACCAACCCGGGAGCCCAGTATTTGGAGAAGCTGAGTCTCGAAATGCTTGAAATGGAATGGCCAGCTGGAGTCAATTTGATCCGGCATATTGACTTGGTTGCTGTGCCATGGCAGGCCGACTTCTGCCAAAGCGCGGCCAGTGTCTTTCCAAATAGGGCATGAAGAATTCGAGAACGGCCTTCTTTTCATAAATTTCCAATCGTGATATAGATCGTTTGTATCCGAAAGGACACGGTGAATATGATGTGAGGGATCTCGCCACTGGCAGATGACAGGGTCATCGATCCATTGCGACCGGGAATGACGAAACGCGTCTTGAATTGAACAGTCCCGGGGAACGAGAAAGTGCGTTACTTTCGATGAACCCAACGAGTCTGGGTTGTTGTTCGCCACGTTGGCCCTTGCGCGACCTGGGCCTTGCATGTTGCGCTGATGCCGCCCCGATCAGCTTTAATCTTTCTTGAGCGAATAGTGAATGAAACTTCAATATCACTTTAGACATACTATTCTGAAAAGGATATATATGTAGCTTTACTACACGGAGGTATAAGTAGCTCACTCTTCTACTTATCGTCTTCACCCCTGATTACAAGATCCCCTTTTTGAGGGTCCCTTTCCAATCTCAAAGCCACGACCCACCAACTTTCTTCTCCGCCATAGTAATATTTTCTCTAGTTCCTCTCCGTGTAAGGCAGAATCGAGCACACTTGCCAACTCACTGGCCAGCTGATTTTCTTTCGCGCATGGCGATGCCGAGCTCTCAAGCGAGTTAGGGCCTCGCAGGGGAGATATGTGTTGCAACGGCCAATCGCTGCATGTCGTGGCCCAATCCTTCTTGAAGATGTCATCGAGCTGCATATCCAGCTCGGATTGGGAGGGAGGGGCAGAGAGTATCTATATGCCATTCGTCACCCATCCTGGCCCTCAGCTACCCGCAACGTCTCTAACGGCCCGCTACTGCAGGCTACTGCGCGCTCAGCCAGCCACTCAGACACTAACGCGGAAAGCTGATCAATAAAATTTCTAATCACGCCTACCATCTACAAATTAACCGCTATAATCCAATGTTGTCTGACAGGTAGCGCGAAACTGACAGCCTTTCGCGCTCCTTGTCCAGCTTCCCTTGAGTCTGGTATATTTGTGCAATGGGATTGGGAGAATTCTTGGGCGTATAAAGATCTTGCCAGAATAGGAACCCAGACACCCCCTTACTTAAATAGCTCTGCCATGAAGCAGGTGATACAAGAGTTGAGATTATTTGGGGATGCAACCGGGGTCGGCGTGCCAATCTATGAGAAATCTTCCGAAGTCAAAGGTGTCGAGCTTCTTCAAGCGTTCAGGGGAGTATGAAACATATGAGGAGGTGATATGTAGACACCTATGCATCTTAAAGTTAAATTCCAAGACCCAACTAAAGCCACCAGGGGGAGAACATCCAATCCTTGCAAACTAGTAGTCCAAATGACAGGTCCCCTCCCCAAAATGCCATCTACAAACAATACCGGAAGGCAGTGTTTTCCCCGTCCGTCAAGTCATTCTCAGCTGCTTCCAGACCGGCAATAGTCTGATGTTCAACCTTGCCATATTCACGGTCTCTCTTCTTGTTCTCAATAAAACATAGAGCAAAGTATACTGCACCGCAAACTCCTTGCACAGCAAATGCAGTCATCATAGCATATATCCCAAGGGGATAGTGAGGAGCCTGAGTCTCAAGAAACAGCTGTGGGCCAATAATGTTGCCAATCGCGTAGAGGAGTGACATGGATGTGGTGGCGAATGATCTCTTAGTAGCACCCGCATTGTTTGAGGAAACAAGGGACATTGCCATGACCCATGATACGTTGTAGAATCCCATCATGTAAACGCCTGCGAGAGCACCACCACGATTTGTAGCAGGATCGAGAACTGGCCGACAATGCCATTAGCGCTACATATCTGACTGAGCTTAATGACTGAACACTTACCGCGAATGAGCACAGCGCCCACGAGCCCGGGAAGAGTTGAGAGGGCCCATATTAAACATCGGATATTTGGCACATGGTTTGCAACAGCGGAGCAGGTGATGGCAAAGAAGGTAGCCACTGCCGCCTGTGGCGATGCTAGCAAAGCTGTTCTCTCCCTGGAATACCCGAAGCCGGATATAATCAAAGGATTGAACTTGATGCAACTGTCAATTTATGGTATCTCGGAGCTGAGGTCGGATAAAACTTACGTTGGTAATGCCGGCATTGACAATGCCCCAAGCAATAACGTAAAGCGCCAACACCCAAAACTTAGGATCGATCAGTGATTCAATGATCTGAGCCCACTTGAATTGGTGAACATTGCCTTGCCCTGTCTGGTTTGGTGCAATCCTGATCACCTTGTTCTTCTTGTCTTCGACATTGTAAAACCAAGCAAGAGATGGGTGATCCGGGAGTAAGAAAAAGATTGCAACACCCAGCCCAAGACTCACAGAGCCATAGATGAGAAAAATGAGCTTCCAAACAGGATACTGGCTATCAAGCTTAGAGATGGCAAAGGCGAAAATGCCACCCAAGACACCAGCCAGGGTGTTGTACCAGATGGCGGTGCGCAGGGGCTGCTCCTCACGGCGGTACCACGTTCCCGTCAAGATCATGTTAATAGGCACAATGCCCGCCTCAAAGAAGCCCAGAAGAAAGCGAATGGCAGCCAGGCCCGCAAAGCTGTTGCACGCCATTATGGAGCACACCAGGACGCCCCATGTCAAGACGAGGAACGACATGAGCTTGGCCAGGGGCACCTTCACTAGGATCCACCCTAGCGGGAATTGCGCAATCATGTATCCAAAATACACAATCGAGCCTAACCAGCTGTACTGCTGTCCGTGGAGATGCGTGTCGTCTTTCATTCCGAACAGGGCTGCAAAACTGAGCGCGTTCTGTGAAGGGAGACGTTAGCGAAAATTGGTGCCCTCGTTGTATCAGGGGCTTGGCTTGCCTTGTCAAGCAACGCAATGACTGACGCCATTGTCATGAGAGGAAGAACAATGAAGTCGACTCGAAGTCTCAGTCTGCGGTTGGTTTTGGAGCTCAACGTCTCGGCTTCCAGCTCTTCCCCTTTCAGGCCAATTTCGTTGACGATGCCATTGTCCTTATTGTCTGCCGTACCAGTAATACCGGCGGCGTTGGTTGACAACTTGTCCATTGCCAAGTGAAGCTATTGCAGATGGTGTAGATCTGATAACTCGTTCTGCAGAAGATAAGATGATTTGTTCCCCTGCGTGATGCTTGGCTGTGGCTGTAACATAATCGTACTTCCTCGCGGTAGATGGCGTCACTCTTTTATTTATACATGTACCTACCTAAAGATGATCCAGTTTTTGAGAAAATTTGCTAGTATCGCAAATGAGCTGGTACTATTCAGACAAGGGACTAGCATACCTGGTCATTCATGGACTGATCCATTCGTATGACTTAAGTATGATCATGATAGTGATATATCCAAGGCCGAGTGCCGCTCCCCCACACAAGGTCCATTCATGATAAGAAAACCCCACTCCACCGTCGGACAGTTGACGCCGAATAGCACGAAATGATTGCCAGTGCAGCAAGGAAGGGTATCGGAAAAGAAATAGGCAAGCGAAGTCTCCAGATGGGTGGCTCAAAGGCGATCGGAGTCATGTTAGGCTTGATACAGCACGTGGCATCCGGTGGCTGTCGGCATACACGGAGCCCTCATCGGAAGGCTGTTGGAGTTGATCCCCGGTTTCGGGCCCAGTCTACCAGATAAGTGGCACGGAATAGGCTAACATCCCAGTCCTGAGCCACTTCCATCCGACCTCGTGGGACTTCGCTTCATCCAGGCGAGCCCACGCGAGGGAACTATTGCGCAATTAAACCCCTGGGCCCACGGCGGGCGTTTCGTCTTCGATATTTCCAACCGGCAAGCTGCCACTCTGTGCATTTTCTAGCTTTCGTACGTGGGTGCACAGTATAGTAGGCCAGCTCATCATGAAATCTTCACGTTACATTTCTGTGGTTGGATGCCATGCGGAGGGAGAGGTTGGCGATGTCATTGTCGGAGGAGTACGCGATGTGCCAGCCAAGACCATGAAGGAGAAGTTCTTGCACTTCAGGGAGCACCACGAAGATCTACGTCAGCTAATACTCAACGAGCCAAGAGGTCGCCTTGAGATGAGTGCCGTCTTGATTCTCCCCCCATGCGACCCTCGAGCAGACGCTGGATTCGTCGTCATGGCCAGCGGAGATTGGTCGCCCATGTCCGGATCCAACGCCATTTGCACCACAACCGTCATGCTTGAGACCGGCATGATACCCATCAAGGAACCGCTGACCGAGGTGCTTTACGACACAGCTGCGGGCTTGGTGAAAGTGGAAGCCCATTGTGAACAGGGGGAGTGTAAATCAGTATCGCTCGACAACGTTCCGGCTTTTGTGTACGGCTTGGACATACCGATCGAAGTCCCTGGCGTAGGAACAGTGACGGTTGACATCGCTTTCGGAGCGCGGTGGTATGTGTTCGTTGACGCGGCAAGCCTAGGCTTGAAGGTCTTGAACGAACATGGGCCGCAACTTATCGACTTGGGCAACCGCATCAAAGCCGCAGTACTGGAAAAGCATACTCCTATTCATCCCGAATCGCCAGAGTTTCGTGGCATCGATAACATCGGCATCACGGAGCCCATACAAGAGATTAGTGGTGAAAAGATTGCCAGGCAGGCCATGGTCATTAACCCAGGTCGGCTCGACAGAAGCCCATGCGGTACGGGTAGTTCCGCAAGGATGGCCGTTCTACATGCGAAAGGCTTACTGAAGGTCGGAGAAACGATAAAGTTTCAAAGCATGATTGGAACAAGATTTGTCTGTCATATCCGCGGCTTGGCCAAGGTTGGGGACAAAGATGCGGTTCTCCCAACTATACAAGGTAGAGGTTGGATAACAAGCTACAAACAAATAGTTCTTGATCCTTCAGATCCTTTTCAGACAGGATATCGTCTCAAATAAAAAGAGGTATCTATCTTCAGTGATTCAAGTTTCTAATTTCCCTGCTCCAGTTCACTCTTCTTCCCCCTTGTGCAAGTATCTGTTTCAACTATCTAGGCCAAAAGATATTGCACATCCGTGTTTTTCTATAGCGTTGTGGTGGGAAATGGCGATAGATGTCACCATTCTTGCCTGATGTTTCACTCTAATTCCCTCCATTCTCTCAAAGCTTGTACCTGAAAGTCGGCGCCTTATCCCCCAGCTCGAGCAGCTCTTTCTCTGTAGGTACCCTTGACTCAGGACCTAAAGCGTCTCTCTTTTTGTTTATCTTCCGGCACAGAAGATAGTATCCCACAACCGTAAGGAGACCTAACGATGCAAAGGTTAATACCAAGGAGTGTCCCAGTCTATATCGAGGTGCATCCGTTTTCTTGTAAAAGTTGGCTGCAGCAGCGCCTCCCATAGTACCGAATCCGATTTGAATAGCCATTCCAACGGCGCGTTTGGTGTGAGGAGCGTAGTTGTTCGATGCAAGGGCTAACAGGCAAGGAATGCCTAGAGAATTCATATTAGATACGCAACATCCAAGAATCTGTTCCGTACGGGGGTTGCTCACTGGGATACATCCCACATGCTGCGATGAAACATCCAGCGTAGCTCAAGCCAGGGATAAAGTTGGACGGAGCAACTGCAATGAGGAACCCAACAAATACGGCGATATAGCATCCCATTGCAAAAATGCCTCTTTTCCCGGTTTTATCTGCGTAGTAGCCAACCACGAGAGTGAATACTGTTGCCGCAGCATACACCGGGATGGTCAACAATTGTGCAATCTGGGCAGTGTAGCCGAGCCCATTGATGATGGTAGGGAGAAATAAGGACAATGCATATACAGCAGTAGCCTGTTCATAATCAGCATGGGTGACTCAACAGGAAGATGAACCTGTAACTCACCATTCCCCAATAATTGATAGCATGGAAAATAGTCTTTGAATCTGTTAGTTTGCGTCCCAGTATTCTGATAACAATGCACTGACCTGCCAATCTGTGAATGCTTTCCATGCATGCGACGACTTCTTCTCTCCCTTTTGTCCCAAGGTAGGATTATTTGCAGCTTCCGTGTTGCTCTCAACGCTACCCTCATTCAACAGCCTCCGCAACACCAACTTCTCGCGGTCTGTCAGAAATTTTGCGGTAGCCGGTTCATCCATGACCAGAAAGTATGCAAAGGCGGCAACCACAACAGTCAGTATTCCTTCCAGGATAAAGCTGTATCGGAGTTAACATGAATCATCATTGTGGACAATGAAGATCGGGGAATTCCTACATCCATCGCCATCCTTCCAACCCACCAACCCCATCCATCTTGTCAATGAGATAGGCTAGAAGACCAGAGAATGCGCCTGCCATAGACGCGGATGCGAAGACCATCGCAAGCCTGAACTGTGCGTTTTCTCTCGGGTACCTGTACTCTCATTAGTTACCAAACTCATGGCATACCGCGCGAGCGCATTTCGTACCATAAAGACATATAGAATGCAATTCCGGGGACTTTTTTCATCGATTAGATTGTTTCCTTGCAATACTTCGGAGGGTCGTAGCGCTTACAAAGCCCAGCTTCAGTCATACCGAGGAAGAATCTTGCCGCCAGCAGCCCTGAGTAGTTGTGGACAATGCCAGTCAAGGTGGTGGCGATTCCTAGATTACATGAGCTCATTGTTCTCTGATTTTCGAAAGATGAGATTTCCTACCCCAAAGCACCATTATGGAAGGTAACCAGCGACTGGGACTAAATTTGACGAGCAATAGGTTGCAAAACGGCTCAAAGAAACTATATGGGAAGAAGAAAATCGTCAAAGCCCTAGATTTGATGATAAGCCTCATACTTTCACAGATGCCTCTTAATAGCGGCGAATCGCAAAATACCAGTTGTATTGGTTGCCAACCAGGCCCAAATCCGCAGACAGTCCCAAAACATTTGCATTTCCGATGCTCCCTGCTCATGGTCAGCACCAAGTTTGACGCGAAACCGGATACTCAATTACCTCGGTCTAAAAAGCTGAGCAGATATAGGACTGCCAGGATTGGGACCACTCGGAGGTCGATTTTACGAAGGATCCTTTGGCGTTCTTCCTCGGACACTACATCTTCAGTGTGCGGTTTCGAGGTTGGCGTTTGACTTTGATCCTCGAGGTGGATGGACTCCAGCGCTTCTTTCGTTTGGCCTACCTCCATTGTAAATGAGATATACGAGTCTAGGGATTGGCGAGAAGTTGTGGTAGGTTAATTCCCTTGCTTACATTTACCTGGGATCGCACAGCGTTTTAAACAATGCGAAACCTCGCCGTAGTCGGACCTGATCCGCCCACAGCCAAGGGACCGACTCAATATCCCCGCATCATTCCCTCGTGTTACGTCCAGTCAATGAGTTCATCGCCCTTGTCAATGTGGGGAGTCAAGGGATTTATGCCTGTTCACAGTGCAATTCAGAAGCTGATCATCCCCACCACCATCACCGCCGGTTTGCGGGGACACATGACCGCCTATCGTTCTCCGCATGTAACCTCGGAAAATGCAGGATTATAGATATATCCCTCTGTGCGGTCGATCTTCAGGCTTCATGGACTCGGATACTGGGAATTGCATTTAGCTGATATTGATAGTTTCAGGGGTCGTACGGAGATTGATTTTCAGTCAGTGACAAGACTGCCAATGGGGTCTGGTTAATCTATCTGTCACATAGGATGGAGTCCAATTGTTAACTCTAATTTGATGTCAAGAACTTCATTTCATAGTCTCTATGAATGTTCTAGTGCTAATGGATAATAGTGGGTAGCGTCGAAGATGAATTTATGGAGAGCTTTGAAACGCTGATCCGAGCCTGTCCATAGAACTAAGTCACAACATGACAATTCGGATCGTCTTCTAACTACGATGTGTTAAAAACCATCAACAATTTGGCCAAAATTTAGGTCAAACTGTACATTGGAATGATCTCCTACAATATTTGCTCGTTCTCCAAAATGCTAAAATGCAGGATCAGGGAGATCGTGTAGTGGTTAGCAAAGGAGCATAGGGTAGGCTGAGCGTGGGGTGGACTTGAATATGTGCCGAAGAAAGAGAAACTCGAGAGCCCTCTAGGATATAGGCATTAAAGTGAAACAATATCTTTTTCCGTTATTAAAAATCAAATGTCATCGTTTCAGAATTTGTTGAATATTCGTGAGAAGAAAGCGCATGCGATCGATTCATGCGCCAGTCCTCGCATATCGGCTCTTTGCTGTTTCATTAATTAGCGACAAACCATCTTCCGAAACATTTTGCCCGGAAAGACGGCAGCTGTGTTTCGTCTAGGGTAATGCCAGGTGCCTCTGAGATTGTTCTCAGGTCACCTTGCATGTACCGTTTTTCATGGGGAATTGCTCTTCGCCCGAGCCAACTTGGAGCAAGCGGTGTGAAGGACAGAAGGACGAATGGGAGTGATTGAAAATGGTACTCATTTATCATGTACTATATATTTTATTGAGGATTTGACTTTGTATGCATGAATATTTTCATAAAGAAAAGAAAAAGGTCTATATGCAATCATTAAAATCTACAGTCAACGTTAAAAAAAAAATTCGCCCGCTCTCGTTAAATGTGAAGTTCCTCGATCGGATACGGGATAGACGACCCGTTGACGAAGAGCGTGTGCTGCTCTTCCTTGAACTGGCTGTGCAGCCGGTCGACCAGCATCCTCATGACGCTCCGCTGCAGGATGGTCACGGTCTTCTCCTTGGTCTGCCAGTTGTGGCTGACGAAGTGGCCCCGGCACGCGCCCTTGCCCTCCTCGTAGTACTCGTTGCCGTTGGCGTGGGCGCAGGGGATGTTACGCACCTCGTCGGGCTCGTTGAAGTTGTAACGGATGTAGTACGAGAAGGCCGACTGCTCGTGCGCCCAGTTGTGCTTCCAGTGGTTGCAGCCTTCGATCTTCTCGGGGCACGTCTCCCACATGTCCATCATCTGACTGGTCCGCTCGCTGGCCTGCGCGATGAGGAATCCGGTGTTGAGGATGATCTTGCCCTGGGGGTCGTAGTCTGGCGGGATGTCCAGATCTTCGGCCATGGCGATGAGGGTGTGGGGTTTGTAGTCCCAGAGGTTCATGAGCCACTCGATGGGAAGCTCGAGGTGGGTGATCACAGCATCGGCGTCGAGGAATACCACGTAGTCGTGCGTCTTGAGAGCCTCCTTGAGAATGCTGACCTTGACCCATGTACCGTGTCTATCGGGGTAGTCGCCGGCCTTGATGAGTCGGTAGTCATAGCCGTGGATCAATGCTATTAGTGGGAGTTAGCAATTGCCTGCACGTTCCTCCAGAGATGGTCATTCTTCTGCTTCCACTCACCATAGAGATAGTGATTCAAATGGCCACCGGTTCTTCCACCAAGCTTCGAGAAGTCGAACGGGTTGGGGTTCAGCAGCGTGTTCTCATTGTCCTCGCTAACTCGTGTGTCGACATCGATGACCACCACCTTCTTCCCAAGCGGCTTCTTCCAAATCTGCTGAGTGGGGGGGATTTCGAAACGGACGCCCTCGTTGGTGATAAAAACGGGATTCTCAAGTGGGTGACATTTTGGCTTCCACAATTGCGCCAGAAGGGCAGGCAGGTCGAGGTTCTTGTTGACGTGTGTGCTTTCGATGAACGTTGGCTTTGGCTGCTCGATGATCGCTGTCGAGCTGGCCGGCACCTCCACGGCGATCGATGTTGGAGCAGCGGGCGAGTCCAACGACGGTACCTCAGTGGGCTCTGTTAACGACGAAGAGACTGGTTTGGTCGTGTGTTTAGAGTTGGAATCGTTGGGCGACGGTGCGGTCCAATGCCCGTTTCCAAGCAAGTCTCTGTCGGAGTGCAACTGTATTAGCTCACAGCCCACCTGTGTGAATCGACGAGGGGAGAAAACAATCAACTTACTTCGACAGGCTAGAGGACAAGGCCAGGTAGAACAGCACTAGGATGGAGGCGGCAGCAGCAATACGAAATCCCCAGGCTGTGCCCCATCGGCCGAGGGCATACTGGTTTATGACTACCATGATGAACACTTGCTGCTGGTGGAGAGGGGAAAAGAGGGACTTCCAGCACGCATAAAAATTCAAGAAAACGAGGGTCAGAAGACAGAAGAAAGCAGGAAAGTGATCTGGCTACGGGTGGTGCGGGTTATGAATACGAGTTCACTTTAGGCTAACCCCAAATCTCGCTTCCCAGGTCGCATCAGAATGTGTGTCTGGGGGGGGGGGGGGTCTGAGGGCGGCATGAGGGGTACATCTGGTGCACACCATCGTCAATAATGCCTTGATGCTATTTACGAAGGCGAATAGGAAAGCGAGAAACTGCTGATAGCGTGCGCTATTCTCAAATTCTAATGCCTGGTATCTCGATATGGCTACGGTAGCTCGGTACAAGGGTCTGTCCCTGAAATGAGCGGGTATCAAAGAAACACCAGCATCCAGATCCAGGGGGGGCTCGAGCGCTCGGGGCACAACAGGAACTGGGTAATTATGGAGAGTCTGACTACCGAACCAATGCGGGCCGCTAATTAGAAATTCTTGCGCTCAAGGCTCATCAGTTGCGTTCCGAGAGGCGTACCAGTTCGTTCAAGTCGACAGGATCGCTTCATTGTTCGCATCTTGGACCATGCCCGGTATGAGTAGCTCATATAAGCTCGCCGCATTCACGGTTACGACTTCCGTTTGCGAATAGATAGAGGCATCAATGCAAAGAATGCTGCGACAAAATGCATCCTCTTATGCTGACTCAGATTGGCTTGGGCGCTATAAATGCCTGACAGGTGCCCAGGAGCAGGGGTAGATCAATGTATTGATCCACGTGTGAATACCCAGTGGGTTTAGGGACCTCGAAGAAATAATAACAAGGGATTTCTCGTATATAGATGGCGTATTGGGGGAGACGTGGATCTGCTTGACGGGTGGTACGTACGCATGTACGTACAGTAGAAATACCTCAGTCAGATCAGGCTGACTGTCATATTGTCGCTTCTCTGCCGTCGCATGCAAGAGACAAAGGAGGCGGTCAAGCGGTCTGGCCGGGAAGGGACACTGAGGCGCAAATGTCACGATCCTTCTTGCGACTCCTGGCTGATGTCTGTGTCTCGTGAGGCGTGTGTCTCGGACAACAGCGCAACGGTGACGATCATTGGGTTCTCGGCGCCGAGCGATGACATGGGGCGCTCATTTTAGTGACAGACCAATTATAATTGCTTATATTCTCAGCTGATGGAGCCAGTGGAACCAATATTGCTCTACTCGTCAAATCAACCAAAGATCTGTGTGACGCCCAGCCCTGTGGACCCGAATAGGGCTTGTGCTAAGAGTTTTAATTAACCAAAGGCCCGTCTGATATCTTGGCTGGAGTACATACTTCGGTAAGGATAGGCTTCATGGGCCGAGTTGTCACACCGCGAGTCTCGAACCGCGTCTTGGCACCTCAGCAATGTTTTGGGCGCTTTCTTTTTCTTTCCGCTTGTCTTTTTCTTTGCTTCTTTTGCCCACGTCAGTCTCAAGCGCCCGGCCTCACGCTATTGGTTTCGGTGGATGGATACTACGTCCCCCTAAGTGCTTCAGGACGCTGACATCTTACGCCAGTGGCCATTAGCTGACGCAAGCTCCGGCCAGGGTTACGAGTTCAGCCAAGCCGCCCATCTCACTGGTCTTATCGCCTCCTGAGCGATGGAAGAGCCGGCATCTGGGCGGGCCTAACTCGTCCCGAGGCGTCCACTGCCATTGGGACCAGGCGCGCGGATCCATCTTGGAGCGTTTGCTAATTGGCAGCAAACCGCTCGCAGTAGCCTACGTACAGAATTCTCGCTTGGCCCCCCTTTTTGACTGCTCCACCAAGCGTGGCCTAAAGCGAGAACCCTTACATTACTAGAGCAAATGCGGGTAGACTTGGCACGACGTGCTGACATTTTCTTTCAACCATTCTTCATGCGCTAGGTCTAGTAAACTCAAATCGGGTCAGATTAGCTTGCCATCTTACAGCTTCATCCATTAATTTTCTACTAACGCTGCAGTTTTAATCCTGTTCCAGGTAGTTTCATCCCATGTACCTGGTGTAGGACGGAGTTTGACCCCTTCTCAAGCGCCCTTGCGTCAATCAGTCTGGGACGATTGTCTCCAGGGCCCATGGGCCATGAGTAATGATCAGCGAATCTAGAATCTACAATGCCAAGCGAACTATCGAGACGATAGTGCCCTGCGTAGCAGAGGGTCTCGAATCAGGGGCTGCTATGATCTATCATCTCCTCACCCTGCGAGAATCATTAGCTCCCAATTGCTTGTGTGTAGTATGAAGTGGGGATCCCTTTACCATGTCAGCCTTCAACGTCCGGAATACCTTCATGAGAAGGTTAAATCCAATTGCTCTCACAACCGGCCCACCGGCGTAGAGAGGTGGCCCGCATCGCGTGTGAGGCACCTTCGTTATTGAGAACCTCGAGGATGAGATAGCCCATGAGAGCTAACAAGTCTCGGCTCCCGCCTACGCTCTTGGAGATCTTCAAGTCCTTATCTTGGCCCACCACGTAGGTGGCGGCTCCCATATAAGGATGTTCCCCCTGAAGCTAGTTAGTTAGCCGCTGGCCTCTCTTGAATGAATTTGTCCTCATGCATGAAGCACGGGCCCTCAAGGGTGTAGTCATTCTCGCTTCTGCCGAGGGAAAGTTGCGAGATGACTGTGTAGATCACCTTTCAAGATATTGCATCGATACAAATAGGGGAGCTGTGTTTTTGCACTACGTAAAGGCCTCTACAAGCATATAACGTGTTGCCGTGATTGGCGAGTTGGGAAGTATTCCCGCTGTGTGAATGTTGTGTGGACTCATCCCATTTGTCTTCCTGTTGAGTTGGGTAGAACACTTCCCGCCCTTTGTTCACTGCAACATCTATCTTAGCGAGGCACGATTAGGTTGGACTTTTTTATTGGATCTAAAACGGATTTGAAATAATGCGCCAGGATGCACGCGGGCTAATGTTTCTTTGGTGAAGACTCATATAAAGCCTGCGATATCACAGGTCATCGTGTGTTAGGGTTGCCATGT
The DNA here is from genome assembly GCA_026958235.1 of Clonostachys rosea. Taxonomy (NCBI): domain Eukaryota; kingdom Fungi; phylum Ascomycota; class Sordariomycetes; order Hypocreales; family Bionectriaceae; genus Clonostachys; species Clonostachys rosea. The sequence continues at coordinate 1,493,513 of CP110206.1, forward strand.
CGCACATAGCCCCCGCAATGTTTCCTTCCAGCCGTTTGGGTTGGCCAAAGCCTCTTCCTTAACAAACATCACAGTTCATTTGACGGATGAGAGAGTTCGAGTATAAAGTTTAAAACAGCAATGGAAGATGCCAGACCCGACGCCTCAACACAATGAATACGAACACACAATTCATCGACACCACGCTAATTATCCGACTTTTGGCCAAATAGAGCGTCGGCGATGCAACAAGCAATGAAATCCTCTGGGAGCTCTAGAAGGCGTTCTTTCAGCCCCCCCTCTATAGTTGAACCAGCCAGCACAGCTTTTGACTTATTCAAGTAGGCTGAACTAAACACCTCCCAAAGCTGTTCTCGGACTTGGCCCATGCCTGTGCCATTTGTTCCCGATATTATCGGCCTCGGATAGTATGGGTCATTTTCAAAGAATGCTTGAACCAAGTGCTCAACAAGCTCATTCTCGCCGCCAGATGCGAGAACCTGGGTCATATCCCATCTTGAGCATAAGTTGAAGTCCAAAACCCAGAGCCTCGTTGATCGTTGCTTGAAATTGACGGATACAATTTCATCAATGTCGGTGTGTGTCGGCATTGATTCCACTTCCTCTGCCTTCATTCGAACTTGAGGCACGGTGGTCGGTTCTGGATGGTAGATTGCTTCCGCTTCGCTTCCGAGGACAAATTCGATATCATATGCATCGACATTTGCACGCCAATGGATAACGGCCAGTGCCTCTCCAATAGCCCTTGAATAATCCATGATGGGGAGGTTCAGCTCCAACATCTGATCAAGATGAAGATTGAAATTCCGGAGCGTAAAGTTGGGAGACTTGGGCGTGTTGGGCAAACGACTTCGGCCTAGGTAGACACGAGCAAGGCAGTCTTCGTTTGATGGATTTTCCGTCGCCGTAGCCTTGTGCTCCTCGGGACAGTAAAGATCAATCAACGCCGTTCGAACGATTTTTGGCAGAGGCAAGATGTGCTGAGTGGCCAGTACCATAGTTGGCAATTCAAGCTCATCTTGAGTCGTAAAGAAATGGGAGTTTGCTTCCCACCACGACAAATTAGATGCCGTGATGTATTTATAGACCGATGGAATGCGACAATCGGTCGGGTGGTCAGCCAGGGCTTGGTAGACGCGGAGGTGGGCTCGAAGGTCTCCCAGCAAAGAATCTTCGAAGTGTTTTTTTGCTAGCTTCAGTACGTAGCAACTAGACTGTGCGTAAATAATTCCACATTGTCCGAATCCAACTTTTCGGAATGGGACTTTCATTTCTTGGCTAATCCTTTGGCATGAAGACGTAGTAGTGCATTCAGCTCGTAGGGACAGTAAACGGCACAAAGCCGAGGCAGAGACGTCGTCGTCCTTAAGACAGTCATCCTGTGCGTCATCTAACTGCTGTACTAGAGCGTTTGTAAGCAGAATATCCTCTTGGAGAGAAGCTGAGGCTGTCGACTCGTCGGTATTGTTCAACGCGCGGCAGGATGCCATCATGCTGTCGTTCTTATTATTGTTGTTAGTATTACTGTTGCTATTGTTGTTTGTGCTGTTGTTTGAGGGTGACTATCGACAGTAACGATTGAAGTAGTAGCAATGGTGAATGAAGAAAGAAGCCGTAGCGGTGAATGTGGAAGAAACAAGGATGGGAATTTCTCCAGCGTCAGGGGAACGAGGTTTGCAAAAATAATTGGGTTTGAGTAGAGTTTCGAGAGTACGAGGCAGTCAAAAAAACCTTAAAATAAAAATCTTCATTCTCTAGGCGTTTATGCTTGCCCTTTAGGTTTTGTTGGTTTCACGGGTCAGGTACCCCCATAGGATAAACGATGCACCTAGGCATCGAATTTAGGGCAAACATCATCGTTTATGCCTACAGTGGCGATATAAGCATCTCATAACTATCCCGAGCAGCGGCTTCGACATGGGAGCCTGAGGCAAATGGTTCCTGAGATCGTGACTATGGATGTTTAATCGTGATGAAAGTAAGATAGCTATTTATGGCGATTTGGGCTGGGAGTGTGGCTGCGCAAAAGAACGAATCAATTTGAGTTCATCAAGGGAGTCACGCCGGCAGAAGAATCATGATAGCGAACACTGCGTATAACCTCAAGGGGCGCCTGCGCTCTATTGACAGGCGATATTGAGCGAACTCTTAAGTTTGATTATCGCTAGCTTCTAGATTGCATGATTGCGTTATTCCTCGGGTCGGTGCCAGCCCATCTGTGCTCCTGCTGTTTTCGCAATGGCTCTCTTGTGCTAGAGATTCTGATTGTTGTTCTTATTGCCCAGACCTGATTTCAAGCATGGGGGAGTTAATGCTGGGCTGCGATATATTGGCATCAATTGTGTCTGGCCTGGGAGAAGGTCTGCATCTACAAACAATATTAAGTTAGGTAGTATAGGTAGTCTCAATAACCTGCTGGTACAAGCGAATTGAGCTTTCCTTGATATGAGTATATACTAAGTTTCCATTATCACAAACGGTTCTCCCATATTGGTGCGTTGGAAGTTTTGGTAAAGAAGCTAACCCATGATTGGCTGGCTAATTGGTGGCGCAAAGATGCAAGACTGATGGGCAATTGCGCGATCTCGAACAAGGTGGTCCAGATTGACTATAAGAAGCTAAGATGTCCAGTAATAGGCTTCTGGTAATGGTACCACCGTGGACAGAGAGCCCGATGACTCCCCGCGACACAACATGAGCAGCATTATAACAGCAGATGAAAACACGGAGTACCATTGCAGCCTATGCGGCAAGTGCTTTAGTCGAAGTGAATCTTAGCTTCATGGCCTTTCATGCGGACTGAGCTAAGAACGAACCAGGGGACCTTCGGGAAAGACACCGTCGAAGGTGCGAGCGAGTTGCTACGACGCCACGAAGAGGAAAACAGAAATCCTGCGGAGCATGTGTCAAGTCTAAATCTGGCTGTGACCAACTGCAACCTTGTTCTCGCTGTAAATCAAGAGGCATCGACTGCGAATATGCCATGAACTCGACTCAGCCAGTTTTGACTCTTAATCAGGCGGAGCATCATGGTAGAATGAATATCCCTCGAATCCACGATTCAGAGCCTGATTCAAGTGTAGATTCCCACCAGGCTGAAGACTTGGGCTATGGCAACACAAATAATGTCGCTGTTCAACCCACTGAGAATCTGCATTGGACCTCAGCAGGCATTCCCGGAACTGCTGAAGAGAATCTCTACTTTGTTTCGCATCCGGGTTTGAATCAAGGACAGACCGGTTCTGGAATTAATTTGCTAGAATCTTTCGGGATACCATCAACCGGCGATTTACCACAAGAGAGCCAAGCGGCCGGCGATTCTCGATTTGAGAGCTTCACCTGGTACCCCCCCTTGAATTGGGACGAACTTCCTGGTATTGAGGAAGAAGTAAGCACATCTTTGAGAGTGGAAACAGAAATTGAGGAGCCAGGTAAGCTGAACCTTGCCCTCAGAAGGCTGCCGAATCTTGATCCTGAGGCGGGAGTCTTCAGTACCGGGCGTTTTGAAGACTTGGGAAATGATGAGAATTGGATGGAATATATCTACGGATTTCCTCAAATGATGCTCAAGGCCGGGACATACCCACCTTTTGTACATCCGAGTGTCTACCGTTGCTCCGAAGGAGAGGTCACCGCGCCATTGGCAATAGCATTCTGCTGCTTAGGCTCGTATAATGCCGCAATGCGCAGCAGTGAAAAGTTTGCATATTCGATGATCAACCAAGAACGCGAGAATTTGATCAAAGACTTTGTATGTTGAGGTAACTTTCATGATGTGTGACCGAGAATCTCGCTAACAAAGGCAGCCAAATATTTGCTCGAAACCTGATATCTGGGTACTCGCCTCTGTGCACGCCATGTGTGTCTACCAAATTGTTGGCTTCTTCGGAAAAAGCCCCGAACAGGTCTTGCAGGCACAACTGCAACAGCCCTGGCTACTGAAGGTGATTCGAACTGACTGTTTTGTGTAGAGGGTTATCCTGAAGCTCACGATATTTTCTAGATGACGAGATACTTGGCCCGAACTCAGACCACCAAAATTATCTGTGCTCCGCAAGAAACATGGGAATCATGGGCTCTTTCAGAGACAATTCGTCGCACAATCTTGCTCGTTCATAGTATCAACTCCTTGTCATGCAGAGTCGGAAGGCAGGACCCTCGTTTATTCGAATCTCTAGACGATGAACTTGTCTTCCATTCGTCTCTACCTGCAGCTATTGACCTATGGAGAGCTAAGACAGCCAGCGAATGGTCCACCAAGAAATTATCAATGAGTGCCAAAGCAACCGCAAGAGAGAAGATGAAAATTGGCACAGCAATTGAGAGTCTAAGTTTTGGCGAAATAGCTGGTTACTCATATGCTTCAGACCCTGACCAGTACTCGCGGATGGTGGTAGATTTATCTCGATCAAATTATGGCATTTAGAAATCTTGGGTTTAAGCTTTATATAGAGTCTGAATATTTTGGCCTTTCCTCATTTTTGCATTTGAGTTGAATACTAATCAAAGCATTTCCTCCGCTTGCTTTGGATGACGACTAACCGACCCCCAAATCCCTTCCCAACCTTCAGCGCTTTATCAGGGTCATCATCCTCATCTATCAGTATTACATTCTCGGGGTAAAGCTTGCCAAGGAGAGCCATTTGAATCAGAGGATCCTTTGCCATGAAGAGATGCAGATCATCTGAACGGCTTCCCTCGTCAGTGGTAACAAACCCCGGAAGGCCAAGAATCTTAGCAGTATCGTAGACATGAAGCAAATTTATCTTGCTGTCATTCCGTTTGGCTATTTCTAAAAGGGGCTCTTTTGCCTCGTCTGATTGAAACGGCCTCTTCTTCTCCTCGCCGGAGTTGCATCTGTAGGCGTACCTGTGGCCTCTGGCAATCTGACCGATATCAATGGCGAAGGGCTGAGCACCATCAAGGGAGATTCCAAGCTTCAAAACTCTCCTGGATGAGTCATTAGCCTTATGGACGCCAAATGATGATTTTGTCACCAGTGGGTTAAGAGCGAGGAGCGATGCAGGTGGCCAGTGGCCGGGGGGTAGGCTGTTGTTTGTTTTAGGTAGGTCGCTTCTTTCAGCATCAAAGTAGACCGGGTGTTCGTAATCGAATAATATGTCGACTTGAGAGTCATCAAGACGGGCGGGGTGATGCCGGAGGAGATGGATAGACGGTGAAGAGGACAGGAACGCCGGCAAGATCAGACCTTGGGAATACTGGATGCCGTACCCACCAGGCGCTAGATTCCTTGCGGTGAAGACCTTAGCCACGTCGACGATGGCGGCTTGTGAAACTCTTCCTGTCAAACACTGGAGCAGGAACTCCTTCCGGGGTTCCTCGAAATCCCTTAAACCATGCTTGCTCGTTGGCGGGATGACCAGGGGAACTTCGGCGAAGTTTTCAAACGGCAATAAAGCATCACGCAGGAGGATGATTCGATGCAGCCATTCATTATAGAGCTGCATCAATTGTGCATTGCTTCGAGGGCCAAGCAAGAGACCGGCGACTTCCTGGGTCCACAAATGACCCTCACATTGGCTATAAAGCTTGATAAGCGACTGTTTGGAACTGTCGGTTTGGATGGAATCTCTTGCATAGTCCACGAGAGCTTCTCCTATCTTCTGGGCTTGCTCTGAGATTTCTCTCCTGGAGGTGTCACTTCTGCCATAAGACAGAGGTAGTGTCGATTCTCGTCCGGTGACTGCTAAGCTTGCAGCCAGCCCATCGATCAAAACTTTTGGAGATGACAACTCTGTACTGTCATCACTCCCCAGTGCATGAAGAATGGAGCCAAGTAATGGTGCGGTAATTTCGACAAGCTCTCGAGCTCGGTATATCCCAGGGCTTGGGTGGCACGCTGGATCCAATTTGGGTTCTTTCTTATTGTTCATGACAGCAGCCTGAAAACTGGATTCCGTCGAAATCTTGTACCCCAAAGTCAGGCTATTGTGTCCGGGTAGAGAGTACGGCTCTTGCGTGGTAGATGGCATGGTGGGGAAAGTGTAGAAAAGTATTTTGATCTAGGAGAGTGAAGTTGTCATAGACGAGCTCATTGAAGTGTCGTCCACGTGTACGCTGGAAGAATAATATTGTATCTGGTACACCATGTGTTAAATGAAAAGCATACGAGAATCAAATTGCGGAGATTACAACCAGACCTTGTTGGGCTCTCCTGTAGAGTGTGGAGTTGCAATTGAAATCTTCGGAGGCCATATGTAAGTGGTACAAGAAACTCCGACTGGGCTACCCCAAGCTGCAACTCGGATAAACCAAAATCACTAGTTTAAAGATGCTTGACTCACAGAGCCTTAATAATACCTTGAGAATGTTGACACAGAATATCGCGGTCTGGAATGACCACGGAGTTCCGTTGACGTCAGCCCCACTCCTCTATGCATGACGACCACACAACTCCGGCAGATGCTTTCTGGACAACTCAGCTCCGTGCGCTAAGCTATGTTCTTCAACTAAGAATGACTAGTAGTTGATTGTCTAGCTGTATCTAGATTGAAGTAGATACTAACCTTAGACTGAGGATGTGAATAGTTTAACAATGCAAGAAGCCATGTAGAAGGCGTGCTGAACTAAAAGCCTCTTTGGCATTTGGTACGGTCTCATGAGGGACTTAACCTTGGACTTTACATGAGAAAACAGGTGAGTCAAAAGATTGATGCGAATATTAAATACTCTCTAACCGTCGAAACAGCCATGGTATCCCTTGATTGAACCATCAGCAATTGACTACTTTTCTCAGCCTTCGAACCCACCAATAAATCAAAGAATTATTCAAGATGTCGAAGTCTTTCCTGCCGTCGTGGATACACGACAAAGGCTTGAGATCCCTGTATCTATGGCTCCCCATTGTCATTATGAGCAGCTCCTATCAGGGCTTCGATGGCATGATCATGAATGGCCTCCAAATCCTTCCATCTTGGCAATCCCGTATGTGATTACAACCGAAACCCGTCTAAGAATGTGCGAACTAATGATATCAGAATTCGATTATCCCAAAGGTCCGGTGCTGGGCCTTTTAAATTCTATTCAAACCGTGGGGGCTATGCTGGCCCTACCTTTGATTACCCCAGTTGTGGACAAATTCGGCCGCCGCATTTCCATCTTTTTCGGCGCAAGCTGGACTATCGTTGGTGCCATCCTTCAGGCTTCATCTCACCATCTCGCGCAATTCGTCATCTCTCGATTTCTCATTGGCTTCGGTTTAGCCTTCACGGTGGTGGGTGCTCCGCTTCTTCTTGCTGAGCTTGCTCTTCCTAAGCATCGAGGTGCCATCATCTCATACTATCCAACTTCCTGGTACCTTGGTGCCATTATCGCTGCGTGGGTTACATATGGGACACATAAGATTGACAATGCATGGTCGTGGAGAATTCCTAGCCTCCTCCAGGCTGCCCCAGCTATCTTGCAACTCCTGCTGATCTGGTTTGTTCCCGAGAGCCCTCGTTGGCTTATCTCCAAAGGCCGTGGCAAGCAGGCTAGAGATATTCTCGTCAAGCATCACGCCAATGGGGACGAAAGGAACGCTTTTGTTGAGCTGGAATATCGTGAGATCAAAGAGAGTATTGAAAGCGACGCCTCTATCAAAGAGAAGACTGGTTGGCTAGACTTGGTTCGTACTGCTGGTAATAGACGCCGTCTTATTATCGTCTTCTTCGCTGGACTTTTCATTGAAGTAAGTTGGTCTATACCGATACCATCTATGGTCGCTTACTGATTTTGCTTCTACTAGATCTCTGGCAACGGCCTTGTTCAGTACTACTTGCACGCCGTCCTCGTCAGCATCGGTATCACGGACACAACAACCCAAGTCACGATCAATGGTTGCCTTTCCATATACAACTTCGTTCTCGCCACTATAGCTTCTTTGTTTGTCGAAAAGGTCGGCAGACGAAAGCTGTTCATTGCCTCAACAGCTGGAATGTTTGTGGCATTCATTCTCTGGACAACCTTTGCTGCCCGTAAGCCACAACTGCATGCTGACTGCATGATCTGTATTAACAGTAACTAATCCTATCTCTAGTCTTTACGACGAGAGGCGGGTCCGGATACGCCACCGGCGTTCTGGTCGCTATTTTCCTCAGCAATGGTGCCTATGACATTGGCTGGACACCTCTCTGGGCCTATCCCGCCGAGACCTTGTCATATGACATCAGGGCGCGTGGTGTTACTCTTCAGACAGGAGTCATGCATGCGTTTGGGTTCTTTGGCACATTTGTCAACCCCATCGGTCTACAAAATGCTGGATGGAAGTATTATATCGCTTATATCGTTTATACTTTCCTTGAGGTAAAGTTGATACATAACATCTTTTCACCATGCAACAGTATTCCTACTAACACCTTTGACCAGCTACTTGTCGTCTGGTATTTCTTTGTTGAAACCAAGGGATTCACACTCGAAGAAATTGCAGTCATCTTTGACACAGAGGGATTGACGTGGAAAGAAAGACGTAACATGAAGCCATCAGCAGGATCTCTTGAAGCCCTCGCAGCATCAGATGGTGGGGATTCAGTTGCGAAAGATGTCACCGAGGTGTCTACGAAGAGGGTTTCTGATGAGGACATCTGAGTGTTCCAATGGTTTTAACATCGGCTATCGGCAGGAGCAGCGTTGAAGTACCTACTCAATAATGGCTGAATTCGAGAAGGTTTGCACTGAGTTAGGCCTGGAGCACATTCTCTCACGTTGCTGGTGGCCGAGGAATTAGGGATTCTGTGGAAATGATTGCAACTACACTAAAATAGGACGCCGTCAAAGGGGTAGGTATAAGAAACGGGAATTGATATTTCTCTCTTTTCCTCAAAACCGAAATTCGATCTCAAAGAGCCACACCACCAGTATTGTCTATGTTGCCTAGACCTAGGCCATTCCAGCTTTAGCTTCGCTCTGCGAGAGTTCTCCAAGGGCTTTATCTTGCGATGTGTTATATGTATCCGCGTAACGGCCCTCCATCCACCGCTGAACCGTGACAGGAGGGTATTTTGGACCTTCAATCTCATCGGCACACTTCGGAAAGCACTTGACGAGGAAGTCGGGGTTCCCAGCAAGAAAGAATGGGACGCTGTACCGTTGCTTCCCGGACTTGTTGATCACCCGGTGTAAATTGGACAGATAGCGGTCATTCGTCCATCTCATCATCAAATTGCCCAGGTTGATGACCAATGCTCCTCGCTGAGGGGTAGCATCAATCCAGGCTGAGGCGTCCCTGTCCCAGACTTGCAAGCCGCCTACCTCGTCCTGTAAAAGTATAGTCACAGCGCCGAAGTCGGTGTGCTGTCCGATACCTGTGAATGGCGGTTGAGTCATAGTTTCAGTGCATGGTTAGGGAATATATACATACCTCGTTCAAACTCCGATGCATCAGGAGCCTGCGGCGGGTAGTGCAACAGTCGAAGTGTGGCGATAGGGATATCCAGAAACTCTGGCATCCATTCGTTGGAGATCTCCATCGTCTCACATAAAACCTGGAGAATGGTCTGTGAGAGAGAAAGCATGGTACTATAGTAGGTATCCATGGTCTCTTTGAACTTCACAGGATCCGTGACCTCTTTCGGATACTTATTAGGGCCCATGTTAAATTTTCCCGCGACAACTCTTGGGTGATCCAAGGGAAGATCTGCTCCAAAGTAGTAACCCTCTTTCAAATCGCCAGCCGTTCTTTTCTCAAAATTTTGTGCCCGAAGTCTTTCATATCCCCTTTGGAACTTGTCTTGGTCTGCCATTGTAGACAACTTGTCAGCGAGCAGCCGTATGTTTCACCTTTGACATCAGAAACCGACCTTTACTATATCTTTCCTTCACATCGTCTGAGAGATTGAAGAAGCTCGCGCTTTGCTTGATCATTTCGTCAAACAAATCCTGCGGGACTCCATGGTCGACCAGTTGGAAGAAACCGTATTTTAGACAGGCGTCTCGAACCTGAGCTACGACTCGGGCTCTAGAGACATCGACCTTGCCAAAGATTGCTGCCCGATGCAAAATATCAATTGAGAAATTCTGAGCTTTACAACGGGACGACAGCTTTGGAACTCACGAGCGAAGCTTATGGTAGGAATCGGCATAATGTAGACAAGTTCTTTTTTCCTTGCTCGAAATCGCAATCGCAATGATTGTGAAACTCAGCAGAAATCCTCTGCGAAATTCTGTGGCTCAAATATATAGCATTCTCTCAACAAGTAAGCACACGTGGGCAACGCTGATTAGAGTGACTAATCACGGCCGAGATAAGAGTTCCGCTTGTTAAGCCCTGGGATGCCACCTGTGTTTTAAATTTACGACTGTGTCAGAGGCGTTTGCGTGGCCTAAAATGTTTTCCTTCAGGCCACTTGGGTTACCCCGGCCTTCCCCCCCTCACAGCTCACGTAAGAGATCAGTATGGTGCCAAATCGCCCCAACCTTTTCAGTTGGTGGGAATTTCAGTACGAGATGTTTATCTTATGGATTGCCCCACAAACCTTATATCACAGCCGTATTCTTCAGACCTCGGCCGCAGTACCTAACCGCTCCGTCAAGACTAGCCCGACATTTGGACGCAGTGGTAAAACAGCTTGCGCGCGCGCATAGCAGTGTGATTCGTCTATATTTCATCATAGACTAGTACTGATAATCATACGCTCCCTAATTACGTTTCAAAAGATCGTACGATACCTCTATCCTGGAGTAGGGAAAATATAAAGTTTCTTCTGAAATTTGTTTTCTATCCGAACGAGGCCACAAACTTCGCCTCCAGGTCAACTTCGGTAAGTAAGCTAAGCCCAAGTAGTTCGTTATCTACTTGACCATAGAAGGCTTGAAACCTGCCACTGAGCAAAGCAGCCCTTACAAACTTATCAACCTTCCTGGGCTCGGGATTCTGTTTGGCTATCTTATCTAGCCTGTCTATCACTTTAGAGGAGTTTTCAATAGTTTTAATCTTCCAGCTCGTGCCAGGCGAGTATTTCTGAGCGAGGGCCAGTAGCTGAGACTGCGTAACGGCAAGCTCATATACGTGTAGAACGCGGTTCTTTGTTACGGCCGGGTCTTTTAAGGCAGCTGCGATGGCTTTAACAGTGCCTGCCAAAGATGTTGTGCTGACACGATGACCGCCATCCTCCCAAATTTCGGCACTCTTGTTCTGTCAGTCGAGGACGATATCAAAGTTGACGAGGAATTCAGTGAAGGCACCAATGCTAAAAACTGTCCACTCAACGAGGTCTTCATCAGATTCCAGGTAGTTTTGGATCTCGACGAGCTGGACATTGTGGAGTAAATGTGCTGCGCTTGGGCCGGCCGATATGCTGCCAAAGTCTGATGGGATAAAGCACTTGACTTCGCTTTGATTGCGGCGTCTGTTATCAATTTCTGCTGAGGAACAGCCATCTGATTCACCGTAGATATAACAACATCCTGGCCATTTAAAGCAGCAACTAGGCTGTTCAACAAGTTTTAGTCCACTATTTTGAAGTCTATATTAGGTGATAGGGCCTCATCATTCTGTGGGATCGGCCTATGATAGCCATCTAAACCCTGCTTCAGCAAGTGTTGAAAGCACAATGGACCCCAAACGGCCCTTCTAAACGAATAAAGGAGAGTCAGTTAGTCAAAATCGAGGGGCCAATATTCGTCGAAAAAGGCACTTACGCCGCTACATGTGGTGGGGAGTTGGCGCGATCTTGATTGATAGGTTTATGCGCGGAACATGGCTAGTTAGGGATTTTAATTTCAATGTCTTCCAGAGGCAAATATTAGGAGACTACAGATATTGAATTCATTAGTCTCTCTGACAAAATTATGGGAAGCCAATTGCTCCGGTGCTCGGTCGAACTTCACGTTTTCTTCATCTCGAATCCCGTTACCGGGCTTGGTGCTAATCTCCGCCGCCTTATGGATCATGCAGTTAGACCTTATGAATACATGGCTATAACCTCCCCTAATGCAGGTCTAAGCTCCTCTATCGTCTCCTGCCACAGACGCTCGCTCAGTTCCTGACCCTCGCTGATATACAGCAGCCTAGGATACGGCTTGATCTCCCAGTCGCTGATAAAGCTGCTATGCCCTTTCTTGCCCTCATCCAACAGCGCGTGGACATATACACTTGCGCCGGACTGGACACTCCGCCCCAGAACCTTGACAAACAGCGGAATTAGATACTTCTCAGCAAACCCAGGGTTCGGACTCCCATTTCTCCCCAGACCTGTTCCAGCGACCATGCCCGGATTACAAACATTAATGATCACATCGTCCGGGTCGATTTGCTGCGCCAGTCGATTAATGAAAATAATCAGCAGCAGCTTTGAATCCATGTATTGTGTCATTCTCTCGTACGAATCCGGGTTGTCCATACGGGGAAATACGAGCCCAGCGGGGGAGAACTTGCTGAAATACATGGTGTCGGAACCGACAATGCTAAGAACTGGCGGTTTCACATTGGCGCCGGTATAAGTCATGTCCTTCAGTATTGGCGCAAGCAGCATGCATAGAAGGACAGTGGAGATGTAGTTGACCTGGAAGACCAGCTCGTGGCCAGTCTTCTCGTGGTGCTCGAAATTGCTGCTCTGCATGGCAGCGTTCAGGATGGTGTAGTCAACGCGACCTAGGCCCTGGTATCGTTTGGTAAAAGCCTGAATGGAGTCATAGTCGGCCATATCTAGAAGCCAAACTTGAATATCGACATCAGGAAACTCCTTGCGCAGCATTTCAGCAGCGCCATCTCCAGAGGCTTGTGAGCGGACAGCTATGATTAGACGTGATAAGCCGTGCTGCAAAAGTTGCCTGGACGCTTCCAAGCCAAGTCCGCCGTTGGAGCCGGTAACGACGGCAGTCTGTCCATTGAGTGATATTTGATTAGTTAGAGGCTTTCTGGAGACGAAAAGTTGCCTGTAGAGTATGCCCAGCATGCTGCTCTCCCATGAGAGATCTTTCTCGAGCTGGGCGGACATGATCCCTATCTAGTGGTGCGGAAACAAAAAGTTGTACGTTGAAAGTTGTTTATCAATTCGCTTCTAGATGTACAGCTTCCGAATATGTGCCAGTGAGACATAATTAATACTTTTACTACTTATACCAGAGAGTGACATTCTATGCTTGCCAGTGTGCACTGATGCGCCTATGAGTGAGGCCGGGAGTGGAATGCCGAGGGAGCGGAGTTAGGGGTCGTATTTCCAGACGCTGGTGGCATCGGACAATGCTCATACACACCCTAGGGATGTGTGTCCGCTGTGGTTCTTCACCGCGGCCACAATGTACCTCAGATGATCTTATGGGTCCGGCGACTTCGTCCAATGGCCGGTCATAGACTTAGTTTTAGTCCATCGCATACTCTATCTCGGCCTGTTAGAAGATGCGAGTCTCCATCCGCTACTAACATGAAGCACATCAAATTGCCTTAAGAAACATGCAATATGTAAACCACAGTACGGTCGGCAGTTCTAACCAAGCTTACGGTGACATACTTTGAATTTAACATACTGGCGGATGCCAATCAGCTTCTTTTTCTGAATCCTGTTTCCAACAATTACCGCCACTGGTGGAGTGCCAGCATCATCTCCGTTTAATACGCATCGTCATCATAGCTACATATATTTTCCCTTGTTCCATGGTCCGAGACGCCGCATCACCGTAAGCCGGAACTAAAGGGCTTGCTATGGCAATAGCGGAGAAGAACAAAACATAGATCTTAAGCCAGTCGTCCATATGCCGAAATCAAGCTTTCAAACCTACATAGCGATTCACCATCAACGTCGACAAGGCCATGTCTATTAAATTCATGGTGAAGGCATAACGAAGGCATAATTAACAAGTTGGTCACGACAAGTGCTATAAGAGTTAGACATGACTAGGCGTTGATGTGGCAGGCTAGCCATAATGAAGTATAAGTACTTCGATATATCAGGTTACGAGCCATATCAGTAAGTACCAGTACCTAAGTTTTCTAATGACTTTTCTTTAAACGAACATTGGTCCTGCAAGCAGCACTTTTTATAGAACAGGGTTACCATATATCAATTAAAGGTAATTAGAAAATTATAGCCAAATTGACCCACGCATCTCATAACACTTGCTCTACTCGCGACTTTCCACCTCAGACGTGGTGGTGGATCATTACTAATGAGGCGTGGGAGGGGTTTCTGCCCCTTTTCAGGCAATGTAAATTGGCGCATCTGCGACGGGAAAAGAACGGGTTCGTTCCTCCTTTTCTGCTGTCTACAACGATAAGCACTACCAAAACCATGTCCTCCGCTCCTCGGAGGACGAGCCGTCCCACCGGAATACGCAGAAACAGGGAGCGATTGGCCTGCAAGCCGTGCCGGCAGCGGAAGCTAAAATGTGATCGGAGTGTCCCATGTAGCAGCTGTGTACGCAGAAGAGCAGCAGCATGCTGCTCCTACGGGCCATCAAGCGACAATACCGAAAGGATGGATGGCACGGACAACACCAGCAACAACCCAGAGTGGCGTGTTCATGCATATTCACGCCTTGATCAATTGGAAAACCTCGTTGAAACGTTTGTGAGGCAGCGTACTGAGGCCACTGTCACGACGATCGACGACACTCTGCCTACCACACCAACCGAAGACCAAGGCGCCATTGGACTATCCAGTGGCGGGCTTGACGCTCCTAGTCCTTCCCAACTGATCCAAAGCGGCATGACACATTGGTCAGCTGTGCTAGAAGATATACAGGCCTTTAGACGTACGTTGATGACATTTGCAGCCGAGAACACGGATGCGATGCTCAGCACTCCTAGAGCAGCAGCCGGGATAGGTGTCATGTTTGGAACTCATGTCTCAAACACGCTGAGCATTGAAGACATCCTTAAGAGGCATCTTCCTTCGCAGAGGGACACGGACCGCCTGGTTTCTATCTATTTTCGAGATCGCTCTGCTGCTGCTCCGTTCATACATGCCTCGCAATTTCAGAGACAATATCGTGATTTCTGGAATAGGCCCGGCGAAACCTCATCACTTTGGATCTCAATTCTTTTCTCGATCCTCCATATCGCTGCTACTTCTGCTACAGTCTGGAGAGATATCGAAAAGATCAGGGTTGGGTTTGCAGAAGCCGCTGCTCAGTGTCTTGCTCTAGGCGAATATTTTCTCCCCAAACCTTTTGCGATTGAAGCACTATTACTCTACACACAGTCACAGTACATCACTTCTCTTGAAATCCCACCATTTATGGGATCTCTGCTTAGCATCATCGTCCGTCTTGCCACGACGGCGGGTTATCACAGGGAGGATGGTGCATCCGGCCTGAGTCCTTTCGCGAAGGAGATGCGTCGTAGGACTTGGTCCGTATGTATGCAACTTGATCTCCTGATCTCCTTCCATATGGGACTCCCGAGCAGTGTTCAGTTCTCGGCTTGGAATATCCAAGCGCCAAACAACCTTCTCGACTCCGACTTCGATGAGGATAGCGTTCAATTACCTACCACCCGACCAGACACCGAGTTTACAGGTGTCATATTCTGCATCTTGAAACACAGATTTATGGGGGTCTTTGAGAAAATCCTTCAACAGGTACTACGAACTAGCACCCAAAAGCCATCGAACGACGATATCGACCTCTTAGATATTGAAATCAAAACCATCTATAATACCTTGCCAGATATCTATCGAACACGACCTCTTAACAGCTCCGTAATTGATTCATCAAAACTTATCGTCACCCGTCTTTGCATCTCAACCATATACTACAAATGTCTCTGCGTCTTACACCGCCCCCATGTATCGAAATCTCGACCCAACAGCATCAGGGAGTGCTATGTCGCATCAACTGCTCTCATACGGATCATCACAGATGTCTACGCTGAATGCACAACTGGCGGTCGACTAGAAACAGAAGAGTGGTTTATGAAGAGTATCACCTGGCGCGACTTGCTACTTGGTACAAGTACTCTCTGCCTCGTTCTATGTGCAACTAATTGGAAGCTGGATGAAAGCCCGATGGACAGGCCCGAGACTCTAGCTCTGCTGGAAACTGCCAGAGCAGTGATTCAGGCTGAGCAAGCAAGGTCCGAGAACAAGGACAGCTCTAGCGTTCTATCAATCATCGATACCGCAATCTGCGAATTTAGAGACCAGCAAGATGAGCCTGTCCCGTTACCAACGAGTGTTGAAGAAATGTCTTATGATCGGACACGTTGGAACTGGGAGAGCAGTGAGAATGGTGTGTCAAACGACTTTGAATTGGTTCACTTTAGCGGGTTCATGGGTGCTTCTGACCGCCGTTTGTAAGCTTCCTTCAAAGCAATGGGTGGCTTTGCAAAATAGGAAGTTATTAATGTGGAGGACTACACAAGACATCTCGGGGCCTTGGGTAGCTCGAGAAATTAATAGCAAGTTACCAAATCTCTATAAAAATTCCCTCATGCCCCTTCTCCATTCCAAGTTTCTATGTATTTGTTCCTGCGTTATGTGTGTCGGACCAAGGGGAAGCTATCCCCATTCCCGTATGTGACATCATGCTCTCTAAAATCTAGGATGAAGTCCATCAGTTTACCAGGAGCGATTAATATTATCAGCTCCTCAAGCGGTAGATTCGGCCATTGAGTTTCCAAAATGAAATTGACACTCAGCGCTTTCAAGAGCGGTTGTGGTTGTTTTGTCTCCACATTTCCTCGGCCGGTAATTCTGGCGCTTATGCCGTCTTATTCAAATTGACCCACCACTGCCTCGGCCGCTTATCCCCAGCGTGCATACAGATCCATGGATGCAGTTCCGACACATCAAACCTCAAAGTTAAGAGATGGTATGTCCGAAGACAGTATTCCATGTCGTCTTCGCTGCAGACACCCCCCACGAGAAATGGGCCAGGAGCGTTCGGCACGCCACCGCAAGGAACAATACTCCAGACATACTTGCCTTGAAGAGCCGTAGTTGTATAAGTTCATGTGCGGCCCCGGAATTATTTCAAGCCAAAATCATTTTCCTTAACATAACTTATTATTGGTGCTAAACCGTGAAAATGGCTGAAACACCCTCCAAATCACTCTATCTTGGATCCGACGGGAATCTTGCCATCTATGAGGTCTCCGAGACCTACATCCCAGAGGGTTCCCAATGCCTTGTGCGGGTCTTGTACTCGGGCGTCAACCCTTGCGATATGAACTTCGCTTATGTCGGTCTGTACTCCTTTGTGACCGGGTTTGAAATTTCGGGCACTGTGGAACAGCCAGGACCTCTCTCCTATTTTAAGGCTGGAGATAATGTTTGCGGGCTTGCCCCAATAAAGCTACCGAAGGCGTCCTCTACGGGCTCTCACCAGGATCTCTGTACTGCCGATAGTGAGCTGTTGTACACCTTGCCTCGCGGCCTAGACGTGAAAGACGCTGGTGGCCTCGTTATGGCTACTCATACCGCCATCGATGGTCTGTTCATATATATTAATATAATATAAAATAAATATAAAGCTAGATTAAAAAAATAGTTTTAATAATTATTTCTGTTATTCTAATAATAAATAAGTTATTTATATAAAAGTTTATAAAGTTTTTCTAATATATAATTATATCTTCAATAATTAAAAAAAAACTATATTTTTAAACTTTTATATTTATTATATTAAGTTATTAAGCTCTGGCAGTTTTGTTATTATTAAACTCTATTCTCTTTCTCTTCCGTATAATATTATAATATTAAAATTCTATAGTATGAAATCCGACAGATGGCGACTTACTGTGATACATGCTGTAATATATGACCACCTCAGTGACAATGGATGATAATCAGTGGGACCGGTGCTGCGCTTTAGCGGAGGGAATGCATACACGAATCATTAGCGGTGCACTCATATCCAAAGTCCCGTTTCTTGAAGCTGACTCTCGGCAGTGATGCACACCTAAAAATAAAATACAGAATCATCATGGCTCCCCGCCTTTCCCTCGTCAATCTCCTCGTCCCCTCACCATTACTCATTACTCACCCTCTCAGCAGTTTCTATCACCAACTCAACTCGATTCAATCGCGAATATGGGCAACCGCAATCGCAATCGCTCCAAGCAAAAGCGCCCGCGACTCTCCAACGCTCCACCTGAAATCACCAGCCATATTTGGAGTCTCCTCCAGACGTCGGACCTGCGCAACGTTTGCCTGGCTAGCAAATCCCTTCGTCGCTCTGCCGAGTCTACTCTGTATTCTGCCATCACCCTTAAGTGGAACCACGAGCTGGAACCCCGGATCATTACTCTCCTCGAAACACTTCTCCGCAAGCCAGAGCTTTTCGACTGTATCCACGCCCTCTCGCTAGATGGAGATGAATGCGTCGGCGATGAGGATTCGCCCCGGGCTCTGACGCCTTCGAGGTCTGCAGTTGCCAGCTTTATCCAGGCCATTCAGAAGCTCAAGACGCCAATCACCGGCCTCTGGGTGCGAATGCTCAAGGCAGGCAGCATGGATGCCTTTGCTGCTCTGCTGATTGCACGCCTTTCCAGGCTTCGCCGTCTGACCATCACTGGAGATTACATCCGCCGGCTTGATCTGGTTGGCAAAGTCCTGCAGCTAAAAGTCGGCGGCCAGCTGCCCAAGTTTGAACAGCTCAGGCGACTGGTCTATTATCATGGCCTGGATTACTACGCGCCTGCTCCTCCACACAGGTTTAATGAAGTGGTGGGCCTATTTCATCTACCAACCGTGACGCACCTGGCAGCTTGGATGGGCAATTCGCAGGGTGGCGCTTTCAGCTGGCCCTCAGGTAAACCTGACCTTGGCCACCTGACCTCTCTCGACATTGAGGGGTCTCGGGCAGCCACGATGGCTGAGATACTACCCCTCGCTCGGAACCTAAAGTCGCTCTCATGGAGGTGGGAATATGCCCCTTGGACTGACGATCATTTGATGACGAGAAAGCTTGACCTTGACGAGGTCATGATGGCTCTATCACACATCAGAGATTCCTTGGAGAGACTGCAGTTCAGAATCACTATCCATACTACCATGCATGATGGGGAAGATAGGATGAAGGTCTCGGGATCCTTCAGCGGTCTTGCTGACTTTGACCGAATATCCCACCTCGACGTACCATTAGTATGTCTTGCCGAGTTTGGGCCTGAGCCTCGGCCCTTGAGCCGCCATATCCCCCGCAGCGTTGAGACGCTTTCCCTCTCGACCGGAATGTTCTCCAATGATGCGGTGGAATGGATCTCGGGCAACGACGGACCAGCGACACAGGATTTTCTACAACTACTTCGAGGCTTAGCCGATAGTCGTCCTACTAGTCTGCCACGACTACGTTGCGTCGAGATTATTGACGAGGATAACGATTGCTTAGAAAATAAAGAGCTATCTATTTATTTATATAATAATAACAAAGTTAATTTATCCTATCTGAGATAGGGGGTATCTAAATACAGACTAAATCCGTATAATATAATTATATAGTAGAATTATCTAGAAAAACCGTATCTGTATTATAATAAGTAAGATAAAGCTTAAAGTAGATTATCTCTCTATACTAATAAGTATAGCTAATCTTATATTAATATATTAGAATTAAGACTAGTAGGAGAAGATAGAGAAGCTTAAGTTATAGATAATAGAGATAAATAAGATAAAGCTTAGAGCAGATTATCTCTCTATACTAATGAGTATAAATAACTTAGCTTATACTTAGAACTCTATAGAGAAGAAAACTAAAGCTATAGACTTAATATAAACTTATATTTACTTTATAGAGATAAAACTAGGAGTAGATTATCTATATATATAATTATTACTTTTAGCTCTAGATAGTTAGTAAAAGTAAATATTATATAGTATAGTATTATAATAATATAGTCCGAAATATATAGCTCTAGACTAAATCAATAGTCTGATTCTTAAGATTATATATATATATAAAATAGTACCCTGAAGGGTCTTAACTAAACCTTAGGTAACTTTAGCTGTAGTTCTGGAGTAGGCTATAATATAGGGGTACCTATTTATAGGCTAAGTCTAAGAAATAGAATAAAGAACTACTTTAGCTCTAAGTCTTAATTTATATAGATTTTATATAAAGTATATTTTTATAGCAAATAGTACTGTATGGAGTATCAGTTGACATTCAGAGTATGTTTAAAAAGAGGAAGCTGGTTATGCTCCAAACTGCCCAAGCGCCAGGTTGTGGCACTTCTAAACCTGTTTGTTAAGGGTGAGGCGGGTCGAGGCAGTCTTGCATACCCAAGAGTACGGGTTCCTTATGTCTACAAGGCATTTTGCAGGAGGTTTACAAGCTTGGATGGTCTCCTATTATCCCACACTTGCCAAGTATTCATAACTAGTTTTCGTAAGTTTTCTTCTGCTTCCTCAATTGTCCTGACTTTCGCATCAGTACAGTGTTCCCAGAAGTCTGGGCGAGAAATGCCAATGGTGCCTTGGATTGGTCGACTACTTACTCATCTGCAATACGTATGGCTGCATCCTGACTCATAACTTGATATCGGCATATTATTCCTTGGCCCAAACAATGGTTGCAGGGACACTTGTGATTGCACTATCAAGATTTATTGATTGCGTCGTATGTTCATTTCGGCTCATTCTCAGGCACCTTTCTCTTCAATTGATGGCATCGAAGTCAGGATAGAATGGCGCGATGCCGAGAATCCTCCAGCTGTCGTGTTGCCATGATTAATTAATCTCCTAGCCCACAATATGGGGCAATGAATGAGATGGAGATTTGTGGTAGTGAATCGCTCAACCGAACTTTGACCGTGTACAACTCCCGTTACATGGGGCAAACTGCAGGGTCATGAGATGTGGGCTTGACGGTATCAAGAGTTGGGAGGAAAAAGAGAAAAAGTAAGAGGGGGCCCGGCGTTAAGTGGGTTTAAAACTAGTAGAGACAGATAAATACACGCGATTGGATTCTTCGCTAAAACATGAGGGGGATGCTGAAAGGTTAGCCGTTATTGCAGCCAATGGCTGGTATACTTAATACTAGACTATATGCCCTAGAAAGCCCTGCCTTTTCCCATTCTAATGGTGTACTTCTTGTTTCAACTGACCCTTAATTGGCTGTGAAATCCGGCTTCAAAAATCATGTGTTGGACTGACGATGTGCCTGTCTGACCAGATTGACCGGAACTTTTGTCGACCCACTGTACATTTTTTACCTGCAACTCGCATTAGTTCATTCTTCGTCATGTCTGAACCTTGGAAGAAACTTATACTATTTGCCTCGTACAGGAGCTGACTAATCGAATTGTAGTATTGAGGCAGGCTTACATAATTTGTACGGGTCCGTCAAATTTTGGAGGCAAGGGTACCCGTGCACATAGGGGCAGCCTTAGAGACTCTTTCTTGATTTCTCTCCGATGTATTCTGGGATTGCTTGTGCATAATCACCGTCTTCCACGTAGCATGTGTGGCACGCATCTAGTTCACGGACTGCAAGATATCGTATGCAACACAGCATCATCTTAGAACGCGAGAGAGACGCAAAAACGGACGAAATAATTACCGCTTGCAGAAAGAAGCAAACACGAAGACAGGCGGCCCCATACTTCCCCTGGCAGAGGAGGAAGTCATACTCGATGCCGGGTGTTCCGTCATATCGTGGCTGTGACGAATGCCGCAGACACAAAAAGAAGGTGAGCACGGCTGTTGGCTCGGAGGATGCAAGAGTCATTGGCATCATGTGATGTGGCTAAATTTATTGAGGAAGTGTGATCAAACATCTACCGCCTGCGAGAGATGCTTGCGCCTTAACATGCCATGCGTGGGCAAAGGTCAGCTACGATACAAATTTGTATCCCAAACGGTGGGATGCCATCGACAGCACCAATGGAAAACATTGCCACAATCCCGTCCCGTCTCATGGATGCCGCCTCAAGTGCCCAGCAATGCAGCCGACATGCTCTCGGCCGAGTTTACTTCATTGTTGATCATTACGAATCCCAAGTATAATCTTGCTTGCTTCGGAGACTGGTTCGCCAGCATACCTATGCGACTCGGTGCTAATGAGGTCCTTGACGCGGCAGCCGATGCATTTATTCAAGGCTATGCTGCGTTAAGGGGACGCCGTGCTGGACGCATCGTGGAAGCCCTGTCTAAGTATGGGCATGCGCTAAGTCTACTGCGAAAGGCATTGCAAGATCTGGTTAAAGCAGAGTCGCCTAATGTGCTCGGTGCGATCTTCCTCCTTATAGTGTCACAGGTATGAAATATCCCTCCTTGAAGATTTCCTATCTTAGAGCAAGTGTTAAGCATGTCCCTATCTTATAGAGCTGGTGTTCAAGGGAGCTGGAGATGGTGCGGACTAGCCATATGGACGGCATTGTATACGTGCTAAATGCTAGTGCGGGTGAAGAATGGAAGGATGAGTTGGAAGCAGGATTGCGCCTCAGCATGCTCTACGCGGCTGTAAGCACTGCCAGCCTCTTTGTTTACACCTAACTGACGGGTTCTCCAGTCCTTCGAGGCAATCACCAATCCAGCCTTCAACATCGATCCCTGGTACCGTTCATTCCATAATCCCGTCTACGGACCCCACTGCTCCCTTGGCAGAGATCTCATTCAAGCTGTCCGGAGTCTTGACTTTCTTGTCACAATGAACATTCCGAAGTTCATCCGCAAGCCAGAGCTCTACTCCAATGAGCTGCATGCGATATACCAACGCCTGCTGCTGGAAAAACCTTTTATTATGAAATGTATACCTGCAACAACTGAGACTGCGGATTTGGAAGATTCTCATTGGGCCGACAATGATGGCGGGCGGGTACAGTTGGAAGGGCGGTATATATCACTACTTTGCTACGCCCTGATTCTCAATGCATTTCTTTCGGCGCTTAATCCCCTAAACACTATATTATACAGCGAGGCAGTCGACCTTGCCCGGGAGGCTGTGAGAATCTCCAACGTTCTGGCTTCTCATGTTCCCAGCAGCTGCGCCAAGCTTATGCCTGCCGGCTTGTTTGCAGCGTGGTTGGCTACAAATGAAGCGGAGATTATTAGCGGCATTCAAGACACGCTTGCGAAGCATGAAGTCTATTTTGTCGATGCGAATTATCTGCGTCGGTTCGACACACTGAAAAAGCAGATTCGGGGGCTTAGAGAGAAAAAGTGGGCGGCTATGGAATCAAGCCTTATGCTTGACGGATGTTGGGATATATCTGCTGCTTTTGGGCTGAAATAAAGTAATTCATGTGGGTGTCAACAACTTCTAATATAATTAATCATTGATGATTCATTGCCATCAGGAAAGGCAAAACCGTTTTCTGAAAGAGGCAGGGTTCAGCTTTTAGCGGAGCATTCGGACTTAGAAAAGTTGATATTTGATGTCATTGGGTCTGCTACTTTACTAAGCACATAAGCGAAAGCACTTGGCACCACTGCAGTAGCGTGGTGGCCCAGAACTGTGCAGACTGACGCAAAGGTCAATGCACATTAGATGACGAAGGTAAACTAACTATTTTGTTTGCACCTCGTAAAATACATCTCGTTTTGCAATATAATCGTCGCCCATCAACTGTGTTGAGGCATGAGCAGGCTGCCTGGAATATGTATATGAGAGAAGGAAGTGTTGTTGAATTTTAAATTATGAGTTCGTCGTACGAAGGTAAACATAGTAGGGTGCATGGGATCGTTGTTCCGGTGCCGGTGGCACATGTGAATAAACTGTGCACACAAGCGCCCGTCTGACACATGTCTTGACGCCACAATGCGTACGAAACACCAAGTCTAACTAAGGTGCAATAAGAAGTAGTAATACAACGAGATATACTCCGTGATTGGCCTCTAATCCTTTTCAGGAATGCTCAGACCTTGCTGAACATGACAAGTGAGGTCCCACGGTCCACAGTCCGCCTTGCAAAATGTGTCTCGGTCCGGAACTTTGCCCGTATCGAAATAGTCGGCCAACACTGATCTAGTACAGTTACTTGGGGACGACTGCAGCGCGCAGTGGCCAATTCCCTCCTGTGTCACCACCCGAGCGCCTGGATGCCCCGCGGCCATCTTGCGAGCCGCCCGTAGAGGTGTCACAGGATCCAACTCGGTGGACAGGAAGAGCAGCGGTGCCGCAGGGATACCCGGGAGAAGTTTCGAGTTTGCATTGGGACTCGTAAATGGGCCGTTAAAGAGCCAACTGGCGCGGACGGGCCAGGATGAGCACAGCAGACGCGAGGTTACCCAGTAGTGGCCGAGGAGCTTGGATATGGCCTCTTGTTGTTTCGCATAGCGCATCCAATATAACACCGACTTGCCTGTGACGTCCTTCCCGTCACCACAGAGAATGGCATATTGCTGATCGATTGAACTGAGATCGACCGGCTGCAATTGTGAGTCGGTGCTGTTGCGGAATAGCGGCAATGGGTTACGCCCAACTGCCAACTGGAAAAGCTCAGTCTGGTTGCCTGCCATCGCCCGGTGCAAGGAATTGGCGATATTGCGAAACCCTGGAATAGGGTTGTCGAATATGTCGCCTACAGATCTGCGAACATCATCACCCGTCAGCACCGCAATGTCGCCTGTGGGTCCCTCAACGCTCTGTGGTTGCTCGTCGAGATTCTTGACCCAAGACCAGAAGCGCCGACTCGCCGAGGATATGTCTGTATCATTCGCTAAGGGGCATACAGAGACTCCGGCTTTGAAGCAGCCTTTCCAGAAGCGGTCGAGGATTTCGTTATCATCGATTGTGTTACCGAGCCAACCCTGCCACTAGTTTGTTAGTTTATGTCACAGATCTAGTACTTTTCAGGTAAGCAGTAATGACGCACCGGATCACCGTTGGCGTAATCATTAGCATCTGTTACACCATCAACAACAATTCGTCCCACACGGCCGGGAAACATGGAAGCGAAGTAATTTCCCAGAGCGGTTCCATAGGAGAACCCAATATATTGCAAACGAGGCAACTTTCCGTCACCGTTCAAGATTGCCACATCCGTCATTGATGTTCCAAAGCTTGTATGGGTTGTCTTTTTTGCAGTCGGATTGTAAAGTTGATCGATTCGATCGATAATTTCAATCATATCCCGCGCAACGCTAGGAGTATTGACGAATGGCAGTATCTCTCCATATTTGGCCTCTGAAGAGAGGCAATGGCGAGAAAACATGTCGTTCATGGCTAACGTATAGGCCATGGCGCTCTGGCTCAAATGGCCATGGCCCGCGCCTGTCAGGCCGCCAATGCCTCGATACTCTAGCATCCATGCGCTCCGTGCGAGGGGGTCATGGAAGCAATCCGCGGCTGGTGTAGTGTAGCCAACACCACGGGGGTCAAACGACACAATCTCGTAGTGTCGACGGCCCGGCTTGTCAATAATTCGCTGCAGTGGCAGAGCGAAATCCTCGGCGAACTGTATCCCTGAGCCAGCCGGACCTCCGGGGTTGGTTAAAATGCTTCCACCAAAGGTCGAATCATCGTGAGGGACGACCGCTGGAAGAGTGCGAATGGCGATTGATACTGTTCGAGGGTCCGAAGTGTTGTGCCAGTCCAACGGTACTTCAAGGCGGGCGCATTTGAAGGTTGCATAGCAAGAATGATAAACAAGATGCTTTGTTGGCTGGATGCTAGACCAATCAAAATTGACCGTATCATCTGCCAGGACACCCAAGGCGAAGGCAGAAGCAACGAGTGAAAGGGAATAGTATATAGACGGCATGGTGGCTAGTAGTGTAAGCCAAGCAGAGAGTTACTTAGGAGATTGAAAAGAATAGTTTGCGAGGACAATCAAACAGATTGGGGAAGGAAGTTAAATACTTTCATTATCGCACAGCCTTGCGCTTACAGCCGCGTGTCTGTGCTGCCTCCATATCCCTTCGTTGAGATATAGTTGAACACCAAGTGCACAAGGCAGGCATATTCAAAGTTATGAGGACAACATGGTCAAGACACTAATTAACCACTAGCAGAGGTTTGTTGAGTAATCGAAATTAAAACAGTGCGTCAGCAAGGCTTGCGCCACAGTCTGAATCAACGCATATAACCAAATTATTAAAATCTCTGTGGGGCAAAGTCTGACTAAAAATATGACCGAATCGATGCATATAACCAGATTATTGAAATCTCTGTGGGGCAAATTCTCCTAAAACTTAGCTGAATCGACGCATATAACCAAATTATTGATAATGTGAAGCACGAAGTGCATACAGGCGAATAGTTACCTTTCCGCTCCGGGGCCGCCCGGCGTTAACAAACCGAGTGCATAGATGAATGTATTCGCCGACAATTGTGATGGTTCCAACGCATCACTACCAGGCCCTTAATAATACAATACAATACAATTTATTACACCCGGCGACGCTGGAGCCTAAAGGGCACTAATTACCTTTTTTTTTTTTTCTTCCGGGGGTTCTCTCTTTCGGAGGTCTTTTGTTTGACGTTACGAAGGAGGTACCAGTATCATTATGGCGCTAGCCAATGCCGCCGGCGTCACCTAAGGTCAGCAACACATATCAATTATGTTGAGTTTTCGTGGAATCTCAATAATCAATTTAACGGTACCACGGTTTGAATTCGCTAATCGGGCAATTAAAGGCAGCTAGCCACACGACCCAAATCTGACATTGGATCCAGACGTAGTATCTCGTTAACCATAAGCAGCAGCTAGCCAATTCCCGCACCCACAGATCCAGTTCGGCTGAGTTTAGTAAGGCCCTGTTCTCTCGTCGCTCCTAGATTATGCTTCAATCATTGGTTCTCGCGTATAGATCCAATGCTCCACCTCAAAGGCATCTCCTAACCATCTCGTCGTGGTGGCACGTCGCAAACCTTGTCGAGATGTGCCGACAGATGTTTGTTTGGAAGCTGCTGGTGAAAAAGTTTGGGCTCCGTCGTCACACTTTACAGGATCCATCGTGGCTCAGCTAAGGTCATCACCATTCGCGGACACGCGGTTTCGTGGCATACTCTGGTTGTTTCGCGCTCTTTTCCGCCCGCGGCCGTACACTCGGTTGCGGCCGTGGCCACTTGGCCAAGAAGCATGCGACAGTTGGGGCGGGTGTTCCACCAAAGAGGCACGATTTCCTCGAGAAAGCAGGGGTATAATATTTAGGATTAAAAGAGACAACTAGTATTAACGGGGCTCGCATTTCAAGGGCTGTTAAGTGGGAGTGAGTTCTGTGCTTTTACTGATGACTAGCATGGCCAAGGCCACGCGTTCAGTTGCGCCAACCGCAAAGCCACTGGATTGTATCAAAAGTCCCTTAGTTCACAATCAGCGTTTCCCAACTGGAGCTGGTTTCCTCCAGGACCTCACGGTTACACGGTAATCGTAGAGTGCTCTCGGCATAAGAAGAGCAAGAAACCAAGCTCGCAGTCAGACTCAGTATCTCCTAATTCAGTCCATCAACTTTCATTACCGCTACAATGGCCACAACAACGATTTCCCAGGGGTCACATCTGACCTCAACCTCCTCTACCGTCATGGTCAGTTGCACTACAGCAGTACCAGGGGCGTACGGCTACGTGCCATTCGACCCTAATACCTGCAACTCCAACTATCAATTTTATCCAAGCTTCACTGGCAACCTTGCCTTTGCCACAGTTTTCGGATTGAGCACCATTGCCCACTTGATCGAAGCAATCGCGTTTAAAAAGGTCTGACATCTATCCCCAGTAAATCCAGGGGAGGAGACATTGCTGATCAAAAGAAAAGAAATTCTGCTGGGTGGTCATTATGGGAGGGGCCTGGGAGACAGGCGCATTCATTGCACGAACACTCGGCTCCCGTGACCAACAAGAGGAACAGTTTGCCCTTTGGGGCCAGCTTCTCTTCATTTTGGCACCACTTTGTTCGTTACATTAACGAATGACACCTAAGATTCCGCTGCTGACCGTTGAATTAGGGGTGAATGCCTTTGTGTATATGACAGTCGCGCGAATGGTACATTTCGGACTTGCCGACAAGCAAATATGGAATATCAAGGCGACCAAGCTGACCGTCATCTTCGTTTGGATCGATGTCGTCTGCTTTCTCGTCCAAGCTGGAGGGGGTGGCATGCTGTCAAATAAAGACGACCCGAACATAGCCAGACTTGGCATAAAAATATATACAGCTGGGGTGGCGATACAGATGACCTTTGTCATTATCTTTGGAGCCATGACTGCATGGTTCTATCGCAGGATACATCAGGTACCTCGCTGCAATAACGGCCGAATGAAGGGTTTAACATTGGTGACGTTGGCGGTATTACTTCTTATTATGGTAGGTTTGAAGACTCAGAGACTTTGAACAAACTCATGGCGCGTCAAGTCACGGCTAACTTCAGAGCATCACAGGTTCGAACCGTTTATCGCTTGATTGAATTCGGACCCGGCCTCAATGCGGACAACCCCCTACTAACGAATGAAATTTATCCCTTCGCCCTCGATGCGCTTCCGATGATCTTGGCGCTGACAATGCTGAACGCGATGCATCCTGGCTTCGTTCTACGTGGGACGGATAACGAGTTTCCCTCTCTCGGCCGAGCGGAAAGAACAGCTATGCGAAGGCAAAAAAAGAAGGAACGCCAACAGTCAAGGGCTACCAACAGTGCTCGCAAAAACAGAGAGTACATCCGTATGGAGCATATCGGGTAGCAGACTAGTCTAGATATTAGGACATGTCCAACTGCGATTCATTTCCCTATTTTGATTGGCATAGGATTCTAACTCGGCAATCGTTACGGTGAGTTGTGCCGTCGCTCTCGCCTTGCAAGTTCTCTGACGGTGCATTTGAGGCCTTTCAAGAGAGAAACGACCAGGCTAAGGATGAAGTGGGGAGTGGAAGGAAATCGAACTCAAGAGTTCGGAAATATGGAACAGCTTTGGTCAAGGTGGAGCCTACTGTAGTGATCTCGCTGGAGCCTTCGCAGACGCAAAGGTTTGTAGCAAAAAATCATTCATTCTAGCTACCTACTAATCCTGTACAGTACAGGATAATTGCCTCCTAAAAGAATCATCCCTTGTTTCAACATGAAGCTGCCCTAATTTTAGTCATTTTACTTGACCTGAAAAGTTCGTATCACATAGCCCAACTGTCTCTCTCGGTGGTGGGTTCTTCGATGTACACTTCCGCGAGCTCTAAACTATAAATCATTACCCGTAGGCGCGCGCATAACAACCACTCTGTGCTCCTCTTTGGAGTGCAAACGGCTGGCATCTTCCCTCCCTTTCTTATCACGAGAAGAGCCGCCTGTGAGCGTAGGCACAGTCTCAGTTTCCACTTCTAAAGCCGTCCCAAATTGCTTACTAGAACCTCGCATGGGCACCTTAAGGGACCCCAGATATCTCCTTATGCGGGGCAGACTGAAGTCGGGTAGGTGCTCGCTAGTATTGGTGATATAGGTGCGTGCTTCCAGTTACGGGACCGCGTTTGTGAATTGGTGGGATGCAATCCTACCTTCTTGCCTTCTTCTCAAATATCTCAAGGACAGTATTATTGCAGGCAGCCGCTGCTATATCAATCGCCGTCTGCTGCTTGTCGTTCTCCATCATCGGATCCAACCCCGCAGCCGTCAGCTCCTGGAAGCGTATCACGTCCCCAGACGCTGCAACGTGTAGTAGCCCTCTACCCTTATTATCCTTTGCAAAGAAATCAGCGCCCAGTTCCTTCAGTAGTGCTATAGCCCCCTGCTCTCGCGGAACCTCATACTCATCGCCTCGAATTTTTCGCTTCGTGTAGTCCCGGTCGTCTGGGCCTTGTGGGAATCGGGAAGCAAAGTTGAATAGCGGCGTCTCACCAGACGTATCGCATCCATTGATGTCCACCCCACGACTGACGAAATCTCTAAATAGCTCACGAAGTCCAGCCGTACCAAGATCTCTTGCCAGCATGTGCAGCACACTCTCGCCGTGCTTGTTCGTCACTAAAGGGGATGCGCCGGCTGATAGCAGCCGATAAACCGTCTCTGTATCGGCCGCTGAATCAACAGCCCGACGCACAGCATACATCAACGGGGTATTGCTGTCAAGGTCGGCTTCATGTACCAGCTCAGGTGCCAGGGTGATGATATGCTCCAAAGTTGCTCTCCATTCAGGCGAGGTAGTCCAACTGAAGCTGTTGAGGAGGGATATAAGAATGGTTCGACCACGCTCATCTCGAGTAGTAAGATCAGCGCCAAGAGTAACTAGGCGCTGAAAAACAGTTTCTTGTGGTCCATCAGTTGTCGAGTTGTGGGTATTAAATGGCCTAGTGACCAAGTCACCGATTGCGCAGGCAGCATGCAGAACAGTAAGTCCCTCTGGATCCTTGTAGTTGACGTCGATTCCGGAAACTAGGAATGGTTGAATTTGGACGTCTGTGACTCCAAGAAGGCCGTGCAGCAAGGTCTTTTCGCAATATGTCAGATTCTCGTCAAGAGTAAATGCGCCCTGCATGAAGTGAATGCGCTTGCGATTTGACCAATAGTCGTAATCATCGCTCTCTTCCTGGATGATGAAGTAATTCGAGAGCGGGTTTGCTCCGCGATCTATGAGGATTCCAATCATCTCAATAACAATGACATTGTCAACGGTCGGACTCCATATGCCATCGTCTGGATGTGGTTTCCGGAATAGCATACCTGCTGCACGTAGCGCTGGATCTAGGTCCAACTCGAGACGTTCTCCATCATCGTCTATTGTTTTTAAAAGCTCGCGGAGTACGTCGACCTGACCAGCTTCGACTGCTGATACGACATCATCAGACGAAACCTTGGCTCCGTGCTTGATTAGCAGTCGGACAATTTGGTCGTTGTGCTTGGCTAGGCTGAGGCAGCTTTCCCCCGTCTTTGTTACTGCGTGAATATCTGCTCCAGCCTTGAGCAGACGCTTCACCGAGTCGTAAGCATGGGGTCTAGACTTAAAGACGGCATTCTTGCCCCTGATTGCGACGTGGAGAGGTGTGAGGCCACCCTTAACCCGGAGATTTATGTCAATTCCTGGTACCTTCAGGAGGTACTTTAAGGCATGGTGGACATGCCACCAGCAGAAGCCTTCGGCAACATAGTGAAGAGCTGAATCATTATATACAAGGCGCCGCTCGTCATCGGTGTAGTCTGAATCCCATGTCCTCTCGTTCACGTCGACATGGAAATCCTCCACCAGCAATCTGACAACTCCGAAGTTAGGAAGCTCGCGCTGGACTGCTTCCAAGAGGAAAGGTTTCGGTATTTGTTGCACATCTGACGTGTAGTGGTGCACGACTCTTCCCTCCGATTGATTTTCGTCCTCCGGTCTGTTGGCGCACCACAGCCCTGCTTTGGAGCTATCGTTAAAGGCATGCCAATCGCCTTGCCCAAGCGCACGTTCCGCTTCAATCGCTCCAATCCTTTTGACTAGGAGGGTGAAACCGTGCTGGACTAGCAGGGCAAAGTGGCTGGAATGGTACCGCTCCCGGGGATCGGGGAGGAATCTCGTCCCCCGCTTAGCAAGCTCTTTGACAAGTTGATACTGTCTTTGTCTGCCTTGTGTTAGATCTTGAGACAGGCGGTGATTTCGAAAGGTCTCTCTTACCGTAAAAATAGCGAGAAATTATAGATGTTCGGTTTTCCAGCCTCAACTGGTGGGAAGTTTTCCACTTTGGCGAGTGCAGGGTCATACGCAGGGGCACTGACGGCAAGGAAGCCCGAGTAAGGAGCTGACTTGCCTGGCTCGACCCAAAGCGAATGGGGGACTTGGTCGATAAGACAGCTGGCTGTATATGCCTTGCCTTGCCATACACAGTCACCTATAACCCCACGGTCAGAGGAGTGCTTCGACGGTCCGAGCCCAGACGTGTCAGCCCCATGGTCAACCAGCAATTTCGCAATCTCCTCTAGTCTTCTACTGTCCCCAGTAGAAAACTCAGTGCTTGGGGATTTATTTAGATAAGATTCCTCATGTGTGTTTGAAAAATCGACCCTGATCTCCCTCTGAGTCAATGGATCAAGCTTGGTATGGCGTGTTGCGTTGCGAAGTGCATTTTCGTCTTCAAATTCACTGCAGGCTTTGAACACGTAGCCACCTATGTGGACGTCCGCTCCCGCTTCGAGTAGAATGGACACAGTCTCCGTTCTGCCAGTCCGGATAGCATAATAGAGTGGGGTGAGTCCGTTTATATCTTGGGCATCGATTCCATCGATTTTGCTTCTGTCACCATTCTCGTTCGGAAGAGGTGTATCTGGATCCGCGCGCGATTTCCGGCGTGATGACTCATGCAGCGAACGCACGAGCATACCGACAATGTTGCTCTCTTGTGCCTGAGCAGCAAGATGCAGTGGTGTAAGATCTTCAACAGTAGTAGCTCGAGCATCGAGCCCGGCCTCCAGGAGTTTCTTAGTACAATATTCCGTTCGAGTCGACGCGACGTGCAAGGCTGTTAGGCCGGCATGATCTTTGACATCGAAGTTTCTCATTCGCTTGATGAGGAAATCAATAGGCTCCGGATCTTTAACATGACGTTGGGCGTCTTGAGGATACGAATCACACAGAACGTGAAGTGGCGTGCGGCCCGAATACTAAACATTCATGAATTGCTTAGCAAATCTCTCCTCTATGAGAACATTTACATTTGCGAAGAAAAGAACTCACATTCTCTTGGTCAACATCCAGACCAAGGGTATCAACAAGTCGCTCCCAAAGCGGAAACACCCACTTTCGACTATATGCGCTCGTTGAACCCTCTCTGGCTGCGAGCTCGTGGAGAAGTGTGTTACCGTCGTGATCAACGATGGTATGGTCAAGGCCGATGCCCAGTAAAAAGTCGAAACTTTGCGTGTTCTCTTTATCATCAGAGGCAGAGTCGACCATTTGCGTTTTGATAGCCTCATGCAGACAAGTCCTTCCTCTGTGATCTCGCAAGTGGGGAAGGGCTCCGTGGTCGAGAAGAAACTGAACAGGACTGCATGACTCCCTGTCATCAACATTCGACCTCGCGTTGGATAGCTGTGAGATCTCGTGCCAGAAGAGGGTGCGTCCGGTTCGATCCTGTGCATTGATGTCTGCACCCGCTGACAGCAGAAGATCCCATATCTTTTCAGCATCTTGGGACCTGAATGATAACATTGGGGCAGTTTCGTCTTTGCGATTCCGTCTATCCGGCTCAACACCGCTTTCAAGAAGCGCTTGGACAATATTCTTTTATTTTCCATTAGCTATTAAGCAGTGTACAATGTTGGACCAGTGATCTAGCCTACCGGTGTTGCGTAATAGGACTTGAGTGCTACATGAAGGGTGCTTTCGCCGGCCGAGTTGAGAACTCGGGCATCAGCGCCGCACTCTAAGATTAGCAGGACCTTGTATTCGTTACCATACTCACCAAGGGCCGCGAGAAGAGGTGTGTCTCCATGTACGTCTAGTGCGTTAATATCGGCGCCCTCTTCCACCAAGAGGGGGATGCAGGCTGGGACCTGGGAGTAATGAAGCGGTGTCTGGCCTTTTGAGTCCACACCCTGAGCCGAGACACCGTGTTCTATGAGAAGCCGGGACAAACAGTAGGACACCTTGACAGCAGAGTGCAGAGCAGTTGTTCCATCCTCCATCTGGCGATTGACATCGGCACCCGCCTTGATGAGAAGTGTGAGTATCTCATAGCAGTCGTCATCATCCCAATCATGAGAAGATATCTCGAGATCCGGTACGCCACACAGCGCATGAAGACAAGTGTATCGAGCAAAAGAGCCATCTGGCTTCTTTCCTTTTTGTTCAAAACTCCCAAACCCCCGCACCCAAACCTCATTCAGACACTCCGGGTTAGCTCCAGCTTCAAGTAAGACCTCCACAGTAGCCAAATCCCTTGTTAAGCAAGCTTTGAACAGAGATGTGCTCCCATGGACCATGGCTTCGACCTCTACACCGGGCTGTGCCAACATGTGAGTAACTACTCTCGCTTGCCCCTTTTCCGCAGCCCAAGCCAAACA
The DNA here is from genome assembly GCA_026958235.1 of Clonostachys rosea. Taxonomy (NCBI): domain Eukaryota; kingdom Fungi; phylum Ascomycota; class Sordariomycetes; order Hypocreales; family Bionectriaceae; genus Clonostachys; species Clonostachys rosea. Next base: position 1,527,286 of record CP110206.1, read on the forward strand.
GTTGTGCATTGCTTCGAGATCAATGTACGGTAAGAATACGCCAACTATCTCTACATGCCCGTGTTCGCATGCATGTGCGATGGCCGGTTTCCCGCTATCGTCACTCACTATTTCCATGGCTATGTCTCGATCGGTAAGGCCTTGTGGTGTGAAAGGGTCTACGCCAGCGTCTAGCAGCACCCTTACAACCGCGTGATGGTTCTTGCTAGCAGCTTCGTGCAGTGGCTTTCGCCCACTCAAGCCATCGCGATGATCTGGATCGGCGCCTCCGGCGATGAGCTCTCTCACCGTAGTAGCGTGGCCCTCATAAGCGGCCCACCATCTGTTGGTCAGAGTCAGCATACCTCTCCGTTGATGTCTCCTTTGGCACTCGATTGACAACTAACAGCGATGTTTTGCCCGTGATATCACATGCGTTCAGATCGCCAGACCAACCCGCCACCAGCTTCCTCGTATATGCCACAAGCCCGTATCTTCCTACGAGATGTAGGGCCGTGAACATTCGTGCGTTCGTTCCATATCCAGGCCAGGACACCTCGAGCCACGCCTTGATATTCTTATCAACACTGAGGAACCGCTCAAGGACCTCGTTGATCTCGTCTTGCTCATAAGACACAGCCTCAGAGCTTCGGATGTGAGCGTGCCAGTTACGAGTAGCATACACGAAGAAGGGAAATTTCATTCGCAGCTCAAGTACAGCCTCCGAAACATGTGTGGAATTTGGGTATTGGCAGTTCTCATCACCAAAACCCGGCTCCGTGTCGCTGTCATCGATATTAATCTCTATCTCGTCAAGGCAGCCTGTTATTAACAGATACCGCAGACATGATAGAGCAAGCTGGGCGTGAGCTGGTCCTGGCCGCAGCACTGGATAGCCGCCCTCATATTCAGATCGTGTAGAGCCTTTGAGATATTCGGTGAAGGAATGGTGAACAACAGACACTGTTTCGTCCGGTAGGATCTCAAGAAGCGGCCCACACGCTGTCCTCACAAGGTCCTTCATAGCCCTCAGGTCACGGCCAGTACCAACAGGATCGATCACCCTACACATCTCGGCGAGCTCTAGTAGTCGTAGCGGCTTCGTCGCATGCGTGACAGACTGGAGAATGAGGTTCTGGACGCTGGGCGATATGCCAGACCGCCTGGCATGTTCCTGCAAGAGCTCGGTATAGAGAACATTGAGATCTGCGGGAAGATGGGCCAATACGGCCTTGATATCCACACCTGGCTCGAGAAAGGCCTCCATAGCTAGCTTCGCGTATAGGAAAATACCGTTCGCCCGACCAGGGACAGCGTTTGCCACTTCACCCCACTCGCTTCGAGGAATATGTGACTCCGAGAGGGCAGAATTCACATAGGTCGAAATGTCAATATCAACGAGTCGCTCCTCAAGCCGGATATGTAAAGCTGGTGTCTGGCGGAGGGGGATCTCGATCCTTGGAACAGGTCGGCTCGATATCAAGACCTTAATCTTGGCGGGCTTCCACTGGCTAAGCGACCCGATGGTTCGAAGAAAGGCATCATTACCGGTGTCCATTTCGTCGAGAGCATCAGCGACACAGAAGACCCTGTCGGGCAGACCTCGAAAGGCCATCTGCAGATCCTTCAACAGATCATCAGTTGATAGTGAGCTTAACGACACTCCATCCTCAATGTATGTCCAGAGCCGACGTTGTAGCGGCGGGCTATACTGCAGAACTTGCTCCAACCAGTCTCGAAGAAGAGCCTGCGGATTATGGTTGGCAGCGATAATCTGTCGGAAAAAGAAGAAGAGAACTGGACAACCAGGGTTTGTCTTGCCTAGCTCATCAATCAATTTAGCCACGTGGACGGATTTGCCGGACCCGGGGATGCCTTTGATCCAGAGCAGACCAAGTTCCTCCCCTTGAAGCCATTGCCGGTACTGGTCAGTAGAGGTAAGCCATTGTCCGGTCCCCGGAGCGTGGGATGTGAGATGTTTGCGGAATTCGCCGCCAGCGACGGAGTACGAGGTTGGCTCGAGCCATTCTCGAATCTTTTTGATCTCGTCTGTCGATTTCGGGAGAATGTTGTCGGGATTGTAGTTGCTTACATCGTCCCGATCGATGATGATGGCGTCAGAATCGCTGTGGCTCTCGCTATCTGACATTGTGAAATATGTTATAGTTCAATGTCTTTGTCTGTATCACGATGTACCAGATTTTCTCTGTTCACTAGCTTGGACGATATTGGGATTTTGAAACTGTAATAGTCGGTGTGTAGCGAAAATGGGGGGGGGGGGTTCGTAAGCCACAACGCTAGGATTAGAATGCCAAGTTACGACCCACTCGAAATCTGATGTCCATAGCCCTGACGTCCGTATACTAAAGGAGGGCCTGCGACTCTATTCTTCCGACCTCGACTCTTGCCAGCGGCAATTGCAGAAAAACCTCATAAGAGATTCGCGCACGCAGGAAAACCTGAGGGTATCAGCGTACGCAGGTTTGCGTACTCCAAAATCCGCTTGCGTAGCTTGCCGAGTTGGTACCCCCATCAAATAAGCCTTGCCTTAGCACTACGGGTTCTAGTACTACATACTCTGTAGCTACAGGCTTTTAGTACCACAGTCCCCATTAAAAAATAAGCCTAGCACACCTCTCATTAAGGTTCAGTAATATAATTTTTCCATTCCATGGCCCACCCTTCAAGGTACAAGCTGATCGTGTGTCTACTTTTTCTCAACTGCCTCTTACTCTGGTTTATCATACATATGCTACTTATCAGATTAGCAGATGCCTAAGGTTGAGAGTAGTTGTGTCACGCTTCGTGTGGGAGAGCGTCTGTTCTATACCAAAGAATACTCTTGTAGGCGAGAGTGCTTATTTTGCAGCTCGCTTGAATGAACTCTGTTAAAAGGGTCGCTGGCTTGTCTGGACCGGAACTAATATTATCCAAACCCTTTGTTTTCTCGGTACACATACATCAAGAGGTCATACGCCAGCATATCCAGCTCATGAATGACTTGCTGTACCTCCTCTAGCTTCAAGATGTCGGAATGCTCATACATTGCTACAACAACGGCATCCCTAAGCCCACGATCGGTCTCCAAGGTGTTTGTATAAGCCTCCCTGACTGCCTCGATAAAATCATTGTGCCCCAGTGCTGCTTCGTTCCTGCTTTGGACTTTTCAAGGGCAAGGTCTTTCAGGCTGCTAATAAAGTATTCCTCTGCATATTCGTAAACTTTCGCATGAACTAAAAGATAGGATGTGGATGTTTCGAGTACCTCTATTTGCGTTTCTTCCTTGTCCTGTGAACGCGGAGGAGGGTGGTAGTCAAGATGATAGAAGAAAAAGATCGTAATAGATATGACTCCAGGGTTGTCGGCGGGCAGACCTATTATTCCTTCCGTTACCTCCTAAACCATTGGTGTTAGGTACGATAGCACTTCGTTACTTCAACGTGTGTGTGCTGACCTTGCTACTCCCTATAAGACTATAACTATAATCTAAGATAGGTATATCCGCCTGTTAAGGAATAGAAGATACGCCCTGGATATAAATACCGGCTTCCGCCGAGCGGATTACCTACCCTCTACAGGTCCTGATATTATTAGTAATACCGCAGACCCTGCCTCCCCGAAAGCGCCCTTGAGACGTATAACCGGGAGGACTTCTGAGTCCGCCAGCTATGAGGCTACACCGTCCCGAAAAAAGTCCGAGGCTATTGCAGGATATCGCCCCTGTCCAATGGAAATCCCTCGAGGCCGTTTTGATTATCTTAATTAATACTTATAATATTATAGCTATCCCGGGTAGGTTAGATATTACACAGAGTATTATCCTTAGTAACCCACATGCTGTTTTGGTTAGTGCACTTTGCCCTGTGACAGAAACTTTTAATATTAATATACCAAGTAAATACTCGAATCAAGTAAATGTCTCCTTCAGCCAAGCCAGTATATCCTCGCCAAACTCTGCCGGCCTCTCAAGCAACGCCCAATGCCCTCCAGACCTACTCACTATCTTAAGCTTTGGTAGAAGCCCTTCTGCAATACTAGATTGTATTAGAGCAGGCCTGCACACATAATCATCCTCTACAGCCCAGAAGAATGCGGGGACGTTGACCACCTTGCGCTCAGCAGGAAGCTGAGCCTCCGCCTGTGCCTGTACACCACTTTGGGTAGCCTTGTACCAGCAATTAGATGCAGCGAAGCCGGGGCCATCTCCGCCGTATCGATCCAAAAAGTCTTTCTTGTGGTCGCCTGTAGCGTAGGAGAGGGTCTGCTGCGTGCGACCTCCCTCGATGAAGGCGCGCATACCACCGGCGGACGTCCAAATATTTGCCCATGTGCTCGGCTCGCCGTGCGCGGCCGCATATACGGACTCAATATTCTTCTTCATTATCTCCGGCGCGTCATCGGCAATAAAGAAGTGCCAGTATTGGTACAGGCCGACGCCGAAGGCCTCCTCGGTGAGTTTGTTGACTAGATCGAGATCAAACTTGGCGCTGCTTGGCGGGATGTATGCAGCGTTTATCATAGCAAGACCAGACACACGGGAGGGGTAGAAGTGGTAGAAACGTTGGCACATGGCGCTCCCCCAGTCGTGGCCGAGCGAGATGACGGTGGACAGCTTCTCCGCGTCGAGGATCTCGACGACGTCGGCGGTCATGTGCTGCCAGCCATACTGGCTTGGGTCCGTGGGCTTGGAGCTATCCCCAAAGCCTAGGCCATCAATGGCGATAATGCCATAGCCATTTGGAACGAGATAGTCATTGATTAGGCTAGTCCAAAGACGCGCTGAGTCGGGCCAGCCGTGGAAGAGGGCGAGGGTGGGCTTGGATTCCCGCGCTGGAGAGGTATAGTAGGTGTAGCTGAACCCACGAGATACCTGAAAGGTCTTTTTTAAGTCCGAAAAGCTCATGGTAATTAATCAAGGAGTGGTTTGAGTGAGAATTTGAGAAGATTTTTAACTATCCGAGACGGAGGAGGCGGGGTAATATAATATGTGGCTACTTCGGACAACTCCATCCCTACACCACCCACCAAAGTGGAAAAGATATACCACCAATCCCTACATTAATACAGACGTATTGACCTATTTGGCAGGGTCCGCTTCTGGAGCCGAACTGATGACGTGCAAGAAATACGGGGTGACAGAGTTGTTTTTTATTTATCTAGGGCAATAGCAGCGAAACTGCTGAGATAATTGGTTGCTCTGCCGGTGGTGTTGGGTCCGTCGTCAAGAGTGTACGGCATTGCAATTGCTCAAAGAGTGCGCGATGGGCGGCCGGGCTGTTGCGTGGGGATGTAACGAAGAGCTAGCAGATGGGTGAGCGTACGGTGCGGTAAGCGATACGATTCTTGTCACTGTATGACAGCTGATGTGACGGATGGTTCTATGGATTGATGACGGGATTGGGGGTTCATCTCTCACTTACCAGATAACCAGCCTTAGCAGCCTCCAATTACAGGGCGACGTAGCGCATATCGTTGGGGCCGACATAAGTAAGGACCTCCCCCTTTCGGGCAGGAGGCCCAAGCTGCTTCTCAATCCACCAGGCCAGACCGTTGATGGCGTTACTCAAGTCGCCCTAAGTCACTGTGCGGAAACTGTACTCGTACGAGAAGGGGTGGTTGGGCCAGAAGCCGTATGTCTTGTCTGGATTCCCAAAAGCTATGCGGTTAAAGACCCGTGTTGGGATCTTATTTTCAAGTGGTGCTTCACGGCTTGCTGCTTCATGGCGCCTATCGTTGATGTAGTATAGAAGTTGCAGCGGGAAGTGACGGAGAAGCGAGCTGGCCCAAACGTCTGGAGTTCAAATGCTTGGGGCCCGGGGGATCCGGAGTCGAGTAGAGCTTCAATGTTCAGAAATCTATGGGAACTCAGCCTTTCTCGCGCGTGATTATCCGCTGATGTGGACAAACTTGAAGTCTCACGCTTTTTGGCTTTCCGAGTATCTCCATCCTCCTCCAGGACTTCCTTGATATTGTCCAGGTTATCATATATATTGGGGTAATATGGAAAGAGCTCGGTCTTCACCCTCTCTAGGATAACTTTAAGTTCTTAGATCTCGCTTTTAAGTCCCTTAACAGTATATATCTGAAACTCTGCTATTTCCAGCCGATCCTTCTTCAAGTAGTTAATAAGTAAGGTAGTCTTTTTATTTTTAATCGCTAGAGTATCTCTCTCGGTCTTAAGCTTATCTCTCTCGGTCTCAAGCTTATCTAGCTTATTAGTAAATTCCTCTATATACTCCTTAAACTCACTTAGAGTTATCTTATTATAGTTAATATTCTCTTTGAGCTCCTTAATAGTTTTCTCTTGTACCTGGAGCTCTTAGGCTTTCTAATCCTGAGCTATAGCAGCCTCCTTATTAGCTCTCTGAATTTATATTTCAAGAGCCTTCGCCAAGCTCTTTCGTTCCTCCAGATCAGCGCTTAGAGCAGTATAGTATTCTTATAGGCTGTAGTAGTTTATATAGATAGACCTGTAGGTATCGTACAGGGTGTTATTCTGCGCGCCTATCTCGTAGTACTTGCTGTTCATATTGGAGAATTTTATATTGAATTCAGGCTGATTACTAAGGCGGGCTGCAGCCTGCTCCTCAGGCCTCGTACCAAGGATAGACGTTCTTGGCAGCAGTTTGTCAAAGTCATAACTGCTACCCCAAGGTCTCGGTCCATCGAATCATTCTCTTATCTGGCAATTTCCCGAAAGAGGGGGAGCAAGAATCAGTGAGACCATCGGCCATTATCGGATGTGGGATGGTATCAGGGAGCATTTTCTGAAAGTCCAGCGGCAGGTATAAATGTTGTGGAACTGGCGGGAATTGACTCATTGAAGAGACCTAGTGGGCAGTTTTGGGAGTAGCTATATCCTCGCCCCAGAGGCCAATGCCTGAGCCCTGGTCATCCCATACATTGGGGGGAAGGCAATTAGTACTGAATTGACCAACAAAATCATTTGTGAGCAAGGGTGGATGCGTGGACCTCTCACGTGATGACCCTCATCAGGGAATTTCCTTATGTACATAAATAGCTTACATTTTCCCTCTTATTTAGCTCGAGGGATAAGTATCTAAACAACTCTTATGTTGCTCCCTACCGCGTGTCCCGTAGCTTGTGGCCCTCTTCGTCACATCATTCAAGTTGGCTCCTAGGCTTGAGCAACCTCCAAACGAGAAGCAATCTCCATCCTGGTACTCGGCTAGTATATTATTAGAATATCGGTTTACCGATAAGTTTTCTAGTAATTTACCCTCCCAATTAAATATGTCGATTTGGCCTGGATGCTATATATCTTTCTCAGCGTCCGCCACAAAGACGTGATTACTGCGCCTCTTATTGAGAGGTTTATCTACACCTGGAGTTGCAGTGTAATTGAGTCTTAAGTTGGGCATGGCCGGTAGGGCGGTAGATAAAATTAAAAAAAAAAAACTTAAAACGCTGGAAGCGATAAGGAATGGTCGGAGCTTGATAGGAATCTCAAGTAATGAATGATGCGCGTTTGCAGCGTTTTAGTATGCTCTACCTCTAAAATTGGCCCAGCCTCTACTGTTCAGTGTATATAAAAGAATTTCATGCAGCTACAAGATATATATACAAGCTTCGCTACGGAAACATGGAAATCAATTCTGAAGACGACGGAGGGATGATTAGACGTTTCTTTATCAAACAGGGTGGAAGGCAAATCGAAACTCCATTCGCGCTCGATTTTATGGCAATGTATCTATAGGTACGTCAAATAATTGGCTAGGAGTAAGAACGTCATCAAGTTGTCAAGACGGCCCATTAAGCGTCACCAAACTTTTGTCGCATTGCTGTTTCAAGCTCCAACATGCGCTTTGGTGTTACCGCAAAGTCACCATCTCCAGTTGCTAGGCTCAGCGGCACCTTGAACTTCTCCATTGATCGGATCAAATCGTAGGGGAGTCTGAGCGAGGAAGGGTGAGCCGCGAAATGCGCATCGATACGCCTATAGCTGCGCCTTCAGTGATTACTTCTTATTGCAGTTTTGTGCTCTAGAGGCCGCCCCAACAATAACGTGCTACGCCAAGCTTCCCACCAGCCGGCAGATTGGCTCTCACAGCTTTTGTATAAGACAAAACACGAGAGTATGCGGCCTTTGTTCCGAGCGCAAAGGGAAGGAAGAACCCGAGCGTTCTGATAGGGCTGAGAAAGCGGATAACGAGCGGCTCGGACAAGACGTCATAAATCATAACGCAAAGATTCGGGCACTTCTCAACTGGAGGCTTTCTTCCGGAGTTCTCGACATTTGGATCGTACAATGATCTGCCAACCTGGAGTAAGTTTATCTTTTCGGCCGGAGACCACACAGTTAGCAGTCCGGGGATAAAAAGTTAAGTCCGCCTTTCGTTTCAGCCAGTAACGAAAATGCCCCCGTTCCCAGCTATCCCAAGTCGTCCCAATGGATTATGAAATAGCATTTGGCAAGATTACTGATGACACTTCGTCACAGCCAATCATCATGTCCAAGACTCTGCTATAGTTGGTGCCAAAGGCCAGCAGGGTAGTTCTGTCATTAACTAAATCCTCAGCGACGAAGCACTTCCGCACCAATGCCAAATCTGGGCCATCAAATCACGCGTATTCCAAGCTCCCAAAGGCAAAGCAGCTCCACCTGGAGATACGCTTGACCGTGGCTCGCTTCAGACTAAGCCCAGCTACGAAGGTGAGCAAGCGGGCCATTCATCTTGCGGCGAGGAGAGTGTTGAGTATTAGCTCAGGGCGAGGCATCTTCACTTAAGAGAACCGTCTAAGACAATGCTATACCTTTCAGCGGTCGATTTTGACCGAAGAAATGAGAACATTACTCAAGTACCGTATCTCTAGTAGGTTAATTAGGTTTTCATTCGATTCCTCTCAATTGTTTCTTTCGTGTTACCTAATAGCTAGTCATCAGACTTCCACGATAGGACCAGCTCTCTAGGTAGTCATTCTCTCAATCGGGTATGTGCAATGACCTAAACTGGGAAATTTATGGCGTCATTGATTTCCTTCTTTCTCCCCTGATTGAATCTTATGGGCATACAAGTATTCATGCGGACCTTCGGTTGCCTGTCCAGCATTGTTATTCATGCAGCACATCGCCCCGCCCAGCCCCCAACGTTCAAACCAGGTGTCGTCATTGGACATGGAAACAGCACCTATTTCTAACCCCTTAAGACGTCTTGATAGAAGCTGATGCACAGAATCATCGCAACAGACTTCAATCATGTCAGATTCCTTGGAGTTGAGCGGTATTGTCCGCGAGCTGTCACACGCTTTCGCCGTGGACTTCTCGCCACCTCATTCCCCAATGTCAGGCGCGTCTCATGACGTCTGGCTCATCGAAAATCCTGCAAATGGCGAGACTTGGAGTATTAGAATCGCCAAGAATGAATTCGCAGATACTCTGAGTGATCGAGGAACGACTATTCTTCGATATCTCAAAGAGAGGCGCCCGAAGCTCCAGGTTCCCAGACTTCTTTGCCAATCAAAGCAATATTCCGTTTTCCAGTATCTTGGCGGAGAGCCAATTGATTATTGGGACTCCAATAAGCTTTCGGATCAGAAGAGACATCGTTTACTTGACAGTTTGGCTGTATTTCTGTTTGAAATGTGGACTTGTCCTGTGCCAAGGAGTGGTGAGTTGCCATTGCTCTTCTTTGTGTGAACAAACTGACAAGTCCTTGTGAAGCTTGCTCCGTTGATTATAAGAGATGGCTACAGTCGGAGGTTGACTTGGCGATCATTCGGTCATTGGAAGGCGATCCAGGCTGGGGAGACCTGATCACTTTTCTCCACCGACGAGCCGCCGTAGATGATGTTGTTCCAGAAGGTTCCTTCCCAAGAGCAGCCATCAAGCACGGCGATCTTAGTGCTTGGAACGTTTTGATGGATGACAAGGGAATCTCCGGGTAAGCTTCTGGTTAATTCTTTTGTCTTGAGCTGCTGTACTGAGGCCCGATGTGACAGAGTAATCGACTGGGACACGGCGCAGTTTGTCCCAATGCCAGCTGCCATTCATCATCCTCTCTTCATTGCCGACATACCAGGCTGGCAGAATGCCGTTCCAGAAAACATGACCTTTGAGAAGGACCGAAAATATATCCAAAATGCCATTGCTAAGATAGCTGGCAATTCGAACCACCCTGACGCTCAGAATGTCTCTCGACTCATATCAAATTGCTTTGAGCGACAGTTCTTTGAACTATCGCTCCGTAGTAAGCTTACAAACGAGCACTACATCGAGGCAAGAGTAAAAATGGCCATGGTTGAGAAAGTAGTACTTCAAAGGCAACTGGGAGCCTTCCTTGCCATCTATACAGGACTGCGAACGAATCCAACCATTCTAGCGCTTCAAGAACGCATGAGACGGACAGAAGGGGTCAGCGTACCAATAATGGAAGGCCAATATCTCTCATAGGTGGCATGAATTCGCCGAAGAGTTACGTATAAAGGTTACGGGCTATATCTTGACATGCAGCATAGAGACGCCTACACTCGCTTTCTTCCCAAAATCTAGAATGGCCCATGAGACATCCATCATCACATGTTAGCAACTACACAGGCGAAGGGAAAAGCGCAAGCTTCTTGGGATGAGAATGCAGTTTGCTAGATAAGAATCAAGTAATATTCTGTCAAATTCTTCTGTGGGCAATTGTGTGCCTCGGACCATTATTCATAACTCTAACATCTGAAATCGTTTCCATTCATCATTTAGCTTTGGGCTGCTCGCTTTGTGCCCGACGCCGTTGTTTCCTGGGTCGCCTGTCCAACGCTGTCGCACGGCTACGGCGCTCTACTCCTGCAGGGGAGATATCGACAGCAGAAGACGGGCCTTCGTCCCCGTCAATACCCTGCACTTGTTCGATTTCGCCTCCTTTGCCTAGCCGCAGTTTCTGCCTCTGGCCTAAAACTCTTCGTGGCATCAATCTGGGCGGGACTTTTAGCCCCATGCTCGACAGTGCCCAGTCGCACCATCCTTGAGGGGGAGGGACCCAGAGGCCAATATCCAAGACGTGGTGTCGCTGTTCCTGGGGCAAGTTGAACCAAACGAATTCCTTGTTTGAGTTGATTCGACCTTCCATAACGAAGTCACCCATTTCTCTGGGGATCCGGAGTGGTTCGGCAATGAGGATGGGCTGGTAGGCTGGAATTAGGAGGTGGATCCTCACAGGCCGTACTGACTTGCCTGCTTCCTGGGCTCTCCTCTCCTTCTCCACTTGGCGCCGTCTTGTCGCTAACATGAAGACGAAGGCGGTATCAATCTGGTTGGTATAACCGCAGAAGCGAGGCCCAACGGGGTTCTTCTCGAGAAGATGGTAGAACTCGGGATACCAGTCATTGTCCGGGTGGTAGAGGAAAAACCAGTGATCGCACGCCGCATCGTCCATCGTCTCGCCCAGCCGCTGCTGAATCATCTTATACACATAGCCTGGGAAATCCCTCTGCGCCCGCAGAGCATTCTGGGCGGCAAGGTGTGTCGAAATATCCTGGAGCCGAGCGCCGATCAGCTCGAGGGCCTGAACGCCCTGGTAGGTCACGATGATGTTGGCGCCGATGCCCACCACCGTCGCCATGGAGCTGAAGGACGTGAAGACCTTGGCGCTGTCGCAGACGCACTTCCCCATGACCTGCATGGAGGGGATGAACTCCATAACCGCCCCGGCCACATCGCCGACCTTGGGGAGCAGAGCGTTGATGTTCTCCTCCACATTGCCGCCCCTGCTGATGCTGTTGCCGACGCTGTAAAGGCCGTACCCGGCCTGGATCAGCTTGACGACGGGAGACTGGCTGCCCGCAGCAGCTTGGGTGGCGGCCTGCGCGAACTTTTTGGCGGCCTCCCGCACCGCCTTGTTCTTCTGGAGTATGGGCAAAACCTCCTTGACGCCCATAATTTGTGAATGAGAGTTTGAAGCTGAAGGGGCTGTCTTGATTCGAAAGATTGATCGTACACCGCCAGGGCGATCTGATTACTAAAAACCGGGGTCCGATTGAGAGGGGACCAAGGGATGAATGAATGTGGTCGGCCGGAAAACACGGGGATCTCTCCCCAGCCAGAGGTTTGAACTTAGACGCGATCGCTTGGATTATCTCGGTGAGAAGCTGCAGAAAGAGCATAAAAGAGGTTCTGGATCTTTCCTGCGGAGGTCCAAGTGATGGGAGATGGGGGGAGACGTGGGAAGAACGGGCGCCACGTCGGTTTGCTGCTTGTCGACTCATGATTGGCACAGAGAGCAGCCACTACCGCCTCACAGACCTCGCGGTCGGGCTTCTGAGACGATTGGGCATTTGGTGACTCCCACTTCCTCATGCACGAGGTCGCGCTAGCAAGGGTAACAAAGGGGGCGGCGAATGTCTCTCGGATAAGTCAGCGCATGACTGTGTTTTGGGCACGAAGAGCATCCCTACCCTACCCTATAGCCCAGCAACTATACCCCCGCATGAACTGTCTTTTGCATACCTAGCAGGGGGATAAATAATAACACAAGGTAAAGAGGTATAAACCAAAGAGTTCTTTCTCGTTGGGAGACTAAATAGGAAGCTTGTTGTCCATGAATCTTAATACTAAGAAAGTTGGTGGATGAACTTATCAAGGCCATTGCTGTTGTGGAAGTAAGCATAAGCTGTTGCCCAGGGTACAAGCAAGGGGTTGATTCCTAGAAATGGTCCTTAATTTAGCAAAGGAAGTCGAGGCTGCTTGAAAGATATAACTTTCATCATCAGCTCAGATAGTTGAATCCTAACACGGACAAAGTTCTGTATCCAGCAAGCCTTCTGCTGTTTTGTTCGAAACCAGTAACACCTCAACCATGACTGAAATCCTGCAGAAGCAAATCAATCTACAGCAGATCTCATCTAACACATATTCTGCTTCTTGGCACCATGATTGGGTCGTCGGAAAAAGTATAACCCCTACATCCCATACCTCATTGGAGAAGAAGGGGCTCACCGCTAACGCACATCTTAGCCCTCAACGGTGGCCACCTCGCCTCTGTATTCATGCATGCGGCGCGCAGGCATCTCTCAATAGATCCAACACTCGCGGCTCGAGATCAGCCTGACGTACTGAGCCTTCATATTGAGTTTCTGCATGCTTGTGAGGTCAAGGATACAAAAATCACGATTACCACACTTAGGACCGGCTCTAGCACAAGCACTCTACTATTGGAGCTATCCCAGGACAGCGGCACCCCTGGGAAAAGTCGTCCAAATGCCATTGCCATTGCCAACTCGACCAACTTTGATAAGGCACTCGGCCCATCAGCTCCCACCGACTGGACTCTGCACCCACCGCCAAAACCGATTCCCAACTTTGCCCTTGTCGAGGCCCATAAACCCGAGCCCAACTGGATTCCTGCGACAGTCTCAGGAGAACTGCTTCCTTTTACCCGCCGCTCTTTATGCTTAAACCCCCGCGGAGGCTTCCCTACTGCCGGCGTATACGACGCGTGGAATTCTTTCCGGGATGGAGAGCGTATGGATGCCACTTATTTTGGACTCTTGAGCGATTTCATTCCTGCTGTGTGTGATTCTCTCACAGGTGAAGGCATGTACAACGCACATGCGTTTTATGAGAAGATGGAGCAATGGGATAAGGAACACCCGGGCATCCCCACCCCCCTGACAAACACAATTGCGGAAGCTATGAAGGCTACAAGATTTAGCCAGACGGTTACTCTGAACCTTGAGTTCAGAAGACGAGTTCCCGCAGAGGGGCTCCGCTGGGTGTTTACCAGAACAGCAACGAAGATGATGGAGGGGGGTAGGATGGGGGTGGATATCATCCTGTGCGATGAGAATATGAATTTGGTTTGCGAAGCGCACCAACTTATTCTCGCTTTGGATGCTCAGAGAAAGTTTCTCAGTAGGAAGTCAAAGCCTTCGTCTCTCTAGTTGGAAACCATGGTTGAGGCGGGCATAGACTGCATCATACATGTAACTAGGAAGTTGGGAACAAATCCATAAGCGTGTCATAAGTTCTCAATTATTGGTGTGATACGTAATATCGTAAATTCCAAACAAACAACATGTGGGTTGACTAGACCAAAAGATTGATTTAAGAGATCAAGCACTCTTGCGCATCGCTTGATGAGGATTGGGCCAATTAGGATAGCTTTCATTCCCATTCGGGGATGAAGCCCAATAAGATCTCCACGCTTCGAGTACTGACGCTCTTGTGATTGGTTGGTGTGTCTGGCGGAGTTCCGCCGTCTGCTTATCGATAACTCAATGGTCCAGATCTTTGGATGAACTTGACATAAATTTGGGATACAAGAGACCGTTTCTCTATTATAATCTTGAACTATTTCTTAAATTCTTATGTCCATAATTTTATTCATTATCTTCTCAGAGTGATATTACTATCCTACTTGCCCCCTCACCGAAAAAAAGCAGTCATCATGGTCGCCCTGGGCGTTGTCAAACAATCCAACTCACAACTCAAGGGTGCTAACCTACCTAAAGTTGCTGTCTTTGTCGGTGGTACATCTGGTATAGGCCAACATACTATTTCTGAATTGGTTGAAACAGGTGTTGAAACCAAAATTTACCTCATCGGTCGCCCATCCTCTAGTGAGCGAGCCAACACACAAATCGCTGCCCTTAAACAAATCAGCCCCAATGTAGAGGTTGTCTGGCTAGCCGGAGAAGTATCGCTTCTCGCGGATGTCAAACAAATCTGCTCCGAGATTCAATCCAAGGAGACAAGTCTCGATCTTTTATTTATGTCTACAGGGGTCCTGCCCTTCAATGGCAGAAAAGAAACAAGCGAAGGGCTTGACCCCACCTTCACGCTCCAGCATTTTTCAAGAATGGCCTTCATTACGCACCTGCTTCCTCTCCTAAGGGCATCTAGAATCGGGAGGGTTGTCAGCATCAAAGGGGGCGGCTTGGAGAAAGCCGATATTGATGTGGACGACTTGGAGTTGAAGAAGCCGGGTGCTTACGGTGCCATCCGATCGCAGGTTCAAGTTATTGCCATGAACACTCTGGTCATGGAGAAATTTGCGGAACAAGAGCCGGATGTCACTTTTGTTCACACCTTCCCAGGGCAGGTTAACACTGGGAACAATATGACATCCGATGTGGCGCCGAATTCGCTGATGCATTGGGCTATGCGACTCGTGGTTGGACCTCTCGTCAAAATCATTGGACTCACTCCCAAGGAATCGGCCCAGCGCCATCTATTTGCCAGTACAAGCGCTCTATATGGCGGTCGGGGTGTCCCTACGGACTTGCCGGGAGCGATGAATACACGAGGCGGGAATGGTCCTGGGCTGTTTTTGGTGAACCAATACAGTGATGCTAGTATGAACGAGAAGGTCCTTGGGCATCTCAGAGAGACAGCACGGGAAAAGACTTGGGTGTATACGCAAGAGGTCCTCCGGCCCTTTCTGTAGAGTTTGAGGGGGACACATGGTCTATGGAGGAGGGGCTTGGCGTGAGCTAGCAGTTTTGCTTCCCTTTCTACCATAATAAAGTTTGATCGCGTCGGCCTCAACAGATAACATTCCAGACTCGATTAATAGTCTGTTTGAAATTTTTATGGCTCAAACTTTTTGCTTTCAATAAAAAGAAAAAGAAAGAAGGAGAAAAAAAAAGGAGAGAACAAATGGACTAATTTGATTTCAATAATTGATTCCTAGACACTCATCTATATTATTCATAATCATAAACTCTTATTGAGCCCGACAGCTTCGCTCATCGGGTACTAAATTATAGCAAAACCAACCCCGAGTTACGAATTTTATGTTGCGAAGATTTGTAAAATGGCTTTACTAAGATAAACCATACTAAGATAGTTTATTCGTATTTGGCTTTTGGTGATGTCCTGCTCTCGCCCTCTCAGCTACTAGGGCATCACTTGCCTACCAGATGGCTTAAGACTTGATCGCAACTACGGGTAACTTGCCGCCATCGGTTATCGGCACTGGTTGACTTGTGAGGCGTTTGAAATTCCGGGATAAAGGATATGGAATGTCACTGACTTTCTGATTGGTACCTTCATGTTGCAAAAACCTGGTGCAGTCTACGTACAACATACTTCTAACAAGTGGGCCATCCGGATTTCATGATGACGGGTTTGTTACAGCACACATTCTCACCGAATCCGTCTGCTTACTGACCTAATCCTAGTCAGAACTAGCGCCTGAATCCTGCTCCAACATGTGCGCACGTGCGTGTAATACGGATGCGCGGAATTGACATAGGGGTGTGCTATTTATTTTGCGGAGGGGCTGCTCGATGACATTGCGATCTGATGTTCGTAGGTTGCCTCAGGACCCGACAAAACGATCAACTATCCAGCTATGGCACCTTCAGAAAAGAGCTCCAAGGCCCCAGCAACGCCTCCCGAGACGGAGGGTCCCAAGGACACTGTGGCTCACTTTCTCTTCCGCTGGGCTCTGCTGATCCTCGCACTGTCCGTGCTTTATAAGACCTACCTCCATAACACCGTTTCCCTGATGTTCGGCCTTGGCAACACTGCTCTGCCGATTGAAGCTTTCGACTACACGTGCGAGAGGCTCCGGCACATCGACCTTCAGGCGTGCGAACACCTCTGGCTTGACCACCAGTCGCGAAAGCTGTATGCTGCCTGCACAACTCCAGAGTCGCGCAGCGCGTGGAGCCCGGGCGGCAACAAGTACAACGTATCAGGCAGGGCCGGCTCTGATCACATCGCTGTGCTGAACATTGACCAGCCTGGGGCCGATGGTTTATATGGCCTGAAAAAGGTGGAGGTGGCGGCAGGCTTCACCAGCACTTTGGATCTGCATGGATTTGATGCAAAGCGAATTGATGGCCGTCTCCGATTTTGGATCATCAATCACAAGCCACCAGTCAACCAAACCACTGGGGAGATTATTGTCGATCCGAGCCTGGGTGCCAACTCAACCGTGGAAATATTCGACCTGAACCCCAAGTCAAACCAGCTGGAACATGTCAAGACTGTGTTCGACCCGGCCATCATTGCACCCAACGGCGTGACCGTGGACAAAGACGGAGTAGGATTCGCGGTGACGAATGACCACAACTCCAAGGTTGGACGCTTCCGAGACTTGGAAATCTTTACGGGCGGCGGGAGTATTGTGCACTGCCGGTCTGATACTGGGAAGTGCAATTTTGCTGCTGTCCAAGATATGAAGTTCCCAAATGGGATCGTTAGAGGCAGCGATGGGCTGTACTACGTTGCCCATTCCGTAGGTGGCTTCGTGGCTGTTTATAAGCTCTCCGGGGAAACTCTTTCCAAAGTTGATCACATCGATGTGAAAATGACCGTGGACAATCTTTCGGTAGATGAGGAGGGGAATATTCTGGTAGCTGCCTTCCCTGTGCCATTGAAGGTTTCGGCATCAATGGAAGAACCATACTCGGTTAATGCTCCAGCCACGGCTCTGATGCTTCAGAAACGACTGGATTCTCAGTCACAAGATCAGGGGACTGGGGCATATAAGATTATCAAGCTGATTGAGGATCGAGATGCCAAAGTCCTCCCTACGACAACAATCGTAGTTCGGGATGCAAAGTCGGGAACGCTGTTTTTGTCTGGTGTGGCCTCGCCGTTCGTGGCTATTTGCAAACCTCGGCCTTGAGGCAACGAAACGTGGAAACTGATTAATTGGTCAATGATGACTTATACAATTGAATATTTCAGTAGTACCTCGCAATCAAGGGAAAGAAATTGATGAAATGGCAAAGCAGATGCCTGGAGAGCGGGTTTGGGACCAATTATGTAGTTATCACGATACTTTTCCAATATTACCGTTATCTCCACGCTCATTGGTTTACGGCTAAAGAGGCACGGACCATAATTCATCATTGCTTACGCTGACTAGCCTGATTCGCAAGTTTACGTTTCCAATCCCGTGTAGTGTGACTCTCTCCCCTGGTCAAGCTTCTCACCAAGTGGATAAAAGGAGGTTGATATCTCCTCTTGGGATTGAAGGCAAAGGCGCATCATGGCACTCACAAGTCTCCCTTGGGACGCGGTAGGCAGAAGCGTGACTTGGAGTCGTCTTCTGCCAGCTTCTGTTGCATTGGTGAGTGGCCTTCTAAATTGGAGATTAGAAATGCTTATTAGGCTGACATGTTCTGACTGAATTCGTTTCTGTGTCTAGGGGACAGCGTATTTCATCGGCCGAGCAATTTACAATCTCTACTTCCACCCGCTCTCTAAATACCCAGGGCCGAAGCTTGCCGCCGTCACTGATCTGTGGTGGGCATATGTCAGGTGTGTAATTGACTAGGATGAATGAGTTGCTTCACCTTGCGCTGACAGCACTGGCTCCCTAGTACAACGGGCAGATACCCGTGGAAAATCGAGGATGTCCTGAAGACTTATGGTGATATAGCTCCTCCCAATTTTATGCCACCCCGTATTGTACAAATCTAATAGCCTGGTAGGAGACGTTGTTCGCATTGCTCCAAACGAGCTTGTATTCATCACGCCGCAGGCAGCGCAAGGTCAGGCCCGTTTACTAGCCCTTGATACGACTGCGGCATAACTGACCGAAACTACGTGGAAATAGACATATACCTCGCACAGGAGAAAAATCTCGAACTCTTCGTCCAAGTCGGCTACGACGCTTTGGATACAGGCGACGGCGGGATTTCAGGGGAAACCAATCCTGTGAGGCACCGCGAGATCGCTAAGAAGCTTGCCCCTGCTTTTAGCACGAGGAATCTGAGGGCTAAAGAGGCTGCTATCCACAAACACATTGATCTTTTCGTGAACAGGATGAAGGATATGGGGGGTGATGAGAAGGGGGCAGACATGAGACGTTGGGCGGAGTGGCTAGGGCTGGATTTGGCCGCGGACATGACATACTGCATCGACATGGGCCATTTGCGAGACAGTGAGTGGTTGGAACAGCTGCATATAAGCACCATTGCAAGGTCGAACTAACATATAATAGTGAAGGACTCAGTGCTTGTTCGTTCCACGTTCAAGTTGAACATGTTCATACTGATGAGCCAGATCGTGCGGAAGTTCCGCCTGTTGACACCCTTAGCATACTTGACAATACCTCCTTCCGTCTGGTTCGACATGTTTCAGCTTCTGAAACTGAACACTGACGATGTTCAGACGCGGCTGAAAAATCGGCACAACATAGAGCATTTGGATTACTTCGAGCAGTTGGTCCCGGTAAATCAACCAATACCTCAGGATGAGAAGGAAATCTATCATCTACAAAACGTAGCATGGCAGTTACTTCTAGCCAGCTGGCAACCTTTGGCTAATCAGTTCTACTCTTTGCTCTTATTCCTCCTCAAGGAACCTGATGCCTATGCAACACTGGTAGAGGAAGTCAGGGAGCAGTTTTCAGCCTGCGACGCCATCAAGTTGGATTCGATAGAACGTCTTACGTACTTACAGGGCTGTGCGAATGAAAGCTTTCGGCTGCACCAAGAAACAACTGACGGCTTGCCGCGCATTAGCCCTGGTGCTCTGGTGGATGGAACATACATACCCCAGGGAGTAGGTCCATTCTCCATCCCCAAACCGACGAATTTGCCTAGATATTAACTGGAGAGGTTGGGTAGATTACTTGTCAAATCAGCTACTTTGCAGCGGCTAGAAGCCCGCGCTACTTCACAGAGCCACTCGAATTTCGGCCCGAACGTTGGCTGACCCCTGATCATCCGATGTTCAATCCCATATATGCAGGCGATAATCTCAAGGCCTCTAAACCATTCAGTCAGGGTCCAAGAGGCTGCCCTGGGGGACCTATTGCTTCAGCCACCGTTCGCTTGTTGATGGCCAAGGTCTTATGGCAATTTGATTTGGAATTTGGAATAGGTCAACGAGGCCTATCTTTTGAGAAGGATTTTAAGTTTCTTGCTTTTTGGGACAAACCGGAATTTCACGTTCGGTTCAAGCCGGTTCAGAGGGCATAGTATGCTCCAGCTGCCCGGAGGAATATTGCGACTCTTGTCGACGTGTGGAGTATCTTAATACACGTTTACTCTCGGTGGCTATTGCCCAGGCCCTATTACTGAAAATTGATTACTGCTTATTTATCTTCCAACATCGTAAACGGCCCCCGTGTTTTTAGTGTCTGTGACACGTTTATGGCATTACCCTTTGAGATACATTTGGGTCCGGGGGAGCATGCTGAAACCCCATCACCATATAGGTATGTTAGAGTGGCAGCATATCTCTATCAAGCTTTGAACCATGCATTTGTTGGGGATCTGCATGACGCTACGTTGTCACTAGAAGCTCTGCTAGAAAAGCTGTATGTTTATTTCGCCCTCGAAGAACTACGATCATTAGCCATGCTAACACAAGATACTTAGATCCATTGCTCCGGACAATCCACCACAGAAGAGGAGATCTGCCCGCGATGAGGACACAGCTTCGAGTGCCGATTGACCCTCAACATTTGACTAGGTAAGGCTTATATCTAATTCAATAATTCCAGTGAAATTCTAGCAAACTTATGCTCCTAGTATCTATCTATTAGCTTCAACCCTTTTACCAATACTAGAACGATGTATGTCCTTCCAGAACTGGTCCACCACTGACAAGCTAGAAAGTGCATCTTATTAGTAGATGATGAATATAAATTCACGATTGCTTCTAGACATTATCGTTTTAGAGCTAGAAAAACATAAATATCACTAACTTCTAGCAGATTTAATTATTTCACACCTAATACAAGCATCATTCCATCTATATTCCAAACGCGTTACTTAAAGCCTTCCTTTGTTTGCTCGAGTATCTCATTTCCAGTATGGTGCTAATGTTCAACTACCACTTGTGATTGTTGTTTAAATGGCATTTCGTTGAGGTCAAAGAGATATATAGTCATCCTAATCATCACTTTCATCATCCTGGGGATTCCAGAAAATTGATGAATTATACTGTGGAAGTGATTCAAACCGGCATCCAAGCAACATTCTAGAAAGAATGACACTTTCCTTCCGAGCCTGCTTGCTTGACGTGGTCGCACTAGTATTCGCACCACGCCGCCATGTGATAGTTTCAACCACAGCAGAATTATCGTCTGCTGGCCTCAAAGTAAGGATATAGAACTGCGCCCCTGTCCAGCTCCGGGCATAGTGGACAGTGATGGTGCCGTTTTGGTCTGGCTCCATAGCCTTAATGACCCATTTATCGTCCATGGACATTGGGCTGAAACCGTTTTTGAGTTTCTGAAAGTCTGAGCTACTGATACTCAGGCCCCAGGATGCAGTTTCTTCATTGTCGATTGGCTTGAGAGTCAGAGGCATTCTGTGATAAATGACGTAGGATGGTTGAAGATCGGAATGAATATGTAAGGTCTGGCATATGATAAGATGTGGCTCTGCAAAAACAGAGAAGAGAAGAATCAAATGCGGTGCATCGTGATTATGATATTCTTCAGCCGCACCGGCTCGACTTCGGCTTAGATGGTCACTTGCAATGAACTCAGTCCAAGTTTGGGCCGCTCACTCACCCGTCGCTAGGTTGGTTTTGTGCAGGCCCAAATCTACCTCTAGGCTTTAATAGGATGCGCTTTGGGAATCAGGTGGATCGCAAACATTGATCATCAAAGTTTCCGGGTCGTGACTCGTCACCATCTTCGGGGACGCAATGAGCAAAGGTGATGCCATATCCTTCGATGCTACCTAAATGTTAGTATTTATCCACCCACATAAATAGTCAATCGATAGGAAGTCCGTAGTTGATTTTTAGGTGTGTGCCCATGGCTGGCCTAAGTAGAGCTCATGTCCAGAGCAAGGGCCCGAAATGAAACTCCAGCAAACTTATATGCCTCATAGCTTCAGATCTTTTTACTAACACCAGCGCTAACAAATTGAAAATGCATCTAAGTAGTAGGGCTATTGGGGTGTCTAATCACACCATCGATCACGTATGGCAGGCTAATATCACAAATGCATATGATATATCTAAACTGACAATTACATCAGCTCGAAGCCCTCATCACGGCCACTGGGGTTGTTCCGGCCGTCAATCAAGTCGAACGTCATCCCATATTGAGACAGGATGACTTGGTTACATACTGCAAAGCCAAAAATATCCATATAACAGCTTACTCGGTATGTAGCATGCATGATTTTTGGGCTGCGAATACTGAGCATTCAACAGGCTTTTGGAAACAACATGTTCAACTTGCCACTGCTTTTCTCGCAACAGGAGGTCAAGGACGTAGCCGAAAAGATTTCGTCCGAGACGAAAACTCGCGTGACCCCAACCCAAGTTTTGTGAGAAACTCTTAACTCTACTTCTTGAAGAAATTTCCTGACAACTGATTTCCTTCATAAACAGTTTGGCTTGGGCACAGCACGGTGGCCACAGTGTGATTCCCAAATCGGTCACCCCTGCACGAATTGCAAAAAACTTCAAGGAAGTAGATCTTTCGGAGGAGCACATCAAGGCTGTAGAGAGCATCGGCGCACAGCAGAGACGATACAATATCCCTTACATTGCTAGTGAGTGGCTTGATCAGATTTACGGTGGAATATGTCTTCAGTGCTGACCTATTCCGAACAGACAAACCTATGTGGGACATCAACATTTTCGGGGACAAAGCTGAGAAGTCTGCCACTCACCGAGTGATTGTTTGAGTATGATGCTAGGTATCTGGAGACCTTGGACAACCAAGTATATCTCAGGATTATGGACGCCACAAAATGCGACTACTGCAGGGAAAGGATACATGCACCTATCATATCATTATGTCAAATAGAAGATTGGTCGCTCATAGTGTCTGCTAAGACTTTTCGGAACGAGGCTGATACACAAGGCACATAATTCCCTTGATGCGTACAGATGAATGGATACAATGCTTTCCCTCTCAATTTGGCCCCTAAATCCGATACTTTGCTAAGGAAAAGCATTATCTAGCCCCTATTCCTTCTCCTACAATCGGGTTGGATTAGTCCTCGCCTCTCCATTCGTTGTACACTCGAATGCATCCAAAAATTTTATGAGCATCTGTTATGTTTCTTGAACGATTTGATCGCTCTGTATCCCAAGCATCGGATGCCCCTCGGAGAATTGCAGTTTTCTGGCCTTCGTATATCGACGGACTTCAAGTGGCCCGTAAGTCTCAAGTTGACTGAAGTACTCACGGTCGCGTGCTGGCGCTTTGTTATGACTTGATTCAAGCTGCGATCGTAGGGAAGTGGGTCTTACCTGGCACTTGAAGCTTGCGGTTCTTAAAAGTTAGAAGTAGCACCGCAATATCAAGCTCACTGAGGAATGATCCTGAGCAAATCCTTGCCATGCTGAACGCGTGATATATCTCTTGGCGGGTCGTTTCCCGCTCAGTGTCCCAGGATAAGCGAAGTTCTCGTACCCGGTTCGTCCATAGCCCCCCAGATCCGGTATCTCTAAACTCAGGATATAACTCATAGAGTCCACCGTCTATCAAGTCTTGCAGTGAGAAAGTGCATGATCGACCGCGGTGATTGACCACTCCTTGAGAAAGATATTCTCCATTGTCGTATTCGGGATTCTCGAGACGAAAACGAAAAAATCGTTTCTGGTCTTCGCTCAGTTCCATATTGTCGAATGCTTTCAGCAGTGTTATATCTCGTATAAATTGCCCGGGTGGAAATATCGCTGCGTCTATGACACAAATACGAACTTCAGCTGGTGAGAGATTGCCGATATGGGACCTCCAAATCGCAAATTGAATCACAGACATAAGAGAGCTGCTCGAAGACATGAGATTGTCGGATGTACTCCCGCCAAAACGGTCTTTAACTAAGTGAGTATAGAGCATTTCCGACGCGCTGTGTGTTTCAAGAGACAAAATATCGACCTTGCTGCCCTCTGGGTTGCCGAACATGCTCATAGTTGATGCCAGAAAGTTGTCTTCGGTTTTGCCAGAGCCTTTCGAGTCGAAGGCCCGGAAAAGATAGCGTGGAACATCTTCGAATGGCGGCCCTTCTATAGATCGTGCGGCAGAACAAGCAGCTGGTGGGTAGAACAGCATCGGGCCACCTGGGCAGGTGCGTAATGCTCGAACCCAAAATTCGACCCAACTTTGTCTTGTTTCCTGCCTTTCTCTCATCTTGCGGGCTTCGTGTACTTCTATATTACTACTCCGAAGGTCGGCGTGGTGTTCGTCCACATCTAGACGATTTTCATGTTCATGAGATTCTTCGGCTGCCCTGTCTAGCCAATAGAAGTAGCTGTCGGATCCTAGTCTACCTGAAGGACGAATGGCTTCTTTGTAACACTCTTCCGCAGTCTGCCATAATACACAAGCCTCATCATCGGAGCTGCTGAGTTCATTTCGGGCATTCTCCATGATTCGCTTGTGGAAGTGCTTTAGTAGATCTTTTGTATAAGGACCCCCTTGGCCTCCAAGCAAGCTGACACGTTCAACGATTGATCTCTCCATCCAATGTCTGAGGATTTTGGCATCATGTGAAAGCTGGTAGACTTCCCTATACAGCAAGGAGATTTCTGCCACCGCTTCGCTACGAGCAATGGGGGCATCACTACCTGAAGCAAGGACCTGTTGTCCCTGTTGCAAAGCGGCCGTTGCAGTTTGATTGAAGCAGAGTATCGCTTTTCTGAGAGTTGATTGGACTAAGTCGGTGTGGTCGCCGACCTGAGGCTGATCGGCAATGCTCAATTCTCCGGTCAAATTGGCGACGTCGTCGAGTCCAGCACCTGTTGAAAGCATTGGTTCACGTATTCTGGACGGGGTCGATGCAAAGCGGCTTGGCTGATATTGCAAAAAGATTGGAATGAAAGATGTTGAAATCTAAGTTTTCCTTTAATGATGCGGGGTCTATCCTCTAGTACGTGTCTTCTTCGTCCTCGGGGCTCATTTCAATAGAGTTTGCTCCCGGGCCGTCTAGTAGAAAACAGTAATTGAAGATGCTAGACCCGATGTCTCGACACAATGAATACGAAAGGCAAAAAGGAATAAGCTCTGCTAGCCTAAGCCTATGGTCAGACAGAAGGAAAATTCCATGGAACTTTATACTGATGACTTCCTTGCCGTTTAGATGAGCAGCTCGTTGCCTCGCTTTCTATCCTGCCCTCTTTAATCTACCCTCTTCTAACTACCTATTTGACATACATTTAGCTTCATACTTATTTGGTATCACACTAATCGAAGCACTTCAGCCACTAACCTAGCCTGAAGATACTAACCTAGTGAGTACCAGAAGCCCCTTGGCGGTTGCCGTGTACGTCCCGACCATGCCAGGCCAGATCTGGGCGCCTTCTCTCAAACGCAATCAGATTACCTAGACCGAAGTTTCAAACCCCAAGACCAAACCAAGCGATCTAAAACGCTTGAATTACGTGAATGACGTCCCAGATTGAGTGACAGTACTTCAACGTATTGGATTGGATGTCACCGATCTAAGCTTCAGTTTCCTACGAATATTCCATCCCAATCAATGTTAAGCATGTCTGCTAAAGGAATTCACTGTAAAGAAGACATTTTCTCAATATACTAACATGAATTTTTGGCACTAAATATCCGCTTTCTTTGTCGTATGCGTCATGCATTTATGGAAGTTCATTTGGCTGCTAGAAATTCCTTTTTATTACATTGCGTCTATAGTCTCTCATGACTAGATCCATTTCGATAAGCCTTATATTAAAAATAGAGATTGGACAATAACGCAAATAGAACCGAAGTGACTTAACGCGCATCCTTGACTACTCTCGTTCTCTCAGAGTCCACTTGATCTCCTGTGTTGACCGTATCTTCCCTCTCTATCATCATGATCACGGCATCCTCCGCGACAGGCCGATGCCTGACGCCCTTGGGTACGGTGAACATGTCGCCCGACTTCATCAAAACGTTGCGGATCTCTGCTCTGGCTTCTCCTTCGACTGCTCCCCCCTCCATCTCCATTGTGAGCTTGCCAGAAATGAGATAGAAGACCTCATCGGAATTTTCATGTGCGTGCCATATGAAGGCGCCGTCAATTTTGGCGACTTTGACGTGGTGATTGTTGATGGTGGCGACGAGGTGTGGTGACCAATGAGATGTTATAGAGGCGATGACATCAGGGAGGGAAACTGGCGCTGCCATAGTAGTTGTCAGGCTGCCTATATCAATGGCTCTATTTCCCCAAAGAACAAGGAGGCAAAAATAAGAAAGGTGAGAGGCGAGAGGAATTACTCTAGATGGTAATCGAAGTGAACTGTCGAGCAGATTGTTATTGTAAACTGAGTATCCACCTTTTATGCAGATTCATCTGCCATTGACTTGGTGTGGATGTCATAAGCCCATGTCAATTACAGGGCGCAAGGGCGAAATGATGAATTCAGAGCGGAGTTTACTGTGTCATAATAAGCGCTACTTTAGCTACTACATCGTGGGGTGCTACTGTAAGAATCATGATGCTATTGATCAAATAAACAAACCTATGTGCTAGCCATTGACACTTTGCTTAACTAAAAATCAAAATAGCCATTAAATGGCAAAGCCGTATCCCGATTTCTGATAGCACAAATCAGACTCAAGATCTGGACGCGTACAGGACCCGAAACGTAGGACGAAACGATGATCCATGGAAGTAGATTTCGCTCATTCATATGCACATAGATATGTAATGAGTTGCAATACAATAATACAATCCATAATCCCAGTAGTCCATCATCTTAGTAGTTCAGGTTGATATAGACAGTCTTGGGCTCAGTAAAGCCACGCAAGCCGTCAATACCACTCTCACGCCCAACACCACTCTGTTTGGCGCCACCAAATGGGACGCTGGTAGAAGCGTAGCTCATGCAGTTGACTCCAACCATGCCGCTTTCCGTCTCTGCAACGATACGCATGGCTTTATTGATATCCTGGGTGAAGACACCAGCGAAAAGGCCGTACTCGGTGTCGTTGGCCTTTCCAAGAGCCTCCTCCTCTGTTTTGAAAGTATTGACGATTGCCACGGGGCCGAAGATCTCGGTTTTGACGATTTCGGCATCTTCTGGGACATCCGTGAAGGCAGTCGGAGGGATAAAGTAGCCCTGCAGTCTGTTAGCCTAAAGAACGACGATGAGAAGGGGATAAATGAACTTGCCTTGTCACTGACGTCGATCCCACCCGTAAGCAGCTTATGCTGGGCTTTGGCGCGCTCAATGAATCCACGGGCCCTGTCAAACTGCAGTTTATCGACGATGGGGCCCATCTGAGTGTTGCTCTCGTCAGGGTCACCTACCGTCTTCGCCCTGGCTTCCAGCGCCGCCTTGTAGGCTTCAACGAACTTGGGATAGATGCCCTCCTGGACATAGACGCGGCTGGCGGCAACACATGCCTGCCCAGAGTTCATCGTGATGCCATTGACACACCACGCCACAGCGATATCAAGGTTGGCATCGTCGAATATCATAGCAGGGCTCTTTCCGCCCAGCTCAAGGGTGACACGCTTGAAGTTGCTCTTGGCGGAAGCTTCCTGGACCTTGCGACCTGTAGGAGCGGACCCCGTGAAAGTGATTCCTCGGATGCGCATGTGGCTCGCCAAGAGGGCGCCCGTGCTGCCGTCGCCAGAGAGGACTTGGATGACGCCGGGAGGAAAGCCGGCCTCCTTGGCCAGCTGGCCCAGCGCGAGTGTCGCAAAGGGGGTCTTTTCGGAGGGCTTGATAATAAAGCAGTTGCCCGTGATGAGGGCTCCGCCGATCTTGTGGCAGAGCACGGCGATTGGTGCGTTGAACGGGATGATCGCGGCCACGACGCCTAAGGGCTCCTGGCGGGTGATCTTCATGAAGCCGTCTTCCTGCATGTGCGACTCGCCGGGGAACTTGTCTGCCCAGCCGGCGGCGTACCTAACCGCTTCAGCAGCGACATTGATCTCCATAGTACCAAATCCGCCGCTGGGCATGCCAAGAGTGACACGGGTTAGTGTTGCGAGGGTGGGCAGGTGCTCGACCATTAAGTCAGCGAGCTTGTTGAGCAAATCGCGGCGCTCTCGAGGAAGTGTCTTCTTCCATTTTGGGAATGCGGCCTCGGCAGCGGCGACAGCAGCATCGACGTCATCTTGGCCGGCTACAGGAACGTCGTTGGCGACGAGGGTTCCATCCTTGGGGTTGTAAACTTCAATCGTCTTGGAGCTCTTGCTAGCGACGAACTAGGATTGTTAGTTATCGCAATTCGGCCCCATCTTCAGCCAATATATCTCCTTACCTCGTTATTGGTCCAGAACTGCTTAGGGAGGTTGTCCTTGTTCCAAGGGAGAGTGAAGCCGCTGCTGGCTTTGGGGGCAGATGAGATGTCAGGAAAGACCATGGTGAATAAATAGTAGATTGATTTGGATCTTCGGTACAGATCAAAGCCAGATGTGCGAGTTATAGATTTGGACCAAAATTGTTGTACTTGGGGGTTACTGACGCAGGCTTTTATACCCAGACGTCAAACCGACGCCTGGCCACCAATGCTACTATCTCCAGTCTAGCACGGCGATATCCTCAAATCCGCCGCATCTTTGGACTGTTGGATGTCATGTTATAACTAGTTTAAGGTACCTGCAACCCACGGCGGGGATGTTCTTTAAGTCCGCCGCGCCAAGGAGTATCCTGGCACTGCATGTTTAGCCTACATTAGAAGCCAAGGGTGAGACGTTTTATGTTTGCATAGCGACGCGAGGATGCTGACCTAACGGCAACCTCGAGAGTAAGCGGTGGGCAAGAAAGTGGTGACGACTCAGCATAGCAAGTCTACAACCATTCTCGATAACCGAGAGGGGGCAAATCTGAGCTATATCGGAAATGGCTTATGCACATGCCGAATTCAAATGAGCTCTTGATATCTGTGTAAATTCCGAGAAGACGTTTGAAGTACTTCTTGAGTCAGGTGAGTGTGGAAAAAAACTATACTTGCCTATCATATTGCGTATATAGACGACGGCACCTCTCTCTAAACTGCGTATAAATGAGGCTTACTTCCAAAACCAACACGAGGAAAGGAGTGTTAGAGTCTTACGATGTTTATCTCTATAAAGGCATCACATGAGGCTAGAATAACTCCTTTTTTGCCTCTAACAAACCAAGCCGAGGCGCAAACTATGCTCATAGGATGACTTCAAATTCGTTCGGGTCTCGTACAGAGTAGCTCTTCTGCATCAGACACGAGTTGCCGTGGAGAAGACGATCCTACCTTAAGCTGACTCATACACGACCTGCCGGTTTGCTGTCTTAAGTTAGTGATAGGCAGTGGTGGCCGAAAGGGGAGTTGATAATTGGTTGATGCCACACATTCACTGTCTCATTCGACAGGTGGGGAATTCAACCTGAGCTGAATCGTAAGTGAGGCGGCCCGCGTGAGACTGACCTAGTGATGACAGATGACCAAGTTCAGTGCATTGTGACCGTGTCACGCGTCAGGAATGAGGCGCGAATTCAGGTCTTATCTTTCATATCCAAGTCCTTGCACACATCAACTACTATGGCAGGCGAAGATCATGCGGGACGTAATTTGGAAAATAAAATCGTTAATTTTATGAGATCTAAAGTGCTCCAAGGGTATCTAATCTAATCCGAATCCGAGTCCATGCTTTGTTTCCTAGAAAGTGCAGTGTGTCTAACGAGGCCTGCCCCAACAAATGCGTAGAAATAACATGCTGCGCCGATGAAAAATGGTAGCCCGAGCCACAGCAGATTCTCCCACCCAATCGCAATGGAAAAAGAGTGATGAATGATGAGCGACCCTGTCGCTGAAACAAGGGCATCTCCAACAGCCATGAGGGTATATAGCACTGAGATCTTGTCGTGATCAACCATGTCTGTCAGGATAGATTGAAGCACAGGGCGTGCGCCTGAGCCGAATGAGAATGTTGAGACTCCTATCTGAGATATCAGTCTACTTCTTGAATCTAGTCCGCGATGGAGAATATACCTAGCATGAAGGTAATCAATGTCGTGGATAATGCCATAATCAGACAAGAGAATGACATGACGAGGAACCCATATCGAACAATATACATATCCACCTTCCGGAATGCAATATGAAATTTCGTCTCAGCGATGTGTTTCATCAGTGGTATTACCGCAACAAGAACAAGAAAGGTTTCCAAAGATGGGATCGAGGACAAGCGGCTGGACTATTTGATTGTTAGTCGAGCGTATGAAGACCGCCACGAGGCCGCTCATAGAATACTTACCGTAGCAAAGGACAGCCCGAACCTCCTGGGGATATACTGTATCATTACCCCATAAATTGTATCAATCAGCTTGGTTATAGGGAATATGGCTAGTAGAATTAGAATGTTTAGATTTTGACAGATCTCTACCACAGCGTGAACGCCTTTGAGCAGAGACCCCAGCCCCAAAATGCTCTCTTCCTCAGGAATTCCACTCTCACATTCTCGCGCTGTTTTGGCCATCCGTTTCGGTTTCATAAAGAAGAGCGTGAGGAGACATGTTGTGCAGACAGGAAATACGAGAACCAGTGGCATGTACTCGAGCTTTTTCTTAAGGAGGAGCGCTGCTATGTTGACCGCGCCAATCTCGGTCACTGCTTGCGCACCCGAGAAGAATGAATAACAAAGAGATCTAACTTTTGTTAGAACCACTGGAGTCAGAAGAAAATAATTTTATGGGCTTACCTGCTGGATTCTGGGATGTGCTTTGCAGCAATGGAGTAGAGGACTGAATACAGAACGGGCGAGCCGCCCCCGATCACTTGGAAGAGAGGCGCAAGCACAGCAGTCCAGATCGGAAGTGCAGACTTGGAGAAAGAAACCAGAAGAATCCAAGCACAGGCAATCGAAACTCCCAGGAGGCTCAGCCCGGCCACCAAACGCTCGCCACATCGGTTCACGAGAAGGCCGTAAGGTAGCGTGAGGAAGAGGCCGACAAGGGCCTCGAGCGCAACCAGGTACCCGCGCAGATCTGCGACATACTGTTGAACTCTCGGAGAGCCACAGAAATCCCCAGGGATATTCTGGCCAGCTTGTTTGGGAATTTCAGGGTTCGCAGCAGTATATTGCTCGGTACAGACCCCCAGCTCAAGAAGCTGCAGCGTCGAGAAATATCTGAAGACATCTGCTACGGCAAACAGGAGGATGAAAATGGCAGCTAAACCCGCGGTCTGTATCCCGTCTCTCGTCCACTCGAAATCATTTGTGTGTGAATAAGCCGGCTCTTGCCGATCAGCATCACCCACCGGTATGAGCGGAGATGCTTCCGTCGCTTCATCCATGGAGGGCATGGTCAGCTAGTCTCGTACAACCCTGGGGGACTCTTGACACTACTAGATCTAGTCATCCCCATATCAGTGAGGGATCCTGCCACATAATAAAGACGCGAGACCGCGATGTCACGGTAGGGCGGTCTCACGTGGAGCCCAAGATAAGGGTAGATGACATGTGCCTGCGATGTTTCAGAGTGATGCGCTGTCGGCATTCATTCCATGCCATGCCTGACCGCGGCTGGCCACTGAATATGCATGTGTCCATTTTGGGCGCTTGTCACTCGACCTTCGTGCCAGCCCGACGTTTTGCATATCATATCTAGCTCGCTTCGAATTATGACAGAAATGCTGTGCCACGCACACCGGTTTTCAGCAGTAGAAGTGCGTCACGCCCCGCTCCGAACACGGGAGAGATCATCTTTCTAGCACGGCCCTGACACCGGTTTGCGCGGTTCTTACCAGTCGTTGTGGCGCTTTGGGGTCAGGCAGAGACGCACGATGATCAACTATAGTCGTTCTGCTCACCATAAGATCGGAAACTGGTTCAGCCAGCCAATGAAGAAGAAGAGAAGAGTATCACTAACCATACAGCGGCAGTAAATGGCCCCATGTGAGCACGAGCTGAGAAAATAAAGCTTGAGTTATTAACCCGCGTGAGGAGCAACTTCTGAAAGTGTCAAAACTAAGCTCACGCCGAGCGGCCAGCTTTCGCTACCCCTCTTACCTACACACCATCTTCCGAATCTTCTGTCACGCAACCAGATCGGGTAAATACACCGAGAACCTTGTCTAGCTTTCCAGGAATAAAGAGGGTAGTTGATGATAATTTCAAGTAAAATAGAGTTTGGTCGCTTTGGGGTATCCTAGAAAGTTTAAGGAAAGCCAGGGTGTATCCCCTAAAAAGTATATAACTACGAGATACGCCCGTGAATACGAGGTACAATACCACCCAACAAAGTGGTCAGCGATGCGGTAAAGTATTACCTACCTACCGTCAGAGGTAAGACCAAGTTGTCCCAAGGCCGGTCACCCCGTGCCACAGTCTGCGAGGTGTTAAGAATGTACAGCGAAAAATCTGTAAGCGCATAGAAATCTTCCCTTCTCGTATGATTTATCTAGCCAGCAATTATCCTGTTGCAGATCTACTCGTCGGGGACATCAGGTTGGCGTCATAGAGGAGGGGAAATACACATATCACCCTATAATATTCCAGAGTATAACGTCGGTGAAGCAACTCAAATGCTCTGTAACGTAACTATGTAATAGCCAATAAATGTATGAATATGTCCTGCTCACTATACCAAATAGCTGCGTCACGGGCTATCGGAGGTCCTGATGCAAGTCCTTGCGATATCGCTGCCATGCAGCTAGAACTATTGATAACTTCAGGGTTAAAGATAAGAACGTGGCCGCGCGTTTTGAGTCTCTACGGAGTCTGTTCAACATGCAGTCATCTCGAGTAGTAATTAGGGTAGTCCTTGAACTCGTTTCAAGCTGGGGATTAAGTTACAAAGTCTTTCATCCGAAGAACGATAGTTTCATTTATCCGAATACCCTACTACGTGTTGGTAGCCTTAATATCCTGCCATTCACTCATTGGCACATGGATATTATTGCTAATGGAGGAAGTATATATGCAACTATCAGCCATAACTGTGCAGCGACAATAAATAATGCCTGGAATGAAAAGTATTGTTACCCCGTTGATCTGATTGGACCTGAGATGTTGGGCATTGCATTCAGGCTCACCGTCATTTTGCGGGGCAAATGAAACCATGCCGCAGTCAGCGGCGTCTTTGCCAACTCTTTTCCTCTTTACACAGTTTCAATTCAAAGTCGAATCATCTCGTCTGTAGCTATGGACAGCATCAATGCTCTTGAGCCTCTAAGGCACCCCGTCCTTCCCCTCGAGATCTGGATTCTTGTCGCCCAGCATCTCCCTAGCATGGGCGACCTAGCAGCCCTCGCAAGCGTCTCACGGGCGCATCACGACGTGCTCAACTCTGTGCTGTATAGAGTCGTTGCCTCCTCAGATAGCAGGCTAAGGGCCATATTCTGGGGTGTAGTCCATGACCTGCCGCGCACAGTGTCCAGTTGCCTCGTCGCGGGCATCGATGTCAACAGCACTTGGGAGAATCAAAGCGGGCATCGCGGCAAGCCAAACGATATACCAGCCCACGACGATACTGGGACGGAAATCACCACGCCCGGCGCTCTCTACGCCACATACTGGTCGCCGATTCATGTTGCTGCGGCCCACGGCAATATCGAAATCTTAGACATACTGCTTCGAAACGGTGCCCTGCCTGACAAGGCGTGTCACGGCATGTGCAGATGTCATCGACGGCCGCTGGGCATCAATGTGCTCGGCTCAAGATCAAATATCGGGCCAGGACCGCCAGACTGGACACCATTTCACATGGCTATCTGTTCAGGTCCGTCGCTCTCTGCGGTGAAATATCTCATCCAGCATGTATCCATGGACGTGGAGAGCGTAGAACGACAACCGGACCGCAGAACCGTGGGTCTGACCCCTCTGCACACTGCCTGCATAGCTGGACGTGTCGATATCATCAAGTGGCTGCTTAATGATGTTGGGGGCATTGACCTTGAGGCCCGGGACGACTACAACCGGCAGACTCCGCTGGCATGTGCCTATCTCTACGGAAACCAGGCCTGTTTTGACTACTTGCTTAGTCGCGGTGCAGACATCAATACCACCGCCCCCGGGCTGCTCGAGCTCGAACTCGAGGACCCAGATTTTGTGCCCCCGGTCCATAAGGGAACACTGTTATACCACGCCATTGCATGCCGCAGATTCAAGCAAGCCAGAAAATTGATCGAGCGCGGGGCCGATCCGGTATTGGCAGACAGACTACGGGGCGCCGAGAAGCCTCTCATTCATTTGGTCTGCAGCATCCCGTGGAACTTGATTTCCAACTGGTCCAAAGCAAGTGACAAAGAAGATGGAGTCGAGCTGCTAGACTGTTTGCTCAACTCGGGTTTGGACTTCAACACCAGTAGTGAAGGCCACACTGCGTTGGGTCATGCCGCTGGTGCGTCCAATACGGATGCCGTTCGTCGTCTGGCGCAAGCTGGCGCCTGTGTCGACGGAGATCCTGAGAAGGATCGGTGCACCCCTCTTGCATATGCTTGTGAGAATACATGGAACACGCCGCTACTAGAGCTGGTTGAGCTTCTCATCAACCTCGGGGCCTCGCCCAACGCAATAGCTGAAAATACCGTATCGCCTTTGTGGAATCTTTCATCAATATGCGACGGTAAACCCGACACTAGAGAAGTTACGGAACTACTCCTTCGCCATGGGTCGACGCCCGGACGCGGGAAAGGCTCGACTACTGGACCAACTATTCTGTCAGAATTTCCATTTACGATGAACGAAGACCGAGAGACTACAGCCCTCGAGCAGCGGCTAAAAGATAAAAATCTTGAAGAGTTCAAGATGCTCCTCGGACACTACAGCCCCAGCGAAGCCGAAGTACTGACGTTCTGGGAGATAGCCTGCGACAAAAAAGATCCGGAAACTGCTCGCTATCTTCTATCTTGGGATCAAGATTGCACAATTGCCCGTCTGGCACACCATCCTCTTGTCCGTTTCCTCTCTGCTGATACCGGTGACATTCTGGTGACTCTCCTGGAGCAAGGGGCCGACCCGCACCTGTTATGGTTTTCGTATGATCCATTAGAGTACATGCTAGCCCAGTGGAAATGGCCCTTGTCCGCGAAGCTGCCAGTCTTTCAGGCCCTTATGGAGGCGGGATGTTCCATCCATAAGCCGTTGGAGTTCCTGCCACGCCCGGGCCCGATGATCATCGCTACCCCTCTGGGATTGGCAATCCAGGGACTGGAGCCTTATACGAAGATAGTCGACTGTCTATTGGAACATCAGCCGTTGAGGAGTCACGGCCAGGCCATGGTTGGCGAATATGTTTCTGAAGCGTGCTGCCTCGGCAATGTGAAAGCATTGCAAGCAATCATTCGATCCACAGAGGCAGCTCTTCCGATCATCGAGAGAGACGCCATTGGGCTGATCCACAGCCTCCTTGATAACGTTACCTTCAGGCAAATCCGGGTTCGAGACATGATGGCAACCATTGACTGTTTAGAACTTCTCGTAAAATCAGGCGCTGTTGATATCACTTCTGATCAATCAAAGAATGCACACCATGAAACAATCAAGGACAGGCTGCTCGAGTACACCCACATCCCTCCATTACTCGGAAAGTCCACTCCGGACCGGGCAGCTGCCTGGTGCTTTCAGCAAAGAATGGAATTGGGAGTATTTGACGAGGCGGTGACCTTTAAGCCACAGACCATGTCGATGTTCTTCCAGCTTAATTTATCGGTTCATCGAGTCGGGTTGATAGTCGGCAACCCAAAGAGACAACTAGAAATCATCCCGGTATATAAGCAGACCACGGGGCGCGTCAGACATGACCAGTCATACTAGCACACCGCAACGCCCTGGTGGCAGGTAACTGCGGTGTATAAGGTGCGAAATGGGTTTGATGGCCATGCTTTGATGTTTCTACGCAAAATGCCGGGGCTTAGGACCTCAGCACGAGCTCGAATATCAGCATGAGCTCGAAAATCCTACCTCACTTTGGCTACAAGACGTCTATGGTTGGTATATGGCATCGCTCTTGTAAGCGTTGGTTGTTATTTCTTAGGCATTGGGAGTCGCCGGTAGGGATGTGATAACAACGGTTATGAACGAGCTGAGGATGTGAATTGACAGACTGAGAGTGAGAGACGGGGCGTCGCGGTTTGCCAAGCAGGCTAGGACTTCGTTCTCAGGGAAGTAGAAATGACTTCAAAACTTTGATGGAGATGAAACTAAACAGCTGAGATTATGGGATGCACAAAATTCAAAAAAAAAAAAAAAGGTTTGGGTCTCGGGTTTGACCACGCTTGGCTTTCGTCATCTCCCCTTTGCAATTAACAAACAACATGAGTTATGGGCTTTTTTGGTAGTTTAAAATCTTATCGGTGAAGCCGCTCTTCTTTGCATATTAAGTTTCTTTTGCCTGGCATCATATTAAGGTTGAAATGGGCGAGAAGAGTAGCTAGCCGGGCGTAATTAAATTTGTTTCTGCAAACCTACCCGTGTGAACAATGCCTCATAACTGCCCGCATGCCCCCTTTCTTTGCCCACATTCTAGTTGGAAGCTCATATTTCAGATAAGTTTTACGCACACAATGAAGCTCACAAAGAAACCCAGTTGGTGGCTCCAGAAATGGGGGTTCTACACGGATACACGGAGAAAGGACGCGCTCCGAAAGTGGAAGAAGCAGACCGAGGCCTCGATTCTCCTATTGGAAGAGGAGTTCGATCCTTTGATTGCTCGAACCATATTCAATCAACGCCATAGCTCGGCCCTATACAAGCTTCGTGACGAAATTTGGCTGCGGATTTTCGCGCTTCTTTACCAAGACGAAATCTCGTTCTTCATAATCCGTCAGGTGTGCAGACGCTTTCGTCGACTTTTGCAATCAAGGGAACTCCGTTATCATCGCTTTTCACCAGTCCGCAGTTATGGTATGCCCAATAGCCGGAATGGAGGAGATATGTTTCTTTAATCCAGAGGCGCGGTGATGAATCTCGTCCCCTCTCCCACATTCTTGGACGAGCCAGACGCAGACGCAGCCCTGCGTGCCGACATATGCCATCTCCTTCATATCGTTACTTTGTGCACCGACTGTCTTTAATACAATAAACGCCGGCGGTATGGCAAGTTGGAACTTAACAAGGGATATTGGAAGTTCCTTCGTCCGAGAAAACAATATTACTGCCATGTGTGCGCCGCAAGCCACCCCTATGCGATGTTTTCACGAGAGGGGAAAAATGAAAGCAAATGTAACGGCGTTAAGGGCCATGTTCGAGTCTGCGAGCACCAAACCATCTCGTGGTCACAAATGAGATCATTCCTTGGAGAGTGCAAAGCCAAGATACCTCGCACGGCCCGACCGGATTTCGAGGTTGAGATAACCATGAAGGCCTGTGATCGCCCTGACCATCTGAGTCATCGCACGGAATGCCACCCTTATGAGGTCAATGGGCCCGTAGCCCGACTCTTCTATAAGAAGTCGGGCGAGTGGAGAGTGGAGCTCACTTGGGAGCCTCACTCCAGGCCAGGCAAGTTCAAGCTATATCAACCAGGGAAATTCGATGCAGGCGAGATGCGCGACCTGTTCCTCTCTTATCGTTCGAGCGCCGCGCGGTTTATTGTTCCAGCACTTCTGCCGAACCACCTCCCAGAAATGACTTGCTTCCGCCTGAATGAGTGTGACTGTCTCAACTATGGAACTGACGAGGAGAAGATTCGTACTCTCCTCCACGGTGATGAGGCACCCCGAGTGCAAGAGAACATCAAGAGAACTCATTCAGCTCTGGATGCTGCGCATGGGCAGCCTAGCAGCCACCAACAACCTTATGAACCTTCTCAGCGAGCTCATGTCTGTGTCCAACTTTGTCCACAGGCATCAAGCAACGAGCCGACCAAGGGGTCTCCATGTGTGGTGACAATGTACAAGAGGATCATTACAGGATCCTGTCTCGGGGAACCCGGAGAAGCATTGCCCAGCCACGA
Source organism: Clonostachys rosea (assembly GCA_026958235.1). Lineage (NCBI taxonomy): Eukaryota > Fungi > Ascomycota > Sordariomycetes > Hypocreales > Bionectriaceae > Clonostachys > Clonostachys rosea. The sequence continues at coordinate 1,564,976 of CP110206.1, forward strand.
CTGGTTCCATGCTATGGATCGGGCCTCATACAGCGAGTATGGCCGTGGAGGAAAGGCAGAGGCGTGCAGGCGTATGGATCCAGCCTGCAGGAACTCGTATCCAATAGGCGTTCTGGGTTGCTACGATCGCGATGTCACCTTATGCAAGTCTAATAGAGGGCATTGCTGTCGAATACATTCGGATAAACGCAAGCATAGTGATTCAAGCGGTGGGCCTCGCTCAAGTAACCTAGACTTCGCAATGCTGAACATTATTATGAGTTCAGCCATTGTTAACGGATAAGTTGATAAGAAAGCCCAAGTCGGCTTAACAGCTATGAGGAAACATTTCAGCGCTGCGTATGATAGAGCTACTTTGATATAGAAAATAAAAAGGGGAAAGAAACAAGTGAGGGAACCAGGAGCTCGATAGCTTGTGCACACGACTCTTCGTAGCAATGATTTTAACAGCAGTGTCTCTCCCACGATATATATATCTTTGCTATTCTAAGCTCAGCAGTCTAACTAAGTTACTTGTGTAGATATTATAATGTTCCTGTTGCTACTCTCCTACAGGTAGGAGTTGAAGAGCTTCTGGAACTTCTCGCGTTGCTCCTGGTCACCAACCCACACATCCTCGGCTCTGTCCACAACTTCGATGTTTGTACCGACGAACATAGCAACAAAGCCATTTCCCGGAGCGCTCTTATCGATGAAACGAGCCTCGTCAACGGCTACAACATTAACATAGTAAGGGTGGGAAAGCATGGCGATCAGAGCCTCGGGCGACTCATAGAGGAACATCGCGATGCCATCAAAATCAACGAGCTCAGTAGAAGATGGACCGTCAGCCCCGGCGTCGGTTGGCAGGATCTTGCCTCCGACTTGGATCTGAAACAAATTTGCATTAGCAACATTTCAAGGGCGCGCAAACGATGTCAGATCATGGGCTGGTTCAGCATACCTGCTGGTAGCGGCTGATATTGAAATGGGCGGCCAAAGGGGCAACTCTTGGTGCATGCTCAGTCTGCCAGTACTTCCAGAACTCTTCTCGCGTGAAAGAGGGGTGTCGCTTGATGTAGGTGACATGTTGGGTCTGCCCTGTCGAAGACTTGGGTTTCGTGGAGCCGCCTTGAGACACGCCAGTCATAGCTGCAGAGTTCAATACAGTGGAAATAAAGCGAACCACTTTGATATTATTATTTTTTACCTCCTGGATGTCAAAGATTTTCGAGAGTGATAGACAATTGTACAGGTTGGTGGGAAACACAGCAGGATTTCAACTTGAACAGCGGTCTGCAGGATCTTACGAGAGGAAAGCCTGGTGGACAACTGGCTGACAAAAAGCCATTCAAATTTCACCGTTGGCTTCGGGAAGCATAAGTATCTTCACATTCATATTACCAGATAAGCTACTTTATTACGTACAGCTCGCATCACGCTTACATTTTGGGGGGGATTTCTATAGGCCAGCCAGTCGGGCAACGTGTCATCATGATCCAGCTAAGGCTATAAAACTAGATTTTCTATAATTTCCAAGAAGAGAAATATATTGATCGCGAGAACAAAATACAAAATTGAGTGTCCAATTGATTAATCTCGGGGTAATAAAATCCATAGATTATGTCCATGGCCATCATCAATTCCCACTAGATACCAGGTAGAGACCGAACTAGGTGGGCACGGTACGGCGACCTAAAGTACTCCAATGATTGACAAGGAAAACCTCTAACCCTAAAACAGAAACAGTGGAGGTTTTATTAGAGCGCCCCTATCAGTGACAAGGTCGGGGCTGGGTCACAGGCCGGCCGGCTGGTGAGTTAGCAAACTACCGGCGACTGAATGATACCTAGTCACTGGCCAACCACGATGTACTTTTATCATGATGACTGCCCGATATTACGGCCATAGTTTCCTATTTAACAATTCTTTGGGAGCGAATATGACAAAGTAACAAAATTAATCAAGTCCGGTATGTCTAAAGCATTCACCAGCACTGAAGTAGCCAAGCACGCTCGCTACTAAGATGATTGATATATGATCATCCATGGGAAAGTATACGATGCCACCTCCTACATGAACAAACACCCGTAAGTTAGCTATCCGCTTTCATGCGAGCGTTGGCTGACAACTATTCTTCTTGTGCAGCGGAGGAAGTGACTTGCTAGTAAAGGGCCGGGGGGAAGACGCTACGGAAGTATTCGATCATAGTAAGCATAGCGACAAGGCGAAGGAGATTGTCAAGGCCCTCCCGGTGGGAACTCTTGCCATACCGCCAGACGCTGCCACTGATCAAAAATGAAGCTATGTTTCTACGTAACGCCAAACAACTTGCTGAATTGTTGCGGAGGTAAAGTGAAGGTATCGCAAGGTACTACAGAAAGATGATCAAAATATGGGAGCGAAGAACATGTGCAAGATAGGAGCTCTGTTATTGCCCGGTTTCGCTTCCCCACCCCCTATCCTGATACCCCGGCCACTATCAGTGAAGACAAAGCACATGCAATTTCATGTGAGGTCACTGCAATAGGAAGGTTCTTCACATAGGTATCGCAGGAATATTCAACAAAGTCCTAGACGGTAGTCGCTGCTGGGAAAAGAACAGGGCAAGTGGACTCACGCATCGCATAGCACCTGCCTTGAGGGTGTTTCTCTCTACTTGCTCACCTAAGCCTTTAAATGGAGACGCGAAGAGACGGTAGTCTTTGTGGCGGATATGGGGAATATCTCAACAATCCTGGGGCACCTTATCCTTACCTGAGGCAAGTGACTATACTATCGCCACCATGCTATTATTGTAGAAATAAGGGAAAAGTATAAAGGTAAGAAAAAGCCTTGTTCGGAGTAGTGAGCCGATGATATATGAATGTTGCTCTTAATACACCTGAAGTTTACTGGGTATATTACCTATCAGAAGGACCGTAATGATAATAATTGGGAACTGATCAATCCAACGTACCTAGCATTCAGTTTCAGTCATTTTGATCTTACGGAACAGTGCTAGAGCACATGTGGTAAGGCGTAATCATGGGTTCCGCCAGCTCGCATCGTTTATTAGATATAGGGTTAGATCGAAGATAGAATGCGCGCGTAAGGTTCGTTAACATTACATGTCACTGGCGAGAATTTCGCTTAAGCAAGTAACCCATTAGGGAAATGCCTACTGGGGTCTGCATCCTGAGCATAGTAAGAGAGCAAGTCAGGTGAGGCTTTCATACTCCCTCGGTGATTGGCCACATCTCTTCTTGTTGATCGACCCCCATTGTAGATAGATGTCAAGAATTGCATCCATTTATCACTCTTCATAGCATTAAGCCCTTAATACCATGACCTAGGCTGTCTGGCCGTGAAAACTCATTCTCAATGACCTTTCTTTATTATAAAATGAGCCATTATGGTTAGGAAGGGTTTAATACTGATGTGTTGGATGGCCGGACATTGGGTAAAAGAGGAAATAGCCGAATGACAAACCCTGGTATGCTACTCCATTAATCATCGGCCGTCGGCTACATTTCGTGCTTTCCGTTATTACTGGTATTAGAGGCTATCTTCCTTTAATCTAAATAATCGGCGACCTCAACTAGACGGCCTCAGACCCTTCTAAAAATGGTATCATCGTCGTCCTGGCTTCATGTACTACCGAGGTTTGCATACAACAGCCAGATTCTCAAATGGTGTGCAGATACTATATTCATGTTTCTAAAAATGGAACTCTCAATATTGTTGTTAGTATATAAGGCAGCCACTTTGACATCTAAGAGGAGAGCAGACTTCACAAAACAGATACCACAAATCTACACAATATAACATCTTTTCTAAGCCATCATTTAATCCCTTCTTCGAGAATCAACCACCATACAACAATCTCAAGTTTTTTTAGGAAAAGAAATACTTCAAGATGCTTTTCCCAGCCTTCCTCGCCGCTTCTGCCGCTACTCTGGTCGTTGCTTCCTATGAAGACTCAGAGGGCATAGCGCTTCGCAGTCTCACCGGCATTGAGGAGAGAGATGAGCTCCTTGGCGGTTTGGAGAGCCTCAATAGTCGCAGCCTCTCAGGTATAATCCACAGTTCGGGCGAGGAGCACTATAGCAAGAGAGGTCATGACGGTCCTAGTGGACATGGAGGTGGCCACTCCCATGTATCAGGAGGAGGCAAGAAGCATCCGCATAGCAGGAGAAGCAATGAGGGCTCTAAGGGACATGGAGGTAGCCACTCCCATGTATCAGGAGGAGGCAAGAAGCATCCGCATAGCAGGAGAAGCAATGAGGGCTCTAAGGGACATGGAGGTAGCCACTCCCATGTATCAGGAGGAGGCAAGAAGCATCCGCATAGCAGGAGAAGCAATGAGGGCTCTAAGGGACATGGAGGTAGCCACTCCCATGTATCAGGAGGAGGCAAGAAGCATCCGCATAGCAGGAGAAGCAATGAGGGCTCTAAGGGACATGGAGGTAGCCACTCCCATGTATCAGGAGGAGGCAAGAAGCATCCGCATAGCAGGAGAAGCAATGAGGGCTCTAAGGGACATGGAGGTAGCCACTCCCATGTATCAGGAGGAGGCAAGAAGCATCCGCATAGCAGGAGAAGCAATGAGGGCTCTAAGGGACATGGAGGTAGCCACTCCCATGTATCAGGAGGAGGCAAGAAGCATCCGCATAGCAGGAGAAGCTATTCCGGCCCCAAGGGACATGGAGGTGGCCACTCCGGGCATGGAGCAGATATCAGGGGGGGTCATCATCATGGAAAGAGGAGCAATTCTGGCCCCAAGGGACATGGAGGTGGCCACTCCGGGCATGGAGCAGATATCAGGGGGGGGCATCATCATGGCAAGAGAGGCTATGAGCTTTAGAGACAGAAAGGCATAGGCTACGTGCGGGGATATAGTTGTACTTAAAGGGGAAATGGGCGTTGTTAAACTTGAGATAACTGTATTAGTATAAAATTGTGGCCCCTTAGCTCTGTTGGTCGCAGCAGTAGAGAAATGTACTGGAACGATTTCTTTGACAAATGTGTAGATTATTGTGTTACATCGAAAAGCCAACGATTAAGGTGGAACCTGCAATTGGACTTCAGCTCCAGTTTCATGGTCTTGGGGTCTTGCCATATGATCGTCGAGTATCACCGGCGCTTGCTCAAATCAGGCAAGCCCACTAATGAGCTTTTACAAAGCAAGGTACACCCTGGGATTAATCGTCGGCTTCAAGGCATCGTTGAGGGGAATGGCTTTTCCATCATCGGAACCTCGGGCTGTGAGACTACCGTTTCTCTCCTCAAGCTGTGCACAGATTCTCTTCCTTCTTTCGACGGCTACTGCATATCTGGGTCAAAAGATCTGGCAGGTTAATCCAAAATTCCTGGATTACTTCGATGTTTGGGAGCGAGAGAGCTGGAAATACATGTTTTAAATGCCCGTATTCATGAGCAGGGATATGATCTGGGCTCGCGACGGGGTCATTAACACATTTGCCACGTACCTCTCCATTCCTACAGAAGAGAGATCTGACTGCAACGATTTCGTGGGGCCCGTTGAAGCAATGTTGCGAGACGTGGGACTGGTGTGTTTGCTACACTTCTGGGTGTATGACACCTTTTCTCTTCTTTTGATTTATGATGGCTTCACGTAGGTCACAATAACTAATTCATTGCACCACAGCATTTTAGGAAATGTTTACAAAGCTGCTTTCTGGACAATAACGCACATTGTCTACGACGAAACCCTCTCCAAATACATCTGTGCCGAGCTTTTGCCTGCATATCGAGACGGGAGGGTAGATACCTCTTACTTGGATAGGTGCCCTCTGCTCGAGTCCTTGTTAAACGAGGTTCTCCGCTTGGCAGTGGCAACTGCCCTTCTTCGTAATGTTATTTTACCTCGCGCTCTTCGCGACGTCACCATTCCACCCGGCAGCAAGGTATTGGTATGCTTAATTTTTCCTCGTCATCTATCTCTAACAAAAGTAAGCATAATAGACACGGCTGCTGACGTGAATCCAGGTCCCATACCGTCAGTTGCATCGGAATCAGGATGTCTGGGGTACCGAGCCTCTTGTTCTAGATCCAGCCCGCTTTCAAAATAACCCCAAGCTACTCAGCTCAAAATCATTTCGCACTTTTGGCGATGGTCAGGCACTTTGTCCAGGTCGCGTCCTAGCTAAGCAGAGTATCAAATACACAGTGGCTCCTCTTCTTATGAGGTTTGACTTGGAAATAGACGTTGAAATGACACGGAAGGCAGTTGGGGGAGATGGATCGAAGCTCAACCTCCCTCAAATGGACAGCACGAAACCAAGTCCCGGCGCCAGTCTGCCGGTTCAGGGACAAGATTTATATCTAGTTTTGAAGGAGAGAGGGCACTCCAAGTAGGCAGATCGTTTCAAAAGTAGTTGTCTTTTCGTTCCGTGTCATTTCCCTTACCATGACTGGAGGGGCGGGCAGGGGTATTGCCAATTGGCATGATGACTAGCTAATAACGAGCACTTACCATTGATCCTGAAGATATTGGTTTGGACAAATCATTTTGTCATAATATCCATTCTCTTGGTAGCTATCCAAGTGGCATTTCAGCCAGTGTCGTCAAAATGCAACACAAGTTCGCTGCTTCTCGCTAAAATTCCAGGCGTAAGGCCCATGTGAGATGCTTTCCTGCAGAAGCTATGTAGCAGAAAATCAAAAGCACACAACCCACACGCATGGAATAAGAATATCCGAAGTCTCTTTACCATCATTGGGGGGGGGTTATCTAGAGACAAGGACGAAGACTGTCAGGCGGAAAGGGATGGACAGACCATGCTCGCGTGAGTGGTTAGGGCAGATGGCCATCTCGCATACGTCGCCTTGACGCCGAACTACGAATGCCTTCTCCTTGATTTCATTACGATCGTCGTCTAGATACGAGTACCCGATGGCTAAGACGAGGTGCGGTTGGTTGGCCTCCGGCATGAGAACTGTCGCAGAGAACCCAGTGGAGACGAGCAGCCCTTGAGATCTGAGAGGTCCGCGACGAAGATCTTCTTAATGCCCGCGCCCATGGTTTACGGGTGGAGAAAATAACATGAAAATTTGCAATGATTGATCAGGGACATGCGCGGGCGATTACACCCTCTTTTCAGCTATGATATAGTGTTGAGCCAAAATGGCGCGTGAGAGTGCACGAAAGTACAAATTTGCAGGGCCGAAATCGCGTGTGCTGACCCACATGATCGTGAATTTGGCATGTAGTTGATGGTTCTAGTGATGGTTCTGGTGATGGAATGCTACCCTATACTGTTCCTTGAGTCGAGGGAGGTGGAGCGATACAAAACGACCAAGCTCTGTTTCCTACCAGGTAGGAGACTAGAGGAAAAGGCGTACTTTGTCTTAGATAATGTTTGGATTATATCTCGGGATTTGTATGAGAGGGAAGGATTAGATAGATGCACAGGTGCCAAAAGAGAGCTAATCGGGTCGCAGGTTTCAATTAGTGACTTCGGACTTCGGCTATTTTAGTAAGCTTGGAAACGAGGCCGTGGTCAACATTTGCTGCATTACGCGCAATATGAGGGCAACTATCTTGGGGACAGGCATAAATAAGCTCTCGATAAAATATAAACGCATTTTAATGAAATACTACTTGTTTCTAAAGCATTCATGCGTGAATATCATGCCTGGATGGGTACGGAAGAGCGGAAACTGACGCGCTGCCGACGACCTGGACCAAAACGGTACGTTCTGCCGGGCTTCACCGCCCTTCACCCACAACGCCCACAATTTGGGCGCAAAAAGTTCGATATTTACAACTTCGTTGGACAAGAAATCGCCGTCGGACCGCCCCCGCAGAACCTCACTTCGCCACAAACGATCCCCTCTCGGAAGCCGACCTACGTTTTCGACACCCCGAACAGCCGCGAAATTCCCAAGATGAGCGATTCTCAAAAGGAAGCACCTCAGGCGGTGCAGGTCGATGCTCTGGTAAGTCGAATCGAAAACTTGCCCCACCAACCCCCCCTCACCACCAAAATCATCTCGAATGCCCTCACTTCGAGCCAGCTCCAAGGGGCGCGCGCACCCTGGCAGACAAAAGCTAATGCCATGTAAATGTAGGTGGTCATCAAGATCGCCAAGCACTGCGCCTCGGCCTTTCCCACCACCGCTACCGGCGCCATTGTCGGAATGGACACAGAGAGCCTGATCGAGGTCACCAACTCATTCCCTTTCCCTACCGTCGAGGGCTCCTCCACCGACTCTCACCAGAACGATGCCTCCTCCATCGCGGCCCAGGCTCCTCGCCAGAAGAGTAGCCTGAGCTACACAAACGAGATGATCCGACACCTGAAGGAGGTCAATGTTGACGCCAATAGCGTTGGCTGGTACACCAGCGCCACTATGGGCAACTTCGTCAACATGCACTTCATCGAGAACCAGGTCCACTACCAGAAGGAGAGCAAGACGGCTGTCGCCCTTGTCTACGACGCCAGCAAGAGCTCACTGGGCAACTTGACTCTGAGAGCATTCCGCCTTTCCCCGGCATTCATGGCCGCCTACAAGGATACCAAGTTCACCACTGAGCAGTGAGTACTTCACCGGCACACGTCACAGACCTCGGACGCCAGGATGATGGCATCACTCATAATTTCTAACTCGCTTTATTCCTAGCCTGCAAAAGTCGAAGCTTACCTTCCGGGACATTCTGACCGAGCTCCCCGTCACCATCCGCAACTCCCACCTCCTCACTTCCTTCCTTCACCAGCTCCCCGCTGCTCCCACGGAAGAGACCGTCGAGCCTCCTAGCTCCCTGTCGGACATTCACAACAGCCAGATCAAGCCCGCGTTGAACCCCTCAATCGACACCCTCGATCTTTCCATCGACCCTCTGCTGGAGAAGACCTGCGACCTCCTCCTCGAGAGCATCGAGACGCACTACACCGACCTCAATAACTTCCAGTTCTACCAGCGCCAGCTCGGCCGTGAGCAGGCCAAGATCTCGCAATGGCAGGCCAAGCGCAAGGCCGAGAACGCCCAGCGCGTGCTCGCCAAGCAGGCCCCTCTCCCCGAGGACGAGTGGCAGAGGCTCTTCAAGCTGCCCCAGGAGCCCAGCAGGCTAGAGGGCATGCTGAACGCCAAGCAGGTCGAGCAGTACAGCAAGCAGGTGGATGGATTCACAGCAAACATCAGCGCCAAGATGTTCGCCGTCCGCGAGAACCTTGCACCCCAGTAGGGTTCTTCTTCTCAAGGCCGCCGCGGAGAAGAGGGTTGAGAGAGGAAGGGTTTTTGCGTTCGTGTCTACATCATCTACATATTGCCACCGTGCGAGAAGGGCTGGGCTCACTCTTTATTCATCAAAAAGGGGGGATAGCACCACAAGGCTGGCGGAATGGTTGGATGGTTGCATTGTTGGCGTTCCGGGCAATGTGGAAAAGGTTTAATGAAATATACTTGTTACCGTTACCTGGTCGTTCGTTCCATTAGATTTAGAGCGATCAATAGAGTGAAGAATGTACGAGGAAGCAACACGAATACGTGTGGCAGCTAGACCTATACTCACCGTGCCTATACCAGAAGGGGGGACATCATGTTTGTCCATCACCGCTACTCAACAGCGAAGGTACCTCCGCAACAATCTTATCTGTGGAAGAGGGTTGAGGGGCTCGGGATTTGTTAGTGGGTACAAGTGAGGGGCAGGCAGGCCAGTTGGAAAAAAAAAGTTGCCCCGCTAGCAGAAGGACCTCCAGTAAGGGCCTGTGACAGGGTCCACGTGTAAATTGTACTTGTGGCCAGCTCCAGTGTAGGTACTGTGTGGTGTGTTTTATGGTGAGAGGTACCTGAGGGGGGAGTTGGGAAAGGTACCTGTTCCGGCAGGTTACGCGCCCCGTATCTTCGCCTAAGGGCTCCGTCCCTGACAACAAAAATCTTGCCAGGGACTGCCAGTGCGTTGAGGAGGAATTGAGTTTGGATGCAGCTGGCAATGGGAGGAATTGTCAAGTAATTGAAACGATGTGATGCGACGACAGGCAATAGACTAGAAGAGAAGAGCCTCCTCGCCCTTGCAGGCCGACGCAACATGACACCAAAGCGTTCGAGTGTCTTATCTGGCCTGCTCTCGCTGTACTTTTACCCCTCCAACGAAATCGCTCAGTCTCTACGGCTACCTGCATGGCTCTGCCCCGCTTCCTGCTAACAAATTTTGCCCCGCCATCCAGAGCAAATCCATGTCCGCTGCGAAGCTGTTCAACAAAAACTCTTCTCCTCCTCCCATCCCTCACCTCTTTCTTTCTTCCCTTTCATCCATCCCATCCATCCTCCTCTTCCTCACCCTTCCACCACCCACCAGCCAACACTCACAATGGCCGCCCCCGCCCACAAGTTCAAGGTCGCCGACCTGTCCCTTGCTGCCTTTGGCCGCAAGGAGATTGAGCTCGCTGAGAACGAGATGCCCGGTCTCATGCAGACCCGCGCCAAGTACGCCGCTGACCAGCCCCTCGCTGGTGCTCGCATTGCTGGCTGCCTGCACATGACCATCCAGACCGCCGTCCTGATCGAGACCCTCACAGCTCTCGGTGCCGAGGTCACCTGGACCAGCTGCAACATCTTCAGCACCCAGGACCACGCCGCCGCCGCCATCGCTGCCGCCGGCGTCCCCGTCTTCGCCTGGAAGGGCGAGACCGAGGAGGAGTACAACTGGTGCCTCGAGCAGCAGCTCTCTGCCTTCAAGGACGGCAAGAAGCTCAACCTCATCCTCGACGACGGTGGTGACCTGACCTCCCTCGTCCACTCCAAGTACCCCGAGCAGCTCAAGGACTGCTTCGGTGTCTCCGAGGAGACCACCACCGGTGTCCACCACCTGTACCGCATGCTCAAGGAGGGCAAGCTTCTCGTCCCCGCCATCAACGTCAACGACTCCGTCACCAAGTCCAAGTTCGACAACCTCTACGGCTGCCGTGAGTCCCTCATTGACGGTATCAAGCGTGCTACCGATGTCATGGTTGCTGGCAAGATCGCCGTTGTCGCCGGTTTCGGTGATGTCGGCAAGGGTTGCGCCATGGCCCTCCACACCATGGGTGCCCGTGTCATCGTCACTGAGATCGACCCCATCAACGCCCTCCAGGCCGCCATGGCCGGCTACGAGGTCACCACCATGGAGAAGGCTGCTCCCCGCGGCCAGATCTTCGTCACCACCACCGGTTGCCGTGATATCCTGACTGGCGCCCACTTCGAGGTCATGCCCAACGACGCCATTGTCTGCAACATTGGCCACTTCGACATCGAGATCGACGTCGCCTGGCTCAAGGCCAACGCCAAGGGCGTCCAGAACATCAAGCCCCAGGTTGACCGCTTCGTCATGCCAAGCGGCCGTCACATCATCCTCCTCGCCGAGGGTCGTCTGGTCAACCTTGGCTGTGCCACTGGCCACTCCTCCTTCGTCATGTCCTGCTCCTTCACCAACCAGGTCCTGGCCCAGATCATGCTGTACAAGGCCAGCGACGCTGCCTTTGGCCAGAAGTACGTTGAGTTCGCCAAGGCCGGCAAGCTCGACGTCGGTGTCTACGTCCTCCCCAAGATCCTCGACGAGGAGGTCGCCCGTCTCCACCTTGAGCACGTCAACGTCGAGCTCAGCACCCTCACCCCCGTTCAGGCCGAGTACCTCTCTCTGCCTCAGGAGGGTCCTTTCAAGGCTGACATGTAAGCTAAACCCCACACCTCATGGTCACCTCAATGATTCGTATACTGACATTTCTTCCTAGCTACCGCTACTAATTTTTTTACTGTAATCATCATACCCATATCCAAGGGTCCTTCAACTGGACTCTACGTGTAACGACGGCTGTGTTTATTGTTTTCCGGTGTTTGTTTCAACTCAACAATTGGCGATGGATGGGCAAAATTTGTGGTTTCAACAGCATAAAACTTGCGTGGCATATGGGATTGGGAAAGAAAGGATTTGGTTTTTCCCACCTTCTTAAACAAAAAGCAGAGAGAAGTTTTTGAACTAAAACGAACATGCCATGTAACTCACCCGTCCGAAGGAAAGGGACTGGGGGTGTTGCAAGTTAGATATGAGGTCATCTGGATCTTAAACATGATACCAGAAAATAAAGAAATTGGAGAGGAGATTTATCATCCCTCTCGACCCTCAAACCAGATCGCTCAAATTACCGTGACTGCTGATTTCCTTCTACTCTATTCGCTCATACAGGTTTCAATGTGAAATGCTCCCGGTGGCATGGCGGGGATCTGATGGGGAACTGCCCCAATGAGGGACTCGCGTTAGGCGAGGATCGGTGGACAGTTCAGGTATATCGTCTTGATCATCGGTCGTCTGGAAGGCCTAATGCTAGCCAACGACTCTATTTACATCTATACCATCTATCTAAAATCTAAATATCCCTCCCCTCCAGTAGCTTAGCCTCCAAATCCCGCTGCTCAGGCACAATCGTGATGAGCGCCCCCTCCAGCGCCGCCTTCTTGACATTGTTGATGGCGAACGCCTCCATCTTGATCGTCGTCTCGATCGTGTACGTGCCCAGGTGCGGCACGAGGAGCACGCGGTCGTTCTTGAGCAGGCCCTCGTGGACCTTTGGCTCGTCCTCGAAGACGTCGAGCCCCGCGCTGGCGACGCGGCCGGAGTCGAGGGCCTCGACCAGCGCGGCCTCGTCCATGACGGCGCCGCGGGCCGTGTTGACGACGACGATGCCGGGCTTCATGATGGCGAATTGGTCCTTGGAGATGGTGTGTCGGGTGGAGGGCTGCGGCATGTTAGCAGCCATATAATCAAACGAACAGCAGCACAACAGCCGCGAAATGGGATCTCATCCTTACATTCAAAGGCAGGTTCAGACTCAGCACATCGCTCTCCTTGAGCAACGTCTCAAAATCGACATACTCGGCCCCCTCCTCATGCTCCGGGTCTAGCTTCCGCCGGTTGTGGTACCGGATCTGCATCCCAAAGGCCCGCGCCTTGTCGGCCAGGTTTCTGCCTATCCCGCCCATGCCCAGGATTCCCAGTATCTTGCCGCGCGGGTCGTGCCCGAGCGCCAGGTCGCTGCCGCGCCACTCGCCGCGCCGCAGGGCGGCCATGCCGGCGGGGAAGTTGCGCAGGGCGCCGAGGATGAGGAACATGTTCGTGTCGGCGGTGGCGTCGTTGACGGCCGTGGGGACGTTGGAGACGCAGATCTCGCGGGCCGTGCAGGCGTCGACGTCGATTTGGTCGTAGCCGGCGGCTTTCCCCCCCTAGCCGTCAGCAATCTGATTCTTCGCTTTAGAGGGTGGAGAGAATGGAGGCGGTTTACCTCTGTGGCAGATGAACTTGACGCTCTTGGGGAGGGCGTCTAGGAAACCAACGTCGACATTGCCGGTGATGGCGGCCGATTCCCCGGTGCGATAGATGGCGGACACGCCGTCGAAGGCGCCGCTCTTGCACTCGGCGAGGAATTCATCTCTGTTGGTTGCCTTAGGCTCGACGACGTCGGCGGCATCGGTGACGGCTTTCCAGGCGTCGTGGGCGCTGGTGAGGGGGAACGGGACAGGCCGTTGGTTAGTTTGCGAAGAAAAGTCAATGGGCATATCTGGGTAAACTTACTGCTCTATTTCGCCTAGCAGCAGGATCTTTGGACGGGCCATGACGAGGAAAGGTGGGTGTGTTTAAGGTTGGCTTGGGGGCTGGCAACAAACGCAATTCAGGTACAGGCGAAGCGGAGAGAGGAGAGAAGAAGCCAGACAATAGCAGCAGGCTAAGAGGGCACCGTAAATCTGCGCGGTTCCATGACAATTCCACTTCTCGGATGTTTTGCGACCCAGCGATAACCCCCCTGCCAACCAAGATGGAAGCTCGATGTGAATCTGGCCTGCTATCCATCCAGGCGGGGGCGGGGTTGCATCTGCATTCCGTCATCGGTCCCTGATCAAGGTTACACGTGCGTCTCCCGCGGCCGGTGAGCGGTCATCAACATCACTGCTCGCTCGCCCACTATCCGTGAGGTCGTGGACAAATGTTCCTTAAGCTAAGTTGAACTGTATTCTGGTTGGAAAAGCGGCCATTCAGCCCAGCTGCTTTGACCCTGTAGTAAATATAGTCTGTCTTCTGTTCAAGCCCTCCGAGGGCATATGTACGTCTGTAGTGATTATAGTGTATAACGACAAATGAAATACTTGGTCATGTCCATGACATCTTCCATCAGTCAACGGAAATCCCGAATCAACAATGGAAATTGGAAATACGCCGCCCTCCCTTATTATCCCAATCCCCGCCCGTGCCACGCATCTATATACATCCCAAACTCCAGCCTGCCCACCCAAATCCCTCACATCAGCAGCCTCCAAGCACCGAGAAGCAGAGCCGCGAACCCAGTGCACACGCCCATCAGCCACTGCAGCGTCTGGAACTTGACCTGCTCCAGCTTCTCCCGCAGCGCCGCCACCTCCTGCTCGATCCTTGTCTCCGTCTCCTTGAGCTTGAGCTCCTGGCCGACCGCCTCCTCCCGTATCCGGCCTTTCTCGAGGTTCAGGTCCAGCCGCACGCTGGCCTGCGTCCGCCCAATCTCGTCCCGCAGCCGGCTCGACAGCTTGGCGATCTCGTTGGCCAGCCGCTCGTGCGTGATGCGCGTCGTGTTCGACTCGGTGCTGTCCGCTGAGAGGAGCTCGGAGCGGAGCTTGGCGAAGTCGACCTTCTGGGTGTAGGTGGCCTTGGCGGCGTCTTCGCGTAGGACCATGGTCCGTGTGAGGTTTTGGATGCTGTGGGTTGGTTTGGTTGGCTTGAGTTTCGGAAGGGGAGGAAGACGCTTCGGGGAGGAAGACGCTTCGGGGAGGCCAATTCTAGCAAACATACCTCTCTTCAATAACGTCGTTCAGGACCTTCATCATCGATGCTGCCTGGTCCTCGGTGAACCCTTCGCTCTGGAGCCGCTGGACGAATTTCAGGGTGTCGAAGTGGTGATCTCGCTGGCGTCGGGCCGTGGCATGGAAAGCTGCCGCGCCAATGATCGGACTGCGCCTTCGTTGGGGCACTGCTGGGCGGTGCTGTGCTTGGAACGGCGATGCTTGCAGACGCGGCGCCAGTGCAGTATGTTGATGCCGCCTCTGGCCCGAGGATCGGCTCGAGACCAGCAGGGGCGAGGTGGCCTGCCAGCTCAGCCGCGGGAGCAGAAACTTGGGCAGCGCCTCGACCGGCACGATTCTGGAGGCAGGCATTGCGTTTCGGTTGATGATGAATGAGAGACGATGAGTTGGGCAGGGTAATGAGAGTCAGGAGCAGGAACCGATGGTTCTGGTGGTGATTGTGACGGAGTGTTTCGGTGCGCTTCTTCGAGAGTTGGACCAGGGCCTGGAATGCCGATTATCACTCACGACGCTGATTGGCCATGGCGCGCACGAGCCCCACTAGAGCAAAATGACATAATGACATGAAACAACTCCAACAGCATTAATTAATTTCCATGGAATGACCACACATTGTTACTCTTTTCGACTTTGAATCATCTTGATCGTCAGGGAACATATGCTAGCACCATCACAAACAAAATCTGCCATGTAATATTAGGAAACAATGATCATGCAGTGTGCTCGAATCCCAGGTGCCAAGAATCGCTCAGCAAGCACCAGAACATGAAATTAGCTATTAATACGGTTGGCGTATTGGATATCTACGATACATCGTAGATGTAATTGACTTCAGCAAGATTTAAGAGTGATTGGGAGACAGTAAAATGTTATTCAGCTACCTGTCAGGCAAAACATGACATGTGAGATATTCCCACTGCTCAAAAAATTGTAACAACATCAGAGACCTGGCCCCCTTCCTTTTCTTATCCTCCCCGAAACCCCCAATCTGCGTGACAAGATTCTAGTCTAAGAATGTGATCACGGTTTCAAACGTCTTCTTTGCGCCCTCCAGCTCCTTCTTGAGAGCCTCGCGCTTCGGCTCGGGGAGGCTTTCCACATGGGCCTCGCACCGGCCCTTGAGGTATGCAAACTTCCTCTCGAATTCCTCTTTGCGCTTTTGCTTCTCATCGCTTATCATGGGAGTCTCAGCCAAATCAGTTACTTGTCCATTGAGATTCACAAGTTGTTGGCAGGCTTCGATGCAACATCCGTGGTCCACTTGGTGTTCAGCTGCGTCAATGTCATCTTCGACGTCTTCCACCCATAGCTCGAACTCGGAAAGCATCTTGAAGGCTGGTGTTGTGGCAATGACAGATTGGGAGAAGGTTTTGGGAGAAGGTTGTGTCTTGTTGGTTTGCAGGATGGTGCTTTGCAGTGCTTTGAGGTGTGCAGGTTTTGAACGTAAGAGGAAATCCTGGTGTCAAGTCTGGAAATATGGGAGGTATTTTAATGTAAAAATTGGCCATGATTTCATTTTGTGTTCACCCAGCAAAAACTATCTGGCTTTGTTTGAGATATTAACAAATTTCCCTTAGGAGCCAAGGATCAAGATGCTAATTACAGACAGGGATCAGCACAGCTAGCGGACAGAAGTACAAGGGAAACTCCAGGCTGCTGTTTTTAGCGAGGTGCGATTTACTAAATACAGATGGGTCAATTCACAAGAGAAACCGCGATGTTGTCAGTATTTATTCTAGATATAGAGACGGAATGACTAGGGGTACTAGAAACGACACCCTAATTCCTGCCTGCAAACAAACTCAGTGCAACAAACCTGAATATTCAATTATGAGCTTTTGTTTTCCTCGGCTCTCATTGTGTTGAGATATCAGGTCTGGCATCTTGCATTACTCTTTTTAACTTTACACTCGAACTTTCATATCTGTGTCTCGGCTCCTTGATGGGTGAACGCGCACCGTTGGTGGTGTTTTGGACAAAGTCAGTAACAGGGTAGACCATTTACTACATAAGATGGAATGTCTCACAAGGACCAAAGTAAATCCTTTTACATTGGACGCATTGCTATATCATCTACCAAGTCATTAGTGAAATCTATCACATACTTCGCCGCTCCAGGGTTTTCGAGGTTGGAGCACAAGGGTGATTCTAGTCCTCAAACTTCGAGAACAACCCTCGATCCTCGATGAGCTGTGATAACGGAAAGTCCTTAGTTGAAATTGATTTCAAGGGTAGTAGCACGAGTATCTCCACAAATTGTAGTTTGGTGACCGTTTGCATACCAGCCAAATGAGTTAGTCGTGGGCATTCCTCAGACTGCTCCCAGATTATTCATCATCCCTTGATGAACTCCAACACGTGCCACTGCGATGAATTCTCTTTATGGGCAGTTTTATCACCTGCACATACATACGTATACCATATTTTATAACATATTATGGTTTCCCCCATGAGGGACAATTGGAGATGCACTGATCACGAAGGAAAAATTGTCGATGACGTCTCCCTCCAATCCATTGAAATTGACCACAGTGCCGGCGCTAATAAAGTAAGTTTGAGTGCATACTGACTAAAGTATCGAAATCAGGTTTAAAAATACTCGAGAACGGATGCATCGCTTGTTCAACTCATGGAAGCGCCGGAACGGGAGGATTTGGACTTTTGGACCCATACATGTACGATAAATGCAGCTCAGTTCTTGCGAAGTCGAAAACCATTTAAATCCGTATCATAAAGGAGCCCCTGCCCACGTGGAAAGCCCGGATGTTCTGTCTGGGATGGGTAGATATGAAGGTGACGGGGAACTTCCTGTCCCAAACGTTTCGATCTCTTCGCAATCGATCAAATCTACAAATATCGTTTATCCGACATCGCACTAATGGGAACAGATATCTTCTGCATTGAGAGAGGAGGAAGAGCAATCATGGACTTCGATCAAAGTCAAGAGACAAGAAACTTCTCTCGACCCTCAGAGCATCTTGTGAACCAATCTCTCTCCCTTGCCATGGACTACACCTGGGACAAGATGCAATGTGATGAGCACTGGAGAGATGAGGCTCTTTGCAACGTTACCACAACCGCAGAACACGTCTTTCTTTTCCAATGCCTTGGAAGAACTCCCATCCCGGATGCGGAGCTCTACAAGCGCTACATACTGTCAGAGCAAAAGGAAAATGGTTCTTGGCCTATTGCTGCGAAGTGCCATGGAGACATCTCAGCAAGCTGCGAGGCCTACCTTGCCCTCAAAATACTAGGCATGAGCGCGTCGTGCCAAGAAATGACAAAGGCGCGCCAGTTTATACTCAAGGCTGGGGGTGTTGCCAAAGCCAGGATACTCACCCGGATCTCTTTTGCACGGTTTGGTCTCTTTCATTGGGACGCTGTCCCTCACCTGCCTGCTGAGTTGATACTGCTCCCGCCATCTTTGAAGTTCAATGTCCATCGGCTATCGCCCTGGGCACGTTCTACATTAATTCCGCTCTTCGTCATCACTCACCATCGACCTACTTACGCACTTCCTAACGGGAGGTCGGTCACCAATAATTTTATTGATGAGTTGTGGGTTGATCCAACAAAGAAGCTGACTTCTCATTCATCACTTTCCACGCCCCGTCAAATCGATCCTACTGAGCTCCTTTTCTCAGGACTAGATACAGCTCTATCCTATCTGGGAGGGCTGAGGCGCCTTCCTCTTCGAAAGAAAGCCCTAAGATACTGCATTCAGTGGATTCTCAACAACCTGGAGCCATCTGGTGACTGTCCGGGGATCTCTCCCCCAATGCACAACAACATCCTAGCATTAATATTGGAAGGATTTTCGCAAAGCGATGCTGTGATAGAGATAGGCATGAAGGCTATCGAGAAATTCACATTACAGAGCGAAACTGGCAAACGGCTGCAGTCTTGTGAGTCACCGGTCTGGGACACTGCGCTCATGATCCGTGCTATCTGCGACTCAGGGTGGGATAAGCACGATCCCCGTCTTGAGAAGTCGATAGATTGGATTAGCAAGCGGCAGATACCTAACATACGTGGAGGCTGCTCAGGCTTCCGTCCGCAAAAAGTCTTACGAGACTTGTCTTTCCAGCACCGCAACAGTCTCACGCCTAGTGTTGACGATACTGTGGCGGTTCTCCTCTCAATGTTGCATCAGAACTCTTCAAATATCGAGTCAGACACGGTAGCGAGAGTCGCAATGTTGATTTGCAGGATGCAAAATTTTGATGGCGGTTGGGGGGCAATTAGTACTGACAACTACAAACAGTGGCTTGACAAGTCTCCGCTGAAATCTTTACGCCATAGCTCGACGGCTGATCTCACAGGCTATGTTCTTGAGGCGTTCGGCATGGTTCTCAACATAGCCTCACAGAAGAGCTATGAAGACCTGAGCTCTCGGCTGGCCCAGACAAAAGTACTTGGCGCGATCGCAACTGCATCACAGAGGGCTGTACGTTATTTGTCTCAGGAGCAGCAAGGATTTGGCGGGTGGTATGGCCGCCGGGGTGCGAGTTATCTCTATGGTACCAGTGCCGCAATCTCCGGCTTGGCTTGGTTTGTTGATGGTGATAACTGGGTGAAGGACATGATAACATCCGCTGTCTCATGGGTCAAAGAAGTCCAGAACTTGGATGGGGGGTGGGGAGAGTGTTTTGAATCATGCTATGATCAACAGATGGCTGGAAGGGGCCCATCCACACCATCTCAGACAGCATGGGCTATTATGTGCCTTCTGGAAGAACTGGATCCGGATGATGCCTCGATAAGAGCTGGGATAAACTACCTCTTGGCTGAGCAGCAAGATGCCTCTTTGAAGAGGGAAGGGGCATCCTGGGAGGAAGTCTACTACACAAGCACGGATTCCCCGGGGTCTCAAAGCCTCCGATCCCAGCTTTCCAGTCATTACTTTCCTATCATGGCTCTTGGGCGATATAGAAAAGCAGTGCATTGTACCTATTCTGATTAGTTCAAGCCTAAATCAGCCACGGCTAAATCTCTTGTACTAGATCATCGCATAACAATGTGTTGTCGGGCTGTGCGCCTTCTACGTATTTACATTATACCTCATTGACCAGCACCACCTAGGGCAAACTTACCTTTTCCAGTTCTCGGTATAAAATGAAGGAGTTCGCTGGCAAGCTCTCTTGAGCGTTTCCAGCTTCCTGACAAGAGCCCTCGCGCTGATTCTATTGTCCTCGCCCACTTGAATCATCCTGGTTTCGATGAGATCAAGCATATGTATCAAGTACCTGCTGCAAGCCTCTTCCTCCTTCAAACTCTCAATCCAGCGTTTAACTGCGGGCTTGATCACCGCTATCTTCTGCTCATTGCCCTCGAGTGTGAAGAACGTGTCTGTTTCGAAGCCGAAAGTATCCTTCTCAAGTCTCTCATCTGAAAACCTGTCGAGAACAAGGCCACGGAGAAACCAAGTGATGTACTCCAGAAAGACACAGCCAAGACTGTACACATCGGATCTCGGTCCCACCAACCCACCGGGAAGATCAACTTCTGGTGGCCGGTATGTTAGTGTTGGAAACTGTATATCGAGCTCCTGCTTGGAGCGAGAGAGACTTCCAAGACCAAAGCCCGCCAAGGCAAGAAGTGGCTCCACCCCTCGGGGCCGAAACAAGAGAATGCTGGCGGGCTTGATATTTCCGTGCCGGCCGCCGTGACTTTTGAAATCGACGACACGATGGGGTAGTCGCGACCTTCGATGGCTATTATGGACATTTCGAAGTGCCTTGCCGAGCCCGAGAAACTGCTCAGCCATCCAGAGACAGTGAGACTTGTCTTGGACCAGGGACATATTCGATTGCCAAAAATGCTCCAAGTTCCCTTCGGCCCAATCAAAGAGCAGGAAATAAGTAGACTGGCGGTTCCCGGGGTTCACCTCTTCAAACGTTGCAATTACTTTAATCATGTGTTCCCTGCTACAATTGTGGTCCTCGGAGAAGAGCAATGAGGAAAGCTCTAACTCGAAATCCATTAGTTCGTGAGACGTCAACTTTTTAAGCGCGTAGTACCCTCGAGAATTCGGCATCTGGAGTTCAAAGGTAAGAACGGGAGCATGTTTTGAGGGAGAGATAGCGAGGGGAAAAAACTTACCCCGGTGTCTTCGAAACGGCAATGGCAATCGTAGAATTTAACCTTGAAAACTTCGTCAAAGCTTCCATAATTGTCATTTTCGGACTGCCGTCCGGAATTCCTCTGGTCAGGGATAACTTCTTCATTAGATTGGATGGGAAGGCAGATTCCATTCTCGAATATGTAATGGCAATGCAAACCTAGACCTCGTTGATACCTAATATAAGGAGCTATAAATTTCTTAGTCCAATCGGCGAATACTTCCCGATCATGGGCAACGGCATTGGGATCATTTATCACGGCGGTGTGGTCTAGATTAGAGCACTGACAGCGAAGATGGAACTTATTGTCGTCATCTTCTCTTAATGGCAGGCAGCCGTCAGTTAAGCCACTCTGGAGATGTCGGGCAAGGTCCCCCACTTGCTTGCTGGCCACCAAGGCGCCGAGTATCTTAAGCGAAGGGCGTTGGTTACTTGAGCCGAAACAGATATCCTGGGCAATTTGTTGCTTTTGCTCATGAGGCTTCTCTTGGAAGCACTCCAAGCCATGAACAAGCTCGAGAACCTTCTGGGGCTTCATAATATCGGCAAATTTACTTCGCGGGATAAAGTTCTTCGAGCCGTCAAACTTGTACCGTACTCTTGCTGCATCCAACGTCAGTCGAATTTCGCTGATCAGATCGTCGACCTGAGTCCACTTCTCAGGGTCTGGAATCCGGCGACGTTGTGGCGGGAAATCGTCATAGTAGAGCGCCTCCCCATGGTCCCAAATCTCACGAACTTCGAGTACTTCTTCTTCAGCCCAGGCGCTAGAACTTGAACTTCCGTCTCTTTGTGAGTCTTGTGTCGAGTCTTCAGACTCGGATGCGAAGGAAGGGTCCCTAGAAAAATGAGCGTCTTCTGTTAAGGCATTAGAGTCGGAAGCAAAGTAAGGGCTCCTAGCAAAGTGGTCGTCTCTCCTATTGCTGCTATCATCCGTGCGGGAATCCTTGAGGTTTTTTAATACGGCGACTGAGTCATCCCGTTCCTCGGGTCCTGGCACATCCAGTCCGTCCAGCCAAGTAAGCATTGGTGATTGAATTGGTTGAATGACTGGCTCCGCCGTAGTAGAAGGTTCCACAATACTACATAACAGGGCGTGTCCCTCGCTGCTGTGGCCGTCCCTTTGAGAAGAGGGCAGAGATAGAGAGGATAAAAAAATAGGTTCTACAGGTTTCAAGCATCCGAAATCGAAAAAGTCCGGGATGGTCAACCCCTCGGTTGGCAAGTCCGCCCAAGGGAGTGAAAGAAGCGCAAATTCATGCGTGTGCTCCAAAACGTGGTCGACCAAGGTTGGATGATCGAGGGGGCCTGCTGAACGGCACAATGGGCATGTATCGAGTCCGATGGTGAAGGTTGATGGCCAGAGCTGCACCGCCTCCAGATCTTCCTCCAAGAACGAATCCGTGTGTTTTCGTCTCACATGCTCAACCAATTCGTCGACTTGAGAGAACAGGGAGCTATCAGCACTATCACAAAGTTGGCATTTCCACTTCTTCGGATGCTCTTTTTTCATGTGATCTTCCCATTCTGCTCGTGTCGAGTGCAAGGCAAATGGCGATGGGCAGTTGTCAGAAATACAAGTGTACGGGCGAACGTCGCCAGAGAGGTGTTTTCTAGTATGGATGAGAATGGGACAATATGGCAAAGGGTTGTTGAAACTCACTTCCAGGCATTCTTAGGGACGATTGCTGCACGCGGTAGGGCCTCGCAACAGCAAGGACATTTTTGTATCTTCGTTTGCTCAATGTCAAGCTCACCCGACTGTCCCACCGGTGGTTTCCGAAGCTTGGGATACTCAGTTGCCCCAGTGATGGAAGTGATCTGCGTCTTGGACACCTGAAAAGCGATCTTTGGCTCTTCTAAATTGAAGTTGCTGTCGACTTCAGATGCGTGTGTTAAAGACGTTGGTGCCAATGCCGGGAAATTTTCCGTCTCCTGAACGTCATTATTCGGCACTTGATGATGTGTGACTCCAATCTGTTTCGGAGACGGAATCTCTTCTCTATCAGGAACAACTAGAACAGCAACCGGTTCCTTTGCCGGCGCTTGTGGGATTGCAAGCTTCCTGGAGTGTCTTTGAGCGTAGAGGAAACGGTTTCGTCTCCGAAGATTGGCCTCGATCAATCGGTCTTGCAGAGGAGTAATTTCACCGTCAATCTCGCTCCGCCACCAGTCAGGGGTGGCCTTATGCTGCTCCAGGTGCTCTGTCGGCTTTTCACCAGATACACTGGGAGCGTCGTCCTCATGGTACGTTGGGAACTCTTCCTTGAACGAAGTTCTTCTGAGCAAAGCCATGCATGTCAGATGTATCTCGAGTTCTACCAGAGTAGCACGATCAAAGGACCTGTCAGCCTTCGAAAGCCGAGATCTTTTTCCAGCTTGGCGAATTGCCACGGCAATTAGAGCCAGGTTGTCGATGGCGGCGTCAACATCCTGCTTTGCTACTCTTAACGGCTCTTCCTCTACGGCTGTCAGACAACGTCCTAGATAGCTTTTCAAATTCAGGAAAATGGTCTTAATGAGAGCTAACTCATGTTCTCTTGATTCGAGTCTGCTATCGAGAGAGGCGTGCTGCCTCGCCCGTGCTCCAACACCATCTACCAAAAGGCTGAAGTCTGCTCGTCGATTTTCGGCCCATTGGTTGTTCGCGAGACTTGGTATCTCAAGAGTCTCGTCAAATCGTTTGATGCACTGCTCAGCGAGATTTGCAGCAGACTGTGTTGACAAGCTCATAATCAAAGTAAGATAGGCCGTTGTTTGAAGAAATGAGGAGGGGAAAATTGGGCATCAACGGAGGAAGGTAGGTACGACGGTCTCATTCGCCTAGAGGACCATAATCAACCGAAGCCCCACAACTTTCACTCTGAATGACTGGTCTATAGTAATCTGATATACAGCAGGTGACAAAAGTTCTGAGGAGTAGCTGAACCCCGCCCAGTCTGCCTCCTCATCATCAGGCTGAGCTGCTGATTTGAGGGGAAAGAGCTGGCACTGTCACTGCGTGACCTCATACGGTCACATTCTGGAACTTTTTCTTCTGCCCTTAGTGCTGCCATTTGCCTACACCCACAATCGTGTCTCTAGATGGGACGGTTAACGAATCTTCAACTTCGCCGTTTTGGACCATGGAAGTCATGGAAGGGTGAGCCCGGAGGAGTACCGGCGAAACCCTCCACGTCAAGAGAGCAGTTGGACCAGATGAGCACAACGCGAAGTTCGAAACTCTCACCCCCGCGGGCAGAGGAAGAGGGAAGCCGTCCGCGCATATCACACTCACAGTCAATTGTCAACGCAGCCCGTATCGAAACGAGCGGAGAAGAGGCAACTGGCTGGCTCGAAATTTGCGCCGGCAAGGTTGGTTTGGTGATAAGTGGCCTCTCTAAGTGCCCACACAGTTCCCGGTGGCCTTCTGGCCACCTATGTCGCACATGTTTGAGTATTGCAACAAACTTGGCGGCAATCAAGACTGATCTCAAACAAGTCGTGGGGCTTGACTCGGACGAGAATTTCTATAACCGAGTGGACAGTCTTTTGGAGATCCTAGAAGACATGTGTCTAGTAAGCCTCTATCCAATCCATGTCTTTGCTTATATTTGTAGACTACTTCGCTCACTATGTCCCACCTATAGAGCCAAACCAACGTCAAGTTAACGTTACGGGAACAGCCGATGGAGGATCGTTTTCCAGGACTCCGCATGCTAGTCGAGGACGAAAGGCGCAAAGAACACAACCAGGACGGGGCCAGGAACGATGCTGACCGGCAGGCAGAACGTCTAGCCAGAAATATCTTCGATTACCTGACGAAGCCTAGCGACATTCTTGATATCTTGGAAAAAAGGTGCAAGAGTCTGATCGATTTTTTCCCAAAAGATAGCTGGGAAAGAGACTTTGAGGACGCCGAGTCCGAGAATCATGCCACTGCCCAGAAGGCATTGTTTCAGGCACTTGCAAAATACACTCCTTGTGGTATTTGCGAGCACCAAGATGCAAAAGACCGGCCCTCGTGGCACCCGGCGAGATTATTCTTGATGAGGCTTGAGAGCAAGGAAGATCTAGTCCGGTTTGATGTCATCACATCGTCAACCATCAATGGGTCTTGGGAAGATCTCTGTATTGAGATACCAGCGTATGTTGTTTACATTCTTCAGCCCTCAATGCTTTTGCCTGACAATCTCGTTTAGAACGACTGTGAAGATTGCGAACGAAAAGGGACCGGATCGTACATCTCGCGACTTGACTAGCTTGGATGATACACCACTTGAATCATTCTGCAAGATTTTTCAGGGCAATAATGGATGTCGTGTTTCTTTGAGGCTCCAAGGCCAAAATCTTTTCTGGTCGAACTCTGAAGCATTGAGACACGAACCATCTCCGGGCGGTGGCATGTCTTTGTCGAGTGTCCTGAGCCAGTTCACGCTTACTATTAGAGAAAAGTTCGCTCTCGCTTATATCATCGCGTTATCTTACTGGCAGTTCTACGGTTCTGAACTCATGCATCGAGTATGGAGCAGCGACACAATATGGTTTATGCCACAGGCAGATGGGCAACACGAACCCAAAAAAGTGCCACTCAAAGCCTACGTCTCTTTCCATCCGGATGCGAATGAATGCGATGACGATGCCTCTGAGTGTATTAAGACTAAAGAACTCATACATAAGTATCCTCGCATTCAATCTCTGGGAATATTGCTCTTGGAAATCGGACTCGGTGAACCTCTTTGCGGTCCATCTCTCCAAGATCAGAACCAGCGGCTCAACAAACGTCACATGATTGCCTTGAAGAAACTGAAAGAACTTAAGAACAATAAATGGGGCATTAATTCTCAATACCTAGAGACCTTCGTCAGAGCCATCACAAACTGTCTGGAGTGTAATGGCTTGGCTGGCATGGGGGCAAATTTGAATAATTCAAAGTCTCATCTTCGGAGAGAATGGCTGCATCAGCGGGTGGTGGCAATACTCGCGGACCTAAATGGACGGTTCCCGAAGATAGACAACAAGACCACCATCTACCTTTCCAACAAGCCATTCAGATCTGAGCTTGCATCTGGCAGTCATCGCCCCGTGAATAGGTGTGTCCCAGTTGCCGCGGATATAAACCCAGAGCTAGACCATGCCCGCGACCACGGCAGCAAGCATGCAAACTCCACACAGCTCAGAGGACCAAGGTCTCCTACCAGCGGGGAGGACTTTGAGATTGCTATAATTTGCGCCCTTACCCACGAGGCGGCCGCCGTTGAGGCTCTTTTCGATCATTCCTGGGGCAGCGATGATCCCCGTTACCACAAATCTAGTGGCGATAAAAATGCCTATTCCACCGGCTCCTTTGGCCGTCATAATATCGTTCTCATTCATATGGGCTCCATGGGGAAAGTCCCCGCTGCTTCAGTTGCGTCGGGTTGCCAGGCAACATTTCCCAACATTAAGCTTGCTGTTGTCGTCGGTGTCTGTGGTGCGGTACCTCTTCCCCCGGATCGTCCCCCCGGCCGTGGTGAAATTATCATGGGTGATGTCATCGTGAGTCAGGCTATCGTCCAGTATGATTTTGGATGGCAATATACAGAGTTATTCGAACCAAAGCTCGCTCTTTTGGACTCACTTCCGAGACCCAACCCCCAGATCGCCAACTTCCTGGCGAAGCTGCAAACCCCCAAAGGAGAAGCGACGCTCCATAAGAAGATGTCTAGTTATCTGAGTACACTCCAACAAATACCTGAATTGGAAGCATGCTATCCGGACACAAATCTAGACATCCTTTTCGACGCGAAATATGAACACCGAGACAAGGCTCTATCATGCAAAGATGCGGGCTGTTGCGGTCAAATAGTGAATCGCGCTCGTCTCATCGACGGGACACCGGAGCCCGTGGTGCACTTTGGTTTGTTAGCCTCGGGGGATAAGGTGATGAAGTCCGGGGCACAACGAGACGCAGAGGCTAAGCGGTACCCCATTCTGGGCTTCGAAATGGAGGGCGCCGGTGTTTGGGAAAATTTTCCCTCCTGCGTTGTGATAAAGAGCGCCTCCGACTATGCAGACAGCCACAAGACAAAAGGATTCCAGCGGTATGCAGCGGCAACAGCAGCGTCATGTGCAAAAGCATTTCTGGATGAATGGGTATGAAGGCTTTGGCTCCTTGAGGTAAGGCGGCCTGACTCCCATCCAGGTGAAGACACGATGTCCTTAATACAGTTACTCATAAGGTAAACAAGGTTGGGCTTCGCGAGTTAGTACGTAAGTCACGAAAGGATGATGCATTGTTTTTGTTTTCATGTATTCAACAGTGAAACTCATGCCCCTCTTCATTTTCGAATTCGTGACCGCCAAACTTCGATATATAAAGTAAGCCTTAAATTCATGTTCACGGCTATGGAGTAAATCCGCCCAGAACAATCAAGCAACCACTGCCATAAAAAAGGAGTTAGGCGCCATTCGCAAAAGCTAATGAAATTAAAACAAGAAATAGCAGTGAAAGAATAACCCACTAAGAAAAGAATTTAAAAAAAAAAAAAAAAAGTATATAGATATTTCTTACATCATTCGTTCCTGTATTTAAAATACAATCCATCAGCAATCACGAGTACCAACTTTGTCTACGGGTGAGATCCGTACCCGCAAGAACTAACGCAGCTTGCCGTTTCGGTTACATATGAAACTGATCAAAATTTTTGGGGAGATAGTACGCTTCCAGGTATAAGAGTTGGACATAAGTTTATGTATACTAGAATGTTGAACGTTAGTTCCTAATTTCTTACCAGCTTTTTATCTGGCACGTCGTTTAATTCTAGTGCTTCAATACAATTTACAGCATCTCATTTGGTCACTTTAATTCACCAAAATCCATTGATATTTGGATTCTCTAGAAAGATTAACGGGGTCGTAATACGTGCCCAGTTACTAGCCTCACGCCAGGTGTCTATATTAGAGTAGAGACTTGAATTCTATAATACAAAATAAATAATACAACTGCTCAATGATTGCAAATGCGTTTCCAGAGCTTTTCTTATCGGAAGATTCTCAGTTCCTCATGCAATTAGTAGCGCCATTAGCCGCGAGAGCCTTCGCGTACATCAGATGCAACGGTGTCATAAATTCTGGGAGAGGTGGTGGACTAGCCATTCCCTCCCCGCTGAAGAACATGTTCTTGAAAGCGAAGGTAAATTCTGTCCTATCATGATTCGTGGTGATTTCAATTTCAGACAGAACGTCGAGTTTTCGCAGCCCGTCCTTGTTGCTTGGATTGGGTTGACCGCCTCTTAGAATTATTGAGCGTGGCGATTTGTGCAAAACGGAGAATTCCTTGGAAATCAGGGTTCCTATATCGAGTTGTCAACTTAAGAAATGACTCTGAAGGACACTTGAGCGAGGCATGACCACTAACCAAGGTTGAACTCGTCATTGAGGATTTCTTTGGTCGAGGTGACATCCTTCACTCCCGGCGGAGGTTGCGCACTGCTCAATGACTGTACAAGTTGCCGTTGGATAGCAAAAGCTTCAGATTGTTAGTCAGAAATCACCATTTGCATGTATATGGTAGCTAATTCAAGATCATTGGGTCTCCTCTTACCCCATCTGCCAAAGATTCCCTGGCAATACCGCTCAATCAACTTTGAACCGCCGTTCCTGAAATCATCGACCAACTTTGGATCGAGATCCTCCACGCAGATAGTTGATGAGTAAATATCGCTCAATGCCTGATTATTATGTGGATTGAATGCCTGATGAAAATGACTCTTCACGAGCGGATCGTGATCGGGAAGCGGTCGAAAAACCGCGTGCCGAGTTGAGAACCAGAATGTACCCCAGCCGCCAATGCCCGTCACAACTGCGGCCCCTACGACCGTTGTCAGACGTCTCCGAGTCACAAAGGTTCCCAATCTGGTCATGTTATCAGTTTGCCGAAGAATTGGTCAGCGAGGGAGACAACAGGGACTGAAGGGGTATGAGCATATAAGCCTGGTGTTGTGAATGAGTAGGCAATGCATCACTCAGGTTGGGGGTCCAAATGAAATGTTTTAGTAGGCTTTCGAATTCGGTGGAGAACCTTCAGACCAGATCACAAGAAAATTTAATCGAGGCCTCCTTTCTTCAATTTGGATCGTATTTAACTCGCTCGCTCTCGGAGCTGTATTGAAAATTGTGGATCTCGGCGATTCGGACCTCGCTTTGTTGCCTATTTTCGTGATGCTAAGACGCTAGAAATTTGACTAGATATGCAGGGAGTTGTCATGAACAGAGGTCTTCCCAAGTCAACTCCGATTCTCAAATTGGAAGAGCAATTATATCATTTGAGCTAGGAATTGGCAAGAACTGAGCCAAACTGGTCTCTGAATTCAGTTGGCCTAGTCGTCGAATCACATAACCAGCAGGCTAGGAAAGAGTTTAGTTCCTTTTAGGAGAGAAACCAACCAAACAAGGGAATGAAACACGACAGGTTAGTTGCCGTTTCTATTCTAATTAAGTACTAACTTATCTAGTTGCTACAAGCCCAGAACCAACCACAGGCCTAGATAGTCTCATAGCTCATCAAGGCTTGAACCATCCAAGAGTAATTTAATGTTTTCCGTCTTTAAATTTAGGGATCTGACTGAAACAGAATAATAGATCATTCCTAGTAAACAAGTTTCTTTTGTCGATCAGCAGAGGCCCAGGCATCCTCGTGGACCGCACCGACTCCAAGCCTTGTATCAATATTACCAAGGAACTCAACCATCACATTAGATAAAACCAAGGCCGATAGAAGAAAATGACC
Organism: Clonostachys rosea; assembly: GCA_026958235.1. Lineage (NCBI taxonomy): Eukaryota > Fungi > Ascomycota > Sordariomycetes > Hypocreales > Bionectriaceae > Clonostachys > Clonostachys rosea. The sequence goes on from CP110206.1 coordinate 1,594,631, forward strand.
ACGTCGAGATGATTGATTCTATAATTGGCCTGTGATCAGGTAACGTCGAATCTTGATAACTGTTGGGAGACTCGTTGTACACCTCTGAAGGCTTTGGGAGTGCCGGAGGGGAAAGACAAGCTTCGCGAGGTGTACTCTGAGACGCGATTGCTGTACTCCTCGTATGCCGAGTTGATGCGTCGTTCAGTGCTATGTCTGAGTGCGTTAACAATTTTCATACGGCAATCACGGCTCGTGGTGAAAACGAGATTCATATTAATGAGTCGTAGTATATAAGTGCACACTAGCGAACATTAAGTCGAGGTAGATGTTTGATATGTTGAATAGAGATCCGTTGTCCTACACATTCTTCTCTGAACTGCCAGCATCGGCCGCGCCCTTATCACTGAACTCCCGAACCTCGCTCTCGGGGTACTGCTTCCTATCCTCAACTGCCCAGATCGTGACGGCAGCGGGGAAAAGGCTAAGCGTCCAGAAAATCACATTGATGACAGTGGTGTAAAATGGCGAGAATTTGCTTTTTCAAAGGTTAGTGACGAGCCGTGAAGTGCCGGAGAAGATTTTGCACAATCCTTACCTGCTGCTGATACCAAATGAAGCACACTGGCCCCAGCTCTCCACTCCTCTGAGAAGACCGGTAGATCTGCTCAGTTCGAGCGTTCCGTCGCCGAGAGTTCCCACCAGGAAGTAGAGGAAGTTCTGGACCATATTGCCTGAAGTCTGTAGCATGATGTAGATTCCGAAGGCACGGCCGAATCCAGGGGAGGACCAGTCCAGGGTGGCAGGCTTCTTTTGCTCGAAGCCGTGCTGCACGATGAGGACCCAGATCCAGAGGAGGGTGAAGAGGCCGCAAGAGAAGACGAAGCCGTAACGAATGCGGGACTAAATAGAACAATCAGCATGCTATACACATTCTCGGGCTTTTTGTATCTACCTTGACAGTGAGTTTGTTAGAATCAAGGAAGATGCCGAAAAGAATGCATGCCAGAGTACCAGTGATGGCTGAGAGGAAGGATGCAAGTGCTCGGGCGCGAACACTGAAGTACAAAGTCAGGTAGGTCGATGCGTAACCCTGGAGCGGCGCTTGTTAGTATCCATTGGTTGATTCTCAGCAAGTGGTATCACTCACCCAGTAGAACCAGCTGGAAAAGAAGATGGGGAGCAAGAGTCCAATCTGGCGGGTAGTAATAGTCTGCCAGAGCTTCTTGAGCTGCACCTTTGCGGGTGTCCGTTCCTCGACGACAATCTTAGAACCATCGGACCGTTCCGTCTTCTCGGGCGAAGAAAGTCCGAATCCAATCGGAACGGCGAGCGCTTGGAGTCCAACAAAGACCAAGATCGTAACGTAGGAGACCTTTCCGCCGGTGGATCGGTTGGCATTTAGTCCGAGGTTAATGGCACCGCCGATGAGCTGTGAAGGTTTAGTATTTGATTCGGTTTCGTCAGATTAATCACATCACTTACCTGGCCACTGTTCTTGAACGCAAGCCAGAGGGCAAGATATCTACCTCTCTTCGCGTGTTCGGGATATGAGAGGATGATGGATCCCTCCGCTGCCCAGTACAAACCGGCACTGACTCCGCAAATAGCGGCTCCGAAAATAACAAACCATCTGTAAACCTCAAAGTCAGCGACAGGTTCGAGCCAGAGATGTTCTATTCAACCTACTCAGTGCCATAACGGTTGTTTTGGTAGAGTGAGGCGCTGTAAACCGACCACCCGAGGGTACCAGCAATCAGAGTCCTCTTCACACCGATCCAATTGACGAAGATGGGCGACAGAATACAAAACAGGCCCATCAGCCCAAACACAAGCGAGTTGCCAGCATTGACCTACTCAATATGGTCAGCTACCAAAGGCGGGGAACAAGCGGTATGGGGCGGCAGCACATACCAGGTAAGGCTCAAGTGCTCCTCCAGCACCAAGCGAGTTGTTCGCATTCTGCACGCATCGTGGTTTGTTAGCACGGGGGGGATCTGTTTACACCGAGGGAAGACGGGGATGGAGACGAACCCATAGACCAGGTCCTAGCAGAGCGACCAAGCCGCAGATGATCATCTGCGACAGCACACTCCTGTAAAAAGCCATCTTTGTCGGGATTGCCACGTGCCGAGGCGGAGAATCTTCCTAGAGTGAAAAGGCAAGATGGGCGAACAGGTGGAGTTAAGGAAAAGGGGAGACGCCGCCGCCCATTATATTTGTTTTTTCAAGCTTATGTGCGGAAGAGGCTCTCAACCCATTTTTTAAACAGCCAAGCCGATCACGAATTGCGCCTTCAGATCCCACAATGGCGCAAAGGATGAGAATTAAGGTTGATCTGAGCCCTGTCTAGGTCTGTCTGCTGGGGCGCCAATGCAACGCTGACGTCGGCGAAGTAACTAGAAAGAGTATCAAAGCACCGAAAAACTCCGCTGAGCTCATTCTGAAATTTTTTGTGCTATCAATAAGAAGGATCCACTGAAGCGTCCGACCCGCCACATCCGACGAGAACATGCGGGAGAAACGTGAAAATTGTGCTAAGGCGTGCCCCTTTTTGTGGATATCTTGTCTGGAATTTTCCTATAGCCTGACGCGCGTTTCCAGAAAATTTCTACAAAAGTTCTTGAGCCCCATCGAACAGCTATCGAACAAAGTCCATTGGCTTGGCTCCTGGAAAATAGCTCGCAGGGGGCAGCTTTATTATATCTCTACCGGATCTGCGGAAATCCCGCGTTCTGTTCATGTTCCTTACGCGATGAAAACGTGGAACGAGTTGGTGCCTTTCATAGACTGTTTTGACTTTATATTTCGTCGACAACGCTACAGTAACTCAGCAACTCCTATAAACCTACTATACAGCTTCTTTGACGTGATTGATAAACCTCCCAGCAAGGTTCGCCACGACGCTTTCCATCACCATGAAATGCCCCCGCCACACCTCAGGTGGGCATCGAAGCAGAATATTCCAAACCGACACTAGGAGACAGTGATGCCCTTCCGGGGCAACCCCCTGGCGTGAAAGAAAGGGAAACGCGAGCATAGCGTATCAGGACTATCAGCCCCTACGCAGCCGTGGCAACCCGACTCTCGTCGCGCCCTAGAAGAGGACTAGTCTCGTCTGGTTGTTCGTCTGGCTGTACAGCTGGCTCGGCTGGGGCGGTGGCATAATCTGCGACGATATCGACCACCATAATGAGACAGGCCACAGTTGCCCAGGAGACGATGATGATGCTCAACACGGACAGCACGATGATGGCATTGACTGGTAGGTATCTACCGTTTTTGCGAGCGAGTCCCAGTCTGATGAGGGATATGAAGATGACTTGAAAGGCATCCCGCCCGAATGACAAGAGATTGATGATGAGTAGGGGTTTATGGTATGGCTGTAGCGAAGCTAATGTCAGTTTCATTGCGCATTTGGTAGGCCGTATTACTTGGGGAGTTTCATGTATACTCACGACTGGGGAAGAGCGAGCTTTGGATCGAAGGAAGATCAAGTTCAAACCAACTGCAACGAGTTTGATGATGGCGATGAAGCCGTCGATGAGAAAAAGAGCAATGATAGATCGCAGATGGCCCATGTCGCCGCTGTTCAAGTAGTGATACTCGGACAAGGCAACGCTGGCTACTGAAAGAGGCAAGAGCAGTAGAAGACCCAAGATTATGAAGCGATACGCCCCATGGACAAAGTCGCGGATCGGGGAACCTGCGTTCCAAGTGCTGATGGACAGAATGACGGTCTGGATGATGAGGAGCAAGCATATAGATGATGCGCCCGTGAGAGCATTAAGCATAGTCAAGTGTTGTGAAAGTCTATACAGGAAAAGTGGCAGCCGGTGAGTAATGATGAAGACGGCGTTGATGATAGCCGTGATCAGCCATATGGCGATCCATCTAGTGCTGTTGTGAGCTATGCGCGTTCCACGAATACGTGCCGCGGGGCAAGGGGGACTCACATCGTCGTCAGGATAGCGCATGCCCTCAACCAAGCGGAAGTCGTCGTATCTCTGATCCTCTTGGGGACTCTCGTGAAGGAGGCGTTGACGGCGTAGATGGAGCCAGCCAACGCGACCGCCAGAGCAGCGGACCCGCAAACACCGACTGCGATAGAGCTCATCGTCAGCTACAGATAGGGAACACGAACAGTCTCTCTAGAAGAGCTGGTCTAGATCTATCGACAAGCGTTGCAAGACAGCAGGTGATCGGTGACGTTGAATCGATCAATGGCGGTGTCACGAGGCGGCAGATTCAGGGAGGACGCTCAATTGCGGGGCGCAGCAACGAAATAAGTAAGGCGGAAAGAGCCCCTTGAGCATGACGTAAGCAGCATCAACCAGCCATCCATAATTGATCAGACAAGAATCAAATGATGAGGTGTGGGAAGGCTAAATGTAAGAGATTCGTAAATTCATGGCAGAAATCTGGAGACGGAGCTGGCGACTCGCTCGACGGTGTCGGCCGCGAAGGTGTGGATGAGATGACCAAAACTAGGAATCATAGTAAACCTCGAATCATGTTAGAGATAAAATCAACGAGGCACCATCAAATAAATATCAATTTTATAATGGAAGGTACCTTAATTCAGTGTTGTACGCTCATACCTTCTATTAATATGCATGGGAGCAACGCTGCTTTTCTCATTGCTTCCGTCAACGGTTCTTGGACTATCATAGGAAGAAGCTTGCATGATTTCTGAAGCCCTGCGCGAAAAAAGGAAGATAAATTGGTGTTAGCTATTTTGGGCCTACGAGAGCACCATTAATGACTACGCTATATCTGAATGTGGTGACGATGTAGCTGTTCTGGGGTCTGGCAATATTGATGGCCATGATGTGCTATCCTTTCACTCCATCCAAGTTGAGATAAGGAAATGGAACAGATTTGTTGCACTTTGTATCATCATAAAACCCGTTAAACTTTACACTTGACAAGACCTTTTTTCAACAATCAATCACAGAAAGCAGGGCTATCTTGCGAATCCCACGGATGTTGTGCACTATTCTAGCTCTCTCCGTGTATCAACAAGCCTCGCACATTTAGAGAAATTTGGTTGCATTAAACTGGTTGAACATTTAGGGCTGTAGTATAGCCTAGTACCTCCAGTATTCGTAAATATCAGAGATAATCTGTAGCTTTTGAATCGCGGAGTGATCAGTGTGTATCTTCGAGCTTTGGGACCTGTTCTCTTAATTATGATACAAAATATCACGCAAAGTCTGTCTATCACGGGTCACTCCCAGGTGATTCTCTCTATAGACGAGCCGGTTTTCGCCCATCGTCTTCCCCATATTCTCAAAACTCCATTGGACCCTTACCATTGCAGACACGAACTTGAGGAGATTTGCAAGCAGCGCCAGAAGCTTAACCATCTGAGCACTTGTTCCTCATAGCGTTGATCTGGCGTAGCCTTGTCTCTATATGCCCAGACCAGGTAAAGTATTCGCTGGGTGTCTAGGGGGTTGAATCACAAGAGGTAATGCGTTTTACTTTTTCCACAATTCATGAAAACTAGCCTCTTCCTAATTGTTCTTGAGAAACAACCCACAACATCCACCTCCCATCCATCCACCCGCTTCTTTTGCTGGACAACTCAAGTAACATCAAGTCCCCCCACGGTTCAATTAGGCAATCTAGTTGGTCCTGAAGTTGAAGTGGTGGTTATCAGCCGAGCCAATCCAGTAAGCATAGACGTCCCAAACTCCCGGTACGGCCGACCTCTCGGCATACTCCCTCCCGGAGAAGGAAGCATCACCATTGTCAGCAGCGGAGAAGATAGCGCTGTGATAAGCCAGCCACTTAGTTCGATATTCGGCAAGATTTCCCGCGTTCGGGTCAAGCGCGACTACTTTAAGCCCGCTGGCCCCAGTGTAATTGGGCTCAGCTAGAATGCGGTTCGACCAAGTCGGCTTCTGGGAAAGACCGGTGGTGTTTGGGTTGAGGTAGATTTTGGCAGTGCCAACATTGTTGGACAAGTCCAAGGAATCTGCGAAACTTGTTAGAGGGGGTACGAGCGGAGGATGCTAGGTAGAGTTACATATGACAGGTGCATATTCGGGATCATTCAGAGCCTTGTAGTCACCAAGATAGATTGCTTCTATTATCACGTCAGAATATTCTTACGATTTTTGATAAGGTCCATGAAACTTGCGTACCTCCATTCGAGAAGACCTGAAGGCCGTTGACCTCAGTCGTGGTGCTGTCTCCGTAAACATAGAGTGGCCCGCTGTATACTTGTGCTGAAGCTAAACTAGCTAAAGCTGCTGCGAGGGCGTATGTGACCTTCATAGTTGTAACAAGTAAGAATAGACTGTTTGCTAATTTCGTTGGTGATACCAATTTGGGGCTGATGTTACTAACGTCGTCCGGTCATTGAGCTACCTTTATATTCTTTCCAATCGTTGAACAGGGGCCATTCTTCCATGTGGGATAATATGATTATTCATGATTACAGTACATGCCATAAAAGCCAAACTTCCGAAACTGAAACCACTTCCTAGCCGGTACGCGCTTACTCTCGATGCTTGCCTGTATCACTATTGAAAGGAAGAGAAAGACCGCCCGTGTATGATGCAACATGTCAACGAAACGATTGGTCCGTTTACGAGAAATGATTCCAAAAGCAACATAGCCCATGATCATCCGCCAGGGCCAGCCGGGGTCGCGGCAAATCCCCTGCAAGTGCGGAGGCAAATAGGTACGGAGAGATGCAGACTCCCGGCACACGCCGCCGATATCGACTTCCCAATCTAGTTCGGCAAAATTTCCGGATCATTGCGTGCCGCCGTCCAAAGTCGGTTCCGTCGAATCATGTTTCTTGAAGCCTGACCTGTGCAGATGAGGATGCTTCGTTGAGTTGATCCTCTCGAGCTTCCCTTATCAAAGGTCTAAACCCTAGTCTTCCATAGTAATCACTGCCCGGAAACGTATGTCACCACTGACCATGGCGTCTGTTGTGTTCATATTACGTTAATGCTCATCCCTCATGCTCGGGATTTTTCGCAAAATAACTTACTATATGCTTCATTGACCTGTTCTAGCGGCCATGTCTGTGTCATACAATTGACCCCATGCAACTTGGTAAACGCGATTGTGTCTTCTGCATCTGTTGCATGACCTGAAGGCCAAGAGTGAACAGAGAGCCCGTAGCCCATCTATGTAATTGAGAATTCGTTAGCCGGACCTTGAACGACACATTTACTCTTATCCATGTAAGTAGATGAGACTTACCAGGGTAAGAACGTTAATCGACAAGTCACCAGCAACTTTGCGATAAAGCGTCCTATTAGCTTCATATTCCCAATCAAGAGTCCATGAACAACTTACCAGAGAGAACCAGTAACTTTCCAAGAGGGCCCAGCCCGCCGAGTAACGGTGCTATGTCCGCGCCGTTAGGAGACGTCGAAACAATGAGAGACGCACCACCTAAATCCTTGAGGGTGCTGACAGGATCTTTGGTAGCTGCATCAATATACTCGTGCGCTCCCAGGTTCTTTGCAAAGTCTTCCTTGTCGCTCCCACGGGAAATAGCCACAACCCGGTATCCGAGTTTGTTTGCGTACTGGATAGCAAGATGCCCCAGACCACCAATACCGTGGATGGCAACCGTCGATCCATGGGGAACATTGAGCTGGCGGATAGAGTTGAAGGTTGCAACACCAGCGCACAGAACAGGTGCGTAAAGCTTAGCGTCGATGTCTTCGGGGATTCTGACCCCTGACTCGGAGCGAATCTTGCAGTATTGGGCATCTTGAAAAAGTTAGAGCAAACTATTCCCTCTTCTGGCAGTGTATGTAGGGAATCTTACATCCTCCTCCGACAGTCTCTCCATTTATAACCTTGTTATCGCACATCTGGAACATGCCTTTTTGGCAAGCATTGCATGTGCCTTGAGTAGCTCTGTTAGAGTAGTGACTCGATAGCTTCTCTCCTGTGAATACTTACCGTCGTGTCCTCCATGCCAGCCACCGCCGATGCGGTCACCGACTTTCCACTTCTTCTCACCGGAAGGAACTGCGGCCACTCTCCCGATAAACTCGTGACCAGGGACGAAAGGGCTGGAATCAAGAGTATTAGTCTCAGTTTGTCAACGATTTCAATAAATGGAAAACATACAAACCAGCCCCCATGCCATTGAACTGAGGGAACTTGTCCGAATGGCAAACGCCACAAGCTTCCACCTTTATCAGAACCTGTCCGTCGGAGGGAAGAGTCAACTCAACCTCCTCGATGACCAGAGGCCCGCCGTTCTCCTTGAAGGCTGCTTGTTTGAAAGTCTTGGGGAGGCTCATTGTGTAAGGATTTGGGCGATTGCTGGGTCGTTTGAGCACGGTCTACTTTTTCGAATCTGTTTGATTCAGAAGTGTACTGATGTTCTACAATCAGGATTTTGTTGTTCTCATACGATTTATACACTTTATATTCTATTTAACCACCCCGCATGAAGCCTACTGCCACTCTACGATAAGGATACGTCTATCCTTGTGCTTTAAGGAAATATGGATGGAATAGCGGTTCCCGTTGTGCCGGAGTTTCGGAGCTTTGGAGTTAAATGGGAAGGTCATGGAGTTAAGAAGCATGCTGTAAGTGGGTGACATAAAACATGACACACCACGACACTACGCCCTCAACCTTTCAAGCGTAAGTTAATAATTACTAAGAGTTTAGTGACAGGTAAAAAAAAGGCTTAGGACTAAAATGAGCGGACTCTTTATAGTGAGAAATCCGTTCATCTTGCCATTTGTTGCGGTCAGAGATTGCAAGTTCTATTGCTAGAATAGGCTGTCTGGCGAGCAGTGTTTTTTGTCAGGCATCACCAGGGCACATATCCACGGATATTAGGGTAAGCGCTAGATGTAGAAGTTTACTAGATCGGGCAACCGAGATTATTGTAGCGTCATAAAGTGGATAAGGCAGTAGAGACGCTGGCGGGGATAAGAGACATGGATGATAGATGACAGGGCCGCTGCCTTGGATCTCTTATTCTCGAGACTTGTTGGCCCCCAGACATTATCCTTGGGGCATGAATCTTCAATTGCCTAGAAAGGGAATGCGTTTCGTATTCCAGAAACTCTATCGTCTCAAGTCTCGAATATCAAGAGCCGCCCTCACCGCCGTAGCAACCTGAATGATCACTCACAACGATTCACACAAAAGGGAGGCTGAATCACCGGGTCGTTTGCCTATCGAGAGCGGAAAGACATGCATGCAGCTATTCCGTTTACGCTCTTCCCCGCCGCCTCATCTGCGCGTGGCTGGTTGAAAGCCAACATCCAATCTCTCCATGAAGCGAATATCGTAATGTTATGCAAGTAAACTGACTCATATGCAACATGAAATTCGCCGATATGCCTCTTCCAGATTCCCCAAGGATCCTGCGAAGAAACCTGTTTCTCCGTAATATTATACACCGAGGTCCCCAGAATACTCTTGATATCTGGCGGAAGCAAAATTAGAAAGAAGGCCCTGGAAAGGAAGAAAAAGAAACTTAGACAGGGGGTCCAGACGACTCGGCCGTACTCAGCCTCCGTCCCTGTCTTATTTGCGATACTTGTCCCAGAAGCTGTAAATACGATCAATCTGCCCGCTGGTGAACTCAGAATAACACTCACTGCGAAATCAACAAAGTCAGCCCACGCGAATCAAAAATACAAAGAAAAAAGAAAGGAAAAAAGCGGAAACTTCAACGCACTCTGACGAGTAATCCATATAATTATGGATCGGGTCCAACCCCGGCTTGAGAGGACATGAATCCCTCCCCTTAGGACACCCAGCCGACGCGCTCGCCTGGGCGGGCGTGTCATCAACCAGGTCGTTGTCGCCGACGCAACCCCCCTCAAAGGTATGGATGAGGCCGAACCAGTGGCCCGTCTCGTGAACTGACGTCTTGCCCAGGCGGAAGTCGGCCATCGAGCCCCCCGGCACCGTGGACGACAGGACGGAGCAGCCGTCGCGGTAGAAGTCCTCCGAGCCCTGGGCCGCGTCGGTCGGGTAGTAGCAGTACCCGAGGTCGCCGTGCAGGTCCTCGACGTAGTAGATGTTGAGGGCGCGGTAGCCGCCGGAGCGCAGCGCGCGCTTCATCCCCATCTCGTCCCCGTCCCGGGACCATTTCTCGTTGATGGTCGAGGTGGTGCCCTTGAGGTGGAAGGTTATGCCGTACGGTAGGTAGGATTTGAGGAGGACGGCGAACTGCCTGTGGAGGGTGGTGATCTGACTCTTTGGTCAGTTTTTTCTGACGGCGTCCATGCCTAGAATGTACCTACGCTGACTAGTTTGTCCCTCGATGTGGCGACAGTGTGCAAATAAACGTCCACCTCTATGGTTCTCCTCACCTTCGAATTACGGTTATCTTGGCGCGCGATATTCTCCCGCTCAGCGAGTTGCCGTCCCACTGCCAGGAACTCGGGGCTAGGGGGTGCTGTACCACAGCCTGGTCCATCATGGGCCTGGGCGAGCAGGGCAGAGGCCAGGAGAACGAAGTACCTAAACAGCATTGAAGATATATCTTGGAGTAGACCCAAAAAAAATTGCCTAAAAGCAGGGGATATGGTGGTGTATTTGTGTTGTATTGAAAGACCCCTCAGTCTGTTATCTACTCAAGACGAAGCGCTCAGGACATCGGGAGATTAATATACAACGGCGGTGATGAGACATTGCCCGTTGAGCATCCGGCGCCATCATCCGCGTTAGGTGAGCACGACACCTTCCAACACATCTCATACAAGGTAGAAGAGCTCGAAAGAGGGGTGTCTGCTGGGAAGAGCGACTCACACCCCCTCCGGAGGTCTCAGCCTCGGAGAAATAGCTCTGAGCGAAGCTTACTACCGTGAAAGCCCTAAGAGCGGCTCGGGAGCTAAGATGTCGGCGGGAAAAAAAGCCGGTATCACCAGCAAGATGTCCGCGATAAACCGTCCCATCATCCGGCTCAGACCATGAGTCAAGGGCAAAGAAGCTATCGTTCGATCCGGTCATGTGATGTTAATATGCACCATAAGGATCAACGATGTATCAGAGCACAAAAATTCCCGCCTCGAAATGGCCACAGCAACCAAGGTATGCCATGGGAAATCAAGAAATCCTGTTTGCTTCCTTGGTTCTTTGGCATGCGAGAAGGAAATGAGAGACATTTGCCTGATTACTCTCCCAGTGGTGGGGAAGTCCTCACACCTCCAGGCCATGGCGCAAAGAAACCGTTGTATGGAGGGGCAGGATGGGATGAGCGAGGGTTTCCGTATGACTCGTGTGAGGAGCAGAGCCCATCCTAATGAGAAGCCCGGTTTGGCTCACTTGGTGGAATGCAACAAGACGATGGCACCATGGGAGTTTCCAAGGATGGAATGATGAAGCCAGCGAAGGACCCAGAAGTAATACCCTTCCCCCACGGGCGCTGAGTCGGTGTCTCTGTTGTAGTTTGTAGTCGGAGGAACCCGGTTTGATCGACGGTTCGATGCAATCTAAAGCCCGTCCGTGAGCTTTGTGTCTGTCCCTATGCACCGGAGAAGGAAATGCAGTATCTTCTCCTCGAGAGATGTGCCAAAATTAGATGATTTCGCCTTAGCATAGAGTGTGTTAGTTGTCATATGGGAATCGGCCAGCTGTACTAGCATATCCCAAGTCGAAGCTCCAGCAGGAACAGACAGCCGAGCAATCGCCTCAAGTCAGAAAGGAGCCAGTGTCACAGGATATCCTGCAGATACATCCCCCGGCGCAAAGACTCCGAAGCGCTCTTAAAAGCCGATGGCAAAAGTCCCTTAGCCCGGGTCGCTTCTTCCCGGAAGCCTTGGCGGAGAAGAGAAATTTCACTTCCAAAACGACACGTTCCAAATCCCAAGTCGGTATATGTAGGCCCTTCGTAGTCCGCTCAGGTCAAGTGCTCCTTCTCGATGTGATGTGTCACCGCTGTCTCGTCTCCCTCGAAGTCACCGCACAGCGGGCAAGTCACCAGCGCCTCCTGCGTCCTCGATGACGTCTCAGGCTCGGGCTCCGCGGGGAAGAAGTCGGCCAGGCTCCTCGGCGGCGGACCCTCGGGATACTCGTCGTCGAAGCGCACGTCGGTGTAGCGCTGTGTGAAGTTGTTTCTGCCTGCGCTCGGCCTTGATGCGTCGGCCGCACCACCGCTGCTGCTTCCTGCTGATCCTCCTCCCATGCGCTGCACCCTGCCGACCTGGCCGTCCTGCAGGCGGACCTTGATCCCTCGCGGGTGGTTGCCCTGCGTAAGGACGTCCTGCACCACGCCGGGTGTCTCCCGCCCCGTGGGTTGGTCTGCCTTGAGGACTATCGACACGCTGGCGCCAGGGACTACCTGCTGGACGGTTGGGACGGAGGACGACTTGGGGTGGTGGTTGGATCGCGAGGGTCCGTTTTGCCGGCCGTTGTTGGGGCGTTGTTGCTGCTGCCCCTGAGCTCTGGGCTGGCGGTTTCTTGGGCGTTTGAGCATTCTTCCGGTCAAGGGCAGAGATGGCGAGGGGAGGTTCGAAGGATGGATGTCGTCGGATTAAAGGTTCGCTCGCCAGCCCTGTGCCGTGTCGTGGGAGGAGTTTGCGCCTTGGTGCGACTTTTAGTCCCACTTGGTCTCTGTGCCGGCACGGCAGAGTCGACCCCTGTCAATGGCTAGGCAACATTCATTGCGAGTCAATCGGCGTTCAGGAGACAAGGAATGGGGCGGAATTAAAGCAATTCAGTCTTCATCGTCTCTATTTAGTTCACCTTGGTTTGTAGTACTAGCCTCGTGCATGATGCCACCAGAGACGATCTGGCGCCGCTAGTTCACTCATCTTCACGACCATACCTAGCCATCCTATTACGCAGGGGTATATTCTATTTGGTATAATACTGTGGCTTGGGAGAGCTTTTACTTCTCGCATCTACAATCCGGCCCTCCTTCCTGTTCAAGGCCTAGCCCAGGCGCAAGAATCATCATGAGACAAAGGAAACCAAAACGCCGCGTCGCCCAGATCTATCCTTATCATCACGACGTCTTCCCCCCGGACTCATTACTCTTAAGAAAATCCCACGGCCCAAAAACATCCGTCATCCAAGCCATGTCATTAAAATCCATCGGTCCGTTCTCCGGGAGGAGCGGGTTCTTGTCGCCGCCCATCGCCGCCGCCGCGCCACTGTTGTGAACTGGGCCCGGCACAGGCATGCCAGCTACCGATCCAGATCCCAGGCCGCTGAACCCTTGACTACTGGGTGTCGGCAGGCCGCCCAGCGCCGCGCTCGCCAGGGCGGGCTCCCACATTGCTTTGATGTTCCTCATTATCTTGCATCCCTTCTGCCAGAGTGTCTCGTCGCCGGGCCCGGTCTTGAGCACGTATACCTGGTTCAATTGCTGGAATCGATCGTGCGCCTGGTCGAGAAACTCGAGTAGGTCGACCGTGTGGCGCATCATGTCCTTGTCCCAGGCCGGGTCTTCAGTGGTGGCCAGTCTGTAGAGCGAGACTTGGCACTGGAAGAGGTGGATGAAGCAGCTAAATGGCAAACCTGGGAGCTCGTTGATGGGGAGGGAGAAGAACAAATCGTGCCAACCGCGGATTGATCTCACGCATCCGTACATGGAATCGATGCGCTGCGCATCAACCCCATAGGGCGTGTCTGTGAGGGACTGCGAGTACAGCCCCGTCGAATGGATCTGGACCTCGCAAAAGTGAATGTGGAGGCGGATTACATCTACCGTCGACTCTCAATCAGCTCTGATCTCAACTGGGTTTGGATTTTTAGAACTTACAGTGTGCTGCGACATTTGACGGCATACTGTCCTTGAGCGTGTTCAGCCGCGAGAGCATCGACGTTCTGAAAAGACAGCTGGGGGCCACGTTGGGCCCTCCACCAAGCAGATCCCGTACAAGGAGGTGGTGTGCATCATCAGTGATCTGCTGGACCTTGACGAGGTTCGTAAGGATAACATCGAAAGGGCTTTCTTTTTCCCGTTCGAGTATCTCAATGGACTCATCTATGTGTGAGGTCCACCGAAGTGTGTCCATTTTACCAATAAACGAAGCATGTCTAGCCAGAGTCAGTATGAGGAACGGACAGATGCAGAGAAAAGTAGACAAGCACGTACACAGATGTACAATACCAAGTGGCCAGAAGAGCCCTGCGTTCTTCCAGTGTTCTGATCTTGGGCGCGGGTGGCCGTCCTCCCCAAATTTTGAAACAATTGTGAAAATACTGCTCTTCAATTGGCGATCTCGCCAGTGAGAGCTCGTGCAGAACACTCGTGGCCAGCTGCGTATACAACACCAGGAAGGGCTTTGAGTCGGGACCGCTAATCATGGAAGCCCAGCCCAGGTAAGCAAGCAGCCCCAACAGGATATCCATGCTTGGCTCGTGGTCCATGACGACTCTCTGGGCCACCTCTCGCCGGACCGTGACTTTTATTCTTTGCATCTGCGGTACAGACATTGAGGTAACATTCATAATACAGAGCCAGAGAAACGGCCGTTCTCGGCGAAGTGAGGCAGCGGTGACCTCGGGAGGCAGGTACATGAAGGGGAATCTCTCAAGCCAGCCACGGAACTTGTCCAGGTAGACCTCGGCCTCGGCCGGTGTGGGCTCAGGCGCGTCGTCGGCGGCGGCATCAAACATGGGCGCGCTGGATGGGAACTGGGAAGAGTGCAACATGTTGGTCGGTGTCGAGGCTGATGCGGTGGCAGCCGTCGCCAGAGAGTCGAGGCGACTGGGGATGTTGTGCGACTGCTCCAACGGCTGCTGTGGGTACGGGTCTTGTGCAACGGGGTTCGAGGGCGACGGTTGGGGCTGCTGCGTCCCTCGCAGAATCGAGACCAGGTCGTCGAGCTTCTCCTCGAGCTTGGCTGTGCGCGAGGAAGGCGACTTCTTGGGGGCGCGCTTCCTCAGGGCGACGATGGGCAGGCACTCCTTGCCCAGGCGGTCGCAGCGCACACACGAGGCATCGGGGTACTTGACAATGCACTTGGCCTTGGCCCGCGAGCAGTTTGTACACGAGCGGCCATAGCCAGCAGGACCGCCCGTGCCGCCAGTCCTAGTCGGCGAGGGCGAAGGTGCCGGAAGAAATATTGGCGGCGGGACCATGGTCTCTCTCCCTTCGGGGGTGGTCCCTCGGAGAAGAGCTTCCTCGGCGCCGTGGCCCGTTTCAAGCTTGTGCAGCTGCGTGCCGATGCGAGGCTAGCGAGCGTGCCCTGGATCGTCGTGGCGGCGCCGAGATGGGAGGGATGCGCATCAACGAATCCCGACGAGGTCAGCGGTGCAGTGGTGTGTGCAGTGGCGTGTTGGTAGGACGAGAGGCAGTTCGGAACAGGGTAGCACGAATTCCGCTGGCAGTTTGCGGTGTTTAGCCCGAGTGGCAATTGAAGTCCTTTCGGCGCCACAAAACAATGCCTGAGATTAGATAGCCTCGGTAGGAGTATCAGAGTCTAGCACTGGCGGTGGAATGCAGCGATGGGCGTCCTCGTCCTGGAGATGACGCGGAGAGATGAGACTGCGACGAAACGGAGTTCAGGCGGATTTATTGTCCCTCCAGTTTTTTTTCGTCAGAGGGGCTGCAGTGTCTGGGGGGCAACCAGAGCGCTGCTCCATCGTGCCATCGAAAGCCGACTCAGCCGGTGAATTAGACCAGATCAGGCTTCGGGAGCGCCGGAATTTACTGCCCCCGCCAACTCCTAACACCGCCACGGCCAGCAATCGGAGCATACAGGTCTCAGTGTCGCGATTTGATCCTGCTGCGATTGATATGCCTGGCTGATGGCTCTAGATTAGCAGACGATTCTCCGTCTGTTTACTTGCACAAGCTATTTTTTACATGGTCCAACGAACAAGTTAAGCGAGATGGCTTCTTATTCTCAGACTGGCTACCCTGGTGCTTAACATGATCCCATGTGCATCTCCTCGTATCTGAAGGTAACCACATGGCAGCTCCCAATGCAACCCAACATCCAGTTCTGTCGTCACCAAGTATACCCGAAGACAGCCTCCAATCCTATCCGAATCGTCGTCATGGAGTAAGGCTGGATCTGTGCGTCGGGAATGACCATCTCTACAAATTCTGACTATAGGGTAGGCCCTGCCTCGGGTGGGCCACACTTACGGTGAGGCTTGTTTTGTTTAGTTCGCTCGAGTCGCTTCCTGCATCATGCATGTGCTTCGGTTCCTCATTGGCGACGATCGCTCCAGAGCTCCAGCCGCCATTTTGGATATCTCCAAGCTCACCGAGTCCGACCCCTGCCTCAACATCTCCCCTTTCCGCTTCACCAGGCAGAAGATGAAGACGATGGTGGCACAATGGCTACAGCTCAGCAAACCCGTACCCGCGCCGCTCGTCTAGGCGCTGCCCACGGCAACAGACCCCTCCAGGTACCCAAGGAATTCAACACCGCCGGCAGCCATGTCCTCGGCACCACACCGACGGCCACCGTCACGCCCGCGTCCTCTGCCGCCCTGTTCGTGACCAACCTCAAATTGCTGGATCTGGACTTGGTAGTTGGTTGGCCGGGCATTTCCCTCGATACTTTTGCCGCTGCAGGTGCTGCCGGCGCCCAAGGGCAGAAGAGGCGGATCCAATGCGTCGAGTGGGCGCTCTTCCACCTCTTTGCCTTGTGGGATCCTGAAGAGACGGCAAATGTAGGTTTCCCACCACCAAGAGCCCGTTCTTTTGTCTTTTACGGTTTATTTACGAGGCAAATTACTGACGTCAATCTTCCCCTTAGAAATTGAAACCCTTCTTCCCCCCACTCGACCATGTCCAAAGTCTCAATCTCCGCGCCGCCCTCCTCCGATGTCTCGAGCAGGCGAAGAAGAATGGGGCCCTGGGCCGGGACGCCATCCTCCGGAAGACGATGCTGGACGACTGCAAGGGCGAGCGGCTAGAGGATCTCCTCGCCGCCTTTTCCTCCGCCGTCCTCAAGAAGGTTGTGTCGCAAGAGTCCGCCGCCAGCGGCGAGCACCCGCCGCTCGCCCTATCCATTGCCCTTGAGAACCGGGGCTACACGGGTGACAAGACCGAGCTGAGCCTCCTCGTTCTCGCACACAAGGCTTCTCTGCACCGGCTCAAGCGACACAAGGAGGTCAATGCAGCCAAGTTTCGAGACTTTGCCGATCTGCTGGGAGTTAAGGAGAGGACCATGGTCCGGAAGAAGGAGGAGGCTCGCCTGAGGGCGGAGAAGGGATCGTCCAAGACCGTCTCGGATGAGGCTAGGCTTGAGATGTGGAGGACGCTGCGTAACAACTGGTCTGGCAATGAGCGATGGATGGAGACACTGCTCTACGGCGATGCGTCCGTTAAGAATGACGGCCCGTTTGGCATGCCGTTTGAGAGGATGTGGAGGCGGGTCCAGCAAAGCAGACTGGCAGAGGTGGAGAGCCAAGATAGCGGGCTTCTGGAACAACTCGAGGGTCGAGTGAATGCACACAAAGAGAGGCTCGAGAGGTGGCAGAGATACAGAAACACCATGTTCCCTCAGGGTCAGGTCAACGAGTCGCCATCAAAACGCCCAGCGCCGGTGATATCAAAGAAGGGAGTCGATTTCGGATTCCGCCAACATGAGAATCTCATGCTTGGGAGAATGAGCCCTGGGAAGCGGCAATCTGGATTGGGGGGTCGTATGACGGCAGAATATCGCGATATGCTGAATGGACTCAAGAAGGAGTTGGCAAATGTGGACCAGACCCAGCCAACGGCTCTTTTGTTCCTTCAGCAGAGGAGGAAGCATGGAAAGAGGATATCTGGTGCTTCCGACCAAATTTCCGAAATCAGCTCTCTGGGAGACGACGACAGCTTGGAAATGTCCCCAGTGGAAGAAACAGAGCCTTCCCCGCCATTTAAGAGCAAACCTGATGCCCCGCGAAGACTCGTCAGACCAAATCTCGCTCGACCCGACCTCGGGTCTTTCAACTACCCCAACGCTGCCTCCAACTCCGAGGCGAACAGCGTGGCATCTCCCGATAAGTCAGAGGACGGCTACTCGCACCACTCCTCCAATCCCTCGACCCCACGGGAGAGGTCGATTTCACGTCAGTCGCCGAATGGGGGGGTTCACATCACAAACACCAATGATGGGCCGATTACTGAATCTCCTACGCAGGAGCTCGCCGACCAGATCCTCGAGTCTATGAACCACGTGTCGCCTTCGCCCACCAAGCGGCGACCAAAGGCGCGCCACACACTTTCCCTGGCGGAACGAACTCGCCTGTCGATGGCACCCCGTGGCACGTCACTATTTCTCCAGGACGAAGAGGACCAGGAAGACGACGAGCCCACTGTGACTCTCAATATACCTCTGAACGACCACACCACCGAGATAGATCCCAATGCGGAAGTGGAGGATGATCTCATCAGCCGCACACGCAAGAGCATGGCCGGCTTCGAGAAGGCACGGCAGAAAGCCCAGCTGGAGCGACGTCGGTCGCAACGCAAGTCGAGGGCCCCTCCGCCGCCCAGGGAAAGTAACTTCCCCAGGCTTGAGGAAGAAGACGATGGCATGCTGGCTGAGGAGCTGATGGCCGAGGAAGACATGGAGGCGGTTTTCCGTTCCAGGCCTAAGATCCAGGCTAGTCCGCTACCAAGCCCCACGAAGGAGCTGGAAGAGTGGGATGATTAGCATGGATAGATTCGATCCTAAGCTTACGACTTATGAATTGAGGTTTCCTTGAATAGAATGCACAAAGACTTTACAAGGCAAAGAGAACTGTCAATCTGTCATCTGAATCATGATCTTGATGTATATATTGTACAAACTAGATAAACCCTAGTATTACTCCTCATGTTGTCCTGTACAAAACCCACAGCGGCTTAATATACATACAATACCAATTGCGCGAATGCTTTTTCCTTTTGTTCCTTCAGTTTTCCTCACCATGGAAGAGGGCACACCTTACCACCCCTGCTTCTTGAGCTCCAGAACCCGACTGGCAGCAGCCTTGAACCCGTCCTTGAACCTGAACCGCCACCTCTCCATCCTGAGCCTCTTCCGCTTCATGCCCTTGCGCTCGTGGAACCGCTGCTGGTTGAAGAGCCGCTTGACCTTCTGCTCCTTCACCAGGCGGTCGAGCACCCGGAAGGCCCCGGCCGGGTTGCCCGCCTTTTGCGCGCCGCCGTACCGGCCCTCGAGGAAGACGGTCTTGCCCGTGACGGGCTTGGCGTACACGTTCTCTGTTGGGGTGCCGCTGCGGGTCGCCACGCCCGTCTGGAGGGCGTAGTTGTTGTAGGCGTTGTTGAGGAGCTGCTTGAGGTCCAGCGGGGCGTTGACGTCGTAGGCGTGCGAGGGAGAGCTGGTAGAGAGGTCCTGGGTGGCGGGAGAAGCGCCCTCAGCGGCGGGAGGAGGAGGAGGTGGTGGAGGGAGGTCAGCGTTGGGGGGCACCTCGGCGCTGGAGGTGGGAGCGCGGCTTGGGTGGGGAGGTTGGCTGGCTCGGGGGTGCTCTGTTGAGACGGGTGGTGTCTGGTCGGGCTTGAGCGTCGAGCGCTTAGGGGCAGTGTAGTTGCCTATGAGGGGACTTCGGCGGACTGGTGCAGAGTCGTCCAGGGCGAAGCGGGATGTGGTGAATGATCGGATGGCCAGTGGTGAGGTGAAGGGCTGGCGAGCAGCCGCCCTGGTGAGCAGCATGCTGCCGTATCTTGACGTTGAAGCCCTGTTCGAGACGTAATTAGTGATCTGTTCAGTGCAATTGAGTATGAGGTATGGGATTTTGGGCTCACATGATCCGTTGGGAGGCTCACACGATCAACCACCTCGAATGCTTCCACATCTTGAATCGAGGCTAGCTCGCCAAAGTCGACCTCGCAAAATTGGTCGTCGTCGGAAGAATGTTGATGCGGACTGTGGCTGCATGTGGCTGAGGCTTTGAAAGATATTGGTGGCGCTTGGGCCCAGAAGGGTTAGGCCATTTCAACTGTTTTCTTCATGTCAACTGTCTCGGCAAGCTGCAAGCCACTCAGCCTTCAATATTATTACTATTGTCCAATCCCCATCTCTCATAGGGCCATGATTACAGGGGCAGTGATCGCTGACTCGCTACAGTGTTGCAGTGGGGCCCCGCCCAGATATCTTCATGGCCATGCCAACGCTTGCATGACAGTCGCTGCAGCCACCAGCAGGAGGCTTTCCTCCTCTGCCGTATGTCTCGTTTCCATGCCCTTGTTCCTACCTTAGTCTCCAGCAGGCCGCAAGGATCAGGGCCTGGACAACGCGGGCTGCTGAGGCCTGAGGACGACGAGACTGGCCCTGGCCCCGACACCGGTACAGACCCAGGCACGGGCACAAATTCTCCATTTTTACTTCCACGGGCGGGTATTAACCTTCACGGCGTTACACTCTCGGCACCGGGACTCTCCCATCTCGCAACCTCTATCAACAGCTAGCAGTTGACCTAGTGTGCAGATGCGTGGGTCTGGGGTTGGAAATACGCCTTGCCTCTCGGACGGCATGTCAATACTCTATCTGTTTCCGTGGCAGCACTCTCCTCCTCTCTGCTGCAGCAGCCCTTGGCGGTGGGTTTACTGATCCATATTGGCGTTGGCAATGTTCAGCCGCACCAAGCTTGGGTTGATTGGGCGCACACACACGCACTTCCGGATTCAACGGCTCTAGGATTCTGCCTGGTGCTCTTGGCCTCCTCGCCGCTTGTCCTAGATGGTCCAGACACAGAAAATGCCCGACGCCAACGATGGGCCATTCCATTTACATGCAGGCCAATGCACTTCGCCTATGTTGCCCCCCACAGCGCGTCGCCCAGGCTCTCTTTGTTCTTAATCTCAGCCCGTCCCGTCCTCCCCTTCCCTCTCTTTTCTGTGCTCCGTGAAGCTCTCTGCGTGTGACTGTTGCTCAATTCATTCTCGCTCGTGTAAACCAAGGAAGCTCTTCGTTGTGCCAATCCAACCCGATCCACCAGCCATCATCATGCGTTCCGCTGCTTTCACCCTCTTCGCCGCTGGCGCTGCTGCCCAGTTCACTCTCCCTCCTCTGGCCAACTTCGCCGCCGTGAACGCTGACTCTTGCGACACTGTCGCTCCCGTTATCACTAGCTGCTACTCCAAGTTTGGTGGTTCCAATGGCATGTTGACTGCCGACCCCAACGCCATCATTGGATGCGCATGCTGCACTGCCGGTTCTAACCTGGCCCCTGCCTACTCTGGCTGCTCCTCCGAGCTCAGGCCCAGCTCCAGCTCTGCTGCTGGTGGTATGTTTTCCGTAGCATTCTCAAGGCATTACCCCGAACTTTAGATCTAACAACCCAATGACTAGTCTACGGAAGTCTCTACTCCATCTGCCAGCTCGGCGCAACCTGCGGCGGTTCAACTGCTACCGCTACCAGGTCTGGTTCCAGCTCCAGGTCAAGTGCCAGTGCCAGTGCCAGTGCCAGCGGCAGCTCGCGAACTATCACCTCTGCTCCCTCTACCAGGACCAGTGCCAGCAGCAGCCCCAATGCGTCCGGTAACTCCCAGGCTTGCTACGATATGCTGGACATGTACTCCCAGTGTGTCTCTTCGACCAGGGGCTTCTCCGACCTGCCTTTCCAGTCCCAGGCTCCTTGCTACTGGTCAGTCAAATGTTGTATCCAATCTTGTGAGAAGCTTCACTAACATAAAACAGCTGCTCAACTGCCCGCAACACTGTGACCTGGCACGACGACCTCGACAACTACGCTGCCACTTGCGCTCAGTGGGCCTCCAGCGTTGAGACCTCCGTCTATAGTGGTATGTTTCGTTCCAGAGCTTGTCCAATTCCGAGCTTATCGTCTCTTCTAACACTCCCCCACAGTTGCCAGCCGATTCGCCAGCTTCTGCCACCAGTTCTCCGATGCTTGCGACAGCGCTGCCACTTCCACAAGCAGCAGCAGCTCTAGCCGCAGCACTTCCGGTGCCAGCAGTGGCGGCTCTGTCACGGGTGCTGGCCAGACCACTGCTACCCAGACTGGTGCTGCTGCCACCACCACAACCCAGGGCGGTGATGCCACTCAGACCCGCGCCGGTGCTTTCGCTGGTATCGTCGCTCTCTCCGCTCTCTTCCTCGTTCTGTAAAAGGTCCAAGGATTGCGAGTACCGCCACGAGTAATGTAATAGCGATGGAATAATATCTAGAGTAAATCAACGAGCTCCACCCACGATTGGATATGTCGACGTCCTGTTCCAGGATGGTACATAGTGACGGCACGCCTTCATGTCTTCGGTAATATAAGCATATCAATACCCCATAAAATAATGAATCTATTACACGTTTTCGCTTCTCAAATGACTCTAGTTCTTTAACTTCCTTTTCTCTATCTATGCTGTGAGGTCCACATTTACTCGTTGCAACGCCTCGACCGCCCATGACGGGTAGTCCTTTGGATCGTCGTACAGATTGCCGAAGAACTCCTTGATGTACTCCGGGAACCGGTCCGCGAGGATCGACTCGCGCACCTCGCGCATCAGGTTGAGCTGGTACCACACGTTGTGTATCGTCAGCAGGTGCGCCGACACCGTCTCCTTGGAGGCGTTGTGGTGGATGAACGCCCGCGTCACGCCCAGGCCGCCCTCGCTCTTCGGCCGGCAGCACTTGCAGCCGCAGCCCTCCTCGATCACACCGAACTCCTTCGCATACTTGGCGTTGCGCATGTTGTACACCCCGTGCCGCGTGATGGCCGCGCCAAAGCGCGCCGTCCTCGTCGGCCAGACGCAGTCGAACATGTCCGCGCCCAGGGCGACGCTCACGACCAGGTCCTCGGGGAACCCGATGCCCATGACGTACCGCGGCTTGAGGTCGGGCAGGAGCGCCGTGCACGCCTCGACGACCTTGCAGAACTCCTCCTTGGCCTCGCCGCCGCTCAACCCTCCGATGGCGATGCCCGGTGTGTCGCGCGCAACCATCTCGCGGCAGCACTCGCGGCGCATGTCGAGGTCGAGCCCGCCCTGGATGATGCAGAAGAGGTTCTGGCGGTCCGGGTTCTTGTGCGCGGCGATGCAGCGGTCGAGCCAGCGGACGGAGCGCTCCATGGCGAGGCGCATGCGCGCGTGGTCCGGGGAGGTAGTGACGAGGACGTCGTCGAGCTGCATCATGATGTCGCTGCCGATGCTGTTCTGGAGCGACATGGAGTGCTCGGGGGTGAGGAGCATGGGCGAGCCGTCGTGGGGGCTGAGGAAGCGGACGCCCTCCTCGGTGATTGTGGCGAGCTTGAGGAGGCTGACCATTTGGAAGCTGGAGAAGTGTGTTAGTAAATGAGTTCATGGTGTTTGCTTCTTTGAGTGACTGATTTCCCCATGCTTGGGTGTAAGAAGAACACTCACCCGCCACTATCCGTCAGAATATTGCGGTTCCATCCCTGGAGTTTATGTGCTCCGCCAATTGTATCTAGCACTTCCTGCCCAGGCTTCAGGCCAAGGTGATATGTGTTGTTGAGACAGAGTTGGCAGTTTGTCTCCTCCAACTGTTCTGGAGTCAGTCCTTTGAGTGACGCTTGTGTGGCCACGGGCATGAACATGGGTAGCTGAACAGGGCCATGGGGTAAAATGAGATTTGATGCTCTAGCCCGAGTCGTCTGTTACAATAGAGAAAGTATTAGTGACATTTCACTGTATCGTAATATCAAAAGGCATGGCTGATGGTGGGGATCACCATTCCAAGGCAGTCAGTCAGTGTATGAGTCTGGTGGAGAAATTCAACATACTGAACAGCGTGCGAGCAACTCAAATGTAAGAGCAGGGGATGTGTAAACGTTGGATGCCATTTTCTTCACAGCTTGCATCATCCCCTGGTGCATAAGATACAAAGGTAATTGAATCTGACGTAGTACACAGCCTTCAGTTCCTGTTTCCTTGACTGATTCTGTATGTGAACCCCAAGTGAATCATCAGGCTCCAAATTGTGTTGTTTTGTCAGTCTCAGTGGGCGAAAAAAAAGCAGAGATGCAGCCAGTGAAAAGCCGGTACAGGGTAGGTTGATATTCACCAGCTCACTGTCCTCCGGCTTATCACCGGGAAAATATGGCGCCGCTGACCAGCATCAATTTTCCAATCGCGCTGCTTGACCTCGACCTTGGAATACTGGAATTGTATGCCAATTCGGCCATTGCGTGAGCTCCGCCACAGCTCTTCACGATCAACATGGGAGGGCCAGCCGTCTCGCCCGGTGGCGCTCTGCTCCGGTCGTCACGGATGTTCTCCATCCCCAAACCTCTTCCGGTTGCCTCATCTGCTTCCACCTTTCTGGGCGAACAGAAGGCATCTGCCACCATGACCAAGGCGCAGCCCCGGCACCAGACCATCACATCTCCCCTCCGGTCCCGCCAGAAGGGTGATTGGGGCCTGAAGCGGCCGCTACCGCTCAAGACCACAATGGCGACGACGACACCCCTACTCCGCATCAACGAGGTCGACACCGTTGAGAACATTACCGATTTCCACTCCGCCGCCGATCACTCCCTCTCGCTCGAGAAGTTCCAAGAGCTCCGTATTCCTATGTCTATTCCGAGACGTGGTGGCGAGGCTTCCTCAGCTACGACGAGGAAGGAGGAGAACATCAAATCCGTTTTTGAGGAAGATTCAGATTTTACAGATATCCAGGACACCAGCGTCGACCACCGTTGGAAATTCAAGGGCCCCTGGTTGGCCCAGATGGCCGACGGAGACTTCCTAAACTACCTGAACAAGAAGGTCCGGCCGCAGCGTGCTCAGTTCAGGGCCCTGCTGAGGGAGAGGCTGGCCGAGAGGCTGACCAGCAGCCAAAACCGAGTTGCTGTGGAGGCTGGCAAGCCAACGCCGGAGCCTATCAAGGGCGAGGATATCACGGAGGAGCAGTTTGCCGACTACATCCGCTCATTGCGCAGCGATCGTGTCACCCTCTACGCCCTCGTATCCAAGTTCCTTGATCTCCCTCCCCTCGGCACGCCTGTCGGATTTGCCCAGAATAACCTGATCTTCTCGGACAGCAACCATGCGACTGATAAGATTACGGAAAGCCCATACGGGAAGTCTGGTCCTCCCCCTAGTCATCCTTCTGCTGGAATCGGCTACCTACGAACTGGTGCCTTCATGGAGAACCACGCTGTCTACGGCCCTCAGGCCAAGAAGACGCCGGTCCAGGCCAGAATTGTTTCACCTAGGATCGGGCCTTCTCCCGCCAAGTTGGGCGTTGGTGGTTTCGTGTCCACCGTGCCTGTTGGCTCTAATGAATTCAACTTAAGAACAACCAGCGCTAGATACAGAAAACCGGTGGCCAATGGTATCCAGAACCTGGACATTTCAACGTACGGAGGTGCCAAGGCCTACATCGAGCCCTTCACTGCCACCGTGGACCCTGAGGGCAAGGTAGTTGTCCAGGTCCGAGAGACCAGCCCCGAGGCCCAGCTGATTGCCAAGGAGATGCGTGGACTTAGCTCCATCTATGATGATTCCGAGCTCAAGAGAACAATTCCCGAGCCACAGCATGCAGAGGAGCATGCCCAGCAAGCCCTTCACGACCGTGAGCGGGAGGGCTACGATGACGAGGCGGGGCCTCGAGACTCGAGGGTGAAGCAAGTATACGATCAGTTGTTGTCCGAGGAGCAAAACATGGTGAGCAACTCGAGCAGTTATGGGCTGGACACTGAGCCGCCCTCTGAGCCACCCTCTGAAACGAAGTGAGAGGTGTTCACTTAGTTGGAAAGCCCAATTGTACAATGTAAAGATATCACACCATAGTAGTTAAAGCCGATATAAATGTACACTATTTACGAAACACTGCATACACATCCGTGCTTCAATCGTGATTCGAGCAAGCTGCCCAGCCAGTATCCCTCTCTTAGTCTCGTGGTTTGCTGACGTAACAGAGCTTTGCAGCGGGGCGGAAGGAAGCTCTTCGTTGCGGGAAGTTAATCATGTGATCTGACACGTGAGCATTCTTGAAAACCCTAATTTCGAAAGCCGGTGTGTGGCCCCACTTCACACCTCCCAAACTCTGGTCGGTGATAGCAATTGGCAACCTCACTTCCTCCATCCGCCCAACAACGACTAACCACCACCTCACCCCCTCAATCACCCACAGACAACCGCCAAAATGGGTCGCGTTCGTACCAAGACCGTCAAGAAGTCCGCCAAGGTGTAAGTACTCACCTTAAAATTATGATAACGCGGGAACTGACATCAAACTTCAGCATCATCGAGAAGTACTACCCCCGATTGACCAATGACTTCGAGACCAACAAGCGTCTCTGCGACGAGATTGCCATCATCGCTTCCAAGCGTCTCCGCAACAAGGTGAGAATTTGGAACCGCGGCAGCTTGCGCAGCCTTGCCGACGACAGTTGCCCCAAAAGACGCTCGACTAACCTGTGTGCGCTCTAGATTGCCGGTTACGCCACCCACTTGATGAAGCGTATCGCACGCGGTCCCGTCCGTGGTATCTCCTTCAAGCTCCAGGAGGAGGAGCGTGAGCGCAAGGATCAGTACGTTCCCGAGGTCTCTGCTCTGGACTTTGCCAAGAACACCGAGAGCGGCCAGCTCGAGGTCGACTTCGAGACCCGCGACCTCATCAAGCACCTCGGCGTATGTCCCTACCTATTCCCCATCTCAATGTCTACCGCTAACCTGACCCATCGCAGTTCGACTCCATCCCCATCAACGCCCAGGCTGTTACCCAGCAACAGGCTCCCGAGCGTGGTGGCCGCCGCTTCGACCGCCGCTAAATGTCACGATCGAACGAAGAAAAGCACATGGATTTTGGGGGAAATTAGGTTGTCTTGGGCACTGTCAATATTTAGGGTTTTTGCTACTTGGCGTCAGAGGACGGTAGTAAGTGCATAGATCTCAAAGAAAGATCTTCTCAACCCCACAAGGTGTCGCCGACTCTTTAGATTCTCTTCTAAAGATGACGCTTGATTGCCAATACTCCTCCCTTCTTCGCTTCGTGTGAAATTGCTGTTGTGATGCTGTCCGTTTGATGTCTGGACACGTCGTTCGTCGACCCCAGGTCGAAACCTTAGCCGCTGAGAGATCTACCAACACAGTTCCCAAGCAAGGATTCCCGGCACCACTTGCCTAATGTTTCGCGATCTTCAAGCGCTACATACACGGTTGCTTCTGAACCCAGGCTGTTGGCATTGCGGATTCTTCTTGGATTCTGCTCTTTCTGTGACAAATTTTCCTCTGGTATCATATGGTATCATAACTCATTCGTAAACCCTCTCATTCCGTACCCCTCGTACTCTTGTAGCCCTCCACCATGAGATGATCGTCATCCTCAAACACACCTGCACTCGGTGGTTCCTTGATCTCAGTATTCTCCTTCAACGTCACCTTCACTGGTATCTTCCTCGCAACCCCAGTCGGCGTCGCCGTCGTCGGTAGCTCTCCACGCTCCAGCGCCAGCGCTGCCGAGTCCCTCGCCGCCTGCCTCTGGTCCTCGAGAGTCAGCTCTCCCAACCTCTTGGCGGTGCGCTCCTCCTCCGTCTCTGGCTCAACCGTAGGCAGATCCATGATCTCAATCTCGATATCGGGAATCCCAGCCCGCTCCCACGCAGCCGTCTCGTTGAGCTGCACCTTGACGTAGAGAGCCCTCCGCGCGCACTTCTGCGAGCACCACTTCTCTAGGTCCCTGCGCTTGACAATCTGCCCGCTCGCCGCGAGCGTCCACTCCCCTCCCGGGCCCGTCTTCCTGCGCGCCTTGGGGCACAGCACGTACCCGCACAGCCCGTTGACGTTGCGCTCCTCGATCAGGTCGTCGTAGTCGGACGGCTGGAACAGCCTCACGTGGGTCTTGAAGTCGACGACGTCGGAGGGGGCGGGGTCATCGGAGGAGGTCGCGCCGGGCGCCCTGGGGTACTCGGACAGGAGGATGACATCGTCGAGGATCTGGGCCTCGAGCTCTTTCCTGTGCTCGATGATCTGGGCGTGCTGGATTGCTATCGCGCGCCGGTCCTGCTCGGTGGTGGGGCGGGAGCCGGCTGGCTTTTTGAGGATGCTCTTTGGCTCTGGGTTGGACGCCGCCATTTGGAGAGAGGGGATGCGGGGAGAGGGAGCTCTTGGTAGAGGATCTGGGGAGATCTAAGAACTAAGCAATTGAAGTCATAGCTTTGCTTGATGTTGTGGAAGAAGCGTCTGGAAGAGTGTTATCTTATCTAATAAACGTCCCGCGAAATCTGCATACCCTAGAGCACCACATGCTGGCTTCTTGGTGGTCTTTCATTTTGCTTTTCTTAGGTACACTCAAAGCACAATTATGGAACAAATTCCGAAATTTGCTATTTTTTGCTATCTTAAAGTTGTGTCGGCTAATGAAAACTAATTTTGCCTCTGAGAGATTGCGCTCAACCACATATGCTTTTTGCAAGTTGAACCTTTCATCTCACGATATCATGGCTTTCAGTTCCGGACACCTTAGAGTTGCAATTTAGATTTGAATTGTTTATCAACAAAATGAAGCATGCATAATAACATCTTAATACGCTCTCAGACATGGAGAGGCTCTTTTGGAGCTGCAATTGGGATATCCTTTCCAATGAGCTCCCACCTTCCGAGCTGGAACATCTCTGGCTGTATCGATTCTATGGACCAGGCCTCGGTTTGTAAAGATCTGGAATTGTTAGAGATATCATGCACTAAGACCATTAGCAACCTCACTGGGAGGCCATATTTGTAGTAGTCTTTGGTCACTAGGTTTTTGAAACTGGTTTATCTCTTGCTTTGTAGACGCGATCCTCAACTGAACAGGCTTAGACCAAATTTCTGATACAACCTCTTCCCGAGCCAGATGTATCGGGTTTCTATATCTTATGAAAAACTGTCCCTGCCCTATTGTCCACGAAGAAACTCGAGGGTTTCCCTTAGGGTATGAACATGGATTGCGACTTGGCTATGTTTCTTGTTGGTATCAAGCAAAAGAAACGATAAAACTAGATATTTTAGGACTTAGATCAACTGAAGCTATGAGATTTGGACCCTTTTTTGTTGTTTTCTCTAAGAAAATCACGGGAAATCATCTGGTATGTCTGCAAATGGATCATGAAGGATCTTCTTGATTAGTACCGTCTGATTCGACAAAGAGGACGAATGGAAGAATGAAGGACGATAACGATGCAGATATTGATACTTTAGTCAATACGCCAGTATATTTCTGCATATTTTATTGACCCAGAGGTGAGAATTGAACACCGTTTCTTTAATGTTGATGATATTTGCATCTTTGCTACTCTGGATGTATTCCTCTCTTCGTTGGAATGTGTCAAATCTCAAGAGAGTAAACTTAAGAGCCCGTTGCCTCCCAGCCCGGACTTTAACTGGAAGATCCCCTTAGTCCATTCTCCCCTATGAAAAACTGAGACAGACGATGAGGCCCACACATTTACACTACACAGAGACAGCGTCTTCGTGAAATCCAAAACCATAGTCATGTGGTGCGTCAGCTAATTGTGTTGATTTACTTGAAAAGAAGAGGAAAAAAATCGATGAGTGAATTGAGCTTCGTTCTCTATCTCGAGATTGGAGGGGTGGTAGTTTTATGGAATCTAGCTGCCTTGAGCAATAAAACTTGGGCAGGAAACCTAAATGTGGAACGGAGGCCCGTTACCAGCGACTGTATCATAGATAGCGGAAATAGCTTCTGCAAGCTCAACCGGAAGCGGTCCGGCCTCAAGTGCATCCAGAGATTCATGGAGATGTTCAACCTTTGACACGCCAAAGATCAATCCATCGCCACACTCTCCGTCCAAGAAGCTGTGGAACGCCGTCCAGCGCAGCGCAGCAGCATGACCGCTGATGTCGTACTTCTGAGCAGTAGCTCGAATAGACGCTGCTGAAGCTTGAACAGAGGAATGGCTATAAAATGGGACATACATTTTCCCAACAACAGTCTTCTCAAGTTAGAATTAAGTTAACTTCGCTGAGTTCAGATAGACACTTACATCTTCTTGCCAGCGTCTCGACGTGGAAACATGGTCTGAAAGAAGGCCACCCAGGGCAGGACTAGTGTTCGAGGTGAGTAGGAGACTGATAATGGCTGTTGAAAACAATTACCTGAAGCCGAAGAAAGCAATGCTATTTTTGCGCAAGAGAGGAAATAGTTCCTTCTCCCCTCCCCTCACCATAGCATTGTATTGCCCTTGGTATACGCTAGGTTTAATATAACCATTCTGCTCGCATATGTCCAAGATCTTCTGCACCTCTGCAACGGAGTAGTTAGATATCCCAAGTTTCTTGAATTTTCCTTGCTTGAAAGCATCGTTCATCGCCTTCAAAGTGTCTTCAAACGGTGTCTGGCGATCCGGCGTATGGAGAAACATGGTCTCAACCTTGGAGGATTGAAGAGCGTCAAGAGATTCCTCGATGCTTGCCTTAATCTTTGCGGGCTCATGTGATCCAGGTGGGCCACTTCTGACTTTGGTGTGAACTGTAAACTGAGATGTAACGTCGGCCTTGCCGAGACGCGCTTCGGATTCACCATAGTTGCGAGCTGTGTCAATATCTCTGTAGCCACGGCTGTAGAATGCATCTAAAAGCCCTTTCACATCTTCTTCGGTGTGAAAATGAACTATTCCTATTCCAGGGAATGTATGGGGGTCACCGACCTGTACTCGTCTGGTTAGAGTGCATGTTGATTAATGGAAGGAGATACATACACTGAAGGTCCCGAGAATATACTTGGGAGGTGTTTTGGAGGACATTTTGAGAGAGGTTAGGATTAGAGAGGCTCAAGATTAACTTGAAGGGAACCAAATTCGAGTTTCATCAGACTTTGGCACCCCTCTAATTTATATGTCACATGTAGCTGCCGGGACTTCGCTGAGCATTATGTACAATGGGATGTCACCGTCCCGGAGCTTATGCGCAAGTTCTCCACAGAGCTCCGCGAGATCTCCACCAGCTTCCGCAAGTATCCACAGCCCTGAAGACATCTCCCGCAATGATTTCATAAAACTCCCGCTCAAGTTCATGGCTTCGTAGCTCTTAGGATCACGTTAGACAATATCTAGGTGTACCTAGGGTTAGATTCTATATAGGGCTTCTTAAAGGTCTAAGCGTCTTTCTAGTGATGTCAAGGCTGAAGTGAAGGAGAAAATCGTACCGATTTGATGTTAAAATATCTCCTAAGGGCTTCTGACTCTAGTTGTCGGATTTCACTTCGCCCTGGATTTTCTGTTACTCCAAAATTGTATCCTGTCCGAGCCGACTATGACTGCCCAGACCTGCTTAACTAACCCGTCGATTTCTTCAGCTTCATACTGTGACATTATTGGGATTGGTCGTAGAGAGGTTACTAGAATTGGTGATTTTGAACAAGAGAGCTCAGACCATTCCAAGGCAGTTTCAGCTTCCCACAAGCCGCTGCGGGCTGTGATCATAGGCGCACCCTCACATGAGGCCCAACCTCGGGTCATCGCTTCAAAAACGTTGGTGATGCACTCGACAACCGCATAGGTGCGCCGGACGCTTTCGGTCAAAATCCACAGTCTCCATAGCTCTACACATGCGTTGTATTCGTTGTCGAGCTCATTCTCCGCTAACTGGTCATGATTCGACTGGCCTGCTTCACCTCGATACTCCTTTACTATCTCCCACATCTGGAATAGCCACTGTCGAAGAAGCGGGAGTTGCTTCTCGGCGGATGCACGAACACGTACTGAGCCGTCGAACAGCATTATGAATTCATAGATGAAAAGGGACTGGACACGTGCCAGGTGGGCCAGTATGCATTCCGCGCCGCTGGTTGTAGGCGGGCCTTGGCGGGTGAGTGCGGCTAAGCGGTCCAGGGCAATCTGCAGTACTACTTCTTCTATTGCCGGGTTCCGACCGTTGTATGTTGTGAGTGTTGTGAAGGCGTCCTGGAGGCAGGCAGGTAGGCCTTTCTCATACAGTCGCCGATGGATGAAGCTGTTGTGGCCATTCTTGACCCAAGACTGGAGCATCCCGGCCACAGATTGGATGAAAGACTTTAGTTCAAGCTCGACGTCAACCACACAATCCGTATCTTTGGTGACACGGCCTATTTCCCAAGTATCGCCCTGAAGAAACCAGGGGGTAGAGGTGTCTGGGGGAGATGCCCTCTCATACGTTAGGCTGCGGGTTGATGACAGTGCGTTTCCACTTGTCGCAGGAGTCTGAATGAAAGGAAACATAGCATCTGGTATAGCGGTAACAAAGTTGGGAGCGTTGATTACACCCCAAGGCTCGTGATCAAAGCGGTCCCCGAATGGATTGAGGTTCAAAAACTCATCGGAAGAAGGGAGATGGTGCACCTGGTTGTCTTCCAAAGTGCTGTCCCTGTACCGCCTCTTGGACTGTGGGTAAACACAATCCAGGTGCCTATCTAGGCAGCGCTGACATTCGGGAAGCTGCTTGTCGCAGCCCCGCTTGGAGACTGAGCAGGCCAAGCAGGCTTTCTGGCGGAGACTGCTATGCATTGTGCTTAGCAACATCCGAGAATCGAGACGTGATGGCTGATGATCTGGGATGTTGTGTTTTTTTTACTCCTTAGACATGACGAAACTAAAACAGGACCCCTGGGCTGTAATAACGTACGCTAAGAACCAGACTAAAGCCTCCATGTTAAAATAAATGGATCGTATGAAAACCCGGCATTTTCCAGAGGTCTAACCCACTGACAAGATACATATTTAGCAGCTCTTTAAATTCAAGGCCACTTGTGTTTACTCAATCCTTTGGCCACGCTCTTAGCCTAGAAGTAGGTTCTGTATTGATCCGAAGAATGCTCCTTGGCGAGATCAGCATGAGACCAGTTGCTTACTCTGAACAGCGGCCATGACTCAGGGGTAATTACCGACCGTAAGCAACCCGCCCACTCTTCCGCTGCCTGTAGACCCATTTTATCCCGCATCATTTCCGCTCTTTCGTGTAAGTTTCAAAGCATCCGCATCGTTGATGCCGGTGAGTTTGGCGACTGACATTGCCCAGGTTTTGTAAAGCATTGCAGAAGTGGAAGTGGATGGATCAACATTCCTTAGCGCCAGCCGAATTGGCAAATACTCATACCTCGAGAGCTTTTTCATAGAGTGGACTGAATACTAGAAGACTCCAATTATTCAGTGCAGTTCAGTCGAGCATGATGGTGTAAACAACAATTGGATTCCGTGAAACCCAAAGATGGGTCGAGGTTGTGCTGGAGTTGCAGAGTAGAATTATTATTATAGAGGTCATACCACGGCAACCCAACAACAGGCTAGCTAGAAAAGAGTGAGTGGCCATTGCCTAGCTATCTCTAACTCCACATCATTTATCCCTGCACTAGTAGTTAAGCCTCTACTCTTGAAGGAGCATAACCTTCAAAAACAAGCGAGGATGAGGTCCGATAAAACCTCTTCAAAGTAACTCATCATCTCCTTCTTGTATCTGTTGGAAGACCACACTGAGCGTGACTATCTCGGGATGTTGATCCATACTGGCAACCTCGATAGGCAGGGTCTTGAGGGCACTTAAGAATAGTTAGCTTCTTGTTGGCTTGGAAATCAAAGCGAGAAGTTGGACCTAGTACTTACATAGTAGGTAGGGCTGCATGGCTTCGTGCCTACAATGTGGTTTCCCTGCTTTGGATGGGCAGTCTTTGCTCCAATCATTGAGCATATCTGCGTGTCTGGATTACATTGCTACTAAAATTAGTAAAGGCTATATCATAAAAATGTTCGTAGAAGACTTACCCCACCCATCCATGCTACTTTAACAGCAGGTGGTTCCTTTTTACCCTTCTTTGGGTCTTTGGCTTTGCTACTGCTGGCTCGAGCAATGAGGCGCTCTCCTCGGGCAATGAGATACTCACCCCTAGCAATGAGCGCATCATCATCAGTAGATTGACGTGCAACTATGTGAGTAGAAAGCAAAAAGAAAGGAATGAGAGCTGAGAACTTCATCTTGATGGCTAGAATAGATTGTAATAGAAGAAATCTTAAGGATGTTTGAGATGTTGAACATTCAGAAAGGGCAGAGTGAGAGTATTTACATCTAGCTCTGTTTTGAGAACCCTTATTTCCATAGTAAAATAATACAATAACCCAAAATAGAATCAATTAGTGCTAGTTGCCTTTGAAAATTTTACCCATGTACTGTTATAGTAGAGCATTTCAAACGTCATGGCTTAGGTATGTTAATACAAGCTAATACCCTGATCTTCTTGTCCACCTGAGAGTGGATTTCCCCACCCAAAGTACCGCTCTTGGCATGCATAACTTTGTCCCTCTCTGGATCCCGCCCGAATTGACGGTTCGAGCAGCCCGCCGCTGATGAAGGTGCTTGTATACGCCGAAGCCGCTGCTGAAGCCGTTGTTGGTAGAAGCCGCTGTTGAAGCTACTGAAGCTGCTGTTGGTTGAAGCCGCCGTTGAAGCCGCCGCTTGCTTGCGGCAGAGACTGTATTTGTTTCAAATATTAGGCAAATGTATAGATTGACCATGTAGTTACCTAACTTCCTCATTGGTAAGCTGTTCGCGTAAGTTAGGGAATATGAATACTATGAGTGCCGAAGAGCCATGAATGCCGAAGACCCATGACTGCTGGAATCCCACAGCTAAGGGCCCCATGATAATAAACTCGGCCAACGGGCCGCCAAATGCATAGCTGACCTTTCCCAAATTAGTACATGGATCACACATAAAGTAAATAATGTAAGGTCTATCTTTTATAACTCTGCTATCGTCTTATTATACCCCTGGCCTTGAGGTATCGGGCTGCTTGTTATAGGCTCGGTTGCTCAGAATCTTTGCTCTTTCTTGCCATGAAATACGCCTTTTTCAAGAGTGGAACTGGCGGCGGTTAGTGGGCCGCCAAATGTAATTTCCCCCCCCCCAAATATAGGACCTTGAGGCCTGGCTCGCGGTATTAGGTTATATCAATTGTGGGACGACACTCAGCACGTTTACGAAATTACCTATCTAGGTAAGTTCAGAGAATGCTTAGGTAGCTGTCACCTGTCTAGGTCTCATGTGGGACTTTGGCACGGTTTATGTTCTTAGTAACATTGAAGTTTACACCGCCGGCTTCGGATGCTGGTCCAGGTACTTCAGCAAGCCCGAAAGATTCCCATGCAGCCGTGGAATTCAGCAGATGTCAGGCGAGCGATCCAAGTTTCTAGAAAGACAGTTCCAAAGACTTGTGCTGGTGCTCCTTGAATAATGACGATTGAAATGACAATAGGATATCAGTATGCGCCTGTTAAGCCTACAAATGACCTTGTGGATCACCAAACAATTTGCCACTTTTCTCGGCAATCTCCCAAATACTGAGAGAATAATTCATGTAAGGGTGAGGTCGGGGGTATATATATCCGACTTTCCATGTCCATGTTCACAATTTGGTACAAAACATCCCCCGAGAGCATTGGCTCCGCAGCCTTCACGGCATCTACCGCTATGCCGTATCTAGCCTGAAACTACGCCGTAGTTCTAGATAACGACTCTCTTCTGCCCGATAATTAACAGGACCTCCTTCTCCACTCAAGCCCCCCTTTTATGAGAAGGATATAGACCAGCGACAGCTATGACAACCTCCAGATTACTCCTCCTTTCCTCCCAACTTAGTTTCCTGGTCCGTTTGAGAATAAACTCCATCTGATATCTATGTATCGACCCATCAATTCAGAATATTGTTAGCTAGGAAAATACTCTGCGAGGACGAGGACTTGGTTTCCATATCCTCTTTCAGAGAGCATAATAGCAACGTGAAGGCTAATAAAGCCTGTACTAAACCAAAGTAAATAACAATCCTTGATCAGCTAATTCAAAGGAAACAACTTACCCAATGATAAGAATGTTATCCCAGCAACTCACTATGCTCATTTCTTCGATTCTATTGAAAGGTATCAAATAAGTATCGATATGAAGGGATAGAATTAGACATACAGCGGATTTTTATACCGGACGGGTAAGTTATAAAATGACTGAAGATGTTGCAAACTATTTGACGCTAGTCTTATCCATTTTTCCTGCTTCAACACTATTATAGCGTCCTGTATATCTTGCTTACAGAGAATGAGTCTCCAACAACATGGTTCTATATATTCCGTTCTGTTCCTGCTAGCGCCGCAGCAACCCTTTCCGGAAGGGATCGCTAAGTCCTTTCAGGAAGCTTCTAACCAGACCTCCATGATCCTTAAAATAACTACCTAACAGGGAAATTTCATAAAATCCCAGTCAAGGGGTAGTTGTAACCTTTCATCCCTCGTACAGTGGAGTTTGAGAAATTAAGTCCTAATGAATGATTCAAAAGGCTTAGCAAGTCATGTATTTGCCTTTTATAGTGTACCTACTTAACAGTTAAGAAGGCTAAGCGTCCTTATCGTACCTGTATCTAAGTTGCATCTAGCGGGTTACGTCAATAACTCATATAGTCTGCTTAGGTTGAGCATGTAGCTTTGTGTCCCCATCGCGAAACTCTAGATGATAGCCGAAGTTATGGTGGCGGAAGACGGCGGGGAGATCCTCTCCTTCAAATAATCTGGCAATGACCATGGTGTCGCCATCTCCAGTGTTGGCGGCGTAATCATTAAAATATCGTACCGCACGAGGCGCACACACAAGTCTCCCATCGCAGTACAAGCTCGCTGATGCGGCCAGTGGATAGCTCTTGTTGGATTTGCCGACTAGTAGCATGTGCTGGATATCATATGGCCCTACCCTGGCTCGCAAGACGACCGAGTCTGCGAATGCTCCTGCCCACCCCAAACGACTCCCACGAACGGTCCATAACACCGAAAGCTCGGGTATTCCCTCCTATTATCAAGTGTTTGCTAGTGGAGTCTTCATCGGACGTCAGGAAGAAGAGTTCTATGTGCACAGTCGCATCGGCAACTGCAATGGGCCTCATCCAATAC
The DNA here is from genome assembly GCA_026958235.1 of Clonostachys rosea. Lineage (NCBI taxonomy): Eukaryota > Fungi > Ascomycota > Sordariomycetes > Hypocreales > Bionectriaceae > Clonostachys > Clonostachys rosea. The sequence goes on from CP110206.1 coordinate 1,631,336, forward strand.
ACGTTGGGTGAAGCCTCGACATATTTGGCGGTACGGGGCAGAGAAGAGAATCACAGTAACTTGAGCTTGAGGGCATCGACGACCTTGCGAGCAACATTGAATATGACGGTCGCAGTCGAAAGCTCGACAGATACCTCAAAGCCGGCGTGGCTGTTGTCCTTGTCTGTCCGCCAAGTTCTGACCACGGTGCCTTTGCCTGGATCGGTTCCATCTGACGTGATGACGGAATCTGGAAAGACTAACGGGGTGCCCTAAATTTCTCCATCTGCCCAAATGGCATTGACTTGCAGCTGGGGCTGCCAGAGCGTCACGAAAAAAAGGAAATGGTAATGGCCTTGCTCTTATCTTTGGCCATGGCATCAAAGAGCTACAAGTCAACGGCTGTCTTATTGATCTTCTTAGAAAATCTCGGAAATACATTTCTAATCACAGGAATAAACTCTGATTCTATCACCGGGCCTGGGGCGATTGAGTTGTGGATGTTGAAGTTCGAGCAATCTTCAAGTCCACTGTACGAAGTAGTGTTGTCGTGGTGTTGCAGGGTTAAACGCATGATTAGTCCAGCTGACATTTCTAGCAAATCCTACATTGTTCAGCCTGAGTGCTGCTCCACCCTCATGTTGGCTTCCCCTCTCCGTTCCGTATGCCCAACCCAGTTAATCGAACAATGCCGGCCCCACGCCGAAACCAGGTGCCGCGCCCGGTCACCCAGCTCTCCTCCTACTCTGACGCCTCGAGCTCTTACTGGCCGCCGGGATGGAACTTCCATCGGTTCGTCCACGCCACGGCTGAAGACGACCAAGCCCTGCCCGATGACGAGCGGGCTAAGATGCAGGCTGGATTCCGGGATATCCTTGGCGAAAACGGCGTCCATGAACTGGCCCGTCTCGTCTGGCAGGAGCAGCAGCGCCTCGAACAAGAAGCGTCTTCGTCCCCTCGACCGACGCTCCCGACGCCTGATTGGCTCAAGGCGTGGAAGAGACACTACCGAGGGCAGCCGTGGGGGTTTGTCGCTTTCCGTACTGGGGGAACGAACCTGGACTACGAGGAGTTTCGGAGTCGCATCAAGAGGATAGTTGAACTTCCGTTTGACGCGGCCGTGGAAAGAGGCCATTCGGCGGACGAAATCGCCGAGGCTCGCAGCACGTTTGGGATCCGATGGGTTGACGTAGGAGACGACAGATCAAGAGACAGGGCGGAGGGAGATCTTGATCACCCAAATGTTACTGATCCTGTGGAGAGACTACGAGCAAAATATCGTGCCTTGCGGGAATCGGACGGCTTTCCACCAGGCCTTCAGCTGCCATTGTTTCTTGGTGCTTCTACGGATGCGATGGCCTCAGTACTTCAGATACCGCCCTCTTCTCAACCAGGAACAAACAGTCCACGCTGGCGGCCTGGGGCACCATTTTTTCTGGTGGTGACGGCGGAGGATGAACAGGGGCCAGCCGACGACGAGGCCAGCGAGTCGGGTGTTGGCAGGGAGAAGGATTGGTTCAAACCGGTTTTCAAAGCCGCCGCGGAAGTGCTTGTAGAGGAATTGTGGGGGGTAGCAGAGCGGCAAATTACCTCGATGAGGAACTTGACTAGGTTTGTTCGGGGGACTACAATCTTAGATAGTCCATCGCTGGAGGACGAGGATAATGATATACTACAAGGGGACAAGGAAGCCGGTGGTAGCGACGATGGGCTGGATGATATGTGGTGGTGGGCGCATACGCCGCCTCATCGTATGAGACAGAGGAGAAGAATTTTTGTCAGCGATCCCTAGCTCGATGTCTAAGTTAGTTTCGAACCATCTTGCTCAAGTTTTGCGGCACGGCTCTGTCTTCGTACAGTGTTCAAAAAAGAATATCCCAGAGCAATCGACGCACGGGGTGTTTTGTATCGTGGGTAGTTCTCAGACGAAAGAATAGGGAGACCAGTCTAATTATAAATTAACTACGCCCAAGCCCGTAAAGAAAGCATTCAGGAGCCGTTAAATTCTATGCCATACTATGCTCCAGTCCAATGCAGTCCCAACTCCTTCCATGAAATCCATCGCTATGCCTTTTCGCTGACCAAAAAAAGAGGGAAGGTTGACGAAGAAATACAGGTACAAAAATAAAAATAAACAAGAAGAAGAATAATAACCATCAATATCATTAGTCCTGCCCTGCTAATAAGCCAATTCCCAGGACTCACGCCCAGTAGGCTTATTCAAAACAGGAGTGAAGCTGGCAACAGGCGACCGCTCAGGCTCATCCTCCGCGTAATCCGTACAGTAGCTCGAATCGCTCTCGTAGCCATCCTCCTCCGCCTCCTCGATGACGCGCGTGGGGTAGTACCCCCTGTCCTGGGCGCCCACCGGCCACGACCTCTGGGTGTACCCGATCGTCTTGGTCCTCAGCAGCTGTCGGATGTCACCGAGTGGTGCCCTGGCGGGTGGCTTGGGTGTCGGATCCAGAGGCGGCGTCGGGTCCAGCGGCGGTGTAGGCATTGGAGCGACGATGATGGTCGGGGCGAGGACTTCCTTTTCCTGGAGGACCGGGATCTCCGCGGCCGGGAGCTCGGTGGCCATTTCGATCTTCGGGGTCAGAGGCTTCCGCAGGACGATTTCGGGCGTTGAGGCCCATCTATGATGTCCGCGATTGGCGTTTACCTTTTGGATTGGCACACCGAGGGCGGCTTTGAGCTGCGGCTGCGGCTGTGGCTTGGGGCGAGGCGGAGGGGGAGGGGCATAGGCGCTGCCGTATCCTCCGCCGTACGGGCCAGAGCTCGTTGGAAAGTTTGTCATGGAGTGACGGGCCTGGTGGCGGGCGGCGTTCGGTCCAGGACCAGGAGGCGTCAGGAAAGAGTGCCTGGCCTGGGTGTAGGGATTGAGAGGCGAGGGATGAGGTGCCTCGATCTGGGAGAGGGGGATATCCGGTAGGACTGGAGGACAGTCACTGATGGCTCTCGGTCGGAATGTTGGGATGAACGCGTGAGCTGGTGAGACAGGGCGCTGCCTTCCTTGGGCATGCTTAGTATCAATACATAGGCGAGGAGGCGAAGGAGGTGCCGCCTTTGGTGGAGGGGGAGAGAAGAATCCTGGAGTCAAGGGAGCTGGATTGACGTTGCCGCTGAAGCTGGGAAAGATGTTAGTCATGTATTGGAACCTCACTGGATCAAGGCACAGGGTGCATACAGATGCTCAAACCCAGACATTGGCTGGCGATCCAAGTTTAGAGAGAGATGCATCGACTTTGGGAATTTAGGAACAAGAGGCGAGGGAGCGCACTCGTCCCAGTCGACCGGCTTGTGGCTATGGTCGATCGGGCTGTAGGCGTTGGCGGGGATGGCGGCGTACTGCGGGCGATTCCATTGGGATTTCCCAGTCTGCGAGTTCACATAGTACCACGCTCCGTACGACTGATGCCACTTCGGTTTCCATCCCGCGGGGACTGACGGCTCGCCTCTGGACGGTGTCGTCGGGCTGACTGGAGGAGTGATGACATGGCCAGGCGGCGATTCGGTCGGGCACATCCATTGGATACTAAGCGACTTGAGGTCGACATATACCCTGAGGCGCACAAGGTTAGATAGACGTCGCGAGGAATCAGTATATGCAGGACTCACCAGGTCTGGTGTCTGGCACTCCATTGGGCGGACCACCCAGCAGGGACCTCGGGAGGAAGTTGACTTGACATGATGGACGGGATCTGTTCACAGCGAAAACGAAAACGCAATCGAGGGAAATGAGTGCCGCAAGAATGGAGGGACGGCTGATCTTATAACAACAATAATAACCGTTAGAATCTGCTAGCTCCTTCATAGTGTCGCTCGTGTTGTCGCTGGGCTGACGGCAGACTGTCACTCGCCCATACGCCGCCGAGCCACACCACCCCGGACCAGACGAGGCACTGCAGGTCCTCGATTTAGACAGGGCACCGAGCTTGACGCAATGCCATGCGATTCTGGGCAAGGTGATGGGCACTAGCGGGCCCTACGAGATGTCAGTCGGCCCCACGGCGTTGTGCTCGGCGATCTCTCGCTCGCTCAATAGCCTCAATGGGATCCAATTGGCGACTGGAATACACCTACACACAGTAGATTGTGAATGAGATTCATTAAATTAACTGTTCGTCTGGCATTGTGCCCTAGCCTTTAAGTGCACACTTGGCTTCATCACTTGGCTACTGGAAACTATTGATTTCCGCTTCTAGCCCCAAGACAATCGCGAAGGTTTCTGGTCCAGGCTGCCAAATCATCACCTGGGCTCGTACCCAGGAAATGCATTATTTTCCGAGTCAGCTGGCGATGCCCCTCGCCTCTCCATGGATGTGAGCGGATGGTGGGGACCCCTGAGACCCAGACACTTCTCCTCCGCGGACGAAGAATTTAACCAGCTCCGACCTGCTTCAGCCGTAGCATCACCCTAGAAAAGCACCGTTACAGGCGCTAAAATCATCTCTCATCTCCCTGGTGGCCGTTGAGTTTCTTCCTAGTCCCCCACCACTCCCAGAATCCTCACTGTTACAGGCGGCCGCGCCCCTGCAGCAGCTCTTTTTTTAGTTGCAGGGGGCTCAGCTAAGCACGGAAAACGTCACTCGTGCTTCACTGCATCCGGTAAGATCAACTGTGACTTGGTTGGGCACCGCCGCGATGGAAACGACGCCACACTAGAGAATTCAGGGGATGGTGCCGTTGCTCAGCCTTCCACCACCAAGTCTGTCTGTGCTGGCGTGGCTGACCATGAAGACTCTTTCCCTATCCCTCCGATGTCTGATTGACTGGCGGCTGATGGAGCCTTCGTGTCGGATGGGCACTCTGCCGGGACGAGACCCAGTCATGACGTTGAGCAGCCTCGTAATCACAATTACCTTTCGGAGCGCCCCGGCAGATTCTGAATACCGCCGAGAGTCAGGTGATCTATTTATTAATTCTTTACTCTCGTGTACTTTCCGAGCGTTCAGGTTGGGATTACTCGAGCACCAAATCAGTCAATCATCATGTGCTCCGTTGGACACCCTTCCAGAAGATCAGTCTGACCGCATTTCAAGGATAGTGACCGCCTATTTTCCAAACCCCGCTGATTGCTTGATCGCTGTTTAGCCCCCAAATAAGATTTTGGTTCTTTGCGCAGCGGAGGATCCTGGAGTGAGCGACCCCTGCGCTGGACGAACCTAAATAGCGTCCACTTGTTTCGAAATTCACCGTGACATGCCAAATTTACCCGTTTAGGATTCCTTGATGGAAGCACTGCTTCAACCCTGTATGCATCGCTATCAGAGGCTGGCTACGACTTGATCCCATGTGTTCCGTTATTATAGCCCGGGAAATTCGGCAAATATGAGCGCCTCTTTCACAGACCGCCGGATGTTGACAGTTCCGCGCCTCGCTTATAGCAGGGGCTATCTGCTTTGCCTCAGTCAGCACTTGTTTGCAAGCGTAGCCGTGATGGGGTCGGTAGCTAAGAAAAGATACCCTTGATATGAATCATATCTTTAAGCATTCTCTGGAGAATCACATCCAAGGATTAAGCGACTTCATCGCTGCTTCGCACCGCTCCCCTGGACCCGTAACCTTAAATACGATAAGAGAAAAAAAGGGATTATACAAAAGGCCTTTTTGTAATCTTCTGAGCTTGTCAGACTGGTAAGTGTGTTGCTGTTTCTGCTTTCGTTTCATCCGTGAGATAGTCCATGTGATGTGCTCTTACTCAGACTAGCAGCACCTCGACCTTACAAACCAAAGAAGTCGCAAAATGTACCCGCATCAAGATGGATTGAACAAAGACCTAAAAAGATTGAATCGTCTGTAGAAGACATACGTACAAACTCGTGAAAATAAACAAGATCCTTCTCAATGACCCCGTAGTAGAGCCCCATGCTTGGGAAAAACAGCAAGAATATCGTTGTCTGACGCCTCGACATATGGAAAAACACCAAATTTGCTCTGTGTATACGGCCGAGTCCTTAGAGAGGCCGATGCCAAGATGGTATCTCGCTCACTTCCTTCCAATTAGAAATCGCAGGACTAATCACGTCGGAGCTGTGCGCAGCCTTCGCATATCGGTTCCCTCTCTTGCTATCATACTGCGGACCCATGACGTGCTTCTCAAACACAGTCTCTAGACCCAAAAACATGCCGAGGACGACGTGAAAATCTGCCAGTCCGGGCAGGCTGAACTTGACCCACCGCATAATGCTTGTGTAGGCATCATATAGGTTTTTCATTGTTGGTTCGCCAAATTCCCTTTCCAGACATGCATAATAATCTTTGTTGGTGTCTATGATAAGCAGAAGCTGGGAGACATCGAAATGCTTGCCGATGAATGAGAAGAGAGACAGGAAAGACGTTTCTTGCTTATCCCAGGCCTTGGTTTGCTCAAAATCAAATTCGAACCGGATCCGACGAAAGAGCTTCAGAGTTTCTGGTCTAAATGACTGTAACATTTTCAAAGTATTTAGGAATGAACCTGAAAATGTAAAGATATTCGTAGAGTACAGAACTTCGGCCGCGTCTGCGTACATTTGCCAGCTTACACGGAGGAGTTTGACGGGCAAGTCTCGACACTGGCAATGGGGAGAGAACGACTGCCACTCTAATCCATACCGGCAGAGGCAACGGACTGCCGTAGTTGAGCATTTTATGCAGGTTGCATGGATGCACTCGGGACTGAGCGACGGGACAAACTTTCCATCCTTGACGCATATTTCATTTCCTTTTGCCAAGAAGGGTCCATTGTACCTGAGGTTCGTGAACATGTATATGCGACGACGAACCTCCAGTGGCAGTAGTGCTAAGGGAGTCTGGGCTTTTCTTGTGCTTCTTTCAAGTTCTGGGCTCGGTTTTGTTAAGAGGTATTGTGCAGTCAAGCTTGCAAACGAAGTCATGTGTGGATCAACCTCCCTTCCCATCCAGATATTGCAATCTAGAAGGCGTGGAAGGCAATATGATGACGCAAAGATCCGGTGCATGGTCGTCGAGTCCTGGACGTTGATGATAAGATCCAGTTTGAGGTGAACTGGTGCAAGACTCCGTGCCAAAAGTTGGCAGACAAGCTTCCACTCTGGGAACATAGATTCGGAACGCCAAAGAGACACAGGTGCTCGACATATCAGACAAGAGCCATTGTTGTGCTCATGAGCGTGGATGAATGGCACGCTATTCCACCGGACCACAAGCCGGCGTAATGCGTGCAGAGCGTCGTTTGAGAGCATCCTGAAGGCTTCGAAGTCTTCGATCTCATGTGCACAGATGGCGAATGTGTTCTCGCCGTATAGGATCTCCAGCGTCTCCCTGTGGAGAGCCTTGTTGATGAGAAGCAGCTGCTTTGGGAGAGCAGGACACGTGCATTTCCTCTGCCCAAGCAGCATATGAGATTCCAAAGCCCCTTCTGATGCAGATTCCTCGGATCTGCAAAATGGACCTGGGTGACCAGCCGGAGAGTCTGTCACCGCTCTTGAGCGCGGGACAATGAGAATCGGACATGGCCGCAGAAGGTGAGCAAAGCGATAGATGCGTTTCCGAATATGGACAGGGAGGGCAAGAAAGGGCGACGGAGCTGGATCCATGGTCTGCAGCTGTAGCTTACTTGAAGAGATGAAATTGAAGAGATGAGGTTGGACTCCGATTGTTGCTGCCTAATGTAGGTAGAGTTAGTTCGCGTGAGCGGGCGATATCGCGATGTGACTGTCCCAACGGCTGACTGCGCGGCCCGGCTTGTAGCGACCACTCGTCCTGACGGGAGATGTTTAAATCATGTTCACAGCGATTGCTGGCCTGGGGGAATGTTGCCTTTTATTGCCAATGTGCATTGAATGGAGGCAGCGCACGTAATCAGATTGAATACGGCTCATTGGCCCAAGACTACGTCACCTGACATTTGGGCTGACACTTGCATTGACAAGGCGCGGCTGTCTTTTGAGTTGGGCTGAATCTTCATTTTAGGCCGAAGTAGCCCTTCACACACATTAGTCAAGGAAGCAGTTCGACATGACCACTCTCCCGGAATGGAGTCGGAGGGTATTCCGGCTGAGAGGCCTGCCGAACCGTGTTGGTGATCGATCAGATGTGTCCCAGCTGCTCAGCCAGGTCTTGGATATCCCCGAGGAACGTGTTGAAGTTTGCTCGCTGGCCAAGACCTGCAACAAGTGGGAATCCCTGCCATCTAAACTCGCGACCATCCGTCTCGAAATCATACCAGACTGCCTAGGCGCTACATCCGACCTTGACGAGTGGGAGTTTCCTCTTGCAGAGGAGCCGGATCAGCGACTGATTCTCGACACGCATTTTCAAGGCCTGACAGCTCTCAATGATGTGAAACCAGAGGACCATCACACAGAGTATGTAATTTCCTAGGCTTGGCCGTTTATTCTTAGCACTTATTAAAAGTGACCAGCTGTATTGCTATATCTGGTTTAGCAAGCCATCCTTTTGGATCGTGGCAACCACATGGAGATGATAAAAGCTTTATGTGGATTAGGGATGAGCTCCCTAGATCAGTACCAGGAATACGAACGATAACATATGGCTATAAGTCTGAGCTTCTAGGCAGCGAGTCATTCCAGACCATAAGCGATATTGCACTTGGCCTTATTCATCAACTAAAAACCGGGGGATGGAACCTCAACTCCTCGAAACCGATCGTGTTTCTCGCTCATAGTCTAGGCGGACTAGTGTTGAAAGATGCTATCGTCCAAATTGCTAGAGTCGAGAGTGTTAAGAGTATCCTGAATAAGTTTAAAGGCGCTATCATGTTTGGTGTTCCTAGTCTTGGGATGCATCAATCCCATTTAATGACAATGACCAAAGGACAAGCTAATGAACTTTTGAGCCACGATCTCTCCCAAGGAAATGGTAATGCATACCTCAGACAATTGAAGGAGAGCTTTGAGGGACTCGGGTTTCTTCAGAACGCCCGGATATACTGGGCTTATGAAACCAAAGAGACAAGAACCGTCGTAGGTCGCCTGCATCAGGCCTCTATGCCCAATTTGCCGCTAATAAGGCCATTTTTAGCAATGGGAAGATAACAAATGGACCAAAAATGGGCGTCTAGAAGTTCTAGTGAACCCATATTCTGCAACATGCGGTCGAAATATCGGGGCCACAAAAGTCACGACGATTCCCATCAATGAAAATCATTCCAATATCGTTAAGTTCTCCAGGGGACATAAGGACTTGTCCACCATCATACAGACCATTTCTGAGTTGTGTTCACATGAACCAAACAACATTGCTGCGTCCTTAGTTCATACTATTGAGACACCAAGGACTAGGCCTAATAATCCGAAATCGTATCTCGACCTCCCTACCTTATCTGAGGAGGACTGTATCACCCTCAAGGATCTTGAACTCCTACTTTCGTCTATTGAAGGTATAGTCTCAATATCCTGTAATACGTCTTGAACAAAGACTAAGATATTATCAGAATTGCACGACCTCTCTCTAGACGAACTAGATTTCCGCGCTGAGCAAATTGAGGATCCTTTTCAAAATACCTTCAAATGGGTTTTCGACACCACTTCTTTCTCAAATTGGCTACAGGAAGGAACGGGCCTTTTCTGGGTGAATGGGAAACCTGGCTCCGGAAAATCTACACTGATGAAATATATATTGAAGAACCCATACACCTGGGATCTTTTACATGACTGGAGGCGAAGTTCATCAGACATCGAGGAGATTATTGCCAGTTTCTTTTTCCATTACCGAGGCACAGCTCTCCAGAAATCCTTCGAGGGACTTTTACGGAGCCTAGTTGTTCAACTGATATCATCTCAGTATACTATATTCCAGGATGGCTGGCGTAAATTCCGTCAACTGAAAATGCAGACATCGCAGTTGATATGCGAGCGCAAAGATGTTCTGCGTGAAAACATTAATGGGAGGCATAGCCGTGAGAGCCCTGAAGAGGCGCTTCATCGGATAGATCGAAGCCTTCAAGAGGTTGGGACCGGATTGAAAGATGTGGCTAGAAAGTTCCGACAACATGCCAATGCACCCAATACTAGATTCTTATCCACAGTGACCCAGACGTTTCGGAATTGCCGAGGAGAGCTACTACATCAGCTTGAGACAACTTTGCATCAGATCCTCAACCAAGATGCCATCAGGATGGACATCGTCTTGTTTTTCGACGCCCTCGATGAATTTGACGGTCACCTTGATATGATAAGCAAGTTCCTGAAAGGACTTGTAGAAGACCCAAAACTGAATCGGGTTAAGGTGTGTTTCTCAAGCAGACCTTGGGAATCGCTCGAGGCACATTTCTCGAAGGAGCTAGGCTTCAGATTGCAAGACTACACGACCCACGACATTGCAAGTTATGCCGCTGGAAGTTTAGTCGGCCTAAGCCTAGATAATGCGTCTGTTTCTCAACTTGTCAATGGGATAATTTCAAGGGCCAATGGTGTATTCTTATGGGTCCGACTTGCAGTCAAGGAGATGATCGATGCCAACTCCCACACTAATGCGCATGTTTCCTTACGCCAAATGGAAGATACGCTAAAGAGGCTCCCTGGAAATCTTTACGAGTTTTATACGCTCATTGTTGAGCGCATTGCTCATACTATTCGTCCAAATACATATGCACTCCTGGAACTCATGATACGCCGTCGTGACCTGAGCGTCTCGGTCGATTATGCATGGAGCGCCGTCACTATTGCGTATTGTTGCACCCATCAAGAAAGTAGAGCTAAGTGGGAGAAAGGTTTCTTCATTTCCGGGCGAAACCCGAATCAGGCACAAGTGCGAGAACGGCAGCAGAGTGATATCACGATTTGGGGGGGGGGGCCTCGTTGAAATTAATGACGATACTGTGCAGGTAATGCACCAGACGGTCCTAGAATTTATCATGGGGTTCTCTTTCAAGAGAGATGTCCTCGGGCAGCTTTCCAACATTGTGGTGGAGAACGGCCATTCTTTTCATGTCAAGTATTTGTGCTCGATAGCCTCGCTTGGCATTACAGGCTCGCGTGGGTATAGAACAGCGACAGGGGCAGAATTGCGGTACCACGGGGAACAGTTTGAACTAACCACGGGCAACAGCCAGCTGGCATATATCGGAAGCCTACCGTGGAGAATCGTCAGAGACCTGGTCGGCGAGTCATCGTATGCTCTGAAAAGCACCGGTGAATTATTCTTGAAATTTGTCGTCTCACATGGCTTGCTTCTTTGTCTCAAAGAATGGGTAACCAATAATCCCAACCAAGTTAGACACTTTAGTCCACTGGCAACTACCTTTCCATTGCTTAGCGATCTATTTTTTCTGGGCAGCTACGGAGTATTTCCTGGCAGATATATCAATATGATGTGTCTACTGCTTGAGAATGGCTTTAGTACTCGACAAGACCCTTACATCTTTGCCACGATAATAGAACGAATATGGAAATTGGAGGCGAATCATGAGACCAGGGAGGATATCCGCACTCCAATCTCGATACTACATGAGCTGTTCATGCTGTTGTTGAAGCATAAGCAAGACCCCAATACTGCTATTCATCTCAACGCTATTTGGGCTCATCCTGAGGCGGCTTGCGGGGTGAAGCCGCTCCACGTTCTTCCGCCATATCTGGCCCAAGTTCTAATTCAGCATGGCGCAGATCCTTATGGTTGTGATGACTACGGCAGAACCCCATTGGATTGGGTTCTGAGGTTCCCACATGAATGTATCCGTAGCAATCGGGTGTATGACACGCAATGGCGGTATAGTTTGTGCAGAGTTCTGGCAAGCGTTGGCAGTCGAACTGCGTACTGTAATCGCCATGATTGGATGAACGCCTTGAATCATTTTGAACTTGAAGGGCACGATACCACCTGTCTTCGTGAGAGCCCTATGGGAATGAGCTTCGCTAGGTCCATACAACCTGCAGCTCCAATTCCCACCAACAACACGATGCGAAAACGCAGGCGGAGCGCCGGTAGCGATCTACCCACGGAAGGAATTCGATCAAGCCAACATTAATTCTGCCGTTAACACTACCATGTCAGACGGTTTTGGTGTACCGGAATATGATCAAACATCGCGTGTCGCAAGGGCGTGTATCTCCAAGATTACAAAAACTATATTCGCCATGCGCTATGAACATTGTGTTAAGGGGGGAACATAGGTTTTAACAAGAATTGTTACCGAGTCTCAATAGCAGTAAGTCCCGTACTACATCACACCTAATTTTGTCTAACTTTCTACTCTGAAAAAGGAATACACATTATTTCGCGGCCAGCTTCAAATACTGCCGAACGATGTCAATGACAGCTTCCCTGTGTCCCCTGAAATTCCTGCCGAGGATCTTTTCGTCCTCTGTAGAATCAGCCAGAACCCGAGTTACAGGAACAGTCCCACCAAATGGAAATATGTCACTGTTTGTTGCTTCAGGAAACTCTTCCAGGACAATATTTGCTGCATCATCCCACTCGAAAGGAGTCGGATCTGCCTTCGAACTCGATGTGGCCCGATACGCCAGTGATCTTAATGATATTAGAGAAAAGCTGCCATCACTGATATGCAGAATTGACTTACCAAGATAGCTGGTTGCTCTGTCATATTGACGCCTCTGGGCGGATTGACGGCGATGAGAGGAGGGACGGGATGAGCTAGGAAAGCAAAAGGTTGATTTTACTGGCTGTCAGTAATATTATCTTGGAATTCGAGGTTCGGCAGATTATAAATTCGCTTTGAATTGCCAAAATAATCTAAATTCTAGTTATCTATATTTCATTTAGTAAGGTATTAAGGACGGTTGGGTGGAGAGGATAAGGGAGCGGCTGGCTCACGGAGGGTGTTTTTGTCGGCGGGTATTATGACCAGCAGTAAATAACGACCATGAATTTAGAAGTCCCAAGGCAGGCCGACAGTTAACTGGTGTGTTTCAGGAATTATTGGCTGAAGTCAAGTAATCCGCGGAATCCGTGCAGTATTTAGGCATTAAATAGTATACATTGACGCGATGATGGTCGCTCTCGCTTTTTGATTGGGTTTCGGACTTTCGGTGTCTTTTTCCTCTGGAAAGCGACGAGGGTATCCCCCGTAGTTCGACCCATATTCTAGAATCGATGCATTAGAGCCCGGCTTGGCAAAGTCCGAACCAACTCCCCATTCCCCGTGGGACGTCTTTAGGGTTGCAGAGTCTGTTACGCCTAAGGAGAGGTAGGCAAGGATCTTCTGGTGTCGTTCTTCCGGATACTACTCTGCGTTGCGCACTGAATCCTAGAACTGTACAGTTAAAATTCTGGTTAATACGAATAGATCATCCTATTTATCCAGAATCTATATGTTATCAAGTTCTGCCAGCTTTGAATTACAATGCTCTGTCCTGACTCGGTATATATGAATAGCTTATTGAATATAATCTGATATGCGAACATACGAAGTATAGAGGGCCTCAAACAATGTACTCTCGGGTCCTCTGTGATGGCTACTATAGTCCAAGCATAGCTAGAAACCCGAAAAGGGCGGACAACTTGACAAGTATCATATGGTGGAAATCGCGCCTCCTCCATTCCAGAACGAGCCCTCGAACCTCCTAGAGACTCCCATGATAGGCGGTGTCCTGCTATTTGGCTTCGCGCATGATTTTGTACTCAGACAGGAGTTTGTCATTGTATGGCACAAGTCCAAAGTACGTATATGACATAAGAAAACCCATCGAAGTTCCAGCCATCATGTTAAGGACAAAGGTATAGGTTCCTCTGCCTATAGAGAGGTAAAAGCATTTGCTAGCGCTCATTGAGTTGATGGGCATGATAGACTAGCCTAGCCCTCATATGGTCGATTGTTCACACTTAGTGTCAGGGGACTAACGGGAAGAACGATCACTGTTCCGGCTAGACATTGCCCGCAAGCTTACCTAGTGGTGGCTTCATCTTCTCATATCACACTTTGCGACCCAGTCAAGCCCCAGCATAAGAATCGGTCTTTGGGGCTCGAACAAGACATCACATGCTTGAAATAAACGCTACTATTTCGGAAAGTAGTTTTGTAGATGAACGCTTGGAGTGAGGCTCACGAATCAAGGCCGATCTCGAGGTTGAGGACACTGATAATATCCTGGAAAGTTCATACATCGCCTTGGGCTCTCATGAAGATTTAGACCTGAAGAGGGTCTACGGCCACCATTACTCAACTCTAATGACGCTCAAGAAGAAGTACGACCCTGATCATATATTCAAACATACTGTTCCGAGGTTGGCACCAGCGGATGTGGGACGTGGGGTTCTAAAAGTATAAGTCAAATCTATATCAAGTCTACATATAGGACGAGAGTTGAGGGTATTGTGATAGTCTTTGTGGATATTTAGGCGTCGGCCAACGAGCATGGTTGAGAAGTCTTGGAAACTCTACTGTCGCCAACGTTATATATAAACCAGTCCAAACGATTGCCGGCCAAATCCGTATGCGTATTTGGTTTTCCCCTTCAATCTTTACTCGATTCACGCCCCATACTATTCAAGCGAGGGGCTATCTTCGACCGACCGAATTGGAGTTTTAGCTCAGTTGGGAGAGCGTCAGACTGAAGTCCGACTTCAGTCCTCATGACATCTGAAGGTCGTGTGTTCGATCCACACAAACTCCATGCATTTGCTTTTTGTCCCTTCCGTCATCTTCCAATCCGACCCATTGCCTCCTTCTGGCAGTTAAAGTTTTTGATATATGTATTGTGTCGAGTTGCCGGGTCTGGCATCTTCCCTGTTGTTTCACTTTATACTCAAACTCTCTTCCGTATGTTTAGACTGATCGACAGGCCATGAAGCCTCTGGGGCAAAGGTCCTTCGAAAGGACTGCATAGACCGGCGACAATGTTAGGGAAACCCTACTAGGAAAATATTTGTTAGTCATGCATAGGGTGGATGAGTAATTGTGCGGGTGCGGGTGCGGGTGCGGGAACCTGACATCCTCTCGCGTTAGAGCTACGTCCTAGGTACGATATGGGTTCATCGGACCACATGATTATTTAGTTACTAGATGCCTGGATAGGTGAGTGGTATGAACATATGGCACTAGCATAAACCCCCCGTAGTTGGCTAACCAAACCCAGAGCACCGTGACTAGGATCGCGTTAAGCTGATACAAGGGCCTGTTCCGAGAGTCCGTCTTCCGTCTCACTAGTTAGGCTCCGAGATTCCGCTCCATCAACAAGACGCTGGGAATATCCCTAAAATGAGGCAGAGATGACCAATAGGTAGTCTGTATTCCGCGGAGATGTTGAAATTCCGGTAATCCGCCGGCAGTTTTAAGATAAGACTTTACAGTTGAATCTGGCTCTTATAAAGCATGCGGAGCTGCCAACTACTGTGGCATGAATTTACCTTAACAGCATTGAACAAAATACGCCAATAATAATAACACCATTATCTAAGACAAATACTCTTTTCTTTCAAAGGGCCAAGGATGGATGCGTCTCCAAGTGTCGAAGAACTCCTCAAGCGCAATGCGTAGGTACCGCTGACTCTGGCACACGACACCTTCAAGCTAATGGCGAGCAGGAAAAGGATGGAAACCTTCGAGCCTATCTTATCATTAGGTGAAATCGCCCAACTTCCGGCTGATAAGAGCCTTCCTATGCCTAAAATATTTATTGGTAAAGAATGTCTTGTCTGTTGCAGGGAAACTCATCACTGACTAGGACCCTATTAGTGTCATGTTGCGATCCGCGCATCGACCCATGGGATATACTAGGCCTCGAAAAATGGGGTATGGCCCTATGATTCTCAATTGTTCCTTAAGCAAATGCTTACTTCAAATCAGATGCAGTGGTAACTCGCGGAGCTGCGGGCCGGATGGCTGCCCAGTTCAACAATCTGCTTTTCCTTGACCACATCCTCAATTTTACAGATGTCATGATTATACACCATACAGGTAAGCTGGACAACTTTTCAGTCATTTACCGAAAGTTCACAGTTGCTTACTGGCCTTGAATAGATTGTTCAGCTGAGATCTTCTCAAACGCCGACGTTCGCCAAGCGTTGAATGAGCGGGCTCCTGACGCCAACGATACTATCGGGGCCCTTAGGCTCCCAGGGTTTGAAACGTAAGTTTTAGAATCTCCGTGCTTTTCAAAACGCAGATCTAATGATTCAAATACCAGTGCGAGTTTAGAGCAGAGCGTTCGAGAGGATGTTCAGCTTGTCAAGAGTTCAGTTCTAGTCCGAAAGGAGCTTGCGGAACGAACTAAAGGATTCATATACAATCTCACAACGGGGAAGGTTGAGCCTGTATCTTAACGAAACGCGGGTCATCACTCCAGGCGAAGACTTTATTACTCATATTACGATAGGAACATGAAATCTCATATGCCCTAAAGTATTGGCTTTAATTGATGAAAATAGAATAAGAATCTGGGATTAGCATTTACATGTTAATGCAATAATTGCAGTTCACTCATTTCCTAGATGTTATCTATCTAACAGAACACGCTCTCTTGGCAGACTATCCACGTAATTTAGTGAATTCTTATGATTTAAATTGAGTAATTGAACAGTTGGGTGAATATCGCTCGCGTTGTACGATATTTGAGAAGTAAGAAAGTTGGTGGGTTTTGTCTCCATAGAGACACAAGATCTATGCATCATTGATTCCCGGTGATGCGCGGGATGAGATACCAGAAAGTTGTAGCGATACGCCCTAAAGGGCTGCAAATTCATACCAAATCTATGATATCTCGACGCCGAAATAGAGTGTTATAGCTTCACAACAAAGCGCTCCCTCAGCCACCCTCCGTAACGATAAAACAGAAACGGCACCGGAAGAAACACCAAGCTGATGAAACCCAGCACACTATTCCCCCACCCAAGTCCAAGGCGGGCATACAAAGACGGCCCCGCCAGTGGAAGGAAAGCTGCGAAGAGACATCGGAGGATCGTGTTGGCAGCCAACGCGGAGGCGGCAGCCTCGGCGCCAAAAGCATCCACTAGGTAGAGTTGAGTTGGCATGAGGACCAAGAGATAGCCGAAGCCAAAAACGGTGGTGGCGATGATGGGCACGATCCAGTGAGTCTGCTTCTCCGCTGCCCAGCCATACCAGAACATGCCGATGGGGACTGTGGGCAAGGCCCACATGATTGGCTTCAGGCGTCCTTCGGGTTTGGGTGAATCTCCTAGTGCCTTGTGCATCCTGTCGCTGAGGAGGGCAAAGGCTACAAGGGAGGCGGCCGTTCCAATTCCCAGGCCGAGATATGATAGACCAGACACCCCGGCAGAGAAGTGGTATTGTTCCTCAAAGACGGTAGGAAAGGAGGTGAACAGAAGAAACATGAGGCCGAAAAAGAAGGCACATAAGAGAGAAAGTAGGAGAACGATTGGCGACAAGAATAGAAGCTTTGTTGGTCGAGAAATAGCAAGGATGAATAGCTGGCGGGGCGTCAGGTTTCGTTCCATCTTCGAAACTAGAGCGAGATTGCCGGTTTCTTTTCTGAGACGAGCAGCTTTCCGGGATAGAAGCACGGCGGCATTGGTCTCACGGAGGAAGAAGACGGATGCGACAAGTGATACAGCAGCCTAAAATTGAATTCTCAGTAACTTGAGGATCATTGAGCGTACGCACTACTCACCAGGATTGTGATGATCCAAAAGGTCCATCTCCAGCCAATTGATTCGGACACAAAGCCACCAGCTATTGGGCCCAACACCTTTAAGAATCGTCAGCCTCAGTGCCATGACAGCTTGATTGGGTTATTGCCATTTACCGGTCCGAGAAGCGGTCCCACGTAGAACAGAGACATTGCACTCCCACGCTGGGCTGGCGGGACGACATCGGCGACTGTTCCTCCGCCGACTGTCAAAGGGCCTGACGAAGCGCATCCAGCAAGGAACCGAAAGGCGAGAAACATGCCAGTGTTTTTGCCTAGAGCACAGCCGATGGTAAAACCAACATACATGACGTTGCAGACATGGTAGATGATAAGCCTTCCGTACAGCTCAGAGAGTGGTGCAATGACCATGGGCCCAATGGCGAAGCCGCAAAGGTAGATGGACACGGTGAGACTTGTAATCGTGGAACTCGTGATGTGGAAATCGTTTGCAAGCGTGGCAGCTCCAGGAGCAAACATTGTCGCGGCGAGATTGCTGAATGAATGTTTTGGTGGTCAGTACGGGGCTTGCTTTAACAAAGGAGCACAGGAACTGCCTTACGCAGTGAGCAAGAAAAGGCTCCCGAAGGCGACTTGGATCAGACGTTTCCATGTTGGCCAGTTCATCGGATTTTGGGGATCGTCCGGTCCATCCCAGTCGACCACATTGTTCTTCGTCTCCTGTTCAGTTGCTGTTTGTTCAGGGTCGCTGGATTGGCCATGGTGGCTGTCTTCTGATGGAGCCTGTTTCTCACGGGCGGATTCCAAGTCACTGGCCATGGTTTAATACCCAGGATGGTGTAATATTAGTCGAATGGTAAGTATGGTGCTAGACTTTGCTTTCTATATATTTCAAAGGAGAGCCAGGATGGGGAAGGTCGAGTAAAAGAGCCATAATTTGAGCAAGGGCTATTAGCATGGCCTGTCAAATATTCAATTTTCTTCGTAAATACGGAGCGCAACTGGAGATTGCTCAATGGAAGGGCAGCTCGGAGAGTGAGCGGACACGGACGGTGAGAGGAAGAGGTGAAATGAGGATGATGGGGAATGGTTGTTGCTAGCTGACTGTATCAGAAAGAGGGTATATCTACTTCGATCTCCACATTAGGTTCTAACATCAGTGGGTAGCAGATACAAAGAGTGGATCGAACGTATTAGTAGGGATTTCGAAATATAAAGCGGAGGGTCGATGCGGAGGATCGGATGGTCGGGCGGAGGGTCGTTGCTAACTCCAGGTTTGCGCCGCCAGACCTCCTTGTCTTCTTCTTGAAGGAGCAGTGAGCTCTTTGAGAGCGGAGCAGAGCAAGGTCTCGCTCTGGGCATACTCGGATCGTCGCAAACGAGATTGAGCTCAATCCAGCCGCCATGCCCGACCAAGGTCACCGTCCGCGTCCGCCGCCAAATCGACGTCGAGACAAAGCCCAACTGTCCTGCGACCCCTGCAGACACCGAAAGTATGTAGTACATATCCATCTCAAGGTCGTGCCCGATTGACTTTGCTAGATTGAGGTGCGACCGACAGCATCCATGCGGCACTTGTTCAAGGCGTGCCATCACCAACTCCTGCAATTATGCGACGCCATCTACTACCCCTGATGCTCAGCGGAGTGTTGCTCCACGACAGCCCACCAGTCTCCATGTCAGAATAACCGAGCTGGAGAGCCTTGTGGTGACGCTGATGGAAGGCCAATCACTCCCAACTCCATCAACCGGGGCTCCGAAATCACCGAGGACGAGCTTGCCATCATTCGAGGATGAATTGCCTGAGATTCGAAGGCCAAGGGAATTCCAAGATGCCGCTGAATCTCTAGCCGACCCTGGTACCCTCAATTTGCGCGAGTCTGGTGCCAGTTATGTTCAGAGCGCACATTGGGAGGCCATTCTGACCAAAGTCAGGGGACTGAAGGAGGACTTGGTGACTGATAGCAGGGCTCTGCCCGGCTCACACTTGTTCTATGGCCCGAACCGCCATGCAACTCGAGATGAAATACTAGCTGCTTGTCCTCCTCGCCAAGTCGTCGATCGTCTCATGGCCCTGCACTTCGATTCCTACATTGTCACCCCTTGTTCGTACCTCAAACCTTTCAAACCTCTCGCTGAGACATTAACCGTGTACTGTAGATATCATTCATAGCAAGAAGTTTCTCCGGGAGGTGGGTTCTTTCTAATTTTAGCTGACCAGCAACACCCTAACATTTGGCCAGTACGAAGCCTTCTGGGAGAACCCGATTGCAACCTCTATCTCCTGGATTGGTCTCATGTTCTCCATGTTATACATCGCTGCGCAACTGCAGACTTTCACCATCGACATCAACGATGGACGAGCCGAGTCACTCAAGGCGGAATATCTTGCCATGAAGGATGCCTTCCGGGAGAAGGCCGTCCAGTGTCTTATTCTGGCTAGGTACACGATGGGCGGTCCTTATATTTTGGAAACCCTCATAACGATCCTTACTGGAGAGTTTGTACTGTTGAAAGACAACGTTACCGATGGCTGGCTTTTAATCGGCATGATACTTCAGCTTGCAACGCGAATGGGCCTGCACCGAGATCCAGATCACTTTCCTGGAATATCCCCATTCGAGGCTGAGATGCGTAGACGCATGTGGATTGTCATCCTTCAACTGGACATCAGTCTCTCTTTAGAGACGGGACTTCCTCGAAATGCCACAAATACCCACATTGATCCAAAGGAGCCCCGTAACCTACGCGACTGTGATTTTGACGAGGACACTACAGAGATGCCGCCGTCTAGGCCAGAAACAGAATGGACGCCGGTGCTGGCTTTGATTACAAGAGGACGATTGATATCACCTCTCGGCATGATTTGCGACATCAATACTGATATCAGTCCTCCTTCCTACGACGAGATCACCAAGGTCGAAAGTGTCCATGAAGACGTGCACAACCGTGCTATTCCGCCCGTGCTACGCTGGGGAACTACACCACACCCCATCACCGATAGCCCAAACCTTCTGATACAGCGTGTGAGTGTAGAAACGACCTACCACAAAGCGCGCATCCTCCTATACCGAAGATCTTTGGTTAGTGGCCGATCTCCGCATTCTCAAGAGCGGGACAGAGACTCCGTTCGAATCTGTTTGGATTCCGCACTCAAAATTCTATCCTTCCAAGAAATGCTCCACGAGGAGTCTCAACCATTTGGCCGTTTGTGTCAACTTAGATGGAAGGTCACCCATATTCTAAACCAGGATGTTCTCCTAGCTACGAGTGTGCTCTGCCTCTACCTTCAAGATGTCGACAAACTCGAGTCGCCCCGGACCGCAGGACAGACAACGCGGCCACCGAGAACTGAAGAGATTCGACAACAATTAACTACCTCCCACAAAATTTGGCTTCAAAGAAGTATAGGATCTGCGGAGGCAGGGAAAGTGGCGAAAGCTCTGAGCATAGTCCTCGGCAATACGGAAACGTTTGTAGACGGTAACGGACCGCTTTCTTACGACTTCTTGACAGACATTGACGCAATGCCTTCGAATGGATTCGGCGCATCGTTCAACAATCAATGTAAGAAGCACGCTCCCTCATTCCGATCGCACTAACAAAAGGACTTATCAGATTTCGCTTCTGGCTTCTACTCCCCTCTCAGCTTTTTCGACAATGTGCTGGAGACCCGGGGGACCTGAAAATATGACTGTTAGACTGTAATGGGCGCTTGTGGTTACTTGATAGGGAGCTAGAACTGAGCTTCGAGGGATGAGATATCAGGACTGCCTCTGTTTTGACTTGTGGACTCTTATTCTTCTACCTCTTTTGATGCTTCACAATAACCTTTTCCTTTAGATTTTGAGAAAATATGGAAGAAGAAGAGCAGGTTTCACGCCCTTGGTACCTCTTCATAAGGCTTCTTATCCATATCATCGTGATTTCTCCGTGAGGTTTGATCGTGAGGTTAATAGTGTGATCGATTCTCGACTGTGTTGTGCTAGAGGGATAGGTTTCGTCGATAGCGGGGCATGAGTTCGATAGGGCACTCTTCAATGATAAAACATCTCATCTTCCTTGTTTAATGTGAGCCACTCCTGGTGTGAGATGTCCTTCGTCGATGCGACTCGGTAGCTGGCCATCATACGAAGCCTCGGGTATCTTGGGCGACCTTTCGTCATAATCATACGGGATGAACTTGCTTGGGTCTAAATACATGTCTAAGAGTAGGTACTGTGCCCTATGAGCGAGCTAGTCGAGCCTTGGACTTTGTCGGTGTCGAGACATGGTAAGGGCTCACTCGGAGGAGCGAACGGCCTGAGACGTCCCGAAAAAAGGCGATAAGCCTTGTCAAGTGTTGAGACGAAGATCGTGCGTGATTTAAAGTATGCGCAAGGAGGCGGGATGAGCCTGAGCACAGAAGCTGCGATGAAGTTGATTAGGAAGGAAAAGTGTACTTCATAAAGAAAAGTGAGAAATAACGGGCGATGAGAAGGTTCAAAAGAACTCAGATCCGACGGGGGAACGCTTGTATCACGAGGCGAAACACTTGGGGGCTTCTCCTGCTTCGGGTTTGTGTTTGGTGGTGTTGCTGGAGCATCAGAGTCTGTTGTTCTTCATTTGGTGTTGTTCTTCATTTGGGACTTGGGCAGCACACTGTCCATTTCTGATTATGCCGACAGAGCCAAACATTCAGACACTGAGAATATAATTTAGCTCCTTAGCCATAGGATAGCCCCGACGGTGACAAAAACTGGTCGTTTATTTGACGTCCACTGCGCCCTCGAAGCCGCTGATTAACATTCGCAATTCGCCCATATTCCATATTCCACCCTTCAACAGCACACTGCATTCCACGCTGATAATATTTCAAGAGGCCACCTAGGGCTAGCACAACTTGATCTTAAGCTTCGTCTCCATGCATTACCTAGCGATCATCATTGTAGCAAAGCGTGACCCCCCCAACATAGACAACAGCCACAGCGGCCTCCACAGATCTTGTGCCTTCTGAGTACTAAGACGTCGATTGCTTCATGTTCTCAACAGAAGTTTCCTTTTGGTTGCATGAGGCAGGCAGTTGACGAGCAATACGGGACTGCCCAGAACTAAGCGTGAAATCTTCAAACTCGTCTACCGCAGATCCGGTCCGCGTGATGCGTTTGGCAGCCCTGTAAGCTTCTTGGTTTAGCTCTCTGGGAATCTCCCAAAACTCAACGGCAAGCCCCATGTCGTCCCATCTCTCCACCTGGCCGAGGACCAGCTCCCAAAGATCTCTGTGTTTGACGTCGCCGTAGATACTGCTTTTCCATTCTTTCCGCGCCCAACTTTTTGCCCACTCTGTGGCACCGCCCGCCACGTATGAAGATTCGGTTGCGATGATAAGGTTTTTGTAGCCCTCAGCCTGCCAGTCACAGAGACGAAGGGCAGCAACAGCCGCACGTAATTCAGCTCGGTTACTGGTCCCTGTGTAGCTGTCCCCAAACGGACCTTTGTCCTCAAGTCGCCCTGACACAAAATAGGAGTCGTTATTTTGTCCTTTATTAATTGGGAGTCCGAAAACTACTGCCCATCCAGCTCGGGGCTTTTGCTGTCCGTACTTGGAACAGGCACCGCCGACGAATACCAACACCTGTGTTGGGTCATTGTGATGAACAAACCGGGCAACGTCGCTACCTGCCGTAACTGTCGGCCTGAAAAGTTCACTAGGAGAATAGGTAGACTGGAACTTAAATGGCAAGACTTTTCCCGTTCCTCGCTCCTTGCGCCATATCTGGAATGGTCGGTTTCCTGGCGATGCGGATGATGTGTCTCTTCCACTGGCAGCTGTGGCTTGATCCGGGTTCGCAGTGGTAAAAGCTGCGGTGTGTGAATCAATCAGCATCATTGCCTTCCCAGACTCAATCCAAGCATGATGGCACTGATAAATGACTAAATTTGCCTCTTCTTTGGAACCTCTTCTATAACATCGCCGAGTTGATGGAACGTTTCCATCGACCAAAGCTCTCCAGATGTAGGAGTTAGCATTGTGGACCCGGTTGCAGAGTGTGAGATATTGATCCCGCAACATCTGAGCCGTTTGTTCCAAGTAGGACCTATTCATCTCTTTTATTTTATTTCGAACACAACGCCCAGGACGCGGTCTATCTTTGTCGTCGTAAAGATCGAAAGGATCAAACGGGGGATCAAGATCGGCGATAAAAGTCGAGCATGCGTCCATATCTAGAAAAAGACGCATCTTCAGGAGTGTCAAGGCCACGAGATGACTAACACTGTTTTCCTTTGAGGAGAATATCTCCACAGATTCGAGAGGGTCAGCCTCGGGAAGATGTAGATATGGTGTCGTAATTTTCCACGGGTTTTCAGTTGTAGCCCACCACTTCAGAAAGTTGTAGCACTCCTGCTCCCGCCCAAGTCGAAGTAGTAGGTGGGGGATAATGTCACGAACCTCTTGGTCGTCGCATCCACACAACCGGATCATTTCGTTGAAATGGTCCAGAGCGCCCTCTACCGCAAGTTTCGTATCAACCTGAAGTAGTGCGTTGGCAGCAGCGAAGCGCGCAACCATATAGTCCCGAGTCTCAACGGTGCTCCAAAAGTTTCCCACGCGGGTCTGAAAGACACGTTTTGAGCTGGATTGGGCGTCAGATGCTGAATCGGTTCGGGCTTGAAGTTTCGACTTTTCGTGCTCAAATGTTTTTCGGGTCTTCCTAATGGCTTTACAGCTCACTTTATGTATTGACCGGTGGGCTATCTGATGTTCAATGCTGCAGTAATGGACCACCTTGCAGCCGCCGCAAAGAAGTAATCCGGACTCTTCGAAGCAGACGGCGCATCTTCTTGGGGCGGTTGGCCCGCGTGGCCGCATGCTGTTGGAATCCTTGATGTGAGGGTCCATGGCGGTTTGAGGCCAGCGGGTTGGAATCCGGACTTGGAATCGCCAGTCTGTCCGAGGAAAAGTTTTCTCGCAAAAGTGTTGCAGAGGCTGCCTCTATCTCGTGCGGGCGCTTTTTCTCGAAGTTCAACTGGTGTTGTGGCCTGAGGCTGCCGGGGCACCCAAGGCAAACGGGCAGGCACGCCTCCGTATCGATGTACGTACGTACGTATGAGAAAAGAGAATAAAGTTCAACAGCAATGGAAGCTTCCAGAGCCCGACAACTCAACAAAATGAATACGGAAGCTTAAAATATAGCCTTTCCTAGCCCGAGATGTAGTTATACGGCGGGAAGATTCCATGAACCTTCATATCGATGCCTCACTTGCCGTCAGGACGAGCGGCTCGTCGAATGATATCAAGCTACCTTCTTTTACGGGGCTTCACACCCGTCTTGTCGGTATCGATGTATCATAGGTAATTACCTGAGTACCCTTTTATTACCTGTTCGCTGCGGAAAATCTATGTGATGACCGAATGACAGATCTAAGGCCCATAGCCACCAATGGCCAAGAATGGCAGAGACATTATTGAGCTGTCCATAGACAAATTGCAAGTAACACTGCACTGTCGGCTGATATTTGAGGCCGTGAAATGGCGTTGAATCACCCACAGAACAAGTAAAATGCAATGCTAACTTTGGAGTAGACCACGAGGGGTGAAGAATCCTCCTTTTTAGTAGCAGACACTCTCCCACAAAAGACTTGCGATTTTTATTGAACATCTCATCCCATAAAAACCTGGAAAGTCTAGATAGAGGAATTAGTTGGTGCTCTAGAACAATATGGGTGGGGGGTAAGAGATCTCTGCGACAAGGGAAGTAACCTACCGTATATGTTATATTACCTATTTACATAACTACACTAGCGATAAGTCTTGTTGAAAGTTGTAGTAGATGAACTACCAGACGAATCATATAAGCAGCCTTTATTCAATTGGCTATCGAAGATCATCGGTATACTTGGCGACAAGCATCCCGTGTGTATGGTAGAAGCTATCATATTCTGACACACGTGTTTACCAAGGCTTTTGGCCAACCACGTTTCCAGCAGGCGAGTAGTGAGCAACGATGTAGTCGTAGCCATTGGCACCTCTAGCGGAAGCGATGCCAACCTTCTTGGTGTTCTTCCACATGACCTGAGCTAGATTGCAATAACGTATTAGATTGTATATTCTCGTCACAATATAGAGCGATGATATCTTACTGTAATGACCATATGATGCAAAGTTGCCCTGGGGAATCTTCTCGCCATGATAATTCTTCTTCTCGTTGTTCCTGGAGCAGCTGCGGTTAGCCCCGAGCTCCCCGTTGTCTAATTCATTTTTGAGACTCACCAATAACTCGTACCGGTAGCAAGAGGGGTGTTCGATTTACTTTGGAAACGAGGCGAGCATCAGTATTGGTGCGATTCGAGGCTACCAGGGCAAGGGAAAATCTTACGGAGCCTTGGACAAGTTTTCTCCCGACTGAGAATGTTGGAGGCCGCCGTTTTTTGCAGCGAGCTTCTTTGCGTATTTCAAAGCACTAGCATGGAGCCCCGCATCCCATTTGAGAGCTGGGATGGACTTTTCAGCCCGAAATTTATTATGCAGTGAGAGGGCTTTTTGCTGGTCGTTGGTGAGAGCAAGGTTCTCCAGAACAGTTTCAGAAGCGAAGACATCATTTTCAGGGCTATCCCGAAGGGTGATGTCATTGCTGACTTCGGGGACGGGGTTTGCCAGAACGGTCTGGAGGGAGAAGAGGAGGGCTGCCTTGACGAAGAGAGTAGAGAACTGCATGTTGTTTGTTTGTAGAGAGCACGTCGGTGGAGAAAGTGTCCGGTATCCAGTATATATTGCACGAGATTGACTGGAGGCAGTGTGGCATCTCGAAATTACTGAGGACCTCCTACTTGTTTAAATAGGTGTGAGATCGCTGAGTCAAACCCTTCACATCATCACCGGAATCCGAGAGTGCGCCACCAAAGGACATTTGGGCTTAGCTAACTGAAACAATAATCAGATGCAAAGTCCGAGGCAGGCTGACGTTCTCAATGGTCACGTTGGCATGTAAAACACAGCCTACTGACGAAAGATCTTTCGGCAGTTACTTGATCAAGAACACTGTCGCAATTTCGAAGGTGTAAATACGCCCAAGAACGACCCCGTATCCCTTATTACGTATCTAAGTTGTTTAACTCAGGGCCCTTCTGATGGTAAATAGACAAAACGCATCGATATGTTAGAGTTTCCTATCAAGCGGTTTGATTTGCGCAGCCTAGACTTCACCTGAGGGGTAGCATCCTGCTTGTGAGAATCAAGTTCAAGAATCTTATCTCATCCGATAGCTGATTTGACAAAATTGCAACTGAAAGTACTCCGTGGAAAGTCAAACGCCACCGTCTTTGGGGCCACAAACTGACAAAGAACTTCTGATTATTATCCAGCCCACCTTCCTGTGATAGGCCCTCATGATCACCCAAAGACCCGAAATGCTTATATATCAAAACCAACCTGCCACATTCTGCAATGTGTCAGTATGGCATTATATAATAGCACGCCATTTGAAGGTCAATGTTCATTAAAGAAGAAGGTCGGCATCCTATTTTGAGACGGCTGGCTGAAATAGAGGTTGTTGTGTAGCAACAGCACAACACACACAACATTAATTGAATACACACACATAAGCTATTGAATACACACACATAATCAATTGAATACACACACAAGATGCCTTTTGGCTGCACGAACAGGACAAGTCCAAAGACACACCTATAGGTGTGCATGAGCAGTCTGTAGCTACCTAGTAAGAATGTTGATAGTCAGAATGCATTTTGGATTTACGCCTGCCTTAGAGTTCGTTTCACCCCAAAAAACATATCAATTCCCTATTATTAGAACAAGGCAGAATGTAGGTGGGCAGGGATCCAGATATCTATGCATGTTGCTCTCTTGAGGCCCCGATAAATCAATCATCTAAATCAACGCCTGCCCTAGAGTCGCACCAAATACAATATATCCACGCACATTCGAAGCCGGCTAGCCGTGAGTTAAACCCTACCGGAAATCGTTTAAAGACACCCGTTCCATTTGAGCGAGCCATAAGGAATGGTCACAGATCGATGACCTGTGCAGGGCGTTTTGGGTCAAACACCAGACCTTGCTCCATCAGCTTCCTCCTCTCATCGAGCCACTTCCGCCATTTCCGATACCCTGTCTCCCGCCTCAAGGAGTATTCAGGAGGCTCGGTCCTAGGATGCACCGGCATCTGCATCGTCTTCACCCGTTCGGCCACGTCGAAACTCGTATGAAGTTCACCATTTACCATAAAATCTATGGTATCACGTACCCCCTCCAACACAATCGCGCCATACTCTAGACTTTCAGAGTTCAAGTCCCAGAGCATTCTAAACCCCCAGAGCATGTGCTCGACCAGCCTCGTGTCTGGGGCTATCTGCACGCCATGAAGTTGGTCTTTGAGAACGCCAGCTCTATGCCACAAATGATTGGTTTGAAACTCTTCGTTGCTTGCGATGATGCTACTATGCTCAACACCGTCCGTCGGAGACAAAACATCAATCAAAATTCTCTTAATGGCGTATGGTGAAGACGGATCAAATGCATTCGAGGACGGTTCGAGAAAACCCGGGCCGGACCGTAAGAGCGCGGCCAGCAAGAAGTGGAAACTTAATATCCCACCGCTCGAGCTTTCATCGTAGGCATTAAGAAATAGACTACCTTTAAATTTCTCGTCCAAATCTTGCGTAGGCTCGAAGATCCTGAAAGTCGCGTGGACAGAATCAATGTACTGCGTCCTGGGGAGCGCGGGGATAGACCAAGTTGTCCAGAAGCCGCGGTCCTTAACGAACATGATGTCGACGTGGTAATTAGTGCCAAAAAGCTGAAGAACCTTTTGGACATCCGCGCAAAATTGCCGGTTCACCAACATGAGCGGCAACGCGAGGTTCTTAGGAGGCAGCTGCCAGATGCAGTAGTCATACCAGAACCCATCGCGGGGATTGCTACGGTCACGCTGACTTGCGGATGGGGATTCGGGAGGCGTCTGCCGAGAGCATATGGCAAGATCGAGTATTCGCTGTCGAAGTTCGGTTGGGAGTTCAAGAAAAGCCATCGTCAATTTTAGTGCTGCTTTGCGTTGTTCGAATTTCTTGGTGTTGTTGGGTTGTTGGCTGATGTGTTCAAAATGTTATAAAAGAATGATGGCATCGAGCATGGATTCAATTAGCTTAAAGGAATGCAAGGAGATTTAAGTAGCCGAGGAAGGCTCACTCTTTACGATGCCTAGATCGCATAGAAGCTTAACAGGAACAGACTTTCTTGTAAAAGTAACACCGGAGTCTATTTCTTTCCTTGAAACTAAGGAGTATTATATAATCTGGGCCAACGGCGAGCTTGGTTGAGCTAGAAGCTGGCTGTGGCGATACGGATTAAGCTACTCCATTCTAGATCTAAGTTATGATAAAGTAATAAGAATGTAGTAAAAGGCAACATAGTGAGAGGCGAAAGACTTGAGGCTCAGATATCATGTCAATAGTAATGTCCATCTTTTGGAGCCATGCTGGTCTCATGCGTGGCGCGGTCATGACATCTTCCAAACTGCCATATGCTACAAGCTCAAGAGCTATTATTGGGTATGTTCCTGGATTCATCCCATGAGTCCACTCTTGAAAGTTATCACGGACTTCTGATGTATCCTTTGTGTCATACGCTCGTCATGCCAGCCAAAATACATAAAATCCATAGCACATCTTCTCGTGTCGCTCTCCGTCGAATGCCGTACCACTCGACCAAAGACCTCAGCTTCTGTCGAAAAGCCGTAACGAATATCGGTCGATTATCCGTGTTTCTGAGTACTTCACTTTATGTTTGTTCTCTTTTATGTCTTGTTCTGTTTTTTAGTCAATGCTTAGGTACGACAGTTGGTGACAGATATATGGAAGAATAAGAATGGATGATTAGTGAATATAGAATGTACCGGACTTATATGTCTGGGTAGTATTTGTCAAAAGAAGGTGATGTGCATTACGGGCCCGGGAGAGCCCTGAACTCAGAACCTGTTCTAAATCATTCAATAACCTAGATACCCTAGATGTAAAGAAACGTTCGTAAAACTCAACAGTGTCAATACTGTAACGCTTGGGTATTTTAAAAGGTGTCAAAGAAAGCTACAGTCAGAAAACAGTTATGTATCTTAACCGGCCGGAAGGCGGAGAGGAAAATGTGTAATATCCACGCTCAGTCGTTTATCAACACGGGTAATACTGCAAAGCCTCGGAACTATTACCAAAGTTCCAAATGAGATAAAAGCGGTGTAGTGCTTCGGACCATTTCATCCTTGCACCTTCTGTTACAGATGGTCCTGTCTTACACTGCTAAACTGATTATGGTGCGTTGTTTCGGCGGCGGCACAGTGAGTAATGGGAGTCTACCCTGATTGATCAGCATTTGTCATCGTCCTGAGTTTCTACCGTTCCAATATCCCACTAATATCCGTGCCCTATAATGCGATTTGTGAATTGCCAAAGAACCTGTTTTCGGTGGCTATTCCGGGCGGATGTTCCCAATATCCACTTCTGTCCGCCGCAACTCACGGACCACTGCCGGGGCCTGGCTCTGCGACTGTGTCCGCGTATGTCATGTATGTTTGGGGCGACTTATGCGCCAGAGAGCGCTTATTATTGGCTTGAGCCGAGGAAGAGGCCTGTAGTGGGCGCGAGAGTTATGAGTATTTGGCGCTTAGGCTCGCTCCGAGATTATGGCTCAGATCTCTACACTTTGTAGACTGCAGGACTTGCTGGATCAAAAGTGACTGTGATTATACGCACAGCCTGCTACTATTGGTAGATGGACTTGACTGTCACCAGGTTTCAAGAGAACGGCTTCGCCGTGCATTCACATGCTTGATTTAGGCTTATTTCCCGTCCAAGTTGTAAGTTGTAACAGCCGCCCGCCACGGTATAATGCCGGTGGAAGGATGACCCGCAAAAGCTGGCGTGCCGCCCATGGGGAGCAAGGGGGATGACATTGACTGATCCTATAGGATCTCTGTCTCCAAACGCTAGGCAATAAGTGCCGTGAGCTAACAAGGGTTATCCTAGACATGGTCGAGCAAGATGGTTGTCATGAAAGTGTCATGAAAGCTCGGTATTTCTGCAACCGTCAAAGATCGACTTTATATAAGACACGACAGCTTCCGGCAGATCTAGACACCAACAATCAAGCTTACATCACTCACCCATCTATTTCATCTGATAAACTTGTTTCAGAAGTCTAACATCGAAATGGCCATTCGAACAGCAGTCATCCTCTCTTTGATCGGGAGCACTTTTGCTCAGATCAGCAGGTCTTGTGTGGATATCGCTCTTGACTCTGCCACCAACGTGCTGTCAGCCAAGTGCACACCCGCTGACCACTCAGCTGCCGTCCCGACATCCTTGGACCTTAACCTTTGCATTGGCTACGACGGTACCCAACTCACGGTGAGGACCCTCCTTCCCAGGCGTAGCTGTTAGATTATGATGGAAAATCTAACAAGACGATTATTTAGGCTACTCGCCCAGGTAACTTTGGTACAAGCTGCAGCGGTTGTTCTCTTTACACGGGCCCAGATCCATGGTACAGTACTGAGGTCTACTGGATCAGCTGCACTTGCACTGGCCAGAGCGCCGCGTCGACTATTAATCTTGGTAAGTCATCATATTGTGAATCCAGGGTATGAGCACGTGGCTAATTATATTCACCAGAGGTCGCAAGTGCGCATCAGTATATAACGAACAACAATGGAAAGCTCACCTGCTGAGTTACGGGTTTGATGAAAAGGCAGAATGCTTAGTTGTTCGGTATAGGGAAAAGATTCTTCAGCACGAGATTCATACGGTTGCTCGCTATCACAGTCAGGGGGTACTGTCATAGAATTGATGCCGATAATTTTTATTATACAATTCCGTTGTCCTACTCATGGAATTGATTGGTGATCGCTTGTCCTGTCACGTTGTTTCACCCCAGCTACCCTTCCACGCTCTTATGGAACCGCGTAAACCTCTTTTACGAAAAAATTCCTGGTCGGCTTTCCCCTCTTTTAGCCCTCTTGCCGGGCCAGGATGAGAGCAATATGTGAGGGCTACCTGTGGATGTCTCTGGTAAATGACCTCGCCGTCTTCACTAAATTGGCTGGAACGCTGATTGGAGTCCCATTCAAGATATCGCGGCTTTGTACGAATCTTATTCATGGGTATGTAATGTCTGGTTTCCCCCCAGGTAGCGCCATGCGGAACGACCAGCCTTGCAACGCGTGAATCTCCGATACGACCCAGGGCAGCCATATGGTTGGCACAACGGGAATCCAGAACTCGTAAATCTCACTCCTTAGAATCTCCACTCCCATGGCCCAGGAATGCCGAGCGCTGTCTCTGTCCCCGATACTCAGCTGAGCGTGAGCCACGGATAAGTATATCATGGCTGCTATAAATCCATGCCTCGACTTGAGGGTGTGCATTCGCTCAACCTCTTGTAGAGCAAACTCCATCGTGATATAGCCTCTTCGATTTCAGGCCGCATGTGGGCTACTCGTGCTTCGGCTAGGAGTAGCCGCATATGGAGTTGTTGGTCGTGGAGGTCATCTAACTTCAGTGGTACGATAATGTAGAGTTCCTTGAGCAATTCTTCCGCAACATCTAGCCTGTTCAGCCCAATATTGGCTTCTGCTGATGCTAGCAACAAACGTCGAAATGAACGGCGTTGTCGTTCGCTATCTTCAACACTGTTGAGTTCCGCCTGAATGAGATGCAATGCCTCGGAGTATTCTTTCATTTCGCAATGCACGTCTGCCAATCTTCCAGCTATGATATGTCGTGTTCCAGAACGTATTGGCTTAGTCATATTCAGAGACAGAAATTGCTCCTCCGAGATTCTTGCGGCACTAAAGTTACCAACCGATTGGAAGAATCGTGACGCAGCAGTCTGAAGCCTGGATGTCACCTCTATCTCCAACGTGGATAAAGGTTGCTTCGCCTCCCATTTGTAGATAAATGAGGGCACATCGCTGTCATAGCACTTAATCTTGTTCTCAATTAGAGAAATATGAAGACGCCCCAGGATGGCGTGGTCACGCCGCGTCAACCGACGGACCCCGCCACATGAAGTCCCGTATCTGCGCCTCGGCTTTGGCAAGATCCCCATCAATACGGTAGAGGATACTTTGAAAAAGTACTACTGACGCATGAAGTTAGTACGGCATCGGTTTCCTCAGCAGTGACCCGGCCTGCTCGACCGCAACACGACGGATCATCACAGAGTCTCTCTCGCAAAAGTAGAGGATTCCTTCAAGGACTTGTGATCTTTGTACGGCAGATATAGTGTACCTTTTGAGCAGCTTTTCATAGACTTCCCACATTGATTTCTTCAACGATGAACACCTGACAAAAATTAGTTGGCTAGACGTTTTATAGCTGGGGCGCATTCCATACCAATTTGTATTGCCTTCGTAACATGGGGGGTAAGCTAAGCACATGAGCCTGAGTGCCATATCTCCAAGCTGATTCATTGTTTGAGGCAGTAGACATTGAGAAAACGAAGTTTGAATATCAGTACGCAATGACCATGTGACTGTCCCGTCATCCAAGAATTGATGTGTCACGTTTGGGCTCGCCATTAGGTCACTGAACCTCCCCCTATCCGAGAGAAGATTCACCAATTCAGGAGAAACTTTTAACTCGGAGGCTGTGACCCTTTCTATCTCCCCGTCGGCAGTCCATCGTCTCTGTGGAAATTCAACACTACTTAGAAGCAGATCTGGAATACTTTCGCCGCCCAATGCATAGAGAAGCAGCAGCAGCTGGTTTTCGCCCGAGAGAAATTCATTATATGAGACGGAAAGATTGAGATAAGAACATAAGTTAGAAGAATCCGCAGGCCAAGTTAGATGTATAAGAGAGCATTCCCGCAGAACGTACTAACCCGTAAGCTGGCTTATGATGAGGTGCCTCACGAATTCGGTGTACAGGTCAGTCCGGGGAGCGAGGAGTTTCAGATGGAACTATTTCTTTCTCTATTCGAATAGCGCTAATTAGATATCAATAGGGGCTCCATGGCATGCTCGATTTTTATTTTCATCGGAGCTGTAGTTAGCGCAGCGGGATCCAACCAAGATACCTTCAGCCTTGTCCTTGCCGGCCGAATTATCATGGGCTTTGGAAGCACAGTCATTGAAACTTGCACTTCCAAGGTAAGTCTCCCTTTAAGGTGATGAGTACCTTGATCTTTGAATTGACATCTCTTGCGAAGATTCTTGCCCATTGGTTTCAACACAGAGGCCTTGGATTCGTTTACGGTTTGGATTTGTCCATCGGTAAGCACTGCAGACCTGCGAAAAATTGCCCGATGCAGCTTTTCTAACATTCATTGTAATTTTCAAGGCAAACTTATTGTCCTCATTGCCAAAGCTACAGCTATCCCAATGCGGGATGCATCTAGTTTCTGGGGCTGGTCACTGTGGATTCCAGCCATCGTCTGTTTTGCCAACCTGCTACAGAATATCTTCTACTTTTGGTGGGCTCGTTCAAGGCCAGAGTGGACTCACATGCCAACCGGCCAGAAAGCAAAGCGACTTGAGAAAAAGCGCCTGAAAGAGCAAGCCAATGGCCAAGTGATCACCGACACGGCATCCGTTACGAGCCGAGCCAGCTGGACAAGTTATATTCCCGACTGGAGGGTGTTGACACGCGTGCCACGTTTCTTCTGGCTCGTGGTATGTACCCAGATACTCCAGGCTGGTGTAGTCGGTGGCTTCAGCGGCCTCAATGTTGACATCATTCGCGTGACCCGAGGCTCTACTGAGCAGATTGCTGGCTACACCTCCGCCGTTCAGCAAGTGATACCTGTTGTCTGCGCACCCATGGTCGGGGCCTACTTCGACTTCTTTGGACACAGGATGCTCTTCGTTAGTTTGACTTACGCAATTTGGATTCTTTTATATTACCTCATCGGATTTAGTAAGGTCAACGCCCTTGGCGGGATGGTCATTGCATCATTTGCTCAGCCATGAATGCCTTGCCGTTCATCGCCTCTATCCCCTTTATGGTCCCCAACCAGACGCAACTGGGCCTTGTCTTCGGCATCTGGAAGGCTTTCAATAACTGTGCAAACGTCATTGTTGACATGATTGCTGGCAAGCTGCAAGACATAACCCCCGGAGGCACATATGAGCGTGTGATTGCCTTCTTTGTCGCCGTCAAGGGACTGGAGTTCTGCCTAGGTCTCTTCTATGGTCTCCTTGATAGAAAGTACGTTAGTTTCCACCCCCATGAAAGCCATGATATTAAGCTAATATTAATTCTAGATATCTTGCGGGCATTCTAACTCTAAGTGAGAAGGAGCGTCTTGTGTTGGAGAGGGAGGGTAAGACTGAATTGTATATTGGCCAGAAGCCCGGGAAGCCGTTCACTATTGTGGGTCTTTCGATGCTCATTAATTTGGTGATCATTGCTTAGGTCCTTTTCATTATGTTCTCTATTTAGAGCAACCTTCTTTTCGGGAGTAGAGACAAAGACAGCCTGATCATGTTTGAAGTCTGGAAAGGTTTCACACAAAGGAGCCAAGCCCCTTGCAAAACATCATGGATCTAGCATGGTGAAGATATCGAGTAATTATTTTCATTGAGAAGCAGGTGTACGAATAAAAAAGAATGGCATTAATATGCGGAAACAAAACATCCAGATATCATTCGTAGCTTCTCCTAATAAACTTGTGCGCGGCACTACCGATTATCAAAATTGTCCTTGTCTGACCAACAACCCTCCTTGAGACACCGGCACTTCGAGTTGGATTGCCTCCTGGAGTTGGTTTCTTATATGGATACACATGGCTTGAGACTTCGTGTTACTTGTCGCAGGATCGTATTGGTACAGACAATTCCGGCTATTGTGAAGATCGTAGAACATCTCTATAGAGCCACTGCCGACCCCTTAGTTCCTGTGGCGGCATAGATAATATTTCCCTTGTGTTTTTTGTTGTCCTGCCTTGAGGATTGAGCCTATGCAATGCAACAACGCTAAGTTGGACAATATAGTAGTTACCTCTATCTTTATCTATTCTGTTCACCTGCATTGCTGAGACCTTGATCTGAAAAGTAATAATGCAAAGGAGAATCCTCGTATATATATATATATCACTATTCATTGTGTCGAGTTGTCGGGCCCTGGCAGCTTTCATTGCTGTCAAACTATCTACTCAAACTCGTACATACCTATGTATATATCACTTTATGCACTGCTATACAACAAGAAGCTGTAACTAAAAGCAAGAACCGCCACGTAAAGACTCAATTCTCATACTCTGTGATTATCCGGGACTACATATTGGTAATTTTGCAAAAAAACTTGACGGCAGTGAGCTGATATCGGTTTAATTGTAGAGTACATAGGGAGGTTTCTCGCATTAGACGAAATAAAGTTACTGAGGAAGATTATCCAATTTGTTCTTAGAAAAATTTTCGCTCAACCTGCCAGTAGATTCAGTAGCTGTTGCAGGGAAGTACTGCTCATTAACTGCTCTCGTGTAATCAAATGATGGACGACTGCTACGTGGCTTGGGGTACCCCAAGGGCCATAATCCCAATACCTGACAGACAGCTTATGCCTATCCTTATCCAGTTGTGCTTTTTCCTCCCACAATATCATCGCTTCATCACTTAATCTGGCGCCCCAGGTACTGTTAAGCGAGATTAGTGGCTCCCCTCCTTTCCTGAATCCATAGATGAATATACACGGTTCTTGTGGCCTAGCAGTCCACAACTCGAATATTTTGATGTTGGGCATTGCCTTAGCTGCAAGCGCCGCAGCACAGAGTAACCGATCATGGCCCATTGGAGTCAAGTAAGAAGTATAGAGAGAGAGGGCCTCTAGATTACGCCAACGCATATCTCGTGGGGGTTTTATTGTTTCGGGTAAAAAGGCAAAGAAAAAATCCTGCGCATCAACACCCATTGCGGCATGAAGACTCTTCAGATTGCGACTTGACCTTGCTAGGGTCTGTCCCAGTGCCGGGTTCGCCCTCTTATGTTGGTTCCGTCTGTGATAAGTAGGGTTAAGGTCTTCGAAGAATGAGATGAACCTGAGGCTCCTTTTGGGCTTCAAGGCTTCAAAGAGTTGCTGATGCTCTTCGTCTCGAATATCCTTGCCTTTAAATGAAGCTGTATCTATACCTCGCCATGGCTCGTATTCAAACCTCACCAGGCGGTTGAGGGATTCAATAATTGGCACTAAGGCCTTGGCCACAGAGAAATGGCGAAAGAATTGCCGTCGGATCTTGAAGCTCTTAACAACGCCGACTTTTGGCAAAATCCGCCTCCATCGTCGAGCAGACGGGGCCCGGAGGTCAAAGCGCAGCCCCCTGGGATGTCCAAACACGCGTAGTAGGGCGTCATTTTTCACCCAACGAGTAGTATGCCCATTCTCCCACCGATGAAATTTATCTTTATAAATCCTGGGCGGCGGTGTATGCAGAGACCAGGCCGTATCGTTGGCCCTCACAGATAGGTCTTGACAGTAGTGATCAGTGTCGCTCGGCGAATGAACACTGAGTTCCAATGTGAGACCTCTCCGTTCTTGCTCGATTTCTTTGTTCCTAGGCCAGGTAGATAGTGTCCCCAGAAGGTCCCACACCGCGTTAGTGAAGATATATTTATTAGCAACATCTTCATCGGTAGACTCTGGTGTTCTGCATCGACTGCAGTCGTATGCTGGGAGTTCAATGCGCAGCCAGATCCACCGCACGAAGGATGTGCGCTGGTGACGGGCGAGGATTTTTCCGAACTGAGAAACGTCTTTTTGATGTAGTATTAGTCGTTTGCAATTTTCTTTTTCAAAATATGATTGCCATCCTTGACACACCACGGCATAGTTGGACAGTATATGCGGCCTAGCTATGTGGTCTGGAACGGCCGCGTCTGGGGATGCATTGGACTCGGGCTCGAGAAGCATCTCGAATACTCCTAGTTGAAGCTCGGGCGGTAGACTGCTCCAACTCATTTTTCGTGTGAAGACTTGCTTGTGAAGACTTTGATCTAGCTGCGCATAAGTATAGAGGGCGACCCTTGGTTTCGCGATGTTTGGTAGAAGTTGGGTGAGAATAAGACTAGGATGGAAAGGGGCATCTAGACTCTCTCGTATTTCTGCTGTGGCGTCATGCCGGCAAACAGCTCGTGCGGCTTGATGCTAGGTTTTTGCCGACCTGTGACTGCAAAGCTTATAATCAGCATGGGTGGTTATTGTTATAGGACACCTGCTGGGATGAACCTATTAAGCTATGGTCTAGATATTCGTAGAAAGTATCCAGAGCTCGCAGAAATTCAGATGACAGAACCACTGGAGTTTTGATCTTGCCCCTCATGCTAGGTTTGGACAATGAAGCTCTACAAAATCTCGTCACGGGGACTTGTAAACTATGATGTCGATACTGTGACAAGCGACTGATATAAAACATGACGCCAGAGCTCTTTTCGTGCAAACTAGAGACCTCGTTTTCTTATTGATAATACCAAGCACGATCATAAGAAACGATGTATTTAGCTTGGTATCACGTCGAAATTTTAAACTAGACGCCCGAGAAGCTTTAGTATGCTATATTGTATTTCAGCCACGGGAGTAATTTGTATAGAAAATATTTAAGCGTATGAAAGTTCACAAGTGTGATCTTTTAACTTATTAATTTTTTTCAAATCTTGATCGTTTTACTTGTTTAATACGAAACTATATTTCTTATTCACATTATCTATGATAAGTTTTCAGTAAATGAGTCAAGGGGAAAAGCTAAAGTTTTAGCCAAAGTTGTAAGGTTAAGTTCTAGGCGCACACCTTCCATCGAACTTTCAAAGGGATCCTTAATTTCTTTTACATTGTCGAATATAGCCCTAGATATATCCTTCTAGCGATGTAGATTAATAAAGAATGCATTTTGCCTGAACATACACCTACGACCAACCTATATCTCAAATGATTTTCCCCATGAACTTAGCTGGTACCTAACCTATAGGTGAAGATTTTACACTGCCCTTTATACCTCTTGACTCGTTATGTTATTCCACATCTAGAAACATATATTCGGAAGAGAAGGAGAATAAAGTTCAACAGCAATGGAGCTGCCAAGGCCCGACAACTCAACTCAATGAATAGGAATATATATTCATTTGGTCTACAATAACAACTCCCCTGCTGATCTGCCTTTGTAGGATATCTTTAAGAAATGCAAGACTCGGAATTATACTCATCAGACAAATAGTCGTCTCAGTTACACTACATGTCTCCAAGTTGAGTATGTTTATCGTCTTTGTCCGGCAAGGCTTTGACCTGTGATTGATATGTCGGATGCATCTGTCCAATAATACCCTCTTATTGGTTGTCTAGGTAGGCCTCTTAAATTAGCCCAAAGATACTGAGAAAGAAGACTCAGATTCTGTGGGCTAAAGCAGGTATTCCAATATTAGTTCGCTACGGCTCTTCTTTTTTTTTCCCGTCCATTTGTACCTTTTTCACACCTCACCTTTTCGTTGAAGTCAAACAAGTACCTCCTCGTAGGTCTTCACTCACTGATTATTAATTGCGCTCACGAACCATAGTCTTCAATCTATCAAACAATCTAAACAAGTTTTAAATACAATTCAGTCGATCTTCAAATAGTAGATAATCATCTTGAAATAGCACACGGACTTATCTGGACGCGGGGAGCAAGCTTACCCCTCAGGAGCGAGGGTTTTCGTGTGTCACTTATTGCTAAAATTTAGCCTGCCCTGGCGTGATTGCTACGCTGTGCCGCAATGTGCCACACATTTGCAGGTGGACAAAGACTTTGGTGTTGGAGGGTGACCGGCTGACCCCACACTAGTGAATGCTGAGATGCGAACTTATTTGTCTGTTGTTTTTGA
This sequence comes from Clonostachys rosea, assembly GCA_026958235.1. NCBI lineage: Eukaryota > Fungi > Ascomycota > Sordariomycetes > Hypocreales > Bionectriaceae > Clonostachys > Clonostachys rosea. The sequence continues at coordinate 1,670,658 of CP110206.1, forward strand.
TTCAACGCTTGTCTCTGATCGTTAGTCATAAGCAACCAAACTAAATACTTACATAAGAAATACCCATCGAATATTCAATCATAAATCGCAGGGTTGGTTGCGGCCTTGATGGGTACAGGACTAGGAGAGAACCGAAGCCCGTAAGCCTACCAACTCCCACACTCAGGCGGCAAGTAGGATGAAGACCACCCCAGGAAGGTCTTAGCTTATCAATTAATTAGCGTTACGCACTGTTCAAAACGAAACAAAGCAGTTAGACCCAGACGAACCCCAGCATCAAAGGAACTTGTGTCAGTTCAGCATCGAGCTTCGTGATGTTGATATTGTATGCCGCCATCCTTCGATTTACTTACTGGTATCGTTAGGAGAGTTCTCTTGAATATTTGGAGTACTTATCTAAATTGGTATTCCCGGTCACTCTTTCGGTTTCCCTCTCGAATCAGTAGCACGTAACGTATCTCAATAAGTTGGCCGAGGCGCAGGCAGGAGGCTCGATAAACATCCAAGGCACAGACGCAGATCAACAGAGACAATCGAGGCAAAGAGGAGTAAATAATATGATCTGAATCGTTCCATTTATTGAATTAAAGCATCACTTTATCGTTAAATTCATTTCATCTAAGCTACACCAGCCGAACGAGCGACTTTAAGACTCCAGAGTGGTCGTAGCTGCTAACAAGATCAATCCCAAATCACCAGAGCCGGCAATCCACCTTTCCTGTCCGGCCCTTGAGGGATATTGCTTAAGAGCTAGAAACGATACCGCCGGCAAGGACGGTGGGCTTCTGGTTGGAGAAGTTAGGGAGATCGGCAACGAGCTCGGCCTTCACGGGCCCATCACGGGCTGCCTGGAGCTTCTCCTTGTCGTCCCACTTGAGAATAAGACCAGCCTGGTAGGCGGGGACACCGCCGTCGGCGCCGTGGGAGTACTTGACGACCTCCCAGCCGACGAGGCCGAGGTCCTTGAGGGCGGCAGTGAGCTTGGGGACGTGAGTGCCGACAAAGTACTCAAAGTTGAACTTGATGTCGTCGTTGTTGGGGTAGAGGATAGTGAGGTTGATGGCGACCATTTTGAAGGTTGGTTTATGGGTGGCGGAAGGGATAGATTGTTGTATTGTTCTGAGGTGTTGGGATGAGGATAGAGGAAGAGAAACTGAAAATTGGAAGCTCGAGCAAGTGAGCTTCTTTATACTCTTTACGGAGCGAGGCCGAATGGTGAATTCATGGCCAACTCGACTTTCCCCTCGTCGCAACTTACCTCTGCCCCTCCGTGCCCCTCGATGCCCCTCGTTTACACACGCATGCCTCGCAGGGAGCCTCGCAGGGATGGCAATCCTCAATTGGTGCACGCTTCGCAGGTAATATCTGTCGGCTAACCATTTAAATTACGAGGCGAGCCCTTAGCTCATGCCATTAGGTCCTCGGGTGACGAATCTGTCGTGCATTGAAGACCAAAATAGTCCATGTTTCGGCTCCGCAGGTTGTATCATGAGAACCTTTGGAGACGAAGGAGCGGTGAACGTGTTGGTTGGAACGTCGTAAACGTGATTGCCAAGAGTAGGTTTGTAGTAATACTTCGAAACTTATGTCAGACGGCAATATCATGGCATTGAATCCCACCCTCCCTCTACCGAAGAGGGTGCCAGCCGAGCGGGGCATCATGAGGAGTGTGAAAGCCCGGTCCATGGTTACTCTTATGAGCAGGCGCAGCTCCATTCTTGGCCAGATGCTTACTTGCAGCTTCCAATAGGCAAGCAAGTGCGTGACAGGAAATGGCACACTTAAACACTCCCTTATGTTAACAAATATCTCACAGTATCTACTATGTTTCGCGAGTAACTAAGGAAATTAGTAAGATAATATTAAATGAAAACAGTATCAAGATGCAGATATTAATAATACACAATCTCTTCCTAGTATTGGCTACTGATTTAATATGTAGGTGTTTGTTTCGGTGTTTATTGGGTCGTCATTTGGGTGCACGTACAATTTCCAGTCCTTTTGTCACCCGCTTGGCAGGGCAGTATCAGAGCAACATATCCTGTCTCGCACGTGCGCAACTCTTGGAGCCGGAGCAAAAGAAACCTGTCGAAGCTGAGCAGCGACCTCTACATCCTTATTTAGAATTAAGTAGATGGCCAAAAGACAATGAGTTTTGCCTTGAAAGTCGGGGAGACTAGTGCGGCTTTCGAATTGATCGATGCAAGTAACTTCCCCTGGAAGTGCATATAGATTTCAAAACCATGATTCTAGGCACTAGATCTTCGCTACCGATGTATAGATTGACATAAATTATGTTTTCTTTCCGCTGAAAGGTCTCAGTCAATGGATACAAGGAGAAGTTCCTCCCCTTGTTACTCCAGGGTAGTTGTGATTAAATACTGAGATCCGAGAGGATGCCATGGGAGAGGCAGCCTTATTTATAAGATAATGCACAGATATACTGCTATGAGCGTACTTATAATAGATATATAGTATTTTATGCTCAAATAAAATTTTAGACTAAATTAATTAGTCTTCTTTTTGGCAGGTGTTCCTTCAGCCAGCTGCTATCACTAAGTTACATGATGTTGTGCTTTTATTCTGATGGATAATATTTTGATACATTAACTAAAGAGCTACAGTGAGTGCTTACCCTTTAGTCGTGGAGGTAATGGCCATTGAGAATTCTACATATAGGAGTGAGTCTGTTGAAGCTAATCTAAGCATAATTCATGTTGTCTACCGACCATCTTGAAGTAATTTCTTCATTCCGCGCTCCAAGGTTGCCCGCACCTCTTCACCAACTGAGTCTTCTGAATGCTTCCACCAGGGCTGTGAAATTCAGTGATTCTGTCAGTTCCAACACCATTGAGATTTCTTCAACGATCTTGTGTATGATACCGTGCCTGTACCTCCGGTCCCCCGCGGCAATCATGGGATTTTTTGTGATGAAAGAGATTTTGGTGAGGTTGATGTCGACATCTCTCTCGCGAATCTTCGACATAATCTCATCATAAGCAATCCGATAGCGTTGAAGGGTTTTAGGTGAGTCCTCCCGACAACCAACCGGCTCAATGGCCTCGTCCATGGAAGTTTGGTAATCGTACATCGCCAGGTCCCAATATCTTGTAAACCAACCGGTATAGGCTTCATTTCCATAACTCCTGGCAGAACAACACACAGCATCCCAGTCAGTGATGCTAAGTAGTTGGCCGTCTTCAGAGACAAGGATATTTTGTATGTCAAAATCAGGGTGCGCTAAAACATGTGGTTTAACATTTTTCGGTTCCGGAAACCACTTGATTAGTTCTTTCAGTAGTAAACTGAGTCCTCTTGTAAAGAGCTTTGTGCTTAGATGTAAGTCTTGAAAGAAGTTGTACTGCTGCTAGGAGTCTTCGAAAGCCGGCACCTCAATGTAGATAGGGTCCTTGCTGTCATCTTCATTTTTCCATCGATCAAGCATTTCTTGATGATCGAGACAGCGCGAATGACTAACACCGGAAGGATTGCCCAGTTCGTCGAATTTGGCAAAGCTAGAGGAGTTAAGGAGAATTTTCCCAACCGAGACATCGCTGCATCGACATCACTCAGTGCCCGCATGCGATGCGCATGGGTTGTCTCCATATCAACACCGCTCAAGCGATGTCCGAACCAGACATCATATAAAGACTTGCCGGAGATAAATGACAAGAGAATGGATGGGCAATTGGCGTCATTCTATTATTCCCATTCGGGTCGATTGATTCAACGCACTTTATGAATGGTTCGCTCCCGTCTCCCTATCCATCCCACCAAACACTGCTTCCGGAGGGGTCGATTTCGCTCATTTTTTGGTTCAGCAGCTCATCATCCGGCTCAGCCCTTCTTTTTATCATTCAGGGAGCGCGAGCCTCATCCGTTCGCATAGAAACTTCTGCCACAAGAGGTGACGTTACCTGCGCAAGCTGTTGCCTCATAAACCTCGAACGGATGGTAACTTGATGATATCCGAGCACTCTGTCAGTTGACAATGTTGCTTGTCGCAGGGCTTGCTTATAGATAGCTCATAGCATGAACAACATACGTCCAGCTTGATGAACATGATGTAAGCAACCAAGGATGTCAAAGATCAGCTGTCATTCATACCCGAGGCAGTGCGATATAGGATGAGAAACAAATCACCAGGCTGAGCGCAAGCCTCGTGACTGAGCAAAAAGGCCGAAAATTGATGAGTGATAATGCTGGATGCGGTAAAAAAACTTCATCATACAAGTTAATGCCAGATTCTGGTCGAGAGTGGCCTTCTGGTCCATATAGTCCCAGATCATATCCAGATTACGCTCAGCTTGTCACATCTTGTCCGTCTTCGTCTTCGTTTTGCGCTTCGCAGATGGATGATCGTATTTGTGGTCTGTCGGATCACATAAAAAGTAACCGGCCGCATGCCAGCGCTTCTCCATACTAAGCTTGAGGTTCCGACCACTCGATATGTCATGTTCATGTGGCTCTCGGTCCTCGGTCCATAGTTGATACCTGCAGGCCTTTCGTGGGGGCTTGAATCAATTTTTGCAGAAAAAAAAATGGCTGACGGAACTAAATGAGATTTTCCTCTGGTTGATGAAAAGCCTCAGTTTTGCCAGTGATTTTTCTTCAGTCTTTCCTCCCTGAGGTTCTTCTTCTACCTCTTCCTCTGCCATCCGGACCTGTGCAGGAGAAAATTTGGACTTAAGTCTCACTGTTCCATTTGAGACTCATCAAACTCTCTCGATTTGGTCAAAGTGTTCATTTGAGCTGCCAATACATATGCGAACCCTCGGTCATTTTCCCCGTGGAAGTCATTAGCGAGATACAAGCATCATGCCCGACGAGTCTTGAAAATCATTCATGTAGTACTTCTGTTTTGTGCTTTGTCTTCCTGGTCGAAATTCAGATGGTTGATCAAACATCAGGAGAGTTTAAGTGCAAGGTTCAAAACAACAAGAGAAGATGCCAGAATCCCACATCTCAACACAATGAATAGCTGATCGAATCTCAGCTGTAGCAATCCGGGAAGTCATCCTCATCAGACGCGTACTTTGGCAACTGAACTGAATCACAGATCTTCGATGACTCCAATGATCTTTCCCGCTAGTATGTGCAACCAACACAAAACCACAGATGAAGGTCCTTCTGGACCGTGGGGTTTTCAAGATCCTCAGCCCACTCATCGCACTCGTCAGAGGTGATAGTTGAGGATGCGGCGGGTAGGCCCGTTGCAAATGGGGCGGATATCCATATCCAAGAGATCTGTGAATGGTTGTAATATCTCGGGTTTGTCCTCCCATCCATCAGTCTCCTCACTCCAGAGGACAACCATATACTGCGCAAAAAGGTCGAACACTAATCTAGAGGACCTGCGGAGGCAGTCCAAATTTTTGCGCTCGATGTAGATTGCGCGCGACACGAGCCAGAGGACTCGCACCGCGGTGACGAGTGCGACCACCATAGAATTAATTTGTCCAACGGACAAAGCGCTGGAGCTGGCCTCTATACCAGTATCTATGGCTCTTTGGACAGCTACCATCGACATAAATGAGAGTACAGCGTGGATAGTGTACGAGAATGTGACTGTGGCCCGGTATTTCGAGTATAAGACTGGATCAATGTGTTCGATGCAGCGCCCTACTCCGTAGTCGGTTCTTGCTGAGCAGTGAGGCGGGAAATTTGGAAAACAAACAAACCGGACACGACCTACAATGGAATTCGCCCATGAGGAAGTTGGCTGCAGTCTTGGTCTGGGCCATTTTTTAAGACACTCAACGTTAGTTTGGTATTCCATTAGCTTGGAAAAGTGATCACAGTTGTGTTTTTGCTCCGTCAGCCCACGAGTCGAATGTGATGACTGAAGTGGCTCGGTTGTTAAGATGAATGATTGACACTTGTTCCTCCCGTGGAACCGCTCAAGAGAACGGCTTGAAGAACCAACTCAGGGAGAACTTCGCGGACTGTTCCTTCGATGCGTCCAATGAGTTGCGCATATTTGGTACCGTTTCTCCGGACAAATTGTTAGCAACCTCCTCCTAATGCCCCCCCTCTACCGGCGGGGACCAATCTTGTCTATCTGTTAAACTGCGAAGGCAATTGTAATGGCCAATGGCGTCACCATCGGCTGGAGGTCGACAGCCAGGATAGCGAATCCAAGAAAGTCAATCGACCCCAAAGAGCTCTCAAATATTGTCGATGAGTAACAGGCAAGGAACTCACCCGAGCCGCTCGTGTTACCTGATGCGAGTTGATGCAGGTTGGTTTGGTGCGCTTCCTTGTCCCTCCCTTGCTTCGTTTTTCTGCTTTTATAAGAAACTCTGTTGCCATAGATTTAAGCAGATATTTGAATCCAGAGACCATTTAGACTCAGGGTCTAGGTTTTCGGATATCAAGCACGTATCTTTTCCTTGCCATTTTCCGTTCACCTGACTTCCTGCCACAAAAAGTAGTTGTCTTTGTCAAAGTAGCTTCAGCAGAAGCATAGGGCCTTAGATTCGAGTCTTTCGGCTCTGTTTCCACACTTCGATTAGTGCTAGCGGCGTAGGCGAGGCGATTGAGCTTCCACCCATGGCTTGTTTCTGCGCTTCATCATCATCTGGATCGGCTTTCTTGGCTTTCTCTGCGAGCTTTGTACGCTTCCAAGTCTGGAACTTCTCGGGCAGGTCCAGTCTCTGTTCCAGTTCGTCTACTGGAAGAAGATCTCTTGGCTCTTCCTACTCAGGCCAATACTTCAGATATTCTGAAAGTTGGCTGATCATCTCTGGCCTCGTTTTGCAGTCTTTCAGGAAAGTATTTATGCCATTACGGATTACTGTGTTGGTTGGTTCTGGCTTGGTTTTCGCTCGGGAGGCCGCGCGACGACTAGAGGCCAAGCACGATATCAATGATGACGACCAAGGCCGGTTCACCAAAATGCTTTACGAGACGTAAAGTGTTGGAGGAATCAAGCCCCCACAAACTAGATGACACTCTAACTCGTCGAGAAAGGCAAGTTGCCGCGATTCAGAATCACTGCAAGCGTATCTTTAAGCATGGCGAGTTTGGTTTGTATCAAGCCTACTGCAATCGGAAGTTCGAACCAGGTCACCAAGGAGAGGTACCAGCGTTGTCAGTCCTCGTCTCCCAGAGTTTGAAAAAAGCTCTTCATAATAATCACCACCCATATCCAAAGAAGATACATGGAAATGCTTGGGCTTCATATGCAATGGACCAACGATGCTTTCTGAGAGTATACACATCAATCAAAGCTCCAGTCCTTTTGATTCACTGTCAAGACCTTGGTATCGAATTTTTCCGGGCTAATAAGTCTCTAAGTGATCTTCCCCGAATTGATACTGTTATTTCTTGAGGATATCACCTTGAAGAGTAGCAGCTTAATTATAGTATCCCAGGATAAGTATACTTCTGCTACTTCTTCTGTGGCTGTTGTTGTCTCATAGATGTTATCATCTAATAACACTTCAAGTATCTCTTTGGCTCTTTCCGCTATGTATTCAGCTTCGCAAAGTTTTCCCAGAGACCTCACGGTCGATGAGGCTCCATCCATAGCAAGGATGCAAAATGAGAAGTGAAGGAAACAGAAGGAAGTTAAAGCGAGTTGTCCCAAGGCTCCATTTCCTCTCCGACAACCGTAAGCCCCTGATCACCGAAGGCTCTAATGTTTGACTTTAACCTCTGAATAAGCTCGTCCCTCTTAATGTCATCCTTTTCGGTTGCAACAAGCTTGCTGCCATTGACACGTAACTCTTGTACGTACGCCCCCAGATTAGGTTGATCAGTCTCACCGCCCATCGAGGCGTCGACCGCCTTTGGACAGAGCGAGGAGAATACACCATCACAGCATAGGGTGCCTCGACACATATCACAGCGATCAGCGCCAATGCGTGGCCCGTAATCGACGACTGCCTTGCCACTAATAACATATGGTGCAATAAAACATTCCATCCGTCTGATCATTTCTTGATTATCCAGCTCCCGTGGCAAGGCTCCGACAAATCGAGCAATCTTGGCATATAGTTCATCGGGGAAGAGGCGAACCACAACAGTCCGTTGCAAGCACATTAGAGCGGTGACAATAGACACGCCCCACTGGGTAGCATCAATACCATCTTCTGAGATCTGGAAAGCATGAGACCCAACAGAGATAACGCATACTTGCGGTCTAACCATGAGGATATCGATTATGATGAAGAAGATGTTGCGATGAGCGCCCTCGAAGAGACAGTAAAATTCCACAGTGCAATTTATATGGAGATATTCGAATCTCGACGGTATACAACCGAGACGTATTTATGGAACCAGCATTCGTTACCTTCAATAGGTCCTCTCTAAGCAGTGAGGTGAGTCTCAAGCTCGGCGTCAACTAGCCGAGAGAGACCTATGCTTGATAGTAGAGCCTCCTTTGGGATCCGCTAATGAGTCTCAACTCAACAGACCTACTCGTGAACGCGAGTTTTGCCGTAGTGCTATGTGCGTCATAGCTAGAGTCCCACACAATTAAAGAGTCGTGGGGTATGTTGTGTAGATACAATTTATCCAGGCGGGCTTACATCTCCAAACCCACCAGCGGTTTGGGTTCTTGGGAGACTTGGGACAAGCATGGAAGCAACCGAGCAATCATACCTGTCGGTGGTCAGATGTCGGTGTAACACATGAACTCTCGTGCCAGAGAACGAAGATTCGAGGGAGCTTCGGACATTGAGGGCGTGTGAGCTAGCTCTATCTTCGGAACCAAGCGTTCGTTTCAAGGAATCAAACGAATAGCGGCACAAGAGCCACTTGAAACCTTGTCCCTCGGAGATGAAGCAACATTTGTTCCATGTTCAAGGTTGATTCCTTTGGCAAAATGGGGCTCATTATGTCCACTGCCACGTATTGCTTCTGCAGATAGTTGGCCTTGCCCCTCCTGTCTCTTCTGCAATGTCCAGATATAGTCTAGTGACTGCCCCCAGGGATAAATATTGCGCGTCATGATGATACTCCGCACCAAGGTGAGTACTTGGCTTAGCCTTGAAGAAATGGGCTTAGAGGTCACTTAGTCTTCGCGGCTGGTAAGGAAGAGTTGCTTTGAATCTGTGGAGGAACCCAAGACAGTCAGACAAGGGAGACCAAACTTGGCGATGAATGGTCCTTCTTTGCCTCTGTATGAGAGAAGTCCTTGGTATTGGGGCTTTCCACACCATTATACCACTTCTCTTTTCCCGCGACCTAGGAGAGTGGTGTCGTGGAACTGAAAAAGTATGCGCTGAGATTGCTTGATAGTGAATTTTCGCTTCCGGCATAGGAAAATCAGCCGTACTATATCCCAACGATAGGCATATAATATCGGCCTTTTTCTCGTTCGTAGCCCAATGTAGAGTCTGCACCCTGATGTTAGATCTTGCCAGAACTAGATGCTAATGGGAACTCACCCCCGCAAGTCTCTCTGCCATGCCGTCAGGATTATCCCTGCGTTCGCATATCTTCCCGATGATGATTTCAGCGCTAGGCGCAACTCCTGTCGTGCGTTCGGCTACATTTGTCCCATGCATGTCATCGTCTTGATCCCAAGGAGAGCCGATGAAACTCTTGCATTCTGCCTGATTTATCCGCGACCTCGGCAGCTTCAAACAGACGCTCCCTCGAGGAAACCAAGTTCCCAGATGCGACTGCATGTGGTAGTAGGGCCAGAAATTTGTGTATAGTGTCTACTCGACACAAACACCGCGCTGTGTCAAAGCGACCAAACATCCGCGGCTCTCTATTTATATGCGACCTCCAGTCATATGGCGGGGTTGTTGCGCCTCATATAGACTCTACTGCGGCTCCACAGTCAACAGAACGGCCCCATGAACAGTTCTTTGAGATCCATGAAATCGTCACCTTGAGGAGCCGTGCCTGGGTCTCTTCAATCACTCGGGCCGTGCCCTACAAGGCCATCTTCTGTGCCGTCCCGATGGTTGGTCCCGCCCGAGACAATGCCTGGGTGAGCCCCTTGGTGTCCTAGCATAGCTTCACTACTGCCCGCATCCCCCTTTCGTCATTCGCACTCGAAAGGAAGAGACTGATCATGCTATTCCTCCTGGCCGTTGCTTTACTTGAGTTCTCCGAGCTCTGCGAACTAGGCTTCTTGTATGTGCGCAGTTCTTCCCACTTATTAGGACCCTGGCATATATTGTCGATATAAGCGCTGCTGTGCCAGGACCCGAAAATCTTTTGGTAGCCTTTATGTTGTGGCAGTTCCTGAGGGTAATGATCTAAAACTACGTATTAAATCTTTGACACTTGATAATCCCGTTTACGTAACCAACCCAGAAAATAAATCTCAATGTTTCCGAGCAATCGACAGGTCTTAACATCAGTGGTCGGCAAATAGAGCAACTGGTAGGACATTGGTGGCGAGGATGCAATCCAAATATCCGTCTCTCGTGTCTGAGAACCAAATTCAAAGTTTGCCAGGGTATGTGAAAAGAAAAAGAAAAGCTTGAAATCTGAGGGCTGGCAAGTGTTGAATGTTCATGTCAGACCTGCATCGATGAAGGCCGTATGGCTTGATCGATTGTAGCCAGTTCAGGAGACCTCCACCATACAATGAGTGTTGGCAGGCAGGGGACTTCGAGTGTAGGTTCATAGAGGTAATGTATCCTGAAAGGGCAGGAATTCGATCCTCCTGAAGCGCGAAGCCAGGTTAGCACAGTTTCCGTCAGATCACTGAAGAGCAAAGCGATGTTTCTTATTTGTAGCATCTTCCCCGGCTTGGTCTTGATTTTTGATGGCTATGACCGCGCGAAACCGAGTTTTGTAGTAGCCCGTAGTGAGATGGTCTGGCTAGGAGTCTGTGATCGGCTGGCGCAGCCGTACGGGTTACGCTCTCATTAACTGGTCGAGGATCGCGAAGACAGCAAAGTTGGCGTTGATGTCCGGTATGTGACTCCATGTTGTCTCAAAGAAAACGGCCTCAAGTGCGCTGCTCAACACCAGCTCTCTTTTCAGCGAGTGCAGTCTAGTTTGCCGCTTCGATGCCTGGGCTTTGCGGAACCCAACTAAACGGGGGCGAAACGAGGGGGTTTGTAGGGCGACATGTGGGTTGCGGATGTGTACTAGGGGCGGGAGTAGACGGACAAATGTTCGCGAGACATACGACTTGTTACTACATCGAAATTTGGAGTTCGAAGAGCCCCATATGATTCTAGCAAGTTCAAGGCCGCATTATCTTCTGGCTCTGTGGCAGAAGCCGACTCAGGGCATTGTTGACTCATCGTCGATCCCTCTTATTTTGTTCAAACGCGAAAAGACGCGGTTAAACTCTCTTTCCTCGACCCAAGGTGAATTTCACTACCAGCATTCTTCAAATCGTCCCGTTTGATGTGAGAGTGTTTGAGTACAGAGTGCCAGGCCCGACATCTCAACACAATCTAGGGTCCCATCACTACTGTTAGATGATAGGGCATGGCTCAGATTAGAGGATATGCGGTGTTGGACCCTGTTCATTATCAGGAATGTGTGATGTGAGCGAATGACAGCGGCCTTCGCACAAAAAACCTCACTTGGTTTTCGCTCGTGATGACGCCCGATAACTGGAGGAAGCCGACATTGTTATATTATGTACCCGGTCGGATCGGTAGTTTTGCATGTCATGAAGTTCCTTTTTCCCAGTATGCAGTGACGTTTTTTTAGCAGTACCATATTGTTCTAAGCGGCAACTCTCCCACCCGACATAAAATGGGTCATCGCAATGGGCATATTTTGGTGTTTTGCCACGACCTGAAGGGGCCAGCATATATTGGCACCGGAATCTAGGTTGCTCTTGTTCGATGGTTTCTCATTTGCCCCTTTCATTCGACAGCCACATTCGTCTAGCTTCATCAATATCTTCACGGGGTAGATTGGCCGACAGTGCCTACGCCCAGTATTTCAACCATAAATAGACGGGAAGAGGGAATAGGAGGTTTAAGATGATGTTGAGCACGAGAGAAAAGAAAAATATGTCCATGCTGACGCTGCAGCCGGAGCGATGATAAAGTTGTCTTGAATGAGAGGGTGAGGCGACTCCGGATGACTGGAGTTTCCGATGGTCAGGTGAAAATATGTGCCCTCCCTTTGCGGAAAGTAACTTTTAAAGATCGTGGAACTTCCCGAATGCTCTTACTCTTTCTCTCGGTCGCAGCCATGCTTCATTTGAGTGATGTTGAATTCATTCATCGTGAGAGCCTCACGGCCAGCTCCCAATATGGTTGAGACCAGCGGCAAGAGTCGCAGAGTAACTTGCAGGGCTGGCGACCCCAAGACCATCAGCGGTCTTCCTCATGATTCCGAAGTATTGCAGTTGGGCCAGGGCCGCGACAGTAGGACCATTGTGATTGCTTTGAATTGCCTTCTCTATACCGGAACGTACGAGCATTCGAGTCCAATTATTCGGAGATTTCGTAGTTCCCTGTTCAAAAAAAAAAAAGGGGGGGGCTCCGAGTTCCACAGTCGAGAAGAATGTCCTGTTCCACGAGTGTTGCACCATGACCGTGACTACATTGCACAATCAAATGAACAAGCAATGGCTAGAAACCACTTCTAAGAGCAAGAATTACTGCGTCTTCGCCAAGAAGTAGTTAAAAGCTGTGGTCTGGCAGCACAATCGACTGCGACTGAAGACACATCTCCATCGCCTGAGTCATGAGCACGAGGGAAGTCTGTGCATTGTTATCAAACTCAAACGCCCGTGATAAGACACCAGCGTCTGAAGGCACAATACTAACAATCAAAGCCCACTCCTATGAGCATAATTCAGTCCAATATTCCAGTCAATCAGCCTTTGCAGATCCATCGGCCTTCCTTGATCCAGGCATCGTGCATAACCAACTAAGGTATTGCGTAAAAACGAACTCTACCACGTCAAGAAAATAATATTCAGTTCCAGCTTCTTCGAGAGCACAAGAACAATCGTAATCGGGTTCACATTTGCCACAAGACATATCGATATTTGCTCGGGCTCGGGCTCGGATCTTGATACTTCGGCTTCCATCTTATGATTAGATATTCTCCCCCATACCCAAGAGTGTCGTGAGTCATTCGTGCCATGGTCTTGCTTTGAAGTTCATCGTAATAAGTGGCGATGAAATCATGAAACTCAACCGGTGGGCGTCCTGGCATAAGAAGACGAGCAGGAGAATTTCTTAACATAAATAGCAGTCCAATCGAATGAGGTTCTTCAATTGTATTACCAGCACCACGTAATAGGGAGAGTCTGTTGGTAGACCCCACAGATCCAGCCCTCATCTTAGACTTGAGTGTCGAAGTAGCCAATCCTATGATGATCCAGAGTTGGATCGATTTCTCTCCGATCAAAACTTGCCTGCGAACAGAATTTATTTCTGGGTCTCGTCCGTTACCCAGTTGTAGATAAACCAGATGAGAAGGATAGATAAGCTTGACAAAGAACTGGATCTGGGCCGAAAGATCGTCCCATACTTTCGTGTGCAACTCGTATTCTGAAGTAGGTAGAAAAGCTCCATGGGCCCAACTTTTCATCGCATCTTTAGAGCCGAATACTTTCACATGGCCTTCCTGGGTCATTGCTCTTCTTGCCGGTGACTGCCTGCGTCTCTTTGTACAGGGTGGTCGGCATCATCGGCACTGTCAGCATCGTTTCCAAGTTCCCTCGTTTCTGTCCGAGCTAGCCCCCACAACTCAGCTTCTTCCATGGTGGACTCGGCTTCTTCTATGGTGGGTTCATCTTCTTCAACAGACGCCCTAATCTCGTCGCCGATAGTTGAGCCACCCATTACTATCGGTCGCCAATATTGTTAAGATAGAACCGGGCCTCTACGCCTGACTCAACCACATGACGGCTCTTCCCCGGCCTTCCAGTGATATTCGTCGCGGTCTGGCTGCCTGCCAGACAATAGCACTGATGATGAGTGCCGGGACACCAATGGGGGCAGATGGTCATCACTCAAACTTCGAAATATGTGATTGATTGGCTGAGCCAGTGTAGCACCATTTTCTCACCAAAATGCGATAGCACTCTAAACAATCAAGGCATCGGTGCCAGATATTGAAGAACTCAACAGTTCCTAGGCTGGAAGCCACACCATTCCTATAAATAGTGGCAGTTGGTGCGATGTTCTGCGCTGGCAAGGTCGGACGCGAAGGAAAGGAACGACATTACACACCATCCAGGGCGTATTCGCAAGTTTCTTTCAAGGACTTGATCCATAACATCATCGCCAAATGAAATCTCGTGCCCTCTAAACAAAGATTTGCGCTCACAGCCATCCATTTTTGTAAGTAATTCAACAGTTCTGTCCCAATACCACACATCTTCAAGATAACCCAGCTATTAGGCGAGGTGGATAGATATGCAGGCGCGCTGTACTCCAATCTGTTGGTTTTGGATTTGCGAAGGTTATATTGAGCCCGAGTGAAGGGCCTGTCTTGCATGGGACATCATGATTTCTCAATTCCTCCTATGAGGCGGTAAGAGATGGCCGCGGCTAGAAATTTCTCATGCAATTTCTCTTCTGGCTCATGTCGCCTCATTTCGTAGAGCAACAGAGTCAAAAAAAAAACCAATGCCGCGGATGGTTGTCGGGTGATTAATGCCGATGCTCGTTCTTTGGAAAAAGACTTTTTATGTAAAATGGTCTCAAAAGTCATTATCAGCTGTCCATATTTGGCCTGCCCAGCTGTTTATTTATGTTATATAGAACACCCGCACGTCTTGGTTGAGATTCCACATCGGTGTGCTTAATCTCTTCAAATGTCGTAGCAAGCCCAGGATCAATAAGATATAGCATGTTGCCGTTCTGTCCAGACCCCATAGCAAAGTTGGTCAGCTTGATGTCATTATGGATGATGCCTTTCCTGTGAAGGCCTTGCAGACGCTTGAGCGCCTGGAGCACCTGGAGCGATATTGCACAGAGTATCCAGAGAGAAAGAGTGGCCGCAGTACTCCCACAGATTCCATAATGACGGTCCAAGCAGGTCAGTCACCAGAGCGTCGTAAAACCCGCCTTGAGTCGTACCCGTCCAAAGCAGTTCGAGGGAGCTATCTTGAGGTGGCCGAGGGTATAGCCGTCCATATTTATCTTCTCTTTCGAAGATCGAGCCGAGTATGAAGCAATTCTGAGTGGCAGGACCCAGGGCTTCTATCTGAATGAATCTTCAAGGTTTGCGGTCTACGGGCTATCACTCTCAGATATCCCCTTCGAGCACCATATCCTTCTCTCTCCATTGTGTACCATCGCCGAGGTAGAACTTATGGGGTTGGGTCGTTATACTTAGTTTTGTACCACCAGCGATTCGTCCGTGGGTTGACCTAGAGGTCGATGTTGACCTGGGATCAAAGGCATTGGACCAATCGCAGTTTCAATCGGGGCCACCAATACGAGGAAGGTAGAGCAGATGACTTTTGCGTTCCCGATGTCATGGCGATCATAGATCATCCTTTCAAATCCCAAGGCTACAATTGGATTGTGATAAAAAGCCTGGGCTTGCATGTGATCCGTCATGTATATGTAAAGTGAATAATGCACGTAAATTCACATCCAGATAAACCCTCTATGGAGATCAGATGACCGGGGAAGGCGTCAAAGGGCAAAGATTAGGTCAACGTGCAGATGCCATTCTGGCAGGATTCAGAAGCCAGAGGCTGGCTTGGTTTGGTGGGTGCTCGTATTGTACGTTCCGTTTTTAAGTCTGAGTCTAAAAAAATTTTGTTGCTGTTTGCTTGCGTTCTTTTGGCCTCCAACATGGGCTGTGTGGTCGAAATGGTTCAATTCGATCCAACACATCGATTTCGAATGAAGAAAAGCCTCTCAGTGTCGGCTGCATCGTGGGCATCTATGACTTTGTCAGAATTTCTGTTAGAATGTATTCTTGATCTAGGTCAAAGGATCCTACCTATGATCCGACGTCTCGATCAAGCATTGACAACGATGTACACGCTTCTCTCTCTTCGTGGACGTCTAACAAGTAGAGTTTAGGCCTCTATGTACTAGGAGACAGTCTAGTTCGTCGAGAAAGGCCTGGACATCTTGTCGGTTCTGCTTCTTGGCTGCCCTTCCTCACCATCCGGATTCTGCCCTTCTTCATCATCCGGGTCCTGCCCTTCCCCGCTAGTATCTTGGTTTACTTCGCGCTGGGTAAGCTGCTGGATATTTTGGCATAGAAATGCGGGAAGTTCGATCAAGAGAATGATCGACAAGAGAACTAGTGTCAGGCTTGCTCCTGTTAGCCTCATAGCTCTTGGGGCCAGTGCTCAATCAAAATTGTGGATAAGTTAGATGGAGTTGTGTTGGAAATTGATAAAGAGGTGTAAATAGTACACTATCTGGCTCTGCATGTGACTTTGCCTCGAGCGTTTGAGACCATGGTGCATCTTGAAAGCCTTTGGCCAAGGTCATCGAAAGCCAATCCATCTCGCAGCCAGATATAAGAGGCCTTGCGCTTGGCTGATTCGCAAGGTGGTCGTTGATGAAGTATCTGATGCCAGTTATCCAGAGTAGAGCGATTATATGCACCAATTGCAATACAGGATGCATACAGTACAGCCCAAACAACTGTAAGATAAATGTAATAACGCAGCAAACGCTCGAAAGGCCACAGAATCTAGTCAGCGACGGACTAACCTCCTGCCTCTCAGTAGGTGAGTGCTGAATACGCGGGATCTCGCGGGGAGTTCCCGAGCACTGGTTGCCTCTGTTGATGCGACTCGGGTGCCCTTTGTGAGTGAGATTTGACGGTTTCGGGACCGACCTCCAAGAAACTGTTCAACTCTTCCATAGCAACCTCACAATCTTCAAGGTTATCATAGCGGTGACAATGATTCTCGATTGGAGTTGGATGTAATGTCACTCCTCTTCTCGAAATCAAGATGGTCCTAAAACCTTGCCGGAGCCCTCCATCGAAAATCAGTAACAAGCGCTAAACATCGCTAAACAAAGGGAATCATAGTAGCCATCGCGGCTAAAATGAAGGACGCGCCATCCTCATCCCCATAATATTCAAGAATAGTCGGGTTTGGTAACAAATTGACGATATAATTGTAGCCCGAATAGGTCGTTATCATCTTCGTCAGGCAAGTTTCTAAATTCTTGCCTGGCGTACATGTCGATGGCCTGATCAATCCATACACCTCCACCCAGAGTCGAATTGAGTTCCTGGATTTGAAATGTATCCTCGGTCGTGTTCAGCGCCGGAATGCGGTACAAAACGGCATCCTGCTGCAGACCTCTTTGTATTTGGCCTCTCTCACGGCCAGCCGAACAGTCAACATTCTGATTCTCGGCTGGACCAAATGAGCCATAGTTACCGCTCTTTCTCGCGGGATAACATAATATTTCTGCTCCGCTAGGCAGATGGAGTGAGTCGAAAACTGTTGGTCGTTGATCGTCGACTACCGTAGTTTTGAAGCTGGTGGAAACGTTTCATGATGGAAATTGGTAGCAGATGTTGACCAAGACTTGCCCGCTTGCCCGTCCCAGATCATATCCAGATTAGACTCTGCTTGTCTGCACACCTCCTCGGTTCCAGAAAGGGCGAGTTTCCCCCTTATTTCAACCTTTCGGCGGCTTCCAAGACCCGACACGAGGCACATATTTGATAGCCTCGCGAGACAACGTGCACCTCTCGACATTTCCCTACAAGGTGGCAGCAATGAGAGGTATCTTTCTCCTTCTTCTTTCGTCGCTTGACAGGATAACATTACTGGTGGTCTAGCCCAAATTCGACTGACCACCCGTAGAATGAACAACACATGGCAGACATGGTCCCCACATAGGGTGGCTTTGGTGGCAAAGCATTCAGTTCTCTTCATCGTTTGATTGAAGTCTTTCTCCTTTTGCCGGCCCTCAGAAAGCGTGTGCTAACCGCGTGCTCAAGAGCTGAACTCGATATTTTGCCAGCCATAGTTCCCAATCCCTGCTTCTGAGGCCGTTCTTGTGAGCTTCGGGCTAAGATCTTCTTCTGTTCTGGGCTCCTCCATTACCACTCCATTACTAGTCATTGCTCTCCAGGCCAGCCTCCAATTTCGGCTTCGCGCTGGAGCTCCCACATCATTTCCCTCTCCGCAACTAGGATTCATCCCTTTCACTGTCTTTACGTTGCTCTGGCTTCAGCATCAGCAGCTATCCAGAGGCGAGAAATATTTTTTCCTATTTGACGTTGCATTTAGTCCACAATTTGATACGTCCCTTCAGATTCGGCCATGTCCACTCGTCTTTAGCTCTTTTAGTGTTGGTCGAGCGACAAGCGATGGATGGTTTGTCTTGTGTGAGAGCTCTTTGCAACCAAGTAAAGTTGTCGGTACCCCAAGATGTCTTTCGCTCACAAGAATCATGTGGTATTCCGGTCGCTTCAAAAATCTCTTGGGAACTTGATAGCTCGTCTGATTCCAATAGCGGCAGCAAAGGAGCAGAGAACACCACGCCCTGGTCTCCGACTCCATCGAGAGCAATTTTGGGTAAAAATTTCTCGAAGATATGAGTTCTCGAGGGCAAACTGAGTCCGCCGTATACCCTTAGATGGATTTCGAAAGTTGAAAGACTGCTGTTCTTCGTTAGACTTTGAGAGGAACAAAGGGTTGGCTGACTTCATGTTGGATGATAGTGTGCTTTGAGTCTCACTTCACCAAGCCAAGGATGTGCTCAGATTGTCGTGAAAGTCAATGGTGCAGCTCAAGCTTGGCTGTTATCTTTCTCCTGATTTCATTTCTCTCTCCAAAGCCCTCGTACCTGTCGTGCGAGGTGGTAGCCGAACCCGCTTTACCTCGAAGTCCGATCATAACACCATTCCTGCGACTTCCCCTTTGCTCACTCCCTCAAGTTTAACAATGACCACTTCCGTATTTGTTCCTGAAAATAGCGGTCCAAGCAGCTGTATATCCACGCCAAGAAGGGGAGCTATTCGGGTGTTCCATCTTGAAGAACCCATGCTCCGTGGTATGCTTACCACAACCCCTAGGGCATCAATCCCAGGAGGACGGCGAAGGCCACTTTCGTTCTACCGTGATCGCTGTGAGGCCCATATGGCAACAATGACTGGCTAAGCCTTGTGTAAGGGCCTTCACGCGTCGCCAGTGTGAGAAGAAATTTGGCGCCACCCTTAGTTGTTTGACATCTCTGCTTCCCATTGAACATCTTGAGTTTGAGGTATCAAGTAGGCGGGAACATGAACCCCGAGCTGCTGGAACTGCTTTACTCCTCACTTAGGATGGAGCGACAACCCTTCGACTACCCCCCAACCTAAGAAAGTTGTCCTATTCAGACCCTGCCGTCGTCTTTGAAAGATGAAATGTCGGTCTTCTCCAGACCATCGCCGCGGCCGTAGGTTCGTCACTCTAGTCTTCTTCCTTTTTTTTTCAGTTTTTCCTTTTTTTTTTTTTTCCTTTTTTTTTAAGCTTTGTATTCTCCATAAGTATAGCCTCTGAGGATCCATCCCGTGATCGCCATAAACTCCTATCCTTCTCGCGTAGCTGGAAAAGATGATGAGATGCCAGGAGTCCCGGCATAACAAGTACAACGATGGTAGAGGCACCGGAGGCACGGCAGGGATATAATGGCATGCTCATTTGGAGGGGTGTTTGATACGCAAAGTTGCATAAATGGCCTGTTGTCATCTGGTTTTCACTGTCACTTCTCGCTACATGCTTCGACTTGCTGCATGCTATCTTGCAGGAGGCCCCGAAAGTTTTCAAAATGCCTCCTTGACCTTCGTGTCAACCTCTTTCAGAACGAAGCATAATCACGTGAATGATTGCCATTGCATGAGTGCGTAATAGCTGTGCTTCTCCGCGATTGTTCGATGGTCTCGAGCAATCTGGATCATAGATCGTGATGGGTGTTCCAGACATCGCCACACAGAATTGTTAGCTACATTATTATGTTCGATGAACCTTGAAACCAAGAACCCAATAGGCCATCCTGTATGCCTAAGACGAGCAAAGAAGACGACCATCAAATGAGCTTCATACATGTGCGGTGGCGCTTGTTCCGTCTTTTTCCGCATACGTGACATAGAGCCTTGCTCGTGTACCACTTGCAATCAGTCCAAAAACATGCCCGTCGAGATTATCAGCCGCGATATCAAGACCCCAGTAACGGAAGTTCCTCCCGCATCACGCCTCGCCGACTAGCAGCTGCGCCTCTTGATCTTGAGGCTCGATCTCTGCGCTTCCCTCGAGCTCGGGTCCCGCCTCGAGCTGTAAGCATTTACTGGGGGAGTGGCTGAGCTCTCAGCGACCTCATCGCCCTCTTCGACCTCGGACTGTGAAACTGGGGAAAGGACTGCTCCTGCAACTGCTCCTGGACGGCCGTTAGTCGAGGGTCCCCATACTGAGTCCCCTGCTCGGCCTGCTCTCTGACTTGCACAGTCCGGTCCTGGGGGGAAGTCCATAGGCCTGTGCTGCTCGTGCTGTTCGTGCTGTAGGACACGAGTTGGATTGAATTAGAGGAGACGAGTGTTGAGGAAGTGGCTGGTCTGCAGGTCCGGCCTCCTACGCGTCTCCGCTTGGTAGACGAGTATTGTCCACATCCGCCTCCAGGCTATCATTGTAGTCTGGCCCACTCCCAACCCAATCCTCGCCAATGTCACCGGGCGCT
This sequence comes from Clonostachys rosea, assembly GCA_026958235.1. NCBI lineage: Eukaryota > Fungi > Ascomycota > Sordariomycetes > Hypocreales > Bionectriaceae > Clonostachys > Clonostachys rosea. Next base: position 1,691,213 of record CP110206.1, read on the forward strand.
TGTGTCTTTCGTCTGGGACGAGCTTTGTTAGGCCGAACCCCTGCCGTTGCCACAGACGGTCCTGGCGCCTCCAGCTAGTAAGGCCAAGTCATAGATGATTCGCTTCGGTGAGAATACAGGTAGGTAGGAAAGATTCTGTTTCCAAAAATGAATGAAAGAGCGCGTTGAAACTATTATAGCGAGGTGGTAGATGGGCAGTTAGCGTCATGGCCTGCCTTCGCACGTGCCGCCTTCCTAGATCTTCCAGTTAGATCTCCTGTAGACGGTTTTTTCCTTTCCCCTTTCTCCCAGAGATTGATGGACAGCTCAAGTTTTTAGAACTTCCATTAAGTAACTGAGCCGAATCCCAGCCAAAACGCGACGGCGAGATTTTAAGACGCCATTGATAAACGCGCTCTCCATGGTATGGACCCTGCCATTGATATCCCTACTGTCCTTGGGATCCCTGCTGTCCTTTCTCCATACAGATTTGGCATACGGGACATGGTTTTAGGTTTGACATCCCGGGAAACTTGAAGCGGGAATGTCACGGTCTCCAAATCGTTTGATAGAATCCTGCCTCGTCGACCTCGCCTTGTAGATTTAATCCTTAGGTATGGTCTCTTACTCGTCCCCGCTTTGGTGGACGAGTATCTTCCACGTCCGGCTCCAAGTCATTATCTAGGTGTGATTCTCTCTGAAGTCGGTACTCTGCATTGTCTGCTAATGCCCGTGTTGTGGTAGACCGCTAAGCCCTGCTGTTGTTGTTGTGGATGATCCTAACGCCTCGATTAAGGCCTTGGCTTCCGGTGCCACATTCTCCCTAAGTCTTTCTCGGTTTTGAGTAGCTGGGACTTATTCAATTCTCCCTGTTTGCCTCGTTGTTTGGTTCATATTCCCAAAAAGAGCTACTTGCTTGTCCGTCATTGATGGGATAAATATTGTTTAGGAACAGCTCTTTGTTCACATCTCCATGCCCCTTTCTGGGTTTAGCTATAAGATCCCTCTCCATAAGTTGTAGGAAATCACGTTGTCTCTTGGGAGAATCGTGCCGGCGCCGCCCCTCGCGAGGTTGATGAAGGGTTAGTCTGAGCGTCACCATGGGGCAATGTAGACGATACAATTGGTGTTCGGTCAATAGGAGATGCCGCGTCTCCCGCATGTAAGCTGTCTGGTACGGGTAACAAAAAACGGCAAAGAGGACAAGCTGGGAAAGCTTGCTCGGGGCTTCATTTTCTGCCTCTCCACGTGTGCTGCCTCCCCATCCAGCTCCAGAGAAACAAATGTCTTGCGAAAGCTACCGCCACCAAGGACCGAAGTCTCGCAGGCGATCTTTGTGTTTCCTGCCGTGCCTTGTTCTCCCTATTCACCAGGAAGAGCGGGCACAGAAGCAATTTGAGGCCATCTGCATTTCAGAAAGAACAGAACTCCGCTAAATCTTGGCTCTGTTACCCAAATCTCTAGCCCGCAGCTATATCATTATATGAGCCTTGCTAGGAGAAGAGCTGCTGCTCTTTTGCTCAGCCCACGGTAAAGCCTTCAGCGACTGGCACGCCAAACAAGAGAAAATTGTAACCCTAAAATGGCAAGAGTTCCAATTCATCATCCAGACCGAAGCCGAGGCAACTAGCCAGGCTGCAAGAGACGCGTTCCGAAAGACCACAAGGGCAGATCTGGTGTGTGTCCGTACGATGGGTAATGTTGCTAGATCCCCTACCCTGTTGTTGACAGCCTCATCATGACATTCTTGATGAGTAAATGGCACGCCAGGTTGGAGTATGGCTTTTTCTGAGTTCTTCATACTGCTTGCCGGGGTTTCCTACTCCAGAACTGTCAGAAAAGCGGTGCTTCTCGACAGCAGCAGCCCTGCAACATCCCCCTCGCCAATATCTCAAACTAGTTGCAAACTAGCCATTTATTCTATGTTCCAATATTAGAAACACAGTGGAATGAAAACAACTCTGTTTCTCGTGCTTGTAGGCTGTGTTTTGCTGTGTCCGTACAATGAGCTTCCATCAGGCTAGCGATACAACGATTCCCGGCGGATCCTCGCTCATCGGCCCAAGTTGCAGTGCTGCCGCCGTGAGGAGTAACATGAATCTCGTTTTCCACTGAGCGGCTGTCCGTAGAAATTCCCACTAGTCACGGGTGGTACGTTCTAAAATGGGGTTGTCAGGATAGTAGGGCGCCGGAAGGATCCTTATGAGGCTTTCTTTGGCCTGACTTGGGACGGCTGGGTGCGTGCGACCTGTGGTTGACTTCAGTTTGGCGTCAGATGATTGGTTTCCGACACAGTCCAGCGATCAGAGTTGTAGAACGCTGAGACGAAACTCGGGTGGTGTGAAGCCAAAGATGAATTGCGAGCATTAAATGCGGTCAAGTATAAAGTGATCGTTGCCGTGTAGAAAGCCAAAAGGAATCAGAACCTGATCCTGAGGTTTGTAACGTCTACCCCTCATCTTCTTAGATCAATTCTAGAAGTGTTGTTGCTTCATTATTCGTGTCAGTGCTAGCAGCACCATTTCTCGTATTGCTTGCCCTTGACATTTGACACATTCTCGTCCTGCCATGTAGTATGTCTCATGAGTTGAACATCGCACTACATGGGTCTTAGTTGTATTCTTTTCATTTCGATGACGGCGATTTTTTGCCGTCCTTACACCCACCCTCTCCGTTTCTATCTCCCTAACACAGCGGTTGGTGTGGCTGCTTTCTCACAAGTAGGACTTGAACACACATTAGCGAAACACCATCTGCCGAGGGGAGAGAGATTCAACCTACCAATGGCGACTACCCGTCTTCAACACACATCTGATGTGTCGTCCACGTGTGGATGTGAAATGCTGCTTCACAGTAATTGCGAGAAGATTTCTGCCAAGGACTACAGGGCCCCTTTGCAAATACAGTGTTCAGCAGCGATTCGAGCTTAATTCTGAGATGGCAACGTTACGGGGCAATCGTGAGGGTTTGAGGGTCCCAGTGGTGTCATTGCTTGGGCGTACCAGCAACGATTCGGAGGTTTCCGTCTCTTCCTCACTGGTGCTATCCTCTCACAGTCCCAACGTTCAGATCAGCTTCCTCCTACTCTCAATGTGGCACGAGTTCTCGGCCTAAAAGCTCTCCTTCTGATGCTCCATTTCTTCTCCCCAAAGCAGCCACAGGCCGCTGTATTAGGGAGATAGAAACGGAGAGGTTGGGTGCAAGGAAGGCAAAAAATCGCCGTCGTCGGAATGAAAAGAATACAACTAACTAAGTGCTGCCTGTGTGCAATCTCATCGGCCTCATCAATCTCTGCCGAAATCAGAGGAGAGTGTCTCTGGGATGAGTCCTTGATGCTAGCAGGACTAACATCCATCCCTTCACCAAGTAAATCTTTTACTTTCTCTTGCGCTTGTGCTGCTTTCCGCCCGAAGATGGGAGATCGAAACCGTTGATCGGTTATCCGCTGTCTCTCCTGGCACGAGAATCCAACGAGGAATAGTCGAGATCGTGGGTCAAGCTTGCCAGCGCCTTGGTCAAGGGATAAAGATTGATAGGCCACTCCGCACATTGGCTTCCTGTTCTCCCATAGCCCGACGTCGTTGCATGTCTTCGTCTCGGGCCCACGGAAGCGCATCGCATAACAAGCTCCTTCGGGCAAAAATCATTACGGCACAAGTTCCGTTGTCCAGATAGGCAGAATGCTTGAGCCTGCTCCTCTCTCGAGACCCGAGAGTCGGATGTTTGTTGGCTTCCTGTTGTTGTTCCAAATTGAATATTGGATCAAGCAAACAAACAACCAATGTCATGAATGCTTGATGCCAGATCGTTAAAAGTCCTTCATAGTGTTCTGCCGCTCCTTTAGCAACTGGTGCAAGCCAATCTGCATCGCTCTCCTCCACCCCCGCAGCTTGATCACTTGGGAGGCAATATAAAAGATGTGTACTTGTCACATCGACACCTCTACTGAGTGTCTCTCTCTCCCGAAACCAGTTGTGAACCAGCCATTTTTTCTGTTCGAAAACATCCTACTAATGCAAGGTAATAGGTAAGGCAACGGTGTATTTCGGCTCTTGCGTGTTGTGCTTTGCTAGCTTTCCACGGTCGAGCAGCTTTAATACATTCGAGCCAGGGTGAAAAGACATCTGGAAGTTGTCCCGCTACCTCCGAGAAATAAATCCGCCAGGCCACCGGACACAACATCGCCAAGCCTTGTCGGATGGGAAAACTAGAATTCTAGGACTGTTCTTCGTCTTCCTGTTGGATCCTCGTCCTAAAAACAACACGAATTGCCTCAGCTTCTGGTCCAGATCGTGGGCGGACTCTTGCACCTCTGCTATTACCTCCCCTCAAGGCAGGATGGATGTTGTACGATGTGAGGATGCCCTTTTATGATCAATATGCAGGCCAGGCCACAGTTCGAGCAGCGCGATTGACGTGATGACCAGGCTCGAGCTGAGGGGGTTTTTTTTTTCAAAGTAGCAAGGAGGCAAAACCAAGACATTGCTCTGAAGAGGGTGGATCGATGCTCCTAAAACACCGTCGTTCGCAAGTCGTTTCGTTTCGCGGGTCGACGCATTTCCCGAGGATAGGCTGATAAAGCTGCTTCCCAACTGTTTCAGACGCATCCCATCGCTGCGCTATATTTGTATTCGGAAGGTGAACTCCAAGTGCCGCGTCGTATCAGCCTCTAGGTTGAAGGTTGAAGGCACAGACACCAGACACAGGAGCATACATTTCCAACTGCTCACGCTGGACCAACCCATGCCAGCCACACTCCTATCACAAGCCCCCCTAACGCGTCATAAAGATCCCGCAAACACGCGGAATCATCATCGTCCCATCGTTCTTCTTCCAGGCCGATAATGAAGACCTCATTCTTATTCCCTCCCAAGAAAATACAAGACTTCCCTCCCGAGACAATACAGAACTTCCTTCCCGAGCAAATACAGGACTTCCCTCCCGGTTTTAGAGCAATTCTAATGTGGTCTGTCCGAGAGCGCTCTGATACGAAGTGGCATTTGCAATTTATTGAGGTGCAGATAGATGGCTGAACAGTCACAGGTGCTCATGGCGTAAGCGGTTTGCCCCCGACTCAATATAGAGGCTCCAACGCCCTCGGCCCAGCTAAATCGCACAAGTCCACCACCTCTGTATGGTAAATCACACAGCTTAGCGGAGGCGATTATTCGACCTTGACTGGGTATACACACCACCAGCTCACAATGAGCATGTCTGAGCCATGGCCGGCAGTTATGGGGATATATTCAGTAGCCAGCGACCTTGAAGTCGTTCTCATGAAGGACTTTCTCCTGGAAGAAATAGTAAGAGAGGCCGCAATTAGAAGAGACAGCGTATATCGTAGTGTTACTAGGGAAGCCCTCGATGATGAATAGGTCGTATGAGTGGATGGCGCAGCCACGATAGCTCATTGTAGTGGCTCATGTCCATGTCATGCTCTTCCATGAGGTACCATTCACCTGTGGAGGACATCTCATGGAACCGGACGATGAATTGTTTCGAAGTTGGCCAGCTCATCTTCGCTTCGGAATGCTGTGTATCCTCGAAAACCTCCCTGAAATAGGGCGTATTCTGTTCTGAGATTCTTGAAGCCCTTATTCTGCTAGCGAAGGTGTCATGTTGTCCCATACTTTTTAGACTCTCGAGCTGTTCTCCTATATCCAAACCAAGATATGTGTATATTGCCTTTTCCATGATTTCGAGGAGATATGCCTTCCATGTTGGTCGACGCTGGAGGCGAAGCAAGACAACACCGAGTATCTCGATGCCAGGAAGCAGGAGAGAGGGACCATTTCCCCGAGTTCTGGAATACCACTCTCTGTTCTTTCTGCCGGGTATTTATATTCCAGGGCCATATTTTAGGTATAGATGGAGGCTCATCCCGCAGGCAAGCCGCACCCCGATGCTGGCAGAGCCTGTACCAAGATCCTTCATTGAGAGAAATTGGCGTCACGCTCAAAGGATTCCCTTCAACCTGGAAAGTCAAAACCAATTCTCCAGCCCTCTTGTCTCGGTTTCCTTTTGTGAAATGTCTCCCTTCGCAGTGCCTTGTTTTCCTTGAGCTTCTTTAGTCTTATAACAGGGGCTCAAGAACGAGCATAAGAGCGGGAAAAGGATGTAGCCAGTTGAATGATAGCTCGCGCTCCCGGAACTTCACGTTTTGTCCAATACTACAGGTGAACAAAACCCAAGCAGGACTCACATGCTGTCGAATATAATGAGCGTACCAGTAGTAGACGGTTGCTAAAAAATTGCACATGGGATCAAGCCAGATTGCTTTCCTTTCCGACCTCCATCCGCGAGTTTGGCAAGAACTTCCAGGAGGAAGATAGTATGCGTCGGTGATTCTCTCAGCAAACTGGCCGAGATTCAGGATTGTGGTTGAGGGAGGCAGTTGTGTGTTTGAAGAATCCCGCAGCCAATTTATGGCGGGATGAAGTGGGGAGATAGAAAAGAGAGCAAACGGCATCGAGTTCCAGTGCAGCCAATATTTTGCTAGGGCGAGTTAAGAAGATGATATTCGCACATTTCCCCGTCGTCCGGTGTTTGATCAAGATATTGCTTGGTTTTATATCTCGATGGCAGATTGGTGGAGATTGCGTGTGCATTTTTGCCAAGACGGATAGGCACTGGGCAAGAATGGACGTTGCCTCCTCATTCGAAAATTGAGAATGATCTTTCGAAACCTGAGAAGGATCTTTCGGCTCATCCAAGGATCCCCCGCTCAGGGCAATGCCTCGTCATCTTCGATAGGGAAAATGAACGGACTCGCGGACTTCAAGGATGACGCAAATGGAAGCTTCATCACGAGGCGTGTTTGAGTTTGGCCAGGATCAGTCGGTCTTTCGTCTCTTGAATGATCGGGGCGGTTCAGCCCCTGCATCGATGATGGTGCGTTGGCTGTAGGCGGCATGCAGGAGCTTCAACCAGCTTCCTGTCACATCCGCGTTCACCAGTGACCATAATAATGGTATTTCCATGTCCGCCTCGGCATGGAGAACAATATTGTGAGGCCCCCAAGCCCCCAATGCCTTCCAGAGGATTGGAGAACAGAGTCTTTCCTCCTCAAGTCTCGTAGTTGAGGACCAATCCTGGGGACAGTACATCTCCTTCCTTGGCACGAAGTTCCCAGAAGGAAGAATGATTGGAGATGTTCCCTTCCGCTCACAGTCCAGCTGTGTGCTCAAGAACGGACGCAGCCGCAGTCACTTGCTAACAGCTGTGTCCCTTTGTTGTCTTCATGCTGGCGTCCTCGGCTGAAGCTGATATCTTGGTTTTCCATCATCCGACTCAGTACTTCTGTAACTATCGTCAATTCTCATATCCAGGTATACCGTTATGAGGCCCTCAACTTGATGAAGGAGTCAAAGCTTGAGAACGACATCTGCCATGCGCCGTGAATAGAAGTGCTGAATTCAAGACATCTGGTAGAGAGCCAATTATATTCTCACTCGCATCCTGTCGGATTTTTCAGACAATTGAGTGAGATTGGAATTGTATGGTAAGAGCATGGCATTTCGAAAAGCGCTCTCCAGTTGGCCATCGAGCCTCAACACTGGCTCTCTCTCCCCCATCGTGGCAATATAGAAGAGTACCATGCGTCTCATCTCCTCACGGCAGGCGTAGATGTCCAGTCGAGGTCTCCTCCTTTCTTGGTGAACTGAACAATCCCGCAATGAAATTAAACGCAGACTCCAAGCTGTGCGGATAGAAACAAAGTGTGGCGGTTTGTCAAGAGCTGCCCCAACCAGACGGCAAACCGGCACCTGGAGCTTGCGATCACTGACCATATTTTAATGCGTCAGGGTCGTTTTGCCTTCCTCTCACCCCCTTTATTTTTTTTAAACCAGAGGGAATTCCTCCATGGTCTCGGACAACTAGCTCTCGGTACAATTTGAAGTAGCCACATTCCAGGGAGCAGCGTATGACCGCTCCAGCGCACTCGAGCTGAGACGCAGAAGAAGCCAATGACCCAGCCGAGTCTGTCTCCGTCTCGCATACTTCGAGCTCATTGCATACAGCTCTATCGTGTTCAACCAGTATTTTGTCTTCATCATCATAATGTGAAATCCCCTGCAAGGGTCTCCTCGAGAGCCGCCCTTCAGCAGTTGTGTATCTGCCAAGCTCTTTTTCTCCAGCTTGTCTTGAATAACCAGAGGGACAGCATAGCCTCCAGCTCTTCCGGTTGTACTTTCCATCCCTCGCCTTCATCGAGATCCAAATGAATCTCGACAACGTCATCTGGGTCCTGCTAAGGGCCTCGACATCCTGATTCTTCATCGCTTATAGCCGTCCCATGGTTATCTGCCCCTCCAGCTCGGCAGCAGATATGGGAGAATGAGAGGCTCAGCCGACCTTGAATTCTCGACAGTTCCTCCCTACTCGAACTCCCACCGCCTGCATCTTCTCATCCCCATCGTCATCAAGGTCTTCCCTGACCGCTCTTCGTCGTCAGGAGCCCAAGGCCTTCTCCAAGCCTACGCGAGATGCCTTCCCCCATCGAACTCTTCTTCGCTCGATTGCCCGCAAGGCGAATGCCACCCGCTATAATAGTATCGTCGCCGGGATCCCAATTCACGAGGGACGGCATAAATGCGCAAGCAAACGAGATGGTTTGGCTTGGCTCAGCCAGCATCCCTTCATTTTGTGCACTCCTAGACCGTAGAATAGATTGGTTGAAACTCTTTTAGCAACCAGGAGCTGGCAATCAATTCAACTCCAGGATAACTGCCAAGCCAACGATTTGACACATAATTGTTAGCCAAACCTGCCACCTGGCCGCCAGTACATCCTTGGCTACCAGCGTGATGCTCATTGCACTTCCTTGTGCGTCTAGCAACATGGCACCCACTATGGCGTCGGCCGATGTCAACGTTCTGTTTGCCATCTGAATGGAGATGATATTTTTGATGATCATCTGCCGGAATATAGCTGCACCGCTGTCTTGGATTGAAACTCGCGGGGTATGAGCATGGCAAATCGTGCAGCTGACACTGGATCTTCAAACTCAAAGTTCATCGAAGTGGTCTGTACGCATCAATGCCCAACACGCATCAAGCTCAGCCGCAATGAAGCGCAACTCTCCCACGCTGAGCAAAATGGCAGCCAACGCTGTGATCTGGGTAGAACTAGCTGGAGGTTCCTTGGCCGTGGGCTTCTTCTTTGTCGTTTGCGTTTTGCGAGACTTGCTTGGTGTTGGCTCAACCGCTGCGACCAGAGCTGGAGCTGGAACTGGTAGCACATCCGAAAGAAACGTAAGAAGAGCAACGTTATCGATTCCCTAGCAAAGGGAGAAGCCCCGGCCGTTCCAACCCGGGAGGGGGCTCAAGTGTCGAAGGGGGAACACGACAGTTCATCCATAGCAATCAACTAGGTGATCCGCAGAAAGCGCAGAAAGATATGGTGGCTGCGGTACCAGAGCCACAACGGAACTCCAGAAATAATAAAGAAACTCCAGATAGGTATAAGCATGTCCATCGCGTCCAACAAGGGGACTCCATGGAATCGAAGATGTATAATTGCCCAAACAACCAATCAAAGATGGTCATGCTCCAATGGAAAGTCTCGATGTCCGTATGTAAGCTGACCCTCGGGTGACCAGGCCCAGGAACGAAATATCATCTCTTGTGTGATGTTGAAGTGTGTTGAGGAGACGTGAGCCAAGGGTCAGGGTCCCAGAAATGTCGTTCAAGAAGAACCATCATTGGAGAAAGGGATGGCGAATCGTCGACAGGATGACACAGATTGAGCCGCCGTGACATGACCAAAGACACAACCCAAGACGCCTGAGTCAGTCTTGTCATCCAACTCTCCTCCATCATACCGCGTGCGGGCTGTCGGCCACGCCCAGGCCTGAGACTGGCTGACCCCGGGCCGCATCATACGCCCTGGCGTCCTTTGTTGAGATTGCTCGCAGTGGAAACGCCAGCCCGCTGAGAGTATGTTCTCGTCCTTCCGTGCCACCGGATATAAATCGTTCTCAGTAAATTGAGAGAACCAGGCGTCCACCTAATTGGATAGCGTCGCCTCGTGCCGCTCGTGTCCTGCCTCCCCACGGCAGGCGCTCCCTCTCCCATCAGTTCTCTTCCAGCTGGTTAGCCTCCAGGTCCGCTTTGGTCAGGAAGAATCACGCCATCACTGCCTCGACGGCACACCAGAGTCCTCCCACAGATGACTGGCTGTTCCATCGCGGAATCCTCACTGACCCCCAAATCGGATGGTTTCCCTGCGGCCGAAGACATGCCGCATAATATCTCGGCACAGCCCTCGTTGGGACTTGATGTCATGCTCTTCCTCCGCAACATCTTTCCATCTCCCCATCATGGAGTAGCATGCGCGTGACGGCGGACGACCTCAAGGCAGAGCATTACACCCCAAGCGAGCCACCACCCCAGTCAATCGTGCTCTCGCCTGGCCAACATCATGAATGCTCCTGCAAAGCAAGACATCAGTATGTGGTCATATGCTCCGCCAGATTTGACGTTCTAATAATAGTTAGCAATAGCTCGTACCAAAGACAGTCAACAAGATACATACCAACAACCGGCAACCGTAACAACAGGCTGTGTGATGAGAACAGCATTGAGAGGAAGCCAAACGTCCAACCCCAACGATCAGACGGTTCTCCAGTGCCACAACAACCCCCTCGAACGAACCCCGTGGGGGCACTGCCTCAAGCACCACCCCAAGTGAAGTGTGACCTGTCCATTTGTTGTTGTCAAGGCCATCGATCCGTATGCCTGCCTTTGGATATATTAGCCATCTATCATCTATCGGTTGAGGAAATGGAAGATCAAACTTACACCTGCCACCACCCCAAGAGAGCAAGGGCACGTCGCAATCACTTGTCCGACGGATCCATCGATCCATATGCCTCCCTTTGAATATGTTAGCCATCTTACATGCATTGGTTGAGGGAATGGAAGATCAACCTACACCTACCACCACCCCAAGAGAGCAAGGGCACACGTCCGAGGGTTTGTGGAAGGCGGACATTGAGGATTTTAATCAACAGAAGATCTCACGAGCCGGCAGCCATCAATTGCACAACCAAGGCAGGGGCACAGCAGCCCTGGCTCACTTGGCATCATCAAGCCTGGGAGCTAGGAAAGAGCTGATGTGAGGAACTGCCGCGAGAGAGGTACAGACAGCCGAGAGTGTCCTGGCCTAACCTGGGGATACCGAAACAAGAATAGAATCCAGGCTGGTGGACTCACATAAATAGTGACCCAGTCAAAGGTGGATCACACGACAAGGAAGGACAACGGTATTTTGTTGAGGTGGAGGAAAGACATAAGGGGGTCAGGCCTGTGGGTAGTCCCAGATGGAAAGGGCAGACATGCCAGAGGGTTCATGAAGGGGAGCCATGTAAGAAGGCAAGTCTGGGGTGGTGGCATCTTAGGAGGACTGAGAAAGAAAGGAGGATGGGAGGCCTTACTTTATACCCAGAAGGAGGGCCAGGAGGGGGTCGAAGAGGAACTTCTGGGTTGAGGTGGTGGCCACTTGGAAGGGCTGAAGAGACAAGAAAAGTTGAGAGGTCGAGGGAGGGAAAGCCTATCTTTATACCCAGAAGGAGGGCCAGGAGGGGGATCAAAGGAGGACTCTGGGTTGGGGTGGTGGCATCTTGGGAGGACTGAAGAGGAAAGAAAAGTTGGGAAGTCGAGGGAGGGAAAGCCCAGCTTTATACCCAAAATCGACCGGGCGAAAAGACCTACGAGCAGAGGCAGAAAAGGCACGAAAGTCCAGACGTCGGCGGAAACCCTCCATACGACCGATCTCGATCTCTGCAGCAAAAGCTTACGCCATCTCCGTGGCACAAACACGAATCTCCCAGCTACATCCCGTCGATACGCCACGGTGCAGACGGGTATGAGCAGCGTGCGACGGACAACACATCCAGAAGCACCATCTTCACCCTTGCTGTGTCCCTCCAGACCTCCCTTAGCGCAATCTCAGTCCTCGTATGAAGCTCCGTGTGTTCATTTCGGACGGCAACATGCCTTGGTTGAAACTCTTTACTCATATATGCCGTACTCTGCCAACGCAGAAGCAGCCAAGATCGCCGGAGTCAACCACCTCATATCCAGTAGCCTAGAGATCTTCCCTAGCACAGTCACGGCCCTCGCATGAAGCTCCGTGTGTTCATCTCGGACGGCAACATGCCTTGGTTGAAACTCTTCGGTCACATATGCCGTCCTCTGTCAACGCAGAAGCCGCCAAGATCGCCAGAGTCAGCCCACCCTCACCCTTGCTGTGTCCCTCCAAACCTCTCCTAGCGCAATCTCGGTCCTCGTATAGAGCTTCATGCGTTCATTTCGGACGGCAACATACCTTAGTTCAAACTGTTCACCCATAAAGCCATGCTGCGCCGATGCAGACGCAACCAACTTGGGAGATCGCCGGACGGTCAACCACCTCATATCCAGTAGCCTCCAGATCTTCCCTAGCACAGCCTCAGTCCTCGCATGAAGCTCCATGTGTTCACTTCGGACGGCAACATGCCTTAGTTGAAACTGTTCACTCATAAAGCCGTGCTCCGCCGATGCAGAGGCAACCAACTTGGGATATCATCGGCCGGTCACCCCACCTTATGCCCAGCACCCTCCCGACGTTGAAACATGCTTAATCCTGCCGTAGCACCCGCGGACATAATCCTCCCTCCCTGAGTGGTGCGTCGTGGGTGGGCAGGTCGCGGGAAGCGGCATGCGAGCAGGGCTGTGTTGGCAACGCCGTGTCCCGACACCAAGGCAGGTTGGGACCGATCTAGACATCACCCGCCAAGAACCGGTGCCGTCAGAGCCAGGTGAGACAAATCTGTTAGGGACCGGTCGGCCAACACAGAGAAAACGGGGCGTGCAACGTCGCGTATTGGGTGGCAAGTCATCTTTCATTTCGGCCATGTCCAAACGCACTGTTCTATCCTGACCAAAACCCGGGTACTGACTTGCCGTCCATCTATATCCCGTTCCGATTCATCCATCCATAAACTGGTACACACCACTACTGCAGATGCCTCGCTACTACTATGTACAAGCAACCCTGAGGAGACAAGAACAAGGGGCAGATCCTAACAAGTAACAAGAATGGTGAAGAAAAACACAACAAGAAGCAGAAAAAGAGAAAAGAAAAGAAAAAAGACAAGAGCCCTGCTCCTCAAACGCCAGCCCCTTACCCTCCCTCCCATCGGATGTCACCCCAGGTTGCCAGCATTGGTCCGCTGCTCACAAAACGCCCGACGCCATGCAGCAGGATATGCAGATAACCTCGTCTCACCTTCCCGTATGCATTAGGCAGACGGGCGGTAGACTTCCACCTCACATGTACCATCCACTCCCGGTTGCCGCGCCCCCCGCTTCCGTGCCATTAATTACGTTGCGCATATGTTTGTTTTGTGTTGTTCTGCCGAGTGTTGCAAAGTACGACCCAGACCGACGACTCCTCATGTCTCGTTATCCCATGACCTCGCCGCACTCTCTGGCATTAGTGTTCAGAAATTAGCCAGGAGTGAGCTGTTGGAACTATTGTGTGGAGGATCTTTTGTTTGTGCGACATTATTCCATCATAGAATCATCCATCTGTACATCATCTTCGAAAGCCTCGATAGCTTCTTTGATTTTGGGCCCGGCCTGTGTGGGAAATTAAGGTTAGTTTGGGTTGTCTCGAGGCCAGATGAAATGTAGTGTTTGCTTTCTCTCACCTTTGGATCCAGAGCTAGAGCAATGGTGAAGTGTCTGGTGGCCTCAGCCTTGTCGTTCACTGTTCTGTACAATGTGCCCAACAAGAAATGAACAGTTCCTTCATCCGGAGCCAAATCCTTGAGTATCATGAGCTCCTTGTGTGCAGCGTCGATGTGGCCCAGGGCCAAGAGCCCACGAGCCTTCTTGAACCGTGTTTGCGCCGCCCGGGGTGCAAGCTCCGCGGCCTTAGTGTATGCCTGCAGCGCCGGGACGATCTGGTTCTGCCTCTCCAACACTGTCCCGATACAGCAGATGAGCACTGCGTTGTTGGGGTTAATCGTGGAGGCGGCATGGAAATGAGCATAGGCCTTGTCATAAGCTCCGAGGCGTTCCTGCACCCTTCCAATGCCATAGTATGCATTGTAGTGACGGCGGTCAGCTGCGATAGCCTGTCGATACGCCGTCAGAGCCTTGTCGTACTCCTCATTTGCCACGTGCTCGTGGCCTTGCAAAGTAAAGGCATAGGCAAACTTGGGGTCTAGCTGAGTAGCCCGTTTGAAGCAGCGCAAGGCCTGCTCAGGATCCCGGGCAAGCGACCATGCATTGCCCAGAGCGCACCAAGCTTGTGGGGAGTTCCATGCGGCATCAATGAGTTCATGCGCCAGGAACGAAAGGTCAGTTTCTCGTTTTAGGTGCCATAAAATAGTCGAGTACACCTCCATATCCTCAAGGCGCGATGGTGCTTGCACACGCATTTTTCTAAAGAACTTCTCAGCCTCGGGATATGCAGCCTGCTCGAAATGTGCCCGCCCCATAAGCGCAAGCACGTAAGGTGTGGACTGGTGGACTGCGGGTAGAGAGCTCAGGGCCTGCAGGGCATCATCGCACTGAAATCGCGATAGATGATAATACCCGTGGCCGAGCTTCTTCATCAAGTCCAAGACCCATCGTAGGGCCTCCTCGGCCTTGGCTTGATTATCAGCCTCGACCGACTTCGAGGGGACCGGTTGAGGGGCAACCTCTCTGGTCCTTGCCGTCTCGCCGTGATCATTGTCACCGGCTCTGTGGTCCAGGATAGGCTTGCGGTTTCCACTGACTACTCTACCAACGTTGGAACCGCTCGAGCCTGGTCGGACAATGCGAGAAACGTGGGGCCTAGCCTTCTTCAACTCACGGCCCGCGGCTCCTCCTATGGTCACCGCGCCGGAATTGGCCAGCGAAGAGGGCTTGAAGGTGTTTAATCTGGCGCTTCGTCGAGTGCCTGATTCCTCTGAGTTTGTCGACCTTGGTACGGGATGGCCAGACACTGTTCTCTTCCGCTCTACAACCGACGGCGCGGCGATTCGCGGCCGGTCACTGGCGCCCTCCGACTCTTGGTACACCAAGTCCCCCATGGACTTTTGCGCGTGGTCATCCCTATCCTTCTCCCTGGTTGCAGCTTTCCTCGCCCCCAACCTATAGTTCATGCGAGGCGGCGCTTCCATGCCAGAATCCATCGCTTGCGCGGTGCGTACACGACGATGCGGCGCTTGAGGTGGCTCGTGCTGCGCGATGTGGCGAGTAGCAGCAGGGACTTCATGGAGACTTGAAGTCGTGGGCGTCTCAGCAATATCTCCGTTCGTCTGGCCGTTTGTCGAGTTCGCGGCGTATTTCAACCTAGCCGCCTGAATCTTGGACATAAAATCGGACTGTGTTGGTTCGCTAGCCATGTCGATGTCGGTCACCATGACGTCGGAGTTGGTAGAGCTTCCAAAGGGGTCGGCGGTCCATTCCCCATTTGCCAGCCGTGACAAGGACTTCTTGACCGTCAAGTCCGACGTGCTGGTGGTAGTGGTAGATTCCAAGGAACTGGCGTTATCCAAGTTGAGACCTTGCATCAGCTGGTCGGAGCATTTGAATATGTTGGGCACACGAACTGTGACACCCATGTCGCAGAGAGCTGTAAAGGCATCCCACAGAAAGGGGTTCATCTTAAGGGCCTCCTCAAAGCAGCTAATGGCCTTCTTCTTGTCCTCATTCCCGCGGTACAGCTTTCCCAGAAGACAATAGAGCGATGACGCATCGGGGGTCGGCGATCGTGCGGTAGGCGAGTGCTTTCCCAGATTATTTCGCTGGTTCCACAGGGGTTTCGACTTCTCGAGGGCCGTTACACCGTCTCGATATCTCTCCAAGGCGAGACAGGCCTGGGCAAAGGTCCAGGCGCAGCCGAGGTGAACGGCGCGGTAGCCCGCCGGCTTGGACACATCATATGCGGATCGGAAGTCGCGGAGTCGTAGGTGGCTCAGGGCCAGGAGGTGGGCAGCTTCGTTGGACTTGGGGTCTTGGGCAACGTATCGCTCGGAGAAGAACAGGGCGTTCTCGAAGGAGGCATGGTCCAGGTGGTAGTATATGGTCTGTCGTAGCAGGCTGCTTATGGAAGCGGGATTCGGGGCCATATTGGCTCTCCGTGGCCGCCCTGGGGGTTTGCGTTTAGAGGTGGTTGATGGCAATGCCTCATTGGATTCGTCGGGCCATGGGACAACGCGATACGGGGGGGACTCTATCGTGCTGGCGCCGGTGTGAGGACAGGAGGGGAAGCGGATTTAACTCGTCGATGATCTCGGAATGATGAATGCGTCCGAGTTTACGCGCTCGACAGTTTGTGAACGGTCGATCGCTCGTTGTCGTGGTCCAACACCCTGGCTAACAAAGGAAAACAAAACACTCCCAACCCCACCAGAATCACAACGGGGTGAATGCGATACGAAAATTGGGACAAGCAACAGCCGAATATCGAAGAGAGCACAATTAGGGAGGAAGGACGTGCCTCTGGGGAGTCGTTTGATGCAGGGCAGGGTCGTGACGAGGACAGAGACGGGTCCTGGCCGTTCGAAGGAGAACGTGAGGTTGGTGATGTGATGGACGGGCAATCGTGAATCCAGCACAACAAGATCGATGTGGGTCCCCAAGTCCCTGTACACAGAAGGGTGTTTGCGGGCGAGTCCAGGTGGCGCCAGGCGCTGCAGGTGTCGATTCCAGGCACCGAGCCACTAAAAACACAGTGAGCAACGGCACGGGCTCTGTTTACTCCAGCACACAGCAAAGGCTTGAAGAAACGAGACGTGACAGGACAACGGCACCACGCGCTGCACGCACTTGTCGATGGCAAAGAAAGCCAACGAAAATCAATAACGACTGTCTTTGATCTGGATTGCAGTGTGGCTGGGACGCAAGCCAAGCGCGCGCATGCATCTCATCATTGTTGTGACATGTCCAGATGGCTGGCTGGTCGAGTGTCTGATTGGCTGAAGAGGGAACCCACTGGCTCTCCCCAGCAACAGAGCAGCAGTGGGCGACTTTTTCTTCCTTTTTTGGGCTGCGTCGATTATTCAGTCCCGCCACCCGTAGCCCCGTAGAGTGCTATGCCGATGCCCACCTACCTAATTAACTGAAGACAGCACCCCAATTGTGCGGTTGTTCAGGCTGTCAAGCGCACACGTTGATTGAATGCAGGTCCCTGAAAAACACCTGCCCCACCAATATTCTACCCCGATATCAGTGAAATAACACATTTCATGACCTCACTCCTCCTCCACTCTCATCCATCGCATCGCATCGCATCGCATCGCACCATCCCGCCCCCCCTCGTAAAAGCATCAATTGGACTCCCCTCCACCCACAATGGCGCAAAAGGCAAAGAAGGAGCTCGCAAAGTCCAACGCGGCCGCCCTGAACAACCTCCACATCGGCGCCGCCATCGTCCACGCCATCTTCCTCCTCTCCCACTTCCTCCTCCGCTCCCGCTCCCTCCTGGCCTACGCCCTGCTCTCGGCCCCGAGCTTCATCTGCCAGTACGTCCTCGAGACGTCCGGCAGGCCCCGCTATGACCCCAACACCAAGGCCCTCAAGGCCTCGGGCGAGGACCTCTCCGCCCAGGGCCTGACGGAGTACATGTTCGACGTCGTCTGGGTCACATGGGCCTCCCTCGTGGCCGTCGTGCTCTTCGGCAACTGGGGCTGGCTCCTGTGGGCTGTCGTGCCCGCCTACGGCCTCTACCTCGGCGCTGGGCTGTTCGGGATGGGACGCCAGAAGATGGCTCAGATGCAGGGACTCGGGGCGGACCAAGGTGCGCCCGCGCCGCCGCAGGGCAACCGCAGGTCCCGGCGAGCTGCTTAAGAAATGGAAAAGCGTCCATTCTATTTCTTCTTCATCTAGCTTTATTCTGAGAGTAGGGGCTCTATTTCTAAGTGATGGAGGGATAGTTCACTCCTGGGTCTCGCGGCGTGGTCGCTCTCCTGTCCACTTCTTCAGAGTATCATCGTCAACATCACGGACAAGGATGTGGAAATGCTCCAGCGCTCGCACGCTCTGCAGCGACACCCAGTTCTTGAACCACAGCACCTGATCCTTGCCACCGGCTCCCAGGGCGTCGACAAAGTGCTTCTGCACAAATCCCTGGATCAGGGCTCTGCTTTCTGGTGTCAGGTCGCCCTTGTCGCTATCAACCGGAATGGGGGTGCGCGACCAGACGACAAGGTGCGTGATGCCGGGCTCCAGGGCATACGGCCAGTCGTTGAGCAGAACCTTGTAGTCGGAGGGGTCGGCAAACGGCACTGCGGAGGTGGGCGTGAAGGGAGCCGAGCCCCAGGTCTTGGGCAGTCGGTTGGCGAGGATGTACGCGGTCATGGATCCGTACCCGGCCTTGATGTCTCTGGTCCAGAACATGTAGCGGCGCAAGTCCGAGGGGGTGCGCTTGAAGGCAGCCAGGTCGTTGGCATCTGTTCCAGAAAGAGAAGAGAAAAGGATATTAATATAATGCTGTTGCCATGTGCCATGAAACATTTAGAAGAAAAGACCGAGTGCTCACCGATAATCTTCCTCAACCCCTCCCAATCGTGCTTCTTGAACTCTTCATCCTTCTGTGCCAGAATCCATTTGTCCAGATCCGTTAGGGGGAAGGGAGAGTTCTCCGCGAACAGATCCTCTTTGGTTGGCAGGTCCCTAGTCATTGTCAATAGATGAGGGGTTGGCTATACCCGGTTGACTATCGGTGAGAGAAACCGGTGAAATGTAGAGGTTCTTTTGCTGTGGCGAGTTCTTTGAGCAGGTCTAGTTGGTAGAGTACTTCAAATGCATTTATTTTGGCTTGCTCAATTGATTTTGTATTTACCTGCCGTCTTGGGGGAAGGAAAAAATACGAACTCCAGCATGCATTATTCACGCCGTGTGACTGTCTGCCCCTCGTTCGGCGGCACTTGGCGACACGGTGGCGCCATGTAACCGTTCATTTGTTAGATCATCGACGCCTGTAGCTGGGGAAAATTACTCGGTTAACTCATCCAAAACTGCAATTTTCTGCCAAGAAAAAACTCTATAAAAAAGAAACCTTGCTCATATGCAACACAATACACACCTGTGAAGTACTTTGTTGGTATTCTACGAAGAACCGTAATTTACGGATGACTGTTCCAGGGTAGGTCCAGCCCTTCACCATTCGTCACCACTCAGCCACTGCCCCAACAGTTGAAGGCACAAGGCGCAGCTCAAGTCCGACTGACGATGGCCAAGCTGAATTGAAGCGACTAGCCTCCCTGGTAGACGCCGGCCCAGCCCTCCGAAACGTCTCTCGATGTCAATCCTAGGATTCCATCTTTCCCACATACGTGATGTTTCTCGTCATAGATACCGAACTGCCCGGAAATAAATTGGTGGCTTCATAGACTGGTTGTGAGCTCGCAGGCGTGCTGGGATTCGGCGTTTGATTTTCGTTGTTTCTCCTCCCCCGGCATCAATTCATACCCCCAAAGGCACATCATGATCCTCGGCCCCGTCACTCTCCTAGACTGCCTCGTCTTCCTCATCTTCCTGGCACCCCAGCTCCTCATCCAAGTAGGCCTCTTCCAAACCGTCCACGTGGCCGTCAAGGCGCTCCCCTTCCTGAGTAAGTCCAAACGTCTCTCTTCTACCTGTTCGTATCGATACTGACCTATGTACGTCCCGAGCACAGTCTTCCAGCTCCCCGTGCAGCTGATCCAGGAGCGCTACTACACGCCCACGTCCTTGAAGCCGGGGTTCGTGCAGACGGCCACGCTCTTCGAGGACCTCGTGGTGCGGTGCGTCCGCTACGCCTTCCAGTCCATCCCCTCGAGCGTCAGCCGCGTCTTCTTCGACAAATGGGTCGCCCTGCCCTTCCTGCGCTGGCGCATGCTGAGGCACGGGTACGTCAGGAGCCCGGTGTACTGGAAGGAGGAGCGGTATGGGCATGTGAGTCTGAAGCTTAACCCACCCAATCTCCCTCGTCATGCACGTAAAAGTGAATGATGGTGTAGCGGTAAAGGCTGACAATCTGCAAAGGGAAATGAGAGCTTCAGCGGCTTGTGGATCAAACATCGGCCAGAGCATCCTCCCGATTTCGTCCTCTACTACATTCATGGTATGGCAGAGTGCACTTCCTCTTAAGGATCAGACTGACATATGGCTAGGGGGTGGGTTTTCTCTTGGATCGGCTGCGTTCTATCTTGAATTCCTCCTCGCCTGGCACCATCTGCTTGTTGAGGCGGGGTACCGGAACCCGGCGATCCTCGCCCTCGACTACACTTTGGTCCCGGATGATGTTTATCCTAGGCAGCTCAATGAGGTAACCTCGGGCTACAAGCTGGTCCTGAAGACGGCCGGCGACCCCTCCAAGGTGTGCGTGGCCGGGGACTCCGCAGGCGGAGCGTTGGTCTTGAGCCTCCTGCAGGAACTTGGCGCGCAGCGTGGCAAGAATGAGGATGCTACTGCAGGAACACCGCCGTCTAATGGGCAACGACTGCCCCAGGAGTCTACTACGACGTTGCCCCTCCCGCAACTGGCTACGCTCATTTCACCCTGGGTGACACTCATGACTCACCTGCACAGTCCGTCACCGACAGACTTCCTCAACCGGGAGTCGCTGTGGAAGTACGCCCACGAGTACGCGGGCGAAGCGATGATTCACCAGCACCCCGCGTCCCCGGGGTCGTGCGTGGACGGAGACGTTTGGAGGGCGGCAAGCCCGGGAGGGGGCTACTACGTCATCTACGGGGAGGATGAGGTGTTTGCGCCGAACATTGAGGACTTTGTCAGGCAGCAAACCAAGATGGGCGTCGAGATTGGGAGCCTCAACATCCCGGCGGGCATCCACGCATGGCCGGTGGTTTCCCTGTTCCTGTCAAGCTACACGGAGAGACGATTGGCGGGCCTGCAGACGCTTGTTAGAGAGGTGAAGCAGCGGATGTCGGGCAAGGTAGAGGGGCGGGATATGGGGGACAAGTCAGATTAGATCAAGTTTCAAAATTTAGTCATTGAATAGCCCTTTGCGAGCGGTGCGATGAGACCCCTAGATGGCACCAGAGCTCGGTTCTCATCGCTCCGCCCAGGCCAACTCCAAGTTTATAAAGCTCATTGAATTTCTATCATCAGGAAAGGTAATGGATGGAGGGGTTAAAAAAAGCACGCAAGGCAAATGACAGTACCTTTCAAGGGTCAGCGGAGAGTAAGGTATCGTCGTCGCCTTGCTTGAGTCTAATGTCGCTGATGCCTGCCGACCTGAAGTTTGAAGGAGCACGCCAAAGTTTGATGGCGGCGCACCACGTAGCCTTTTGACCCTGCTGGCAGAAGCAAACATCAAATCAGGCGGCAGGTGGTTTAATGAAACATTTCAAAGGGCGCACACGAGTGAGTATCGATAAACTGGCAGTGAGCGATGGCTGGGGCGGCAGCGTGGGTGCGTTGCCAGCGGCAAGGGAAAGGAAGGGAAGGGAAGTGAGGTGAAGGAGAAGACTCTTTAGCATTGATCCAGGTGTTCCAGAAATGTTCTCACTTGCGCCTTGAGGCAGCTTTGGGAGGGGGCGTGTACGAGAGAGATGCTGATGAGTCATCATTGCCCGTTTAATTTTAGGCACAGTCGTGAACTTTATGGATGGCGACGCTTGAGGCAAGAGACGTGCAGATGGATGCAAGCCCTGATTCAAGGCCGCTTGGCTGCATTAGCTAACCCGCGTCAGCTCTCAAGTAATATCGTTAAGCCTCGAGCTGCAATAGAACTCGACGGCATGAATGCGCTGCTGCAAGTGGGCACCGAAGCGAAGAACCTCCCATCATCTGTGGCCAATAGCTGGCTGGACTGATGAGCTGCCACCTCAGGCATGCAGCTCAGCTCTAGGCACGGTACTGAAATGATGTGGGCAGTGTAGGATGTGTGCGTGCCGGCGTCTGCCAGAGTGTATCACCGGCTGGCTGCCTGTTTGCTGCCTTCCGTTCAGCCTCTCCAACACGCCCCATCTGCAACGGCAGCCTGTGCAGATTACATGCTACCTCGTCCGCCTATACAGACCACTCCCAGCAGCAGGTCAAGGCCAAACGCGTGCCGCTGGTCGTTGATGGACAGACCCCCCTGCCCGATCGGGACAGGTCGCGTCTCCGAGGTGGGAGGCAAATCGTCGCGGCAGCTTATTGGGTCCCTGGTGATTGACGACCGCTAGCAACTGGCCGCGCATATAAACGTCCCGTCATCCCACCCGCTTTGGTCGGCCGTCGCTGAGGGGAAAGCTCCCTAGTCGAAGCTCGTCGTCGTCATTGTTCTCCCATCGACAGGCCCCCATTACTCAGCCTCCCCCCGTCCAATCGGCAGCCAGCCCTTGCCCTCTGCTGGTCTTTTTTTACGCTCCCGAGTCTGTTATACCCCTCCCCTCCCCTAGCGAGGAAGAACACACGAGGAGTAGCAGGCAACCTCGCTGTGACTGGTCGCTTGGTGTTGAGTGAACCAGCCTGCCATACCGCGTATCTCTGCTGCCATTCGCCCGGCGCCTGTAGCCTGGTCTGTGCTCAGCATCGAAGAAAGCTTGGCACACGCCCTTATTCAGTGCTTGCATCATCTATCCGTTTATTGATTGATTGCATTTGCGAGCTAGTCACACGGCACGGGAGGAAGGACAGAAGAACCGGTTGGTCTGAAAAGACAGTGATATTGAGATTGAGATCAGCTCAAAGAAGAACATACCAGGCAACGCGTTGTGCTCCGCGTCTGCCTCCTGACACAGGTGCGACCTGTCCTGTGCAAGACTTGGTCTGGTACCTTGATCTATTTCATCGAGCATACCTACGGTAGTGCCTACATACAGTACTCGAGTCCCAGGACGTCTCTCTCTCGCCGTTGCAAGGCACCTATCTGCATGTACCTACGTTTCAGTCTGTACCCAGAGTAGAGTGCCCTTGTTGCAGTGAGTCAGGTAGAACAAGCGCGCTGCCCCTCACCACCTGCATTCACATCATCCACATTCACCGCCCATTTCCATCTCTGGTGAAGTGGCATTGGGCGCATGTGCCGTGTTTGGTGGTTGCCATTGCCTGCACCTCCTCAGCATTGACTCCGGACCAGAACATCCAGGACGAAACCACGCCGAGTATTAGTAGAGACTACGCCTTCCACTCCTGCACCTCCCTACCAGACTACTACAATTACTATACCCATCCTTGCCCTGTCTGCCACCACGCGTTGTCGGACCACACCATCTCTGTGAGCACCAAGCTGCATCTGCCTGTTCTCCTGTGGCTTCTGCACGTCACGGCGCACCGTCCGATCTGTTCCAGAAGCAGGGAAAGAAGTCGAGAAGAAGAAAAAGTGGCCCCTGGCTGCTTTGTTTGTCTGCCAGGTGGATATCATCACATCAATCCATCCCCCTTGCTCAACCACCGGGCTCCACCAATCCTGGGAGCTCGCACCGGCCATCCCTTGACCAGCCCCCGCCAGCAACAAGAGAACGAAAGGCTGAGAAGAGAAGCAGCACGGGCTGCCTCTGCATTGTACTGAATCTGCTGTGGCACGGTCTGAAGTGGCCCCTTGAGCGTCAATTCCTGGCATCAAGCCCCCCCAGCCAAGCCAAGGTGACCTTTTGGGCTGATTAACCGCGTGTGGAAACGCGCCCCAGCCCCTCTTTATTGGTGGTTTATTTTTTAAATCATTTTTTTTTATTGTGCTAGGTATCGGACTTGATCTGATTAGCCGCCCGGTAGGAGGATAAGAAGCCAGGCCAGCGCTGCGTCTCAGGACCATGTCGGCGGACGAATCCTCTTCCTACGCACCAAAATCGCCGGATCTCTCAGCGCTCTTCTCGGCAGCCCCCACGGACCAGCCCCCCGCCCCGCCGCCGTTCTCACTCAGCCAGAGCCAAAACTTTCATCAGGCCCATCACAACCAAAACCACCACCAACACCACCACCAGCCGTCCTACTATCCCCAACCCCAGCCGCACGCCTACAGCGTCAACTCGGCCTACGTGCCACCTCCCACAGCCGTTGTCTCCCCCTCTGCACATCCGAATTACACAGAGAATATCGCCTACATTCCGGCGCATCACCGCCCCCAACCCCAGCACCTGCAGCAGCCGCCTCAGCAGCAACGCCAGTTCTCGCAGCTCCCGCAGCAGCTCCCGCCAACCTCCTACCCCAATCACATAGGTGCATACGGGCATCAGCATCAGCCTCGAAGCTTTGAGCCGACGCCATTGTATGCGCAGCCGCACCACCCAGAGCAGCCAAACCGCCCTCCCGTGACAGCCGAGCTTCACCACCTCCCGCACGCTACCGCTGTACCCGTGGGCGCCCCTCCGCAGCAGGCACTGCACCTCCAGACACAGATGCCTCCACGCAGGGCAGCAGCGGCCGCGGCCGTCATCGAAGAACCCATCATCGAGCCGTCCCCTGTGCGGACAAAGTTCCCCACGGCCAGAATAAAGCGGATCATGCAGGCCGACGAGGAGGTGGGCAAGGTCGCGCAGCAGACCCCCATCGCCGTCGGCAAGGCCCTCGAGCTCTTCATGGTCCAGCTCGTCAGCACGAGCGCCGACATCGCCAAGGACAAGGGCTCCAAGCGCGTCACGGCGTCCATGCTCAAGCAGGTCGTGGAGAGGGACGACCAGTGGGACTTCCTCCGCGAGATCGTCGGCAAGGTGGAGAACGAGAAGGAGGGCAAGCCCAAGCAGACCAAGGGCGAGAGTGAGAGCGACGAGGACGCGTACGAGCCCAAGAAGAAAGGTCGGGGCGGTCGCAAGAAGAAGGGGTCAGTCTAAGTTGGAGATGGCAGAAGGAAGGGATATGGGCCTGAATTTTTTTTTTTTACAATATTTCATGTTTCTGCAGGGCGCATGGTGTGGATTAGAGGCGGCAAGGGCTGATTATTCGACGGAAACCAGCACATGGAGTCGACATCATGGCGTTGTGCAATGAATTGAAGGGATTTTTTCTTATATACACATATATTAGCAGCATTGTTGTGGCGTTCTGGCTGGTCATTTGTCCCTGTATCTGGACTTTCCCCATTTGATCAGGGAGGTTGGACATTCTGGTGCGAAGATGGCCATCTTGGAATTGCATTGTAGATGGACCGCTGGTGGTTCTAGGAGGCTTCCGGGCCGAAGATGCTGGGCAAGCGGGAAAGCCTTGCCCGGAATATATCAACGCTGCTACATGCGGTGCTTTACTCCTCATATTTTTGTGTTGGTTCCTAAACCATTCTAAAAAGTGATGCCATTGCGGTGGTCTTGACTTCCAAGTTTATACTGACTCTCACCTGTCCCTCATCATCAGTAGCATCCACTTGCCTAAGTTGGCTGGCGATCCCGGCGAGACGAGAAAAAAAAAGAGGATGGACCCTTGCGCAATGTAATGAACTGGCCACGATGTTGAAGTAGCATTTTCGTACGTGACGTGATATAAAAAGAGAAAACAACGATGACGCACCAAGGGGCAGTCATTTGATGAGTCCTCTTACAGCCAAGCTCATCAAGAACCTTCTCCCCAATGATCCATCTCCCCTCAACTCCTTTTCTCCCAGGGAAAGAGAGAAAAAAGGGCCGCCACGCACCGCCTCTTCTTGGCGTCAAAATTGGTATGGATGGGAGATTGGGACTGGCATTTTCCCAGCGGCATCGTTGGGACCTCAATGGTTCGCTCGTCCTCTAATGAAATATCCCGAGTGAATCCCGTGGACCCTGTGGAGCAGGTGTGGTGGGGACTGGACCGCCTAAAAATAAGGGCCGCCAGCTGGCTGTAGCAGCTGAGCAGCGCCTAGCAGCACGTTTCGTCGCTCTAGCCTCTGGGGTCCTCCTGAAGCTTAACGGTCACTCAGAGGAGTCGCCGCTGTAGGACCCCTTGGACGGTCCCTGATGGTTCAGAGCCACGAGCTGCTGCTCTTCGCTCACCGTCTGGTAATGCAGGCAAATTACGAATCGACGGAGTAATAGCGGCAGCAACCTAAAATGAAAACCCATTTCATCTGAACACATCGCTCGTCCACCAGCGATATCCCGCCCCTATCGACCGTCTGCACCTCCACGGCGGCTCATCTGGCCAAGGCCCGTCCCAATTCTCCCGCTGCGTCTAGTTGGCCTCGACTCGACCCCTCCTCCCCAGCCGTTCCTCGTCGCCATGTTCCATCTGATTCCCGTTGCTCCACTATCCCACCCGACCTCCTAGATGACGGACTACTACCGCCTCCGCCGCCGCCGTCACCACCAACCCAGACCTTGAATATCGATCCTCGTCTTGCCTCCGACCCCGTCTCTTCTTCCCGCCCCCCCGTCAACCGTCCTCCCGCTTCGGCGCGCACAGGTAGCCCAATGTCGTGGGACTTGCTGCAACGATTCATCGAATCCGACGTCTTCAATTCGAATCCCTTCCTCCCCGTCTCCTATCTTTCGTGAGTCCCTCTCTCCCAGCTCCGACCGCCTCGCTCCATGCTCATGCCGCCGCCCGTCGCACCGTCTGGGCTGCTGCATCACAATCCCCGTGAACTGCCAAGGTCGCTAATTGGGAACTCCTTGCCCGTAGCCGCTATGCCGACCATGTGGGCATTCACTATGTCCTCTGCAACAAGCTGCGACAGTTCCCCTACGAGGACATCGAATTCTTCCTCCCACAGCTCTGCCATCTTATAATAAGCGTGGACAATGAGTCAATGGCCTTGGAGGAGTTCCTGCTGGACCTGTGCGAAGAATCAGTAACAGCTGCGCTTCTGGTGCGTTCTTGTCCGACCACTTTCCTCTGTTCGCAAGCAGATGCTGTGCTTGCCAATCCCCCCCCGCGAAACAATGAGCTACAAACGCCGAGGACAAATCTAACTTGAGGTGACCATTTTTTCTATGGATGCAGACTTTCTGGCTGTTTCAGACCTATTTACACGACCTCTCCTCGAACCCGCAATCGAGCTCCTTCCAGATCTGTCGACGAGTGTACAACAAGGTCCAGCATATCGTTTTTGGCCTGGCTGATACCGCGCGACATGACCGAATCAAGGAAAATGTCCTTCCCGTTACCGTTCTCTCCAGCTTCGTCCTCGCCAGCGTCGCCCTGCCAATGCTGCCGCAATGGGCTGGTCCTCTGGCCGTGGCACAGGCTCGAAAACCTCAGCCGGCCGACAATGATCTCGACCTCGAGACGAAGGAGAAGGAGCAGGCCAATGTTAAGCCGACGAGGGCCCACACGGTCACGCCCACGAGCTCACGGTCTCGACGTACTAAGGATCCCAACAGGACGACGAGCGCGCCAGACGAGGGTGCACCGAGATCGAAAGCGAACCACTCCCACACGAGCCCCAAATCCAAGGCGAATCGGGAAGCCAAACCCACCACAGAGCGGGCTTCGGCAATGGAGATGAAGTCCCTGGAGGCCAAGCTGAGCTCCTCTTCGCTCCCTCTCCCCTCGACCAAAACTGTTGCCAGCCGACCCGTGACTCCAGTGACCAAGGACTTGACCCAGCGCCCAGGGGACAGCATCCGCCGCAGACACTCGCACCAGACCAAACCTCCCCTTACCTCGAGTGATTTGTCATCCGAGCAAAAGGTGAGGCTCCTGAGGCAACATTATTTTAGGTCGCAGACGGCATTCCTCACTGCCTTGGAGGGCATTTCGAACCGGTTGGTCGCCGTACCTAAACAGGCCCGCCTGAGCGCCTTGCGAGCCGAGCTCGCCCTCATCTCCCAGGACCTACCGGCCGAGGTGGACATTCCTGTGATTTGCCCGCCTACGTTGGTGAATGGCTCCCCAGGGAAGAGCTGTCACCATAGAATCGTGCGCCTGAACCCTGCTGAGTCGACTGTGCTCAACAGTGCTGAGAAGGTGCCGTATCTCATGATGGCTGAGGTGCTCAGGGATGACTTCACTTTCAACCCCGATACTGCCGACAACCAGAGGTTGCTCACGAAACTGCTCAACCCGGAGACGAACAACAAACGGCTGTTTGACCTGACCTCGGATTCTCCCAGAATAACTGCTCAGGTTGCCCCGCCCCCGGAGCAGCCAGTTCTCGACAGCGTGTTCGAACCAACCTCTGGTGATCTGGGGAGCTCAGGCTACATCAAGTCTTACGTAGAGGAGCCGGTGCCTCCACCCCCCAAATATGGTAAACCGCAGCCCAGCCAGCTGCGAATCCCCAGCGCTGCCGCCATGGCATCTACGAATTTGGAGCCGCTCACCCCTAGGAATTCGGGCCATTCGTCGACCAGATCGAACAGTCCTGGGCATTCCCGCAAGATGACGCTGAATCAGCCACCACCCCGCACTGTGGCAGCCGACCAGCCAGATTTCTCGGCTCTGGCCACGCATATGCGAACGGCGTCGCAGATGTTGGCCCAGCTTGAGGCTACGAGCGGGAAGCGACCCAAGCACGAAGTTGCTGCGATCCGAGCCAAGATTATTGCGAGCATGCAGAGTCTGGAGGAGCAGAGTTTTGAAATGGACGAGGGGCCTACTTTCGACACCATCATTGCCAAGAATTCAGCCTTGAACTCGCCAGTTGACAATCCTGATTTGGAGGAGGACAGCACTATCGACACGAATCTGAACGCCAGTGCCGGTCGGGAGCGGATGGAGAACGACATCAAGACTGGTGGTGTCCAGCGCCGCGGCGACCGCGATGACCCCAGTGCGGCTGTCTTTGGTGAAGCATGGGAGGCGAAGAAGGAGCGCATTCGCAAGGCGTCCCCGTACGGCTGGATGAAGAACTGGGATCTTGTCAGTGTGATTGTCAAGACGGGTGCTGATCTGCGACAGGAGGCGTTCGCTTGCCAGCTGATCAACGTATGCCACAAGATCTGGGTCGATGCCGAGTCCGACGTGTGGATTAAACTCATGCGCATTTTGGTCACGGGAGAGTCGTCCGGTTTGGTTGAGACCATCACCAGCGGTGTCTCCCTGCACTCGTTGAAGCGGTCTCTCACCCTTGCGTCTATCGAGTCTGGCCAGAACCCCCGCCACCGCATCGCCACCTTGAAGGACCACTTCGTCAAAGCTTTTGGCCCGACGGAGAGCGAGCCGCACAGAGCTGGCGTGGAGGCGTTTAAGCGGTCTTTGGCTGCCTACTCCATCTTCTCTTATGTCTTCCAGCTCAAGGACCGACACAACGGCAACGTGTTGATCGACAACGAAGGCCATATCGTCCACATCGACTTTGGTTTCATGCTCTCCAATTCTCCTGGTTCAGTTGGTTTTGAGGCGGCTCCTTTCAAGCTGACTCACGAGTATGTTGATGTTTTGGGTGGTTTGGGATCTCAGGATTATGACGATTACAAGAAGCTTTGCAAGCAAGCATTCCAAGGTATGTTGTTCCTTTTTAGCCTAGCACTGCAAACGTACCCCGGCGGCAAAATTCTAACAGTACCGTGAACCAGCTTTGCGACGATCCGCAGACAATATTATCGATCTCGTTGCCATCATGGGCCGGGACTCAAAAATGCCCTGCTTCAACGCCGGCGTCCTGCAGACCACAAACGCATTACGGCAGCGTTTCCAGTTGCACCTCAGCGCCGACGAGGCGGAGAATTTCGTCGAAACGGATTTGATCGCTAAGTCCTTTGGTAGTTACTACACACGATTGTTCGTGCCCCCTATCCTATTTCGATGTGTATGTTTGGGAACTGACCGCGACGCAGATATGACACTTTCCAGTATCGCACTCAGGGAATATACTAGGCCGGGCTTAAATGAGATAACATATATACGTCCTGCGGGCATCTGGGTCCTCAATGGAAACGAGAAAAAGAATAAAGACAGGCAGAAAGAAGAAACATATATACCCTCGTGTTGGGAACTTGAGACGATACGCATTGGTTGGATCTAAGCATCAGAGAAGGCGTTTAAAGGGGCGAGGAGGGAACTGCTAGAAGGACCGCACTTTGAGAATCGAACGGCGGAAAGAGAGCGAGTCTTGCAGGCTTTGTTTTTAGTGTTACTGCTTAGGCTTCTGGCACTTGGGGACTCGAATCTATCCATCTACAATCACATTGTCCCCTTTCTCATTAATCTGGCAATGACATGCTAGCCTGTGCTGCATCTTGCTGTTGTATCAAACAAGATAGACGACTGACCACGCCCATCCTCAAATAACCCTATTCACCAGCCCCCTCTTCCTCAAAACCCCAGCTCCCCGATCCAGAAACCGCTCCTCGTCCTTGGCGATCACATCCCGATAGTACTCGTCCGCAAACGCCCCCTCCAGCACATCCCAGCTCGGAGCCTCAATCACCGCCGCGCCGTCGAACCCACCCAGCGGATCCTCCCCCCCCTTCCCCTTGTCTCTCTTTTTCTCCGGGCCCAGCGGTGTTGCGGCGGCGGCGTCGTTGAGCTGCGGCGTGGCGTGTACCTGCGTGTACCCCGTGATGCCGTGCTTCTCCATCCACGGCTTGACGAGGGGTCCGTGGACCTGGGACCAGTGGTGGTAGAACTCGTCGTGGGTGAGGGAGGGGTTCTTCTTGAGGAAGGCGATGCTGCAGACGCGGCTGGGGGTGCTAGTGTTGGTGGTGGTTGACATCATGTCATGTAAGGTGGCCACGATATTCTAGAGATTATAGTAGTAATGTAAGGATTATTGGATGAATAGAGATTTATTTTATTTGAATTGGCTTATGGACGTCAACTAAGGAACAACCAAGGCAGTTGATTTGTTTATCCTCGCCGTCCATCGAGGGGCAGGAAAAAGGTTCGGAAAACAGCAACCGAAGGACGAATTGTCTTATTATGAAGTGGTTAATCCATCACGGGAACTAGACGAGCGGGACAATTGCATATAACGGGGTATATTTTAAGTGAGATAGAGGGCATGTGTAATCTCTCTATCCCATGGGCATAACCTGGCTTTCCTTGTGCCGGTTCCAGGTCTCTGGTAGATGAAATACGGGAGATATCTTCCTGATATTCCCCGACCTCAGGCTGCCCCGTGATGTTTTTTCCCGGGTCATCCAGGCCGGCCTCATGCTTCAGGCCATATATATCTTTTTCGCTCTCCTCATCCTGAACTGGAGCCCAATTGCGTCTCTCAATCTTGCCACACCGGTTTCCTTTGTGATGAGGGATACTTGCCTCTCGCTGTTTCAAGTTCTTTGGTGGTGATTCCCCCCCCCTTCCCCGATTCTCGTTCCCTTTTTTTCTGTGCTTTCCAAAGGCAACACCGTTGATGCAGAACGAAAAAAAAATGTTATCCCACTATGACCGCCCATGGTTTTTCCCAATTTCCCTTCCAGCCGGACAGTAAAAATACAAAACAAAGTAGGAGAAAGAAAAGAAGGCAGGCAACTAGGCCGGAAGGCTCCTCCAATATCTGGGGAGGAGCGTTATGCATAAAAAGAATGGAGAGTGGATAAGAGTGAAGGAGTAGACTGAAGATGATCTCTACTCTCAGAGCTGTTCAAATTCAAAAGACAACCGATGCCCAACACTGAAAAGCAAACAATGCGTTATGCAACGTGATGCAGAGAGGAAAACAAGGAAGGAAGAAGGTATTTAGCCCCAGCGACCCCCTTCGCGCTCAGCCTCCAGCCGTCTCATGCGCTCCTCTCCGTCACCGCCGTCAACCGCCTCACTGCGTCGGCTGGCCCTGCGGCTCTTGCGACCACCGCTGTCGCCGCCATCATCCTCACGGCCGCGCTTCGAACCTGCAAGTCCAGCTAGGCGAGTAATCCGCTGGGCTTCCTTGAGCAGTCGTTCTCGGTCTCGAGCCTCTCGCTCCAAGGTGTGGACGTCCTTGACGGGCATCGATTTGCCACCGCCGCTGGCCGAAGCTTGTGAGTTCTGACGGGAGGGATTGTCTCCCCTGCCACGGATGTCGAAGCCCCGTGGGCCGCCAGGTCTCGGTTCTTTGTCGACCGGCGTTGATACGTCCGTTGAGCCTTTCCTGCTGGCGGCGCCACTGTTGCTCTGCCGGTGATCGCGGTCGCTGTCACGGTCTCTAGTCCGTTCACGCTCCTTGCGGTCTTTCCGGTTGTCTTTATCCCGAGCTCTGTCTCGGTCTCTTTCTCTCTCTCTGTCCTTGTCCCTCCGTCGTGAGTGATCATAGTCTCGGTCACGGTGGGATCGGTGGCTAGACGACTTCTTTCTGTCATCGTCGCGATACTTATCCTTCTCCCTTTCTCTCCGTTTGTCATGGTCTCTGTCTCTACGACTACCTCTATGGCCGCCGGACCGTTTAGAGTCGTCAGGCGATGCCGACCGAGATCGCTCCGAGGGCTTCTCTTCCTTGGGTCTCGAGGACGAGTTGTGCTCGGCGTCGTCGTCATACTTGCGGCTGCTCCGATGCTTCTTGCGGCGGTACCCGTCGTTGTCATACTCATCGTCGGCCGAAGTGGAGCGATGGCGTCGCCGGCGCCGTGAGCTTTTGTGGCCGTGACTTCGGCTGCGGCTCTTACTACCTGAGACAGTGTCAGAGAGCGAGTGCTCACGCTGTTCACGGCCGCGACCGCGGTCCTGCTCTGCGTCTTCATCGTCCCTGTCGCGTCTGTCATATCCATTAGACCGCTCTTTGCTGCGCTCACGGTCAAGGTCACGGTCACGATCCCGGTCATTCTCACGCTCGCGGTCACGCTGAGGAGATCTACTTCTCGAACGGGGTCGCTCGGGAGCGGGACTTGCCTGCTGCTGATGCGAGGACGAGGGCCGCGGAGGGTTGTCTACCTGGTAGCCACGCGCCCGCAAGTTATGGAGGCTGGTATTAGGCAGACCTTGACGCATTGCCTTGGGACCTGTTGGCGCGTTGATCGGCACCTCAGGGACAGGCTGCACAGGACGATTTACCGCACCAGGGCCACTGGATGGAGCAGCATCCTCTGCTGCACTAGCAGCCGTTTCACTGCCCGGAGCCTCACGAGATGCTAGTCCATTGGGATCCTGGTTTCTGGCTTCAGAACTCACACCACTTTGATTGGGATCTTGTCCTGGGCCAGAGCCCTCCGCAGCACCTTCGCTGCCTTCCTTAGCGCCCTCGGGACGAGCATCACGGCCATACTCGTCGCCCTGTGGATTACTATCGCCAGCCTCATTCTGGTCCTGGGGGTTCTGGTTCCCTTGCTGCATGTGCTGGCCTTGCTGAAGCTGCTGGTTGAAGCCCGTATGGCCATGCTGTTGTTGCTGTTGGAAACCACCACGGCCGTAGCCATAGCCACCACCGCCATAAAAGCCACGACCTCGACCCCGACCACGTCCAAAGTTGTTGCGGCGATAGTCATTAAATTGATGACCATAATTGCCTTGATTGTATCCTGTCTGGAATCCTGAGTTAAAATTCCCAAAGTCACCGGTTCCCATGCCAGGAACATTTTGATTGTAATTATTCTGGTCGAAATTCCACGCTTGTGTTCCGTTCCAGTTATTATTGGTGCCTTGGCCATACCCTCCTCCAAAGCCCCCCATGCCGTTCATGCCCATGCCTTGAAAGCCACCGTTCATGTACATGTTCTGCATCATCATGGGGTCCATGCCCATTCCTGGCATGCCTGTGAGAACGAAGTCATGTTAGCACTGCTCATCCGCAACTCGGGAGACGGAGCTGAACCCTGGAGCTCACACGTACCCATCATATTGAAGTTCGACCCCATGCCATTTTGCATTGCCATCATCATCTGCATCTGCTGGTTGTAGTCGCCTCCTCCTTGCCCAAAGTTCATATTTGGGAATCCACCATTCATCGCATCTGCGTTGAAGTTTTGCTGCTCTTCGCCGTTTCCTTGTTCGCCTTCACCCTCGCCTTCTTGGGTGGCTTCCTGATCATTGAGACCATCGTTTTCCTGACCTTGCCTCTCATCATCAGTCTGTGCGACAAGGGCAGAGTCGGTCTTGTTCGCTTGCTCAGCTGTCTCGGGATCGGCAGTCTGTTCGGTCTGTGTAAAAGAGGACAGGTCAGTGAACCATTCTCGGTGAATTTCATTGGAGAAGAGATAGTAAGGACATACCGAATCAGCTGGTTGGGCTGGCGCATTTTCTGACTCCTCCTTAGGCACGGGGATCTGTTGCTCGCTAGGCTGCACTTCTCCGTTCGGAGCTTTGACGGCGCTGGCCTCAGGTGCAGCCTGTTCTGACGAGGGTATCTGCGGCTTGGGAGCTTCAATCGGGGTCGGGGGCGCGGATTCCTTTGCCTCCTTGGCACGCTGAGCTTCCCGTTTCTTCTCAGCTGTGCGCAGAAAGACCTTGATCGTCGTTCGGAGTGATTTATTAGGATGGCAATCTTCGGCCGACAGTGGAGAGTGCTCGCAGACGGGGCATGACGAGGGCAGGTTGGACTGGCCTGGTAGAACGGTTAGCAAACGTGGTGAGCTCGAGAGGAGAGGGCAGATGCAAAACATACAGGTCTCGCAGATGGCCTGCTCGCAGCACGGCAGCCGGAAGGCATTCACGGCGAGCTTGCTGCAGATAGCGCATCGCAGCTTGATTGGGATATCATCGGGTGCCAGTGAGCTGGGACTCGTGTTAGTCTGTGGTTTGGGATTCTCTCGAACGCGGGAAGCAATGGCGAACCTGATGAGCTCGGCCTGGGCCTCGGTGTTGGACGAAGCCATGTCGTCGGCACAACGCTAAGTCCTGCGAGGGCACTTCATGGGTGGTGGAAACCGTTGCTGTCTAACTATGCTGCTCGAGTCCTCGTTTCGCCAGAGATGTCGGGTGGAGATGGGCACGGCGGGAAGGGAATTAGAGATGATGTGATAGAATATTTAACGGCGACCTTGACACCACTGTCAAGAGGAGAGGACGACCTTGCAAAGCGCATGAGAGCAAGGCGGCATTCATGGATGTAGGTAGAATGAATGAATGTGAATGATGAGGAGTTTGCAGTTGACGCGCCGCCAAAAAAGATAAGTGGGCCGCCCACTTCGACAAAGGAACTGCCGCCACAAAGTCCAGAAACTGAGAGCTGACCAACGCCGTTGATTTGCTGGCTCGTGGCTGTAGCAGGGTGGTCACGTGCCACACCTCTGACGCAGAGGCGGTACATGTAGTATGGCTGCCGACGAGCATTGGATCGTTTCCATGCGTTTTATCGCATATTGGCTAGAAATCCACCGGCTCACCTGCATGCACCACTTGGCAATTCTCGACTGGCCTCTCGGGAATGCCTGGTGACGAACCGCTGTGTGATGCCGTCATGACAACGGTACTTACGTGGATGGGCTCGAGGCAGCAGTTTAAGCTCTACGAAAATAGCCAGAGGCAAGTATCGGGATCATTTAGGTTCAAATCATGCATCGAATTGTCTTCCTAAAACATTCATAGGTACGTCGATGCCGCATTAGCACCTGGGTAATCGCAAGCGCGGAGCCAAATACGGCCTCTTAGAGTATCAAGCGAAGTGACACTTGCATTATGAATGCTATGATAGACAGACGACTGGCCAAAACAAGAGAAATGAAAGGAATCACACCCCGTGGGAGGCTCAAAAACAAAAGGAATACTGAATCTTCTGCTGGAACCAAGATCCCCCGCATAGAGCCCTGGGGAGAGCCTTGCCCTCCCATCCGCAAAACACCCATATCATCGCAGTATAAACAAAAAGAGAAATTAAACAAGCCCATTCCTTCTTCTAACAAGCACATGAATCCTTAGCCCCAGCGTCCCGGTTCCCGCCCAAGTTCACCCTCTGTTCATCACCAGCTCGGCTTGTTGCGTTGGCACCGCCGGTTCCGCGCGTGGTCTTTAGGGACGTCTCGGGGATTGCATTGGCAATCGCTGTAAATACCTCGGTAACGTTGTGTCCCGTCTTAGCACTGGTCTCGAAGAACAGTAAGCTCTCCTCCTCGGCGTATGTCTTGGCCTCCTCTGTCGAAATCTTGCGCGCGTCTCCCGAGTCATCACCGTCGGTGCCATCAACGTCCGCCGGGGCAGCTTCAGTCGTCAAATCCAGCTTGTTTCCGACAAGAGCAATTACGATCCCGGGCGAGGCCTGTCGTTGCAGCTCGGCGACCCAGTGCTTGGCCTTGACGAGAGAGGTGGGCTTGGTAAGATCGTAGACGACGAGGGCGGCTTGGGCGTTGCGGTAGTACATGGGTGCGAGAGAAGCAAATCGTTCTTGGCCTGCGGTATCCCAGATCTCAAACTTGATTGTGCGCGAGGGGAGGTTGCACTTTTGAGTCAAAAAGGCGGCTGCGCAGGAGCAAAGAGTTAGAACAGAGACGTTTCATGCAGCATCATGCTAACCAACGCATGGGAACAGCAAGCTACATACCACCGATAGTGGGTTCCTTGTTTTCTTGAAAGTCATTGTTGACAAAGCGCAGTACGAGAGAAGACTGCAGACAGCGTGATTAGTTCAATATCCGACCGAGAATGCTGCAGAATGGACAAATTATTCCCACCTTTCCGACAGCGGCTTCGCCTAGCAGAACCAGCTTGACGCTGCTGCTGGGCTTGGGGGCATTTGCGGAATCAGACATGACTGCCTTTTTTTTGTCGCTTGAGAGAAATAAAACGTAAAAATCACTTCAACACGGCCGCGATGCGAGTGGGGGTTCGAGGCGCTCGGTTTGAGGAATGTAGAGCAATTGGTGGATGTGATGGGATGCGACAAGATCTGGAGCCAACAGTGGCGAGAGCTGAAAGATGTGCCTTGCAGCGAGTGACGTGTCGATGTGGTTCGGGTGAGCGCTGTGGTCGGATAGGAAGGGAAGCAAAGAGACCAGGATACTCTGGAGATCACGGCGAAGATGTTTGGGTGGCTAGGAAAATGGGGCCCTGTTGCTGCATGGATGAGGCAGAAGGTTAAGTTGAGCGAGGACATTGCTGGAAGCCAGGCAGTGGTAGTTACCTCACCAGGTACTTCGGGACGATGACGAAGGGCTCGTACGTAGACTGACAACGAGCTCCAGCGTCTTCGGGAAGTGGAAGCCCCAGCCAGCGGCAGCAGGTCAATCAGGGTACTGGTTGCTACTAAAATCGCCTAAGAGATACCATCTACGACTTGCCTACTGTCAAATAGGCATTATTAAATACCTATCACTCGGATTGATGGCAGATTCCCATGGCTGCCCATGTACTGGTACTGGAGCCGGGCCTGGAGCTAAAAGTAGTACCAGCCACCGGACCCCGTCATCACCCATTGATCATGTCGAAGTGAAGGTTGGGCTGAGCACAGCCACCTGAGGCAGGTGGGGCGCAGCTACAGCCCGGTGGAAGGTTGACCCTGGCCCGGGCTCTCACCGCCAAAATTTTCAATCCGGCAGAAAAGCACATGGTTGCGCCGCAAGCCCCACATTAAAATCATGGTGGGCAGCGATTGAAGCGTTGACGGAAAAAAAAGTTGGTAGCATTTGACGATTAACCAAGCCCATACGAGCGATCCATCGGCGCCCATTCGCAAAGCTCGTTTTGTTTCTTTTCTTTGCAATTGCCCTTGCCCTAAACTGATCACTCATTTGCCAAAAGGGGGAAATTCATCACTCAAGAGACGTCTCCCAAGGCCGGCTAATTGTCGCAACCAGCCATGGGTTCCTCTGCACCAGCCAAGCGGAAACTCCTCGACGACAGCGACTCGGATTCCGACGATGGAGGTGCCCAGATCCAGGAGAGCGGGTTCAAGGTGAACGAGGAATACGCCCGCCGATTCGAACACAACAAGAAGCGAGAGGAGCTGCACCGATGTAAGTTGGACGTTGCTACAACATCGCTGTTGGACAAGCTAACAATGCAACAGTGGAGGAAAAGTACAAGAAGGACGCCTCCCGTAAGAACGCCAACGACGAAGATGACGAATCCTCCACAGACGAAAGCGAGGATGAAGACGGCTTCCTCGCCACCGAAGACCTTGACGCACAAATCTCCGCCACCCTACAGGCCATTAAGAACAAGGATCCCAGGGTCTACGACAAGGACGTGACGTTCTACAAGGAAGGAGATGCGAACGCAGCCCCCAAGAAGGAAAAGAAAGAGAAGCCAGTTTACCTAAAGGATTACCACCGTGAAAAGTTCATGCGTGGCGATGTCGGCGCCGACGACGACGATGAGGAGGCAGCCCCGGCAACCTTTGCGCAGGAACAGGATGAGCTGAAGAAGTCCATTGTATCGGAGATGCACAACGCCGACGCCGAGAATGAAGGCTCTGATTCAGACGGCGACGATTTCATGAAGCGCAAGGAACCAGCCAAGGTGGATAATAGCGGCGTCCACCCAGCAAGAGCCAAAAAGGTCAAGAAGCAGAAGGCCAAGGACCTTGATGTCGAGGGTGCCGACCGCGATCCGGAGACTTTCCTGTCAAACTTCTTGTCAGCCCGAGCATGGCTGCCTGGCGACGATGGCGAGGCCAGATGGAAGGCCTTCGAATCCGACGACGACGAGGAAGAGAACAAGGCCGACGAGTTTGAGCAGGCCTACAACATGCGATTTGAAGACCCCGAAAAGAGCAACGAGGTCCTCAAGTCGTATGCTCGAGACATCACAGCTGCGCGATCCGTGCGCCGTGAAGATAAGACGGGCAGAGCTCGTCGCCGAGAGCTCGAGAAGGAGCAAAAGGAGGCTGAGAAGCGGGAGAAGAGGGAGGACAAAGCCCGCCTGCGCAAGTTAAAACTCGAAGAGACGGAACAGAAGCTCCGCAAGGTCAGGCAAGCGGCTGGAGCCATCGGCGCAGAACTCAAGGACGAGGACTGGATGAAGTTCCTCGACGACGCCTGGGAGAACGACAAGTGGGAAGAGGAGATGAGCAAGCGATTCGGCGAGGACTACTACGCAATGGACGATGCTGAAGCCCCGGCCTCTGACGAGGAGGGAGCCGAGGAGAAGAAGCGAAAACACCCCAAGAAGCCCAAGTGGGACGACGACATCGACATCAAGGACCTAGTGCCTGACTTCGACGACGAAGAGGCCCAACCAAAGATCACACTCTCCGATGGCGAAGGTCAAGAACCCGAAGATGACAACAACGACGACGAGGAGGGTGACGAGCCCCCCGCCAAGAAGCGCAAGAGCGCCAAGGAGCAAAAACGAGAGCGCCTCGAGTCCCAGAAGCAAGCCCGCAAGGACCGCACCAAGCTCGAGGCCCTCGTCGACTCCAAGCTCGAGCTCACCCACCACGACCTCCTCTCCCAGCCCGCCGCCGCCGCCGCACACGCTCCCTTCCGCTACCGCGAGACGTCGCCGCAGTCCTTCGGCATGACCGCCCGCGACATCCTCCTCGCCCCCTCGGACAGCGCCCTCAACGACTTCGCCGGCCTCAAGAAGCTCGCCACCTTCCGCGACGAGGAGAAGAAGCGCCGCGACCGCAAGAGGCTCAACAAGAAGGCCCGCCTCAGGCAGTGGCGCCGCGACACCTTTGGCCGCGAGTTTGAGCAGTCGGGCCCCACCTACGGGTTCGAGAAGTTCGCCGCCGAGGCGGAGGCGGCCGGCGAGGCGAGGCTCGTGGCCCCCGAGGCGAAGAAGGAGAGTAGCAACATTGTCGGCGAGGTCGGTGAGTCGAAAAAGAAGAGAAAGAGGTCCAAGGGGAAGAAGAAGGGTGACGGCGAGACCGCCGAGGCGTAAAGGAGCAAAAAAGGAAAAGGGGGGAAAACTGGAAACTTGTCTTGATAGTGAGGATTTGCAGATACCATATACATTCAATACACTAGGTCCTTTACAGAGCGAGTTAATTACACGGGGTCTTTCGAACTGCCATCATATTCACCCTCATGTAGCCCCTAATTCCTCTCACCGGACGACGAGAGAGTTGCATATTAGCCAGCCAACTCCGTAATCGATCAGTTCTAGAATGTATCATATTATAAAAGGAGTAAACATTATCTGTTCTATCATCAAACATTATAAAGTCTAAAGCCCCCAATAAACAAGAAATAATAACACCTTATGCCAAAGGATGAATAGCCAACGCCGCTCGCCATGCGCGTACTCTTCGTTCCGTTCGTGAGAAGGATGATATAAAAAAAAAGAAAAGCAACCTGGTATCTTTACGCACCCTCTTCCGCCTCCCTCTTAATATATACAGGGATCCCATACATCACCACCGCTGCCGCGTTGAGATACCTCATCCGGCAGGCATCTCGCGCGCGTGCCACCGCCTCAGAAAGCGACGCCCCAGACACGAGCGTCCCGGCCTCTTCATCCATCTTTACCGAACCCTTGGCAACGCCCTTCCCCTTGTCAGCCTCCTTGAACGTCCCCTTGCTGAACAGGCCCCATTCTTCAAAGGCGCGCCCGGCAAACCGATCAATGTCCCTGTCCGTGACGTCCCAGAGAGTGCCGACAACGGCAGGGCACCCGGCGACAAGGTAATTCCACACGGGGCCGTAGCACTCAAACTCTCCCGCATCCGTCAACGCGGCCGAGCTACATCCCATGAGGAACGTGGCGGGGCGGCACTTCTCGAGGCGGCGGATGGTCTTGCCACGGATATACTGGGCACCGCCTCCGTGGCCAAAATACAGCAGGACATCTGAGGCCGAGAGCGCACTCTCAAACTCTTCCTCCTTGGGCGCCCTGTTGACGATGCTCTTCCAGGACGAGAGCTCGCTAAACGACTTTTGGAAATAGCTTTGCGTATTCTTCAAGTCCGAGGATGGGTTGAGCATATATGTGCCGTTCTCCGTCGAGACGTAGTGGCCCTTGGACTGCTGAGCCGTCGCCTTTGGCATCTTTGCTTCCTTCAATAGCCGCTGCAGGCATGCCAACGATGGTACTCGAGAAACCGCAAGACCGTCCATGCATGGAAGAGACTCCCAGGGGAACGCATGGAGCGCCTTATCTAGGACCAGCACAGTGTGGGCATCTTCCTCGCGCCTGCCGTCACCTTCCGTAGCCTGGTAGTATCCTCGTAGAGCATCGTACATGTCCACGACCATGGCATCAAAGTCGATTTCATCGTAGGCATTCCTCTCTCCGTGGAACTGTAGGATATCTATCACAAAGTAGAGCAGATCATTGAGAGCTTCGTCAAAATCGCAATCGGGCTCACTTGGGTCTCCAAGCCCAACAAAGAGGTCCAGAATTCGCGGGTCCAGCGTAATGGCAGGAGGAGCCTTGGCTGTCGTCCTCTTGCCCCGCGCCTTGGTCCTAGATGGAAGTGTTCTGCCAAGGATCTGCTGGAACGTCTTTTGAAATCGAGCCAGAAGGTCAGACTGTCTCTTGTGCTGCGAAAAAATACCCTTGAAGCCTCCCAGCCAAGTAGTCTCCACAGCCATGAGAAGCTCCTTCAGTCTCCCATCAAGAGCTTCTCGCTCAGCCCACCAAGCATTCCTCGCGGCCTTAGTGGTGAGATCTCGTGAGGAATGGCTGGTCTCGTTGGCCATCTTAATAATTTCGAGGAGTTCCTGGCGGCCGTGAAAGAAGTTGAAAATCTCCGAGTCGGCATCTCGCGAGTTGGCTCTCTCCAAAGGAAGACGCAGGATGAAAGGGCTGTGACCGGCCTGAAACTTGGTAATGCAAAGGTCATGCTGGTCCTCGCTCAAGGACATGGAGATAACACTCCAATTTTCAGGAACCATTTCAATGAACTCGTTTTGGAAACTGGCCATATCAGCCGTGAGGCTCAGATTCTCCATCTTAGTGGCAAGAGAAGGTGAGTCTTCCCTCTCCAAGGTCTGGGTTGCATCGGCAGTCGACGGAGCAACCTGTAGGGTCAATTGTTCTCGCTTCCAGGCTGCATTTCGGGCCAATTCCACGGCCACAGTTGTGAGATCTGACCGGATCATGGCCTTAATCTTGGGGGATGATGCTGCGGTGAGGGAAATTACTGTTCCTTGCAGCAGGCTGGAGATTCTGTGCAGCATCCCGTTGTCACCACACGAGAAGGCTACTTCCTGCGCATCGAGCAAGACTTCCTGCGCCTGCTTCAATGCCTCAGCAAATGCCGGTGTGCCTAGCTCCTTAGAAGCCCTACTACTGGTCAAAGCAGCCCGACCCTTTCGTGGAGGAGACTGGCATTTGTCGCCTAAAGCCTTATCCATGGCCCCTTGCACAACGGCTGGGAATGAAATAGTTGAGTCCTGCATCACGGAAAAGACTGGATCCTGGATCATCTTCTCCATGCTCATCCCAATATGTTGACTAGCAAGAATAAGTTGTTCCATAAAAGAGGACTCAGAGAGCTTAGGCAGTTCTCTCACTGATTCGAGCGCAGCAGACACGGAAGCCCAATCTTGTTGTTGGAGCGAGCCCACGGCTCGTGCCAGGATGATAGAAGCCAGTAGAGACGCTTGATATACGTCGGTAGGGACCCTGGGGGCCATGTCCTGGGCAGGGGCCGCCTTTGACTTGGTTGCGGGAGCTCGCTTTGTGGCACGGGTGGTTGTTGTTGCAGCTCTGGCTCTGATCGTCTTTGCTGCCGCTGGCCGCTTTGTCGCGGCAACTCCGCCTCGTCCCTTGGTAGCCACAGCAGCGGATGTATTGATATCCTCTGCCGGTGTCTCGCCAAGACGAGCTAAGCTGTGCACTGTCTCTTCCGCCATTTTCATATACTCCAAAGACTGCTCCTCCTCGCCCATCTGCTGAAAGGCGATGCCAAGTTGTCTGGCAAGCCGTGCTCGGGTAGCAGAGGCATCGTTGGGAACACAATCAATCGTTCCCTGGAGGTATGGCAGAGCCTTCTCCAGGTTCCCTGCTCTGGCATATTGCGATGCGATCCAGGACTTGATCTCAGCCTCGTACATGGATGATCGGGTCGCGTCGGCAACACGGAGAGCAGTTTCCGCAAAATAGATGGTCTCCTGGAACATCCCAATGTGCGAATAAACCGAGGATATTTGCAGGAGGCTCTTCATGAGCGGTGCAGCAAGAACCCACAGCCGGGTACCGAAAACAGCAGGCGAAGGTGGTTTTGCACTGGCCTTCCCGAGAACGCTTTCCGCCAGACTCGGTTCGGGCTGCGCGCTGGCACTCATAGAGGGGCCATCAAGATAGTTCCATTCTGATGAGAGCGTCTTGACGGATTGCCGGCCCCATTTCAAGGCCTCCTGTAGATCACCCTTTTGGAGAGCCACCACCGACTGCGCAAGAGCAGCTTGTGAACGCAATAGAGTAGCCTGGGCTTTAAAGGTACTCCACGAAGAAGAGGGGGCACTGTGAATATCGTTGGCTTTGTTGAGGCACACCATGGCCTGCTGAGTCTGGTTGATCCCGGCCGAGTATTCTGCTTGGGAGAGGTAATAGTCGATCATGACCCTCGGCGCAGCATCTTGTCGTTCTTTGATGAGTTGTTTTGCTTCGTTGAGCGTCGCGGACGCTTTGTTAAAAAGGCCAGTAGAAACATACTGCGATGCAAGGAAGCAATGATACAGAATCAAGTCATCCTCATTCGAGCTCCGACAAGCCTTTGCAATGGTTATGCAAAGCTCCAGTATAGAGACCTGCAGAGCGGTTTCGCCCCTCAGCCCAGCCAGGTGGTTTACTGCCAGGAGATGGTCGAGAAGGCCTTCAGGGTCGTCGATTACAGCCTTGACTTGGTCTTGAGTTTCGCAACTCTGCATCATCCTAGACCAGACCTGGATGCAGTCCTTCAACACAGATGCAGGGAACTTATCCTCAGCGCTGCCAAGAGCGGTGAGAGAAGTATTGTAGTTTCGAAAATGGGGAACAAAGGAACTAAGTCCAGCATCTTCGGCAAGATCCTTCTGCAGGTGTTTGAAT
Organism: Clonostachys rosea; assembly: GCA_026958235.1. Classification (NCBI taxonomy): domain Eukaryota; kingdom Fungi; phylum Ascomycota; class Sordariomycetes; order Hypocreales; family Bionectriaceae; genus Clonostachys; species Clonostachys rosea. Next base: position 1,734,721 of record CP110206.1, read on the forward strand.
CCTTGGTCGATAAGAGTAGCAACATCATCGGTACTGTCGTGCCTACCAAGTTGCTGAGCAAGGAGCAAGAAGAGGACACGCAAGCGCCGAATAGGGAATCTCTCAGCAGTCAGGATCCGGAGTAGAGCAGCCATTCCTGGATCGTGAAGCCGGAGCGGCTTATTTTGGCTCGCAACTTCGGTGCTGATATGGACAAGGTGTTCCAGGACTGTGACGCGCTCGGCTTCGGGGAGAAAGAAGGTCCAGTCATTCCAAGAGTCGTCGAGGCTGGCAATGGATCGCAATGCACGGGACAGGGTTGATGCCTTCTCTGCCATCCCCCAAGCGACGCGTGGAGAGTGAGCGGCCAGGGCAACCGTCACCTCAGCCAAGACACCATCCTCGATCAGGTGTGTACAGATGGATCGGAGACTCTTGACTGCATCTTCATTCCTACCTGCCGCCTTACAGAAGTCAGCGAGAAGTTCCAGCTTTGTAGTGAACTGGGCCTGCTCCTTATCCGCTGAAGAGCGGTCCTTGATGGTGTCGATAGATGCATTCAGCGCCTGATATGCTCGCTTCTTATCCGCTTTTGATTGCCCAGCCTTTCTGCGATGCTGAGAAAATATAGAGAAATAAAGAGTCGAAATCTTTGTGTAATAAGCTGTGAGCTGAGAGGAGGAGACCGTAGGGTCATGGGCATTGCTTAACAGAAGACGGCAATCATGTAGGATCTCATTCACGGAATCCCAAACATCAGAGCCAGATTGGATTTGGCGTTTAACGACCATCAGCGTCGCGTCCAAGACCTGGTTGATTGATTGCATGACGGTTGTTCGTCGGGAGTCGAACTGAAGTAGCTGTTTCGCCGAGCTGCCTTTACCAGGGGGTGCGCCCAGCCAACGAGCAACGAACCGAGGGAACTTGACAATGAAGTCTTGGAGCAGCCTTGCCATGGTACCTGTGACCAGATTGGAGTCGTTCCAGGCTTTCATCAACAATCCTGCGACTGAGCGCCTCGCCTGGGAGAGACTATCCAGAAGCTCGTTAACCTCCTGAGAAGTGCCGCTCAATGGCGAATTCAGTCCAGCTATCACCTCTTGAATCAGGCGCTCGTCATCAACCGTTAATCGAGATCGTTTCAAGGCCACCGAGAGAAGTCGAGCAGAGGCTGAAGAAACACAAACTGACGACTCATGATCGGGTCGGACGAGATCCCGCAGAATACTGAACCATTGGAAAGCGACTTCGTACTGTCGGGCGCCCTGGGCGGCGGCGCCGAGGGATTGATAGACAGATGCCATGGGAGAGCCAATTTTCGTTTCGGGCTCGTACTTTTGGGATCGGATGAGAGACATGATGTCGTCGTAGGATGTCGAAAGCATCTGATAGGCAGAGGCATCAATAGCCGGCTGGCGTCGAACAAAACACTTGAGGCATCGCGAGTATGGAGACAATAGCTCTTCCTCCACTTTGCCCTTGTGGCCGGCAATCTTCCACCACCTAAGTTGAGTCTTGAAGGCTAGTATCTGAAGCTCGAGAGCAAATATGGGAGCGGCGCTCAATCGAGGTTCTAGTGCAACCTCGTCCTCGCTGCTTGAGACACTGGGCGCCATGGAGAGCAGAGTCTGGCAGAGAGTTGCCATTTGGCGAGCGGCCTTGGACGCGTGACTTTCTCCTCCATGGGCTATCTTGGGCAGAATATTTAATGGCGAGAATGGGTTCGACTCGCGAAGGAAAGGGACGACACCTTCAATATGCGCTGGCTTCTTCGCAGAGGAAATCAGCTTAAGAGCTTGGATCTGGCATGCGGCAACAATCGAGAGGCTGTTGGGGGAGGCAATCTTTTGGTAATCGAGCAAGTCGCATACGGTCTGAGACTCGGTCTTGGAGGAAGCGCTGTCCGAGATGGCGCGCCCTTCCAACCTGCGCTTAAGGATCCTCAGCTCCTTGATAGCGAAGTCGCTAAAACCCAGGGCAACAAGCTTGGTGATCAACAACGACATGCCACTCTCAATCTGGAAATCCGTCTGGTCGGCTTTGATCGGGCCCTTGACGGACCGTAGGCAAGCGAACGCGAGGCGCGAACACTCGACCGTCGCGCCCATCCTGGCTACTTGGCTGGCCATTGCCGATTTGGCTGCCTTGGCGGCGATGTTGGGCGAGGTCGCGACTCGGTTCAGGGTCCTGGGCTGTAGCGGTGAGAGAGGCGCAGACACCGACCGCCGCAGCGTCCTTGGCCGGCTGGCAGACTGCTGATCTGCGGGGGCCTCGACGGACCGGCGAGAGGGCGTGGCCGGCGGTGCGGGCTTCGTAGCTTCGGTGAGAGACTTGATGGTGGCATTTATTACATGTGTGGCCAGCGCCGTCCTGTCCTTGGGACTCAACCCCTCCTTGGAAGTGGCGGTCGCATCGAGCTTTGTTTTCGTCGTCTTCGCGGTCGCTTTGGTCGCTCGGGCGGTAGATTGTTTGGTAGTCGTCGTGGAGCTTGGTTCGCCAGCTTCGGGAAGGATCAGCTTCTTGAGCGTCACGACGGTGGTTGGTGTGCAGGTCGAGGGTGATGCGACGGCCGCTTTCACGCCATCGACCTGTGCTTGTAATGAAGCCATGCTGGATATGTGTAGGAGCTTCTCCGTCTAAAGCATACTGTCATGTCTTTTCTGCTGTCGGGAGAGACAAGTAAGAAACGCTGAAGAAAAAATAGAAAGCAAAACGACGGTCCAGAGCTCGGCCCTTGAAAAATGCTATCTACCAGCTGCAATGGCTGAAATGTTCAATATGCACGATACAGCTCCGAGGTAAAGAAGCGGTGTTTCGCTCTTGTGTTAGTAATTACTTTGCCCCAAAATAGGCCGGGCTAAACATCGGATCTGTGTTGCCTGGGGCAACCCGCCAGGAACCTGCCGGTGATGGTCCGTGCATGATACGCCAAAACTACCCTGGACCTGAATCAAACCAACGTTAATTGGACATTGGTAATAAATTTTCTGAATGGCACCGGCGCAAGCGTTGTAATCGAGAGACGAAGAGAACAACAAAAACGATGTTGGAACAATCACTACTGCGGGCCTCGTCTAGAGGAGCTCTGCGTTACATTCCTGCGACCGCACCGGCAGTACTACGAAGCCAAGCCCGCTCCCGTCAATTCGCAAGCTCGACACCAGCAACCATTATCGACCGTGACTTCTGGAGAAACCTCATCCCGAAGCCGCTTCGCAAGGAGTACCGCGAGGCTGCCGCCAAGAAAGGCCCCAAGAAGCAATGGAATCCGGCGACTTTCTTCATCGTCATGTTCCTTCTGATAGGCTCCATGGCGATCCAAATGATTGCCGTGCGCAATTCCTTCCAGCGGTACATGCGCTCGGCCGAGATCAAGATAGCGCAGCTCAGAGAAGTGGTGGAGAGGATACAGAACGGGGAGAGTGTGGACGTCGAGGCGGCTCTGGGCACGGGGAACGCCCAGAAGGAGGCTGACTGGGAAGAAGGTACGTCACTGCACATACAGGTCGGAACATCAAGGTCAGAGAGTCACTCAAGGCTAACCTGTTTATGTTTCAAGTTCTACGGTCGATCGAGCGAGGGGACGCCCCGAAGAAGGCTTCCAAACCCGAGAAATCCAAGCAGTCAGCTACGCCCAAGGAAGAACCCGCTCCCGCACAAAAGACGAAGCCGGCGGAACAACAGGAGCAGCAGGCTCCTTCGAGCACGTCGAACACCACTGGTAAACCCAGTGCCGGCTTTGGCAATTTCTTCTAAATGAATTCTAAGAAATCTATGTCTAAGCTGATAAACCAAAAAATTACATACAAAAGAACCCATTCCACTAAGACAACATCTCTTTGAAGACCCCCGAATTCTCCAGAGTTCCTGCCGTTGATGAAATCGGTGAATTATCCGCGATAGTCTGCCTCAGCTCTGATACCAGCAGAGGGAGAAGCTCGTCGGTAGACAGGCCGGTCCTCACGGCTCGGTCGCCTTGCTGACTGGGGTCGAGGTCTGTGAAAAACTGCTCCTCGCCTCTCACTCCGCCCATGTTTATTATGGCAATTGGCATCCCTCTATCCTTGGCTCTTTTGGCGATCCTCCACGCGGAATATGTGGCAAGGGAGGTTCCGAGGACCAGTAACTTTCCGGCTTGGTCGACAGCCTTCTCGGCATTATCTTTGATATGGCTGGCGATGTTCTCTCCGAACATGACCACCGCGGGTTTGAGGATGCCCGCCGTGCTGGGCAGTTTCCAGGCACCCTCTCCATCCACGCGAACAACTTGTTTGAGACCATCTGGCCCTACGGGTGGGCGCTCCAAGCACTTGGGACACGGGGGATACCTGAATGTGGTGTAAGGAGCGTCCGGCAAGTCGACATCACCATCAGGGTTACTCCTCAGCCCCTTGAACCTTGCTTCATCGGTCTCGCCCCTGTCCAAAGCGCCGGACTCAATGGCCTCCTGGAGCAATGCCGCCCATCGTGGGTTTAGCCTGGCAAGCTCTGCTTGGAATTCATCACGGGAGAACTCGGACCTGCAGGTGGTGCATACCGTCGACCTCAGGTAACCGTGTAGCTCCAGGGTGGGCACACGAGGATGAGCCATGGAATGGAAGGAATCCACATTTTGTGTTATAACGCTGCGTACGAGACCCAGACTTGCAAGGTCCCTCACTGCAAAGTGCCCGAGATTGGGCGCAGCTTTGTGTAGACTAGACCAGCCCAGGAAACTTCTTGCCCAGTACCTCTTGCGTGCCTCGTGACTGCTGAGAAACTCGTGATAGTAGATGGGCCGATACGTCTTGTTGACGCGGTAGGTGCCCTTGACCCCCCGGTAGTCTGCCAACCCAGAGGCGACGGAGAGTCCGGCGCCGGTCAGGACGACAGTCATGGGCGACGGCAGATGCTCCGGTGTGGGGGCGGCGAAAAAGGTCCGCAGAGCGGCCACTGCGCCGGCGAGTGTGCTGGCCGAGGCAGGGATGATCAAGGGAGGGGGGAGGATATCAGTGTATGGTATCCGCAGGAGAGGTTTACGCATGGAGGGCTATGGGCGGTCCTGGGTGAGGCCCAGGTCGATCCCCGTGGGATTGTCTGTTGCGTTGAAGCTAAAAGCGGCTGCTGGTGTTACCCGAGCAGTTTTTTCTTGTATCAATATCAACGAGCAGGTTCTCAGCCGAACGAAATAAACGAACTAGATACCCAGGGTCCCAATTGACACGCTTACCAGCACAGGTGGCGAATGAGCTTCTTGAAATGCACTCATCATCTACGAGAATTGGTGACAAATGGAGAGCCTTCTAGCTGCTCCAAGAGCACGTGATGGATTTGAAGCACTTGCTTACCCTATATCCCACTCCCGATCGATCAACAATACAGAAATCCTCGCCCTACAGCCAAGAACACATGTGGGTTGTTAGCAAGCGGCGAATATCTAGAACCGTTACTAGCACTCTATCATAATATCGAAATGAGAGAACCTAGGTGGTAGCTGCAGATGAGCGTTTGTCACGACTCAAACATCATACTGAGCGTAGTGCTAGGTTGTTGACAAGAATGTGTGCCATGTAACATACGCGCAGCCTTTGATCAGCCAGGTACCTACCGTAGGTACTTGGGTACAGGAATACTTGGGTAAGATCAACCTCTCTCTCTCTGTCTCCCTCTCCCCCTCTCTCTGTTAGCTTGAACCTGCTTGCCCACCCGCCAAAGACTGCCTAAGCCCACAAACGCCGACGTGTACTACCAAGTAATCAATCCAGCCATGTTTCGTCTGGCGAAGCAAACCCTGACGGATCCGTGATACCTCTGGATTGATCGACAGTCCTCGCCAGCCATGTACACACCCGGTGTATCAGCCCAAGCCACCAACTCATGCATTGTGAATCACTCACCCCCTCCCCAGCACCGGTGGCGGCGACCTGCAGCACCCGCGGACCGGTGAGAGCCGTCACAATGCCGCGCTGGTCGCCTTGCAGCTGCTAGTGTTTGGCCACCGCAGAAACTTGGCGCTCGGGCTATGATAGCCTGTGCAGGCTCCTTTGTCAAACCACTCGGATGGCAGCCTGAGTTGCACAAGGGGGCAGCGTAGCGCGCGCTGGCCCAATGTGGCGTCTTGGCCGGTCGGGGACTCTGTGCACGGTTTCAGCTGTTGTGCTTCGAGGATGAGATGGTGGGAGGAGCTGAGCGGAGAAAGGTGATTGTCATGCAAGCCACACGAAAACCAAGCTGCATCACGGTAACAGTCGAACCAAACACGCATCATGGACGGACAGTGGCCATCGGCGTCGGCCTTGGAATCACCCGATGCATAATGTGGCCGTGTGTGACAAACCCCTCGTATTCTCGTGTGCACGCCACGCCTGGAAGTGTGTGTACAACCGTGGTTTCATGGCGTGCCGCTGGTGCTCAAGGGATGCTGGACACACTCGTGCACATCCCCAATGTTGGCTCCAGCAATGAGGTGGGCAACAAAGCGAGCATCAATATGAGCATCTAAGGAGGTGTGGCCTTGACAACACGCTCAGCTTTCCCCCTTGGAGACCAGAACAAACTTCACCACTGGAACCTTTATAACTACCTACAATTAGAAACGTTATACCTTTGAATTTTCCAATCCTACGTGCGATATCACGATGTCGCAGTCAACCAAACGTCCCTCGCTCTCTGAGGCTTCTGAGGCTTCTGAGGCTTCAGAGGCTTCTCAACCGATCTTGAATTCTACCGACTCTGAATCTGACAAGAGTGACGATGAACCCCCACCGGCATACGCCGAAACAATCCCCAGTCAGAGCAACGATGGCGTCACCACGACGGGGTCAAATCCCGTCCCAGAGCTACCCAAGACACTCAAGGCTGGGGATACTCTTACCCAGCATCACGATCCTGAGCTGAGTGATAGAAAGGACGATCCGCCACGAAGCCAGTGCACTGAACAGCCTGCTTGCGGCGAGGAGAGCGCTCGGGAAATACAGATAGCTCCTTCGGCCAACCGCGCAATGTCACGGTCGCCCAAGCGTTCATCGTTTCCTGATGCTTCCGATGCTCTCCCCAAGCCTAAGCGTCATGAGCGTGAACCCCCCAGCGATGAGTTGGAGTCTCTCCGGAAACCTCATATAACGCTTCCTCCCCCCGGTAGAGATATTCTTGCCACGGAAGAGCTGGGCCTCCTCCCTGACCTCTGCGGCGGAGATGATGAACATGCTCCAAAGCAGACCGTCGACCCGCCCGCTGGCAGCGACAGCAGCGGCGCCGGAAGCCGTCCGAGCCTGGCTTCGAAGCTGCCCTCTGCACCTCATTTGCCACCTCTTATTGATGAGGGTGCTGCCCCGGGAGAACCCACAAGTCCAAGCCATCCGAGCCTGGCTCCAGAGCTGTCCTCTACACCTCACATGCCACCTCTTATTGATGAGGGTGCTATCCCGGGAGAACCCACAAGTCCAAGTCATCCGAGTCTAGCTCCGACGCTGTCCTCTGCACCTCATTTACCACCTTTTGTTGATGAGGGTACTGCTTCAGAAGCACCCATAAGTCCAAGCCTTCCCGCTCAGACTCACACCAACGACCTTGCTACTGAAGAATATCAAGCACCACAGAGATGCTTCAAATTTATACCCTACGACACTCTGTTTAATGATGAGGCGAATGCAATACGTGTATATTGGGGGTCTTTCCAGGGCGCTGTTCAATCGTTTGCGCGAAATTGTCTCCCAAAGAAATGCTCCTGGGATGAACTACCCACCGGATACCAAGACGAAGTTCGCGAATGGGCATCAGACCCCAAGGATTACCTGAACTCGAAGCTTTCAACCGATGTGAATAATTTCTATATGGCCTGGCTATTTCGCCTTCTCGATCGCCATTTGTTCTCTGGCCGAGACTCAGACAAATGGCACGGGTCAGATTGGAAGAGATTTGGCGCTATCTTGGAGTCTGGCAAAGGTATGCACCGCGCTATGTTGTTATTTATCTCACTGAGCTAACCAGATGCCTGCAGCCCATTTGCGCGAACCAAAAGGCTTCTTCGCTGCCAAGTACCACCACTGGCGTAATCTTTCTGTCCAGACACTGGCTGACATGCATCATCCCGATCAGCGTCATGTTGATCCTCTCTGGCTATGGAAGAAGATTAAAGACTGGATGAAGGATCTTCCCTTTGTGTCGGAAAAGGACCAATCTGAATTCGAATACCAATGGAGAAACTTGATAGAATCCGCCATCAACATGGATAGCCTGATCATTACAGCTCGGCGGGACATCAAAATGCGGCTGTCCGACTCTGCCACCGGCAAAGATTACGGTTTTCCCGCGGTAAAAGGCAAAATGACGCGCCGCCGGGGGCCACCAAGAAGTGCCGGGGGGGAACTTGTGGTAGACTTCGTCATATTCCCAACACTTCTCGCCTACGGCAGGGCGGATGGTGCATCGATCTGGGATGAGAGTAGCCCAGCGAAGAGTGTTATTTGCCCCTTCGGTGATAGTTGGGATACAGTTTCCATGGAATTTGGCATGACAGTGTGCTGTCACTAGTTTTTCTGTTCATGATTCGAATCGATTTGACCCGATGCAACAAATCCAAAATTTCCTGTGGGTATTGGCAATGTTATCGCAGATGCTCCAGCTGGATCACCTTTAGTTTCAATGTTGACCTGTCTTGCTTGGCCTCTTGGGCTGGTAAATCGCTTTGTAAGGGACGTTTCTACGTAAAAATCTGCAGCTACTGTGTTTCTTGACGTAGCTGTGTGACATTTTTCAAAAAGTAGAGCATCCATCCGTGCGCCGTACCAACCATTCACCCTGTCCCGTAGATACTGCAACTGTCTTGCACTCCTTTTCTGCCCTTTTGCCTGTCTACCCGTCTACCCGTCTGTCCTTCTATCTACATAGATTCATCTACAAAGCAGCCACTGGCCCTTGACACTATCTTGCCAGGTCCTTGCATTGTGGGTTTGAGCTGTGGCTAGATGTCCTTTAGCCTGTTAGAAATCCCCCAGCGTAAAACAATATCAATACAACCCCCTACTACTTGCACCCTCGTCTCTGGAAGTGTGGATGGGATCCGGCTGGGCACCTTCACCGAAAAGTTGCCGAGTGTCACATGGTGGAGATGGAGCTAGTACAACATATGTAGTCCATGCCGGCCGTGTGCAGCTGCATCCACGGAGTTCTAACCTCCGGGGGCCATGGCATTCTCGGCCATGGCTGGCTGCATTAACAAAGTTCCGACATTGAATAGGGAGCACAGCATTTCAAGCTAGGATGCGCTCAGCCCTTCGGGTTACCTCGCAGTAATGGCTGGCTGTATTGAGATAGTTCCGGCACTCAGAGATACAACGCTTTAGACTAGAGTTCCCCAAACCCTGCAGGTTGCCTTGCAGCAATATTGGCTCCTATCATAAAATTTCAGAGCTAGGAGACACAGCATTTCAGGCCAGAATCCCCTCCATCCGTCGGGTTGCTATGCAGCTGTGGTCTAAGTTGTGTACCAGGAGTTTTAATAATCACCGAGACATGTTGCTTGAAGTGCTTCGGTTGATTGTGCAGTGCATTGTTCTCAGGCTGGGAGGCTGCAGGTCGTAGTCGTACCTTACCCCCCCAGGAACGGTCTGAGTTAATTGCTGGGTGCTCTTGGGGGATTATTTTGAGAACACCTTTTTTTCTCGAGGGTTCAGAGCAGACGTCGGCAAAGGTTGTGGTTACAAAAAGGAGCATTGTTCCTCACTTCCCCTCGAGTTTTTTCTTCTTCTCTTCAGTAAACACTACACTCAAAGCTTAGATATTCCACACTTTCTCAGTTAACAAACCATGGCGTGCCCCTGCAAAAGAGATCATGTCTTTATTGGCTTAGATTTCGGAACAACGTTAGTCAAAGCCTTCATACAATGGCATGCTTCCAGATATGCTAACACAATTATGTGGCACAAGCCGTTCCGGGGCCGTTGTCACCCGTGCAGACGTTTGCACAGAACACAGCTACTTCCAAGTTCAGCATGAAATTCGGGTCCCGAAGTTTCTGGCAACTTTTGTCTCTCGAGGCCACAAGATCGAGATGATGAGAACAGACCAGAATGATCCGAATGTATCTGGTGTCAAGAATGCGAAACTAGAGATTCTGTTCAACGGCGGCCCAGAATGGTTCGTGAAACAGGGAGACTACCATAAAATCAAGTCATGGGTCGAGCTGGATTGGCAACGATCAGGCGGTGCTGGCCTCCCGGCTGAGTACTTTGGAAGTGCAATCAAGACGCTCTACGACCTAGCCTGGGAGGGCCTTGAGATGCCACAGATTAGCAAAGAATCCATCACCACGGTGGTGACCTTTCCGCTACTCACAGCGCGATCAAGGACACGCTCAAGAGAGGCCTAGAGTACTCAAATATATCATCTCGGTGCCAGGACGTGCAGGTCAGCGAGGAGTCCCATGCTGCACTCGCGGGCCTGCTGCGCGAATACCCCGAGATTGGTCGGGAGGCTCTCGCGGTAAGTTCACGATCCGTTCCTTACCTCGTGTGATGAAATACCGGACCATGCGGTGTTTGCTCATCCAGCCCATATATGTCTCGGAAGTCCGATCCTACTGTTGATCTGACAAGGTCTGCCCCGAGTCAAGGCTGTTGACATTACTAATATGTGTCCAGGCAAATGAGTCAATAATTGTCGCCGACTGCGGCGGTATCACATTAGTCGGTATTTGCTTGACCTTTTGAAGTGTCGGATATGCTAACAGGGCCTATAGGATATCGCAGCATTCAGACCCTTCGACCCAAACTGCGGAGGTGCCCCGACAGCTGCCTCCATTTCGAGACTTGGGGGTGGCTTTTGGATAGACCGCAACTTCGAGGAGTTGGTTGATAAAAAGTTGGATGAGCTCAAGGCTCAGATATCACAGCTCGACGAAGTGGACGATGAGGAGGCGGATGAGGTTAAATCCGATCTGATTCGCGAGTGGCACACCACCATAAAAGAAGGACCTCCTTTCGGGGCGGGAAAGAGCCTTCCAATCACACTCCAAGGAATGGAAGCCAGTATCGACCGGTGAGTGTTCTTGTCATAATTCCATTCCAGTCCTCTCCTTCCTCTACACGCAAAGGCACCGTTCCGACCCACCATGTGCTGTTCCTTAAGATATATCCCACCGACTACCACGTTCTAAGACCCTGGTTGCGCGTTGCGCTTGTTCTAATATAATTCTCTCAGGGCGGACGTGGAAAGTGTCTTGATGCCAGAGTGTTCCAAGATAGCAGACACTATCCTCGAGGTCGCTGATCAAGAGCGGAAAGGGAACGGTGGCCGTCCAGTCAACGCAAGTGCAGCCCCTCCCTGACTGGTTTCTACCGTGCTAACAACAGCCTCAGCATGTCTTCCTAACCGGCGGTTTGGGTTGCTCTCAGGCTGTCCGGGAACTAGTCCCAAGAATATTGAACGCCAAGACTGCGGATGGCAAGCCGCCAATGCGGGTTGAGAACACTGGGGATCCCCCCTTGTTGTAAGAGCGCTGATGGTCATTCTTGGACGACTGCATTTTCGCTAACATGAACGATAGGTGGAACGCCGTCGCAATGGGAGCGGCACATTGCTTCGACCGGACCATCCCGGTGCATCGCCCCACGTGGCGGCCATTCGCCGAAACTCCAGAGTCGAATGAGATGATGGGTTAGCAGAGATCTAGGCCTAAAGGAAGTTGTCAGTGTAATTAGCCAGGACTTGCGCCTCATTCCGTACCCGGCAACCTACAATTAATGAGCAATTTGACACCGGCAGTATTTCCTTCACACGTCCAATGAGATGCTCCAGTGTACGTGACAAGACGGAACCAGCCACGGCGGTCCTGGCCGGACGTCTCTCCTGAGGCGCTGAGCCACCATACGCCCATAGCAATGATGTCGTCCCATCTACGTAGGTGCCGGATGGACAGATCTCGGGCTGGATGCAGTGCCACCCAATCGCAGATGCGTGAATCCCTAGTCAAACGCTGTAGCCGGCATCTCCGCGATCCGGGATGGAATTAAATCAAGGTGTCTTATCAGATCATCAGATAATGTCCGGGGCCACTGCGCTAACGGAGCTTGTAAGGCCCCCTCGATTCATAGGGGCCGACGCCTGCCAGCTGCTTTGGGAGCTTGATTGCACATTCAATTGGTTGCAGTCTCCGGAATAGCTGCTGGATGAGGTATCTACTGGCAAGCGAGTGGGATCGTGCCCCGGCAGAAACCGCTGGACAGGCACCAAATCTCTGTGCTTTGTCCGACGAGACGAGGCGAGACGATCCAGGGGCATCGCTCACCCAAAGTGCCAGTAGGGATTCAGCTGCAGCATCGTTCCTGAATCACCCCTGCAAGCGCTACACACCGCGAGGCTCCTTCTGTAAACCATGTCGTCATCATGGGTTGGCTGCTCGGGGCTGTTGGAGTTGGGGTTGGCAGGAAACCCCACACACTGCCATCATGTTTGATGTACCAGGTGTGTAGGCACCGTGAGCCGCCTACCTCCGAGCCTGGCTCCGAGTCGGGCGATAGCAAATCGGGAAATGCAAATGAGAGGCCGAAGAAGCTCGTGGGAGAGAGGCGGTAGGCGGGTGGAGGGAGGGAGAAAGCGAGAATAAAAGGGAAAATTGGCCAATTGAGAAAACCAGCACATCGATCGAGGGACAAGGAATTGAGTTTGACGGCGGCGGATTGCTGAGCCAGCGTCGGGTCAGCAAATGGGCGGCCGTGACGCTTATCAATCTGGGATGTTGAAAATGCCGAGCGTTTTGGCTCGCGATGGACATGGACTAGCTGAAAGCGCCAGCCAAAGTCCGAACTCGGGCCGTGTACGTACGTAAATGCGAACGAGAATCGAACGACGCGGCAAGTCGAGCAGCAGAGAAGAAAAAAAGCCCTTCCTCACCGCAGCTATTTACCTGGACGCATCGATGCGCTAGACAGAAACCCCTCGTCCGCTGGCAGGACCGCCGACCTCGCCAACACTGGTTTGATGCCTACTGACCCGGATTTTGGCATTATGTCCCCGTAGACTCGCCGTGCTCTAGCTTCGGAGAGGCATCGCTCTCCATCAGTTTTTCTCCCCTGGTCGCGCCAGCTCGCCCGAGATCCATCAATTCTCGCCATCACCTGCCTCTGCCTCTACCGCCCACTACAACCCTCCGCCACAGTCCGCTGCAGCTGGTGCTGGTGCGCTACGCCGCCCGCTCGTCCTCTCTCTCCCTCTCTCTTACAAACAGCTCGAGGTGATTAGCCAATCCGTGCCGCCCGCAGCCGTGCCCGCAGCCTCTGCCGGATCTTAGAAGCCAATCGGGGAAAAGACCAATCCAGAAAGAAGCAAAAAAAAAAAGAGGTCAGCCTCGGCCGTGTGTGCCTGTGGTGTCGTGCTTGAGCTTGAGCTTGGCACTGGCCTTTCCGCGCTGGGCCATCCCATCCTCAGCCAGACCATCCCGTCCTCGTCCCAACTCTACCACCCTCTTCCACCTCGTCTCTGTTCCCCCCCCTTGCAGCCGTCTTCCTCTGCCGTCCTCCCTCCGCGCGTCCATTGCTGCATGTCTCCCCTGGCTGGGCGGCGCTCAGCCTTGCGGTGCGTCGTTGCCAGCGGCGGGAAACGCAGGGTAGCAGCAGCAGCGGCCACCGCAGCGAGAGCGATAGCGGTGGTAGGTGGTGGCCCGGCACCTGTTTCAGCGTGTGTGCTGGGCCATCAAGGTGACCACCGCCCGAACCATCCGCTGCGCGTCCAGAGCAGGACACCACCACACCAGAGCCAGATACCACAGCAGCATCTCCAACTACGTGGCCTCCAGACTTCCTCGTCGTCCTCATCGCCCTCCCCTCCCTCGTCGTCCTCCTCGCCGCCGTCCTCGTCCTCGTCCTATTCGCCCCCCGTCGACCCCGGCTCGCTTCGTCGTTCTTTTCCTCGTCTGCTGCTCGGTGGCCGCCAGCGTCGGCTGCGATACACATATCTTCCCGCCATTGTCATGGGCACCGCACACCAGATCCGCGACAATGGGGGCGATCACCACCCGCCGCGCCCTCCCTCCTCCAAATCAAATAAAGATCCCGACCATGACCACGACCATGACCACGACGAACACGATCACGACGACGGCCATTCTCACAGCCACTCCCACGGCCTGGGCCACCACCACCACCACGACAACCCGTACCTCCTCTCCAAAGACCGCAGCGACCCCGGCGTCCGGATAACAAACATCGGGCTCGTCTCCAACCTCCTCATGGCCGTTGCCAAGTTCATCGGTGGCTGGGCCTTCAACTCGAAATCAATGGTTGCCGACGGCTGGCATAGCATGACCGACCTCGCCTCAGATGTCCTCACCCTGGCCACCGTTTCCTGGAGCATCAAGCCCCCGAGCGAACAGTTCCCCATGGGCTTCGGCAAGGTGGAGAGTCTGGGCGCGCTGGGCGTGTCCGGGCTGCTGCTGGTCGGGGGCTGCTACATGGGATGGGAGAGCGCCATCAGTCTCTACGGCCACTTCGACCCTGCGGCGGCGCACACTCTCATGGAGCACATTGGGCATGGGCATGGGCACTCGCACTCGCACAGCCCTGCCGCCCTGGGGATACCCAGTATTCACGCTGCGTGGCTGGCTGCTGGTACGGTGGTCGTGAAGGAATGGCTCTATCATGCTAGTGAGTGCTTCGACTCTCTCTCTCTCTCTATTACTACTTGCAGTTGGGGCCAGTGATCCAATTGGCTTCCGCTGCTTTCCCCCCAACCTAACGCTTTTCTTATTGCTCGTCATTGGCTTCCTCATCTACCTAAGTCACAGTCCTTCCGAGCTTTCTCATCGAAACATGAGCTAACCTGCACATCTCCACAGCTATGAAAGTGGCACGTGAGAAGCACTCCTCCGTCCTCGCCTCCAACGCCATCCACCACCGCGTCGACAGCCTCACGGGCATCGTTACCCTCGCCGCCATCGTCGGCGCCAACGTCATCGAGACGGCCGGCTGGCTCGACCCCGTCGGCGGCCTCCTCATCTCCTTCATGGTCATCCACGCCGGCGCCGGCAACATGGCCGACGCCCTGCGCGAGCTGGCCGACCAGGGCGTCGATCCGGAGGTCAAGGGCAAGGTCCGCAAGCAGGCGCAGCGCGCCATCGCCAGCCTCGAGGACAGCCGTGACGTAGAGCTCCGCGACGTGAGCGGTATCAAGTCCGGGCAGAACTACCTGATGGATCTCGAGGTGGCCGTCCCCGGATCGTGGTCCGTCGAGCACGTGCGCAGGATGGAGGACGAGATCCGGCAGACCGTCGGCGCCAAGGTCAAGGGCGTCAAGCGGGTCCGCGTGCGGTTCGTCTCGGTGCAGGAGCCCATTAACGGCCGGTTCGACGAATTCATCCACGAGCACGCCCACCAAGGCGGAGAGGATAAGAAGTCGAAGAAGCTAAACGGGCATCAGAAGGAGTAAGAGCATACATACCATTATCAAGTTCTTATTCTTCCTCTTCCTTTCCGCTCACCATTCTTCCTGCTTGTTTCCATCTTCATCATTCGGTTTTCTTCTTTCTTCTTTTCTTTTGTCTTCATGAGGGAAAAATCAAAGCATGGCAGCAAAAAGCATAAACCAACTAGAATCGGCTCAGCCCTCCTCCGCCCCAGTCCACCATAGGGGAGCAGGAAACTAGGGAGAAGAAAATAGGAAGACCAAGCATTGCGGGAGGGGAGGGAAGCCGAGACTGTATACCCCCCATCTATACTATATTAGGTAGGTAGCGTACGTACGTGACGGTAGAAGGCGTACCGAAAATCTACAAAGGCAATTTTACTTTCCAACTCGGGTAGGACCGTCCCATGCGGCGGATATGTGAATCGTGAGTGGGAAGGAGGAGGTGGTTCCTGGATCAGCGACGTTGGTTTGGGGATGCAGGGCTGTGGAGCCTCTTCTCGGCGTGGTGGCCCGTTTCATCGAGGGACACATCATACAGGTGACGGTTAGAAGCGGGTGTTTGATTTCGATGATGATTTTGCGAGGGCATGTGTATGCATTGGGTTGGTGAAAAGAATGGCGAAAAAAGTCACGGGGAAGAGAGAGTGTCAGGTGGACGCTGATGAACTTGGTACGTGGGAATTGATGCTTTGGCGTTGATGGGCTGCTATTCGAGCGGGTAAGCTGGCTGGCTCATGTCGTTATTAATAGATGCTTTTGCTTCCCGGCATGCACATGATGTAGGCGAGATGGTGGCGGCGGAGGGTGTGTTCATGCATAGAGCAGGTGGAAGCATGAGAGGGAGCATGATGAGGGAGGGTAGGTTTAGGGTAAGCGGGCGGGCTTTGCTCCAATGCCGTGTTCGGGCAATGTGAATCAGTCAATTGTTTCCTCTGGTCTCTATGCTCATCACTGCGTGTTTCGACAGCATGCAGTGTACCTACCTAGACAACGCAATCAAGATCTACAACATGCCGTCACACTGATGATTACATCGTGCAAGCCAAGAACGTAACGACAGCGCCTCATCGTGGTTCCATAAATCTGGGTCAAGGCAGCCCCGGTTTTCCCATCTCAAAGATGCCTGCAGCAGAATGCGCGTTGCAGGTGCATGGCATAGAAATTCCTGATGATCACTTGACCTTTCCACCGCCCCCGTTTGCACCGTGGGTTGCCAGATTATTCTCTGTGTTCTGTCAACTCCAAGGACCAGCGGCGACAACCCCCACGAAGAGCCCCTCTTTCCGGTAGGTATCCAATTGATAATGCATTATTGGCTGAGTTTTCATCGTCTTTTTAAGCGCCGCCTGCTCATTGGGCAATCTGTATCCCCTTCCTGTGGTATTATGTTTGTCTTAGTGCAGCAACTCGGTGCTCCATTTGTAGAGCTGGAGACACCACTCGCACAAGAGACTTTGACAGCTCGGCCACGGTCCACCGGTGGGATTTAGCCTAAAAGCCATCGCGGTGCCTTGCACAGCTTCGCAGTCCGCAGCCTGTGTGTGCACAGCAGCGTTTGTTCGGTGAGGCTGGTCTCATCGCCAATCCAATCTGAATCTCCCACATCCACATCTGCATTCATATCCACACCCAAGCCCACACACCCCTTCCCAGAGCTCCGGGGAACTCGGAGTCGGTGGCAGGCCATGTAATAAAAGTAGAGATAAAAAAATGGATCTACATTCTTGAAACCGAGATAGCAGGGCAGAGAGAAAAACTGAACAAGATGGTAGGTTCTGCTGGTCATCTGACTATGTACCTGGGATAATCATCCATGCTTCTAAGGATTTAATTCGTTCTGCTGGTCTTCAACATGAGCGGCCCAGCCTGATTCGCAGTAATGTACTGTAGGGGTGTTGGATGCACACACACGTCCGGAGGGATGGTTGGGTTGCCACCACCTCGAGCCAACGTCTACCAAGCGAGCCAGACGGAGTGAAGAGGCGCGCACCTCATTTGGGAAGTCTCGGTTTTTGTCTCAACTCTGATCGCGGGACTTTGTCCATATGCGTTTGTTTCAACGCTGTGCCATGCACTACCTAATAGACGACTGGTCCTTGTGTGTGAGGGTGAGAGTCAGCTGGTGGGGAGGGAAGCAGATCTGCCACTTGCTAAAGTACAGCATCGACGCAAACGATGGGCTACGGCAGTGGTACAGCCTGGCAGGCGTTGGCGAGTGGAATGGCATCGCAGTTGGCTTTAATGGACAAGACTGGAGGCAAGGAAAACCACGAATAGCTGATGATCAGAAATCAACGTGATAGACTGGGAGGAGCTCTTTGCATTGGGCCGGCTGTGACGTTGGAACGGTGTGCAATGGCTTATTTAGGCATTTTCCCACTCCACACTAGACTGTTCGGTACTAAACCGCCAGCCGGGGACCCTGATTCATGGCCCATCTCTTCTCTCGATCTCTCGATCACGACCCTCCGAGATGGCGAGAAGGGCTTTGGGTGACGAGTACATCAGTTCCCTTCGTTTATTGTGTGGCTGCAGGCCGTCAAGGCATGGGTTTATGTACAGAGTCCCGCTGCAGGGTGTGCCGTCAGCCAGATCACCGTCCGCGCACATCCCGCCTTCAACCAGCCTCGTGCCGTCCCCTCCTCTTCTTTTAGACCGACACCATCTCTGTCCCCGTCTTCCCCATCCGCCATGGATTCCGCTGTCCTGGGACTGGGGCTAAGGCCAGGCTGCCGTATTTATTCCAAAGCTCGCCCACTGATCGCCATCTCACCCTCTTCTCTGTGTAGCCTCCATCATTGCTTGAATTTTGTGACCGCTCTGCTCAGGTGCCTAGATACGCTATATCCTCCCAATTGACTGCGTGCCATCTCCTCCGCCATCGTACCTGAAGCTCCCCCTCCGACGACTTGGTGCGTCGCGACACCGACACACACACCAAGAGCCAACCAACCCCTCTACCCCTCCCAAGTAATCTCAACATGCCTTCCTTCTCCGATTCCGGCCCTCTGTACTTGGGCTTCGATCTCTCGACGCAGCAGCTCAAGGGTACGAACGACATCATCATCCCCGCCACCGCCCGTCAGCACCCGTGCTAACGTTCCCTGTCCCCGCAGCCGTTGTCGTCGACTCCAACCTCCAGACCGTCGGCCAGGCCAAGGTCGACTTCGACGGCGACTTCGCCCCCAAATATGGCGTCAAGAAGGGCGTCCACGTCCGCGAGTCCACCGGCGAGGTCTACGCCCCCGTCGCCATGTGGATGGACTCGCTCGACCTCGTCCTCTCCCGCCTCGCCTCCGCCATGCCCGTGCCCATGGAGCGCATCCGCGCCGTCAGCGGCTCCGGCCAGCAGCACGGCAGCGTCTTCTGGAACAGCGACGCCGAGTCCCTCCTCGAAAGCCTCGATTCCTCTAGATCCCTCTCCGAGCAGCTGGCCGCCTCGCTCGCCAATGAGTGGTCACCCAATTGGCAGGACCAGAGCACCGAGGAGGAGGCGCAGGCTTTTGATGCCGAGCTGGGGGATCGCGAGCAGCTGGCTCAGGTGACGGGTAGTGGTGCGCACCACGTATGTTTTCCCTTCTTGTCTTTGTCCTTTGGTGGTAATTGGTATCAATGGGCTCGGATGAAGACCTCATCCTCCTATGGTGCTATTGAGACTCGAGTCAACATGATATAAAGCTAACACGAAAACAGCGCTTCACAGGTCTTCAGATTATGCGATTACGCCGCACCAAGCCAGACGTGTATGCCAAGTCCACCCGCATCTCTCTCGTCTCGTCATGGCTTGCGTCGGTCCTCATTGGCAAGATTGCTCCTCTCGACGTCGCCGACGTCTGCGGTATGAACCTCTGGGACATCCCCAACCAGCGTTACAGCGATGAGCTGCTCCGACTCGCCGGCGGCGGCAAGACGGGCGCCATTGGCCTGCGCAAGAAGCTGGGCGAGGTCGAGATGGACGGTGGTGCCTCCCTCGGCCGCGTCTCCAGCTACTTCGTCCAGAAGTACGGCTTCAGCCCGGACTGCGAGGTCTCCCCCTTCACCGGCGACAACCCGGCCACCATCCTCGCCCTGCCCCTCCGGCCCCTCGACGCCATCGTCTCCCTCGGCACCTCGACCACCTTCCTCATGAACACGCCGGCCTACAAGCCCGACGGCGCCTACCACTTCTTCAACCACCCCACCACGGCCGGCCACTACATGTTCATGCTCTGCTACAAGAACGGCGGCCTCGCCCGCGAGAAGATCCGCGACGCCCTCCCCAAGCCCGAGGTCGGCCCCACCGGCTGGGAGAACTTCAACGACGCCGTCACCGACCGCTCCCCCCTCGACATCCACGCCGACCGCGCCAAGATAGGCCTCTACTTCCCCCTCCGCGAGACCGTCCCCAACATCCGCCCTGGCACCTGGCGCTTCACCTGTTCCGCCGCTAACGGCACCGACCTCCGCGAGGAGGCCGAGCCCTGGTCCCCCGAGACCGACGCCCGCGCCATCGTCGAGTCTCAGGCCCTCTCCATGCGCCTCCGCTCCCAGAACCTCGTCCTCCCTCCCCAGGACGGCCGCAACCTCCCCGCGCAGCCCCGCCGCATCTACCTCGTCGGCGGCGGTTCGCTCAACCCGGCCATCGCCCGCGTCATCGGTGAGGTCCTTGGCGGCGTCGACGGCGTGTACAAGCTCGACGTGGGCGGCAACGCCTGCGCCATCGGCGGCGCGTACAAGGCGCTGTGGGCGACCGAGCGGGCCGACGGCGAGACGTTTGACGAGCTCATCGGCAAGCGGTGGAAGGAGGAGGGCGCCATCGAGAGGGTAGACAAGGGGTACCGCGAGGGTGTGTACGAGGGGTACGGCAACGTCCTCGGTGCGTTTGAGGAGATGGAGCGCAGGCTGCTCGCTGAGGAGAAGAAGCCCGAGGAGCAGAAGAAGTCCGAGGAGGAAGCGAAGAGTCGGGTTGGCCACCATGCCAGGCGGTACTCGAACCGCAGGAACGGGGAGGACATGTGAGAGGGGCGGATCTGTTGTTCCTTGCACGTCTACGTTGCAGCGCACTTATGGAGATCATGCATGATAAACGAATTACTTCATCGTCGGAGCATATAATATTTGACGGGTATCTATCATAAGAAAAAGAGGACGAGAAAAAAGAAGAACACTAATAGAATGGGCTGGGAAAGTCTATCTAACGTATTTACTCATGAATCTTCGGTGGAAATCAGAGCGAATCATGTCCTGCAGGGCGTTTGTTAGCATTTCAACCGTCTCATAAGGGTTACAAAATATAGTTATAAAAGAATGAAAGAAGGTAAAGACGAGCAAATAGTAGACGTGCGGTCCAGGGAAAGCGAAATTGAATAGGAAGAAGTGTATGTGAAAAGGAATGGGGAAAACTCACGTTGACAAACTCCTTCTTGCCCTTATCCTCCGTCCCGCGAGCCTGGTTCTTAAAGACGACATCGTCGTCCCACCGCCGCTTCATCGTGAAGTCCTGCTTGTTCAGCAGCGGGTTCCCCAGCGCAATGTCCCGCTCCCTCGCCTCCTCCTCCTCCTTGGCCCGGGCCTCCTCCTCCTTGCGCTTCTTCTCCTCGCGCTCCCGCCTCACCCGCTCCAGCTCCCTCTGCAGCTCCGCATCCTCATCGTCGTCGTCGCTGTCATCACTATCGTCATCCTCGTCCTCTGCACTGTCGTCGTCGTCGTCCGCGTCCATCTCCCGCGTCTCCGCTAGGATCCGCCGCCGCTTCGCTTCCAGGTCTTCCTCGCCGTCCTCGCCCCCTTTACCCTCGATCTGGTGCGGCCGCTTCAGGCCGGCGAGAGTAGTGTGCTCCGCGTCCTCGTCGTCCTCGTCGGCGGCGGGAGCTCCCCCGTTCTTCTTGTTGAAGTGGACGGCCTCGGCGGCCAGCAGCTCGGCGGCGAGGTCGGTCTGCGAGAGCTCGTCTTCGCCGTCGCCGGCGCCTCCCTGGCCTGCTTTACGGATCTTGAGCTGTGTGTGGGCGGGGAGCATGCGCGTGTGGAAGGCTGGGCCGCGCTGGGCCTCCTTGCCGCGTGCCTAAGGGATCTGGGTTAGAAACCAGGTTAATTGGGGGAAAGGGGCGTAGTTTGATACGTACGGGATCAAAGGTAGGTCTGTGGGCGGTAGTCATGGTGGCGGATGGGTAATTGATGAGATGTGGATGAAGTGTCGAAGGTTTGAATGGGAGAGGTTGTTTTTGTTTGAGGCGGCGAGGCAGCGGCAATGGCCATACCTTCAGAAAAAGGTGACAAAATAAGTCTGTATAGTATGCACTAATAAGCCAGCTTCGTGACTCACTTATTTTGTCTTTTCGGTTGCGGCCGCTCTCACCGCCCGGCATAATAATCTTCCCTGCAAAATAAACTTATCGACATCACCAAGATCTTGAAGCTGCCCCACCACCCGCAAAGCGACGTTGGAGCTGTGTAGGAGTCGCCGAATACACACAAAGCACAGCTTTCACAATGCCTCGAGAAGCTGAGCCCTCGCTCAATGAGAGAAATTTCGTTTCGCGAGCTCTAGAAGAGGGTCTGCGTGTCGACGGCCGCAAATTCGACCAATGCCGTCCCGTCTCACTGACGTTTGGCGATGAGTTTGGTGTCGCAGAGGTTCAATTCGGAAAGACGAAGTAAGTAAACTCGATCAACGATTGTTGAAATGGCTTTATAGGCTCTCTTCTTCATTTCAATCCATTGAACCGAAACGTGTATTCCTTGTCTCAAGCGCATGGCCCATTGCTAACACGAGCTTCCCCCAGAGTCCTCGTCAAAGTCTCCGCCGAAGTGACCGTCCCATACGCTGACCGACCCTTTGAGGGCGTCTTCTCCATCGCCTCCGAGCTGAGTCCCATGGCAGCCCCCTCCTTCGAAGTCAACCGCCCAACCGAGACCGAGGTCCTCCTCTCCCGCCTGCTCGAGAAGACCATCCGCCGCTCCGGCGCCCTCGACACCGAATCTCTCTGCCTCGTCGCCGGCAAGAAGTGCTGGTCCATCCGCGCCGACGTCCACGTCCTCTCCCTTGACGGCAACCTCACCGACGCCGCCTGCCTCGCCGTCGTCGCCGCCCTCCGCCACTTTCGCAAGCCCGACTCCTCCATAGAGGGCGAGACCCTCACCGTCTACACACCCGCAGAGCGCGAGCCCGTGCCGCTGAGCTGGCTGCACTCGCCCTTTTGCATCACATTTAGCTATTTCGGTGAGGAGGGCGACACCGCCGTGCTGTTGGATACCTCGTGGCTGGAGGAGCAGCTCCGGACGAGCAGCTGCACGTTCAGTCTCAACCGCCACGGCGAGATTTGCCAGGTTTCAAAACTGGGCGGCGTGTCCATCGATGCGCCCGTCTTTGTGCAGTGCGCGCAGGTTGCGTTGGCAAAGTCCAAGGAATATACCGAGCTGGTGGACCGGAAACTAGCTGAGGATGCGAAGAGCAGAGATAAAGGTGGACTCATGGCAGAATTAACAGCAGAGAATGATCGGTAACGGAAGCCAAAATCTAGACTTCGTTGGTTTTAAAAGGATAGAAGAAAAAAAGCCAGAAAATACATAAAACTAGGCATGATACCCCCTCAAAGAAAGAAGCAACCAAGGCTCATTGAGCAACTCCTGTCACGCTATCAAAATCTACATCAAGGTATGATAACAGAAACCTAATTGTGAATCAACATACCCACGTCTATTCCACCCGTATGCGCCATATTGAATATCAGATAAGACCGCTGAACAAAGAGACAGAGAGGGCTCGGAGGAAAGTCTCATCTCCCCAGAGCCTCCATATCATCATGATCCTGTGAGAGAGGAACCGAAACCCAAGTAATCCCCTTCCCCAACTTCCTAGACACTGGTGGCAAGATACCCAGCCCATCCTGCCGTAGCATTGTTTCCCATCGGCTACCGCATCACCGGCGGCCTAGACTCCTTATTCCACTGCACCCTCGTCCGTATCCAGTCCACGGCCTCCCTCACGCCGTCGCCCGTCAGCGCGCTCATGGACAACACCCTCGAGTCGCGAATGCTGGCGCCCTTCTCGCCCTCCATGACCTTCTTGACCAGCCCCTCCTTGATCCTGATGGTCTCGACGCAGTCCTCGCGGTCCTGCTTGTTGGCCAGGATGAGCAGGGGCACGCCCTCCGTGTCCGAGTGCTGCAGGACGTCCTCGAGGACGAGGCGGCACTCGTCCAGCCGGCCGTCGCAGCCGTTCTCCACGTCGCCGTCGCCGATGTCGGTGCTGTCGATGATGAAGACGATGGCGTGGCAGCTCGCGTAGTAGCTCTGCCAGAGGCTGCGGAGGGTCATCTGGCCGCCGACGTCCCAGAGCTTGAGGTACATGTCCTGGAGGGGGATGGTCGAGACGTTCTGGCCGACGGTGGGGACGGTGCGCAGCTTGGGCTCGGGCTTGCTGGGGAGGAAGAGGGACTTGACCTGCTCGTGGAAGGTCGTCTTGCCGGCATTGTCGAGGCCGAGGAGGATGACGGAGTATTCTGTCGCGGCGCCTTCATGTCAGCTGGGGTCTTGGGAGCAGATACGAGAGGCAACGTATGCTAGGAAGGATGACAGGGAGGAAGCGCTGACCTGGCTTGCTGGTTGCGTAGAGGTAGATTCCTTTGGCAAGGTGATACATGGTTCAGTGGGTGTATCTACGCCGATACCTGGCACGTGGGCAGCTTTGCATGCATCTGAGGTCGAAGGAGATGGGCAGGGTGATGGCGCCAAAGCGAGGGCCTCGAGATGCGTCGAGTTGTAGGAGGACTGGCTGGGTGTTGGGTTGGCTTCGCTGGTTCTGCTGGGTAGGGAGGATTGGTGTTGATGGCGAGCGACGTGTGCTTGATCTGGCCCAGCGATCCGCTACGGCCGTGACTAACAAAGTTCGTCCGGTGTTCTGCTGCTGGATTATTACAGGCGGCTCTTCGATAACTGGAGGGGTGAAGATTGCCCATCGATGCCCCACAATTGCTGTCTATAACAAGGGCCGCAATCAGTTAGCGGACGGTTAACGATAAAGAAATAATTGCAACTGTTGCTTGCAGATTTTCCCGCTTGAACTAGAATACAAGATAATGAATCGAATGCGAGATGCCAAAATCCTACAGATAAAAACATCACCAACATAACATCCATATTTGATTGTGCTTAGTCGAGGCCTACCCTATAGCAGACACCAAGTCTTGCGTAGAATCGGGTTTTGTATAAATATCTAAATACGGCGTCGCTGGTAATCACATTGGATTGCTATAATATGTAGTATCTCAAGAATATATTAATATGCAAATATAAAAGAGGATGTGCTAGGTTGTGCTGAAGATCCAAGTATGTTGCTACTTTTGTAAATCACCAAATTCTTAAGCGGCGTTACTATTAGTAGTAGATCTACATCACCTTGGAAGTATGGGTCTTTCACTAGTCAGCCGCAATCAACTACAGTCGCGGCAAACAAAAGGAACTTTACGTGTCCGGTCCCAGGTTGTGAGATACTATACAGAACATTCTCCAGACACTCATTATACGTAAGGCCCCAAATTCATTGCTAGTTCGTTGAGACAGCCTATTGACCTACCTAAAAGACTACATATACGATAGATTCTATCGATATCACTCATAGGCTATATAGAACCCAAAGCTTTACAACTAATATAAACTATATGAAGTAGCTTTATAAGGCCTCTTAGAATACTAGGGATTCCTTGTCCCGTGCAATCTGCGGACATGCGGCTGAGTCATCCTTGCTCCGCATCTGTAACCACTGTGAGCCTCCATCATTCATGCGGATCGTGACGGTACCTCCCTCATCCTACTAGAACACGACTTCCCTTACACTATCAATCTTTGAGTGATCTCTTTCAGACCTTGCGATGCGGCTTTTACAACGTGACGATGCAGGCAACTATAGTCTTACTCAAATCCTCGCACACAAAGATGCTCCCCCGTATGCGATACTTTCTCACACGTGGGGACTGGACGAGGTGGTCTTCGCCGACATTGAAAAGCCCCTGAGGGATTGGCAGCATAAATCAGGCTACGAAAAGATCAATTTCTGTGCTAATCAAGCGAGGCACGATGGTTTGGCGTACTTTTGGGTTGATACCTGCTGCATCGATAAGTCTGATAGCATCGAGCTTCAGACGGCGGTCAACAGCATGTTTCGATGGTATCGCGATGCGCAACGATGCTACGTCTACCTGCCCGATGTTTCCAGTGATACAGTCTCTAGTGAACAGCAAAATGTAATGCCATGGAAAGATGCCTTCCGGCAAAGCCGATGGTTCACACGCGGGTGGACGCTGCAAGAGCTTATTGCACCGACGATAGTTGAGTTCTATTCAAAGGAAGGTGCTCGGCTAGGCGACAAGCGGTCCTTGGAGCCTTTGATTTGCGGCATCACAGGCATTCCTGCGAGCGCGCTTCGCTGCACACCTTTGTCTGAGTTTCCTGTCGCGGAACGAGAAGCATGGGTACGCGGCCGTCAGACAACACACGAGGAGGACATAGTGTATTCTCTGTTGGGCATATTTGACATTCACATGCCGCTCCTCTACGGCGAAGGACGGGAGAAAGCGCAGAAACGACTGCTTGAGGAAGTCCAGAAAGCTGTAAAAGGTAAACATATCTTGATGATTGTTAAGAACAGGCTCATTGATTGGCACAACTAGGAACCCGTGCGAGCGACTTCTCTATTACCTTCAGTCTATTAGAAGTCCCCGAAACTCAATGCTTTGTTGCGCGAGAGAGCGAAATTGCGGAGATGCGCAGAGCACTAATAAGTCCAGATGGTGGCCGTCGCATCGTTGTCCTACACGGTTTGGGTGGAATTGGCAAGACACAGCTTGCTGTAACATATACGAAGCGGTACCGGGATGAATACTCTGCGATATTTTGGCTCAACATTAAAGACGAATTGTCTATTCGACGGAGCTTCACCAAAGTCGCAAAGCAAATCCTGCGGCAGCATCCCGATACTAGCGGCCTGAATGCGTTGGACCCGCAGCTCAACCCTGAGGAGGTCATTGAAGCTGTTAAGGCATGGCTCAGCTTGCCTGGAAACACGAGATGGCTTATTGTATACGATAACTACGATAACCCGAGACTAAGCAACGACAAAACTGACACGGGAGTCGACATTTTTCAATTTCTTCCCCCGTCGTACCAAGGCTCGATCATAGTCACTACACGGCTATCACGGGTTGATATAGGTCATCGTATACGTATTAAAAAGCTGGAATCGATCGATGATAGTCTCAAAATCCTATCCACGACCTCAGGCCGAGATAGATTGCATGATGGTAAGGCTCTTGTAAATCGCTAAGTTCTCCTAATTAATCATTGCCACAGACATGGATGCTAGAGATCTTGTAGAGAAGCTTGACGGCCTTCCGCTTGCCCTTGCGACGGCTGGAGCATACCTCAGGCACGTTGCGGCCAGCTTCAGTGATTATCTTCGCCTATACACAAAATCGTGGGCGAGGCTTCATGCAAGCACCCCAGACTTGGGATCCTATCAAGACCGCACACTCTCGTCTACATGGCAAGTCTCATACGAGAAAGTACAGGAAAAAAACGCACTCAGTGCTCATTTGCTCCAATGGTGGGCCTATTTTAACAATGAAGATATATGGTTTGAACTCATCCAGCCTTGCGATGATGAGGGTATGCCGTGGATGTTTGAGCTGAATGATGAGCTCAATTTCAATAGCGCGATTGGCATTCTGCATGACTATGGGTTTGTCGAGCCACATAGACCAAGTCCTGACTTGATCGAGTCAAGGGGGTACAGCATTCATGCATGCTTACACTCTTGGGCAATTCACAAATTGAATCATGGTTGCGATGGTGATCTGAAAAGGCTTGCGTTAAATCGCATAGCATCAAGGGTGCCAACACGTAATGATGATAAGTTCTGGCTGCTTCAAAGGCGGCTTTTATCACATGCGATGATGGCTTGCACCACAATCCAGGATGGTGATGGTCCGGATTGGGCTTTCCTCAACCTAGGTCTCCTTTATTATGACCAAGGCAAGATGCAAGAGGCTGAGGAGATGTACTTACGGGCGCTTCGAGGGTATGAGAGGGGACCAGATCATGAATCGATATTCGATGTAGCCAATAACCTTGGGAACCTTTATGCCGACCAAGGCAAGCAGCAAGAGGCTGAGGAGATATACTTACGGGCGCTTCAAGGGTATGAGAAGATACATGGACCAGATCATATATCGCTACTCGATACAGTTCATAACCTTGGGACCCATTACTCTGACCAAGGCAAGCAGCAAGAGGCCGAGGAGATGTACTTACGGGCGCTCCGAGGGTATGAGAAGGCATGGGGACCAGATCATATATCGACACTCGATACAGTTAATAGCCTAGGTCTCCTTTACTCTGAGCAAGGTAAGCAGCAAGAGGCTGAGGAGATGTACTTGCGGGCACTTCAAGGGAAGGAGAAGGCATGGGGACCAGATCATATATCAACACTCGATACAGTTTTTCACCTTGGGAACTTTTACTCCGATCAAGATAAGAGACAAGAGGCTGAGGAGATGTATTTACGGGCGCTTCAAGGATATGAGAAGGCATGGGGACCAGATCATAAATCAACACTCGATACGGCCAATAACCTAGGTCTCCTTTACTTCGATCAAGATAGGGGACAAGAGGCTGAGGAGATGTTTTTACGGGCGCTTCAAGGATATGAGAAGGTGTGGGGACCAGGTCATATATCATCACTCGATACGGTCAATAACCTAGGTCTCCTTTACTCCGATCAAGATAAGATACAAGAGGCTGAGGAGATGTTTTTACGGGCGCTTCAAGGATACGAGAAGGCTATAGGGCCCCAAGATATTGCGAGATACCGACCAGCAATTAACACAATGTGGAATTTGGGGGCCTTCCTATGGGATCAGGGCAAGCCAGTCGAGGCGGGGGAATATTATCACCGGGCTCACAGCAATCTTGAGGCATTGTTGGGACCCCAGCATCATGACGTTCAGACACTGCGCGATGAACTACTGGAATTAAAATCAGAATATCCAGAGTGAGTCTGCGAAAAAGCTGGGGCAATATATGCTTTTCTAATCGCTGAGTATAGAACCAACAGTACTATGGCAAGCCCAAAGGAATAGACGTCGAGATACCTTGAAAAGAGCCCTACGCACAATATTACCTGCAAAAAGACACTTGAAGAAATAGAAGACATGGGTATGGGTTTGTTGGAGCTAAGCGGGCGATAGGAAGGTATTCTCAACTACCAAGATAAGCCACGAGCGTTGAAGCCCGCAGCCCAGCCTGTTCGAACGCACACACACTTCGCTAGTAACTAACATTAGGAATTCCGTGGAAGGCAACCCGGCTTCGAAGGCAAAAGTAAGGTTTAATCACACGATAGCCGCGGCTGCGATTCAATAGACCTAGAAGGATCAGTTTCGCCGAGAGGGGTCAGTTGGCTAGGTTGGAAGACAACCTAACTGGAACCGATCGCCAGAGCCCTGACCTATCGGCTCGAGCAACCCTAGCCGGTAGGATTGATCGCGAACCTACTGACCTGACAATCAACCTAATACCGAAAGATCGGCGTGGGCCCGATGCCTCGAAGAGCGTTCTGATCCTATTGAACACACAGCTTGAAGGAAGATCATGACCTCGGTCATCCGGATATGAACATCCCTGGCACTTAATAGCCAGAGGGATATCGGAAGGACCTTACGAGCCCGAGACCAGGCTGCTCACATGAGAATACGATCGAGGGATTCCCAGAGATATAAGGGGCCACGGATCCCTTCTGTAATTACTAGTTAGAAGCAACAGTCTCAATGTTTTCCTTTTACCTGTGAAGCTGGAAGCTGTTAGGTGGCGACACTAACAGGGGTTATCGACATTGTGTGCCACACTGTGACTACCTATGCGACAACGATAAGCGCACGACCGCTCAGGTTCCAGATATCCTGGGTCTGAAGAGCAAGAATCTAGAGACAACCAGCATATATAAATAGCCACAAGAAATGTCAAATGTCTCATTATGCATGAATTTAACCACGACTTAAAAATAAGTCTATTAAAAAAAAGAAAGGACCAAGGAATGT
Organism: Clonostachys rosea; assembly: GCA_026958235.1. NCBI lineage: Eukaryota > Fungi > Ascomycota > Sordariomycetes > Hypocreales > Bionectriaceae > Clonostachys > Clonostachys rosea. Next base: position 1,764,144 of record CP110206.1, read on the forward strand.
AGGAAAGGAGGTTTACAGAATCATGCTAACTTGGCAGGCATCGCACTTTGCAATAAATCTGATACTCCGTTGACGCTGCTGCGACTCTCTCCGTCCCATGTTTTGTGGAGATGAACCGCCTCAAATCCGACCTGTAGAATTATTGGCAGGCATTACTCTTTTGGCGTAACTGTGCCGTTCCGCCGCGACCCGCAGGGAACCCTCCAAGTTTATTAACCAAGAACTAGATGCAAAGATGACAGGCCGGGGCAATATGACGTGATACGGCATGAGACTGATGTCTGCCATAGGGCTCGATGAACCAGGAAGGTGCGGTATTGTGTTTTAAGCTGTGCCATAATTAAGCATGGTCACGAAAATGCGCAGTTGATGAAGAAGTCGCCGTGATATAGCGATCTGCGACGGAATCGTCGGCTCATATCGCAATACGAAACCTCATAATGGGACTTATGAAGCCTCGTGGGCGAATTTACGGGCTGGGAGTGAGGGAATTGGTGTGTCTCTTGCCCGTTCGCCGCTGAATACGCTGACGAGCTGACATGAAGAAGACATGGAGATTGCAGCCCATCTCTATCTGATACCTGACAGCACCGTGGCGACTCGCCGCGCGATTTGGGACTTGAAAAGAAGGAGAATATTTGTGGCAAGACATGAGATCTAACACGAACGGTCACCGAAGGCGTAGCATCTAGCTATCTCGCAGAAGGGCATGCATGCCATTGTTTCGCCACTGTCCATTCCAGGAAACAAGAAGCATTCTGCATGGCATTCATGTTCTTCGGTGGCGGGGTAGCTCACCCACGAGACGGTTCATCAGATAACACCAATCACACCAATGGCTTCTGGATGCTCTGTCTTTTCGCCGATTGGCACCCAGGACGATCTATTGTCGCACTCTGTTATATTTAGACTGCCCTCTGGTGACATTTTACATTTCGGCCCAGATTAAGTTGTCACAACATGCGGCCCGGTAAAAATAGCAACCCATAGGGCCAACGTGGAAACGTGTCGCTCAAAGAAGACATATTCGTAGCTGCATATCGACGCAGGGGATCTTGGACCGGAAAACCCACCAGGAGGATCCATTAGGCTGGAGTGGATGCTGGCGGGCGGCATAGCTTATTGTGATCCTTGACTGGCACACATGGAAGTGGCAGCTTGAACGAGCTTGTGAGGGGTGAGAAGTGAGACTGCGGCACAGGCAATCTGTACGCAACACGCAATTTAACTAGCTGAACAGGTCTCACTGGAGTCCGTTTTGGGGCCAGTCCGTCAGCCCTGTCAGAGTCTAAGCAGGGGCAGGGGTTGCTTACTCCAATATATTATTCAGTCTGCATACGGTTGGTTGTTGGTCATCTGCTGCTTATTGTGCCCAGTGCAGAATAAGCTGTAAGCGGGAGGCTGGCCGCGAGCTGGTGGAGGATGGAGGGACTTCTGCTCGCTCAATGCCCGTCTGATTGGCCTGGTCGCATCTTGGCTGCCAAACTGAGAGATCTTTTGCTGATGGTGGTGTCGCATCATCTTCCCACTTGAGCGTGGCTTGTGCCAATCCAGCACCCCTGTGCTTCCCTTTTGCTCGCAGAACTACTCCAGTCTTTGCCTATTTTTGTATCAATGCGATTTAGCTGCAGGGATGCTCACAGCCACAGACATCGATGGCAGGTACGCGCAGCGAACTCGTTGTTCGGCGGCCGCATTGGGGCATACTCTGACTGGCAGAGTCTCGTCTCATGGTCGCTAAACCACTTGCTTCCAGTAATAGAACTCCGTTGTTGAGATTGGGAGTATATATTAAGTCTTACTCTGCCCGGAAATTATCGTGGTTTCTCTCATCTCCAGCCCAATTTCATCTACACGCAAGCTTTCCTGTCTTCAGCCTTCCTCTCTACTTTTCACTTTTTCCTATCTTCTGTACTTCTGTACTTACCTGCTCTTTCGTCTTCCTCTCCTTTCGACCTCCGTCACTCTTTGTTAGATCCAATCATCCCAGATTTGCTGGCCAACATCTGCCCATCATGGTTGCCATTACTCGTACCGCTGCTGCCGGCATTGCCGTCCTGAGCGCCCTCAAGGGTGCCGCTGCCTCTACCGAGACCCGAGACGTCTTTGACGATGTTGCCGCTCTTGACGCCAGAGACGTTCTCAACGAGGGTGCCGAGCCCCTCGCCCTCGACGCTCGCGACTTTGATGATGAGCTCTACTACGAGACTCGTGACTTTGACGACGACCTCGAGAAGCGCTTCTTCCTCACCAAGGCCATCGGAAAGGTCGTCGGCGGGGCTGCCAGGCTCATCGGCGGCCGCAAGGGCAGGCGATCTCTCGACGACGGCGAGGACTTCCTCGAGGGCAGAGGCATCGAGGAGGATGTCGTGGCCTTTGACACCCGTGACCTCGGCGATGACGTCCCCCTCGAGGCCCGCGCCATCCTCGAGGGCTCCCACCCCGACGTGGTTGTCGTCAACAAGCGCTTCCTGAGGAAGATTGGCAGAATCGCCAAGGGCCTGCTCTTCCGTGACGTCGACGACGAGGACCTCGACGTCCGTGACTTCGATGATGCCACCGTCACCTTTGACACCCGCGACCTCAGCGAGGATACCCCTCTTGAGGCTCGTGCCGTCCTCGACGGCTCCCACCCCGACGTGGTTGTCGTCAACAAGCGCTTCCTGAGGAAGATTGGCAGAATCGCCAAGGGCCTGCTCTTCCGTGACGTCGATGACGAGGACCTCGACGTCCGTGACTTCGACGACTACGAGGTCTCCTTCGAGGCTCGCGACGAGGAGGAGTCCACCTCCGAGGGCCCATCCGGCGACGCACCATCGCCATCCCGCAAGGGCAAGGACAAGGGCCGCAAGGGCAAGAAGAGCCTCATCAAGGGCCTCAAGAGCAAGTCCAGCAAAAAGGCCGGCTCCAGGAAGAGCAAGGACAAGACCGGCAAGTCCAAGAAGACCGGCAAGTCCAAGAAGACCGGCAAGTCCAAGAAGCGCACCCGATCCGTCGACGGCGGCGAGTTCTACGAGGCGTAAATGAACATCCGCAACGAGGTGGTTGTGTGATGAGTTCCCGTCAGGGAGACTAAATGTTTACGAATTGATGGTTCTAAAGTTCCCAAGGGGGCACAACATGGTAATTGGCGCCCGGGGGAAGACTCTATTCAAGCCTTCTTAGGCACACTTGATATATACCCTTAGCGGATGGTGGTTATGATCAGGGCTTGAACAGACAGACATGAAGTGAACTGCACGCCGAGTCGAGGGAATGAGGGAATACTGCTTCGTTCTGGAGGGCAGTTGTTGTACTAGCTATTGTGATATTTTCCCGTCCGCACGACGGGCTTGAGTTTTTTGCCTGCTTCGAGATATCTAGTTTACAGAAAGTTATATACAATTTGGGTTAGAAAATACTTCTCTCCATTCCTGTGTGCCTAAAATGGAACAGCAACTGAGAAACATGCACAATTGGAGTGCTGGCTTATATCATGTGGACACGACTCTGAGACCTCATGGGAAATGTTGCGCCTTTCATACCCGGTCTTACGTCTGGTGCAAAGAGAATACACCATTAATTCTTCAGTCTCGCATGTATACCAGCCGGTAGTGTTCCGCAGCTCCCAGATTGAGTTTTGTCGAAAGTAATAGTTCTAGAGCCTGATCATTTCATCTCCCGAAATCTGGGGGAGATGATTCTGGGGACCTTGCTAGTCTATGATGTTGATCTACGAACGAACGGACTTTTAAATGAAGTCCGTGACGGGGCCTGGGAGGACCCGGGATGATGACGGCTTTAACCCTGGTCGGAAGGTGTCGCCACCCGGGCAGCTTCTCACCGACAATTGGCTTGTATTCTTGAGTTCTTGCATCTCATATTCTCAATCGGTTTAGAGAGCGGAGAAGATTCGAAACGTCTTATGGGGCTTGTCGTTGTGGTCCTCCTGGATGAGTTTGCTGACGGTGATCATAAGTGCGCCGGTTGACTCCGCGGCCAATTGCGGGCTCTTTGAATTTGGATTAAGTGATTACGCTGCTTTAGCTCCCTTCCAGAGATTGAATTTCATGGGGAAGTTCAGTTCCTTGTGGTTTAGGCATCGACTGACAGAAGGGTTGTGATGCTGGCGCGGACACTCGCCCTTGCGATCGGTCTTCAAGTATAGAAGAAGCCGCGGAAATTCCGTTCCAGGAGATTCGTCTTTTAGAAAGATAATTGTCACGCCAGACAATTCCCCACGGGCCTCTTTGGCCCACAGTGGATGGACTCTCGGCGACGAAAGCGAGGAATCCTTCAGGGTTATACACAATAGCGTGAGGAACAGCCATCGCGCGCCCCCCCATTCTCTCTAGGTCAATCGCTGGCAGCACGGGCTCAGACTTATCCCCGCATTGAATGTCACTCTAGTCGTTTTGAATCTTCTCCAACTTCTCGAAAGGGGCTGATGGGCATCGTCAAGTACTGGGATGTCATCGGTCCAACTGCCGAGGAGTAACCTGATTGGCGAAAATACGAGAATCAACACCACGGAGGCCCTAAGGATGCGGCTTGGTAAGAGCTCAGTTGCCGGTCGCCCGTGGCTAAGGGCGGAACTTCACGATACATTGTCGCACTGCTGTTGCCTTGAACGATAACTGCCGGGATTGCGTCCTCAGAGGATTCGAGTAGTGTTATCCTATAGGCTAGTTCGTCGCGATCCTGGAAGCCGTGCCCGGGATAGTGCAAGATTGACCCTTGCCTTGCCTCTTAAGAACCTGGATTTTCGGCGAGTGTTCTATCTTCTGCATATACTAGCTTACCATGGGATAGTCGGTGCCGACTACTGGACATTCCCGATGTTTCGTCCCCTGCAATGTCCATGTGGGAATGTGTATAAGACTGGGCATTGACTCCCCAACTAGCCTCTGAGCCTAGAAGTTCTTTTCAGAAACACCAGTTCTCCTTCGGGCCCCCCAAAGCCCATCATGCTCTTCAAGAAACTTGCCGTCGCTTCCGTCATCTCCATGGCAGCTGCCATTGAGACGCACGGAGGCATCGACTTCGAGGTCCGCTGGGAGGCTGGCGGTGAACCAGAGACGAAGCCAATCCGGGACTTCTACGTCAATACCGGTGCTGAGCAGGCCGCCACCCGTCTGTACAAGCGCATATCCGAGAAGAACTTCCAGACCAACTGCGAGGTGACTGGCAAGACCGATGCAGAGTCGTTATTTACTCTCAAGGAATGTATAGCCGCCGAGGACGAGAACGCCTTCTTTAGCCTGTTGTCCCAGGATCTCGACGAGGGTGACGCTTTCTGGGAGAAAGTCGTGAAGGAGTCTACTGCCTCCCGGAAGGACTGGATTGCTGCCCGCGGTTGGGTCCGCGCCTACTTCGACGGTTCTCTGACGGCGCCGCAGTTTGCGGCCTGGATGACCTCTGAGGATGCCGATAAATGCTACCTTCGCGGCAACGCAGAGCATTATTACAAGGCAACCGAGAACCTATCCATTCTGCAACAAAAGTCACGCATCTTCGAAGGCTGGGGCGGTGTCCTGTCGTCATTTGGCTCCAAGCTCATCGACTTCACCGTCCCCGACTTCCAGATCCGCAAGTTCGGCACTGACGAGTACCCAGCCGAGTGGGCTATCGACCCGTCCTTTGGGTTCCTCCAGCGCGCGGGACCAAAGACCCTCCGCTCTGGCACCGTCTGGGGCATCCTGCACATCGGCGTCCGGGACATCACCGCCGCGGAGTCGGGCAACGGCAAGTCGGGCATGGAGATCTACGGTGCCGTTTGGTACCCCCCCTGGGACCAGAGCTCGGAGGAGAACCAGGCAGAGTTCAAGAAGATGCTGCTGGACGAGGGCTATCAGGTTTTGGCGGAGGTTGTCAACTTCAGTCTGCAGGCTAACAAGGACTGTGCGCAGGAAGGCAAATGCAGGCTTCCTATGGCCGCGATGCCGGGGCAGGGTGCTCCTGGATCTGGAAAAGATGAACTGTGATTCCAGAGTTGTTTGTATAAATGTTGATATGAGAAGTATGTCCGGCCCGTGTTCGATTTGGATGAGAGTTACACTGTAATGTCTCATTGAGATGGGGGCCACGTCTGAGGTCATGTTTCATCCTACAGCATGCGACCTAGCTCAGCCTCATGCAAGGCGACCTCGAGGCAGACTGTTGGGCTTTAAAGCAATAGTGCTGTTTCTGTTGATAGCTCAATGTAAACTTTTCAACAGCCACGACATACAAGCCCTGCCCCATCAATTGATTGCGATTGAGATACCTCGACAAACCTCTCAATATGGCAGCTGCTTTTGGCCTGAGCCCCAGCTCGGCAGACATTTTCTCCCTGGTAGTTCGGATGGGGAAAACAGCGAAGATGCTACACGATGTTCGAAAGGTGATACCGGAAGAACTGGCTAGAGTGGGAGCTCAAGTTGAAGGTCTGCATCAATTGATAAGTCAGCTTAGTGAGATACCAGGTTGCCACGAGATCGCCTTTCGGCTGTGCAGGGATGATTGTGACAAGCTATTGGAAAAGCTTAGCGGGTTGGAAAAGACCTTCCGCTCGGAGGCGAAGCAAGATATGCTGGATAGGCTCGCCAAGGCTGCGTCATTGAGGAACTGGGAACGGGATCTGATGTATGTGGAAAATGCGGTTAGGGATGTCAAACTGAGCCTGACATTGTAAGTGAAGATATGATTATTGTGTGAATTCTTGCTAAGTCTTTTGTAGAGCTCTATCAACCTGTGGCCTTCTTCCCCAGATAAATTCTCTGGCGGATTGACCTAGTAGTATACTTGGGGCCGCAGAAGTACCAAAATCACGAAAAAGGCTTGAAACAGAAGCACAGTTGGATTCCGGAGACGACAAAGAAGCGGCTGGGATTGTAAAGGCAACGAACACACCATCTACAGGTCGTTTGACCATTTATAGGAGAGACTCTCTTTATTTGCAACCTCCCGACTGCACGTCACGGAGATGTTCATGTGCTTGTCACAGAACTCAAGAGGTGTCTTCGCGGTTTTGGAGCTTGAAATACACGTCGGCCCTGCCTTTTTCTCGGCAGTGTGACAGGCCTGGATGTACTGCTACAGAGTATAACACAACTCTGAGATTGGCATTATCCCAATTCGGTCTTGGCTGGGCTCTCAACCTTGGAATGAATGTGACAAAGTCTGCATTAAAGCTAACAATTTCTCCGATCCTCGAATTGGAACAAACAGTCCCATATACTGCCCCTGGATTCGAGGTCATTGCCCGACTTCGGTACGACGGCATGAGTTTACAGGAAGCTCAGCAAGCATTTATCCATTTATTTACAACAGTACCGAACTTCAAGAACCATGTCGATCCGAGCGGGAAGTCATATATTCAAGTAAAGCCAGCTAAGACTCGGTTCCAATCAGATGGGAAGTACTGACTGGAATAGGTGCTGCTGGAGTCTGTTTGGTCAGCCAATGATCAGCTGGACCTTCTTGAGCTCCTTATGGGGGAATTCGGAATTACTCGCGGGAGGGACGACGTTAGGTGAGATGAGTTACTCCTTGCGCTCTTATCTAGCCTCCTAACTCAATTCCAACTGAAGGTTTTTGACTCAATGTGCGACATGGATCGGAGAAGGGCCACATCTGCCGCTGCTCAACGAACTCTTAGACTACGGCTTCGATGTGAACAGACTCAACTGCCCAAATGTCCTAGACTGGCCTCAACCATGTTCCCCGAATTGGATGATTGAGGAACAAACTCGTGATCCTTTTTTTATCAAATACATCTCTATTCTATGCGAACAGAGCCAAGGTAGGTCTATACTGAACCTTCGGGCTATTTTGATACATCTGGGATTCTGATATTCTTCTACAAGGCTTTGGTGGAATGACACCGCTCCACGAGGCTGTAGTTTTTGGGACCGACGAGGCCGTGCACAAATGGCTTCTAAAATCAGAACACGTTCAAAAGAATTTCCTTGGACAGACACCACTTCATTTTGCTGCTGCTCAAGGCCGACACCTCGACTCGTTGATTGCGTATGGCCACAACTTAGATACAGTCGACTATCATGGGAACACTCCGCTTATGTACGCGACAGCAATGAATCAAACGGAATCGGTGATGTTGTTAATTGACTCTGGTGCAAATCCTGGCATCCGCGAGAATAACTATCGCCGTCTGTTCATGGACTATGCTGCTTCTCGCGGCCACTGGCGTTTACTTCTTGATATTCTTGACCATATTAAAGAAATCATAGGGGAAACACTCACAACTCCATGGGCAGAGAAGGCAACTGTAATATTTCATCTCTCCTACTCGAGAAGTCGCAGAAAAGAGAACGTCTCACTTGGAGACTTTTTATCTAGATGCTCAGGTGCTGACTTCACCTTTCTCATGAGACCCGATCAAGGAGGCACCCAAACTCTACTGCATAAGTGCAAGTCCGTTGAGGACATTGAGGAGTTGATATTTGCTGAATTCAAAAACATCGACCAAAGGAACAGCCTTGGCCAAACTGCGCTCATGTGTGCCATTTCAGAACAGGTATCTGCAGCAGTTGTATCTAAACTCATCCAAGCTGGTGCCGATGTGAATCTTAAAGATGAGCAAGGCTGCACTGTTCTACAATATGCGCTTCGAAATATAGGCTTTTCTTTTCACTACGAGCCGAGTGAAGGGACAGAAATCCTAAGTATTCTCCTGCGCCAGGGTGTTCAACTGTATCCAAAGGAGAAATGCAGATGTCCATGCTCGCCCGATGGGTTCGCGCCGGACATTGAGCTTAATACCAATAGCGATTTCAGTCATTGGTGGGGGCCACCTGAAGCTCCCATTTGGTGGTTGGGGTGGATCACGCAAATATATGAAACTCGAGGTGAAGGTGATGCCCGGACGACACTCCTTGCACTCCTCCGAAGGTTCAAACACAAGCATCAAGACGTGAGCCATGTTCATTGTCCCATGAGTTTGGAAAGGGACTTCTTCTGGGACAATCTTAGGAGTATGGCGGATGTGCCCCGGATCAGTGAGGAGGATATCGATGATATCTTAGGAGAAGAATCGGAGTTTATCGAGTCGTTGGAGAAGGAAATGACATTGGTCTCCAATTTCGACTACCACACTCTGATAAACGAACTCATCTTGTGTTTCAAAATAGCACTAGATGATGTCAAAGGGAGGCGCGAGTCCCAAGCCAAGGCGATGCGGCGAACGCAACCAACTAAGCCCGAGAGAGAGGTGAGTACTCATGTATGGTCTATCTCATGTACAGTTGCTAACGTATTTGAAGGGGTTCAAAATCGACCGGAAGAATGACCGTTTTATTCTAGCCACAATTGGCAGCGGCTGGACTCCGTCTGAGGGCCATTCCTATGGAACGAGGGAGCTTTCGGCATATGTCTCATGGATGGCATATCAAGGGTTCTACGGTGGACTAGCTGTGCTCGAAGAGCCGGCGCAAGAGCGATGGCTCTTTAGACGAGTTCCATGGATTCGTTTGCTTTTGAATGCTTTCGAAATACCGCTTGAGGATATCTTTCAAAAGAAAACTGAAGAAGACGAGCCCGGGACAGGATTGCAAGAAAAGCGAGCAAGGGAACATCTCAGATCTTTATGGGCAAAGTATGAAACGAAGTCGTGACATTTATAGTCTTCTTCCACAGCATATTGATATACATTGAAGCTCTCCTGTCAGCCACGTTTTGGTTCTTCCCCACTTTCAAAGCTCTATCTATCTCTGAGCACTCATTAGGCGACCTCAATCCAGAATGATGGAAGTAACAAGAGTAAAATGGAGAGACAGCCCCGGAAAAAAGACCGGTTGTTTCTTGTTGACCAAGACCGACGTTAGAGCCGGAGACTCTAACTATTCCATCTAAGCGTGAAATAAGCATAAGCTGCCATTGATAAAAAGGCCATCGTGCTAGCGATTCGCGGAAATACGTGGCATCGATCGTATTTGTCGTGTTGTTAAACCCCTACCCCAGGGAGCTGGGAGGGGACACCAATCCAGCCGCAATGTAACGCGGGCCTTACAAGGAGCTACTGTGGGTCGGAGGAATGTATTGGAAGTTGCAAGTTGTGTCTGTCGTTGTAAACTTCTTCATTTGGGCCTCCAGTATTGAGCTCTTAGAGAGTAACTGCCCGTGAACTCGCGAGGCTGCTAGGGTAATCACTGGATGATATGGGCCCGATGTCATACCTGCTATTGTGTGTTAGGAACAGAGCCACATAGCTTCCTGGTTTCATCGTGGGTTGCAGCAGCCACACCAAGTGAGATAGGGCAGCGGTAGGGCTGCAGCAGGTTCCTTGGCGTGGCTGCCAACCGTTGGGGTTCACGTATCTGCCTGCCTTACTGCGACTATTCTTTCCTAGTTTATCCGTATAATGGAGCGGTTTTAATATGCTGCTTGCTTCGCGATGGCTTCTTGAATCCATCATGTAGCCCCATTCATAAGCGCATTGGTGATGGAAACCAACAAGCAGGTTCCTCAGCCCAAACCCACCGGCTCTTACTTGATAGGCTCTAGCGAGTTTCATCTCGCGCCAAAAAGCAACTTGGCTTGGAAATGAAATTCATCTATGCCTCAAATCGGTAGACGGAGAATAAGAACTTGCCAAGCTTGCCTTCTGCTGCCCCTGCCGATGCAACCCACCCCCTTCGCCCTGTCGACCAGGAATAGTACCAGCCGCATTAATACCAGGGTTGTGACCCTGAAACCAGAAGAAAACCCCAATAGGCTGGGTGATACCTTTCCAGATTGGGTATGCGGTGCGGTGCCGTATCAAGGAAAACATGGAGTTGTTTTGGCTAATGAATGTTGCTAGCTAGTATTTTGTGGAGAGATCTTCTCTATTAAAGAAGTGGCAGGTCGAGAGCTTGTGAGCTCCGAGTTGTCTCCTCCTCTGGTTCCTCCGTAACCTCATCTTGTCTCTCTCCGGCCCACAGGATCTGACAAGCACTCGACGCCTGGCTGCCTGATCCAAACATCTTCCACCATGCAGTCCTTAACGGCCCTAGCTTTTCTCTTAGGCATGGCCCTTGCAGACGATGCTTGCGATTACAACTCAAAAGTCGGATCAAACAAGCCAGCCCCTTGCATCAGGCCTACCTACAAAGCAGAAACCGAGTTCACCTTCGACCCATTGCTGCCCGAGACCTCCAAGTTCGTCTACGCATTCGACAATGTCACGTACGACGACTGGAATGAATTGACGAGTAGAGACAAATATGCGACTGCGCGCGCATGGTGGATTGAGTACAGCTCCATCAAGCCTAACAACACCTTCACTCGTCCACACTACACCACGGTTCTCACCACATACATTAACGGCACGGGGCCAACTGGGGGCAGCAATAACGGATGCGAGAACGTCTTGGGGAAAACGTGCATTGATAAGATCAATGAAGCTATCGAAACTCTTTTCACGTCCGATACCGGTACTCTAGAGACTATTTCCGACCTCGCTTTGGCTTACAAGAATAAGCTTCTCCGAGACGCCTGCCCAACGGATTTGTTTAGTGAATACAACAAAATCCAAGGAAGAGATGGAACCATAAACCAACTTCAGGGCTCTTCATCATGTAAGATGCCCCTTCACTGGGAATCGCTATGCTTGCTGACATGCCACCCTTTCCCATACAGACCTCGCTATTGAATACAATGACACGGATAAGTTTTCGACTGTTAAAAGCGAAGTGAATCCATCGGGTAATTCTTCTTGGACCTACTACGACCAGAAAATTGTGCTTGGTTCAATGGTATCCTATATCAATAAGACGGCCGTTACTTTTATCAACCGACAGCCCTCCAAGGAATACAACAAGAACTACACAAAGGACCAGATACAATTCACTATGCTTTGCACTAGAATTTCGCAGGATGAAATTGACAAGGTTACGGGCGGCTCGAGCAATAGCGGCGGTAATTCTGATAACAGTGGCTCGAACAATAACTCGAACAGCGACAAAGGTGGAGCAGGAAGTGTAACCGGTGTACCCATGGTCGCTACGTTGGTCGTGTCTTTGGCAGCGTTCTTTTGGTTGGGAGGTTTGTAGTAGGTCAGACCAATGTCCTGAGATGGCTTTGACGACCTACGGTCGAGCGTTCTAAAGTAATATATACGAGCACGAATATGGACCAGGAACTCGTCGAGGCGGTTGGACTTTTCATATTTGTTATTTGATTGTAACGCATAAGCCAGGAGAAATCTTTGCTACTTCTATTCCACTCGCAACCTATATTATGTCTTATTTAGTGGCGAACATATATGGGAGAATAAAGAATAAGAACACTATCTCTAATACTTGCTTGTATATTGAACGTTTCTCTGAAGTCATTGAGTATATTCGTCAAGGTTACGGTATATTATCCTAGTGTCGACTGAAGTAAGAGAAGAATTAGATAGAACTATATCGAGGTCTTGAAAATAACATTTTAATGCACCCGTTCTATTATGCAACGACTGGTTGAAGCTGGGTCTTTGATGGCATTATAGTCCACGCAAGGTTATATATGGCTCGAAGTAGTAGAACTCGGTTTATAAGTTAGTCAAATATTTCAATAGACCATAGCATATAACTGCCATCGCGTTTTGACATTCTTGATATTCTATATTGCACGGGATTGAACTAACCCTCGTGTTTTCGTCGATTTGGATGCCCTCACGGATCCCTGCTGCCACTCAACTCCGTTACGCCCATCTTTGAAGCTGCTTCATATGAGTCAAACGCCTGATCGCCTTGGAAGTGCCATCCATTCTGAGGACCACCAGACAAATGGCTAGTATCGCTATTCAACTCGCAATCCCATCCTCCAGCCACGCCTCCGCTGTTACGCCAGTCGTCGTTGAAGTATGCTTCACCCGCAGCGGGGACCTTCTTGCGCACGAATTTGCTGATACCAGAAGTGAAACATCCAAAATCTATCTCATCGTAGTCGGCAGGGACATTTCCCGTCAAAGCTCTGCCGCTGGCAATTATGGCTGCTGCATGGCTGCAAAATAGTAGAGTGACTTCTTGGTCACCCTTGCCAGTTGCAACAAACTCGTTGTCAACATCCTCAATCACCAATGCCAATGCCTTTGCAACCCGGTCATGCAGTTCGTGGATCTTCTCCCCTTTGTCCGCTGGTGTCAACTTGGGCTTATAGTTTTCGTCTACCCAGGGGAAGAACTTGCCCAGCTGGGCTGCATCTCCCGGTCTCGGTTGGACAAACCATGCACGGCCGAACCACTCCCCAATCCCCGTCTCTCCCCTGACTTGAAGTTTATCCAAAGCAACTGATGAATCGCCCACGGTGTCTCTGAGCGCAACCACGGAAGGCCGCAGTGTCTCCAGGCAGCGGTAGAAGAGACTGGAGTAGATGCGCAGCCGGCCTTGGTCAGCGTGCTCTTTCAGGTAGCTACTGAGGTGCTTTGCCGTTTCTTTTGACTGGGAAACACCTCCGGGGGCAAGTGGAGGGTCAGCCGGCAAGCCCGTGGGAAAAGGCTCGCGGGAAGAGTATTCGCCCGTTGCGGGGTTTAATGACCACGGCTGCCGGTCTCCATGCCGAAGCAAGAGAATCTGCGTGACGGGCATCTTGCTGGCTAATCTTAGCAAACTAGGCCCAGAAAGTAGATATGGTGGTAAGTTGCTAATGGGAGTTGAATTGGTGAAGTGTTGACGTCGAGTGTTACGCATCACAGTCTTGGTGCCGCCGGGTGAATGCCCCTCCCCCCTCTTTTCACTACTTGTAGGCGGGCAGCCCAAAAAAAAAATATTGGAAAAAAAAAGGGGGGGGGGATAAGTAAAAGGTTCACATGCAGTAAAGATCCAGATATTTGCCTGCTATAATTCATAGACTATCTTTGAGTTCGCATTTAACAAAGAAGATACCTATATTCAAATGCAATTTGAAACACCCAAATGGGTAGACAGGCAGGCCAAATCTAACGAGCCAAGGATTCATGAAACAAATGCAAGTCTCCTGCTATCAATTGACGAGTCCATCTGATACCGTTGTAGAAGACACTCCCAGCACACCTGATCAGCATGCTTAAGAATAACCGTCCTTGCTCCTTGCTGTACGCTCAGCGCAGTTGTTGATAAGCGCCCGATCCAATTCCGGGCAGATCGAATTACACAAGGATTTTCCGGTTGATCTAGAAACTCATGCCATGAGTCTATAGATGTTAAACAGGATGTAGGTTGCTTCAATCGACATGTGTGAGTACACGTGATATCATGAGCGCCCACTCGCTCTAGAATGGAATGATTGAGAGCAGAGAGAACGTCCAAACCCGCCACCCATTCCTTACGGTCAAAAATAGATACGATTGTCTCAATAAAGCTGGCTTCAGCCCCTTGATAGCCATGTTCAGATATTACGGGCAACTCGTAACGTGTGAATGAAAGATGCAGCGATGTATGCTGGAAGGAATCACTGAGGTACCCATCGAAGTCGGTATGATTGATCATAACCCACCGCGATTCGTCCACCTTCCGAACCATTGGAACAACGGGGGGTATCATAAGGCTGATGCCTGGTCTTCCAATGTTGCCGACCACATGCTTTACCTCACTTGGGTCGGGACAGTCAAACGGATCGCTTATTAGTGGCATCGCCACGTATAATGAGTTCCCAGTGGAAATCGCCATCACTCGCTCCAAACTGCGGGGGTCCAAGTTGATATTGCGAGTTTCAAACATGGCAATGCAAGCGAAGACTTGGGCTCTACTAAGCTCCACCGTTCTAATTTTGCGATCGCGCGGCTCTGGTGGGCCTTCTGGTGACTTGACCTCGCCTTGTTGGGAGCCCCAGCTTGTGTTGGAAAATGGAGTTCCGGGGTCTTGAGTGAATATATCCTTGGGGTTCACAGAACTCCCATGAAAGAGAGAGCCCTTTTCTTTGAGTTCAATCTCTGAGTTCATCCCTGAGTCCACCTCTCCAGGCTCAGATGGCAACCAGAGTGCCTCTTCTAGGGGCGAAGAAAACACACCGGTACTAATGGTAGCTCCTGGCATCAGCTCGTATACACTGATAGCGGCTGCTAGTGCTCTCAAGGAGTGTACATTCTGAGGAACTCTAGATCGCTGAAATTCACCAGAAAAATCCAGAAACTCTACCATCTTGTTTCTATCAAGCCAACCACAACGGAGTATGTTGAGAACTAGCTCAATTTCAAGCATTGAGGAACCAGAAATGTTCCTGTCAACTCGCTTGAAAAGTGCGGCGTCCGTAGGATCCCCAATGATACATTCGTATCTGATTTCTTCAGAATCAAAGCTTTCAACCTCTGAGTCAAAGCTTTCAAACTCTGGAACAAAGCTTTCAACCTCTGGATCAAAGCCTTTAATCTCTGAATTAAAGCTTCCAACCTCTGAATCAAAGCTTTCAAAGTTAACGGGAAGAATATCAAGGGGACGAGTGTCAAAAGGACGAATGCCAAGGGGAAGTGTCACTGGATTTGATTGCCACCTGAACACCGAATCACCTATAGACATCGCGATAACATCATTGACGTCTTTATATTCTTCCCCGTGTGAATCCTTAGGCCAAGAAGATGCATCCACGCTGCTCCACCTGATATGTCCAGATAAATCCATCGACGGGTCAAGCTTCCTCTTTTTGCTGTTTTCACTGGTTTTGATTGCCGAAGCATATTCCCATATGCGTGTGCCGGGGGTAGTATCCTGCTTGGAGTAATCTTTCCTAGTGAAATGGTCTTCTTCCTTTTGGCAAGCATAACGAATGAGAAGAGACTTGGGGTCAGTACAGCCTATATTTTCTGCTAAAAGCCTCAATATGGCAACCGCAGTGTCTCTATCCTTTGCAAGGCTAATCAAAGTGTCGGCATGAGCCAATCCCCATAGTGGGAGCCATTGATCACTCATACTGGAGAGGAAATCCTTATAGCGCCGGTGGCCACGCATGACGAGACATTCGATGAACTTTTTCTCATTTTCAGAAGCTGACAAGTACTTCTGAGCAGTCTTCGAAAGCATTCTTGTCCAGCTCTCGTGTCCCTTGAGATCATAGCAACTATTCCGCAATAGAAACTCATCGAGAACAACAAAGAATTCTGCCGCCATGGAAATGTTTTTGCCGTAGACTCCCCAATTGGAGAGAATAGAGCCGAAAACAACATAGTTGAACTCTGAGATGGAGAGTCGTGACGCATGATCTCCAAAAATCCTGGATGTCGTAACAGGATCCCCGTAATATTTGAGGTAGGCGAGGGGGAGTGACCAGAATGGTCTATCGTCTGAGCGAGCAGAGTAACTCGTCTGTCCAAGGGTAACCATCCCACCAACAGGCACCAATGGATCATTCTGAATAACGGGATCGGGTCCGGCGCCCAGTACAAACATGTCGGGGTATAGATGCCAAGAGCTCAGAGCAAGCAGAGCAGATCCATCCTTGATGCTTTGAGGTATACCGCTTGCAATGTTTTCCATCGCGGTGAGTGCAGTTGTCCATGCTTTGAGAACACTAGTGTAGGTGTCGGACTCATCATTGATTGGTATTCCGGCGTTCTCAATGAGTAGGAGAAGCTGCTTCTGTTGACGCAGCTTTGACTTATCAGCAACTTCAAGCCAAGCTCGTGCGCTGCTATCCCAGCCAGAAATTTGAGACTCTGTGAGGTCTATCTGGGCCGCAAAGTGCGCCGCAGGTTTCATCGGGTCCGACACGTCAATCTTAGATAGTATATCTTTCCTGGCCTGGATTATCTCCTTCCAAATAGCCACGGCCTCCGATGAGCTCCAGATCCTTGCCAGCATACACGCAAGGAGGTGAGCCGAGATGGCACCAGAACCAGAAGTCGCAGCAGCCCATATGCTCGTTGCGTCAGGTCCAAGCCAGTTACTGAACAAGCCCCTGTTATTGGACCCTTTTGCCGTGTCATTCGATACCTCTTGTACGATCTCCGATGCCCTGTTTCCATATATCCGTACCAAGTTAGGGGTGGGTGGAAGGGCTTGTGAGAATAGGGCAGCAAGCTTGCGCGCGAATATATGCTCGTTGCCGCTTTCGGCCGCGTTTAGACGATTTTTTGTCAGGCATTTGCCCAAGGCTTGATATTCAGCAGGGGCTTCGACTTTGTATAGGGCAAAGTCAAAGTTAAGGTTGGCGAGTGCCAATGTCGTTTCTTGCGTTGCCCCGAAAATAGAGCCATTGATTTTGCCAATTGAAGACATTGAATGTGACAGCAACTAAACACTGCCAAGAGGCAGCTGGAGGATAATAAGAGAAATATATATATCTCGAGTGCCAGAAACCACGAAATGATTGCAGATTACGCTTGTGATGGATTATGCCTGCTAGAGCCGGGTTGGAAAATGAAGATAGGGGGATCAGACCAGCCCTCATGAAGAAATAGTGGGGGAATGGCCAGACTATGTGAAGGGGCTGTGCATTATACTTGTATTTCATATTGCTACCCAAGGTGCAGTTTGGTGGCATGATGGCTCCCTGACATGCAGCAAAATGCCTTGAGTCAGCCAGCCCATGCACGCCGACCGGTGAGCTGTTGTTGAGCTGTGGCTAAGCAAAACGGCGGGGTAACGAATCCAGACAACACAGACTCGAGTTGAGTCGGATGATTTTGTATATAAATCATGGTTTCTTTTGGTGGAAAGGCCAAATCAACAGTAAGCCCGCTTAGAAGTATAGTTATAGCTTAATTCACTAAAGGAACCTTAATATAGCCTTTTTGTAACTTAATATTAGCTTAGACCTTATATATTTATTAGTAAGTCTTAAGAATAGAAGTAAACATGAACCACATCTTTGCCGCTCTCTTCGATTTTGTTTCGCTGAACGTGATTCTATCTTTTAGTTATCTAAAAACCAATACGAGCTTCCAACCTGTGCGCGAGGCGGCGGTTCCAAGAGTCACGGCTAAGTGTGGTTCAATATGGCGCGCCATAATTATTCTGCGCCAGCCAGTTCTGGTGATATGCCTAAGAAGGGCAGAGCTGATGGTGTCGATGTGTCAACAACCACGCCTGTTGTAGGTCATCTGCCGCTACGACCGGATATTTTGGTCTATCCCATCAAGCGTCTGGTGTTACACTGATCGCAATTGATTTCGAACATATTGAACACATTGGTTCAGAACTATCACCTAATTTTGAAGTGGGACTGGCGATTCTCGATGTTAGGAATATCAATCCTACTACAGTAAACCAAGCAATATCGACATATAATTTCATTACTGGAGATCCTGTGTACCAGAAACGCGCTTCTCGAAGATTTCTCTTCGGACATTCTGTCATTATTAAGCCTACTGAGATAAAAGCACACATTCAATTGCTAGTTCCCTGGGGGAGACAAGTCATTGTTATTGGTCATGATATCATCAACGACTTACGGGCTCTCGACTCACTCCAGTTAAACTATGCTGGAATTGGCACCCTTGATACTTTGCATATTTCAAGGAATCTATACCCTCACCCGCTCACTCTTCGCCGCCTTTTGCTTAAACTAGACTGCCCATACTCGCGCCTTCATTGCGGAGGGAATGACGCCAACTTTACTCTCAGGGCTCTCCTTCTTCTAGCAGTCATTATATACACAAACCAGCCGGGAATTTACCAAGAGAAGCTGGCTATCGTGAAAGAAGTCGCGCTTTCTCCATTTCCTCAAACTCCAGGCAGCGAATTAGCTCCTCCTACTCATCAAGCTCCGCCTGTTAATCCGAGCCTCATACCAAAGAACACGGTGGCGAATGGAAAGTCGAAAGTATCAACCAAAAAGCTGGGATCTAGAGACACAAGAGAGAATCCGAGCCGAGCGTGCAGCAAAAAGGCAGTCGGCTGCTACAACGATTCACTTCGGAGCTCCTAGCTAGCGAGCCCCGTTCCTTCTCCTTCGTTTTTTATCGTAAACCCCCTCTGGCTCATGGGTTGCGCCTGTTCTACACTTCGTCTTTTAGTGGGCTCAAGATAGTTACCATTTTGCCTTCTTCATGCTCCAACGCAAGGGAGACCCCCAAACCATCACCAACCACCACCTCTTCACGTATGGCAGCTACTCTACCTTCAACATCTCTACTTGGATCTACCTCTACTTTACTGAGGTCAGCCACAAGCCTAGCTGGACTACCGGCATTAGCTAGACTATTCGGTACCACGACTTCTTTTAAGTCGACTATACCAAGGTTATAAAGGGCAAAAGCTCAAGCTCGACGTATAAGCGCAGGCTGTAGAACGCCAGAGTCCCCGTCCTTTCTATGTAGGCCAAACCAATCCAAAGTGGTCGATCTCTGCAGTCCTTCTTCGTTCGTATCAGCCTCGAATCGTGTCGTCATGCTGATGCCATTGAGAAGACCCGGCAAAGTCCGCTGCGCATACATCGAGCTCCATGTGTGCTTTAATTAGATCCACGATATCTCGACTTCCTCTATCACCGAAATCTGGCCTCCTGGAAGATTTCGGGAGAGTCATGTCATTAGCCCACTAGACCAAGGAATACTTTTCCTTTGAATCACACTCTATAATAATGTAATCTATTCACTTGAGGAAGTTAGTAGGGAGGGGACGCAGACTGATTCATGATTTTATGTCACCACATAATCAATTCTGTTGCATCTAAATGAGGTATCGTTGATAAGTTTCTTGAATGGGAATAGACTTTGGTGGGATTGTTTGTGGGCAATATCGAGTTGTTCTGTTTCCAAGTAACTTCAAATTCATTAATGCTCCAATGCAGCAATGAGCTTTGTTCATGTCAAAAACCTCTCTGAATGGATTTTCTATATCTCAAATGTCAGGACTGATGTTCTCCTACCCAAGTTGCGTATGCCAAAGCACAATAGAGTGTAGGATCGGCCCATGGTCCCCCCACACTTGATATTGGGTGTCTGGATCTTAGATCAGCAAGCTGTCGAGGCGCCCAATTAGTAGATGCCACGATGCCTAGGTATTTGCGGCAGAGATTATGTAGCCACGCGGCACGGGCATCGCCTCCTGAGGCTGAAAACTACTAGAACAAGGCTTTGGTTATTTGGTGGTTGTCTCTGCCTTGCACTACTACGTCGGTTAGGCTGTCCGGCGTTGGGCGTGGCCATATCGCGGCAGGATCATGCGATTAGGAGCCGTCGGCGGTGTTGTTATTCATATTTGAGGCTCTAATTATGGATACGTATTAACTGCACGCGTAAGGTCTTTGCTACTTTGCTCAGCACATTCGCTCATAACGTGCCTGGCTGGCAATCATGTATTTGAAATGGCCCCCTTAGAGGTACTAATATTACCTGAGATCGGCTGACAGCCCATTCATAATGGCTTAAATTGTATTTCCCGAGCCCGTAGCACAGTTACGTGTTATCTAGCGAGGGATATCGTATTATTTTATGTAATGGAAAATCCAAGCTCTCAGTTGTCTTATCATGATATTGAGATATGCTTCTTTTATGTATATTGCAAGCATAAATCCAGACATAACTTGTCGTATTCCTGGGGCTTAGCTCATGACGGAGCTTGACACATATGATATGACAAGTTTCTTTTTCTCTCGCTGCCCAAGCCAGGCGGAAAAACTAAGAATCAACTAGTTTAAGCTACATATTTAAAGATAAGCATAGCGTCAGTAGTCTAATGCGACAATATTCAGCCGCAAGCAGTAGTGACGCAAGGGTAAGCAGCCACGTAATAAGGATTCACCCCACCGCAAGCACATCCAGGTTGGACGGTGAGCCTAAGCACACATTCAAGCTTTCAGTGACGGTGGTAAGAATCCCAAATTCTTTAAATCCTGATAATGGGTAAGACGGTGTCAGCTAAGGCGACACACCGGTTCCCATTGAGTGGTTCAATATCAGCTTATGAGTCCTCAAGACAGCCTTGTGCTTGGACATGGATCCTTGATGTGATAGCTCACAAAGCTTGTGGGCTGTACGAGTTATTATTATGGCACTGTATGAAAAAAGGAACAATAGATACGGGGAAACATGAGATCTTGATGAACACCTCGCCAAGAATAGCCCTATAATGTACTGGATCTATTCCATTTCCTCGTTTTGCAGCCTATAAGGAATGACGTCCTTGGTATGGAACACCTTAAAATATGCACCCGCGGACCCGCGTCCGTCAGTTTACATACGCCACCAATATGACCCTTGTCCTCTTTAGATCTCCGTAAGATTTGGAGGTTAGTCTGTTGATGATCCTCGTGCCGCAGCAGCATGTAGCTGAGTGGCGCTGTGGTCACCAACAAGAAATGAGATGGGGGGCAAAGGCGCGAGCTTAGATGGGAATAGGGTACGACGGCTCCCCCCAGACGATAGTAGTCTGCGGTTTTGTCTCTCGTTAAATCTTTCTATCACCTCATCTTAACACAAGCTCCGGAATACACTGAGTCGCGTAGTCTCATCTACGACCATGACCCATTTACAGCAGCAGCTGGATGGTCAAAGCTTGGCGATGCTCTCGCTTCTTCTCTTTTTAGTGATCAACCGGGTTACTGCTGCTACCCCGAAAGACGACTTCTGTCGAAGATTCGAGCATCAGTCAACGGTTATCGATGACAAGTTGTACATTGATGGCGGAACTGTCAACTATAAAGACTTTCCATCATCGCATGAGAACCACGACAGTAAGTCGAAGCTATTGCGTTGGCAATTTCGATTTTACCGCAACGCAAAGATACTGTGATTTAACTTTAGGAAATAGATACCTGGTTGGGATATCATGATCTCAACGATCTTGTGTCCATCAAGGGGGAACTTTGGCCGAACTTCAAGATTGGGTTAAGCAAAAACGATAGGTACCAACTCCTCAGTACCCGCCCGTAGCATCACCGCTCACCAAGTGATCACATAGTATTCCAACAGTGTCTGGCGGCGTTCTGTGGCCCGATGCCGTCAACAAGCGATTCTACCTCTACGGTGGTGAGCAGATGTCCGGCTTCCCAAAACGATCCTACCGTATGCTAAGCTACGACATTCTAAATGATCAATGGGATGACTTTGGGGAGCCCAATACCAGCCCAGCGCCGGAGATCGCTGGCTTTGGCGCTGGTGTTGGAGTATCGGAGACAGGTATGGGATATTATTATGGAGGATGGGTCAGCAACAAGTCGATGAATGGATGGACCAAAGACAAAACAATGTCATCGAACTTTTACTCTTACTCATACGACAGGGGAAAGTTCGATCGGATGCAGTCTCCAGACGATCACGCGAGAGCCGAGGGATGGTATGGCTTCCTGCTGGTGATACGTCTGGAGTGCTGGTATATATGGGTGGTCTTGTCACTCCATACGATAACGGCACGACAGCTCCCCAACCCCTGGATGAGATTTTCATATATGACGCACAAGACAATCGGTGGTCAAAGCAAAAGGCCGTTGGAGAAGTCCCGCAGCACAGACGCCGATTTTGTGTCGATGCCGCTTGGGCGCCTGACAAATCCAGCTTCAACATGTAGGTCTTCCATCTCTCAAATGGGAAGATCGAAACTCATCTAACTGGATGACATAATAGCTACCTCTGGGGAGGGCACTCAATTTACCCTCCTGTGACCAATGTCACTTCCTATAGTGATATCTACGTTTTGACCCTACCAAGTTTCCAATGGGTGAAAGCGTTCCCAGATACGAGCGGTAATTATACTCTGCCAGAGAATGGCAAATACGGCTCAAGCTGCAACATGGTCAAGAATATGTCGCAGTTTATAGTCATTGGTGGCAATTACACGGATTCCCCAACGGATAAGTGTGATGATGAGTGGTGGGGAGCGCATAACCTTTGGACTGGTACGTTCCAAAACGCAGGGAACAACGACAAGTGGTGGGCTTTGTTCAACTCCGAAGTCAACACCAATGTCGTCCCCAAAATCGTCTACGATGTAGTTGGAGGGACAAAGGAAGGGGGTGCCACGGCCAAGCAGCCTGTCAGGGGCAAAAGGAATTGGCCAATTAGGGCACGCGGATAAGTGGGCCCAGCACGTGAGGCCACCACAACAACAAAACAACATCGCGATCTCGAGGGGTTTTGGAAGGGTTAAGAGCCAACTTGTCTATTAGGAAGATATCCGTTATCATATAGCTATTCAATTGCAAGCCTTCTGCTAGCTAGCATCTGCTCGTCTTCACTCCTCCCAGCACACCCCGTTATTTATCTGACACAGCCTAAGAATGGATATGACCCAGGAAACACTCTGCTGTCTATGCTCATGACCCGGACAGCTTCACCCCCTGAGCGCAAGCCAACTCGTCAAGTCAGTGCAACAAGCTCCCCGAGCCTAGGAAATGGCGGTTCATCGAGGCTTGGCACCGGACCTATCGTTGGAATCGTAATTGGCTGTGCCGTGGCAGTGGCAATCATCTCGTTCGCATGGTGGCGAGTTGGAAAGATCGTTGTGACACGTCGCCAAGAGCGGCGCCAGCGTGAGATGGAGCAGTATGCCCAACGGGTACAGCAGCAGGCACAGGAACAGGCCCATCTGAACCCACACCGGTCTTTATACGGAGCCAGTACCGTGGGCACCATTAGCCCGAACTCCCCTTCAACACAATGGGGCGTCCCTGGGAGCCAGAATGGAAACGGGGGCCTACAGCCTCAGTTTGAGCCTTCAGAGTTGCCCGCTTACAATCAAGGCACCGGTATCTTGAACAACAAACCACCAGGATCCCCTCCTGGCCATCCACTGCTCTAAGATACGCATATTAACACCTGCCTCCAATACGTCTCTCTGAGGTTTGACTGGCCTGAGAACTTTATCTCCGTGGTGCCGCCTTGACTTTACGACGGCTTTTGGCTTAATTGATATGTTTGTTAAAAAGTGTTAGCGTAGGCTTGGAAAATTTTCTCCCTTGACCAGACAGTTGTGAAAATTTCTCGCACTTGGCATGGAAAACATGGAAGATGTTAACCTTTCTCTACCGGAAGGATGCTGCTTTTGCTTAGATTAAACTTGTTACTGGAACCGATTTAGATGCAGTTATCAGAAATCCAGTTGTGATTATAAGTCTAGATATCGTACTGGATGCAGTGAGTCATTGGATCTAGTTGTTATAAATCTAGTTATTGTGAACTCTTCACACAGCGCTTTGTAAGAGCGATAGCAACCACTTCTAAAGGCCTCTTCCGTCAGGGAGAAGGCTCTTTAATGGAAAAGTTCACCAGGTTTGGCGTGCGGATAGTTCCTCTATGCCCGGATCACGGTGTTTGATTGGGGCTTGGCATGTTGGAACAAGATGGCCATAGGTTCTCAAAAATATTCCTAAAAAATTTGGTTTTTACATTCTTCTCCCCAATACGAACGATCTCGACCAGCATTATGCCTACAGCTTGTATGGCGCCCGGAGCACACCGAATCAGGGTGGAATATGATAAATCGAGTTATAATCAATTTGAAAAAGGGCCTCGACATAAATTACAAGCAAAATCCAAAACGCCACTTTCCATCTCTGGTGTAATAGTTCCATAAACACTATCACCACAGTGGTTACATTTAACTGGCCGCCAAAATCCCTGCTCAAGTTTGTTCTGATACCCTCCTGCAGTAGGGCCTTCCCCTCGTCCGTTAGCTAATTCCCGGGCACACTGTTTCAACACTCTGGTGGTGAACTCCTTCCCCCAGTCTAAGATGCTGAAATTGGAAATCTCGATGAGGTCGCCGAGGTGATAGGTGGCAGTCGAGGCAAGGAAGTCGTGCAAGTTTGCATCACCTGCCTTGTGCAAAGCAGCCTTGATAATGACTGGGTATAGTTTAGACCTCCAATCCTTGGAGAAAAGTGTTTCAAGTTTCGTGATCGATACCTTCTGAAGGTCTGGAATGTCATAATAGTCGCCAGCAGCGTTAACATGAATATGACAGAGGACTGCCTTCAGGTAACTCTCATTGTTGAGTATTGACATATTGTCACACTCTGGTTTTTCTTTGGGATAAGAAAAGCCCACACCCCCTAATGATCTCTCATCCCCATATAGCGAAAGGTTGGCCAAATCGGACAGCACGACTTCGTAGTCACCCTTGTAGAGAAAATCTACCATATACTTAATGATTGGGAAATGAAATTCCCTCACTTTCAAAACAGCTGTCTTCGCTTCCTGTTTTTCATGAGCACCTCGATGCAGAGCTTGTGGTTGGAGAAATTGATGGATCATACCTGGAAATCTCCTTCAAGTGCCCTGCGAATCACTCTTGATTGAAGACAGACGACGCTTTTATGGAGTCTGAACTCCCTATCTCCAGAGATCATGGTAAAATCACTGAAGCTTCCAGTCTCCAGGAGGCAGGAAAGTATATCTGAAGCTCTGCTGGTCATTTCGAATGCTTTATGACGGGTAACCTTCATGAGTCTTTTGTTGGGGACTTTACGCCATAAGCGCGGCATGGACATACGCGGAAGTTGGTTAAGTAGATGAAGAAGTCGTAAACAAGGGGAGATGCGTCACCCTGCCTTTTAAGAATTTGAACTTTGAGACACTGTATTTTCTTTGATTTGGAGTTTTATATTACTAATATTCAAACACTCAGATGCAAATCACTCGCTCCCTTATTTTCCTCCTTATCTCCTCCCTTCATCTACAAGATATCTAAGACACGTAGTCACCAAAATGGCTCTATCTAGTGTTATACTAAACGGTTACAGTTGAAAGAGACTGCAATTTCCGCTTTTATTAGTTTTGGTAGTTCTCGGCGCGATGATTTGGTAAGTGAAGGAATTTCTGTTTGGCAGCTGGTGGCTTCAACCACGCTTCGAACCCATCGAGACATCACGCACTCATGGTACCTATGGTGTATAATAAATCAATACATTCATTAATTCTTGACCCATGACTCATTGAAGCTGTTGAAAGCTTCTCTTAGATTTGGAGGAGGAGCCCTGGGAAGAATCTCCAGTGCTGGACACCCCATATCTTTGAGTAGACTTCCCATCCTCTGAACAAAAATGCAGATACTTTTTTATAATGAAATCTCCCCCCGTATTCGTAGCACTAGATCCCTATTTACACAAAGCTGTCTTCCTATACCATGAGACAGGGAATCCACCCAGCTTTAGCAATTAAATTAGCCCATGATATCTTCCCAAGCCAAGCATAAAGGATGTAAACAGCGCCATGAATCCAACGACACCAAAAAATGGCCCGAGGTTATCACGGTCAACTGTACCAAGAGGAACAGGTATATTCATGCCAAAAACGGCGCCAACCAAATTGAGTGGGACTAGAATGGAGGCAAGGAGTGTGATTTTATTCAGCATCTTGTTCGTGTTGTTCCCCTGGGAGATGCTCATGACAGAAACCGTGGCGAGGTAGTTACTGTGAGCACGCGCAAGAATCTGCTCGAAATGAATGATGTTGGTCGTCATCGTAACAACGTGGTCCTGGATATCGCTGAGATATATTCCAATGTCAGTATGAGGCGCATTGGGATAGTCTTCGTTGCAGCGCTTGGTAAAGCTGCGAAGCACGTCTGCCTTGCCTCCTATCAGGCGGATGAGTGCCATGCAGTTCTTGCGAGCTAATCCAATCCGTCTGAGAAACTCGCTTGAATCACGGTCTCGCATTAAGAAGACGCTATCGTCAATAGAGTCTACCTCTCGTTCAAGCTGGCGTATCACAGGTCCAAAGTCATCGACGATGTTATCACTAACCATCATTTGAGTGTCAACCATTCTTATGAGGGTCCTTTGCTGTGGGAAAACTTACATCAGAGCATAGCAGATCCAATCGCTGCTGAGTGAGATATATTCCTTGAGAGTGGTGATTTTCCGGCGGACAGAGGTTGCATGTGGATTCGGCATGAAGCTGAAGCTCAAAACGCCTTCCCGGAACACAATAACGTACATGTTGAAGCCTTCATACTCCAAATTCTCACCAGACTTCACTGTATGGAAAGACTGAAAAGAGGCAAAGTAGTACGAACTGACAAGCTCAATCTTTTCTCGCGCTTCACGCGTGATGATATCTTCCACAGTCAGGGGATGGATACCGAAAGCCTGACACAGCCCTTGGACCTCTTCTTTGGTTGGGTTGTTACAGTTGAGCCACCACACACAGTGCTCATTCCGAGGGTGTTCAAATAGACTTTTGAGGCTCTCGCCATCCTGAACCAAATTGGCTAGTTCGGAAGCGTGAACAGTGGACTCCCAAACTGTCGAAAAGAAACTAAAGCGGTTCAGGTCAAGTGCCCGGCCTCCTCGCTGAATCTTGTGAAGCTTCTCGGATTCGGGATCGACTGGCGAGACAACAACATCATCGGACAACCCGGGAATGGTGTCATTCTGCATGGGAGCGTTCTGGCGTGATGCCCGTTCGGTCTGTATGAACTGTTCGAGGAACTCGAAATCGATGTATAGATCTTCCTTGGAGCTTTCCGAATGGTTGTTGTTGTTGTGATCTTCGCCGTTAATTTCGGCCTCGGTGGGATCTCCTGTCTCCCTTTTCTGCTCTTCATTGTAGCTGCGGTTCAGATTGCTTCCTGGTCTGTATTCGCCTGTCGGGGGCTTGCTACTGTGGCTTCGGTTCGAGACAGACGCAGCTCTGGTTCCACTATCTTCAGGATCCAGATCAGATTCTGCTCCCATCTCTCGGCGTGGTCGACGTCGAGCGGAAGCAAAAGCCTTGATTGAAGAGGGAGGAGAAGCAGGCCTGTCCTCCTCCGCAGACCTCCCTCGGTAGGAGCGGACATTTGTAGAGTCAGCATTTGCTTCAGCGTCATCGCCATTGATAGTCGTAACTTCCTCAAATTCTTCGATGTGAATGGAAGGCCTATTGAGAAGCCCGGAGGGATAATCCAAATCGTTATCGGGGCTAGTATGGCCAGGGAGACGGTGGGGGGAGTCTGGCGCAGACGCAGCGAAGTTGTGTTCCATATTTAAGAAGTATTTCCCTGACCTGAATCACAGCCTTGAGTACAGTTCAATCAACTGTTCAGAAGACACTTGGTTTGATGATAGATTCCGGAGTCTCAGATGATTTGAAGCAAGCCACCACTTGGAAAAGGTCAATCTGGTGATACTTTTCTGCTTGAGCGAGAATTTTACCACAAATTGATGTTGGGAAACATCAATTGAGAGAACTTACTCTGCTGGCCAACTGAGGAGATGGGACCTTGACCGAAGATACGAACAGCAAGCCCTACGGCGGAGCCTCTTATTGAGTCGAGAAGATCATCGTAAATACGCTGAAGCTAAAAGAGCGGTCTTGTTGTCTTGAGTGTGTTAGATATGTATGTCTAACTACGAGACATGCATGTTGCGTGACGAGGATGACCATGATGTTGCTTCTCGTCGCCAATCAAGCTATCCATTCCCTTTAGGGTCGTGCGAGCAATAACGAGATTATCCCAGGCATTGCTTTTATGTATTACGCGGACGTTCGTTGGCGTCTCTAAGCTCAACGACACGTCATATTGGGATGCTTCCGCGACCCAAAAGCTGGTAGAACAAAGTAGCGGTGTCGATTTTCAGCTACCACAAGCGTAGAGACTAACACACAAGCGCATGCATCCATGTCAAACGCTGGCACAATCCTCATAGATATCTCGTCATGAATACATAAAGGATGGCTCATGGTTGAGCGCATTTTTAAGACCTTCGGGGTCAATTCCCTTGTGACAAACAACTCTATCTTAATCTAGCAGGGAATACCTTACATCTCACACATTGTTTCTGAAGCAACATGGGCGCCGTGCTGAGACGGTGATGGAAATTAGTTCACGCATAAGGATGCCTTAGTTTTATGTAAAAGGACAAAGCTGATCGACTGGCACTATACTCGTATCCCTTCCATCCACTTAGAGAAGTGAGAGCGCCAAGTTGGCATATGGTAAAGATCTTGATCTTGGTGACGATCTCAGCTAAATTGCCTTGGCACTCGGGACGCGCGGCAATCGCTTTCATTTTCCAGGGACCAGCAATATATCGGTCAAACCGAAATGGACGCGAATGTCATCTTGGCGCCATGTGTGTTTCAACGAAAAGAATTCATCGGTGGGGCTACTAGATATTTCGGCATGTCTCATGTTGTCTTAGAAGTTAGGAGACTCTTCTCCATTTCTTCCGATCCTATTCTATTCTCGGCGTTCTTCTTCAATTCCTCCCTATCTATTGAACAAAGTAGGTAGGTCAGAATCACGTCTTGTGGAAAAGGGGATGAGCAACAAGAAGGGAATTTAGTCATAAAATATCTCAGAAAAGCCTACCCGGGTTTATCTAAGAAGAGCGCAGAAACTGGTTAAGGTTTGTATGTCCTGCGTAACCTAGACACGATGCTAGGGGGCAGAGACAAAAATATTTTATTTCCACGAATTGGTCGCATGGCGGATGGTTCAGGTCCTATTAGTAAAATAAGACATGTAAGACCATGGCTATTCATAACCGTGGCTGACAACACCTCATGTTCGCGTGTAAAAAATTATACTAGATAGATGATAGGAAAGGCTAATAGCTAAGATGAATCATCATAATACTCCTCTGTGATCCTCTGTGGCTCGCTAGTCAATGTTTGAGGTTGAGGCTTGATAAAAGTAAATTCTCCTCCCAGAACAAATGTAGTTAACGAAGGGCCCGCGGTAGAATCAAAGACAACTTTCTTGGAGCGAGGTATTCGTAATTTTGTCTCTAACTCCCTACCGATAGTTTGCTCCAGGTATTGATTGATATCCCAAATCAACTTGTGGTGAATTTTTCGAGCACTACCTGTGGAAAATAAAGGGGGCATCCAATTCGGATATAACTTCGAATGGGTCGCTGAAAAGGACCATCCCCGTTCATGTCTACACAGGAATGTAGAACAATGGAAGCAGGCTTTTTTGCTAGTTCCCATAAAGAGAAACCTCGGAGTGAGTTCCATATTGCTGTCATAAAAGCAGACCAGTTGCATCTCCGCATGTACGGTGAGCATACGTTCTTTGCAAGCCCTACGAAAGTGAGCGTCTGAATCCTTCAGCCAATAAACACTCAGCTGTGATTCGATGTCTCCAACTTCGGCCTTGGTGCATCTTCGAATTATATTCCTCAGCGCCTCACTCTCACCATTGAGGGAGAACTTAGCTTGCGGAGGAGGTTCAACCAACTCAACTCGAATAGGGATGAATAGATCCGCCCGAGTGGTCGCGAGCTTGATCATCGCCAATAGAGCAGCATGGTAACGCCCTAGCTTATATATACTGTTGATCCAAGCAGGGGCAGTATTGCTTTCAGGAAATGCGATCAAACGAAGGTGAGCCGAGTACACCCAGCGCGCTTGCGCTGCCCAATACATTTGTTTGATGAGTTTTGCGGTTTCTGTTCGACGACTAAGAGACAGCAGAGATGGGAGATGTTTCGCCCACTCCAGAAAATCGCCGTTATTGGAAAAATCGCCTGTCTCCAAGCGCTGTACTGCTACCTGGATGAGCTCTTTAACTCCCTTCCTTTGAAATATCTCGATTATGCTGTCAATCTTGAATCGGTCCAGCTCGACAATCTTTGACATAAGTTCCCAAGCTTTGTCATCGAGAGTGCAGTCTAGATCTAAAATTTTCACTGGCATATTAGCTGGACTTCCGTTAATTTTTCAGGAGGAACAAATTGAAAAGGAAACACAAACCTCCTTTCGCAATCAAGGTGAGATCATCTAGCACAGCCTGGAAACGCAATAAAAGTTCCTCCGAGGTGCTAGTATTTCGAGCCAATCGTAAGATTGTACCTGTTGGGCCGCCTTGTTCGATACATACAGCGGAGACAGTGTCTTTCCCACTCCTCGTGGAGCAAATCAACGCAAATGAATCAAGAAACTTCGCTATCGGGCTTGCGCTGTCATGTGGGTGTTTATCAAGGCTGTAAACTGTCGGTTCGCCTCGAACCGGCTCAATGAGAGAGAGCAAAATTGAATTGAGGACGAATCGTTTGGTCGATTCCTCTGGGGGAACTTTAGGGGCGGTTGAGGGTTCTTGAATGGCCATTGTGATTATTAAAAAGTCTGAGATAATCTTTCTGACATCGGAGACACTGGTGTCCTTCCTTCAGAGGATTTTCTCACTCTTTATATAGGCACTCGAAAAGTGCAAGGTGCCTAACGCGGGAAGTGAATATCCGCCTCACCTTTAGAAAGAGAGGGCCTCCCGCATGATCTCACTGCAAACTTCATTGGCCAACCCAGCATCATTCGAAAGCTCTTTAATGCTCTTTGTGAATCTCCAAAGTGCACAACGCCTAACGCGTAAAGGGGAATATCCGCCTCACTTTGAGAAAGAGAGGGCCTCCCGCATGGTCTGACCGCAGGCCTCTTTAACCAAGTCGGCATTTTGATTCGCTATCTATTGACCCAATCATAATTCCGCCTCCTGTTGGCGTTGGGCTCCGATCGCTTGGGGAAAGTAAATGCCCAACACTCGTGGATCATGGGTTACTTAATAAAGGTATTTACTGACATCTACTAGCTTCACTGCGTTACCTTGCCCTGCATACTCCTTCGAGGCCGCACTTTCTGAGGCCAGGGGCATAGATAGTTTGGCATAATCTCCTTAAAGTATTCGGAGTCACCGTGATGTTGCTATTCACATGAAGAGCCATACATGGCTCAAGAATAATTGCCGCTACGGAGTGCCATCTAATATAATCCTAAGATCCATCAACCGGCGTACCTCACTCGGCGTTTCCTATCGTAGCGTCGCCTATTCTTTGCCATCTTCCTCTTTGCTGACATTACCGTGAACTTCGGTCTGCGAATGATTGCACTTGATAAGTTTCCGACCGGAGGCAAGGTTGAGATCTGCGTCCTCACAGAGCTGTCCTTGGATAACTTTTCACAAACTTTGCAACCTTTTCCGCCAAAAGAAAACGTCTGCAAGGGCAGAGACTGGATAGCCTCCTCGTACTCACTAGTAACAGGAAGCGTCACACATAGCTTGTGCAGCACATCATTGCTACTACCAGCTTCGAGGCTTGGTTTAGTGACGACCATGAATATGCAACGTCCATCGACTGTCCGCCCACCAACATCAACTACAATAAGCTCCCCATCCGAAACCTCCTGATCTGGAGCAAGTACGAGCACTGCGTCTATTGCAACAGATAGGCGGCGAATCTTGGTGAGATGGGCGATACCATCGTTCATGCCAGGCATTTGACCCATTTGTAATGCCATAAAGTCTTGCCAGATGAGAGTCTGCCTTCCCAGTCGCAACTTCATCTTAAAGTTGTCTTCTTTTCCATGGCGCACCGCATAGAGCGCCCTTGTCCAATTGTTGAGTAAGGCTTGGGCGATGAGCATAGTTTGCTGCGGATTGTAGCGGCCGGCACCAAATGCCGAAGCTACCTTGAGAGCTCTCGGCCACCTGCCCAAGGTGAACTGTATCAGAGTAATGTCTCGATGGATCCGGTTCGGCATTGGCTCATGCACTCTTCCCAAGCGGGCTCCGACACGGCAAGTTCCAATCATCCTCCCAGTGACGGTGACCGTTCCATTCTGAACCTCAATCGGACCAAGTGGTTTGACTTCGTCCAGCGCCGAGCTGGAAGACGCCTTGTGCCTCATGCCAAACGGTACAACGATGCAGTTCCTCACAATAGGTTGCGGGCTCAATAACAGCAGCTCACTGACAGCAGGCATGAGTAACCATCTCAAGTGTCCTCGACCAAGCGCCGCTTCAACCCATCTCGCCCAGGCACTCTCTTTTCTTTCCCCCTTGATGGTGGGTACCTCAACGCCCGAGGCAGCCATGACGCCGTACACCTCATCGCACTCTACGGTCGCCTTGCGGTTTCCCAGTAGCTCCATCACTCGCGTCTTCTCGACCGGACCGAGTCGACAATTTGCCATGCCACTAAAGAAGCCATAAAGCTTTGCAAACTCGTCGCCTAGACACTCTCGGATGTCTAGCGTGTCGCAGATACTGGGCAGGGCAGAAAACAACCGGTCATGTAGGGTCAAAGATTCAAGATCCTTGCCGATCCAGACAACTTTACGAGCTAGAATGTACTCTTGCAACGTCCAGACTCTCGTGCTCCAAGAAGTCACCGTCAGCCTCGCCAGTCCCCTCATCGCTTGCGCAATCAGCCCCCGTCCATCACCATTTTGCCAGTACGGGCCTTCTGACGCCCACGCTTCATCTGCCTCCATTGAGAGAGCTCCACTAAGTTGTTGTGTCAATTCATCCACATGGTCTTGAGGCATGCCGAGGACGCAGCCGAGGATGATGAGAACAGCTTCTGCGCCTCCAAAAATTTCGCCCATCATCGGAATCTGACGGAGCTTATCATCCTCATCGTTCTGGTCAATACAGATCGTGTCCACCCAGCACAGAGTGATGGTACGGTATCGTTGCTCAAGCGTCGCTACTAGAGCGGAGCGCCCTGGGCTGGCGAGGAAGTCGACGCCTGGTGGGAAGAGACGCTCGCTCCAAGCATGAGACGCTGCTATATAGGGGGGGCCTGCGGAAAGCGGATATTCCGTCAGCTCTCCTGTATGGACATTCAACAGACGGAAAGACATGATTGTTGAGTGACGAAGAAAGGGTGGAATGAACACGGGCTTCTAGAGATGGGGCTTTCGGCACATGCTGTTCAGCCCCGTTCAGCCGCAAGCGTAGCATTGCATAAGGTCTGCGTGAGCTACTGGCATGTGTATGTCAGATCGTTCGTGCGCTTCACATTGTTGTCGTTGTATTCCAGAAGTCACATGGTTCTGGGCGGGGATCGTCCGAATGAGGAAATAACGGTCACTATTACTCTTGAGATCGATGCCTGTAGAGCACCAGGCATGGCGAAGAGATCTCTTTCCTTTCTGAGAGGGGCGCAAAGAAGCAGAATAATCTGTACGGGCAGTGAGATCTGAATTTGAAATTGAGACACGCAAACATTAAGCCCCTTATTTAGAGTCTGCAATTCTCATGGTCTGATTAGTTGGGGCTAATATCAAATGTATAAAAAGCAATAAATTAAATATTGTTGATTTATATCGTTTTATACTGCTGTATTGTTTGAACATTGGAGAGGTTGGTCTTCTCATAATCCTTCAGTCTGCTCTGCTGTCCTGTCTCAGTTCTTCCGTCACCGTTGCCAGTCTCTGCTGACTTCTGTACCGACTCCAGCCAGCCCTCGATCCTATCGCTAACTGGGGCATCCGATGATGGTTGGTTATCTTCGTTGTAGTCATCATAGTCGTAGCCATCGTAGTCGTCATAATCGTCATCGTCATCGTCGTCGTCGTCGTCGTCGTCGTCGTCACCCAGGAGCTCGGGATAGTTAGCCGCTCCTGACATTGATCCCACACAAATAGCAGCCCATTGGAGCTGGATCATGGCCTTGAAATATTCAATGTCCTCGGTCGGCCGAACTACTGGGAAGATGTAACCTGACTCGATCGTAAAGTGCTCGCGCACTTTGTGTGCCTGGACTTTACTAATAGCTGTACAGCGGTCGCACTTAGGCGAGCAGGGGGTTTCACCGCCGAACATATGCTCATGGCAGGCTCGTAGGTTGCTTGCCTTATCCTTTTCCTCATTCAAGTCGATTCGCTTCGTTGATTTACCGTACTGGCTGTGTGGCATCCATACGAACTGGAGCTCTGCCGTGCTCATGCTCGTTTCTTTGTTATCCTCATGTCTGAGATACTTCAGGCCGAAGTAGGCCTTACGCCACCACGTATGGAGTTGAGGTGACAAGCAGATCATATTCCAAATTTTATCTGAAGCTCCCAAACAAGAATGAAGAAGGGTCAAAGCCGCCATATCATGAACCCCAAAAAACATCGAAATCACCCCTGTAAGTGTTCCGGCGGTGTGGAGATGCTCCATTGTAGAATTCCACGTGAACGGTATGAGGTGACAACCCTGCAGGTTCCCAAGTCCTGTTACCACACAGCGATCATTGTCATACTCCTTGGCCAACTTCTGCGTTACTTTGCTCTTGCAAACCTTCGTCTTCTGCTTCTGCATCTCGCTTGCTGATGGCGGGAGAAAAGTCCTCGTCGAGCCGCTGGCAGGTGACGCGGGAGCCTGCGACTCAGGGAGTCTCGATTCGAACACGGCAGTCTCTGAGCAGATACGCTTATGTGCGGACTCGTTAGCACCTCTATGGGATCGCTTCCGCGGTGACGAATCCGATATTCCTTGTATGCTCTTGACTTATTGAAGCTATCTCCATCAGTCTTTCGAGTTGGCCAGTCGGGTATGCCGGCAGTCAGCAGTTGTAGGAATTCAACGCCATCCAGCCACTGACCTACCCAAACGTCTCTTTTTGTGAGTGCTTGGCTGACACGGAAACAGGTATATACCTATGTCTAGGTATGATCAAGAGCTATCGCTCTGTGCACGGGCCATTTTCTGCTCTCACAAAACTGCCTACCAATTTGCAGCTCCAAAACGCATCACCAGGCACACGCTAGGCCCCCCTCAATAATAGTTTGGGGCACGCTTTTGCTCGCGCGGTAAAAAAACATACATACACACAAAACAGATTGTCCTTGGTGGGCAGAAAGTTGAAGGTGACAAGACTTATGGCAAGACTTTAACAGCCGTGCAGCTAGCGCGAGACTCGAGAGTGACAGATAATATCAAATTATTGAGTGCTAATAGTATATACTTAAAAGACAATACAGTGTATATTATGTTTATTACTGGGTTGATTATTTGGATATTGTCTTTTTTATTGTGTTTAAATTCTACACTGCAGGTTCTAGGTGTTCCATGTTTCGTGTCAGTCGCTTGCCCGCTACAGCGTTGCAGGATATCGCAAACATGCTTTCGCCGACCAAGCCGTCTGATTCAACAAAGAGCCCTATCAACTCTGCGGCTCTCACTGTCCGACGCACAAAGACGAAGGATGAGAATGTTCGGACCGCGTACGGCGAAATGAGCGGGCAACCCCATCCAGATCAAGTCGACGAGGCTGGGTGCGGGCAACCTTCAGGCCACCTGCGTATTCATCATATGCCAGCAATTGGGGCACCTGGGTTGATTTACCAGATGCTGTCTCGCTCGAAAGAACGAAAACCTGGTTGTCGTGGTACGCTTTGAGGATCTCATCGAACTTCCCGTACACTGGAAGCTCGCGGCGGCCTTCTAAGAGTGTTTTGGCCTCCTGGGACCATGCTTCTCCGGCCCATGGGCTCGTAGGTGCGTCTTCGAGACGGCTAATGTCGGCGGCGGTGACTTCGTTGCGTTTGATGGACTCCATTATAGCTTCGTTGAAATCGTGATGTCGCTACGTATGTGGATGTGTTTGTATGGAAGTTCGTGTGTGTTTGTGTTTGCATGGAAGTTCGTGTCTCTGCGTAGAAATGTGCAAAGGAGGAAGCTAGAAGATTCTTTTTCCTGCTGTACATAGAATCAACTGTGTTATGGGCATGTTTTGGCAGTTCACCCGCGTCGCGTTGTGGCAGCTGCTCGCACACGCATGCGCTCAGCAGGCTCTCAGATCGACCTCACTTTCAGGTTCAGCAGTGCAAGTTAATGTCACCTAGGTACCTAAGTACAAACCTAGGCAAGTCTTTCAGTCACAGCTCGCCTGCAGCTTTCTCTATCTACTTACCTCTCTGCCAGGGTAACCACAAATTTTCCAAGTTTCTCTCTCCCACACACATCACTCGCCCACACATATCACGATCGCCACTCAACCGATACGTACGTACAATACTACAATCACCATAGCGGGTTATCTTTCATCGAACCTGCTCAAAACTCTGCAACTAACAATTCACTGCGTAGAATGGCAAACCCACCTCAGTTCTACAAGGCGAAGGCGTTGAAGGAAGCGCTCAAGCCCTTTGAAAAAAACAGAAGGCTGATCTGTATTCGAAACATCAATTACAGCTCCGATGCACGCCAAATTGAGGAAGCCTGTCGAAAGTTGCTCACCATAGCCGACGATGTCAAGTTCTTGTGGCCCGCACCAGATCGTGAGGGAAGAAGGAACAGAGGCAAGGTTTATCTCGGCTTCGATACGCGACCTGATTGCATTGTTGCGCTTCAGCAAATTGGTGAGGGTTTCGATTTCGAAGGATTGAAAGTCGTAGTCGAAAGATCAGGGAAGGGGCCCAATCCAAAGGTAAATGCCATCGCTTACTCTAAGACAATCGCTAATGGGAGCTTCAGAACCAGGTCGCGAGCACACCTGCAGGCTCAATCGCTGCGTCCGCCTCAACCCCGGCTCTGGCTCCTGCTCCAGCTCCATCTCCCGCTCCAGACACAGCTCTATCTCTAGCTCTATCTCTGGTTTCAGCTCTGGCTCTATCTCCAGCTGCAGCTCCATCTGAGAACCAACCTGAAGCTCAATTGGTGGCCCCTACTGAGCGTCTCTCTGTTGAAACCATCATTTCTTACATTGATGAGTTAGCGACAGCTCCATTGCCCCTTTTGGCTCGGGCTGGCGAACATGCTCGCGTCTCGGATGCTCGCGTCTCGGAACTTGTGGCATCTTTGGCCGCTGCATTCCCCGAGACTGTGAAATGTTTAGTCGAGACTCCTTGCTTCCAAAGTGAAAGTGCTGCCTCTGCTTCTGGCTCTAGCACTGTTCCGGTTTCAGGTGCCGGTCCTATTGAAGAACCAACGACCAGCGCCACATCTTGCAACAACACTGTCCAGACAGAAACGGTCGCAGCTCAGTCTGGAGACACCACCATGCAATCAGACAAAGAGGGCACAGAGTCTGAAGGAGTATGGTGGTGGTAGAGAGAGGTGTTTAGAAGGTTAAGTTTTCGACCCTGGTGTCAAGAAGGAGCAGGGGCGGGGGTAGGGAGAGGTTTTTAGAGGAGGGTAACCTGTTTCTGTTCATGTTGGTGGAGGGCGTCTTCATTGCATCAGCGAAAGCTTCTTTCTTTTTTGCGTAGCCGTGTTGATGGCTTCAATAGTCTTGCATCGGCGAAAGCCCCCCCCTTTTTTTTTTTGCGCCGCCGTGGCGGCTTGCACAGCGAAAGCTCCCTTTCTTATTTTGCGTCACCATAGTGGCTTGCATCGCGAAAGCAAGTGCCGGGTACTGCCCGTGGATCTCGGCCCTAAAGTCGCTTTTGGCAGCCCTACGGGGAGCGAGTTCGATTCTCGCGGCGACGGACACCGATCATTCCACTCGCTTGTATGGATTATGAGAGTTGGCAGTGCCAATGTGGCATCGCACAATTAGGGAATATCGACCGCATCACAGGTAAGTTGAAGGTTACTTCCCATGCACCAATCACTCTTTCATATTCTACACAGATAGGCTGCTTGTCGTTGCACGCTGCGGGCATATGAGTCTTTCGAGCGCCCTTCATGTTACTATCTATCACAACGATAAAGTCTCTGTCCTTTAAGCGTGTGCTGCTTCCAGACATTACGGAGCTTTAGATGGCTGTGGGTAAGTCTAATTCCATTCTGCATAAAAAAGTTATGCCGAACTCTATTTTCACAGAACATCTACCTAGCGAAGGTTACATTTCGCCCAAGTTTTGAAGGTCACGCGGCGGTAGTGAGAGTTTTCTTACTGTTCTTTTGTTCATCACAAACAATTTTGAACTCCATTCCTCCCACATATTTCTCCCCGACACAATTTCACCTTAGAGCACCCTTCTCGAAGATCAAACATATATACCTTATCTCCTATTATATATCTTGTCCAGGCATCATCTCAGCTTCCTTCTTCTTGGGAACTGGGAGCTTTGCAATGGTTATTCCAAGAATACCACGAACCCTCAGTATTTTCCAGCCGTCGGTTAGACGCTGGGTGGCCGCTCCTCCACGCCTCGATGAAGCGAATGTTCGCCCAAGTGTCAGGTCGGCTATTTACTCTTTGTCAAGTTGGAACATTAACGCATTCTGGCCTCGGCCAGTTGCTCGTGCGACCTCAATTATCAACCTGCTTCTGTCTGAAGCACACTTATCAAGCGACATTATCTTTCTGCAAGAAGTGACTCTGGAAGTCCGCAACTGTCTGCTACGAGACACACGGATTCGCTCGAATTATCTAGCAACAGATGCTGAAGACACTACCGCATTTCACGACGTTTCATTCGCAACCATGACACTGCTATCCAAAGCCCGTTTCTCAAGCCAAGGCGCAACCATCGGCCCCGTGTGCCGATTCAAGCTTCCCAGCCAATACGGAAGGGATGCACTCCGCACGGATGTGTTTCTCCCACCGACTACAGCATCTTCTTCTTCATTACACACGAGGATTGAAGACTGTTACCGCCTGCGTCTCATCAATGTGCATCTTGACTCATTAAGCTCCACGCTGAGTTATCGCAAGCAGCAGATGGCCTGTGTCTCTGAAATACTGCATGAGGGCAACAACTCACAAACGAAGCAGTCGAATATAGGTCTTGTCGCAGGCGATTTCAACGCGGTTTGCCAAGAAGATCAAGGCTTGATCATGAACAATGGGCTTGTTGATGCTTGGCTTCAATTGTATGGAATAGATGCAGCGCAGCCCCAGATGAAAACCGACCAGAAATCCAAACAACCTCTCTGGCCCCGAAGATTAGATAGAGTAGCAATTACGGGGCCGTTGGAATCATTGGAGCTGCAAAATCTATGCCCTGGTACCATCCCAGTCCCCAAGCCAGGTGAAGTAAAGGATGGCGAGGTGAAATGGAGTGATCATCCCGGGCTAAGATTCATTTTTAAGCTTCCTTGATGTCCAGCATCTGTATGCCACAGAAACACACAGTTACGGACAACAAATAGCCAATACTCGCTCAACGTAGTGACAATAAACAAACGATCCGGTATGAAAACACTCAATATTTTCCATTATTCTTGCTCAAAAGCCTATAGAATGGTCTGCCTTGCCAGTAGATGAGTCTGATCTGCTGTGATCGATTGTCTTATGTTTATCAAGGTTCTTCTCACATACCGTCTTACGTTACTGTCGTATCACTTGGCATGACCATGTGCTCTTGGCAAACTGGTGGGGATACATACGCGCGGATTCTTGGGTCATCTTGCCAGCAATCTCCTCTTTTATTGACAATTATCTATTTCCAAACCCAATTACACTATGCTACAATTGAATGAATCGCAATCTGTGTACCATTACCAGGCACTACCGCGTTCCCGAGTCATCCGTGTCCTTATTTTATTTCCTGGAGCTGGCGATGATCCCATTCGCGTCTCCCTTCAGGTCGCCTTTCTCGACGATGAGCCGGAATTCGAAGCCATTTCCTATGTCTGGGGTGACCCGACCTCAAGGAAGACCATCTGTTGCGATGATGTTTGCATTAGCGTCACAGCGAACCTCCATGCTGCCCTTCATAACTTCAGGTTCGAAGACAAACCTCGCAGGCTGTGGGCGGACGCTTTGTGCATCAATCAAGAGGATTTGGACGAGAAATCATTCCACGTGCAGATGATGCACACTGTATATCAATCCTGTGTTAGGTGCCTGGTCTGGCTCGGCGCTCCCGACGCGCATTCCGACACTGCACTGGCCTTGGTCCAAGCAATCACTCTACTCTACACCCAGCATCTGGGCATCGCGATTGATCAGGCCGACCGTCACCTGGGCCAACATGGTAGAGATCCCATGCTGGTCCAGAAAATCGGCTTTGGCGGCCTGCCACCTAGAGACTCGGAGCAATGGAGCTCGCTGTTCCAGTTTCTTCGCCGGCCATGGTTCTCTCGCGTGTGGGTAAGCGCCGCACCCTCCTCGCTTCACTCCACCTCGTCGTGTCTAAATCGTTCTAATGGGTTCTCAAGGTCATTCAAGAAGCCTACTTCTCCGGAGATGTCCTCTTCTTCTGCGGGAACAGAACGGCCACATATGCACCACTTTACTTCGCCGCGGACTGGGTTCTCGCAAACGGGACAAAGGTGGGCTACGATAAGACTTACGATCCGGCTGATTACTCCAGTTCCATGTGCTTCAACATCATGAAAATGAGGCCCGACGACTGGACCCGCGAGAACCAGTCGCTTGACAGTCTTCTCGACGGATGCAAAAGGTTCGGCGCTACGAACCTCCGTGACAAGGTGTATGCCTTGATGCACCTCCCCGCATTCAAGAGAGAGTATCCCGATATCCAGCCAAATTATCGAGTCTCCGTCGAGGAAGCGTATGTCGATGTAACCATGGCATCGATCTGCCGAAATAAAGACTTCGTCATTCTTACGCGTGTCGATCGAGAATTAGGAG
This sequence comes from Clonostachys rosea, assembly GCA_026958235.1. Lineage (NCBI taxonomy): Eukaryota > Fungi > Ascomycota > Sordariomycetes > Hypocreales > Bionectriaceae > Clonostachys > Clonostachys rosea. The sequence continues at coordinate 1,805,124 of CP110206.1, forward strand.
ACCAGACACCAGCTCTTCAACTGCCTTCCTGGGTGCCCAGGTGGAATAGGGGTGACGAGACGAGCAGTGCATCAACCACATGGTACAAATTTTATGCCGCAGGGGAGACTAAACCATCCGAAGAGAATTCTTCGTCGTCGTTTTCTGCTGAACTTCTCTCTGGACACAGGCTACAGGTAGCGGGGTTCGAGTTCGACAGGGTGGAAGATGTTGCCGAGCTGACTTTTCTCCGCTGTTACAATGCTACTCCCCCAGCCAAGCCACACTTCTCTCCTTTGCGACCATGGAAACGGTACGACCCTAATTCAGAATCCGGGCCATATTCTACTGCGCCGGCCATCATTGATGCCTACGCCATGACAATGACGGCTATGTGTCGCGAGTTTGAAGGGTTCTATGCTCTCCACTGTGCACCGGAAAATGAAGACCACCATAGGTCTGACTTTGTAGCCTGGCTGCAATGGCTGCGACGCCCGGACGCAGAGGAATATTTGCGCGAAGGAGACAGTCATTACCCTCCAGGCCTTTACTCTGATCAAAGGCCATTTTTGAATGACACAACGGATGAAGAGCTGGAAGTGTTTTATACAAGATACAATAGGATGATGAGGATGTACAACCTAGGGCGAAGATTAATAAGAACTCGCAATGGTTACTTGGGGACTGGGTCCCATGAGCCGCATATGGGAGATCTCATCTGCATTCTCTTTGGGAGTGCGGTTCCGTTCATTTTACGACCTAGAGAGGACGGCAATGGGTTCATCTTGGTAGGGGATGCTTACGTTCATGGCATCATGAATGGTGAAGCCTTGGAGACGCTGGACAATGGCTCATGTACGAAAAGGAACTTTATCGTTCACTAATGGCAGGGCCACCACTCTCAAAGTTTCCTTAGTCAATATCAAGAGGCTCAATTTAATATCCTTGAAGGTGATTAATTCTCTTTCCGTACCATGAAGGTTGTACTTAAGCCAAGTCTACACGATCCAGAGCAACGTGCAGGAAATACCGCAGTGGTAGCGAATGTACATTATCACGGTGCGTTTTACCAATTACGTGTATGGAATATTCAGGTATCCAATGCGATTTATCAGCACACAGCAATTAGAAGTCATCATTCTGGAATCAATCAATATAGTCCCAGTTACAGTTGAGACGGAGCATTGATCCCAATACGCAACTCGTGCTCGTCATTGGTAGCTAGATGTACAGCATCTGACGCCATCAGACTTTGGACGTGAAGACTTTGGGCAGCATTTGTCCAAAATCTTGTGGGACACTTACATGTCCACCTCTGGTTGGAAGTCGGCCAAGGGGGAGTGGAGAAGTATGGTTCGGCATCCTGAAGAGGAGTTACACATTGACCAAGGCAAAAACGCACAACACGTGTGATACGAAGTAAGCTGAGTGTCAGTCTATGTGTGTGGAAAATTAGTATAAAGCTCAGGTATCCGGTGCTTTCCCAACCTAGACGTTTCATCTATATCTATCAATCAGCCTTGCGCAAGAATAGGATATCTACCTTAACAGTCTCCGCTTCCTAGTTCCTTTTTCCCTCTTGGCTGCATTCTCGAATCATTACGAGATGGATCCCATTTGGGCTCAGCACAAGGATGTGATCCAACGCCTTTATGTTGAGCAGAGGAAGACTCTCGCAGAAGTGAAGAAAATCATGGAGAATGATTTTGGGTCTCCTGATTCTATGTGCGATCATGTTCAACTTCCCGACAATGTTTCGTCTGAGCATTGACAACTGACCACCTAGAGTAGACTGAAATCGGCCTACGAAGTCGCACTACGTCATGAACTAGGACTGATTAAAAAACTCAAGAAAGAGCATTGGCCCCTTCTATATCAACGTTTCCTCCAGAGACAAGAGGAGCCATTCGATCTGTATATTGATGGGACGCTTCTATACCGGTGGACAAAAGTCTGGAAAGAACTGAGACGGTCCCGAAAGATCGAAATCGATCCTGGTAAATTGAAATATTAGCCTATCCAAGATTCCACGACTAACCTTTTATCAGGAGTTTCTCTCCCTCCTAGATTAGAATTGCGAACCCCATCTTCGATTCAGTCATTTTCAGCAGTTATTCCAATGCAGCTCCGGTCCGTTAAACCTGGGCCAATTGGGCCTTGCCCCACGATGTTATCTACGACAACATCGAGCCCGAGAACACGTCGAACGGCCATATTCAAGAACAAGGGGCAAGCTCTGAAACCTGCCGCCATCTCTACGCCAGCGAACATGGCTTTAGCGCACACATCTATTGCATCTGCTGTCCCAAATTTCAGATCCGAAGTACAAACCAAGCTTTATAAAGGCCGCTTGAGCGTAGAGGTTAGCCTGCAGCTTGAAATGATACCATGGAATGAAATTCGGCTTGCATTGCTAGGTTCGTATGCGATGAAATACCTGTCCCACAGAGATACTTGAGCTGATTTCCCAAAAGCATCAATAATTGGCCCTGAGAGAGTTTATTGTAGACAGGTTATCGGCGATGTTTCATACGCAGTGATTCCGAAAGACAAATTCCTCAGTCACATTTCTGGTCAATGGCCAGCTCGAGTCTCAGACAGTATTCTGCCATCTATCTGGGACCTGGAGATTTCGAAGTCTTCGCTTAAGGCCTTAACACCAAGTTTGAATGGATACCACATTGTAAACACGCTTTTCTACCTTCTCTCCAACAATTTGATTAGTACAATTGATACTCGACCAACAAGCTTACTTAATGCGGTTCTGGATTTCCTTCTCTACATTCCAAAAGCGGTAGCTCACCAATTCTTCAGCAATCAGCTTCTCTCTGTGAGGGCTGTATGGGACCGTTTGCTTCAAGGAGCATACCGCTCACGCCGCACAGATGTATTCGAGCTAATTGCTAATTTGGCTCTTGAGAACCACATTGATTGGATCTCTGGGCTTGAAGACGTTATGCTTAAATTCGCGGCACTTTCAGGGCATACAGCAGCGATACGCAGGCTGTTGGACCTGCAAACTCGGGGTAACACTTCATGTTCTGAAGTTTCATTTGCTTGGGCCATCATTCATTCAACAAAGGCAGGGTTCCAAGAATGCGTAAGGATTCTTCTAGCCAGGATATGCGACCGAAATAAGAGGCAGCAGCCTCGATTTTCCGCAACAATCGTCCTTCAAATTATTTTCAAAGAAATATTTTCCAGAAAGCCGAAGGCTGGAGCACTCAAGCACCGCTTTTATCTCGTTATAGACTCTCTGCTTAAAGAAGGAGCTGATTTTAGCTCGCCTTTTCCTCTCAACCAATTCAGCGATGAACGACTTAATAGACTTCACATCATCCTTCAAACAGCGATACATCAGCTTCCAACATTTGCAGATATGATGTATTACTGTAACCAGGATTTCTTCTACTATCTCATCTTTCAAGGCGTGATTGTGGAGCATCGGGATGCGCTTACTAGAGTTGGTGTCTGCATCGCCGCCACGGGTGGTCGTTGTGGTATCGCCGACTACATCGAGAGCCGATCACAAAGAGGCACAATGGGAACAAGAGAGTTCCTCGAGCTCATATTTCTAGAGCAATTCTTTCTCTATGATAACAACAATGATGACTTCTCAAACTTCAAAGTCAATGCCAGTGTTACAAGCTCTCTGGTTGAATATCTCTTTGATCAACACAATGATGACCTCTCAAACTTCAAAGTCAATGCCACTGTTGCACGCTCTCTGGTTCAATATGGCGTTGAAATCAGCCAAGAATTCCAAGAAATACACGGGGGTACTAACACTCTTCTGAAATCCATGCAGACACGCTTTTATCACGTCAACGCGATTGACGGAACAAGCATTAGTTGGCACAGTGGAATAAATCATTTAATTTAGGAGGGACATGGTAGTTACTGTTCAACTGCCACGAAGTTGGTGATGGGCTTGTTACTACACGGTAAGCCACAGCACTAGCTAATTGGGAGGAAGGATGTTGTATGTATGATGGCAGCACCGTGACAGGCCTCGGTCTTCGTATCTCAATGTCACACCTACAAATCACGTCGGTATGTATAATGAATGACTGCATAAATCGCGAAACCCGAGAAGCCTATTAACGACCTAGAGCATTGTTTCTTGGATAATGCCCTAAAGGAAGCATGTGGGCGATTTCCGGCCTGATAATGGTGAGTGTGGTATCTCTCAGCCTCAAATTAGTAGAATTTGTAGTCATTCGATACTCGTTGGCTGTGTTGTCTTTGATTTTTTGCTTAGTGGTGGTCTGGCACTGTGAAGCTGGAATAGTCCTATGGGAGGATGATGCTTTGTATGCAGGTAATTACCCTTTTTGCTTGTCCATTTGGCATTCATTCCCATTTTTCTTATGTATTTGGCAACATTTGAAGCTTCACCACCTGCATGTATCGATGCATCTCCCTCCTCCCATCCAGTGAATGGCCAAATATGTTTTGTCACTCGTTACAACCATAAGAAGAAAAGAACAGTTCGGAGGTTCTGCAGTTAATTTAAGACCAGCTAGAGGGCCCTATAGATGCCAACACAGCAAATTGCGAGACTCTGTCAGTCCTAATCACAAAGCATTATCATGAAAATATACAGCCAGCTCCGTGGAGTTTCATCACATTTGTGTCACAATGTTACAGTAAACAATCTTGTTTTCACCATACATGCAAAGCCTTGAAGGAAAGAAAAGAAGGATTCGCAGAGCAGGACAAGAGGCTTGTAGTCTCGAGCATGTTAACAAGCTTCAATTTCAAATACGTGAAAGTAGTTACTGCGGAACAGCGCGATGTCATACGAAGAGCCCAGCATGGTTGAACAAGCCATCACTCAACACTAGGTTTTAACGAAAGTCTTGGTGATTTCATCCCTTATACATCCCCTACATGAGCGAAAAAGGATCACTGAGTCTTGAAGCACTTGATGGAGCTGACCGGGGGCTTGTTTTGTGTATTGGGAACGCTGTCGGGATAGTCGGTAACGGCACCAAAGCAATTCTGCAGACTGCCAACTCCTAAGCTTGAGGGATGATGACAAGTATGCCCGTCAAGAATCACTCACGAGAATGTACGACAATCGTAGCCATTGGAGACCTTGATAGAGCGGACACGGCCAACGCTGCCATTCGTTCCGTTAGCAGGGCTGTGCAGCGTAAGGAGCAGGAGCAGGTGTTCTTACAGTGGTGGCGCAAGTTGATTGCAGCGTCCAATCCCAATGGCTTTACTCACTCCATTGTAATTCGTTTCAGAATAAACAGTTCCCTAGTGGAGTATCAGTAGAGGATTCTTGGAGATATTTGGCGAGGATGAGGGAACCTACTGCAACAACAGCATCCGTCTGTGCAGCGGCGAGAGAAAGAAGGGTAAACGGGACGATCGTGGAGAACAACATGTTGAAGAATTGTCTCTTTTTTTAACTCTACTGTGTGTTGGTAGTCGTGTAGGAGATGTTGGTGGTTTCTGAGAACTGCTTCTTGCGACAGCCTGGGAAGCCCAGCCATCTTTATAATTCTCGACATTGTATTGAAGCATACTAAAGGACATACACCAAAGTGCTATTGCCGCCCTCAATATTACATGTATCAAGGATGCCCGAATCGACAAAAAATACCAATACACTGCTGCTCGTGAGAGCATGACGATAGAATGAAATGAGGCTTTCTCACGTCAGACTCTCATGCCTCCTTCCATTCCTCTTCATCGCCATCGTTTCCACTTGCTGTATACACAAAACAGTCCTTATGTTGGAAAATGACAATCATCTCGATCAAACTTTCACATTATGACGCTGATTACGAAGATTTTGGTGCTCACTTCCCAGGATGTGGTGAGGACGCGTTGCACTCCATTCCAGCAGCAGCCCAAGATCTTTTGCTTGTCATGCCAGCCAAATATTAGCGGAATAATCTAGATATACTCGCCTGGGGAAAAATTCAGTTGTCAGGACCATGGACCAGATGGAGCGCGGACGTTCGGACAGCCAGGTCGCAACACAGACTGAGGAGTCGGGCAAGGCGCGTTGTTGGTGCACGCTGGCCTCAGAACAATGGGAATGTTTGTCGTGCGTGTGCACGCACGTATGACGATGTTTCTGTAGACCAAAAGTCCCGTTGATCAACATTTGAGTATGGCCGAATGCATTCCGAAACTCATATGCACGCCTCAATCACGTAGTCATCAACTCCGATGCTCGGGACTTGCATCGGCGGTCTGTAATGTCCTTACAATGCAAGTGAAAAATTGTCTGGTCACGCCGAAACTAAAGTTCTCGCTCGTCCTTGGCTACCTAGATCAACATCACCCCAGCGCAAACTTGCCGAAACAATTCTCTAAGCCCGTAGTGTTAGCGAATTTATTACTCCTTGTGTCTACATGAATGTGCACAGGCCTTATGTCTGTATGCTGGCATGACACCATAATTTATTGTCTGCCTTCAACACGATCCTGGTAAGAATGGGTAGGCAAATAGCAGTAAATACCGTTATGATGAGCCACAACACTTATCAATATCTATCTTGATTAATTATCACATTGAAGGCATATGATAGTGTCTTACGATTGCAAAACCTGTGAATAGTAGTACTAATTGAAGTTGGATGAATCTCAATATAGGGTCATGAAGTATAGGGTAGGCATATTGTCGAATGCTGGGCAAAGCAGGGTATGAGAGTCGCACGGGCACAAATCACCAGGTTCGTCTTCTATAAAAAGAATGAAGAGAGCAAATAGCAAATGGCGAAGACCGGGTTGCTGGGTCACTATGGAGAGAACCAGGGATCTCAATGGAAATATCAGTAGCGTCGTTTTATTTTCAACTGGTAGCTAGGGTCAAACGACAGCATGGGCATGGACACGACTGCTGAATAATGACGATCGATTTCTTGGGAAGCGCGAGCGACACTGTACTTATGACTCATGCTAGGCCGGGAACAAATCCTCAAGAGCGGCATCAGGTCTTTCATCGTGCCTAACTAAACATTGGCTTGTGTGTGTGTCACTGTGCGTGGCGACATGCCGTCTGGAAGAGGACCGAGGCAGCTTTGACGCGACCGCGTCTGCTCCATCATTTTTACGCGACTCTAGCCATCGGCAAGCTCAGAATTAAGTGTGGGTTTGAGTGAGCCTTGGCCTGGGCTTGCGGTGAGGACTGCTCGAATGACCGGATGAGTAATGAAAGACTGGGGCCAGAGCCAGTCAAGGAGCGCTGTTGGGAGCAGTTCCGCCTGTGTGCGCAAAGTTGGGAGTGGACTCAGTGGAGGCACCAACCAGTTTCAGGCCAAGTAGGCACTGTCGTAGGCTTTGTCGTGGTTGCTACAGTGAACACTACAGAGCACATCACCACTTTTGAACTCAGCGCTGGCCCCATTAGTGGACCGCTGTTCTATTTCGAGCGCCCTCCCGGTTCCTAATGGAGGTACCATCAGCCCCCCAACAAATCGACCCTGATTTCGCCACCCAGCACCTGTTTTCTGATGCCTGTCGCCGAAAAGCATCGCATTCTCTCTATGATCGTATCAGGCACAGGCCTCTGATTCACCGCAACTGGCTTATCTGCTGACTGACTGCACTCGATGGATCCACCGCGCCAGTCAAGGCAGGGGACATAGGCCTTGGCTGTACCTGGGGCTCGCCGTAAATTTAGAGCTGGGAACAACTGCCGACGACATATTTAACATTCTGCCATCGCCGTAAACAACGTCTTCTCTCTCATCACGCCTTCATCACTCAACCTTCTCACCCTTTAATAGTCGATCCGCGCTGGCACGCATTTAATTCTTGCACTTTTCTCAACTTGAATCATTCACTTGATCTTCAGGCGGCTGGGACGCATTCACTTCTTGCTTTGACCACTTACTCAGTTCTAATCCCACCACCAGCGTCTGGCACGCACTTCGTTTCTTGCCTTTTTTACTATATCTTTATTTGATTAATCCTTTGTAATTATCGACTACCTAGCGGCTGGTACGCATCCACCTCTAGCCTATCTTATCCTTTCGGCTTTTCGACCTTTGCAACATCACCACCGACATCATGAGCGCAATTTCAGAAGACAAGACCATGGAGATGGGTCTCCTCTTGGATGCCGAGCACAACAGAAACAGCCCCGAAAGAATCTACATCACCAAGCTGCGATTCCGAATTGTGACCGGAGTCCTCTGCCTCATCCTGCTTGGCCTCAACGTTATTTCCATGAAGGAATGGGGCCGTGTTGGCATCGTCTACTTTGCACCTCCCGTAAGCACCACCGATTGCAAGTGTGGCCGACCTTTGCTAACATACGAATCTACAGGTTGCTCTCAGTCTTCTCTGGGGACTCGTCGAAGGTGTCTCCGTCTACACCCGACCTGGACGCCGAGGCATCAACCCAGGCCTCACCGTCACCGTTGACGGCATCCTCATGATTTGCTACCATGCGGCAGCAACCACTTACGGCCTCAAGCACGGCGGATGGGACCAGTTCTATGCTGAGAGCTTCCCTGACTACGCATACTGCATGGCCCAGTATGTTGATAACATGATTCTCGCACTCTCGTCTCTCCAGATGTAAGCATGACCTCCCGTCTCACCGCGGCATCAATGTAACCAAAATGAGCGACGCTAACATCTCACTCCGCAGCTTCTTCCACGTCGTCATGTTTGTGATTGGCTGCTTTGAGATCACCGAGAACAAGCGCAAGATTGCCAGAAGCTACATCGACACGACCCGGGGCGACTTCATGAACACCGGCAGCTACTGCCGGTACTCGGACCAGAAGTCCCACGTGCGAGCGCGCTCCGTCGACTCGACCTACTCCGATGATGATGACTGCAAGTCAATTGCTTCGAGCATCAACGAGAAGGACTTGTAAACATGCATTGGAGCGCACTAGACAGGAAACCTCAACTGTCCCGTGTCAGAGAGTGGGTTTCACTTCGAAATCAGCACTCATTTTCCTTTTCTCTTTTCTTTGCTTCTCTTTTTCTTTTTCTCTTAACGAATTTCCTATTTTCTTCTTCTCTTTTCCTTTTTTTTCTCTTTTCTTTTCCTTTGTCTTGGTCTGGTGCCTCTTAATACCAGTAGAGCTGATCTCTATCTGATATTCTGAACTCTACCCTTTTATTTTGCTTTTTCTTCTCTCTACTTTTTACATTTACGATTTTCTTTTCAATTTCTTCTCACAATAGAGAGTGTTTTTGTTTTTCTAGTTATACAATAAAATGAAATTAGAAATATATTAAAAATAACAATAATCGAAAATCAATAAGCAGTGAATGTTAAGCGTAAAATTGCAGAACCTGCTATCCTCGCGAACAATAAACTTGGGTACAGTATCTCTCAGCCCACTGAGTCGTAGCCAAGCGGCTGAGCTATAACATGGCATACCAGAGCTCTTTCGTGCAAGCTAGAGACTTCATTCTTTTATGGATAATGTTCCAAATAATAATAATAGCAAAATAATACATTATTCTACATTATTTAGCTTGATATTGTATCAATAATTAGGTTCAGTATTTTGATAGTGTCGAAGTCTGAGGCTGTATGGAGGACTTTGTTGTGCCATGTTTTATTTCAACCACTTGGTACCTTACATTGAGGTGTGTTCTCCTTGTTCACAGACTATTGGATCTGAGCTCAGACCACAGCGGCTCTTGTTCACAGTGATCAGCCTTCGAAGACAAAGGAAAATGTTTCCAACGCACGGAACTTAACATGAAACTTGATTTGTTCCGCGAACGGAGCTAAACATAATTTCTTATCGATCAAAGAACTCAAAGGCTTTGGGAACGGGCTTCCCAATAGTCTCATTATGGCATGGAAATGATCTGGAACTCACGCACAGAGAAGCATAAACCCGTTGCCATGCCCAGTTCATAGTTTCAACATGTTCTCACGCAGTCTGAATCTGATAACTTTGATTTGGTACTTCTTATCTTGTTCGTATGCACCCCGTAAGTCGAGAATCAAGTTACTTGCTGCCATGATCCTCTATAAAAGCAGGCCAGGCACCACCAAGTGCTTCAGGATTCCTCTGCATCCATATCTCAGGATCCCTCTGCATCATACCTCAGTCTTCCGAATTCAGAAATCATTACCACTATCTTCAAGACCCTTCGAAATCCATCTTTCCAGCGGTCGCAATGGCGGAACCAGGTTCAAGTGGTGGCCCAAGCGGCAGCTCAAACATCGACCTAAGTGCCCTCGCGAGGCAAATGGAAAGCGTAGGTGCGGAACTGCAACAAAACATTATATCAAACTTGGCGGTGGAAATCCCCGCGGATCTCCAAATGCCTCCAGCTTTATCGGGAATGAGGTTCCTCACGGGCGTGTTCCCTCCACCCAGCCATCAAGTCACAGACGCACACGTTATCGAACACGTCAAGGGACTATTGGCGCAAAAGGTGGTTATAGCGGGCAATGCGCGAGAGGACGACGTCGTTCGCTGCCAGCAGGAGTTCTTCAACAACCTGTGTGGCAGGCCCTCAAGTCTTACAAAGACGGAGTTCTTCATCGCCAGTGCTCCCAGCGACCGCATCAGACTGTACAAGTTCAAAGACGTGGTAATGGGAACCGTAGTTGACAAAGCTCTCCAGCCAGGGCCACGCTCTTGGGTGCACGCCTTCCTACACTGGAAGCAGACAGCACGCGATGCTCAGCGGACACAGGCAGTACGCGCACCGCCAGGACCCAACGTTCAACGGATACCGGTAGGACCCAACGTTCGGCTGGCGCCGGCAGAAACCGATGTTCGGCTGACACCGCAAGATATCCTGTCGATTGCGGTCTTTAACATGACTTCCCTGCAGTTCATAGACTGCACCGTCACCGAAGACCCGTTCCTGGTTACGAACCTCTCGGGTGATCAGCCGTTAGAAGCGTACATGGTCAGAACAGCTGGTCGGGAAACGGCCCCTACCATCCATGGTATCAGTCTTCAGATCGTCACGCAGCACGGAGCCAACAATAGGCCGCAGCTCAAGCTAGCTTGCTTGAGGTGGGACGGGGAAGCAGCACTCGGCGAAGTTAGGTATGCGGAACCAATCATGCTTCATACCAGCCTCAGAGTCCTGGAACTCGTGGGATTCTCATGGGTGGCCAGGTATGGTAACAGGGGCTTTTCCACAATCGGCAGTCTGGTCTGGACGCAAGCTAATCCCAGCATCACGAAGCTCGTTCTCAGTGGCTGCCTCGTCAACGATGTTGGCCTTGAGCAGGCCATTGACTCGTTGCCAAACTTGAAGGATCTATCTATTGAACTTTCGTGTCGGAACAGAATGAGAGCGCTCATCGATCCTCTCACTGGCCGCTACACAGTTGCCTCATCCAGACGCGATCTCGGGACAGTCCTAAGGCTGAAGGGTCGGGGTTTGAGGTCGCTCGACCTAGATGCCACCGCGTACCCATTTCGTCACGAAGAGAATCGAGATGACTTCTTCGGGTTACTGATTGGGCTCGAGAACCTTGAGCAGCTGACGATTAGCAGGGCCGATTTCTTCAAGGAGGACAGGGTGGAAATTGATCTGATGCAAGATTTGGCACTGACACGTATGCGTCGTCTCAGGAGCCTGTACATACGTCACTTACGGTCCGATGCCGAAGTGAACGCTCCTGCAAGCCAAGACCCATCCCCAATGCTTCGGCTTGAACGGGCCCAGATCATGATGAACGCCTGTGTCAATCTCCTCCCTGCAATGCCCGATCTCAGTGTCACCCTGGAGCTTCCGCCCAGGGATCCGGAGCCTTCTATCCCTGGTTACTTGGCCAGAAGGATACAATGGCTGGAGAAATACCGGGCCTGCCATGGGGCTATGGAGGGAAGCCAGTTCGCTAGCAATCCGCTGGACCCAAGTCAGGTCATCACAATATCTCTACCGAGGCAAGGCGAGTAGACTCAACTAGAGTCCCCCAAAAGGTCTATTGCCGATGCAGTAGTGAACACCGGCTGGCGTGAACAAGAGTGAAGTAACTAGCGAGGAACGTGTGTGAGGTGTCAGCTTATTTCCGAGGAAAATTGATATCTTTGACTAGATGAAAAACTATGCTGCTACTTGAGCCATAGAATCAAGATCTAGGCCTCCAATCTTCTATGTTTAGTTGACGTGACTGCAGCCAAGGACAAAGACCTAGATTCTAAGTAACATGCTTCAAATATACCCCTTGTTTAGATGAACCCAAGCGTACCCAGAAGCTTTCGGAATCGCGAGATTGAAGGTTAAATATGGAAGCTAAACATCATCCTTCTAGGTTTGGACAGATGCAGTGCTGCGTGGGCAGAACAATCAAGCGCACTTAGGGACCGGTAAATCCGAGACGCCTCCGCAACTGCTCGATTCAGGCCCTCTTCGGTAGTCCTAACCTCTATGCGAGAGAAAAAAATGTTTCGTGTTACATTGAATAATCAAAGCAGAGTGCTTTGGGCAAACCCCGGTATATGCAATTCGACGAATCATAAGGTCACCCGATCCAGGGTAATCGGGAACCGCTGCTGCATATTGCGTCGTTACACTCAACTTCGTCAATCAAACTCACCAACCTTCCTACCATCAGACATCGAAAAGCAGACAATACCATCCAGCGCCATCCAGAAACTCACTTGATCCATCGCAGCCATGACTGAGCTAATTGGCGCGACTAAGCTCCCGACGGAAATGTGGATGGTCGTCGTGGACCACCTCAAGCACCCGTGGGATGTCGCCGCCTTGGCCCGAACGTGTCGCCGCCTCTATGCTACCGTCAATCCTCTCCTCTACGAACATGCCGCTGAGCACGGCTACGACCTCAGAGCCCTAGTCTGGGCCATCCGATTTCGTTTGCTCCGCACGCTGAGCCTCGCCCTCGCTGCCGGTGCCGACCCCAACAAAGTCTGGCGGTATTTTGACCCTAGAGCTGCGCAGAGCGTTCCCTCATTTGACGAGTGTATTGGCACTGTGTCCGGTGCAGCACGGTCTGATTACAATCTCGTTTATCCGCGGCCTTACTGTTCCCCGCTGCACATCGCCGCATCCTTGGGCGACACCGAGGCCATGGGAATGTTGCTTGACCATGGTGCCGAGCCTTATGCCGGCTCGTCGAGGGTTTGCAGGTGCTACGACATCCAGCAATATGCAGACTCGGGCCACACCTCTTCTTTTATCAATCAATCGCTACGAAATCCAAGATGGACCCCGGCTCACGTCTCTATATGCACAGGGAACATCAGAGCCTTCGAGCTCCTGTCATCGAGAGGAGGTGGCGTCGAAATGCAGAGCATCGATTCAGATCCGGCGGCGCCTCCTTGTGGACTGACTGCTCTCCATGCAGCTTCAATGTCTGGCCAGGCTGAGATGCTGGAGTGGTTACTGAATTCCAACCACGAATATGACGTGGACGCACTCGATGTCAGTGGCAAAACGCCTTTGGTTTATGCCTACTTCGCTCGTCACTGGGACTGTGTCACTCTTTTGGTTCGCAACGGCGCGGATATCAACAGAGACCACAGGATAACTTTGATGCAAGAGGAACAGGGATACGACCCCGTCTACCTAGTCGAGGATGATATCGACATCCTAGCACAAGGGACACTTTTAGAAGATTCAATGATGCCAGCCAGGTTCGAAGATGCCCTCCGGCTCATCGATCTCGGAGCTGATCCCGTTCTCACGGACCGAACGCTTCGAATCGGAAAGTCCCTGATTCATAAATTATGCATCTATCCATGGTACACTATCCCGTGGGACATCGTCAGATGGGAAAGCAGGCCTGTACATGCCGCGGGGATGAAGCTCCTCAACCACTTCCTAGATCTAGGCCTCAACTTTCGCCAGAGCGAAAGGTATCCGCCGGTGATTGTAGGTGAGGGGCCTGAATTAGGACACACAGCTCTGGGTTACGCAGCTCTCGCCGGGAACTTACACGCAGCTCAGAGACTGATTGAGGCTGGTGCAGATGTTGATGGGAATCCGGAACAAGACATGACCACGCCCCTGGCCTGTGCGTGCAAATATACAACAGCCAAGCCGGTAGGGGAGATGGTGACTCTTCTGGTCGAGGCAGGCGCTTCTGTGAACCGGCTCAGGCCCCAATCGGAAGGTCCTCTATGGGTCCTTCATCGGGCTTTTGATGAGGGCGGTCCTGCCCCTGCGAACGTGCTGGACAAGGTGACAGACTATCTCCTAAAGAGGGGTTCCAACCCTGGGAGAGGCACATCCAACGGTGATGATGTGTACTACACCGCTCTAGACTATGAGCTGTTGGATGGCAACTTGGAAAGGTTTGAGTATCTTCTCTCGAAATCTGCAGAGGGTTCAATTGGGGATGATGATTTCATTGGCTTCTGGAAGGCGAACAAAACGCGCCCTTACGAAGACAACACCCCATATCTCCTCAGGCTCGACAAGAAAGGCTTGATCGCGAAGAAAGACCCGACCACTCTGCCGTTCATCATTTGCCGACCTCAGATCGAGCCTGAGCTTGTGGACCACCTTCTCGAGCTGGGTGTCGACCCCAACGTCAACTGGTCGGGCAGCACTCCGCTCGGGTGCATCCTGCAGCAAGGCGGCGGCATGAAAGAGTCGATAATCTTGCGCGTAGTCAAGAGCCTTCTGAAATTTGGAGCTTCAATCTTCCGGCCGCTAGAGCCGTTCCACTTTACGGAGCTTGAAGCTGGAGCTCCTCAAACCCCCTTGGGCCTAGCTATCCAAATGCAGTATACATCCCTTGAAGTTCTCGAGCTTTTATTGGAGCATCAGCCTTTGAAAGACGCCTCAGATATCGATCCATTTGAGTACATTAAGCAGGCTTGTATGATGGGAAACACAAAGGCACTTGTCGCTCTCTTCGCTTCACTGGGTGCCTCGTCCCCCGTCCGGCAAGCACATGCAACCAGTATGGTTCATCGCGTGCTCGATGCAGTGTTCGACAGTGCAGTAACCATAAGGAGGATAAACATCGTCATAGACTGTTTACAAGTTCTCGTTCAGCATGGTGCCGACCTGTCCGTTGAAGCGTCCGAGGAGTCTTTCGATAGTCGCACAGGAATCGAAACTTTAAGGGCTATTTGCAAGGGGGGGTTCTTTCCAGACCCCGATGCGCCGATATCTAGAGCATGGACTTGGTGTTTTCAACAAAGGCTTGATTTTTCGGAGGCCGACGGCCTTCCGATCTTTAAGAAACCCACGATGGAACTCTTCTTCCAGTTGCACATCTCTGTTGAACAACTAGGCAAAATTTTGGCGGACGATTCGAGGACCTGGTTGCTCCGATTTAGGGAGTGACGAGTGTCTAATGGTGGTAGTAAGTGAACGAGTTATACAGGCTATGCGGCAGCTGCCGAAAAAGACAAGGGGACAAGACCTGAACACCAAAAACTAACAAATCGGCAAATCGATGCTATTCCCAGCATCACAATATGTTCAACACATCGAAGTTCAGCGTTTTAGACCGGCCACGAGGCTTACCAGCTGGGCAAAAGGCTCAACGCCAACAACAGCTTGTGTCCGACGTGATGACTCCTTGGTCGGCATGACTCCTATCATGGACTTTACGATCCTACTTTTCTTCTATTTTATTCAGTGATTAATGTATGAGCTATGATTCTTGGGATTCACTTTGAATTTCTTCGCCTAAACGGATGGTCTCGGCATATCTTCAGGGGCAGGGATACCTATTCTTCTCTTGATTTTTTTCTTCTTTCAACTTAGAGCTTCTCAACCGTTGGTATCACTTTTCTTTGCAGGCTTATTAGTGAGCTGCCGAGGTCCAGATGAGACTTTTCGGGGCTCTTGAGTTGAAGTCTATTCGTTTGCTGAGCTTACTGATAATTGGCGATTTGGGCTCATATTCAGATTGCAGTTAACGAGTCACTGAAATAAACCATCAAGGATCGACAAGGCTTCGCTTTTAAGTTTGCTAGAACGCTTCGATGTGACATGTGTATAGCTGTTTTCCCATCACCTGTTGGTCCGTTCGATACAACAAAGCCTACATGTAAGCAGACAGCACGATGAAGTGCGGTGAGCGACTGAACATGGGCCCCCGTACCCGCACCACTTATCTATCCCAACTTTGACCTTACCCAATAACTCTTAGGCAACCTGGCAGTGGTCCAGAGGCGAGCATAACGGGAAGTTGGAAAATTCCGAGAGTGGAGAATCTTTCGCGCGAAACTGCCACACTCGGAAATCTTAGAATGAAAATAGAGCAGCCCCTGTCCAGTGAAGCGGCACCATCCGTATCAAAATGTTAGCATCAGCTATGTATTCAATGCACTATGATATCAGATGGAAACTACCCTGGCAGCTTTTCTGACGTGTACCATTGTCTCATGGTAACATTTCTCTGTTTTGCTATAATATCACACGTCGCAACCCTTGTCATAAGCAATGTTGTTGTTTCGGCCCTAAATCGGAAAGAAGGAGCCACTGCTGGTATATTGACATGTGAATAAGCTGTTCGAATCTCAACTTTCTCCTCAATCCCCTCCTTGACTAGTAATTCTCCATCACCACTACAAGGCCAAGCGAAAGTTCCATATTTGGGACCATCACAACTAACCGGGCGTCAGCTATCCCCTCATGATGGCGTCTTCCAGTGTCTGGTTAATTACGGGTGCCTCCCGAGGGCTCGGTTTCGAGATCGCCAAAGCAGCGTTGCAGGCCGGCCACACGGTTGTAGCAGGTCGGCGCAATTCTGGCCAAGACGACCCCCGAGCAGCCGAGTTACAGTCCCTGGGCGGCCACTGGATCAACCTTGAAATGGCCGGCGAACATGTTGAAGAGAGGATTGCGGAAGTGGCGGCGAAACACGGGAAAATCGATGTGCTGGTCAACAATGCTGGCTACGGTTTAGGTGGGGTTGCAGAGAATATCGGGTATGTTCCAACCTTCCTCGAGCGAGTCGTTCCATCCCAGCTATGAGGTCCTAAGTGTCCGGCGTTCCAGCATACAATTATATCGAGACATCATAGAAGTCAACGTTATTGGCGTCATCCGAGCCTGCCAAGCTGTCACTCCCATCATGCGCAGCCAAGGCCAAGGGACCATTGTCAACATCGGAAGCCTCAGTGGCATCATTGCAGAGCCCGGAGTCAATGCATATGCCTGTAGCAAGCACGCTTTGGAAGGTGTGTTTCTGTTCTCCGTTCCTAGTACGATTTAAATGCGCTTACATTCATCGTCTAGGTTTCACAGAAAGCTTCTCCAAAGAAGTATCTGCTTTCAATATTCGTACGCTGCTAGTAGAGCCCGGCAATATTGACACGGACGTGGCAGACGTCACCAAAACCGGCATTGAAGTCCCCAGAAGTGAACCGTATCACGGATCGCCAGCAGATATAATCCTGAAGACCTTAACGAACGCTGAACTCCTCAAGTCCATCTCCGCCTGTCCCATTAAAACAGCCTTGCGTATTGTCGAGGCTGTAGATAAGACAGGCATGTTTGCCGGGCGAGATGTGAAGCTGAGGTTGCCACTAGGCAAGGAAGTTCAGGACATCCTCGACTGGGGGAATGAGTTGGTAAAGTCTACTGACAGCTTGAAAGATGTTGCCAATAGTGTCTATAATTGACTGTCTTCCTATTAACTCTGTTATAATCAGGTATAGGTTGGGCGATGTCGAGAGGGGCCAGGAATGGATTTTTATGGTTTTCTCAGCCGATCTTCAGTCACCGTCTACCGGTGGATGGTATACTACGACCAAAAATCTACGCATATTTAAGAATCCCTCCAGGGGCTAATCAGCAGCCTCGTTATTGCTTTGATGTAGATCCAGGCTGTGGCAAATCAGTCCTGTCTAAACCCCTGACAGATCAGACTCCAAGGAATAAATCGTCTGCTACTTCTTCTTCAAACATAATGAACGGCAGGATAATCTGGCCACGGCGCTGTGAAAAATTATTCATCAGCTCCTTGATGTTCAACCGGTAGTCGCACACCATGCTCTCCCCTTATGGCACAAGAGCGGCGAAGGTATAAAGCAAGGGATTGAAGATATATAGGGCATATTCCTCTCTGTACTGATGAAACCAGCGGGAAAACCTATGACCTGCGTCCTGGACGGACTGTATGAATGTTGGGAGGGAGGAAGATCGACGGCAAATTGTTTCCAAACTCTGTCATTTCTATCAATCGTCTAGTTTCACATCACCTAACACTTCGCTCAAGTTTATATTGGCCATCCGACCTTACGATAGTGGACCGCTGGTTCCAGCAAACGACGTCAGGCTTCGCCTAAGATTTTGTTCTGAGGTGAAGAACAAAACGATAGAATCTGCGACGAGATCAATCTAATTATTGATCAGTGCGTCAACGATCTGGCGGTGAAGTTCGGCCTATCCAGACAAATCACAGAAGAGCTACGACAGGACCTAATGAAAAAGATAGAGCACTGTACATGTCTCCGAGTCTACCTCTCAATGGAAGAGACTCATGAGGCCTGTTGAGATAGCATATATCCCGAAAGAAGGACGGATCGAATCACCCCACAAGTCCGTCGAAGGATGAACACGAATGCATCTTCGGTAGGGTCAAGCCGAAGCAGAAAGATTCCGGAAATTTCCAAGCATTATTCTTGCAGCACGACAACCCCTGATGATCGGAGGGATGGCAGCTGCTCTTAGCGCCACACGTGCCGATGAACTTGACCTGTTAGGGATTTATGAGATGAACGAAGATCGTCTACAACAGCGAATCCGGAAGCTGTGTGGCCTGTGGTTATTCTCACCGGACAATCTACGCTCTGCCTCATACATCAGACTGCCAGGGAGTTTCTTGTAGAGGATAGCTCACACTAAGCCTAGGGCCTCAAGCATGTAAAATTCGAATTTCCAGGTGAGAGAGATGGAAAGTTTCGTGGCCCGATTGTGTGTGAAGGACATTTGTCTTTCCCTCGAGCAGTATTCAAAAGGGCCCGGAGACGGCTTCATCTCTGCTCTCAGCATTAGACCTCGAATTTGCAACAAGGACATGCGGAAACAGCCGAAACGGGGCGTCTAGATAAAGTCCTGTCACAGCATGCTACTAACGAGAAGTGCATTCGCTCATAGTTTCCAACCATATAGGAATCTTTGTCACGATAACAAAACATCCTGGGGTTACTAATACAGCATACCGCCGCTTCAATCACAGATCAAAGCTTCATGCTTAAAAGGATAGTTCATAAACCTAACAACTGAGTTAATGCTAAAGAAGAGACTAGCAGGAATACATTACGCTAAGAAGCTGAGTTCCATGCAAAAGCAGCGGAGAAGCCAGTAGATGCTAGTGCTGGTATTGATTCCGAATGTAGAGATCATAAAATTCTACTTCTCGACGTTACAGCTACTTGTGGACAATGCTATCGACCTTAAGGGTCAAGGAGAATAGAGCAGTGTGGTGGACGACGCATCAGCCTGGCTGCATCAGAGGTTAGTATAAGCTTTACTGGAAAACGCTACCATTCACCCAGAATCCCAACAAAGAGCTCAGTTACAAGCAGAGGTAATAGGAGATAATTCAAAAGAGGCCCAAGGACTACGGGAGCATATTGCTGATCTTATCAGTCAGGGGGAATGCCACAAGGCGCTGTACGAAACATAGCTCGGAGATACCAGAAGCTGGTTCAAACACTAGGTGAACACAGCTTCAAAGTCGACGCCCAAGGAGGGGAGCACTATTCCAGCCTCCAATTACCGTCTCGTGAGCGACATGAGGACATGGATCGAGTACAGCTGAGGAAGGGAGCTGATCCTAATATTCGAAGAGGCTTATATAATCCTCAGCTTCAGGCAGCACCACACAGAGGATGCGAAGATAGTGTAGGTTTGTTGCTTTCCAAAGGCTCTAATGTGAACACCACGGGCGGATTCTTTGCACAGCAGTCCAGGCCTCGTCATTTGCTGGCTTTGAGAAGACTTTGCAGTTACTGGAAGTAAAAGAGGCTGATATGAATATATCCAGGGGATGAGACTGCCCTCAAGGCCACATCATACAGTCCATAAATAGGTAGTCAGAATATTGATCGATTAAGGCGCCAATAACATACTTCGGGGAGTGGACGCAATATTGCACAAGAGGCTGCAGCATGTCTGGCCATGAGATGGTAGTGCTGATGACTCTGACCAAGGGCACAGCTGATACTGCATTCAAGGACAAAGCAACCGCCCTATAAAAATGTTCGCTGGTCGTTGTAACTAGTGAACCGTCTAAGTACAGGGTTATGCCTATGTTGGTCTTTCTGAGTAACTACTTCCAAGCAGCCCCTGATACCCTCAAGATGTTTTGCTGTCCAAGCCCAACACACCATCTGCTGATGAACCTTTCGATGCAAAATAAGCAAGCGGTTGCATATTATCGAGATACTCCCTCAACGCCACAATCTTGCCGTCTTCATTGACCTCGAAGATCATGACGACGTCATTGTCGTATCGGCCCCCGGCTGAATCTATTCCGTGAACACTCAGCTCTACCACAGCTCTTCGACCTTCGGCAACAAAGGCTTTTTGGTCGATGCTAAAACTTGTGAAGTTTCCGTGCATAGCTGGGAGCTGAGGAAGCCTTTCCGAAGCAGGCATGGATCCAGCCCAGGGCACCTTGGGTTGCTCGCCGGACACCCAGTAGGTGCCGTCGGCCGCAAAGAGGTCTCCTAGCGCGGCGAATTGACGAGAAGCGAGGTTCGAGATGAAGCTTTGAGCAGCTTCGCGAGCTGAGTGTTTTTTCTCCGGTGCCATCGTGCCGGGATTTAAGATTGGCTAAGAGGCACTGAAAGATGCTTCTCTATCTAACGATGAGCACAGTTCGTCTTCTAGCGCTTTGTATCACCCACGAGTTGGATTTTAGTAGGAGAAACGATGATATATTCTCGACCAGTTTATATCTTGAGTAATTTTCCCGTCCGTTGCGTTGCCAAGAAGTAAGAAATGAGAATGAGCCATTATGAGACTGACGCTGGCTCTTGAGCCATTGGCTGCAACGTGAGCGAGGCGAGGGGTCGAAAAACCGGGTCCCAACCGGGCATCATCATTCAGGGTTCACGGGATCCTCGGATTTGTCATCGAGAGAAGCGTTTGAATCTAATCGTTAGGAAAAAGGAAAGTTCGAATACATATATCTACCACACCGCAACATGATAGGCGAACCTTTTTGTCTCAGTTATAGCTAAAACACCCTCCAAGTTGGCAAAACCCATCTCGATGAACTGCTAGCTAAGATCAACGGGGTTAGGTAGTCTTTCAGAAAACCTCGCTAATCAAGACTGTCTTAAATTCTTTTGTGGCCGTCGGCGGTTATGGTGATAGTCTATGATGGTGCTGGCACAATCCTGGGTCCCCAAAGCTCTGTTTGAGGACCTGTTTGTAACGATCTCATTCTCGAACCGCGACAGATAGAGCACCTGCGTTTAGCCATCATGGACTGGAGACGCTCACGCTTAGCTTCGAACAGTTCTAGCTACAAATTCATGTTCCATCAGTACGCATAACATGTATTTACTTATCATAGCTACCAGCAAGCTTGAAAACCTTCGAGATGGGCCAAAGCGTTGAAGAGAATATCGCGTCTTAATGTAAGAGGGGAGGAGTAGAAACAAATCGACTAATCTCTCAAAACAAACATTTTGCTATTCAAATTTAGCGGCTTACATATGGCAATTGTAAATATGTGGTACATCTGCGTGATTTAGGCTCTACCTAGGCCACGACACATTCCAATCTGCAATGCAGAGAAGAAGGGCCGAAAGATATAACCAGATTGGGACAACAATTCTCGCTTCTATACCATGCTTCTGGTAAATCGTTCGCACTTGTAATTGACAAGGCCCAAACGAGCCCTTGCCATCTGTTCCAGAACATTGCCAGTTACCTTACCTACTAGGACAGAGGTCGGATCACTCTGTAGTCCGTTCCTCTTCCTTCAAGTCCCGTGCATCGGTCCCTCGACAGATTCGGAATTCTTACCTCATCTGGCAAGTCGAAGCGCGCGCATGTTTTGGAGGATGAAAGTCCCCGAGCCCCCAGCACGGTGTGATGTTACATTGATCAACCACTCAATTATTAATGCCTAAGCATCCTAGTGGTAATTTGATTGTGACTAGGGGATGGCCAGCCTTTTCAATCTGCTGATCAAAATTAATTCACCAGAGCCGGCTAATCGGTATTGAGGATATTTGGGCTTCATATGGTTCGTTAGATAAGCAGCCGAGCTCTTCATATTTGACCCCTTGTCAACAGTGCAAGGGTTGTACCTAGGTGTAACATTGGGCTGCTTTGAAGCCGAGATTCTTTATCTGCATGCTTACATGTAGTTGAGAGGCTTCTTGGTGTTTCGTTGCCAGAGCAAGCCTATTCTGGTTATTTACGCCGTTTCGTACAACAATCTTATACATAAATTTAATTTGAATGAAGCAGGGATTCCTGTTTGCGTGACTCATTAACGAAGTTTCTGATACTGAAAGGCGAAGCCCCAGAAAGGCGCTCAGCAGATAGACAGGGAAATGTGAATGCCGCTCTAGGGTAAGATAGGTGCAGATGAAGGTAATTGAAAATGCATTGCCCCGCGCCAACACCAACAATTATGTCGTGGCATGACTCGAAATGAGACTAAAATAGACGGCCGAAAAAGCTAAACGAAGTCAATGATGATAGGTCGTTAATCAAGAAATAGGCTGCATCCGGTTCTCAATAGCGCGACCCGAAGCGCGACTGTCATGTACGTAAATAGCTTCAGTCTGATCAACGGCTGCCAATCAATCTGTCCGTCTCACCCGACTGCCAGTGTCAAAGTGAGGGGACATGCATGAGATTGTAAGCTGCAGACAGCCACCAACAAGGGGAGTAAACCGCCGAGTAATGAATGACCAATGCTACGGGATTTGGGGGCCGTTTGGCTGAAGAGGCCATCGCCTAAAAGCCGGGCTGGACTTTGTCTGCATGCATGTGTCCAGGTAAGTCTCCACTTGTAAATTGCTTGATCCCTTCCATGGGTATCATTAGAGATTCATTAAGTCCGGTATCTATGGTAGTAGTGTAGGGCTGGCCAATAAAGAAATCTTGGCAGCAGCTTCTAAAGGTCTAAACCACACGAGTTTTAGTCCATGCAACTCTCTCGTCCTTTGAGAAAGACCAGACGATCAGCAGCTTCCTCTTTCATCGTCGTCCTAACTTCCCCCATCAGTGAAAACGACGAATCGGCCGGGCTGGACTGCCGGCCTGGTCGAAACACTAGAGCACAAGCTTGGGCGCCAAGTCAGCAACACGGTAAAAGGGGTTTAGCTGGTGCGTCAACTCTGACCGAAGTCCTAAATTGTGCGTCTTGGCAAAGACGCCATCTCCTTCAATTTCAACGGGGAGCTTTTCTGGCCAATAGAGGCCGCTCGCCCGCATGGAACCCCTGTTGAGATGGAGGCAAGCTGAAGCATGGATCCCTGCTACTGATGCTTAATATAGCCCTATCGACGGACTATCACAGAGCACTTAACTCAGGAAGAATCGGCCTCAAGCTTTTCATGGGAGCCCTCATGGGCGGTGGAGGGAACGGGGATTTCGATGTAAGCACGCCCAAGAAACCGCGTGACTGTGCTTTGAATTGCCTAGGCCACCCCCAATTGGCGTAGTCTTGACTTTTCTTGTGTCTCCTCTTTCTGCATCTCTCAGACCTTTCGTCCTCTGATCGTCTCGATCCGTGAGAATAGCCGCAAATGAAGTCCACAACGCTGCTTCACCTGCTGGGCTTTGCCTCGTGCATTGCTGCTCTCCCGGAGCCCCAGCCGCTGATCACAGAAGCCCCGGCGCTCGCGACTCTTTATCAGCGAGACAATGAGGCTCCCAGCTTCATGGGATATGTCGCGGACAACACGACTTGTAAGCGCCGCCCCAAATAAGCGCAGAGCAGTCAGGCGACTGCGATTGAATTGTTTTTTGTGTGCGCACATCTTCTCACCCTGCTTTGCTTTTAGATAAAGAGACGGCATGCGCGAAAGGTTATTACAGCTCGGCCGGGCGAAATGCTGGCTGCGTGACGGACAACACGAGACCGGTTGCGACAGGCTGCACCAGCTCGACCCTCGTCGTATACCCCAATGGTGATAATGCTACCTGGTAAGTCTCTCAACTCATCCCAATGTCCCCCAGTGCCCATTTATTGACATCCGAGGGTCCAGCACCGGAAGCTACACCTGCTCATACCACACCATTTTCGACAACCTCGACCAAAAGTCAACATGGAGTCGGTGGGCGTGCTTCGTCTCCGGCAACACCAACAAGGTCATCGTCTACCGAGCGACCACCCGCGTCTCCTCTACAACCACTACATCCGAAATCTCCACGACGACCGATCAATCCGCGACCACGGGCGAGACGACCGACACCGCAGCCTCCGCGACGGCCACATCGGACTCGGGCACAGATGGTTCCAGCGGCGGCGGCAAAAGCATGGCCTGGGTCGCTGGCCCTGTCGTCGGTGGTATCGCAGGTCTCGCCATCATCGGACTGCTGGTCTGGGTGGTGCTGCTCCTCAAGAGGCGAAATGCCAACAAGGGAGTGGAAGCAGCGTCAGACCCCAACTACAACAACAACAACCTGCCTCCGGGTTCCAACATGTCCCAGATGTACCCATCGCCGCAAGTGACACCCGCGGCGGGCTACGCCGACCCCGTAGGCGAACCATACAAATACTACCCGCAGGGCCCTCCGCAGTCCCTCTACGCCTCCCCTCCTCCCCAAGGCGGGTATTCTCAGGTCCCTACCCAGGCCGCTGAGCTGCACAGCACGTCCTCGCAAGGGCCTTGGATGTCGCCGGCCCCGAGTGAGCTGCCCGCCTCCGAGAGCCACGGGGCCAGGAGTGACGCGGCAGAGCTTGGGGGAAGTGACGTGCGGAGATAGAGAGACAAAATTCCAAATTAACGATGACGAGTCGAGGAATCGGAGGACGACTGGACAAAGGGAGATCAATTGCAAAAACTAGCGTGAGCATATCTAGCGAAAACATTGCTGGGCTGTAATACCGGCTGTCCTGTCTTTTGGGAAGTTGATGTTGCCTGACCTGTACATGATAGCATATTTACATAAATGAATTAATAACAGCGACTCACTTTAAGTCATTTCCGTGATCAATGCTATGCCATCTTGCAACCAACAGCTAGCTTAGGTAGGGTGGAATTCTGGAAAGCAATGCGGCATGCGATTTTACTATCGAATTGCTTGCAGTCGATATAGGCGCAGGATTTTACGCACAGAATCAAGGAAAGACCCTTTGAGTTGTCTCGAGCGATTTATCCTACGGGCAGAAGCGAACAAACGGCTCGTCTGTCTCTTCGCAAATGGTGACATACGTACGCTGAGCTCTGCTGGACTGCGGGTTGGATTTCGAGAGCGACGGCATGGATTAGATTTTGCCCACTTCATATAGCTGAGATTAAGAGGCGAGCGTGTGCGATTCTGCTACCCATAGCTATAAATTCAGACTCAAGGATCGAGACAAGTGCAGGCACCTGTAGGTTTGCGCACCTAGCTCCTCACCTGGTTTTCGTTTCTTTGATCTCACATCCTGAGTCATGGTTAGTGGGGAAAAGCCGAAGGACCACCGTTCATGGGTTAGGGGATTCTCTCCTTTCCAGCCATTTCCGATTTGGAGAAGGTGGCTCTTTGGAAGATCATTCCACAAAGTCACTGAATAGGCTGTTCAGTCTAATGACCTCGTATAAGCTCCCAAAAAGCGAAGGAAATTATGAGTATGTTGTATGACATCAACGGGTAGAACTTTGGAAGTCATCATCAACACACCCACTCCAAGCTCCGCTGCCTAGTGTAGATTGTCAGGGGCTCAGGGGGCCTTTGTGATATGTTAGTTCCATCGATATCAGCAGGGTTGAACTTATGAATATACTTTAGAACTTATGAATGCACCTTAGAACTTATGAATGTACTTAAGATTCTCAGGTTGCATGGTGACGGAAGTATGCATGCCACCAGCTTCCTACAATAGTCTTCATTAGCTATTCCTAGGGAGTCAAGATTTTGGCCACATGCCAACAACTGATCGTGTGTTCATTTCTAAGTTGAAAATCTCTCTTCCGACCCGCCACTTTCCAAAGATCCGAGGCGTAGTGGTGTAACATCACTGCTTGAACTGCAAGGGAAACTCGTTGGCTGAGTTCAGGCGGATGTTACATCTATCAGGCGGATGCTACTATGACAAAATGTGGCTTGGATCATTCTTCGCTTATGCTACTGCATCTGCGAGGTGTCTTTCGGCAAAATCCCATAATGTTAGATCCGATTATTGGGGAGCATGTGAGCAATTACCCAAAGGTCGGACAAAGTGGCTTGAGAAATATCAGATGAAATCTGCCAAGAAACAGGCTGCATGAAAGGTAATCAAGAGATTAACTTTCATGCTTTAAACGTTGAAGTCGAGATGAATAAGCCGCCATGAGGCACGCCGGTGTGTATGGAAGACCACTGGGCAGCCACCTCGTGCTTGATCACAGCGAAGATACCGAGACGGGTTAATTACCCACACTCTTCCAGCCTTATTCTGAGAAAGAAAGAAAATAATTTTCTTATTTTCTGTGGTTCATTCCACTAGGCACGGTGGCCAACTGTGGTTGTTGAACCCTCCTGCTCTATTTAGAATTGAGCCTCTATATAGTTACATGCAGTTTACGAGCTCCGAAAGGCACAGGACATTTAATATCGCCGCGACGATTTATTCTGGTCCTGTAGTGGCAATACCGAGCATTCGGTGACCCGATCCAGCAATATTGAGGCGACCGAGTTTTAGTGAGCACAAGTCCCTTTTTTATATCTGCTGGCAATCCTACTAATATCCACATGACACCTGGGGAAATGGCCCTTGCCCTCTCCGTCCACTGCCAATGCGAGTCCTCCGATGGAACAGGCATCTGGAATGGAAAAAAGAATACGCTCATAGCACGGGGGAAAACTTGGCCGAGTTTCAGAAAAGTTGGGTCTTACCTCTTGATGAATGGGGACACTTGTGTTTCAACGTCCGCTAAATATAACCAGAAGGTTTATTCTTACAGGGCTTGTTTCCCACCCGCTTCTTGGCACTCTAATTAATAAAAACTGAAGATAATTTTAGCTGCTGTGCGCGGACCCCGGTCTGCTGATTTCTTGTGCGCCACTATGACTTCAGAAGGATGGATGGCTCGTAGGTGTTCGATTTCGGGGTGTCGATTCCAACTGGGGCGCTGCACTGCAGTAATATTAAGCTTACCGAACTTTGGTAAGGCTTGTGATGCCTCTTCGCTGGCTGAGTGTCACGTTGTAGCTGAGCATTAAGCGGTGGAGTCAGCCATATGCTCTGCTCGCCTTGACAGGGAACAAGCGTCCGGATACCGGCGCACTATCATCAAATAAGGAGGAGAGAGAAGCTGCCCGCCCGGGCTGAGATCCGTCGTCGCATCAGAGGCTAGGGCAGTTTGGAAGCTTATTGTTGCCGCCTGGGCTGTGTCCGGGCTTCAGACGAGATCCGGCGGCAAGTCGCCTCTCCCCCAGCTGCAGCATGATTCAATTAGGCTCGTGCCGACACTGGCAGCCACATTACCGATCACACGGGGTGTGAATCTGCCCCTGGCATCTACAAGGGACGGTACGACGGCGGAGTTGTGGGCTTGTGTGTATCTATAATTTGCCCGTCAGTGGCGATTGCAGGAGTCATGCCGAGTTGTAGCCTGAGAGGCGGGATGAGCCAATGTGCCTTTGCTCAGCTTGGCTTGCTCGGACGTTTCCACTTTGCTACTGCTTGCCTCCTTTTGGTAACCTGCACGGGTTTATTCTGCCTCGTTGAGGAGATTTGATATACGCCTGTAATCTAAATAGAACTTGTGTAGATGCTCAATGGAAAGAGTATATAAGATGCTGTTCAGTCCGTCTGAAGGAAAGACTTACTCTCTCCATCCTCAAGCCGAATAACCAACTCCCACATTCCTTTGGGCATTTACTCTGTTTTTTCTCATTTAGTCATTCACTGATTCTTCCAAGATGGTTTCTGTCAAGTCTATCCTCTTCTTCGCTGCGGCAGTCTCTGCCAGTGTCATTGGCCTTGAAGGACGAGAGGAAGCCGAGCACCCCGAAGCATGCGGATCTGCTCCCTACCCCGACGAGCTGCAGGAGATGACCTCTTTCTTCACAGACGAGGACGCCAAACTCACAAACGGAAGTATGTCAATCGCTGCTGCTCCTGCACCTGGCTCTTCCAAGGTCTTCATCCACGTTGTCTCCGCTAAGCAGAGCACCTTCATCACCGTATGTCTTCCCCCTCCAACCATCTTCCCAGTGTCCCTCCAGAGGCTGTACAGCTAACCACAACGACTCTCCAGGATGACATGATCAACCGTCAGTTCGCCATGATCAGGGACGAGTGGAAGAAGCACGGCTGGACCATGACCCTCGCCGGCAAGTCCAAGACGGTCAACAGCAACTGGGCCACCGACCACGACCAGCTCAACATGAAGAAGAAGCTCCGCAAGGGCGCCTACCGCGACCTCAACGTCTACGTCATCGACAAGATCGGCACGGGAGGCACCACGGGCTACTGCTACTACCCGACCAGCTCCCACGCCACCGGCGGGACAAACTTCTACCAGGACGGCTGCACCATCATCCGGTCCACCGTGCCCGCCAGCAACGACGACAAGGTCAAGAACGGCAAGGGCAAGACCCTCATCCACGAGGTCGGCCACTGGCTGGGTCTCAAGCACGTCTTCGAGGGCGGCTGTGATGGCGCCGGTGATGGTATCGCCGACACGCCCGCCCAGAAGGATGCCTACTGGACCTGCGCTGCTCGCGATAGCTGCCCTGGCAAGGCTGGCTCTGATCCCATCCACAACTACATGGGATACACTATGGGGTGAGAAATTCACACGGCCTCTTTCGTTTTCAGTGTTGTCAACATTACTAACTCGTGTTGTAGAACTTGCCGAACCGGTTTCACCAAGGGCCAGGTCACCCGCATGAAGACCATCTGGAAGACTGTCCGAGCTACATAAATGGGACATCAGGGAC
Source organism: Clonostachys rosea (assembly GCA_026958235.1). Classification (NCBI taxonomy): domain Eukaryota; kingdom Fungi; phylum Ascomycota; class Sordariomycetes; order Hypocreales; family Bionectriaceae; genus Clonostachys; species Clonostachys rosea. The sequence goes on from CP110206.1 coordinate 1,834,062, forward strand.
TGGAATAGTCTTGTCTATGCTATCTATTAATATTTGTTTTGCTTTGTCAACACGAGCGATCGGGGCGGTTGATGGAGGGTGTTAGGTGATTATGTTGGTTGTGTTGACTACGGGTATAGATAACGGGTTTGTTCAATGGCTTTTGGATACAATATATTCTCTTCTGTTCGGCATAATTAGCCTTCTTGGTGAATTGAAACATTTCAGCGTGTTATAAACGAGTCCCGTGAGCCCTTGATGGGCTTTTTTCTGCTTACCATAGCTTCTCAGCGTTGACTGATTTTGGTTGGTCTTTTTGGTTGGTCTTTTTGGTTGGTCTATAGAGGAAATCTATGCAGTGATGTTGCCGCGACTTTATGGCGCGAAGCAGATTTCCATTCAGAAAGAGAGAGGCGAAAGAAAGAGATCAAGCTGCGACCTCAAGAGAATAAACTGGAAACTAACGTGTTTACGAGGTACCGATTGAAAGCTGATTCATGAACTCGCGTAGGATATCTGGTTTCGTACAGTAGAATCACTGAATGGCCTCGAACCTGGACGCCCTCGTCCTCAACAGGCGATCTAGACCGAGGAAATTACTCGCAAGTAAACCAGTACCAAAAGCAGCCTTGCATTGCACGGAAGTCCGTCAGATCATGGCCTGAACTTGGTGGAGATGATTCATGAGGAGCACAGTCCACAGGCGCAAGTAGTTTGAGTGTTTGATATTGAATAGTTTGATGCAATCTATGCAACCTTAAAGGCATTTGCAATCCCTAACCTGAGCGATTTGACCTTTTTTCTATACGACATGGTATTCTTCAAAGTATATACACGATGCTCCAACATGGACAGCTTTATACAGTAAGCCGGGCCACCATCCTTTCGCCACGGCTGCAGCCATCCCTCGCTCCAGCGATGGGAAAAGGCTACATTGAAATAATGACGGGTTGTCCTACCCGAGGTCTCCTTGTCCGAGACCATCAATTCCCACACTAGACAATTACTTTACAATGCCAGGAAACCAGCCAGGATAGCGCCACCAGCCAGGAGGCCGGCGCTGAACTGGAGCTGGGAGCCAGCGCTGGGAGGAGTGGATGAGGTGGAGGAAGGGCTGCTTCCAGTAGAGGTGCTCTCGCCGTTGCCGCCGCTGCCACCGGTGGTAGCAGATGAGGTGATGAGGGTGGAGGCGGTAGGGGAGCTGCCGCCAGAGGATGAAGACGAGGCAGTGGTGGGAGCAGCAGAGCCATCGGTGCTGCTGGCGGGAGTGGAAGAAACATCGCCAGAAGAGCCGCTGCTAGAGGAAGAAGGCGAGCCGGAGCTCGAGGGGCCCGACGAGGCTGATGTGGGAGCTGCATCGCTGGAGGAGGCTGATGTGGGAGCCGAGCCGCCGGTGGTGGAAGGGGCGGGAGCGGAAGACTGATCGGCAGTTGTGGACGGCGCTGGGACAGATGTAGTCGGGGCAGAGTCGGTGCTGGTTGGGGGAGCAGCAGACGAAGAGGCACTGGCAGAGGTGCTGGGAGAGCCACCACCGTTGTTGACGTCCTTGCAGAAGTTGTCGAAGCCAAGCATGGCGGATCCTGTTGTCAAGAGTCAGCTTTCAGTCCCTCCAGGACAAGATATCCTTGTTTGGTGGTACGCACCGTAGTCGGCGTCGGAGCAACCGCTCTTCAGGCACTTCTCGCTGTGCCTCTTGAGAGAGTAGATGTCGCGGCAGAGACAGGCGCCATCACTCTGTTCGCAGGTCGAATGATCGGCCACGGCCTCGTTGATGCAGCTGGGCGCGCAGCTGGGCACGTAGTCGGAGATGTTTGCGGCACGGACGGCAGCGACCGCCATCAAGGCGGGGAGGAGAAAGGTGCGGAGAGGAGCCATTGTATTGTTTGGTGTGTGAGAATTAAACGACAGTAAGAGAGGTGTACCGAGCCTGAAGCGGTATTGCGGTGAATCGAAACAAAGGAGGTGGGTGAACGAAGGAGACGGCAGAGAGACGCTGGAGAACAGAGCAAGAGCCGAGACGAGCAGAAGCCAGACGGCGCCTGCGACGATGGTGTTTTATAAGGGCTGGATGCATGAAAATGATGGACATTGCATTGCTCCAGCCGTGACGATGGATTGCCTGATGCAGCAGCTGCCAAGGTGAAACGAAACAGGGGCTGCGGTCTTGAAACACCACCAACACGGCGAGGACAGGCGAAGACAGTGGGTGATGTAACGTGTGCAGGAAAATTGCCCGACCCCAGACTTTGGTCTGTCATGCCATGCAGGAGGACCTTGTGATTCGTGTCGATCACTGACGATGCCCATCTTGAGGTGTTTGTGAATGTGCCTCGTCTCGTCTCGTCTCGTCTCTCCTCAGACCTGGGCTGCGCTTGCCAGACACCTGCATGGACGCACACTCATCCCATCTCGTGTTCACCAGAGAGGCAAGTGCGACGAGCAAGAGACAAAAGGAAACAGAGGCCATGGTGTGACTGCTGGTCTGTCTGAAACCTCTGCCAGCATCGTGGGCTGAACCCCCTGCGCTCGAGCCTTTCGCCTCGGGCCTTCTCCCACCAAGCCCTGCCTGGCTGACACTGCTGATCATCGTCACTAAACTCTGTGGGAAGTTTATTACGTACGGCACCTAATCAATACGATGCCGTCTATTCTCCCAATCTGGAGCCAATCTGCCTCACGCTGTCCGAGCGAGCGAGCTGAAATCTGCAGCGCTGACCTACAGCGGGGTTAGGCCCTGTAAGGCCCTGGAGCGGAATCGGATAGCGCGCGGCACGCCCTGGAGCCTCTAAAACATGCCGCCTCTCAGGCCGGGCTACCAGACAGCAAGACCATATCACCAGTAAACATAAGGGAGGTAAGGAGATCAACATCAACGGCATGGCTCTGCGCGCGGCGACTTAGTTGAGAATAAGCCGCGCGTCTGGCCTCACAGCAGAAGCTCCAGACAAACCATGCCAGGATCGCCCGTCCCGCGAAAGGGAATCGCCTGGGCAGCGTGTCACAAGCCAGTCTCAAGATGGGCCTGATTAGGAAGGCCGTTGATGGGCCTTAAGCTGGAACAGGCAAGACACAACCAGCAAGACTTGGATCGATGCCAAGAAGGCTGATGGGCATTTCCTCGCTGAGCCAAGCAGTCGGCGTTTGTAATTAGTTCTGCCCCTTGGGCCAGGACATGCATTGACGGTATTCACGCCGACCTTCTCGTTCCGTCAAGAGAAAAGCACATCCCACGTCACATATAATCTCATTCCCCCTTCAACGTCACTAACAAGCTTGTATTATGATCGGCTGGTGAACCCCTCTGAAGGCCTACCCTGTAATCGACGTGGTTCATAGGCTTGGGGCGAACCATCATCCGACCTTTCCTAACAGTTTAATCCCATCAGCTCTTCACCAACCGAAGGCTCCGCGGAATTTCGGAACTGTTACTTGAAATAGCGCCTGCCTATTTTGAACTCTGCTAGCAAACGATGAGGCCTTGGTTTTATCGCCGGGGATGTTAAGATGGGGTGAAAAATAGGCCATGCGGTTGGTTTGATGACCTCGTAGAGTACACATGTAACTTTGATAAATCGGTACTATACGAATTCGTCATAAACTGCCTCAGTCTAGTCTAGCCAATTTTAAGTAGAAAACGAAATTTTAATACGAGCAAGGATAGAGTCTGATTAACATTGATCATTAAGTTGGCCAATTATCTTAATGAAAGGAAGCAGGTATAGTTGTTACAATCAACCAATACTTGAGCAAATGGAAAAGAAGAGCATTCTGTCTTTGATAGTAGACTTAAAATGATGTTAAGACTTCATGGAAGAGTTTTCTGGCGTCTCGAAAGCTGCTCTTCAGTTTGGCGACAAGTTCATGAGTCTTTCGTATCTTACAATACGACCATAAGATTACGAATAACGGCGTTGACAGTGGCTAGGAAGCATCGGAAGCTATAGCGAGGTACTTTACACTTGTTTAGCAAATATACAGGAAGAAAACAAAGGAGTTTTTGGAATATCGACATGGAAGTATCGGTGTAATTCTTGGCGGTGGTCAAGTTTGCGATGGCAGAGTACTGATCACCTCAACATCCACATTAGATAGGCTGCGCACAAAGCAAGGCTCTATCAGGCTGTAGGTAACTCGTAGTAGCCTTAGAAGCTTCAAAGATGTATTATTTCCCAGTCGGTCTTCTAGGCTGGTCGGGAGTTGCTACCAAGACTTGCTCGTCGAGTTTATCTAATTAGCCATAAGTCGATGAAGCAACAGAACAGCTAAATAGTTGTTAAATGCCACCCTGCAACCAGGAAAGCTTGTAGATACGTATAAGTTCACTCGAATCCCGCAACGAGCAGTAATGGCGGTGAGTATTTTGTATCGCAAATTTGCGTTCATGAATCACTGTTATCTACTCGCCGGTATTCTCGCAAGTCTCATCAATATATCATATTCGTACAGCCTATTTAGCCATACTACGATTAACAGCTATGTCTAGTGGCACGAGTAGCCTCTATAATATCATTATCCATTCATCATGAGCTTGTACGAGGGCACGCTTCCGTCTTCAGAAACTCAATCCTCTCCCCATCGTCTCCCTCTTGGATGATATCAAACCAGGTGAGCCAGCTGGCCGTTTTGAGCCTCGTCGGAGCTTTGAAGATAACCCACCCGCCACCCTCTCCCCTCGTCTCCCCTGTGTTATCAAACGGAACTGTCTCGACTTCCCATTCCCGCACCACGAGCCCCGTCATTTTCGTGTATCTCGCAAGTTCTAATCTCAAGGGACGAGATGCCTGATCCTTGCGAACAGCCACAGTCGCCTCCATCGCTCTGGTTCCGTTCACAGCCTGCCTGGCTACGCAGGAATCTGCCCTTTGATACAGCAACGTGTCCGTCACAGGGTACCCCTCCCCTCCATTATCGTAGAGGATCCGCTCGCCTGTAGATCGCACTGTAGTCTCGATATTGAACTTGCTGATCCCTTTGGTCGCGTTCAACTCCATGCCAAACTCATACCAAGCAAATGTCTCCCCGTATAGCCCCTGCGCATTCCCGACATACGTCGTGTTGATCCGCGCGCAGCTCCAGCGCTTGTTCCTCACAGCGTGATGCACTTGGAGATCAAGATCGCTGGCTAGTCGTCCCGCAGCGGCGCCTTCTGTCGTCCTTACACGGATCCGTCCGGAAAAGACGAGTTTGCCATTGGCGTTCAGATACAAGTCTGTGATGTAGGGCTTGATATCGATTGGTTCAATCGGCTGGGATAATTCGACGGTGGAGGGAACGGTGTCAATCATCCTTTCGAAAACCTTGGCGCAGGTCTTCTCAAACTCCGCGTTGTCCCCTGCCAACCTGGAGATGGTCGCGTTGTTATCCGAGCTGAATATCCGCTTGTCCGAGTTCTTGGTCTCGTTCTTCCCCACAACGAGCGGGTTCTGCGTGTTGTCGCTGAGGTACTCAACAGCGACGGCGTTATCAAACTCCCCATCGGTGGTATCAAACTTCACCACCGTGTCGTTGTATCGATCCCCCGACTCGCCCGGCACGATGTCAGGGTGGTCGTGGCTATGCACGCCCCCAAGCGTATGTCCACAAGCCACCAGCGTAATCATATCCTCCTGGCTGTACCCGGCCGTCGCAAACCGCTCCAGCATCGTCCCTAACGGCGTGTCCGTCTCAGGCACGCCCGCCGGCCCAGCCCCCTTGGCGTCGACGCGACCAGCCCGGAAGGGAATCTTCGTGGTCCCGCCGCACCCGGAGTGGGAGACGATGACGCTCATGGCGAGGAGGTCGGCGGCGGACGCCCGCAGCGAGTGCAGGTAGGCGAAGAAGTTGAACGTGTTCTCGAACGCGAGCGCTCCGTTCTCCGCCCGGTCGAGCTCGAACCAGATCGATCCGTCCAGGCCGCCGGTGCCCAGCGCCGAGTCATGGGTTATCATGTCGTGGAAGGCGGATCGGATCCATTCCGCGGCGTTTTGACGCCCCTTGACGTTGCCGCCTTGCGTACATGGTGTGACAGCTGGGTGGGATGTTAGGGATGGCGGGAGGGATATATTTCGCACAGGGGAGATTACATACCGCTGGAGAAGTTCCTGCCTAGATATCCGCTCTGGAGCGAGAGGATGTCTTCGAGTTCGTCATAGCGCGAGGGCCAGATGTATTCATCCGCTGCTGCGAGAGACGGTGCCACGGCAAGCAGGACGCCTGTGAAAGATGCGAGCCTCATACGAAAAACAAGTGACTGGGTAAAATTGCCATGTCAAATGAGCGAAACACGCTCCCAAGGGAGTGGAAGCCATTATAATGGCCTCGAAAGACGCGCAAAATGGACCACCGGAGGCCCCCGAGGGCCGACACAATTAATCATGTATTGATCATAGCGTAGAAAAAGGGTCCAAATGGAGCCTCAGGTGAACAAAATCAGATAAAAAAGATTTTTTTTTTATCAGATCATCTCGGCTTGATAAATACCTCTCTCCCGTTGGGCCAAGCTTTCGTGACCCTTGCATCCGGAGGCTTGGCGATGACGCCCGGAAAGTTTCTGCATGAGGACACGGAGCGAAGAGGAGGATGAATTGAGTTGAAATCACAGTCGATCAAGAAACGGTGACATCTTCGAACAGATGGGTGTCTGGAATTTTCTACACTTCTAGAAGGTAGGATGGGTTGTGTGTTTCAAAATACAAATCTAGGAAAAACGTTGATCGACATGCAAGGGAAGCATGGGCCATCACCTGGAGTTCTCACAAAATCAAATAAGCCTCATTCACATGAAAAAAATATGAGGAACGGCTGGTAGATATAATGCGTGATATAACAGAGTCTGAACCGCGGTATGAAAGCAGCTGAGGATCCTCCTCCATGTACAAAATCAGACGAGTTCGGCTCAAGATTACAATTCTGGGAAACAAACCCGTGATTGAGGCACTTTACTGTGCTATCAGCAAGTTTATGAATAGCTCCTGGGACATTATGTGGAACCAAACGGTCAGTCAGCTGCGAAAATCGGTGAATGTGGAGCAAGACTGAGGAGAAAGAAAAGGACGGACGGTATGTACCGAGCCTAAAAAAGGCTAAGAAGAATCGGGGAGGAAGATGAGAAAGCCAAGTGAGCTTATATTGCCCAAGGCTCGGTATTTGGCCAGTCCATAATAAATTAGCGCATTCCTCCCAGAAAAGCTCCCAGGGATAGACTTGGAGGTTTGCAACGACCTCCGACTGCTCTGGTCTCACGATATCCTCTCATGCACCGGAGGGATCTCATGAACCAATCCTTCTACATGCCCTCCCCTCACATCAGGATTCCGGCTCGGTTGGCGGAAGTCGGGCAGCACGCAACCAAACAAGCCGAGCCCATCCCGAATGTGACCATTCTTCTGCCTACCCTACGGTTGAGCCCCTTTCTGCCCTTTTGCCTCAAACCTGAGCCTGCGACACATAAAGGCCAAGAACTCTCTGTGTATAAATAGTCCGAGGGAAGGTCTTAGCTATCGCCTCCCGCGGGGTCCAATGGCTTGTGATGTGAGCGTAGAAGGATCTAAGATGAGGGCTCAAGATTACGCGTCACCTCCCATATTCACCATCCTCATCGTGCTGCCCATCTTGAACTGGCCCCGGCCATCAAAGGAGACCTAACCTTTTGGGTGCAAAGAGTGCCTCTTGCCCCCACCCCTTTCAACATCCTGATTCGTGGTGTTGGCCGTGGTACGATACGACCCCCTCATTGTCTGGGGTTCTGTCATGTCACAGACTGCCAAGCCTGTGCCTGGCTTGTTTTCCCTGAACAAGCTTCTTGCGCCATAGAGCGATAAGATGGCGAGTGCTCGCTTTAAACAAGGCAAGTCGGTCACTCGAGCATGTCTACTGCAGATTATGATGTCGTAGTAGCGCATATAACGACGGATGGATCCCTCGCTGGGGACCTTTGCAACCTGACTCATGGCAGATGGGGAGCTGCTCATATTAGGAAGGTCCCGTTTCAACTCAGAGCCGCCAAGCAAGCGCTGTCTCTGATATCCTGTAAGGCTGCACTGCGCTCCGCTATAGTGCATCTGAATGCATCGCTGGACCAGCTGAGAGGAGACCACGTCACCTGTGCTCGCTGCGAACAGCAACACAAGAGTACGCATATCCGAGCGCACATATCCGTGGGTTTGATAAGCATGACGCAGTACGACGGCTTTGGACTCGAAATGCAAGCGATGCAACGCCGCTTCCATGCGCGAGGCAGAACACTCTGAAAGAGGCATCTCCTCAACAACATCGATGTAAGCTGGCAAGGGAATCAGTTCGGATGGCAATGCATTCCCATCACCCACTTCATATCCGCTGATCCATCTACATTCATTCAAAACCTTCAGGGAGCACCATTGTAATATGCCCCCGGCATGATCCGACTGCTACTGAGCGTAACCACTCACTCCACTCCTTTGGCTCTAAAATACATTGTCATTACATAGTAATAAACGATGGACCTCTTCGGCGCCGGACCCGGGCTGAGCGATGTTAATTCTGATTTGCTCCCCGGGCCTTCTCCTGCCGGAGTCGGTAATGGCCGGTCCCGGTAGGCGCTTGATCCAAAGAAAATGGCCAAAATAGGCTCGTTCTCAGGGACTCGTGACTATTGATCTGATATGCTAAGAATAATAATCAAATCTAGTATTCATCCCAGGGTCGCGCGGCTAATGCAGACCGATCAGGGATCTGCATGAACAACAGCGGCCAGGGATACGGGCTTTTTTGGGAAGAAGGATGACTTTTGTTGTTGTTGATGCTACCAAACGAACCGCTGGGCACGCCGTAAGACTCTCTTCATCATGGCCAATAGCTAGCCTAGGTAGCATTCAGTTACGCCGTCTATCTCTTGGCCTACTCCTCCCCGCATACCTGGTACAGACGAGTTGCCCTGTTACTTACGCATCCCACAATTTAATGCGTTCGCTTGAAGGGAAATATGCCTAAAACGTTCTGATCTGCCCATTTCGCGTTGTTCGGATGGCCGGGCTTGATCAAGAACCGTTCAGACAACTGAAGTTCCCTAGATCAGTAGCTTTGGCAGCACGAGATGAGTGGGATAGCCAGACGTCAATGGAACCTTCTTTAATAAGGTTGCAATAGTGCCGATAGCTAAAAGCTGTTATGGCTCGAAAGTCCAGCGTTGTGTCGATCGGTGGGACCTGCCAGACCAGCCTGGGCCAGAGAGGGTGTCATGCTCATCAAGGTACTGGGCCTATACGCTCAACTCTTTGCCGTGTTCCCCTGCGGAGAAGCTGTCATCCCGCAAGCCACAACTTTGCTGCCGGGCCAGTGTTGCAGCGGCGGTCGAATAGAAGCTGCGTTCCTTGATTGCTACCTTGTTGGGAGAGGTTTGACTCGCTGCGTCCATTTTGGTGCTCACCATTGAGGAACTTTGGCACCCAAATACCATGGACCCCTGTTCAATCGGGCAGCTGGCAAGGGGTCTGTGATGTGATGTCACTCGCCTCGCGATGTAGGCGGAGAGCAAGGCATTCGTGTACGGATTGAGCCGTTGGGCGTATTACCTGCAGAGATCTGCCTAAGTAAGTCTCGTCTCCAGCTTCAGCCTCTCCCCAGCCCGTTGAGGCTGGGTGGTACTGCATCCAATGCATTGATAGAGCGGGATGAACGGAACATGCCGTGACAATTCTACTTGACATTCCGGTGTGAAGTACTCTGACTGCATGTAAACCACCCGTACGGATGTCGCTCCTACGGCTGAAGCATTGGCGCACACCCTCTCCGTGATTAGTGCCCACACAGAGGGAGATAGAGGGGGAGAGGTGGCACACGTCGCACGGCATTGTGACTCTCACTAATCAACTCCGGGACTCGAGTCTGGGGCAGTCACGAGAAGCTTACTCCCTCGGAACTGGAAAAATCACTCCACAGGGAAAGCTGGCCTGGCAGGATGCAACCTCAGGTGCCGGCCAAGAGTGCTTTCGATTATAGGGTTACATGCGTCTCCGGCCAATGATAACCATGGACCTCCCACGGCGTATAGCCACCCTTTCCCAGCTGGACTATTGAGAGTGCCCCAATGTGCCGAGATCCTTCTTGACAGCCAACTAGCTGCCTATGGTGATCAATTTCCCGTCCCGGGGTTCCCCATTAGATCGGGGGAAATCATTGGCAGACCCCCGGTCGGAAGATGGGAAGGTGACATATGGCACTATTGTCCCCTTTCTCGTTTTCCAGCTGCTTCTAACTTCCTATTTGGACCCCGCGTCTTGACAAATGGTCCAAGAGGTCTCTTTTCTAGTTTGGAGTCAAGCATTTCTGTTGGCTAATCGATTCATATCTCGAGTGTTAACCCAACTCAGGAGAATCTTATCATGTGCGCCGTCAGGGTGTTATCATGACGTTCCATTCTCTCAGACAATCCCGCAGGGGAGGGGCCTGGCCTGGACCTGGCCCCCAAAGCCAAACACGAAACTACCTATGCTGAACAAGGGGAAGTCACGGGTGAATTTGCCGACTAGCCATGCTTAAGCTTTTGGTCTCTGGTAGTGTGACACCCGAGTTGATTCGAAGTGGTGTTTGGTAGTAACAACGCGGGATACCAACGAACCTACACGAGATAGATCTCTTATCAGATATCGCTGATCGGCACTCACAGTACCATTATTCTAGAGCCCAGTGGCAAAACAGTCGTTCTTACTAGCCAAAAACCGGATTATACAGCCCGTATCTGTGGGTTTGTCGTATATGACTGTCTGGTCAATATCTTGACCAATATCAATCCATTGGTCCAAGCTTCTTTAGGGAGGAGGACCCTTTGTCAACGTAGGACCTGTCAGTATGCAGCAGCCCTGCGTCCAGCAGCCTGCCGTATTTGGTTGATTGCAACCAAGATACGAACATGACTGCACGCGAGTTGACAAGGGAAAAGGGAAGGTGAGGACGTTCGCGAGGATTACATGATAGGCGGGACAACAAAGACCTCACGATCCTCAACTATAAAGACTACCCGTCCTCCTCTCCATCTCGTTGTTTTCTTTCCTTCTCCTCACCAGCAATCGAGACCTTCTCAAAGTCACTCTTGTGGGCCATCTGAATTAATCATCTTTTGTGTACTTCACCAAGCAACAAACCGTCAACATGCGCGTTTCTGCTCTCCTCTCCATCCTGCCTCTGGTTGCCGCGGCACCAGCCAAGCGCGAGGAAGTCGCTCCTCTCCACGTCCCCCGCGACGTCGAGGTCATTCCCGGAAAGTACATTGTCAAGCTCAAGGAGGGTGTTGTTTCCATCTCCTCCACCATCTCCTCCATTGAGGCCAAGCCCGACTTTGAGTACGAGGGTGGCTTCCAGGGTTTCGTAAGAACTTCCACTTCCTTAAATAGCCAGACTGGGAACATGCAGATCATTAACAAATAATCACACAGGCTGGTGCCCTGACTGAGGCTGAGGTCCAGGCCCTTCGTGAGAGCCCCGAGGTCGAGTACGTCGAGCAGGATGCCATCGTCTCCATCTCCGCCACTCAGACCGGAGCTCCATGGGGTATTGCCCGTCTCTCCAACACCAACACTGGTTCCACCACCTATACCTACGACGACTCTGCTGGTGATGGCACCTGCGCCTTCATCATTGACACCGGCATCTACACCTCCCACACCGTAAGATCCCCCATCACACCACTCAAGGTCACCGGTCCCAATATGCTAACCTCCTTTCTTCAGGACTTCGGTGGCCGTGCCTCCTTCGCCGCCAACTACGTTGACAGCAGCAGCACCGATGGCAATGGCCACGGCACCCACGTTGCCGGCACCGTCGGTGGAGCCACCTATGGTGTTGCCAAGAAGACCAAGCTCTACGCTGTCAAGGTCCTCGACTCTGGTGGCTCCGGTACCACGTATGTCCCCCCATCCCTCTAACCCTCCTTGAATCCAACCGCTGACAATGATGGCTCTTTAGCTCCGGTGTCATTGCTGGCATGAACTATGTCACCAACAGCGCCAGCACCTACAGCTGCCCCAAGGGTGTTGTCGTCAACATGTCCCTCGGTGGTGGCTACTCCGCCTCCCTCAACACCGCCGCCAACAACATCGTCTCCGCCGGCTACTTCCTCGCCGTCGCCGCCGGTAACTCTGCCGCCAACGCTGCCAACTACTCCCCCGCCTCCGCCGCCAGCGCTTGCACCGTCGGCGCCACCACCTCCAGCGACGGCCTCGCCAGCTACTCCAACTACGGCAGCATCGTCGACATCCTCGCCCCCGGCTCTTCCGTCCTCTCTGCCTACAACAACGGCGGCACCGCCACCCTCTCTGGTACCTCCATGGCCTCCCCCCACGTCGCCGGCCTCGGTGCCTACTACCTCGGTCTCGGCCGCGCCACCGCCTCCGGCCTGTGCTCCTACATCGTCAGCACCGGCCTCACCGGCAGGATCACCAGCGTCCCCAGCGGAACCCCCAACGTTCTCGCCCACCTTGTGTAAATATCCTTCTTCTAGGGATAATTTTTTGACGAATCATTGAATGTTGCAATGAAACTCATGTGCCCCTTGACCTTGTTCTCGGGTTCACTACTTAACGAAATTGAAGAAACTATGGAAAATGGGAAGTAAATCTTTTCGAGCCTTGGTCCTGTTTTGAAGAGCTCCCAAAGGTCTTAGCCATATATAGAGTATTGCTCAAAATTTAGCTTTCCCATCAATACCGCTTTGTGATCCTTTCTGTTGTGAATATGAGCTGTGATTAATGTGAAGAAGTCAATATGTGTTTTAGACTAGCAAATCCTTTTGCAGACTACTCACACAAATGCCCCGATTAGGTGGAAGCTTATGACGAACTCTCGCAGTTGATTCATGATGGTTTCTTGTCTTCATCGTTGGTTCATCTCTTCAACGATTACTGCCTTATGTTAGTTATCCTGGTAGACAAGACTAGAGTCTTTATCCGTAGTGAAATATGGATTCAAGGAGGCTCATGAGTTATAGTCTGATGTATCGTGTTACAGGACTAGACATACTGTTTTCTTGGAAGCTCAGTTGATATGTTATGGAAGAGGAAAGCAATGGACTAGGATTGGGATATGTTTGGGGTTTTATTCTTCCAACTCAGCGCACGTGGCAGCTTGGCCTACAAAGCTCGATGTACTTGACCTACAGATTCCTCATATATCATGCTGTCCAACCGTAGAGTTGGTGTACTTGGGGCGCCGTTCAATTCCTATTCGGGGGAAGTTGGGCTGCCTCTTCCTTCACGTGGATGCATACCACATGTAGATTGGTGAAGATGCCCCGCGTGCTACGTTTCAGATACCTAGGCTAAGAACTATGTTTAGCAGCGCTGAAACGTTACGAGTATTGAGTCTACAGTTACATGAATTCTCAACGGATAAACTCATGCCAACTTAAGAAGAATTCGTAATTCAACCTATCATTTGATAGCTACATTGTAAGTGGATGGTGGCGGAATGAAGCGCCCGCAGGCGACAATTAGTGATATACCAAACTGAAATAACACTAATAGAGATACTAGTCCTATTTTTATGTTTATATTTACGCGGCTGTGAGTTTTGTCTTATTAGCTCATGGCTAAAAAGAAATCGGGAAGGACGGTCAAGCGAATCAAGCGGAAGTAGTTGAATACCCCGTGTTGCCAGGAATGTGAATTGCCCGACATTTGCCCCATCCAAATCTTGAGGATTCCTGCATCTCCAAAAATGATAAAGTCCTTCGTTAAAGTCAGGATGTAGAATTTACGATGAAGAGATGGGCCTTGCTCCTGCCGTGTAGCTCTTTACTTCAACACGATTGTCTAGTCCAAGGAAGAGAAAAACGAATTATCTTTCCATTTACATTAGGATATAGAGGCTCCATATAAGAGGGGCTAAAATTAGTGTTCAATGAAGGTTTGCAGAGCTTTCCTTTGGGGCTGTAGCCTTAGGTTGGCAGAGCTTATTTTTGCCTTTCGTATTCATTGTGCTGAGATGTCGGCCCTGGCATCTTCCATTGCTATTATTACTTCGTACTCAAACCTCTCACCCGTATTATCTTAATGAAAATGTAACAATTCTTCTATAGTGCTGCCTATTTTGTTCACGTAACGAAACTTTACATTGTTCTATGAGTCCTTGGACCTTTCATAAATATCTTACAGAAGATTTTTTTTTTTTTTTTTTTTAAAAAAAACGGAGTTTTCGAACAAAAGTGTTGAATTGGCAGAGATTCGATACTCTTGGCTACCATGGAAACGCTGGCTAATTTGGGAAGCTTTATGGCATACTATGGTACGGCTCCCGGACTGAGTAATGATGATTTACCCCATTTGACTTGCCTCTGTGTTATCGTGACAACCCCCGTCATCGTTCTCTTTATTTACATGCTAATATGGACAAGTGCAGAGATTCTTAGAATATCCAATGCCCTTTTCCCACTCTAGAATCAAGGAATCTAGTGTACACCATACTGCGAAGTTTCAAGACTGGTTTGTAAAGTTCCTGCCTGAATGAGCACTCAAGGGCTTTGATAAGAATGAATGTCTCTCGTTCCTTGATCCGAGGTAAAACGGCTGTGACTACTATATATGGCATGGTGAAGAGATAAATTCAGAATGTCAACAATGTGATGTCTGCTTCAAGATAACCGGCGCTATACTGATTTAGAGCAGCTGAACAATGGCCCATACAGCTAAAGGGGCTGTGTAAAGCAAGCCATTCCCCGGCCCTAGCCAGGGCGCACTATTGCCAGCATCGCCTGTTGCGGAGGCTGAGCCACCCACACCAGTCGTGGTCGAACCTGTAGGCGATGTCGTGGCGGAACTTTGGTCGCTTGCGTTTTGGTAGCGGCTGACGACAAAGTCGACCGTTTCGTCGGTGTATCTTTTGAAGTAGCTGGTGTGGACGCCTGTAACATTGCCAAGGTCACAGTAGGTATCGCCTGTATCGCAGTAAGATCTCAGACTGTCACCGAGGCTTTCGCATCTCTTCACCGAGTCTCCGTCCAGGGCAAATATCTGTGGAGTTAGGCGTTAGCAGCTGCCTCTAGAAGCGTCAACCAGCGCTGGGTGCACCTACGCCGTCTCTTGTGCTGTTTCCCCGATTGTAGGTCGCATTGGCGACATGGGTTGGGTTGCCGAATTCGAGGATCGCAACCACTGGTAGTTTGAGAAGTAGTTAGCCGTCTACTTCAAAGACGGAGTAGTTTGGCGGAGGAAATCTCGGGGAGCGAACCATTCTTGGTCAGCTCGGTGCTGGCACTATTTGTCCCATTTCCCCCGCAAAATGCGTAAGTGGACACTTGAGCACCCTAAAATATCGAATGGGGTCAGCACTGCCCCCATAGTCCCTGTCATACAGTTCAGCTGTCGGTTTCTTGCCTGTGAATATCCAATGACCGCAATCTTGCCATCTGGGCAGGTGGAATGATAGTTGTCGAGTGCATTCTTCAGAATATTGACTCCATCATCAACGGAGGATTTGTAAGGGGGGTTCGTGAAGGTAGCCGGGTAGTCCAAGGAGGTGAAGTTGGAATTTGGGATGCGGTCTATGATGCCCTCTGCGACTCGGTTGGCTATGCTGCTGTTGAGTTTCTCTCCCGTGCCGCGGGCAAGAAGAATTTGTAGGCCGCCGGAGCATCCGACGGCTGTTGAGGCATTTGCCGCCGCGGCTGCTCCGAGGATGGCAATGGGGATGGCCGAAGTTCGCATGGCGGGGAGAGATTGTCTGTATAGTGACTGTACGTGTAGATTAAATGAATTGAGCAAGGAGAAACAGAAGAGAGAAGAAGGATATCTGTGTTGAGTTCAATGTCTTAGCAGTCTCCGTTCATTTGCGGTCGCCCACATGGAACTCTAATAGAGAACAATGGGGCGGGGATACGGTGTAATACGCCTCGGCAGGCTAAGAGTAAACTAAACTAGCGGACTCAGCTGCGTTTACTGTTTACTGGAAGAAGACTGGAGTGATGCGAGTTGCCATTGCAAGGAAGCGAGATTGGGCGAGATGGTGCACCAACAGCCGAAAATCCGACCGAGAATTTACAGCCGCTGGGGCGAAATATATTTAATATCTGTCAGTTATCACATTCCAATAACGCATCAGGTCATGGCGCCCTGGCGGCTACCATCCTTGAAATAGTCACTTAGGCAGCACCATGGCCAAGTAGACCGGTGTTTGCCTTTTCTACGGTAGTCTCGCAAACGGTTGCCTTGAGAACTTGATGCGATTTCTGAGCATAGTCCAGAATATTTGCGATTCCGTCACATGTGATACCATGGCCTTGAAGGAAGAAATTAGCCGGCCTGTGGAGCTTCCCCGCCAAAGGACTGACTGCCTGTTATGGGGGTCCATTGGCGATCATGGGAACTTATGGCATGGCAAAAAGTGTTGGCTGATAGTCATCATGGTCGAACCAGCGATACTGACGAAAATATGGGCAGATGGTACGTCGATAAAGAACTAGGTTCATCTGCTTTCCCTGCATCGGTGTTCTCCTTCAGCTTGAAGTAAACATTTCCTTCTTTGTTGATATTAGACTGTGATCCTAATATGGGGGGGATTCTCTCGACCTTTCGTGCATCTCTGAAGCCCTTCCAATCAACTGATTGTGTGAAATCGATGCTAGACACAATGATTGTCTGGGCTGACCCGTGCCAGAAGATCGCCTGAGTGCGACTGAACTGGCCAACCTTTAGGCCTCGTTGGCCGGATTGAGTTGAAAATGCGTCTTGCTGGTTGCTCATCGAGCGCGGCAACCCACATGACTGAATTCATCATTTCTTGCACATCCTTCCATTTTCTTAGACCAGTCTTTTCAATATATTTCCGTAGGGCATCTTCAAGCCACATCTCTGCAGATACGTCGAAGATTGAGATCGCTGCGATCATCAGAAACCAAAGAATTAGATGCGATGGCAATCTTTTGTAAAAGTCTGACTGTAGAAGTCGGGTACGGTAGGTGTGGGTAAAGTAAGAATCGACTGGCCGAATGTCATGCCACTGGAGAAAGACGTGATGGGAAAATGTCAATAAACCCAGCCGTATAGACTCATCAGTTGAATCGGCAGCAAACTCCATGTGAAGGAGGCGGTACATGACTGAATTCATTGTATCAAGGATCAAACGAGGACGCATCCGACGGCGGGTGTGTACTCCAAGATTACCTAGCGAGCAAAATCTCCTCAACACGCGCCAGGCCACTGCTAGATCATTGTGAACATGGCACAGAAAGCTCGTGTGCCCCGGAGAGTCGTTGTGTTCGTCATCTAGTATTAGAAGCTCTTCGGGATACGGAATGAATGATTCCTCCGAAGTGAAAAAGAAGGGCTTCAACCCACTTAGTAGAGCAATGCTCAGGTCATATCTATGGCAAGTTAGTTTGTAGCCTTTATAACTCTAGCTTCATGAATTACCTGCACGTCTCGAACTGGATTTCCGTCCCGTCAAAGACATTCAAACCACCCCTGATATCTATAATCCGGTAGACGCCCCTCATATGCTGGACAGCTGTCTGTGTGTCTCCGCAGAATTGCGCGGCACTTGCAAGCTTCAATATCGCGCCAAGTGTAGAGTCGGCTATCTTTGCTTCTTCATCGTCACCCAGGAGCCGCTCCCGAAGAATCCGTAATCCTTTATGGTAATGAATCATCGCATTATAACTAGAACCGTGATTATACCGTAATACTTTGTTCATAAAATCTTCAACGGCGTAGACGGAGATGTGAAGGGCAGCGGCGTCACCTTGTATCGGGTACAGCCGCTTTTCCTGATCCACGCGGATTCCGACTACGTTCAACAGGGGGAAGATGATGCCCAATGCGACATCAGCGACTGAACAAGATCAGCCATATCCGAAATTTAGACATCAAGGGTATTGTGTACGTACTTTTCATCATGTTGAGAAGCATTGACAGCTCTATGTCATCAGCAAAGTCAATGAAGGAGAGGTCTGACCCAACGCGTCTCGGCATAGATGTCGTGTACCGATGCCTCATTTCCTCCGCCAGCGTTGCTTCAGATTCCGCCTTCGGTATAGACTGCATCACAACGGCCTGCACCTGCATGCTCTTGCGAGGACGGACCCTCTTCTTCTTCCCCTGCATCACATGGCTGCGGATGAGCTTTCTGGTGGTAGCGTCGGCCTTTTCAAGATCCCGGGATACAATGAAGGGCATCTCGGCCACTTTCGATGGCTGGCGGCTCTTCCGCCCGGCGTTGAGTCGTTCCATGCTCGGTCTTGGCTTTTGGTTTGCTTGCCAGACTTGGTAAAAGGAGGAAGAACAGTCTTTATGAATGGGTCAGCCGGCGTGGGGCCAGAGCGAGATGAGCATCATGTCATCCGTTCGGCTCCAAAAATTGAAGCCATGTGGATCAACCCCGAATGCCAAGACCATCTTTTGGTTGCTGTTTGTGGTATAGCGGCGGAGTTTGCAAGGGGCAATCGGCTGGCGGGACGAAGCATCATGTACAATGCATAGCAGGAGAGTTGCTCTCTACTAAAGAGTCGTTAAAGATAAAAGGATGTCTTTTCCAGGCCTTTCTTCAAGCTATTCATCACACTAAATTACAATATCTTTTGGGATTTCACATGCAGTCAACTATATCAAAATGGCTCCCCATCGAAAGTCTGTTCTAATTACTGGCTGCTCTGCTGGTGGCATCGGTGCTGGCCTAGCTGAAGGATTCTGCGAGAAAGGATACCACGTCTTTGCGACAGCCCGCACCACGTCAAAGATTTCCCAGGGCCTAGCAAACGCATCCAACGTCACTGTTTTGGAACTCGACGTCTTGAAGTCAGAGTCCATTGCCGCTGCCGTCGAAAGCGTCAAGCAGAAAACCGGCGGTACGCTGGACGTCCTCATCAACAACAGTGGCCAAGCAGCGATCGCGCCTGCATTAGACGTCTCAATCGAAGAAGGCAAGAAAGTTTTCGATCTTAATTTCTGGGCTCCGCTCGCTATGCTTCAGGCTTTCTCCCCACTATTGATAGAGGCCAAAGGTTGCCTTGTCAACAATGCATCCTGTAGCGCCTATCTCCCCATGGCACTCATGAGTAAGTCTCAAATCAGCACATCTCCAACGAGTCGCCTAACATATCGAAGGTGTGTATAATGGTTCGAAGGCTGCCTTGATCTCGGCAAGTGATACTTGGCGCCGTGAGCTTAAGCCCCTCGGAGTCCGGACCATCACACTGGCCACATCCTCTGTGGGCTCTTCAAGTACCCCGACAGTGTCTGAAGTCAAAATCCCCGAGACTTCTCATTATTATGGAATCAAAGATTTCGTGGAAGGCGTTCCAGGGCTGTTGCGCCAGCCAGGCGCAGTCACACCTCGGAATTATGCAGCACGAGTAATCCGAGAAGTTGAGAAGGGAACATCCGGGACGATCTGGGTTGGTACTTCTGCTGAAATGGGCAAGCTCGGCTATTATTGCTTCCCCCAATCAGTTATGGTAAGTGGGAACATATCACGTCCTTGACCGTGCTACTAATAAACTCTCAGGATGCGCTTATCGAGAGCGTAGTCCCATTCAATAAGGCCATGGCCCAAGCAGCCAAGAAATAAGATATGGAGCATGCTTCATCCAAGCTAGGCATTTCCATGTTCGAAATCGAAGTTGACATGACATCTGTTGTCAATTGACTGTTGGATTTGAGTAGGCATCTGTCACCTCTCTCAAATGGCAAGCATTCATTTGAATAGTCAATTCGTTGGAGCCCCCCGGGAAAGTCTCTGATAAACGAAAGAGGAAGGAAACTGGAAACATTTTTGTTATTTGGTCCGAATCCTGGCTTGTCGCTGATGGTGGGGAGATAATTATGCCGGTTGAATGTATGGCGCTCGAGATGGATGTTATTTCCTTTCGACAGTACACAGTTGTTTTAATAGCATCCAAGATGATATACATAATCATATCCTTGGTTGAAATTCCCAGAGATTTGGCTTGAGCATCAGCAACAGCAGTTATGCTCTTGAGTGTCTTGTCCCATGGACTTCATCCCTGAGAAGGGTACCAGCTCCATCTCCAGCCATTGCTGTATTGAGAAAGGATTCTCCAAGAACCTCAACCGATTGGCCGCCGCTGGCATGTCATCGATTGCGAGGGGCTGGCTCCGGCTGTGGGTCAAAGTGAGGGGCTGCTTGGAAATCAACCATGAGTCACTACGCCCTGGCATCTACACCCGGCCTTGATATATTGCTCTTAGAGACACATAAAGCGGTCCAGAATCTGTCATCTCTTAATACCAAAGCTTTTACGATGGCTTTAGGTACATTCACCCTAATCGATATTCCGACCAAAGAACCGCGAAAGTGCTGGTCGTTGAATCCATGGAAAAGTACGCAGCAGGTATCACCTCCATCTCTAGAGAGACACGTATACTAATCACACTCATAAGCTCGGATGCTTCTGAACTATAAATCGATTAATTACCAGACGGAATGGGTAAGGCCATGGAGGTTCGTATGCCAGGTAGCGAGAAGAAAATTGACCACTCTTGAGAATAGGTTGAATACCCACATCTCCAGGCAAGACTGGAGCCATTGTAAGAGGGCCCCAGTAGATATGTATATCATTCATTCTGACATTCTGCAGTGTTGCCCCAAATATCATTGGACACAAATTCAGCAGTCCAGCTCTTGAATTGCCGGATGGAAAGCACCTCATGGACTCTTACGTCATTGCCGAGGCCATTGAGAGAAGCCATCCAACACCAAATCTTCACCTAGGCAACCCTCTCCAACAGCCGCTCCTTGATGCACTTGATAAGCTGGATGTTATCTTGGAGCCAGTCTACAAAACTAGAGTTCCAAAGGTGTATTTGAGTGAGATCAGCAAAGAATATTTCCATAGGACGAGATCCGAGCGCCTCGGTATGTCTCTTGAACAATTCGAAAAAGAAAACCCCCAAAGCCTGGTATTCAAGAAGCTTGCTCCTATTTTTGGAGAGCTGAATGATCTTGTTAAGAAAAACGAGGGACCATACATTTTGGGCGAGGAAGCGAGCTATGCAGACTTTATTTTGGGTGGCTGGTTGCTTTTTTACAAGGGAATGGGCGATGACGTCTGGGATGGACTTTTGGAGAGCTCTGGTGAACGGAAGTTGTATGAGGGTGTTTTACAGGCACTGAGCCCCTGGACTAAAAAGAATGACTGAACAGGAGCCTCTTTGTGGGTGGTTGATCGAGACTGAATACGACAGAATCTCGAGGCCTTCAACATTAGTTCTTACGCCATGTTCACATGGGCAAAAGGAAACAATCGTCGAGCATAATTTGAATTTCGATATCGAGTACTAGACCCTGTGCTATCCAATAAGCCCTCGCAATACGTGCTGAAACTGGCTCATCATCATCAATATATTAGGCACTTAAGGATATCCAGCCCAGTTTGAGCACCGAGGGTAGCGGTAGTTATCCCAAGGTGGGACCCAGAAATCATTTCCATTCACGTAGCACCAGTCAGTGGTCAGCTAAAGTAAATAATTAGTACACGCCAAGTAGTTATATAAGGAAGGGGGACTCACCAGCCAGTAGGTTGAGGAGAATGATCCATTGGGGTATGTGACGTCCTCACTGGTCAGGCACTGGCTCACAACGGTGTTGTTGTACTCGTATCTCTTCACGCGAGGGCAAGAAGAGCTTGTGGTGGCAGTGGGACACTTGTAGCAAGGTGCGTACTCCTCACCAATTTGCTCCGGCTGGAGCCAACGGCGGAGTAAGCTTGGCTCATCGTCTTCCACGATCTCTACTTCTTCCTCGTCATCTTCGCGAGAAGGGAGCTCAACAGGGCGGGCTCCTTCATCGTCGATTGACCGCTTTGTCTCATTAATGCGTGGGCCAGGCTCAGGTCCGCAATTGTCCAGCTTTTCGCGGCCTGTTGTGTGTTAGCTATGCTTGCTCAATGAAACTTGTGGATTCCTTGGACATACTAGGTGTGGCCCAGAGGCCAGAGCCGGAAACGTGGCAGTTATCAGTGGTCTGTAGTGTATGTATCAGTTTCGCATCAATTATTAAAGCGGTCCAGTTATGATTACCTTGTACCAGTAACTATCAATCGAATGTTAGCCATTGAGTTTCACGAGGCATTGACGCTTGCCCAGACTTACGGATTGTTCAAAACTTCTCCACCCTCAGTCCAGCAGGTGAGTGTGACATCAAGATCTCGCCCATAGAATTTCATCGACTCGTCTGAAGTAGAGTAGCCCCATTTGCATTCAGAGAGGTACCTGACCTTAGCAGGCTGTTTGGTGATCTTCAGTGGGACCTTTCCGCAGGTCTTCAGATCAGTCCTGACTACATCAGGTGGTGCGGTTAGTGTCGATTGGCTTGCTTAGGCACAGGGAAGGGCACAACTTACAGTCTCCCTGGTACTCGACAAGGTCATACTCGGAAATATAACAGTTCTCAGTTGTCTTTACTATGCATCGCATTAGCATGACCCTAGAGCTAGAGAAGGGAAATCACATACACCAGAGTTTAGTGTCTCCGACAGCGTCACCCCTGCATCCTAAGTTAGTCTTCGCCAAAGCCTATACACTTCACTGATCTTGAAACTCACTCAGCCCAGCAGGTCAGGGTTACGATGTCGCCACCCCAGGGAATGTTGACGTTTGGACAAAGATCATAAGGGCAGGACTTGCACATGGTACTGTACTCGACAGTTCCATTGACTTGTCTGGGCTGCTCTTTGACCTGGGCATTCAGGGTTTCCACGACAGGACTTCCCAGAATGGGTGTCGCAAGTACGGCAAGCAGCAAGGACCTCATGGTGATCGTTTGATGTTCGACTGATCTGAGATGGTGAGGTGAGCAGCGGTAAGCCAGACAAGTAAGTCCTGAAGGGTTATCTTATACCTCAACGAACCAAATGGCAATTCAGCTCACGCCGGTAGCTGCAGCCCCGTGGACGCATCGATGTTTCATTCGGCCGTTTTTCTCTCAATATATTACCTACGAAGCAAGACCATTATTCCGCACTACGACCCACATCCGCTGCGGCTGACGGTGACGGCCCAGGCACAGAGCCAATGGGATGCTGCCCTTTTCTCGTATATGCGCCGACTGTCTGCAATGTGATCCCCGCCTGGAATGCAATGCACTGGAACTAGGATCATGTATCGAGCCGTGTGCTCGATCCCCATCAATCTCTTCCCGTTTCGACTGCACTAAGCAGCCACTTGTGTTAGCTCGGCCTCTCGCGGCCCCTCGTGGAACCATACAGGCCGTTTCTTGGCTCGGTACTTAGGGCCTGAGAACGGACGATCCCTGCAGATACGAGCTCAGGAGAGGCCCGAGCTATGAGGAAGCTGGAAAAAGTCCCGAGATCCCAGCCGTTAGCTCATGTTCCTGCAGTTGTCTTGGATGCATCGAGCTTACGGGCTTGCCATGATTTCCTGCCGCAGTGGCCAAAACGAGCTGCAAAGCTGCACTCTCTTTCAGCCCCTCCCTGCCGTTGGGCCTCAGCTGATGTGATATGTCTGCCTGTCTCATGTTGATTAGCCGTTTTAGGGCCCAAACCCAATATTGGCTGACTCCCATGATTCGATTGTGCCTGAACTCGGCTGCATTTACATGCGGTACAAGGTCAATATATTACGGCCTAAAATGACTGCGCTTGCAGTAGCTCAGTTGAGCCTGAATCGAGGAGCGTACCGTCTGCAGATCGCTACCAATTTCAGTCAAACTGCGTGAGAGAGTCGGTCAAGTTCGTTCTAGGCTTCCAAACGAGCTGTGAGTTGAAGCGTTAGCAACTGAATCACAACCGCTTTGGCGCCTTTCTGCCTGCAATTTCCTTCTGTTTTACTTGCCCCGAACACCCCACACATCGGATACGGCAAACGCATGCAGAGAAATCCGAGAAAGATCGTGAGCCCACTGGCTCCGCTGTGGTCGACCGGACCAGCTGAGAGATTCGCTGTAGGCTCTCGAGGGGCCCTAAATTGCGGATTCCCAGTAGACTACGTCCGCGTAGATCGGCAGTTGACAGGGCACAAGGAGGAGTATGCTTACTCTTTCAAATTTTGATAATGGAGCTAACGTATAGGTTAATATGGTTTATGCATAGATCCTTTACTTTATGTTTTATCTTGATATTAGCTTCTCACTGAACCCGACGACTTTTAGCATTGCCCCACGTCCTGTCTTCAGCGCAACAACACCAACGTGGTGTTTCTGTCCGCGACATGAATACTCGATGTGTCTCTCATTTCCTGGGGAAGATGGAGATGAGGTTGTTTCCTTGAAGCATGCGGAAATCATTTTCAACCGCGGCTCAAGACCTATGAATAGTGTCATCGCTCAAATTACTTATACGACATGTGACTGGTATTGGTGAACTAATGCATCCAGATGGAAGAAATGAAAAAAAGAAGCTGTTGAATCCTCTGATGATTATATTTTGTCTATTTCTTGTCCTTGAGGGGTGCTCTGGATGACTGGGACTTGCTAGCCGGGCGATCTCTTGATATACCCTGGCTTGTTTTGAAATAGAGGGATAGACCTAGTAGTCGTGGCTTATGCATGTGGCTTGTTGTTGAGAGGCTTCGTCGCCGTGAGAAGCCCCCTGACTAGTCGGAGGTTTCTGTATTAGATGGGCTTCGAATAGAACTCTTTTGGTTGGTCTTTAATTAATATTAGTATTATTTCAAGGATCAAGTTATTTGCCCTGACTAGGCCCTGGGTGGTAAGGATAATAATGTTAAGATGCTGATATTGTCGCTTGAATAGAGGTGTAGTGTGGTTATAAGCTCTCCCTCTGGGGGCTATATATAAGTTATACGTCTAGATAGGTAGCCCTTAGTAGAGTTTCAGGTGTTGATGCCTATGCCGAGGCTATATGTGCTGGTTATTGACCTTTAAAGGTCTGAGTATTCTTTTATTTTATGTTTTAGAATAAATCGTGCGATATAATTCTACATGTGGCCTGATCTGGGATACCCCTTGATTGTTGCGATCGATAAAACCAAACATCATGTCTTGATTACCTCACGCTGGAACCTTTTCCACGTTCATATATTTGCGGTAGAGTGCTATTGTAACTCAATTAAAAGAAGCTATGCCCTGGGGACAGTCAAGAGGCCACTCATGTGGCTTCTGTATTGCTTTAAGAATATACTCTCTACAGAGGAATACTAAACTGTGCATTTGAAATCATTTTCGGGATGGGCTTTGTCCTAGTGGTGGTATATCTCTAAGTTTCCGGCAATTGGTATATCTTAACACGAGATCAATTGTCCATTGGGCCGGCAAGTTACCTGCTGGTACTACGTTTAAGCTTATCGTATACTCAACGTACTGAAGGCAAGGTTTCGAACTCACGCAGGCGAGAAAATCTCCTGCCTGTCAATACGACCCTTGCATGCAAATTATTTCCATGAGTTAACTACCAAAGGTTGGGAGTAAAAAGCCGGCCCGTTTGGTGATGGATCTATGCGTACCTGCTATAAGGCCTCATCTTGGTATAGCCCTGTTGTCATAAATCTCGATGCATTTTGGTATGTTATAGGTACCCTGAGTTATTCATTGTGTTGAGTTGTCGGGTCTGGTATCTTCCATTGCTGTTTAAATTTATACTCAAGCTCTCTTCCGTATAGGTGCCTTGGGGAACTGCCCTGCGCTCTTTATAGTTCGAATCAAGTGTATCATTGAATCTAGCCCGAGGACTAAGTATTTTTGAGCTGGTACCAATATCAACCTCGCAACTGTAGAATAATGTAATGTGGGGCTCTGACCTAGGGCTAATGGGGCTCTGATTACAAGAGATCGAACCTTTGGCCTCTGGGCTGACAAGAATACCATATGAAGTGGTTAGATCTGATTGGTGAGTTGCCTTAGCAATATCTTGAGAAATGGATTATCTCCGATGACCGTGGTATGCACACATGGACTTTCCTGAAGAATGGCTCACGGGACGGTATTCTATTTCTAAGATGAATTGTGCCAAGCACATCTACTCTAGGGGAAAGTATGTAACTCAGAGGCCCTCCAGAAGTTTTGAAAACTTTGTTTTACAGATGACCCTGTCGCCATGAGAGTTACAATGGTACATTGTTCAGTACGGGATCGGATTATATGAGAAAAATTTAACCAACTTGTACATTATGCAGTGTGTGCTCACGCAACGTACCAACCAAGATGCTGGATTGAAGGAAAGGGCTCGCTAATCAACATAAAGAAATGGCGTGATACCCGCTCCGATGGTTAACCACACAATTCGCTTAGCAAATAGTCTAGTTTTGGTTTTCTCTAAGACTGGTCACAGCGGTTGAGAAACGGGAGAAGCAACAATTCAAATGTATCAAATCAGGCCCTGTAATAGAGAAAAGAAACATATCGGTGATTGTAGACTCTAATTACTAGGTAGACACCAAGAGTCGGATGACTGGTAAACTGATTTTGACAGTCGGGTTCTCTTTAGAAGTAAATGGGTGTTTCTTCTACACTCTGTCCAAATAGACCAGTAGGTAGATCCAGATGATCACGTCAGCGGTTATGCCGAGAGGTATTCAAGATTTCCTCGGATATCGGTTTTGCAAAGCTCCCATCGAGGGGCACCAGATATCTTTGATATTAGGTAGGTAGTATTAAGTGACAACATCACAACTTGGCCTTACGCAGAGGCATTAAGCAACCGGTGAAGGGAATTGATGGTTTTGGACTAGGGGATAGTAATACTGTTTCGATTATCCCAGGTCATTCTCGGGTAGGATTCAGAATGCCCACATCTCAGGGATGAGGGATCCTCCTGGTCCGCACAATGCTACTCTACTCCCGGAACATGAAATCACACGCATTAAGAAGTCAAAAATTCTGACGGGATCCACATGGAACCGCTCTTGTGGAAACTGTCGTGTCAGCTCGTTCGATGACGGTGTGTCGGCACACATCCATGACTTTGCTTGCATGCAGCCAAGACTAACAAGGTCAACGCAACAACACCACCTCGTGCCGCATGATCGGAACAATAAGCATCGTGACTGGCCTCAAGCTCCCCAAATTTAATTTTCAAGGCTAATCAACGGCTGGACTTGCGCCTAACATAATATCTTACATCTCGTATCTTTTGAAGTGTGATAGTGACCAGTTCACCTTCCAACTATGCGGCAATGGTCTGATGCATCGTCCGATACTTCCGAGTTCACTCGATCACACCGCTTCTTGAGCATGTTGTGGAAATGGCTATTAATGCCTCAAGCAACTGCTATTGATTGTTTCTGCACGTACCACTTCACAACTGCACAAGATCGTAAAACGGTCAGGGCTTCTGATTCACTGTATCCCTGCTGCGGTCCTAGACCTTGTCATGAATGGAATATCACTCCTCTTGGCAATCTCGTGATTTTCAAAAAGGGGGTCATAGAGAGATCAAAATGACGATGAGCGAGAAAAGATTGAACGGTCGTTAATTCGCTATCATGTTATCATGCCATTGATAATTAGAAACTTTTCTGTTTCTTACTCTAATACCCTGTCCACCAGCTGCCTCCAACTCAGGTCGGCGCATAATTCCACCATCTCATCGATTGCCAAAGTCACTAACACTTCAAAGATGTTAGGATCGTTTCCTGCTGGTAGTATAAGTCCGGCACCCATATTCCACTCTGACTGAGATCTCCTAATGGCATCGGGAGAGGTACCTCTCCCGGTTTGGCTGTCGTCCTGGTTCTCTCCATCGTAGCCTAATCCTGGAAGTCCCCATTTGTGTACCTCGGTGCCGTAATGTCGCCATGTGTTGAAGATAAATGTTGAAGGGTCCCGCGGATCAAGATCTATCCCGATATATCGTGGATCAGGACTTGCGCGGAACATCGCTGTTCGTAGGGCCACAAAATCCTCGTCTACACTATTCACAGTCGACTCGATAGTGTGAGTGATAGCACTCAACGCCTGGAATGACTCTGCTCTGTTGGTGCTGCACGCAGCAAGGATAGTGGCGGTATCAATAGAAGAGACGGGGAGTGCCACTGTGTTGCCGGAAGCGTGCCCCATAATGTCACCAAATGCGCGATGGCTCCAGTTGATACAGAGCATGATGCGAATCCTCTTAGGATAAGACACCGAAGAGCTCTGAGACCGGCGCCTGGCCATAGATAGACGAGCCTTTGTAACGTGTGCCCAGGTAATCGCCGCAAGACATGTGAATTTGGATGGAGAACGTTTTCGACATGATCCACCCTTGCTGCAAAGGATTCCCTTTTGAAGTGCCTCCAGTTTCTTAACGCTGAAGACGAATGTTTGACCGATTTTCTGGATCTGTGCCAACGGAATCCCGTCGGGCTTCATGAGACACTGGGTCGGCCCTGTAGGTGACCGCAACTGTCGATATTCTGGACACAACCGCAGCAACTGCTCATATCTCATAGACTTAAGTTCCGGCTTAAAGTCAGTAATGACTTTCTGCGGTATATCAACATGAACATCTACCGGTCTCTTAACCGATAGATCCTCTGTCGAAAGTCGAGATAGCTCAGCAAAAGTCCGCATCAAATGATCCACCCCAAGGCCGTCCGTGACCGAATGGTGACAGTAGTTGCACAATAGCAAACCACCTTTGATTACTCTCGCGTGGACCTCAAACACGGGTACACCCGGTTGGGCTGGCGCTAGCGAGTATGGCAGGTCTCCGTACGAGGGTCCCACAAACGCCTTGGCTGGGAATCCTTGCGCTTTCAGTTCTCCATAGGTGAAGGCAAACGTGTTTCTTTGATCTAGAACCTTGAGTGGGACTTGTGGGAACTCTTCGGGCCCAAAAGCCACATATCCTGCTGGGTTCGAAAGGAGACATACACGTTTCTTGATGAATGGAAACTGTGCTGAGAGTTGCTCCAAGCAGATAACCAGATGTTTTCTGAGGTTTTTGAGGTTGACGGCTTGTCGGCAAGGGAAACAAAACCACTGCCGGACATAGCCTCTTGGCGCGCACTGGTTCCAAGTGCTGAGAACTTGACACTCCATGGCGGGCTTGCCAATACTGCGAGAAAATGGGATGCTTGTCTGTCGCCTCGATGAAGGATTCTGCGGGGTTGGACGTGGGGGGTAGACGGTATAAATAGTGTAGGTCATCTGACTGTGACGAGGATGCGATCTGGTATGGTGTGACTCGAGGTGCCTTGGTTGTTGTT
Source organism: Clonostachys rosea (assembly GCA_026958235.1). Lineage (NCBI taxonomy): Eukaryota > Fungi > Ascomycota > Sordariomycetes > Hypocreales > Bionectriaceae > Clonostachys > Clonostachys rosea. The sequence goes on from CP110206.1 coordinate 1,863,107, forward strand.
GATGAGGGATTCGAGAAAGATTGTTCGTGTTATGAGCCATAAGAACTTTCGACTCGTCCCTGCGTCCAATTCCGTATTCTTATTGGAAAGACGTCATCTGAACTTATCAACCCTTAATCGTCGGGTTACCCCTTCTTCCAAGCGGTCCACAGCTATAATTGGGCAGGGGGTTTGATTATTTTATTTTGGAAGTGACAAGGGGGAACCCTCAATCTTCCGCCACCGATTGAAATACGGTCCTTGATTAATCACGGACTGAAGAGCTAAGGCAGCAGCAATTCACTGTATAAATAAGTTGTAAGATAAACAGGGTGAGTGAGCCTGCCTCATCGTGCGGATCCCAAACCAAAATGGAAAGCACCACGTGGCTTACCATTACACCGTTCCTCTTGGGGGCGATGGTAAGCAAAGGCGCATCCTGATGATGGCTTTATTTTCACCAGCTGGGATTTTCCACAAGAGAGAACCAGCTCACGGGAGCGGTCTGGCCGGGCCAGGAGTGGGCATATTGACAGCACGAGACGTCCTCCGCATAACAGTTCGATGCTATAATGGCCTGTAACCAGCCCACAAACGCGAAAATGGATTCAAAACTCAACCCAGTTCGATCCAGTTAGCCCTGAACAAGTCGCAGAGATCGCAAACTTGGCCCAGTCCTTCCTAGCCCATGGGCGACAACCCGGGGCCCCACTCCCCTGCAGGCAATATCGGTGGTGCTTGACTTTCGGTGAATCGATCAGATCTGTCATTTCATTCAAGCGCATTGTCGACTGAATACGGGGACATTTTCCGTTGAATCCGCTGAGCCGTGGAACTCGACTCCGTTGCTGCCGAAGTGGTCGACACCGATGATCAGCAGCCAAACAGATGAGTGATTCCCTGAACTGGAGAGATGTCTGAATGTGAACCCTTGACCTCACAGCTTTTCTTGGCACACCGCTTTTTTCGTATACAAAGCTGACCACCCTCATTAATATTTGGGGGAGTAAGAGCAAAGTCAATGCGCGGGGATGAGTGAGAGGAGAGGGAGAGCTTCGTTTGAAACCATTCATGGCCAAAGTGAAGCGAAACACTGGGGATGAGCCCTGCCCTGTCACATCTCGGCCTTCAATCTGCGGCCCGGAAGCAAGTGGGCATTTTGATCGTCTACAGACAAAGCCTTCATTCTCAGGTGGATCATGCACGGCTCTATGCATGGTACGTGGCCGAGCCCCTGACTGCCTTCTGGAAACAGCGGCTAAATATGAAAGTTATTAGCGGTGAGGTCAGACACGAGGGAACATTTAGGAATAAAGAAGGAATAGAGTCAGGTGGTCAAAGCTGGCCATCAGGACTTGTAACCTTATTGTCACACCCAGTCCTCAATATCATGGATACTTCTTGACCAATACTTGACATCTAAAAGTCCAGCAATTGTTCTTTAGATGTTCTTCAGAGTGTCTCAATCCGGATATCCCTGCAGCATCACGTCAGCGGTGACATCGAAATATGTGGATGTGTGGATGAGCCTTGAACTACATCACGCGACAGGCTATGAGAGTAACCAGCTATTTATAAAGATTATGTGCGTCATTTTTGCATGCCTCTGCATACTAATGCAAGTAATTCCCAATGAGACATTATTAGGTCCAGTAATGGAACACAGATATTGACAGACAAGTTGCTTCTTTTTATACGCTTTGGATCCCTCCTCTTCTTACGATGAGGTTTCTTGAACCATGCGGTGGATCACCTCCCACATATACCCGACGTTTCTAAGAAAGAAACTTGGTTGTCGGGGTAAGCATTTAGAATGATGCCCTTTAACAACAGCAGCTAGAGTGGCTGAGACTGGTGTGAGAAAGCCAGGTTCATCGCGGGACCATGACTTATATGCTTGCACTCCTTGCCTGATAAGTCAACATAGGAAGCCCTTAGGGTTTGTTGTTCATATAGGAAAGGAATTAAAACTCTGTTCTGGCCAACAAGCAAGTCTAGCGACAATGGTTTTAGTCCTTCGGTGGTATATCCCATTTGTAGTGAGAGTCGATGTTGGCTCACTGATTTTCTTGCCATCCATTCTTCAACATCTAGAAACGGGATAGCTAAAATTGGGACTAGAAATGACTCTAGATGGATAGTTATATGGCTTAAAAATCTAGTTGGTACAGATAGAAGTAGCACTCACATAGCACTAAGTTGACCTGTGACGATAACTCGGCGATGAAATTACCAAAGAGTATCATCCACGATATCTACATAGTCATTATGCCTAGAACGATTTCTTATTGTGTAGAATATAGTTCATAGCAAGCAATCAACTGTGTTACTCATTGGCCGTAGAACTTAGGTCAGGTGCGGACTTATTTTTTGTATCGAACAAGTTACATTGAAGCGGAGCAGAGTCTTAGGACATCGATGGGCTAATCCCGAATGATCTGAATTATCTGCATGTTTGTTTATTGAGAAACCCGACATCCAAATTGGGTTGCCAGTACCGATGACACCATTCGTCTTCCGCCGGGTGTTTCCCTATTGTGGTAATTCGACTGCTAAGTCGTGTGGAAATTGAGGTTGGCTCCGAGATTTTCTCCGAGAAGTTGCCAGTCTAGTGCGGGGATAAGTGCCGTTCATTAAAAAGAAAAGAGAGAAAGGAAGCCTCGAATCGCACATAAATAATGCATTAGCCTGCGTTATTTGTTCTGAGCATTCGTTTGTACTTCGAACCTGTTTTTATACGTCATTCGTTGGCGAGGACATTAGAGAATGTTCATTGTCACTACCCTGTTCCTCACTCTGGTGGGACTTTCCGTCGCCTCCCCGACCATTGAGAAGCGATCTGTGACTTGCTTGACCGTTGGACAACAGGCTACAGCTCAATGGACCAACTCAGCTGGGCAGTCATGCCAATGGACCGGAGCAGTGGGAAGTAACTTTGGGACAAATCCCTCCGGGTCTGGCGAGTAAGTTTTGGGATTTCCGGACGATTAGTTCCTATTGCTGTACACGAGGTTCTTACTCTTATCTCTAGTTATTCATGCAATGGTCGATGTGGAGCAGGCTGTACAGGCACTGCGCTTGGAAATGCGTACACACAGGACTGCTTTTCACATGACATATGCTCCTACTTTAACAGTACAAGCGGTGGTTCAAGGTAAGCTCACATTACAGTTATTATCTCTATTGCTACAGGGAGTAATATTTGGCTCTTAGTGATCCCAATTGTGGTGCGGCCTACGATGCCGCAGTGGATGATACGCTCCTAGGCACGGCCAATGGATGTGGCCGGACGAACCCCAGCAACTCTGTTCAGAAGCCAAGCAGCCAACCTATTTGCAGTTAGAGGATAGTTGAAAGGCTGGAATATGGGATTCTTCCGTCAATCAAAGGCTTTGAATTGAACGAGGGGTTGAAGGAAACAAGATTGGGTTTGGGCTAAGGTTATTGTGAAGTGAGTCATTCTCATTCTAACGAAATCAAAGCCTGATTTTATCTTGTCTAATTTCCTAGCTCTCGGGCTTTGTGTTCGTCTCTAGTCACCTTACTTTCTCATAATTTATTAGCCAAGATGTTGCCTCTCCGATGTGGTTTCGACTTTCATTTGTTTTTACCTGTGGCATGGTCAGAACAACCCTGGCAGACCCAAGCGATTAATTAACATGGCCTGAACATTCCGCTGGAACACGCTCTTGTGTCACCTGGGGGTGGAGAGCCTGATGCCTGCAAAACAGTTCGCCTACAGGGGTGAGCAGGAGTTCATCGGGAATCCCCGTCTGCATCACATCCTCTCCCGCCTACAAAACCAACACGTTGGTTCGTGGCCATCGTCTATTGATAGGGCTTAGATTGCCGTCAGATTCTTCTACCCGCTTGCCCCATATCCCCAAATTAAGCGACTAATATCCTCTGCTTGGCGCTAAAAACTGTGGGACAATTCTCTCAGCTTTGCCAGACGACTGATGATATGCATACCATATTACTGACTGTAAGCGTAGAAAGCCCAGGTTGCTGACGAAACCCCAGGCAGCACTCCTGAAAGCGAGGCCGAGCTTCGTATTTAATGCGGCCGCATTGTTCAGCTTGTGTCCAGGCCAAGGCCCATGCCGCTCATCAATGCTAAGATTTGGTCATTCAGCTCGCCACGGCACTGACGAGGATCTTGATACCCTATCCATACCCTTGGAAACCTGCGGGGACCGCCGCCGATGCACCACCTGAGGGCCAGCAACCTTCTATGTTTTACTTGCGGCGCGATCCGCTTCAGGTGACCCCCTTTGACGAACAGGGCGGTGCTTCATTTCGCCCGTCTCGGCTTTGGATCCCAAATAAATCAGCCCCGCCTGGCAGGGGGTCCATCGTCACAAGACTGGCCTTCAGATGAACGATGTGCTCATGTTCATGCAAGCAGCGGTGATCCTTGCAGCCGGTTGTTCCGCCACCACTGGAGCCCCGGCCGCACGCCTCTTTCGCTTCCCTTTCCATCCATAGACAGGCTCGATCGGCATGATAACGGGCGGTCAAACTCGTGGATACCCCGATGCCCCGATGGCTTATACCCCAATTTTTGGATTAGTGTGCCCGCAGGCAGGACAATGAGGCGTACAGGGCAAATTCCGTGGCGTGACTTCAGTCAAGCCGTGGGAATACTAAGCCTCGGCAACGGAAAAATCCATAGTAGACCTTTGAGAGGATCTGTCAAGGTGCTAATACTCGGAACACTGTTGAACAAATCTCTTGTGGGCTAGCCAATGCAAATGCAGAATCGTCCATGGCATTATTCCAAAGACGTTCTCAATATCGGCGGCTTCTCTGAGTTCCACTGCTCAGAAAAAGGGTCTTGGGGGAAAGTCGTGTCTTCCAATTTGATATGTGATACAAGATCGGCAGCTTTGCATGTAAAGCGTGGCTGATAGATGCCCTACTTCCTGGTTCGCTCTCATCATCAATATCTCTGATTGCGATTTGTATCTTCTCCAACAGAATCTGAGCTTGGAGAGTTCTGGAGTCAGCAGCCCCGAGCATGTTCTTTCCTTCATTCACTGCTTTCTTCACGACAAACTCTGCCTCGTCATATTCGGCCAAATAGAAGTGTGAAAAGGCCAGTAGGAACATGATATCAAAGGTTGTTTTAAATGCCACGAATGTCTTCTGGGAATCTCTCAGTGCAGGACGGAGTGTCGAAACAGCGTCGGAATAGTTCATTCGATATATGTAAACTTCAGCCACCAGCTGCATACACCAAATGTAATATCGACTAAGCTCATGCTGTTGCAAAATTTCTTTCGCAGCCAGCGCAAGGTGTAGAGCCCCATCGTTGTCCCCTTGACGTTTGCGCATCCACGCACGATGATACATGGCCTGGGCGAATGTTTTGTCGTATATGCCTGCGCGACTGTAACGGTCTGTTGCCCGAGACAATAGTTGTTCTGCCTCATCCCAACGCCCGTTCCTAAAGGTTGCGTCTGCTCTCAATATCAGGGCATGGATTGTCTTGGGGGACCTTTCACCAAATTCTCTCTTGTATAACGGGTATAGTTGGACCGCGAGGTCCTCGGCATCATCGTAGTTTCCAAGGTCGTAATGCGCTCTCGCAACATCGTACATGCTGCTGAGAGTATCTGGATGTCGGTAACGAAGCGCCTTCTCTCGAAGCGCAAGTGTCTTTTCTGCCAACTTTAACACCATACTTTGTGAGTAGCCAGCTCGGCCTGATATGAAATGCCGGACCCGATCTATCAGTGATGCTGTGCGATCTGGCATGCTACAAACCTCTGCCCATTCGATCACCCTCATAGCGTGGGCAAGATATTTCTCTGCCTGATCCCACGCATTATCTGCTATTGGTGGATAGAGACGGTATATGACTTGTAGGGCGATTCCGGAAAAATAGGCCTCGTCGCCGGTTCTCTGCTGGCCCCTGTGCTGCCTGGTGCTGTTTTGGGAGTCTGCCAGTGATCGCAAGCGTAATCCATATCGAGCAGCATCTTGAACGAGCTTGTGGATCTCATATGTTTTCCCGTCTCGTCTTACCTCCACTCGAACGAATGAGTACTCCTTAAGCCTCGATACAGCTCTCATGACATCTAAGTTTCGTGAGCTAGGACTATCGTCGTCTATCATAACCCGATGCCCTAGGTAAGATGCTTGGGATGTGCGGTCACGAGCAGCACTTTTGCCGTAATACTTTGCTGCTGCTTCCATAATGGCGTGCGAAATGTTCTTATTATCTAGGTAAGACAGAACGTGCAATATATGAGAAGCCAGCTTGTTCTCCTCTCGGATCCGCTCGATGGATATGCGCCATGTGCCCGGGACACTGTTGGGTACACCGAGTCTACTGTGCCTTTGGGTTGATGCAGCCTCACTTGACTGGAGAAGCTCCCAACGATGGTTATCATCTGAGAGAAGAGCCAAATACTCACCCGCTGAAGTTGAGGTCCGCTTCATAAATGCTCCGGCTTGACTTATGGGCAGCGCTAGCCATTGTAGCTCATTGAAAAGCCTCTGAGTTTCGGCGTCGGCTTGTGTATCGCCATCAGTTAACGTTATATTTGTCGTGATTTCGAACAAGGCCCGAGCTTCGGAAGCGTTCATTCCGGCTATTTCGATGCCGCACCCTACCCCAACCAAAGTGCCGACAATCTTCTCATCGCGGCTTGTCCAGACTACTGCGGCGGACTCTCTGGCAGACTTCGGGATGAATCTTTTCAAGCAATCCCTTCTTGTGCATCTCTCCCCAGAATCTCCGTACAAATTGATGTCATCTGCATTGTCGATAATGAGTGACCAGCGTGGAAGTGACTCCATCTTCTCACATACAGCCTCCAAAAGCTGCTCGCCCTTCAGTGACTCGCCCAACCTGAGTTTACGCGCAATATGTTTGTAATCCTGCATAAAAGTGGCTTCTGTATCTGCATGCACCCAGAATACAAAAGTGTTTTTAGAGTCCCATCGCTGATATGCGTATTCCAAGGCGATTTGAGTCTTTCTACTCGAGGTTAGTAATTACATTATTCCTCATGAGACCACAAGAACACGGATGCCTACCCTGACCCACCTAACCCCCAAAGCGCAGCCTCAGAATATGAAGCTGTTTGTGGTAAAAGGGTTTTCAATCTCTCTGCCACTTCCTGGCGCATGATAACATGGCGATTCCGAGTATACGGGATGGTATGGCAGAGAGTGAGCATTGGTGACATTGGCCGGCTGTGAGTAGCGAACCTATCATCGCAGTCATATCTCTGCAAAACCGCTTTCATCGCAGACGCGGCTGTGGCAGCGGCAAAGTCCTGCCACGTCTTATTCTTGTGGCTATCTGCATAGTCGCAAACACCCTTGATCACAATGCATGGGACTTGGTCCAGAATACCAGCGCCTTCCATCTCAAAGGCAATAAGGTCATGCGCAGCAGTAATCCGATCCCTATCCTTTCCAGATTTCATCACAGTATTCGCAGAGCCCACTCGCCCGATGAATATCTCTGACTGATAGTTTTGGCCGTCAATGCCATATACCTTTCTTGAAATCAGCTTCGACTTATCGCACCTGAGAGCAGAGCATGAGGCCTTCGACGCTTTTTCGCAGAAGCCTTTGCGGCATTTATGGCAATTCCTGTCGTGCTTATGAACGTAGTCTGCTTGGAACAATCTGTCTCGTCTCAAGCCTGGATATAAGTAGCTTGCACGGCGACGTCTTCCCGTCTCCGACTCGGACGAAGCAGCTTCGTGCTGCAATACTTTCAGATGGCTCCTCGCCTTTTTCTTTAGCCATAGCCTGACATGGTCCGTATCTAGGGCAGAAATCAGGCCCAAAAGATCCCTGTCTGGTCCAGCGAGCGTCGGCCTTGTTTCAAAATGGCCCGGATATTGCTTGCCGTAGTCGTACTGGACAATACGGTTGCTGATAATCACGTCTCCCAGCATCACATCATCATCACCAATCCTGGGCACTGCGCCACAGATTCCGACGAGGAGTGCCATCTTTAGCCCGTAAAAGCTGGTCTTCATGCTTGCCGCCGCGGCTGCTGCATTCTGGGTACCCATGCCTGGGAGATAGGCCAAGACAACATCGTGCTGTCCGATACGACCGGTGGTGTAGTGGTTCTGATCGCCCTCTGCACGGCCATAGCTCTCCTCCTCACCCCATTTTTGGTCGAACAGCAGGATAACGGCATCAGCCTCCCGCGGGAGAGCACAGATGATGGCGATGCGAAACTCGCCACGGTTGGCGGGGCGTGGTCGCGAATCCATGGCAAGTTGGAAATGGATGTCATGGCCAACAAGAAAGACGCAGCATTCCACTGCTTTGAAACAAAAAAAAAATGAAAAAAAAAAGCGCCTCTTATTGCTTAGATAGCGAAATTACCAAGGGAGTTGGACGCCTTACCGGCCAAATAAGCTGCATAGCTATTTTGCTGGCGTCCCATCATTGGTTGCTCCAGGTCATTATTATCCCAAGATGGATGAAACTGCAACCCTAATGTTGCATTTTAGAAGAAATTTCAATGGGTCTTCTATACAACGCCACTTCTAAGCCTCTGCAAGGCAATTTTCAAGAATAAATAAATCAGGGAGGTGATCCTCGCCAAATCTGCCTCGTATGGAGAGAGCTGGTTCATGTAAATCCATGCTTATGAAACCTATCAACATATTCTGTCATTTTCGTAGTCCGTTTAAAAGCCAACCTCTTTGCTCATATTTGAATATTACATGGATTAATAGCCCTCCTAGCTGTATGAATACGATCAATATGCTGTAATGAAAACTGAAGACGCTACTGCATTCAACATGTTCCTCAATACTTGCCAGATCCTCCTTGAGTATTATCTATGATCACTCAAATGAAGCAAAAGAAAAAAGATTTTCACGGAAAATAATCACGCTACCAAGAAATACGCAGCCACTTCTCGAAAAAGAACAGGCAAGCCGGTTAAAGAGAGCTTAGCAAGTCGAGGGGGTTATGGTGCAAGGCTCCAGGGTAGGTAGAGAATACGAACGATATGTAGTCCTGATCCCAAGTTCGACACAGAAGAAGATGACGACGGCAGCTAAAGAAGTAAGATAAGCTATAATGACTGCCTAATCTCTTCTATCACTAATCTCAAGCAATTTCTTGAGCCAATCTAGGAGGATAAGGAGATGAATATCAGAGTGGGCCTATGATAGAATGCCACCTATGACGCTGCGGCCATCACCGAACTTCGGCGGAAGACCACTTTAGTGGCACGGGATCAAGTTCGGCTGGCTGACCAGGTCGAACTCTTCCCTCTTCATAATAGAAATCTTCATCAGTCTTTGGCCCTGAACATGCTCTATCCGAATCCCGCCGAGACCCACAAATCGCGAGCCTCCGAGAGCTCGGCGAGGCGCCACAACATCAGGAAAGGGACACGGAGCTGCTGGGACTGCAAACGCCGCAAAGTCCGCTGCGTATTTGCATCCCCCAATGACACCGTGTGCAATAACTGCCGTCGGCGCGGTGCCGTGTGTGCTGGCCAAGAACTGCCCGAGGAGCTGGCCCCGCCGAGGGACCAGCAAATCGGCGATCGAATCGCAAGGGTTGAGGACCTGATTCAAGATCTGGCTAAGCAAGTCGACGTACTCACGGGCACCATTATCTCTGCCCAGGGCCAGCCTCTGCGTAGCTTACATGAGGCTCCTATTCCAACCCATGGGAGTGATGAGCCTCAGGGAGTAGACCGGGGATTCCAGGAGGTCTGTGATGCCCGAAATCACCTCCGTACAATGATCCAAAAGCTAATGATTGTCAGCCTCATGATGCCTGGCCATCTAGCAATAATCTCCAGCCACCGGTGTCCGGCGTCGTGGCGTTGAACACTCGTAGACAAAGGCCACCTCTGTTAGGAGAGAATGGCAAAATCACGCGTGCGCTACTAGCTTCCTTTCCTTCCCATCAAGATACAGATAACATCTGTCAATTCATGTGTCGCCACAAGTTCTACTTCCACTTAGCGGACAGCGCGTCCTTCGGATCGCTGGAGCGAGAAGGCCTGACACCCTTGAAGATGCCACCCTCAAGTGAAGAGCTGATGGACCCTGCTTCCCACCCAGTCCTCCTTGCAAAGAAAATGCTCCTTTTCTGTTCATTTCTTCAATCCGGCATTGACAACATTCATGGTTTGGCCGAGGAGCCTGACGCGATAATCAACCGACTGGTCGAAGCTGTCTCGACTCTGGTGACCACCAACGAAAAATTACACGGCACCATGGAATGTCTTGAGTGCATCATCTACGAGTCAGTCTTTCACAAGACCAATGGAAATCTCAGAAAGGCATGGCAGGTCGTCAGGAGAGCATTGTTAGTTGCTCAGATGATGGGCATCCACCGCTCCCTCCCACCACCGGTCAAAAACATTGATCCTTCCTGCAAGACGGAACCCCATTTTGTCTGGTTTCGGATTCTCTACCTGGACCGCTACCTTTGCTTGTTACTTGGACTTCCCCAAGGCACTCCCCACACCGAAATGCCTCCTGATTCCGTACTGGCTTCGGATGGACCCCTGGACAAGCTGGGCCGACTTCAAGCTGTAATAGCTTCGCGGATAATAGACCGCAACGAGAAAGGTCTCCAAGCGAACGACTTGAACTTGACACAAGAAATCGACGCAGAACTCATCAGAGTAGGTTCAACCATGCCGGAAGAATTTTGGATATCTCCAAGGTTCGTTGATGTCGAAGTTGGCTCCGAGGACGAGTTTTGGGCCATGGCTCGTGTATCCGCTCAGATGTTCTACTTCAACCTGGTAACTCAACTCCACCTGCCATACCTCCTCCTCTTCGACCCTGACGCCAAGTACGACTATTCAAGAATCGCTTGCATGAGTGCAAGCCGTGAGCTTCTTACACGGTTTCTCGCTTCCCATCATTTCAGGAGCGCAGGAGCATGTCATCGTGCGTTGGGCTTCATTGCCTTATTGGCCTCCATGGCACTGCTTCTTGGACATTTTGACAGCCGACTGCATCCAAAGATCACTAGCGTCTTTGCACACCAGCGTCGCAGTGATCGTGCCATGATAGAGTGTATGCTTCAGGCAGCCGAGGATGTGAGAGGATCTGAGGGAAAACTCATGGACGAGAAAAACGAGCAAGCATTACGACGCCTACTGCTTGTCGAGGAAGATTTTTCAAAAGGCCGTAACTACACTGTGAGAATCCGGTCTGGTCCTGCTGTCGAGGATGAAGAAACGGATGATGGAGCAGAAGGGAATGACTCCAAAATTATTGGCATCCCTATTCCCCATTTTAGCCACATCACGATTGAACGCCGACAGGCGGCTTCCAAGGATCATCACGAACATCAGTTTGATTCGAACTCTGGTACAATACCTCTGATGCCGGATTTTGACACTGATATGGACCAATTCCTGGCGTTGGATTCCCCAGACTTTCCCTCAGAAGCCTTGGCAGCTACTCAGACACAATTCTTTGGGACTGCGCTTTTTGTGCCCCAGTTATCAGGTGTCAATGTTGGCGATACATCACTGCGAGAAGAAGACCTTCCACATCAGATTCTAGGTAAAGATAACTGGACTTCATAGGTCATTGGTAACTTTACGTTTGATGCTCTACTGGTGCTCGCAACTAAGAAATGAAGTTGATTTTATGAATAGACTCTCTGAGAATCGAATAGAACTCGAGCCAAATAGACTCCATAACAATTAGCAGCCTAAACTGAAAGAAATATAAGCTCTATATGGTTCTCTAGGTATCTTGCAATCTTGTAATTTCCTGCCCCAAACTTGAATGACTCCTTCTTGCGCATCGCGCAACCATCTCCCTTTCTCCGACAGAATTCTATATTAGTGAAGCTAAATGTAATGCCACCTAGGCTGGGATAACATCGCTTGCTTTCTTATCGCCATAAATTTTCTTCCAGCTTTGTAGACCACTCAAGAGAAAGGACATTCCGGCGAATCCGGCCATTAGGGCAAAAGTAACTTTAAGCCCCGACATGTAGGCAAGCACAATCCCAGGCACCTGATCAGGTGCAAAAACATTCCGAATCTCGGCCGAGCCAGTCAATATGACTGTGGCGGGATCAACCGTGGGGGCAGTAGAAGCCAACTTGCTCGTCATGATGTTCACAAAAGCACTCTGAGCCGCCGCGATGCCGAAGGCTCCCCCAAACGTTTGAAAAGCTGCAAACCAGTTAAATTTCAAGTTCTTCTCTGTGCGGTGAGCGATTTGAAAGAGACTTACTGAAATTGAGAGATATTGCGGTTGAGAGGTCGGCCGGCTTTGCTTTGGCTTGGACAGTATTGATCGCCATCTGAAAGCCACTACCCCAAGCAGCGCCAGCAAGGATCTGATACCCAATCCATGTGCCGGTAGAGGTATCGGTGTTAAATGTATAAAACAGACCGCAAGCGACGATTGCGAGAGAGGAGCCGAACACCATCACAGGTCCAGTCCTCTGTGTTTTGGCGACGAGTTGACCAGTCAACAGGATCGCAATGGCCGAAGCGATCACCAAGGGGAGGTTTCTCACGCCAGACTGGATCGGACTGACACCGTGAACACTTTGAAAGTATATCGGCAGATAATAAAGCGATACCATGTAAGAACCAGCAAAGAAAAACTGGAACAGGGACGTGGACCAGATGGGTAAGACTTTGATAACCCGTGGCGGTATCATCCCTCGGTCGCCTTGCCAGATCTGCCAGGCCACAAAGGCGATGCCAATCGCCACGAAGCCCACCAAAAGGCCTATGACGGTACTGCTGTTCCAGGGCATCTTCTGTCCGCCGTACTCGAGCGCCAATGTCAACGAGATGATGGCCCCCATGGCCAGAGCCACGCCCCCCAAATCTAGATTCGCAATCTTCTCTAGAAGGGTGGCGTCGATCGGCTTCGAATGGCTAGGATTATGGAAGAAGAACAGCACAACAAGGAGTGCGATGCCACCGACGGGCAGGTTTATATAAAAACACCACCGCCAGGTGACGCCCTCCGAAAACGCGCCTCCGATCAGAGGCCCGCATACCGCGCCGATGTTGTACGTGGCCCCTATGACTCCCATGAATCTTGGGACATTCTCTGGCCTTGAGCTGAGGACTATGATGGTCATGGCACATGTTGTGATGCCCGCGCAGCCTAGGCCAGCGATCGCGCGCCCGACAATGAAGGCCGTAGCAGTCGGGGCAACACCGCAAATGAGGCTACCTAGCTCGAAGACCAGCATTGCGACCAAGAAGCTGTATTTGAGATTGAAGTATATTGGGACTTTGCCCCAGGATGACTGAAAGCCGGCAGAGGTCATAAAGTACGCGGTGCCGTACCATGACACATATTGAAGCCCTTTGAACTCGTCCGTGATTTTGGGTATGGCGGTTCCGACAATAGTCTAAAGAACAAAACTTAGGCTCTGTCAAGAAATCCGCACAAGGAGAAATATGTGGCGTACCTACCTGATCTAGTGCCACCAGAAACACCGACAAAACAAGAGCGGTCGTAACAAGAACGAGGTGGCTTCCTTTAGGATATTCGATTGGCGCCGCAGTTACAGATTCTTCCGAATCAAACGCATCAGTTCCTCGAATTTCAGTCTCTTTCTCGTTTTCTATATCAGTGGATGGCGTTGACTGTGTTGGTGTAGCGCCAGCCTTCGTATGGCTTGAGGCCTTGGTTCCTCGTTGCTCTGTGTCGAGAGAGCCACTAACGTCCTCGAATGAAGGAGCCATACTGGTCATTTGAATGAGTTATAAAATTCTTCGTGATGGTAGATGTTCTCTCTAACAAAAGATCAAAGTGGGATTGGTGCTTGTGAGCCAATGTGTGTTACCTAACGAGAGTATCGGTAGTTCGAGATTGCGCCTCCTTAAATGTAAAATTACAACTGAGATGCGATTATTAATAGAGATAAATGATTTATAGATGATATAATCTCACCCTGGCCTCGGGCCTATGCTCTACTGCCTGCTTTGGGTGCATTGATATATTCCGCCGAGCTTCGGTGAAACTGCGTAGGTGATCCCACTCTCAAACCTCGGACCCAGTCCTCTCGACCACTCTTATCCCAAGGAACAAATTTATGGCCGGAAAATCCAGATTTAAATCCGCTGATAATTCTTTTATTTACGAATGTTGAAGGGGGAATTGGGGTCTGCTCCATTGGGCCATGCAAGTGACCTAAACAATACCTAGCTTTCTTATCATTGCTACATATTGACTTGGAAGAATATGGATCCTAACTCCTATAATAGATAAACCTGCCAGTGTATATGGCTTAGTATTGAGCGAGAAAGGCCAAATACATTGATTAATCAGCCAAAGATTAATTGAGACGAGCCTCCATCAATGATCACGGCAGGATCCCTCCATTGTGTGTGGTTATTGTCTGACATTGGCATCTTGCTTCGCTACCTACCTACCTATTGAAAGCGACAGGCTTATCGCATCGTTTACATGTCATTTCGTTACCCAAAAATGAATCTTATTTCGATACGATATGTCTTTCATAACTCTTAGTAGTCACAGATGCTACCTATAATGTGAGGGTGCTCGACTGCCATTGAAGGTTATCACCCAGTCCGGTAGCACCCTTTGACGTGGTTGGGGCTGCGCCCTGCAAAAGCCTATTCAAGAAAATTCCAATCTTGTCCCAAAGTAATTTTATAGGGCGACTGTTGTTTTTCATCACTTTTTGTGTCTTTGCGAGCACAAATATAGGGTTATATCATCTGTGGCGAGACAAGGTTGGAATGGATGGCTGACGTCACGCCCCTCACTTTCCCCAAATGCCGCAAAAGGCTCGAGATGAAGACCACGCTCCAACAAGCTCCCAGACGTATTCTTCATTACTCGAACGCTAGATAATCATGGCCCCTCAAGTCGATCCTGCGATCGTTCAGGCCCTTGGGCTGGACCCCGACCAAGCCAAAATGGCCTCACACGGTGGTGGGGGTTTCTCATCCACATTCAAGGTCTCCGGCATGGTGAACGGAGAAACCAAGACTTTCTTCGTTAAAACTGGCTCAGGGAAGGATTCAGACATCATGTTCCAAGGTTTGATGCCGCTCTCATCCACGGACTGTCTCCAAAGTCGAAAGGCGGAAAACCCTGACATTGAATTCTAGGAGAACACGCCTCTCTCAACGCAATCCACAATGCCCTCCCTAACTTTTGCCCTCGATCCTACGCTCACGGAGCCATGGATACGTCTCCCAATAAATTCTTTCTCGCCACTGACTTCCTCGATCTCGGCTCCGCTGCTCCCGGTGGCTCAGGTCTCTCCCTTGCTGCCAAGCTCGCCAAACTCCATTCGACCCCAGCACCAATACCTGAGGGCTACGACAAGCCCATGTTCGGATTTCCCGTCACAACTTGCTGCGGCGATACCCCTCAGGAAAACAGTTGGAAGGAGTCATGGGCCGATTTCTACGCTGAGAATCGCCTTCGCAGTATATACCGCGCCTCGGTGAGGAACAATGGGCCAGACCGTGAGGTGGCGGATGCCGTGGAGGCAGTGGCCAGCCGAGTAGTCCCCCGGTTGGTTGGGGACGAAACAGTTAAAGGGATTATTCCGGTCGTGGTCCATGGTGATTTGTGGAGTGGGAACCATTCTCGGGGTCAGATTGCGGACAAGGGCGGTGTTGAGGAAGTGGTATATGACCCCTCTTCCGTGTACGGGCATTCAGAATATGAGCTTGGAATCATGAAGATGTTTGGAGGGTATAATGGTAAATTCTGGGGTGAGTATGAAAAGCTGATGCCTAAGGCGGAGCCGAAAGACGAATGGGAAGACAGGATCCAGTTGTATGAACTGTAAGTTGAACAACTCGATTGGAGTATTTTCTTAACCGCGCCACATTACTGACCGGGATAATAGATATCATCAGTTGAATCACTATTCCATTTTTGGTGGAGGCTACCGTGGTGGTGCCATGGCCATCATGAAGAGGCTTATATCAAAGTATGGAAACTAAGCTGCTTGTTTTTGATCCTGCGGGTAGTATTATTAAATTATTGAGTACTAATAATACACACTTAAGAGACAATACAGTATATATTGTCACTTTATTTCTTTTTTACTGCTGAATTTCTCTATTCATTACGGAAAGGAGTCGATTTATCATGACTCTTCCATCGGTGTCTTATTTCTCCTGTCACCCACTTGACAGGTCACCGCATATCATTGAGTTAGGCATCCTTACTTCGCCAAGCACTGCTATGGTAGCTCTTGTGATCCATTGAACCCATTACCCCGCAATGCGTATCAGGCAGGGGTTTGAAAATGACATATTGCCTGATGTTGATACGCCGGTTAATGTTCTCCGCGGCCTTACACAACCCCTGAATGTTTGCCTCACATCAGCCGATTCGAAGACAACTCGGTCTTTACAGTGACATGAGAACGATCGACGAGTAGTTGCTAGACTTATTTTCTTTTGTCGTCCAAAGTGAAATAGAACGTTGGGGGGAAGCATGGTGCGATGTCGGATCCCACGTACCATCCAAAGTCTCTCCAATTATTGTAAACGCGTAGGGTGACATTAGGATCCTACACTCTTCAAGAATGCCCTACAAGCTCATCTCTACGGGAAAGAAAATTTAATCTGAATCAGATTCTTTCCTCCTATCGAATTTCTTTCAGTGCTTTTTGCCTAGAGTCTTACAGTGGCAATATCCTGGCGCTGACTCGTACGATGTTGACAACCAACCCAATATCTTATTGGATTCTATATTCCAAACTCGGCTTCTTGGTCTTATTCGGCTACTAAAAGTCAGACAACCGCTCTCTGGTATGTTGTCGGACTGTTCTAGTACTCCGAAGATCGCGAGGACGCAATAGTCACATTAAACCTTGAACTCATCTACAC
The DNA here is from genome assembly GCA_026958235.1 of Clonostachys rosea. Lineage (NCBI taxonomy): Eukaryota > Fungi > Ascomycota > Sordariomycetes > Hypocreales > Bionectriaceae > Clonostachys > Clonostachys rosea. Next base: position 1,879,923 of record CP110206.1, read on the forward strand.
CATACTGGTTTTCACGGACTCGCTGGATAGAATTAAGGCTCAAAAGCTAGAAATAAGCATAAATCGACCCAGGAATTGGAGTATTGAAAGTCAAACAGACATTTGGTTCAGCATTGCCCCAACGGGACCTCCGCGTCATTCCTGCTAGCTGTGCCTCGTGCAGCATGTAGCAACACCACGTTATCTCCATAATGCAACCTAAGATGCACCAGGGGTACTTTGCGGGGTTAGCATGCGGGGGTAGAGCATAAAGGCGAACCCAAGTTAACCTTACCCCGGCCTCACTCCACCCATTACAGTCTGGGGAGGTGAGCGGTGGGAAAATGATTCGAGGATGCTCATGCGAGGTTCGTAGTACGCGTTGGACTGGATCCTTTGACCCGCTAGAAGAGGCTACATAAGCATGACATCCCCGGAACTCAGGAACAACCAAACTCAGCAAACTCAAGACAACTCCAACTAGCGCATATACTACAAAAAGCCATGGAAGAAAAAGACAAACACAGAACCAGTCTCGTCGAAGACGCCATGCAAAACAACTCTTCAGAGTCCACTGGGGAGGTACAGGACTGGAATGAGGCAGAGGAGAAAGCCCTTGTGTGAGTTGCTGTTGTCGAGTGAGCCGTGTATAGGCTTCACTAACCAAGGTTTCATCATAGAAGAAAGATCGACTTGAGGGTGTTTCCAATGCTTTGCATCATCTTTGGACTTTCATTACTCGACCGAACCAACATCTCCCTTGCATACATTGCTGGATTGTCAAAGGATCTACAATTGCAAATTGGGTGAGTGGCTGCCCCAGACCATATATTGAGACCTTTGCGTATTGACACAACATGGAACAGGGCGAGATACAACGTCGCGCTTCTGGTCTTCTTCATCGGTATGTTACTATCCCTAACTTAGATGGGTAGGATTTAATCTGTGTTTTCAGGATATGGAATTTTCGAGCTCCCTTCAAACCTCGTTATCCGGCGCGTTGGAGCCCGATGGTGGCTAAGCTTCCTTGTTACTGCTTGGGGAGCTTCTGTGCTTGGAATGGGATTTATCCATGACTGGCAAACATTGACAGTCTTACGAACGCTCCTGGGTATTTTTGAAGCTGGGCGTAAGTAGTGACCCGCCTTTGAGTTACTTGTCATCAATTAACACCTCGGTCAGTGTTTCCCGGAGCTGTGTTCATAATCGGGTCTTGGTACAAGCAGTTCGAGATGGCCAAGCGGATTTCCTTCTTCTACATGGCTGCACTCGTTGCCAGTGGCTTCGGCCCAATCGTACGTAACACCGCAGCCTGATGCAATACCTAGCTCACATCGGATAGATTGCCTACGCTCTCTCTCTTATTCGGGTAGGAGACGGCATGTACGCAGCCGGCTGGAGATGGATTTTCATCATCGAAGGAGCATTCACGGTAGCGGTCGGAATAGTTGCCGTGTTTCTGCTCGTCGACTGTGAGTCTGGACGCATGTCCAAGCTGGTTTAATCTCAGAAGCTAAAACCGATCATAGTTCCCGAAAAGGCAACCTTTCTCAACCCACGCGAGAAGCACATCGCAGCAAATCGCGTCCATGCAGACCAAGTATCTCGCGAGTACGAGCACCCTACTATAAAACAAGCCCTCTCAATGCTAAAAGACTGGAAGGTCGGGGTTTAGTATGATATACATGGCAGTCAATCTTTTAAAAGGGCCAAGCTAACCTAGGTGCTCAGCACTCTGATATACTTTGTCCCTGCTTCTAGTGTGTACTCACTGTCCTACTTCAAGACGATCATTCTCAATGAGGGCATGGGATTTAACTACGCGATGTCGCAGCTTTTATCGAGCCCTCCTTATGTATGTGTATAGGTATCTGAGCAGCGTATCATCTAGCTAACGGTTGCCAAGTTATTTGCTGTCGCTGCAAGCATGTTCATGGCGTGGATATCAGACAGGTATCGAATCCGGTGGATGTAAGTGGACGAAATCAGTCAAGGTGGATCATTGTACTAAAATGTCATGAAAGGATCCTATGTATCCAATCTGGCTTTGCGTAAGTTGAGGGAGCTGGCCATAATGGAAGTTGACTAATAACTCTGTCAGCATCATTGGTCTATTGATCATGATTTACGGAAAGCTACCAGGAGTTCGTTATTTTGGGTATGTACCACCCTTCCAAGTGCCAATCCTATTTACTTACAATAATAGAATGTTCCTTGCCGTCTTCGGCGCACAATCTAATGTGTAGGTTCTCTCGTCTCGTCTGTTTTATGGAAGCATACTAACCGTTCACAGCCCAGGGACATTAGCATATGGCCAGAATCAAACGGCGCGACCAGAGAAGAGAGGAGTAGTCTCGGCGGCCATGATCTCAATAGGTGCCGCTGGAGGCATCGCAGGTAGCACCATGTTTCGAAGCCAAGACGCACCGGTGAGGCGATTCTGTGCCACATGAAGAAGTTACCGGTACTAACTTTCTACTGCCCAGCTCTACCTCCCTGGAATGTGGTCCACAATTGCGCTACAGATTTGCTACTCGATTGCTGTATTTTCCATGTCGATGTATTTGAAAAGGCAGAATAGACTGGCAGACCAAGGAATCAAGCCCGTGCTGGAGGGTGTGAGCGGCTTCAGATATGCGCCTTAGCCGAGACTTGATATCGAGGATAAGATGGAAAGCTGTGCGAATTAAACAGAATCAATTCGGTTTATCTAGTCGCCGATATGCCAAACTTCCCTCATAGATATCCCAACCATATTTTGGAGCATAACGCTTTCATGTTCGCTAGCAGCCTTGTCGGAATACCTCATAAGTGAAACAAAGAATGCAACCTCAACACTCCGAAGGCTCCGAACATAATGCTCCGAATCGGACAATGGCAATCACCAGAGCCGAAGTAATTGCTTTTTCTTTCCCCATTTGGATCGGAATCTAGCAAGAGCAAATCAGAGCTGCAGTCTTATCTCCTCGCAAATCTAATGTAACACGGCTAGACCCGGCACTACGGACTTGTCCTCTCTCGGGATGTGAAGCCGATCACGATCCAATAGTGAAAGCCTCATGATAACTCGCCTCATCTAGATGTCTTAACAGCCAAGAGTCCCTTCCGCCTCATGGCATAGGCACACCTGAGTCAGAAGCACTTTTGCTTTCCAATTGCAGGTCCTGGGATTTCGTTTCTGCCTGCTTCGCAACAGAAGAGGCAAGGGTACATGGTGGATCAGGTGGAGAGATCAACTGTGTGATACGGGCTGCCGTCAGACCCCAGGCCACTTACTTATTAATTAGGCCGGTTCCGTAGCCTCACTTAGACAATCTGAGTCTAGGCTCCAATTCTTAAGACAAGGTCTGAGACCTCCCACCTCACCAAGCCATCAGACGTCATACTCCTACTCTTCCACCCGCCTAATCTCGAGTCAATCTTTTGTCTAGATCTAGATTCACTTAAGGTTTTCCTCTCACGAGTCAATCACCATGTCTCTACGGATCAGAACCGCCACCGCGGATGACATCCCCGCCATCGGTCGCATCTCCGCCGCCGCCTTTGATCCGTCCACCGACTCAATCACCCGCCGATTGTTTCCCCGAAACGCCGGCGATGCCCAAATTGCGCCGTGGCGTGAAGCCCGCAAGGGAGCTTCCCTGAAATCCGAACGCACCGTCATGATGGTCGTCGTAGATGAGCAGCTCAACGATGAGGTCGTGGGCTTCTCGTTCTGGGAAGCTCCGGTCAACAACGGACGGGGAGAGCCCGTTCATCTGCACCCCAAAGAGCCCGAGCCTCCAGCCGGGCTGGATCTGACCGCATACCAGGAGATGCGCTCAATTGTTGGGGGCGATGCCGTCGATACCTTTGGAAAAGATGGCACGGCACATATTTGGCGCATGTTTCTTTCTGCCCCTTTTTCTCCTGGCTCACTGTCAACTAACAAACCCGCTAGATCTTGAATACATCGGCGTTGATCCCCGCCACCAACGCCGAGGGATTGGCAAGATCCTCTTGAACTGGGGCATCGAGCAAGCTCAGCGACAGGAAGTCGACTGTTATATGTTTGCGACCCCGGCTGGACGAACCCTCTATGAGAAGGCTGGTTTCGTTGTGAGGAAAGTTGTGCCGGTGTTCGGAGTCCCTCATTACTCCATGATTCTCCACCACAAGCCGAAGCCGCAATTACCACCAAGTCCCGCGTCCGACAAGACGAATTGAGTGATGAGAATTGCAGAGAATGAAGATAAAAGCGAAAGCCTCCCTTACACATAGTGGCTCGCACATTGGGCGCCTAGGCAGGGCATGAAGGCTCGTGCGATTAGATTGTTTTCATGGAAGGTGGTCGGAGTATACCGCTACTCCGCCTCTGCACTGGTTCTCCGACCCGATCCGTTTACTCCGAGTTCAGAAATCCTCAGACTGGAACTTCAATACAATATGCATGAGATCAATTAGACATTACTAGTGCAGGCAGAGCAATTTGGTTTCTTTCATTAGTAACAAGCAAGACTTGCTATGAAGCCTGCCGCGCAGGCGCCTATCTGATCTCTGATGTCCAGTAATATCTGGGTGTACGTCCATCGATCAAGCAATTATGAATCGATTATGATTAACAAACCCGCTATGCTAACTTCTTTCCTCTTCTCTCTTCTAACAGTAGCTTGGCTACAGTCCTGTGACCAGACCTCCTAGCCTCCAACAGAGGGGTTGAGCCACCTTCACCGCGAGCAACAATATCTGCCCCGTGGCAGATTAAAAGTCTGACTGCTTCCTCATGCCCCATTCTTGAGGCTAAGTGCAGTGGTGTCCAGCCCGATTTGGTGGCCGCGTTAATCTGTGCTCCATTCTCTACCAAAACATGTATCATTTGCACAAAGCCGAGTTTTGAAGCTACACACAGAGGTGGCCAGCTGGATGTTGTCGAGAAATTCACACACGCTCCTGATTGGATCAAAAGCTCTACCATTTTCTCATCGTGTTTTTCTATAGCCATGAGGAGAGGTGTTGAGCCACTGCTAGTCTCAGTGTTCACGTCGGCACCTTGCTGGATCATGAGGGTTGCAAGCTCATAGAAGTTGTTTCTGAGAGCTAGTAAGAGCGGTGTCCAGCCGCCATAAACACCTGTATTTACTCTGGCCCCCTTCTTTATCAGTATATTGGACGCCTCCCCATGACCATTCATCAACGCTTGTGACAGTGGCGTTGACCCATCCATATCTTCCCCATTTACATTTGCATCGTAGTTGACCAAGATTTCCACCATGGCGGCTGCGCCGTTCATTGCAGCTCTGGATAATGGCGCTTTGCCACCCTTGTCCACCTCGTTAGGAGATGATCCTTTTTCAAGGAGAAGCTCCGCAATCTCTCTATGCCCGCCCTCAACAGCCCAAGTAAGAGGCGTTCGTGATTCATATTTCGCTGCGGGACTTTTAACGTCAAAGTCTTGCATCAAATCAACTCCGCTGAATATGAAAACATCTGAGCCAAGCAGAGCAGCAGCAGCTTCTATGTGGCGGTTGGCTAAGGCAGCGAAGAGCGGGTAACCATACTTTTCTACTGAAGGGCTTATCCCTGGTTTAGATCTTAGAGCCGCCTGGATAAGGCCAGGATATCCTTCCCTTGCAAGAAAGTACAAGAGACTCGTATTCTGCGCATATTTCCATGTACCATAAGCATTTGAGATAGCTGACCAGCTCCCATTGCAAAAGCGGGTGAGAAAGTCGTCTTGTGCTATGGACTTGGCGGCAATATTGGCGTGGTGCATGATGTACCGGCTGGCATACAATAGAAACACGAATCTCGCAAGCCCTTGGTCATTCCACGGAACGTTCAGTGCAGTCTCCCGCACTTGGGGATGGGCGATATATGTTTCGCAGCATATTTTGAGCCTCTCATGGGCTGAACTCTCCAACTCGACATTCAGACCGGGCCACAATTGGCGAAGGCCTCCGTCTTTGGGAAGGAAATCCCGGACTGACTCATGAATGAATTGTACAGTGGGATAGTCGGACTTTGTAAGCTCAACTAGGCCTTTTGAAGAGCTGATGACATACCTCTCATTTCTTGCCTTGTAGTTTCTTGACACAGTGGACGTTCTAGGAGGTTCGGAATCCATCAGCCCTTTTGGATATTAGCCTGCCCACATGGCGTGATAATACTCCTCCAGCCTCAGCGGTCATTCTGCATAGAGTACCCAAAGCACAGATAGTTGAAACTCTTCCATATTCTCATAATCCCGAGTAATCATATCCCTGAACAGCTCGCTCAGATCGCTAGGTAGGTCCATGATCCTCTTCTCCAGAGCCGGTCTGCCATAGCGATCTTCCCTGTTAAGGATGCCGATAACCAGAGCAACCCATAAAAAGACTCCCGCGGCTTTCTCAAGAATCAATGGGTAGAGCCCTTCGAGCATTGAGGCGTCTCTGACCTTTAGGCGACGCTTGACATACACCTGTAGGTCATCATGGTGGCCTAGCTGATCCTCCAAGTTCAGGCGAATGCTCCCCTGGATATCAATATAGGGATAATGGCGACTCGAAAAACAGACACGGAACATGATATCCTTCTCCGTGGACTCTTCTGCAAGGTCTTCGAAATATTGAATCATGTCGATAGCCTGCTGCTCATCACATTCATCAAGAGCATCTATAAAGCATGTAAACTCTCTTTTCCCGAGACCCAACACTGCATTCTGGAATATGGTTTTGAGAGTATCGAGGGTAAACCAATTATCGTGTTTCTCTATACCGAGCTGGTAGTTGTCTAGTATAGCTTGGAGGTCCTCGTACCGCTCGAGAAGCTGTATAAGCAATGATCGGTACATTCCCGTTATGGTCCTCTCCAAACGGTCGCCGCGGGCGTTGAAGAAAAAGGATGCAAAACAGCTATCCGGACGATAATGAGGTTTTATCTTGCGACGATTCTCCTCTACCATGTGCGAGAAGGTAAACTTCATGATGGTAGATTTGCCGGCCCCAGGCTTTCCGCTGATCCATAAGAACCCGTTATGATCTGGAAGCTGTTTCGGGTCTAGCCAGGCGAGATAGTCAGGGTGATTGAGAAACCAGCGGCAAGTAGGCCCATAAGCTTTTCGTATCGTCTCCCTTCGAGAATCCATCTGATTAAAGCGAAGGGAACTGAGTAGTCGTTGTCGTTGTCGGTGGAGACGATACTGAGTTTGGTCTTCGGAGCAGTTAGTTCTCAAATCGAACAGGCTTCAAGAACTCAGTACTTACCAGTTGTAATGTTCACAAACTGTTGATTCACGGGCGATATTTTAAGGAATTCCCGGGCATACGCTGCTGCGGTGGCTGCTGCATACCTTTGCCATTCCTTGCTCTTGTGGGAGTCAGAGTAATCACATATACCCCGGATTACAAGACATGGCAAGGTGTCCATAAGGCCGGCAGCCTCCATCTCGAAACATATAGCATCTAGATCTCGAGCAATCTGATCTCTGATGGAGGCGTCCTTCACGACTTGGTTTCCGGATGCAATCCCGCCGTAATGGATATGAGGCTCTTCTGTCGGTCGTTTGTATCGCGGCTGTAGTCTGGATTGGTCACACTCGTCGCATGTGAGAGTTTGAGAGTAATTCAGGTGTTGGCTGTCCGGAGCCAATTGCCGATGCGTGTACGTTGACTCAAACAGACGATCAGGCACTCGTGGATGGCAGTAGTTTGGGCTGCCCCTCAGTTTCTCTCGCATGATCTCTGGGATTCTGCTGGGGAAGTTCTCATGGGCCGCTCGCAATTTGGAGACGATAGTGCCAATCGAGCGTGGAATCAGCCTTGGAACAGCAGTTCTTTTGATCTCTCCGTCCGTGATCTTGCCCATGTCATACTGGATCACTCTCGATCCGACGACAACATCCCCGAGACGAATATCCGCCTTCATAGGTACGCCACCCCCAATACCAACCATGAGACCAACGCGAACGGACGGAAAGGTCCTCAGCAAGTTGGCGGCTACGTTGGCTGCATTGTTGGTACCGTACTGCGCGTCAGTGAGGCAAGCAATGACTATATTATGCCTTTCGATACTCCCGAGGGTATAGCAGTTACTATCGCTCGGGTGCATGGGCAGGTCATCGTGCGTCACGTCTAGCATGGCCTGAGCAGCTGCCATCTCCAAGTAAAGGGCGCAGATCCACGCAACGTCGTAATCGTCGTGGGCCTTGGGAGCTCTGCTACCCCGGCACTGGCGAGTTGTGTCCCCGGGCGCAGAGCAAACCTCGAGGTCTTTGTATGGAGATCCATAGTTCATTTCGATGGCCGGCTGTTGCCAGGGAGAGGGATATGGAGTCCGGGCCGGCGTGAGTGATGATGAGTGATGAGCCGAGTTGTAGCCGCGAAAGATCGCTCATTGATCACGCGGATGTGGGATTACGCTGCAGGAGCTGACACGAAGAAATGCTTCTGATTGGCAGGATTCATGATTCAGCTGTCAGCCTCACTGAGCGACTCAATTAATAGTCGATAACTTTCAGGCAGTAATTTAACCCTATAAAACATGGCAGAGTATGGCAATGCCACTAGATTTTGTGAGTCCCAAGTCGCCTAGTTTTGAAAGGAGTACGTAGTACATCCAGGCTTAGTTCCCTTCCACATGGGGCTCATTCGGTTATTTTGCATCTGATTACTAAATCGCAGCGATCTAAAACCCTCAAAATTAATGAACACAATTAGCTGTAATGGGGGACCAAAATTGATATAGATGAGCGTGTTGTCCGGTAGGCGGAACGCTCGTAAGTAGTCATACTAGAGTACGCGCTATTGTCTGACATTGGTCAATACTCGCTGATGAATAATACACCAGGTTTGTCCGTGAGCTAAATTACAGCAAGATAAGGGGCAAGACTTTCTCTTTAGCCATCAACTGAACCTATAATCTGTGGTCTTATGTTGGATTGGGCAACAAGGAAGAGGGACATAAGAGAGAGGAACACTGAGTGATACACACAACAGGTTATCGTTTACTGACTCCTTCCCTGGCATGCAAACTTATCTAGTCTACGCACCGAAGTGACAGGTAAAAGTACCTGCCAAAGAATTCCGAACGCATCACAACAACTTGAATTTAGAGAAGCAGGGGGTCGTCCAAAAGGCATCAACATAATGGTGGCTTAGATGCGTTATGCGAAGCATGGGTCTGTGAAATCAGGCTGAAGCAACCGAGGAGGGAATATTTCTATTGTGTCCTTTAGTAGATTTTTGAGCCCACGTTTTCATACCTTGCTAAAACAATGGAGGGACAAACTCCGTCGAGAAAGCTTGAAATCATCCGGGTTTAAACTAAAAGTTAGCCGCTAAGAGGTTAGCCAAGGATGACCTCGGCTTAGCAGCTGTTCGGCCCCGAGACGACCTTCCTGCTTGGGAAATTGAAACCTTGACAATTACCGTTGAACTGTCCCCAGACTACCCGCATCTTCTACTAAGCAATGAATCCCGGACATGGGTTGGCCGCTGTCGGTGAGTTTACACCGGCCCAAAGACTCGGAGTGACTAGCACTACATTACGAAAATGATCATTGACATAGAAGCAAGTTGCAAAGAGACTACGATGCTGCCATGATTCCGGCCAAGGAATGACTAGGTAATCACATGGGGAAAAACCAGCACGCTCCCAAGCCTGCCGTTGAGATTTGCTCAGGGCTGTCTCGTCTCACGTACGCACAATAGCCTCAGTCATGCCAAGAACATACCCAAACAGGGATTGTTGCGTTCAAAAACTCCTTGAAGGGAAATTTCTTCTGAACTAAGCAGTCAAGTGACTGATCGGTCGGCATTTCCCCCTTGTTCCTGATGTCAGCCATGTTTCGGCAGGGGACCGAAGGAACTGAATGGCAGTTGTGGCCCCATCCTTGCCATGTGGCTCTGAATTGAAATGACGCTGACACAGAACGGGGTTGTTTCTGCACCCTGCTAGCTAGCTAAGAATAGCAAGTTCATGACCCTCGTCGTAAGCAGAGTACACACAAATCGTGCCATTAAGGAGAAGAAGGTGGATTGTTGGTTATGGTTCCATGTAATCGGTATTACGGTTGGGACACAAGTTGTAACTCCGGGGAATAGAAACTGTTATTTCTAGTATTATACCCCTAAATGTTCTCAGGTTTTATATAAATAGCTTAGGCACACTCTCTCATTCATGATATTCTAGTATCTGCATCCTATCTTTCTAAGCTCAAATCTCAACCAAGATGCGCTTCTCTTTGCTCTCCTTGTGTGCGGCCTCGGCTGCGGCTACTGATCTTCTGCTTCCTCTGTACACCTACCCAGGAACCAACGGTGCTAGTTGGTCTTCTGTGGCCTCTGCGTTGTCCAGCAACTCGGAGCTCTCCGCAACCATCATTATCAATGTGAGCAACGGCCCTGGTAGCCCATTTGGCACTACTGATGGACCCAACTGGGCTGCCGGAGGCAAACTGCTTGCAGACCTGCCCAACGTGTCTTTGGTCGGATATGTGCACTGCACCCGCTGCCAGCGTGCAATCGCCGACGTCAAAGCAGACATTGCCCAGTGGGCCTCTTGGAACTCGCAGGGAGTCAACGTGGGTGGTATCTTTATCGATGAGGCACCCAATGATGGTTCTTGCGTGCAATACATTTCGGAATTGACACAGTATATCCGCTCGCTAGACGGCCTTGGCGACTCGGTGGTCTACAACGCTGGCTTCCCAGCTACACCGAATATCCTCGACTCTTACTTTGCTCTCAACCCAACCTACATCTCGGCTTTCGAGACCTGCTGGTCCCCTACCTCGAACGGCGAAGACCTTTGCGATGGATCGTATACTCCTTATGACCAGGATGGCTACGGCACGAGCATTGACAACGTTCTGAAGGACTGGGTCGGTACTGAGAACTACGCCAAGACTGCCATTCTCGTTCACGGGTTCCATGGAAGCAACGGATTCGCCACTGCCAACAGCGAAAGTCTGCTAAGTGCATCTGAAGCCATTGTCGCCAGGGGAATTGGTGCCGCTGTCTTCACTACCAACCACTGGATCACCCCCGACGCTGCTCCTGCAGATATCCAGACCATGGCGACTACTCTCAACGCAGCAAACAAGCAGTGATCTTACTTATCGAAGGAGAACCAAGGTTCAACGGCAAGATGTACGTAGTCAAAAACTGTTTTGTATATAAAAAGGTCCTTAAAGACTAGAACATATTCGTCATCACCCTACCTCGTGTCCGTTAAGTAGGTGGGATGGCACTACGCGCTTGGGAAAAAGGGCGAGAAAACAATTTGAAGAGCTTGTTCCTTTCTTACAGGTCCTATTGAAGATATGCGACTAATTTTGTTTGTCTCGTAAGTAACAAGCAAGACTTATCAGTTCTGCCGCGCAGGCACCTCCTATCTAATCTCTCGTATTTGCATCTAGGTACACGGCACCATAGTCTACCATTCATCGATTAGGGAACTACTAATTGATCTTGCTGGCGAGGAATTGGGCTGCTGGGCCAGCAGCCTGAACTCCATAAAGAAGGTGTGGTGGTAGAACAATCAACGTCCCCTCACAAATCAAGTCTCCGAGGTTACAATAGACCCGAAGCCGATCAGTTGAGTAGTTTTCGACCTGGCCGTTCCTCTGTTTGTTTTTGGTATACCCAAAGAGTACGGTTCCCACAATTTTTTGTCGAATGGAAGCCTTGACGTCGCGAATAGCAGCAGCCACGAGTGCAGCACCTTGGCTGTAAGCAGGTTAGTTTTCAGCCTTTTTTTGTTACTCAGCCCATCGAAGACAATGCGTACCTATACCCTCCTGTAACAATCTTAGAGTTTGGGCACTTGGTGTCCGCCAATTGGAGTAAGCTAAGCATCTCCTGGATGGCTTTAGGAGGTGTTCCATCTGGAAACAGATTGCCCTCGAGGTTGGCAGCATATTGACCACCTACACCTTGGACCCAGAGGTTGTTTGAACCCAGGATACCTTCTAAGCCACCTGCAAGAGCTGGTCCGACTAATAAACCCTGCAAGCAAACCGATTGATCAGTTCAATTCTGCCAAAAGTCAATCTTGCTCCACTGGGCCTTACCATGTTATCCAGCTCCATTGTGCCTCGAGCAAAGATGAGAATGGCCTTGGGGCACGCGCTGCCGCCATTGCGCAGCTCATCACGCACAAGGACAGAGGATATGCCGATAGAATCTCCTCGATTCTGCAGGTCAACTTCAGCAGCCGTCTCAGGCAGTGGCGTGGCCAGGGCGAAGGCGATTAAGGTCTGGACGACGTAGAGGAACTTCATGATGCAGCGTTGGAAAATCAAAGCTCAGAAACCTGATGTGCTTGGGAAGGCGTGATAATGTTTCTGCTGCTCACATGGTCGGAATGCTTGGTATTTATACACGAGAAACCATGCAAAATTCTTTCTATCATTACCGGCCACCATACATTTGTCAAGTGAGGCATCGTGACCACCCCTCCACACCCTCTCACACTGCCGAGCGACCCCATGGGGTAGAGACTCAACTGCTCAGTCTCACAAGCGAAAACACGCCCGCCTCTGTTCATCCAGCTCCCAAATCCAAGTCATGTGGCTTCAGCCGCCTATTTGACTATCCAAATTAGGATGGTGAGTGAGACTTAACGCGGGGAATCCCAGGACCTTCCGCCCTACCACACATAGTAGCACGTGTACTTCCACGATCTCGGCTCTCATCTCGCGAATTCCAGTGAGAAAATATCAGTTCACTCGGAGGCTATTTTCTTCGAAAGCTATACGAATTCAACCTCTCTTGTTCAATAATCATCTTCAGCCAGCTTAACCCTCGCGGGCCAAAGGAACGTAGCCTGATCAAGACATTATAGCACGCTAAGCCTGCAACCGATTAGAAATTCTCAATTTGCAGCAGTGGGCTTGCCCTACAATGGAAGGTGACCGTTAGTGGCGTTCTCTCGCCCAACCAGTAGTCTGTGTTCTGCCCGCAGGTACGCTCAACTTCGGCAGCAAAGTCTACGTGGACTCATCATCACATGAAAAGGCCGAGGGAAATTGCAACAGTTGAGACGGCTGATATCTCATTGGGCCAATCAAATGCAGGTCCGAACTAAATGGGCTCAAAAGATGGTGGCTGACGAAGCTTGGCAACAACCGAATTCAGCTCCTATAGATCCATTGCGGGGTTCTTAGTTCACGGACAGCTGATTCTAGACACGAATATCGGTATCGTTTCAATAACTCAACGCCCAGAATTGCCCAGCCTTTTAATTACGGCTCAGTTTATCCGTGAAGAGCGGGGCTTGAAAAGCTCTCGCATCTAATGATGTACGTCCAGTGAATGAGGGACCTTTATTTCGTACCATCTATGACAGAAAGGTGAAACGGTCCGATCCGTGACAACCACTTATTCGTGGTTAACAAGGGTTGAGTCAGTCACCTATCACCAATATTGGCCGAAGAAATGATGGATAGCGGCCCAAACATGCCACGCTTGATATCCATATGCTTCTCACGGCAGACGAGAGTTCGAGTGTTACTAAAAAGACAGCAATGGAAGATGCCAGATCCAACATACAAACACAATGAATAACCATAAAGATCTCACATCTCGGCCAAAGCATACGCGCCAGTTAGGATAAAGATCTACCAAATCATGGTCCCTCGAATGTATCCGATACTTTACGGTAATGAAAATAATCTTAAAAAGACAAATCCGAAGAATTTTGTATGGTTAAGACATGTGAAAAGAGAGGAACAATAATCTTAGTCAAACATACATTAGCTGGGGTGTGAATATAAACGATTATTCAGATATGAAATCTCATAGGCATCTAGGCCCGATGCCAGATACGCCATTAACAAATAGTGGGCATTCTTATAAGTTGTTGACTCACATGTACCTGCATAGTGAAAACATAGAATGGAATGCTACCTCAGGAAGACAGGGAGCCTTGCTGTTAGATTGCAACGTTCACGAGAAACTTTAGTTCATTGCCTGTAAAGCTCCGCACTACCAACGAATCATTAATTCATAACTTTTCAGGATGCCAGTTCAAACGTAACTTCAATTCATATACATTGGGACAAGGGGGTTAGTTGCAGCAGGAAACATATCATTCCAAATCACCATAAACGTAATACGATGACATGCCATCCTTGCTAAACCCCACAACAAGACCAGCTTGGCTCATATTCACCACGAAGCGAAAACTTTTATATCCAAATTTCTTACTCATACGCTCCATATAAAATATTCTTAAGCATGGGAGCGGCGGTTGTAGCGATGGCGAGAGCCGTGTCGACCACAGCCGGTACTAGCCGGGTCTGTAGATGACGTGGATGCCTTTGTTGGCACAGCAGATGGAGCGGAGCTCACTCTAGAAGCGGACGAAGATGAGATTGGTGCCGCAGGGCGAGTCGATGCCGAAGACTTGGACTGAGAGGGCGTTGATGAAGGAGCGGCCGAGACACCGGAAGAGAGAGTAACGAAAGCGGGGTCCTCAGACGCAACAGCGGTTGCCGTTGCTGAGGTGGTAGCGGCTCCGGTAGAAGCGGCAGGGGAAGCCGTAGATGAAGTTGACAGGTCCTGTTCCTGGGCAGCAGTTGAGCTTCCGCCTGAGCTGCCCATCAGGGGGCTGTAGGGGGCTTTTCCGGGGAAGAATGACGAAGGAATGGTGGGAATAGCGATAGACTGAGTAAGACCGAGGCCAGCTGTCAGTTCGCCTGGCATAGTCTGAACTGAGTAATCACCCGAGGTGGTGATTGTTTGTGTGCTGGTGTAAGTTGCTGTAGCTGCTCCGGAGGCAAGGCATGCTCCCTCTCCATAAGCGTTATGGCAGATGTGCTGAACCTTGGATCCTGAATCAGTCCAGACGTTGAAATCCTTGACCACCATATCAGCGCAAGGGACGTCAGCAGGGCAATTGAACTTGATGGGTCCTCGCTGGACTCCGTTCGCGCAAGTGCCGCTCCAGCCGGAGAAAGTAAAGTTGGAGTAGAGAATACCGTCTCCATCGACGATAGACATGCTGGACCAAGCCGCATCGAGATCCAGGGTGTAGGCGTTAGAATGACCAATGAAGTTGTTCAAAGCTACATTTGAGACTGTACCGCTTCCTCCGTTGGACTTGAACATGAACATCTGGTTGGAGCTGTGGGTGTACACGTTGGTGTACTCAATGTCATGAATGTCTGTCTGGGGTCAGTCTAACGTCAGGGAAGAGGATTGAGAAGACTCCTACCTGTACCAGTAGCCAGAGAACCCATAGCGCAGCCGCCAGACCAATTACAGAAGATATTTTCAATCAAAAGATGGTCCGATGGATTCTTAACGGTAACACATTCGTCCTTGTTGCTGACTTCGACATCATGAATCCAGATGTTCGTACCCCAAACATCGATGCCATCCAACCCTCCTCGATTTCCGCCATGAATAACCATGTTATACACCTCTCCGTTTGTGCAAGTATCAAGGCTGAAATGGAAGGCGGGCGAGTCCACGAGCGAGATATCATGAACAGAGAAATCATTAACATCAGCAAATCTCAAGATTCGCGCGCCGTAAGTGTTGTCTAAAATATTGTCAGCTTTCATAGTACACAACCATACAGATACAAGAACACTAACCTTTGTGATATTCGTAGCCATATCCTTGGATAGCTCCCTTAGATGTGCTGCTATAAAGTTCAAAATCGGTGATATGCTTGAACATAAACATGTTACCGCCAGCGGTTCCAGTACGATGGATAGTACCATCCAAGCAGAAAGACATGCTGCTCCCCGACAGCGTCAACCAGGTGCCCAAACCATAATCTCCCTCGGGAATGTAGACTTCGCCTCCTACTGCAGCGCAGGCCTTCCATGCGGCATTGATTGCTTCCCCGTTATCGGTCGTCGCCGATGCCACACCTCCATAATCCATGATATTGCATCGCTTTTTTGCCGCCTTTGAGGCTCGCGACGTGGTGGGACCGACTGTTCCTGACAGCTGCGCTGCAACTGAGCCGATACATGCTAGACCAGCTAGAAGGGCCACGAATGAAGGAGCCATGGTTGTTGAGAGTCGAAGGTAAAGAATGTCCCCGGAGGTTAATGATTCGCAGCAACCAACTCCAATGCGTACCACAGCCAAGCTGCGGCTCTGACACTTATATTGAATAATATGTGAGCCGATCACAGAGACGATAAACAGGCATTTCATCCGGGGTTCGTTTCATTAAAACCTCACAAAGGCTCGGAGCAGAGCTACCGAAATATGAAACTGGTAAGGCCCCAGAGAAATGGACCCTAGTTGAAACCAAGGTTACGACGACACTGAGAAATTTATGGCCAGTCGATCACGGAACAATTGAATCGGATTTTCTTCCCATTGTCGATCAATGTCATTGCCAAATCTGCATGCTTCTAACGGCTGTCTTATTTACAAACAACTCCAAACTTGAATACCTGCAGGATGGGGTTGAAGAATTAGAATACGTATACGGAGGATCTCTGAAACAGGCATTGGGCACTAGGTATGAGATGACCCCTACAATTGGCTGATTCTTGATGGAGTGTCTCTCCATCAATCAGTAATTTCGCTTAAACCAGTGCCGCGTAACCGTCCACTGCTCAACAAACATACAGCAATTGATCGTCAGCTCATCTACCGCTGCCGCTGCGATTTTAAACGTTCATCAATACGAGTCAGAACCTTAAGCAGGTTTAAATGCCCTTCAATGCCAGGGTGAGAGCCTTGAATCATGAAATGGAGACAGTAAAATGCGATGAACCATGAAACGTCCAAAGATGCATCAGGCGTCGTCCTCCATCATTGATTGCAGGGCCATGATGGTCTGCCAGTTGCGAGCAGTGGTTGAGACCCCCAGAATCCGCTCCACCACCGTCGGCGTGAGCTTCGACTTCCCATATCCGTTCGGGAAATGCACAATGAGGTGTTCACCATGGGCAACAATCTTCTCCTCTCTCGTTGCATATACGTCCAGTTCTTTGACCTTCTCGGCCTCTGGCGACGAGGAGAGAAAAATCACATGGACAGATTTAGGTAGGCTGTCGCACTCGGAGACGAAGGGGTTATTCTTGATAAGCGCGTCGATGTCCTCTCCAGAGCGGAGAAATACGGGTATGTCATTGAAAAATTGTTCAGAAATGGCTTTATCAACACATGTGTGAACCTCTTCTAGGGGTTCCGATGCCGTGAATACTGCATTCCCACTCTGGAGATAGGTCCGGACATTGTCCAGCTCGAGGGATGAGAGGAGCTCGCGCAGATCCGCCATGAGCACCTTACGGCGACCACCCACGTTAATGCCGCGTAAGAGAGCTACGTAGGTCGTCATTGGGGAGAAAGTATGAGTTTAATGAATGCGTTCTTCACGGTGCCCCTTGCTCTTAGCTTCAATCTCTTTTAGTGAGGCTGAACTGTGGCTTGAGTGGCTATCTCGGCGTTTAGTTACGCCGCTCTCCGTGATCCTGGGTTCAGTCTTCAGTGGAACAGTTTCACTTAGAAATCAACTCGAAACTGGGGTGCTCTGCCGCAACTTTAGGTAGATATGCCCAATTTCAAACTCAAATTCAATAACAAAATCAACTTCAAGATAGTCATAGAAAGCAAAAATAATGTGTAATTAATTCTTCATAACTTCTAGATACCTAGTAGGTTGAGGTTTGATCGCGTTGAGGCAAAAGCTCTAGGGTAGTCACATGCATTGGATGCAGGCTGATGTAATTAGGTCAGTGGGCGATCGATGGCGACAGCACCAGACACACTGAAAATTGGAAGCTTATATGCTCCTTGGCACAATAATTGAAATCATAGTCTGCCCCCCGAAGGCAATTATTCAAGCCACAGTGCGATTCTCGAAGAAGGAGGAAATAGAGTTGTTTAGCTGGAGATAGGCAGAAAGCAAGGCGGTCAGTGGCAAAGCTTGGTCTTGCACGTGACTTCTGATCGGTTTCTGACGGCTCTCGTCACTGGAGCAGTGCGATTGGAATATGGAGCGATATGCGCAGAGCAAATTCTTCGTGCAGAGCCTCGCTGCCGGTTTTTCACAGTAATTTTGGTCAAAGAGCTCTCGTTACACCCCCCCCCGTCGCTTTCAGCTCCCCCACGACCGCGAGCAGAGATGGCCAACGAAATCAAATTAATTGCTGGCAGCGGCCACCCAGAGCTTGGCACTTTGATGGCTAGTCGGTACGTGCAGCCCCATCCATCATCCACCCTGGAACGAAAGCGAAACAGGGCCGGCAACATCTCAGCCGTGGACCGACACTTTTGCTGCGGGTGCGATGGGGCATTGGGCTAACAGGCTACAGGCTCGGGACGCGGGTCGCCAGCACAACTCATGTCAAATATTCCAACCAGGAAATGAGCATCTCCATCGGCGAGTCAGTCCGAGACGAAGATGTTTTCATCCTCCAGTCCACCGCGCCTGGGGAGGTCAACGACGGGCTAATGGAGCTCATGATCCTCATCAACGCCTGCCGCAGCGCCTCGGCGCGACGCATCACTGTGGTCCTGCCCAGCTTCCCATACAGCAGACAAGACAAAAAGGACAAGTCCCGCGCCCCTATCAGCGCGAAGCTGATGGCTAATATGCTGCAAGTATCTGGTTGTGTAAGAACTTTGGTCCCTCCTTGAACCACACTGGGCTCTTGTTCTGATGTGTTTGTTAGAACCATGTCATTACCATGGACTTGCATGCTTCTCAAATTCAAGGCTTCTTCAACGTGCCTGTGGACAATCTTTACGCCGAGCCGTCGGTGCTACGATGGATCCAGGAGAACATCAACCTCGACGACTGCGTCATTGTCTCACCCGATGCTGGCGGCGCAAAGCGTGCTGCGGCTATTGCTGATCGCCTGAAGATCAACTTTGCTCTTATTCACAAGGAACGCCCGCGACCCAACGTCGTCGGTCGTATGATTCTGGTCGGTGACGTTCAGAACAAAGTGGCTATCATAGTAGATGACATCGCAGATACCTGCGGGACGGTATGGGTCCAATCGTGTTTTATCCTACTTCTTGAATATCGTTGACCTCTTCCCCTGCAGCTCGCAAAGGCCGCAGCTACCTTGAATGAGCATGGGGCCAGCCAGGTCTACGCCATCGTAACTCACGGTATCCTTAGCGGCAACGCTATTGATAATATCAACCAGTCCTGCCTCTCTGGCCTGGTTGTCACCAACAGTAAGCCTCTTAGAACAGTATGCCATGGACCCGTCGCTAACGAATACAATAGCTGTACCCCGTAAGTCTTACATGAAGCTAGAGTCCAGGTTGCGTCGAGTGACTCTCATTCCCCCTTCGCTCTTCTCACAAACTAGATAAACTAATCAAGCAAACCCAGTTGGCGACAAGGTTGAACGGTGCCCTAAGCTCAAGGTGATTGACGTATCAGGGACTCTTGCTGAGGTAGGTCTGACACAATTATGTGACGATGGATTTATCGGCTCACCTGTTCGTAGGCAATTCGCAGGACTCACAACGGTGAATCCGTGTCATATCTTTTTACTAATGCTCCTCTTTGATCGGCACGTATTCTAATGGTGGTTGTGAAAAAGCGAGCTTTGGAGTGATGCATTTGGGAGCGCCAAAATCTTTCAAGACTCCATGTCACCATGCACCTTGTGAGAATGAACTCTATGTGTGGACGGGCGTAGGATTCTTGTTAGTTCTCACTGCGATTTCATTGCGCTTTCAGATCGCCCAGCCCTGAATGCACATTAGAGATAGTGCAGATGAGACGTGGTGACTGACTCAGTCCTCTGCTGGGAAACAGCATGCTCCTAGCTGATTGACGTCCTTGATTAGAGCTTATAATAATCAAATCTAATGATCACATGCTTGTAGTTTATTATTTCAACTCACTATTTGACAACTGGGTGCGTGAAGCAACGCCGTCTTGCCAAATCCAAGCACAGATCTTCAGTCAGCTTGGGAAGGGTTCACGGAGTGAAGATATTAACCAATGCTGGCTGAAAGTTATAAACAAGTTAATTATCTCAGATAAGATTACAGAAGTCTCGGTAATTATGGTTTGAGTCTAGGCATGCTTTGCCCTCTCCACATGCGAGCTGGACTCATCGTCACCCTTGTTTTCAAACACAGTATCGACCACCGTCGGTCCATTCTTCTCCTCTGGACCGTCGAACTTGATATCCTCTCCGAACGCCTCCTGGATTCTCTCAAGAGTGTACCCCTTGGTCTCAACGTAGAGTAGCCAAAAGACGCAGATTTCCACAAGAAGCCAGCCAACATACACCAGGTAGTACTTCCAGCCCAGAGAATCCATGCCAATCGGATTGACGAACTGATTGAAGAATGATGCGGCCTTTGTCGAAAACACGAGGATGCTGAGGCCCATGGCACGTAACCTGTATGGTAGAATCTCGGTGGGGTAGAGGAAGAGCAGCGGGTTTAGACAGATGTTGAAGGAGGTGTAGTAGATGAAGATAAACGCCAGTCCGGATTTGCTCGCGGCCACTGACCCGGTCTCGTTGTAGACGGCGATGCTGATTGTCAAAGCTGAGAAGGTGAGGAACATGGCGATGCCGCCCCCGATGAACATGGTGCGGCGGCCGATCTTGGTCGATAGGACGGCTGCGAAGAGGGCCGTGGCGTAGTTGACCGTGCTGATTATTCCGTTGAGCATTGTTTGTTCTCGTTGGGTTGAGATTCCGATGCTTGCTAGGATCTTGGTGAGGTAGTACGACACCTGGCTTTGTGTCAGTCGATGAAAGCTAAAGGGTTCTTGGGTGGTGCACTTACTAGTCCATTTCCACTCCATTGACCGAAGACGGCCAGAGTGACAAGAATGGCGAGCCGTCGACGGTTGGCTGGGGTCTTGATAAACAGAGAGATACTTTGCTTCTCTCCTTCCTGCTCAGCCTGGAGCGTCTCCTTCATCTCCCAGTACTCAGCCTGGACCAGATCATCAAGCTTCCCGTTCCCATGATGCTTGATCAGGATGTTTAGAGCTTCGTCAGTTCTATCCTTGTAGAACAGCCAACGAGGCGATTCATCTAGAAACCACACGAAGACCATCTGGATGCAAGCCGGGAGTGCTTGTAGTAGAGTAGGCAGCCTCCAGGCCCAGGCGCTCGGGATGCGGTAACTTCCGAAAGCTACCCAGCCTGCGAGTAAAGCGCCGAGATAGAAGCTGGTGTTGTACAGGGACCCGAAAAAGACTCGGTGACGAGGATGAGCGAGCTCGGAGATGAGGACAGGGGCTGCGGCCAGGGCAAGAGTGATACCGAAGCCGACAATGACACGACCGCCAATGAATTGGCCGATGGTGGTGCTGACACACTGAACAATGACGCCGATGATCATGATGAAGCTGCCGATGAGGATCGAGGAGCGTCGGCCGTATTTATCGGACAACCATGCAGAAAAGGGTGTGGAAACGATGGCACCCAGGGGGTAAGAGGCGCTGGTTATCCCAAGCAGTGAGCCCTTGGGGCTTCCAAACTGATTGTTCCATGCTGTCACACCCTGCAAACCTGTGAGGACTGAACCGTCATAGCCATTGGTTGCGCAGACAACAAGACAGGCTGGGGCCAGAAGGGCATACAGCTGAACGAGGGATGGTGCGAGTGACAGAACGGATGTCTTGTCGCTGGCGAGGATCTCCGCCACGGAGCGCAACGGACGAGAGGAGGGGAGGTTGTCTGCCATTCTGCTACCGATGGAGGCCGTTGTCTGCACAAAAGGGGAACCCGAGGCGTGTCTTCTGATGTGATTAATGAGATGGGATGAAGTTGCTGGGGATAAATGATGTCTTTATAGAGAGAAGGCTGGAGAGTCAAACCTTGGAAGGACTCATGATCGAGGCCCGGCCGGTCCAGAACACCATCGTTGAATGTATACGGGCAGACTCGGATGACCTTGTCAGATACTAAAACCCCAGATTTCAGAATCCCTGAAAATCTGGTCATTTGGGGCCCCAGAAAATGCTCTATCGCGAGTAGTATTGCAGGTTTAGCCTCATTAAGCTTGACTGGGAGCGGGGACGGGGACAGACGGACCAGTCCCGAGGAGTTGAACAGGCGGCGGAGCAGGTCCGTGTCCCCCCGTCTGGGCCATTGGCCCTGCCGAGAGTCATAGAATATTGATCACAAGGCGAGAAGAAGTCCTGGATCCTTAAACTAGTGGAACTATAACGAAATGGCTTGTTTATGACACTTGAGTATTGTGAGGAAAGTTCCGTTAGTTAATACACCGAGTCCTGAAAGTCTGTCTCAAAGCCAGAGAGAATCTGATTTGGGATAAGGGAAGTATGCGATATGAGGTAGACACTAACAAAGCCCGACGGAAAATGATGATATGGCTTTATCAACATTATTTATTACGTTATGAGTATGAGTTCTAATAGATGTGAGTTTTTTTTAAGATGTTAACAGTGCTCCCGCGAATGGACTCCGTGCTCTGATCGTGTGCCCATAGAACGATAGTAGCCACGGTATCACTGTCAAAAGCAACCCTATTCCCCCAAGCAAGCTACCTGCTCCACCATATCCTAAATCTCTCAGCATGAGCATCGTGAAGAGAGGAAATATACCAGCTAATATATTCCGGCACATGCTCTGAGCTGCTAACGCAGACGATGCGTACCGATGATACGAATCGGCAAGATAGTTGAAAACTGCCAGATAAATACTGAAAATCCCCATCGTACACGACCCAATTGCCATTGTAGGCAATATCCAATGTGACTTTGACCCTGAACTCCACCCGAACCAGAAAAGTCCAGCAGGCAACAGAATGGATTGGATATCGGGTGCAAGCAGTCGACCCTCCGGGGAAGCCATGCGTTGAGGGTAATACTTGTACATTACTGATTCTTGAGCAATAGATAACAAGCAAGAGATGGTTGAACCAACAATGACAGCCGTGTATACAGCACCGACCTGTGTATTGCTAAAGTCGTACACATCTCTGAAAACTATCCCGATACTGCTGAATTGCATGTATAGAATAGCCCAAGCAAACGAAACCCAAGCTGAAAACCAGAATACCACGGACTCCGTTACCAGTAGTTTCAAAGGGAAGGCAAAGCTTCGCCATATAATGTTGATGTCGAATTTGCGTTCCTCAGAGGCAGGTCGGAACTCCAGCAGGTTAGGACTTGAACCGCTCTCTGAAATAGGCTTATTCATCCTCATACACTTCCTTCTCAAGACAACATTGCTTCGAGTCTCCTTGAAAAAGAGGAATATTACCAGAGTTGTAGACCCTACAGCGATAGCCTGAAGATAGAAGATCCATCTCCAGCCAAGATGATCAACAACGACGCCACTGATTAATGGTCCCAGACCAGTGCCAATCATGATACTCAGAGAGTAGAGAGACATCGGTGTATTCCGGTCTTCTTTGTGGTAGAGATCACTGACGACACCACCTGTGAGTGTCGCGTAGACTGATGCTCCGCTACCAACCACAAATCGGGATACCAACATGCCGGCATAGGAGTCCGTCACAGCGCAACCAACCAGTCCGAGAAAGAAGACCAATCCGGATCCGCAAAAGACCCAATATCGACCGCGTGCTTCGCTTATGGGTGCAAGAATCATAGGAGCGAACCCAAAGCCCAAAACGAACATTGTGATGCCCGCATTGAACTCGGTGTCCGAGATATCCCACTTGCTTCGTAGCGGCTGAGAGGCGAGAGCGTAGGCGCCGGCTGCGTATGCTGCAAGACAAGATGCTAGAAAAGCTCCAGATAGTACGGTTGATTTCTTTCGTCTGCTCCACGCGAATGGCGACTGGAAGCCTTGTAGGTTCGAGATGTCCGAGGCGAGTTGATCATCGATAATGCCGTTCGCTTTCAGTGCCCCAACTGGGGAGAAGGTTGGAAGAAGAGCTTCGAGGCCGATGACTTGAACTATTTGGGTATTTTCGGAGGGTTGAATGCCGGCAACGGTTTGACTGGGTTGCGTGGTGTTTGTTTTCTCGTGGGCAAGGACATCGAGATCCGAGTCTGAGCGATGCTCCTGGGCGATAGTTATCTCATCGTTGCGACTGGTTCGATACATGATTGTTGCTAATATCCGTATCGATTTTGTAGGATTTTTTTGTAATATTTTCCCTCTCTCCTGAGCCAAGGGAGAACGGTTTCGAGGTTTGCTGAGTGAGGTTCACGACGAGAGCGTTCGAAGGTAGTAAGCAACCTCGGCTCCATACCATCATTTTCATAACTTCACTAACGAGTGATTTTTTTATTCTCTTTTTCTTTATTCATGGCTTTTCCCATCGGAAACGTACTGAATCGTGGCCGAGGCTAAGCTGGTAAGATTATTAGCTGGGGTGGCAAGGCTTGAACGGGGAGAGACGGACTGACTCCGATGTCAACCACTAACACTCACACGATCACAAGACCCATTTGTAATGCATCACCGGCCCCTGTCCATTTCTCCCCGGCCTTGAGTTGGGCAATCATGGCGGGTATTGATCAGCTATGGGGACTCCGAAAGTGCTGTCAGTCGCTGATCATCAATCGTTCAAAAGAAACGAGGGCAGCTCAATTTCCCTCTGATCTCTGGACTAAGAGAAGACCAGTTTTCTTCCCTAATTTGTCTTCTTCCTCTCGGCCTTACATAACCAATCCCTGGTATTTACCCAAGGATTGTGAAATTTGCCATTGACGATGACTAAAGTATACCTTTCCAACGGCGACGGCGTTGCTACCAATGGCACCAAAACTGCAAGCCAATGGGCCCAAGAAAAGCTCTCCCAGATGACTCTGGAAGAGAAGGTCCTTCTACTAGCCGGCGAGGATTTGTGGCGTACGCATCCGATCCCTCGTCTGGGAATTTCCAGGCTCAAGACCTCCGATGGACCAGTCGGCGTCAGAGGTGGCATTTTCACAGATGGTGTGAAGGCTGCCTCATTACCAACGGGGTAAGATTTTTGACAGGGGCCGCATAGATAGTAACTAATGCATCGAAGTGTCTCAATAGCAGCTACATGGGACAACGATGTTGTACGCGACCTTTGCAAGGTTCTCATCGACGAGGCCAAGAGCAAAGAGGTTGACGTGCTCCTTGGGCCTACAGGTGATTGATCCAACCTGAAAATGTCCCATAATCCATTGCTTACACGGAGTCGCAGTCTGTATCCCTCGTACACCCCTCGGCGGCCGCAATTTCGAAGCCTACAGTGAAGACCCCTTTCTCACTGGTAAGCTAGCTGGAACATATATCAACAGCATCCAGGCAGCTGGAATCGGCGCCTGTATCAAGCACTTTGTCGCAAACGACCAGGAAACCCGCCGTTTCTTCATCGATGAGAAGATCCCCGATCGAGCACTGCGAGAGATACATCTCCAGCCATTTCAGATTGCTATTCGAGATAGCAACCCCTGGAGCTTGATGACTGCCTATAATAGAGTTAATGGCGATTTCTGCTCTGCCAGTGACTTTCTTCTCCAAGACGTTCTGCGTGGAGAATGGGGCTGGGATGGCTTGGCAATGAGCGATTGGTTTGGCACCAACAGCATCGTTCCATCTATCAAGGCAGGGTAGGTCTCGATATATTGCTTTTTTCGTTGGATAAAATCGCTGATAAAACTCAGTTTGGACCTTGAGATGCCGGGGCCGGTCAGAAGAAGAGGCCAACACCTATTGGACGCTTACAAAAAGGGGCTGTTTGACGAATCATTCCTCAATGACTCCGTCAGACGTCTCCTTGGTCTACTGGAACGAACTGGTAAAAGCAAGATCCCAGACTGGAAAGAGGGTAAAGAGAAAGCAAGCGATCTTCCAGAACACAGAGCAATTCTACGCAAAGCAGGAGCGGAAGGTGAGCAACTGTGCCATTATTTTTCTTCTTACACACTTCGTTAACGCGAAAACTAGGCATTGTGCTGCTCAAGAACTCGGCCAGCATCCTTCCGCTTGAAAGTTTGGACAACAAGACGATCGCTATCATCGGCCCCAACGCAGCCAGGTCAGTAGCTACCGGTGGAGGAAGCTCTAACCTCGAGCCGCACTACCGAACGACACCATACGAGTCGCTCAAGGCCGAGCTGTCGCAGAAATTTCCCACGGCCAAGTTGCAGACTCACGCTGCCTTCCCTGCAAATAGATACCTCCCACTTTTGGACCCAGCTGTGATGAAGAATCCAACGACAGGGGCGAACGGATTTCTTCTCTCCTTTTGGAGAAACATGCAGCATGAAGGCGAGCCCTTTATGGTAGAGAACCGACCCAGCTCCAACTTGGTTTGTTACGATGGTTTGCCACCCGAGCTCACAACCGGTACTAGGTACTCCTACCGTGGACGCTGCATTGTGACACCCAAGACAACTGGCCTACACCAGTTCTCCCTGTCGTCTTGCGGGCCCGGAAAGCTCATCCTAGATGGCAAAGTCATCATTGATATTGAGAGGCACTGGTGGTCTCCCAAGTCGGCGTTGTTCATGAGCTACGGCTCACCGGAGGAGCGCGTTGAGGTCCACATGGAGGCGGGCCGCGAGTACGAACTCGTTTTAGAATCCATCAGCCGTGAGCCTAAGCCCTATGATATTGATTACATGGCTATGCTCGAGCGCGAGGAGGTACAAGACGGTGGCCGCATCGGCTTCTTGGAGAACCAGGGCGACCTTGACAAATTCTTCCAAGAGGCAGTTGACATGGCTGGAGCAAGTGACGTTGCTATTGTGGTAGTAGGCAAGGACCACGAGTGGGAGACCGAGACGAGCGACATGGTGTCAATGAATCTCCCAGCACGATCGGATGAGCTGATATCCGCTGTTTCCAAGGTTAACCCCAACACCATTGTTGTGAACCAGACTGGAAGCCCTATCGCCATGCCCTGGGAGTCTCAGGTGTCCACAATCATCCAGGCATGGTATCAAGGGCAAGAACAAGGAAATTGCCTTGCAGATGTTCTTCTCGGATCGGTGAATCCTTCGGGGAAGCTGCCAATAACATTCCCGCGACGTCTGGAGGACACGCCTTCGTATGACAACTATCCAGGCGAGAATGACATTGTGCATTATGGAGAGGGCATCTATGCTGGATACCGTTACTATGATCATCGTAAGATCGAGCCACTATTCCCATTTGGCACCGGGTTATCTTACACAACGTTCGAGTATTCCAATATTCGTATCAATGGGGAGGTCCTGGGTCTGGACGGAAAGATCGAGGTCAAGGTTGATGTCACCAACACCGGGTCTCGTGATGGCAAGGAAGTTGTTCAGTTTTATGTCAGTCAGACTGAGTCCCGGCTGGGAAGACCCTCGAGAGAGCTCAAGGGTTACGATAAGGTCTTCGTGAAGGTAGGAGAGACCTGCACCGCTACTACAGTATTGGACAAGGTTAGCGTTTCGTATTGGGACGATAGTGTCAACAAATGGGTTATTGACGCCGACGCGGAATTCTTTGTCACTGCGGCTAAGAATTCGAGGGACACGGGCGTATCAGCCACCTTCCGGTCATCTGTTAAGGGAGGAGCTTGGGTTCATTGAGTACGAAGGTTTATTTAGAGTGATATTTGTGACGAGGTTACCATAGAATAAATATGATTTTAGATTGGGATTTCACTCGTTTTACCTTAAGACTATACATACTTCCTACAATACATTGACCGCCCTCAACCACCTACTAGCTACTCGAGGAGACGAAGAATTTCCTCGTCCCTATTCAAAGTAGGACAAGAATGAGCTGAACTTGATGACAATTGTTGACGAATTTGGCGAATACTCTCATAATTCTTCGGCAACGCAAAATGATGAGGGTCTTGATGCCTGCAGAAGGCGACTTGTAGCTCAAGTGCAAACATGCTGTCTCACAAGTCAGCGAATTATGCCCACTGTTGATCAGAACCCAGGACATCTTACCTCCTCCAAGAGTTGATTGGATGTAGAAGTAATGGTAGTGGCTCGTGGAATAACCCACTGTGTACAGTTGATAAAAATGCCGAGTGAATAGCCACGGTCGCACCAAGACGGTCGTTATCTGTAATCAAGCTAGCGTTGTGCTCAAAATGGAGTACCCTATAAAGAAAAGGGCGATGTAGGATAGATTTGGCAACATAATACCGGGCCAAGAGGTGGCCACGGAGTCTGTCGTCAATTGATCTCGGCTCGTGAGGCTCCGTTAGCGGAGGGGGCTCTTGGGAAGGTGAATATGAAGAAAAGTTAAGACCAGCAGGAAGGCAGTTTCTCCACTCCTCTAGCTGTCTATCTAACTCTTCAATTATTCGTTCATTAGCAGAGAAAACTGCGTTAAATCGTTCCTCATTAGGAGAGCTGGCGGGACGAGGAGCTTCATCGTATCGCTTATCTGTCAACTGATATTAGTATCGGTTGCTGATTTCTCAACGAAACCGTACGAATGATACCTTGCTTGTAAACATGATAAAGTACTCGATTTAGAAGCTTTCTCATTGAAATAAGGGCAAGAAAGAAGAACTGGTACTTGGCGTGGTGGGGATCTGTTCCTGCATCAGGAACCAACGGCAAAGCGACAGAACCTGCAAGTTTTCCGAGACCGCTGGGTGGAAAATCAAATTCTGCAAGCAGTTGACTTGAGACGCCTTTAGTTTAAGAGATATCTTAAATATGATTTTCTTTCTCACCTCTCCTGAAGATATGCAATCCAGAAAAGCTGGGCTTGATGTGCCTCTAGCTGATCTTGCCTGCTAAGATTTAGCTTGACAGAATTGAGATAGAGAGTCATTGGGCCTTACAGTGGTACCAAAATCAAGATCGTACTACAGGCGCGGTGAATAAATCTCCAAGCATCGTAGACCCTAAGTTTGGAAGAGAAGAAGAGTCTAATTGTGATATGTTAGCAATGGATATTCGAGCGTCCCTGATAGGTCCGGGAGACATGCCCTGAGAGTAAAAGACACTGAACACTGGCCCAATCTGGACCTTCGACGTGGAGAAGCATTTCTTGAGCAACGTTGAAAAACGACAGACCAGCGTTTTCATCGTTCTCACCTGGCCACTCAATGCCCTCTAAGAAACGAGAGGCAACAGCACCTAGGGCACAAACCAATACCACTAAGCAAGCGTCCAGACTCTCAGCGAAACTGGTTCGCATTGCATGATTTAGATGAAATCCATAGAAGTGTCCCTCATCCAATATCAGACAGGATGGATGGAAATGGAAGAAGTATCCTTGGGTCAACCTGCTCAATTCTGACATAGATAGTTGTAATAGCCATGAGCTTCCCTGAGGAGTCTGTGGGCGTTCACAAGAAATATGAGAGATAGCTGGTATTTTTGAACGTTGGATCTCCAACTGAGTGGGATACTGTAACTGTTTCTCGCTAAGATTGATTGGGGAGCAAGGCCATGTCAGTAAGTGTTGGGGGGCGGTGGAATGCTTCTGTGTTAATGACAGCTCATCGCGGATTCTTCCTGTGTCCAGATAAGGAATAGATGAAGAATGAGGCGAGGCTGCATCAAAAGGAGCTATTGGCGTAAATGGACCCAGCGTTTGATGCACACTCGGGCTCGGGTTAGAGAAGGCGTGGTTGGCGTGGTCACGATGCTGTTGCAGGCTTTGGTTTTGGCTCTTCACCAAATGGGTCAGAGCCTCAAGCTTATTGTCCATGCTTTTCAGTGTATCATTTAGTTCAGATACGGATAGGTTCTTTCTAGACAAGAGCAATTAGCGAACCAAGGTCCACAAGAGTCGTTGCTAAGAAGGATACAAACTTGGAGACGACAGTTTCCACATATGCACACTCGAGGCCCAACCTGGCGCAACGGCCGCAGCTTGGCTTGAGCTCGTCACATTTTGTTTTGCGTTGTCGACAAGAATCGCAAGCCTTAACGCAACGCTATATCAGCAAGAGGATCTACATGTAGCGGATGGGTTGGGGAGAGCGCGAGGGCAAAGCTCCTACGTTAAGAGCTTGACGACGTGGAGCGATACCATCCATGACTGCGGTGGTATAATCAAAATAAAAAGCTTCCCCTTTGAATCAATCAACTGATCCCATGATACTCATACTTCGAAAAATATAGGCTCTGGTTTTGGGCTGGGCGATGGCGACATCAAATGTGAACAAGGGTCAAGATTTCAATGATGTTTCTTAGGAGGAGGATTTTAGCATGGTCACGTGCCTACCCACAGCATCTACTCAACTACATGTATTCAAAGCGATCGTTTACCTGCCCCACTCGAAGGCAGGTAGTTCTCTAAATTCACCAAGTCTCATAGAACAGTGTTGGAATGATCTTTCTGCGGGATTGCTGATTTAACTAGAGAAAATTGAAAGGAAAAAAATTGGAACGGACGTACATGAAAATGGCGGAGTGGATCTTCACTGATGGGACATCTGGTGGAGATTTCTCTTATATGGGGACAACAGAGGACGCACTGCAACCAAGCTTGGGCTATTCGTGATGACTACTTCCATCTTGTACCCAGATATTCGTTGCATCCTCATACGTACGGCTGCGGCAATCAGGAACGGACAACTATTAATAGTAAATCTTTCGAATGTGGGGGCTCTGCATCTTCATCTTGGTGATTCATTTTACACTTTGTCGTCATTGGGCGGTTCCCGATCGCCATGCCCGGCAATCTACCAGGGCCATATGCAACCGCACAGACAGGCGAAGCAATACAGGGGTGACACCGCTCACTTGCCAGCCCACCGTACCATAGCCAATGATCTATTACATAGGATCTGAAAAGAATAATACCGATAGGTTGCTCCCCGAACCAACAAGGTTCCTTGAGCTCATGCCTTGTTTTGCATCGCATAATGGAGGTAGGATGAGATCTTGGCGGTTTTGACAAATACTAATCACGTACGAATTCTCATCATCAGAGGAGGTTTACGGCTATCAGGGTTTTATGTTCCCCTTACGAGAAGTATACTGGAAGTAAAAGGGTTATTAGTTAGTTGAATATACCAAGAAGAGAGGGGCGAAGACGCAGTGGCGGCCGACTTGCTATTGTGGAGTTTATATCTGTATGAGAGTCAAAAATCCACCAAGGTTAGAGATAGCTTTGAATTGTTTGGATACTGGCATCCCTTGCAATGGCTTTGGATCCCTGTTGTAAGGACTTCTGTTTTACGCTGCTGTCAAACAAGTCCCGCCAACGCACGAATTCGCCCCATCTGCTCGCTGAAAGGATTTCTTCTCATTATACTCCAGGAACTTTCCGTCCGGTATAGCCTTCGGAGGGTATAATGGTTTGCACATGTTCAGACTAGTGTTTCCCTGGGCATATAAATTCAAGCCATCTGCCCGTGGATCTCAACTTTCCAATGCTCTCTTATAACGAGATCAATTACTTTTCTGTTTCGATCTCTTTACATCCGTTTACTTGTATCTATCTACCCGTGTATTGGTGAATAAGCCAAGCTCTTGGGGCCTTAGTAATGGGTATTCTCGCCTTTTCCCTCCTGCTGGGTGTTGCCGCCGCTTCACCCAGCGGGCTTCGATGCCGAGAAGGCTCGCCAATTTTAAATGTCCCAGAGTCTGCGTGGGCATCTCTCAATGAGAAGGTATCGGGCCGTTTGCACGCAGGTCGTCCTTACGGTCTGCCTTGCTTTGAGACATACCAGAACTCGACCGGGACATTTCCCAACACGCCTGACTTGGCGCGCTGCTCAACTATCCAGTCGGGTCTGACGAAATCTGACACTCTGGTCGCCGACTTTGGTTCTTATCACAGTGCCTCATTTGGCTCTTGCATGGCTACTGGCGAGCACTGCACCCTGAGCCCTAGCATTCTCGAGAACCCTAAGCAGGGCATTTGCCACCAAGGAAGCGTGCCCGAATATTACGTTGAAGTCACCGGCGTGGAGGACATCCAAGCCGCTCTGAATTTTGCTAACGTGCATGATCTTCCCATCACAATCAAGAATACCGGTCACGACTACAAGGGTCGAAGTGCCGCCCCAAACACCTTTGGAATCTGGTATATCCTCATCGCCTGCGGCTGAAATACGCCTTGTTACGTGACCTGAACTAAAATTTATCTAGGACTCACAACCTCCGTCCCGAGATTAGACTCGATGAACAATTCACTCCCGAAGGTTGCAAGGAGCCTGTTGGAGCTGCAATTACGTACGGCGCCGGCGAAATGTGGGCCGGTGTCTATGACTTTGTTCGGGACTCTGGCTATCTGGTACAGTTAATCTCAATGCCAATGAAACAAGAGTAGCTGAGGAGTACTAACAATGCTGTTCATCCAGGTTGTGGGCGGCACATGCCCAACTGTTGGCGCTGCAGGCGGTTGGATCCAGGGAGGAGGTCATGGGCCTTACTCACCTACCTACGGTCTGGGTGTTGACAATAACATGCAGATGAAGGTAGTTCTTCCTAATGGAACCTTTGTGACTGCAAACAGGTGCCAGAACCAGGACATCTACTTTGCCCTGCGAGGCGGTGGCGGCGGCACATTCGGTGTCGTTACGGAGGTTTCTACCAAAGTTCACAAGGACACTGCTTTCACGGTAAGTTATTGGTGGACAGACCTATCTCTGGACGAAGCAAAGGCTAATGGGAGTTGCGCATCAAGTTTGCCAGTCTTGGAATGGCCATCCCAACCGGTTCTCAAGCAATCACCGAAATTTTTGTCAAAAACGCCAATAAATGGGCCGAGGAGGGCTGGGGTGGTTACCTAGGCTTTGGTGCCGGCAACACCGTCCTTTTCATCGGTATCACTCCTAAGATCAGTGTTGAGCAGGCCCAAGAATCGCTCAAGCCGATCTACGAGTACTTCGACTCGGTTTCGAACGGTGGCGCCATTGCCTATCGCAAGAATATTACCAGTCTTCCCAGCCAGGCTGCCTTCCAGAGGACACCCGAGTCTATCGCTTTTGGATCCAAGGATATTGGATCCATGATCGCTCAGTCATCTAGACTCGTCCCTAAGGAGACTTTTGAAGACGAGAAGACCCAAAAAGCCCTTGTCGATATCCTTGTGCAGAAGGGCATCTATGGAGCTCTTCTCGTTACCCCTTCTGCGCATGAGCTGGCAGAATCCGACAAGACTGGAAATGTTGGCCAGTCCGCCCTGACTCCTGTCTGGGTAAGTTTCATTCTCACTAAACGTACAAATTCCTTCTCTCGTAGCATACTAACACTGGTTGCAGCGAACCTCACCCTGGCATCTGGTTTACCAGACAATATTTGATCCGGCTGACGCGACAAAGACCTCGTCTGAGGCTCTCACTAAGATCTTCAGCGACGTGAGCAAGGACATGGACAAGATCCGCGAGATCACCCCTAGCGGAGGCGCGTACATGGGGGAGGGTGATACTTTTGAGCCCAACCACATTGAGAGCTACTGGGGCCAAGAAAACTACAACCGTCTTCTCAAGATTAAGAATGAGGTTGACCCCAAGAACCTTCTGTCTTGCTATAAGTGTGTTGGCTGGAAGGAGACCGAAGACCGCCACAAGTGTTACCCCAAGATTTAAGAATAGCAATGGGTGCGGATCCCCTGATTTGCTACTTGCACTCCATAGGAAGAGGAGGGTAGAATCGTCCAAAAGAGAGACACCAGGGTGATAGCAGAGCTAGACGAAAAAGAGAAGAGGAAGTAGGATAAAATTTCAGAGTCACAGTTACAACCACTGAGTATTGTTATTCATCGTCTTTGGCCCCCAGCTCATTTCCATTTGTTTGCAGCCTTGGCCTCAATAAATGGGCTCAGCATATTGATAATCTTAGATAGAGCCTCAAGGTGTGTCTTCAGTTCCGAGGTGGCCTGTTCGGCATCATCCCCTAGATTGGCAATAAAGGCCGCTCGGTAAGGACAAAGAGACATGGATGCAGTGAACACAGGCTTGATCCAGAACGGGTGATACGGTTTGAGGGTTTCCTTGTACGAGATTCTAAACGACTCGGCTAGCTCCTCTTTTGGGTTGTCAACCGTGCGCTTTAGAGCGCGGAACGTGAAATCAATGGCACTGTTGGGAGTGAAATATGAGGAAACATGGTGAGTAGGCCGGTAAGCTTGAGATTCTGTGACAGGATAAACTTACCGGATGAGCCAAAGTAAACCATCTGCTGCATTTTGCTTGTTTGATTTGAGCTCGTTCTCAACAAGATCCTGAAGGGTGGTAGATTCGGCCGGAGCAGCGGTCTGCTGCTCACGAATTCTCTTGAAAGATCATCATATGAGTGATTTTTCTTCAATCGTGCCGATCAAGTGAAGTAGTACAAACCCCGACATTGAATAGCATGTCCTTCTTCACCGGCGAGAAGGCAACTGCGGCAATAGCATCTTGGGATCCAGTATATCAGTTCTTGTTCATTCCGGTGGGAGTCGATGCGGGGACATACCGAAAAGTGTCGTCCAACTCTCAGCGGCCTCTAGAAATTGCGTCGTATCGACCCTGTTGTTTGCGTCGACGGCTACATCGGTGAAGGCCTGCTTGAAAGTCTGCAGCACTGTGCCACCTTCGGGATACGGCTTGGAGGACATCTTTATAAGCGGTAACAGCAATAAAGAAGGGTTCAGAAAAAGCTGAAGGGACTGGGACACAATGAAGATGGGGACAATCTGGGATCAAGTAAAACCTGAACTGTGGCCTATTTAATAGTCTGTCCTAGTTCTGCTGTTTTTGGGGATCAAGTGGGGGAGCTGATAGAGGGCTGTGTCCATATTTGATTAGATTGATAAAAAAACGCGCATCTTAATGTGCATACTAAGATCATGATTGAAAATAAATACCAGGTTGCCTCATCTCGATCATACGCGAGTTTGGGCTCTTCTGCGTCTTAGGTGGCATCAAGTCTGACCAGGAACACCATTGCCACCTTCTACTTCATATAATAGCGCGTCAATATCCGAGTTTCCACTTGAACAATGCCATTAAGGTAGTCGAGTCATACCACGTATTTATTGCATTTGGTATCTAGTACCAACGCTAGCAGGAAAGAGAAATGCATTTGCCAAGAGCGGCTAAATATAGAAACTTCGGCTCGGCAAGCAGAACACCTGAGGAATTGCGTTCGCCGTGAGCATGTGATCACGCCTTTAAGGTTGAATCTATGCCGTTACATAGGATACAGGTGTATTCCAAACTCTCCCCAAGACGCTATGACAACGAGAGGTTAGTATTTCGGTGTTTGGTCTCTCTCAACCAGTCTCAGCTCTCACTAAGCTACCAATAACAGAGATGATGGGCTAGAATGTCTAGCTTTCATACAGGTTTCGGTAAGACATGTCACCCGCCATGAAGAGGATGTCAAGTTTTGGAACCAAGGAAGTTTCATTATTTCCAATAAGGGGAATCACCCTCACTATTAATATCTGGTTCAAATTGTCTAGTATTTTCTATGACTTCTTCCTATGTGAATCTCTACTTCTATTTTGAGGTCTACCAGTTACTGTTCTCCTCTCTCCTTTAATGCCTCCTCTGTAAGTTTCACAATGATCTCAAATGCACCTCTAACGTATTTCTCTTCGGCATTCGAGTTAGCACTGACAACTCTCATGAACGTCTGGCCCGCCGCGCTGCTACCGATGATATGAATGGTGCCTTCAGCATTAATACGGTCTGTTATCTGACGTGTTATAGAATTTGCCTCAGCCTCAGACGCATCCCCGTTAGTAAGAGCGGAAGTTGTAGATGCAGGCAGGGCGCTGGGCTTAACCCGGAAACATGTAAGCGCAAACCGCGGCTGAGCAACGATTTCGAACAAGTCAGACCTAGAGCGTACCAGGTCCGCAAACAAGTCTCCCAGCTTACATGTGTGTGTGAGATGCTCGCGTATTCCTGAGAGCCCGTAGGAGCGCATCACGAACCAGATCTTGAGTGCTCGGAATCGTCTGCCAAGCGGGATTTGCCAATCGCGATAATCGGTGACAAGACCTGAGTCAGAGTGTTTGTTTTGGTAGTATGGCGCAGAGATCGATAGAGCTCGTGTCAGGTGATTGCGATTTTGCACGAAAAGACAGGAGGCATCAAAGTTGACGAGAAGCCATTTGTGGAAGTTCGTGTTGAAGGAGTCTACCATGGCGGTGAACGGGGCCAAAGACTTGGCGTACTCTGGTAAGAATAGGGCAGTACCAGCGTACGCGGCGTCGATATGTTTCCAGATCTGGGCATTTTCGGGCCGGTCGAAGACGGGCTTGAGAGACTCAAAATCGTCAATCGCGCAGGTGGAAGTTGTTCCGATCGATAGGGTGATGTAGTAAGGCTCCAAACCCTCAGCGCGGACCTTCTCTAAAGCGTGAGTCAAGTCGTTGCCAGTAACAGCAAGGGCATTCTCTCGTGATGTGACAATCGAAACGTGTAAGGTGCCTGCAATATTCGCCCCCTTCATGGTTGAAGAGTGTGCCTGGTCCGAGGACAAAGCTACAAGCTTTGGACGCAAAACGGCAATTCGGGCGTCACGTTCCGGGGAAGGATTCTCGAGGCCTTCAGCATCGCACTTTGCATGCAGATATCGTTCCCGGGCAGCGACCATACAAGTGACGACGGCCTCAGAAGCTGATCCCTGGATAACACCACCTCCTCCCGATGGCGAATCTGAGTAGTACGATGAAGGGAGAGACAGGCCTTTTGCAACCCAATCTAGGACAACGGTTTCGAGCTCGGTGCAAACGGGGCTACAGAGCCAATTGAAAGCTGGGGCACTGAAGGCAGCAGAATACATCTCCCCAAGTAGAGACGGGTAGGTGGAGCATCCAGGGAAATATGCCATGAAGTTGGGAGACTGCCAATGGGTTAAACCGGGAATGATCTTTTCGGCAATGTCTGGTTGAATATTTTCCCATGATTCCGGGGTTTCAGGTGCTGAATCTGGTAGCTGCGGAGCAAGATAGCCTGGCTTCACTACGGGTAGCACGCGATATTGCGCAATGTTTTCGTTGTAGGATATGACTATCTCCTGTTATCAGTGACAGTGGAGGTGAGTTCTGTTTCTGTTGCTTACTCTCTTCGATGGCGGCGTGAGCAGCCTTCCGGAATTCATCGGCTGTCATGCCGGGCTTTTGTTGTTGAGACATTGTGCAAGAGTATGATTTGAGCTATAGTACTCCAAGTTCAGCCGTGCCGATGATGTATCTTTCGAAGGTGGATTATTGACATCCTTATATGATGGTGATGTGTATAACGATGCCGGTCAATCACGCCCTTTGGTTGTCAAAGTGGCACACCTTGTCAAAATTCTTGGTAACAGTTTTGAAACTAATCGATCCCTCCTTATCAATGAGCTAGTGCAACCAATGGAGAAGTGAGGATTTGCAGATAAAATTAGGGTTGACTCATGAACTCATCGGAACGGCCGGAACCATCGGAACATCGGAACCAGCACAACACCTGGTCGCATGGCTTCAGCCACCGTTGTTGAGGCAGTAACAATTGCTGCGATCAATTGGCCCACATTCAGCTGCACAGTATATTATTCAGTTATTCCATTACTCCTATCAGCAGCCCTAGGTTAATCTGGGTTAAGGTGCCGTGCCCTTGTCAGCAATCCCTCACAGCTCATGAATGATGGGTTCTATGTCTTCTAAACCCCCGAAATGGATTTCTAGGCTATTCACCACGGGACTCAAAGGTGAGGGAAAATAGATGAGTGATTCCCACGTTTTACACTCACTGTGAGTATCTATTCTACCTAGTTGTGTGAGCGTTAGGCTCCTCATATGCACCAAGATCTCAAAGTACTACGCGTTCACAACCAAGACAACCTACCACTCATGTGGCCATCAGCAAGGAATACATTGTTAGCCGGTGATCACTCTCGGTTTGATCGAAGTTTGCGTTGAATTCCGACATTGAGGATTTTCCAATGAACTAAGCATGAGACCTGTTAATTCATTGTTCTGCAGGCCCTGAAAGCACATGCCCGATGGAAGAAAGAATAAGAGGTTAGATTCACACATATTAACGGCCACAGTCGTAGACAGGAAGCCTCATCTTATACCGATCAATCTTTCTCAAGAGATGGCAGAGAGGTCAAGTTTGTATCAGTTTCGATGGTTGTAGGGTAGCAATAATCAATCTAATAATTACCCCAACCATCAAGTTGAATAATCTTACATAATGCACACCACTATGATGCCCCTGTCTTGTTATTGGCCTGGGCGCAGATCGCCAAAGACTTAACACGAAAATCTTTGTTGAGCCACTCACTGTGGAGTTGAATTGTCGCCAGTTTGACTCTGGGCGGCTGAAAGACGATGCCACGCCCACTGAAGAAGGATTCTTGGTAGGCTCGGTTTGCTCCGTTCCAAATGATATGGAGTGCCAAGCTCATGCCCAATTTCCATCATTAGCAACACGTGCCGCCAACGCAAATTGAAATGTACCGCCCTCCCTCATACTGAGTTGATAGGCATGCTGACTGCTTCGGACCAGGTTCGCAAGAACTTCCCGTGTGTCGCCAGTGCGACAAGTCTGGCCGATACTGTGACAGGTCGCAAAGGCCTGCCCAATTTGGTAAGCAGCTCACGGCTTCTTCTCCATCCCCATGGTGATCATCCAGCTAAAAGCAGAGTCAACAGTGCGTCATGACTCCGCGCCGTTGACTGCAAGAGATGCGCTGAAAAACCTCGAAACCGCCCAGCTATTTGAGCATTACATCCGGTTCCTGGCACCGTGGTATGATCTCAGTGACTCTGCCTTGACGTTTGGCATTGCAGTCCCTGCACTCGCCCTCGATGAACCCTTGCTTTTCTCAGCCGCTATTGCACTCTCTGCTTTGCACATGTGCAGAGTCAGTGGCAAAAAGCTACGGAAAATAGCCGAGTCGTATCATCATCGGTGTGTCCGATTGCTCATCGCCCTAAACTGCGAGGATGAACACGTCTTCACAGGCAAAGCCCTTGCGGCCATTTGTCTATTGCGGTCTTATGAAATTCTTGACGGTAACATAATTGCCTGATCCGTAAATTATACTATGAGATGAACTCACGTTTTAATTGACATGTGGTATCCCTCAGGCGATACGGATCCCAACGTGCATCTTCGGGGTGCTTACTCAATGGTGTCTCACCAAAATGCCCTCAATTTACGGACTAAAAGTCTTCTCACTGCTGGGTTCTGGAATTACCTGCGCGAGGACATCACATTCAGTCTTTTCGAGCAGTGTCCCCTCAAAATGGACCTGGATCCATTGGCACTGATCACGTCACACGAAACAGACCCAGACTACCTGAACTCCATTTCCTTGATACTCGGCAAGATCATCAACATCGCCTTCCAGCGCCCGCTCACAGAAAAAGAATGGGAAACCGCCTTCTCCATGACCCATGAATGGATCAAAGCCCGGCCGGACCGACTGGGTCCCTTCTCTCGGCGGCCCGTGATTGTGGGCACACCGAACCCACTGCCATGCCTCTACTTTCTCCACGAATCACACGGTAATATTTCCAATCAGACATGCTCGGAAAAAGCTGGCTTACTCGGGATACTCCAATCAAGGCTCAACGATGCATTACTACCTTGTCACGCTGACCATCCTCGCGCTCCATCTGCCCGATGCCCAGCGACTGGACAGGCTGAAAGCCATCGATGCCTTCACCAGAGACAACGCCACGCTAACCAAGCACCAATTCTTGCATAACATCGCACTCGACATCTGCGGCATTGCTTTTTCGTCCAAGATCCCCACCGTCCTCGTCAATGCCTTCGGGCCGATGGCCTACTGTGAGTGTGGTCTGCTGACCATGGGAGGGCATCCCTGATTGCGTAGGCTGACGCTGTGTCGAACTATACAGGTGCTCGATTCATCAATGACGAACCAGCCCGCCAGGAGCTAAAACGCCAGTTGCTTGCATGCAAGAAGACGATTGGCTGGCCTGTGGAACGGCTTGTGGGTGATTTGGAATCGGCTTGGAAGTCTTCCCCGGGTGAGCCAACGGGCTAAGCGTTATGCGGAAGGGTTTTCCGGGCTCGGGAATCATCACACCTCGCTTGCCTTGGATGGAAAGTTTTCTCAACAGTAAGATTGGAGGGCCCTGGATGTCTATATATACCATAATGAGATCGGGCATACCCTGAGGTAATTAAAAAATCTCGTCGAATTTCTATCTCCCGTTCGTGAGCAAGGCACAAACGCTTTACATAACCACGATGCTCTGCATTCGATTTCGAGCACTTTCCTCCCTACTTAAGGGCCGACGAACCTTTGCAACGGTTGGCACTCTCTGTATGCCTACCGTTGTTAAGCCATCCTTGTCTGAGATCCGCAACCAGCGTCTTGATGAGAGAAACCTAGAGACTGCCGTCCGGGCTCTATATGAAGATGGACTTGTCGTCATTGAAAATGCCGTTCAACGTGAGAAGCTTGATGCCCTGAACAAAAAAATGGTCGACGATACTAGAACTCTTCAGTCGCTTGGTGATAAGAGCCCATTCAATTACAACAAGGGCAACTTGCAGCAAGATGCCCCTCCGGTCGCTAAGTACTTCTTCCCAGAGGTTTTCACCAGTAAGTTTCATCAAGACAGATTTTATAAGAGAAAACACTCATGCAAGAATAGATCCCTTGGCCACTCAAGTCACCACAGCCGTCCTAGGGCCACGACCCAAGTGGACCTTTTGCTCAGCCAACTCAGCCGTAGGCAAAACTCCCGAGATCGAACCTCAGCGACAGCCTGTACACTCGGACGCAGATTTCGCCCATCCACCAAACCCGTTTGCCTTGGTGGTCAATGTTCCTTTAGTCACCACGAAACCCGAGAACGGCTCCACCGAGCTCTGGCTGGGAACACACACACCTTACGGCATCGAAGCCCAAGAGGGCGCACACGGAGACCGTGCCAGCGGCCGGATCCAAGAGCACCTTCTAAGGGAGAGAGAGAAGATCTCGCCACCTGTGCAGCCAACAATCAACAAGGGGAGCGTCGTCATCCGCGACCTGAGATTGTGGCACGCAGGAATGCCCAACCACACCCCTGACACCAGGGTTATGCTAGCTATGATTCACTTTGCCCCGTGGTATAGAAACCCCATGAGGCTAGAGTTAGCCGAGGATGTTAGGCCCATTGTTGAGCAGTTGGAGCGAGATGGCAAGCTGGGAGTGCAAGTGCCTGTGGATTGGAAGCCTACTGAGGAGATTCTGAAGACGTATTTGGGTCGGGGGTTTGGAAACAGCTACGATTTCAACCAGGCGCCCTGAAGGATGGTTTTCATTGCTGTGGCTAGTAGACACCCATGTTGCTCTCGGGCCATTGATATGATTTAATGTACCCTTCTTCCCCATTGGAAAAACTATAGTATGTACATTGCTGAATTATCGCCTTGCGACTTTGTCTGATGGATGATCACAAATTCTTCATCTTTGTTAAGCCCATTGCTTTGCTAGTTATTTGACAGAATGCCGTAGCTGTTTGAAGGCAAGTAAGCGAGCGAATGGGACTTCTCATTTGTAGAATGAAAGGCTCAGGCTTACAGGCTCCCAAGATAATTGGACCAACACATTCGATCCTGCTATCAGGTGCGGGGCAGTGAAAACGGAGAAGTGTAGAGAATTAATTCATTTATGTTTTCCCTTTTGTATCAGCCATTTCTTTGATTGCCGCTCCCACTCTTTACTCAGAAGTCTCAAAAAACGCCTACACAAAGATTCCTTTCTCAAATAGGTCTGAATGAGAAACGAACAGAGAAAGAATGACGGAGGTAATTGATGAATGGATAATTGATCCTGGTCAATCCCGAGCAGGATTAGAGGACGACCCAGACCTACCTACATATCTTGACTCACTTTCTACCTTCCTTGAACAGCGATTTCTTCAGCTGAGAGATGAGGCCGACCTGGAAGAAGCAGTACAGCTTGGGCGAGAAGTGCTGCAATTGGCGCCGACAGACCACCCCAAATTGGCGTCTTTTATGAGTAATCTCAGTCGTTGTCTTGGCCATCAGTATGCCTCAAGTCACTCTTTGTTAATCATTGATGAAGCTGTTCAACTTGGAAGACAGGCCATTCTGCAAACAGAAAATGCAGAGGATAAGAGCAGATCCAAGGAGAATCTTGCAACTCAACTCTACGAACGCTTCTTGCACCAGGGAACAATAGATGATATCGACGAAGCAATCCGGAATTTAAAGACTACCCTCCACGATATCCACTACAACAACAGCGTTCTGGAACATTACCAGGATAAGCTCGGCACTTACCTTGAAGCCCGATATTCGAAGCTAGAACAGATAGAGGATCTCGACGAAGCTATTCAATTCGGGAGACTCTTGGTGCGGGAAACCTTCAAATTCAACCCAATTTTACCAAAATACTGCTGGACACTATCAGATCGCTTAATGAAAAGATGCAAAGTCAAGTTCCAGAAGGAGCACGTGTTAGAGGCGGTGGAATTAGTCAAGCAGGCACGCAAGCAGGAATCTATTAATGAGGCCGGAGCCCTAAACAATTTAGCTGTTAAGCTAAGTGTTGGATACACGAAAACCGGAGACCTTCAGCACCTTGATCAAGCTATCAATATTGGGGAACAGATCATGCAAAACGTGCCGGAAGATCACTCAACCTTTGCTGTCGGCTCTTTTAACCTTAGCAATAACTTCTTCCGTCGATATCTGAAGCTAAGAGCGAAAGCGGATTTGGAAGGAGCCATTAACTTTGGAATCAAATCATTACAAGCAACTCCAAGTGATAGCTTGAAGAAACATGAACGATGGAATGCTATCGGCACCTATCTGGAGCATCGATATACAAGAGAGGGTGACATCGCTGATCTAGATCAGGCTATCAAAATTGGGGGGCTGGTAGCGCAAGAAACAAAAGACAACGTTGCATACCAAGATGAATATCGGAGGTATCTGAATAATCTTGGGTTGCGATACCAAAAGCGATTCTTGTGGTCCAGCAGCCACCATGACCTTGAAGAAGCAATATCATGCGGGAAGCAAGCAGTGTTAGGGACTATAGATCACCATCCGGATATTGCCCTGTTCTACCATAATCTTTCAATGGCTCTTGATATTAAATATGCAGAGTCCAAAGCTTTGTGGGATCTGGAAGAAGCCATTCTTTGGGGTAGGACCGCGATTTCTCAGATCTATCCTGACAACAACCCTGAGCTGGCCAGATATAAATCGCATCTTGGGCTGCGACTAGAGAAGCTGTATGCGATCTCCAACAACATTCAAGACATGAAAGAGGCAATAGAATGTTATGACGCGGCTCTTGATCAGGTCAACGGGCTTACTCAATATCGCGTCGAGGCGGGTACGAAGCTACTGAGATGTCATGCTACGATGGAAAACTGGGAACAAGCTTTCATGGCCGCGCAGCTCGCGGTGAGCCTAATTCCCATACTGTCTCATCGTTCCTTGGAAAACTTCGATAAGCAGTATGTTCTCTGCCAGGCTGCTGGACTGGGATGTGACGCGGCCGCACTCGGACTGAAAACCGGCAGAGATGGTCTGGCCGCGTTGCTCCTTCTTGAACAAGGACGTTGTGTACTTTCAGAGTCAATCCAAGATATCAGAACGAACCTCAACGATCTCAGGGGAAAACATCCCCCAAAAGCAGAGGACTTTATCCGTGTCCGTTCTGAGCTAGAGGATCCTATGATAGAGGTAATGTCGATTTTGGAAAGCAGTGATGAGTCATTTGTACAA
The DNA here is from genome assembly GCA_026958235.1 of Clonostachys rosea. Classification (NCBI taxonomy): domain Eukaryota; kingdom Fungi; phylum Ascomycota; class Sordariomycetes; order Hypocreales; family Bionectriaceae; genus Clonostachys; species Clonostachys rosea. The sequence goes on from CP110206.1 coordinate 1,923,362, forward strand.
ACTCAGGTCATTCAAACCGAGCCCCATCGTCGCTTTGAAATCATAAGAAGGCTGGGAAAATTGCAAGATGAAATCCAATCAATTGATGGATTCGAAAGTTTCGGCAAAACTGTTGAATTGACAGGACTTGAAGATTTGAAGCGCAAGCATCCTGAGAAAGAAGAAGAGTTCATGCGCCTCTACGATGAACTACACAATTCACAAGGAGAACTAGTCTCTGAATTCAACAATCGATCAATTTCAAGACCTGATCAAATTTTCGGACGCCACAGACTTATTTGGGACCTGGGCAAACTCATAGCAGATGTCCAAACAATGCCTGGATTTGAGGACTTCATGGAGGTGTCTAGCTCCACGGGCCTCAAAGACTTAAGGCTTAAATACCCTGAAAAGGCCGAGGATTTCGTCCGTTTGCGCTCTGATTTAGAAAGTTGCTTAACACAAAGAGCATTTGCTTCAGAAAGTAACAATGATTCAGTTGCCCAGACTCAGACGAATCATCGATATGGGACGGTGAAGAAGCTGGATGAACTGGTAGCTGATATCCGAGCCATGCCTGGCTTAGAGAATTTCATGAAAGCTCCCGACTGGAAGGAGATAAGTGCCGCTGCCAACAGTGGTCCGATTGTGGTTATAAATGCCAGCGACTACCGATGCGATGCAATCCTGATTCAGGAGAATGACATCAAGACTATACCCTTGCCAGACCTAATTCTAGAAGAGGCAAAGCGAAGAAGCAGGCGAGATCAAATAGATAGTCTTTCGACGCTGAAGTGGCTGTGGCACACTGTAACTGGCCCAATTCTAGATGCTTTGGGGATCACACATTCTCCAGTTCAGAGAGATTGGCCCCATGTATGGTGGATTCCCACTGGAATCTTAACCAAACTACCCCTTCATGCCTCAGGTATTCACTACCAAGGATCTACGGATACAGTGTTAGATAGAGTGGTTTCATCTTACAGCACATCAATCCGATCTATGATCTACACACGAGAGCAGGACTTCACACCCCCGAGGGCTTCTTCAAAGGCGTTGTTAATTGGTATGGAACACACTCCAGAGAATAGTGATCTGAAATTTGCGAAACAGGAGATCAATACTTTGGAAAGAATATTCAGAGACATGTCTCTGGACGTCTTGAATCAGGCAAATTGCAAAAACGACGTCGAATTGCTTCTTCCAGATTGCAAAATATTTCATTTCGCTGGACATGGCTACACTGATTCGAAAGATCCATTACAGAGCTACCTTCTCCTGCAAGACTGGAAGACCGATCGTCTGACAGTGGGTAGCTTGTTGGAAATGAACCTCTGTAGTGACCCCCCTTTCCTCGGCTACCTTTCAGCATGTGGGACTGGGCGAAGCGGAGACGATGAGTTTATCGATGAGAACCTTCACCTCATCAGTGCTTACCAGTTAGCTGGCTTCCGCCATGTAATCGGTACTCTGTGGGAGGTCAACGATGAACAATGCGTCCATGTCGCTCGAAAGTCTTATGAAATGATGAGGGATAATAGCATGACCGATGAATCAGTCAGCTTAGGCCTTCATGAAGCCTGCAGAGATCTTCGAGATCAGTGGCTTAGTGAACGAGCCAACAAACAAACACGGATCCAATCTAGAGAGAAAGATCCAATTTCACCGGATGAACGGAAGGGAGAGTACCTAATATTAGGCCATACGGGCGAAAGTAAGGGGCCGTCGCCTCGAGATGCTATTCCAGACTCCTCAGACGATGAGAATATGTCTAGAAGACCACTGCACTGGATACCGTATGTTCACTTTGGACTTTAGAGAAAGATGCCTTTTACAGAATGGAACATAAGGGAATTAATAAAATCAAGCGGAAAAGAATCCATTCATTTCTACTTCGATTCTTAAAGCTTAGTGAGCCTCTTCTCTCCTTTTATCATTAGAATGACATACTTTCAGAAGTATGAGGGATATAGATATGGGGTAGCTGGAATTCTGGTAAAGTTTCCATTCAAACAATGAGCCAAATGAATGAGGTCAAGAAAAGCATCCACAGGCCTTTTGGTGCCCGAATTATACCACTAGAACCCTCAGAATTCGTTGCCGTGGCTGCCCCAGCTGCTGTTGTCTTTGAGCCCGTCTCGGCAACTCCAGATGCAGATGTGCCCCCAATTTGTGTTGTGCTGTGCTCTGCAGTTGGTGTGCAGCTGAGACTAGACATCACACGTTCCTTCCAAGTTATCATAACGTCGGAGTTATCATTGTAGGTACCCCAGCCGTAGATTCGGTCGAGGCCAGTGGTCACTGTGACTACTTGAAGGCGTGACGCTACGAAGCAGGCTGGGACCTCTAGTGAACTCGCCGGAAGATTGAACTTTTCACCATCCTTTACTGTGATGGCAGCGTACCTGAACGAGCTTTTCTGACCACCTGTCGCTCCAAACCCCCAGGCGGTGCGGCTGCCTGACAAAACATGATTGCCAGCGAATGACAATGTGTTGTCAACTTTTACCGTGATGGTTTGCTCGGGGATGCCATCAGAGCCACAGGAAGTGGCGCAGTTGACAACCAAGGTCTGAGTAAATTCGTTGTTGTTGTATTTGAACACAGAGGCATGGAATACCACGGTAGTATCCGGGTAGTAGAGAGCAGCAGGTCGAAGTTGGGTAGACGGTCGGCCAGGATCAGGCATGCGCGTAACAGAGCTGGCCGTAGACATGGTATTGCTTGCAGCTCGGGTGATCGTTTGTGACTATTCTCGCCGATATTAGGGGTTTGTGAGATTGGAATCAATGCAATATCTGTTGGGAGAACCACACCACCTTGCGGCCTTTAAGATGTCTACGAAAGAGCAGGACTTGGCACGCGACACTTGGGACACTTGCCTCATATTGTGCCTGATGTAACGATAGATCCCTGTCTATTGGAACCACATATGCTTGGGGCAGACTACGGGGCATTATCTATACTATATTGACTGGTAAAAAGCTTGGAAAACAGTGAAAGAGATTGTGATGAGCTTTTCTTAGGATGTGTTATTGGATACAACTGCAAGCTTTAAGTCATTCCCAGATGTATTTGACGGTTATTATCACTCAACCTTGCGTTGTTACTACAGGTGGTTGCAGGAAGAACCTTGATGCTGACTTCCACTTGTACGGTCTGGGTAGTTCAGGGATAGTGATCTTGCTTCTCACAAAATTCTGCCTGCCCAGGCCGTAACGGCTGTCGACCGTGGAAAGCCTGACGCCCTACTGGGGGGAGATGGAAGCCGCCTTACCCTCTTGAGCCGCGACCAAGCGTAACTGACGGATAAAACAGGGCTTGGCTCACACACAGCAAGTGCCTTTCTACTCTCAAGGATCTCTAGTGACGATAAATAGCTTAGAATTAGCATGATTTACGCAAGATGGTCGCATAATGGGAGACTGTCATTCCCTCTACTAGCGAAGTAGCAGCAATATCTCATCACTAAATTAAGAAGGAAAATAGAGCTTTGGAACACTGGAGCAATAACCAGTGAAGGATGTACTGAATCAAAGACCGGTGTTTTCGTTGAACACTGTACTTCTAGTGCGAAGAATGAGTGGGAAAAATTCTTGAAGGTCTTTGATAACCTCCTCCTTCTTCTCTATCCAAGGAAAATGCCCGCATTTATCATACACCACCATTTTAGAACCAGCAATACGATTCCTAGTTGCAATCCCTTGCGTCGGTGTACAAATTGGATCGTCTGCCGCGAAGATGAGCAACGTTCGCGCCTTCACTAGTTTCAACTCACCCTCTTGGCTCCTTTGAGATGCATTCTTTCCATGCAACAGATGGTAGTTCCACACTGGTATGCGAGATAGACTTCTGAGCGAAGGCACTTTGTCACAACTTTTTGGATCGTAGAAATATACAGGAAGAAATGTTCGAAAGAATGCCGCGAACTCTTCATCAGAGGCATCGTCCCACGAGGCAGTCCAGGCGTCGAGAGCTGGTCGTAGTTCGGCATTCTTTTGTTTTTGCTGTAGTATGGCCTTCATTGACTCAGAATCATCAAACCCCTCCAGCTGATGATTTAACAGAACAAGACTTTCGACCTTTTCGGGAAACCTTATCGCATACCATAGAGCCGCGGTGCCACCCCCCGAATGACCCATAAGGCATGGTATACTTGCAAGTTTCAGTTCCTGACGCAGAAACTCAACATCCTCGGCAAGATGCCAACTTGTCATTTGCGATGGCGGAGGCCTGCTGGACTTTCCATTTCCTCTAAGCTCAAGGAACAACAATGTGTAGCTCCCGTACAACGACGCGAGCCCATCATGAAGATACTGAGATCCAATTCCCCACGCTGGAGGAAGAACGACAACCAACGGGCCAGCCCCATGAACCGTGTAATGTAACGTGGAATGGTTGCCAGTTCGGAAAACGTGCTCGCCAGCGGCGAATACGTGATTCTCAGTCATAATCAACGTTCGTTACTCGGCTGATGTTTCCTGGGCAAGGACACTAATGGGCTGGAGAGATCGTCACAGGTAGGCAGATGTCGGCGTTATTCGTTTGATCATAGCTTATTGAAGGAAGACAATATCAAAGACTCAGGGGTTTGTTGGGGCCCCAACAGCAAAGGTCCCAACAAGAAGGCCAGGCAGAAGCATAGTGTGACCCATTTCTTATCAATGGTGCTAGCGCAGTCATATTAAACAGAAGAACTAGGGCCCATCATTTACGGTGATACCATGTTTCAAGACTAAACATAAGGCTTAACTATCACCATTCCGATTCGTTTGCTCTAGTACATTCATCCTAGCTACTACTTTGAAAATACCGTATCGGGGAATAGTGAGGGTATGATGACAACAGATGGCATTTCTCTCGCGGCCATGTCCTTGAACTATTCTTCGTACACTCTCCAACCGACTGGATCTCATGTCATATCTTTCTGGAGATTGAAGCAATAGGCACCAGACCTACCTTGGTTGGTTGATGCAAAGAACTGACAGAAGCAACCATGCCGAAATAAAAATGTTGTCACGTGAAAATACAACATACAATCAAGGTTACTTGAGCTTAGTCTATCAATGGAGACACTGGGCAGTCTATTAATGTGCGGAAGACTTCGTGCGACCTCACTTTCAACAAAATGGGGCGGTAGAAATCCTTGGAGATAAGACCATACTCATAAATGCATCATATCTCAACTCAAAGAATGCTCTGATCCAACTGAGGGATACAACAGCACAGAGCACAGGCCTTCCGAGTCGTATGCCTATGAGTCGATTTAGGCAATCCCCAGTTATTAAATACAGGATATGCGTATAATCATACTATCCTAAACACTGGGTACTCTTCCCCAACCTCCAAAGAAATGGTGTTTGTTGTCACAAACGAGGATACATTCTCGGGCTCCAAGGTGATGAAGGCATAGGCAGCATTCTGTTGACGCGTGCTCACTCGGAAGCCGCCTGCTGGAATACGAACGATTCTTGTGCCTGGTTCTGTAGTGACAGTTGCCTGAACAATTCCTTGATTCCTGCTGGTTGCCAAAGTTACGTTGGTGGCCACAAGAGTTTCGACCGTGCCGTAGAAGTCACTCTCCAGGACATCAACCTTGAGCCCCAACACGCGAAGCCGCTCAGCAATTTCAGACCAGGCCCCTGAGAAAATGTAAGCTTCGGGGCGGCGGCGGGTCAGCACCACGTCTGAGGGTGTGTTGTTGTTGAAGGTTACCGGCACATCAACCACCTCGCCTGTAGTGACATCAATAAGGTCGATGTCTATCTTTGTCACTCTAGATTTATCCACGACGATTATCTCATCGTTCCCGTTGATAAATTCTCGACGAGCGTCCTCAATTGTGTTGTAGATCAAATCTTTGTTCTCCGTGGCTACGCGCAAAACTGTCTCGGCAGCCAAAAGTCCCGTAGTAACCCTCCGCTTGAAGTGCTGGTCACCCAATCTAATACCACGCGTCTCCGCGAGAAATGAGAGCCGCTGGCCAAGTCCCCACGAGTTGTGCCCGCCCGAGCTAGAGGATCCCGGCTCGGTCAGGGTGATTGTACTTCCTGAAGTAGTGCCTGTGAAATAGGGACCCGTGCGATATCCGGCCTTTCTCACGGTGGAGTAGACTGTATCAGTGAAAAGACGCTCACCGAGACTTCTAATCTCAGGCCTGATGTTGGGATTCTTCACGGCAGAAAACTGAAGGTCATGAGACTTGATGTAATTCCGGCCAAATCGGTTCCAAGCAGTGTATTCGTGGGCATCGTGGGAAATATGAGGATTGAATCTGTTGAGCAGTTGCTTCACGTCTCGAGTCTGCTTCCTTTGGAGTAGAGCATGATCCCGGTTGCCGTCAAATCCGGTGACAAGCTCTCGCTGAAAGTACTGCGTGCCGTCAGGGTTATACAACGGAAGCACCAGGAGATCCGCCTTGTCAAGAACTGACGAAGCCCATTTCTTGTCATCGTTGAGTTTTCCAAGCAAAGCGAGGACAGATTGAGGGCCCGCGGGCTCGTCTCCGTGCGTGCCACCTTGGATCCATATTCGTAGTTTGTTGTCCGATGAACCCTCCGTGTAGTCCTTGCGAGTTTTGGACAGGTAAACATAGGGGATAAGCCGTCCTTCTTCAGATGTAAAATCGGGCTCATGGTAGTTTATCCAAGAATTTCTCTGGGCCAGTAACTTAAGAAATGACGCTATGAAAGCAAGCTTGGTCAATGTAATGCCAGACAACAGCAGCCATCATATATTCTACTTACCTGAAGTAACACTGTCAGTCGGAGGGGCCGAATTATTGGCGAAGCCCTCAGGGACAGTATGGGGAAATAGAAACGCCGGTGATATCAGATCACCTTCAGGGGTTGGAAAGAGTGCTGCCACTTTTTCATCATCTTTCAAAGGCGACTTCTGTCTATCTGCGTATCCGAGCGCCGTAACATGGCTGGTCCAGAACAAAGCAAGACCTAAAGCGACTCTCATCATGATTCTCTTGATTCACTGTAGTTAAAGTTTACCATATCAACCCGGTGGCTCGTCTTAGGACAAACAATCGCGGGATTGATATAGATATGAGCAGCGGTGAACAGCAGGCCTGTGGGACTAGCCTATAAGAGAAGACACAAGGAAAATCACTCTTTCGCAATCAATGTAACCATACGCGAAATAAATCTGGATACCTGGAGCTGGGTAACGCATGGATGGTGGGTGCTAAATAACATGCGAACTTACGTGCTCAATCATTTTTATTCGCTCATTATTTCCATGCCCGATATCGCAGAAAGGTAGAAGCAAGAACCGACGTCACATTAAACCGGCTAATTACCACAGCATGCAAGACAGGCAACGGGTCAGGCAGGTGTCAAGATACGTAGCAGGTGATGCAACATTACTCACATGTATGTTGCCTTTTCAGTGGGTACGTTCACTCTTTCATGGATAATAACCTTATTTTTCACCTTATTGTCATGGATGATGAAATCCCTTGTGCGAATATTCCCTCGTAGTATTCCCCGATTGATCATGCCCGCCAAGCATGACGTGATTATGGCTTAGAAGCTGGAACTGGCCTTGTTCTCCTCTTTTGTTCCGTCAGTTCTTCATACAAAGTGTAGTCATCTCCGTCCGGGTGGGTGTTCTAGTTGAAGGCTCGTCTCTTCATTAAACTTAGTTTCTGGTGATTGTCCATATTTTCGCCTACTTGAAGAGACATACTTTAGCGTGCTTATTCATTTTTAATTTCGCAAGTTATGAACTTTAAGTAATGCGCTCTATCAGCAATTTCATCGAGACTGTCGATGAAAATTACATTGGTTGGTTATCGTGTCCAGTCCATGTGGCGTGTGTTTCGAAGATATGCCTTCGAACTGAGTAAGAACTTAACCCAATATACTCTGACTGCTGAGCCGCCGATGTCGTAACAAACACAATAACCACAATAACCCCTTAGTGCTGTTTTGAATCAGGCTCCTTAATTTTCAGATGAAGTGAAAGAGTACAGATGAGAGATTGAGTACAAAGTAAATAACAAAAATGGAAGAGGCTAGGTCCTATACCTTAACACAATGAAACCAAAAAGCAAAACCAAGCTTTACTAGCCCAAAGTTACAGCCACGCAGAACTAAACCTGTAAACTTTCATACCGATGACCCACTTGCCGTCGCGACGAGTCGCCCGTCAGATCACTTATTCTACTTTCTTAAATGAGAGTTCAATAGTAATGCTTTTTAGTCCCTAGAACGCACTGAAAGAGAACCCGGTAGGACGGATTGTGAAGTGGTATTCGAGTGCCAAGGTCCTGAGAAAGCGATTTAGAACGAACGACTTTTAGCTACAGCGGCAATCGTTCGAGAGTTTAAAAAGGACTGCTGTCGACAATGAGGAAAATGAAGACAGTGTACCTCTGTGTGCACCGGGAGCTGAGTTCGTTTTCTGCAATGAGCTGTCCGGGATGTATGTTGTAGGACAGGGAGATGAGGCCGTCAGATCTTTTAGGTCCCTCGTGAAACTGTCGTATCCGTCATGAATGGTTAGTTTCTCAGTGTGCAGGCGCATGTCCAATATGGCCATGAGCATCTCGTTTTCACAGATCTGATAAGCTCATTTTGCGAGACCTCGTTAGCTCGCCGCCAACACACCATAAGTGGAACAATGTTATTCATGAGAGACTGGGATTCATCGAGTTCATCGGCCTGTACGCGAGATCACCTGTAGTTCTCTGATCTCTAAATCTACAGCCTCATCGAAAAAAGCATTTGACTCTAGAGTCTAAAACAAGTTTACCCCCGGGTTATGTGGTCATAAGGTTGGGAACTAATCTCACAGCGACGCCCCGAGCAAGCTAAACTTTGCGTAGGAGACAGTTTTACCTAGGCGCAGAGGTGGAACATCTTGGTTGTCTAGAAGATCTTTTTAGCTATAAGAGACCGCCCTCCTGTATTTTCCTCATCACTCGTTACCTTCTCTTGTCACTCACTGAGCACGAATCTTTTGTTCATTTCCTCGACCATGGAAGAGGCTAGATTGCACGATATGCTAGCTCGACCAACACCAAAACACTTTCACGCACAGGTGAAAGAAGCCCTGTAAGTATACAAGGGCAAACAAAACCGTGTTTTTCACATCTAATCGCCTACTAAAGCTTCCTCCCCGTGTGACCTTCCTCGACCTTCCGCAACATGTTCGGGATCAAATCTACGAAGAGGTGGGCTATGGGGGCAACAAGTTCATCGACCTTAACTTGTGGTCCATCAGCGAGCTTTATTACAGGGGCTCGTATGACAGCAACCCATCATTTTCCGCTCCGCTCCTGTGGGCCGGTTCCCACCTAATCCATGATGAAGTCGAGAGCAAGCTATACGCTGAGAACATCTTTGCAGTAAGCCTGATAGGCGACCGAGGTCTGCAATCATTGGAAATGATGAGTGATACGGCGCTTAGAGAGCTGAGGACTCTCATTGTAAGCTTGCTCCCATGTCACTACCGCTCCGAGGCAGCTTTCTTCAGAGAGCACATCGGATCTTTGGATCACTTCGGATCTTTGGATCAGCAGAAAGAGGATTTAGCATCTTTCTGGCTTGGAGTTGATTGTAAACTCTCTCCGCACGGTCCCCACCCCCGGTTTTCGGACATCAGCCTGGCTGATTAGTCGATTCTTGCTCAATGGAAACGAATATGTGCCCGTCTGGCCGCGAACTCACGCCCACATCAGCTCAGTCTCTCTCTCGTTGCTGACGTTGATGACGTGGAGACAGCAAAGGCCATCCTTGACCCATTGAACGGCATGCCTCCGCTCAGAGACGTGGCTGTTAATCTTGGCCATCGTCTCAAGCGTATCAAGGGCTTTGATTCTAGGTCATTTATACGAAACGCTGCAAAGGGCCTGCTGGGTGAAAATGAAAATATGGAGAAACTGCCGTTCCGTTTTATGAGCCTGCCGCTAGAGCTTCAGATCCAGATCCTGCAACAAACCCATTTGCTAGCTGGCGAAAACGTTCACTTCAGGCGAGATTGGGTTTTCCGCTCTAGCGACCTCGACAGAATCTGCAATAATGAGCGGCTCCGCCCTAGAGATGGCGAGGGCCGTCTTTCGGCCATGGCTGGTGCAGAGAGCTTCTGCCGTAGACGTAATCCTGACGCCTTCACTCAGCATTGCGAGTGCAATAGTTTCCGGCCAGACACATACTTCAAAGTGAGCAAGGAGTTTTCTTACATCGCACGACACGTGTTCTATTCCAGCAACAAGCTTTGTTTCCATTCCCCCCCTATCCGCGGAATGGGACGCGAATACGGATATCATCTCACGCTACCCCATTTCCTCCGCCGCATTCCGCTTGAAAGCCTATGGAGCCTTCGAAGTCTCTGCTTCATCTTCCCAATTTGCTCTCCGGACTACCTACTGCCAGATCATGTCGATTGGCACGCGTGGGTTGAGTCCATCGAGCGTCTCTCTCGTCTGGCAGACCTGTCACGCCTGAAGCTTGAGGTTCACTTCAGTGGCAGCCCTGGGCCCAGGCCAGATGGGACAGAGTTATTCGAACATTATCCTTATGGTCAGTACCAATTGGTTATATATCGCAATAGTCGCTTGAGGCGGCGCAAGGATGAGAGCATGGAGAAGGCCATGTTCAATACCTATAAGCGTATACTTGAGCCTCTGAAGAAGCTGGGCTACAAGCTCCCCTCTCTGCAAGTCTATTTACCGTGGTCTACAATTGAATCAGTTCATGAGGAACGCAAAAAATATGAGCGATCTTTGGAACGGATGATTATGGGTGACAAATATGATGCAGCAAAATGGGGGAAACGTGACACAAGCGAGTTCTTTAAACGGCTCGTGGTTGAAGGACGTCTTACCCCTCTGGAATTGCTTGGTATCCCTGTGGAATCGCTTGCTGCCTAGATCTCCAGGTTGTCTTGCCTGAAGCTCTTAGTAGTTGTTGATTTAGGCGAGATAGGTAGATATATCCTTAATTCTAGCTAGCTAAGGGCGTTAAAGAGCTCTATTCATCCTGCCTCTAGGTTATATGATAAGAGCCTAAAAGGTTACAACAGCCTTGCCTATGTATAATCCAACAGCTCGAAAGAATAGCCTCCTGAGAGGACAAAAGTAATAGCAAACCCAGTGAAATAAATGGGCCCTAGTATTCTGCGTGCAACGAAAAATTACTCGACAGATATACTTGCGCTTTAATCCGTGTTGGTTTTCATGGTGGGCGGAAAGGCCAGAACTTCCGTACTTCGTAGGCTCACATGGCTAGACGGTTGACAGTCACATTTGGAAGCACAAGGAGGCTTGAAAAGACTAAACTTAACACATTTCGCCCGTGAATGTGTACCAATATTTTCTACACTTCATAGTGAATAAAAGGTCTCTAAATTCCATGGATTGAAGTCGCAACATTATACACACTGCCCTCTGCCATTCTTTGCCCCTCAAGCTAAATTGATCAATTTAACCCAGCATTAGCCATAAGACTTTTTGAAATATAAATTATTATCGGAATGCTTACTAGTTTTCACTACCTGTTGAGTACCGGTGAGGTTTTCCAACCAACAACACTACAAGCTGTGCCTACGGGAGGTTGGCAATCACGAGATCGGCTCTAGTTAAAGGAAAAGGTTGCAACTAAGCTGCGTAGTTAAAACCAACAACTACAATAAAATGCTGTGTTTTTGGTGTTTAGTTAGGGGACTCCTATCTTTCTTTAATTGAATGAGACTATCTAGGTATTTATGTGAGCTAGATTAATTGTAGGATAAATTAGTCAAAGATCACGATTTAAGAAGGGAATAAAGTCAAAGACAGGAATTATTATATTTCAAAGAGGTTGTGTAGACAACCTAACTAATATCCCTTTTTTCCTGGCAACGGTCCCTACAGCCAAGGGAAGTTGCACACGCTCTCACTATCTGTATCAGCATATAGTGTAGGATGTTGAATCCAACAGCCAATCCCAAAATCCCAACATCCTGCGAGAAGATATAATATTTCTAACTTCTCATGATAGATTGTCACCCACAATAGACCGCAAGGTTTCAATAGTATGCTGTGGGGGGGCGAGATTAACTGGGCCCTTTTCATCATTCCAGCAAGTGAAAGAACCAAAGTAGTTTAGATGATCATTCCCTGGACTCTCAAAGTCCCAATCTATGGGATTCCCCGGGGTGGAGATACATGAGCGATTCCAGTTCCCTTCGCAAATCTTGATGTCTTTAATGGGCCAGTTATTCGGATCAGAGGGCTCACCCTGAAGCCAATATTCGGGAGAGACGTGCCTATACTCCGCCCAACCCGGCAAAAAACTGACGGGCGGCGGCACACGTGGGACCAGATCATGCCTGTGTGTCACCCGATACGACTTGCCAGGCTGCCCAGTGATAAAGTCGACGAGGACATCGTTGCCAATCCTGGGTGACCCATATGTGTAAAGATCAGCTTGATATCCAGCCGCGCGAATGTGTGCAGCGGCTATGGTGGCAACCGCACCGCCCAACGAACCGCCGGTAATTATGATATCGTAGTCTGGGTGCTCGGATACTTGCTCTTCAAGGGTAGCAAAGACATCGTGGGATATTTCATTCCAAGCGGTGCTGAAGCCGGAGTGGATCTTGGCACCGTCCTTGAGGTCGCTTGGGATAAGCGTTGTGTTGAAGTTCGTATCCCAGTTCTTGGGAGTAGCACTGCCTCTACCCACCCAAATGATCTGTTTTCGGCTTTCAACCAAGGCGATGTACGCAAAGAATTCGGTCTCCTCACCCCTATCCACCAATCTGTCAGTGCATTTTCTCTGGCCTGTTGCCATTGACTGGAACCTTACAGGTAGGACCCGACAATAATCGCCTCATCTTGTTCCGCTCTCTCACAGTTTTTGAAGCAAGTTACGGGATCTCCAATGGCTGTCTCGTTATTGCATGGTGCAGAAGAGGTGTATGAGGCATAGAGGTCCATCAGATCTACCTCTTCTGGCGTGACAGTTCCTTTTTATCATGTGAGCATTCTCATCACAACCTGACTGCGAATCAGTGGGTAATTGGATACTTACTCTCATCTTGGCTGCGGACAAAGTTCCTCATTTGAGGTATAGACGTTGAAGCCGAGAGCCCTGCAAGGGCGGCAAATTGGAGGACGGCACCCGTTCGCATGATGATGGTCTCGGATGGAACAAGAGAACTGCGATTGTATATAGGCAATGTGGTGAGGGTAGATGGGCTTCAAATACAGCAGCATCAGCACACCTTTATAGTCGAAAGATTCCCAGCAAGGCCAGTTTTGAACTCGGCGGAGTTCCAAGATGTCTCCATAATCAGGGCCCAAAGGGGGAGAGCTCTATCCGAAACTTTACGATTCTACAGATACATTCGGGTATTCTCTCGGTCAAGTAATCAGGGATAAACTGAGACCAAGGCTCAGATATGTCCACCCATGACTTTCCAATGATGTGCAATCCCCTCCATTCCTTGTATATTTATTCTGCTCAAAACTGTAAGTAGCACCAATCGTTAGAACTGTGAGCAAAATGAAGCTGCTGTTTAATACGTGTTATAGAATCTTCTCATAAAATCACCCATCAACTCAAATTCAGAATGATATACCGAATCTGGCTCCATCATAGCTTCCTCATTAGCTAAATCATTCGTTTCCAATGCCTGGTGTCTCGCGAACATTCTCCACTCGTGGATATCTCCATCATCAAGGGAGACCTTCCTTCTGTCAGGTAAATGTCCAATTTTTGACTTGGGTTTATGTTACTTTCAATCAGGCATGGAACGTACCAGATACTCGGTCCTTCAGAGTCAACCCTTTATCACGACTTGTATGTTTCCTGTCTCATTTCACAAAAACAGTCTCAGAACTATGTTCTTGGCTTGGGAAAGCTTGCGTTCGATATGTACAGCAGTAGATGCACTAATATGTGATCACCGGAATGCACGGGCATGTTCGGTCGCATTTGGGTAGATGAGACAACTGAGGCTGGCTGAATGGCCTGAAATACGTGAGCACATGATGCACTCATTGCTTTTTCAGGATATCCAATATGAATCAATCAAAACTCGCCGTATATTCCGCCGAGGGACACTCTTGTCATTGGCCAAGTTTAGATCTCGAGTCACCACAAGGAATTTTCCCATCGTTGAGAGGTATTGGAAGCCCCCTATCATACGAATTACACCAGACAATAACCTAAAAGATGAATCCGGTAAAGGTGCACTTGGATCTATTGACGCTTGGGAGGAATGCAAGTGCATCTCATTCCGGGACAACCGTACCAAATATCGGATTCAATCGACTCCAAGATACTCCAAATAGGACGGACAAGTTTCCCGGGTATCTTGCAAGAGTAGAAAAACAAGTGTTCATAAAATTGTAGCCGAGTCGGCCCTCATATGTTACTCATCAGTCTGGCCAGGTAGCAGACAATCCGAGTTATATGTCTTGATTTACAGTATAAGGTGCATAGTTTAGAAATCTAACACCTTGCCATTGCCAAAACAATAAGGGCAATGCTTGATTTCCAAATATTTGGCGCGGCATTGAATTGCCTAGAATACACTTATCAGAGCAAAGAGATTCAGTCAACTTTACACCCTGTCCCCTTTGCTCGAGCTACTTCGGTGACATAACGGAAATACTGTAAGGCTACGAGTCCTGGCCAGATTGATGAGCAATGGGCTGTACATCATTGCCTAAAGGCAAAACGCACGGAAAGACTACGAAAGGTACAGCTGAACTAGAAGTGACATATTTTAGCCCTACTAAAATGGAAAGTTGTGGTCATTTTCCTGACTGGAAGTGGAAGGGTTTATTGAGATATGGTTATGTGAATACTTAGGTTTTACTAAGATAATCGCCAAAAGTTCAGCTCCTCGGCACCACGCACGTGAACGGCCAACCCGCCTCCTTCAGACATCTAATGATGTAAGGTTGAGACTACCCAGTTAAGTGCAACAATCCGAAGCCCAGCCCTCGGAGACTGACGAGTTGTGATAGGCTGCCTCCAGGTTTGGCGCTAGAGCACTGTGCCACAGAGAAGCTGCTGTTGGTCGACATGCGTCCACACACACACAAACCCCCTTTGTTGACGCTCATTTGTATGACCTTTTCACTTGCCAAGGACTCCGTGACCCTTCTTGCTGACGATTCTCGGATCCTAAAGGTGCATCTCAAACGCAGGATGCCTGAGATTTCAAGATGGCGCTTCGACGTCCAATAGCGAGAGTCCGGAACTGCACGTCGATGATGATCCCATTCAGCCGCACCCTCAAAATTAGCAAACTGCATAACTCGTAGTATCTACATCCCCATGCGTATTAGGGGCGCTTAAAGCCCAAGAAAGGACGACAGGATCCAAGCCCCTGCATTTGCCGTTCAGCTCTGCCCCCATTGCGTACCACATTGCATCAGATTATTATATCAAATGCCCCCTTCGCCCAGCATGTCGTCCAATTCAAGACGTTTCTTTCCAGCTCACTGTAATTGATTTGGCGGCAAACAACACCATGAGCAGCCTCGATATTCATTCCGCCAGACAGCTGGTGGAAAAAATCGCTGAGGATCATGGATTCATCTCAGACAGGGAGTTAGCCACTCTTCCCGAGGCCATGCGACAGAAAATCACTCGTGCTTTCAATCTTAAGGATAGCATCATAGGCAGCGGTGCCGTTACGTGTGTATACAATGACTACTCCCTTAGCTCGATACCTCTAATTTGTCCTTTCTCCTAGGCTTGCTCGTAATCTGTACTCAAGCACGGCTCGTTTTATTTTCGAGCTTCTGCAGAATGCGGACGACAACAGCTACAAGGCAACCCGGCAGGCTGGCGGCGACCCATGCGTCTCTTTCAGCGTGTATCCCGACAGGCTGGTCCTGGAGTGTAACGAGGACGGGTTCACGGCTGAGAATGTCAGAGCCATCTGCAACCTGGGCAAAAGCTCCAAGAAGGGCGCGCAGGGCTACATCGGAGAGAAGGGAATCGGCTTCAAGTCGGTTTTCATCGCCGCCTGGAAGGTCGAGATTCAATCTGGGCCCCTCTCCTTCTACTTCCAGCACCGCAAGAAGGATACGGGGATTGGGATGATCAATCCAATCTGGTTTGATCCCGAGACCACGCTGCCTGAAAACACGACCCGGATGACGCTTCATTTCCACGAGGATGTCAAGCAAGCCGACATTGTTCAGCTACTGCGGGATTTGCAATTAGAAATATTGCTCTTCCTTCAGAAGCTTAAGGTGATCAATATTTCGGTATACGACGAACACGATGACAGCCCCGCCTGGTCTCGAGTAGTCAGGATGAAAAGAAGCGACCCATCCAGCGACACCGCTGAGATACGGGTGAAAGAAGCAGGGAGCTCGGCAAAAGCTCCCGGCCAATCAGTCTATCGCTTCTTTGTTGTCAGACATGAGGCTAAAAACCTTCAGCCCAATGAAAACAGACAGTACGACGCGAAGGAGACTGAGAAGAAAGCTTGGTCAACCAGCCAAGTCATCGTGGCCTTTCCTCTCGATAAAAACAGCCAGCCTATCATCCAGTCGCAGGAATTATTTGCATTCATGCCCGTCCGCAGGGTCGGGTTCAACGTGATTTCTCCCTTCCCTACACCTGCCACATAATATGTTGCTGACAGAGTGGTACCAGTTTCTCATTCATGCCGATTTCGTCACCCAGGCAAATCGGCAAGATATCGTTTCCACTTCGCCAAGGAATATCGGACTGCGTACTGCAATTAGTGATGCCATCGCCAAGGGTCTAGCCTCTCTCTCTACGCTGCGATCTGTCAGATATATATGGATGCGATATCTACCCCGACAGGGCAGCCTGCCCCAAGATCCCTTTTGGGCAGCACTAGTTCCTGAGATACGGAAGTCTCTTGGGAAAGTGCCAATTCTAGAACCTGAGAGTTCGCAACTAACCACCCGGTATTACTTAGCCAGTCTCAAGTGCCTCCGACCTGAACACCTGGACGAACAAGGGAAACCTCTTATACCGGACATCTCGATCGCCCTCTTGTATCTATCTAGAAATTACAAGCCTGAAGATTCGAAAATCCTTATGGAGTATGGTCTAGAGTACCTTGACGATGAGGGCATTATCCCTCGACTTTCAGCTCTGACGAAGTCGACCACCTGGTACTCGAGGATGTTTGATAGTCGCGACGAAGACTGGCACGCAAGGCTGGCCAGATTGATCGTCAAGATTCTATCCAGCAAGGAATCCAACGTCCTATTGGAGCTTCCTTTGATCCCACTTGCTTCCAAGGTACTTCGAGGCAGATACACTATCGGATCTAGTCTGTTTGGGTCGGATATCTATTTCCCTGAATCTGACGGAGTAGCCATCCCTCCAGATCTTGGCATTCATCGTATTCTACCAGAAGCAGCTGCGAATAAAGATTGCGCAATTCTTTACGAGAAGCTTCAAGCCAAACGGCTATCTCCTCAGAGAGCCTATAGCTTGATCCTGGAGCGTCACGAAAGCAGCGAACCGCTTCCTGTAGAGTCAGCAAACCACATCAGGTACCTCTATCGGGTTTTTCACCACCTCAACCAGAACAGCCATCAGCTGTATAGAATAAAGATAGTGGATCACACAGGTCAATCTCGGCTCCCATTTTTTAAATATTTATACCTTCCAGGAGACAAAGGAGATAAATATTCCCCGTCCAATTGGTCAACACCCGTCGAGACTGCAGGGGGTAGCTTTATTGAGTCCAAAATGTCACTGATTCACCCTTGTTATCTCGAAAATTGGCCTGAGACAAATCAGAAGCTTGGCAAGAGCTGGGTTAACTGGCTTCACCATGAAATGTGCCTTCAAACCTCCATCCAATTTTTCGCGAAAAAGGCAGATGGCGACCGATCTGAAACGCTAAGTGATGAGTTTCGCTTCTTGGTGGAACATCGTTCACCAAAGATTATTTCATATCTGTGTGCGAAATGGGCCTCTAGCCCGTCATTTGCAGACTCCTGGTTGTCAAACCCACAGCGTATCCAACTTCTCAGAGAGTGTGAGTTTATTGACCAGTCGAGGGTGAAAAGACCCCTTGCCTCCACATATCTGCCAGTACCATCCCTCATCGGTCGCTGTGGCAGCTTCATCTCCGACTCGACTGTTCTTCCATTCTTAGAAATGGAAGATCCGATTATCGAAGGAGCTGCTTTAGGCTGGGAGGGGGTTGGAAAGGCATTCACTTTGGGCGTTACAGATGGTCTAGACTTCTACCTGAAAATTCTTGAAGCTATCAACTGTGGCGATTCAGGAACCACAGAATCGCTCACCGCAAGTGTCACGAGACTATACTTACATATCCACGCTCGGTGTCTCGCGTCAGATGACCGTCAGGCAGCACAGAACAGAGTAAGGTAAGGCTCGTCCATCTCCTATTTATGATCTCAAGTTCTTTTTCTCACTATTCCTTGTCTCACTACTTCAGAGAGTTCTTTGACTCTTCTTACGGCGTTCTTTGCTCTCCGTCGCAGGAAAGTAACGACAGCGCACTGGGGCATGAGGACGCCCAGGACGGTAGTTGGGCCAATGCACAAGATTGCCTATGGGATGCTCCTCCTGGGTTTGAAAGTAAAGAGCCAGTAGGTGCACGCTGGCAGACTGTACTCGCAAACTTAGATCCTCAGGACAGAGATAGCCTGGAGCAGTTCTTCCGCCGGACAGTTGGCATACGAGATGTCGAGAGCCAAGACCTCTTAAACGAACTTATCCTCCATTCCAGTTCGGCCTCACCAACATTAGAGGTGTTGGGCGAAATATACATGAAGCTGTCAGAAATGCTCACCAACATGGGGATTAAGGGGAACAGTATCAGCTTGAAAAAGATAAAGTAAGTGACATAATGCACCCAGTCAACATAATTAATCCGGAATACTACCAGCCCGTACGACCCTCGCGCCTAAGTGACGTTTGCTAACTACTGCACTAAGACTTCAATTTGCAACAGAGCCATTGATTTTTATTCCTTCCAACAATGAAACAGAGTGGTTCTCCACTGGGAGCTGCCTGTGGTCGATCGATGGCGAGAAACTTGGCAAGCCATCTCTTGAGAGGCATTATCCCGATCTATCAGCATTTTTCGTCGATATACTGGGTGTGCGCAAATTAGACTTGAAGCTTATTATCAATGAGCTTCAAGAAATTGGTGATAGTATCATATCGGTCACTCATGCAGAGAATCTTCTGAAGTCTCTCAAGATCTACCTCGCATCACATCCAGGTGAAATCCCGAAGTTGGAAGACAAAGCCCTGCTGAGTCGAGTCTTCCCAGCCTTTGTGCCTGGACACACCCAGGTGCAACTTCTGTCAGCTAAAGAGGAATTTGCTATTGCCGACCGCCAGAGCTATCTGGATGCTCTGCAGCCTCATATCACAGTTCTTAAGTTTACAGTTGCAGAAGTACAGCAGCTTGCCCCTGTATTTGAGTGGATGGGATTGGCGACCCGGAATCTGTCCAGAGTCGTCGATGAAAGAACAGTTGTGGGGGGTAACGATCATCTGTTGGACAGAGAGCTTACAAAAGACCTTATCTTGAAAGCCGGCGCATTTGTGAGGTTAGTCTACCCTTCTGCATTCAGTACTACGAGTTCACACAAGAGACTTATTAATCCAACAGCATCGCATCACATTTTGAGAGTCCATTGGCGGCCTCTTCCACACAGAGCCTCTATTTATCACTTCGAAAGCTCAGGGTATACTCAGCTCAAGATATCAACACCAAGCTCTGCATCAAACAAAACGAGCAAGAAGTTCAGATTCCGATCGGTAAGGGTGTTCTTCACATTGACACCTCGGAACATGGCAATTTCAAAATATTCATAACTGCAGATGAGAGCACTCGGGACTTTTGCATCACTTCCAAGCTCCCCTGAGAGCACTCGGGACTTTTGCATCACTTCCAAGCTCCCCCATCATTTTGCCGCCTCTCTCCTCGGTTGCAATACGTCCGAGGTGACCGACAAAGTCCTCAGCGTGGTTTCTAGTGTCATCCACGGAAGGCCCAAGAGCATGAGCCTCATTCTCCAGGAGAAAGGAATCCCAGAGCTGGACCAATCATTCCTTGGTGAGCCCGATGATGAGGATATAGAAGGGCTAGGCTTGATTCAATCTTCGTCATCGAGGGAACTGGTCTTAATCGGAAAGTCTCCCCCTAGGAGATCAAACCATGCTTTTACATACTGGGCCGAAGACTCAGCGTCATACTCTGCCGGTTCCTCTACAATGGATGTTCCTAATAACTATTCGGAATATTATGACGAGTCCAGAGAGCTAGAGGCATATAAACGGCTTCTTGTTCGAGTTGTCGAGGTGGCTCGGCAGCACACCATACCACTCGATTCCGAGTCTGTCTTTAATATGAATTCACTAACTCGAAGTCTTGACGGCTCCTCGAACTACAATTTCACTGCGCGAGATGAAAAGGAGTTTAAATATATGGTTGGGGCAGCAGGAGAACTGTTTGTGAGCACTGCCCATCACCTGTCCCTCGGCCTCCCCCATCGCCCGTCACTAATATTTCGGTTCCCTATGTTAGATTTTTGAGAGTCTGCTCAAGCTACAGCTTACCGATTTCGATATCGGGGCATGGAGAAGCAACGTACGCCGATTCGTCAAAGCCCATCCAGATTACGAGAACATACCCGATACGGTGTTTCACGGGGCTGGACACATAACATATCACGACAGGAAGGGTGAATTGACCAAAAATTTGATCCAGAGGGGATTTCTAGATGATTCTTGGCAGGAAAGCACGCCAGAATATCTCATCCTCACAAAGACGAGTCCATCAGAGAAGCCCGACTTGCCATTTTACATGACCAATGACCAATACATTAAAGTAGGATATTCTTGATTTCGTTTTCAGCTTCCGAAACCAGCATACCACTTCTCTACAACAAGTATAACGCTAATAATCTCACAGATGGAGGAGTACCTCTCTACACAGCGCTTGGATACCAAACAGAAGCTGCAAGCCTGTATCTTGTTCCGCGTCTATGGCTTGATGTCGGGCAACATTCGAGTGAAAGTGTGTACAGATATCGATCGACTTCGAGAGGGTGGGGAGCTTAAGTTTGTGAGCGACGGCTGGACTATATATCCCCAAACCAAAGGTCTAAACCGAAACTGAAGTCGAATGTTCGTATGTTCCAGCCGCTTTCTCTGAGTTGGGCTTTCGATAATACTACTACTTATCAACATACTACGAATGAAAACTCAGTTAGTTGCAGCGAGGCCGGTGTGCTTACTCGTATTTTGTATTGACGCTTAGACTACCAGCACTCAACAACTTCATTGAACTTACTCTCAAGCACCAAAAGTCTCAATATGCGCAACGTTACACGATTTGAGAAAGCGCTCCAATATATAACAAAAGCTGAGGTCCGGTTTGTTGAGACTGAGTTTACGAAATGCGTCTATATCTACAAAATTATCCATCCCATCACGCTCGTGTTCCCGTCCTCAACTTTGTCTTCAGGATCAGTGCTGCCATATATGTACCACATTTAATTCGTAGCTTCATCCAGACACAAAAGCGCCAAGCATGATAGAAGGCAGAAATAAGAACGACATCCGCAATGCCTATCCACTAGGCATTTCATCAGGCAACATCTAATTTCTTAATGAATCGCTATCCTCTCTTGGTATGATCGGCTGTGGCAGTGCAGAGTCCGTGGATGATTGGCTCTCTTACACTGAGCCACATAAAAACCCCACATAAGCATCGATTAAACAATTGCTACGGCAAGGCTTTCTTCATCCATGCCATCTACATCTATAACCAGTGGGAGCGCCTTGGGAATGGAAACAATGTCTTGGTCACCCCCTCTTCGCATGCCGTCTCCTCCCCAGTCATAAACATCGAGAAAAATGTCTCACTACCAGTATCAGCCCCTCGATTCATCTACCAACCAGATCAGACTCCTTCGTCTTCGAAAGGGCTACCACACCGACGCAATCGAGTGCGAGATATTCGAAACCTCTCTCGATGAAGCCGACTGCATACCCTACGAAGCTCTGTCCTACACCTGGGGCTTTGAGTCGGAACCTGCTGAGATCAAACTAAATGGCGAAGTGGCATGGGTCACCTGGAACTTGTACATGGCCCTGAGCTGCCTGCGTCTCAGCGATCGCGACAGGCTGCTATGGGTGGACGCGCTGTGCATCAATCAGTCGAACGACCAGGAAAGGGGCCACCAGGTCTCCCACATGAAGCAGATCTACCAGAATGCCGAGCAAGTGCTGATCTGGCTGGGTCGCGCGGGCGACAACGTCGATCTCCTCTTCGATCTCATGACTCAGCTTGAGAGGCGCGCGATGCTGCAGAGCAACTACCGGAAGCAATCCCCCGAGAGCTGGCAGGCGATATGGCCGGCCATGGTGGAGGAGCAGGGCGGAACCGAGTCGGCCGTTTATGTGAAGCGTCGGACAGCAATGCTAGAGCTCCTACAGCGCGAGTGGTTCCGCAGGATCTGGGTCCTGCAGGAGGCGGCCAGCGCACGACGGGCTCTGATCGTATGTGGTTGGAGATCTATATCATCGAGGACGTTTGCCTTGATGCCCTCGCTGATGGATATTGAACCCGATGCTCATTCCCGGGCTGTGTTAGAAATCATGCCGGGCCACCTGCGAGGCTCTTGCTGGTGGAGCGAGAAACGCACGCTTGAGACATTGCTATGGAAGTTCAAGTCCAGCCGGGCATCCGACCCGAGAGACAGAGTATATGCCTTGCTGGGGATCTCATCAGATGCCTGTCGAAAAGAAGTCTTCCCGGCAAATTACGAAGTCGATATATCCAGAACAGCTCAGAATACGATATCTTATCTTCTATTTGGGACGATACATGATCCATCTCTCCATCAACTCCCAGAATGGGACTTAGGCCACGTGTTTTCTCTTCTCGAAACACCAGATGTACTAGCCATAGAGATTTTCAAGTGGGCTTTGCTTAAGTCTGATGATACTCTGGCTCTGAGGATCCTTAACCTAGAGGGTCTCGATGTGAATCAGGACGGTAGTCCCGGCAGAACGCCGTTGCTCATTCTCATCTCCCAAGGCGGCCACGAGAAAGTTCTTCAACATCTCCTAGCCCGCGAGGATTTGGACATCAATGTCAAGGTTAATGGATACACCGCTCTACATCAGGCAGTCATGAATGGATTTGCAGACGTGGTCAAGGCTCTACTAACACGAAAAGACATACACATTCAAACGATTGGCCCCAATGGATTCTCCCCATTAACAGCAGCCGCGGACAAGGGAGACTTTGAGATGGTCAAGGTGCTTCTCGACCATGGGGCAGACATCGATGGGAACTATAGAGGAAGCAGCATATCCCCATTACGGGTAGCGTCAGCACGCTCGCATCCCGAAGTTGCCCAGCTACTCCTCGAACGTGGTGCAAGAACTGACGGGCCCAACCAGTTGTCCCTGCTGACGGCAGCATCAGGCGAAGGCAATCTTGAAATGGCTAAGGCGCTTCTTGACGGCGGGATAAATGTCGAGGGAGCTTCCCATGGAAGCCGAACAACCCCTCTATGGGTTGCCTCGAAATATCGACATCCCGAAGTTGTCAAGCTGCTCCTCGAGCGAGGAGCCGAAGTAAACACCAAGCACGGCCAATTCGGTTCTTCCCCCTTGTGGGCAGCTTCTGAACTTGGCTTCGTCGACATCATGGCCCTACTCCTCGACGCCGGCGCTGGCATCGAAAGCCACCAGCTGCCGCACAGGGCGACACCGCTTGCCTGTGCTGTCGAGAATGGGCACTGGGATGCTGTTGATATACTCCTTGATCGTGGCGCGAACCCATTCGCCCTGCATACTGACGGGGAAATGGTGATACACAAAGCAGCCAGGTTCGGGAAGATCGAGTTCCTCCGGATCCTGCACCACAGGAACATCCCAATGGATACAGCAGGCCGGACCCCGTTGCATGTAGCAGCCAAGCACGGCCAGGTTGAAGAACTGAAGTTTCTACTGAGCATCGGCGCGGATGTCAGCCGCAAGAACGACTTCAACGAGACGCCCCTGATGGAAGCTGTGGCGTTTAGCGGTGCCTCAATCGTCGAAATACTGATTGAACACGGATCGGATGTTAACACGTTGGAGGACGCCGGCCGTACACCACTCATGGTCGCCTCCTCGCTTTGCAGGCTCGACACTGTCCGCGTCCTACTTGATCATGGTGCTGATCCGAACATCCAAGACGTATCCGGGAAATCAGCTCTTATGCGCATCATTCCCCTCATGGGCACGGGTAATAAAAAGACCGGTTTTGGGAAAGATGCGGAAATCGCTACGCTCTTGCTGGAATCAGGGGCAAATGTGAACTGTCAAGGTCACCAGGGCAGAACAGCACTTTCCTGGGCCGCCGAACGTGGGCTCTTTTCCGTGATCAGAGTGTTGCTGACGCACGGGGCTGACAAGACAGTTAAGGACATGTTTGGCAGGGAAGCTTTATCATATTCTCTAGGTAGGTAAAGACAAATTAACAGGAGTAGAAGGATCAAGCGTTGTTGCAATGCCTCAAGATTATATTTCATGTATATAAAACACATATAGGTTTTGGTATATATGCTGTTGTCATTCACACTCTACATGATATCGAGTTCTACTTCTATCGTGAACCGCTAAGTAGTAGTAGATATAATAAGTATTCTAGCCAAAAGTTCATAACCAATCAGTTAAAGCTTCCGATTCAGAAGCAGTCATCGTTCATCCAGGAGCGTGTATACAGAAATCATAGCCCTCTCTTAACCTTGGAGAATGACAATAGATGTATTCTGCGTATTCCAGCTCTGGAATGTACTCACAGTCTCTCTATAAAATAAATCCGGCTATCGTAATCCCCTTTGAATCGTTGTTGTATGCCACCATTCATCAGCGTAGCTCCAGAATACGCCCCCTCCCCATCAATCTTGTAAAATGCAGTTTCATCTAAGCCCTGGAGATATAGCATTGGGAAGTTATGAACCTCCGTATTGCGTATCTGGAAGTAAAACAAGACGGCACGTGAGCCATCCTCCGAGATGAACATGGCAGCCGGGTAGTTCGAGTCTTCAGGCAGGTTGAGGCGCCAGAAATCTCCTTCGATGACTATTGGAGCGACCCTCTCCGCGATAGAAATGAGTTCGGGCAGCGCAGCCCTGTCCTCTGGGGTTATGGCGCTCGGGTTGAGCTCAAGGCCGAACGAACCGCCCATCATGGCTACGTGGGCCCGGAACCGCATGGGAATGGTTCGGCGGGTGTAGTGGTTCGGCACGTCTGATATGTGCGCCCCCATGGTCGACGGGGGATACACGAGCGAGGTGCCAAACTGGATGTGAATGCGGCTCAGGGCGTCCGTGTTGTCCGAGGTCCAGAACTGTGGGAAGTACTGCAAGACTCCGGGATCGAAACGGGCGCCACCCGATGCACAGCCTTCCCACAATACATGAGGAAATCGGGTAGTAAGTATCTTTGAAACTCTGTAGAAGCCCAAGATATACGCGTGATGATTCTCTGGCGACGGGCTCTCGTGGATTGCTCTGTTAGCATCCCACTTGAGATACGTAACGGCTACCGTAGATAGAATTTTAGACACTGACTCAATCACGAACTCCTGGACCTCGGGGAGCGCCAAATTGAGCATCAGTTGATTCCTCGCCTCCGTGCGAGGGTATTTCCCAGCTGAGAGAACCCACTCGGGATGTTGCTCATAGAGAGAAGACTTCACATTCACCGCCTCAGGCTCGAACCAGAGCCCGAATTGTAGATTCTCGGCAGGGCCCAGGCTTCCCGATACGTTTTCAACTTTGAGCTTGTTAATTCTGTCGGCGAGCGAATCCAAACCATTGGGGAACCGCACTGGGTTCGGGTCCCAATCTCCAAGTGCGGCCCGATCATTTAGACGAGGGTACTTGACACCGAACCAGCCGTCATCCAGCACGAACAGTTTGACTCCCAGGGCAGCCGTATCCTGGGCCAGCTTGTATATCTTCTCCTCGTCGTAGTTGAAGTACAGACCCTCCCAGCTGTTCAGCAGACTCGGCCGCGGCTTGTTGACCAAGGGACTGAGGATGAGGTTCTGGCGATAGAGCCGGTGGAATTTCCGCGACATGTCACTGATGCCGAACTTGGAGAAGACCGATACACATTCCGGTGAGGTGAAAGACTCGCCCGGCTTGAGAGGCCACGAAAGATGGATGGGGTTCATCCCCACTAGGGCGCGGGTGAAGCCCTGGGGGGTCTTCTCGACCTCGACGCTGAACGACCCCGTGTAAACCAGAGAGAAGCCCCAGACGTTCCCGTGGGACTCTGTTGTGCTCGGAGATACCAGGGCGAGGAACGGGTTGTGGTAGAATGAGGAGAATCCGGACGCACTCCCGTATCTATTCGTTTGCAGGCGTTGTCAGAAACCAGCATTTCCAAATTTTGTAAGCTCTTTTCACAAATGCTCTCAACTCACCCTTGTACGCCATAGTCCACCTTTCTTCGAATTCGTGTACACTCACGAGTCCACTCCCCGTGAAGCTGAAGCATCTCATACTCCTCATACGGAAGATCAACACTGTAACTAGCCAACTTCTCAATGGAAATATCCGAAGTTCCCTCATTCGTGATCTTGATGCTGCGAGCCATGGCGTCGTATTTCGGGAAAATGGAATACGACAAGTCCGCCTTGACCGAGCTGACCTTATCAACCATGTGAATGACCAGCGTAGACACCTCACTCTCGCTCCCAAACGTCGAGGGAAGCCCAGGCAGCTCCGGCTTCCCCTCCACGATACTGTGAGACTCGTACCTGAAGTCGCTCACCGTGTACCCCTCGGCATGCTTGACGTGGACGGCAGGGGTGCGGAAGTCGCCCCGGCCGAGGTCAGGCCATTCTCTGCGGAGGTGCTCGACCGTCGACCAGCCGCCTCCGTTGGCACGAATCTCGGCGATGGGGTTCTCCGTGACCGGTCCGCCGAAGTGGTCAGAGGTGAGGTCGCCCGTCTCTGGATCGACGTGGAAGCGGTAGGACGAGTTTGCGCCGTTGATGGCGAAGGAGGTGCCGTCGACGACAATTGCTACGTGTAGATATGTCTCGTCAGCGGGGAATTTTCTCCTTCAATTATTGTGTTACTATTTGGTGACGAACATACGAGGTCTTGAGCCGGATCCCAGCTCCGGATGGATTAACCGTCGTGTCATGATGGGCCAAGAGTATCCTTCTTTCAGATTACAAGACAGTTAGATCAAACGATGTTTTAAGCGTCCCCGAAGTGACGCAGGTCCCTTTATAACTCGGAGAAAAAATTACTTAAATCTCCCCTCAATCGAGATAGAAACAGAACACTCTTGTACCCCTCAATATTAACCAGTCGCAGCCCGAGCCGGGGATACATAACACCGAGTTGGGAATCCGGCGAGTCGGCGGCCTTCCCGGTTCTTCAGATCACCTTCTCCCATGTCGTCGGACGGAATGACATGCGACTGGCTGGTAAGTATTTCCTCCGAGCACATGGGGCTCCTCCTCGTGAGGCACTCCGCAGATACCATCTCAATTCAAAGGAGCAAAATCAAAGCCGAAAAGGCAAGAAGAAAGAATTTGAATTTTTTTTACTAGCGACTCTGATCAGACCCCTGGATCCTTGGCGGCATGAGGACTTCCCAATCGTCGAACCCTCACCCACATCTTTATCCCAATACCAAAAACTCGTTAGGCCATCTCGTCATCCTTTTCTCAGTGAATCATCCCCTCAATCTCGGCGCATCTAGTAGAGGCCGACGACGACATCACCCTTGACGCGGGCAGTCAGGTGGACCTCGGCCTCAAGGTCGAGCTTGATGCCCAGGAGGAGGGCGGCGTCGCGGAGGGAGCCGTCGTCCTGGGTGGCGCCCTTGATCAGCTGGCCTGTTGGTTGTGTCAGTATTGGTCTGCCCGAGATGGTTGAGATGTGAGGGACGTACCAGCGGGGGTGTTGAGGCCAGTGGCGGTGGGGAGAGGGACAGTGAACTGCTCACTGGAAGATCAGTCAGTATGAATCCAAAGGCAGTCGGGAGAGTACTGTCAAGGTCTTACGCCATTGTGAAGGTTGGGGGGTTGAAAAGGTGGTTTTGGTTGTTGGATTGAGATTGAAGATGTGAGTGATGATGAGAAGAAGGGGATTGATTTCGAGGGAACCGCCGATGCCTTTTATACCTGATTTCAATCCATCCAAGCTGTCAAAAAGACTCCAAGTCATCCTCATGACCGAGATGCCCGTATGGCCCTCCCAGCTCAGCGTTGCCGCGGCGCTATTGATAGCATTGGAGATGCCACGCAGGTCAGCCCATGCCATGGTGCATGCATTGTGCATCTCTCAAAGTCAAGCCAGCCCCTGCATGAAGGACAGCAGCTGGCCTCCAATCAACTGGTCCCCTCAGCTCAGTCGATTGGTTCCACAAGGACCCCGTGTCCATCTCCCGTCGCCGAGGAATGTTATGCAGACCTGCCTCTGCAGAAGCAAGTCTATGGGCATTGACGGACTCGCAAGACAGCACACCACGCCAGCACATTGCCGGCCAATTGAGCTATTACTTTGTATCCGAAGCGGAAGCTAATTGCAGGCAGAAATTGCGTGAGATTCGGTATGCAATCATGGAAGAAAGGGGGCCAAGCAGAGCGCAATTGCGAGTGTCAAATCATGGGTCATGGCATTTTGCTCTCATGCTGCCGTCGTGGCACTTCATTACTGGTCTTTATACCCGCCATATCCATATACAGACAAATACACAATCTATCTCATTAAAACATACATTTTGAGGGTATCTTAGTGGGGAAAATACAATTGCTGGCTGTCCCAAGGCCCATCTTCCCAACTCATCCAGTTCAACCCTTCCTT
Source organism: Clonostachys rosea (assembly GCA_026958235.1). Taxonomy (NCBI): domain Eukaryota; kingdom Fungi; phylum Ascomycota; class Sordariomycetes; order Hypocreales; family Bionectriaceae; genus Clonostachys; species Clonostachys rosea. The sequence continues at coordinate 1,952,175 of CP110206.1, forward strand.
CTCACGCCTCCCCGGCTCAATCAGCTGCGTCTCCCTCACGCCGCAAAACATACCGTTCCTGCCAATTCTGTCTACCATGTCCCATCTCTCCTCCTTGATGTTCCAGATCTCCTCCTTGAAGGGCTGGCCTTCCACGACCTCCCTGTGAGGGTTGTTCTTGGGCAGGTTGGCGAAGGTGTTGACCAAATACTGGGGGATGGTGAGCAGCCACTCCCAATGCCGCACGATGCGCAGCCACTTGAAGGCTCTCTCTTTGTAGGAGACTCGGACGTATGGGTTGACAAAGATGCCGTCGCCCATTGCCCATTCCCCATCGCGGGCGGCCACGGCGCTCAAATCTGCCAGGAAGAGACAGCATTCGCAAGCGTCATAGAACATCTCGGGCTCGTACCGGAAACGAACCGGCGTGGTGACGTTGTGAGGCTTGTCTGGGTCGATGGTATAGTTGGTGATCTTCTTGAAGGGAACCGTTTCCGCATTGCCGATCGTGAGCGAGTCCTGTACCCATTTTGCCTGCACGGCGACCATTCCGCCCCAGCAGCTCCTGACAGGTACAGCGTCGCTCGCAGCCAGAGTCTTCTTCCGTGAGATGCCCTTACCAGCACTGCTGAAGTATGGGAAGATGAAGAAGCCCCATGCGTAGCCCTCAGCGTCGCGCGAGGCGTACAGGTCATACTGTACAATCGGGACCCGGTTGTAATCTACTGCACAGGCAGCCAGGTAATTGGCCTTTCCATCCTTCGTCTCGGCAGCATTGGTGTCAAAAATAAGATGGGCCGCCTCGACAGGGTCAAACATGGCATCATTGAGAAACAGCATCTTGTCAAATTCATCAATGGGGTTGTCGGGGTCCTTGAAGTCAACAGCACGCAGAGCGCGGTTTCTCATGTCCGAGAGGTAGGCAAGGCGCTTCACAGCCTGGGAGCCGCCTGGAATGGTGATTGTGGGAAAGTAGTCGTCGACGGGGACATGCTCATCGATGACGAAGTCGGTCCTGTCCTGACGTGCAAGCTGGGACTTGAAGCTGTCCAGGGCGTTGCGACCCGGGTCTCCGCTGTCATTCTCGTAAATACTGATGTAAACGTTGTCCTTGCCGATTAGATGGACGAGATCCAGGACGGACTGACCCCATTTGCCACCAGCAATGCTGCCATCTGGATCGTAGAGGGCGACGGTAATGAAGACCTTCTCATTATTAGGATTGGCACATCCATCCTCCGGCTTGGAGGTGCGGCAGGCTCTGTCGAGGCGGGAGAAGTGGGCAGGGGGTCTTGCGTAGGTAGGCAGGAGGAAAGGGAGGAGGATGAGGAGGAAGAAGAGGAAGCCGAAGAGAACAGAGAAATGAAAACACCAGGTCTTGCGTCGGATCCTAGGTCTGCCAGGAAAATACCGTGCGACAGAGCGGCCCGTCGAACGGATCCAAGACTTGACAGTAAGGCGAGGGGCGCGTCTCAACGATGATGAAGTGGGGAGAAGGGGGTCGGCGGACTGCTCCTCCTCGTAGTCGAGATCTACGATGTCCATGATGGGATAAGTGTCTGAGTAGGCGGTATGATATAAGTATACACCTTAGATGGCGTTATATGGCGAGGTGCGGCAAGTCGGTAGGACGGAGGTGTCCGTTTCCAGGTCCTTGGCTGGGGCTGCCACGGCGTGTCGCGCCCGCGAGACTCGTCGGCACGGGGCACTGAGAGGGCCAGCGCGGCGACCTGAATAAATGGACGAAGACGGGGATAACGGATACTTGATGGACGGAATGTAGGTATGGGGATATCCAATGCTGAGATGGGGGTTGAAGCCGCCAAGCGCAAGGCAAGAAGGAGAATTCGAGCTGAAGGCGCCCGTAGAGAAAAATCAGTAGGGACTTTGACAGCTGTGGCGTAGCTGCAACAGGCGCAGCCGCAAAGCGTGAGATTAGTGGCAGTTATTAGGGGGCCTCGGGGTACCTTAGCCTGGCGCTTGGCCTATTGGAGGCACCCAGATTCGATACGCTGGTGCCCTTTGTTCCCCGTTGTGACGAACTTGGACCTCAAAACACGGCGAATCCGATGTAGCTTCGATCTCCTAGCAAGCTTTGAACGCCCAATTGCGTCGAAATGTGAAGAAGATTTTGCCTGTTGGTGCTGGGTGAGCATCCCCCTTTTCTCACCACCCCAGCGACGATGCTGATCGCGCCCACGTGAAGACGGTTGATCCTTTGCCAGCAGAGACTGTACCGCGCGCCACCATCAATTATTTCCATCAGCCCTGTGGTGGGCGAATGATCTGCCGCTGACTCTGGGCCCCCCCACTACGGTCCATTGATGTTCTGGAGCTAGGCAAGCAAAGCAAGTGAATTAATTAATCCTGCGCAGTTCTAATTTTAATACTGCCCCAGTTCAAAGTTTAAACGGCATCAGTATTGATTGTAGTCCGTAAGGATTCAACTTGCTCTATTTTGCCCAGCAACCAGCTTGTAATTCTATGCATCACCACAACAAGCACCCGTCAATGATTAGGTAGTTAACTCAACTCGTTATCAATATCAGGCTTGCCGGACAATGAGTTTGGTGCTGGCTTGATCACATAAGAACTGGGCTGTGGTGTGCTGCGAGCCACACTGTAACATTCAGCCTAATGCAGCAACCCTGTCGTCCGTCCCCCTTTTCGCGGCCCTCCAACTGTATATCTATCCTTATAACGGATGTACCTATATAATGTAGGTACGCCAAGTGACCAAGAACTATTTGCTGACCTTCGTCTTGATGTCCAATGTAAATTATAAGCGTTCTATTTAACAGAGCTGCTAAAAAACAAAAAGAGTTCGGGCAATTACATTCCTTTACCTCTTGAGGGAATTGACGACGATAGAGATCTCAGGATGGCGGTTTTGCGAGTGACGGCTCATTCGATACTTGCACCTACATACCTAGGTACTACACCGTTATAGGGTAGATCCCCTACAAGACGATTGCCTCGAGTCAGTCGCAACATCAACACGAGTTGTAATTTAATGTACCTATGTTAAAGCGAAAATAGCAAGGAAACTAACAGGTTCGTTTCTGATCTTTGACAACTATAGTTTTGGCCTGTAGTTCAAGATGTATTGAAAGCACATTTCGTGGAAACTCGTGCAACTGTACACCATGATCATAGGTACATGCGCATGTAGTGATGACGGTCGTCGCTCATTGGGCAGTCATGCATGCATTGACTCGCCTTGGAGGCTGTGCGCTCCATCATCGAAAATGCCTTGCTGCAGTGCCTCATTTTTTCCATTTGATCCTCTCTACGAGTAAATCTATCTTCCTTAGCGGTATTCTCTTAATGCCTTCATACCTAACCGGGTGGCTGTCCTATCTTCTCCCTTTGTTCTATTCAGCACTATTTCGCCTGGTAGCTGTGTGTCATCTACAACAGCTCCAGGACCGTAGGTTTCAATCAAAGGATGCCCTCATCTTCGTCCCCACATCCTGCCTCCCGCCCGTCAACACCGCAATCCAATGTTGCCCTCCAGATATGGAGCTTCATAGTAGTGGCAGCCAATCTCCAACCTGAACCTGTTACCCCCATATGGCTCTCCCGCTTGGGAGTATGGCTTTCCTGCTTGCGAGTACGGTTATCCAATTTGCGAGCATGGCTGTCCGAAAATATCTTGGCGGTGACGGGTTGGGCTATTGCTATTCCTGGCATGATCTTCGCTGCCATTTCCTTGGTACCAGGCTTTGAGAGCCAAGATCTGTCCAAGCAGGCTCTAGAGTTGGCCCAGTGGACGGCTCTGAAAGACTATATCGAGCAATGTCAGAGTGCTGCGGTAGGTAACTATGCTCTGTGCAGCCGTCTGGAAACCGGAGACCATTTCCTAACAAACCTTAGGACTCTGGAACTATAACACCCCAGTGCAACGAAGCACTGGCTTCAACTCTACCACCACCTCCGCATGTCAAATTCGAATCACCTGATAATGACCAACCGCTCACTTCTAGAGCTTTCACCAAGCTTCTCGAGGGGCACGAAACAAATCTCCCTTTGGCAACACAAAGAGGGCCACTGGCGCCAATACATATTCTTGTCGTGGTACTGCTGCTTGTTTTGCCACCCGTCTCGGTAGTAATATACTTAAGATGGGAGAGCAACCGGAAAACTCTCCACCGGATGGATGAGGAGAGGGTCTTCGTTGATTTGCCATATGACACTCCGCCACCGAACTTCTTTAACAAGCAGTCGAAAATCATAAGGTCTCTCGACTCCTTACCAACTAAAAAAGGAAAAGAGCCGGTAGGCATGTCGACCAATTTCGAGGCGGCTCTAGGAGATGACGACGGTGGACTACGACGGCGCAAAAACACGCGGCCAATACCAATGTCCGAACGCGAAGAAGGTAAACTGTTCGCATGTCCCTTTTTGAAATTGGATCCCTTCAAAAATGAAAAATGCTTCAAATACAATTTACGCAGAGCGGCCGACCTTCGTATGCACCTCTCAAGAGTTCATGCACTATCAGATCATTTCTGCCCGAAGTGTTACGTTTCCTTCAAAGAGTCGTCCGACCTCGACGCTCATACTAAGATTGACACCTGCGAGCGTGCGTCCAACCCTGAACAACTATCTCGGCGGGAACTAGAAATATTACCCAACCTTTATGAAATCCGAAAACACCGAGATCAATCGGACACAGAGAGATGGTATTGGGTATGGGATACATTTTTTTCAGCACACTCACGCCCTGATTCACCATATACACTTGGTCCAATTGGGGATTCCATAGAATATCTCTTTCATCATGATATTTGGGAGAGTCTTCCTATCAGATTACGGCCTTATAATCTTGATATCGACGCAGATACGTCATCCATACTTAGAGCATGCATTATGGATATGGTTTTCGAAAAAGCGAACACACAGAAAACTCGTCATAATGAACTAATTAGTTACTGATGGTATGCTGACGCAATAATGAGCATAGATGGCAGCCTATGCAGCCTCATCCTGTCTCTGCAACCTGAGATCAACGATGCCGAGACTTGGGGATGATGGTTTAATGGATTAATGCTACCTGTAAATAAATGTTTATGCTATTCGCTATTCAATCAATATGCCGTGTTGCCATATGAACATCTATGTTTCTTTGTTTCCGTCCCCAAACATGGGCGCAGGGTTAAGCATCAAGCCTCAGTGTGGCAACGTCGTCAGACCAAACGGTATACATGCTCGCCGTTATATCCTATTTGCTTGAAGTCCCTTGGTTAATTTCATAAGCTTGTTCAAAGAGGTCTGTATTTGGTTTCTCTACCAGTTCTGTTTCGATATACAAAGGTGTGGTGTGAGAGCTACGAATTCTACAGGGTTCGGGCTGGCGTGTTTCTGAAATAAATGGCTCTCATGTTCACTATATAATGCGACTTGGCCCAAATCAATATGCTGCAGAGGATGCTCGCTTTTCTCGGGTATCAACCCGAGTCCGAGCCGAACGCGAACCCCTCGCAAGATGCAACCCTCAACCTCTTCATTCATGTACTAGATAGGTAGGAAAATAGAAAAGGCTAAATGGAAATAAATCAGTTTTGTATGTCGGCCCGATTGTAGTGCAGAGCGAAGTTGAATTGAGCCCATTCTACGCATGATCATTCGCAAGACGTCATACAGTTTCACTTCCTGTGGCAAGCATGACCTCGAATCTTTTGAAGAGAGAACTTCATTCGGCCCTTTCCTGGCCTTTCTCTTGAGGCTATTTGGAAAACCCAAGAAACGAAGGATAAACAAACCCGAAAATCAGGTATATAGTTGTCCACATAAACAGACCAATGTCACAGAGAGGGCGTCTTCGACCGAAGCGGAGCACCAATTTGATCTAGTCTGTGTTTCTAGACTTAAGAATTAGAATGGGTTTCAAAATACTTTTCATCTTATGCTTGGCTGCTTTTGCCTCTTCCTTCGGTAAGCTCTCACAGCGCTGGCTCCCTATCTCATTGTAACTTGGCTCACAAACACAAACCTATAGGAAATGGCGACTGGGCCAAAGCTTCAGAGAAGGCCAAGATATTCACTTTACAGCTCACTATCGAGGAGAAAATCGCATTCACATACGGTAACGCAACTGCTGGTGCTGGCTGTATTGGGGTCATCCCGCCCATTCCTCGCCTCAACTTTACGGGAGTGTGTATGTCAGATGGGCCGAATGCCGTCAACCGTGCCGAATTCGTTACCGTTTTTCCATCGGGAATCACAGCGGCGGCGACGTGGGATAGAAATCTGATTTATCAGCGTGCCCATGCCCTTGGTGAGGAGGCGAGAGGCAAAGGCACGAAAGTCTTGCTAGGGTATGTTAATGCTATGATTTCACGCCTCGACATAGATCGACAATTTTTAATAAACTGACTCAAAACATAGACCTGCTGTTGGTCCTATGGGGCGCCATGGGCTGGGTGGCCGGAACTGGGAGGGCTTTGGTCCCGATCCTTTCCTAGCCGGTGAAGCTATGGAAGCAACAGTCCGTGGAATTCAAGACAATGGTGTTCAGACTAGCTCGAAACACTACATTCTCAATGAACAGGAGACCCAAAGAAGCAATACGACATCCGAGGATGGCAGCCCTGTTGACGCAATATCCTCTAACGCTGATGACCGGACACTACATGAACTATATCTCTGGCCATTTGCCAACGCTGTCAAAGCAGGAACCACGAGCATCATGTGTTCTTACAACAGAGTGAACCAGACCTATGCTTGTGAAAATTCGTATCTTCTGAAAGAGATTCTAAGAGATGAATTAGGATTCGCTGGCTACGTTGTCTCGGACTGGTTCGCTACTCACTCAGCCGCCAAGGCCATCAATGCCGGTCTGGAAGTTGAAATGCCAGGATACATTCCGCCATCTAATTATCAGGGCGCCAGTTTCTTCTTCAAAGATGGCCTTACCAAAGGCCTGGAGGATGGATCAATTACCGAAGACCGACTCAATGAGATGGTTCAGCGCATTATGACACCGTACTTTCTCCTGAAGCAAGACTCGCCAGACTACCCATCTCCTGACCCATCTAGTAGTCTCTTGTTATTAGCGAATGACGTAGGGCTCTTGAGTCTTATCGACTCTGGAATACTCCCACAGCCAGGTCAATTTCCAAGGGGCCGCGATGTCCGCGGAAACCATGCTGCCGTCGTGAGAGAGGTTGCCGCAGCTGGAACCGTTCTTCTGAAGAACACGAACCAGACTCTTCCCCTCAAATCACCAAAGGTAATCGGTGTATTCGGAAACGACGCTGTTGAGCCAGCGAACGGTCTTGTTGTACAAGACCTCGATAAAATCAGTTCGGGGTCCAACATTGGCAACGCCTTCATCGGAGGCGGCTCAGGCACCGGACGGGCAACATCCATCGTCACACCACTCGAAGCCATCAGAACCAAAGCCAAAGAAATCGGCGCCGAGGTTCAGTACATTGCTACGAACGAATTACTGGCTGCTGGTAACTTCAAGTCTATCTATCCTCTGCCGGATCTATGCCTTGTCTTCCAAAAGACATTTGCCAGCGAAGGTAGCGATAGAACGTCATGGGAGCTGGATAACAACTCGACAGCTGCAATTAGGAATGTTGCTAAACTGTGCGGAAATACCGTCGTTGTCACTCACTCTGGAGGGGTCGTTACTCTCCCGTGGGCGGACGAGCCCAAAATCGGAGCCATATTGGTTGCTCACTATCCAGGCGAGCAATCAGGAAACTCAATCGCGGACATCCTCTGGGGCGATGTGAATCCCTCCGGAAGGCTTCCCTACACAATTCCTTTCAAGGGCGAGGATTCTGGTCCCCCGATAGTTAATTTGACCCAGCCGGTCAAGGACCAGGGCGCCTGGCAGGCCGACTTTAGCGAAGGTCAGCTTATCGACTACAGGCACTATGATGCCATGAATATCACACCGCGCTACGAGTTCGGTTTCGGCTTGAGCTACACCGCCTTCGAACTTGGCAACGGAGGCAAGGTAGAGGCAAGTTCGCTAAGTAACAATTCGTTGAGCGCCAAGCCCAACCCGGACGTGAAAGTGGAAGTCGGCGGCCATCCGGAGCTTTGGGAAGATGCTGCTATTGTCACGGCTCGTGTATCAAACGCCGGGAAGGTCGCTGGACATACAGTGCCACAGCTGTATGTTTCCTTCCCTTCTAGTACACCTCGAGGGACACCGATACGGGTGCTACGTGGGTTCGAAAGAGTCTATCTAGTTGCTGGAGAGACGGCTGAGGTCAGATTTCGTTTGAAGAGGCGCGATGTAAGCTATTGGGACTCTGATGATCAAGCATGGGTGGTTCCGGAAGGTGTTTTTACGTTCAACGTCGGATTCAGTTCTCGAGACCTTCGAGGACAAGCGAAGTTGAAGCTGAGATAAGACCGGGGAGTTCGCATAAGGCTGACAACAGACCAGGCCTCTAGGCCAGGCCCCATGATAATCCGGACAATGCTCATTAGAAGATGATTATATGCTCTAATTGTCACAATTTTGAGCCACCAAAATTAGAATAAATGCCAGTATTGTTGATGAAGTCACGTCTAGGACCAAGCTCAGTATAACCTATTATAGATAAACTGGATTGGGTTTGCTAGTTAGTGACAAGAGTTGATAGGTACTCAAATCTACCCTTGTAATATGTTTAGTTCGTGATCCCTTTTTAAAGCATGCTCCTAAACCTGTGTACTGTATTTCGACAAACTTAACATTTCTTGAGGTTGAATGCGGGGTTGCCATCTTCCAACTCTACTGGCAGGGCTATGAACCACCACGTCCGATCAACCAATTGTGCTTGCTCTACTGTCTTAGGTACGCTTGGCTATAAACGCCGGCTACAAGGGTTAGGTATCACGCAGTCCTATCCAAAAATCTCTGATGTGTGTGGGGGCGGGCCGTAGAATAATGCCTAGTTGGGTTGGGGATTTTTGCGTCACTTGTGGTGAAATGTGCTCTGGGTTGTCGCCCCAGAACGTTGGTCACACCCACCAGAAACCGAGTACGATGACTAACGAGTTTCTCCGTCATTGGTATGGTGTCTGCGATAGTCAGCTGCCCAAATGCCAAACGTTTGGGGCATGGTTGCTCAACCAGAGTTGGTAGCAAGTCTTAGAGAAAGCAGGGTAAACCTAGCCCTCTCTGTTCTACAACCTATGAAGAGACATTGACGTGGCACTCTTATCATCGACAAATACCTCCTCTTATAGACTAAGCCATAAAATCTCTGCTGACAAGACGGGGTTCTATCACATTTATACAACATAGCATGTAGGCTGAATTGTCACTGCAGATTTCCACCGTTGTGGTCGTTATCTGGGATGCCGAAAAGGCTGTCTGGGGTCGGCCGATTGGCCGCCCGAGAGCAGGAATGTCTCCGCTCCACAACCCGAATACGCAGTCCTCGGATTGCTCGGGGTCTTACGAGCTAGAGACCGGCGGCTGCCACGCTATTGCATTTGCGGATAGGCCTCCCGCAGCACTTGCGACCATGATGAGCAGGGTGTGGATAGATTGTGGAGTGTCAGATTGATTGAAGAACTGGCTTGCGCCTCGCGCTGAGAAGCGAATGCAAATGCCACAGTGCCGGCTGGTGGGCAAAAAGCGAGATGGCCGAGATCTATTCAGGCATATCGAGGCCTGTCCCCAGCTCCAAGCGAGCTCGTCACGGTTGCAATCCGCGCCAGCGAGGGATCCCTATAATTTACCCCTGTCTCGCCAAATAATTGAGATTGGGAATCTCGGATCTGGCGAATCACGGCACGATGAGATTGCTGAGTTTTCTCGTCACGGTGCGGGGCGTTGCCAAGAGAAGCTTTGATCGCTTGCTCGAGCAGATTTCTGTCCAGCTCGCTGCCACCCCTGCTCGTATTCGTATGCACGGAAGCGAAGGGTCCTTGTTCCCGAACCCGGCTGCTTATATAACCCCAGGCGGTGAGCGCCGGGCGAACCACCGGCGCCTATCAGCGCACCGCAAGTCCGTGTGAGGTGCGAGCGCCCTGGCGATTGCAATCCTGCAACCCAGATCGGCGAGATCTGCGGCCTGTTGAAATTCTGCCGCGGGGAACCGTCATTTCCAGGGTCGTGGTGCTTGTAGTAAGAGCTCTGGTGCGAAAGCTGTTGGCCATGCAAATCTATCAGCCATTTCCAGCTCAATTGAGGAAAATAGAAGTAAAATGTAGGGATGGAAGGAGAGAAGGCACCCTCAGGCACGTCCTTCCCGCCTGTAGCCAGGAACCAAATCGCAGGTGCAAACCACCAACTTTAATCTATCCCCGGTGGAGGGATGCTTGAATCACTTATCGATAATTAAAATCAAACCCCCCCTCTTGGCTGCGGCACGCTTGCCCCGAAGAAATTCAATCAAATACACAGATCCACCTACTAAATCTTGCACTCCCCCCTTTTGTGCGACTAGTAATACACCTCGAATTCACGGGCTGTATGTAGTCTTGTCGACTCCGGGTTGTGTCGTAACCTCGTTCATCTTGCTCCTTGCGCATCACCACCTTTCGACACCCAGCGGTAGCCATCACTGCCCTGGCCGACGACAAGAGCTCTTCGTAGCTAGCCACCTTCGTTTCTTGTCCGCGGACCACGCGCTCATCCATCATGGCCACCAACACCAGCTTCGCCTCGCCGCTCGCCGGTGTCTCTGGGACTCTGTTCCCAATCCCTCCCCAGATTGAGGGCATCTTCGATACCATCAGCAGCTTCGGCTTCTGGCCCATCGCCTTTTCCGTTCTGGCCCTCCTGGTGGCCTACGATCAGGGTAGGCAGGATTTCCTTCCTCACACTGCCGTGCTCATCCGGTCGAATTTGCGCGCTGACCTCAATTGACTCCTGCAGTTAGCTACCTTCTGAACAAGGGCAGCATTGTTGGCCCTGCTTTCAAGGAGCCCTTCATTGGTCCTTTCCTGCAATCCGTGAACCCCAAATTCGAGGAGTACTATGCCAAGTGGAAGAGCGGTCCCTTGAGCTGCGTCTCTGTCTTCCACAAGTATGTCATCCCGAACTATTGCCCATTGGAGCGCGCACAGCTGACAGAAGCAATCAAATAGGTTCGTCGTCATTGCGTCCACCCGTGATATGGCCAGGAAGGTTTTCAACTCTCCCGGTTTCGTTAAGCCTTGCGTTGTCGATGTCGCCCACAAGCTCCTCGGTGACGACAACTGGGTGTTCCTTGACGGCAAGGCCCACGTCGATTTTCGCAAGGGCCTTAACGGTCTCTTCACCCGCCGAGCCCTCCAATCCTATCTCCCCGGCCAGGAGGACCTGTACAACCGTTACTTCGACCGCTTCCTCCGTGTCACGAAGGAGGCCGATAACAAGCCCGTTCCTTTCATGAGTGAATTCCGCGAGATCATGTGCGCCGTCTCTCTCCGAACCTTCTGCGGACATTACATTTCCGACGAATCAGTCAAGAAGATCGCCGACGACTACTACCTAATCACCGAGGCCCTCGAGCTTGTCAACTTCCCCATCATCCTCCCCTTCACCAAGACGTGGTATGGCAAGAAGGCCAGTGACATGGTCCTCGCCGAGTTCTCCAAGGCATCCGCCAAGAGCAAGGCCCGTCTTGCGGCTGGCGGCGAGCCCAACTGCATCATGGATGCCTGGATCAAGAACATGCTGCTGTCCAAGAAGTGGACCGAGGCTGACGCCAAGGGCCTGCCAACTGAGAACATCGAGAAGCCATCCCCTCTGCTCCGCGAATTCAGTGATTATGAGATCGCCCAGACCATCTTCACTTTCCTCTTCGCCTCCCAGGATGCCACCAGCAGCGCCGCCACCTGGCTGTTCCAGATCATGGCCCAGCGACCTGATGTTCTTGATCGTGTGCGCGAGGAGAACCTGAAGGTCCGAAACGGTGATATCCACGCCGCTGTTGATCTTGACCAGCTTGAGTCGATGACTTACACCCGTGCCGTCATTCGTGAGCTTCTTCGCTACCGCCCTCCGGTTCTGATGGTTCCCTATGAAGTCAAGAAGCCCTTCCCCATCACTGATTCGTACACTGTCCCCAAGGGTAAGTCGCCAGACTGGATCGCCAATCGTGCGCTCTCTGCTAACCACGCGACACAGGCGCTATGATTATCCCCACCACCTACCTCGCACTCCGTGACCCCGAAGTCTACGACAACCCCGATGTTTTCGACCCCGAGCGTTACTACACTGGTGATGCCGAGGCCAAGGGTGTGAAGAACTTCCTCGTTTTCGGAACCGGACCTCACGTGTGCCTCGGACAGCACTATGCTCAGCTCAACTTGGTTCTGTTTGTTGGAAAGGCGTCGCTTCTGCTCGACTGGAAGCATCACCCTACCCCGCTCTCCGAGGAGATCAAGGTGTTTGCCACCATCTTCCCCAAGGTATGTCAAAGTGAAGAATCAATTGGACTTTGTCGCAAATTCGCAGGATATGCTAACAAGGACTGTTTTTGTAGGACGATTGCCCCTTGACTTTCCAGGAGAGAAAGTGGTAATTTTAAGAACGTTGGAACATGGCCAGTCATGTGATGGCCACAGATTCGAACAATCCCACACCTGCACCCCAGCAAGAGAATCATGCGATTCTGAGCAACGGCCCAAGAAAAAACGAACCATGGCCCCTTAGCGGCCAAATTGATGACCCCCACAAACATGCCCGGACTGCAAATCGGGGACCCTTAATGGAATAGACCCCCAGCAGACGGCGAAGTAGACAAAGATCTCATAGACACGGAAGCCCTCCTACAAATTCGAGGCCTGGCGCACTTATAATTACACGAGTATTTCTCGGAGAGACTGCCCAACAGTCATTTTAATTGGCATGGTTAAAATAAAGTGCTTTTCTTATTTTTCTTAGCCTGTGTTCGTTGGATGAAATCGTGTGAATTCTGGTGGCATAGCAGCCGTCTCCTTTTGAAGTCTTCGCTCTCCTTGGCCACCTAAATAACAGCATCATTCTCTCGTCTATATCTCAACAATGGTCCTGCAACAGCATATATACAGTACAGTATCTGAGTAAAGGGGTAGTAGACCTGGGATGACTTTGTCATGGGGAGAATACTGGAGGGTTCCTTGGGCGAAAAGACCCTGGCAAATCGGCACCCTGGCTCTGGCAGAATCCCTTGTATATAACCCCCTATGGTATAACCCCATTCTCTATCGATTTGCATTGCCGATGCAAGGGAAAGCAGCAATCTGTCCGAATTTCGGTGATCGTGAAATCCGGCCGGACTAGACTGTCCAAACAAGTGATTAGGTTGTCGCGACGCAGCTCATACATCATGCGGGCTATCGTCTCTGTTATTACCCTGTATGAAGAGACCCCCTGATTTAGAAAGAGGATTAACTTGATCGCAGTCGTGATTGAGTAAGATATTGCTGAATGTTCAAGCCGCTGTCGATCGCAGACAAGCTCCCGTGAGTCATCAACCCTTGACGCTTTCGAGAGTACCTAGCGACTTTGAATATATTCTCCCAACACTGTTAAGCCACTTGAGAGAAAGCCTACCTATCTAATATAGCGCTGCCCTTCTGTTTAGCAAGATCTACAGCCCCGCAATTCGACTACAATTAGGGCGCGCCTTAATTCTTATCAATGGGTGTTCACAAACATGGATATGTATTTGGAATTCGGCGCGCCTTAAAACCTCGTGGCATTATCCCGCCTTTCAATTGACAGAAGTCCAGGCCAATCAATCATTCTCTTGATTCACAATCTTATTCTCAGCCATCGGAGACATGTCCTCTGCACTGGTATACGGCGGGGGGTGCATCGGAGCGGTATCGGCCTACCTGCTCTCTCAGAAACTGAGCCCCGAACGCATTGCCCTTATCTGTCGGTCCAACTACAAGGAGATTAAAGAAAATGGCATCACAATCAACTCGGGTCTTTGGGGCTCACAATTGAACGTACGGCCTGCCGTGTTCCAGTCAGTCGACGCTGCTGTGGTCGAGCAAGGCATCACGTATGACTACGTCTTCATCACGACAAAGGCGCAGTCCAAGGAGGATACAGACACCGAGGCTGTGGCGCCGGCCATCTCCTCTACCACGGCCATTGTGCTCATGCAGAATGGCGTGGGCATCGAAGACCCCTGGCATACCAGGTTCCCAGACAACCCCGTCATCAGCGTGGTCATGTACCTGCCAGTCACGCAGACACAGCCCGGGGTGTTCTCCCACGCCCTCTACCACGTATTCCAGATAGGGACGTTTCCGCACAATGCGCCTGAGCGGCATCAATCGATGGCAAAGAACCTGAGCGACATCCTGAGTTTGAGTGGAGCCAAGGCTACGGTCTTTGATGACGTCCAGCCGTGCCGATGGAGGAAGATGCTGGTGAACGGGTCCGAGAACCCAATCTGTGCCCTCGTCCAGCTGCCAGACGTGGCCTTCTTCCAGAGCAGTCCCGGGGCGACCCAGTTCACCCGCGACGTCATGGTAGAGATTGCGTCCGTGGCCCGGGCGGCCGGGTATCCCGCCATTACGGACCAAGTCGTGCAGGAGCAGCTGGATGTGATGACGGGCCGGCCGTTCCCGGGTGTCGAGCCGAGCATGATGGCCGATGCGATGGCGGGACGGCAGATGGAGGCTGATGCCATCATCGGGAATGTGGTGCGGATAGGGAGCCAGTATGGGGTAGAGACGCCGCGGCTGAGTACACTTTACTATCTCATCCAGGGCCTGAATTATCGTCACAAGCATGGCGTGCCTGTCAGAGGATGAAGATACATGGGGCTGTCATGCAGAAATAGACCAAATGTTTTAGAGTACTCAATCCTTCCGAGCATTACGGCGGTCTTGAGTGCCGGTGGGACATTTCCAACCAACACACGGCAGGCCGTGCCTACGAGAGGTGACGATCGTGAGAATATGGGATGATGCATTCCGCTCTCTGGTAGATGATCTATGCTATCATGCTACACTACACACATTGGCGAAAGTGTCTAGATACCCATATGAAAGAAGTAGCATTCAGCTCCATTCGTTCCGGACTTGAAATGCGAAACATAAACCAAGTTACAGTATTCAAAAAGATCTCCTCGCTTATTCACATCAACTAGGCTTTTAGCCAGGAATCAAGCCATATAGTATTTTCTAATTTACTTAGATGAATATCCTCCTTACCTATTTACATTTCTCAGGGAAAACCTTCTTCAGGACTAAAAACCCTTCCTTCTCCAAAGCTAATAATACAGAGTAATCCCACCAACTGGGCCACCGTTCTTTCAACCCTTGCCCTTAAAGTCGGGCTTGGGCGCTGGTGGCGTCGTGCGAGCAAAGAGCTATTCATCGTCATACTCAAGGCCCCTTCGACCCCTGGGTGGTGGTGAGGGCTTGGGTCGTGAACCACCACCCTTGGGCATATTTACTCCGCGAGCGAAGAGATATTCATCGTCATATCCGAGATCCCTTCGACCTCTAGGTGGTGGTGAAGGCTTAGGCCGTGAACCACCACCTTTAGGCACGTTTACGCCTCGAGCAAAGACAGACCTTCGACCTCTGGTGGGTGGTGGTGAGGGCTTAGGTCGAGAACCGCCGCCCTTGGGCATGTTTACTCCTCGAGCATAGAGGTCCCTTCGACCCCTAGGCGGTGGCGAGGGCTTGGGTCTTGAACCACCACCTTTGGGCACATTTACTCCTCGAGCAAAGAGAGACCTTCGACCTCTGGTGGGTGGTGGAGAGGGCTTAGGTCGTGAACCACCACCCTTAGGTTTATCCACACCGCGAGCAAATAGATTTTCATCGTCATACCCGAGATCCCTTCGACCTGTAGGTGGTGGAGAGGGCTTAGGTCGTGAGCCACCACCCTTAGGCTTATCTACCCCACGAGCAAAGAGAGACTCCTCCTCGATCAGGCCCCGAGCCTCCAGCTCGTCCTCTTCATCTCTCTCCTCGAGCTCGAGCTCAGGAAAGCGGGCCACAAGCTCAGCGGTGGCATCAAGCTCTACACCTCGGGCGGCAAGATCGGTGGTTTCTTCGGCAGCAAGACCGTTTGAGGCGAGGCCAAGAGATAGGAGAGCTGCAAAGCTGAGATTCTTGAAAGCAACCATTTTGAAAGCTACTCCGCAAATGTTCTTAAAGAAAGTTCTGAAAAATTAACCGGTATGTTAGAAAGGGTAAGAGAATAGAGAAGTAAAGAAAAAGGGAAAAAAAAAAGGTAAGATAAGGAAATAAACACTGAAATCTGAAAAAGACTGATGTTATACGTTTTCTTGTTTAATAAAGAAAAGAAAAGCCAGCTAGTTGTCCAGAGTGTTCAGGTCTTTTATACTTTTTCCAACTTCTACTATTATTAATCCTAGGTTTCCTATAATAGATTTGACCCAAGAAGAGGCGTGTCTATCAAGCGAACCACCTGTCCCTCACCCACATCATCCAACCTGTTTCCATGAGGTTGAGGTAGCTCCAGGGATAGCGGAAAGTGATTAGACCGACCGATGGGTGTAGTCAGAAGACGATCTCAAACAGGCCTAGTTGGCCAGTCTCCCTATTCGGATTCGGCAAATCGATCCTTGGACTACCTACTCACCTGCTCGGCGGAGTACGTTTCAAGTTAGACCTGACCCTCCGAATTCAGAAACTACATATTATTAAGCGTTGCAGGAGTTTTCTATACTACTATGTAGGTCTCTTTCAAGGGCCCATAGTTAGGATTCAAGAATTATAAGATGAATGTAACTAGGAGGCGGTCTCATTCAAGCCCTCTGATCACTCCCTGTCGATCCCCTAGCGAGTAGTGTTAAGGTGTTGGTGCCTTGTAGTAAAGTAAAAAGCCAACACATCAAGGTTGTACGTAGATTATCCATTTTGGAGTATTTGCATCTTCGCATAATCCGGCACTCAGCTTGCTGTGGCGAATGGCGCAAGAATCCAACTATCTTCATTGCGAAGTTGGCCTCTAACTCAAAAAGCGCCCTTAGTGTAGGTATACGAAACAGAGTCATTGTAAGGTGTCTTTTCGTAATGTTGCCGGCACATACCTTGCTATGTAGAGCGGCCGACTAACACTATCCCCCCTTATCCCAATCCGTCAATTTTTCCAGTAACGTTGCACGGTCTTGTATATCCTAGAGCTATCTGGAGCTATACTTTTTACCTTGCAGGGTTTTCGCCCGCCTGAGAGGATTAGACAAAGAGGTACTTGGTATGCAACCTATCTAAGGTGAATGTCCAAGTATTTTCTGGTTTGTACTCGACGAAGGTGACCTTCGCCACTAGCCATAACTACAACCATGATTCGATGTTCTAGGACCTCTATTAATATCTTCTAGTATCATCTGTATAGGACCAACAAGTGGAGGAAATTAACTTGCTGTAACTTCCGATGCCTCCCGGATATATACTTTTTGGTTTGTCAGCGTGATATTCTAAACATCGGCCTCCCCTCGGGATTTCGGGCTTACTATGATGTTACGGCATGCTCCAATTTCAAACAGATGATCATCGGCTCCGCCATATTTAAGATTGATGAGAGGGACACGCTTCTTGAAGGCAGCAGCTGGGTTGAATGAGTCGATTCGGCTCTTGAGCTGTTTTTGCTCTAAAAGCTGTTACAAGAAAACAGGCTTTTCAACCGGAAGCCCTGTTTGCTGTGTTTAGTGTCCTTGGAACTGTTAGGTGCAATAGCCTGTCCAGCGTCAAGGCTATTGTTGATGTTCACAGCCTGGCTGCTATAGATCGTGACTATCCTCCCTCGTGCCTTTCTTTATAGAGGGAAATCGTGCCTGCGTAACCGACCTAGTTATCTTCTATTAAAATGTGTGATATTTCTCTCGTCATGCTGGGCGATTGCTGCGTAGTTGACCTAGCCGTCTGCCGTTATGACGGGAGGTTGACGGGAGGTTGTTGTGTAGTTGTCTTCCGTCAAGATAGGCGAGCCTGAAATATCTGCCATAACCTAGCCGTAGCTATGATGCATCCCGTCACTGGCAGCCTGTCAATAGCCCAACAGCCCGGCCCTCTTGCATTACGCTCATTACAACTCTTTTGGCTAGGTAGCTGAGCCACCATTGGCTGATAATTGCTTAGTAGACTTTTCGTAACAGGCTCTTGGAAAACAAGCAGCTGTGGCACCAACTTAACCCCTTCAGGCAAACTAGCATGTCCAAAAGTTTTACTGACAATGGGGAACATGAAAGTTTGGACATCCTGACTAGCCCTAACGGATTGTTATGAGTGCTGTCAGGCCTATGGCGCGCGATGACATCTGATCCACGGTCTAAATTATCAAGCATGGCGCACCTGTTAGAAGATAAAGCGGGGGGAGCTTATGAAGCTATCACATAGAATTAGACCAAGTCGATGCGTGTTTTGGGGTTCTCCTCCCGTGCGTCCCTCCATTGTCTTGATTGGCCCCGGTGGCAGATAGCGAGAGCATGGGGTGATGCATTCCGCGCTGACAGATGACTTGCGTCGCATTGTTACACACCTCAATGGAAGAGAAAAGTAATCGGCTTCGCTGGTTCCGCCGCAGAGAAAAGGGACATGCACAATTCGATGTCCTGGGTGTCCTTCCGCGATGCCTTAGAGTTGCATGTTGCTGCCTGGGAGAGATGTACCTGATCGCAGACGGGCATGTACAGCCATCGTACCTGCCTACGTCAAGTCTCTTCATCGGACAGGGGTGTAGCCGGTGACAAGCCTTGAGTTCGTTGCATGGCTTCCAGGCAAGTTTCGCCTGCTTCGATTCTCTGTTTTGCCAGTGGAAAATCGAGCTTAGCTTAGTCTTGATGGTAACTCGATTATCCTCCAGCAATACGTTAGTGCTGAGCTTGAGCAACCTTGAAGGCAGTTGAGTGCTTTGAGGTACCGATAAAGGTACTGCGGCGTGCATGCAGCGGAAAGGGCGCTATGCCGTCTTGGGGAGACAACCAAGACAATGACGCGCGCCACAAGAGCCCAAGCCCAAGCCCAAGGCTGGGAGCTATCCCTTACATGTAGCACTAAATGGTAGGTGCTTTGGCGCTACACCTGCCACCACCTACAGGTACTAGACAGAACATGGATCCGGACAAGCATCCAGACTTGGTCAACTTGTCATGATCCTCGCTCCGTTGTAACTCGTCATCCCGTTGACGACGACATCCACCTCCCGTGCCCCCTTCGCATCGACCGACTTCTCGCCCAGCGACGAGCACCGTCGTCAATTGATATTCATGCCACTCGGGTCTACGCCGTGACGCTCGCGCCAGAGCTTTCGATCCCTCTCCCTCGCCGTTCTCCGCCACCCCTCGACCCCGAATCTTCCTCATCAACCCAGACAGGGCGGACGAACGCGAAACTCGAGCCTTCCCGACGTTGCCGCGCGGCACCATAGCTGCCAGCATGTCGCTCGCCCAGGGTATCGCCTCCATGGCCACGCAGATGATGAGTACGTCGACAACAAGTCCGGGCGATGCTCACTCCGAGCCGTGTCTTTGCTGCGCGCCACGACAGCCCGCCCGCTACGTGTTGTAGAACCGATTCACTGACATTGCGCTCCCAGAACGTGGAGATGACGATTCCGATCCCGGAGGTGCGTTCGAACCAACTTGCGAAACGGTGTCAGAACATTGTTGTCCGTCAGAGAGATGCATATGGGAGCGGCCTCGAAGCACTCGACATAAGCTGACACCGCGAGCTATTGTGTCATGTATGCTAACTGCCGCATCCAGGAGGCGACTCGGCCAAGGAGGAGGTATTCAAGGCCTGGGCCATCTTCATGTGCATCATGCTGCTCATCGCCGCCTTCTTCGCCAGTTATGTTCTCCAGCAGAGGAAGATCACCGCCATCCACGAGACTGTCGTTTCCATCTTCGCTGGTAGGTTACAAGGGCCCGTACTACATAGTGTCTTGGTTGCCATCGGCGCTGACCTTTGATCTATTCTAGGCATGGTTGTCGGTCTCGGGCTTCTTATTTTTTCGGGCGATTCTGTTCGCACTATCATCAGCTTCGACTTCCAATTCTTCTTCAACCTCCTTCTGCCGCCGATTATTCTCGCATCGGGTTATGAACTCCACCAGGCCAATTTCTTCCGCAATATAGGCATTATTCTGACCTTTGCCTTCGCTGGAACCTTTCTGTCCGCCGTGGTCATCGGTCTGATCCTTTTCCTCTTTGCGCTGCTGCCAGGCACCCCAGACTTGACCTTTGTCGATGCCATCTCGGTCGGCGCCACTCTCTCAGCGACGGACCCCGTCACCATCTTAGCTATTTTCAATGCGTACAAGGTCGACCCGAAGCTTTACACCATCATCTTCGGCGAGTCTATCCTGAATGATGCCGTCGCCATCGTCATTTTCGAGACCGCCCAAAAGTATAAGCAGGGTGGGGACTCTCACAGCTCATACGGCCTGATCAGCTTCTTTGAAGGAACCGGCATTTTCTTGCTCCTCTTCTTCAGCAGTTTGGCAATTGGTGTTGTTGTTGGTGTCGCTACAGCTCTCCTGCTCAAGTTCACTTACATCAGGCGGTTCCCCAAGATCGAAAGCTGTCTTGTCCTTCTCATCGCTTATGCGACGTACTTCTTTTCTCATGCTGTTCATCTGTCCGGTATGCCCTCCTTAGTCTCGGTGGATTACCCATAATGCATTGCGTAGGATAACAAGCTAACAAACCACGCTCCAGGTATCGTATCACTCCTCTTTTGTGGTATCACCTTGAAACATTACGCCTATTTCAACATGTCGCGACGTACCCAGCTTGTCACCAAGTTTGTCTTCCAGGTCACCTCGCAACTAGCTGAGAACTTCATCTTCATCTATCTAGGACTCGCGTTGTTTTCTGACAGCTCACTTGAATTCCAGCCACCCCTGATCATCGTCACGATTATTGCCGTGTGCGCTGCTCGTTGGGTTGCCGTATTCCCGCTGTCTAAGATTATTAACTGGTTCACCATGTACCGCGCATCTCGCAGAGGCATAGACATTGCGCCGCCTCTTCCATATAACTATCAGGCAATGCTCTTCTGGGCCGGTCTTCGTGGCGCTGTCGGTGTGGCTCTGGCTGCACTTCTGGATGGCGGCAATGCCTACAAGCTGCGGGCTACAGTTCTTGTAGTCGTCGTGCTCACCGTCATTATTTTTGGAGGCACGACGGCCCGTATGTTGGATATTTTGGGTATCAAGACAGGCGTTGTGGAAGAGATCGATAGCGACGACGAGTTCGACATCGAATCATTCGGCGGGGGACTGCAGGCCAAGCGTTCCGGCACCGGTATTGGATACAATCCTCGCCGCGCCCGTACTCTCTCCCTCAGTAATCTTGACATACAAAGCGGCTCTGCAAGCTACGTCTCAGGTCATAGGTCTCCTCTGATAAAGTCTGCCAACCCGCTCAGCCGCAAGAACTCAAGCCGCGACATCGAGCATGCCGGCCTCCTCGGCCGCCCCATCACCGCCGATGATTCCGACCTGGGCAGCGATATTGACACCTCGGACCTGCCACCGCCTGCACGCAGGTCGCCCATGCGCAACAGCCCGGCCCCCCAACCCGCCCAACCTGATAGCATCTTCGCAACCGAGGGCGGTGAGTCGTCTGGCGCCGGTGGTCAGAACGCGAACCCAATCACTGCTACCGGAGCCATCCGACAATTGTGGGCTGCGGAAGACCCTGCCGGCTTACTCAGACAGATTGATGAAGACTACATCAAGCCCAAGCTACTGCTTCATGGCGACAATAATACGCACAATGGGTCTAGTCCGGGTTGATTATAGAAAGGGTCGAGCGGAAATGCATATTCCATTCCCGATCTTGTTACCAGTAAACGCTGAGCGTTAGAAAACCGAGGGATAAAAGGAAGACATGTATCATGCGGCACGCGGAGCCGGTCAGGAGGTATCAATCCCTCTCTGCCTCTTACCGCTCCCTCCTCGCATGTCGAGTAGGAATCGCATGCAATGTATGTAGACCTATGTACTATAGTTTATGCCCTGTCTGCGGAAATCTCAGCACGCGGCTTTCTTGGGTCTGCCGTACGTACGGTCGGGTTTTGACTAGGGTCTCGTGATGGATAAGCGTCGTTTAAAGTATATTCATGTAACGTATATAACTATCTAGAGGGTTTTTCTATTCAAGGGAATTAGATGGGTCCAAGATTACAGCATAGTCGTCTCCAAATTATCGTGAAGCTGTGCCGAAAACGAGTGTTTGAGAGGTGTTACTCCAAAAATACGTACGAGACGTCCATCCCCATCCATACCTTACCTTTTGTAGAAATGTAGGTTGATAAAGGCTACAGCATCTCATTCTCACAATGCATTTTGGATCAATAATCTGATATTGGGAGGAGAGAAAAACATGTTCATTTGCTAGCGAAAGCAACCCAACTAGCAAAAGGATTGATCTTTTCTTTGGGTTTTCTTTCACTCAACCCTCCCATCACTCTCCTGGTATCATATGTTGTGGATGAAGTCTATTTACATTTGAGTTTCTTCGAGCCAAATATTTCTAATTCGCATTTGAGCCGAGGAAAAGCGAAACAACACGATTGCTGATGGACACATAATTCCATGACAATCCGACACGGAGGCTCTCCTTGGCCACCATATTTCTAGGAGTACCTCTTCGTACTCATTGTTTTTTTCTTCTTCCGCAAATAAAACAAAAGACACGCCGGTTGAGCAATTGCCAAACGGAGAGTGCATATTCAATACTTAATATTCATTAAAACACGGCAAGAGCCGACATTGTATTCATCATGATTGCGTGGGTGCTGAAGGGGTGGCGCCCTCGCTCGATTGCCTATTAAGCGAAGCCTGCGAGAGTTGTCCAGGGCTGGATGCCGCCTGGGCCTGTGCAGCAGCGGCAGCCACCGCGGCTTGTTGTTGTTGTTGTGGTGTTGGGACCTGCTGTGGCTGCTGCTGTTTTTGTTGTTGTAGTTGCTGCTGCTGAGCTTGGAGTTGCTGCTGAGGCGAGTGCTGGGCTTGGTGCTGCTGATGCTGCTGGACCTGAGCCTGCTGTTGTTGTTGCGCCTGCTGGGCCGCCTGCTGGGCCGCTTGTTGTTGCTGCTGCTGTCGGAGCAGAGCAGCGTACTGGTGAGGGCTGGTAGTCGCGGCAATACTGTTGGCAATACCATGCTGAGCACTTCCGCCTGCCGCAGCGCTCATAGCGTTGTTGCGAGCAGTCATCAGTCTCGCAAGGTGCTCCGTTGCCAGCTGCCTTGCCCTCTCGGGAGTGACGTTGGGGTTCTTTGCCCTGATCTGCGCCTCATATTGATTGATTTGGTTGGCAATGGCGGGTGGCATTTGGAAGCCCTGCGACATCGGCCGAGTACCAGGGGAGCCTGCTGCCATCTGCATGTTTGGGCTTGTATGGCCTCCGTTGACGGCATTGGCACTATTAAACTGTGCCATCATGGCCTGGGCACTTAGGAAAGCCTGTTGACTGATCCCGTTAGGAACAGCGACACCGTTAACACCATGCACTCCATTCACGCCATTAACACCTGCGCCATTGACTCCGTTTACCCCGTTCACACCATTCATGGCATTGATTCCATTAACTCCATTCACGCCGTTAACCATGTTAGGGGGGGGTGAGCTGTGCTGGTTCGGGAGATGAGGCGATCCAGCTCCTGCTTGGAGTGGAACTTGATGCTGCGCCTGTTGCATCTGAACCGCTACCCGTTGTTGTTCTGAAATTCGCTGGGCTCGCATCATCATGCTGGCGTCAGGTTGTTGCTGATTAGGCATCTGCATTCGGCCCTGCGCCGCCATGTTCTGCATTTGGGTCTGGGCCAGGTTAGCAGCATTCATCTGACCTGGTGTTCCCATACCCGCAGCCATTTGCGCGGCGCCAGGAGTGCCAGGAGGACCCATGGGGATCCGAGGTCGAGGTGCGGCGTTGGGCGCAGCCATTGCCAAGGCCTGAACAGCAGCAGCAGGTACATTAGGATTAGGACGTGCAACACCGTTTGGCACATTGGCAGCAGCGGCAGGATGCGCTCCGTTTTGACCAGGTTGAACACCAGGAGTAGCTGGTCGTTGCCCTGCCTGTCCTTGTGCTCGAGACTGCATGAGAGCGGCCTGTGAAGTGTCAGTGATATGAAAACAATGAAAACTAGACAAGCAAGATGTGCTAGCAGGTTTGGAAAAGGATACTTACGCGCCTAGTGGCCTCTTGCCTGTGAGTGAAGGCCGCCATTCTCTCCGCCAATGCTTGGTCGCGCTCCCATCGCAAAAGACTGTAGTCCCTAGGGGTCTTGCTCGGTCCGCCGTTGGGTCCACGCGGCTGCTGTGCCATGGGATCTTGGGGCTTCTTGTTCGCGGCGTTCTGTTGTGCTGCATGTTGTTGCTTCTGAAGAGTGGTCTCGCGCTTCTTGGCAAGCTTCCTCATCGCGTCCAGGATGGTCAGGTGCTTCTGGTTCCTGCGTCTCTCCACACGCACGGGAGTTGATGGCCGTTTCCTAATCGGTGGCACCGCAGCTCCGGCGGCGGTGGCTTGCTGGGCGGCAAGCTGGTTCTGTTGATGAATGACGCGTTGTGCCGCCTCGATCCTAGCATTATATGCTTTGAAATATTGTGTCTTCTGCATGTCTGATGGCAAGCCTTCGAGCTGAATCCATCGTTCGAAACATTCCCAAGGTGTTCGTCGCTCAGCGCCAGCCATGAATAAAGACTTGCTCGTCAGCATGCTAGAAATAAGCGGCCAGTTGTAGGAATATTCCCTGACCCTAGCTCGCAACTCGTCATCCTCTGCCAGTGTCCACATCGAAGGACTACGTGACTCGTAGAAGCTCTGTGATGGCATGGCATGGTCGGTTGGCGGGCGGAATTGGTGGCCCGCGTGTAGTCTATCGCGAATGTGCTTCATCTCGGGATTAAACAGAGCGACCTCATCTGATATCGGGGCCACGTTGACGCGTGCTGATGTGTCCTGAGCCACAAATCCATCATCGCTGTCATCGTCCGACTCCTCATTTCTATAGTGATAACGGCTCCTCTTACGTGGAGGTCCATCCAACGCGAGTTTCATATCTCCTTCGACATACTTGCTAATAGGTACAGCAGGTCGGCGCCAATGAGAGTCGGGGTCGACATCAGGCGCTGTTGGGTCGCCTCTAGGAACCTTGAGCGGGGCACCATACATAGGAAGCTCATCTAATAGTTGATCAGCCACCTGTGTTCTTCTCAGTCCAAAGACCACGTCGTCCTCTTGCAAGGTGAAGATGGCGGATGGTGCTATCGTCTCAGGGAAGAGCTCAGTCAGTTCCTCCACAACCTGAGGCGAGTCGGCGTCACCAGGGATGAGATCTGGTGTCGCCTGGCTGTCTGCAACTTCCGTCATCATCTCGTCTTCAACCGGAGTGGGCTTCGGTGGAATCACGGCCGGAACCTGCATGGCTTTGCGCTCCTCTGGCGAGGATTCGCACCATTCAGCACACGCAATTGCCAGATTTCTAGCAGCAGCCATCTTCCACTTGCGCTCCTCTCGGAAATCAGTTCTCATCCATTTGGCCTCCTGGAGAAGGAGATCCCAGTGAGAAGTCGTCCGGACGGGCTCCTCGCATCGCTTCGGTTGCCTGAGTGACCATTTGTCAGTGGACTGGAGATGATAGACTCGCCGCAAAACTCTGCACGCCTGGTGATCGTGGATACAGAGGGTAGCATCGGGTGTTGCGATTGTCTTATTGGCATGGAATAGTTTGTTTTGCATTGGCTGCATCCAGGTCGAACTTCCAGCGAATCCCTGAACGAATAAAGGGGTGAAGTAGTCATCTGACGGCTGGATTGATTCCTTGGAGCTGGGCACCAACTCCTTCTCCTCCACACGCTTCGGCTGTTTGCCAAATAAAACCGCTGAGACTTTCCTATCCTTGCGGGTAGATGAGACACGGCGAGTGCGGGAAAATGAGGATTGGGGTGTGGAGGCCAGAGGCGTCAGTCGGTCTTGAGGCTCCTCGGATTGCGCAGGCTTGTTCACAACCTGTCTAACGGGAGGGTAGCCAACGATTTCACTGACAGACTTCGGTCGCATAGCACCCGATGAGACACGGGTGACTGCCCGCTCTGCCGGTTGAGGGACTGCCTTCTGGATAGGAGCCGCTACTGCAGGTGTAATAGGAGTTATCAGGGTTTCTTCTGACTTCTTGTCATCTGGGACACTTAGTTGAGCTGTTTCAACGGGGCTTTCGGTTGGAGCGACCTCGGCTGGCTCGACTGAATCAACTTCCATCTTCTCGGGCGTAGCTCCCTGACTATCTGGAATCTCCGCAGGCTTCGTCTCGCTTGGTGGAGGAGCTATTACAGGATCCGATTTAGGAGCCTCCGGTTGAGGTGTCGGCTGTTGCTCAACAACAGGAGTTGGGGTCTTCTCTCGTTCAACTTGCGCTGGCGCATCCTCCTTGACAGGCTCGACAATAGGCTCCTCACTAGGTTTAGTTTCTGGAGTCGCAACGGCAGCTGTAGCAGCTGCTTCTGCTTCCGCTGCCGCTTTGCTTGATTGAATGGATTCCTGGAGAAGCTGATCCTCTGCCGACTCAGAGCCTGCCCGCGAATCAGAGACCTCGGCGGGGGGTGGCGTCTTCTCAGGCTGCTCTTTGAGTTCAGGCACGGGCGCCGGCGCCGGCGTGGGCGTGGGTGTCGAATCCTTCTCTTCCTCCTCGGGTTTCGACTGTTGTGCAGCAGGTTCCGGATAGTTAGGGGCCTCGTTCTCCGGGCTTGTATCGGCCGACACATCATGAACAACGGGAGTAGTAGCGCTGGGAGATGTTGATCCAGGCGTCGAGACTGTGTCTGGAACACGAGTCGTATCCGTCGGAGTCTTCACCGTTGGTAAACTGGCGCTCTGTTGAGTTGGTGGCTCGGCCTCCGCCTTGCTGTCCGTAACATCCTTTGATTGCTCTACCTTCGGCGGCGGAACTGGTGTCTTCGTAGGTGGGGGCGCATCCTTGGTGCCTGGAGGGAACGTCACTTGCGCCGGTCGAGGTTGTAGAGCTGGTGTCTGGACTTGTGGTTGCTTCGCGACATCATTAGCAACAGCAGGCGCAGCTTGGACAGGCTTAGTAGCAACTGGAGGTACGGGCGCAATGACAGGCGTAGGTACTGGCGTAGGAACTGGGGTCGGTTTAGGAGAAGGAGTTGGCGCAGCGACGGGCTTCGAAGGTGGCGCTGAGGCTGGCACGGGGATCGGTACGGGCGTGACTGAAGGCACCTTCGCAACAGGCACAGGCACGGGCGTTCGGACCGGTTGTGTTTGACCGGGTAGGACTGGACTCGATTTAGGAACGGGAGGTGATTGCTTCGTCGGCTGCGGCGCAATTTTAGGTTGCTGGGGAGGGATGGGAGGAGCGGAAACAGGGCCAGCCTCGACGGTCGCAGGCGCCGTTGGTGGTGTTATCGGCTTGGTGAATTCCGGTCGCTTTACGTCTTCGCTGGGCTTCTGTTGCGACGGCGCCGGTGACGGGAGGGCTGCGACGGTTGGTCCATAGCCTAGGATGGCAAAGGACTTCCTCAGGACGTCGAGTGAGAGTTGTTGCCGGGACGGGATCGTTTGCTCGTTCAGCTTCTTGCCTCTGCAGCTGCGTGTTAGTGAATCGCGGCATGTGACATGGCTCGCAAACGCGCTCGGGGTTGCACAAAAATCATCTCGACCAATTGCCCGGACGTACTGTGATATTTCGTTTGCCTGCAAGAAGTCCGACTCGGCCTGTGTCGGGGCTGGCGCGTCCGGCTTGGTGAAGGCATCATGCGGGAAGCCTGCGGGCTGTGTCGCGACCGCGAACAACTCGCGAAGCTTCCTCTTCCGCGACGTTACGATTGCACTGAGGCACGTTAGCAGGGCAAAAATCACATCGCTGGCATCGGAAAAAATCGCCCGATCGCATGGTGCGCAACTCACTTGCTCTCATTGCGCTTGGAGTGAAGTAGCCTTGACAGGTCGGTGAGTCCGACCTCACTCATAGCATCGACGGTCGCGACATCCGATTACGGACGAAACGGATAGACCGGGCTGTGCACGAGGGCCGAAATAAATGGGCGAGCACGCGGCGGCGATGGAAATGATGGTGGGTGGTGGTTTGTTGATGGAATCAATTGATTGATATTTTTTTTCTTGTGCTCTCGTCAACGGCAAAAAGGGGACTTGCAGGCGGTTCTATCGCCAGGTGTTAATTTGGGGGGCGGGTTGTATTCGGGTGGTCTTGCACGAGCTGCACAGGGGGGCAAGGGCCGCTGGAAAGTGCTGGCAGATATCTGGGTGCATGTGCCTACTGGCTGTCATGGACGGTAGGGAGAGTCGGGATGGGACATTGGCGGTCCAGAAATTTTCGCACCTACTGCTCCTCTAGTGCCCTTGCGCTTGCACCTGAACGGAAGAAGGGGGGAGGCGAAGGCGGTGCAGCACCGCTAGACCGTCCGTGGAGGCTGCAATATTATTCCTGCCCAGACGCACGCGCAGAGAGGGGAAGGAGCTGCCTGATCCCCACGCACGATTCCAGTCACCATTGCGTAAGAACACTGTGCTTTTGGGGAGCCCGTAGTGCACTGTGGCTGCTGCACACCCCATGCAGCCTTCTGTTAGGCTGGTAGCGTCATCCGCTGCGCACTGTAGATCTGTCCATCTACACGTAATCCATCTGCTCCCTGCCGTCAATAGAGTTTTGTCTAGTCCTGAACGCAACGAGCAGCGAGTCGGGGCAAAATGCACAGTGTGCCAGCCTGCTGCTTTCGACTCAGCTCCTTTCCGCCCGTCATATTTTTCAACAAGGGTGGATCCAGGCGGCATCCACACCTGGCCGCCCAACAAACAATCCATCACACCCACACACTGGATGCATCGGGTCATGGTGGGAAGGGCACCAGCCAGAGAAACAGGTAAAACACGCACAGAACAGGAAATCATTTTTATCCAAGTTACATTATCGAGCCGAATAAGCACTGACCAAGATTTCTTCTCGTCGCATGCGCATACATAGCCGCGACATTCGATCCCAAATTTGCCAAGAGCGTTTATCGCGATCTATGCAGGAAATCAATTAAATTTTTTCCTTCGGGACGGATCTTGTAGGCTCCGGCCAAAGTCGCTTGGAGCAAAATTTTGTCTTCCGAGACATCATCGTAAGCTGATCCAAGGACGCCCCACTGTAATTGTGCACTTGTGCAGACCGCCGTGCCACACCCAAGTGCATATCTCACTAGCCACATGCACCAGCCACATTACGTTATGCCTTTCCAGGCACCAAGCATTCGAGATCTCCAACCCTCGTATATCCTCCATCCCCATCACCCTTCCCAACAACGCGAAGAAAATGAGTGACCCGACCAAAGGCAGAATAGCCATCAAACTGGGCGGGGGCCCAAGCCTCTCCTCCTCCAAACCAAAGCAGCAGCCCCCATCCACACTCGGCAAACGCCCCCGACACAGCGCCTGGTCCGGCGGCGGCGCAGACGACGAAGACTCGGATGCCGACGACAACAGACACAGCGGCAAGCACGAAACCATCACGGGCTTTGGCGCCGACGGCGCAGAGACGGAGAGGTCGAGGAAACGCGCTACAGAGAAGAAGGAGTACATCATCGCCCCGCAGGCCAACCGGGACTGGAGGACGGAAGCCAAAGCTCAGAGGAGGAGCAAGAACCCTCTCCCTGGCACCGCGAGATCGAATGGGCATGGGAGGCCCGAGACTGAACCCGCTGATCAGGACAAGCCCGAGATCAAATGGGGCCTGACCGTGAAGGAACGCAAGCCCGAGGACGAAGAGAACCCATCGGCAGACAATGAGGACCCAGCCAACGAGAAGGAAAACGGAAAGGAACAGGAAGCGCCCAAAGAAAGAACCGCCGATGAACAAGCGATGGATTCGCTCCTCGGCCTAGTTCCCGAAAAGACTCAGGTCATCCCCTCTGAAGCAGATGCTTTCCAACGCGACATGGATGCCGCAGGTGAGGTATCTACTTTGGCGGACTACGACGCTATGCCAGTCGAAGAATTCGGTGCTGCTCTTCTACGAGGGATGGGATGGGATGGGTCTGACAAAGGCCCAAAGGTCAAACAGGTCAAGCGACGGCCAAACAGGCTTGGACTGGGAGCCAAAGAACTCAAAGAAGCAGAGGATCTTGGTGGCTGGAATCAAAATGGCAGCAAGAAAAGGAGCAGGCCTAGATTGGACGAATACCGCAGGGAGGAGAACAGGCGGAAAGAGAGCCGAAGAAATGAAGATAGTTACAAACGCGAAAGAGAGCGAGAGAGGGACCGAGACAGAGATGGGGGCAGGCACAGAGATCGTGACAGGGATTATGATCGACATCGAGACCGACATCGCGATCATCGAGACAGGCGGTGATGGCGAACCGTTCCAATGACAGTCATGCATCCGTGGCAGCGATTATCAGCTTGCAGGGGCCGGAACCCAGACAGCAAAGAAAACTTTGCAGGCATCTATTTCACGTTACTCGGCTGGGCGCGCGGCTTCCAGCATCTCATTATCGTACATTCATCGATATAATAATACCTAAAAAAAAAACTCAAAACTCATGAACCTTACGCTAACCCATAATTCTAGATGATCCCTTTCCAATCAAGATTTGATCGATTCGTTACTCTCCCTTTCTTCAACTTCAGTATACCCTGCGTGGGTGATCGCTTGAGCTCTTGTCCTTCTTCTCTTCAACATCTCGTCGACACCATGTTGTCTTCATGCCATCAGGACCAAGTATGTTTTCCAGACGCTCACCCTTCTTCAGCGCCCGCAATGCGCCTTTCGCAGTCTCGACGTCCTCAAAAAGGGTGCTTGTATCGAGGAACACTTTGTCAATTTGACCTGCCAAGCCTCGTCTTTGTGCATGCCGACTTATCGCATCAGACAGCTCCCGCATCACATGGCACCCTTCTATAACTTCTTGCTCAAGTTTCTGTCTCTTATCGGGGGCCAACGAGTAGAATTCCCTCTGACCCTGTGTGATGCGTGCACGTCGGATGAAATGAGTGGGACGTTTCTTCCTCTCCGCCTGCTTTACGAGGCCTTTCAGAGTGTAACTAAAAGGTCCCACGATGGCTGCCAAGTTCTTCAGGACGAACCCAGTAAGGCCCATACTGGTGCCTTTGACGAACCCAATCACGCCGTTTTTCTTGGCCCCACGGATGGGGAGAAGAACCACGCCGGTAAAGCCATCGTATATCCCGTACAGAAATTCTTTCTTTGCAGCACGTAGACCCGACCGAATTCCCGTGATACGAACCGGTTTGCGGACGGTGTCGTCCCCATAGAGTCGGGGCGCATTATGAAAGCCTTGTGCCAATGCAACCGAGAGATCCACTGGTGCCCTCGCGATAGCTGAAGCCGTGATGCCGACTCCTTCTCTGACATCTCCAAAATAGGCAGCATGAAGCTCGGTAGCAGGCGTCTGAGCCAACTCTTCCGCTCGAAGAAGGTCTACACTCGCAACACCTCGCGGCGAGTTTTCCACATTTCCGATGGCAAGATCCTCCGTCCGGCTTGAATCTGGAAGGTCGCCCTTAGACTTGGAATTTGCTCTTCTCTCTTCTCTCATCTTTTTTCTCCTCTTTGTTCTCCGTGCAAGGTGGAAAGGGACACCTGCTACACCTCTGAACGCATTCCGAGCTGAACCAACCAATGAGCCAGCGACACCGGTGACAGGCTCTCCGGGGCCTTCAAAATCATTCCATTCAACGTGCCGTACAAGCCGTAACTTCTTCCAGCTAAGGTGCCCTGCATCAACCAGGATATCTGCAGCCAGGGGTGATAATTTGATTGGCGTATTCTTCAGCTGCCAGACGGCAATCCGGTCCTTGAGTACCGAGCATCGCATCGTATTTCGCCCTTGCAAATTCAGGCGATTGTGGAATGCCCGTACTGCATTCTTTGCCCCGTCACCTTCTCTCTCAATGCCGTTGGCAATTTCACGGGCTGCTTCTCTCGCTTCATCGGTCTGCAAATATCTTATGCCCTGAGACAAGTTCTCTGCAGTGAGGTGCCTATAGGGAATAGGCTGCGGACCTACTCCAGACCTGGCCACCATCGATCCCCAGAAGATTTGATCTCCAAAGAATGGTACAACCATGGTTGGAAGGCCGCATTTGAGAGCTATCGCAGTTGTTCCTGCCCCTCCGTGAATAACGCACGCCTTCACCTTTGGAAACAACCAGTCGTGAGGTGTGTTGTCCAACATGAATATATTCTTAGGAACTCGAGCGCTTCCTAAGCCTCCCCATCCTCGCGAGACAAGTGCCCGCACCCCGGCTTTCTCGACAGCCTCGAAAATAAGTTCAGTGAACCGTTCAGCATCATCCACCACGATCGAACCGAACCCAATATAGATTGGTGTTTCCCCTGAGTTCAAGAACTCTTCGAGGTCCGGTGGCGGAGTGAATGATGAAGCCAGGTCCAAATATACAAACCCCGAAATGTTGATATGATCCCCCCAGTCCGCTGGTTTGGGGATGAGTCCTGGAGACCAGAGGTAGGTAAATGGTACATGCAGTCTGTACGTCTCTCCAGGTGCCCACAGAGTTGATACAGGGTCCAAAGCTAGTGTTTTGACACGAAAGTCGTTCACCAGATCCCCAAGGCCTTGCCAAACCATCATCTCTACCAGTGGATAAGAGATGAAGTTGGTATAGCCCGGGTCAATGTTAGATCGTTTGATGCTAACGAGCGGGTGGGGGAATGCCTGAGTAGGAGAGTAAGGAAAGGTAAACATTAAATGGACAGGAATTCCCAAAGCTTCAGCACAATGGATGTGAGCAAAGCTCGGCGGGTTGGCAATGATGGCGTCAGCAACAAACGGATCCTTCGCACCCATCATCTTGAGATTTTGGTAATCTTTTTCATCGTCGGTCGCGTTTATACAGGCTCTCCAGAATCCGTCAAACATCTCTGCCATGGCAGCCCTTCTCTTTCCGATATCTCCAGCTCGGACGGTTTCAAGAGTCGGGATCAGACCAGGATTCTTGACCATGAAAGCCATGAGTTCGGATGGATCTCCACCAACAGAGAAGAACTCGAGTCCCGAATCCCTTTGGACATATTCTCGAAAAGTGGGATGGGTTGCAATGCGGACCCTGTGGCCATAGTCCTCTTTCAAAATCCGCCCTATTTTCAAAAATGGCTGCACATCTCCTCGTGATCCGATCACCATAATGACTATGTTCAACCTTGGCCTTGGAGAGAGGTCTGCAGAGGCAAAGGTTGAGTCGGAGGAGAGCCTGTGACTACTAGGCCGTTCCTTTTCCGTCGTTCCGATAGGCGGCGCTTTGTTGACGATGGACCCGAGAGCCTTGGCGATATAACCTGTGCCTGCCGTCTCATTGACACTGATCCGCAGTCGCCCGTCCTTCTTCACTTTGCCCTTGCTTTGATAATTTTTGTTACCAACAAGAAATCGACGATAGCGGTTCTCTGTGTCTGCATCATCATCAAGGAGGGCGTATTTTCTTTTTTCTTCCACATTGCTATGTGGACGGTACTTGAGCAACTGGGACTTGAGCTCGTTGTCAATCTGGGTTTGGGTGCGTCTTAAGTTGCCCGGTGCCGGTATTACGTCCTCATCTTCGTCTGAAGAGGAGCTCGACGCATACTCATCATCGCATCGCTGCCATATAGCAGTGCTCAAATATGAATTTCCGGAGCGTTTGGGCGGCGATAGTGGTCGAGCTGCCTGGTCCGCCTCGCTGCTGGTCCTCCCCAGCTCCGTCTGCCATCTCCTCTGTGAAGGTCGAACGGGCACACGTCTTGGTGAAACGGCAGTTGCAGCCCGTTCTAACGTTGAAAACTCAGTCATTAACTGCTGCGGCTGTGATGGACCATCAGATTCGCCTCGGGTTTTGGGGGGCCTAGCAGTAGGGCTTCCATTCTTTGAAGATTGATTTCCAGGTACTTTAATATCAGGGACTGTAGTCGGTCCCGCCTGTGGCTCGAAGTTTGTTCGGGCAACGTCGTTACCACTCCAGAAAACAGACGCATTCCTCTCCATCACAGCGGCAGGCAACCTTTCAGCTGCATCTGAAACCGACACATCGTCACCATTGTCGCGACCGTCATCAGAGTGCCCCATGCTTGTAGTGTGTCGACCCAGTGAAACACTAGCCTAGATGTGTAGGCAACAGGGCGGAGAGTCGCGTGGAGCGTCTTGTACCAAAAGTCGAAAATGGCCGGAATGTGGTGGCTGGCAGTAAAGAATCAATTGTGTAAGTCGCAAGTAGTTGAACAGGGAAGAACCAGCACTCCCGAGCATGTCATCAATCCCATGCTACGAGGGAGCCGTCAGTAGCCATTCATAGGTGGTCATATTTCGGTGTAGAAATGGCAAGAAGACAAAGGCGACGTGTTTTAGTTGCATCATGGATTATTGGGCGGGCTTTATACAATGAAATACCTGACCCTGAGTCGCGCCTGTCTTGTGTCGCCCATCGATTCGATAAGTGACATCACCAGTCTGGACTCCCGGCTCCCCGCCAAGGCAAGTCCACCCAACCACTTGCCAGCAGCACCTGCCCTGTCAAATCTCCTAACTTTCTAATACAGGCCACGGCATTGATTGATAATACCTACCTAATCAATAAGAACACAATTATTGAACCAATATTAAGCGACATCGTCTACGTACTATCACACAATAAGAACAATAAGAAGTATTTTGATATGACTGACTACCGCAATAATTCTATTGAGGTGACTTTGCAGCCCCTGTTATTCGACACCCACTTGCCTGTCCCCTGCATCTGATCTACCTACCATGCAGATGGACTCCGATGGGCCGACACCGACAGTTGCAATCACATGAACCATTTTCCTCCTTCATTTTCGCATCGATATACCAACGAGATGCCAGAATATTCCATTGCCTAGCTTGAAATCAGAGAAAGCCCATCTTCAGACACCTTGCACACATAACGTCCTCGGCGCCCAACTTACAAAGCTGCCCGCTAGTCCGTGACTCAGCACACTAACAAAGCTTCCACCGGGCCGGACGGTCCCCAGAAACGCTTCAATCCCCAAGGGGTTCACGGAAGCCCGGGACCAAAGGCGAGCGAGGCAGGCCCATCGCTGCGAAAGACTAGCTTTGCGCTGGGGCATTTTGGTCGCCTGACCTCTTGCCTTGTCCCGACGCACCCGCATTCCAAATCCACGGGCTTCGGCTTCCCTGGGCAAGTCCGAAAAGAAGGCATTCACGATAACTCGTTCTGAATAATTCGCACATTCTAAGAGATGCGAGACGCCGACCGAGCGGACTTAAAGCGCGCCGGATGATCGGATAGTTAAGTCCAGGGTATCAGGGTCAACTCCATAAGCTTCATGCAATCAAGCTCAAATCTTGGGTAAACAATCATCACCGCTAGAGAATAGTCGACGTAAATTTTGCGTGCTTCAAGACCTGCTTTCACTCGCCTAGATGCTTACATTACCCGTACATCGTGTGTTAGAAGACCAAACCCCGCAAGCAAAATAGCACCTTTTCTGTGGCATAACTCATCGCAACTGAAAACCCAGCCGCATCATCCTGACCAAAACAAAACCCTAATCACACTTCTTTTCCCGCAAGGTGAGGTAGAGACCGGCCGAAAGAATAGTAGAAAATGGAGGGGAGGGGGTGGGGACGGAGTAGAGGTAATAGACCCGTTACTGGAGAGGGATTCTCTTCAGAGTGTCCGTCAGGATCTCCAACTGCATCTTGGCTCCCAGGCCAGACACCTCTGTGTCTTCAATCTCCTTCTTGTCCAGCGCTGACGACAGAGCTTCGGTGGCCTGGATGAGAGGGGTTACATACCGGTGTTCCACAGCAGCTGCCATGCCCGCCGGAGCGACATCACGGAAGTCTTTGCCACTAAACAAGAACAGGGCAAAGTTTGCCACTTGAAAGTGGAAAGCCGAGTTCTGAGCCCAGAAGGACCATAGCTCAGAGCTGTCCAAACTATTGAGTGATGTCAAGTCTGGGAAGACTGTGTACTGGAGCTTCTCAAAGCACTCGCTACTGCCAAAGATGCTCTTGGGTGCCTCTGGCTTGCGCGCCGCAATGATTTCCTCGCGTAGCCAGGTAACGGCACACGCTTGTAGTGCAGAAAAGATGCAGTTTTCCATGAGATCTTCCAGGATTGTCAACCGGCTGTTTTCGTCTGGATCGGAGTGGAGGACAGAGCCTGCCAGTGTCGTAGCAGTGTTGCGCACCCGGATGTTGGGGTGGAATACGGAAACAAGAGTTACCAAGTGATGATATTTCATCACATTAATGTTGGCAGCATCCTTTTCTCCATCTATTGGGAAGATGCCCTGGTGTGCGTCAAGCCAGACCGCAATCACAGTAAGGGCCTCGAAAGTGCCTGGGTTGCCCTGAATCTCCACCTGGGCGTCATCTCCAATGAAATTCTGGAGGAGTTCTTGGTGATGGGGAAAGATATTCATCTTGACATTCTCGTGCTGCGCGTCGAAGACATCAGTAGTGACCATCCAGTAGGCCGCCAAGCAAACTAGGCCCGCAGTTGACAATTGGACATTTTCGGGATGGTCGGCGTCCGTATCGTCGACAGACAAGGGTTCTCGGCTGGGCTCAGAGGCGAAGATTTGATGTACCTCCTCAACTGGGAGCTTGGACAGACCCAGATCGTCGGCAACTGACTGTGGCGGTGTTAGCCGGTTTCAAAATCACATCTGTCTCGTTTCACGTTTGAGAACATACGGCCAGCTGTCCGACGAGGGCGTCCATTGCTTTCAGCTCAGCCACCTCGTTGAAAGACTTTGTCATGGATCTGCGACTCAATACCACCTTCTCGGGGTAGGTGTATTCGAGAAGTCTCGAAGCCCATTCCAAGCTGTTTGAATTCACGTATGTATCAATTATGCAGGTAATGAAAGACTGCAGCAGGCGATTGATAAGCTTAGGTTCAGAGGGGTTCATCTTGTCTGAATCATCGGCCTCTGGATCAGGTGCGGTTTGCGAAGGGTCGGTCGATTGGAAGGGTGTTTCGAGCATCGTGCTCGATTGGCGGGTGGGGAGTGGCGGTCGCTTGCTCGTAGAAAGCGACCGAACAAAATCAATCACGGCGACGGTGGATTCAGGGCTCGTCGGGTCGTATGCGCGGAGGACGGTATCGAGTGTGGTGTGGAGAAATCGAGAGGGCGATCTCACTTGTAGACGCCCATGGAGGATCTTCAGCATGCCCACGAGGGCAATGAACTTGTCGGCGCCATTTACACCCGAATGAGGCTGAACCTCCTTGCCCTCCTCCTCTTGCTCGTTCTCCTTGATAGCAGCTGCAGCTGTCTTGTCCATCACCTCCAGCACCTTCAGAATGACTTCCCGGGGATTGCCCAGGCGGGCAACTCTCTCCAGACATCCAGCACTGCCAGGGACAGAAATCAGCATGTCAACCAAGTCCCACCCAATGTCATTGGTGAGCTCGGAATCATCGAGGATCTCTTCCAAGGTAGGCAGAATGTCTGGGGTCAGCGACTTCTCAATGATGGTGAGGTACGTGAAGGCGTCGGTGGCCGGCGGCCGCGACTCCTTGAGCCTCTGCACGACCTCTTCGGTGGGGGCCATTCCGAACGATGCTTTGGCGGTGGACAGTGATGGTGATGAGAGAAAGAGGGGAGAGGAGAGCTGGAGGGACGGAGGTGTGGTGGAATGATGGAGCTGGCGGGTGGGATGACCGGCTGCTGGAGCTTGGGCTGTGCTTTGTCTGCGATGTTTCGTCATGGCTGGACCCCGCCCCCACCAACCGCCACCAACCGCCGCACACAAGCTTTGTGCTAATGCACGTTCCCCTCCTGCAGGACAGGCTACCCTGGACTCAACCTCTCGACCTCTTACCCAAGTACCTTTTATCCTCGATGCAGCTTGAAACCGGCTATTTCCAAAATTGATAAGAAATTGCTTATATTCCCAGTTCATATTAGAATCTTCCCCTATCTTACTCCACGTATCAGAGTGCAATCGCGTAGCGCATGAGGCATCATTATGCGGGGGTGCATGATAGACAAGCGGTAGTGAAACCTGCTGCTGTCCTGGAAAAGGGGAAAATCTAAAGCGTGTGCAAAACAGCTAGGCCTACTCTTGCAAGCCGATAACAGGAAGAGGAGCGTAAGAAATCATTTGACAAGAATTGTTTCACCTCAAGTACCGTCCCTTTCAGTTGCGCTATGGCGAAAGCATCTGGGCCCATCATCGATTGAAGGCGAACCGCCCCTCCTTCAAGCTCATGACCCCCTCTAGCCTGGAAACAAAGGCTAATTTAAGGTACCTAGTAGTACAAACTAACTCTAGTGCAAGCACCTATTGTCAATGAGGTAGCTAGGTAGGTAAGGTAGGTAAGTAAGACCTACATCGACAGTGACGGCCGAGGTCTTGGGATAACTCTGATTCACCAAGGGAACAAACTTGCGTCTCTTATTAACCAAATATGGTGCAACAAGGACTAAGAAACCTCTGCTGCCCAGCCAAGCTCCTTCCCCCTCACCACAAGCAGACTACACATCCTCCTCAACCAGCTTGCCCCTCACTTCCCCCAGCCGCCCCTCCTCGCCTCGACAGCGCCAGCCGGCCCGCCACCTCCGGCACCGCTCGGCTCAAACAGTAATAGGTACTCGTTGATCGAGTTCATTTGCTCTTGGGTTTTCCAGACCTCGCCCAACGAGCCACCGTACACGGGGATCTTCATTCCCAGAGTCAGTGGTGTGAGGCCGCAGCATGCCCGGGCAAGATCTGTGAACCCAACAACAGCGCTCGGACTGACCTCAACTGGCACAGCATCATCTACCTCCAAAATTCATTCAGTTCTGAGCTTTGCTAGCAGCGCAGCCCGCCTCAAGCTCTATAAGTCTCACTGGTTCAAGCACATGATGTGTTTGGTTCTTCTACTTCGAGTGTCTGACAAATAATCATGTTGAACGCAGCTGTGAGTGATGCGTAGAACGAGGCCCAGCCAGCCGAGTCTGCCAGGAAGAATATCCCCGCCGGGCGGCCTATATAGTCACTTCCTAGGACGAGGGAGCTTTGCAGAGGGACATACGTCTTACTCATACCCTTCACGTCCAGCTGGACCTGTATTCGAAAGCAACTAGCATTTATATAACACGAATATTATCTGCTGCCCAACTAAGGCTTCACTCAAACACAGCAAGTATTCCCCCATATGATGAAAACCCGCATAAAAAACAAACCTCCAAGAAACATAAGAAAAAAAACACAAACATTTGTCATTATAGACGCCCTCCCCCAGAATCCCCCGCCATCATCAACCCCGTTCCTCTGGAATATCCCGTCCCACCACCAAAAACCCACCATCTCTCCTCCCCTACAACACAAACAGCCCCTTACACACTACCACCCCCCTCACCACAAGCCGACAACACATTCTCCTCAACCAGCTTCCCCCTCACCTCCCCAAGCCACTCCTCCACCCCTCCTCGCCTCGGCAGGGCCAGCCGGCCCGCCACCTCCCGCACCCGCTCGTCCCCGCCCTCCGCGGGCACCGTCCCGACCGCCCTTTTGTCCCTGACTGCCTCCTCGACGGCCGCCCACGCCCGCCGCGGCGCCGAGTAGTGCAGGCTGGCCCCGTCCATGTGCACGTGCAGCGCCGAGCCCACTGCCCCCCCGCCGTGGTCCACGAAGATGATGGCCTGCCCGGGTTCGTGGAGCAGGCACTCGTAGTAGGTGTAGGTGGCGGCCATTCTGGGAGATGAAGAGGCTGGCTGGTGGGGGATCCTCCCTTTGTATAGGAGGATGGACAGGTTGATGTTGAAGGGGGGACGGCGTCTGTGGCGCTTGCGGACCTTTCTGAGTAGGATTCTGTTGATGAGTCTGCGGAGGTGCTGGACTGCGATCATGGCAAGTCGGAGAGGGAGAGTGGGCGGGGGGGTTGATAACCCGGCTGGCGATATGCCTGCGTATTGAGGTGACGAATGCTTGTGGCTGTGAATTTGCGAAAAGGAGCTCCCCATCCATCGCTTCCGGGAGAGGCGGCGCTGTCTATCAGCAGGAGCAGGGTGACGGCTGGGATGGCTCGATCTGGAATACGAGGAGTGGTTTCTTACGGCCGGACCTCATGGGTCGAGGCGGCAGAGTCGTACTCTTGTTAGCCAGGCGGGGATCTACACGGTACTGGCCGGCACCGCGCAATCCGCGCCGGTGAACCCGCCCCTCGCCAGAGATAGCGAGAGACTTTTTTCATGCGGAAGATGGATGCGGGAGGTTACTCGAGGTTGTGACGGCGATCCCTGACGGGGAACACAGATGAAACGACGCTCCACGGGACGATGGGGAAACTAGCTGACCACCTCTCACAACCTAGTCGATAGTGATTATCAATTAACTAGATACGTACATTGGATTATCTCGTATTTCCCTGTACATTGTGTACACGCGTACACGCGGTGGTATATGTGTTCAGAATATGAATGGTTGCTTGATCCAAAAACGCCGGGAAGAATCGATTCCATCCCCAACACCACCACACAACCCGAGATATCCGAACCAACCAGCCAGCCAATGCAATAGACATAAGGTGTTCGTTCGGTCATACTTACATAGTGATACATGCCCCCCGGACCCTCCGTGGGCTTCGTATAGAATAAAGACATTAGGATCGATAATGTACAGACAATAAGGAAATGTTGTTTTGCCTGTCAAAGGCTTAAACTCTGGGGCTTGCTCTGGACCCCTTGGGTGAACTTCGTGTAGGCCATTGCCACTTAGCTTTGGGATCGTATCCATTCCCGGTCAGCTTTGTGCGCAAGGCTTCTGATACAGATATGGGCTCGTCCATTGGAACCAGGTGTGGATGCGCATGGTATGGTAGCACGGACCGGAGAGACCTCTTGCTCAGCGCAGGCGTTGGTTTCTTGGGAGCTAATGCAAGTTCCAGCTTGCGCTTGTCCCTGACCATGTCCTTGAGCTCCTGTTCATCATTGATGATTTGCGCTTTGATAAAGTCTGGGCTCTCGCCAGAGGCATCTTGGATCGCTTTCATTACCGGGACTCGTGGAGTGTACTCGATACCGTCAAGTTTTGGTGCATGTGGCGCACTAGGAACAATGGCTGGATCCAATCTTGCCTCATCTCCTTTGCCTAGGAGAGTAGCGATATCGAGACTCTCTCCCGGGGCAATGGGATCGGCGTGACTTGGAGTTATGCACTCCATGTCCACCTCTTTGCGCAGAACGTGATCGATATCGACAGCTGAGAAGTAGGCGCACGACTGGGGGAGGTCGTCAATGCCCACCTGCTGGGCAAACATGGCACGTGTCCAGACGTTGGCCACCTGAAGAGCCATGCTGGCACGATACTTGTCTTCTTCCTTGACCAGGTAGCGAATCTCATCATGCACGGTAATGGATACTCGTGCATCGATATTGAACCGGCGGATGAGATAATCCATAGCCACAATCAGAAGATGAAGATAGTCTACGCCAGAGGATTGGATTGCCCAGTTGATTCGAGACGTCAGGTAGCCTCCCTTGTTGACGAAGCGGCCCATGAGCGCCTCGGTGATACCTGCGCCGAGCACCGGCGTTCTGGGTGTTTCCTGCTCGGCAAACTCTTCGAGCTTGTTGAAAACAAAAGACTCGGTACCACCACGCCAGAAAGGCTTTTTATGGATGACCTTTCGCGTGGTCTTTGTGCCTTTGGTCGTTGCGTACAGCTTCGACGCCGTCTCCATCGTTTCCTTCTCAGAGAGCCCCGGGTTGAACTGTCTGAGGAGGGTTGCGGCGAACTTCAATCCGGCACCGTAGATGCGCCCATAATTAAACACCTTGGCATCGTTTCGAGTGATACCTAGGATCGATGCGGTGCGCGAGTGGAGATCTGTTCCGGCCGCTTTTGTCCCCTCCAAAGTCATAAAACCGACTGCATTGCCTCCATGGAGCTTGAAGGTCGCATCACCCACTAAGCTCGCAATCCAAAGCTCTTCAGAGTCCACATCGGCCCCGACAAAGCAGTATCCAGCAGGGGCCTTGACCATTGCCTTTAGCTCTGACCCAACTCGGTTCTTCTTCGCATTGCTTGCAGTGAGCCAAGTGTTCTCGACTGCTCTTCGCGTGATCGTACCCATTGGGATAACCTGCGGCAAGATGTACCCTCGGCCCAGCTTTTCCGCCTCCAGAGTCTTCTTGCTCTTGCGGCCCCGTTTGGCAGGAATTGATTTTTTACCTGGTAAGTCTTCATCGTACACTACCATTTGTGACATGATGCGGTCTCGTGCACTGATCCAGTAGGAGCAGGACGCATTCATCTCCAGAGCCTCCTTGGCGTACGGGTATTCCGATGATAACGTGCCATTTTCAAAGTAATTGAGATATCCCTTTGCCATCGGATTTACGCATCTAGCAGAAGGACCGTCTTTATGTGGAAGCTTGAAATAAATATGGTTCCAGTCGTCCCGCAAGGCCAGCTCGGATTCATCAAATTCGCATCGGATCATTTGTTTTTCGACGTACTTGGCAGCCGCCAATTTAGGAACTCTGAAGGTCCAGCCGTACTTGTCCGACCAGAATAATGGATTGCCATCCCACGCTAACTTGAGGAGTAGCGGCGCAATCCTCGTCCGGACTGTGATATTGATCGGGGCGTCATTTTTTGCAAACAAGTCCTTGTACCACTTTGGCATTCCCGGCTTCTTCTGTCTTGCTGCAGGCCTGGGCGGGTCGTTCTTTCGTTTCCCCTTTACCATTTTGATTTCTTGGCCAGACCAATCCAGCTGCTTCATCCACGGGTCGTTTTGCCAGACATCCGGTTCCTCCTTCACCTCCAATGCTTTGTCCGTAAGCCCGATTAACCTCTCTAGAACCGCCTCATTTAGCCTTTGGTATGTGGCTTCGGCGTTTGCAATGTATGAATCCCAAGACTTATTAGTGGGGAGAATGACTGATGACAGATGGCGCAGCGCAGCAAAGCTGACCGGATGAGGACAGACCTCAAGGAAGTTCGGGAAGACAACTTGATAGACTCGGTGGGTGATTGAAACATCCGCGGCGCAGTAATCCATCAACTCTTCCAGCTTGGCCAGAATCCCGCTGCGGTCGAGCTCCGCAAAATCATCTCTCACGGCCTTGTCGAGGGACACGTTGAGATGAAATTTGGCGACATCTCGAAGGGAATTGACAGAGCTCCTCTCGACCCAAAGTTCCTCTTCATCATGAGCACCTTGGCTGCTCAATAATTCTGCAAGGCCGTGATCCTCCGTCTGGCTAGCAACACGTTCTCGGAGCTCACGGTTCTTCTTATGCTTCATCCAGGTTGGTCGCTGTTG
The DNA here is from genome assembly GCA_026958235.1 of Clonostachys rosea. Taxonomy (NCBI): domain Eukaryota; kingdom Fungi; phylum Ascomycota; class Sordariomycetes; order Hypocreales; family Bionectriaceae; genus Clonostachys; species Clonostachys rosea. The sequence continues at coordinate 1,995,317 of CP110206.1, forward strand.
GGAGCACATGCCGTTGACTGCAACGTGCAGCGACATGGTGTCCAGGAAGGCGTTTCGGCTCTGCTTCAAATCGTACTCCTCCAGGATGCGCGCTCGATCGAAACCGATATTGTGCCCAACAATAATCCGGTCATTACCCGGGTCGCCCAGTGGGATCAGCTGCTTCTCGTTCGTCGTCTCACCCAATAGCCAGGGTGATAGCCAGGCATACCAAGCCGTAGGGCTGACAGCACAAGCCATGACAGCAAAGGGATTGTCCTTCCACATGACCTCAGTATCAAAACATAGCATGTTCTCATCCGGCGCATCAACCTGCTCGGTCCTGCCGTCTGGGTAGTATTTCGTCCAACCGCTGCGCCTAACCCATTTTCGCGGTTTGGGGGGAGGGTTCGCTCGCGCAAATTGCTTCGCATATCCAAGGAAGGGCTCGGCGCAATCTGTACCGAGCCTGAAAAAATGTTCGTCGAGCGTGCGTCCTTGCAGCGGGGGGAGATCGAAAGCTATAGGTTCGGAGCTGTCGGTATTCTTGCCTAGTAAGTCATGCCGGCGCAGATGATCCTTGGACAGCTCTACGAGCTGCTCTGGAGGGGGCTTGCACCCATCGGGAAAGAGTTGTTTGAAGACATGAGCACTCAAATGCTGGACACCGATCTCACTGAAGCGTGCTTCAGATTGGACTAGAGAGAGTGATGAGAGTTAGCGAGCCGAGGAGATGGATGCGCGGGGGTCGTGGCAGAGACGGCACGTACGAGCTAAGCTCTTGTTCTTTGGAGAGGATATATTCTTTGCGACGGTAGCCAGGCATCTCGTGTGTGCCCGCAGCGCATGGGGACGAAATGCTTGATGTCGAGCGAGACGGACGAAGCTTGCCGGGGATCCGCGCTGGATGTGGCAAGTCGTGGAGCTCAACATCGTTTAGATAGAGCGCCGCGACATGCCTGTAGCCGCGACTTTGCGCAATGGCTGAGTGTGTTATTTCGACAATGGTGGATATGGTTGGTTGATGCTCGAGTCAAGGCATGTACCTTTTGGATGGACTTGGGGCGGAAGAGTTTGTGCAGGTGGAGGTCTGTGATGTAGATTAATAAGGGGCCCAGGGTCTGACGACGGTGTCTACAGGGGACGGTTAGTGGGGGTGGGGGATCTTATCGCCGCATCCAGCAGCATTCGCATTTCGCAGTGGGCATCATCTATTCCGTTTATAATGTCTGAGTACTGGGGGTAGGCATGATCTAAGGACCTAGTGTTGAGTCTAGATAAGAATCTCAAACAATTGATGTTATGGTAATGGGAAGTAGTATGTAGTGGCTATGTGCGATTTACTCGTATATTTGCACTCTGACCCGACGTGGAAGCATCACAGGCAGGCTACCGTCCTGAATGAACCTGAAAACTTGCAGCAGGTAGCCTGCCTAATCTTTTATCCTGGCATCGACGACACTTTAGAGACGCGAAAGATTACATCCAAGGCCCCTGCCTTTAGCCATGTGCCTCTCCGGGACATGCTCATCATTTTGGCACTCGCGGACACGACTATCACGACCATGCTTACCCTCTGGCCAAAATGCTAGAGAGACAATGGCCCGGGGATATCACGTCAACGACGCTCTTTCGTTCCGTCATTCAATCGAGTGACAAATACAGCAACAAGTTCTAAACCGCGGGCATTCCAAGCATGAAGCCATCATCATTGGCTGGGAACAGCCCGTATCCATTTATTCGTTCGCCTCTGTTTCGCGATTAGTCAGGACCGTAACCTTGAACTTTGGTTGGGTGCTGCTGCCATTGCCACCAATGTGTACGGTGCTCCCGTATTCTGGTCGTCAGCCCATAAACAAGGCTGCCATCTACCTCCCCGGCAGGAGGAATGGGCAGGCATCTCTCCGACAGATGATATTTCCCTGCAGCTGGATCCAGACGCTTGGAAGAGAGTCAATTTCTGACCCTCGATGCGCCCCCTTTTCCGTCTTGCTGCCACCACTGTGCTCATAACCACCGAGCAGCCATCGGCAGTGATCATCTGTTAGTGCCTCTGCCGCTCCTCAACCGACGCTCAACCCGCCCTCAGCGGCAGGCAGCACGTGCTGACTGCTCGCCCAGCTGCTTGAGTGTTCGAAGCGAGCCTCGATCTTGACCAGACAAGCCATCGCCGACGACCTCTCGCACGCTCTCGCCATCCCCGTGTGCTCGTGCTCGTTGGCTGCGTTGCTTGCCGCCAGCTCGGCCTCGACAAGTTCGACAGCTTAACCTACAGATAGATCAGATGTCCTCGTTCGCCGCACCGTGCGGTCCTTTCTGCACGGATCAACTGCACAACCACTCCTACCACTCGCACCGCCTTCACCATCACCACCAGTCACCGCAGGCGCGAGGTGTGACCGGGCCCAGCACTCCGAATAATCAGCGCACGGTTCTGGAGCCCCCCTTCACCCCTCCCGACAGACCATCCTCGCCACGACACTACTCGACGGCCTCGACGTCCAGGAACACAGCGCAGCCCGCCGATCTCCTCCTCGACTCTCCTGCCTCTGCGTACAACCAGGCTGAGGTGACACTGCCCAACCTCCGCCCAGAAGATCCCTTCGCCTACGCACACGATATCGGCTGGTCACCCAGTGCTTTCGAAAATCTCGGCAATCTACCCACAAGCGAAGACTCCCTCTTTGTCTCGCTGGCCGACCGTAATTTCCAGCCCTTTGGCTGGGCCTCTGATCCAGATCAACAGCGCCTTCCCCCACAATCTCACGTTGCTTCCACCCTTAACTCAGTGCCCCCTGCACAACTCACCCCAGGCTTACTCACCCCAAGCTTCAACTTGAACAACACTTCGAACCTCACCTCATCCTCAGCTGCATCACTCACCGGCCAATATTTCGACTCACTCGAATCGTTCGGCGCCGAACCCGAAGACAACTACCACACAGCTCAGTCCTCGTTTACATCCGTCGACATGCCCAGCTCTACCAGACGTCAACAAGCTGCACCCATAACCATAGATGATTCATCGCCACCCTCAGCCAAGCGTCGGCGCTTCAGCGGCCCAGGAAGAAACAATTTGAACCCTGTCCCGACACCAAAAATCGAGGGTTCGTTTGCTGAGTCCGAGAATGCGGGGGCCGACAGCTTCGATGCGGACGACAACGCCCCGTTCATGATCGATCTGACCGAGACCAACAACGAGTTGCCAGACGACCTGATAGACATCGCCCCTGTTCCCAAAGAGGAAGACAAGAGGATTAAGTTGTCTGCTTTCCAATGCGTGATCTGTATGGATGATGCTTCCGTCCTGACCCTGACGCACTGCGGTAAGCTTCATATCGCCCTGGCAATCATCGTACCCAAACCTATACCCAAACCTATACTGATATCACCCAGGTCACATGTACTGCGCCCAGTGCCTCCATTCATCCCTCACTGTAGAAGCAACCAAAGGCAAATGCCCGATGTGCAGACAAAAAGTTGATATGAGGAGTCGCGATTCGTACAACAGTAAGGTGAAGGGTTACTGGCCTCTCGAGCTCAAGTTGATGACCTCAACGCGCAAGGGGAAGCGCAAAGCCGGCAACCTTTCATAGACACCAAGCTCTCTTTTGCTGAGAGCGTCACAGGACGACAATTGGCTGGATTTATTTCGACAACGGGACGTGTTTCCTTCGACCTCATCTTCACTCTTGCTTCGCATGTGGCACACCGGACGGATATCGTTGCTAGTAGGGGGCTATCCCCTGGCTGTCGGAATCATTACGGTCCTCTACTCTGGGATGGACTTGTGTCCCCCTTTTCTAATTATTCCCTTACCTTTCACTCCTCGGATAGAACCTGGGAGTGAAAACATTCAATTGCACGATAATGGCATGGCGCGGCGTTTAGGCGGTCGGGCGGCAACAACCACAATACCAGTTTGCTTGGTCTCTTGGACTACTGGGAAAAAAAGAAGGATGTGTAGGATGAGAGCACAGACCTGGAATGGAGTGTACGAGTTTTGCATATATCGGAAAACGGGCACTTCTCAATCAAAAGGCGCTCCTGGCTGGACATGGGACATAGCGTAAGGTATTATATATGAGATAATGAAATTCACAGATTCAACTTGCGAGTTGGTCTACGTATGGTATGGACGAGGGTATGGTTTAGAAAGAATAAAAATGTATCGTATCAGATTACATTTCCTATTTTCCAACGGTGCACGTCCATCCTCTGGTTTGCCTTTTATGCCTTTATAATATCCAACGCCAACCAGGGTAAAGCATGGCGTATTAAAAAACTGACGAGCCCCTGCATATACATATAAAGAGTTAAAAAAGCAGCGGAAGAGCAGTTTGCAGGTGTCAGTGTTGATCGCTACATGCTTCTTTCTATCTGAGTTTCCCTTTTGTACTCCCGCCCCCATGAACCCACCTCTGTTTCAAAGTCACAGTTAACCAAAAGCTCTCTTAGTGGAAGAGCGAGCCGTTTTGAGGCTTAGGTTCTGGTATCGAATCGTTCTCAAACTATCAAGACGAAGCGTTAGCGAATGTGTTGGATGACAAGGGTCGGCCCGTAGTCACGTAGGGGTGGATGGGTGTTTGTACTAACCTCCAAAAACCCTGTTGCTGAAATAATCACCATGAGCCCATCAGCTAGATCCTCCAACTTTACGGAAAGCGTGCTGTTCTCAGCTACTGTGCCGATACCTGCGCTGCGCTTGAGAGTGTGGGCAACGAGCATGCGGTGGTCCGTTAGGAATTTGCGTCCTTGGACCAGGTTGTGGCTCCCTCTGCTGACGAGAGCGGCGCTGATCACGCGGACAACCTTGTTGAGAAGATCGTAATGCTGCTCCAAGGCATTCGGGTTGTCGCTGCGAACTTGAAGTTCAGGGTCGGCGGCAAAGAGTCCTGAGGTCTCGAGGGTGCGCAACAGGTTGGCATGCAGCAGGTGCTTGGCTCCTGGCCGTGTTTGGGCCAGTTGCTGCAGCAGAGCAAGGCGAGCATTCTGGAAGTTTTGCTGGTCTTTGAGACCTAGCGAGGAAGTCAAGTTAGTTGATGAATCTTCAGATGCGCTTCTTTGTGGTTTTGGTTCATGTAACTTACCAACTGTAAACGCTTCGTGCCATTCGTTCATGATGTTGCGTAGGGAATCTACGAATACACCAATGAAGTTGAGTCGGTTGAGGGCATCGACGATATGCTCCGAGTCTAGATTGACCAGTGTGCCAAGCAGGATGAGTGCGGCAGTCTGACAGGCAGGCTCACCACCGTATGCGTCGTCGCAAATAACATTGACTAGCCTCTCGCCGTACATCTGAATCGATTTGATGGTCTTCGATCGATCCTGGTTCAGGGAGTCCCCATCGCTTAGGCGTGTCAGGTATCGGTAGCAGATCTCGTAATACACCGACCGTAGCTCGGCACTACCAGCCCACTTCCCGATCGCTTGGAGACATATCTGGAACACTTGGTACAGCTTGTCGCCAATCAGGTTGCCAAGTGCGGCACTGCCTTTATCCTTGTTGCTTGACAGAGACTCGTACACTTTAAAGAGTAGAACCTTGATTAGTTTGGAAAGTTCTATGGCCTCGCCGGGGCGATCTGCTGCGCAAGCCTCAAGACTAGGCATGACTGCTTGCAAGATCTGTAAGAAGAACGAGGTCTGTGCTGTCCCTTTAAAGTCGTTGCTCTCGACCATGACCAGTAAAAGCCTGATCCAAGTTCCAAGGACGCTAAGTCGTTGCGTCTCAAGTTGCTTCTGGCGGTTGGTGGAAACGATGTAGTCGATGATTTCAGCTTCCTCATTTTCAATAGCCTTGAGCTCCTCTGCTGTAATGATTGTACCTTGAGATTTCGGTTCATTACGTTTGAGTAGCAGAACCTCACGCACTTGGTCCACGTTGAAAATGGAATTTGAATCGGCATCTGTTTCCAAACATATCGAGAGGTCGATGTTCCGGTAGAAGTTCAATGCCGGGGCCCCGATTCGCCATGCCTCATCCGGCAGCTGGAAATCAAGAAGATCAAATACTGTAGGCGTCTTGATGGTTTCGTTATTGTCCCCAAGAACCTGACCACCCAGCGCTTCGAAGATACGTCGCTTGACGCTTGGCATTCTGCCCTGAGATATCATACATAGTTCCATGGCAATATACTCGAGAGTCATGCTGCGCAATGATAAGAAATCAAGCAACGCAGCTGCGCCATCAGTGACTGGGAAAGCAACCTCCTCAATGTTTTCACCTTCCCAAGGGAGCCCGGGCAGTATGACGGTTTCCCGGACGAGAAGGTGAAATAGAAACTCGTTTTCACGTAACTCCTCAATAACGAAAGAGGACGAGAGAGGTGCCGCCCAGAGAATTCTCAACACGCGCATTGCACGGGTTTTCAAGGCCACGAGCCATCGTCGGATGCCTTGTGCATCCCCAGAGGGAGTTTCCATTAGTAGCTTAAGCAAGCTGTGAAATAAAGACGTCCTCGTGTCGAATAAGCTGTTAGCTTCGACGGAGAGAGAATCCACACCGCATTTGAAACCTAGAATGAGATGGGCGATTGTCGGCTTTCGGTTTGATTGCAGAAGACATTCGATTAAGAAGTTAAGAATGTAGATCTTTGTCATGTAGGTGGAAGACTCGGCTTCGCGGCCAGCATCTAGGGGCGACATGAGCTCAGAAATGAAAGCTCGAGATATCGACTCATGCTCGCCATTGGCCTCCATCGCGACGATGGCTTTATTCCGGTGGTTTTGTCGGCTAGACCCGGACCATATGGCTGAAATTTTTGACGATGATGACATTTTCTGGAGCAGGTTGAGACATGATAGAGTCAACTCCGGATGTCCAATGCCAATATAGTTTCCTAGGTCTACCACCAGATTAAGTCTGGTCAATAGACCATCTTCGAATGAGGCGTAGGATGGCTTTGTGGCAGGTTGCCGCAACTGGCTCGACTGTTGCTTGATGATAGGCTTGACGAGGTTGATATAAGTGGCTTGCAGGTCTAACACTTTGGAGATGACCTCAATAGCTCGTATAATGCCCAGGATCAGGGGGGAATCAGGGGCAGCATTCCCAACGTCAATTTGTTCTTGGTGGATGGTGCTGAAAAGCGCAGCAAGGACCTTTTCGTTGTACATCCATTCCATCACTCGAGCAAATGGATGCATTCTCACGTATGTGGCCAGGTCAGAAGCTGCAATAATAGAGTCAATCATGAGGCTGGTGTCATTTGCCATTACAATCAGATCCTCATTGAAGGAGGCTAGGCAAGTTAGCATAAAATCCAAGCAGCCCAGCCTTAATACCCGAGTCTGATTGATATCTGCCAAATCGTTCGTCTTTGATGCGAGGACAAGACCGATAACATAGTCGATGTAGACTTCGATTCCTGGGGCCCGAAAAGCACTACCGAGATTCTCGGGAAATGGAAGAGCATCATTTAGCGGGCTGCTGTCAATCGAGGGCGACACGAGGATGAGCAGCAGCTGAATGAAAGATTCCGGATCATCAAAACCACTGCTGATCTCATCAAACGTCCTCTCCATCGACATCATAGGCGACGAAGGAGTTTGGCGGAGCGTGCCCGCGGGCGAAGTCACGTAACCACCCGTTATCCACATATCCAGACAGTTCCACATTGTGGCGCCCTCCTGGGTGGTTTTTCTTGCCATGAGGGCTTTGAGCGCCATGAACGCGCAACCACGTAGTGCTGGCGGGATCGGGGTGCTGGCAAGTTCCAAAATGGTCTCGACAAGATTGAACGACGGGTTATGTAGAAGAAATATACGAGTTTCTTCACTCTCGGTGGCAAGTTTAGATATGAGCCGAAGATATGACTCCAGCATCATGGCTGATTCTGGTTCGGTTTCAACAAAGTCGGGCGCGGGCTTGCCACCACGATACCGAACTGTCTGAGACTGGGCTGGCTTCTGTTTGGCTTTATCCATAAAAAAGGTGAGCTCCCTGAAGATCTGGTTCCAGGTCAAAGATTGCAATCTCCTCAATTTGCCAGACGAGTGGTGACCTTCCTCCAGTAAGAACTTGTGGGCTTGTTCAGCACAGTTCTCGTCTCCTGAAATTGCCTGCAACATTTCACAGAAGGCAGTCACCAATGGGGTAGATGCCCTTCGTGATGCCCAGTGGAGGAAGCCATTGAGGTTACTCTCACCATCGGCCCAAAAATCAAATTGCGCCGTGGGCCGACCTTCGTAGGCGTAAGCAATGATGAGCAAAAACCGTTCTAGATCCAAGTCTTGCTCATGTAGTTGACTCAATTGACGTTGCTCATCTTCCTCGACTCTCAGCTTCCGCAGGACATCAGGCAGATTTGTAATGAAGCTGTCGACAAAAATCTCAAATTTGGTCATGAGACTAAGTTGAAAGAAGTCCGAAAATTGGATGGCATCAAGCCCCAAATTTGGAGATTTTCGCTGCAGCCATCTGTGCATTCCGGCTCGCACTGGATCGTGCCAATCCAGGGGCTTGACATCACCAGCTAATGACAGCAGGAAATCAAAAGCGCCATCTTTCAAAGAGTCCAGGAACTGTTTCGACCGTTGTCGGTCCTCTGAATCACAAGTCAGCAAGTTCCCTGCCAGGAGCGATCGAGCGTGTACTGACCTTCGTCCAAATTAGTATTAGGGGGGATAGCAGACTCTGGGGGATCATCTAAATAAAATCCGCTGTATTCAGCAAGCCACCAAGCGCGGACGGCAGCCTGAAGATATGAGAGTGCCCATGTAGGCTCATCTGTGTAGGGGAAAAGCTTGTTGTTCAACTGTCGAACTTCGATGAGATCGTGTCCGCCAACAACAGACCCAAACACGGAGATGTAAGCCCCGGTTGCGGGCATCAAATGGACTACGATGAGAAGTTAGTGAGATTTCTCAAAGATCAAATCATCCTCCGACAAGAGCATACTTAAAAGGTAGTCGTATTTATCGACTTTGCGCAGTGTTTCTATGAATTCGACAAAGTGAGTAGATTTGGCCTGGTGTGCTGATACGCATCGGGCGAGGATGACGCCAAGCAGTTCGTGTTGCTGAATCAGAGAAATTCTCGAAAACTCGACTGTCTCAGCTTCTTCAGACAGGCCCGGGGTTTGCGTGTTCCCAAGGGTCTGTGCCGCAGTTATCTTATCCCCAAGCCTCTGAAGCCATGCCTTGATGTTGCCCATGGTTGCGAGACACCTAGGGACTATCTCATTCCCAGGGCTTGCCGAACCAGGACCAGAAGAATATAGTCGTTCGCCGACATAGATCTTGATCGGATGCGTATCTTGTCTTGGATCGTCCAGATCCTCCTCGTCGGATTCCAACTCGAGCATAAGCCTGAGAATATCAAGCACGTATCGCCTTTGTCGATGAAACCGAATCAAAGCACATTCAAGTAGAGAACGTCCGAGGAGTGATGGATCGTCTTGTGACTCAAGTAGATATTGCGATGCTACAAGCTCGTCGAGATCAACTTCGTCGGAAAAGCTCAGGGCTGTTTGCTGGAAATCTTCGTTCACAGAGTACTCGGCGTCGCCAAAGGTGATTTTCCCTAGTTCAAGTTAGTCTTCCCATCACGACTTGGGAGGAAAATGGGTGATGACGAACCAGACTTCAGCTTGCCTCGGCTTGCTTCGTTCTTTGAGGGTCGCGACCACAATCTCTCCAGCTCGCTCTCGAAAGCTTGTACGAGCTCATCTTGGGCCAAGACCTCTCCTGGGTCGGAGCGGCCCTCTTGTACGGCAACAAGCTCGTGATGGAAGGCTTCGAGAGCCTCCAGTAGTGTCAAGTCAGCCATCTCGGCGAGGGGGAACTATTGCATATTGTCGCGTCAAGACTCAATGACCAAAGGACACCTTCGCGCAAGGGTCGTAAGTGCGTATCCCTGAGGCGCGAGTAGATCGATGTCGCGAACGGGTTTTGGCCGTGTACTGGTTTCCAGAGCGACCTGGGTCAAAAGGAATCGACGAGGCGTATGACCGGTAGCATCGACTGTATCCCTGGCGTGGTCGAGGGGAAAATAACAGGTGTCTATGGTCGGATAGGATTTTAAGCCGCAGGTGCGAGGTGATCGCGCTGTCGCAATGCGGTCCTTTGTTCTGAAGCTGATTGTTCGCCCGTCTGCACCAAAGAAACAAATTGGTGGGCGGTGAGGCGTTCTGCCGCCCAGCTCAGCTTTGTTTTGAGGTAGCTCAGAGCTGTTGAAGAGCCGACCCACTAATACTGCCTGCTCAGTGGCTGAAATAAATCATGGAACTACAGCTCTGTTCACGTAAAGCAGAGGTCTGGTTTTGACGTGATTCTATATTGAAAATACCAAATACAATAATGAGAAAATAGCAAATTAAACTTTTAATATTGAGCTTAATATTTTATTTATTACTGGGTTGATTATTTCGATATTATGTTCAAATTCAACACCCGAGGTTCTGGGTGCTATCTTCTTAAGTCAGTCGCTTGACTGCGCGACAGGCTACGAAAATTAATATGGGGCTACTTCCTTGCCAATGATGACCGTAGTAATTAAGTCAAGGCGCCTCCCATTGCGACAGCCAGTCGCAAATCCGTAGATGAGATAAAGGAGCAGCTTTATGACCGCCTATTCCGCTGTCTTTTGCCTTCAAGCCTCCTCAGTAATGGCCATCTAAGCGCCCCTATCTTGCCAGTGTAGAATTAGCGTCTGGTCGGTTAGAACGCGTTCACGTTCACGTGCTTATAATAGTTGAGAACGCGTATCGCCATCTTCAGCCGGTGATGGCAATTCATCTTCTCATCGCGCATTGCCCACACCATGTCGTTGTCGCACAAGCCGACGCTTGAGAGTCTGGCCTGTATATCACCCATTAAACCCAACCCCGTACCCGGCCATGGACTGACGTTTGCAGCAACCATCAGAAGTGCCACTCAAAAGGCACGCGAAAAGGCTTTGGATGGTATTGTCGAAACTCCTCCCAATTAATGTCACACAGACAAGACATTACTGACACTGGCTCAGATCTCATCCAAAACCTAAGCCCCCAAAGCCAGAATACACAAATGTATGTATGCTATTTGTTCCTACATTGTGTTATTCATTCCTGCTATTCTGCTATTTGCTCTTGCTATTGCTATTCTGCCATTTGTTGCTATTCTGCCATTTATTGTTATTCTACTAGTTATTCCTACTATTCTGCTATTTATTCCTGCTATTCGTTCCAATCAACACCACCGTCTGTTAACAAGTCATAGAGCGGACCTTGACGACAAGAGCTACCACCGAGTATTGGAAGCGATCTTCAGTTATGTTCTCCAAGAGAAGCCGGCCTTGTACAAGCAAAAGTCTCAAAAAGGTGCCGCCTCGCGCCTAGAGAAGTGTGCCGACGCTGTCAAGGCCACTGTGTCTCGGGGTTTGCCTAGATTTGGACGGAAAACCCTGCATGCCGTTATAGATCACATAACGCAGACGTTACCAGGGCCAAACAACGACTTCGTACAACCTCTTCTCCAAGGCTATGTCAAAGCATTGACGGAGCTTCTTTCTCGTCAAGCACATGTGGAATCGCTGGCGTGCAAAGATGGCGGCCATTGGGACGCCTGTGTTGACTTTCTCCTTGACCTCGGACACCGGATCCTGCCCGAGGAGGCCGATCGTGTTTCGAGCTCCTATGCGAGATCATCACCCGCACCTGGGGCGATCCCGCTTCGTTCTTCTTCTTCGTCGATGATCAAGGCCGCATCTCAGAAAAGGTCGGGTCCAAACGAGGGCGGACCCCTTCGCGATGTCCTGGAGGGCCTTTATCATCTAGTCCGAGCCTCCAACGCGCCCGTCACGCGGCAGTCAAGTCAGATCGCCGAGCTTGTTCTAAGAATTCTGAATGTGAAGCACTTCAGCCTAGGCTCCATCCAAACAGTATCCTTTGCGATCCTAAATTCACTATTCGGGGCGATACAGGCGGATAAACTCGATGAATCCCAATCTCTCATGAAGAAGATCATTCCACTCATGGTGTTTTGGTGGCGAGCTGACAAGGTCTCGCAAGATGAGCTCATCAGATCTTTGAGAAATGAGATGCTCAAGGCCATATTACACATGCACCTGCACATCGAGAAACTAGCCATTCATGTCGAAGACGAGAATTTCACGCGGGACCTAGAAGACCTAGCCGACACCTTCTGGGTCGAATACTCCAAACGCGGCGAACCTTTTCGTCTCCAGCTTGTCGACATCACATTTTCGCTCTCAATCCTTCCGGAGTACTCGTTACGCACCCATCTCTTTGGCCTCAGACCTCACAATGTGGAAGGCGAGAGCTATTGGGCATTGGTTCAAGCCTTGGCCCGCCTGGAATCAATCCTCATCAATTGCAGTAATCGTACGCAAGACCATATCGATGAGCTTGAACTATCACGCAAGAGGCGCCGAATCCGCGAAAGTTCGAGTAGGGTTCGACTCAAGCTGCGATCAAAAGAGGTGGGAGTTCGAAGGACAGCAATTCAACTAATCCCTTTTATTTTGGCCTCTAATTCCTTGCGGGTTGACGACACCGTCGACTTTTTGGAGGAACTTACGACATTAGCTGGAGACAAGGATCCCCTCACTGCCTCTTGGGCTCTCATAGCTTGTGCTAGGTATATTCTGAAAAAATTATTCGGTACCCGTCTAGCCATATTAACTAACCGCGATGTAGTTGTGCTCTGAAAGTAGGTGAAGGTAGAGACATCACCGATACCTGGAGGCAATTGTGGCATATTGCCTCCCGTGCCGTTTGCCTACCTTCAACCAGTCGTGCAGCGTGTTGTTTACTACACACCCTGCTTCTGGCCAATCATCTTCCGTATCATGAGATATCAGAAGAAATAAATAGTATTGTAACAACAGCAGATGTAAATGGACCGGCGATCCTGTCTGACACGTCTCTGGCGCTGATGCTGTACTTATTTCACATTCGAAACATGAGATCGCCAAATGCAAGCCAAGCGACTTGTTCCCATATCATCAGATGGGTATTTCTCAGGTGGAATCCAAGTACGTGATCATCCCCCGAGGTTTTTCTCGGAGGTTTTTCTCAGAGGTTATTCTCAGAGGGTATTCTCAGAGATTATTCTCAGAGGTTATTCTCAGAGGTTATTCTCAGAGAGTATTCTCAGAGTATTCTCAGAGATTATTCTCAGAGATTATTGTTGGTGTAAATACTAACACAATAATCAATATTAGGCGAACATGCATACGCATCGTTTCACGGTGTTCACGTACAGGCCACTGATTTGGTCAATCTGCTCCGGGCGTGCTGCGGCCTCACATCACTAACTCTAGGAATGAAAATCCCCGTTTACGATGGCTCGTTAGGTGAGGTCTGGAAAACCCAAGAGCAAATGAACTCGATCAACGAGTACCTGTTACTACTTGAGCCGAGTGGCATGTCTCCTCCGGGTGCTGGTTCAGATGCAGAGCAGATCTTACCACCACTTGCGGATGCGAGCAGCTTTTTTACATCGAAAAAGCTGATTCTGGAACTTCTATATCCCAAGCTCGAAGATCTCAAGGAGTTGTCTATATCTTGGACGAAGAGGTCAAATGAGGGAGGCACCCAGATCTCTCTTGAAAGGTTCCAAAGTCTTTTGATGGCTGTGGTCGCCAGTTCGCTGCTGGCCCCTGAACTAGACTCCCTCAATACGAGGCAGTCTTCAGCCCTGTTCCCAGTTCTTGTTGAACTAACGGAGAAGAGTCTGACCTCGGCCATGGATTCCGTTGAACCCTTGGCTTTTATTGACCTCACATTGAGATTGGTCCGGCCTTGTATACCCGAGCTTGTCCGTTCGAGCCTAGAACGATTCCAAGCAGAACATGCGAGCCTGGCTATTATATTCTCAAAGATTTTTCAGTCACTCAAGCGCCATGATTCTCTTCAAAGCTCAGCACAGAACGTTGATTTTATGGATATCGATCCCGACTTCAACTCACAGGCGAGCCGAGCAAGCACAAGTTCCGCGCCCAGTGCTATACCAAGACTGTACTCGCAGCTCAGCACGCATCGCGGAGCGTACTATCTTGATACAAGGAAACGTCTGAGTCTGATCCACACTCTATGCGAGCATCGTGAACAAATTGGTCTCGTACCAGACCCGTTTGTTGATGAGCTTTTGGATTTGCCGGATGAAGATTTGCTTTCTTGCCAGCGGCTGGTCGTTGACTTGATCAAGTCAGACCTGGTTATAAGCCCCGAGTCTGCCACGTCTTTGATCAACAGGCTCGGTGATATCGTATCACACTTCGAATATCGGTGTTGTGAAGTCGCACTGAGCACTTGCATCGAGGTAATAAGTGGTTTATACAATGTTTGGCATCATGACAACCAAGAACTTTGCCAAGACGTTAGTGATTTATACCGTCATTTCACTAATATTTGCCTACCCAACAACATGTTTTCCCCTCAAGTACAGATTTCAATGGCCGCTTTTCTGTTCAACCTTCTAAGAGAAGATCACGAGTACGGCACCAATATCAGGGCCAACTCATGCCGGACATCGCTCCTATATATTCTCATGAGCGGGCCGATGTCGGTCAAGAGTTATATCGGTAACAGAATCGCTGAGATCTTCGACTTGTACATTCTGAAGCTTCACGATGAGGTATTCGTCGACGTTCTGGACAGTCTTCCAAAGGACCCTGACAATGTTGCCGGGATAGCGTTCCGGCTACTTGTCTTGTCGAAAATAGCATGTCGCTGGTCGACCTTGTTACGAAGATGCACCTATCATATATTTGAGACACCAGGCAAAGTATCGCTTGCGGCAGATTACGCAACCCGTTGTTGTGCTATCATTTCAAAAGAGCTAGATCTCAAATCTCCCCGAGAACTCTTCCATCTTTTTTCACGGCAACTGTTATACACGTGGTTAGAGAACGATTCACTTGAAGACATTCCATTCTCAATTTTCGGCTTCAGCAGCTTGAAACAGCTCCTCAGCTCTACCCAGGCAGAGGCTGTGGGTTTGATGGTGATGCGAGGACAGGAAGAAATGACATCGTACCTTGCCAAAACAATCGGCATAACAATCAGCGAGCTGATCCGGCGCAATTTCTCAACGGCCATGGCTTATAGCATGATGTACGGTCATCACTCCGGAGACGAGGATGCCAAGGATGACACTTATATCGAAGAAAAGCTTGGAAATAAGGCGCTTATGGAATCAAAGTACAACCACTTCGTGGACATAGTTGCTCTGTTTTTCGATGTCATCGACCAGGACAGCCCTATCGAGAAAGCTTTCATGAAGCAAAGAGACCTGACATATGCGGGAGAGATCATGACCGCAATCAAGGCTATCTCCCACTCCTCTGCCGACCTGCCCCCAAACCAGCAGCCAAACTTCAGGGCGCGGTATCTGATCAGCGAGACCCGACGGCTGTGCGAGAACATGATATTCGATTTCCGAGACTTGTGGACGCCTGCCCTGGTTTCAGCCATAGCCCGCAAGCTGTTCAACTCTGTTCAGCCTGCCTTGGGATCACTCCACGCATGCGCCGTACTTCGCAAGGTTCGGATCCTCATCAGCTTGGCCGGAAACTCTGCTCTGGAATCATATGTCCTGGAGATGCTTCTGAACTCGATCCAAAAGTTCATCGTTGACGCAGAATGTGCCGATGACGCTCTGGGTATGAGCCAGTACCTGCTGGCCGAGGGTGCTCCGTACCTCCAGTTGGTACCATCATTCGTGTCGGGATATGCCCTCTCGACCCTCGCCTCTCTGAGAGTCTTCCTTGAATCGAGCCAATCAAGTACTACCCAAGAAAGTCTCTTCAAAGCGACAATGAGCAAAGCCCAAAATTTCCACAAATGGCTGACCGCGTACCTGAGCGAATACGACTCAAGCCTCTTCACAAGTGAAGGTCAACGAGAAGCTTTTCGGTCCATCACGGAATCGGCTGCACACATTCGATCATCAGGAAATGCTGAAAAGGGTACTTTCGAAAGCAAACTGTTGTTGGATATTCTGAAAGATGGAGGCTCCGACGTCCAGCTGCTTAACAAATCGTCTCGGGAGCTTGCCCTGGGGCTTCTTTGCAACGATTTTTCATTCCCCAATAATCCAACAGATGATATTGTGGCGAGCGAGGAAGACGCAATAGATATCGCATCAGAAGTGTGGAAAAGCTGCGGCACGCAAAATCTAAGCTCGGCATATCTCTCCTGGGCGGGACGAGTTGTTGGCCGAGCTTTCTCGGCGTCTGGGGAAATTCCAACCGGCGTTATCCGTGAAACTAGACTTTCGACGTACCACGATATGGCTCTTGATGCGAATGGATCGGAGGTGGGGATTCTGGGGATTCTCCAGGAGCTGACATCAAGCCCGGACTCAAAGACGGCTGGTTTAGCAGAAGCCGCATTACGAAGTGTGGTGTCAAAGGCTACGCACGAAGAAGACCAATCGCTATCTCTCGCATGTGAACGAAGTCTCAGGGAATCCCTTTTTCTAGCATCCCAATGGGGGACCTATACCTCACCTCCATCTGAAAAGCCAGATCCTCCGTCTGTTAGGGATGACAGTTCAGTCTGGAAGCTAGACATCTCGACTTCGGAATGGCTGCCCAAACTTGGTGTCCACCTCGCCCAATCCATCTCGACGTCGACTCTTCTCTCGGTTCTCCCTCCTCTCTTGACAGAAGTCAAGCGCTTCGGAGAGAAGTGTTTCCCATTCCTCCTTCATCTCGTGCTGCACCTTCAGGTGAAAAAGCAACAGACAGTGAAGCGTTCCTTATCCGAGGCTGCGAGAACTTGGCTAGCTTCCAGAGAGCCTACCGCTAAGAACAACATCAAACTGCTACTCAACACCTTTCTATACCTCCGAACACAGGAGTATCCTGGCGAGTCCTGTATTGCAGACCGCATTCAGTGGCTGGAGATAGACCATGCCTCGGCTTCAAACGCTGCTGCTCACTGTGGAATGTACAAGACGGCGTTGTTCCTGGCAGAGTTGGTTAGCTCAGAGACGACTCGCTCTTCTCGTCGATCTTCGGCCCTTCAACAAACCGATCTAAGCGAGACTCTGCTCGACATCTTTGAGAACATTGATGATCCCGACGCATACTATGGTCTTCCAGAGGAGGCCAGCCTATCCAAGGTCTTGGCCCGAGTTGAATATGAGAATGAAGGCTCGAAGAGTCTTGCTTTCAGGGGAGCGCAATATGATAGTCATCTGCGCCAACGCGATCCCGGGACTGAATCTGATGCGCAGGCTCTAGTGAAGACTCTCAATGGCTTGGGTCTAAGCGGCTTGTCATATTCTCTTTTGCAGACTCAGCAAAACGCAGGTTCGTCATCCTCATCTCTCGAGAGTACATTTAGAACAGCCCAAAAGTTGGAGATGTGGAATCTTCCGGCGCCCGTGGCAAGTGACCATCACGCGGTGGTTGTATATAAAGCGTTCCAGAGCATGCACCAAGCAACCGACGTTGGTCTGGTGCGCTCTGCCATCTATGATGGCTTCCAGCGATCGATATTGAGCCTAACGAAGCAGAATCAGAATGCAATAGGGTTGAGGAAGCACCTGGGAGCGGCAGCCGTTCTATACGAGCTCGATGAGGCGACCAATCTCTCAGATCCCGGTGATGTCGAAAATGTTCTCGCCAGGTTTCAGTCTCGTGTTGAATGGATGAAGCGTGGATTGTAAGTGTCTCAACCCCCAGGAATGATAGCATAGATGGAACTAACTAAGCGATCAGATATGAGGATGTCAGCAATATTCTCTCGTGTCGAGGAACAACCATGAGCATGCTGAGCCAGCATGATCATCTGTTGAAAAGCAAGATCTCCGTGGGCAACCTCCGCCAGGCTCAGGTGCAGTCGATGCTCACGTCTGCCAGCGTCTTCCGATACTACCAGGCCACACAAGAAACTATCAATATCTCTACGTCGTTGATGAACTTGCTCCCATCTTGTGAAACCCAGGGACTGCACTTCGATGCAGCAGTCAAGGTTGAAGCGGCGAACTCGCTCTGGGACCACGGGGAGATGAGTACCTCCATCCGCCTCTTGCAGGGGATCGAGAAAGATTCCACACTGAAGAAGCAGATGATCCCCGTCAGCAGAACTGATCTCCTATCCAAGATCGGCAACCAAGTTTCCGTTGCTCGGCTGGAAAAGCCACAAGATATCCAGAAGAAATATCTGGAGCCTGCACTCAAGGAGCTGAAAGGAAACGTCAATGGGAAGGAAGCAGGGTCCGTCTATCATCAGTTCGCAACATTCTGCGATGGACAGCTTCAGGATGTAGCCAGTCTGGAGGATCTTTCACGGCTCCAGAATCTGCGAAAAGGGAAGAGCGACGAGGTTGCGCAGCTTCAGAGCCTGATAAATTCCACCAAGGACAGCCAGCTCAGAAGTCGGTACTCGCATGTGCTATCCAAGGAGAAGCAGTGGTTGAGTCTCGACGAGCAGGAACTGCGGCGAGTAGAGCAAACGCGAAGCGAATTCGTACGGTTGAGCTTGGAGAACTACCTTTTGTCGCTAATTGCTTCTGATGAATACAACAACGATGCTCTTCGATTCATTGCGCTCTGGTTGGAGAGATCATCGGAGGATGTCACCAACAAAGCCGTGATGCGATATCTGCAGCAGGTGCCAACGAGGAAATTTGCTACGCTGATGAACCAGCTCACGTCGAGGCTACAAAATCAGGACAGCATGTTCCATAAACTACTCCTTGATCTCGTCTACAACATCTGCGTGGAGCATCCCTATCATGGGATGTATCAGATCTGGTCAGGAACGAAAGCAAAGGCACAACAGAAGGACGAGGTAGCCATTCAGAGAGTCCGAGCGACGGAAAAGGTGGCTCAAAGGCTCGCCTCTACAAGATCCGTCTCCGACATTTGGCTGGCTATCGATAAGACAAGCAAGTACTACCACCTGTTGGCGATGGAGAAGAACGCGAACAAGTACAAGTCCGGCGTCAAGATCAACTTGAAGGAGTCAACTGCGGCAACGAACCTCGTCAACTATCTCAACAAGTATCGTATTCCGCCTCCCACGATGCATATCGAACTATCGGCGACCAAGGATTACTCGAAAGTGCCGACGATTCTCAAACTCGAGTCCAGCATGTCCATTGCTTCTGGTGTGAGTGCGCCCAAAATCATCACTGCTGTCGGCACCAACGGGGTCAAGTACAAGCAGCTGGTAAAGGGTGGTCACGATGATCTTCGCCAAGACGCCATCATGGAACAGGTGTTTGCCGCTGTGTCTTCTCTTCTCAAACTGCACAGAGCTACACAGCAACGGAGTCTGGGCATCAGAACCTACAAGGTTCTACCACTCACCGCTTCGTCGGGACTCATTGAATTCGTGCCAAATACGATTCCTCTGCATGAGTTCCTCATGCCGGCTCATGAGAGGTACTTCCCCAAGGATCTGAAAGGGTCACAATGCCGCAAGGAAATCTTCAACGTTCAGAACAGAACTGTCGAAACACGCATCAGCACGTACCGAAAGGTCATTGACAAGTTCCATCCCGTGATGAAGTATTTCTTCATCGAGTACTTTGGAGATCCGGACGAGTGGTTCGTCAAAAGGCTGGCCTACACGCGGAGCACGGCAGCAATCTCAATGCTAGGACATGTGCTTGGACTCGGCGACCGCCATGGCCACAATATCCTACTCGACACGAAAACGGGAGAGGTGGTGCACATCGACCTCGGTGTCGCCTTCGAGGCCGGACGTATTCTGCCTGTACCTGAGCTGGTCCCGTTCCGGCTTACACGAGACATTGTGGATGGGATGGGCATTACCAAGACCGAGGGTGTGTTCCGGCGTTGCTGCGAGTTCACGCTTGATGCCCTACGAGAAGAACAGTACTCCATCATGACGATCCTCGATGTTTTGCGATACGATCCCCTTTACACCTGGTCCATCTCCCCACTGCGCCTTGCCAAGCTGCAGAAGGCTAGGCACGATGATGACGGCGCCGTCGATGAGTCGGAGCAAAGTGAGGCAGAAGCCAAGAAGGGTAAGAAGGGAGGGGGAGGAAGTGAGCTCAACGAGCCTTCCGAGGCAGACCGGGCGCTCGAGGTGGTGAGGAAGAAGCTTTCCAAAACACTGAGTGTGACGGCAACGGTCAACGATTTGATCAATCAGGCCGTTGACGAGTGCAATCTGGCAGTGCTATATTCTGGTGAGTACCCGTCTGGCTAGGTAACTTGAGATAACTGACTAATGAACTACAGGTTGGGCTGCGTATGCATGAGTCTTGAGGAAGATTGTAGATATTTAGAAATAAAATGTGTTTGGGTTTGGGAAAAGTTGCAATATTATGAGTTTGTCCAAATAGTCGACTAAAGGTTAAATAATTAACCCAGTAATAAATACAATATCAACCCAGTAATAGATACAATATCAACCCAGTAACAGATACAATATCAACCCAGTAATAAATACAATATCAACCTAGTAATGGATACAACATCTTACCATTGCCTTATTTTTATATTTGATAAAACAACGAGGTCAATGCCTTGCGTGAAAAGAGCTGTGGTGTGCCTTGTTTTGTCTCAGCTACTTGACACCTTGGTGTTATTAATCATTGTTCTTCCAAGGATGGGGTAAGCCGCCGTAATAGACGATTTCCGGGGAGAAGCTCGTCATTGCTTTGGGCGCTTGCTGCTAAAAAGGCGGGAGGTCTTATCTTATCGCGCCGGAGATAGCATGCATCAAGTCTGAGGAGCTGCCAAAGTCCGCCCGAGGCTCTCGAGTGACATCAACTGTTTCTGTCTTGTAGTAGACACTGCATCATCCATCTTGGGCCTGTTGTATCTGCTGTACCTGTTGTGTGCTGACTTTTGACTCTGTCTTGTCCGTCGCTTCGCTGCTTTTTTTCGCACTCATCCCGCCCGCCAGAAACGCCGACACAGAGCAGCATCGAGCAGTGTCTGGGGCGTGTAACAGGGCCCATCCGCAGTACAGCAGATCATCGCCCTGATCCTTGTCCCGGTCCTCAAACCCAACGACCGTCTCAGTTTCCAAGCCTCGAAAGCCCTCGAGGTGCCCCATGGTCCCACGCCGAACGTGCCGGCCGGAGAAGCAGTGGTCCGTTACATCGACCTGAGCTGTGCCCGTTGTGCTGCTCAACCTCCCCTCCTCCCCTCCTCTCCTCCTCGTATCAAGCCCAGTCGACGACTTCCATGCAATCGATGCAGGCCGACTCCTCCCCCTCCTCCCGCCGCCGCCCCCGTCTCGACTCCTCCTCCGGCTCCCCCTTCTCCGCCTCGTCCCCGTCGTTCCAGCCTCTCAAGCGGCCCAAGTTCGCCGCTCCCTCTGCCTCTGCCGAAGCGATGCAGACCATGAGCGCCAAGGCCAGAGGCAAGGCCCGCGACACCATCGACCTCACGCGGTCCTCGGCCTTCCAGCCTCACAATGGGGCCAAGCGGATCGTCATCAAGAACCTGCGGCAGCCCGGCGCCGCCCGCGAGGCACAGGTCCGCGAGTACTACGCCGAGACGGAGAAGATCCTCGACGACATGCTGACCGTGGTGCTGGCGGGCGGGAAGCCCCATGTCCCCCTCGAGCGGCTCTATCGGGGCGTCGAGGACCACTGCCGGAACGGGAACGCGGGCAAGATCCATCTGGTGCTGAGGGACCGCGTCGACTCGCATGTGTCCCGCGTCATTCTCCCCAGGGTGCAGCGGAGCGGCGAGGGGTCGAACCTCAACATGGCGAAGCAGCTGTTGGCGGAATGGCATCTCTTCAATGCTCAGATTGTAAGTTGATTTGGGATATTCTACATGCTATTCAAACAGAATTGGGAACCAGGGACCGCAGCCACTGACTTGTACTTGGTCTGTAGAAACTCATCCGGTCTATATTCAGTTTCCTTGACCGGACATACCTCCTCCGCGAGAAAAAGACAGCCATCAATGACATGGCCATTACCTTCTTCCGCAAGATGGCTTTCCCCTCCAACTCGGAAATCTATGAAACGGCCCCAGGAAAGAAACTTGTTCTGGGCATGTGTGAGTTGATTGAGCACGACCGGAGGGGGGACGAGCTCCGAGACGCGGAGCTTCTCAAGGGATCGATCCGTATGCTCTACGTCCTGGGCGTTTACTCAAGATCGTTCGAACCTGTCTTCACGAAAACGTCACAGCTCTACTTCAACGAATTCGGTGAGTCCCACGCCTTGTCGAATCTCAAGTCGTACATTCAGGCGTGCGAGAAGCTGCTGCTCAAGGAGCACCACCGCTGTCTAGAGTTTCACATCGAGACGGTCACAGAGAAGCAGCTTATGGATGCTGCTCATGTGACACTCATCGATAACTACACTGGTAAGCTACTCAATGGGGAAAGCTTCGCCAAGCTGCTCTCCAGCGAAGATGTCGAGTCCGTCAAAGTACTGTACGGGCTCTTGCGACATTCGCGGATCCAGAAGAAGCTCAAGGATCCCTGGGTTGAGTACATCAAGGCTACAGTGGCACAAATTGTGGGGGACAAGGACCGCGGTGACGAGATGGTACTTCGGTTGTTGATCCTCAGACGGTCGCTGGATGTCATGATCCGGGACGCCTTTGGGAAGGACGACGAGTTCCTCTGGGCGATGCGAGACGCTTTTGGCAAGACGATGAACGACTCCAAGGTCTCTGTCTGCTGGGGCTCGGGAACGTCCAAGATTGGAGAGATGATCGCCAAGCACATCGACCTTCTGCTCCGCGGCGGCCTCAAGAGCCTGCCTCCGGCACTCTTCTCGGATGCCAAGGATCGCGCAGCGGCACAGAAGGAAGGCATATCAAGCACTGCCGACGAGGATGCCGAGCTCGACCGGCAGCTCAACCAGTCGCTGGAGCTAGTTCGCTTCATCGAAGGGAAGGATACATTCGAGGCTTTCTACAAGAAGGACCTTGCTCGACGGCTACTGATGGGTCGTAGCGCTAGCCAGGACGCCGAGCGCAACATGCTGGCCAAGCTGCGCTCCGAGGTCGGGTCTGAAATCACACACAAGCTCGAGCAGATGTTCAAGGATCAGGAGATTGCCAGGGATGAGATGAGCGCGTACAACCAATGGTGTGCGGCCAACGCCAGCCGGAGGTCGCCCGTCGACCTCCACGTCATGGTCCTCTCAGCTGCCGCTTGGCCAACCTACCCAGACGTAAATCTAAACCTGCCAGACGAGGTGGCCAGGCAGTCGGAGAGATTCGACACATTCTACAAGAGCATGCACACCGGTAGGACCCTCACGTGGAAACACTCCCTGGCACACTGCTCCCTCAAGGCCAAGTTCCCCAAGGGCCAGAAGGAGCTCCTCGTCTCGGCCTACCAAGCCGTCGTCCTCCTCCTGTTCAACTCCGTAGACGCACCGGACGGGTTCCTAGGGTACGAGCAGATATCCAAGGCCACCAGCCTCAAGGGCGGGGACCTTGACCGCACCCTGCAGTCGCTGGCGTGCGGTAAAGCGCGCGTGCTGAAGAAGCACCCCATGAGCCGCGAGGTCAAGCCGACCGACACCTTCACCTTCAACCGGGCCTTTGCGCACCCCAACGTGAAAGTGAAGATCAACCAGATCCAGCTCAAGGAGACCAAGGAGGAGAACAAGGCCACGCACGAGCGCGTCGCCCAGGACCGCCGCTTCGAGACCCAGGCGGCCATCGTGCGCATCATGAAGAGCAGGAAGCAGATGGGCCACGCCGAGCTCCAGGCCGAGGTGATCAACCTGACCAAGAGCAGGGGCAGCGTGGAGCCGTCTGCCATCAAGAGGGAGATTGAGAGGTATGTTTGTCACAAGTCTACTTTTGCACTTGATCTGTACCATGTGACTTGAATTATTTGCTAACGGATTCATTCAACCCGCTGCAGCCTGATAGAGAAGGACTACATTGACCGAGAAGGCAACGGCTACGTGTACCTAGCATAGCATAGCATGACATGGCATGACACGGCTCGGCAAAGGGGGGAATCTCAGCGTGAGGCGGGACGAGGTTTTTTGCACAAGAGGCGGGCATGGCGCAACAAAAGGCAGGATACAGAAAAAAACGGTTGTGTCTATTCTTCCAACCACACACTACACACGAGCATCATGACGAATCGGTGCATCAGAGCATGAGCTGGAGTTTCATGATACAGGAAAAATCATGTGCAGAAAGGAGTGGCGAGCAGGGGGATCTAGAGGGAGATACTTACGAAGACATGCCTTACTTTACCTTAATCATACGTACTACTTCATCACAGTCCATCCCCGACCAGACCTTATCCCACACCGGGCGACTATCCCCGGGGAAATATACTGGGGAGAAGCTGCCCGTCCCCTCCTCCTCCGCCTCACTTTTCTCTTTTCTTTCACAAAACTTGCTCACCTTCTCATGGTGGCTGCATCCATCAGCTCTGTCTCATCATTCATGGACGCAAGGCTTCGCCACACAAGCTGCACTTTCTTCAGTCGGTTTCATGCCTTGATCCTTATCATTTGCCTAAACGGTGAAATACGAGCAAGGTGGGCAACCATCGCGGCCGCGCCCATAAGCAAGCCATCGGTCCAGAACAAGATAAGAGAGGGGGGAAGGAAAAATGAGCAAGAAAAGAAACACGGCTCGGTGTCCCGTCGACCTCTCAGAATTGGCCAAATCATCACCCGGCCCGGCTGTTGTTTCTAATATCAGGCAGCAAGCATGCAGCGTGCCCACGAAAGGGTTCGCTGTAGGGACTTTCGTTATTCATCTCCTTAATTATTTTTTATATCATTTTCCCATGACGACTGCATGATGGACGACTCTGCGAAACGGGCTGTAGGCTCTGGGAACGTGCGTCAGCCTGCTAGTTGACCGGTCTGTGATAGGTCACACCCGCTCGACACAATTGTGTATTAGCCTTGCTGTGTTACGGACAACGACTAGGAACCGAGCCGGCGCACACCGTGGTCGTCGGAGTTGGGCAGAGACTGTCCCGGTGTAGGGGCACGCATCCATGGCGACGCCCTTGTTGTGTGTGATTCAACGCGGGGTGATCAGCCTCAGGGCCTGTGCCGTGCGCTGCTGCATGGGTGAGGTTAATGGCGATCTAGGACACCTGAATTGGAGGGCTGTGTAGCTGGCTGAGGGTTGTGGGTGGTGGTATTGCATTGGCTGCTTACCACGGGACACGCACGTAATCTGGGCAATGTGCAATCGTGCATTCGGACCTTGGTGAGAAAATGTGACTTGTCGTCCAATATTGGCTGGTTTCGAGGAGAGGAGACATATCAGTTTTCTGATACATGAGATAGTTTCAGTCCCTCTCTGGTGTCGACCCGTAGGCCTTCAGGAGCAAAACAATCTCGCACCGGTTGGGTCAAATAGTATCAACCGTGTGTAATAGCTCCGTCTCGCGCAGCTTGGCTCGAATCATGCGGATGTCTCTCAACCACAGGTGACTGCTATCGGAATCCCATATCCATTTTGTCGAGAAGCATATGGATGTCCCACCGTATGCAACCCCTCTTGCCTGTGACCATCCATCAGTAGCTCGATAACATTTCTTGCCGATCCGATAATCGACATTTCTCTTTGACCATGTGGTGGGTGGGTGTTTAGTGTGGTTGCATTGCAGCTGCGTTACACATTGAGAAAGGAGCCCGCCTCGCCTGGTCGCCTTGCAATGCGCTGTCTCAGCTCAGCCCGGCTTGCGTGCGAACCAGCTACAAGCTACGACACGGCACAGAAAGCATTGAGCATCTGCGCGCGCGTACTGTAAAAGTCACTCTCTCTGCTGCGTCGTGGCCCAACTCATCGGGCGTGGGTTATTCATTGTTGCCCAACCCCACGTAAGCCAGTTCTGCACATCCACAGTGAGGCTCTTGAAGTCTGCTGCATAACATCGAGGAAGCATACGTAGAGTATCCGCTTTATCCGGGCGAGTCGTCTGTGAGAACCACACGCCCGCTTGCATATGGTGTGCCATCCAGTATCGTGGCGAGCTGGTCTGGCCTAGCGATGACTTCACCATTACCTCGATTCGCGAGGCATCTCGCATGCTGGGCACAACATTGTCCGCCTCATTTTAGGGGACCCTTGGCGTTGCTAGAGGATAGATAGCCAGGCATAATGTTATAAGAAGAACGAGGCGAAGCTCTTTGATGGTCATGGGGGAGCTCTTTCGGTCATCTTTCTTGTGTCCGCCTTGAGCAAGGAGGTCACTCATTGATCGAAATTTGAAAATAGTTTACCTACCTGTGTTAGACTTTGTCAATCACCCTATCGTTCTTTCCTCTTCCCTCTCTTCCCCCATTACTCATTCATCAATCCATCCATCATGAATGGGGCACAAGGCTTCATTCAGACCAGCGGGCCAGGGTCTCCTCGTGAAGGCGGCCGCGGGCCTGCAATCCCTCCTCCTCCCGTTGGTCATGGGCCATACAGCAGGCCCCATAGCAGGGTTGACCCTGATTCTCTTCACATGCTCATCCCCAGGAAGAGCTATAGTCCCTCTCAGTGGTCCAGGGGCCATGAAGACGACATGCCATTGGCAGTTCGTCGTGAGCGCAGCCAGAGATATCCTCGCACAGCCTCACCACGGCGGTCTGAGCTGCGGCCCCAGTATCATGATGCTCGGGGGAGCCGTCATACACTCACAGTTCTGGATGACAACTCTACCATCCGTGTTGTCCAGATAGAAATGTGCAGACGTGACGAAGATGGCTCTCCAGTCCAACGCCCCTGGGAGCATGCCAAGATTTTTGAGCTCCACGTCACAAATGACGCTGCTATGCGCAAAGTTGAGCAGTTGGAGCAGCACACACTTCCAGTTCTGGACAAACTCAAGGAGGAGCTATCGTCACTCATGCAGGAGAAGCTGGAGTATGCTCGTAGATACCTAGAGGATAAGGAGGAGGATCCTTACTCCTTCTCTCACGAGCTTATCCAGTTCGAAACCAATTTTCAAAAGGTGGATCGTTCACTGCGAGACTCGCGTGAAGAACTCCACGAAGACTGGAGCAGAAGCGACAAGAAGCGCAACAGGAGCAAGGACCGGAAGAGGCAGAAGTCAAAGACTACCTCGAAGGGTCACAAAAAGTCCAAGAGCGATAAAGATAGAGGACGAAGCAGCAGCTCAAAGTCGAAGCACATGATTGCGCTTGTCTCTATCACAGCTTATTTTAAACGGACTCTGCTCCCTGAGGAGTACACCCCGCAGTCCTTCAGAGAAAGTGAGGCTTCGCGGGAAGATGATGAGATGCGGCGGTATCGGCGGCCTGCTGAGTACCACCAACGTGATCGGCGCTCTCCGGAGAGCGGACGAGATTCGCGTCATTTCTCAGACTACGACGATATGCACTCTCCGTCACAATACGCTTCACGTGGTGGTGTCGGTCAAGAACGCTATCCCACCAGAGATCATCATGACTATGATGCAAGATATCAGACCCATGCTGGCAAGGGTCAGCATGAAAGACCTGTTGTGAACCATCAGCAGCAGCAGCAATATGATATGCATCAACAACACCCTCAGAACCAGGCTCACCAGCAGCCCAATATGGGCCAGCAGCAAGGGGCTAGCATGGGTCAACAAAGGCCACAGCAGCAACAGCAGCACAACATGCATCAGCAGCCGCAGCCGCAGCCGCGGGCTGGCATGGGACAACAGAGGCCGCAACAACAGGGCCAAAATCATACAGGGCCTCAGGATTTCAATCACCAAGACCATCATGGCCTTGCCGCTGCCCACCAACAGAGACAGGCTCCCGTGGCCCCTCAGGGTCACGCTGGCATGATGCCACAACAGCAGCCTGTTATCAATCAGCAAAGACAGCAACCTCAACCTCAGCCTCAGCCACAAATGCCACAGCAGAGGCAGCCAGCTCAGCCTGGTATGGCACCACAACAGCAGCCGCAACAACCTGCAGCGCAGCACAAACCACAGGGTCAGCCTAATATCGCTCAACCCCAGCAGCAGCAGCAGCAACAGCCTAGCTTAAATCTGCAAAAGCAACAGGCTCAGCCTGGAATGGCGCAACAGCCGCAGCATAACCAGGCCGCTAAAGCCCAACAACCTCAGCCTGCCGTGCTACACCAACATGGACATCTGCCTCAAGGGCAAGGAGGTCACCCCGGTGGTCCCCAGAACCAGCAGCAAAAGGCCCAAGTTATCCCAGCACAAGTTGCGGCGCAAATGAAAGATCAACAAGCACAAAGGGGGATGGGTAGAGATAAGGGGCCTCTTCCACCCCCCCCTCACGTGCCACCTCTTCATATACCAACCCCGGTCACCTCAAACAAAGACAGCAAGCACCAAGGTAATAGAAATGGGAAAGGCTCGTCAGGCAAGCGTCACGGCCATCCCGGTTCGCCTCATATCTCTGAAGAATCTGTTTCCGATCACGATGGTGGTTGGTCAGACAGTGCGAGTGACATCTCTACTCCAGCAACGTCCACCTCGGGCGGATCGCATCATAAGGTGAAGAAGAGCTCGAGACGCTACTCAGAAGAGCACTTTGGCATTCCCACCCGGCATCATGGAAAGCCCGGGAAGTTCCCTCGTGAGGCCTCACCCCCCTCTCCTCGCAGAGCCTATACCGAGGACCAGAGATACGCCGGTAGGGCGCCATCACCATCTCCTCGAAGGTATTACGATGATGAGCCTCGCTACACATACGAGAGTGCACGTTCTCCACGGCCGTTTCATAGAAAGGGACCAGAATACGTGCGGCGTATTTCACCTTCCCCTCGCCGAGCTCGAGATGATAGCAATAAATACTCGCGACATGAGGGTTATGCGCCGCGCATTATCCAGAGCGTGCGCCGAATGACCCCAGATGAGGTTGGCCGCGAGATTCTCGATGGAGATCAGCCTTGGCGTAGAAGTGGCCACAATCGATCTCCTCTAGGAGAAGACCGTGGCAAAGATCGGACAGGACGTCCGTACGAGAAGGACAACTTTGTTGACAAAATACGACGATTTACTGAGGGAGTTCTCCATGAGCCGAGTGACCGTTACGAAGGGCGTTATGAGAGGAGAGAACCGAGATCCAGGAACATGAGTTCTCGAGACTATTCCCCCTCCCCTGAGAGGCCGACTGGAAGGCGACCAACCTATGCAACCAGGGGAAGGGATTGAGGATCTTCGCAAATTACTTGCTTGTGTTCAAAACATAATTATCTGTTGTTCTAGTGGATTAGCTTACTCCAGTTTGTCCGACGTGCATTCACAGTATTTGGTGGGAAACAGACAGACACCTGAAGATTGATTTCTTTTTCCTTGACTTAGCTTACCCAGTATTAATATTCAATCAAGCACGACTTTATGAGCCAGCCACTAGCTATCGATGATGCTCTAGGTCAATGATCCTGTAGGTCTAAGCCGTTCCTCTTTCTCGGCGGGAGAGATATGCTGCTCCTATGGCGATACTTTGAACCTAGTGTTGTTGTTTTAGGAGAGACTTAGGGGATACTTAGGGGATGTATCTATGGCGGTCGGACAGCCCGATATGCTTCACGAGGTAAAAACCTCAGCACACTAAAAGAAGAGACGACAGATTTGCCGTAATTTCCCTTTTGTGAGTAGTACCAGGCATGAGAAGAATACAATAACAGCCAAACCACGGTGTCTGTTGAGATTACATTTGACAGGGTAGGAGCGATGTAAGTTAATGGGCTCACGTGACCGCGAGAGAGACGCGCTTGCCTTTGTGGAGCGGCGCGTCGCATAATCTATCCCATTTATTTTCTTCTTCCTGTGCTCTAGGTTAGGGGGGTAGTCACGGCCGGGTTGTTAATGAGTCGCCCACAAGTCGCGACTGACAACCTTGTGGATCGACAGCGATCAATTGAAGTCTCTTTGTTTCTGATCACACAAGGAGTCACCCATCCTTTCGCTCGTCTTGGATCTATACCATCGATAAAGGCCGCATGCTCCCTGGTCCAAGCTAGAACACTCGGATCGCCTCGTGATACACCTTCCTGTCTTCCCCGCGGCTGGGAGACGAGGTTCACGACTCTCAACGTCTAGCCTGTCGAGAGCCCCCCGACTCCTTCCTGCCGCTACGAATTGTCTGCTTCTTCCCTCTTTTATGATACCAAGGTTTCCAGCTCTGGTATTCCGATCCTCGCCGTCCAGTCGTTGTCTTGCCCGGAAGTCTTCGCAGCTGCTTCATGCCAATACACCACCCGCCCACCTCCAGCACACGATTGTCGAATCCGACGCAATGTTAGGCAAAGCCAACAAAGCCTATGTGGCGAACCCACCTCCCCCCCGAAACCCTCTCGCCAAGCATCTAAACCAAGCTGGCATCCCTTCAACAAACCAAACCCCGGGTTCAAGTAACGGCAGTGATATCAGGATGCAGTTCAAGAAGCCAGGGTTCCCGGGCTTCTCTTCCGGGCCGGCGAGGACGGACCAGAGTCTCCAAGCAGAAACCTCGACCCAACCTACACCAAAGCAAGTAACCGGGCGAGGTTCCCTGATGTCCCTATATGGACATTCCAGCTCGAATTCCTTCAAGGACGAGTCGAGCCATGCTTTCGCCAGTGGAAATGGCACCCAAAACTCAGTCAGCGATATAGTATGGTTCGATGAAAACGATTTCAGCGATGATGATAATCTCGATCTCGATTTTGAAGCCCCAATCGCTCTCCCCGGCAAACCGGAAGTATCCAAACCAAAAGAGAACATTCCTCCTTCCTCACAATACATGTCATGGTCTTCCTCACCACCCTCACATTGGGAGAAGCCTAGTTTAGCGCGCGCAGAATCGAGTATATCGACCACCACAGGCGGGTCCCTGAAACGTGAGTCGTTCGGAGAGGATGATGATCTGCCTCCGATCAAGAAAGCCAAAAAGCGCAGCCGACTCCCGTGGAAAGAGGAAGATGAGGATGACGAAGCCAACTGGGACACTACCCCGAACGTGGCCAAAACACCAGCTCACCAAAGCTCAAAGGGCTTCTGGGATCCTTCGGCAAGTGCTACTAAAGAAAAAAAGCGATTGCTGAAGAATCAACACCAAACTTCCAAAACAGAAACAAAGGATGAAATGTCTCCGGATGCCGCCCAGATAGTTGCCGAAGTTTCCAGGCCCAAGAACGATGCGTTTGCTCTCTCAAAGGAACAAGAACGCATCTTGGATTTGGTGGTAAACAAGGGCAAAAGTCTCTTCTTCACGGGACCGGCCGGAACAGGAAAGTCAGTATTGATGCGAGCAATCATCAAGGAGTTGAAGGCAAAATATGCCAGGGACCCGGAGCGTGTTGCTGTGACAGCACCCACTGGACTTGCTGCCTGTAATATTGGTGGTATCACACTCCACAGCTTTTCAGGTAAGCAATCCAACTTGAAGCAACCCGACTTGGCGTGTTCAATTTACTTACATATGCCCATATAGGTATTGGACTTGGAAAAGAGGATGCTGCCACATTGACGAAGAAGATCAGGCGGAATCCAAAGGCCAAGAATCGCTGGCTGAAAGCCAAATGCTTGATCATCGACGAAATATCCATGGTGGATGCAGAGCTGTTTGACAAACTCTCCCAGATTGGACGTGTCATCCGAAACAACGGGCGCCCCTGGGGAGGCATCCAGCTTATCATAACGGGCGACTTTTTCCAGCTTCCGCCAGTTCCTGATGGTGATACGAAGCGGGAGGTTAAGTTCGCATTCGAAGCGTCGACGTGGAATACGACAATTGATCATACTATTGGCCTCACAGAAGTTTTCCGTCAACGGGATCCGGTGTTCGCAAAGATGCTCAACGAAATGCGACTTGGGGAAATTAGTCCAGCATCAGAAAGGGCGTTCAAGGCGCTGGCGCGACCTCTTAAATTCAACGATGGTGTCGACATGGCAGAGCTTTACCCAACCCGGGCCCAGGTCGAGAACTCCAATGCATCTCGTCTTCAAAGCCTTCCTGGTGTCGTTCAAAGGTATCCTGCATATGATTCAGGGGAACCAGCGATTCGTGACAAGCTCTTGGCAAATATGATGGCACCTAAGAGTATCGATCTGAAGGTCAATGCCCAAGTAATGCTTATCAAAAACTTGGACGAAAATTTGGTGAATGGATCTCTTGGCAAGGTAATTGCATTCTCAGATGAGAGAACCTTCGACATGACCAGCGCTGAAAGCTACGATGACGAAATGAGCGATGCAATGGACAAAGCCCGAAAGAAGCTGAAAGGGTACAGCCGAGATGCGGATACCGACTCTGTTTCTGGGCAAAAGTTCCCAGTGGTTCAGTTTACCGCTACTGACGGTACGAGCCGAATCATCTTGTGCCAACCAGAAGAATGGAAGGTAGAGCTTCCCAACGGCGAGGTACAGGCAAAGCGCATGCAGCTCCCATTAATCTTGGCCTGGGCGCTCTCCATCCACAAGGCTCAGGGCCAGACATTGGAGAGAGTGACAGTTAACCTAGGCAAGATTTTCGAGAGAGGTCAAGCCTACGTTGCCTTGAGTCGAGCAACCAGCCAGGCAGGGCTCCAAGTGCTCAATTTCAACAAGGCCAAAGTCATGGCTCACCCTCGAGTATGCCAGTTCTACAGACAGCTTTACAGTGTAGATGATGCACATGCGAGAAAGGTGTCTTCAATCACTGATGTAACGGCGAGTCAAAAGGGCCCTACGCTAATACCTAAGAAACCAGCGCCTACTGTCGTCAGCTTGTTAGATGATTAAGATGTTTTTTGGCAATTATATACATTGTAGGCATTGGGATATGAAGAATCATGGGAGGCGAACTACCACTCTGTAAAGAAACCATAGAGGAAAGGGCCATAAATGGAGTTTTCAAGGTGTCATATTTCTAGGATCCAACACATAGGCGAGGTCGCCTATAC
The DNA here is from genome assembly GCA_026958235.1 of Clonostachys rosea. NCBI lineage: Eukaryota > Fungi > Ascomycota > Sordariomycetes > Hypocreales > Bionectriaceae > Clonostachys > Clonostachys rosea. The sequence goes on from CP110206.1 coordinate 2,028,033, forward strand.
AACAGCACGAATAGGTTTGCTTGATTGTCAAGAAGAATACAAAAGAATTCACACTACGTTAGGCCTTCCTGAAGCTCTCGCCAGTCTCGCTGCCTAGAAGCCTGATATGTGGGACGAACCGCATACCATCCATCTAGGACCGTAGATGAATAGGTATGTGCCCATTCATGTATCAATGCCCACATTGTGTCTCGTATCGGGCATGATTTCACTGCCGTCCATGCATGTTTCCGCCTGCTCCATGCCGTGATGCGCAATGGATAGTTTCCGAGAGCCGGCCTGGGCAGAACCGAGGGCCTAATATCTCAATCATGTCTTAATACCTGAGACTGATTCCTGGGAAGGGTGACCCTTGTGTGATTCAAATCGCCATTTTTTGGGACAATCTCCTGTTGGGGCATGAACCTGGGTATTCAGCAGGGCCAGCAAATTACTCGAGTTGGCAGGGACCAACGCAATAACGCCTTGGGATTTGCCCATGGCGAATGAGACATGCCAGATAGAATTTCCAACCAGATGATCTTGATGAAAAGGAAAGAGAGTTGGGGGAGAAATGGCAAAAAAAATCCGGGAGAAATGTAGGCGATCTATGATTGATTACTTGGTCCTGCCAAGCGGCAACGGGCATCAGACGGATGGATAGTTGCGCACTTGCGACAAAAAATCGAGGTAACACGCGAGGAAGCCTGCATGTCAGCGTCGGCTGAACTATTCGACGACGAAGCGCGTCAGCGTATCATCGCAGCCTATCGCTGTGCATCCACGGAATATTCGAATGGGCATCTATCTGCATGCATGATGCAATCGCCAGGGACCCTACTCATTCGCCGGTCAGTGCTACCAAAAATCCGAGGGTAGTGGTGGGTGAGGCGAGTCCACATCCCGAATACCGAACGCAGCATACCTTGCATGTCTGAGTGTGACAAATCCCGTCCGAGGGTCTGCCGCCTTCCGTGCTGGCAGAAACATGTAATTAGGACTGAGGCATGCCATGAGCGCGCCGGCCGTTGCGAGCTCTCATATCCATGTCGGCGGTGGAGGTAATGCGCATCGGATATGGCCTGAGTCAGTCCCGGCGTCAGGGTAAGCCGTTGCTAGCTGGGACTAATAAGTCGATAAGATCCATCTCCCCGGTCAACAGGCCTGCCTGGAGATTGCTCGCTAAGAGCACGTTCCAGGCTGCCATCGGGTGCCTACAGCAATCGCCTCAGCTATAATGTTCCCTTCCCACGGGCTGGAAACGGGTAATTGTCACGGAAGGACCAAGGACGGCACTAGGCCGGTCGCGGGCTAGCGGTGCGCCCGTTCCTTCATTCGACGGGGGGCTTTTGGGGGCTTGGGAAGGCACTGACAGCCTGGGCACCTGCCGACAAAGCCTCCAGCCAATTAATAATAGTAATGGCTCTGGGGACAGGCAGGCACCAGGCTGCTAAACCGACGACATGACAAGGTAATAATAGTAGTGCTATCCACACCATGGGACAAACTGGCGGGAAAGACAGCTAATGTCTCCCAATCTGCGGTGTAGCATCTCGCGTGCATCGTACCTACATCGGACATCGATAGCAAGGAGACGCAGTGCCTGGGGTGAGACGGCCTGTACTCGGAGCACGGCGGCCTGCAGTTCTACAACCGTCTCCCGCATTGTACGTAATTTTTCTTTCCCTCTTCCTTCTTCACCCAGCTCCTTGATATATTATTATTAGTCCTTCTTTCTCTCTGCCATATACTTTGTCTCCATCTCATCCCTGCTTCGATTGGTTTTTTTGTCTCTGGATATTTTCGGCCTAGGCATTGGGCTGCTTTGTGGGACGACGCTCTTTCTCTGCTGCACCCAGCGACTCAACCATCGCAGTGGATTGTCCAACGAAGGCTAAATAATTTAAGCGCACTACCATAATTGGCAGCCCTACAGAATTTACCCATTGAATTCTGATCCCCCCATCCTCCTCGTCAACCTCGACCTCAACCTCAACTTTTCCCCTCGCCGGACTGGACACGTGCTCGCAAGAACCAGCACCGTCCCAAGCTATCGAATTGCCCTGCCCAGCGACTTCGCAGACAGAGAGCCCCTCAACACATACGCCAGCCAAACAGGTCCGCACGAAGCCCTCTTGGCGGCCCAGCACCCAATCCACAAATCGTCACACGATCCCGAATATTTACAACACCGACAATCGCAACGACGGCAGCTACGTCCAAGTCGAGCAGTCAGTCTCCCCTGGAACTTCCAACATGGCAGCCCGTTTCGTCGGCCTGCATATGCGGGTGGTTCTGAGGGAGCCTGCTGGGTACCAGGTAACTGGTACCGTGAGAGATGTCGAGGCTGGAAGCAGCCTGACCCTGATCAACGGTAAGACCCCCTCGCGACATATCAAAACTACAGTCCTGCTAGTTTGGCGCTGCAGATTCTAGCGGGGTAGCGAATCTGTGGAAGGATGAGGGAGAAAAGAGTGTATGCTGACTTTGACATCTGTGCTAGTGTTCGTGGCGGGATCGAACGAGTGGTCGCCCGAGACGAAAATCGATGCGAGCAACATCGCCGACCTTAGTGAAGTCAAGGTAGACCCTCAGCAAGCCTACTTCGCCGCCGCGCAAGCCCCAGAACCAGTAGTCAGCACACCGACGCAGGCTTCCCACCCCCATCTCGATGACCCTGCCATTCTCAGCGTCAAACGGCCTACACAGCCAGCAGTGGCTACGAGCTTCCCCAGCGAAGGGGAGCTGTCCCCGACTCTGCTGGAAATGCTTGACGGCAGTGACTCACCAGGTGTGCTGCAAGGCATCCACGTGAACCGGCGGCCGAGGTCACAGTCTCCAGCCGTCGAGGTCGCAGGGCATATCCCGTTGGAGCGCCTGCACTTGGTGGAGGCGGCGGCTGGGGTAGAACTTACGAAACCGTCGGACTCGGAAGAACCCACGAACAATGCAAAGCAGCAGCAGCGGAAACGGAGAAGGCGGCCCAAGAAGCAGGTTCTTCCACCGGGACAGGATTCGGACACAGCGCTCGAACACTCCCCGGCGAGCAAGCCGCAGCCGAGCGGGCGAGGCAAAGGCTGGAGGCAGACACCGATGTTACAGAGCACGGCGGCGTTTCAACCCTTCACATCGTTGAAGCGTCTGTCGCGGGGCCGGAAGGGGAACGGTGACGGGAATGGCTGGGCCTCGGAGGATGTGACGGAGGAAATGGGCGAATTTGATTTCGAAAACAACCTGGCCAAGTTTGACAAGCGGACCATCTTCGACCAGATGCGGAAAGAGGATCAGATCGACGAGGGCGACCGACTCGTCTCCCACAACCGCCGACCGAAGCCAGGGACGAACGGAGGCAAGAATCTGCATTACACGGAAAACGTGCTTGAGATCCCGACCGCCATCGCTAAGAACGCCGGCTTCTGGAACAGCGAGGCGGATGACCCGCATGCTGTCAACAGCGGCGAGAGAAACTCCGGCCGGGAACCCAGAGCATCCAGCTTGCGTAGGAACGAGAGCAAGCGCGGCGTCTCACGGCGGTCGCAGTCCCGCAAGGCTAGCCAGGTGGTCATTGGCGCCCAGCCACTGTCAAGGGTGAACTCCGCGGTAAGTGAGATGAGTATTCTTGTGCGCCGGAGCCCGATTGTCAATAGAAGGAGAAGTGGCTTGCATGCTGACAGCAACCAGCAACGATCGAATCGCCCTGGGCTTTACATCGTCTCCTCCAACCGTCGACTGGAAACGATATCCTCGCTGCAGATGCTGAACCTGGAGAACATTGCGGCGAACGAGGTTGGGTTCACGGAGGATCTCATGGCCGAGAACTCAGGGCGAGGTATAGCTGAAGTAGCCCTGCGAGCTCTTGCCGATCCCGCCGTCAAAGTGCGGTTCGAAATGGCGGGCTGCGAGGCGTCGCTGGACAACTCAACGACGGTGATTCTGGCAGGCAACAATAAGTCGAGCGTGCGGGCAATGGCGGCGGCTCGGCACCTCCGCAACAGGAACATCGATGTGGTTATCTGCATCGTGGGAATCGAGCGGGAACGTGATCTGCTCGAGGATCTCCGGCGGCAGGTTGACCTATACAGAGCCTTTGGTGGGAAGGTGATGAGCAAGACAGAATTCTTCGAGTACCTACGGAAGAACGCTGCGTCGGGGACTCGGATACCCATCTCACTCATCATCGATTCCCTGCTGGGCCTCACCATGTCGTTTGAGGAACTGCGGATCGGTGATCAAGCTACCGTGTACGAGCTCATGGAGTGGGCGAACCGGAACGAGGCGTTTACGCTGTCCATAGACATCCCGTCAGGCATCGATCCGACCTCTGGCAAGATTGCCATCATTGACGGAACGCCACTATTCGTTAAGCCACGATATGTGGTCGCTATCGGAGCGCCAAAGCGGGGTCTTCTCGAAGCTGTCACGCCCCCAGACGATGACGACGAGACGGCTTCAGTCGCCCACGAGGACAACTGGCGACTGTTCGTTGCCGACATGGGCCTGGGGAGCTCGGTCTGGAGAAAAGCAGGGACTAAGATGCGGCGGGGCATCGAGTTCAATGGGAACTGGGTGCTCGAGATGCAGTACCGCGCGTTCGGCCACAGCTCCGGCGAATAAGGGAGCACACATGAGATATGATAGCGACACCAGCCGGTTTACACTCCTCTCACTCCACACATTAGAGATCAGCGGCGACAAAACCAAACAAACAAAAGTGGTCATTTACTTTTTTTCATTTCTTTCCTAAGCGATAACTCGGCATTTTTTCTTCTTTCTTTCTATTACATGCTTTCCTACACTTGCGTTTGTACTTGTCTCACCTTTCACCGCAAGTTTTGGTTTTCGCATTTTGCTTCTTTTTACATCATCTTCCAGCATTGCATGAGGAGGACGCAGAGGAAGAAAGGACATGATACATATGAAATAATCTTTTTGTAACAGGGGATAAAAAATACCCAAGAGGCACAGCTCCTCCATCGGGGGCTGGCCATTTAATTCGCTAGAGACAAAAGAACAGGGGATTCTGGGGAGGAGGTTTGTCGGCATAAGCTGGCAGTCAGATAGTATCAATACAGCGACAAAACTTTTACAAATTTCTTACCTCGCAATGCATCGTCCCTCTTTTTTTTTAAATAATGCCTGCCTGTGTGACATTGAGGTGCCATCTGCTGGAACCAAAAAAGCCAATTGATGAGTGCCAAGCCCTCGGCGGGTTGATACAAGCTTTGCCAAGACGTCGAGAAGGGCGGCAAGATGCTTCCGAAGCCTCAACGACGTGCATGCATGATTGATTCTTGGCCTTTGGGGTACAACGCGATCGAAAAGCACAGGGCGTAGAGGATGGGATGCCAAGAAGAGGCGCGGAAATACAGATTTGCTGGACCAACATGGCGGCGCCGTCCATGGCTTCCGGTCTTGAACCCCCAGCTCCCATACATACCTACCTGGGTAGGTTTTGCCCCAGAGATGGCGGCTGGTGGGTGATTGTCGAGCCGCAGGCGAAGCGAGCAGAGGATCAAAAAGGCCTTTCCAGCTGGGGCCAGGATTCGACACCTGGCCCCCGTCTCGACGCGCCCAACAGCATACTGACTCCCTGTGAGAAACGTTCATCCAGTTTAATCTTTCAGACATTCCTCTTGATTCAGGTTGGTTTGTTTGTCAGCAGACGGGCGAGCTTATCTTGGATCGCGCATACTTACTACTTTATTTCAGTGCTGGCGGGGGGCCTATTTACAGAATGGGGAATCAGGCAATTGGGGGGGGCTCACTAGCGGTTTAGCTGGGCGGTTTCTGCTACTGGATTGGCAGGTGGTGGGGAGCCTCTACGCCATCGGGTGTGGCGCACTGTGTTCTGTCCGGCGCTAGCAACAAGCATCGCGAGTCATGCGGCCGCCCCATGGACATTCAAATATTTCTGATTTATGTGGTGGTGTGATTTTGCATCAGAAGTGGGGAGCTAGTTTGTTTTTGTTGAATCTGCCAGCCGAATAGTCAGACCTGAAAGCTGTGCCGAATTCTCAGGTACTTGATTGATGTATTCCCGAATATCAAGGCATGGACGTAGATAACTTTTCTGTGTCGACGGAAGGAACCGCTCTCTGTAGATGGCAATTAGGTAAACCAGTGGGTGTGGGACTGTGCGAGAGAGTCAGGCCCACACGGTACGCCCTGGTCGGACTCGGGTGCTTCATAGTCCAGCAGAACAAGGATTGGCAGAGCTGGAAGCAGAGATGAACCCCTCTCTGCTGCAGATACATACGTACAATGCCTCTCCGTTCCTTCCTCGCTCTCTCCCGCCGCTCCCATCCTTGTTCAATTTACAAAGGCCCAGCGACACAAAAAGGTTATTTTCACCTACTCTCGTTGAACACGCAGAACTGGTGCATGCGAATTTCCCGCAAGGTGTCGCTGCCCCCCAAATATTGGTCCATTCCCACCTCCGGGCTAGAAAGAGCAAGTTAGGTGTGTGTGGCTTAGACGCCCAGTCGTGTCTATCCAGACCCCCCTAATTATCTCTCCCCACGAATCTCACATTACGCCAATTGCCGACTCTCTCGCTCGCAATTCACATTCCTTTGGGTTTACTGGCACTACATTACTCTGAGTGCCTCCTTTAATCTTTTCTTGGCTCCATATCCAGGCAGTTTATTCAACATCAAATGCGACTCCAGCCTTCGCATGCAGCGTAAGGCTTGCACCTGGTCCCTACACTCAGTCTTGGCGCGACACGCAAGTAGCAGAACGCGCGTATTCTTCCACAAGTCCTCCGGATCGCAACCACGAATCGACAAAATTAGCTTCCATGGCACCGTTTCCCTAGCACACGTGCTATCCGTACATATCGCCACAGCCGCCTCGATCAGGGTGGCTGTCCTCAACTCGAGCGGCAAACCGGCCGTGTCTATCCAACAACCATCCGTCTTGCCATAACCATGAGCTTGGTTGGGGGGTCGGCAGCGCTGCCGACCCTCTGCGCATCAACCTTCTTGCCGGCAAGCGCTATCCTTCACCTCGGCGGGGGGCTCGAGCCCATTACCCTCACCCACGATGCCATTGTCCACATTCCGTGCCCGACGATCGACTTTGCGCCGCGAGATACTCCCGAGCTTGGAAGCTACACCGATGAGTCGACCCTGTCGTCTGCCGCAGAGTCGCAGAACCACCAGGTCTCCGACTTTCGCGATCCGTTCTATGCGACCCAGTTCCCCATGTGCTATGCCCTGGCGGCCACCACCATCACAGCCTACATGCTGGTCGTGATGCTGTTCATCACCCCCCAGTCCTTTCTTGACGGGGGGATCATGTATCTGGGCAGGCGGGGGTTTGCGCATAACACTTCGAGCAATGTCAATATTGGGAGGCGCCCGTGGTTACAAAAAGTAGCGACTCTGACAGTCGCAATCTCTCTGACGGTGGCGAGCACGCTTACGTTTAATGTTGCTCAGCAGCAGTACAAATGGGGGATTCAGAACGCAAAGCTGATGCAGATCGAAGTCATGGGAAGCCTCGGGCTCAAAGTGATCCGGCTGATATCCGATACGTTCCTGTGGCTGGCCCAGGCTCAGACTCTGATCCGCATCTTTCCCCGTCAGCGGGAGAAGAACATCATCAAATGGGTGGCGTTCGCGCTCATCACGTTAGACGTCATCTTTACCGCCCTTAACAGCTTCCGCTACTCGGCGGACGGCGTGACGGGCACGAGCCGGCCCAACAGTTTTATTCACCCGGTGCCTGCGCTCAGCTATTTATTTCAACTAACACTAGGGATATTGTACGCTGCTTGGGTGATATACTATGCAATAATGAAGAAGCGGTACGCCTTCTATCATCCTCTCATGAAGAACATGTGTCTGGTGGCCTTTATGTCTATTATTTCGGTACTTATCCCCGTCGTCTTCTTCATCCTGGATATCTCAAAACCTACATTTGCAGCATGGGGCGATTATGTCCGATGGGTCGGCGCGGCGGCGGCCAGTGTGGTTGTGTGGGAATGGGTCGAACGTATAGAAGCGCTGGAGCGTGAGGAAAAGAAGGACGGGGTTCTCGGGAGGGAAGTCTTTGATGGGGACGACACTCTGGAGGTCACTGCCGCAGAGGAGTCGTCATGGCTTCGGCAATTCAAGAACCATAGAGGCGGGCCTGGGAACGGAAACGAGGCAGGTGGAAATGGAAGCCCTGGGCCCCCAGGCTTTTCTCCGGGTGGCTGGCAAAATGTCGCTGCCATCGCCAATCGTTACCGTGGGCAAGGACATTCTGGCAATGACCCGGAAGGCCACCAGATGCAAGTGATGGGAGGCATCATACGTCCGCCGCTCTGGCCAGCTCGACCCGTGCCGACTGCAACGCCCGTCAGCAGAACTGATACCGCCAGCGCTGCCAGTACGGTGTACGCAATCCGTTATCAGCCAGCTTCCGAGGCGACAACCAGAACTCCAGAACCCCTGGCGGCGCAACAGAGCATGGTGGATTTGTCAAGGCAGCCCAGCTTCCCGTTAAGTAACCACACCGGCGAGGAAGCGGCTATACCGAACTTGACATCTGGCGCAGTCCCCCATAACGAGCCTAGGCCATCATCCATGTCGCATCGGCCTTCGGACCTTGAATCTGCCACCAATGGCGGGATAGTAAATCCCTCCGGACCTCGAACATCAACCCCGGGTACCATACCAGACCGTAGTCAGGTTAGGGAAGATTCGTCTATAGGGGGAGACCATAGAATCGCACAAGAACCGGAGGTGTATAGGCCCTCGGGAGCACTGGATGCTGTAAGACGATGGGACCTGCGTGCGCGATTCGAAGACTTTGCGGCCAATCAAGCCGAGAGAATCCGAGATCGCATTCGTCCCACCACAGACACGGCAAATCTTCCAGTGAGAGTCATTCCTGCGCCAGCTCGGAGGGGGGCCGCTTTACAACAGGTCCTTGAGGAGGAAGGCACGAACAACAACAGAGAGGCTACCTTCTCGGGCAGCGGACATCGAGCAAGCAACGCAAGCACCTCTGGGGATATGTCTCAATTGGGCCGGCGACAAAGCGTCATGTCGATGACCTCCCGGGGCCACGACTCTCTACCATCAAACAACCCGCCGCTGTGGCCTGGCGTACAAGCCCGGGCCGGGTACGACGACGACCAGTACTCGTACGATGATTCGATGACGGATACATCCTCGGTTGATCACCAGCGTCGTGACTTTGAAGACGGATCCGGTCCAACACGAACAACATGAGAGAAACAAACCATCATACCTGACTATTACGTCAGGAAACGGAAATTATGCATGTCTGGGCGCCATTTTACGTCGTTTTTTGTCTTGTTTTCTTCAATGCATTCCGAATATTCATGGGTAAGCGTCGGCGCTGAGGCTGGGAGCTGATTTGTTTTGTTTTACGCATTTGCAATGGTTTTCCTCATCCAGGTCTGCGAGAGCCAGGGACGGTTTGGGCATTCTGATACCCCCTTTTATACACACACGATATATGTGCTGGCACTTCCAACTTCTTACAACTCGGTGTTATTGGTATTGAGTCCGGATCAAAAAAGAGAGAGAAGTTGGCTGGCAGTCAAATGTTTGTATCATAGTCGTATAACGGAGGACTGGCTATATTCGGACCGGCGGGCATGATAATCGTGGTTCAAAGACATGTTTTAGCATTCTTGGCGTTTATTTTCCCCGGGAGGAGGAGAGCAGAGTCCTAGACAGAGGCTCAAAAACGAATTCATACAAAATTGTGTGACATTTCCCGCGACTATTCCAGAGTGAACCCGTGCAGGCCGTTTCTCTGTCTCACCCTCACGAGCACCCGACCCGTGGTGCGAGTCCGGCCGGCCTTGTCTCACAGCAAACCCTTGTTTAATGGTTCCGCCAATGCCGAGTTTATTACCTAATCACACGCAGTCTCCTGCCTCAAAGTTCTCGCGCAGTCTCACGCAGTCTCCTGCCTCAAGGTCTGGTTCGAACAAGACATGCTAGTAATATCAGTGCTGGCGTCCAATGACATCAAATGGTGGGGTGAATGGGAAATCGTTGTAGTCTAACTCCCTACTGCAGGTAACCGACATGCTAGCGGTTCCTGACTAGGGGCATACAGTAACCGGCCGGCAGCGCGAAAAGCCTCCGACGAATAGAGGGCCTACGTTTCCGGCGCAGGGTTTTCTAATTCACTGGACAGCAGTGGCTGGACAAACACCCGCTTGCTGGACACACATCTGACGCGTGGGGAAAGCGCGCTGCCTGCTAATTAAAGACGATGGACCGGAGGGAAGACCAGCGGTTTCTTTTTGGCTAGCGAATTGCTATGGTAGTTGCGTGGATCTATCTGGGGGTCCCGACGGAGGAATATACTCTTCCGTCAGGAGTTGCCAGCATGCCGCCGGGAACGGGGCAAGTCAGATTGTCTGACGAGCAAGCGCCTGGCTTGCATCCATTCCTTGTCTGCTTGGCTATGAATGGAGGCTCTGATGGTCTTCAGGAACAGGAACGACGGGACTGCGGCAGGGAGCGAGCAGCTTGAAGATCGGAAACTCTCGCAGCTGATTGGGTGAACCGTCATCTCGGCAGGAAGTCGCACGACGCAGGCTCATGCACATTCGGGCATAATAGTACCACCATGACAGTGGGGATTCGTCCGCATGGGGAGATTTTGGTGTGCCCTACATGAAAGGTCCCGCGAACGAGGCAAAGCGATTGGACCTAGCCGGGTGGAGTTATGGGGGCAAAGCAGTAAGAAAAGGTAAAGAAGCAATTGAATGCACGTCTGACCTGCCCGAGAGAGAAATAGGTACCTGCGTTTGCTAAGCATCTCGTTGCTAGTGCGAGGTACCGGCCATCGGGGGTCCTTGGCAGATTACGGCCAATTTGGACTTGCATCTTGGATGAAACTAGAGAAATTAACCAAGCAAAAGCCTCCTTTCGGATAGACGCCAATGTATCCGACACTCGACCTCGCTCACCTGTGGGTTTTCCGACAAACTGAGGCAGACTCTCGGACTCGCGCGGTGCATTTCGAGTTGGGCCCAGCGCTCAGTGCAAAAACTCGGCTCGGGGGGTTTGCTCACATCGTTAGAGAAGGTATGCGACGGATCTTTTTTTTTTTTTTTTGGCCTTTCTACGCCTCCCCAGGTAGATTTGATCAACTAGACAGAGCGGACTCCGTGCCTCCACCCTGCCCCTAAGATGGATGGTTTGGAGATATTTGAAGAAATTATAAAAAAAAAATGGGAAAGATGGAAAAAGAGAGAAAGAAATATAAGAACCCTTGGGTGCCGAGAAGAGGACGAGAATAGAGAATACCTTCATCTTTCCCCTCAGAGTTCAACTGCCGCCCGCTCCTTCCCTCAATTTGTCCCGCTCCTGCCCACGAAGCCGAAGAAGGCGTTTGTGTTTGACGAAGCGTCAACCCCGAGAAAGAGCGACCCGCTTTTCGGGATATACTTGCAATCTCTAATCGCTCGTCACATCATACCATATCACTAGAGACAGCGAAGAAAAGAAGCCAGAACGACATCACATCACATGGTGTTGATCCGATTCAATCACCTGTCCCCCTTCACCCTGTCCTGTCGCTGTTGGATCTAGCTTACCGTGACAGGGTTGTTAATTACCATCCAAAAACAACGGCGCCAGAAACAGGGTCTAGCTCTCCGCCGTCTCGTTGGCTTGCTCTGATCTAATCTGGCTCGGGATTGGACAAAGTCTACCGCTTGGGCAGGCCATTTTCTTGTCCCCCGTGACGTCGCCACGCTTCTTCCCGCCCCTGCCGAAACGGATCCCATCCCATTCGAATTGTGATCGAGTGAGCGAACCAAGAGAGTCCGCCTCGTCTGCGAACCGAGCAAACCGGACAGCATCTCGCGGCCGCGACGACGAAGATCACCGATCAATCACCCTGACTTTGCATTTGAAACTCGCTTCCGCATCGCCGTACCGTATATAATACGCATCCCCCATACCGCCGCTCTTGGGTTGATTCTTCAAGCTTCTTTTATTTCCTGCGTTTAATTTGCCAGCGGTGTTGGGCTGTTTCACCCTAGAAGAACCCACCAACCCCCCTCCCCCCTGGTGGTCGCAGATCCCCAGACGGCCACGAGAGAACTAGGAGAGAAAAAATAATCTAATTACCTGTTGATTTTTCTTTCTCACCCAACAACGGCTCCAAACTCACCTAGAACGACGCGCGACGACACGCATACGACTCCCCGTTGTTCACCGTGGAGGATCCTACATCTCCTCCTCCCAAGGCACGCCGATAACGAGCGCCCAGTTGACGGTGCCCGGGAAATTACCCTCTCCATCGCGTCTCAAGGTTCGCCTCCTGAACACACGCTTCGACGCCGGAGCACGATCAATCGACCATGTCAGAACCGTTCCCCCTTCTCAACACATCTGCCGACCAGCTGCACAGCAATGGCATCTCTCACCCGCCCAAACCCTACCGAAGGCATCCGAGAAGAAGCAGTGCACTAGGCGGTGACATCCGTGCTGGCGACACTGCCCCAGCCTTGGCTACCAGCCGGCTGAGTCTCAAAGCCGTCGATGCCAGTGGCACGCCTGCTTCTCCATCGTTCGCAACTGTAGTCACCACCAAGGATGGCAAGCGCGTGTCTCGCCGCCGAAAACTCGGCCTCGTCTCCCGTATCCGCCATACCATGGTCAAGCACACCTTCGTCCTCCCCTTGACCATCATCGCCCTCTTCGGCCTCGCTTATGCTGTCAACCCCACGCCCTCCAACCCCGTCCACCGCTTCATCTTCCTCTCCTACGAGCTCCCCGAGTCCTTCAACGACGAGCATGGGCGTAAACACTACGGAAAGGGTCTCTGGGACATTGCCTTTGTCGCCTTTTACACCGTCGTTCTGTCGTTTACTCGCGAGTTCGTCATGCAGGAGATCATCCGTCCACTGGGTCGCCGTGCTGGCCTCGGCAAGAACAAGATTGCCCGTTTCATGGAGCAGGTCTACACGGCTGTCTACTTCAGCTTCCTCGGGCCTTTTGGCATGTATGTCATGAGCTTCACGCCAGTCTGGTACTTCAACACCCGCGGCATGTACGAGAGCTATCCTCACAAGACCCACGATGCCCAATTCAAGTTCTACTACCTCTTCCAGGCTGCCTACTGGGCACAGCAGGCCATTGTTCTCGTCCTCGGCATGGAGAAGCCCCGCAAGGACTACAAGGAGCTGGTCGGTCACCATATTACCACCCTGACGCTCATTGGGCTGAGCTACCGCTTCCACTTCACCTACATCGGCATCGCCGTCTACATCACCCACGATATCAGTGACTGGTTCCTTGCTACCGCCAAGACCCTCAACTATCTCGACTCAGCCATCCTCACCCCCTTCTTCGTCGTCTTCATGGGCGCGTGGATCTATCTGCGCCACTTCATCAACCTCAAGATTATCTGGTCTCTGTTCACCGAGTACCGCACCGTTGGTCCCTTCTTGCTTGACTGGGAAGGTGGGCAGTACAAGTGTCTCCTCGGCCAGGTCATCACCTCCACCTTGCTCATCTGCCTGCAAGCCCTCAACTTGTTCTGGCTCTTCTACATTGTCCGCATTGCCTATCGCATGGTTGCCCACAATGTTGCAGAGGACGATCGCTCCGATGACGAGGATGAAGATGAGGATGAGGATAAGACGACGGAAGCAAAGCCCAAGACCAATGGTCACGCTGTCCAGAACGGCACCAACGGCTCTGCCAAGAACTAATTACGACATAATCTTCATCTACAATTTCTCTCACCGCCTTGGCTGTTTCGCTGCTGGCAGGATAGTATAGGCTGCGGCCAAGCGCGTCCTTACTTAAACTTGTAATTCAACCCATCTTGACTTGGTTCAAGTATTATCAGTATACTTTTTTTGCATCTCATATCATCGTCATCATCATCATTACCATCACGCCATCTATAATGAAGGAGTTGGGTCTTTTTTTTTAATTCATCTCCTGTACAACAAGAAGAGTTGACACGTACAATGACTTTCGCTTTATTCTTCTACATACTTACAGACGGGGATTTGGGGGGGCTTGCTGCAGAGGGACGGGGTCCAACTAATTTACCACGAATTTACATGAAAAAATTATTGAGAAATACACTTGCATCTGATATGCTTTTTCCCCTGCCATCTAGATACATTTCCCATGTGAGTACCTGGAACTGCCGAGGTATAAACAGGTGAGAGAGCATGTACTAGTCGAGATGCGAAAATCTTACCAGTAGCAGTCGAATGATACCGCAATACCCTAGCAGTGGATTTCATCCGGTTTTTAAACCTCGGGAGACGGGATGTCAACGGCTGTATCAAAAGTGCCCGGATTTTGGGACCCTTTGCCATCAACGGGGTCAACCGTCGTGTCTGTTGGCTGACCGTTTGTAGCCGCCGTTGGCACTAGATCGGGGTGTGTTGATAGCTCGAGTATAATAAAAATGCGTCTCCGTTTGCGGCGTAGCACGGCTGGTTGGCCATGGAGGTTAAACGATGACAAATGGTCACCAAGGTAAATGGGAGCAAGAGAGCGAGGATGTGTCTGGCGGAAGGCTTCAGCCCAGTTTCGTATACATTATCCCACCTTACTCATAACCATATCGAGCGATTCAACTACGAGATACCACCTATCAGAGCACATCAATCACAGGGACAGGACAAGTAAGTGATGAATCAATTGTTTTTTTGCATTCCAAGATCCTTGAGGACTCTTTTTCTTTTAGAAAGCCAGTCTGCCATCCTATAAGTTTGCCATCCTATAGGCATATGGGCGGCCCCTATTATCCTTTCCCCTTTCGTGACCTCGTCTTCCATAAATGAGGAAGAAGCAATGAGTAACAAACGTATAAATCTGCTCGCTGCAAATCAAAAATCTAAGCCACGCGCATTTCTTGCAACCCGGCCCAGAGGCTCGGGGATGTAGTGAGTTGAAATTCTCACGTTTCAGTCTTCGCTTCAACAGTGCTGACTGGAGGAAAATCACAACGCTGAGGAGGACAACGCGGAAGAGGGAGTAGGTCTTCTAGCCAGGCAAGTTCCTGCTTTGACCACTCCTCCAGTCCTTCCACAAAAATTATTCTGCCAACCTATGTTAAAATCATCTGCTATAACAGTTCCGCATAAAAATGATAACAACACTTGTTGCTGTAAGGCCTAAGAATTGAGCGTGTTCATAAAATGCCAAGTTTCCGAGCCCGAGAATGGTGGGTGATCGTTTCCGTCGTGAAAGGCCGACGGATAAAGCAAAATCGGTCGTGGTGATCGATCAAAAGAGTGTGAGGTATGGAGCAGCTTCCCTACTCTATCATTGTCTGGACCAGTCCAAGTTTCCTCTTCATGGTGTACCAGATCAAAGACGGTTGAGACGACATGTGCCGCCTCGAGGAGACCAAGCGCCATGTAATTAAAGTGAAAGCATTAGTCGGCTTTGGGGTTTTAGGTGAGCCATAAGCGATAACGATGAAGTTTTTCTTCACTGTGAAGGAAGTATGAAAAAAAAATAAGCCAGGAGCATCGCATCCTTAACGCCGCTTGTATGCAGTAAGACCAGGAAAGCTTCTGGTGAGCGGGATGTGGTCTATCATATGATATGAAATGCCGAGTTTAACGATGGAGATGAAATATTACTTCCCAGGCAGTCGTTCCTCGGAGGTGTCGCGCTTGTCGTCTGAATGTTCATCAGTGTGTGTCGACTCCGCATCCGAGTTGGACGATGATCCCGACGACGCCGAGGTGCATTCTTCGCTCTTGCCGCCGGAGTTAGAGTTGAGGCTCTTGTTTACAAGGGTAGAGTTCAAGCTGTTGTAGCTCGTTCTCGAAGACTCCGACTGTTTCTGTCCGCCCATGTTAGCTCGTCTCAAGGCCCTGGCGGCTTTGAGATGAGCTTCCCGGGCGGCGTCAAGGGCGCGTTCTGCACGAATCTGCTTCTCCCACATGGAAGCGTATCGGCCCCGTTTAGCCAACAACTCCTCATGCGTGCCCTTCTCTGCGATCATGCCAGCATGGAGTACAATGATCTGATCAGCATGTGTGATAGTGGAAAGCCGGTGCCTATAGTTAACAAGTTAGCATATGGAACATCCCATGAAACCAAGTCCGTCGGGGCCAGCTTACGCAATGATCAGCAGAGTTCGCCCCTCACCAATCTGCCAAACATTGTCCTGAATTTCCTGCTCGGTGTGAGAATCCAGTGCAGATGTTGCTTCGTCCAACATGATAATTCGAGGATCCTTGAGAATTGTACGAGCAATAGCAACACGCTGCTTCTCGCCGCCGCTCAATCGCAATCCTCGCTCACCAACCTGAGTATTGTACTGGTCAGGGAAAGACAGGATTCGGTCGTGGATGCTTGCAGCTCTACACGCCGCGTAAACATCGTCCTCACTAGCCTCAGGGTTGGCATATTTGAGATTGTACATGAGCGTCTCGTTGAAAAGAGTGGTGTCTTGGGGCACAACTCCAATGTGTTGCCGGACTGAGTTGATTGTCAGATTTCGAACGTCTTGCCCATCGAGCTCGATGTTGCCCTCGTCACAGTCGTAGTATCGGAACATGTGTCGGAAGAGGGTAGATTTGCCGCCGCCAGACTCGCCGACAAAAGCTGTTGTCGTGCCCGGCACACACTCGAAACTGATGTTCCTTAGGGCCGGCTTGCGTCTGTCGTAGGCAAAGCTGACATTATTCCACTTGATGCGTCCAGTGAAATTGGTCAGGTCGACGGCGTGTGGAGCATCCACCACGGTGGGCTGAATTTTGAACAGCTCGAGCAATCTCTCCCCCGAAATCATGGCTTGCTGGACAGTGCGATAAAAGGAACCAAAGAAGTTCAGAGGGCCTTGTAGTTGAGTGAGGTAGGAGACGACCATGAACCAGTCACCTGTCCCTCGCATTCCGACCACAACTTGCCAGCCACAAACCAAAGCAGCAATGATTCTTCCAAGGTTGAAAACGAAGGCCTGGCAAATGTTCATCATGACAACACCAACCTGGACCTTGGCTTCCGCGGCTTGGAAGACGCCAACCTTGTCCTGATACCGCCCAGATTCAAATTCTTCCGCGTTGAAATATTTGACGGTCTCGTAACTTGAGATGGAATCATTCTTCACTGCCTCCTCCTCTCGGTCTGCGTTGGTCATTTCTCTTCGCTGCTCGGCCCTTGTCGATGCCATTTTGATGGTCATGTACAGGTACCAACAAGTGATGACCATGTTGATTTCGGCGTAGAGAGGACCGAATTTCCAGTAGAAGACGGAAATGGCGATGAAAAGATCCATCATCATCGGGAACACCTGGAAAGTGACCTGCTCCAAAAACTGGTTGATAGCTGATCCCTTGTTGAGAGCAGAAAGAACCTCGCCTGTGCGTTTCGAGAGGTGGAAGTCCAAGCTTAGCGAGTGCACATGGTTGAACGCTGCGGTGGTCAGTCCACGATACGAGTGCTGGGAAACGGGGATCCACATCATGGATCTCAGCGAGCCGAGGAGACCTGACTGGCCCTGGAGAATCCAGAGGGCGCCGAGGGTAATGAACTCGCGGAGCGGGAAGTTGTCAAAAGACACAGGCTGGCCACCCTTGACCTCTCGGATGGCTTTTTCCAGCTGGTCCACCACGAGACCGAGCTGGAAGGGCACCAGCATGTTGACAATTCTCTGAACGACGACGAGGCAGAAGCAGATCAGGACGTTGAGCTGAAGCTTCGTGCTGTCCTTGGGCCACAAATAGGGGAAAAACAAGGAATAACCTCGAAAATACTCCCACCATGTCTTGTGAGGAAGCTTGGATGGACGATAGAAGGCGGCACCCTCATCTTTTCGACTGGCAGTTCCAACCGGCTTGTTGGCGTTCGACATGGTTCTCCCCCGCTTGCGACGGCCGTTAGCCTCAACGGTGTGGCCATTGCCATTCTGCGTCTCGTACGACCTATTGTGCCCATTAAGAAGCGGGGTCGACTCGGCGGCGTGTCCAGCCTCAAGGTTGAGGTGGTCAGAAGATGATTGGCGGTACGCCTTGTTGATCCATGCGGCTCCGAAGAACAAGATCAGGGCGGCAATGTGCAAGATTCGGACCAAGTATAGGATGAGATCGAGCCGAGTCCAGTAGCCGATGGTGCAGCTGCGGCCTTCTTCGCCGTTGCGGTCGGACACATCGATGACTTCAAAGTGACACTCGATGGCTGCTCTATACGTGGCGCTTGAAATTACGATCTCCCCGATGAAGCCCAATATCCAGACGACGAGATGGACGACATTTGGACCCTTGCGCCAATCGAACAGGGACACGAAAATGTAGAGGTGAAAGAATGTAGCACCAGTGACGTGAACCTGTTTAGGGGTGAGGTCAGCAAAAGAATAGAGAAACCCCCCAACGAGACAAACCCCGCCACGCCGGCGGATGTAACAGGCGAGAAAGTGCATTTTCGGAGACATACCACACTCCATTGCCCGGCCCACGGCAAACCCTCCTTTGACCATTTATACGGATCTTCGTACCAAAAGGCATGGACGAGCATCAACAACGCACTGGCTAGGTAAGTGAGAAACACAATGGCAGCTAAAAAACGAAAGACTATCTTGGCAGCGGTTCCAAAGTGCGGGCCGAGCTTGCGCTCGCCGTTGGTGCGCTTCTTCCGCTTGGTGATGGGTAAAGGCTTGCCACCGGGGCCCTTGAATTTGGATTGCACAATGTCCTCTTCCTTCTTCGCATTGAAGACGCTGTACCACGCAGCAAGAGAGACAAAGGTGATGAGAAGGACTAGCGAGTAGAGGTATTGGGTTTCGCGGAGGATGACATCGACGAGGGTGTTTGGGGGATCGGAAGCCGTCGAGAGTCTGTCGCCAGCGCCATGTTGCTGCTGCAAGTAGGCTTGGCCCTGGTC
Organism: Clonostachys rosea; assembly: GCA_026958235.1. Lineage (NCBI taxonomy): Eukaryota > Fungi > Ascomycota > Sordariomycetes > Hypocreales > Bionectriaceae > Clonostachys > Clonostachys rosea. The sequence continues at coordinate 2,046,866 of CP110206.1, forward strand.
TGCGACCGCCATGGCGGGCTGGACTGGAGATGAAGCAAGCTGGTTAGCACAAGCTCACGGGGACGGTGCAATGCTGGGGGAAGTGAGGCCAGGTGGAGGGAGGGATGGAGAGAGCGAAGTACAGTGTGATAATGGCATGGCTGCTACTGCGCTCGCCATTGTGGAAGGGTTCAGGCGCGGGAGATGCAAGCCATGAAAGGCTACTCGAACTTGTTCCGCCTCGGTGTTTTGCTCTTCGCAAGTTGCTGAAGATTTGTGGCGACAGCGATTGCGGCTGGCGAAAACAATCTGAGGGCGGGATGAGATCGAGATCGAGGGGGGTTGTGGGCGCGGCGAGACAGACGGGGAGAGTGAGCAGCCGGTGAGGATGTGACGTACAGAGCGAGTGATGGGGACAATCACCAGGATTGAACCATTGCCCTGCCCGTGGCAATTAAGAGTATTCGGGGAGAAACGAGGGATTGATTGAGGGCCGGGGCGGGCGTTTGGCTGAGGATGCTGGTAGGAGAGAGGGATGGAAGGAGGAAGAGAGAGTGTGAGATGGGGAGGAGAGTAGGAATGATGCACCACACACAATTATTGCCGACGCCAGCGGGAGAGGATGGGAGGCCGTACTTTTGTGGTTCCGTTTGGACCCTCGACCGCAATTGCTTCGTGTAGGTCAGAGGCGATGAAGCTGGCGGTCCAATGCGAGGCGAGTCGAGCCCCGAGTCCAATAATGAATGACCAATATAATATCGAAGCCGGCTGCCAAGTCAAGTCGTTGGCTTTGACGAGTCGAGTCCAGGTCCCAAAGTTGACAGTTGAGGGTACGTAGTGCGCTCCGTTTCGTACATGCATGCATGTGGCATGCAGCGTCTGTATGCACGTCCAAACCCACCTTGCACGCACCAGCTTGCGAGCCAAACACACCTGCTGGGACCAGGGCCGTGAGAGGGTACCTCTTCGCCCACCCACACGCATGCACACCCACCCAGGAAGACACAGTCACACACACCACACACGCGCAGCCCGATCCACAGTCCCCAATGGCCGGGGCGGCAGTGCTTGTCGGCTCAACACCCTTTCTGCGAGTCGAGCGGTGGAGATTAGCCGCCGCCGGTGCTGGTTGGCCAGCTGCTTTAGTGGACCCTGGCTCAGGTGCACCAGTCTTAGTTCTTTGATGCTCTTGACTCTTGCGCTCCAGAGCAAATCGAGTCTGGAAGCTGCTCTCGCTTGTATCCCGCCGGCGGCAGCACGAGCGAGGTACCTTGGGGACGCGTCTTGGACCCAGGCCGGGACGTACCTTCCTTTGTATCTCTGCTTCGCTGCGTTCGATGGATTTGTATTAGGCAGGTACCTGGTGGAGACCGTTTTCGTTCTGATCCAGGCAAGCACCACCCGACTAGGGCAATTTTTTAAGTCAGCGGCCAGGTTTAGGTAGGGCCTTAATGGCGGGCAAGGTTAGGTAAGGTAAGGCAGAGGGGAGGTAAGGTAGGTAAGGTAATGGAGGGTGGTGGCATGGAGGTCAGGTAGCCAAGGCAAGGCAAGCCGAAGCCAGCCAAGGTCAGCTCAGGTACTGAGGTTCAATATGTGGTGTTGGTGGTGCTTTCGACTCGCTGCATGGATGGATGCTACCTACCTACAACTGCGCTGCGCTGCACTGTAATGCCGGCTGCACGCTACGCTGCACTGCCTGGCCCGCACAGCTGACAAGTGGTTCCGCGTTGCTCTTCTTGCCTGGTGGTGGCAAAAAAAACTGGACAACCGCTCAAGACGGGGCCAAACCAAGCTTTAGTCGACGCCCCTCCCAGTGGATGCACGCCGTCGTCGACTTTCGTCCCGTTTGGCAACCGATCAAGCCAAAGACACTCAGGATCTTGGGGATGGAGCAGAAACCGTCAGCAGACCGGACCAAAAATAACGGAATGACATCAATCCGATGATGAGGGGTGCGCATCTAGGGTCCAGGATTCCAACATACCCTTACCCCTTTTCCGCCTTTCCTGAGCACTGTTCTCGGATACGAGCTCTATACAAGCTACTGATCCCCCTTGGAGTCGCCGCGTGTCGGCGAGGCCCTCTCTGTGGGGCTCTGCTGGCCTGACTTTCGTCGAGTCGGCCTCGTGATGTCTGTTGGCCCCAAGATATAGGACAGTCGAGTACAGTCAACGAGCCCGCAACGATGGGTGGCGATTGTTGGCTGCCTTGTGACCCAGTCGGCCTTCCCGTCCTCTCCTTCTTTCAAACCTATCGAGGAACTTTAGATCGAACCAGGAAAAAGAAGACGAGGGAGTAGCTGGTGTATTTGGATATGGGGAAAATAGTAGACGATTAATAAGCCCACTGCGGGAGACAAAGGCTAGCACCTCAAGGCACGCTCTACAACGGCAGTGGCGCAACGGTTGCAGTAACGATGATTCGTTTTCTAGAGAGATAGATATTCAACTTCAGGAAGGATCCTCGGTCAATGAAGACGTAACCCTTGCCGTCTATTTATGCTTTCATGGCTCCCTCCCATGCCTAAAACCGGGAGTCGGAAATCCGTCTCGACTGCCCTGACGAGCAATCATAGCCAGCTGCACTATACAGGCAAACATGGAGGGCGTGTCTGTTCAAGCAGGGCGTTTCATGGGTTTCGCTTCACACTTGCCCTGAGGACCGCGAAAGGGATAGGCCTTGGTGCCCGCCATATACGTATGTAAGTGTAGTATGTGCGTGTATGTACGCATGTATCATGCCAAGGTCTCGCTTCAACAGTAGCCTATCGCTCGTGCACAGCGATAGTTAAGGTATTGATTGACTTACACCGTAGGGCTATACTACCACTGCCAGATTTCGACAAGGTCAACATGCTGTTTAAGACACTGCTCCCCTGTCCGTTGGTCGATCTACAGGGGTCATCATCGAAGGTACAGTTACATCCTCAGTAGTAGCACTCATTTCCCTTACATGAGTGTCACACACCCAAGAACTATCTATCGTAGAAAGAACAAGCGAGCTTTCTCTACGGCCCAGCGCACTCCGCACGCCGTTTTACAGGCATTCCCCATGTACAAGACGGCCTGCCAGCAATCTCCCTTTGTGCGTCGCATTGGGCTGCAACAGCTTCTCTTTTGCTGTTCCCTTTCCTGTCCGCATATCCTTGAAACCCTGTGTGCAGCCCTGGAGGTGGGTTAATGATGCCTCAACTTATCCTTTCAGGGGGGTCGGGCTATACTTCCGCCGCGACTTCAGTCGGCAGGCGACATGAGGATGCGTTTGCACGACTCAGGCGAACTAGAGCAGACTAGGTGTGCTTAATGCCACTAGACAGTGAGAAAAGAGAAAACAAGCTGTCACAGAGCTTCAATTGGTGAGCTGCTGCGCAATGAGCAATGGCTCGCGGCATCACCCCTCCAAGATGTGGTACCACTGCAGGCTAGTAGGACACCTACCAGCCAAGGCAAAAGGTAATCCAAATCCATCCTTCCCAGTGGTCGCAGCATACGGGCCATTGCGTTAGTTCCCTCCGCAGGTAACATAGGCTGGCCATCTGTGACGGCTGAACGACGTCGGCCCCAGTTCGTTGTACCAAGGGACGCTTTCCCGTCACCCGTAGCTGCCATGCCACGGGCGGTCCAAGGATCCGGGCCAATACAGCTTGCCGGCCGGGGAGGGGGTCAAGCCCCTTCACCGCCTTCGGGATGAGATTAGTATTAGCTGCATATGTCGGCCCTTGTTGATGGATGCATGGCTTTGGCCCACCACGACCCGGAGCCGCGAGAGGTGTATGAATGTGCCCAGGATGTGGTTGGCTGAGGTACGTCACCGTGCCCTCCTCGAAGTTGGCCGCTTTGAGAGTCTGCAGAGACGGACATTGAGACTATTGTTCTGAGAAATCAGCTGGGCCAGGTGTCGCAATGCAATGCATATCGTGAAACGTGTGGCTGCCTCATACTTGAGGGGTTGCAAAAGAAATGAATGAGAGAGGCTTTCCATGGTCTTGCTTGCCAATCTCGTTATCTCATCTCATCTCTCGTTGTCTCTTGGTGCTAGTCATGCATATCACCACACTTGTAGTAGCATTTGCTGCGACTGACAGGTCATTGAACTAGGCATATGCGTGATGCCAGATTCTGACCTGCGCAGTACCTCGCCACCAACGCGCTGGGGCAAAGAGAGAAGGCTAAGCATATCGAAAAAAACATTCTGCTTGAGAAAATACGGCGAATGAGGCCTTTACAGAAGCAAAGATGCATTTTTTCCAGGGGTTAATGGCTATTTTGACGCTGCATCGCCGCCTGAGGGCAGAAGAAAGAAAGGTATTCCCATCACCCCAAGGCAAGGGGGCAAACAAAAAAAGACGACATATCGTACAGCAGGTGATACATCGTTTCGTACCTAACAACACTCCCCAATTGGGCACGTGGTAATATCTCCTAATTACTCCCGCTGGAAGTAACCATGGACATGTCTTGTGAGACAAGTAGACGCTGGCCGCCTTGACGATGGGTGATACGGCGCATCTAGCCTTTGATCAGCGGTTTCGAGACGTTGCATTACATGCGAGGCGGGTACATGCCTAGAGAAGTGTTCCAGGAGTCCATTGCTCCAGATAGGAACCTTCTAGACAGGTTTCCTCTGCCTCCCTGTATCACCAGTCCAGGATATCTCCGGGCCTTGGCTCGCAGGACCCTAATTGGGGGCCAAGGACCAGACCGGTACGGATATTGCAGGGGCAAGGATGCATGAGAACCTTAGAACGAAGGTCGAAGGCGCCAGGAGGTGATCCGTGTAGGCATCCTGCACCTAGATTAGTGCTGTTAAAGAGGTAGCTGGAAGGAGCTTTCATCTGGGCTGGGATCGGAGCTAGAAGGCGGGAAAAACGTGGAAGGCACAGCACCTAAACTGAAGTGAGTGCTCCTGCCGTATAGAGAGCCTAATGATGCAAGGTGAGGTAAGTTTGCCTGCGCGCAAGTCGCGATGCAGACACCCGAGTACGATGCAGGTACCTGGCGGACAGGCGCAGCTTAGCAGACACCGCAGGTACCATATAAGCACTGCAAGGTACCGGCCGGCGAGAGGCCGCGAGGGGGCCATGTAGCGAGAGTCGCATCTTCCCAGACGGCATTGGGTAAATGACAGAAAGCAGTTGGTTCCCAAGCGTCGCCCAGCTGTGATCAATCAGCGGGAGAGTATCATTGCTCCGAGCATTCTCCTCCTCGCGCCGGCGCGATCTGAATTGTCTCATCCGCCCGCTATGCAACCTTCCCTCACCGACTCGCCAAAACAGGGACTTTGACTACGGACAGAATCCGTGCGTGGTGACCAACTGCTCCATCCCAGGCTGGCTGCATGTCCCTCATAGGTGAATTCGCTGTCATCGTACCTCGAGCACTATCGCGGGTGTCGCCGCTTCGCGGACCCGGCATTCAACTAACCATGTCGACTTGCGCTGCAGGATGCCGTTACTTGCTCATATCCATGAGTATGTGCGAGGATTATCACCAAATCCGCATGCATCCAATCGCTCCCCGTGGCGTACAGCAGCAGCCATCCCTTCAGATGACGCACAAAAGTGAGCCATTTCTCTGCGACTGTCTTGCCGGCAACGCATCAACGCACGGGACTTCTAGACGAGCACATGTCGACCCAAACACCAAAAAAGTTCGGACAGCCCTCGTCTCCCACTTCATGCTAGAGGCATTAGTGCCATACTATGTAATGACGGCTGGACACCCCATGCCATGGCCCCACAAGGTGGAAGAGCAATACCACCAGGGATAAGGACGGGGATGCCTCCCTACCCAGTTACTTGGGTCAGAGTGCGCCCAGCCTCAAGACCGATCGATGCGCCGCCGGCTCCAGTGTGTGCCACAGGTAATCTCATTGTGCATTAGCAGCTTTCCTGATGCGTTTGGTCAATACATTCTCGTCTTGCCCGCCATTTGTGGTAAGGAAGCAACATGCCATCATCACAAGCTGCTTCCAGCTTTTTTTTTCAATCATCTGACAATAAGCATCCCATCTCAGCCGCTTGGGCATTTACATATGCTAAGTGCAGGGGTTAACTTGAAAATAGAAAGACAAACCGCCAATCGCTGACGCTTGCGGCCTGGCCCATTGAACACCATTTACTCTCATGATGGAGATCTGACACAGCAGCAAGCCCGACAACCCGAAACAGGAGAAACCGTTGTGCCACCCTGTCCGGTCACAAGCATTTTGCTTTTTCTCCATGGGGAACACAGATGTTACTCGTCATTTTGCAGCCACAAACAGACAGCGAAGCGCAAGTTCAAGGCCTTTATATCCAGAATCGGCTCTAGTGAGATCAAAGATAATCCGATATATGATAGTGGCGTTTTCTCTTCTCGCCGCCAAAAATTCCACAATGAAGAGATGACACATGCGTGCATACCTAACTGTATAGAATCAAGCTTCTGCCTACATGGAGTGCCATGTCACAGAAACACCGCTTGGGAGAGTTATGCTAACGCGAGCTGAAGTCGTGGACCAATAGAAACATGAACCAATCGCACCGCTGCCAAAATCAAAAGTCACTCATCACGACTGACCGGCTTGCGGCATTCGACGCCCGCATTCGCGGGGCACCATCCGCCTTTAGAAGCTCATTTTTCCATACCCATGTTGGAAGGATGGCCTAGGACGACACAGGATCAAAGCGCAACCACTTACCAACCGGACATGTCCGCGGACCAGTCAAATTGCTCCGCACATTGGGATTCGGAGCCGAATCACCGCCTTCCCACTTTGATCCTATTGGCTACGGCTCACCGACGTTCCCGGGATATGCTTCCACAAACCCAGCATACATCTACTATCCACGGGAAGCCCCTGTATCCTGTATTATGTATATGTACAACGTACAAAAGCCACCATACCTATTTTCACTCCACCGTGTTCCATACCCCCTTGGGCTTCTTTACGATGCACCTCTCCTTGGTGATCTCACAAGTTGTGTCTTACAGCAGCTGGAGCGTGGCACAAGAGGAGCCAAGTTCTGGGTAGCGGCAGAACTTGTTACAACTCCGGAGTTGCCACACCTGCACTGACCGGCCGGGGCAGGGATCGGATCCGTGACCATGCAGTTACCCAGCGTGTCCGGATATATGTTTGGGTGTTTGTGATGCAATGCAATATGGGGGTGCCAGCCAACTGCCCCACGGGGCAACAGAGGAATTCCATGTTGTTCCTTCTGATACGTACCTGCCTGTGTCCGGAGCATCCTCTGCATTTGGGGCAGACTCCCAAACCTGCAATATTCACACGCCAATGTGGCATTTGATTATTCTTTTCCGCTCACCGCACTTTGGCTCGGGTTATGGGTCGATTGTCTACTGCATGGGATGCTTTCCCGGCAGAACGGTCAGCACGGAAATCAAATCATCACAAATCCCAAGCCATAATCCATTCGTCCAGCGCATCGAGTTACTATCAACCAAGAACCTTGCTCCCGCGGCCGCGGTACCTCATGTGACGGACAGGGACTGGGGGTGTCGAGGGAAGGCAAGCATAATGTGGGCCGAGGTGCAACATCCTCTGCCATTGGAAGATGCAGGAAGTCGGTGAAGGTTGGGCAATGTATCATTTTGCGATGCTATCTGCTCACACCCGACCCCTCCGCCCACCTAGGGCCAGCCCAGCTGGGAGAATAGCCAATTCGAATCACGGAATCTTACGGGGAGAGTACGGCCCGGGCCGTAGCCTGGCTCGCTGGCCTATCATCCCCCTTCTCCTGCTCCCGTGATATTAAAAGCTTGCGCTCTCGTCCTGGCAGGTGTAACTCGAGTAATTCGGGCTTGACCCCGAGCAATGATGAGGGTGTAGTGGGGATGCAGGAATAGGGATGCCAACCCAGTTTCGGGTGGCGGTCTCGGCCACCCTACATTGATACAGGTTGCTGTCCATGTTATCACCTCGAGGGGAAGAAAACAGAAGTTGCTGCAGATGTAGTGTTGGGCATCATGCCTGATTTAACGTGAGTGGCTGAAATGTCGAAACAATGACATGCACGGCTCTCAAAAGGTGTAGCCTGACACGAGACACGAGGTGGCCAGACGCAGTCATAAACTCTATGACCCGTTAACGAGATGTGACCAAAAACAAAACAGGGAAAACCTGTTTGAGAAACAAGGCCGAATCAGTCAGGCAGCATGAGGAATAAGAAAATATGATGCTACGTTGACAATACACCTAATCTCCGAAATGGGTTGCACTTGAATGAGGAAGATGTTCGAATGCGGCCGAGCCCAGGATCAGGTGTGTTGATCTCCAGGGTAGGCCAACAAGGGGACATGTCCGAGAACAGCAAGCCCAAACGGGGAAGATATCGAGGGACGGGAGTCGGGGCCGGGAGCATAAAGCTTAGCGGGTGACATCGGATGCAGGTAGCGGACCAGGCCGGCATGGGCAGAATCCGTTCTGGGTTGCATGGGGTTCGGGGTAATGTGTTGGCTTTAGTTGAGACGACTCAGACAGACGTCAGGCAGCAGCCTACAGTTGGGCCAGACACTGCGTCGGAGGGTTTTGGGAAGCAAGACCCAAGACCCAAGACACACAGACTCGGGGCGTGGAGCAGGGTTGGTACATGGCTCGCCCGGAGCCGACGAAAGACCATGGATTTCGGACGAGTGAACGGACAGGCGGCGTGGTGGGCAAGCATTCCAAGCGCCCCAATTCCACAGCGGGCCCATCCCCCCAGTTTGATGAGGGCCCCTCCCAGCGAGTCGCTGACTGGATTGGGCTAGCGGGCTCTGACTAAATGTCTTCGGAGAGTCACTGCTAGTCCCCGACAGGGCCCATTAAACACAGGTCGGTCTGGAAACTAGCTACGTTAGTTGGAAGGCCCAGCTGATGATGAAGAAAGAGACCGGGGAAAAAAGGAGAGTGGAAAGGTTGAGACATATTCGGGCGCTGCCGGGTATCGGATTGGCCGACTGAACCGGAGTGCATCAATCAACATGTACCCAGGGAGTTACTGGGCAAGCTGGCCTGGGCCGGGGTAGGGTGCTATAACAGGTACTCCGTAGGTACCTCCCTCCGCCCAAGTTGGCACCGGACAGGCCTCGCGACACGCTTTCAGGCGCCGCACGCACATGCTCCAGCCCCAGCAAGCACCAGCCTCATCTCCGATTGCGCCCCACTAGCTTCTTTCCCATCATGCGGCGGTGGGCTTCAGCGCCAACCGCGACGCGGAGCAGCGCCAAGTCACAAGCTGAGCAGGTCCAGAGTCCGGACGCGGACCCACAGCACACCAAATCTGCCCTCTCAGCCTTGCGCAGCTCCAAAACCCTTCAAGCCTCAGCCTTGCCATTGCTCGACTTTCCTCCACACGCTCTGCCGTCGCCGCGCCGCGTCCACCCCCATCGCGCAGCCAGCATGTAGGTCTTCTAGCCTTCACGTTACCCCCACCTCCCACCTCCACCCATCAAACAACGGGGCATGTGGTTTGCATTGCGTCTTGCCTGCTGTATAGCTCTGCGTGCATCCCAGCCCGCCATGTGCTGGGACCGAGGAATTGGCTACTGCCAAGCGCCTAGCCCGCCGGTGTGAGCCTCATCCAGGAACCCCGCTAACGTTCGACAGTCGATACAGCTTGAGGGATTGTCTGCCAGCCTCTTGACCTTCAACAGGCAGGCCCAGGAAGCGACTCCCGGCGCGCGAACGGCTCCTTAGCTACCGGACATACAACCCGGCATCACGTCACTGATCCGCGAGCTCCCCGTCCTCCCCCGACCGGATCAGCCTTCACGATCCGTCAGCCCCGTCCACAATGTCGCAGCCACCCTCGACGCCCGTCAAGGTGCCCCCTTCAGCTTCATCCTACACCCCCGCCACTCTCGACCCAGACCTGCGCTCCCAAATCAACACATTGCTCATCCGAGATGGCCATATAAACAAGTAAGCAGCCAACTCTCATCCTCTCCATTGTAACCCTTCTCCCCCCAACCACGACAGGAAAGCTCACACAACAACAACCCCCAGAATCCAAGACTCCCTCCTCCACTCCCTCAACTCCAACACAACCAACTGGCCCACCCTCGTCCAAGCCCACGCCCTCTCCCTCCTCCGCTCCGGCGAGGTCTCGACCTACCCCGCCCTCCTCGCCCGCGTCCTCGACGACATCCGCAGCGACTCCCTCGCCAGCGGCGGCGGCGCCAAGCCCACCAACGGCGACTCCGCCAAGAGCAGCAGCAACGGCAACTCCAACACGGCCACGAGCGACAAGACCAGCCTCGCCGTCCCCGAGAGCGTCATCGAGGACGCGCTGAGGACCACGCGCGAGAGCCTCGAGGCGCTGTGCGAGGTCGAGGACGACGGGTCTTCGTGAAGAGGGGGTGGGGGGATGGACCGGTGGCTGGATGTATTGTACGAGAATGGTGGGTAGGAGTAACGAGCACGAGTATAATGGCTCGAAGGGTGTTTCTGCTGACCTCGAACACCGAGATGTGGTGGGTGAGGACGTAGCAGTTTCATCCTCACATCTCGAGATCAAGGTAGGGGGGTATCATGACCATTGGAAAAAGTCCTCAGCTGCAAGGACGGTTCTGGATAATCACAGGAGAGGTTGAGGTTGGAGGGCACATATCAGAGACAGACGAACGAAGAGACTGCCCGATGAAAGGCGGGATGGGATAAGTGGGTGGTGGTATGATAGCTCTCTTTACGAGTTGCAAGCACATTAACATGACATGATACGACAAGTACGATACAATAGACTTCAAATTAACATGACTTCATCTTATGCAGAGGAACAGATCTCGCTTTGTTTCAAGAACCAGCTCAGAACCATCGCACTCCAGGGCTAAATCATACGGTTTTGTTCACAATTGCTCTTGTTCTGGGTCTTTGGTTTAGAAATCGCAATCAATTTTCATGTGTCTACCAAGTGGCATCTCGTTTCATTCTGTCTGATTAAGAGGCGCATCGCTGTATGAATCCACCTTCGCAGGGGCATTGTTACCACATTGCCGAGCAGATGTAGTAACATATGCTGTAGACAGCTCCAGCTTCGCTACCCTTGCCTCGACCATTCCACCAACTCCAGACCAGAAATCGGTCACCAGAATTGACTATAAGATCTATCCACTAGCCGCGCATTCGTCAATCCAGATTTACGGAGATAAAGCGTAAAATACAAAGGACTAAAGCCGTGTCCTGTCCACCAACTACCTGCCCGAGAAATTTAGTTGTAAAGGTCATCATCGTTACCGGCATCGCCGAAAGAGTTGCCAGCACCGGCGTCAGCCTCTCCAGCAGCTCCGCTTTCGGGGAACTTGAAGAAAGCTCCGGGTCCGGCGTTCTTCATTTGCTGGGCAAAGGCCTCATAACGACGGATCTCAACATCAGTGACTGATCTTCGGGCCATCTGCATAGCCTCCTCGAAGTGGGCCTTTGTGAGCTCAGGAACAGGGTCCTCAGCATCGTCATCAACCTCCATCTCGTCACCAGCAGCTTGACGAGCCTTGGTGCGCTCAATGTCAAGGCTGATGGCCTCCTTGATGGCAATCTTGACGGCACGCTGGGTAATGAAACCCAAGTCAGCACCGGAGAAGCCGTGAGTCTTGCTGGCAATGTAGCCAAGGTCGACATCAGTGGAGACAGGGGTCTTGCGCAGTTGAGCCTTGAGAATGCTCAATCGGCCAGGCTCATCAGGCAGAGGAACGTAGATGAGAGAGTCCAGACGACCAGGTCGGCACAGAGCAGGGTCAAGCTGCTCCGGTCGGTTGGTAGCGCCGATGACGAAAACATTCTTCTTTGAGGTCATGCCGTCCATTTCTAAAGAGTTAAGTTAGTATCGAATCTAACTAGCGTATAGTGAAATTGGGTTACTTACCAGTCAGAAGCTGGTTCACAACACGGTCGGAAGCACCACCAGCATCACCGACAGATCCACCACGAGCCTTGGCAATGGAATCCAGCTCATCAAGGAAGACAACGCAAGGGGCGGCGGCGCGGGCCTTGTCGAAAATGTCTCGAATGTTGCTTTCGGACTCACCGAACCACATGCTGAGAAGTTCGGGACCCTTGACGGAAATGAAGTTGGCGGCACACTCGTTGGCGACAGCCTTGGCAAGGAGAGTTTTACCAGTACCAGGAGGACCGTAGAACAGAACACCTCGAGAAGGTGAAAGACCAAACTTGAGGAACTTCTCGGGATGGTCGACAGGGTACTGAACGCTTTCGCGCAGGTCCTGCTTGACCTCCTCCAGACCACCAACATCTTCCCAGCGAACGTTGGGAACCTCCACAACGGCAACCTCACGCAGAGCCGAGGGGTTGGAAACACCGAGGGCAAAGCGGAAGTTCTCCATAGTAACACCAAGGGAGTCAAGGACCTCGGCGTCGATGGTGTCCTCGTCAAGATCAATAAGATCCATCTTCTCACGGATCTGCTGCATGGCAGCCTCTGAGCAAAGGGCAGCAACATCGGAACCGACGTAACCGTGGGTCTCGGCAGCAATCTGTTCAAGATCGACGTCGTCGCCGAGCTTCATGTTCTTGGTGTGAATCTGGAGAATCTCAAGACGGCCAGTTGGGTCGGGGATACCAATGTCGACTTCACGGTCGAAACGACCAAATCGTCGGAGGGCAGGGTCAATCGAGTTAGGTCGGTTAGTGGCGGCCATGACAACGACGTTGGAGCGGGCCTTCATGCCGTCCATGAGGGTAAGAAGCTGAGACACGACACGGCGCTCGACTTCACCGTTTGTCTTCTCACGCTTGGGGGCGATAGAATCGATTTCATCGATGAAGATGATAGCAGGGGAGTTCTTCTCAGCCTCCTCGAAAGCCTTTCGAAGGTTGGACTCGGATTCACCAGCCATCTTGGACATGATTTCGGGTCCGTTGATCAGGAAGAAGAAAGCACCAGTCTCATTGGCCACGGCTCGGGCCATGAGAGTCTTACCGGTACCAGGAGGACCGTACAGCAAGACACCTCGAGGGGGCTTGATACCGATGGACTTGAACAGCTGAGGGTGGCGGAGGGGCAACTCAACCATTTCTCGGATCTGGGCCATCTGCTTTCGGCAGCCACCAATATCGTCATAACCAACTTCGTTCAAGTTGTTCTCTTCCTCATCTCTTTGGATAGGTTCACCTTCGCAGTGAATGACCGTATCTTGGGCAACAATGCCATACTCTGGAGGATCGACCTCGACCACCTTGAACTCGACTTGTCTCATACCGCCACGAACGATGAACAGATCACCCTGGCGGACAGGCCTGTAAGCCTCACGGAAGTAGGGTGCGAGAAATACGTCGAAGAGAGAGCCGGTAATACCCTCTACGGTATCGGCGATGGGGAGAACAGCGATACGCTTGGCCTATAGTGGGGTTAGGTACACGAGATCAGAGCGAGAGGAGGCAGAGTCACATACGTATTTGATATCAGGGCAAGCGTGGATGGTGATCATATCACCGTGCTTGACACGGAGGTTGTGGCGGACTACTCGGTTGATGCGGGCACTGCCGTCATCGATATCGTCCTCAGCAAGAACAATGAGGACCGTGTCCTTGCGCTTCTTGCCTCGGACAAGAACTGTGTCACCACGGAAAAGCTGGAGAGAGTCCATGGTGGCCTCTGAGAGACCGATGATGCTGTTGTCATCATTTGTGGCATCGGTAACCCTGGTCGACTATCAGCGTACGTTCAAGATCGTCGTGGAGGGGCAGAGGGACGTACATGAGCTGGTTGGGCTTCTTCTTCTTCTTCAGGATCGCCGTTGAGACGTCATCCTCCTGGTAAACTTGTCAGTAGCTGTCGGCTGTGAAAACGCTATGAAACATGGAGTGTTGAACGAACATTCTTGATCTCGGCACCTGAGGGGTCGCTTTGGGACAGTTAGCGTCTTGATCTCGAATGCCATCGCGGCAATACAGGGTCAAAATCGTGCCAGTACATACGTCAGGTTGACCTTCTTCTTCTCATCATCGTGAGGAGCCATCTTGCGTGATTGGGCCTAAAAACAAAGCTTCGCTGTGGTGTTGGCGTTGGCGGGTCGTAACAGGGTCGTTCAGGCTGGTGATGACAGGGAAGAAGAAAACCGGCTTGCAAAACTTCTCTGCGTTGACAACGGAGAAAGCAAGCAAACTGCGGCTTGTAGGGGGGAGAATTCGATACGAAGGACCGAAAGATGTGTGGATGGATGGAGATGGTTTTATTAAGTAGAGGTGAAGGTTCGAAGCTGCACCCAGAGGCCAGCAGCGTTTCGTGGAGATAGAGCGGTACCTTTCGGGCAACCGCAGGTGCCAGGCGAAGGCGGTGGGCCAATGATATCACTGATGCGAGGACCCGGCTCGGAAAATCTAAGACGCGGCCTGAGCAAGATGTACCTGTTTCAGATATTGTATGGCGGCCTACACCAAGCTAGCTCCAAAGGTACTTTGTTGAGTGAAAGCACCTAACGAGTCGGTCGAAGCTTCTCCCGGTTTCCACTTTCTGGCGCTTTGCTTTGTACACTTGTTGACTTGGTTGCTTTCAGGCAGCCTCGTCCACGCAACACCAGAAACCCATTATCGCCTCCCCGGGATGACTCAAGCCGCTAATTAATCAGATGCGGCAAGGGTAGGCCCAAGCCATTATTGTCTTACGTTGAAATATGGCCTGCCTGCTCGAATATTACCTTGCACTTAAGACTCGAGCTTCCTAGCCTGCCATCACAGCGTTTCATGCCCATCCAGAGGTTCCCTACGTCCACGAATATGGAGCTAGCGATAGCTGCCTTGCATTAGTAATTGACTCTAAGCATTGATGGGCTGAGCACACCTTCGTTCCACCTGCTTCGCTGGTGCCACCATTGTAGACATTATGAGGCTGTTTGCCAATTTTGCACAACCTGCACTTTCAAGGATAAGCCACCAGCCGCCAGAGGCAAATAATCTCTTGGAAGCCTGTAGCTCAAGCCGGAAGCTTTCCGACACAGCAGGAAGCTTCATCTCGTTGCCCTGGCCCACGATGCTGCTACTGAAGGTGGTTGATACATGGACATTGTTTTCTATTCCTCATTCTCGAAAGCAGCGTTTAGATAGCGGACAAAGGCCTCTCTGAGTCGGTCAGCAGTCATGTTGCCCAGGGGATCCAATCCTATCCCGCCACGGTTGAGTCCCACGAACGCCCGCCTCATTCGTTGTAGCTGGGGAAGACCAATCTTCTTGCCGGCCGGCAGCTCAATGATTAAATCGTCCTTTCCACTGGAACCAAGTGGCACCTTTACTTCCCCGCCCTCCCCCTCCCCCTGCTGGCTTAGAATCTGCTTCACAATGTCCTGTGTCTCCTTGTCAAGTATGTAGAGGTAGTCGCCATCTGCGTCACGGCCCCTCTGCACGGTGGATTGGTTCGGGCGGATCACCTTGCGCCCACTTCCCGCGATCGTCTCCCACAGATCGTCGAAAATCTTCTTGGTCTGCTCCTCGTCGTCATCCCATACCACGGCGAACAGCGGGCTATCCCACCGTGTCATCGGGTTCGGCTCTTCGTAGCGAAACACCAGGTTTTCCCAGTTGCCTTCCTCGTAGGGCTCCTCGCCTTCCAGCTGAGCCTCTCCCTTCGCCCGCCTCTCCAAGCGCTTGTCGTTGACTTGCTTCGCCTGTTCCTTCGAGCAGCCGATTTGTAAAATGCAGCTGGGCGTTCGCACGGCCTTTGCCTCGCAGTGAAGCTGGTACCTCCATCCTTTTATGTAGTTTGGGCTATCCAAGATAACGATGTCCTTGTTCGTCAGCACGCGCTTGACTGCGCCGTAGATGGCCGCTCGCGCATCCTTCTCGGAAGCATTTGCTGATCTTGTATGAGCCGGTAGTGCAGATAGATCGTAAACGGTTCGAGAGATGGACAGAGTATCGTCCGAGATGTAATGCAGGCGGTAGTTTGAGTCCGTCACTCGTTCGGCAAGGTAGTCGTGGAGTTGTTTAGCTCGGGTGGTCTTGCCAGACGTCGGCAACCCGGTGACTATTATCAACTAGAAAAGGGGTTAATATCTTGCATTCGGGGAGGCCAAATATCAGGATTGTCGTGGGAGGACCGTACATACTGGCATTGTGACGAAGAAAGTTTGTTCTGTCTAAATAGTCATGAGGGACATGGTGCATGGAGGGGTCTCTTTTTTTTGGCGGGGCATTTGAAGGAAGCGTCGACGTCACGGCTCCAGCCATAAAACGCATCTCAGGATGCGAATTCTCGATGATCTGCATACCGTGCGCAATAATTTCTCAATATAATACCGAGGCCCTCTCTAATTGTATCAATTCCATCTTGTGATAATAATAAGGTGTTATATGGCAGCTGCTAAAAAGAAAATATATAGGAAATTTCCAAACACCAAGAACTCAACAAGTTGACACTCTACCCAGCATCACAACATATTAAACTTCAGCCTTTTTGCCCAGCCGTGAGGCTTGCACCCGGTCGTATCTAAGGTTCGAAACCAATAATAGCTTGTGCCCGGCATAATGACTCTTTCGTTGGCGTGACTCCTTTCATAAACCTTGAAATGCTGATTTCCATCTATTCAAAGGCAACCATCCTCGGCCTGGTCCTTTCACTGGCTGAACCGCACAGCTCAAGTCCACCTGTACTTGCGAAAGAATCAACAGTCTGTCTCTTTCTCAAATCACTGCTCATAGGCAAGTCAAGTGTCACACATCGCATTAGGTATGTTAAGCTTTGCTTTCGAGGCGATTGAGAACTCTCACACTCAAGACTCAAACATCCCGCCGAGCCTGCGTCTCGTCCGATTTGCTCTAAACTCAACCAACCACAAAAACAACATAAACGTCTCGGAGAACACAAGCAGATGCCAAAGAGCAAACCGCAGGTGGCAGTACCTGTTGTCAGGGATAGGCAGCTGGATAAGAACAAGATCGTTGTATCCTTGATCTTCACAAAAACACTTACCTAGCTATACCTAGAAGTTGCCTCGGTCTGGTTTGGGGGTCGCCCTGTGGCAGAGATATGATCATTTATGCGGCGTAATAATTTACTACCATCTAGGTATGTATTTTCGAGAGAGATATCTAGGGGAAGGCGATTGAGTTGTCGTTCTGAGAGGGGCGAATCGTGATATTGACTAAGAGAGACAAAGACACGACAATCTACATAGATACATTGATCAAGTAGTAGAACTTAAAGGCCAGTAATTATTCAGTACAGATGTATACAACCAATTAAAGAGTGTATTACATGTTGTTACTACATTATGTTGCTTCAACTGTTGGTTAATTTGAAACTCATTGAACAGTTTCGATGGCCCATGAGCATCATGCTTTCTATCACCAGAACAAGAGCATGTCACTCACCTTATTTACATATCCCAAAGGGCCATAGAACCAGTTTGCTTTCCAAATTAGATATATCATTTAAATAGATCGCATCTATGGGTTGTCTATGTTCGGCCCATTCTTAAATAAGGGAGATGATTTGACAGACGATCTATATACATGCACAAATCATTGCCACAGCCAGCTCACCTCCCAGGGTAGTCGTTGCGTCATAAATTCCAAATAAATAGTAAAAGGTCAAGGGTCATCCAAGCCCATATAACAGAACATCCAAAAACGGTAGAATTGGGCACAATCCTACAAAAACCAACTACATCATAACACAGCAGTGCTTCTCCAGAGCCTTGAAAATCTTGGGCAGAAGCTTGCCAACAAGATCGTCGTCCTCGTTGTTCTGCTGCTGCTGTTGCTGGTGGTGCTGTTGTTGCTGGTGGTGGCCTTGCTGTTGCTGGTGATGCTGTTGCTGCTGGTGGTGCCCGCCCTGGTATCCGTCCTGGTGTCCGTAGCCCCCGGTCTCGTGGGCAGACCCGCCTTGGAGATTAATGAAGATGCGGCCCTCGTTCTCCTCCGTGCGGTAGTCCAGGCCGAGCTCGCGGCACATGTCCTCGACCTTGGGCTTCAGCTTCTGGACGTGGCCGGCGGAGTGGTTGCCCTTGCCCACGATGACGTGCAGGTGGTGCTGGCCCCTGGCCCGGTCCTCGCCAATGCGCTGCCTGAGAATGCGCTCGGCCTCCTCGACGAATTGGCCGTGGAGATCGATCTGGTCGCCCTCGACGCGCCCCGGCGCATTGTTCTCGCGGAAGATCAGCTGGGAGGCCTGGAGGTTGTACTCGTCCATCTTTCGGTCGTGGGCCTTGCCCTGGTTGGAGAGCTCCTTGGCCTCGGCGCCGTCGCCGTTGTTGTAGGCCCGTTTCGACTATAGGTTTTGATAATCATTAGTCGGTGTGCCAATGCCATTGTTTTGGTGGGGAGGTTGGCCATACCCGATCGAAGCACGAGTTGCGCTTTTCAGCCTCGGAGCGGGCGAGGTCACGGAGGCGATCATACTCGCGCTCGGCATCGTCGCCGACATCATGACGGAAGGCTGTTCTAAGGAATTAGCTATTTGCTACAGGACTTGCGATGCGCATGAGGCGGGGAGCCGAGGTCGGTGTAGATGTCGGTCGGGGGTTTTTTTCAAGATTTACTGACCACGGTCGCCCAATCTTTCCATAGGAATAGACATCTTTAAGGCTTAGAGGAACCAGACCGAGCGCAAGGTCTTTGCAGAGGATATCAAGAGCAATCGGTGGTGGTTGGAGGGGTCGTCGGTTTGCGAAGTTCCTACAAAGCAGATGCCGACTGGATAACGACACACAAAAAAACCACCCAACCTACCACTACAGCATTAGGACGCGATCGCCAGGCACTTCAGTGGACCAATGCGCTAATGCCAATCGAGGGATCTCCCCCACTGCGTTCCATCCCGCGCTGCACACTGCTCGTTCTGGGCCGATTGGTGGGTGGTCAGGGATGTGGTCAGTTCAGCAGGGCAGGCGGCGAGCGCCAGGTTCCCGAAATTCCAGCCTTTCCTGCAAGAGTCTGGACTCTGGGCTTGGGGTTTGGCATTGCCGGCCAGTTAAGGTAGTCACCGGCATGGCACGATGGTTTGGTTCTCCGGCCGACAGCCAAGCTGAACATAAACATCACATCACACCGTACATCACATGGCTGATGCCCTCACTCTCGCGCCGTCCCGCCCACGGGCAGTTCCTGTGGCTGCCCACCACCCATTTATCATTTTGCAGCGTTCTATTTTTGCAGTCGCAGATGAAGGTGGGTGGCATGAGGTTGCATTACTTCGTGTCTACTTACCCTGGATCCAATTTCCCTCGCGAACGGACACAAGAGCAGGCCGCACAAGCAATGACATAACTTTTAATGAAGGCTCTCGGCACGAGCAGTGGCTGGTGACCTCACACCTGCGGCACGGGGCAGTGATTCGGTAAACATGGTCTGGTGCCGGAAGGGCCTGCAAGGTGCTGGAGCAATATTTGTCCGACGGAGGATCGTGCTTGACTGATCTTTAAGCGCAATTTATCTGTCTATCCGGGATTCTGCATCGCGAGGCTACCGTAATTTGAGGTAATGCAACGGTGCGATTTGCGAATCTTTAGTAGGCAGTCGATATAACGACTTCCTTGTTTGGAGCGCGCTGGCTGCATTTTCGGCGGTGGATTCTTCATCAGCAAGCGGGCCGCACATATGGAGGTTTAGGTCCTTGGTCGCCACAAAGCAGGGGGCCCTTGGAACCCTGGAAAGCCGTCATCAAGAAGTAGAAATTAGGAGGAATGATATGTATCCACTGCCTGTTCACTGTTCTTCCACTGCTCCTGGCCGCGAAACCCCGCTGGGGCGAACAGGCAAAGCACCTCAGGTCTGAGTCCTGCGAGACTGGACCAAGTCGGCCAGGCTAGAGCAGAAAGGCGACCAACTGAAATTTTCTGTCGTCAATTGAGGCTGATCAATCTCAATCAAAATGCAGCGCTAGGCCATTCGGAAGACTAGTCATCCAACCAGTCCTGCAGCTGTGATTGGTGCAGCTGTCAGACTGGAGTTAGCTGATCTACTTATGACCGATTCCACGCTTCTCCTGATCCATACCTGCATCTAGAAAAAGGAGGCAAAAGAAAGCATAACGCGAGAGCAGCACAATGCATGCGTTGACACGTACAACGGCGTCTGGGGACAGGAATAGAGCTAGCTAGGTTGATTCGGTGGGAGGGCTTCAATTTCAAGCTCTTGAAACATGCTGATCCCTGGCCATATTGGACGAGTGCTGGTGATGATCGCGTGGTAAGGCAGCTCCAGTGGCGTATCCCCAGCTGTACCTCTTCTATTGCATACCTATGCTCATGGATATTGGGCTAGGTGCGGTGTAGACAGATCAAACAACCAGTCACCGAATATAGAGCCATCTGTGACAGTCAGCCCGCCAGGTTAAATTGCGGTGCTGTGCAGCGATCAACCCCGTTCTTGTCTGCCGAAGCCATCGCATCGCTCGTCAGGTGCTGTCAGTGGAATAATGCCTACGTACAGACCTACCAAAGACGGCAGTACAGTAGATGCAGCACTGGCCCCCGCTCAAGTTGTCGACAAGGCTGGCCTGTGGTTATCAAACCAGGAGTAGCAGAGGCGGCGCACTTCAGTGCCCGTAATGCAGCCACTAGGATGCACCTAATTTTCGATGCCCTCCATTAATAAAGTGCCGTCAGTCGATAGCGTCGGCTGTGGATCCTTGTCAGAGGATGGATCTGCTTGCGGGGGCTGATGGCCTGACTGACTCGTTGGTGCTTGGTGCTGCTTGTGCAATTTCACTTGCTCGTATGGGGACAAGACTGGTGGCTCCAGAAACGAGAATCTGGGAAGAAGCTGGCAGATGCCTTGGTCTGCTGTGGCGTTACCTACCCTAGACACAGTCTCAAGATGTGATATATCGTCTTGAAACCGGCTTGTTGATGCATCAACATATCGTGCTGCTTCGTTAGGTGGAAAATATCAATTTGTGTACTGCCTTCATCATCGTCTTGCCAGGTGTCGTTGAATCTCTGGCCATATGTCCTTTTGTTGCCCGAGCTTAGGTTTGAGTCCGATGGTGAATTCATGGGGATATATTCGGGACTTGGCATCCCGCATTGCTAGGAGAGAGCGCATCCTATCCGCCATCCGTAGATTTTAGCCCGCAGTCATTAGAGATTAACAATGCGATATCTCGGCTTGCAGACAATGGCGTACCTTTGACTCAAACGGCCTAGGTAACGCCGTTGGGGATGTCTTACTGTGCACACCGAATACCGCCATTAGAGATGGCAAGGCAAAGCGTAGCCCAGTCTCCCGCCATTCATCTTCACACAGAACTGCCGATATTAAGGATCCCACCCGCAGTAAAACAGCCAACAATCCCCTGTGCCCCCTTGGGCCGGCTCGCTTCTGCAATCAGTAATCCCGATACAGAGATCCAGATGATCTTCATGGATGACGGACACAGTTACGAGCCTGGCTTACCCCCTCTTGTCTACTCCGTAAGTGGGCGTCCGTTTCGTGGAATCGCATCTGCCCACTAGGTTAGGAGGCTAATGTACGACAAATGAACGCCCACACAGAGGCTGATATTCCCCAATTGTGACCGAGATGTAGACGCAGGCGGATCTGATATGGACGTCTACCGCATCACCGGCGCAACGGACTGCTGGAGAAGTACTTGTGTAGCTCTGGAACAGGTACAAACCGGTAAGAAATCAGGGATCCACAGATGGCTTGCAGTTCAGTGCTACTGACCAGACCGGGCCTTGGCCTCTAAGGCGAATCGTCAATTCAGATCATACTCTTTCGAAGCAAACAGCTCGTTAGATTTCGTGGACAGTGGCTCCCCCTGGGCAGCTATTGGCTTCTTGGTCCCTTGGCCAGGTCGGCTTGACTATTAAGAGGGTCTGCTGTGGGTTAGAGCCTACTTTGTAAAGGGGCAGGGGGCAAAGGGGAGGGGCCATGGATCTCCATTGGGAAATGTTCGGAGGGTCCTTGGGGTGCTAAAGAGCCACCAGTGGCCAGGAGAGGCACCGTCTTCTTGGGTACCTGTCTTTAGGATGGAATAGGTAGGACCGTGTGTGTCGGAGATTTGCGACGGCGTTGGTTCAGACGATCGCCGTACCTGACTTGCCGCCTCGGTACAAAGGTCGGTCTGAGCAAATAGTTCGACCTAAGGGCAGTCCGCGTAGCGATTCTTGGGAGCTGCGAGGCGTCCATTGTTGGCTGTGCTTGTTCATGCGCGGCCAAGCGAATATGGGCACATCAGCGTGAAATGGGTGCGTTGCATCCTGTGATGAGTAATTTTCGCAACGTTTCTGTTTTTGGGAACACTCCGTAACGTTGGTTGCCCCTTCATGATGCGAGGAATCGATCCTGCCCTGCTTGAAGGCACAGGTCCGGGGGGGTGGGCTGCTTAGGGGGGAGGGGGGCGACTGCAGGTGGTGCGGTCCCTAAAGACGGGCCTGTAAGCCAGCACTAAGGCAGCCTGTCAGCAAATGCAAGCTGGCTTGGGTAAGAGTGGAAGGCACGTACTGGGCCGGCAGAAGGCAGGCACCCGCACTGTGCAGTGGAACTGGACCTGTGGTAGCACAGAGGCCCCTGTCGCAGTGCCATTTCCCGCGCCTCCGCACCCATCACCTGCGTTGAAACTAAGGCGCTAACTGGGTAGCAAATAATGCTGCACTGTCCACCTTGGGCCAGGCCAACCCCGGCCAGTGCCCAGCCCTCTCTCTTTTCGCTCTCCCTGGCGTCCCCGATCCTGTCGTAGCATTCATTTCCACGCCTGGCCAACCTACCTTACCTCCTCTCCTCCCTTCATCGGCAACCTTCCCACATTCTCTATCTCACCTCTAGTTCCATCCTTCATTGCCGCACTTGAATTGGCAGTGTCCATCTGCAATTGTCGCCATCAGCATCGAGGTGAGTTTTGATTGTTTTCTTCATCGTCCATCGTCTTTCTAGGCTGTCGCTTCGATTCACCTTCGTAAGCGACACTGGTGCTCTCCCAGGGGTTCAGATCCCCCCCAACTCATTTAACTCGCATGGATTTGTTCCATCCTGCCGCCTAGACGACCAGCCGATCAAGACTTTTCCCAAACGCACCATCTCTCCCTTTTCATCATCTACCTCCCCAACTTTGTCCCATTTCCCTTTTGTTCAGCGCCGTTCCTTACCTGCTTCTCGCGACTTTTCCCCTGGACTAACAAGTAGCCTTGTCCGCGGTCAGATACCTCCCGATCTGCGACATTTGACCAACTCCAGGTTGTACGATCGAACGACATAGAACCATACACTTAATTCACACGCGGCGAAGGCCATCACACCGTCAAGATGGGTTGTGGAATGAGTACCGAGGAGAAGGAGGGCAAGGCCCGCAACGAGGAGATTGAGAACCAGCTCAAGAGGGATAAGATGATGCAGCGCAACGAGATCAAGATGCTTCTGCTTGGTATGTCTTTATTCACGTATCGCTCGCATTTGTGTGCCATCAAGAGCGATAAATCGACTGATGGCATCAATTGCGATGCTCCTCCTGATGAGTGTCGCGTC
Organism: Clonostachys rosea; assembly: GCA_026958235.1. Lineage (NCBI taxonomy): Eukaryota > Fungi > Ascomycota > Sordariomycetes > Hypocreales > Bionectriaceae > Clonostachys > Clonostachys rosea. The sequence continues at coordinate 2,070,242 of CP110206.1, forward strand.
TAACCCCTGACTCTAGGTGCTGGTGAATCCGGAAAGTCGACTATCCTGAAGCAGATGAAGCTTATCCACGAGGGTGGCTACTCTCGCGATGAGCGCGAATCCTTCAAGGAAATCATCTTCAGCAACACCGTCCAGTCCATGCGTGTCATTCTCGAGGCCATGGAGTCCCTCGAGCTACCCCTTGAGGACCAGCGCATGGAGTACCACGTCCAGACCATCTTCATGCAACCCGCCCAAATCGAGGGCGACGTCCTCCCCCCTGAGGTCGGAAGCGCCATCGAGGCTCTGTGGAAGGACCGTGGCGTACAAGAGTGTTTCAAGCGATCCAGAGAATACCAGCTCAACGACTCAGCAAGATAGTAAGTTTCACCAAGACGCGACTAGGTTTTAATTTTTCTTTTCGCTAACCAGCTGCGTGATTAGCTACTTCGATAACATCGCTCGCATTGCTGCTCCCGATTATATGCCCAATGACCAGGACGTCCTTCGCTCCCGTGTCAAGACCACTGGTATCACTGAAACAACTTTCATCATCGGAGATCTTACCTACCGCATGTTCGATGTGGGTGGCCAGCGTTCCGAACGTAAGAAGTGGATTCACTGCTTCGAGAACGTCACCACTATTCTCTTCCTCGTCGCCATCTCCGAGTACGATCAGCTCCTTTTCGAAGATGAGACCGTAAACCGCATGCAGGAGGCACTGACCCTGTTCGACTCCATCTGCAACTCGAGATGGTTCATCAAGACCTCCATCATCTTGTTCCTCAACAAGATCGATCGATTTAAGGAGAAGTTGCCTGTCAGCCCCATGAAGAACTACTTCCCCGACTACGAGGGCGGTGATGACTATGCTGCTGCCTGCGACTATATTCTCAACCGATTCGTCAGCCTGAATCAACATGAGACCAAGCAGATTTACACTCATTTCACCTGCGCCACAGATACGACACAGATTCGATTCGTCATGGCCGCCGTCAACGGTAAGTTTACCACATCTTCCAGCTTGAACTTGCGCAAGCCAGACTAACACAATATCTAGATATCATCATCCAAGAAAACCTCCGTCTGTGCGGTTTGATCTAAACGACTTTTCTTATACAGCAACACGAATACCCCTCGAATCTTTTAATAATAACGAAGAACAGGTGGGCCACGTCGTATGGCTCATGATTTTCATTATCCCCTCCTCCCTTTTATCAAATATATGAAGACGATACTATCGGCAACTCCGTGGTATTCCAGTGGGCCTAGAAACGAAAGTTGCCCCCCCCCATGGCGCTCGTAACTGGCAGCCTGCACCCAGTCTAGAGCAAACTGTCTTGTTAGACTCCACCGATGATTTGGAGCATTTGGGCTGTGCGGAATGAAGCAACAGTGATGGCTATGAGAAGAAAGGGAAGAGAAACAGAAGAGGAAAACTTTGCATCTGTCACATATGGGCGATGAGCGGAGGTTATCTATTTTGTTTAATTACGAAACACTTCCCATCTTGCGCGTTTCGGTGTTTTTTTATTACTTTCCTATTTTTTCTCACTTCCCCTCCTGTTTTCTACTCTTCTTTCTCTGTCTATTTTCCCAAAAATTTCTCAGTTTTTCTTTATTTTCCTGGCTTTTTCAAATACACCTTCTGCTTGGCTCGGGATGAATGGAGCTGCCGGAGGGGAGTTGCAACGATGGTTTAGAGTTGGAAGAGTTTTATGTATAGTTGAATGAAGACCGTGGCTAGGACAGCTATTCTAAACTTGGCTCTTAACATCGTGGCATGTGTGGATGAGCAGAAGACCAACACTCTTGTGACGGCTACACTCTGGGTTTCCTGTCAGCTTGTGTCTACTGAGGACCAGTGTCGCAATTCATCATTGCCACTGTTCTGCAGGTCTATTGGATACTGGGTCATGCATGGCAGTTGGGGGCGAAAGAAGCAAGTGACAACACATGGATGGATACTGATTTGATTCAAATCGCCGTTGCCCCGGCTGTACAAGCGAACGACTATCTATCCGCAGACGCGCATCCACAGACTGAATATACGCCGCCAACAAGCAGGTAAGCTAACCGATTGAACTCTTCCAAAAATTCCATCTGAGACATGCCAAAAAATCATTCACACGCAGACACTCGTCGCGTCTCTCCAGCATCGATCATTCCTTGCGGCTACTCCGCGCACTTTCAGCTCATCTCGATTTCAAACGTCAGCTCCTACGCCATTCTTCCTCCCATTTTCTTCTTTCACTTTACTGGTTCGTTCCATAGTCCCGCGAGGGGAGGGGAAAGCACAAAGCGCACATCGTATCAGCTGAGTTCTCCGAAGGGGGAGGGGGGCCTCCGGCTTGCGATGTTTCAGCCGTTCCGATTATGTTGCATTCAATGGGTCCTTTCACTGCATTGCTCGCATTGACGACAATGTGGGAAAAGTCCCTATTGCCAGCTGGATCTGGACTTTAGATGGGAGCGGGGTGGGCCCCACAAAATGTTTCTTGAGAGAAAACATTAAACTTCCAGGTTTGGTTGCTTTTTTTTTTTGTGATGTTTGATTTTTTGATGCAAGTAAGTTGACCGACAAGTGAATTTTTTTTGTCCTTTTCTGTTGTTGAGAGTGAGAGATACTGATTGAGTAGGTAGTGACAGAGAACGCGACTTGGCGATCTTCAAGATGGTTTCCGGAAAGGACAGTGGGGGTGTGTGCAGGAACAAAAGCAGCAACAAAAGCAGGCAGTAAAAGCCAATTGGTTCGAATATGCAGGAAGAAAAAACTCGGGAAACAAAGGGCAAGTGTGTGTGTGTGCAATTCTTTCAGACTTGGGGCGCGCGAGAGCAGCCCAGTGCGGTGCAAGCGAGTGTGGTGCTAATGAGTGTGGTGTTTGGTCGTGGCAGTCAGCAATTCGCGCCCGACTTGGGCAACGAAAAGCACGAAGTGAGAGAATGACGAAAGCGGTGCAAGTGACATTTGCCAGACTTTTCTCGCAGCGGAGACGCGAGTTAAAGAACAAAAGAAGGAAAGTAAACTCCTAGAACGGACCTTTTTGGGGAGGTTAGTGGTGTGTTCTTAGTTGGGAGGGAAGGAGTGAAGGAGGGAAAAGGAAAGGAAGGGAAAGGTACCTATTGATTTTTTTTTTTGCTTTTTTTTTTTTTTTTTTTGGTTTCTTTTGGATCACAACTGTTGATGAGCAGCGAGCGAACAGTGTTGACACACGATTGTTGACTATCAGGTGAGAGACATAAGACTGCAGGGTTTTCGACACACTGGGATCATGTTCTGCGAAGGCTATACTGAAGTGATCAGAACTGTTTCTTCCTCGCGCAGAAGCGGGTTGAGGGGCTCAGTATCGCCCTAAGAATGGGTATACATCAGGGTTCGGCTCGTAAGCCGGTGCTGGAGTTTGCTGCTCCTGGTATTGTGCCTCTTGATATTGCTGCTCCTGGTTTTGGAATTCCTAATCCGGAGCCAAGGGAGGAGCCACGGGCGCGGCGGGGGGCGCGGCGGGGGGTGGAGGAGGAGCGTCATAGACCGGGTGCCAGCGCTGGTTCTGGTACTGCTCTTCGTGCTCTGCGATGAGCATCCCGAGCTCCTCAGAGGTGCGCAATATTCTGGCCAAGCTGCGCCCGAATGGGCTCAGGTGGTATGCCCGTGCTACCTCTTTAGCGGCCATGAAGGAGGCGCCAGCCTGGTAGAAGTGGGCCAGGATATGAGGCCCGAGAACGCTTAGTTCTCCAGCTTGTGTGGCATCGATGGGAGGTGGCCCAGCAGGGCCAGGAGGGTAGAATGATGCGCTTTGTGTGGGAGCAGGGGCTTGGGGGTATTGGACTTGAGGGGGGTAATGGGCTTGAGGGGGGTAATGAGCTGGAGGAGGGTAGTACGACCCTTGAGGAGGGACGTAGTGCAGCGGAGGAGGGTAGTACAGGGCCTGTGAAGGGGGGGTAGGAGGTGATCGTGCAGGGGAGACTGGGTAAGGACCCAGAGGTGCGATGTTCGGCGATGTTGCCGGGTTCGGGGGAGCTTTGCTCTCTGGATGGTAGATGGCTTTGTTAGTATGGGCTCGGCCGCGGAAGCATCTTGCTCCCAGGGCTGGAGCAGCCTCGTGGAGCGATGATGGGGTTGACTTACCATGGAATGTGCAGCGTGAGCCGCACGCGTTGTACCAGCAGTTGGCACAGCTTCCGCAGAGGCTACCCTCTAGGACGACACACCTTGTCCATGGGCCGTGGCCCTTTCTGCAGTTCTTGCAGGCCTGCTCTGCTTCGTCGCCGGCGACCTGAACAAGCATGGCCTCGACGTTGCCTCGCCTCTTGAGGTTGGGCTTGTGAGACCGGTCACGGTGTTCTGGGTTGCGCTTTGCGGGCAGTCTGGCAAGCCTCTTGCCGATGATACTATCGATGCGGACTGTGTAGCCCTTGCTGGTGCGGTACCAGCGCTTCGCAACAGTGCCGGTAGTTACGCTCCGTTTGCCCCGCTTGGCCGGCATAACATTGCTCATGTCAACATCTTCCGAGGCAGAAGTTGTATTTGGAGCAGCAGAAGGTTCGGCATTTGAAGAGCCGGCCTGGGCCATGGTCGAGCTGGACTGGGACGCCTCGGGAGGAGTGAGAGGCCCGCCCGAGCTTGGATACTCGGTCATCAAGTTGATATCTTCGCCGTCCGCGAGGACACAAGGCGAGAAGGGATGGCTGGCGTTGGCCGGCTGCTCACCTCGAGATCGAGTGAAGTCATTGGTTTGATCCGTGTCTTTAGCTGACGCGTTGAGCTCATCGCGAGCGGGTTCACGCTTTGTGGCCATTGTGAGCAAATGGCAGGACAATGCGGTGATGAGTGGGGGGTTCTTTTGTCTTTCTATTGTTTGACTTTTGCTTTTGGAGCACTGAATGGGTATTGGATGTGACTGAATAGCCAGGAGAGAGTGAATGGGATGTGTTGTTGTGAAGTGAAGGGGTGGTGGGTGATGATGTGTTGGAGTGGTTTTGGGTGCGAAGGCGAGGGTGAGAAGAAGGTGACTTAGGCAGCTGAACACGGCTGGATGTTGTCGTGTGATTTACGCGTCGCTAAACAACATCGCGTGCTGTTGTTATTGCTCGGGCGGTGAGTTGCAGTCCTTCATGTTCTGCAGAAACTGGTTCACTCCTCAGGCATGCGGCCGGGCTGCCAGCAACTGTCGAGGTACTTGGGGCACTTGGCCGCTGGCATCCCCCCCCTAAAGAGCTTGTAGGTACGCTATTGGGGTTGTTTCTACTGGTCAATCCGTATATCCGTATTGCAGTTTCATTCTGCCAAATCGGAGTTTCGAGTTTGGTTTGAAGACTCCTGTGGCAGTGCAAAGCCATGCCAAACATGTGAGCAGGCAACACACTTTCTGATCACTGTGTTATTACGCACATGGCCTTGTCTAGTCTTATCAAGAGAGAGGGTTGTATTGCATGTGAAATTTTACTTTATTTGGTCATGTTTAAACCAGGCCTAGGTAGTATATAAACACTCTACTTGTTGAGACCTGCAGCCTGCTCCCAGATACCGTCTGCCCTCCCCTCAGTCAACTCCTTCCATTGCTGAGCAAACTCCCGGATTCCACCCTCACCAGAAAGACTGGCATCGACCACCTCTTTCGGAAGTTTGTGTGCAGAATATTGCGATGAACTGAAGTTAAAGGCTGCAGGGTCGTCCCGCTCAATGATCCTGAACTCGGGCTCTTCACCGGGCTTGAATCTTATTCGCACTACACCACCATCTGCGGCCCCGTCCTCATCGGTCTCAGATGTGGCTGTGGTGTCTTCGCCGCTCTCAGATGGAAGCTCTCCGTCCGCATCTGCCGTGCTAGGGGAGCCGTATAGGGGGTTGGCCACCTCCCATTCAAGCAGCTCCTGCCAATCGAAGAGCAGGCTATCGGTGCGTGGAGCCCATGGGTTGATGTCAATGAGGCGCACCTTGCCCAAGCCGTCGTCCTCAAAGGCACTCTCGGGCACATAGACGTCAAAAGCGAAGCTGGCGTCTGGGAACGTGAAGCGGAGGGTGTTGTCGAAGAAGGCCTTGATCTTGCGGGTCAAGTTGCTCTTGAGGCCGTTGAGAAAAGAGTAGTAGTTGAGATCACGCTGGGTGATGGCGATGAGAGACCGGTGTTTGACAAAACAGCGGAACTCTAGGGCGACATGGGGATTGAAAAAGGGGCGAAGGACGAGGACGGGAGCGTAGGGACGGGTTGGTGGAGTGGAGGTGCATCCATCGAAAGCATGATGGAGGTCATGGGAAATAAACGATGAGGACTTGAGCAGTAGGTAAATGTCATTTGGTGATGTACACTTGAGTGTGTTTTGATGAGGCGAGATCCATTTGGCGTCCTTGGGAGAGGACCAGTTCAGTTTGGGTACGACGGCGCCACCCAGCTCGGTGATCTTGGATTTGATCAGTTGATGTATTTCAGGAAACCTTTGGTTGGGCGGAAGCCTGTCTGGTTCATCCTCTTCATCTTCATTGTCTGATTCAATCTCACGCACTCGTGATGAAGTATTGGTGGTAGTAGCCCATTCCTCTTCCTCCTCTGTTTGCCCGGCGTCTTCGTCGTCGGCTAGGACGATGCCGTCTTCATTGAGATAAGACACGAAATCAGCCGACAGAGGGATTATCCTCGACTTTATACATGAGCTCCTATACTTTGGAAACCACTCATTATAAGAGCAGTTTTGAACATGGTCTTTGGTGACGGGAGGAAAGACAAGTTCCTGCTTCGAGCCGTCGTCGACGGTTGGAAGGTGGGGCATCGTGAGGTTTTTTCCTTTGTTCTGCGATGTTGGATAGTATGAAGGAGGTGGCAGAATTAAGAGTTTACAAGATTAATAAAAATAGCAGAGCCTATATCTGGGCCTGAAGTTGTTAGCTGTGAGTCAACATGTTTAGTGTGACTCTTTTCATCCTGTCATTTGTCATGCATGTGCTTTTTTCGTCAACGGCGAACCCCACGTCCAGTCCAGTCGAGCCTTCCACTGATGGATCTACGGCAGTACTTTGCCCATGTACCTGTACCTGCTGGATGGTGGTGGCAATCGAGGGCAGGCTTGAGCTGGTTCTAGAAGTACATCATTCTGCCAGTCCCGCAGAGAAAGTGGGCTCCACCGCCTTCCAGATCTGTCCGCCGCTAATCTTATCTGACCCTTCGCACTACGTAGGTGCATCATCTTGGATTCTTGTGGTGAAGAGCTGGGCAGGGAACTAGCGAGCGCAACCCTTATCCAGCAATTCTCCAACTAAGGTTCTTCCGACAGGAAACCTGCCACATTCGCACCGAAGCTACCGGGGCAATCCAATACTCAGCCATGTCAGATAACGTCGGTCTCTCCACGCCTCGTGGCAGTGGAACCTCAGGCTATGTCCAGCGAAATCTCGCCCATATCAAGCCGCGCGACTATGGCGCTCCGTACCCCAAGGATCTAGATAGTCTGAGGCACAAGCAGCGCCAACCGGATAAGGCCATCCTGGAACATGACCGAAAGCGGGAAGTAGAGGTGAAAGTATTCGAACTGCGAGACAAGCTTGAGGAAGAGGAGTGAGTTCCCCCCTTGGGACAATGCAAACGCGCCACCTGCTTGGACCATGAGATTGGCAAACAAACTAACAGCTTCTAATCAGGGTCGACGAGGATGAGATTGAGGATCGGTGCGACGCATTGCGCAAGAAGCTATTGGCCGAGATGAATTCTGGGAGGAGGGGTGCTGGCCCCCGGAGGCCTTTCAAGGAACACCAAGTACACGAGATGGCCGATGCGAAGATCAAGGAGAGCGAGCGCCTGCGAAAAGCCTTGGGAATCAGCTCCGACTACCAAGAGGGGAGCCACTGGAAGAAACAGGAAGAGAGACTACGGTCCGCTCTGGAGCAGGAGGCTGCAGCACAGGAGGACAGCAAGGACAAGGACTAAAGGTGTTTCCAAATCGGTCAACGATCCACGCCAGGGATTTCCGGTTGGGGGAGTATTGATGGCCTTGGAGGTTTCCCTGGTCGTGGAAACAGATAATCCGTTTGGCAGGGCCCTCTAACTTGTAGCAGAGAGGAGCCAGAAGCAACAAACCTCGCTTGAACTATGGCTGGAAAGCTAGTACAAATCTATGAGACAGGCAACCAACCCCGCAGCTTCCTCGCTTGCTGGGCTATCTCTCATCTAATCAAAATGCGATGATGATTCGCATGACAGGGCCCCGGCCAATACCCTTGTCAGCCTTGAATATTGGAGGTTTACGAATTATGCACTGCCTTGGCGTTGGATTTTTCTCATTTGGTAGCGTTAAAGGGCCAGTTATGCTATGGGTCGGTGAACATCAGGCCGTCTTTCAAGCAGTTGCCGTCCTCTTCTGATTGGTTTGCTTTGAAGGCAGACATGAAGACGGCCATAACAAGAAACTCCCGTCCGTGAACTTATGAAGAGCTTCACTTGCAACAATACCTTCTGATGCCGTTTGGTTCATCTCCGGTTGCTAGGGTTCGCTTCGTCGACGAGCAATCAACCAAGCTGCTGTTTTGTCGACAAACTCAGTCAGTCAATCAAATATTTTCTTCTAAGCGAGCATCTTTCTTCATGTCGTACAAGGTGCTTTTGTTGTATACTTAGGTGCCCACTACCTATTTATCGTGTATGCGGCAGGCGGAGAACTTGGCCAGAGGTCTCAAACAGCGTGTGTTGATGGCGGCTTGAGTTGTTGATTCATGGCACCATGGCCACCTAACTTGTTTTTGTTTTCTGATTACTTTATTATTCTGTATTCTTCCATCTCGTCGTGGTTGTTATGGCACCAGGGTCCTGGGTAGCATTGACTTATGCGGTTCAGAGTGACTAGCCAAGTACACACCTTCCCACACCCCTCACACAGTCTCAGAAGTATCTCCGGGGTACTCGGCCCCACCAGATCCCATCTGCCAAAACATTGAACACACGTCACAGGCTTTTGGCAACTTGACAGCTTGGGGCACTTAAATATTCCCAGGCTGAACCATACCAGGCTGGCAGATCACATCCGAATTCCACACTCTAACCCTACGCACTACCATACTACAGATTTAAAAAAATCAATACGTCGATTCTAGTTACAAATAATCGCCATATGGCTCGACTTTCAAACGCACCATCACCGGCGCTGCGCCGGACTGGCAGCAGCTTCGAGCGCTCCTCTGCCGAGCTGGGCCAATTACTTTCACGGCTGCAACAGGTCTTGCTACATCCCGATCCGAACCGCGAGCGACAGCTACGGACGAGCGAGTACGAGAGATCCAGACAGAAATCGGTTTGTACCCACCTTGCGCCTGCGTCTCAGCGTCGGGGCTAACGCTTATTGCCAGAACCTTGAATATGCGCGGGCGACCCTCACGAAGCTCGAACAAGAGGCGCTCGGCGTCTTGGCCCCGGGCCGGAGAGTCGAGGTACAGACGGACCTCAACAAGAAGAGAGAGCTCCTAGAGGTGCTGGTGGATCGACTGCAGGACTTGCAGAAGCTGGCGCTGGTAGAGGAGGATGAGGAGGACAGCTCCGACGTGGACGATGCCCTGGCCAACTTGATACCAACCCCGTCGGAGAGTACAGATACCCAGCAGGAGGAGGACTTCCCGACTCCTGATGACAGTGCAGCTTCCATAGCTTCGGATACTCCGTCAGCGCCCCCGGCTCAACCGTCACCGACCCCTCAGCCGTTCGTGCAAGATACCCCTACCCAGACCCAGCAGACGCTGCGGTCGCGGTCGTCAGCGAAACCGACAGCGGTCCCAGAGTCGCCGGATAACCCCCCCGCGCATGCAACGGCCCGAGCTGCCCTGTTTGCTAACCGTCGTAACCGGACGGTGGCTGCGGGTGCTCAGGCCGAGAGGTCCACTGCGACGGCGGAGGCCATCCTGGACGTCCAGTCAAAGGAGCGGGAGGAGCTCGCCGACAAGGTCTTCCAGATGGCGCAGGCCATGAAGAACCAGCAGAAGAACATCGCGGCGAGTCTCGAGTCGGAGAAGGACGTGCTGACTCGGGCGACTGAGGGCATGGAGCGGACAGGGCGTGGGATGGACATCGCCAAGGGGAGGATGGGGGCGCTCCAGAAGATGTCGGAGGGCAAGGGATGGTGGGGGAGGATGATGCTGTTTGCGTGGGTGTATGGGCTGATGATTGGGTTATTGGTGCTGGTCTTTGTGCTGCCGAAGCTGAGGTTCTAGGATTCTATGCTTCTTTTCCTCGTTACTACCAAGCGGTAGCTACCCCCCTCCTAAATAGGGAGATGGGAGGGAAGTGGCCGTGGTAGAAAAATCCTCACGATACCAGGCGTTTTCAGGGATTGGGATGGTGTTTGACATTGGTGTTGCACATCTTGTTTAGACGCCAGGAGCATTTATGGCAGCGTTTGATTTGCAGTCTAGTTATTGAAAGAAAATGGATGCTGCCGATGTAGGCATATGGGAGCATTTCTCGTTATGTCTTTCTGGCTACCTGATTTTCCTACTATACCCCAGCACTTGTATCTCATGTCACATATCCCCCCCTTGACCCTTCGATGAATATGGCTAAGAAGATGAACCTAGAACGCAGTCTTAAGGATACCTTGAGGGGGTATTATTCGAGATGGCCTCAGCTCGGAACGGGGAATTTGAGTGCCTGCCTCACAGCCTCATAAAACCTTGGGTCATGAATTTCGTCAGGCACCATGGCACCTGTATCCATTGAGTAACAGGATGAATTGTCGCTTGCCAGACTAGTAGGCGTTGTATGTCCATCTCCCACTTGTTGAGAGGTTGAGCCCTCGGTCGAATCATCCAACGAAGAGGTCAATGTTTGCTCTTCCGTCTCACCACCCTCCAGTTCAGCCTGGCGACGCATCTCTGTTTCCGTGTCTGAGTCTTTGTCCGGGTCATCATTGGTGATCTCGTCTTCACATTCTTCGTCATCTGGGGCGTCTTGAGTGGACGATGGTGTCTCATCCTCGCTTGTATCCATGTCCTCGTCAACAGGACTGTCGTTTCTCATTTCAGCGGGTATCTCGGGCTCCCACTCATCACTTCCACCCGGTATCGCCAATATGTCTCCTCCTTGAGTCATATCCATCATGCCCTCTGGTTTCTCTTCCTTCGGTGGCCATGGGAGTCCCCTGAGTTCGGCATTGATTTGGAGGCAGTAATCGTGAGAATGACGCAAACGGCGGCCAACTGGCTTCCCTCCCGCCTATAAGCAAATGTTAGCCTCATACCCAACCACATTTCAATGTATTCCATTTCTTAAACCATACCGGTGGAGTATACTGAAAGTACTCGGTATTGGTGGTCTTCTGCATGGCCACTCTATCCTCCCAGTCGACGCCCGTCTTCTTCCGAAAGAATGCCATGAAGTGATTCATCTCATCACGCCATTTCCCAGCGCAGGGACTTGGGCGGTAGTATGTAGGCTGCCCGTCTCCTTTTCTTTTGAGGAACTTTGCTGTGAATTGGTAGAGGTGCGGCTTGGCGTCGGATTCCCAAAGCTGAGATCATGTTATGTCAGATCAAGTTACACATCCTTGCCATACCTAGGGCGACGAGCTTGACTTACACACATGGTATAACGCTGACCAAGCTCTCCCAGCCCAGTGTCATCTCTCGTGATGTCGATCTGATATGAAAAGAACTCCCGGTCTGTGTATATGTGAAATAGATCTATATCGTTGACATGATAGGTTAGGATTGCCGCAAGACAGTATAATAGAACATGTGATACAAGTAAGAAGACATGCCAAAGACGTATACCTACTCGTGTTGACGAACTTCTCCTCATTTTGTATACCCTTTTCGATCCTCCGCTCTTCCCTCTCACGGGCCTTTTGCTTGGCAAGCAGAACCCTCATCGAATAGTCCTTCTCAGGCTGCTTCTTCTCCTGGACGGCAGAGAACTCGAACCAGTCATAGTGGACTATATGGAAACGCTTCCCCCGCTTCAGAGCTTGTTGAACTGCGTTATCCGACCTAGGTGTAAGCAAAGTCCGAGGGACATGCGTCGTTCGCTCGAGATGTTCCCATGACGCTTACCCCTTGGAACTCGTTTGTTGAACTGCTCTCGCGTGCAGAGGAGGTGCGTCACGAACTCGTCGAAGTCGTTGCTGAAGATCCCCTTGCGGAGGCGGGTCCATTGGGTGAGGTTCTCGGCCGTGAGCTGGCCTGGGAGTGGCCCTGCGACTGCGATGACGCATTTCTTGAAGATTTGACGGGGCATCACGGATATCTAGGCCAGGAGTGGCCCTTGTTACTGGGGTTCCCAGTATTGAGAGAAATCGTTCTGTTCTGCTGTGGTTGAAAGGTTGTTGAAGAGAACGCAAATGATCAGGCATCGGGATGCGTGTTACCTGTAATAACGCTGCAGTGAAAGAAACCCAAAATTAGTACGCAGATATAATAAACAGTTTCTATTAAATAAGAAAGAAAGAAATTTAGAAGATATCATGGAGGGATTAGGGATTCAGAGCCGGCGAGTGTCGTTGGAGCTGCTTCCCATCGTTAAAGGGGTGACCTCTCTCAGCTCGGGAGTCGTGTCAGGCTGCAACCTCGAGGCAGCGAAAGGACCAGCCAGGGCAGCCTATCGCCGGGCAGTGGCCACTCCGCTCTTATTCCTCGAGTGCGAAACTGCAGGACACAGAACTTTTTATCAGATTCATGAGGGTAAAGGTATTTGATCATGCAAGGCGCCTATTTTATTGTAAATTTCCTAGTCTAATCCTGATGCTGATGACGAGCAAGCTTCGCAAACAGAAAATACCTTCCCATTACCTGATCTCCTTTGCGGCCTTGATAAAACCAGTGATTTTAGGCAAGCTTTGCTTTCCTGCTTCCTCGACGCCACTACTGACATCGACACCAATGACACGAGAGCCGAGATCCCCTAGAGATCTGACAGCACTAGCAACATTGTCTGGGTTCAAACCGCCGGCGAGGAAGATGCGCAGTTCAGGGTCCTTCTCGAGGACCTCCTTCACTTTGGACACGTCAATGAGCTTGCCGGAGCCAGCACCAGAATCCAGGAGAGGGATGGTGTGGTACCCGCGCAGGCCGATGCCGACGTGGTCAGGCTTGAAAGCACGGATGACAGGAACAGGAATAAAGTGCGCCCACTCGAGTGGCTCATCTCCATGAAGTTGGACCATGTCCAGATCATAGAGTTCCTGCTTCTCGAGGACCTCATTCAGGGGCTGGTTCTGGAAGATGCCGACTACGCGTGGGCGGCTGCTGACCAGTCGTGTAGTAGCTGAGGCGAAGAAGTCTGTGGCTCCGGTGCTGGAAATTGGGATATCAACTTTAGCCGGCAATGAACAGCTGTATGAGTGGACAGCATTGGAGATGGCCAACGCAGTCTCGTGGGTGATGCATCGTTTAGCTCCAGGGACTAAGCAGATGCCAACAAAGTCGGCACCAGACTCGATAGCCTCTTTTGCTGCCTCGGGACTTCGTGTACCGCAGATCTTTACGTATAGAGAGGGAGGGGGGGCAGCATTGGTGGGAGCGTCTACTCCAGCACATAGCTGGCTGATGAACTGAGTGGCATCGGGTGCCCTCATAATCGATTCTCCAACCAGCACGGCGTTGACACCGTCTCTTTTGCAATCCAACACGTCCTGGTGCTTGTTGATGCCGCTGAGAGCACAGATAATGGTATCCTCTGGAACCATCTTTCGCAGACGGCTTGTTGTGTTCATGTCGACCTCGAAACTCTCCAGGTTGCGGTTGTTGACGCCGATGGCCTTGGAGCCCAACTTGAGAGCTCTCTCCATCTCTTCGGCGTTCTGTACTTCTACAAGGGGCTCCATTCCCAGGGACTGTGAGTACTTGTATAACCGCTCAAGAAGTTCGTTGTCCAACATTTTCACGATGAGGAGAACAGTGTCGGCGCCCGCGAGTCGGGCCTCCAGAATCTGATATTCGTCGAAGATGAATTCCTTTCTCAAAATTGCTGGTCGATTAGGCATACCGTCCAAAACCTGGCGAACAGCTCGTAGATCCTCGATACTGCCCTTGAACCACTCTGGCTCTGTGAGCACAGAGATGACACTCGCTCCAGCAAGAGCATATTTGCGGGCCTGGACAGGGGCATTGATTTCGAGTGCAAATATTCCCTTAGAGGGCGAACCTCGCTTGATTTCGGCCATGAGGGAGACATCGAAGGGCGACTGGCGTAGGCGGTTGATGAATGGAACCAGTGGTGGTGCGGCATTGAGACTGTATGCGGCCTCCAGATCAGCCATGCGCTGAGAAGGAATCTGCTTCTGGATCTCGACGGCAGCCTTGCGGTTGGCGTAGATCTGGCGGAGTATGTTGTTGCTCTTGCTTTGCCCTGTAGTGACTGTGGACGAGCTTGCCTCGCCCTTCGCGAGCTTCTCGCTCTCTGCCCAGGTACCGCCTTGCAGCTTGAGGAAGTTCTTGATCATCGTCCGCCCTTCTGCTGTTAGGATACTCTCGGGGTGGAATTGAACTCCCTCCATGGTGAACTCCTTGTGCCGGACACCTTGGATGACGCCCTGTGAGCCATCTGGCTTGGCCACCCAGGAGGTAACCTCGAGACACTCGGGCAATGCAACGGGTGTACCGGCCAGAGAGTGATATCGTGTGACTGGGATGTTCTGCTTCAAGCCCTTGAAGACTCCCTTGGCGTCATGCGTTAAGGGGGAGGTTTTCCCATGGAGCCATTCGCCTGCTGAGGCTACCTCACCACCGTAGCTATCGATGATGCATTGCCTGAAAACAGAAAATGTGAGAAAATGGCCAACTGAACGATGGGAACATGTGGGTGAATGAGTATATGAAACCCATTTTATGACTTACAATCCCATACACACACCAAAAATGGGAATCTTGCCAGCAAAGTGCTGGATAGCATCACGGCTGATACCGGAATCTGTGGCAGGATGGCCAGGGCCGGGGCTGATGATGAGCTGTGTAGGGTTCTTGGCGATCAGCTCGTCGAGAGTGATCTGGTCATTGCGGAAGACATGGACGGTGGCGCCCTCGAGAACCAGGTACTGGTAAATGTTCCAAGTGAATGAGTCGTAGTTGTCAATAAAGATGAGATTGGAGGCGGTGGGGACCGGTGGTGAGGGATCCGGCTGCTGCGGGGAGTGATCGATGAGGTCGAGAGAAGACATGCTGGACCAGCCCAAACCAGAAAACGAGAGGGAGACTCAATTGGATGTGGTTGGTTGGCTTGGGCGGATGGGAAATGAATGGGAATGTCAAAGAAGGCGACGTGACGAAATTTGTAAGAATGAGTCTATCTAGGTTTGGTGGTGGTCCCGTTAGCGGACGAGTGTGAGTGATACTGCCATTTAGTGAGCATGTGTCAAAGATTATAGCTGCCGTCAAGACATGTGTCTCGCTGATTTTTTCTTTCGAATATTCTGGTGTTCAAAGTTCAATTGAGCCTCATTACAGCTACCGACTATATTCGAATCTCCAGAAATGATAACAAATTGGAAGAGGGCGGTTACGTGTGCCCATTGTGCCGTCCAAATAATGGTGTTTGCCCCTCCGACGCCGGTGCAGAGGTTATCGATAATAATTGGTGCTGCTGGCTGGTCAGCACCGGCAGAAGTTCGGGCTTCTCCAGGGAATCCAAAAAAAAATTACAGGCCCAGGTACAACAAGGTTGAGCTTTCTCGTGTTGGGATTGGCCAGTTCCACGAGTAACACCCGCCCTTTGTACCTCGTAGGCGATTTCTTTGTTGCAAGGTACTTCTAGGCTTCTGCCAGGTGCCATAGCGCGCCTCAGCCTTTTGAGGTACGCCCATAATAAAAACATCCATCACCAGCTTGCTGTTTGGCATCGCAGCAATTATCACCAAAGGCAAGGCATGTGTCGCGAGCTACTGCCGCGAAACTGACGCTTGTGGCAATGGCGTCAGTTCCTGACCGAAACTACTTCCCCCCTTTAGACGAGTCTCTCTTTGGAGACCGGGTGCTTCTGTAAGTCTTGCCCAAAAGCTTTCTTCCTGGCCCAAGAGCTATCCATCACCACTAACCCAAGCTTGCTCCAGCTCGTGGAAGCATGTCGCGACTGCGCTCTCCGATCCTTCGGGCCAGAGGCAGACAGCCCCGGCCGTAATCGATTTTTTCGACGACGAATACGTCCACGGTATCCTACGAGATCCCGCCAGTGTCTTTGCGTCGCCTTCGGATGCGACCAAGAAGGTCTTCGAGACCAAGACCGCTCCTGTCAACACTACATCAGCCTCCAATGACAGGGTAGATATCAAAACCATCAAGGAGGACTCAGAATGGCTCAGCAAAAACGCCAATATCAGCCTCGTCGCGGCACTACGTATCGTTGTTGTCGAATTCCAGTCTCGGCCTGCACACTACCTAACAGGACCTTTGTCCTCCCAAGACGCGACCAATCTGCAGGAGGCTGCTGGCTTCAACAATGGACAAGCTACCTCTTTTCTGTCTGCCTTCGGTGCGACCCAGGCATCGGATGCCGATGAGATCCTCGCCGACTTCGAGAAGCCCGAAGCCAAGAAGCGCCGCCTCTTTCGCACATATCTCAGCGAACGACGCCACTTCATGATGGTGGTTGACTACACTACTTCCATATCCATATATGGCCGGCTACCCGTCTTCACTCGCGTCGACCGAGACTTGGCACAGCTGTACCGATTCAAGACCAGCGCCAACTCGCAGCAGAAGGACAAGATCGAAACCCTACTCCCCGTGTATCTCAAGTCTTTAATCGAATGCATGGGCTTGGTGGAATCGGGTTACAGTTCAGTCACTAAGGAGGATGTCCTGCTCGACGACATCATTGAGCTCGAATGGCTTCGCGCCATGCTGACTGAGGTCGTCCACACCATGTCAGTCATATTCCAGCTAGCTGATAGCTTGGGAGACACCTACGCTCCCTTGGACGTCATCAGTGACTGGTTCGGTTTTATGGAGGCTTATTGCTTCTTTGATAGAATGCAACTGGTTTGTCTTGATCACTTATTTAGAACGTGTCTCGTATACTAACGATCTCGTAGGCATCTCTCGGAATGGCAGAGCTTGTACTGCCCCTGAAAACCCTAGCCGCAGCCATCTCATACACCTTTCTCAGACCTGTCAACACCATCACGTTCCTTGCGAACCAGAATCAGGATGCAACTCCAGTTGAGGACATACACGATTCCTACATCTTTTCGGAGGTTGTAGAGCAGATCCATAGATGCATCATTGCTGCTGCTGAAGCCGATTCCGAAGCAGGTAGCCCCGTCATATTCACATGGAGTGTCATCTTCCACCAGATGGAGATGTCCTGGAGAAGACGTAACCATACACGCGATGAGCGGGTTGAACAATCCAATCGCTATGCTTTCGAGGCAAAGAACGAATCCGCTCAGTCACCCGCGAGCATTGATGTTGCTGTACCGACGCTGACCAGACGCAATTCGACCGGCAGCACGTTTTCCATCGAGCACTCGAAATTCGACACCTTCGTCATCAATGCCATTGAGTCTGAATCCAAGGAGCTGGGGCAACCACTCGGGGAGCGACTTGCAGTGGGTGTCACAGCCGGTGGTCGGGTGCATGATATTCTCTCTCGCATGGCCTCAGACACGTCATTGCCACCTCTGATTAGATCTAGGATCAACTCTAGGTTTATTGGGCTTCTCAAGGTTACGTTCCCTGTCGTTGGATACCGAAGTGAACCCGTCATGTCGCTTCTTTCCTTGCTTCTCACCGACCGCGACTACTGGGACATCACAAATCAGCAGACTCTGTCCCCGGAACACGATGTGCGCGCAAGCATGCTCAAGGATACGCATCTGTTGGAACTCTACCTAGAACAATCCCTAGATCGGTATCCTTACGAGCTCATGCCCTTCCTGAGAATCTGCAGGTCGCTTTGCACCGTAACCGATCTAGATGATCATGAGCATTCCGATCTCATAATGAATGTCCTTCGAAACACCCCCAGCCTTTCTTTGGTCGTGCCACCATCTTTCGTTCATTATGAGATGGTTGAAGACGATGATCCCTTCGGCAACACATTCGAGCTTACTGCAGATATTCCCCTCATCTCGCTTTCGCCCTCGTGGAAACGCAGGATTCTCGAGGACGATGTATACCGTGTTCCAGCTGGCACAATCGGCCGCTTCCTTACAAATGAATCAGAGTCGCAGTCTGATCGAGTTGTCAAGATTGACTTTGTCCATTCAACTTTATCTCTACTCGGTCGTCGCCTTGAGATCAATATGATGCCTGAAGGGTATCAGACAGAGATGGGATTGCTCCAGTCTGACGAAGTTGCTGAGATTATCATGCTTTTTGCGACATTGATCCGGGTGGACTTCATGAAGGCTTCGGGTTCCAGTTCCAACCTGTCGTTAATTCAGCAAGACAGCGATATCATCTCTGAGGCAAGTAAACATATATCAGGCGGCAAGGATCTTGTCACAGTGGTGTGTGATGTCATGGACTACTACCTTCAGGAGGGTCTAACAATTGATGAGGAAGCCTCCGTCTCCGTCTTGAACGCCTGTGTCCAGTTTCTAAACGCTGTCTCCCTAATTCATCCTAGTCGGGTTTGGTCATACTTGGCTCGAAGCGATCTTCTAAACTCTGATTCCAAAGCTGGAAGGTTGACAAGTATAACGGGAACACTGGATCTCATTGCCAGCCGTTTTGACTTTTTAGACTCGTCTGTGCAAATGTTATCTCAGCTCATTGATACTGCAATGACCTCGGCGGTTCAACGCCGGGCGAAAAACAAGGTAGCCACGAGGCAAAAGACGGATCCAAACCCATTAATCGGCATTGCCAGTAAGGTCTTATCCAGAGTGTCCTGCTCAATCGCACAAGCGTGTGTGGATATTTTTGAAACGACCTCGACATGGAGATTTGAGTCGGAAGACAAGCGTATTTCACTCCTCAACCACGTGCTTCCAATCTTCAACAAGCTCATTAGCTACTGCTTCAGCATGGGTGACCCTCAGAGCTCGGAGAATCTTACATCGAACCTCCGATCTGCAGCCCTGCACATCCTTGACTGCTTTATTCAACCCACAACAGGGACACTCAGATTCCAGCCTATTCTCTCCTCATTTACGACAGCCCTCACTATATCCACATCCACCTTATACCCTCAACTCAACCAAACCCTCTATAGCCAAGTCACGTCTGTTCTAGACTTTGCTACGAATCTACTTCGCGTTTCCACTTTGCTCGAGAAGCCGTCAAGTATGATTGAGAACTACCTGTTCAAGAGCTGTACTCTCCTAGCCAGATTGAGTGCCACGTCCGATTATCTGTGTGGACCAGCAATTAGATTGCTCGAGGGTCTCGTGATCAATGCTGGGAAGTCTGAGAACGAGCCAGTTTCTCTCTTAGGATACCTAGGACCTCAGACATCAAAGTCATTTCTACAGCTCCTCTCGACCTTGGGTGAGCCTTTCTTGCTCCCTCGAGACGTCAAATTAATATGGCGGTTCTTCTCTTCTGTCCTCAGGAATAGGCAGCAGTGGATATCGAGCTGCCTTCTCACAGGACAAACTCCTCGTGAGGTTATGAAGAAGACTTCCAAGAACGAAGTAGCATCTCACTCCGTTTTTGCTACGGCTCTGAAAAAGGTATCCAAGTTGAAAACACTCGATACTGATCAGGCGCTTGTCGTGTTGGACTTCCTTGCCTCTGCGCAAAACTTTTGGCCATGGACCGTCTTCACCTCACAAAAAGATACTTCTTATCTTGATGGTCTTCGTGAATATGTGCGGGATCTCAGGCCATCACACTTGGCGGCAAAATCCAATGCAACACAGGCAGCTATTGAGGCTCGAATCGCGGCTTATATTGGCGAAACTTTCGCCATGCAGCTGTACCACTCACGCCACCTTGGCAATGCTGATTCTCTTGCAAAGAAGCTCGTGGCCGACTTGGACTATTACCTCCGGGACGGTGTTGAAGTCTCCGGTTACAACAAATCACTCCACAGCAACTTTGCCAAGAACTTTTCCGACAAGTATTCTGGCTGCTCCCTCGATGACTTCAAACGAACGCTGCTAGAACCAAGAGACCTAGGGGCCAACTATTACTACGACCTCGACCGTGCCAATGACATGCTTAGCTTTGACCCTGGCTGGTTGGGTCGAAAGGACAACGGCTTCAAGATGGAAATGGAACTTGCCAACACGAACCTCTCATTGGTCGATGCCCAGATTGTGAGTCCTCACTAAATATACAGTTTGTCCAAAGTTGCTAACCCTCCTTCCTTCTTAGGCACTCTTCCACGCCTGGGAGTTCTTGTTGGTAGAACTAAGCATTTGCTTACCTACAAACGACACCATCGCCAAGCAGATGCTCCAGACCGCACAGCAGTGTCTCAACGCGAACCAAGGCATCCTTGGCCCTGAGGCTATTTTTCTCAAGCTTGCCGATGCCCGATCGGGCCTTGCTTTGGTCTTGATTCAGCGACTTGTCAAGACCCCTCTCGTCTCAACAGACATTGATCAGCTGCTGGACACGGTTGTAGCGACAATCAATGGTGTGGATGATCCATTTTCGACTGAGAATATCCCATACTACCGCACCCTCTTAAAGGCTTTGTTTGTAACACTCCGAGCGTATCAACTAGGCGGCAAGAAATCATCGGATTCGGACTCCAATGCCTGCGAGACTAGCGTCTTGGTCACCCAGACCGTGCTCAATATTCTAGACCGAGTTGTTGGCCAAGGTTTCCGATCTCTTGTCAGTCTGATTCATGACAACGCAGCAGCGGTCCTGCCAGAAGACCTTGGTCTCATTACAGCTATCTTGCAGGCTTGTTTGAGCTTACCTGGAATCGACCAGTCCCAAACGCAGATTTTGAATATCATAGCTTCGCACAATTGCGTATATGCCGCTACCTCGCTATACTCGTGGGCGGATAAACTGGCCGATCAAGGTGATCCTATCTATGGAGAGCTCAGTATTCTGTTCCTTCTAGAACTGTCTACCCTACCCTTACTGGCAGAGCAGATGGCATGCGATGGCGTTCTCAGCAGTCTTCTATCAGCCAATCTGACCAAGTTCATGCTCAAGTCCAACCTTTCGCCATATGCCGATCTACCTGTTATTCAACGATGCTACTGCATTTGGGCCAAAGGACTACTGCCCTTGCTCCTTAACTGGCTTGCCGCATTAGGAGCTACGGTAGCTCCAGAGGTTGCATTCGTGCTTAACCAGTTCAAACACTTGTTGAAATCAAGCGTGGAGCGATTCGAGGTACCTGGGGCGAGCAGGACACAATCGCGGTCCACCCCTCACTTTTTGACACTCATCGCGACAACGGAGATTCACTCGCTTGCACTCCTCGTAAGAGTCATCTCGGCCCTTCGTGTAAACAACCCTAGAGATATTCCCGAGGTGGAGTGGGATGCCACTTCACTTCTAGAGAACGTTGAATTCTGGCTAGCAAGCGACAGGCTACTCAAGGAGCGCCTCCTTCCACTAGGCACAAGAGAGACAGAATGGCGGGGAATGAAGCCCAGTGCAGGCGAGCCACATGACAATGTGCTGGAGGCTAGACTTTGTGCTCAGCTCCAGGCTATAAGGGATGTTCTTGGCGAGGACGCTGAGACGGAGTAAAATTCAGCCGGGCGCGGGACGATAACTGCAGGAGAAGAACGTGGATTATAGCTGGTATTACACATGGAATGCAACGGGGTGTGGCACTTTTTAGCCTTGGTTGGCGTTGGACATATAACCAACACATACAGATGTACTTTCTTTTTATGCGTTGACCTGGGATACATGCAGTTTGGGCAAAGTCCATACGAAAAAGCTCAACCTGCTTTTTGATTAATAGATGGCATTGTTTTCTCGTTGGAATGAACGGGATTATGGTAGACTCTGGGAAGCGTTTATACAATGTGATTTGTTTTCTTTTTACTGGTTCTAAAAGAGCTGTGTCATTTTTTGTGTCCAGGAGGAGAACTGGCCGCTGGCCTTCACGTCCTTTCCGCTCTCTCCGTAACGATACATATATATGCCAGGCGCCGTCTCCTCGACTCAGTATCCGTCTCAACCATAGCCTTGGCCTCCTTTCCCGTTAAACAAACAGTGGCATAAAGATGCCCGCATTATCGTACACCACTCCATCTATACCTCGTACATGAATAGTTTTGTTTTCATTTCATACAGCCGTTTCCAGTAGTATTATTTCATGGTGAGACGCGCATATGTTCCCGTTCCTACATACGATCCCCCGATTCATCAGGGTCGGAGGGCGAGTTGAAGGCGCTTTTTATTTGTTCATTTGCTGGGCGAGCTGCTGGTTGTGCTCCTGGAAGCGGTCGCTCACGCGTCGCTGGGCGACGAGCCACTTGCTGACGCAGCGGTTGATGCAGCCGGTCTCGCGCGAGGAGAGGGCCTTGGATGAGAAGTCGTCCACGCAGGAGTCGAAGCAGTGCTCGACGAGGTTGCCGAAGGCCTGTTATTCCCCATCGAGGAGTCAGTCAGTCACTTTGTTGTTCTCGGCCCCCCGCTCGCGGCGGGTCTGTTCTATTGTTGTATTTTCCGGTGTAGGGTTTCCGGTTGGGGAGAGAGGTGTTGATGCGGTTTTGACTTACACCCATGAACTCCTTGACCTGGCGCTTTTGCATGCGCTGCTCCAGGGTGCGCTGCTCGGCTTGCGTTAACCTAGTGAGGGGGGATTAGCAACACGGCGAGGGCCTCTCCAGGTTAGGAACTAGCGTACATATCCATGATGGGCGACTGAGGGTATATGGCTTGGATAGTTGGCGGTTGGTGTTCGGTTATGAGGGATGGGGTCGAGTCTTCATGGTTGGTAGTCAAAAAATTGGAATTGGGCATTGGGGTTGCTGATAAGATAACGACCACAGATCGACCTAACCGGGAGCTGGAGACGGACCCGCATTATCATTGATGCCAGACTTATACTATCACACTATTTACTACCTACCCTATAGACTCATTAAGTCAACTACCTAATAGAAAGAACGTCACTTGGGATATTGCGAAGTCAGTGAGGGAGCAAACTTCCCTATGATGGAATCCAATCCCGTCATATCGTATTCTTCTCGGCTTCTTACGCTCAAATACGTGTTGCCGGGAAACCGGGGTAGCCCGTGTTAGGCTTTGCGCGTACAGCTAAGCCTTCCGTAAATTATCTCGATACGATGGGGTGTTCATAGGTAGGGTTGCATGGCTGTCTCTTGCAGGTTACGAATCAGAGCTGTGGCGAAGCGCCACACAACCTTCATGTGGTAAAGTAGATGATGCGTCGGTGCCTTGCACGCAACATGGTGACATCAATTTGCAGAAGTGGCCGGGAAGCCATCGCTACTTTGGCGGGGGGGAGGGGGGACGGGATTGGCATGCGGACGGGCGCTGATCATACCCCAATGGCCGTTTTTGACCTCATTGACGGCTGTTTGGGGGCAGGCATCTCTCCTGTATTGATTATCTCTTGATTGGCTGTGATGCTGTCACCAAACAAGACCTATATATGGACTTACTCGTATACAGGTAGGATCGAAAACATGACATGTGGGAGGGGTCTGGCCGCGTGGGGTGACAATTGGGGCGAGAGAGTCCAACAAGTTCGAGGTATCTATTATTTCCTTGCTCTCTTCGGGAATTTTACTTGAAAATGACTGGAGGAATAACAACGCCACTTGTTTCTTCTGAAAGTGAAAGTGCCAAGTTTGTGTGCGCGGACTGCATCCAGTAAGATGGCGGGGTCTGTATGCGCTTCCTTTGCGTCAGCGAATTTTACGCACAGCATAGAATTGCGTATTGTCTAAACCGCCGCGAGCCAGCAGATGTCATCCGTTATGACATTGTGGGTGATTGATGCAGAATTCTCACAGGGTCTGCCTTGTTTGACGGCGGATGTCACTATGCGGCCTCCGCGAAGGATGGAGAGGAAATCCAGCCAGGGAGATTAAAATCTCATGAATTATGACGCCCTCGACAGTGGGACAGGGCCCCTTGCGTTGGAATCGTAGCACTGTACAGGTACCTCCTCCTGCCCCTGGGTGGAATAAATCGTCTACATGGACAAGGCACGGTCAGTAAGGCTTCAGGGTTACATTGACATATTCTGATTCCTTGCCAAGCGCTCGCAATGCTCCCCATGCATGCCAACGGCGATAAGAGCGAGGGGAAGAGGGGCCACTAGGAGATTTACTGTTAGGCCACGCTGAAATTTGCTCCGATCACCACCTTTTCCCACTCGGAGAAGGCAGGGCGGCACGGCAGAAAGACCAAGCGTGTCTGCCCGCGGACCTTCCTCTATCTACCTAGGTTGCGATGGCCAGGTGCCTGAAGACGGAACGGCCTGCGCCAGGAAGGTGTTCAACACCGCTATCCGTGACAGCAATGCTAGGCAGTAGAAGCGATATTCATATATTGCCTTACCCCTTCGACTTCCAGAACCCCGGCCCATTCTGTGAACTTTGGAAAAGTCTGTATTTCGTAATTGCCTGGCGACGTATTGTCGTACGCGTCAATTGCCCAAGTGATGGTTCTCCCCTGCAGTCCCAGGCCAACTGTTGAAGCTTATTGATGGCGATGAGAATGGCTGAGGGGCGACGGTGCTTGACGGAGGTCGTATATTGTAACTCTGAGGAATCATTGGTGTTTAGTATTCGCGTAACAAAGAAAGCAATGTGATCAACTTGCTCTCCTTTCTTTTCACCCCCCTTGGAACAGATACAACCCATTGATAGAGGTTTCAGGTAGGTAGGTACCTATTAACCTGTAAGCGCGGTGCTCAACCGCTAAGGCTTAGGGCCTGAGTACCGAACACCAAAACTTCTGCTGTCGAGCTCGTTCAGTACCTACTGCTTCTGGCTAAAGAAGCCCCAGTATTATGTCAGGTGCTGACTGTGGAGTGCTTCGCCCGATATCTGGATTCATCGAGGTACCCGGCTTATTACACCTGCTGCTGACTTCCCAGAAAGGAACTCGCACTTACACAGGTTCGGACGTGGATGATTTACAGTTCTGGTCTTATCTCAAGAGGCTTGGATCTTACGCCAAGTACCAAATTGCTACCAGCGCACGTCGCTGCCTGTCTCGAGATACGACTATACTAAAGCAGCTACCTGGGACCCTCTTCTTGTTAGTGCCCCATACAGACCTAGATGCCGCCCGCTAATAAGCCTTGTGCTTGGGTGCTACGTACCTGCATAGCGCATGGAAAGGCACTCTAAAAGCGACTTGGCGCGAGAGCCTGGAAAGCTAAGACTTCCCCGCAAGTTCCAGCCCGCCGTCCAGGTACCACCAGGCGAGCGCTTGCGGAAGTCGAGGCGCCCTACGACCCCTACTATCTCTCAGCTCCAGCGCTCCAGCTCCCGGCACCAGTGGCCCCTCTAGGCCTTGCTGCCCCTTCTCACTGCAGCAGGACCACACCCCACTGCTACCCTAGTGCAGCATGCTGCGTTGTGCTGCTAAATTTTCATCCTTGTAGCCTGCCTGCGGTACCTATTGGTGGAGGTACCAGAGGCATGTACGCACGGTACCTACTTCCCAGATCCAGCCGTGCTTGAAGCTTCTTCGGCTCGCTCTCTTGACTCACCTACGCCACAGCAGGGCTACAGGAAAAAGGTTGGAAGGGATCATCCTGCCCATTGCCAGGCTTTGTGTTGCCTCAGACCCAGTCCGTCCAGTCCATCAACGCCATCAAGCTGTGGTGTCAACGGCTGGTCCTCTGCCTCTGGTTCTTGTCTTCCCGACCAAGTAGTACTTATTATTGGTCTCACCCCTACTAAAACCACTTGGAGGAGCGCTTATCCCCATCGTCTCCAAAGATTACCTGCCTACTACCCGCTACCTAAGTACCTCCTTGCGAACACCAGCCAGCTGCTTTCATTCAGCCGTTTCTGCCCTTTGAGTCTAGCACCTCCCCTCCTTTCTCTGGCCACCCTCTCGTTATTTCTGTCACATATTGATATTGCATTGCGTCTTATCAAAGGGACGGCGGACAACAGAAGCAAACAAACGCCGGCATCACTCGCTGCCTCTGGCTATTGCACCGACCAGCGAGCTCCGACGTCCCTCTACGGGCCTTACCATACCTTACCTTAGACCTTATATTAGTATTAATCTTAGGCGGCCTTGCCCTTATTATTAGCTTCGCCAAGCCTGCGGAAAGGGAGTGCTGCCGTCGCCAATCACCGATCGCGTCGTCGTCTCATCAGCAGGCTCAGGTAGCCTACGGGCGCCCAGCGCACACAGACCAGCGCCAGCCCAGTTGAGAGCAGCGCCCTCCACCAACCAGCCCAGCTCCTCAGCCCAGACCTGCTACACCTGCTGCTGGTGCAAGCAACGTTGGCACCCGCCTTGCTTCATCCCATCCCGCAACCACGCTTGTGCACCCCTCCCTGTGAGGCCTTCGCTCGCATCGCCGCCGTATATCATACCAGAGCTTCCCTCCGCATCGCCGCCTGTCCCCGACGCCTTGCCACGCACAGCACAAGACTGTCCGCGCACCGAGCCGTCTTTGTTTTCGGTCGGCGCCGCGCGCACGTCCCCGGCCCCTCTCGAGTCTGGGTTGACCTGGGGTTGAGGCTTCGTCAAGTCACCTGGCCGTCTTTCTCTCCCGACCATCCACGCTCGTCTTCCGTCCCTCTCTTCTCGCATCTTTGGGTGGCCTCGCCCGGCCACTCTATTCTGCAGCGCCGCTCGACCATTGCCACCGACGACACAAACATAGTCTCTCTTCACAATGACGACGGCCGCTGGTTCATCAGCGGCGGGTCCCCCAGCTCCTCTGCCCCAAAAC
Organism: Clonostachys rosea; assembly: GCA_026958235.1. Taxonomy (NCBI): domain Eukaryota; kingdom Fungi; phylum Ascomycota; class Sordariomycetes; order Hypocreales; family Bionectriaceae; genus Clonostachys; species Clonostachys rosea. The sequence goes on from CP110206.1 coordinate 2,096,953, forward strand.
ACGCATGGCGCTGCCAATCAAACGTCGCCCCCAACGAAGCGCGATCTCAAATCGTGGTGGAAGAGCTTCAAGCTTGCTCCCAAGCAGCCAGAACAGCCAGGTACGGTCAATATACACTCTTTCCAAGCTCTCGTTCGCGTAACCCCCCTGCTGGTGCATGGTGATCTTGATAAGGGTCAGGATCGGCGAGAATCAGCACGCGGTGGAGAACTCATGGCAGCTCGAGAGCTCTACCGTTCTGTGCCACAGCCTCACCTGGCGATTCTGCTCTCTGGCTCTCATCTCTGCGACCACGTCGTGACGCCTTCTCATCTACCCCCATCGGACCATGCGCGCTGCATGAATACTGTGCCAATTTCCCGGACCGCGTGTGCTGACTAGGATTAGAACCCCGTGCGCGGGGAATCTTTGGTGTCCCTCTTCGGCAGAGTATTACCTACGCAAACGTCGCCATCTCCCTGATTGATGAGAATGGCCAGAGCTACATTTACGGCTATGTGCCGATTGTTGTTGCTAAGTGTGGTGTCTTCTTAAAGGAGAAGGGTAGGTTCAAAGCTTACCCCTTAGCTGTGTGTTAGAGCCTTTGTACTAATCTCCTGCTAGCAACTGGCATCGAGGGAATCTTTCGACTCAGCGGTTCCGAAAAGCGTATCAAGGAGCTCAAGACGCTCTTCGACTCGCCCGACCGGTACGGCAAGGGCCTTGTGTGGGAAGGATATACCGTTCACGATGCTGCGAACGTTCTACGACGGTACCTAAACGATCTTCCAGAGCCAGTCGTGCCGCTGGATCTTTATGAGAAGTTCCGCGACCCTCTGCGTGGAGCGACGAAACAGGCCGCGGGTGATGCCGAAGGCCCTCAATTCATCGAGAACTTTGACGAACGGGGAGCGATTGGCAAGTACCAGAAACTCATCACAGAGCTCCCCCCGCTCAACAGGCAGCTCCTACTCTACATCCTCGATCTTCTGGCTGTCTTCGCGGCTAAATCAGATGAAAACCGAATGAATTCGCAGAACCTGGCAGCTATTTTCCAGCCGGGGATGCTATCGCACCCAACCCATGCCATGGCCCCGGAGGAATACCGTCTGAACCAATGCGTCATCATATTTCTGATTGAGAACCAGGATCACTTCTTGATTGGTATGCAGGGCACCGCAGCCGATGAGGCCACCAAGAAGGCGGTCGAGTCTGGCACACCAGCTGCAACACCCAAGCCAATTACCCCCACTGCAGTCCAGGAATCCGAAATTGTCCGGTCGTCCTCGAATGCAAGTGCAGGTGCACAGAGTGTCGCCCGGGATGGGCAGCTTCGGAGGAACCGTTCGGTCCACTCGCATCACTCCAACAAGGACGACAACAGCGCACCCAGCAGCCCGGCACTTACAGCTACGCCGTCAAGCGGGCTGGGTAGGAGCAATACCGTCCCGTCAAAAAGGTCACCAGCAATTGCAGGAAAGTATAGGCGTGGGGCTGGTAAAAGCCCAAGCCCTCAACCACCTCTGCCACTCACTCAAGCCCACCCCACTGAGCAGCGATCCGAGAAGCCACAGAGCCAACCTGGACACGAAGCTGGGAGCGCAGCCGCCCCAGTACAGGCAAACGAGCTGGTAGGACCGGTTCCCGCGGCTGCCGGTATCAGCCAAGAACACTCACCAGTCGCTCATCATGAAACCACCCCCCAGAAAGAGCGTCACCCTCAGAATTTGTATAACCAGTCGCCCTCGGAAGAAGCGAAGAAGCAGTCCAACAAATTTCGAATGATGAGGCCGCCCGGTGCCCTGAACCCCAGCGCACACAGTTCAAACGCATCATTACCGCTCTCTGGCTTATCCCCTAGCTCTGAGATTAGGAATCCTATGGAGCAGTACCACCCAGTATCTCCCCGAGTGGTCTCAGGCGGCCATCCGCCAAGCGAGCATGGCAGTCACCTTCATCCTGACCAAACCCTTCGAGGAAAGAAATCGCCACCTACCTCATTGCACTCGTCATTTAACGATGGATCGGATTTCGAGCAAGGTGGGGATGGTAATATGACCGGTTCATATGACCCTGAAAAGGAAAAGAAGCGGAGATGGCGTCTTTCACGGACGAAGAACCCTGACCCTGCACCGGGCTTGGTGTCGCCCTCCGCTATTAGATCAAATGAGTATGCCGAAATGAGCACAACCTCGTTTGGAAGTGCCAGCGCAAAGCCTCGCAAGAGCTTCACAGGCGATAGCTATGAGCCGCCTACCCTTGTAGGCTCGGATTCGACCAATTCTCAAAGCTTTAGCCAAAGGAGCAACAAAGAAAAGGATGAAACCAGGGGTCCTATCGGTTGGATCAAGAGCAAGATGCGCGAAGCTAAAGAAAATCATGAACACAGGAGGAACAAGTCACCGCCTGCGGAGCCAACCCAGAGCATCCTCTCCCCCGGAAAGAGAAGCATGGATATGAGGCGAGAACCATTCCCTCGTGAGAGGTCCGTGGAGAGACTTCCAGAAAAGTCGGCCGAAGAGAAGGCAGCGCCGGCACAAGCAGCTGCCCAACAACCGATCCCAGCACAGCCAACCCATGTCCCTGTTGAGCAGCAATCCAACCAAACACAAAGTGCGACAGCCCAACCAAACACAGCGCCCGCTCCAGAGCCGAAGCTTGCTACTCCACCTCCTCAACCTGTAACTCCGTCTGTGCAGCATACGCCACCAACCCCCATTGTTGGACAATCCTCGTTCGGCCAGCCTCCAGTCGTCAGAAGTCTGGTTGATGAGGCCTTGAACTACAAGCCAGCTGCTGAGAAACCTGCTGTCGAGCAACCGGTGGCTGATAAGCCCACAGAAGATGTTGCCAACACCCAACATGCTTCAGCGGACAAACCATTAGTTGAACCTCACACCGCAGAGAAGACAGCTGGAAATGGAACCCTAGCCCAACCTGTCGTCCACGACAAGGCACCCGCTGAGGTAAATGCAGCCTCGACAGAGCAACCCCAACCAGTTGTGGGGCAAATACCAAAAGAAACACCCGTGGTAGAGCAACAAATCCAGCCACCCTCTTCCAAGGCGAACGAGGAGCCAGCAAAAGCCAGTCATGAGACGAAGTAGAATGCGTTGCATATGATTGTTTGTTTGATTCTTCTCAACGGCCGATGAAGGGAAGGTACTAAAAGAATTGGGACTTGGGCGTTTCTTGTGCATATAGGCTTGGCTTTCTCTCAAAGCCGTGTCCTCTATTTTCTCGTTTTGACTCTTGATTTCTTTTTTCTTTTTTGGTTTTTGTGTCCTGGGGTTTTGGTTTAATGAGACTCAGTAAGCAGCGGTTTTGGTCAAAGATTTATTATCATGTTGGACAGAATAGCCTCATCCTTCTTTTTATTCCCGTTCTGTCACTGGACGCTTTTATTCTTCCTTAGTTGTTTCTTTCCCCCCCTTTTTGGTTTCTTTATAATCTCTTGTGCTGCACACCAACCCTTTCGAATATTCCCCCTACTTGTTGCTACATGATATATTTTCTCTATTCGTTCTTGTATCCAGCCAGGACTTGCCTCACGCACCGTCGAGGAAGTCTCGCGTTATTACGCTTTATCTTTACGTACACTGCCGATTTTTGGAGTCAGTAGGTTATTGCTGCTATCTTTACGAAACGCAATTCACGGAAGACAAGGTTCGGACGTGCTTTTTTGTCTTTGCCCGCTGGCGAGTCTGCCTTCCACCCCCTGGATGCGCCCCAAATCGTATTCGCGATTGCAGTCATATCTTGGGAGGAGGTGCGAGGCTATCATACGTGGCTGATGATATTCCAGTTACGTGGGTTTTTTTTGTATAACCTGACTGATCCTTTTTTGATTAAAATAGGCTCGAGATATAATTACTACATATTTCTAAGATGAACCTTTTAAGATGGACCTTCGTAAATGCTATTTGCCCCCTTTTTTGATGGATGAGAATGTAGCGATATGGAAATTCATCATGACTTAAGATGGAACGCCAGCGGCGTCGTGTGTTTCCGCCTGCGGGGTCCTGCCGTACACGCCCGTATCCCAGACGACGACCCTGCCGGCCCTGCGGGAATCCTCGTTGAAGAAGCCGTTGAAGGCGGACCAGACGCGGCGGGGCCGGAGACCGAGGGCGCGGCCTTCCGGGGTGGCCTCGGCGAAGTCCTGGAGCCAGGGCTCGATGCCCTCGAAGCCGACGATGTAGCGTGGTGCGGGGAGGGCGCCGCCCGAGGGGCGGTTTGGGGAGAAGAGCTCGCGGGAGAGGAAGCGGAGGGGGTCGTCGTAGAACCGGTCCGCCTCGTCGCGGTAGTTCTCGCGCTCGGGGCTGTTGGGCTCCGTGTGCAAGGGGGGTTCGCAGGACAGGGCATAGGCGTTGAGGGATGGGTGGAATAGGTGGGAGCGCCAGGGGGTGGAGTGGCAGGGCATGAGGAAGAGGGCGAACAGGGGCTCGTTGGGGGTTGAGGATCTGGCACCGGACGGGTGGAAGGCGCTGTATTCGGTGCGGAGGGCAGAGAGGACGCTGATGGTGCCGGCTTGGTGGAGGAGTGAGAGGTATCCGGCGAGAATGATATTGATGGTGAGAGCGCCGTAGAGAAGGGGTTTTCGTCGGGTTTCTGGTGCTGAGTTTGGTGTGGCTAAGGTGGTGAAGAAGGAGGCGACATAAGGAGCGGCAAGGACGTTCAGAATGGGGAGAAGCGGGTAGATGAAACGGACCTCCTTATGCGAAATGACAGAGAGGGCAATGACGCTCACATAGACGGACGAGGATAGTGTCCGGAGAATGTTAGCTTGGTCGTTGGTAGTGGCGGATGGCTTATAGAGAGCATATAAGGTGAAAGGCAGGCTGGTGATGGAGAGGAGGGGTAGGCCTTGGAGGAGGTAGTAGTGCCAGGGGTTTCGTCCGTAGAAGACGGCGAGGGCTTTGGACAGATTGAAGTAGAGGAAGTTGTAGGGTGGGAATGTCCAGAACCCGTAGTAGAGGCGATCGGCAACCAAAGAAACACCAATAACGGCGGATCCGCACAAGATGATTTCCCGGAAAAGAACGAATACGGTTTCGACTGTTAATGGAGACGAGCCTCGCAGTCCAATTCTGGTAAGAGCCAGGACAACGATGGGTGCCCAGATAAGACCGTTGGTAGGACGGAGAATGCAGGCCACAGCAGCTAGGAGAAGCGATGCTCGTAGTGGCCAAGGATCACGACGGATACTTGTCGCTGGTTTTGGGTTCTCTTTGTGAGACTTTGCTTCGCCGAGGAGTTCATGCCAAGGGAAATAATACAAGGCCATGATGGTCAGGGTGGTCTCTAGAGAGTTGGAGAATGTTCGGACTGAGCAGTACCACTGCCAGACGTTGAAGAGCTGGAGGAAGAGCTATGGGTAACATTAGCTATCTGGCACTCTTGTGCGACGCATGATACTCAAATGGAGGCGATTGGGACCTACAGCAAAGGAAGAGACATTGTTGTCCTGGGGGTAGAGCTTGACAGCCAGCTGCCAAGTATACCAGTCTCCCAAGGCAGCGAAAACAGCCTGCACAGCTCTTGGCGACGATACGACGATACTCGCCCTGAGGGCGTCACCAATGGGGAGAACTTTGGACACGTAGTGTGAGAATAGATACCCAGCCGAGAAGATGGCCGGGTGAATAGATGAGCGGAGTTGGTGATGCCATTCCTTGGGGTTGATAAGTTAGCAATGAGTAGGAGAAGCTGTGTGTGACTCTACATTTAATACAGAGATGACAAGTGTAAGTGAATAACATACCCAAGTTAGCCAGGCGCCGCTATTGGATCCAAATGCTATGTTCCAAGCAGGCTCTAGGGCCTGGAAATACTCATCAGGCTGAAAGAAAGTGGTGACCCAAAAGGCATTGATGAGGCGGATGATAAGGATAGCACGGAGAAAACCGAAGCGGTGGTCAGAAGGGCTGGGTGCCATATCGTAATTTGGATAGTTGAGCGACCAAACTGGCTGAAACAGGAGCAAGCTTGGGACGGGTAAAACTAAGGACAGAAACGAAAACTATTGGCTGCATAGAAGAGGCAGCTGGCTATCTCGGCTTGCAATTTGAAGCTAAATCAACCCATCAGGGGGTGAGGAAACCCGGTAAAGCGAGCTGTTGCAGCGTGTCGTCACTTACAAAGGGGCGATAATGAGGCACAGCTACAAGACGTACTAGTAGAGGCTGAATGGTTCTGTGGGATTACATAAGACGGCGTTGTATCGCATTTGGTTGCTGGTATGAGATAAGATGAGATCATTGCTGGAGGCTCATTATGTAAACAGGGCCTTTTGGTGGGCCACAGCACCAAGACCGACAGTCACGGGGCGGGTTCACGTGGTGATAAGGAGCCAGCAGAGGTACGGCCGAGATGTAGCTTGGCAGGTCCAGTCCCCTGCCGTTGTGTTCGCCGCACATAGAATTGCAATGTACTTTCCTATTCTGGTACTTCCCCTCCATGTACCGGCTTCCCCAGGCCCAAACCTTCCTCCGCTAGTTCTCTCACAGCCATCCATCCATCAGCGCCGTGAAACCGCACGGCGAGGACGACACCGCTCTTCCCGCCACCCAGTCATGATTCGGAGAGACCGTGCCGTCCGTGGATTGGAATCGCCAGAGAAATGATGCGTCTCTGTGCAGGGCCGGCCGTATCGACGAGCCTGGGAGCGACCAGCAGCGCGGGCTCGCTGCGGGTTAGCCGTGCCTGAGGGATGGATGCAGCTGGCCCCGGGCCCGGGCGTCCTCCGGCAGCAATCAGGGCGGCGACCAACGTTTCTGGAGCGCAGAATCCGGTGTTTGTGCCCACCGTGGACCAAGAGGCACCGCACACAGGCACAAGGCCTTGTCACTACGTAATCCCGGGCGCTTCATTGGCCTGCAGCCCTCGGCCTTGCAGCCAGGCCCCGGAAAGCCTATCTTTTATCGCACCACCACCGAGTTGCTCCTCCACCCGTGACTCGCTCTTGCAAAGTACTTGCGCTTAGGGGTATAGCGCCGGCCAGTTATCCACACAGAGAGCCGGATCAAGAGGCGAGATGGCTTGTCGCCGCCGAGTATAATAGATCCAAGATGCCCGTCAGAGTTTCTGGGTTTTCCAGATGCATTCCCAACTCCTTTGTCCTCCTCAGCCTTCCTCCCTTGCTGGCTTGTCTGGAACTCTGGCGATTAGATAACCTAAAGTATAACCTTCTTTGACCCCCAAGACTCTGGTAAGCATTCTTCCCACCTGGTCAATTGGGCTCACCTGTGTCCATACCTGTGCCGACCGCCTCCCTCCAATCCCCTCCATACGCTAATCTCCTCCCTGGTGGATAGACCATCTGTCAGATCTATCTCAGAAAAATGGCCCCCCACGCCGATGCCCCGCGATCTGAGTCCACGGTGGACCCCCGTTACCACGCCTCATCCTCCAAGGCTGCTATCCAGGCCGAGAATGAGTTCGCCGCTCACAACTACCACCCTCTCCCAGTCGTCTTCGCCAAGGCCCAGGGCGTCAATGTCTGGGACCCCGAGGGCCGCAAGTATCTGGATTTCCTCTCTGCTTACAGCGCCGTCAACCAGGGCCACTGCCACCCCGAGCTGGTCAAGGTCCTGATCGAGCAGGCCGGCCGCCTGACTCTGAGCTCGCGAGCTTTCCACAATGACGTCTTCCCTCGCTGGGCCGAGAAGGTCCGCGACCTGTTTGGCTACGACATGGTCCTGCCCATGTGCACTGGTGCTGAGGCTGTCGAGACGGCCATCAAGATTGCTCGCAAGTGGGCATACAAGGTCAAGGGCGTCGAGCAGAATAAGGCCTTGATCTTCTCAGCCCAGGACAACTTCCACGGTCGTACGGTATGTGTTTCCCCCCCCTGCTCGCGTTGATGTCGTCTGTAGGGACGCAATTGAGCGAGAACAAGACAGGTAGTCTGTATACGGGAAGACTCCAGCTAACATTGATACTCTTCATTAGATGACTGCCATCTCTCTGTCTAATGATCCAGAGTCCAAGGAGAACTACGGTCCTTATGTTCCCAACATTGGCTCTTTTGATCCCACTACTGGAAAGCCCATCCGCTACAACAACATTGCCGATCTGGAGGAGGTGCTCGAGCGACACGGCAAGGACACCGCCGCCTTTATCGTCGAGCCAATCCAGGGCGAGGCTGGTGTTGTCGTCCCCGACGATGGCTACCTGGCCAGCGTCCAGGCCCTCTGCAAGAAGCACAACGTCCTCTTCATCTGCGACGAAATCCAGACTGGTATCGGCCGCACAGGACGTATGCTGTGCTCCCAGTGGGCGGGTATCAAGCCCGACCTCGTCACCCTCGGCAAGGCCATCTCCGGCGGCATGTACCCCGTCAGCTGTGTCCTGGGCAGCAAGGACGTGATGCTGGTTATCGAGCCCGGCACCCACGGTTCCACCTTCGGCGGCAACCCTCTTGGCGCAGCCGTGTCCATCCGCGCACTGGAGATCATGGAGGAGGAGGACCTCACAGCCAAGGCCGAGAAGCTTGGTAACATTTTCCGCGACGGCATCGCCGCCCTCAACACGCCCATCATCAAGACTATCCGCGGAAAGGGTCTCCTCAATGCGGTCGTCATTGACGAATCAGCTGCCTCCGGCCGCACTGCATGGGATCTCTGCCTGCTGCTTAAGAGCAAGGGTCTATTGGTAAGTCACAAAAGCCCTTTCCCCGCGAAGAGCAAACAAACCTGTTATTCCAATTCCATTCCCCACCTTTGTTGCCTGCATCCCCCATCCCCTTTTCTGAGTTGCTGCTGCCTACTCGGCCTCCTCCCCCGGCGGCTAGGGGGCTCGAGTGGTTTGCCTTGTTTTGATGATCGCACTTCTCTGCCCGTCCTGTGTGTCTGAGTCGTACTAATCTATGGTTACAATACAGGCCAAGCCAACGCACGGCGATATCATCCGCTTCGCACCCCCACTGGTTATCACCGAGGAGGAACTGCGACATGGCTTGAACATCATTGCCGAAGCGATCAAGGAGCTTCCTACTGTGGAGAAGTCTGGTGGCCACTAAACTGACTACTCAGACATTGAAAAAGAAACAAAAAAAGCACAAAAAAAAAGGAAGAGATAAAAAGTCAGATTGTCCTCTGTGCGATGGTAGAACCTAGATGAGACGGGGGGAAAAAGAGCAATCTGGGGAAACGGTCGATGAAAGCAGAAGGAAGTAACGAAGACATGTTACCTGCTGTCTTGATCTGGATCAATTGGTTTTTTTTTTCTATTACGGGCTAGCGAGGCTCCGGCGTCTTTGGATTTGGAACTTGGGTAGTTTGCATATCAATCGATCAATCAATCAGTCAACTCAATGAATACCCAAAGGCTTTACCCCGGCTCAAGGTGACGAGCATATACTGTTGACTGTCTGCATATACTGTTGACTGTCTGCATATACTGTCTGTCTACGTAGTATCAACACTGTGACATCCGGCTTGCAAGTAAACAGTCACAGCAGGGGCCAATAATAGGAGAACCAACCCCCAGGTAAGACAGGGGAACACAAAGGAGAGAAGAAGGCAAGGATTGTTTGCTGCTGTCATCGGTTGCACGGGACTGAGCCTTGATGCGAATAAACCCCAGAAATCGAGGGAGAGGCACGGGGTGGCTGGGAAGGGCTGCTGGGCAACGTGACGCAGAGCGAAGCCAAGCTGCGCACGGCCAGATTGGTAAAAAAAAGGAAGAGAACCGGGATCGCGTATGTCTCACAAGGTTCCATGTACCCAATTGATAATTGATACTGTATTGTTCCTTTTTTTCTGGCTCGGTTAGAGTGAGCTAGCTTAGGCGGTGTCCGTCGTTTCGAGATCCAAGGGGATTGGGATGTGCACTGACGCTGGATGGAGCAAGTCAGACCGGGGGGGGGGGGGGGGAGGAGGCCTATGTGATCACTGATCCGGACTGTGAGGCTGTCGTGTGGAGCTGGGGGCAAGCATTCTGCCGTGTTTGTGCTTTGTTGCCTTGTGCGGCCACGTCTGATCCCTGCCCTGCCCTTCTGCCTCGGTGTCACTGAAACGGGAAGAGACAGAAGGGAACTTGCCGGTGCTGGCGACTTTGATAGGATGGCTTGTGGGAGGAAGGGCGCTGATGCCTGGAGGTTGGCCTCTTCGACCCCGGTTCGCTTTCAATTTCTACGGGTTACATAGTGGTTGGCTAGATAGTGTGGATGGGCAAGCAGCGACGTTTTTTTTTGTTTTGGGTATGCCGATGGTGCACACGGCTGCATTGTCGAATCAGATGATGCCAGCTAAAAGAAGCTTACATACATAGCACTAGGGGAAAGGAAGGACGACCGGATACTTGGCTACCTACCTAGCAAGGGCAAGGGTCAGGGAGCGATGTGCTGCCAGAATAGAAGTCTGGGATGGATTGCTCCTTTGTTAGTCGAATTGGCCGTCCTCATGAGGGCATGATATGCGGGCTTGTGCACATCTATCTACTGATGGAGGCTTCCATTGAAGCTGGGGGGTGTCATGCGTGACAAGAGCGGACCTGTCTGTTCAATTGGCTATCAGGGCGGCTTGTTGGCATTTCTGCATGTTGAGTTGAATATGTGGAGAGGGATTAGGGGACTGCAGCGATAATGCTACATAGGCAGTATGAGATAGGAAAGGGGAGGGTGACGCTAGATGGCATGGCAGCCTCAGCCGGGGGTGGTGTGGCATCCTACTTAGATAGATGCCGACCTCAAGCCAGACCGGGGATAGTTTGTGAGCCGGTGGAGGAAGTGGGAGATAGCAGGACGAGACCTTGATGTGAACGCAGGGGGAAGGTCTTGGGAGAGGGTTGAAAAACATCGTCCTGGCGGGCGTTTCAGCGAAGTTAAGGTCTGCGAACCCGCGTAATTGGCGTGCTCGATTGCACAAGGCAGACGGCGGCAGGGCGTGGACTGTGATGTGATGCCGATGCCCTTGCTGATGCGGTTGAGCACGCACATGGATAGTCCATCCTGAGGAGAGATGATAGGGGTGTGCACTTCCTATTAGCGTAGGTGGTCGGTTGGTTCACAGATTGCCAGATATACTACCTCGCAAGTTACATGAATAGTGCAAGTCTGGGAAGTGGAAAAAGGCATCTCTCTATCTATCGGTCGTGGTGCTGACGGATGGGAAAATATGGGGAATGTGGGCGTGTGTACACGAAGAACGCTGATCAAACAAGCGAGAGTGTGTGATCAGGCCATGCTGGGTTTACGATTGGCCTGCGACCATCTGACAGGTCTCTGGGAGCGGCATATATCCCGAGAAACGTGCTTGAAGGGTTCGTTGGCATACCAGGTTGTACATACAGCAGGGAGAGGCAGAGAAGGGCGGTCTTGTCGACGGTGGTCGGGGGCCGCGGCGGTGGCAGCGAGCGTCTCCTTTTCGACAGACGGCGGTCGATGGATACGGCCGGTTGATATGGATGATGGATGGACCCTCGGTGAGGTGCGTGAGTGGGACCTGCTTTCGGGAGGGATGCACTACGATGGATGACTCCGACGACCCTCTGGCTTGACTCATACGTGCGGGAATCGTTGGATGGATGACTCTTGGTCGTCGCTAGAGCAGCAGCTAGCCATGTCCTCATCCAGCGGATGTCGGTCCCGTGGCAGGGGCTTTGCGTGCTCTCATGTACGTGTATCTTGAACCATGCCATGCCATTCCCAAACCATATCGATGTGCCTGGCGCGGTTGTGTCTGGCCACGGGCACGGTGTGTGTGTGTGCGAGGGCATGCAGGTGGGTGGAGAGGGGAGGAGAGAAGTGGACGGCTGCGAGGGCGAGCAAGCGAGAGAGAGTGTGTGGCAGGATATGTAGAGTGAGTTGTTTCCTCAGAAGGTTGCGTGTGTTGTTTGCGTGTCTGGGGAGAGAAGGAGAGAGAGAAGAGCAGAGAGGTTGCCTGAGGTGTCTGGACGGTGGAGGAGAGGTGCTGCGCTGTGCTGCTGGTGGCCAGTCAAGGGCCTGACTCGCCTGCAGGGTGCAGCCGGAAATGCACTGCGTAGCCTCACCTTTTGCTCCTTGCTACATGGAGCTACCGCGAGGTACCTGGGCCCTACGATGGCCTCCATCTGCTTTGGCTTGTCTCCTTGGCCTGGCCTGTCCGCCACTGCATCCCTCCCCAGACTGCACGATCGAAGCTTCTACCCGGTTCGTGGAGGGTACCTACATCAAGGGGTTATGCTGACAAAAAGAAGGGAAATTTAAGAAAAGCGCCAGAAACAAAGTTTCTAATCATACTTACATACGTGTCGCTTGCACTCCGCCTAGCTTCACACCATGACGAGAAGCACGGCGAGTATGATGCAACTCATGGGCGAAACGCTGGGACAACGACCCCGTCCCCAGTGGCCCAGGAGCCAGATCTGGCCTGGGTCTGCCCTCGTGAGCACCCCTTGGCACTATCCCCATAGCTTATCGCCAGCAATCCCATGATGCGCATCTCCTGATAAGCCGGCCAAACCAATACAAGCACCCGATTCCCATCATCCTCTAGCTTGGCTTTGCACACTCCGCAGCCCGTAGTTCTGGTTGGCATGCCGTTTGCGATGGCGCGTGCGCATGTACCTACATACAGTCTCGGTAATGGACTCTTGTTGCTGTCACCACTGAGGCCAGGGCCCGCCCAGCCACGAGTCTTCTCCTGCTGCTTGCTACCACCTTGCCTGGTTTCTTTTTTGGTTTGGGACATGATACCGAGTACCTTTGTGAGTGCGCGGACGCAACAAGGTTCCCGCTTATACGGGTGGATTTGGGGCATACTTGGTCACCGCGACATACCATGCGGTACCCCGTATGGGAGAGGCCTTCTCATGCAGCTGGCGAGTACGCCCTCGTAGTCGGGTCCAGCATGTAAGTTTCGAGGTACTCGTCGTGCTTAGATGGTGACATGAAAGGATATCCATGCCAGTGATGGGCGATTGGTTATCTTACCGCCTCTGGCTCCAGGGTCGGGGCCCATCTCCACGCAGGTCAGTCACAGTGGCCGTCCCCTGATTACGACGGCCGTGATGGAAGGGATGCGCTGGAACTTGGGGGCTCTGGCGCTGGGACAGGTCCTGGGCTTGGGCTTGTTCTGGCTTGGGCTGGGCTGTGCGCACTGCGTCACGAGAGCACCCCCCTGTCTGTCGGCCCTGCCTCTCAGGCACTTAAATCGTCGGCTGCAGAGGGGCCTGGCAGTCTGGCAGCATCCCTGGCCGCCTATTTGGGGAATCCTCTAACCAACAGTCATCCATCCTCCACCCGGTGAGGTAATGAGCACACCCCCTCCCCCCGATCTAAAACCGATGTGTCGCACAGTAACTCGAGGTACATTGTCTCTTTCCTCGATAGCCTTTTCCCTTATGTCCTCTTCTTTCTCATCATCCCGTCAGTGACCTTTTTTTATTATTTTTATTTGGTTTTTTTTCTTCGATTCTAGCTTCTCTTCTTACCCCTGCCAGCCGTCCCTTCACCTCCCTGTTCTCCGCGTCTCCTCTCGTTTCTGTTTTGTACATGCTCTGCTCGACCTTCGCCACCCGCGACTGGCATTGCGCTGCTGTGCAAGACGTCTGAGCGCCTTGTACATACACCCCCACGGGTCACTCTCCACTTACTAGCTCCGAGAGAGCTGTAAACCAAACATCGTCCTAGACCGTCACGTACATATCACGCCTCGTTGCGACAAGCGAAACCGCCTGCCCTACCCATCCAGACAGCCATAACCCATCTGTCCTATCCCATCCTCCCAAGTGTCGGACTGTGAGTAGCCCATCAGCGTTCGTCCTGCCGCATGCATTCCGCCTCTTCCCTCGCTCTTCACCGTCGCCCGGTACCTGCCTGGGCGCTTATCGTCTCTTATCGTTATCACGAACCTCGTTGATCTCAAGACCGAGACCCTCCCCCAGATATAGCCAAGGCTAACTCTCTTGCTCGGGAACAAGGGTCCGTCGCTTCTTCAACGACCAACTTCTGCCTGCCTCCAGCTTGTCTGTCTCCAGCAAGGCACCAGCTTCCGACCGTCTCTCACCGCGCATCCTTCGCTTGCTCCATCTCTAGCATAGCATCAGTCAGTACCCGATCTCGTTGCCTTGGCCTCATCGCATCGCCCTCCCAAGCCCGTCCCCAATATTCCATCCAGAGCCCATCCCCGAAGACCTCCGGCTTGCTTGAGCAATCAGCACGCTACACTGCCAATCCGCATTGCCACAACGAGCTGCACAAGCACATAGCCCCCGAATCCCATCCTGGCCAGTTACACATCCACAAGACACATAACCTTGTATCATGCTTCTGTCTTCGAACTCTCACTGACTCAGCACCTCTTGCTCTGCAGATACACTCTTTTGACGTCGCACGCCCTCGGGGACGCCCGATCGCCAATTCTCGCCCGGATCAGCCCAGGATCTAGGCCTCCCGAGTCAACTGTGACGCCCAGGTACACATCCTCACCGACCATTCCTCCTGCCCCGGCCGATTGTTGTCTGCCTAAGTGTCCGGCAACCCCAACCCACCTATTTCGTCCCAGTCGATAGTAATCCCTCCGAGCCCGATTTAATCCCATCCGCCTTCAGTATCCAAAGTCGTTTACATGAGGAACCCATCCGCGACCGTAGCGCTCTCATCTTCATAAGCCTCCGGGCTATCACACACTTCGCCATCTTCCTGCCGGTGACAACTTCTACAGGAAGCCATGTCGACGTCGCGGGACTCGGCGTCGTCCCACGGCTCCAAGAAGCCGAGCCGACGAAGTGTTGGGGATTTCATCATCGAAAAGGAGATTGGCAAGGGGAGCTTTGCTCAAGTGTATCAAGGATGGCATCACGTACGTTTCTAGTCCACGCTACATCATGCACATCGAGATCTCATTGCCCCTGCTCCCCAATTCCCTAGAAGATAAATGTATCTCAAGACTCCAGAGCTAACATTCGAACCTAGAAAACGAGGGAGATCGTTGCCATCAAGTCTGTCGAGCTGGAGCGGCTCAACAGGAAGCTCAAAGAGAATCTATATGGAGAGATCAAGATCTTGAAGACGTTGCGACACCCTCACATTGTGGCGCTCCATGACTGCGTCGAGTCGTCGACGCACATCAACTTAATCATGGAATACTGCGAACTCGGCGATTTGTCCTTGTTCATTAAGAAGCGAGATAAACTCAGCACGCACCCGGCTACTCACGACATGGCTCGTAAGTATCCATGCGCCCCAAACTCGGGCCTGCACGAGGTCGTCATCAGACATTTCTTGAAACAGCTCGCGAGCGCTCTTGAGTTCCTTCGAACCAACAACTACGTACATCGCGACGTCAAGCCACAAAACCTGCTGCTTCTGCCGGCACAGTTCCTGCGGGATCAGCGTGGTTTGCCAGTAATGGAGGCCAGCCAGAACTCATTGATTCCAGTTGCTGGTCTGGCTTCCCTGCCTATGCTTAAGCTTGCAGATTTCGGATTTGCCCGGGTGCTTCCGTCAACGTCGCTTGCCGAGACCCTGTGCGGTTCTCCGCTCTACATGGCACCTGAGATTCTCCGGTATGAAAAATACGACGCAAAGGCTGATCTTTGGTCTGTGGGTACCGTCTTGTATGAGATGGCCACTGGGCGCCCGCCATTCCGGGCTCGAAATCACGTCGAACTCCTCAGGAAGATAGAAGCTGCCGAGGATGTAATCAAATTCCCAAGAGAAGTCATCATCAGCCCCGAATTGAAGAGTCTTATCCGGGCTCTGCTCAAGCGGACACCCGTCGAGCGATTGAGCTTCGAAGGCTTCTTCACTCACCCCGTCGCGACGGCTGACATTCCCGGACTCGTGGAAGATGATGTTCCCAGGTCACCACCGAAGATAGATACTGAGGTAGGAGCTGGGGCTGTAGCTAAGCCACCGTCGCCGCGTATTGCATCACTACGACAAGCTGGAAATGACCCGGCACAAGAGCCACGTCTCTCTATGTCTCCTCGAGAAAGCCGCCCACGCTCACCGTCAGGTGGCAGCCCTGGTCAAGCCCGGTTTCCCCGACGAGATGAAGCACTTCAGAGGCCCGGCAGCTCAGCACGTGATGAGAAGGAAGGTCTTGGGATTAGAAGGCCCGGTCCCCCTCTTCATGCTGCTTCCGCCCCCCCTAAGGCACGCGTTGGAGAAGTACCCGGTCGCCACAATACAGTTCCTGATGCGCGAGCCCCCGAAGCCCGTAAATCATCAGCCGGCCGTCGTCCTTCGGCTGAGGAAGAGAAAGCCGCCCAAGATGTTATGTTCGAGCGTGACTATGTCGTTGTGGAGAAGAGGCATATCGAAGTAAATGCCTTGGCTGATGAGTTAGCGGAGAATGAGAAGCTTGGGCATAGGGGTCAGAGCCTCCCCAAGACGGGCCAGATAGTACGACGAGCGACCCAGCAAGGAGCTCCAACTTCGACGACTGGTGCCATACCTACCCCGAGCTCTCGGACCGCGTTGATATCCCAAGGCCACGCTTCACACGACAGGAGATCCTCGTATGACAAGAGCCTTTCTGCCAGCCCAGGATCGGCATCAAGTGCCATTTCCAAGGCGATCCAGGACGCAAGCCTGAGGCTATTTGGTTTCAAAGTACCGCCATTGAGAACGGGAAAGGGTCAATCGCCACCCCTGTACCATCCGTTCCCTGCATATCCAACTCCGACCTACGCTGGACTTCTCGGGGATGGAAAGGGAACACAGGTAGCCGACGAGGATATGGGGGCGGCACAAACGATTGAGGAACTCGCCACCCGCAGTGACTGTGTCTATGGATTCGCTGAAGTCAAGTACAAGCAGCTTGTGCCGATGGCGCCCTCAGCTGAACATGGCCTTGGCGGAGCCCACCCGAACCAGATACACACCGAGGAAGATGGACTCACCGTCGAAGCTATTGTGTCTCTTTCGGAAGAAGCACTGGTTCTCTATGTCAAGTCTCTCACCTTGCTTGCCCGCGCGATGGACATTGCCAGCGTATGGTGGTCCAACAGAACTCGTAGCGAACCATCCACTGGTGTCTCGGCTGCGGTGTCACAAAATGTAGTACAGCGCATCAATTCGGTCGTGCAATGGGTGCGCAGCCGGTTCAACGAAGTCTTGGAGAAATCCGAGGTTGTTCGTTTGAAGCTGACGGAAGCACAAAAACAAGTTCCCGAAGACCACCCCAGCCATCCCTCCAACCAGGAGAGCAGCTCCATCTCGTCTTCAGCTGGTGGGTCAGGAGTTAAGCAGGTGTTCCTCACGCCCGGAATCAGCGCCGAGAAGCTGATGTTTGAACGAGCTCTCGAAATGAGCCGGGCGGCTGCCATTGACGAAGTAACGAATGAAAACCTTCCTGGCTGCGAGCTCTCCTACATTACAGCAATCCGAATGCTTGAGGCTGTTCTGGATGGCGATGAGAACGTGCCGCAAAAGGCCTTGGAATCTGGAAAGGATACGAACAAGGGAGCTGTCGCAGAAATCGACAGCGACGAGGAGCACATTAAAACATGTAAGTTTGGTCATTAACACAGCACGAACGGACGCTAACTGTTGAGAAAAAGTGATTGCAATGATCACCAAAAGGCTAGTGTCAGTTCGTAAAAAGCTGCAAATGATTGCTGAGGCAAACAGGGCCCAGCAAGCATCACCACACCTTGGTCATCGCCGAAGCGGAGATGTGACGCCCCGAAGCGTGCCCTCGTCTTAATAGAGCAGCGATAGGCGTATACGTTATGGTGCATTTTCATCTTGAGGGCAAGTTCGGCCTATGCCAAACGGACTCGAATTGATCCTCGGATTTTTTTCATCCGTCCTATTCTTTTATTGTCATTCTTAACCCTTTATTTGATGCTTCTTCGGGACACACCGTCCCATGTCATGAAGCCGGGCGTTTTTTCTCTTCATCATCTCCTTTTCGCCAGGGTTTGAGAATTTAATATATCATCGGCCGGCGTTATATATATCTTTTAACGGAATTGTTACAGATTGGAAGAAACCAGGAACTCGACTCCCCTCTATGCACACGGCCCGAGTTCGATAGGAGGCTGGGAGAAGAGGTTGCATGACCAGACCCAAACTCACGAATCATTGGTCGGCCGAATGGTGTTTTGTTTTATTGATTACTAGCAAAATGACAGTTCATCGCTTCCATGCGATGGCTACGAGTACGGATCGAGAGTGTAGAATTTACGGAGTTTTTTTATTTTTATCTTTTTGTTGCTTGTTGTTTTTCAAATCCATTTTTCAGGTCTTCGTTTCAACGGCGAACTGGGCACATGATGGTATACCACTTATGGTTCACGGTCTTTAGGGTCACAGTTTGACATCAGATACTAGGTTTGGTTCATGTGAGAGTGGCGGGAGATCTCCTGCCCTCATCTTTCTTTCATTGGACAACGATTATTGCTAGCTTTGGGTTTCAGTTCCACGTCCTCCTCAGGGAAGCGTGCTAAGCAGAATTAACCACATAGCGTATGAATAGCGATGTATGCTGCAACTTGTTAGGGACCAGTTGTTCTTGTGATCTAGTTTCAACTAAACTTTGTTCTTTTTTACAGCACATGCTTACTGTCTCGTGTAGTTCCGTGTTTCCTTGTGAACAATGGATGGAAGGCATGGGCACGGAGCGATGTTCAGAAACAAGGGGAAGGTGTTGGCACGACCCTTTAAAGGAAAAAAATATTTTACACAATTCGGTAGCTTTACTGCTTTACCTTTTTACGTTTTCCGCCCTCAGCCAGCATCTAGATTTCCCCAACTTACCATAGGTACTAAAAAAGGAGTAGGAAACAGGAACTTTTTCTCAGCTAAGTGCCCCCTCACCTCCAATTTCACAAAATGAAGCAGGCAAGAAAGAAGGGACCGCCGTCGCGGCTGCTGATGCCGATAACGGTGAAGCGGCACAGGAGCAGCGACTCGGAGTCGTCGCTGTCGGACAGCGTCGTGTCCTCGGAGCTGGACGGCGAGTTCCCGCGCTCGCTTGGGACGCCCCAGACGCTTGAGTCCCTTCAGTTGCCCGAAATACTTGAGCTGCTTGAGATGCCTGAATCGCCTGAGATGCCCGAGACGCCTGAGATGTTTGAGGTGCCTGAGATGTTTGAGGTGTCTGAGGTGTCTGAGGTGCCTGAGATGCTCGAGACGCCTGAGATGCCCGAGACGCCTGAGATGCCCGAGATGCCTGAGATGCCTGAGACTCCTGAGACTCCTGGAATGCCCGATACGACTGAGGTGCTTGAGATGCCTGAGCTGCCTGATACGCCTGATACGCCTGAGATGCCTGATACGCCTCCGTCTCTGCCTCCGCCTCTACCTCCTCCTATCCCTCCTCCTCTCCCTCCGCGCCTGCCTGGTACACCTCCACCTCCGCCGCCGCCGCCGCCACCGATGCTTGCTGCGGTGCTGGTGCTGAGCCGCGGGCTGAGGGAGCGGGTTGGGAAGGATTGTGGGAAGAGCGAGGATAGGAAGAGCGTGATTGTTTTGGACGAGGTGAAGAGTGATTTGGGAGGGGATGATGAGGGGTCGGTGATGGCCCCGAAAGATGAGGAAGTGAAGAGTGATTTGGGTGAGGTTGATGGGGGGGAGGTGGTGGCCCCGAAAGAGGAGGAACTAACAGTTGAGGACGAGGTAGTGGTCCAGAAGGAGGATGTAGTGGTCCAACAGGAGGAGGAAGTGGCCCAGAAAGAGGACATGGTGGCCCAGAAAGAGGAGGTCGTTGCACAAAAAGAGGAGGTGGTGGCCCAAAAAGAAGAGGAAGTGACAGTTGAGAGGGATCCTATCAAATGGGAGAGGAGGAAGCTCAGAACAAAGAAGGAGAGGCAGAAGAAGCTTGTGACGGGGAAGCTGAGATACTTCGAGGGGATTCCGTGTCGAGAGGGGGAGAATAAAAAGGAGTTGACGGGTTGGAGCAGGTGGGAGGAGAGGGAGAAGAGGGTGCCTGTGGTGGTGCCGGAGGGTGCCCAGGAGAAATGTCTGCAGTGCAGCGTGAGGCGGCTGAGATGCACGCTGACGAAGAAGCTGATCGCTCCGAGAGGGGATGGGGTCTGGAGAGAAGGACCCTGCTGGCGATGTGTCCAGCACGGGGATGGGCACGAGTGTCTGGTGAAGCCTGGGCCGGCGGGCTGGGAGTTTGCGGAGAAGGACTTTACCGTGCTTCCCTACGACCCGACAGCTGACTTCTATGCCAGGGTCACCAAGGAACGAGAAATTGAGCTGGTGAATTTCAAAGACGAGGGGAGGCAGCGAGAGATTCTGGAGAAGTGGATCGAGCGGGATGAGAAGGTTGTGGTAGATACCATAGCCAGCTGCACCGGCAAGGTGAAGATATCTGCATTCGCGCCTCCTAGACCTCGAAATCAAAAGGAACTTGAACCATTCCCATACGAGGAAGGTGCTACTGTTATTCTTAGAAGGTCAGTTTAGGGTAGGTGAGTAGGTAGAGTGAAGCATTTTGGTGTAATTCTTGTGATGCTTTTGAAAGTTTAATCGCTTTTCCTATAGGCACGATTTCGCCTTTGTATAGATATATGTGACCCGGTACTGGAAGAGACGACAATGCTCATCAAAGATAATGCAAGACAGCTCTATTTCGAGCTCATCCGAAATACACCCCTCCGAACAGTCAGGAGCCTCCTCACGGCGATGATGCCGCACCTAGGGATCACAGCTGCTGGTTCTGAGAGTCGTAAGCGCACTCGTTGTAGCGAGGACCCCGACTGTTCGGAGGGCTGTGTCTTGAAATGAGCTCGGAATAGAGCTGCTTTGAGTTATCTTTGATGAGCATTGTTATCCCTTCTATGAGCTGGTCACTTACACTGAAGGGGCCCTGGGTAGTAGAGATGATGAAATTGGATGTTAACATGGCCATTGAACTTGGATTGAGAGAGTTCTTTGCGGTTGGTGGTGAAGAGCATCCCCTGGGGGCCATGGTCAAGTTATATACTGCCCAGCCCTTGATAGAATTTTTTGAGATGCTGTTGCCTATACCGAGGCTATGTGTGTAATCATCTAAGTTTTATTAGTCTAGAAGGTTGAAGTATAGACATGATTTATGTTTTTTTATAAAAACCTATGTAATGAAGCCATAAGTGTGGCCTGATCTTAGGATATCCCTTGCTTATGGCGATCAAAAAAATCAATTAATCAATATAAATTTATCACTATTCATTTCTAGGGAAGTCAATCTTCATGGAATAGGACTTATATGGCTATCTTGTAAGCATACCGGGTCAAATCTGGGAAAGCCCCTCAACTTATTCAGATGTGAATGAGACTGAGATCTACCCCCACTTACAGAAGAAGAGATACCCGGCATGAATATCAGCACCCACATGACTGATCTTCTTTGCGATTTTTGGAAATAAGCCCATAGAATTCGATACTAATTTGATTAATTTAATTAATCCCCCAGTATCGCAACGATGCCTCGCCCCCCAGATCTTTCCGCCTACCGGCTCTCAGCCGGCGAGTCGGAGGCCATCTTCAACTCTGAGATCATCCCACAAGATATCGCCCCCTTACCGCCCTCTCCAAACCCCGGATCCCCTCTGGCAATCCTAGCCGTAGGCCAGACCGGCGCAGGCAAGACCCGCCTCTGCCCGGCCCTCCTCTCCGCCCTCGCCGCCTCCAACCGCAAGCCCGCCCACCTCATCGCCGACGTCTACAAGACGCACCACCCTTCCTACCCCTCCATCAACCCCAGCCACCTGGCCTCGGCTGCCACGGGCCCGGACGCGCGCATCTGGCTGTCCATGGCCGTCAGGGAGGCTGCTCGCCGCCGGCTCGACATCCTCCTCGAGAGTGCGTGCCGCCATCCTTCCGACTTCACCTCGTTAGCCGAGATGTTGTCCCGGGATGGTTACCGTGTTATCGTTGTGTTGTTAGCCGTTCCCGCGGCGCTCAGTCGGCTGGGGATCCTGGCTCGCTTTTATGGAGATTTGCCAGAGGCGCGGTCGAGAGGTCTGCCGCTGCGGCTGACGCCTGTCAAGGTGCATGATGATTCGTACGAGGGACTTGTTCAAGGTGCGGAATGGTTGGACGGGAACGACGTGGCCGAGCAGGTGGTTGTTGTACGGAGGGGGAATTTGGTTGCCTATGCGGAGAGTAGGGACGGAGCTGGCAAGGGAGGTATTGCCGAAGCAGTGAGGCGAGAACGGAAAAGACCACTTACTGAAGAGGAGAAGAGAGTTGCGTTGAATGATTTGAAGACGCTGGACTCTTTACAAGAGGCTGCTGAGGATACTGCCCTGGTGAGGAAGTTGCTTGAGCCCCTTATTGACGAGGACGCGGGACCAGAAACGTTTCCTGATTTGCACCCGCTGGAGTTTTCAAATTCTATAGATGCAACACATGAAGGATACAATATACTGCGCATTTGAATGTTGGTAGGTAGAAGCTGATATACTAAGTACTGACTCCCTGTAGTTCAATATTATAGAACTGCAACATATCATGCCGTTCACATTACTGGAAATTGGAACACTTCTCAAAGGCGGATTCAGATGCCCCAACGGAGGCGAGGCCTTGAAAGAAGGAGAGGAAATGTACTCTCGTCCCTAGCTTCGCCCATCTCAATTACTATTATAAGGTCATTTCTTCGTATAGTCAAGTGATTGAAAGATTATGGAGTGCCCGTTCACAAGAGCAGTTAGAGAGTAGCTGGGGGGAGAGTGTATGGGTCGCTAATACTGTGGTCTTGATCGGTTAGGAATTTCGAGTTTGTCTTTTTCAGAGCCTCGAGAACTTGTTCTCTTTGCCCCTTTCGCAGAGGGGGTTGCAGATGCTTTTGGAGCCCGGTAAGAGGAAGAAACAGAGCGTCGCCATGTTTGGCAACAGTTATTCGCCTCCTTTTGGCACTTAGCTGGAGTGCTGATACTTTGTCATGTGTTGGGTGAATTGAGATGCTTGTTTTGGCTTTGTCCACTTTTTGACCTGGAAATTCCATTTGATCCATATAATTTTCGGCTTTGTTTGTCCCAATGTGTTTATAGCAATGGTTTTCGCCTCGGCGAGTATCATCAAAATGATGACTTTTTGTTAAAGAGCCATGGCGCACTGGCCAGTGCTCTTCGGAGCCACGTCCAGGGGAAGGATCGTGGTTGAATTCTCCGGTAGATATTGAATCTTCCAAAGCCAATGGCATAGGTCGGAATTGCTCTGGATTCTGCCACTCAGCCAACATCTTCTCATCTAGTTGCTGGAAAAATTTCAGTTGTTTTTCAGGCGTGGATAGCCACGGATGAGAACTTGCCAAAGCGGTAGTTAGTCGCTCTTCTGGGTTAATGCGCAGGCATCTCCGTACGAAATGCAAACTTTTCGAAGATCTTCTTGGTGTAAGTTTCTCATTGAGATCGCTAAGATATTCGTCGAGAACTTCCTGGTCCAACCGAATGAGCTCACTGAGCTGGTCGTCTGTAGGCGGAACGAGTAAAATGAGTGTGATGATACCCATGGACCAAATGTCCACAGCAGATGTCTGTATCGACCCAAATACAAGTTCTCTGAAGAAAATTAACCGAATGAATCGTTGAGGCTAGGATGGGCTTGGGGCTATTCACTTACGGGGCTTGATAACTTGCTGTACCTACATTGCTTGTCATTCTATTGCGGCGAGGAACAGACGAGGTCCCGAAATCAGACAACATCACTCGATAGTGCAGGAGCTTGGGAGAAAACGCAAGGAGGATGTTTTCAGGCTTGAGATCACGGTGGACAACTCCTCTCGTGTGGAGAAATTGTAAGCCACTGGTAACTTGCCATATAACGATGCGAACATCAAATTCGTCAATCGAATTGTGTCGATAAATAAAAGACATCAGATCGCCACCTGATGCGAGCTCCGTGAAGGTATATCTTTGACCGATTAGCAAACAACTTTTCCGAGAAAATGAAGGAGGCACGGGGATTGGGCGTACAATGTGTGGGGTGAACTCATACAATCCACGTAGGACAGAATATTCGGCTACGCTATTTTGTTAGCAGCGATTTAGAGGCGGGATGACGGTGGTACAGACATGATGCAGTTGACGAAGTATATCTACCTCTTGGAACCTGCGTTGGACTTGCTTCGTAGCATCTCGACCCCGGAGCTTTTGAAGGTTCACTACCTTGCACACCAACTGTTTTTTGGTCTTGGTATCCGTAGCTAGGTGAACACAAGCTTCGGCTCCTTCTCCCAGACAGCGATTGGTGACGAGATATCTGTCAGCAAAAAACTATATACTCTTAGTATGCCTTCAAAATTTTTTTTAGTAACAGGAACAAAGAAATCATGGATTGAATACCTTGCATTCCTCGCTTTGAACACGGGTGAACTCATGGCGTCTAGGGTGGTCAGTTTGGAAGAGCTTGAACTTCCAGTAAGGCCGCAACTCTATCTCATCCCCCTCCTCAAGAAGATAGCCTGGTGTTACATTTGGACCAACACCTATCAGTGTGCCGTTGACATATGTGCCGTTGATGGATTTTCTGTCTCGGACATATACATGATTGATGGATGTTTCGTAGACGACGACGTAAATCTCACAGTGATTGCGTGACACGGTGAACTCTGGATCGCTGTCGATGGAAAATGTGCTTTTTCTTGTCAGGAAATGCCACAGTTAGCAACTGGAAGACGCTGGCCTACTTTGATTTTGCATCACGTCCAATCTTTAGAAACTGATGTTCCCAAATGGGGATTGAACCTGACCATTCTTTAGTGGGCTATTCCTTCGGCGCACCTGTCTGCCCACGTCGAATTACCTTGGGGTTCGGATCCGGTTCGAGAGTCGTACACTTGAAGATACCCAGCGATCACGTCGTGAGAATCTTCTTCGCGAAGCGCATGGCCCGAGGTTGTCCCCATGGTCAGTCCGAAACAAGCTTCTGGGACAGCTCTGGCTAGTGTTGCGCTGAGTGTCTTCACAATTGAACATCAAAAGGAAAATAAAATGTGGCAATCATATGTGTGGTATGGGATAGATTTAAATTTGTTCATCTTAATTGTTTCACTTCTTCAATGCTCCGAAGACTTCCCTTCTCTTGTGGACTGAAGCAACAGCTTGACCGTTGCTCCTTCCCTACCTCCTCCAAGAGCTCCCTCAGCTGCCTTAGGTACCCACTTTTAGCATCGAGAAGGTTTGCGTATACAGTGTTATTGCACAGTTTTTTATAATTAGCACGGCCTTCCCTCGTCCCCGCACAGGTACCGACGTCGAAGAGTGCCCTCACGTGATGTGCGGGGGTTTGCAACCCTACAGGCGCCTGTGACTTATCCGTCGCAATTCCTCCCCTCCAATTTGGTTGTGTTTCCTCATCCCAACACGATTCTCATCCACGAACCAGTAAGTTGCCCGCAGCCCTGCACGTCATCGCAACGAGGCAGCCATTGATAGGAGCTCAATTATCGCATTCTCATTGATGGCTGAGAACCTCGTTGTCGTCGCTGTCGCATCTCGAAGCTTGGAGCTCGAAGCTAATTCATGATCCAGACGACTCGTTCAAGATGAGAGCCAAATGGAGAAAGAAGCGCGTTAGACGCCTTAAGCGTAAGAGAAGAAAGATGAGGGCTCGATCGTAAGTCAATTGTCACTGCGCCTTTCCAAGGAATTCATCATTGACATCATCCACAGCAAATAAGCGTCTCGCCCTAGACCCAGACCAACCGCATCTCTCATGAGTTCAAACAAAGAACAACCCGCGCTGGACTGATACAACAATCTTGCAATGGACGACGCAAAAGTCTTAAGTTGCTTGGAGGAACACCACTGCGCCATCCGATGGCTGTACTTGGAGTATTGCCCGGTGAAGAGAGATGAAACGACAATACGAGGGAGGTTTGGACAAGTTAAAGGCGTTTAGGATCGACCAGTTTCAGGGAGCAAACTTCCCGTGAAAGAAACGCTTGGTAATGCAGTCTACCATAAGATTGCCGAAAATAAAAAAGCAGAGTTTGCTCGTGATACATGTTTTGTTCTTTGTGAAGTGTGTTCTTTGTGATCGTTGCTCGCGTGCCAATATTCATATTCAGAAGCTCTTTGTTGTGGGCGTACGCAGGGTTGCGGAACACGATGCGATGTACTATCGATCTGGCTATTATTGTATTTGAAACTACCAACTCAATTAATTCCCATTTTTAAGCACTCGCTGCTCAACGATGCCCTTGCCATGGGCACATCTCGACACAGCTGTGGAAATTACAACAGCTGAGGAGCATACATTCCAACCGACCTCATCTCACCTCACTGTGACGTCGCTCATAGTAGCCTAGGTTTTTGGTTGGTGGGGTGGAGACTTGCGCTCAGCTTTCACCGCCCCGGCTGAAGCCCGGCCCATATTTTTTTTTCTGCCGCTGCAACCAGTCTGATATGAGGAAAAAAAATCCCAGCCGACAGCCCACCACTCCGTTGCTGGCCGTCCAAAGGAGAACGATTTGAGCACCCATCCACCCCCCGAAACGATATCTTAATGGCGAAACGAAAGAGAGATGGCGAGGTCTCGGCCAAGGTATCCAAAAAGGTTGCCATTGATGCGCCCGCAGCATCTGCCAAGGTTTCCTCGTTTCTACAGTCATCCGAGTGCCCTCCGGTAATAGGTATGCTCAACGTTGCGCATATTTTTTTTTTCGCGGGCTTTCTAACGAGTTGTAGCTAAACATCCCGGAATCAATGTGCCAACAAACCTTTCATTTCAGTCATATGCCCCGAAGGACTTGGTCAAGTCCAAAGGGAAATCGAGCAAATCGCAAGGACAGAAGGAGCTCTTACTCCACTCGATAACTCACCCCAATCTCGACTATACGGCAAAGGAGGATGTGCCGCGGGGATCCAAGCCTTTTCTGAATCACTATGTTGGGGTTTACGACCCTAAGACTGGCAAGATGCAGGTCATCGAAGCAAAGAAGATGGAAGTCCGTGGCATTGTCCGATCAAAGAAGGCACCGGAATCAGAGGGGGCAGACAAGGACATCAAGCAGGTATGTCGATGGGCAGTAACATTGCGGAGACTGTCCAATTGGAGGCTAACGGCTTTGCAGACTTTGATGGAGCTCAAGGCAGACCTAGGTCAGACCTTTGGAACGAAGAAGGCAAGGAAGGCTATTCAAGATACGGTGATGAACGCCATTTCAGCACCGAAAAAGCCTGGAGAGGACATGCCGGCAAAGATCGACAACGCCGCTCGCGCCATGCTCCAGTCGGTGGGCAACATTACTTCGACAATGGCCACCCGCGAGGAGCTCCAGGCCGTGGTCGATGAGGCCAAGCCTGTGCCCATCGCAAACGTGGATGCGGACGACATCATTGACGTATACGACCCGAAGACGATTATCGGGGCCGACATTCTTCACCTCGTTCCCGTGCGAGAATGGCAAGAAAAGGTCCAGCACAAGGAGAGCATCCAGGTCGTGTCACGGTTTGTGGCCGCCCGCGTCAACCATATTGCGGCCAACGAGGACGCCACGACCCGGCTGCGGGTGCTACGCTACTTTTACTTTGTGCTGCTCTTCTACCTCAACACCAAGCCCGGGAAGCAGAGGGGCATCCGGCAGCTGCCACCGCGAGAAAAGCTACGAGAGGCGCTGGCCCCGGCACCCGAGGCCGTCATCGAGAACATCCGACGCAAATTCTCCGACGCTGGGCAGATGCGGAAGTATCACATTGATCTCTTGATGACGCACTGTTGCGCATTTGCGTGTATCGTGGACAACTTCGAGGTGGACACGCAGAATCTGAGAGACGACTTAAGGGTGGACCAAAAGACGATCAACTCGTATTTCCGTGAGATTGGAGCCAGGGTGAAGCCGGTATCGAACAAGGCAGAGGGAAAGACGTTGCAGCTGGCTCGGTTGACGCTGCCGCTCGATTTCCCGAAGCAGAGACACATTGCTCCCAAGAAGCGATAAGAAGACGTGCGAATAAGATGAGGGGGGGATTCGAATTGGACGAATTAATGGCCGCATTTTCTTTCGAGACAGATCACTCAGTCCGAACGACACATTACCATATAGACTTGCATTGGGGGTTGGATGGGTATTTTTGCCGCTGAAAAAAATGAAACGGAGTGAGTGAGTGTGTACTGTAAATAACCAGGCATGGCATATTATTATCGTGTTGTTCTCTTGCTTCTGCTACTGCTTTTGAACCATTGAGTGGATGTGAGTTTGGGTATGAGTATGAGATGGTCCTTGGCTCGCCACTAATTGATCTAACCATTGACCCCAGGCGAGGAAACGGCGAACTCACTCCAAAACACAAAGCAACATCATTTTCCGCACGACATAATCGACGTACACACTGCACTGGGACTGCCGGGGCCCGGTTGCAGAGTTGGACTCCGCCCCCGCAATCTCGGCCCCCGTTAACAACTTTAGGCCGAGGCATCTCGGGAGCTTGATTGGCTTGATTGGATGTTGGATTGAGTAGCTCGCATCTTCCCCCTTGTAGTGGGGTTTCTCACCTCGGCGTCCAGCGTTGACAACATATTGGTGAATTGGCGGTTCAGGTCATTCTTTATATTCATACTGGGATCCCCGTAGCCAGCTGTTAGGCTTGTCTCTGCTTCCATCTTGCTGTTTCCCTCATCTCTCGCACTGCCCTTGGCTATATATAGCCTGTGATATAGGCATACGTGCCCCTGGAGTATATGTAAACCACACAACCTCTTCTATTTCACAGACAACAAAATCAAGATCTCAAAGACAGTCATCATGGCTTCAGAACAGAAGAGCCCCATCAGCCTAGAGTACAAAGGCCGTGTCGCCATCATCACCATCGACAACCAACAGAAGCTCAATGCTCTCAACCAGGCAGCCTACTACGACCTCGCGCAGAAGCTGCGAGAGATTGCGACCCACGACGAGGTCTTCATCACAGTGCTCCTTGCCAAGGGCCGCTACTTCTCAGCGTAAGTAATTCCATCCCATGAACCAGCTTCACACGTCGGTTAACACTCTCAGCGGCGCTGATGTGACCATCGCGAGAGCCACGCCCGCAGCCGGCGACGTGGACATCCACAAGCACTGGCTCCAGAACTTCGTCGCCTTCAACCTCAACATCACCCACGCCTTCAGCACCCACCCAAAAATCCTCGTCGTCGGCCTCAACGGCCCCGTCGTCGGCCTCTCCGCCGCCATCGTCGCCTTCGCCGACTTCATCTACGCCGCACCCCACACCTTCCTCCTCACCCCCTTTTCCTCCCTCGGCCTCGTCGCAGAGGGCGGCGCCTCCCGAGCCCTCGTCCAGCGCCTCGGCCCCGCCCGCGCCAACGAGGCCCTCATCATGAGCCGCCGCATCTCCGCCGACCAGCTCGTCCAGGCGGGGTTCGTCAACGCCATCTTCGACGTGGAGAAGGGCGACGACGCAAGGTTCCACGAGCTCGTGCTCCGTGAGGTCGACGAGAGGCTGGGCGAGCACCTGAGCGGGTCCAGCCTGCTGGGGATCAAGAAGCTGATCCGCAGGCCGGAGCTCGAGGTCACCAACGAGCAGAACGTGCACGAGGTGTTTGCCGGGCTGGAGCGGTTCGTCCAGGGGATCCCGCAGGAGGAGTTCCGCAAGATCGCGAGCGGGGAGAAGAAGCATAAGCTGTAGGTGAAACTTGGCTGTGTTTAGTAGCTTGGAGATTAGATATCTATTATTTACACTTACATGAGAGCGGGTTAAGCCTGGAGATTAGATATCTATTATTGCATTTAGGTGTGAGCGGGTTAATGAAAGAAACATGATGCGCTGGGCTCTTCTTTTAGAATTTTTGAAATGCGACTACCAATCTATACATACAGTCTATTACACTAACAATCCAAAGAGCAGTTTGGTTCGCTGCCAGAAAACATCTGCAGACTTCTTCATGCGCTGCCGCGATGCTTCGTCAAGACCGGTCTGCCTCACAAGTTTTGCCTCTAGATCCTCCAGGTAGGGTGATGAGACCTGGCCATCCTTTGTTTTACCATCCTGCTTGAGTGTGAGGGCCTGCTGCAGGTATGCCACATCGTAGAGCCACTGGATTTGCAGGTCGCGCTTTCGCTCATCGGGGCTTGGTTCGTCGCTGTCCGTGTCATCCTCCTTTTCGTCCTTCTCTTCCTCTTCTTTCCCTTCTTCGGTCTCGGATTTCTCACCGTCCTTGGTGTTGGCGTCGTCCTCATCGGCCTTCTTCTTGGGCCTTTGGTGGCCTACCGAAGTAGTCTCGGATTCCAGATCAGCCATGGTCATATTCCACATTGCCCCCAGCCTCAGAGCCAGAAACTCTTTCACGGTTTTCACAGCCCGGGGGCTCCATAGATCACTCCCAGCCTCGCCCATTGAATTGGTCAGGTCACGGAGAAATGCAAACGTCCCCGGTGATGGTTGGGTTGGCAGGGGCGGCTTCCCTTCCCACAAAGCACGGATTTCGACATTCCTTTCTGATAGACCCGTTGATGCAAAATTATCCAAAACCTTTATCGCCACGTGCTCTGTCAGTTTCTCGTGTAGAGATGGAACTATGCCCAGCCCAAATCTCTTGACAGACCCGAGAGCGGGCAGTTGGTTGCGGATGTCTCTCACTACTCTAAGCAGATATATGGAGATATGTTCGGCGTTGGGACTTCTGGCATGCTCCTCCCAGAGCTTGGTGAATTGCTGATCGAGTTCGAGGAAAGCTTCGCCGAGTGATGAATCAAGCTTTTCTTTTAATTTCTTGGGGTCCTCTTGGCTGAGAATTTGTTGTCGGGCCTGGATTGTCTCCTCGTCCTCAACCTCATCGTAGTCGTTGTCCCAGCGTTGTTTTTCTAATGACTGTACTACCTCTCTCACGTCGTCAATGACATGGAACCAGGATCGATAACAGTTCAGTGCCTTGGAGACGGCGTCATTTCGACCAAAGAGTCGAGACACAACCTCTTCTATGAATGGTGCCGCGCCGTCGGAAAGCGCTGTATCGTAACCTTGCTCGCCCCAAAGACCGTGTCGCTTGTCGGTGATACCACTTCGCCAACTGTCGAGCGTTGAGCTCACCTCGGACCCTACGATCCGGAGCTTCTTGACCTTGGCCTCCAAGACGGCGAGGAGGCGTCCGTTGATGACTTCACGTAGATCGTCTTGCATATCTGCGGGATCGATGCCTTTTGCCTTGCCACCTTCGCGAATCCATAGCTGTAAAAGACTAGTTCTCAGCTCCATGATGGACTTGAACTCGGACATGTGCTCCATTGAAGCTTCGACGCCCTCTAAAAGAACCCTTTCGCCCTTCTTGGCCCAATCAAATAGCATTTCCCTTGCTTGCTTGCCGTCAAGGTCGTCATGACGAATGAAAGGTGTGAAGTATTCAATGTCTTCGCCACACCATCGCCCATACACGTCTAGTCGCAATTGATCGAGCTGCCTCAGTGCTGGCTCGGAAAACAGTGGCTTACTCTTCAACGCGGCAACGGCCTGTGATAATCTGGTCGGTACCAGAGCTTGAACATCTAATATACTTTGAGTATACAGCCGCAGGCCCTTGACAATGTCCTCGTTCCGTTTCTCCCGCTGGCCTTCCTCAAGCTCAAGTGTGAACGCCATGGCTCTGCCTCTGATGTTAAGAAAGTATCGCAGGGCATCTCTAGCACCCGAGCTCGATGCAAGGCAGTACGCACAGAGCACCTTCAGGAGGTCCTCCCTATCTGCATCCTCAACCTCGGAGGAGAGGGCCTTCTCCACATTCCGCGTCAATCGATTCCGCAGACTCCTCAGTGATTTGTTTGAAGCTTCGATATCGTGCCGCCGTGGGCTCTCCGCCACACTGGCCCCAAAGCTCTTGTTAAGCAGCCGACAGAGCACCAGCAGCTTCGCAGCAAGGACCAGCCTGTCCCCTCTCGTCGCCGAGCCGTGAATCTCACCGCCGGCCACGGCCCCCCCCTTGAGCAGCCGCCCGATAACCAGCACAGAAGCCCCCAGCAGCCTGGCCTTGGCATCCTCCTCCAGCTCCGGCCTGTCGGCGCCCTTGACGAAGTCCGCCAGCCCGCTGACCTTGTCGCCCACGATGGCCCGGCCGCAGCGGCCGCCCATCTGGCCGAGCAGCTCTTGCACGGCGACGTTATCGTTGCGCATCTGGACTATCGTGTCCGCAGTGCCGAGCAGCTCACGGTAGGAGCTGCCGACCTGGGTGCGGAGGCGCGTGGCCTTCTCCTCGATCTGGACATGGAGGGACTTGTGGATGGCGCGGATCTGGGGGAGCGTGTGGGTTCCGGAGAAGACCTCGGCGGACGAGGTGATCGTGGACGCATCGAAGACGGACATTTTTGGTGGTGCCGCTGGCCTGGTTCGCAGCCCAGGGCGGAGGTGAAGCTCTCTTCACTGCGGGCTGCGACAGCGAGGGTCGTTTGTGTAAAAGATACTATAAGTGGGAGCGCATTGGGAACGGTTCGGAGGGATTGGTCTCGGCTGCGAATGGACAAGCTGGTGGGTGTCGTGGTATTAAGCTTGAGCGAGGTGGACAGATCTGACTATGGCGTAGGTGTATAAGTAAATTGTGGGTTGGTTGGCGTGGAGGGACACTAAGACAGGGGGTTCTTCAGCGCTTGGTCCCGCGCCAACCTTATACAATATCAATCGACACGCAGGAATCACCGTTATGAAGTGAATCTAAAGTGAAAACGCCCAGGACATAGAATCTATTGGATATAAAAACAAAACACATCGCCATTTTATATGTTACGTTAGCGGGACACTCTTGATCACCCGTGTGTTGATACCAGAGAGCTCTCCTTGGTATCCTCCCTTGGGCTCGCCGCCCTTCCATGTCGGCTTCATGCTGCGCAGCTTCTTCTGCCTTGCCTCGTACTGCATTCTCCTCTTGACTCTTGGGTTTCTGACTTCCTTCTTCCTTCTGGGCGCGAGACCCTTGTTCTTTTCAATCTTGTAGGTGATCTTTCGCTTTCCGTCCTCCCCAATCTCTTCGTCCTCCACGACTCTGTCAGCCTTGCTGGCAGCAGCATAGGCGGCATAGCGTGCTAGCTTGTCCTCCTTCTTGCCCTTGGCCTTGTGTGCAACCATGTCGTAGTATTCGTCCTCATTATTTCGGAGAGACTTGGCAGCAGCTCCATCGTCTTCGTCGCTGTCATCTCCCAGGTCGGCGCCAAGCTTGGATCCCTTCTTGCCTCGCTTCTCTGCCTCGGCAAGTAGACGGATTTGGCGATCCTTGAGACGCTCTCTGTAGGGAATATCCATATCACCACCAGCATCGCGACCAGCACCAGCACGGCGGTTGGCCTTTTGGGTGATTTGGGAGGTGTAGAACTTGAGTGACTTCTTGCGAGCAGCCTTGTCAGCGGCGGTGCGGTCATCCAATGTCGTCTCTTCTCCAAAGTCTGAATCTGAGTCTTGGGCTGCATCCGCCTTCTTGGCAACCTTCTTTTGGCTCTTCTTCTTGGACGAGGTGCCAATTGGCAAGTCGTACAGGTCTGCAACGGTTTCCTCCACAGCCTTGGCCTTCTCCAGTTTCTTCGCTCGCTTTGCCGCAGCAGCCTTCTCCTCCTTGCTCTTTGCCTTCTTCAACTTCTTCAATCGAAGGTCCCCGTTCAACGAATCGGCATCGTGGAGAGTGATGTCTGCATCCGTATCCAGGGCGGCGGTTGAGGACTTAAGGTCCTTGACTTTTCGCCATGCCTCACGACAGCTGAGAAGAGTCTCCATGATCTCGTGGTCTCGTAGTTCCGAGGGGTCTAGTGACTTTTGTGCTTTGCTTGCGTCTCTGGCCGGCGAGGTCATGACCGCAAAGTAGCTTGCTAGAGCGGCGACATAGCAGCCGAGGACCCAGTATTTGACATCGCTTAGAGATTTACCGGTGCTGTTCTTGGTCTCGGCCTTGAGGGTCTCCAGAAGAGGGTGGTGCACTTCCAATTCCTTGACGAGATGCTCAAACTCGGGGTATCGAGCCTTGAGAAGTTTGTAACGTTCCTCGACGCTCATGTCGTCCGTGACCTCGATGTCCTTGAGAACCTCGGTGACCTTGTCCTCGCCCTCTTCACCCTTTTCAGGCTCCGCCTCCAGCCACTCGTCCTGGTCAAAAATGAAATCCTCGTCCGTCATCTTGGAGAGCTTCTTCTGTTGCAGGCGCTTGGCTTCGGCCTCCTCCTCCAGAGCGTCAGCTTCTGTTTCGATTTGGTCGGCGTTATAGTACTCTTTCCTTGAGGATCCCCACCAGCCTTCATCGCCCTCTTCGCCTTCACCTTCGCCCGCCTCCTCCTCCTCGTCGGACACATCTGCCCTTGATCCACGATTGGCTTTCTTGGACTTGGCCTTGGGCTTCTCATCCTCGGAGTCGGATTCGTCGTAGCCCAGAACCTCCTCATCGGAGAGCTCAATGTCATCGTCGGCTCTCCTTCGGCGCTTGGAACCAGGCTCATCATCTAGCATCAGGTCGTCGCGCGCCAGAAAGAATTCGTCCTCGGAGTTTGCGACATCCTCGTAGGTTGTGATGGGTCCCAGGCGCGCATCGGCATCGTTAACCTCGCGGGGACCCTTGGGCTGGTCGCCTGACCGAGGTGCCTTTCTCTTCTTTCCCATGTTGATTTTTTCTTTGAGAGGGGAAATATTCTGACAAGGAAACTTGATCTTGGTAAAACTTCACTTAGCCGTAGACCGGTATTGCTTTGGACGGGCGATTAGAAAATTTCCATATCTATCTGATAAGATAAGGAATTTGCTTATCGAGTCCCACAGAAGCTGAGTACTTGGAAAGTACAGGAATATGTGGTGGAGCAATCGGGTACCTGGAGTACCAGTCAAGTACTTCATGAGACCGCCTTCCACCTTAGACTTCTCTACATTATGAATCCTACCTACCTAGTCGGCAGGCGCTATCTGCGAGCTGCGAGAAAGATAGACGTCCTGGAGCTATCTGAATGAAGATTGGAAATTGAGCCAACTCTCAATAACGAGACAACTATGTCAACACGCCCATTCAATGCCGTGAGGATCTTCCTTTTTTCGTATTCTGCCCCAGAGCATCACGTAATTGTACATACCAACCTACTGATTATCCCGCACTTCCAAGACAATAGACGGCGGTTTGGGCGCTAGAATTTGTCGTGTGACAGCGGTTGTCCGTCGTCATTCTGCAGCCAAGTGCCTGCTCCACTCGGACACTGAGGTGGCTTGCAGGGCCGGTACATTAAGGTAGCGCTGCTTGTGACCCGTGGGGTTTGAAGTACCGACTATCTGGTCGATATAAAAACCAATAGTTTTGGAAGTACTGAGAAGAGAATGCCAGGACTTTGGTAGATAGGCTCCGGCTCAAATACCTCCATAGCGGTATCCAACAACGACCGACTCACGTGTGTCGGCAGAGTCATTGGCAGATGCTCCAGTGTCTCACTTCAGGTGTTCAGTTTAGCCACGCAGATAGCCTAAGCCATCCTCGGCCTAGAGCTACCCCATCTCCGGCCACCTGAGCATGGGTATCCGACCCAACTGATGAATGAAACACTGCGCTGTCTGGTCCCCTAATTGTTAGGTTCCTGTCAACGCCGAGGATGAAGTGGAGGAAGAAAGCGTAATTACATTAGCACGAGGGGCACGCTAGGGCGCTGTATCTTCCCGGGCACCCTCACGTCAAAGAGGCGCTTTCATAGGGACGTTCCCAGCCAGTGGCATGGCCTTGACATCTATTCGCCTGCCTTGTTCAGGATCTTGGGACAAAGACCCCTTTGTGAGGAGCCTATTGGAGTTCGCAGTCTCGGAGGCCTTGGGTGGCGAGACAGGCCAACTGACTGGTGGAGGGGTCATCTGAGATGGGATGCAACCATGCGGACAGGTCATGGGTGTGGATCTTTGCAGGCTACCCTTTGCACCTTTGACGCAATTCCAATAATTCTGAGCCTCCCACGCTCCCTCCCGTACCCTTATACCCACATGCGCGCATGCGCCTCCCTCACGTAACTTCCATTTCCCCAGCCTTGTGTGTCCGGGGCCAATTCGTTCTTCATAGTCCTTCCTTCCTGCTCTTTTTGAGTTTCTGCTTCTCATTGTTTCTGGGGCATGCGGGGCCTGGACAGTCAGGTCACCCGTCCAAGTCTTCCACGCCTCCAGACACGCATTTAGACTCGTTGCTTATCTTCTAGCCCAGGAACCGCCAGGGGATGATATCATTTGCTCAACCAGAAACCCACATCGACGTGCCAGACCGACCTGCGAACCTCACATCCAAATAATCACCTAGGATTTTCTTCCATTTTGCTTCACCAGGACCGCTGTGCTATCGAATGGGAGGCCTACGTGCAGGAGACTCCGTCTCCCAACCTGTTTCCCCAATGTCGCACCGGCGGCGTGGTATCCTGAGTCGATCCCACTCTTCGCAAAATGTCGAGGGGTCCGATGAGTATTCACCGCTGCTTGGAAGGTCGAGGTCACGCATCAGCGAGGCCGGCCGTCGCCGTGAACGGAGAATCCCTGGTATGCTCTTCACTAGCTGTCCCTCAGTTCAGTCCTCCACTTAGAAGCTACTCATTCTAACACTCCTTTCTCTCCCTAGCCCCAGGAAACAATTCTAGAGCCTATTTGGATTCCCGTAATCCCTCATGGCAGTCCCGGGTGATGCACGCCTTGGCCGACCATCCTAGCTTTGCCGAGTCCAAACGATCTCTTCTCTCCGACGAACGAGTATGGTATGATCAATTTACAAGCACCGATTGGGTCCATGACGCTATTGCCGACTCTCATCGAGTCAAGAACCTACGAGCAAGAAAGGACTTTTGGGGTCGCATTCGCGTGATCCTCGATGGTGTACAGGGGTGGATTCTAAGCGCCTTGTCTGGTTTTGTCATCGCCATAGTCGCCTACACTGTCAATGTTTCCGAGGGCGCGGTCTTTGACTACAAGTTTGGATATTGTACGCGTGCCTGGTACGTCACGGAAAAGGTGAGCAATCATGCCTAATAGGGTGGGCGCCATTACGTTGTCCGCCTCCAATGCATAGTTTACAAAACTGACTCACGATGCTAGAAATGCTGCCCCAAGGGCAAGTGTGGAGACTGGAAGGAATGGTCTGATATCTTCCAGAACGACGTGCTGAGTACAACATGGACCGGATTCGCTATTTACCTCGTTGGAGTAGTGTCACTGGCCTGCCTTGCATGCTACGTGACACTCTTCACTAAAACCGTTGTCCCTTCGTCATACCGCCTGGCCACACTAGACGAAAATCTTGGTGCACAAGATGTCTCGACACCGCCAGAGGAAGCATCGACTGACGACGACGTAAGTACCCCTCGGCAGTTCACTGAATCGGTCCCCGAAAACCCGCCGATGGTCTATTATACTGCGGCAGGCAGTGGTGTCGCCGAGGTCCGTGTTATTCTGAGCGGATTTGTCTTGCACGGTTTCCTTGGTCTCAAGACATTGCTGTTCAAGTCGTTTGGGTTGATTCTGAGTGTTGCATCTGGCTTGAGTCTGGGCAAGGAAGGTCCATATGTCCACATTGCGACCTGTATTGGTAACATTGCCTGTCGACTATTTTCCAAGTACGATCGGAATGACGCCAAGAGACGAGAAGTTCTTTCCGCAGCAGCCGCGGCCGGAGTCACTGTCGCATTCGGTGCTCCTCTAGGCGGTGTTCTGTTCAGTCTAGAAGAAGTCTCGTACTTTTTCCCACCAAAGACCCTCTTCAGGACCTTCTTTTGCTGCATCATCGCTGCCCTCTCACTGAAGTTTCTGAACCCATACGGAACGCACAAGATTGTCATGTTCGAGGTTCGATACCTCATTGACTGGGAATTCTTCGAACTTTCCAGTTTCATATTGACTGGTGTCCTTGGAGGTGCCCTAGGAGCGCTCTTCATTAAGGCCTCTAAGCACTGGGCACAGAATTTCAGATCAATCAAAATTATCAAGGCGAACCCGATGCTCGAAGTTGCCCTGGTGGCTCTCGTCACAGGTATCCTCAGCTATTGGAACGTTCTTACGTCCCTTCCTGTAGCCAAGCTTCTGCTGAACCTGGCCGCACCTTGCGATGACCCTGCCGTTGATCGGTACGGATTAGGACTGTGCCCTAGTTCGGTGGAGGACATACCCGATATCCTCGTGAAGCTATCCGTTGCATTCTTGATCAAGTCCTGCCTGACGATAATCACATTTGGTATCGTAAGTCAATTAGACATGCCCCGTTCTAGAACGATGGTAAGCTGACTCTGTACAGAAACTTCCTGCGGGCATCTACGTGCCATCCATGGTGGTTGGCGGTCTCCTGGGCCGGATTATCGGGCACCTGATGCAGTGGCTCATTCTCGTGACTCCAGACTGGCCCATTTGGGGCAACTGTGCCTCGGGTGCAAATGGAACATGTATTCAACCTGGAGTTTACGGACTTATTGCAGCTGGCGCTACGATGTGTGGTGTCACTAGGCTCTCTGTCACTCTTGCAGTCATCCTTTTTGAGATTACGGGCAGCCTGGACTACGTACTTCCATTCTCTCTCACCATTCTGGTTGCAAAATGGACAGCGGATGCGATCGAGCACCACAGCATCTATGTAAGAATCCGCTTGATAAATTCATCGAGCCCCTTTTCCGACCACAGACTACCTAGCTAACACGCAAACAGGACCTTCTAACCAACATGAACTCTTACCCTTTTCTGGACAATAAGCACAAGCCTGTTTTCACTGGTGATTTGGCCGATATCGTTCCCCGAGCTCGCCGAGAGCGGGTCATCGACATCAGCGATTCTCCAATGATCTCAGCAAAGCTCCTGCGAAAGAAGCTCGAGTTGCTTCATCGTTCTGGGGAGCTGGACGGTGGTCTTCCCATTCTGCGAGACGATGTCTTGACCGGATTGATTCCAGCGCCAGACCTACAGTATGCCTTGGACCAGCTAGAAGATGAGGCAACCAGCTGGTGTCTGATGGGCTTCCCGGAGCTGACGGCCGGCGATGCTTATGACGAGACGCAAGAAGAAGACCCGTGTGATTTTACCAAGTTTATCGACCCTGTAAGTTGCCGCTTCCCAAAGAAAGTACGTCCTTCATCTCCGGGCTAACACGTCAATCGGCTAGGCTCCCATGGCACTGGATATCAGATCACCAATGGATTTGGTGTATGAATGCTTTACAAAGCTTGGGCTCAGGTACATTTGTGTGCTAAGGGACGGCAACTATGCCGGCATGGTAAGTGCAGTGCACGAAATCAAGCACACTTGTTTCGAGTTGCTCTTTTTAATAAATACTAACATCTTGTTCAGGTTCACAAGAAGACTCTAGTCAGATTCATGCGCGAACAGGAGGAAGAACAATACTCTATCTGAGAAGAGTTTCAATTTTGTTAAAGGCCTTGTGATCATTCATCAGATCATACATAAGGCTAGAGGTGCAGATTGACTTTCCTATTCCTATCTCCCCCGTTTGCTTCAGGGGGTAATGAAATTGTATGGCATAGCATCAAGGAGTTCAGGGAACTGCGCGAATGTCAGAGCGTAGTATTCATAGCATTTGTTAGCGACTTTGTCGTTTGTTTATCTAGATTATGCATGGCTAGTCACGCGGATTCGCTTCGATCCGTTCAGGGTTTTGATAGAAGCTGCATCTCGGTATCAGGTTACCACATGATTTATTAGCGGGTTGATAGACGACTCATATTTCAAAGGTTATCATTGTTGAACTGATATTCTACGTCCAAGCTCATAGAATCGCTAGAACGAAGACGTAGGCTTCCTTAGTCGTAGTCCACCATGCCTCATCACAGCTGAGCTCCTTGCTACCGCCTGATCTTGCTGTTGGTTTATGGACATATCCCTAAGAGCATCCCCCAAAGCACAGGCTTTGGAGCTACTTGGGAAGCCGCTGCAACGTCTTGACTTGCATATCCAGTGATCGCCGAGACCCTGATGATTAGTGCCCAAACGGCGATAATACACATATGCATCCAAACGCCGCCCTTGGGCTCTGGTTGGAGGCATGGGCCTCATGTACTTTGATTAGCAATAGCAACCGTAATAATGAGTCTATAATAACCCCATTAGTGGTGAATATTGTAAATAATCTCTTGACTACTGGGCTAATCGCTTTTGATCTCATGAGGTTCAATGTCGGCCGTCTTGATGCGCCGCAGTCTACCTCGCTCACCCGGAGTCTCAGCCAGTCAGCCGCAGGACAAGAGGACGATAGAGGGGAGACTGTGAGGCACCAAGACCTGTGTAGTGGCTAGATGACGATTGAGTCTGGACAACCGCCAAACCTTGTTTTCAGGAATATGGGTTACGAGTCACAATACATGGAGGAGACGAGAGCTTCGAGGATGAGCAATAGCCCAATGTTTAGAAAGTTGTGCTTATTGTGCTGAGAGCACCTGATAGGCATTATAATGCTATGGTAGTTACTCGCCGTGTGGGTAGCTCGAGTGTGCCCAACAACAGGCAGCTACGTGCCTATTTGTGAACATTGCGGCAGAAAGGATTGAGGTGAAGAGCCTGGGCTCGGACTGATAACCTGACCAACTATGTCTCCCCCCCTTTTCCAACTCCTTTATATTTTCTTCCTCACGCCCAGGTGTCTTCGAGCATCAAAGACCTCCAATCTTCACGACACCCCCGTCAAGGTGAGATCATGTACTCGACTTTCACAGCGCCGTGGCAACCTTATCCAGCGCGTCGATCAAAATATCGACATGCATCTCCCGCAGAATCAGCATCGGCCTCAGCCGCACGGCCGAGGTGCCACTCCCGCCGATATTGATACCCTCCGCCTTGGCCCGGGCGAGGAACTCATCCCGCTTGGGACTGTCAAACGCAATGAACGTGCCCTGGCCCTTCCCCCGCAGGTTCCGGAACAGGTCCGGGTACCGCCCCGCGAGGCCCTCGAGCTGCTCGTACAGGTACGCGCCGACCCTCGCCGTGTTCTGGACAAGATCTAGCCGCGCCACCTCGTCGACGATGGCGCGGAAGAGGAGCGCGCGGGCCGGGTCGCCCATCCACGTGTTGAACTGGCGGTAGGGCCGGTTGGGCTGCAGGGACGGCTGGCGGTAGTAGTACCCCGCCGTCTGGGCCTTCTTGGAGAAGGTGACCATGTCCGGGGCGTCGTCCTCGTCCAGCCCCCAGTGCTCGTGGGCCCAGAACTTTCCTGTTGCGCCGACGCCGGTCTGGACCTCGTCGACGATCATGAGGACGTTGTGCTTCTTCGTGAGGGCGCGGAGAGCCCGGAAGAAGGACGGGCTCGCGTGGTTATCGCCGCCTTCGCTCTGGATGGGCTCGACGATGAGGGCGGCGGGGGGGAGGTGCCACGTCTTGATGAGGTGCTCGACCTCGTCGAGGCTCGCCTGCTCGGCTTTTGCGTTCTCGGCGGCGTGCTCGTCCATGGGATACTTGAGTTGGGGAAAAGTGGCCTGCGGCCAGTCGAACGCCGGGATGTCGAGCTTGTGGATGGGTTTTGAGCGGGTCGTGGAGAGGGAGCCGAACAGGCGGCCGTGGAAGCTGGTCTTGAAGGAGAGGATGGACAGCTGGGACGACCCGGGGGACTGGTTGTTCATGACGGACTCGAGCTCCTGAGCTGTGAAGTCGACGTCGTACCCGCCGCGCTCCTGCTGCCGCCGGTGCATGAAGGCCGCCTTGTAGGCCAGCTCGTTGGCGTCGGAGCCCGCCAGGGCCGTGAAGACGTGCGGCAGGCCCTTGGGCGCCACTTTCAGGATGCCCGTCTTGAGGATCTCGGCCCAGTCGTGGGATGGGAAGTTACCGAGGGCGGGACGGTTGATCAGGGCTCTGATCATCTCGGGCGTCGCGGCCGCCTTGGCCAGGGCGGGATTGTTGTACCCGATGGGGATGGAGGCGATTTGCGCATACCTGGGCGTGTGTTCTTGTTAGCAACTGGAACAATGATCTCAGTTGGGTGCCTGCTTACACATCTAGTAATTGGTTGCCATCCGTATCGGCAATATAGTTGCCAAAGCTCTGGGTGTAATCAGCCAGGAGGCTCAAGCTCCGCGTCTCAAAGACCTCGCTCAGCTCCTTGATGTGCTTCGTGCTCTGCGGCCCGGGGATCTTCGTTTTGAGGACTGGCCCGCCAGGCTCACCCTCATAGAATGGCTTCTGGGCTGCCCTCAATGGCATGCCTGCCGTGAAGCACCGCCTCGAGGGGCAAGTCACGGCTCTGGCCGTGGCCCTCGGGGCCATGCTGACGCGCAAAGACTGCATTGCTCCGTGGCGGTTTCCGTTCTGCTGGTCTTATCTCTTTGGCAGTTCCCCGCCTCGCACTTCTCTTCCGTGACTTGGACGAGATGGTGGATGGAGGAGGAGGGGAAGGGAGGCCAGCTGAGACAGAATTATACATCTCCATCCATCTGCCTGGGCACGACAAGACGACGCTAGTCTCCGATGCTCCATCGCCTCGAACCTTGTGCCGTCTCGATGCTGTTGCGCATCCTTTCCCGTGTTTGCCTCACACGTGGTT
Organism: Clonostachys rosea; assembly: GCA_026958235.1. Taxonomy (NCBI): domain Eukaryota; kingdom Fungi; phylum Ascomycota; class Sordariomycetes; order Hypocreales; family Bionectriaceae; genus Clonostachys; species Clonostachys rosea. Next base: position 2,139,221 of record CP110206.1, read on the forward strand.
TATCGAGATAAAGAGACATGTACCTCTCCCCCATCATGTGGGCGTAAGATACTTGGCCGCGACGTTCGTGCGGGGGTGAGAGAGTTAGCTCCCAGCTTGGTATGCATGGGCTTCACAGTGTGAGGGCCCGATTGGCTCGAGCATCCCAATCACTGCATCCAGATGACGGTATGGCTTGAATCTAGTCTGCTTTTACGTCCGGGGGCGCAAGCTTGGGATTGGCTGGTCGTCGGGCGTGTTCGAACTGCCTTTGAAATATTGTGCCCGGATTGGAAGGTTGGAGAATCCATCAGCGGAGATGGCAGCCCTGGTTACACTCGATTCCACGTCGCATGCTGGTTGGGCTTGTCATCATTCAGTTACTGCGCGGCTTGGATTCACAGTCCCTCCCCGACTATTCAGATGTACCATGCCTTTCGGTCGCGATTATGAATTAGATATTTATAAATAGCAGATGATGCTCGCTGGATGTATGCATGCCTATCTCCAATGCTTTCCAACAAGTGCTCTGCCGCTTCCGACGCATCACCAGCACAACCAGACCAGCCCGTGTGCGTTGGTGAGTTGTCCTTGTCGGCATGATGAACAAATTCTCTTCTACCGAAAAATTCTAGCCGTCAGTGCTCATTATAGCTCGTTAATAAGTTAACAAATATCGTGGCCAAATAAATAAAGCATATTTCATCGTGTTTCTAGCCAATATGCAGTCAGTGTCGGGCCCAACCAATCAGAGGCAGAGTCATCCAAGACGTACCTTAAATACACAGTCCATCGGATACTTAGACAGCTGAATAACAAATGTATCGTCTCGAAAATCGAAGGGCAAGGGCAAGTTTCCAGAGCGAATATATCGTTCCCTTGGGTGGATATCGTATCCGGAAACATATGGTTGAATATATATAAGAACATCTGATCAACAGGGCGTCCAGGCTTCATTCCACGACAAGTCTCTTGAACGAGGAACCAGAGCTAGCGGTCTGCTCTGCTTTGGCAACACAGCTGCCTGCGCGGACCGGATCCTCAGAAGGAGACGCCCCCAACCTCTTTCGGGGGCTATTCGATGACCTCGCTGCTGGTATGTATGCTTCGGGGGGAGTCATTGGTCGAGACTCGGAAGGAGATGCTGAAAGCAAGGAAGGGAGCGTTGGTCGTGGTAGAGGGCCGCCAATGAAGGCACCGTTTGACGAAGGTGGCAGAACAGGAGGTGGCTGTGGGAGGATAGGGCGCAGGTCTCTCTTGGCTTTATCTGCCCGGGAGGGCCTGCCTCGCTTTTTGGGTCCCTCTTGGGAGAGCGTCTGCTGTTGGTGCACTGGGTTCGCACTTGTTGGCCGAGGAAGTATCGCTATATGGGGAGATAAGGACGCCGGCGGAGGCGCGACGTGCTCCACGCCATGATGGACTGGCTCGTGGCGCTCCGATGTTGCCGGCCGTTTTGCTTGATGTTCGAAACTGATGTCCTCCCAAGGCTTCCGTTTTAGCGACGGCGCAGCTATTGACATTTGGCTCGCTGCCTCCATGCACTGGTGCATAGTACGGCCTGCGCACTTGGTTAGCATCGGGGTTCATCATCAGCCTTCGTCCCGACTCGGCCGTCTCTTACCGGATGGCAGCTGCATGTACATCCAATTGGGCTCGATTTGACTCGACCTCACAAATGCAGCCAGTACATCTGCGTCTATAGAGCTGTTCTTAATCATCTCTGCAAGCACAAAGCGCTGAAGCGATTCGACAGGTTAGAGTTTGAGTCTTGCTGTGACAGGGCGTTCAGATATATCTTTGGCTCACCTTCTCTCTATCTTCGAATGGCGCTTCCATCACGCCGGAAATTCTTGTCCAAATTTCAAAGCCGAAACGAGCGTGGCATCAAATAAGTATAGGATATAGGATACTTGTAGCGAGGCATTTGAATCTGTTCTGCGAAGGACCCAGGTGAAACTAATCAAGGCGATTATTGGTAGCAAAAGGGTAATTGAGCCAGTCGTGGGAGCGCTGGACTCGAAGTATGGAATAATAGAGACCAAAGAAATTGACTTGGTGTATGAATGCCCGCTTCAAAAAATAATCTTCATCACATTCTCGTAGTTGCGAGAGGGAGTAGGAATTCCGGCCAAAACAAGTGCTCCTAGGATAGACCCATAAGAGGAAAACGCGAAATGCTGGCAGAGACAACAATAATTTGTTTGTTTGGTGGCCGTCAGAGTCGGAAGCCTTTATTAGTGGGGTTAGGCTGACGTGTGAGAAGCTCGGCCATGTAGGAATTGGCTGCCATATAAATATTACCAAGCAAAGGCGCACGGCAGTGGTAGGAACAGGCCAAAGGGGGCGATCCGGGACCAGCAATCAAGGACAGGACAGAAGTGAATATCAAGGACAACCCGCCGGTATTTACAATGCACAGTCGTCGAGGCAAACCGCGAAAGAGCCCGGCCGGGTGCGCAGTTTGCCCTGGGAGGAGGAAGTGTATTTATGAATGAATGAGGGTTGCAGGTGTGGCGGAGATCACCCAAGCAGCCGACCAAGTGGACAAAGTAATGGGGGAGGGGCTATTGCTCTTTCTTCCAAGGGATACGAGGCAGTGCTGGGCCGAGAACCAAAGGCATCCAGGCTGCAAAGGAACTGGAGAAGCGAACGCTACGTCGTCAAGTCCGGCCAGGGGGAGGGAGGGAACTTCTCTCGGGCCTCTGGGTCTGCACGTTTCAAGAGAACAAGACCAGAAGCGGTTCGTGCGGGCGGGCAGAGGCTTGACCCTTGATATGTAGGGCGTGTGCTGCTTGGATGCCGTACGTGGTCGATATAACCGGGCGAGGAGACCAGGTAATAAGGGCGGCCAAGTAAGGTAGCAGTCAGGTAGGCAGTTAGATACGTAGCTGGAGACGTAGATGACTGGTTCCCGAGAGTAGGGAGAGGGCGAACGGGGGGCGCAATGGGAGAGGCGCAGGGGGGGGATCTCGACCTCGGAGGCGGAGAAAGCTGCAAGGTCTCGCCGAGTCGTCTGGCTGCTGCAATCACGGCATGCACACAAGCTGGACAAGACTGACAGGAGAGGCCCACCGAGGAGGACTGGCACCGAGTTGTTTGGCCGTCCGTAGGCAGGACTCAACGGAGCATTGTCCCTTGGCGTTGAGGGCAGTGGTCGTACATGGGAGCTGTCGGTCTCGTGCAGGTCCGGTGGGGGGCGTTTGCTTGTATGACGCGGGGCGACTGGCCTCTGCCGAAGGAGACGGCGGCTGCGTTCGGCGGGAGGTAGCACTAGTCGAGGGCAGGATGTGCTGCAGGATGAATAACAACCGCAGTGGTATTAAGAAGGCGGGCTAGCCTGAGGGAGGGCAGACAGGAGCAGGCAGGCGAGCAAGGAGCTGGCCGGGCTGCAGGGATGGTGCTGGGAAAAATATGCTCCTAGCGATATATCATGTGCCACAGGACGGAGAGGGATGGAGGGAATGGATGGCACGGCTCACCTCACTCACCTGCGCATGCCTCCAATTAGCGCCGCATCCCCTTCCTGTCGGCAGCAGCGTTCGCACGGGTGGCGATCCGTAGCATTTTCGACGACGGCCAGGGGCGGCCAATCGCTATACATGGATACGAGCGAGGGTTGCAGACGGAGCAGGATGGCACAGGCCAGGTGGATTATTAGACAGTGAGCGAGCGAGTGGACGGCTGAGTAGGGGACCTCGGTGCCGCAGCCAACCAGACCGACAGACAGGATGGCGATATCCACAGCCTCGCCGTGCAGCAAAGACAGACGCAGGCGAACGGACCTGAGTCGTGCGGTGCGTGCTGATCTCGGTCGGTGGAGGGTGGTATTGCTGGGCGGCAGACGCACGCTTGTCTGTTTGGCAGGTCGGTTCTGGAGGCGTTTCGTCTCCCGCAGGTTGCGGCCTGCACTGCTGCTTGCCACGGGCCATGGACGGGCAGCTGCATCTCCATGCAAAGTGAGCAGCGCAGAAGCAGGCAAGCGCGTGCGCATGGCCCCCCGTGACCAGCCCATCGCATCCATCCCTCCATCTCCAGACAGCTCAGCACCAGCACAGCGCACCAAAGACTGCTCCGTCGAGTCCGCCCACCCCACCACCCGTTTGCTCATCATGCAGCTGGCCTTGTCGAGCGTCTGTCGCCAGCAGCCGAATCGCGGCGCCCTCTTTCACCGAATATTCCATTATGTCGCCAACTGCCGCTGGCCACCAAACTCGGCCCACCCTCCCTCCAGCCCGTCTCCCCAACGGGCCATGACATGGGCCCATCCAGGCCCATCAGGGTAACTCCCCGATCCTGAGAGACAACGACTATGCCGAACTGATCGACCAATCCCGCAATGGGAACATGGCAAACTCCCGCGTGCCGGCCGCGCCCTCTGCTGGCCCTGGGTTGGGAGACTTGTCCAACATCATGATCAACGGCACCCTGCCACCCTGTTTCACTCGTCTCGCTTGCCTTGGTAGGGCCGCATGTGTCCCTACTAACGCCAGAGCCCCTCCCCGTACCATGCCATCCAAGGCCTATAGCGCGTCCATTAGCCTTGGGATCCTGCAGCTATCTCTCCTTCGCGTCTTGGGTGTCTCATGTGCTGATTGCGCTGCAGGCCAGCACTAATATTGTCCGGCACCTGTCACACGGGCAGCCATTATCGTCAGTCAGTCAATACATCCGTCCAAGGTGTGTGTGGCGCACCGTCTCGACGCAGCGGGTGGCTTGCACTGGATTGGACCACCAACCCAATCATCTTGGCAGCCTCCTGTGCCTGTCATCCCTCCGCTGCAACCACATACATAAGTCTGCAGCCAGCTGGGAGATCAGCAGCGCCATGGCTTGGGCTGGGTGTCATCCTCGACTCTGTTTTTCTTTCCTTTTGGAACCCAACCTCAGATCCAGGCCCAATACGCCTGCTCCCGCCGTCGCCATGTATCAATAACGAGCGGCTGTCAGCATGCCCCGCGCACCCTTTCAGCTCTCCCACAGCCTATTTGGGACTGGAGCCCGACATGGGCTTCCCGGTTGCATGCGCTCGCGCTCCCATCTGAGAGCGGTGCAGGTTTCTCTGGTCCATCCACATCCTGTTTGCCGTTTGTCCATGTGCGTACGACATTCTGTGCTGCTGTCACGGAGAGCGCAACTGTCGGTGCGCGTCAATCAACGCTGGTCTTGGTGGGGAAGCGCTGGAAGCTCACTGGATGTCGTCTCACCAATCAAGTGTGAGGAACGGCATGCTGCACAGTCCAATCCAGCAGTTCGTCACATATGACGGGTTTCCAATCAGAATGCAGCCAAGGGATGGAATAGGCCACGAGGCCATAAGCTGATTGATTGGGAATCAATGCCCTTTGCGGGCATCTGATCGATCGCGTGGTGCAGCCGCGAACCACCCCAGAACCATGGCTGAAATCAAACCTTTGTCTGAATAGTTGCTCCCGACCGTCCTCAACATGCAACCAATCTTTGGAAACAGCGGTGGCCCATCTCATACATATATATACCCATAGCCGACTTCTTCTCCTCTCCGAGAAATCGGCACTGGAAACCATGCACAGTGAGCTGGCACGAGGGACAGGCTCGCCACAGGCCAAAGCCCCACTCGTACAACGCATCAAGCTCGATCAACCTGCCATGTAGGTAGGTGGCCTGGCACGACCAAGCTAAATTGACCCTTGGAAGAGGCGGACAATGAGAAGGATTGCTGCTCCGGCTCTCTACACTAATACGAAACCGATGCACCACATCGGCAAGTTCCAGGCATGCCAGGAAACCCAGAAGAAGCCCACCCTGCCGAATACCGGTGAGCAGGTTGTGCGGCTTGCTTACTTGGGGTTGAGCCGCTCTTACATGCGACGAAGTCAGCAGTTCGCACACCAATCGCAACGTTCAGGAATTGGATTTCCTCGCCTTTGCTTGCCCCGAGCGATTGGTGAACAATTACTGCCCCTGATCTGGTTGCACTAACAACACCTAGTTGCACCTTTCTGCGTGTGTATCCAGGAACTGCTAGCACGCTCTCCACCTGACGTAAAGCAAGAAATCCTACACCACATAGAGGTGAAAGGCGGTCAAGAACAGGCACTCACCCCAACACCGGTGCACAGTAAGAAAGGTTGGTGACTGTCTCGCTTTGTTTCGTTTTGTTACAACAGCTCCCGGTGCCCAAGACCGGTCGGCGGAAAAAGGCCGCTGGCCAAGAAACCCCATCCATGTGTATCAAGATGCGCCATGCCCTCTGAGCACCAGATAATCCCTTTTTTTTTCCCACACCAGACCGCAGCCCTGGGTTCAACAAGAGGAGCAGGAAGTTGTGGGCCAATCGTTTCGTTCCTTCATGCTGAATAGTCTCATTTCGTTGTTTCTGCGTCAAGCAAGGGATGAACAATATTGATAGGCCACCATATGAATTCCTACCTCCTACATAGGCGATCTCAATCACAACCTTTCTTTTCCAGATCCTCCGACCGTGCGCCAGATCCTTGTAATGTATTGCCGATATGAAATTATGCCCTCAGCCGCGTTTCATTTCATACCCGCCTCCGACTCGCGCATCAATCAAATGCCCCCATCTGTCCATCCATCTATTTGGCGCTGTGGCCTTGAGATGCAGCTATCCCATGGTGGATGATCGGCCCTCGGCGACAGGCACGGGGGACGCCCTCAGCCACCTACCCAATCCCTCTGCATCGAGGGCTGCGATTAGCTGCCATCCTTAGCTCACCCTCTGCCTCTTACGCCGATCGGGGTCAAGAAAATCCGGGGTTAGCCGTGTGTGCATGTCCGTATGTATAAGTGTGGATGCATTGGCTGGGCTGGACTGACTCGGGAGCCAGGACAGGAATGAGCGCCCAGATTGGATGAACGCGGGCAGTACGTACCTTTTTCTAGGTCCAGCGTCCTCGGATTTCTTCCCCGTTTTCCACACGAAATCCCCAGGACGGCCGATTTTCGATCTCCCTCGAACCTCTCCCTCCTCGCCACGCCGCCGATTCACGAGTGAGCCTGCCGAGACGGCCAGATGTATATCGCACTCGTCCGAAAAATCACGCGTTCCGAGCCCCTGGGCCTCTCCATCATCTAATTGCCGTGCTGCCATCGCATCGCTCCACACGCGCGCATCTCTCGAAACGGGCTTCTCACTCTCTACGCGCCCTTCGCACCCGAACAGCAAGCGCTACCTTACGCAGCACTACCTCCTTCCCTGGGTGGCCGGGCACTTGCATCGTCCTACAAATTCAAGCCGGCTACCTACTGCTTGCTTCCGACCGCCCGCCAACCGACCTGCACCCACAATACATCCAGGTCAGAGAACGCACATATATCCTGGGCTTCAGATGCTCTAATGGGGGATGATGGGCATGCACTCACCAAAATGGGAGGGATCAAACTTGAGGATGACGCACCAACCGTCAACGGTCATGTGGGAAAGGAAGACGCACCGCGCGCGTCCGGTGTGAAGGATGCATCCGGACCCTCGCCACTCCCATCATTGTCGATGGAGGGAGCCAAGTCCCGCAGCGGCAGTGTCGAGACGCCCGACTCTCAGAGGCCACCGCGCCTATCCCGGAAGGCGTCTCAGAAACGCGACTTGCCACAAGGCGAGCCTCTGCTTTTCGAACACCTCCCTGACGTGACGGTTGACTCGTGCAAGACCTTCCAGGCTATTCCCGACTGTCTCTATGGGTCGAAGCATTTGGGATCCACAGACAATGACGCTCTGGATTGCGAATGCAGGGAAGACTGGCGTAAGTGCTTTCTCTCTCCCCCATGTCTCAGTCATCTCATTTATCGTGAGATGTGCAACGATATTTTGAGATGCACTCTGCTAACCTCCCCTCGCAGAGGATGGCGAAAATCATGCTTGTGGTGAGGACTCTGACTGTATCAATCGAGCTACCAAAATGGAATGTAGCGTAGATGATGGGAACTGCGGCGGCGGCTGCCAGAATCAACGGTTCCAGCGCCGCGAGTACGCTCGTGTCTCTGTCATCAAAACTGAGAAGAAGGGATTTGGCCTGCGTGCTGACTATTCGCTCCACGTAAACGACTTCATCTACGAGTACATTGGTGAGGTCATTAATGAGCCAACATTCCGCCGGCGGATGATGCAATACGACGATGAAGGCATCAAACACTTCTACTTCATGTCCCTCAACAAGAGCGAGTTTGTGGATGCCACGAAGAAGGGAAACCTGGGCCGCTTCTGCAACCACTCATGCAACCCAAACTGCTACGTCGACAAGTGGGTGGTGGGCGAAAAGCTCCGGATGGGCATTTTCGCTCTTCGCGACATCCAAGCTGGCGAGGAGTTGGTGTTCAACTACAATGTTGACCGCTATGGTGCCGAGCCGCAACCATGCTACTGTGGAGAGGCCAACTGTGTTGGTTTCATTGGTGGCAAGACCCAGACCGAGCGGTCCACCAAACTGGCCCCGGGCATGGTTGAAGCTCTGGGTATCGATGGCGGTGAAGTATGGGAGGCAGCTGGTGCTAAGAAGCCACGCAAGAAGAAGCCGGAGGAAGAAGATGAGGAGTATGTCAGCCGCATCCAGCCACGTACTTTGGACGAGGACGATGCTCGCAAGGTCATGGCCACCCTCATGCAATGCAAGGAGAAGTGGATTGCCGTCAAGTTGTTGCAGCGAATTCAAGACTGCGATGAAGAAAAAGTCATCCACTGCGTCATGCGCATGCACGCTTACCAAATTCTCAAGAATGTGCTCAATACGTTCATTGAGGACTTCAACGTCGTTTTACAGGTGTTGTCGATCCTTGATAAATTCCCCCGGATGACACGAAACAAGATTCAGGATTCCAAGATCGAAGCCTCGATCGAGCCATTAACGCATGTCGACGACGAGAATGTCACCTCCAAAGCCAAGAAGCTACTTGACGACTGGAGTAAGTTGGAGGTCGCATATCGTATCCGACGACGGAAGTTCGATCCGAGTCTCCCGAACCAAAACTCAAATTCGTTTGAGGATCGACGGGGCGGACAGGTTCGAGAGGAAGAAGCAGCCCAAAACAAGACTGCCTCTCCCCAACCCCTCGATGCTCCTCGAGGGCCTCGCAACAATCAACCCCAAAGGCAGATACCTCAAGGATACTTCGCACGCCCACGGCACCGTTCCTTTCAAAAGCAGCTACCGGAAGGGTGGTTTGCAGCAAGAGACAACCACGGTCGAACTTACTTCTATGACAAGCAAGGTACCACGACATGGGAAAGGCCTACAAAGCCAGCCGTGGAGCCAACAGTCAACAAGGCAGCCCAGGAGCTGCTTGCCATCCAGAGCATCATTAACAAGGTCACAAGGGAAGGCAGCACGCCAAAAGCGCCTCCAACGCAGCAGCAGCCTCAAGTCAATGCCGCATCAGCAGCAGAGTTAAAACGTGAAAAGATCCGATCAATCCCGGTTGAGAAACAGATGAAGATCTACGAAAACACGGTACGTTTGGCTTGTCTTTTCTCTACTATCAGGGATAACAAAAGCTAACTGATCAGATTCATCCACATGTGAAGCACGTTGTCGACAAATTTCGACACAAGCTGCCCAAGGACGAACTCAAACGGTTCGGCAAGGACATATCCAAAAAGCTTGTGAGCTCGGATTTCAAGAACGGAAGGGTCACTGACCCGAGCGCCGAACTGAACGAGAAACAAGTGCAAAAGATCAAGAAGTATGTCAAGGATTTCTTGGACAAGGCGGTTGTCAAATACAATGGACACAAGGAGCGCAAGGCAGCCCAGGCGAATAAAGACGGATCCAAGGATCCCAAGGAGTCACCTGAGGAAGAGGCTGCGGCAATTGGTGATGAGACTATGATGAGTGATATGGAGAATGGCACAACGCCATCAAGTCCCGAGAAGAAACGGAAACGTATTGACGATGAGAGCGGCGACTCTCCAGTAATCACACCTCCAGACGGCAGAGACTTGAAGAGGCTCAGGGAAGAGGAGAATGACCAAATGGGGACTCCTCCCCCGCCACCCCCTCCTCCGGGGGCTCGGAGCATCGGCGGTCCCTCAAAGGAGACAGACAAAGCGCTGCGAGAGCAAGAGGAAGCCCTCATGAGAGAGAACGAAGAGGCTCAGCGGCTGGAGGACGAAGCAAACAAGACAAAGGCATTGGAGCAGGCAGCCGATGACATGCATAGAACCGCTGCTGCTTCCCGGGGAAAATCCGAAGTGCTCAGCCACTGAAAAGGATGCATTTGGGGTTACTACATATCTGATTTCATGGGAGTGGAGCCAGTCATTTTTGGAATTGTGTTCTTGGAGTCACACAGCCCTGATCGCTATCCGGGTTGGGACTCAGCACAGTGTACTATATGGCGCTCGATATTCTAGCACCATTCTGTTCGCTAGGAGGTAGCGCAGGAGCATATACCTCGTCTAATACGCCATTCGGTTCTGAGCCTTATTTTTTGCTTTGGCCCACAATAAGCAGCTTCGTATTTAAGGGGTACGACAATTCGAAACCAGCGTTAGGAGAGGATTTAGTAATGAGAGCTTTGCCATTGACATGAACGGTTACTCGACCAAACCGGCGAGGGGGCGGGCGGAAGGGCGAAAGACGAACGGATGACCTACGGGGGGGGGGGTTTTGCTGCTGTACAAAAACAAAGGAAATTAGCATGGATTCGGCGTAATGTGATCACGGTCGCTTGAGTGACAAAAGAAAAGAGAGTGCTTTTATTTCTATTTTCCACGGGGCGGTTTGGAAGCCCCTTCGGTGTCGACATGGACAGACAGCATGGGGCGGCGTTTATGGGCGACGACTTCTGAGACATTTTAGATTAAAGATACCTCGGGCTGTTTTAGAGCACGACATATTAGAGAACAAACAAGCATGGTTTTTTAACCAATTCATTTATTTTTTTGGCTATCTTATCCATGTATCTATCATCAATGGGGAGGAGTCTAGCCGGTCTCAAAATATGGGGGGGTATATATATCGTCTCTCTAATGCTGAATCTTTTTCGCCATAAACGCCGTGAAGGTTAGCTGAAGCTGTCCGCAGATACGAGGCAGCGGCGCAAATCTTAAACCTGCCCCACGTCTTTTCCCGCCTTTCCCAAAATATTTTCAGAAATCTTCATCGCTGTCGTCCTCGTCCTGCCCTCTCCGCCTCTTCTTGCTCGTGTTCGCCCTGCTCGCGCCAAAGGGCAACGGGGTGTCGCCCTTCCTGACAAAAACATAGCTCCTAGCGGCACGCTCCTCCCCCTTCCACCCGCCCCCGTCCTCACCACTCCGAGCCTTAACAACGCCGAGGGTGCGCGCGTGGCGGTAGCCCGGGTAGGCGGCGGCCTGGAAGCGGAAGCTGCGGTCGACCTGGAGCCCCGCGTGGCGGGCGAGGTCGCGGACGTTCCAGAGGGTGTAGGGCTCGCCCTCGAAGAGGGTGACGACGATGGTGCCGCCGGGGGCCAGGGCGCGGAGGGCGTGGTCGAAGAAGGAGACGAGGAGGGACTGGTTGTGGCGGACCTGGCGGTTGACGTCGGTGGACTTGCCGCCGACGTGGGGGAAGTTGAAGAGGATGCGGTTGGGGGGAGGGCGCGAGGCGGAGGAGGGGAGGGGCCTGGTTGCGTCGAGGCCGTAGACGATCTTGTTCTTTGTAGTGGGGGCTGCGTCGCGGCTGGTCGCTGCGAGGTGGTCTGATTCCTCTGCGTCGTCATCCTCTTCTCCTTCCTCGTCGTCGTCGGACTGCGGTGGCGGCGGAGGGGGGGACGTGACGGCTGTCATGTTCTCGGCGGCGTGCGGGTACTTTTCCGTGAGCTCCTGGGCCGACTTCTCGAGGACGGTCGCGACGAGGTTCGTGCAGCGGTGGTGGGTCGCGAGGGAGGCGGCGAAGCTCAGGTCGCCCTCGCCGATGAGCAGGATGCGGTCCTCCGGGTTGAAGGGGATCGTGGGCTTCTCGTGCTGCTTCTGCTGGTGGGCGGGATTGGGGCCCTTCTTGGACTTGGGCTGTCCCGCCGCCGCGTCGCTGGCTGCTGCTCTGCCCTGGCCCGGCTGGCCTTTCTGGAGGCGCTTTACGTTGGCCTGCCCCTTCTGGGCGAGCCTGCGCCTCTTTCCGCCCATTGTCCCGAGGCAATGGCGTCACGGCGTGTCAACGTCGGTGGGTTGTGTCGCGGTGAGCCTGGGGGCGGGTGACGTCGGTTCAGGGTGAAGCTCACAAGAAAAAAAATTGAGAAAGCGGGTAACTGTCGGATAGATCAATTGCCAGATTGGGAAGGATCCACCGTGCGTAGGAGACCCTTATCGGTCGGTTAGAGCGCAGCTAATTCAAGCCGCATGCCGCGGCGAGCTTGTAAACAGGCATCAGTGTTATAATGATACAGGCACTGGCAATATTTATATGGGTGCGCTCTCAAGCAGCTATCGCGGCGTAATCTATCTCCCGATCCCGCTCTCTCGCCTCGGGCTTCCCATCATCTTGTCCTCTTTCTGATGCTTTTCGAGTTTGGCCAGATGACTAAGCTGCCCAGGCCGGCGGCTCTCCTCAACGAGCCGCGTGCGGGGCACAGAATAAAGTTCAAGGGGTCTCTATCCGATCAAGCCAATGGAGGACCGTCCGTGGGTCAAGCTCTGAAAAAAAGGCGTCGTTGCAAAGCCCCACGGTTCTTGGAGTTGGTAGCACAGCGACAACGCCAACATAAGCGCCGACGATAGCCACCTCCCCCCTCCTCCAACGACAGCCTCATGACATTCTTTAAGTGTTTAAGCACTAGATGGTGCTTCACCTAGAGAGAGGGTCGATGCGCCAGCCTTCGCGTGCACCACACCCCTGGTCAGTCACAACAGACGACGATAAATTCCAATGCTCCTCCAACTCTCCCGCGAGCAGTAACCTGCGACCGCTGCCTCCCTGCCTCACAGATTTTTACACGATCCCATACACCAATGAGTTTGGCTGCCATCGCAAGCCGGAGCAAGCCGGAGCAAGCCGGAGCTACCAAATATCAGGCCAAGTCAATGAGTTTGGGCAAGCAAACTCTCAGCAAGTTGGTGCTGTGTTAGCCAGGATGGACGTAGGGCTGAGGTCCAACCCAAGGCTTATGGATGATTAAAATACGACCCAGAGCTCTACATGAGGTTATCGAAGTTGACCATTGCTTGCAAGCTCTTGCAGGAAACCAATTGATGCCGCACTGCTTGCCATTCGCATCCCCATCCTCCTCTCAATTGTACAGAGATTTCGCCCGCCAGCTCGTGTACACTACGATTACCAGAGACCCAACATAATTCGCAAGGCGAGGTCAATTTTTGAAGGTCCAAAACTGCCCCGACAATCATAAGAACCCAAAGTTTAGCGCTCTGCGACCGTAACTTCGACCCAACGTAGCCTCAAAAACTTCAACAAATAGCAAGTTGATAGGGCCCAAGCTAGAAGGGCCGTGCCACAAGTGCGTATCACCAACTTCAAACGCTCTGGAAAGATGTGGCTCAATGAGAGACTGGAGTGAGTACCTTGTAGGCTGGGCTACTTGATATAAACAATTGACGGAGGGATACGTTTTCCGCCAATGAGGCCAAAAATCACCCCAATGTTGCGTCAATTATCAACTCCGTGATAATTTGACCATGAATTTTCTATGTAGGGAGAGGCGACATGAACGGGGACGGCTGTGGCTGTTTCTATTCCCAGGTTATCCTTCATCTTGCATCCCTCGGTACCGTTAGCTGTAAATGGTGCCCCACTGCTTCAAGGCATTCATTTCCACAGTAATTCCCAAGCGCAAACCAATTTATAGTCAAATACGCCGAAGCTTTATCCTTTAGCATACCAAGACCAATCTCGGGATAAAAAATTGGTTCTTGAACAGTCGCAAAGCCACCACCCAGTGTCAACAGACAGGAGAACTGTTGGTTGTGTTTATAGTGGGTCCCCTAAGAGCATGGTTGATGCCACACAAAAGTCAGTCTTCAGACAGAAAATATCATAAATAGATTAGAATAGAAACGATTGGGGAAAATGGCCGCATTTGGAAGTTCGTGTAAGATCACTTGCTAGTCTATGGATGATATTTACTTTGCGATAGAAGGCATCAAGAGTGATATGCCGAGCTGGATGGTCTGGTTCTCCAGCTGTGGCGTGGTGTGGCGAAGGTGGCGCCAAACGCTGAGGAGCTTCTTGTTGATAGAATTCTATCCGCCACTTTACAATTAAAAGAATCCCAGAATTATTTTCTATCCGAATGGAATGCAAGTTTTTGGAGAGAAAATGATTCAATTCGACTTCTCATTTGCGTTGAAAAGGCCACTACTGATCTTTCTCATGTCATTGATAGGTACCTAGTCTCTCTGGGCTTCTCTAAACTAACAAATCGTGATTCGAAAGTCAGAGTTGGAGTCCGTTCCGAAATTGATTTCATGTACAGTCTACATATCAAATTCAACATTTCCCAGAGCATAGATACTATGTCACTATCACAGCGATAATTACGCCGATTTATCCTCGACCCGAAAACCCTTGAGATTTCCACGCGGCCCAATGAGTCCAGCTATTCTGGTTCATGAGATATAATGTTATTGTAATCTCTCTATAGAATTGCATCCACGGATAATTATATTATTATATATTTTGTCGAATTGAGATAATCGCGTGCCATACTGATATTTCATACATAGGGACTGTCCTGGTAAGTTAGGCGCATGGCGAAGGGAGATAGAAACGATACCTGGAGAGGGAATCCCTTCGTATAGGTAATCAGAAAGTACCAGATATTGATGCTCTTGACTTTTTACTTGACAACTACTTTTTACTTGACAACTACATCTAAAATTGAGATTTTTATATTATCATGTTCATCTTCGCATATGGATTTTCATGTAAGTCTGCTTGTATTTGATACAGACAGCGAACAATTGTTCTTCGGGATAACGTGAATAATAAAATTTAGGAAAACACAGCCAAGGCGGTTGCATTTGATCCTGACTCTATTACATTGGACACGCAATTATTCATTCGGATTGTACAAGGTTCGTAGATTCGAGAAAACGTCAAGCCTAGGGTAGGACACCGGCCGGAACGAGCACGTTCGGCAGTTGCGGCTGCTTACTAAGGTATACGCTACAAGGCATGGTACCTGGTATCTCAAGAGCCCGACCAACACGAGCTGGAGTATTTTGGCGTCGAGTTTCCTGGTAGACAAGAAATTCAAAGCCACTGTCTCAATTTCTGGATCAAGTGTTAAAAAGGGCCCATACCTGGGAAGTAACGCCGGAGGTTTAGATATGAAAATTGCTCTGGCCTATGGAGTGACATGGATCCCTTACTGTGACCTAAATAACCTTCATCACTGGCACTTACAGGCCCCGCACTCTGCGTGATGCAGGTACCGTCTTTTCATCAGACCCTGTACAATGGCTAGAGCACGGAGGCGCACGAGCTCCGATTCATGCCACAGGCATGCTCCAGGAGATCTGGTGATGCACTGGGCAGGGCATGTTCACATGGGATAGTTGTACATGTGTCGTCATACGCCCACTTGCGCTAACATACGTGGGTGTCCATATGCTCAGGGTGGAGGGCCAGATGATGTGAGGATGTTACCTTTTTGGGGAACGAGGAGTGCGACGCTAAGGGGGGATGATTCTGAGAGGCGGCCAAGGGGGGAATGGATGTGCTAGATGTATTATGTATTCAAGTAATTGGGAGAGAGCTCTACTGCATGGCAGATGTATACCAGCGCATTGGGCTTCGTTTTTCACGCAAGCACAAACACCCGGGCCGTCATTACACTTATTACGACTGGTAATTGCAAAACGGACTGCAAGCCAAGCAGAGGGCAAACGGGATGTAGGCGGAAAATCAGCTCCTCCGGACGAATGAGGGCGGCGGAAATGAGGCCAGCGGCGCCTGTTTGAGTCTAGCTCGATGGGCGGGGCTGGCAGGGTGAGACCCTCGGCCAATGAAGAGCGATGATTTCCCGATTTGGCTTGGGGGCGGCGACGGCGACGCTCAAAACAGGGTAGGCAGGTACGTTCCCGCGGTACCGACCGCGACACACAGCGCAGTATGGCGCGGTACGTACCCCGGTACCGTGGTCGGTCTCCCACGCCGAACAGTAGCGTACAACAGCAGCAAGGCCAGCAGACGGCAGGAGCCAGACCCAGAGGGAAAAAAGGGACACTCACTTCACAGCCTTACCTCTTGACCCATTGCACCCGGATGTTTATCGCCACAGCACCGCGCAGCTTCATTCTCGGCCATCTGCTGCGGCATTGAGTGTGTTTTCTTGCATCTTTCTCTTGCTTTGGACGTGTTTTTTTGCTGCATTGCTTTGTCGTGCTTTGTCGCTGGGGGCTGGCAAAATCCTTGTGGCCCGGCCAAACGCCCTCTTATGCATCCATCCCAAAATCTGAGCCGCACCTCACCTTTCTATCACATCCCGTCTTCACTTCACACATCTCTCACTTTGTTCTTGCGTCGGGGACATTACTAAATAAGCCTGGGTCTGTATTCAGATGTCCGCCCCGCCCCTTGATTCCCCATTGTGATTTGTTTCCTTGACTCGTTTTCCGGCTGTCATTCTTTGTCCGGACACATCACATCCTTCACACCAAACCTCAACTTTCACCTACATCTCCAGATTCATCCTGTACCACTACTTTGATTTCTCCATACACCGTTTACTTAATTCATGACCCTTCTCCATTAGTCCTGCAATGGCTGCTGAGAACGGTTCGCCGGCTCGCGACCCTACCTCCAGCGGGTTTCGTGGTCGCGGTCGAGGCGGACGCGGCGGCCGTGGGAGAGGCAGAGGAGGCGGCAGAGGCGCTTCCAGTGCCAACGTTACCAAATCTACTACCACTCGCGGAGGACGCGGAGGCACTCGCAGAGGGCGAGCAAAGAATTTCCAAGATTCTCGCGTCCAGGCCGCCTATGAGCGCCAGCGCGATCTCAAGGCCACATACCAGGCTGTTGCTCAGGCTTTGAAGCCCGCCCTGCAAGAACTGGCAGAGCGCAACATCGACGATCTTCTGCAGAATCCAGAGCGTCATGCAGAGGTCGAGGAACATTATCCCGTCATTCGCCAGCTCCAGGCGAATTACATCAACAGATTAGCTGAGCATGACAAGCGGCTTGAATGCGACCTCAACCTGGCAGAGTCCAACTACAACCATGAGCAATATGTCATCGAGCAGGAATTCAATGTATGTCACGTCACATGATTTTTTATTATCCTCTTTATCTGCTATTGATATTTAGAAGAGACCATTTGCTGACCTTCTCACCTTCTCTTGATCTAGAATGGGGTCGAGGAACTTTTGGAGCAATTTTATGATGGCCAAGAGAATCGTCTTCGTATCCTTGCCGCTTTGCATAGCAAAGATTTACCTGTTGATGTAAGTCCCCCATTATTTCCATTTAAGCCTTCGCAGAGTTTTTGTCAAACCAAAATCTGCCGTCGCTTTAAAAAGGTTTGGTTAGCGTGAGCCCAATCTGACGCAACCAATTAGATCCGTGATGACCAGTATGAGTATATCACAATTACTGATGACCATTTCGACAATGAGTTCAATCTATATGAACCCATGAAGGACGGTCACCTCGTGCCCTACCCATCACGCGTCGAAGGGACGGAGATGTGGCAGAAAGCTCGCGATGCTGAGGCTGAGGCTGCCGCCGCCGTTGCCGCCGCCGCCGCCAGCTCTGCTTCCTCAGGTCTCTCCGCCGCGCCTACCAGAGGCAGAGGTCGAGGGCGAGGAGGTATCAAGCGAAGGCTCCTCGAGCAGCCAGATGGTGCCACAACTCCCAAGAGATCATCACGTCTCGCCGCAGACGATTCACAGCTCCTCACAAACATCCCCATTGCTCCCGCCAAGGGCCTCCTCGCTTCTGCTGCTGAGGTCGAGAAGGCTCCCGAGGGGACACCTGGCGAAGAAGAGTCTGCTTCAGGCACTCCTGAACCATCGGGTTTCTTCTCTGCTATGCAGGCTAGACAGCAAGGCAGGCTTGGCACTCGAGAGAAGAGCCCACCGCTGCCGAAGCATGTCGCCGAACCAGATGAGCATGGTGTTCGCGTATACAACCAGCGACCCTCTGTGCGAGA
Organism: Clonostachys rosea; assembly: GCA_026958235.1. Lineage (NCBI taxonomy): Eukaryota > Fungi > Ascomycota > Sordariomycetes > Hypocreales > Bionectriaceae > Clonostachys > Clonostachys rosea. The sequence continues at coordinate 2,157,248 of CP110206.1, forward strand.
CAAGATCCTCAACAGCCGCATCATCGCCCCTCAAAGCGTCATATTTGATGATCTTGATATTGGGTTTCGTGATAGCTCCAATGATTCATCCAAGGGTCATACACGCGCCAAGCGTGGAAAGTATCTGGACACTCCAAACAGTAATGGGTTTCACATTGATCACTGGTGTAACGCCTTCGACTACTCTTCCCTCACTCCTAAGGATTTTGACGCAGAGCTCGTGAAGCGACATCGGGTACATCCAAAATACGGAATCTTCCTCCCTGACAGCTGTAACGAGAATCCGGGTACAAAGCCGTATAACATGCCTGGGAAGCCAATCGTTTTCATCGCGAACCCCTCTGGTCGTATCTCGCATGCATCTCGGTCTTTCCAAAAGACGGTTAACTACCATCGCTCCGTTGATGCTCCTTGGCGACAAAAGGTGAACGCTTCCGTCAGGAGGTTCTGTAAGATCGACCAAATTGATACGGAAGAAGTGTCTATCAGCGAGTATATACCCACAGATGAGGAGCTACGTGCAAAGTCGCTGGGGACGGCCGAGAAAGAGCTCGAAATTAGACTCAGCTCATTAGAGGACACCCCGATGCAGGAAGACGACCAAGTCGAATACGAGGAACAGGCTTCAGAGCAGCCAGAAGCCGAACGCCCAGACTTGTCCTCATTGACCAACGCTGCTGCCTTTATAGAGGCAGAAGAGGCAGCGGAGGCAGCAGAGGCAGCAGAGGCAGCAGAGGCAGCAGAGGCCGCAGAGGCCGCAGCACGAGCCACACCAGCACCTCCCAAGCCTGCTAAGTATGACGCAGTACGTGATTTGTTTGTTGCTGAGTCGGAGCCTGCTCCCGTTGCGACTACACCTAAGCCTGAGCAAGCCAAGCTTAACTTGCTGGCTGACCTCTGCTCCAACTCTCGCAATGCAATTGTTTCGGTGGAGCATGATATCATGGGACCAAACAGTTCTGCTCCTACGCAGAGCTACCTTCCTCCGGTTGAGATGCAGCCCCCCGTCTCTAGTGAGAGGGAGAACAGCTATATTCCTGGAACTCCAATTCCATCACTTCGGGAACCTAGGATGATGACGGCCGAAAACATGGACCGCCCCAGCCAGCCTTATTCACAACCAGAACAGCCTGCACCGCCTTCTATCCTTCGACAAAATGATCCACTCAGCGACCATCGACCTTACTTGCCTCTCCAGCAGCCTCCTAATGAGAGCCCGTTATATCCACCCATCCAAGATCATGTCGCTACATCACAGCAGGTCCCACCACCGATGGTACCAGAGTATTCGTCCAGTCACCGCTACCCTCCTCCGTCCCAGGACCATGGCGGCTACGGCTCTTCTCACCCTGGATACCCCGTTCCCGAATATAGGGACAGCCCCCCCATCCAGCGATCATATGATCCAAGGATGGAGAGACGTTTGAGTGGATACGGCACCGAAAACTCAGCATATGGTCGGACATACTGGTCGCAGCAGCCACCTTCTGGTCCTCCTCCGCCCCAGACACCTCCTGCTGTTGCTCAACCCCCTCCGCCCTCGCAGCATTATCTTCCACCCCCTCACCCTTCGACGGGCCACTCCCGGGTTCCATTCTCGAGTCATGCAACCGCAGAGCCTCTGCCTCCATTGCGGCCTCCACGAGCTCGAAATCAGTCTCTCCAGGAAGAGTCGATGGTAGACCCTGGTTTGCGCTCGAACCCTCCCTCGAGTTCTTTCGGCAATTTTTATTCTTCTGGACCTTCAAGGCAATACCATCATGGCTATCCGGCCCCCGAGGCCCAGCCTCTCCCCAGTTTCCAGTCGCATCCTAGTGATAGACTGATGCCGAACCCACAGCCACCACCACCAGGTCCTGGCTATCTCAACTCGCCTCCTCCGCCACCTTCGTATGGGCCCCCAACATCGCCGACGTTTTCTCCGATGCAACTTGGAGGTCCGCATCTCTCCCACGGTTCTCCGGACGATGGGCGCATGGGGCTGGGTGGCGCATTCCGCCATCGCTCTAATGGCTCGATCTCGGGCTCGCCAGCCGACCTCAACTCGAAATATCGTAAACTCCAACCTGCTCCCATGCCGGCCCATAGGTCTTGGTCTAACAAACCGGAACTCAAAACAATACCATATGATCACAAGAATAGTTCGGGCGATGCTGCTGCCCTCCCTAACTCTGGTCCCACGCAGATCCGGGGTTGGAACGTCAACCAACATCGCCGACGGCCACGGTCGGACAGACGTGAGACTATGGGTATTCCGAATGACAGAGAGGACTCCCGATAGAAGAAGGAAGCTCCTTTGGGCTCAAATTCCCGCGTGTCAAAAAAGAAGCCATCCAAGTCGAGTAAAACTCCCCGTGGTGTCAAGCCTGCTTTCTCAAATACCCTTCCTTCTTTGTACGAACCCCCCAAGCCATCAAGGACAACCTTTAAACTTGAATTAGAGGGCGAGATACTCACTCAAGAAGAAACCAAGGACAGTCCACCGGATCAGGCGGCTGGCAAAGAAGCTAGTCCTGGAACTGGTGACAAGAGGGCCTCGGAGGCTGTTACTACCGAAGCAGATTCTTTGAAGAGGCGGTTGCGCCCAAGAAAGCGCCAAAAGGTCGAAACTTCGACAGATGGACTTGATCCAAATGATGATGGCCCTGGCGGCATTAACAGCATCTCATGAAGTCTCGATGTCGTGCGGCTGCTTTCTATTACTTGCCACCTTGGACCTTACACGCATATTTGTTCATCTCATCCTATCTTTCATTTCGGATTTCTGCTTAATCACAAATATCCCGCTAGTACGGTTGTACCGTACTGATATCAACTAAGCAAGTGATATGACTTGCTATATATTTCCAGCCTTTACTCTTCTTCGACTGTGTGTTAGTTCATGGTCTTGAAAACGAGAGGAAAAAAAATTCAAAGGCGTTTTCAGGCTCATTATTCGGCCTTCTGCTTTTATAGGGAAGCTAGGGAGGACATACACCCCTGCCCTGCTTATTTGTTTGTTTACAACCTACGTCTTTTGCGTCTCGTGTGATTCACCGAGTTGGTTGGATTCGGCATTGCGTGGAAATGGAAAATACGGCTTCCTGTCAGCTACAGGGGCTTTTCTCAGTTTTTTTTTTCTTTTGGAGTCTCACAGATGGTGTGTGGGTTGAGGATGTCAAGCCGGCTAAGATTTGCACATCGAATACGCCGGATAGCACGTGAGCTGAGGTGAATGAAGTCGGTCGTAATGTAACAGACCTTGGGGGAGGGGAGGATGAGACTTGAGCTACGAGAGTTGATGGTAATCCTTTATATTTATTGAATGACGGTCAGTGCTTAACACGTCAATCCAAGAACTTTGCATACTAAATGTCCCAATTTGCCTGCTTGTGTTATTGTGAGTAAAGACATGGTCTCTGCTGGTAGGTAGGTATCCATGCTGTGTGTAAATGGGTCTTTTCATTTGTTTCATTTGCATCAGAACAGAGAATATATGTACACATGCCAAGTTTTCGCGAAAGCAAGCAAGAAAAGCCTTGCACTTGAAAATCGTACCAAGTAGATGACCGAAAGCAAAGCAAAGAAATAATCCAGATAAACCATTCCCTGGATTTTCTATTCCAACACCCCTTTCCAATTCTTTTCTCCAGCCCTATATTCTCTTTTTCAATATGTGTGGGAGAGCCACACGGACAAGCTATGCTGAACTTGGTTTCCTATCTATCGTGATATCTTAGTGTTTTTGGCCTGCTGCTTTTTCTAGAGCGCAGAGTAGATCGAAGGAGATGCAGAATGCAACGAGAAACCTCGTCTATCTTAAGTAGATGATTCCTTGGGTGGTTCGGTCTCGCCCTGGGTGGAACTTGCATTGGGTGCGGTGGAAGGTTGGGATGGAGGAGCAGTTCCTGCAGGGCGGCCTGCCGCGATTGATGCGTCGGCGGTTGGTAGCTGTTCGCCCGTGCCATTTGTCGGCTGCTGACCTAGCACAGGGACAATCTGGCCAGGGATGATTGGCATAGAGATGCCTGGTGGAATCATCGCTCCTCCCATAGGGAAGCCATCGGGGATTGGCATAGCGGCCATGGCGGTGGGATCGAACGGCATACCATCCATCCCTACTCCCATCATGACGTCGCCGCCGGTACCGCCATTGGGGATCAGAGGTTCATTGGACGCGAGGGAAAGTTGGAGGGTTCCAAGCGCGCCCTCAGGATGCAGCGGGTACATGAGAGACTCCATGGTATTTCCATCGAGGATAATCATGTTCTGAATAGGTTGCTCCTTCTGGCCAAGAACGTTGATGACGTCCTGAGCGAGCTGGCCACCGAGAATTGCCGATACTGGGGCAATCTCGCTGCCAAGGTTCTGGAGGAAGCTACGGAGAAACTCAGAGCTGAGAGTCTCGCTGGGCAGGCCTAGAGCTTTGTGTTTCTGAGTGGCAATCTGAGTGAACATCTTAAGATCCTCGCGATTGCTGGGTACTTGGCCACCCTTGGCTTGCATAAATTCCCACAGGGCACGCAAGCAGGATAATGCCGGGGTAACGCTCTTCAGACGACGTTTGGACTTGGTGTATTCTTCTGGTAGCCCGGCCATATCACTGGCTAGGAACCAAGTGGAGAAGAGTTCACGCTTGGTGACAGACTCCATGTTCTTCGTGCCTTCTTTCCGTGTTTTCACATCAATAATAGAGCGTGTTCGTGTTTCCTGCTTCGGCTGAGTAGCAATATTTCCCACCTCGCGCTCAATGACATAGTCGTGCTCAATAAGATCGCTAAAAAGAAACCCATACATGCCGTGCGTACTGGCTCCGTAGAACTTTCTGCCGTTGAGGCGTGTGGCAGTGTTAATGAGGTTGAAGGAGTCCGAATCGAGGTCGGTGGCGATGACGACATCAAAGCCTGCGAAATAGCTGGGACCCTTCGACTTGACGCCGTCTGCATCAATGTGAACCTGGACGCGAGGATTGAGTTTTTGGATAGCAGGGTGAGCGGCGGCGGCCCGGTTCTGACCAACGGGGTTCTCAACACCAGATAGGAAGAATTGTGCACCAAGGTCTGCCTCGGTAACGACTGTGTCGTCTAGAATGGTGAGAGAGCCGATGCCGGCAAGGACGAGATTTTTGGCAATCTCGTTGGCTAGCGCTCTCATGGTGATGAGAAGCACGTTGGCACTCTGGATCTTTGCTTGAGCGGCCACGCCCCAGAGGCGGATTTGGCGATCATAGAGTGCAATATCGTCTAAATTTCAGTAATTAGCAACCTTCATCGCAGAAAAAGATAATGTCGGTAAGAAAACTAAGTACCTGCGCTGATTTCCTTGGGCTGAGCTGGGGCGGCAGGGGTGTTGCCGTTTGCCATCATAAGAGGCATTGCCATCATCTGGGGATCAGGCATTGGGATGGCCATCATCGAAGGGTCTGGGATGAAAGGCTGTGTAGGTAAGATGGCAGCCATAGCCTCGGGATCCATCAGGTTCGGGTTGGGAATCTGGGGTAGGTCCATAGGGCCAAGGCCATTGGGGGCGATCTGGGGTGCAGGACCGGAGTTCTGAGGGTTCTGCTGCTGCTCAACTGGTGCCTTGGCCGACTGCGGCGCTGGCGCTGGTGGTTGGTCCATGGTGATAGATGCAACTCTTGAGGAATGTTAGATGGAGGTGATGATGCGCGAGCAGAGTGGAGCCGATGGCAAGCTAGAGCCTTGTCCTCGGAGAAGGATGCAAAGATGATCCAGACGCGTGGTGAGGAAGCGATGAGATGTTGTAGGCTGTCGTGAAAAAAAAAGCAAACAAACCAAAAAGACACTCCGAGCACGAGAAACCGGCCAGCGGATGTTCAGCCCAGCTGAGAGATCCAACCACCTAGTCGACTAAGCACAAGCACTTTTTTTCGGATCCGTCAGGTCGGCCAGAGCACTGTCCGGCTCTGAATTTGTATAGTCTCAACTGGATATGCTTGGGTTGGTAGATATTGCGTGGAAGAAATCTATGCACCGGTGGAAACGGGCTTGATAGACTACGCAGGCACGCAGGCGAGAGAAAGAAAATAAAAAGCTGGTTTCTAGCAGCGTGTTGTTTGCCTCTGTGTATTGTCTGTTGGCCGTGTTGGTGATAAGTTTCGGGGGGCGACGCTGGCGTGAGGCGCCTAGGGGAACGCGCTAGCCTGATTGGGGCAGATGGGGTTGGATCCACGAAGCTGGGCATGAATCGAGCCTCGAGGCTGCAGCAGGTGCTCTTGCCCACCTCAAAGTACAAGCCTGGCAAGTTGGCGGGCAGCTCTTGCCGTGGCCTGTGGTACATTCTTTGTGTGGCCCTCCAGATCAGTGTCGATCCCCTCATGCCTCTCTCTGCCTTTCGCCCCGTCGCCACTCAGCGTCCATGTCCAGGGCGACAATACGTCGTGTTGTACCTCGGTGAGTTGCAATGATACTCCAGTGCGACTCAACCACTCTGGGAGCCATGCTTGCTATCGGGTTTCCGTAGAGTCCTGTCTTGGCGTATTTCTTTCCTGTTACCATGTGTACTGCATCAACTACGAAGCCATGCCATTCCCTCTTGATGTATGTTTTCTATGCGTCCATATGTCAATTAGCTAGAGGTATGAGCACATGATACCCCAGTATGTGGAGGATGGGCTACCAGTCATCTTCACCAGCATTCTACATAGTGTCACCTATAGCTCCCTTCATAAATGAGTCCCAACTCGCTCTACGTAACTTACCGCCTCTAGTACCGTGAGTATATACCTCGCTGTGGCCCGACTCCGATTCGCCCCCACGACTGACGGGCACGAGCATGAGAAATGCTGCATCACCGCCCAAGCTCTGAAACAACCTGTACTGTCCTGCACATCCTCGTCGCCAGCCTTGGCCAGCGTCTGGAATGCACCCACGACAGCCCGCCATTGGCCATATTCAAGAGCCATCGAAATGAAATGAGTAGCTTGCAGTACGAAATTTGATGTTTGGGACACAGGGCATTGCCTGTTGACAAGGTTTGGCTAGTACCTTGTATGCTCTGTAGGTACTTTATGCGTTAAAAATGCACTTCAGGGCTGATATCATTTGGGAGGGGTGATGTGATACCTCACCCTCGGCCAGCCACATGTGTCCAGGGAGTAATGGATAGCCCGATAACGATGAGACCTATAGTGGAATATCCACACCTCCTCACATGAGGAAGCAGGTCGGAAACAGGTGCAGTATTATTTACCTAGCAGGACTAGCATCAAGTAAGGTAAGGTAATAGAGTAAGACCGCCTCCAGCTCGGTACCCCAAAGAAGGGAAGTACCTCGAGAAGGATGGCTTGAACTCTTCCACCGCCTGGCGACACAATCCCGTCATCAACCCATGTGCGATTTGCCCACTCCACCCATGCAGGTCACCTTGTTTTCTTGCTGCTTGCATTCTTCCTTTCCCACTCGCCTCCTCCCGCACTCCTGGAGTCCCAGGCGAAGACACAGAAGCGACACGAAGCCCTCCCACGACTGGTGCCTTGGAGCGTCCCCAGTCTGAGCCCGCACGTGCTGTGAGCCGTTGCCGCACCCACTGGACCCTGACGGCACAGCACCCGCCTATTACAACCATCTGCCTCACTATTAGCGGATGCTGCCTCGCTGCCTGCCAGCAAGGCGCCGCCACCATTGATCCATTGATCTTTACTTCCTACCATCAGCGATACCCGGCCGTCGCCCGGCCTTGCACCACTTTAACCGCACTGCACAGCTCTCCCCTCCTACCTTCTTTTCTTCTTCAATTTTCGAGTCGTTGCTGGCATCGAGTCCGTCTGCCAGGCTTGTCCCCTCTGCCGACACATGGGGTGGTTGCCGGGTTCTTGAACCATGTCGTCAAGATCTGGCTCCTACTCTCGCCGCCCGCGTCCACGTCAACGTGAATCTCCTCTCGACAGACCTCTCGACAGACACAGAAGCCGCCTGAATTCCGTTCCACTCCCCGGGGTGCATTCCTTCACTCATCAGGGGGACACCCTCACCACCTCACCTCTCCCACCATCACAACCGAGAAGCTCGGCGAATGCCGCTCGGAGAGCTGAGCGCATCCGCAACATTGACGAATACAGCGGCTTCCAGAGAGCCCCCGATCAGTCTGGCAACCACGAGCAAAACCTACACACGAACAGCGCCCACATTGACTCTCTGTGGGCTACGTTTGACGAGCTAGAACAAGCTTCCGATCTGACGAATCTGCAGCTGAGGGACCTCTTGGACCTGACCAACCATAACACCATGAGCCACACCTTGCCACCAGGCAACGCCTCGCCGTTGCCGAGATCTTTTGACCCGCCAGATGATAACCGCCGGAACAAGCGACGGAAGATTGATGCCGACCGACTCGCTCCCACCATCTCGCGCATCCGCTATGGCAAATACGGGTCAGTTGAACCTGGGGCGCTGCGTATGGAAATCTTGAGCTGCGATGGAGGTTCGTACGCATCATCCAACCCGTCTTCTTATGTGGCAGAGAACCTTTTAAGGAATGATGAGACTGTATACTGCACCAAGGGAAACAGGTGCAATGTTGTGCTCCGTCACGAAGGCGGGGCACCCTTCACTCTACATGAGCTCGTCATCAAGGGCCCTACTTCAGTAAATTACTCGCATCCGTAAGTCTTACTTTCGACTCCCCATCACTGCTGCGACTGACTCTTGGCACCCAGGATACGCGAGGGCATGGTCTTCGTGGCTATGCGCCAGGATGAAGTTCTCACCCGCACCGCCCAATATCAGATCCAATACTCGCCCCTCCCCCAACGAGACCCTCTGGCGACAACCCCAGAACGAGAAGACCCCCCTATCAGGTCCATTCGTTATAGCCGTGATGGGACGACCACGGGAAGATTTAGGCGGTCTCAGGCAAACGGAAGTGAAGACGAAGGCTACCGCATGGCCCAGATGCCACCGGAATTTTCCACCAACATCCCCGAGTTTGGTGTAACAACACTGTGCAACGACGACGACCTAGATGAACATGGACGCCACATCACCCGCCGAGCCCCGAATCGAATTGGCTCCCTCCCCTTCGAGTCCCGTGACTCAGATGAAGAAAACAACGCCGCCAGTAACAATATTGCCACTTACAACTACAGTCCCTCCGTCTTGGACTTTGACGACTTCCTCGCGTCCGAACACCAAGGAAACCCCTCCCACCTCCTCAGACTCGCTCGCGAGCAGCGTGAGCGCCGTGAGCGTCGTGAAACCCTGAGGGAAACCCCAAGCTCAAATCAAATCCTATATCAACTCACAAGAGAAACCCAAACCCAGACCCAGAGCCGGAGTCAGCCCTCAGATACCATGGCCATGTCCTTCGCAGAGGCCCTCGAGGCGCACAACAATGCCACCCAGGAGGCAGTCCGAGCAGTCGGCGGCGAGCTCCTCGCACCCCATGCTCGCTTCTACATCGACAAGCGCAGCAGCACGTGCTCACTCACCTTCGACCCGCCAGTCTCGGGCCGGTTTATCCTCCTTAAGATGTGGAACTCCCACCACGACCCATCCAGCAATATCGACATCCAGACTGTCATGGCCCGGGGCTACGCGGGAGGCCGGTATTTCCCCACCGTTGATTTCCTCTAGGACAAAGCGTGGACTTGATTTGATAATGTTTACATGCCAGAACGCAAGGGATGTTGGGGAAAATGTTTGAAATCCGCAATACCTGGCGTTCGTATTTGTCCTTTCAAACTGCTTGGAGGGTTTTCCCTTTCCTGCGTACTTCTCTCGTTTAATTCCCTGGGTGATGATTTTACGTAAAGGCGTTTCACAGGCCAGTGAGGAGATCACGGTTCTTGAGGTTTGGAATAGAATCTATTATTTATGATGTTACGACTTTTGACAGCTCCCCGTTGTTAATCTTAGGTAGTGAGAAAGGGGGAACGATGGACTGGTCCCCCATGATGGGCAGTTTCCCCCAGCACTGTACTCGTACACACGCCTCGAGAGCAGAAAAGAAATTTATGAATTCCAGTTCTTATAACACCTGAAGCGTGCTTGGAGTCCTTGTCGTCACCTCCTTACTCGGGTATTCTCTCACGCCTGGCTCCTCAAATGCAAGGGATAGGCCTGTAAACAGCGCCCCGGTGAGACTTGAAATTCAACAACTGCGCGTTAGACTTTTGAATTTTTTACTTATACGATTCGACCACGGGGAAGACACCCTTACATGATGATACTGGTCAGTTTGAAAACCAAGCTGCCCACTGGGACGCTGAGGACGGTGGACTTGATGGTGAGCAAGGACCAGGGGATCTCGTGCTTCTCGCCCTGGGAGAGCTGCTCCCAGACGTACGCCTCGTGGAAGACGAGCAGCAGGGCGAGGGCGTGGAGAACAGCCGTGAAGAGCGTGCAGCGGCGGACGTAGCGGGGCGTGAGGAAGGGCCCCGGCCCGGAGGCGCGGCGGTGGCGGCCCACGGTGGTGATGAAGGAGGCGACGAGGACGAGGGAGGCGACGCCGGCGGTGGCGGCCGTGTAGTTGTAGACGGCCCAGTCCGGGTACATGGGGTCGGGGAGGCGCTTGGTTTGTGCCATGGCGACGAAGGAGAGGGCCAAGAGGGCGAGGTTGGAGATGGCGAAGACGACTAGTTGGGTTGTGAGGATGAACTGGGCTAGCCTGGAGGGGTGACGGCGTTGTCTATACATGGTGTATGTGTGTGGTCGGAGCTGATGGATGCTGGCTATGTGATGGTATCAAGGCGACGGAGAGGAAGTATAATGTGATAATGGATGTTTTGATTCGTATACTTGGAAACGACTGGAAGATGCGGAGACTTGCGAAACGATGGGGGAGATGATATCTACAGTACTGGAAGTTGGGCATTGGAAGTACGGGTTTACGATGGTGTTGTTGATGTCCCGGAATGCACTTGCCTCGTCTGGAGGTTATTCAACACTGAACAGGTAGGTGCAAGCACTTCTCTGTGTTATTTGGCAGACTAGAGATATCCTTGCTCGGGTTTCTGAATAGGTAAGAGTGATGGTCTTGTTTAGATCACAATAGACGGAAGTTGAGGTTCAGGATGCAGAGTATCAAAGCCTGGATGTTGCTATTAAAGGTGGCTATTCACCATGTCGGATAGAGTTCCAAAATCCAGACTCACAACCAGGAACATTGGAAATTGACACACCATAGGTCTCGTTCTACCTTGCTTTGGGGCTGTGGGAGTATCTTTTATTTGCTGAAGGCTGATAACGAGCAATTAGGAATGCACCATCTATCATCAGTCCTATCATCTGTGCTATATTACCCTGGCTATTGCAGATAGTGTGGTTGCTCATCATGCTGGTGTCTCACTTCTTTTGTCACCCTGCTGACCCGATGCTGACGGCTGAGCCCCTCGCTTGGAATCGCGCATGCAGTGGAGATGGCGATGACTGGTCTTTGCCAAATGACGGTCGACTACGTAGACTCACTCAGCGACATACTTGGTATGCCCTGCCTCGTATTTGATCGGCAGCTCTTCCTCACTGGAGGAGAGAATTGAAGGCATGGATGCCTGGGTCTCGACCACAGGGCAAGACACAAGCACTGGTTCCACGACACACAGCATTAGACTCGAGAGGGCCTGTACTGTCGTAACACGCATCTTGCCCGACATTTTTTGGTGGATTTTTTCCTCGCCACAGGGCATACACACCCATGTAATGCACTAGGCCTGCCCTTCGATCTGGATCACATGGAACCAGATGTATACGACGTACGAAGCAGATATTGCCTGTCCATTCTATGCAGACTCGAGTAGTGCAGATCCATCCGTTAGCTGAGGGGCAGAGAAGCACAGGCGGGGCGGTATGAGACAATGAGTTCCAGAGTGGGGGACTGAGAGACCACTGATGAACCCCTCAAACAGATAGACCTCAGTACCTTAGACCTTTGGGTGCTTGGGTAGGTGCATGTGATTCTTCTTCTGCCACTAGCGAGGCCAGGGACTGAGATGGAAAGGCAGGGGTCAGGTATGTATGCACGATGCATGCGTGAATAAGTCGATGGGAGGTAACGTCGCGAGGAGTAGCTTCCTTCTCTAGCAGAGACAGATGGACGCAAACAGTGCCCAGGTTGGCAATTGCTAGGGAGGGTTTGCGCTTTGCAGGTCTGCTTGCTCCCATGTAATGTCAATGGGTACATTGAATGCAATGTTCCGCCCTGGTCCAGAGGCCAAGAATTGCCTGTTGGAGGCTGCACACCCAGATCCACCCGCAGCCTGTCGACCAGCCCGTCAACGGAGGCCGTCGGCCAATCTGGATGCACAAAGGGCAGCGAACATGGATATCTGCCATGCACCACCAACACTAGGCCCTCGACTGCAGCGACGTGCTCAACGAACCACGAGTCGTTGTTGCGCCTCCATGTTTACCTTGCCTGCGTCTCCCATTCAGCCATCTTTTTCTTTTTCTCCCTCCTCCACGGCAGTATTGTTCATTGTTCATCGCATCACCGATGATACACTCGGCGTCATACGTTGCACCCGGCGACCAGTCTGCGCGCCACTCTCAAACATCGGCATTCCTCGCCATAAGCCAGTGATCGACCTCGCTCCCGGCAACTTGAAACATTCCGCCTCCTCATTCCCCACGCATCTGGCAGACGACAGACAAATAGCACCCGCCCATCCAGCCAGACTACTCTTGTTCCATGTCCCGCCTGTTTCCAGATCCGATTCATCATCCTCAAATCTCCCGCTAGCTGGTTGAGTTGGCCTTGTGAAAGTCTGACTGACGAGCCGGCCCTCGCTAGGAAGCCAAAGGCCCCCATGCTGAGCGAGCTATCGATATAGCTTACCTATCCGCCAAAAATAATCTTCTCCTCTGGATCTTACCCTTACGGAAATAAGCTAGCCCAGGGACCAAAAAGGCCCGAGGTCAAGGATTGTAGAGGAGGAAGACACAAGCAGCCAAAACAGATACCAGGTGCCGGATTTGACACCAGATAAAGGCCTCTGATCCGTTTCATTAGCCAAACGCGGACTGTCAAGCCTTGATGCGCATTGACTAGCTCGTACGAGCAATCTACGGGAGCCTCGTTCCCCACAACGCCGTTATGCTAGAACAGCTAGGCTCCCATGCGATGGAGGATGGATCCCCTGTCCAGGGGCATCGCGGTCATAACGCCTACAGCCAGCTCCAGGAGCAGAGCTATCATGACCATCCTCGATCATTCCGCACAGTACAGACCGCATTAACCTCGCCTCCTCCCCTGAGTCTGCAGTGCGACTGGATCTTGGCCGATTCTGCAAGTCCCTTCACTCCTAGTCCTGTCTCCCCCGTTGGAGCTTCTAGGCAACGCGAATACTTGTTTACCAGCCGGCCGGAGAGCGGTTCCCCAACTAAACAGCGGTCGCCTCTGCGCCAGTCCCTGACTTTCACCGAGCCTCCTGAAATCAGCCCGGGCCCTGATCCCACAAGCGTCGAAATGTCGTACACCGGAGACAAGAAGAAACCGGCGAATAGCCCTCGAGATCGCGGATTACCATGGCGAAGCCCCTCGATGTCCGAGAGCCAAGACCAGCCCGCGGGTTCGCCAGATACCACGCCGACACGTCCAGCCAAGTTCCAGGGAGGCAGTCGGACGCCTAGCTCTAAGCCCTCATCACCAGCTGGGAGCTCTCGATTCGCCTTCTTCGCCTCGTCCATGGCCGCATTCAAGGGGCGATCGACGTCCAATCCAGTTGTGGTGCCTCAGGACGACGAACTCATTTCAATGGACATAGAGAGTGCACTGTATCCTGGGGGTGCCGACGCGAATTCAAATACCTTCTCGCCCGCTGCGTATAAGAATTTACAAATGACTGCCAAGGGATTATTGGAGCGTTTCCAGTCTGCGTACCAGCAAAAGACGATTGACTACCAGGAACTCAAGGCAGAGCATGGCGTTCAGGATGACGAAAAGGAGGAAGCCGAGACGAGGATGCACCATCTCAGGATTCAGCTGGAGGGCATGGCGCAGAAAGCCGCCGAACAGGAACTTGCCATGCAAGCTTTGATGGAGGAACTCGCGATCGAGAAGAGATTGAGGCGGGAGGAGAGGCAGGCGCGCGAAAACTTCACGTCCGTATCAGGCGAGTCAACACCATCGGAAGATTTAGGCGTGGAAGAGGACCAGAAGCACAGACAATGGAGGCGGAGTGTCTGTACCGCAAAGTCGGATATGAGCTTTGAGACGGACGAGGAGAGCATCGAAGGAGCCAGCGTCTTTTCAAGATCACGCAGCCCCACCATCGTTACTACTGTGACGGAGCTCAGCCATGTCGACCAGGCGCTGCCGCCACCAACGAGGTCTCCAGCCTCGCCCGCCCTTCGAGTTGTGAGGCAGCCCCCGACGCCACAGGCAACACAGATGAATACCTTTCAAAAACTGTTCAAGGGCATATCGGGCGACGCCAACTCTACAACCAGTGCGGCTTCATGTCGGAATTGTTCTGGTCAGGATGCTAGTGTGGCATGGGATACGGTTACCTTACTCAAAGATGAGAATAAGGGCCTGAAAGAGAGAGTGGGAGAATTAGAGAGTGCGGTTGAGGGTGCTCTGGATATTGTGCAAGGTTTTGGAATAAAGGGATTGGCAATTCAAGGCTAGAGATTATCTTTGGCAAGGTATACCCCAGCTCGTTGATTTTGGCGTTATGATTGGGATTGAGGTCTGAGTTTCAAGGCGCTTGGGAAGATATCCTCACATATACATAACTGGTGTTATGAAGCAGAATACCTGTTTGAAAATGAACTATATGAAAGAAAAAGATGAATTGTAGTCATGCATGGTGGGGATTGATTGCGTGCCATGCTCTTGTAGATTCATCAGGAACTTCACCTTCAGCCCTAGCAGCTCGAGTGCGTTCTCAACTCGAAATTCTGAATTAGCGAGAGAACGAAAGTGATAGATGTGGTTATTTGTTAATTGATATGGCTGCCAAGAATATGTGAAGGAGCCGTCCTTGAGTTGTTATGAGGCAGGCCATGTGCCCACTTCAAATAGAATGTCGCTCATTGGTCGATTTTAGCTCGGCTTGCTCAAGACGTAGGAGCTGATTGCTCTTGTGTTGGCTTCACATGGCGGCCGTTCTGCATGATTTGACCGAATTTATTGCCCTAGAAAATTGCTCACTAGCTGCTGAGCGAGTGCGATATATATGTACACTTTTCTTTCCGCCTTCCCGCCCCTCCCTCTTCAATGCATAGCCGCCGTGTCTAGTGGTGCTCCTCGCCATGGCCGTGGTCGTCCCCGTGGTGGTGCTCCTCCTCGAGGAAGAAGTGCTCGTAGAGGCAGTATCCGGCGAAGGCGACGGAAGCTGTTCCCAGGCCCGGGAGACCTCCCTTGAATCGGTTCCATCGGGTGAAGGGGCCCTGGTATCTCCATGCCTCACTGGGGGGGTTTGTTAGCCTCGAGGAAGATGCAAAGGGGTCGGTTCGGGTCTGGAGAAGAGGCTTGTATGGTGAGGATGGACGTACGCTCGCTCCCAGGGATCGTATCTGGGCTGGCCGGTGGAGGCCTTGAAGGCGCGCATGTTGAAACCGGTGATGTTGGCTTTGGACCCGTGGGCCGCTCGTAATACCCTGTTGCGAGGGAATTGTCAGTTTCTAGGGGTGCAGGGTGGTTCTGCGCGGGAAACCCTACCTTGAGGCGAACATTTTACCGGTTGAACAGTCGTGTGGTGATGCCAATCGGTGCAGCTGGATCCAATTGATGGCGAGCGTGAGGACTGGAGGGTGTCGGACGAGTCGTTTCTCGGAACAAAGTAGCACAGAAGTTCCGGCACTCCAAGGTCAGTGCACGGACCACCTCCAGACCTCCCCTTGCATTCCATCTCACACTTCATCTTCAATAGAGTATTTGGACTACACTACACTTCAACCCACTCTCAACCACTTATCTCGCCACCGCACTTGAATTCATTTATCTGTATAATTTCCCGTGGACCAAAATCCATCCGAAATTGCCCAGCTCGACTGCGTCCTGTCCGGATTGTGCCAGGCTCACCGACCCCTCCCCGCGATCAGGTACCCTTATCACGCCCAAGTGGCTCTGCCTGGCCTCGACCTTTCGCTACTGTGCGAACCTGGCATTGGATCCGTAGCGACCAAGGCGCACGCACACGCCAGTTTGGACTCAATGAGTAACCAGCGAGACGGTGTGAAGAACTTCCAGACCAGAACGACGACGCGTTAGAAACCGCCATCCGGCAGAACCTCCCAACAACCGCCGCCTTCATCATCTCATTCCTTCCCGCAGCCCGCCACCAACAGCCGCCCGACACCGAACCGTAAAACCCGAGGAGGAAATCAAGGCCGAGGGCGAGGGAACCCGCATCGCAAGCAAATTGCGCCGCCGCCGGGTCTTGAGCCGTTCCACAATCAATATCCTCAGAGCTTCGTAGTCCCCGGACCAGCCCAGGCCTACTACGACCACATGCCACCTCCAATCCGGGCCTTTGGCGCCGGTCCTGGCGTCGGCGCGCCGTTCCATCAGCCTGGATTCCCCTCGCATGCCCAGCCCCACGGCGGGCCGCTTGCTGCGAACCAATACCTCAATGCCAATGCCCAGATGAATCCCTTCTCGGGCGCAAACGGCAACGCCTTTGGCGCAGCTGGGCTGAATGGCGCGGGGGCCGGCTTCCCAGACACAGGCTTCGGCAGCCAGAGTGCGCGGATGGGATTTGCGCATGGCCCCGGTGCTGGCATGCAGCCCCCTCACCACGCTGGCCACCTCCACCACGGCCTCGCGGAGCAGCAGCATATCAGGCCTAATCAGAGCCGGGGGAGGATAAGGGAAGTGTGGGCTCACAACTTGAACGAGGAGATGGCCGTATTGCGAGATTTGGTAGACAAGTATCCCTACATTGCTATGGTAAGGACTACAAACACCCGCTTGAAGTTGAGGTGTTTCCCTTTTGGCTTACAGTTGTAACTACACAGGACACCGAATTCCCCGGTGTCGTATCAAGACCGATGGGAGGATTTCGGGGGAAGAGTGACTACCATTATCAATGCTTACGAACAAACGTGGATATGCTCAAGGTTATCCAGATCGGGTTGACGTTGTTCAACGAGGACGGCGAGACGCCACCCGCTAGGCCAGCATCCACAGATATCGACTTGGGGCCAGGTGGACGACGGAACACTAACCAGGCCGCGTTCCCATGCTCGTGGCAGTTCAACTTCAAGTTCTCCCTTAAGGAGGATATGTACAACGAAAAGTCGATCGAGTCCCTGCAGCAGGCCGGCATCGATTTCAACCTCTTGGAACGAGACGGAATCGACCCCCACGCCTTCGCTGCTCTTCTCATCCCCTCTGGCATGGTCTGCTTCGACAATGTTAGGTGGATCTCTTTCCATGGAGGATACGACTTTGGGTACCTGACCAAGTTATTAATATGCACTGCTCTCCCCAACGACGAGGTCGACTTTGACCACAAGATGAAGCTTTACTTCCCTAGCACATACGACGTCAAGCACCTTATGAAGTTTGCCATCAAGCTTCACAACTCTGGGTTCCTGACACCACTCGACCCTAGCGTTGCTGATATCCTACAAAAGTTCGAGCACAAGTCCGGGCTCGAGAACATCGCGGAGACGCTCAAGATTAAGCGTGTTGGGTCGGCTCATCAGGCCGGCTCGGACTCGCTGCTCACTGGCAAGGTCTTCTTCCAGATGCGGGACAAAATCTTCAACGGCGAGATCCCCGACGAGCACGTCGGCAAGGTCTGGGGTCTTGGGATCCCCGACTCCAGCCACCTCGTCATGCCCCCCATGATGAGCCAGGGCGGCGGCGGCGGCGACGGCCAGACCAACGGATCCAACAACCAGAACGGAGGAGCCCCGAGCACGCCCAACAACGGAACCATCGGCCTGGCGACCACCCCGGCGGCGCAGAGCCACAACACCAACGGCCTGGCCCACATGGGGCCGATGACGCCCGGGGGTGGCGGCGGCGTCTTTGGCAACTTTGCATTTGCGGGCAACAGCAGATAGGACGCTGTGCGTGGATGCCGAATGGACCCGATGCAGTGAAACAACAAGGGAAATTCGGGAACATTGGAACGGTGAAGTTGGCAAGGCGGAATGAAGGTTGACAACTCTCGACATTTTACATGAAGAAAAATAAAAAAGGAACATCAGGAAGCTGGAGGAGCAGCAGCAGAATATACTGAAGCAACTCTTCTACTTCTCCCGTCCCCTATATCTGTCTTTTTCAAATAACGGGACGAGTCTCTTCGGAACCCCTCCCAGCTACGCTCGTTTCAGTTTTCCCACGGACGACGGAATAAGAAAAAAAATCCAACAACAAAACCCAGATCCTGTCAGGAAGGCAACTCTTGCCCCCTCCCCCCTTAGCTCGTGACTTATTTCCTTGTTTGAAGGTGGTGTACTACTATGGACATCGGAAAGGGTTGGAACGGAGTTTTCAAATTTTATCAATTTTGGCTCGTCGCTTTTTACTCGGTAATCTGATATTTTTCGTCACGAAAAGGGGGAAAGGGAAAGTGCTGGATCGGGGTGTGGTTGGTGTTGGAGCTTCTTTCGTCGTTGTGTTTTGACCCCTAGGGTTTTGGCGTCAACGAATTTCATTGTTTCGACGGAACTATTCGGGTTCTTTTTCCCTTTTTTATTTATAGGAAGGGCGGATGGGTTTTGGCGCGGTTTCTAATGCTCTTCTTTTGCGGGGGGGTTTTCTGTTGCCGAAGGGGAAGAAAAGGGGGGTTCTGTTTCCGTTGTATCGGGGCCCCGTTGCGAAATGGATTCTTGTGTGTTTTTTCTATGCGTGGTGTCCTCTTCTCTTTTTTCTCGGTTTCGTTTTTTCTCTTCTCGTCCTGTCTTTTATTTTCTTGGTAACACATATACAAGGTTTACCGATACGATATTGGTATTGCACATCCAGAACTCTACACTCATTATCGGGATGCTTGGAAAATGGAAATGGAAATGGAAATGGGATAGATGAATGCAGAACTCTGATCACGCTGGGTGTGTCCTCTCTCCGTTGCTAATGCTAATTGGTTGTTATGAATGCCTCCTACTTCCAATCGCCAGATTGAGAGGAATTGATATTGTGCTGCCTTGACGACCTCCGCTCCAGGAACTCACGAAGCAAAATGTAATCAATGCTGTTGTTGCACCCAGCCCATGGATAAAATAAAAAGTGATGAAGCCCTGCTGTAAAGTCAATAATACGTTGAAACGCCCCCCCGCCCTTTCCTCCCGTATGCCAACTGGGAGGGCATGGAAATGAGAACACGAAAAGAATGCTTGTTATGTTATGTACACCTTCTTGAGGTCCTCTTGGTGGTGCAGCGTGCCCGTCATCGGGTCCTTGACCTGGCACGAGGGGAGGCCGGCCTTCTTGGCCTCGTCGACGAGGCGCTGCTTGCTGCAGGTCTTGCCGGAGGGGAACATGACCAGGTCGGGCTGGACGTGGCTGTTGGTGTGATGGGCGTACGGCACATACTTGGCGAGGTCGTTGAGCTCGGTCGAGCAGATGGGGCAGACGCCATGGTCCTGGGAGCTGTTGTCGTCTTGGTGGGCGCGAACGGAACCACCCCCCTGGTTCGTTGTGGAAGAAGCGTGGCAGGCTGGTGTCTTGAGGGCGGAGAGACCGGATGAGAGGGCGATGTGAAGAAGCGGGACGGAGGGGAGGGAGAGCAGTTGATTGTGGGTGGTGGTGAAGAGGTCGGCCAGCTCGGTCCAGCGAGGGCGGTAGAGGTCGGCATAGCAGTCCTCCGCATTGCGAGAGTTGGGGGGGAGGGCGAGGAGACCGCAGGCCTGGGCGACCTCCCTAGGGTGCTGGCTGCGGTAGGGGATTAGATGCTTCTTGGCGTGGGTGATGGCCTCGACGAGCTTGGGCTGGGTGCCTGCCCGGATGAGCTCGATGTACTGCTGGAGCCGTAGCATGAACTCCAGCTTGCACTGTACCTCGGCATGTTAGTGACTTGGTTGAGATGGGCTATTGAGCGGGTGATTGAGAATCATACCTCCATCTTTCGAAGCTCCTTCTTATTCTCTGCGCACCAGGCCAGAGCTTCCGTAACGCTCCCGCCCAGCAGGGCGAGCCGGATCCGTCCCATGCTCTCAAAGGTTTCGACGTCCACCAGCCGCTCCATGTTTCTCTCCTTGGCCAGCTGCTTGGCGCTCTCGTGGAACCCGTTCCGGAGGAAGTAATCGGCAATCAGCCTATCCAGCCTCTTCCTACTCCACGACTCGTATTTGACGTCCTCGACGGTGTTGATGCCGTAGAGGTCGTCGAGGTGCTGGATGCGGGCGGCCGTGTGCTCGTGCAGACGGGCCTCCTCGCCCGCGTACTGGGACAGCTTGCGCTTGACCCCCCGCATGCGGGTGATCATGGCGTCGAGGTTCTTGAGGACATCCTGCTGCGAGGCCCGGCCGGACACTGCGGCGGTGGCGGATTCCTTGAGGAGGTTCTTGAGCGCCGATGTGTCTCTTTCGATTACAAAGTGGGCTGACCGGAAGTTCTTGCGGAGGAGCTCGTTCGGGAGGCGGAGGAGCGGCTGATCCTGCAATTCAAGAGCAAGAAAAGCATATTGGTTAGCTTTAATAATCACATGTAATAGCTCGAAGCAGAGGGGGAGAGAGACGGGCGGATGTGGGCACTTACAAGAAGCAGGTGGTCGTTGTGCTTAATGGCGGAGGACTCGTGACTGGCCATGGTGGAAGTGCACAAGAGGCGACGGTGTGAGGCTGGCCGGTAAAGCGGAGTGCAATGAACCTGGGATCATTTGAACGGCACCAATTCCGGGGAAGAAGGCCTCGAGTCTTGTGTCACGAGAAGCCCTTCTCGGTCGTTGGTGAGCAGAGTTCCTGGATGCATGCCAGGACGGTGTCGGGCTGGCTGTAGGGCCTCTGTGACGTTATCGCGGGGCCGGATTAACATCCGATAAGATACCTGGGCTGAAGTACCTCGTCGACGCTTAATGCCATTTATTAACTTGCTCCAGGATATGTCAGAAGGAACATGATTGAGATTAAAGCTGATGTGGCACAAGAACTATCTATCTATAGGATCAAAATACAATAATTTGGGAAATGGTTGCTTGCTTGTCCGCTGAGAGCTGTGTATCTCAACGTCAATGACACGGGCTTACACCGAGCTCGCCGCATCCCTGCTGGTAGAGGGAGCCTTCATGTACCCAACCATCCCGCCATAATAGAGTATCTTCAACCTAGTTGAGTAGTATTGGCATCCATGGACTTAAACTAGCAGGCGCAAGCATCCGCCGGGGTTTCGGACAATTGAAAGGCTGCTCCTACAATGGACAGTCATTTTGCCTGTTGGCTGCATGTTGGTGGCTGTCGTCAAAAAGGATGGATCGGATGGATGTCTCAAATGTCATCATGTTGGCTCATGCAGCATTTCAGAAGGTCCACAGGGGCTAGCAAATCACTTGACATGACCTGCATACGACTGTTGGTAGGCCAAGACATCAGATAAGGGGCCATCTCTGCTCTGTGCCCGCGAGTGCTTGATGGCGGCGTGGAACGGCACAGTAGCCACAGCCCTCCGCTAGCGATGGCATTGTTTCGAGAAAGGGCAAGGGAATGCTCAATGTTTCACTCATGCTGAGGGCTAGTATCAAATGATGCGATCCGGATCAGGTGATGGATGGATGGAATTCGCAAGGAGGTGTTGCTCGTCAATTCTGGGCCCACTCTGGGTCGTTGAGCTGTGCCGCTTTTAGGTGAGCTATCAGTCAAGTAGCTGACATAAAACATTGCATACTAACCACAGCCTTTTTCACCCAAGGTAGGGACCCAATCTTCTGATAAGTAATACTAAATACAATAAGAAGAAGATAATAAGTTATCTACGATATCTAGCTTTGATATTGTATCTATTACTGGATAGAATGCTTTGGTTTTGTGTCAAAATTGAACGCTGGAGGTTCCGGGTGTACCATTTATTATGTCAGTCGCTGTCCGTGCAAGATGCTCACAACGAACTGTTGCTATTGATGATACCAGGCACGAGCTAATAGGGAGTTGCAACCCTGCGCTCCCAGCTGCACACCTTGTGAATCAAGGTTTTGGTTCTCGGTTTTGATGTTGGAAAAGCAATCCTATTCAACACTGATTCTCTTGGTTGCAAAACAAGCCATGCCGTGGTAGGGGAAGGCCTTGAAGCGACAAAAAGGTAGCGACCTACGACCAGCAACGAAGCCTAAATCTTACTGGAGCAGCGGATGGATAGCGCGCAAGATGGTGAATATAGCCGCCTCAAGAGCAAGAAATCACAGTCAGAAGTAGTAAGCTAGAGCAAGGGCGGCAACTGGTTTTGTCCCAAAAGGGCCGGCTGCTTCTGCCCATGTTGACCGGGGAGGTACGAGCCAAGGCCGCGAGCATCCACACCTCTTCTTGAAGTGTTGAAGATGGTAATATCAGCATGTCTCGCGCTCAGCGCGGAACCCTGCAGCTAGAAAGTGGAAGATCTCAAGAAAACTGGGAGGTCGCGCCAAGGCAGAGCCAGCCTTGTTGGAAGAGGAAAGTTGCACAGACAGTGCGCAGATAGATGGCTGCCTGGATGCAGTTGGTGGGCAGACATGTTTCAGCAGTACCTGGGCTAGCTGAATAGGCGCATTCGATGAGTTTGACTTACCTGAATGGAAACCTGGTGTGGCGAGGAGGCTGAAAAGAGGGAATGAGTGGTGGGTTGTCTAAGGCTCAGCGAGTACATACGCGGCTACCACCTTTGTGGTGGCTATCAGCCATGAGCTGGGGTGGTGGTGATCAGAGCTGATCGTGGTTGGAGGGACCAACTTGGGCTTGCTGGTGATGGCAACCAGCCAGTCAGCGGCTGCATTTGTTCATCACAGCTAGGAGTTCGTGCAAGCGGGCGGGAGCTTGGGAGGCTGTTGGTCAGGTGGGGGTGGATACTGTGTACGTACTTCGCCGGTGGGTGGCATATGGATGGTTTGAGTTAGTTGAGGCAGGGAGCTGCTGCGCTGAGGCAGTCATGGCAAGAACAGGTGCCAAGCACAGCCCGCTGATTGGCCACCCCGGCACCCTCTGAGAGGGCAGAGGAGGGGGGAAATTGGGTGGAAGCCTCAGGCAGCGACCGCCCCTCGCTCCGGGCACTGGGTCGCACCCGCCAGCGCCCATCGACCGGCCAAGGGGGGCCCGCCTGCAGTATCGATAATAAATACGGAGAACTGACCCAGCGCCCAGCCGCCTCCTCGCTCACGTGTTTTATTCCCTCCCTCTACCGCGTGACCCAACCTATGACCCCAAAGCCGCCTGCTATCACGTATCTGGGTGATACGGCCATATATCTCAGGATCCCAGCTTTTGGAAATCGGCAAATATCGCGTTGAAGATCGCCTTCACCTAGCCTCCTCTTGCTGGCCCCCGACTCGCGCACCTTTTTTCTCGCTGTTCTGGGGCGTGGTTGCGATTCGCGCATCGGCGCAGTACTTAGACGACCAAGACCCAGCGATATCACGAGTTGATCACGCCAAACACGTGAGAGGAGCCAAAACTCGTGATCTGGAGCGAGAGAGCACATGATCTGCCAGGTATGTCGGTTCCATGTTTCCTCACACATCGTCGAGTCGCCCTGCGCCCTCACTTCGGCCGAGGCCTTGCATCCGCATGCTGCCCGATGGTCCCGACACAACACAAGAAATCACTGCGCTTCACTACACCACACTCCAACGCGCATCTGCATGCACCCATCCCCAATCTCATTTTCATAGTCATCATCATCATCATCACCAGTGCACTCGACCCAACCCCCCACCTGCTTCGATATTCGATGCCAAGTGAGCGGGGCCTGGGCTGTCGCGCTGCTTGCACCTGCCTGTGCACCGCCGATGGATAGAGAGTTCTCTTGATCATCGTTGCGGCGATCTGTGATTGAAAAAAATGTCCTCATTTGGGTGAAGCTTTCAGGGCGGGTCTGCACTTCTTGAGTTGCATCAGAAATCGGCACATGGCCCTACTTTCCATGGCCTTTGCTTCCCGCTGCATCTTCTGCAGCATGGCATCATCCCCTTCACCCGTGGATCTTAAGGCAGTCTTTGCAGCAACAGATGGCCTGAACCACAAGTCTCCCTGTGATGCTCTGCTTCTTGCAAAGCATAACCGGCCAGGCCTTTGGTTGACTTGGATGGGATCCATGCCGGGGCCGGCTTGGCGCATTCAACGTGCTCGGCCTCTACATCCTGTCAGGCAGTATCGCAATCGAGCAAGTGTTCGTGCGAACATACCTTGTTCCACATGATCTGGTTTCTAGTGTAACATACTCAACCTTATCATGTTCCATGGGTGTAACCTCTTCAGCCTGGTCAACTAGGCTGTCGATTCCAACAACCTCCGCTATTCAGTTAGCTGCCTTCTACCTTTGCCCTCTTCTCCCCGCTCCAGCTTATTTGACCCTGCCCTTCGGCCTCGATCCGACATCAGACTCGTACCTCGTACTTCGTGAAATACAGTAGTCGTCTAACATATCCCTCTCTAGTCGAAACCACCAAAACATCTGATAATTTGAGACAGCATACCGACTCGACTTGGCAACAAGTCGACCGTGTGCCCCGATATCTTCGTATTCACTCTATCTGCAATCAGCCGTCCGCCCTTCTAGACGATGAGCGACATCATCACCGAACAGCAGCCGGACCTTTCACTCCTCCCTGGATCCCCAGGCCAGAAGCGGAAGCGAGACCCAGGCAGCCCCGGCTCTCAGCGATCAAAGCGCGCCGCTCCTCCCGCCAACATGTCTGTGGCTCCAGGTGATACGGCAGCCTACATCGAGAGCGCCATCCAGGCCACCGAAGCCCATGCCGCCAATGGGGGCATGAATGTGGCCGATTTCAACGCCCTTCAGCAGGCTACCCAGGAGGGAAACGAAGTCTCAGATCCTGCCTCAGCTACAAGCACAGCGCAGGCAGCGCTTGGCATGTACCCGACACTCCACGTCCCTCCCTCAACAGAGGAGCAGTTCGCTGCCCAAACCACGGGCGATACCGGCGAGCATCATCATCACGATGCGTCCGCATTCAATCCTCCCGATGTTCCCCAGCCAGATGGTCTGATGGATGATCATACTGTCCATCAGCCCCATCAGCCTCACCAGCCAGCACAGAATGGGGTACAGCCTCCACCTGCGCCACGCTACGCGACCTCGCCAGCAACGTCAAATCCAAAGCCGACGGTCGGATCAGAAGAGTGGCATAAGATGCGCAAAGATAACCACAAAGAAGGTAAGCAGCTGCCTAGTACCGGTCGATTATCGCTTCGTAGGTTTTGCTAACCGGTCAAACAGTCGAGCGTCGACGGAGGGAGACCATCAATGAAGGTATTAATGAACTGGCCAAGATCGTCCCAGGGTGCGAGAAGAACAAAGGTTCAATCCTCCAACGAGCTGTGAACTTCATCCAACTGCTCAAGGAAAACGAGCAGCAGAATCTTGAAAAGTGGACACTCGAGAAGCTGCTTACGGAGCAAGCCATCACCGAGTTAAGTACTTCGAACGACAAGTTGAAGCAGGAATGCGAACGACTATATCGCGAGCTCGAGATTTGGAAACGGGTGGCACAAAACGCGGGACTGGAGCCTCCGCAACCTAAGGAGGAGATAGGCGAAGCCGCAGCGCCAAGTTAGAGCCTTGCTACGCCCATTTCCCCCTTTGACATAACCGCCGCACTGTAATCCAACCTGGGAGCTTATGCTTCTATCACCAAACCGATAGCCGAATGCTCCCTCGGCCCCCTCTGTCGGTCCAGCTGTTGACAATCTCACCCCCTCTCCCCTTTGTTTTTCCTGTCTGGGGGGTTTCTACTTTCTTTTTCCATCTATCTTCCCATTGGAACTTGCATTCTCATTTTCCCACGCCACACGGGGGGCAATTTATGCACCGGCACTAATGGCTACACCAGCATCGTTTATATCAACTCACTGTTTTTTCGTTCTATTGGCGGCGCCGCGCTCAGCCCCCCCCCCCCCCCTCGCTTGTTCACTCGATTAAGGAGAGGGGGCGGCGGGGTGTCGGGCCGCTTGTCTGAGGTGGCTTGCATTTATTTGTTCAATGTTCAAAGTAGCTTGGCGTTGGTGGGACAGATTTGTATTGGTTGAAGGTATTGATCATGTGGCGGTGGGAAAGTGTCAGTATCCGACGGAGTTGATGTTCCCGTCGTCGGCCCCTCAGTAGTTCCCGAGGCCCTAAACTTTCCTAGTTAATCTCATCACATCGAGGTACTCTTGCGCGTCATGCTCGATCCTACGGGCCCATTTCGCTTTCCCTTGCGTGGATCTACTGTATGTCCCATCCATCTGCATGTGTGACCCGCGCCGGCCGGAAGACCTCCGCGAGAGCAGCCAGCGGTCCCAGTTCCGTCGAGTTGCAGCTGGTACTCGTGGAGGAAACTAACCAGCCGCATGCGAGAACAAGCTATCCTATGCATCTCCTCAGACCAACCGTCGCTAGCTGCCGCACACCCTCTTCGCCTCCGAAGCCCCGGCAGCGACACTTCTTCCAAGGGGGTGATAGGTGTGTTGCAATCGCTTCTCATAACCAAACAGGGAAAAGTAGAGAATTGTGAGGAGCAAGACCAAGGAAGAAGAAAAAGAAAAAAGTAAAACCAATGAGATAAACGAAAGGAGGGTGGCCACGCGCCGCATGGCCATTCGCTACCCGCATCCACCGGGCCCGTGGTGTCGATATATCAAAAAAAATAAAAATAAAAAAAAATAAAGGGTTCCATCCAAAAAATCGTGGACTTTGCTCCGATTGGGCAGGGGGGAACCCTCTGCGTATTTGCCAAGGCTGGCTCTTATTGGGGATTTCCGTTTTCTTTTCTTTTTTTCTTTTCTCCCTCTCCATGCAATGTATTCCACTTCCGGGCTCATGTTGCTTTTTCCAGTATAGTTTTTTTAGGTTTCTTCCTGCATGGGAGCTCAGCCGATAGCCGTTGGGTGGCTTTGGCCCCCCCCCCTTCCCACCCTCGGCTACGGGATCAGCGAGGACACGCGGAAAAAGGATTCTGAGACATACATATGTGCGGCGGCATTAGTGCCGTCCCCTTGGGCAGCACGAGGTTGTTCTAGTCGCGTCACCGTACATGAACCTCGCGTACGGGCTCTCTCTTGCCTGGGAAGGGTTAATGTACATATGCAGGCTGGGCGAGCGGGAGGACTTCCCCGGCCACTTGGCTGGCCGGGAGTGTTGCCTGGGGAGGCAGGAGGAGTGAAGCTAGAGGGGAGGGGGGGGAGTACATATGCGGGGGGTGGTAATGTATCTGCATGCTCTTATGCATGTTTACATACATGTAGGTGTGATCCTCTCGTTCGCTCCACTGTGTGACGGCCGACTGCATGAGTCGTGGCCCGGCAGGCACATACGCGGAGTGGTAATCTAGCGGAGACAGTTGGCGAAGTGAAGGGTATGGGGATGGAAGCGATACATGTGCGCATCAACACATGGAGCACGTAGAATGTGATAGCGCAAGCGGGTATGCCCCCTAAAAGTGACCTGTTCTTCTTCCCTGCCTCTCCGCAAAACTTAATTATGGATGACCGAGCAAATGATGTAACTGGGCAAGATGAGAAGCAGCTGAGCTGGTAAAAGAGAATGGGTTTCCATTTGAGCTCATGTTTCTAGTTCAGTATGGATAGACCAAGAGAACGAAGATGCCACCAACCGACCTTATACATACTTTGTGGGTTCTTTCCAATAGGTAGTCATGAGACTTGAAGAGCTCCATTCTTCTAAAGAGTAAGCGCGAGCAATTATGTAGACCCCAGAACGCAAGAAATGAAAATAGGCAATACCAAAGAAACACATTAACCAGGGCAAACAGGCAGCAAATATCGTCCCGTTCCAATGCCGAGCAGACAGGCAGATACTCCAGAGATGGTGGCTTCAAGTAACCGTAGTTGATAGTAGATGCCGCAAGCTTTGTATCGAAATGTCCCACGTTCGGGGGACGAAGCAGCCGCGACTTTCAAGAATGAGCGTCCGCATGCAAGGCACGATCATTAAAACACTTGTAGTTCATAATCTCATTTCGTCCAATCGTGAGAGTTCCATCCAAGATAGAATGGATAAATCAGGCAGATTTGCAGTGTTTGTTGCGAACAAAAATGACCAAAGGACGCAAATATATGAGGCACAGAGCCAAAACCAAGCTCCTTCGCCAGGCGTAAAAACGTGCAAGGAAGCTTTATAATTCCAAACCACCAACCGCGGGGTTTAACGTAAAGATTTTTGAAGCTGAAATAGGTCGGTCAGAGAATAGAAAAGTATTGTGTGGTTCCGCATAGTCCGTAAAACAGAAAAAAAGACGAGGGAAAATCAAAGAGCCACTCATATTCCAATCACCAACGAGCACCATTTTCGATTCGAAAGCAAACATTTGATGGAATAGACCCGAGCCGCAGTCTAAAGCCAATCAGATGAGGTATCAACCATGATAATTGAGTATGCCTTTCCATTATATGTTGATGAATAGTTTCAGAAGAATTGGTCGAGGTTGAAAAGGCACTAGGGTTTTTGAGAGAAGGGGACGTAGGTCGCTTTGCAGCGCAATTAGGCCTCCCGCCACAACATTTATGTTATCTGCTCTTTGTGGTGGAAGGGTGTATGACAACGGGAGCTCAAATTATTTCGTCTTTGAAGTGGCCTCGTGGCACCGAGTCTATTACCTCTGAAACACCTGGAAGTACTTGAAGCCCTCGACTATCATTGGGCATGTAGTTGTATGTCTGTTGCTGCCCAATCTGCCCTGAAGGCACGTCCCCAGATCGGTACACCTGACTGTGGGTTGGATCATATCCTGGTTGTGTCATCGTATCGACGAAGGATCCCCTCATGTAGGATGGGGGAGGCGTGGAAGGAACTGCAGTGACGAATGATGCTGACGAGCCGTTCTGTTTGTGGGAATAAACAGCTTGGGGATTGGATGCTGTACTTCCAGTTTGCCATTGCTGTGGATACATGCCATTGCCGACGTGATTGTACTCCCCGAAAACTGAGGATCGACGACTCGAGTCATTGGTGGTGCTATTGGGTATCATGTCGACGTTAATAGGCGTGTTCGAATGATGGGCAGGTGTCGTTCCATGGACCGGTAGGCCTTCCTCAACGAAGCCGTGGTGTGAGCTGGTCAAATCATTCACCATTGATGGAGGCGGTGGTGGATTCTGGGTATTACGCATGGGCATCTCGTTAACAAACGAGCTTGTCTGAGATGCTGTAGTAGGGCTGTGGCCAGCAGGAGAAGTTGGATGAAAGCCTTGGGCAGTCGACCGAGTTGAAGGTGATGTATTCTGTTCCTCGTGGTCACGGCTCGCTGGGCCTTCCTCCTGTTCTGGTGTCTGGGTCTCTGAAACTCTGTCGTCGTTCAGGACGTAGACCTCGGTAGCAGCGTCTATTTTTCTTATTAGAACCACCATGGAAAGGGAGACCAGGTAGGTTACTATACCGATTTCTCCATTCTTATACCTCTCCTGCTGCTTTGCCACTTTGAAAATCTCACTAAGAAATCGCTTTTTACCAGAATTTTGGGGGTTCTCGCTAAAGAAGCCAGAGAGAGCCTCATTAGTACACTCTTCTAGCTTCTTGACATTGAGATGAAGTTTCCGGACGTCAGGGTGCTGCTTCGCGGTCGGCTCCACTATGATAGCGAGGATGTGATTGAGAAGATGAACTCGTTCTGATAGGATGTCAGCTCTTAGTGGTTGCGATGAGAGTTTCAAGTTCTTCCTACCTCTTTTGTAAAGATGGTCGGGTTCTTTGTGCCTGACCCTGTCTTCCTTGGTATCCCCCCAAGGCTTCGGCCACCAGTCAGGAGCCTTTGCATCACTACCGGTGTATGGATGGGTAGATTGCTTCTTGGGCTCGACAGCTTTGACCCAAGCTTTTGCAATCAGCTTGCAGGCAGACTGTTGGCAGCTCTTGAAACGCTGGTCGTAAAATCCCCACAGGGCTCTCGAGTCACAGACTCGGATTCCCCTCCTGGACATGATAGGCATGGGCATTTCCTCGTACTCCATGGTCTGGCGTGATCTTGGGCGCTTCCGACCCGGTCGTCCTGGATAGCTACCCCCGTCTTCGCCGTCATCATCATTCTGCGAACGGGTTCGATCACGTGTGTGGTGCCTATGATTATAAGGTGGTCTGAAATACATGGACCCTTCAGAGCTAGGGGGGTGACTCGTTGCTTGATCTAACACCGTAGATATTAGCAAATGCTGGGGAGTAGCGACAAGGGCTAATAGAACATGATTATTTACCTGTATCGAGAGAGGATACCACTTGTTGAAACTTCTTGATATCAAAAAACTGGCGTACAACGCTGTCCTGCAGCTTCTGCCCTGGGCTAAAGAATGTGGCTGGCGTTCCATCGTCCATGACTACCGCCACGAAGTACTGCTTAGCCCAGATACCGCAGTGGGAGCGAAGCGCAGTGTCGATGGCCTATTGTCATGATCAGAAGAGAGCAGCGAGTCCTGTTATTTCAATGCATACCATGGGTGGTTGGTGTCGAACAGATTCTTGGGACTCGTAGAAGCGCCTATGGTCCATGATATCATTTTGATATCGAGCCGGAGGTTGGCACGTGAAGTGCCGCGGGTGATGGTCCCGCGATGACCACTCTTGAACCATGCTGAAACGATGGGAGGCTTCAAAGACACGGAGGTGATGGATTGAAGAATACTAAAGATGAGTAAGATTGGGGGGCAACGGGTTTGGTAGTTTATAACGTGTCGAGCTACTCTAGATGAGAGAAACAAGAGTGCGAACGTTTATAGATATTTGGGCCTGATCATAAAATATGATAAATGATCTGTAGAGTGTTATATGAGGTGGGCAGTGATATTGCCGGAGGATTTTTTCCCTACAGGAGTTGAGCCGTAGAGGAAATGATATTTGAATGTTGCGGCAAGGCAGCAAGGCAGCGACAAGATGCCACACACCTTGGACAGTTGAGGAGAGCAATGTAGCTTTAAAGCTATGAAAGAGAGGTTCAAGTACAGTGATTGGTTATGAATGGGTAAGACTAGCGCGTACTGCAGAGGGACGGGGCGTGTGGGTGTCCAAAGATGTATGGGAGGCTGCTCGTGCTTAAAGGCCAGAGGGTGGGGTTATAAGCGAGTGGCTAGCGCAATGTAGAAGACCAAAAAGATCTCCGTGGTGTAGGTGTAGCAGGACTGTTGGTAGGCGATGTAATGTGAAGTCACGGTTGATTCGGAGACAGCAAATTGGCTGAGGAACTTGCCCCGATCAACGGCTCAAGCTGTGGACAGTCTGGGATAGTGCCTTGAGAGGGATGAACACGCACCCACTACCTGTGGGTGGACGTGTATGGATTGTCGGCGCTGTTCAAAAGGACGCCAAGGAGTATCCGGTCGCTTAGGAAAGCGGATCTGAAAAGAAAGAATCCGGCCCCGTTGAGACGCTCTCACCTCTAGGAGGGAAAGGTGAGAGGATAGATGATTAGACAACAAGCTTTGAAGATGGATGCAGAGGCAGCACCGGATTCAAAGTAGACGGGTCAAACAGGGCGTAGGCGTTGACTATTGGTCCTGGCTAGGGGCGCTTGCAGCTTCCCAGAAAAGGGTACTGAGAGAACCAAAGGACGAATAAAAATGTTTGACAGGCGAGACATGGGGGAGCAAGCCGCTTCACAAGTCTTCAGGATCTTTTCAACGCAAAATGCAATGTGAAATCGTCTTGGTCAAGTGTCTGGTCAGGGAATTAATCATTGACGGACAAATGGGAGGGAGGTTTGCTTCGCGAAGCTGGAGCCTAAGAGCCAGGCCAAAGATGCGGTGCGAGGGGAATCAATCCCAAGAAAACCCCAGCTAGATTTGTTTCCTGGAGAGATTTTCCACTGTTCGTCTTCAGATCTGGCGCGCCCTCTCGTTGTTGCAAGGTTGAAACAGGGGCGAGTCTGTCCGTTCTGGATTGGCAGTCACGTCGAGGAAATATCGAGTTGAAAAATGAGAGAGCCTAGAAGCAAAACCAGTGCTAGAAACGAGCCAACAAAATCAATCCGCGCCCAAATACCCAGTTGATCCTCACTGTACTGTGCTCCAGAGAGGATCAGAAGACCATAAGCGCCAGGACGGAATGCTTGCGCGGGAGGAAAAGGTACAGTTCTCGATTTCTTAGGG
This sequence comes from Clonostachys rosea, assembly GCA_026958235.1. Classification (NCBI taxonomy): domain Eukaryota; kingdom Fungi; phylum Ascomycota; class Sordariomycetes; order Hypocreales; family Bionectriaceae; genus Clonostachys; species Clonostachys rosea. The sequence goes on from CP110206.1 coordinate 2,189,350, forward strand.
TCCAAGATTGGAGCGGCCAACAAAATAGGAAAGTTACTGAAGATTGATACAACGATATGAGCTGAAAGAGGTCGAAAAGCCAGCCGTTTGGCAGCCAATCGATCAGGACTGCCAAGCCACCTTGTCCACCAGGAAGTAGTGCTCACCCCAAACGATTCAAAAGAGAAAAGTGACAGCAAGGCCAGGGGGGTGGATGGGATCGATGGGCGGGGCCCGCTTTCAATATTCTGGGATCCCTCCTTTGGCTCGATGCCCTTGCTTCTTATCCGGGGTCCTTGCTGCGAGGAGGGAGTGATCATGTATCAGTGTCTATCTAAGGTAAACAACAAGCCATTGCAGTAAAGGAAACCGAGATGAGTAGAAAAGAGAATGCCCTGGAGTCGACAGGTGGATAGGATGGTTGGTGGTAGTAGCTAGGACACGCCAGATGGAGGGATGGGCATATACACGCAGCTTGAGCTGGCCGACGACGGCCAGTACATGCATATCTAAGTACGTGGGGATACGTAACCGGGAGGTACCCTCTTTAGCCACACATAGCTATAAGACGACCCGAGCACATCTTTCTTTTTTGTCTCACGCAGAACTGGCATATGAACCCTGGTCGGTCTCTGTCGACAGGGTGCCGGGGTGACATTGTGGAGGGAGGCCGGTGGATGTGGTGGGTGTGCAGTGGAGTTGTGAGGCGGAGGGTTGGTTGACAGGAGGTGATGGAAGACGTACTCTCCAGAGACGCAGACGCACCTTAGAGGGGGTGTACCAGCCAATGCCGGGCTTGCTGGGTTCTTTGCACACACACCAGCCCAGCCCAGCGAAACTATACGGTGGAGACCTGTCCTGCACCGAATGCCGCCGAGTTCAGGCCCCTCTATTGCCCGGTGACTACAAGATTGTGCGGTGCCGTGTAGAGGCTGGCGTGGGCAGATATGATGGCACACCACGACGAGGAGTATTTTGAAATTGGTGCCGAAGTACCTCGTGGGCACAGATGGGCGGTTGACTGATGCCGCCGTCCATCACAACGCTCGGCCCCTCTAGATGTGATGGCTCGACCCAATACCTCCACAGCACGAAAGCCATGGCTTCAGATTCAGCGTCTGAGACAGTTGCCACGAATAGTGTGGGTGCTTTAGCCCAGGCCGACCAGTTGGAAACGGAGATTAGTAACAATATGGTCCCGGGCCAAGCAATAAGTGAGAGCCTGTCGAGCCAGGCCGTTAAGCCACCAGAATGAATGTCTCTGAGAAGAATTAGCCCAACTTTGTGAGTGTTGTTTCCTCACCCCCCAGATTGGTCATTGGTGTGGGAACGGTGCGGGATCGGAAAACGGTTTTGGGCGGGTTGCAGAATTCACACGCTCAGAGTGTCTTGGTCCAAGAAGACCAAGCCCCCCCCCCCCCCCTCCAGGTAGGGTCTGAGCTGAGGGGGCTGCTGTTGCATGATCTCTCAGGATGGAGACAATGGATTGGGCGCAGCGACAGCCGGTACTTCACCCGCAGGCCAGTCTGCCGCCATGTGCGAGACAGGAGAGAAGAGGGTAGGTAAGGTAGTAGGTAACATTCCTAAGGTAAGGTAGGTTAGCTGCAACTGTAGTTCGATGTCGTCCATGTGCATATCGGCAGGGCTGTCTTGCCTTGCGTCGGGCGATAGAGCCTGCTAAGTGAGGACAAGCCTGCCGGAAGGCCCAGGCGGGGATCGTGCCTGCCTGCCCAACAGGGGCTGTTCATGTGAGGTGGAAGCTGCCGCCAGGACTAAGGTAGGTGCTCTGTATTACGTGCCTGCCTTACCTGCTTCGTACATAATGTAAGGCAAGGAAGGCACGGCTGGTTAGACATTGTCCAGTACGGGCTGCATTGCGAGGTACCTCGACGCCTGCGCGAGTGTCGTGTCGCGTTTACATATGCCCGTGAGCCTAGCACCTGATCCCAATGATGTTAATGCAGCCGAGCCGAATGAGTGAATATGATCCAGACATGCTAATGCTGAATTACGCATTGGCGTTGTAATCGCGCATTCTGCACATGGTTGCATACCCGAGCTGGTGCCCAGAGCACGCTGAGCGCCATGTCCTCCGTCCAACTGTTTCCTCCTAGCTTGCCTAGCCGAATCGCTGTCGACTTGAGCTGTGCGTCTGCTCCCCCGTCACTCAATTGTGATGCCTCAACCTCCCATGGCCTGAGGATATGCAGCCACACATTTACTTCTCCGCTAGTCGCACTTGACGGAGCATCTGCCTACCCTTGCTGTCTCAAATACGACCAACTGGCTTACTAACGTGCCCTGGAGCCGTGAGTTGCATCTGCAGGGTGTCGGTCATTAGAATGGAATCCCAGCTGCCAGCACAATACCCCTCTACGGAGACAGGTATGTACCTCCCCGAGAGACAGCCTGGTGGCCGGCTGCAAGGTGTACATACGGCATCCACGGCGGCCCAGACAGTCAGCGGTGAAACACTCACTCACCATGACCGCCAGCAGGTAGATCGACATCTGCCGCATGGGATTGTGTGGGAGAAACCACTTTCACTCGTCCCCTCCCTTGTAACTCGTCGACATCGAGGGCAATGCACAACGCTGTTGACAGATCACATTCGGTCGAGGCCGCCATGATGCCCCTTTGCAACACGACGCACGCCATTGCCTCTTGCGCGGTGGTGCTTTACTCTACGCCTCTCCTCGTGCAGATACTCGCCCATATAGCTATACCTCCTAGGGTACCTCTTCATAGCTTGCGCCGCAATATCGGCTAGGCTGGGCAAAAGATTTGCGGGCATGGGGGAGACTCTCTATCTCTGGGCTGTGCGCACAAGGTGGTACGCGGAAACAATTCCCTGTTGAAATGAACGGGTTCAAGGCTCTAGATTCCGCCTGGTGCGTATTGACCGCCGTGGAAGCCAGCCAGCGGTGATCAAAGCGCCTGACCTGGTCTTAATTTTTTTTCTTCACTTCGCTTCTGAGTATCATCCCGGTCTAAAGCGAACCCGGATTGCTGGAATGGCGGGATGCCAGCATCCACCTAGGGTAGCATATCTTATCCTCCTCCATTTGATTGAAAAGAAAGAGCAAGGGACCTCAGGCCACGGATTGGAGCCATCCACAAGTCCATATTATCCCTCTTGCCATTGAGAATCAAGCATTCCCAGGGCTCTCGGAGCTGTGAATCTCCCAAGCGCTACAAGGATGCCCCTGGTCTGTCAGAGGCGGCAGAGATGGTCATACTACTTGTCACATCCCGGTCTCCATGCGAGGGGTGTACCGATGGCACCTGTGTGAGAGGAGATTCTCAAACCCAACATTCAGGATCCGGAAATGTCCTTTGCCGGGATTCTTCCCGACATGGGCCATTGTTTTCCCAACGGCCAGAACACGGGCAGGTAATTATTTCCGTATCCTGATCAATTCCAAGGTTTATGGAAGCCCCGTCGAATTAGCACTAATCCCGGGAGCTTGGAAAGGGAGAGCTTGAGAGAGGGTCCAGCCTGCATTTGGCAAAAAAAATTCAAATTCGGGGCACCTCTTCTAGATCTACACCCTCGTGGATGGGCAGAATTGGAATATCGTAAGCATGGCCTGGTAGGAATAGCAGAAATAAGAAATAAGAAATGGAGGACGAAAGCTGGGGGTGTGAGAGATCACGGCCACATAGTGCTGGAAACAAGAACGGATGGCGCCATGCCGGAACATTCGAAACGGCTCATGCAGATGAGAGGTCTGTCACCCGGGTGGGTGATAAAGTCTAGAAAAAGAAAAGAAGATGGGAGCATAATGATTGAACCTGCAGACGCGGGCAAAAGGTACCTCAGGCTCAGTCGGAATGTGGCTCATTCAGGTCCTATTTCTGTTCAGTTTTGGTATTCCCCAAAACCAAGCGGGGGTTTCCTAGCAATGGCCCTCCTATCGTTGTGGGTTAGGAGCTTGATGAGACCTTGTGTGCATTTGCGCACCGCATTGCGTGGGGAGAGCAAGCGTTCATTATGCCCATAAGTGAGACATGGAAATGTCAGGATTCCCGTGGGCGAACATCTTGACAGTCTCTAATACCACAGTGCAAAGAAATCACGTAGCAAAACTAGGCCATCCGGATATATCCCCACATGCGCAGAGGGTCATTGTGGCTGTTGTTTTCCAACTCATATTTTTTACTTGTTCTTTTTCTTCCATCTCCTTCCTCAGGGCCTAACTACCACTGTTAGGGCGCGCTTGTAGTATCCCCACCCCACAGCGATGCTCTGAGACGGCGGCTCTGAGGGCGGATGTGTCTGGGCTTCCGACTTGGGACAAAACTGGCCTGCTCCCCAATTGAGGGTCAGGTTGCGGAGCTATCCGCACCATGCCACGCAGCTTTCTTTTATGCACTCATATCGGTTGGAGTCAGAAGATCGGAATTGGTTCTGGTATAGCGTGGTCGACGTTCAATGCCCGCGAGGTCCGTCACATAACCGGAGCAGGGTAGCACCGGCGTCGCGGCCCTCCTCAGGCACCGATGTACCATGTACGGAGAGCCGGTTACATCAACACTGCTGTAAGGTACGATGAAAGGTAACAGGTACGCAGGGATGCCGCTACGGAGAGGGCACGAGGTCAAGTACTGCCATATGTAGATAGTCGGCAGGCAATGTGGTGATCGTAAGCGAGGACTGAGATTCTTGCTGCTAGCTCGCTCGAGTTGTGTGGGGTGGCAGGTGCTCTCTCGTGCCGTCATACCTGGCAGGAAGGTGTGCCCAGGTCAGGTAGGTACGTACCTAGGTAGATTGCTCCGACGCCAATGCGGCAGGCTCCGGAGACCGCTCTTTCCTCACCTTCGAGGGCTCGTTCCTTAGCTGTAACTGGAGGCTTCGGGGCCACACACTCGCTTCTGCCCACCATCAAGCACGTACGCATATCTTCTTTCGTAAGTCAGCCCAACCATCCTACCTTACTTTTCGACACAATCTCTCCCCAAGTGGCTGCCTGCAGACGAATGCATACTAGCCAAAGTCTACAAGCCGTCACCTGCCATGCCAATTAATCACCGACAGTGCGGTCCAGCCGTGGCCTTAGGTTGAGTCCCCGAACCGAACCTGAGGCGAGCGATGGGGTTGGGTGTGTGGGAGAAAAAATCAAGGCATCTCTGGCTTGCAATCGCTCCTCGTTCGACGCCCGATCATGTTCCCGCCCGAATCCATCTACCTGCTTGAGGCCTGCATATGACCTGGAACAAACGACACCACTGGCTACCCAATTCAGAATCCTTGAAAAGCCAGAGGCCGGAGTTGCAAACTTAATCCTCTTCGCCAGAGACTCAGTGGCCTGTAATGGCTAAACGCCCTGCCATGCTCCGTCCCGTCCAAACAAAATATAGCCTCTCAGCCAAAGTGAGGCTTATGCGGCTACGAGAACCGCATTGTGCTTCGGCGATGGGGAAAGGTAGCTGATAGGCCATGTCATCAGTGGGTGATTGATTTGAGTCAACTCAGTTGACAGTGCAGCGAAAGCAACTATACTCCACCCGTCAAGCATATCGCATGGCGGCATACGACGATCACAAGCGGCACACCTTTTCTACTTCTGAGAGCGTGCATACAAATTCTAGCCTATAAGCCATCTTATCAAACATCCTAGTCTCGAACAGCTTTCCGTCTCTAGCTGAGAAGCCACCACATGCTTGCTGCACTAAACTCTGTGCTGAACAGATTGGCAGCGTTAGCTCGATGATCCCATTCAAGTGCGACACGGCAGGCGTATCGACTAGCCTATCTAGCTTGATAGCGTCTGCTTACGCCCTCGGCCTCGTAACCTGCCAGAGCATGACTTGCTCTTACATATGTGGCTCCATCTTGCAGGGAAATTGTTTCGTTGAGGCTACGCCATGTTCCGTCCTTGACGCTGCCATTTGCTGCTTTGAGACCTTGAACGTTGCATCCCCGCATCCAGATCTGCTAGCACCTGTCGGCTGCTCGATTCGGCAGCCGGGACTAATTTAGGGCGTGCTTTAGTTGCCAGGGCTCGTGTGAGGTGAGACTGGTCAGCCCATTGACCTGAGGAGACCAAAAGGACGCTGGTGGTGCTGGTGGGTAGCATTTTTGCCTACGGCACATCGCGACCAGCCATCTCAGCGGCAATGAGAAGACACAGCTGGACTTGACCGCCGGCCGCCACGTGCACCTGTCTTGCTATCTGCGAAGTGGGCAAATCACTACCTCAAAAGTGCGACACGGGAAGTTGTACATACAGTGAGGGTTGTTTGTTCCCGCGGGAAAACAACACTACGAACGCAGATGATAAAGCCTATTTCCCAAGTGAGAGACTTGCCGCGCGCCATCAAATCCTCTGCTGGTGCTTACGCCGCACCCCCAACTCGAACCCCGAACCCAACATACATACAAGATTACGTCTCGCTTCCTAAGCGCTCCCTAACCCTGCCAGCTTGTCTTTCACGGTTGGACTGACTGCTTTGAGATCGCCTTGCGAGTCGAACAAGGAGTCTTGCTTTCAAATCTGTCCCAAACCCCGTTAGGATGTCCAAGCTTTCCCATTTCTCACAATCATCTTGGAGTTGGAGGGAGACCTCTGAAACCTAACTTCGGTACTGTTGCTCAGCGTAAAGCCTCTAACGAATGAGTACTCCAGCATTTGAAAGAATCAGTTTTTCGTTTGAGAGACCCTTCATCGGCTAAATATACCGAGATGGATTTTGCTTTTATCAAGGTTCGAGAATTCACATCTGATGAATATGTTGCGACATAGAGCCTGTTCCTGAAATTCAGTAGAGATGTCAATCGAATGATTTCCTCGTGATATGTGGCTTTCAACGGTTGAACATAGATCTCGGGCGCTATTAAAAAAACTAGTAGGCTAATTCTTGTTCTATCATAGACGCATATGGTGACTACCTTGGTGACTAAACCGTCAGGCGGCAGACTGGTCGGATCCCCGTTGCATTCATCACGAGATCCAACGAAGATCCTGCAACGGTAGCGATCGAATGGATTGAATGCAACCTAAACTCTGGAGGCAGGGTTTTTCCTTTTTCGAGAGCTAATTGCAGGACGGTGCCAACCCCATCTGTGACCGCCGGCTTGACCGCAAGACAACTCTCCTTGGAAGATGTGCTCGGGCGTGGCCTGCGCCGAAAGTCGTGGCCATCATGATTTCTTGGCATCGCGAAAACGACTCGTCATTTTGCTTTTTTGAATATGCGTACGAAAGCTTGATTTTGACGGGGCAGTTCAAGCATCCGGATAGGCTGCTCATTTTTTTCAACATGTCCTCCCTGCGGACTCTCCTCCGTTCAATATGCAGCACCAGTCAAGGTAGATCAGTTTCTTTATCACAGCCGTTCCAGCCGGTCTCTACCAGCACTCTTCCCGTGTGCCGAGCCCGAGAGCACAATTTAGGCGCCCCTACAAGACCGACCCTCCAGCGGCATTGCTGCTCAGTCAGGTCTAGTGCTCGTGATTTGGTTCAATATGTCCTGCAGGGATCGAAGTTGGGACGTAAATTAAGACCCAAAGGCGAGGTGGCGTATTTGATTTGCTGCAAGGTCCTGCTAGACTTGGAAGTCGTTCTCACTTGCATATGGTGCTGCATCGCCGGATGGCCAATGCGGGTGCCACCTGATCTGCTGCCAAGTGAAAGGTACTCCGACTTTCTGCGAAAACATCTTGGGGACTTTCCATAAGGGCCCACGCTTTGTGCACCTGGGTGCGGGCTATTGTGCGCTGGTGTAGTTTGGCCGGCATCAGTAAGGATGCAACATGCCTACTTCGAGCTTGCTTTTTCCCCTGTACCCCAGGTGCTTGATTTTAGCATCCAGAGCTGAACCAGTCCTCCAACTAGTTCACACCACCATCCGCTCACCCTGGTCAGTTTTGTGTTACACAACAGAAGCCTTCACCATCATCTCACCGAGCCGTCCCAGACCTCGCCGTTTCTGGCAGGCAGGGCAGGGAACCAGTGGTTAGCCTGCCTTGGCTCCCTTCCAGGAGACAAGGATGGACGTTGGTGGCGTTTTACTAATGCGGCGCTTCATCGCTTGGATCACAGGAGACACACATGGGCAGAGTTACATGTACCCTCGCGCACACGCCACCCACCCATTTCTACACTCACACACATACATCACATATGCACACATGCACATTTACACCCTCTTAGGGAAGAACCACTCCGGGTGTTGCGATAGGAATACGTAGTTCAATATTTGTTGGTGGGGATGTCCGCTCTTGTCAAGGTAGATAATGCCTGCGAGATCCAGAAGTATGGGCAAGGGAGCGGTGACGAGAAATGATGCCAACGGATGGTACTCTCCACCTTTCACCGACGAAAGAGAAGAAGATCTGGAAAACGGATTGGGGAAACGGCTTCCCAAATCCCAAAAAGAGTTGTGATCTGGAGTTGGGGACGGAGTGCATGTGAAGGGGTTGATGGGGAGGGGACAGGGCCTCCAGCCCATGCCCGACCATCACTCTACTCACTTGCGGTGGGAGACGCAGCGCACTGTTTCAATTAGGCGATAATTGAATGAGGGGATGAGACCTAATCAGGCAGGGAGGAGTGAGGGGAAAGGCGAAGCCGCTTGACCTGCTTGATCCCCCGAGGTGATCTGAGAGTACCTACCTGGCCATCCAACTGGTCAGGCTATGCGTAGCTTTCCACGGGCGGCCCTGGTTCACAGAGTGTTGGCCACCAGCTGGGAAGCATAGGGTATTTACATGTGGGTTGGATGCAGTGCTTCCCCAAGTCAAGGCAGCCTTTGATCCGAATGTGACCAGACAAGACAATGACTTACTTTCCAGTGGCGCGTCTTACATCTGGGAGTTCAAACGCTGAAACTTTCTCGGCAATCTTTTCCGCCGCCACGATCTGGTAGATTGATGGCTATTTAAAGAGGGACTAGACTACGGGTGAGTCACGTCGCACAAAGGGGCCAAAAGCTGCTGGGATATTGTCGACATGGACATCGCCAGAGAATTGCCCGAATGAATTCCAGATGTGTAGCCACGAAGCAAATCCAATGTGATATTCTTTTGTTTACAACACACCTTGGGCAAAACATGAACCCCTATGAAATCAACCTAATGAATTTTTTCCCCTTCTCCAACTTGCTGCTCATCCAAGTGAAAACAATCGCACGGCAAATCCCATCATCTCAATGCTTCATGTGCCTCCATTCTCTCCCCTCTCTTTCCCCCATGATTCTGGGGGTGTGTGAGCTTTTTTAAACTTTAAAACTTTTTACCTCGTTTTCTACTCCAGCTCCAGACCAGCCTCCCTCATTAGATTAAAGAAGAGCCCCTGCTTCTTGTAGAGGGCCGAGGGGGTATCGAACTCGGCCACCTCCCCCCTGTCGAGCACGACGACGCGATCGCTGTCGAGGATGGTGTTGAGACGGTGGGCGACGGTGATAATGGTGCGTTTGGCGAAGAGGGGTGAGCGCAGCGTGCGCTGCACCATGGCGTCCGTCTGGACGTCGACGGCGGCCGTCGCCTCGTCCAGGACGAGGATGTTGGACGGCGTGAGCATCGCGCGGGCAAGGTTGACGAGCTGGCGCTGGCCTTGGGACAGGTTCGAGCCTATCAAAGTGGGTTAGGAGGTGATTCAATCAGGGTTATTGGGTTTCGGGGTGCGAGGAGAGAGAGGGACAGGACAGGAGGGGGAATTCCCCTTTCAACCGATATCTAGCCCCCCTCCCCCGTCTTATCCCCAGACCATGGCGAGGGAAAAAGAAAGTGCATGAAAAGCAAAAGCAAAACGTGGAAACAACTAAGCGCTGAGGGGAGAGTGGGCTGTTGGCTGGGATGAGGAGATGGACTTCGGGTTAGGCGGAAGCAGGGGTCCAGAGACTTCTGCACGTCCCAGCTGGGGGGGAAACAATAGCATGGCGAAAGGCGCCTGGCAATGCCGGACTTCGCAAATACGAATGATGAGGAGAGAGGTCATTCATTGGGACTCCAGGGTCGAGAATGAATGCGAATGGGGGCCCCATCATGCAAGTATTGCCCCGGTCGGTGATATGGACATGTGAATGTGAAGGGCAACAATAGGGCGATTGGAGGCTGGCAGAGCCCCCCAGGCAATGCCCAACCATGATACCTAGCTTAGACAGAATGGGGAAAGGCAGTGTGACACCCACAATGCACAGAATCCCCATGGCACCGTCGCACTGGGACCAAGATGCGGTGAGGGGGGGCAACCAACAACAGCTTGGGGGGTATATGGGCAAGGGGGGAAAAGGCGGGCGAGTTTACAAATGATGCTCAGCTTCTAGAAAGCCGACGGCAAGCGTGAAAGAGCGCGAGAGTGCAAAGACGTCATTGACACAAGGAAACACTTAAGCGCTTATGCTGTAACTCACCTCCTTCGTTAATCTTGGCTTCGAGGCCGCCGTCCATGCTGACCACATGGTCTTTTAGTCTAGCGTGTTCTAAGAGTCGCATGAGCTTTTGTTCCTGTGATCACCCGGAGCCGTATTTGTAAACGGTGAGGGAGACGCTGTGCTACCACTCCTCGGGGCATCGGAGGTTATAGTGCATCCCTAAATGAATGTGAAAACTTACCTAGAACGCTCCAGAGCTCTGTGTCATCGTGGATGTGGGAAGGGTCCAGGTTGTCGCGGACGGTACCCTCGAACAGGGCAGCATCCTGTGGGATGATGGCAAGTCGTCGACGTAGATCGAGGAGGCCAATATCAGAAGTGTTGAGGTTGTCAATATCAATCTGGCCAGTTGCGGGCTCGATAAGTCTGAAGAGGGCTAGGGTCAGGGAAGATTTTCCAGCTCCCGTACGGCCAACAACTCCAATCTTCTCATGTGACTTGATATCGAGATTGACGTTCTTCAGGACGAGATCCAGGCCTTCGCGATAGCGAGTACTGTAGTTGACAAAATCCAGGTCGCCCCTGGCAGGCCAGGCTACGGGTGGCCGCCTGTTGGGAATGATCTCGGGGGCCTCAGGGGTTAATGCTGAATACTCAAGAACTCGCTCAACGGCCACGATATTGGTCTCCACCTCAACAGTCTGGCGGACGATCCAGTTGAGAGCAGTCGTGATCTGGAGGGCATAGGACATCGCCAAACCCACAATACCAGGATCAATGTCGACATGGGTTGCAACAGCAGTGACAGCGAGCCCGGCGGCGGCAAGAATGATGACGGCACCAATGAACTCGAGACGGATAGCGAGCCAACGGTTCGCACTGATGGAAGGGAAGTACGCTCGGAGATTGGCATCGACACGCCACTCATTCTCAAGCTGGAAGCGATCCTGCTGGCGGTATGCCCTGATTGTGGAGACACCTCCAAGAGACTCCTGGAAATGAGCGTAGACTGGGCTTCGGCTTACGCTGTCCAAGCGCTTGAGCTCTCGCGACGTACGAAGATAATAACGTTGGATTCCGTAGTATGCGAGGCCAAGTGGGATAATAAAGGCAGCGAAGGCGGGTGTCGCGATACAGATCACCACCAGTGTGAAACCAGACTTGGCAGCATTTACAAACAACTGCTGGAAGGTTCGGGCCAATACCTCATCGATCTTGTAAATGTCGCTAGAGGGTTGGTTAGAACGGAGCTCAGATGAGATTAAATGTACGCAAAAGAATGCGACGTACCTAGAAAAACGGTTGAGGATTCGACCAGTTGGTGTGGTATCAAAGAAGGACATCGGGGATCGGAAAATGGCGTTTGCCATCTCCTCGTGCAACTTTCGTGAAGCCTGTGTTGAGGAAGTTAGCCGGGAAGCCTTGATGCCATGCCTAGGCAAGTTGAGTTCACAAACCTCGATGGAGCAGAAGATCCAAAGAATGAGAGTTTGGATGACTGTCAAAAGGGATGACCCAATGCCGAAGACAAAGTAAATGCCAATAAACCATCCAACATTTTCGTTTGTGCCTTTAGAGGCGTTCATATCCGCCCATTCTTTAAGCCAAACAGAGCCACCTAAAGCGAGTGTAAGTGAGAAATGTTCAATCTTCAGCCCAAATGAGGAGAAGGCTTACCAATGTTTGCGGTCTGCGAAGCAAGCAGAGAGAATATGAATACAGCCACTGCATAGAGGTTGTTCTTTTTTGCGTACTCGGTATAGACATGCCACTTAACTTTACCTTGCTCGACGAATTCCTTGGCCTGCTTTGTCCTGCTACCAGCCAGCTCCTCGTCCGTCAGCTTACCTCTAGGGCCACGGAACGAAGCTGTGCTGGCACGGCGCAAGGTGGCCATACTACTGGCTCGAGGTTTGGCCGACGCAGATGCAATTATCTTAAGGGGAGCCATTTCAGGAACTCGCTCCTGGCTTTCCTCAATCTCCTCCTTTGTCTGGGTAGAATCAGATGCCTCGATAACAGTAGATGTCTCGCTGGCCGAGCCACTGGGACTGCCAGATGCACTGCCAGACTCATGGCCAGCAGTCCTCAACATCTCAGAAACGTCGCCCTTCATAGCAATAAGCTGCTTGTAGGTTCCCTTCTCAATGATGCGTCCGTCTTTCAACAGAGTAATATAGCTTGCCTGCTTCAAAACGCTAATAGCATTGGTGGCAAGGATACGAGTCTTGGTGGAAAGAAGACCACGAGGTCCCAGTACGTTCTGCATGATGTGCTTACCAACGTGTGAGTCGACGGCGGAGAGAACATCATCCAAAAGATAAATGTCTGCCCTGGCGTAAACAGCTCGGGCCAGAGAAACACGGGCCTTCTGACCACCGCTGAGGGAAATACCCCTCTCTCCAACAACGGTCTCGTCGCCATCAGGAAGCTGCGCAAAGTCGTCAATGAGAGCGCAAGCCTTGACGGTCTGCTCGTAGAAGTCAGGATCATATCGGTATCCAAAAATGATGTTTTCCTTCACAGTGGCGTTCAAAATCCAAGTCTGCTGAGAAGCAAATGCAACAGTTCCACAAACGTCGACGGAACCCTTGACTTTCCAAAGATCTCCAAGAATACTGGACAGCAATGAGGATTTTCCGGAACCAACTCGGCCAACGATGCAAGAAAGCTCTCCCTTGTATGCAGTATACTCGATGTCTTCGAGTGCCTGGCGCTCCTCGTGGCGGTTCCAGGAGAAAGTACCGTCCCGGATGATGACGGTCTCCTCTCCAAGCTCCTGGGGGGCTGGCTTGACGTTGACGGCATCAGACTGAATTTCCTCGGCGCACAGGAAGTCGCGGATGCGGTTCACTGCCACAGATGCTTCAACAAGAGCCGTGATGACCATGGGCAGCACAGCCAAGGGGAATGTCAAGAGATTAAAGAGTGCGAGTGCAGGGAACACGATTTCTGTCGTCATAGGTCGGTCTTGCGTAAGGACAAAAACGGCAAATGTAGAGCATGAGACAAAGAATGGAGCACTGTTCCAGGTGAAGTTGGCAACAGCCTGTGCAGCAGCGATCTTGCGTAGATTCTTCAGCTCCTTCTCATTTCTGACGTAGTTGAGCTTGTTCATGAACGCACCGCCCCATGCGTAGAGCTTGATACTCTTCATATTGTTGATGATCTCGTTGATCAAACGACTTCTGGCATCCTTGTTCTTCATCTGAGTTTTCTGCATCGTCCTCATGACCTTGGAGACAAAGCCTTGAATAGGCATCATGAAGATCATGACAACGATTCCCGCCATCATTGACCAGCCGACGAGCTGGTATAGGGAGATCATGCAGATGACAATTTGGAATGGAGCAGACCAAAGCTGCTGAGCGAATTGCGTGACATCTTGAAGACGCTGAGCATCAACAGCCATGTAGTTGACGATATCTCCAGTGGTCTTTGTGGCGCGACCCTCGTTTGACAGTTTCAGAGATTTCCTGTAGATGGCGGAAGCGAGACCTCCCTTGATTCGCATACCAGTCTCGAACGAGCGTTGGAAGTATTGATGCACCATGGTTGTCTGGAAAAGACCGCAAGCAAACATGCCCAAAGAAATAGCAACACCCTGGATTATTGGCTGGGGATTCTCGGTCTTATAAGATCCAATGAATGAAATGAGAAGGCGCAGTAGCTGAGGCTGTACGTATTGGGCGATATCGTTGCCGATTTTGAAAAAACCGGCAACAGCATATGGACCACCGAAAGCACGGATCAGAGTCATTGTCAGAGAGGGCTTCTCTGGGTTCTTTTCCAATTCCTTCTCCCACGCACTGTCAAATGCGAAACCCGTGTTCTTGGTCTGATCCGGTCTCGCCAAGGCCCACAGGTCATTTTCAGTCAAGAAAGCCTTGTATCCATACCTCATCATTGGTGTCATCCAGTCGAAAGTCAGCCGGGAGAAAACGGTCGCATACTCGACAGGACATTCATCCTCGTCGACAATGGCCTCATAGCCGGTAATTCCGTTGTCGCGGGGCCAGAGCCACTCAACGGCAAACGCAGCAATGGCGAGGCCGACGCCGACGCAAAAAGTGATGAAATAGCTGAGGTTCTTGGCGTAGAGCTGCTGGGAGATCAATGACCTCAACTTGACAGCAGAGGCGATAATCAAGAGGAGCCAGTAGAAGAGAACAACGCCATTGGCATGCCTCAATCGCGAATGCTCTAGCCACTGGACTGCGAATATAACACCAAGAGAAACAATTTCGAGGGTGGTGGTCCAGACTCGGAAGTCGCCATACGCAATGGCTCCATAGCTGAGGATTTGGAAGACGAGCTGGACGATCACATCGGCGGCAAAAAGCGCAAGAAGTACCTATACATACAATAGACGAAATTAGCTCTACCCCATTCCTCGTCCAGATAACATGCGCAATGCCTCGTACCTGTTTGAACCAGAAATGGAAGTTCTTGCTGCTAGAATATTCCTCCTGCCTCTTCTTGAGAAGCCAAACAGCGCCCAGGCCAAAGACCAGACCAAAGGCTGAAACAGAGGCAATCCAGACATCAATGAAGCATGGTGTAAAGTCGTATCGGAAGGGGCTCAGAGGGCCCCAACCTTCTTTGTTGCCGCAGAGTGGCTGGCGGAACGAGTGTGTCGCAGAGAGATAGTCGCTTCCGAGGTTTTGCAGAGGCCGATAACCGGACAATGAGCCGGTGTGGTAGAGCACCTTTTGCTCGCTGAAGCCGTCCATGACTGCTGGAAGGGGTTGCGGATTCGATAAACCAGCCTCAGCTTGTCATGACAATTCGAGCGAGCTCCTACGAATCGCCGGGGAGGTGGACGCAGGTAAGGCTTTGTAGCGGTCGCGGACTGATGGAGGGTGGGCTGGAGTCGGTCGGCGGTTAGTGGAGGCGATAAGCAGCCGAACCGGTGAGCTCACGACGGCTCAATTGAGGTGTTGGCGATGGACAATCCAAGCCGCTGGCTCTGAGAAAGACGGACCGTGAATCGACGTCTTGACGGCAGAACCAGGTGGATCATCGCATGGGATGCTTTGTCAGCTGCGGATGGGCAAGGGAATTAGCCAGCCTCGATGGCGGCAAGCTGGTGCGCCGTGACCGCGTCGTCGTCGGTGAGGTTTTCTGCCTGTTGCACCTGCCTGCAAGCGGCCAGGTTTGGCGCTAGCTTGCATCCGTTGCCACCGGACAGGCCCCAATCCGCTGTTAGGCCCGGCTGTATCGGAGAATGCAGGCCCCAGTGGGCCGCTATCATCAGGAGCGGGGCTGCTGGAGCGCTGAGACCAACGGCCGGACAAAAGAAATGAGACACCAGGCTGATCACTCACGATAACCAGAATAATGCAACAATACGATGATCGAGGACGAGATACGGTGTGCATTCTCTATTGAGTTGCTTATCATAAGCCGTCATCAATGGGAAACGACTCATCACAGCCCCAAAATAATAGGATTGAAAGACCTGTGATGAATTGATTTCAATGTCCCCCAGCAAAGCATTACAAACGTTATGTACGGCCCACCGAACTCGTTGCGCCCCGCTTCCAGTGTCAAGTGAATTGTGATAGATTATGCATTTGATCTAATCTCCCGCAGCACAAACGGCCTGGGGGCAACGTATTTACGAGCTGGTCGCCCTTGGCATGCTTCTTAATAATTCATTCACCACACCACGATGCACGAGCAACGGCCTTATCAGCCACAGCTGTCGCACATTTGTGTCTCCCCTGACACACACGGATCACCAGGCTGGCCCTATCCGTATGCATCGTATGTCATGTAGGTAACATCCAAGTTTACGTCATGCAGTCATCTCTCATCTCACACCCGCCCAAGACGTGACTCACTCCGGGATGGATTGGTAAGTAAATATCTATCGTTTTCCCTCTCCTCTTTGCGACCGCCGAGTCACTGCGGGATGATTGGTAAGTATGTCCCATCTCCCTCGCATCTCATCCAGCGTCCTACTTACTGCAGGGCGCGTAGAAACTCCGCAACCTTTTCCGACAGCCACTGCCTTGCGTCTTCGTTCGGTACAGCGTGACCAGTATTTGGTATCAGCCCCGACAGTTGGCTCACCATCGGACTGGCCTTCTGGTATCTCTTGTTCAACGCAGCTTGATCAATGTGTGCGGGGACAAACTCGTCCTTCTCTGAGTGCAAAACCAGGACGGGTTTCTGGAACCTCCCCCAGAATCCCTTTACTTTCTCATCATCCAAGTCGGTTGAGAAGTAGTCATCATCACCACTACAATCCACAGTCAGTACTCCAAATGGGCTTCAGATTGACGCAGTCATGGCGTGACAGTTGCCAGCTATAAGTCGGTAGGGAGTGATATAGGGAACGCATACCCTTTAGCGATCAATGATCGAAGTCTGTAGGCCGTCATGGGGCAGTTGAACACTGGCGGCACCTTGTCCTTAGGTATGCACCAGTCTGACTTGCCTTCGGCAATCATCTGGTCTGCCACCGCGAGGCTGTCCCGCCATTCGGGGAACATGCCCTCGAGGCCCTCTCTGTCCGACACCGGTGCCTGTAGGATGAACCCATCAACCGGCTCATTGTTGTGGCGAGCGTAGTTTGTATATTCCATGCAATCCTATCCACCTTGTCAGTCGATATCAAGAACCATCAGACCCTGAGTTCAAGAGAAAAGAGAGGTGGAAATGATATGCACCTGGCAGCCAGTGGAATGCCCCATTAGGATAATCTTGTTTCTGCCTTTCTCACGCAGGTACTTGACCAGAGCAGAGGCATCCTCAACGTCTTCCTGCAAGCTGGATGTCCCCCATTGTTCAAATGAGCTTCGCATACGAATCTCAAAGACGGAGTAATCTAGATCTGGCTGTGTCTCCAGATATCGTGCCATAAAGCGGACATAGGGTGTCGTGTGGGGTCCATCTCCAAGACCGCCTAGGAAGACGAGGGCATTCTGTGCTGTGTTCTTTCCCAGTTCATATGCACAGTTCTTGCCGGCTGGCGAGCGATACGGGTGGGCCGTAAGGGAGAATGGTTCCGTCAGACTACCCATCATGAATGCTGGTGGTTAAGACAGAGTTGTGGAAATGCACTTGGCCTATCTCCAAATTTATGGTTGTAGTAGCATGTTGGATCCAAGTTACGCGCGGGGCAGTAGGAATCCACTTCTGCAGACGCTGACCGACTGATCGACTGGGGTTGCAACTCGTACGTACCTATACAGGTTACCGCAAAGTGGTCGTGATATCGACAGCTGGAGCGACCTCTCACGATTTCACTATTGCAGCACCTGATTGCTGGGCCTGGCTTGCAAGGATCGCTCGTCTTGACCAAAGATGACTAGGTTGGGCTGTCGGGATCGCTCGTCGCAGTTAGATTCCTACGAATTGACCGTCTTGCTGGAAGGCGTTTAGATCTAGTGTGTCACGACAGTTCGTTCGTAGGAAGTGGACTTAGCAATCTCCGGTCATGACAAGCGATTGCGATATGTAGATGGTTTTTTCATCATATGCCTCTTGGTCTCTGTAGCTCTAGGGTAAGTTCTTGGTTGGCTGCCTGATCAAGTTTCCTCACAGCTTAGTCCGCTTAGTAAGATTTCGCCTGGTAGCATCTACCTTAGATTCAACCACCAAATCACTGCTTTTTGGGATGAATTCCTAGCTCTTGATATCCTCTTCATTATTTGCTCAAGACGATGATATAGCACCGTAGATTAGAGGTGGTCGTCATTATTCATTGCTCTTCATGGAGTCAGCGGCTCGCAATGATGAAAGAAATAAGCTCTTTCAAAAGGTGAGGATCACACTGCTCCCCTGTCTGATTGTCTGTCTGTATCCATTCTCTAAGACCTTCTGCAGTTGAAGCCATGCTGCGTTCAAATCAGCCAGCTGGCCCTTAGAAAGGCCCAGGAGCACGCGGCGCAAGCCGAACTACTTGCTTTGACAGACCAGCTGTTGGGTATCCTCAATGACCAGATTCGCACTAACCCTTTGGCCCTCGACGAGAAGTTGGCTGAATACACATTCTTCCCTCTCTATCACATATTTCGCCAAATAGGCACCTTTTCAACGAGGCTGATTGAGAATTGCGTCAAATCACTCAACATCCTCATTCTCCATGGATGGAAGTCTAAAATATCCCCCGAGATGGCCAAGCAAGTCCTAAGTCTCCTGACCTTCATCATCGACGGAATACCGGGGTCAAAGAATAAGCGAGATGTCGACGAAGAGACGGTCTTGGAAGCTTTCAGGGGCTTCACAGCTCTTTTCCAGGTCACTGCACAGTCCCCCACGGCCGCTGCAGGTTTGGCAGAATCTGATGCAATCCCGGCCCTTGGTCATGCCATCACTGTTATGCTCGATGGGGTTGACAAGGGGGCCAATAGCACTATAAGTATCGAATCACTTCGTGCAATCCAAGGCGTATACACAGCAATACGCGAACAGGCAGCTTTGGCAAACTTCCTCCCTGGGTGTATTTCCAAACTGACAAAGGTCCTGTCAGCCCCAGCACGCTACAAAAAACTCGTCCTTGTACGATCCTTGTCCACTTCCGCGTTAATACTCACTCGTGTGCTTGGAGATATGCAAACAAGGTCGATTCGTGCTAAAGCGGAGCGCAAGGATGCCGAGAATGAAGATAAGGCTGCCCTTCTCAGTCCGGCCTGGTTGATGGCCACGGCCAATCAAGTCAAGGTCGCCCTTTCAAACATGATGAAACTTCGGTCTTACGACGAGCCGGAGGTCAGAGAAACGCTGCGAAGTCTATGCATGACTCTTCTAGATGAGTGCCACGATACTTTGTCGAATTGCTCGAGAGTCTTGGTTGAGACCGCCATCATCCTTGACGACGTTGAAGCGAAATCATCCTTCACCGAAACATCACTCAGGGACTTGATTAGTATATACCCGGAGCTCGCAGACGAGGCGAAGGAGACCGTTTATGGCTGGTTGTCAAGTCTACCACGTCTTATGCAGGCCAGCGACGACGATATGAAAAGCAAAGCCGTTCATAGCCTATCAAAGGGAATGAAGCTCCTCCAAGACCTTGACATTGAGTCATCGACCGTTCAAGACACACTGGGAAATGCGTTGATCGACACTATTGTCTCAGCAATGAATACAAATAAGCCACAGACATCAATCCAAGGAACAGATGTCCAACTACTGTCTGGGACTAGCGGTCTCGTAGTAGAAGGCTCTCAAGGCTCCAGTTATCCACCAATTGTGTTCAGTCAAGAGAGCCAAAGAGGCCTTAGGGCTGAGATTGGGAGGCTACTCAATGTTCTCGGGTCGAATACGACCTCTTCTGGGTTAGCTACGAGCTTTCTGGAATACATACAGAACCCAGGCACCGTCAGCCAAGTAGCTGCTTTCTGGGCTTGCTTTGAATTGGTCAAGGCATCGCACCAATCTTCGGCCGACGCTTCGGAACTGTTTGATTTATCTTCATTTGATCAAGGTGACGAGGCCGAAGACATCGATTTGGTCTTCCGCGAATTATACTCCTTCTCTGTGCAGACACTGGACGCACATACCCAGGCTTCTAGCATAGATTGGCGACTGGAGGCGACCGCTCTTGAAGTCACAGCATATGCAGCAAAACGATCGGGATCGGCGTTCCGCCCTGAACTTATTGATGTCCTTTTCCCTATTGTCACATTTCTCGGTTCAGATAATCCAAGTCTGCAGCAACATGGGATATTGACGCTCAACAGCATGGCTCAGAGCTGCGAGTATGCAAACGTTTCCGAACTAATTGTCGAGAACGTGGACTATATGGTCAACTCGGTCGCTCTACGTCTTAATACTCTCGATATATCTCCCGCATCAACCAATGTTCTAACCATGATGATCCGTCTGGCTGGCCCTCGTCTGGTGCCGTTCCTTGATGACGTGGTTGAGTCTATTTTTGCCGCGTTGGAGAATTATCATGGCTACACTAACTTCGTGGAGTCTCTTTTCTCCGTTCTTCAGGAGCTTGTGAACCAGGCAGTCGTCT
The DNA here is from genome assembly GCA_026958235.1 of Clonostachys rosea. Taxonomy (NCBI): domain Eukaryota; kingdom Fungi; phylum Ascomycota; class Sordariomycetes; order Hypocreales; family Bionectriaceae; genus Clonostachys; species Clonostachys rosea. The sequence continues at coordinate 2,209,625 of CP110206.1, forward strand.
CGGACATGCTTCTGCTTGATGGTCAAAGTCACTCAAATCACAAGCATAGCAAGAAAAGCCCGCAGGTGGACGGCCTCAAAGGCCTGTCAGATTTCATCTCACGGCGGCAGTCTCGTAAGCTACGGGAGGATGAGGAGAGGAGAACAGGTGAATCCACGCGTGGCCATCCAACTGCTCCATGGGGCGACGAGGGGCCTGAAAAAGATGAAGAAATGCCAGGTCCTGAACCGGAAAAGGAGAAACCCCCAAATTCCATGACATACCAGCTTCTGCTTCGCATTACGAATCTGACACAGCACTACCTGACCTCTCCAGTTCCCCGACTTAGAAGAGCTCTACTTGAAATTCTCTCCAAATCATCTCCGGCTCTAGCAGCCGATGAAGATTCGTTTCTTCCTCTCATCAATGCTATCTGGCCTGTGGTTGTGGATAGGCTCTACGATTCCGAGACATTCATCTCCATAGAAGCATGCCATGCACTGTCCGAAATGTGTGCCAGTGGCGGAGATTTCCTCGCCTCTCGCTTCGAGACGGAGTGGGCGGCGAGGCTCGGTGAGTGGTGCAGAAAGGTAAAACGTCAGGTTCAGGCCACCGGGTCACATTCAGCGACATCTGTCCAGCAATCCGTGTCAGCGCCAACAGAGAGTCATATCCTACTACCTACATCAACCGGCGAGTTGGTCAAGTCAACTAGGAAGCAGTCCGCAGTGCTATCCAGTGACTTGGGGCAACACGCTTCTCCAGTTCGGGTTTGGGAAGCTGTGGTAGGGCTCTTGAAGTCTATGGTGACATACGTCAAACTGACGGACGTTATGTTTGAAGAAATATTGGTTCTACTGGCCGAAGTCATGGAGAAGAGCAGGGAGGTGAGAGAAGCATTGGAGGTCATTAATGCCGATGCTGTCTGGATAATGAGATATGATCGTGGGCTTGTGGCTCATGTACAGACACCTCTGATGGATGATGTATCATTTGCGCATATGCAACCGCAAGCAGCATAGTGGATATATGTCTCGTACATAGAACAAGGGGCGGTGTGATGAATCAAACAAATGGAGAGATAAGAAATGGCTGTCCTATTTATCATGGTATCTTCACCCCGTATCATTCGCTGGTCTCATGGAAAAGTTTATTCAGTCTAAGATTGTTCTTCTAGATTTTGGGAGCAGTAGTAAGGTAACCCTCCGCCACAGCCGTGAGGAGCCTATTGGCAATGGCCTGGGGCGGGGGCACACGCAGCTCGCCCTCCTTGTACCCAGGAGGGGGAGGCGCATCTAGAGCGCCGGCGCCGGAGAGGAGGGCCTGGCGGACCTCCTCGATGGGGAACCACTTGGCGACGTCGAGCTCCTTGTCGTTGAGCTCGATGGCCTCGCCGCCGGCGACGGCCTGGCCGATGGCGCCGATCATGAGGCTCGAGGGGTAGGGCCACGGCTGGGTGGAGTGGACGACGACGCGGCCGACCTTGACGCCCGCCTCCTCCCAGACCTCGCGCCGGACGCACTCCTCGAAGGACTCGCCGGGCTCGAGGAAGCCGGCGAGGGTGCTGTAGAGGTGGGCCGGGTAGCGCGTCTGGCGGCCGAGGAGGACCCTCTGGCCGTCCGCGGAGACGATGGCGGCGATCATGGTGGGGTCCGTCCGGGGGAAGCAGACGTTGGAGACGCCGTGGCGGGTTGGGCAGTCGTCGAGGGTCACGGCCTCCTGCGCGCCCTTGAGGTCCGTGGGCGGGCAGACGCGCTTGTAACCGGCGTGGACGGAGAGGTTGGGGTTGCCGCAGCCGGCGCAGAAGCCGTTGCGGGTGTTCCAGTCGACCATGGATCTGGCCTGGGCGTACATGGCGGCTTTGGGGTTGGGAAGGCAGGATCTTGTCAGTTTTTTCTTTCTTCATCTTTCATCAAGCTTCTCCTGCTTCTTCATATTACTCAACTCCCGGGCTTTATACGTACCAGCATCGGCGTGGAGGGTCATGGCCCGGGCGTTCCTTTGAACGGTGAAGCCCTTCTCTTCCTGAGACTTCAGGAAGGCAGAGGCGGCCTCGGAGTAGGTGCCACGGGGTGTGACATCAACGGCGAAGTAGGGCTCGCCCTTGACGGTGCCGTGGCTGGTCGTAGTGAACTCATCCGAGTTGGGGCCCTCGTGCAGGCCCAGAAAGACAATCAGGGGCGTCTTCTTGGTTGAGTCAAAGTTCTTGATGGACTCATCCTCGGTGAGCTTGAAGGGATCTGAGCCTATCAGGGACTTGAGGTTCTCCAGTGAGAAGAGAGCGAGGGTGCCCTGGTCCTCGACAACGGGGCCGAGGTTGTTCAGGGCGAAGTAGCGAGCACGGGGGCTCTTGGACGCCTGCTGGAGGAACGAGGTGTCGGCCCTCAGGAACGAGATGCGGTTGATGCTGCCGCCAGCATAGTAATTGGTAATCTCCCTCCCGAACCTCCGAGACAGCATCGAGTCGTCGTTCTGCAGGAGGGCAACCTCCGGCAGTTGGGGAAGACTACTGGTCATTTGTGATAGCTTGGCTGCTCTGTCCTAGATGTTCCAGAGGTGGGCTATGGAGAGGGAGGCTAGGCTTTGGTACGCTGGTACGTGGGATGTAGGACCTACGTTGAATCTACGGGGTTCATGCCGAGGCCGCTTGGGGGTCACAATGGCGGAGTTGCGGTTTTGCTATGACGGCGGACATTTTCCGATGAGTAAGTTGTCCCCAGTAATTGGCTCATGGGCACTAGCAGCATCCGTTGCTAGCGATGGAGTTTATTGCCGGGTGCCATGTGTTGTGCGTGGTCCTTTCCAGAAGCGATAAGGGACCCATTCGGCTGGTTCAGAGGTGGTTCTTTGATTTGTAAGAGGACCGATGGGATAGGTATTGTCCGAAGCCGGGAGCGATCGTCATCCTGAGCCCTTCTGAATCTTCCTACCCTGTACCTCGGGCTCTGAACTTCATCCTCTCTCACCCTCTTCTTTTTGTACAAGACACATTATCCGCTGTCTTAAGTACTGACGAGTACATCATGGTGTCTATTTTAGATAATAAATCAAGCCATAAGCTCTAGAATACATAGTTATATAAGCAGATGGAGGGTAGGTAGTATCATGCAAGTGAGATTAACATGCAGTGTGCCAAAGTGCAACTCGAGGCAGACAGCCCTAAGCATAACTGGCTTCACTGCGCCACAGTGCCCGATGTCGAGTCAACGGCGAGGAGAAACGGTCCTCAGGTTAATCACTCCAACGAAAGCACTGGGAGTCCAATAAATTAAGGCGGCCATGTCAGTTGGAATCTCCGTGAGCGATGTCCTGGCCGCCAGTTCGCTAGCCAAGGACATATGTTCGTGCTTGAAAGAGATCGGGGGTTCGAAGGCTGAGTATCAAGACCTTGAGAGGGAGCTGGAATGCCTTCAAAAAGCACTCACTCATCTGGACAGGCTGCAGTCGAAGAAGCCATCGTCTACCATCGATTCGATTCGATTTGCCGCCCTGAGCTGCCGAAGGCCCCTCGAGGAGTTCTTAGGCAAGATTCGAAGATACGAGACTTCCCTCGGCCCTGAGTGCACGAAGAAATCGCTTCAAGGCCAGCTTGATAAAATCCGGTTTCGATTCGGCCAAAGTGACGAGATTCGAAAATTGCAAAACTACCTTAGTGTTCATCTTGGAACGATCAACATCCTCCTCGCAGAGCACGGCCTGGAGACACTGATGCTTGCATCTGAAGAGGCAGACTCCGAGCGGCTCCAGATCCACCAGAGGTTAGACGACACACAAAACCTATTACGCCGAGTCCAGGATAATATCTCCGCCCAGACAGCAACCGTTCTTAATGGTATGTCAATATTGGCAAAAGTCCACTCCATCGTGAGCGGAGAGACCCAATCTTCCTGGGCATCTATGAAGGAAATCGTGGCGAAGGCCTGGTAAGAACCATATGTTGTTATGATATATCGTAGTCTGCTCTGACATGAATCTAGCGTGTCTACTCAACAAATCTACTCTATCGTGCTGGATATCAAGGCTTCAATAACAAGCAAGGTGGATGTTCGGTGGTCCTTTTTCCAGGACCCCCTCATCTGTGAAGATGCCCTTGGCCGCAAATTTCCAGTACCTTCTGAGTATGATTTTGCAATGCTAAATGTCATCATTCGACAAAGATTCCAGACTGGACCAGGGTCTGCTGAAGTTGCCTTGGGAGACTTTGAAATCACCGAGTCCACAGACAGATCGAGCATCCTATCCGAGTCCTCCTTTTTGCGACCCGGGAGCTCCTTACTCATGGCGATTCTAATAGAAAAGCAACCTATAATCATGCCGGAGGAGACTTGTCGCATTTGCTATTCCAGCGTCGGCGTAACGAGAACGAGAAAGGTAGATGGAGGCGGCAGAATATGGTAAGGCGTTTCAAGTTCAGGTGAGCTTTGAAGTAAAATACTAAACATGCGTGGTAGCTGCAGGTGTAATGTATGGTTCGCTGTGTCTACCAAGAAACGCAAGGCGACTCATATCTTGGAGGCATCATTCCTCCAGCAAATCCAGGACCGTATTGCGAGCAGCGGTGAACCGACCCAAAGCATTACAAGCCAAAGAATGACCTACAACCATGAAAGTGTGAGGGCATTCAAAAATGTGAGCTTTGGAGCTAACATGTATTATGCATGTGGCCAATGCAAACCTAGAGACTATGTAAGACCCACTCTCTTCCTCTTCACTATCACAATCGAATTTGTTACGGACACTGACGCTGCCGAATAGAAACAAGTTTTCACTAGAGCTGAGTATCTGAGGTTAGTTTTTCCACTGATATTCCTCGCCTTTCCTATCCTAGCTTGCTAACAATGGGATTTTTCCCTCGACTATAGGCAACACCATTTAAGCCATACCCCTCTTGAACTGGTTTGCAGCGTACCAGGTTGCGGAAAGACCTTTCATAGAAAGGACCTTTCTGAACGCCACATATGTAGACAGTAACTTAGCAAACAAACTTAACTGAGGGTATGTGAGGTGAATTGAGTATTCTATATCTAATACCTACTGAAGTGAAATGGAAGGGCGTCTATAGCGATCGACAGCTCGGTCAAAACCATATCTCGTCCATACATATGAAAGCTGCCACTACTACATCAATCCTATGTGTCGGATACGATTGTTTCTCAGAGTTGATGAAGGACATGAAGGGAGAGATTATTAATACTATTGACCTTTAATTAGGGTTTTGGGACTGCTTGGCGAACATGAGCGCTTGACGGTTTCAACGATTCACCGCCCCTTGTTTGTCCCTTGAAACGGCCACAGGTGGCATGCTGCATGGAATTGAATGGCGAGCGAAGTCGATTCTTTGGAGCCTCATTCTTGGGGAGACTCATGGGTACGATAAGACCTTTGAAACTCGGTGAGGAACGACCATATAAGGGGGAATATTCTCGGATGAGCTACGCAACTACATGGCGTTAAAGTATGTGCATCGTGAGAGGAGTCTAGAATTTATATGAGTCTGGGCTGTGAAGCATCTAGACAGGGTTGTCCTCATCCGTACCCTACCTCATATCACTCCATACAAACATTGCAATCAATCTTTGTCAGTGGATATTTGGTTTTATCATCCGTGTTGGACACAAAGCAGGTAGTAAAACATGAGGGGGGAAATGTATGTTGTGTTTCCAACCAAATCGCCGATGACTGATCCGTCTGCCAAGAGAAGAATATGCTGCTAGACTAAAGAAATGGCAGCGCGACAATGTTTTTACACTTGAGCTGGCAATTCCACCCTTTGAATCTCCCCGGGAGCCAATTCTTGGGGCTGGGGCTGCGCAGGCTTGCTGATATCCACATTGCATGATATCTGATCCTCTTCGTGAGCTTCTGGGCAATCGAGTGCCGTTTCTTCGACCTGCCGATTCTTCCTGTTCTTCAGGTAAAATCTCCACAACAGGAACGCGAAGAAAGTAGCGAGAATGCCACCGAGAGCCGAGCCTACGCCAATGCCAATCTTCTCCGAAACCAACAACCCTGGCACTCCAGAGTCTGAAGAGCTACCAGATGTCGATGAGCCTGCAACGTATATAATGGTTCTAGAGCCACTCATATCATCCGTGTTTGTCGAGCGGAAGCGGTCTAACTTGGCGTCATACTTCGCCCAGGGCAATGGATTGAGGGGCTGTACTTCGAATCGTTCAGCGCTACTGTAGCAGCAATTGGTGGTGTCTTCGCAACAAAAAGAATTGCCCCTGTTGGTCACATTGACACACGAGACAAGGCCGTCTCCTATAGTATCTGCCCATTTGGTTTCTGGTTAGCAATCGAAGGTAGATCACGCATATGAGGTGGAAGAGGGCTGACCTGAATGTTGACAATGACTGCCGCACGCTGTCGTGTCCCAAGTATCGCCAGAGCAAGAGCTGCGTACCAATCTCCCATCTAAAAGCAGACAAAGTTTGTTGGAAAGACAAACCGTTCCTATTGATTTCTCACAGCACATGCTGTGTTCTGCTTCGGCATTGCAAGGGGAGTTAGAGTAGGCCCTGCGTCCATTTGGCAAGCGGCACAATTGAGAGGCAGCGCATACTTTCAGTCCTACAAGGATGTAGAAGCTAAAACGAATGTTTACCATACTGGTAAGTAATTCTCTTAAGGATGGGGGATGGGATGGTTGAGAAAAGAGAAGTGAGGAATGAGAAGTTCTAAGATGCCATATAAGAGCCAATCGTACCATGGCCAAGGCCAATTGTATGACCAAACTAATTGGTTGTGGATTGGTATACAATAACACTGGTTTCAATGTACGTGCACGACATGATATGCATGAGAACTTGAGGAATGGAGATGAAAGTACTAGGCACCGAGTTTTTCGTTCTCCGGTTGCTACTTGGCTGGTATATTCCCCGGAAATGAGTATATGGTTGTCGCTAGCCCCAATGCCTCTTTGAATAGTTGAGCTCCGGGTAGTTGAGGATTTACTTCTCATATTGGGTTCAGCACGACTGACAGAGTCCATTGGCATTGCAAGGAGAATGGCCAGCGGAGAAAACTTGATGGTGGGATGAGGATTCCCCTATGACAAGTACGACGCAGACACTTACACTGCTCAAGTTGAAGATATCTCCGTTGGAAACGGTCGTTCGGAGTCGTATTTCCATGCACCAAACCGTGATACAACGGAAATCAGGACTATTGAAACTTCTTTTGTAACGAAGAATGTAAGGTTTAGCTACACCGCCATCATCAATCCCGAATACACAATCAGTTGTGGGTCAGTCCACAACAAGTGCTGGTGATGCCGTCGGAATCGATCACCCAAGCCTGGGATTTATCTGCTTTCTGTTCTTGAAGCAGTTTGGTCGACTCCTTTTAGCTCACACAGGAAGCGCCAACCTGGGGGCAGTGTTCTGACATTGTTTCAGACATTTCCTTTGGCAAAGTTGGGATGAAGAGCCTTTGGAATATATAGATGGCCGTGGTGGCGGTTTCTTGTGTAAAGGGTGAAGGTAGACTAAACTCGGCATAGGTAGAATGTATTGAATTCATACTGTATTCTTCGAAGTCACAGGAGACGTTCATCCACATGTGTCCCTGGCCTATTCTGCCTGCGTCGCTTAATTCGATACAGCTCCCGAGAGATACCATGTTCGTTCGGCCCAATCCGTTGCTCAAGTGATAGAGGATGACAAAATGCGTCCCGGAAACGAACGGGACCTTGGCCAGGTTGAAGGATGTGAGATAGCAACTACACGCCCCTTTGCCCTCACCAAGGCTGGAATGTATTATTTCAAAGAACACATTCTCCAAGTCAGTCAGCAGAATCTTTTACTTGATTTCATCAGAAAATATGTTTCAGAATAAAATGAGTCAGGCCTTCAGAGATGATAATTGGATCAAGGGGATAGTTGATCACCCCAGCACGTGGAGAAATGTGAAAATTACTGATGAACTACTAGATGAATTGTCGGGTCCTGGTTGATGCAGGATCCGTGATCCGTAATCCTCACATGTTCGATCGCCGCCCATGTCTGATCATTCCTTCGGAAAGTCTCGCACCCCTGCCGGATTTAAGCTTTGTCTCTGACGCATCGATACGAATGCTGCCATGAGCGACAGGGAGCTGCAGGGTAGGACATACTGTAACGGTACTAGTACGTGAAGGCTCTAGATCATCATGGGACCAGGGGAGGCAGCAAAAATGCAATTCCTACCTACGTAACCACGAGAGTGTGGCACAATCCTTGAAAAGTCTGTCACCATTTCGGCTTCCCGCGGTGGTGAACTTTCATTCATCTTCCACCTTTCTTCCTCTGCGGACCAACCTGGGAGTACATATCGAGCCACCTCTTGAGCTCGGTTCTACTACAGTAGATGCAATTCTCCAGGCTCCCCGAGCGACAGCTATAGCTCCCCCACACTTTCTCTCGTCTGGGGCTGTCCTGCATCTTCCCCTTAGCGCATGCAGCATCTGCGGCTCCCCTCGGCATCCAAACCGCAGCCATGGTTCCTCCTACGCAGAACCTCAACCTCGATGTTGAGGCCATCTCTGGCATCTGCGGGTAGGTTATTTGTTCTTGTCAATTTGATTGTACTGCACCCTAACTAATTTTCCCCCTTAGATCGGTCTCAATCGCTTGCTGGGGTTCGTCCATTCTCCCTGCCTGTCCCTTGATGGTTACATTTGGCTGACCTGACCCAAGTCGTCGTTTTCTCCCCGCAGATCATCGAAAATTTCCAAAAGAGCAGCGCAGACGCACTCTCTGTGCAATTCGTCATAATATGGCTCCTGGGTGATGTCTTCAACATTCTGGGCGCTATCCTGCAGGGTGTGCTCCCCACCATGGTACGATTCTCTCACCAATTCCCTATACATTCTTGGCCCATGGCCGTATAGACAGGCATTGTGGACTAACATGGCCATGTACAGATCATTCTGGCCTTCTACTATACTATCGCGGACCTTGTGCTTCTGATTCAATGCTTCTACTATCGCGGATTCACGTGGCGTGACGAGCCGGCCCCTTCAAAGCGCAACGACACTCTTCCCAACGGCGAGCCGAACGAACGAACATCTCTTCTCCCGTCGCCAATTTTGGGAATAAACGAACGAAGAGGTTCAGACTGGTCAGGGCTGTCTCCAGCTGTACCACACTTTCCCACTACCCCTACCCCGCCTTCTCCTCCCACGATCCTCCAGACTTTGATTTGGAACACTACCATTATCCTTATGGTCATCGCTGCCGGCGTGTTGGGTTGGTTTCTGGGGCAAAAGGCCACCGGTGGTGATGGGGATTCGCCATCAAAGGGCAGCGAACCTCTCGAGTTCAATGCGCTGGGTCAATTCTTCGGATGGCTCTGCGCAGTATCCTACATTGCTTCGAGACTACCCCAGCTCATCTTGAATTGGAGGCGCAAGACTACGGACGGCCTTAGCATGCTATTCTTCCTCTTCGCCTGCCTGGGCAACCTAACCTATGTTCTTTCTATCGTCGCATATGAGCCGAAGTGCCAGAACGAAACCTGCGAATCTGGCGAGGCTGCCAAGATCTACGGCAAGTACATTCTGGTTAACCTCAGCTGGCTGGCGGGAGCACTGGTAACCCTTCTCCTGGACCTTGGTGTCTTTGCCCAGTACTTTATGTATGACAAGTCTGGCAGTGATGGAGACAGTTCCGACGTTGATTCGTCCAACGATCGAGCTATCGAAGATGAAGACATTGATTGGGAACCTCGTCCTTTGCTGTCAAGGCACGACTAGGTGCGCATTTCTCGCGCCGCTTTTGGTGATTGGATGGATATGGATGGAAAAATTGGAAAAATCAAAACCACGGTTGGGCGTTCTGATTTGCTGGGTGGCATTTTGAATTTTGACATTAAAAAAGCAGATTGGGAAAAATACGGACCCTGAGAACATACTTCTCAAACATACTGGTTTGGATACCAGATTGGTTAATATTGTCTCATCTCTTCTTGGTTTTTATGTAGAGGCAGTAGATAGCTTTGCACATATCAATACATTTATCGAATTTTGATTGCATAGATTTTGCACTTCCAGACTGACTTTGAACCATAACTCACATTAGACGTAACACAATGACAGAAATGGGGAGCCGTCGTCCGTTTAGCAGTAAAAGTTCGACATTGTCGCGCAGTGACAAGATCTGCAAAACCACGGGTTCGAAGGCCACGGCAAGCGCCTGTGTTTGCACTTGCATTTCTGCAACTGAGCGTGTCCGTTCGGTTTCAGACCGACATGTTTCGCCTTAGATGGCTTACGAGAAGTGGAATTACTACTACGTGCATTCTCGAGAAGAATGTCGAGACCACCCCACAGTCACGAGACTTTCGAATAGACTCTCGCGGCTGGTAGGAAAGGTGGTCACTTTACTCTGGGAGGCCGGGAACGGAAGGAAACTCACAGGGAATCATGAGTAACCCTCAGCAAGCCGCTTTCGCGGAGCCGCCGTAATAAGAAATTATTAAAACACTTGACGGTGCAGTAATAACCCTTACTGATGATGTAGAAGGAAGAAAGGAAAAGGAAAAATTTGAGGTCTGATGCGAAGCAATTTATGTGATCGCAAAGAAAGTTTTGTGGAGCTAGTCCCATCTTGGCATAGCGTCAGAGTCACGTGCGGTTCCCTTCAGCCATGGGCCGGGAGAAGGACTTGGCAAGTCGGAGATTCTGGCCGATGGTGGGTCAGAATTCAGCGCATCGAACTGGCTTGCGCCGAAATTTTTCGAACGCCCAATCTGGAGCCAGTTATCATCATCGCCAACTTCCCCCCCCAGCGTCAAAGCACCTCGAAAGGGCCCGGTCCCCATATCCCTCTGCAATCCCAACGACACACCCAGTCCAATTCGGTGGTACCTCACATATATCGCTGCCATGTCGTCGATCTGGAACGCCTTTACCGGCGGCAACAAGCCTGCCCACCAACCCACCCAGCAGACCCAGACTCAGACTTCATACTCCTCGCCCTCACCGTCCTATGACCCTTCGCAGGACCAGGACCAGGGCGTCGAAAGCTTCCTCCAGTCGTCCACATTCGCCGACCCGTCACAGTTGCATCCTCTTGCCGGCCTCAACAGGGACTCCCTCGAGTACCTGACCCTCGAGGACTCCGTCCTCTCCGATCTCCCCGGCGGCCAGTCCGTCCTCCCTTCGCGCGGCTTCACAGACGACCTGTGCTACGGCACCGGCATCACTTACCTCTCCGGTCTGTCGATAGGAGGCGCCTGGGGTCTGCAGGAGGGCCTCAGGCGGTCAGCGGGCCAGGCGCCGAAGCTGCAGCTCAACTCAGTTCTCAACGCAGTTACCCGGAGAGGGCCCTTCCTCGGCAACTCGGCCGGTGTCGTTGCGATTGTGTACAACTGCATCAACTCTCTCATCGGGTCTTTCCGAGGAAAGCACGATGCCGCCAACTCGGTGGTCGCTGGTGGTTTGAGCGGCATGATCTTCAAGAGCACGCGGGGTGTCCGCCCCATGATGATTTCCGGTGGTCTGGTTGCTTCGGTGGCTGCTGTCTGGACGGTAAGTGTCTATGTCCTCTCGTCCTTTTAGCATCTTTGAGATGTTTCAATTGGCTCGTCTTAGCATGCATACTAATTCGGAGTTCTAGGTCGTTCGTCGTACATTCTTCCCCATTCCAGAACAAGCACACGTCGACACATCGGACTCTCTGTAATATTTTATGAGTTTCTTTTAATATGTTTCACCAGAGGCATGTCTTATGGAGACTGTGCCAATATAGAAAAAATAATGCCCACCAACTACCATGCGGGGAGAAAATTCAATCCCACATCAAACCAAACGAAAGAGACGGAGAGCGATAGCGAGGGACGTTCCCAAAGGTGGCGGGCCGAAGGGAGAACCGAAGCCAATCTTGTTTTATTTCCCAATCTCATTGTATATGCTGATTATTACAGCCTTATTGAGGAGCTGAAAGAGGGGGGGAGGGATGTGATGAGGAGGACTGAAATGACGAGGGTTGACGATCTCTACTTCCAATGGAACTAAAAAGTCCAACGTGTAAACTGTACATTATTTTAGGCTAAACAAAACCACCCGGGCAGCGAGCATAGACCATGGAGGGCTTTGGGGCGTCTGATTCAAAATGCAAGGATTTGTTGCATTCTTTAAACGATGATCACACTTCGGTGAAGGTGCTATGGTGTGTCTGACCTTGGGTGTTTTATTGTATGACTGATGTGAAAGAGGAACAGCCAAATGTGACTTAGGTTCTTGTTCACTGCTGAAGAGAATCTATCATTGTCTTTGAGGTACGAGTTTGACTGCTGAGCCGTCATCGGATCGACGATTGCTTGGTGTTCTACCAGTTTGGGCAGGGAGAGGCAGAAAGAAGGAGGCAGTCAGAAGCTGGGCTTCTGGAAGTGGCAGGCACCATAAAGCTAACTTAAGATGTGATGCGCAATTTCGGGCGTGGGCAGTCGACAATGTTTTCCCAGCTGAACGGACCTAGACATCTGTAAACAGCCGTTCCTGACTCGGCAACGGGCTGGGCTTTGTCTGTGAAGAATCAAAACAGAATATGGAATTTTCCTTAGCTGGCTATCATTTCCTACTCATATCATAACAACTTTCGCGATCGATGATCATCTTTTACGCTGAACCTGCAAATATCATTTCTACGATTGCAAGAGACTGGCGTCCAGCTGGTAGCCTCTGGTGTGTCAAAACTGGCTCATGAAGCTGTTTTTCTTACGAGTAGGACTCTGGTACTAATTTGAAGCTTAGAATTCCCGACTATGGATTCCTCCGAAGTCGTCCGAAAGGTCGTGGCAACAAAGCGAGGATGGCGACGAGGTAAAAAGGGGCAGGCCCGGGTGAACTGCAGCATCATCATGTTCCGCCTCGCAGGGAACGGAAGCCTCCTCTTATCCTTTGAGCCGCTACCTTACCATACCGATATCCAAACTGTTCTCTCCATGTTCGAATCTTGGGATGCTCAAGATGGGAAGGAGACGGATTACCTGTTGTACTGCATGCGCCAGAGGCTGGATTGGATCATGGAGCACGGGGTGCCGGGAGATCGGCTCGAGGCGGCAGAAATCTTGGAAAGGCTGAAGTGCATGCGCCTTGAGGATACCGCGCCGGGGGGCAGAGATTGCGGCGTAGTCTACAAGGCTATAGAGCCGATGCAGCCCTCCATCGAGGGGAACGGGAGCCCGGGTACCTGGAAGCCGTTCAAGAGGAAGGATCAGTTGAGAGAGATGAGAGAATGTTTCCATCGGCGAAGAATACCTGTTTTGGCTCGGGTGCGTGAAGTAATCGCACACACTCTAGAAACACGGCTGACTCTTGTTGCTATGACCAGGCTTAGAAGGTCGAAGCTTACGGCATATACGCTCGGGTGAAGACCCTGATCGAGAGACACGAGAGCAAAGATACGGATAGGGAACTCACTGAGGAGCAGCTGTCACTTGTCGATGCGTTGCTCGCAGAACGATCAGATGACGAGAAGGACCGAGAGCGTGCGCTCGGTAAGGCATTGAGGAAGCACGCTCCTTTCTGGGAACAATAGACTCAAAAGGCGGTCAGGTTTGTGAAGATGAGATATTCACGCCAATGAAGGCTACGGGATTTCATGTTTTACCGCCTTATGTCTGAGCAAAATGTGGGCAAAGAGCGGATGTTGAGAAAAGGGGGGGAGCTTTGGGCTTTCGAGGTCATTGGCAATGGCAATGGCCATTGATTAAGTGTTGGATTCATATCCTTCGTGTATTCTGGTAAAGACGCTATAGCTATAGGATGCGGTACAGGACAGCCTTTCTTGCTCTACCCGTATCAGCTGTTCAACAGCAAGGCAGATGCTGCATATCCCTAAAGTGTGTACGAGAGCCTGTTCATCCTTCTGTAGCGGTACTTGGTGAGATGCGGGAAAATAGGACAGCATACCAAAAGGTAAGTGCTTTATTTGGTAAAAAGAGCATTAGACTCTCTGAAGACGCATCTTGCTACTGTATCAAAATTTCTCCCCATTCAGTGATCTCATGCTTCGAATTCTAGTCAGCACGATCCCTCCTTCCTTCTCCTTTCCATCTTTCTCTCATTTTTGATATCGAAAACTGTCTCTCAACAACACCGATCAACGCAATTCAACGAAAAGCTGCCCAACATGTGTCTACCTTGTTTCCAATGGGCTTGGGCTCGGTACGAGGATCCATTGGACGCGGTCGCTGAGCTCCCCGAACACGCGGCTTGGGTTCCAACTGGCAACAACTGCTGGGCACTGCAACGCACGGTAGGTGATTGCCTGCTGCTGAAAAGAGAAAACTCTGATGTTCGATCCATTGTCCCGGCCAGATTTGTGCGGTGTGATGCCCATCCCATCTTCTGGCGGATTAGCCCTAGCCAACCGAATGTGATTGTCCACAACTGCCCAGCTTCGACGCCTCAGATTGCATGTGATTGTTGGCAGGAACTGAAACAAATCTGAGCAAACCCTCACCTTGCTCTCAGGCTGATGCCTTCTTGCTCTGGCCTCCACCAGTCTCTCCCTCTCCGCCCTTTTCCCTGCCAGCCACTCCTCCTTCCCTCCCACCTTTCCTCCACCTCTTCCTCCACCACTCACTCCTCTTCAACCCAAACACCACCTCTTCTCTCTCTGCACTTTCTGTTTTCTCTCATCTCACCCCCAAGAGATGCCTGATCCAGGAGCAGGGCACAAATCTCCCAAGACTCCCCGACGCGTGAAGACACCTAGTGCCGACCCGTCAAGTCGACACGTGCATTTCCAAACAACAACCGCTGGCGAAACGGCCCAGGCTGCAGCCAAACTCAACAACCTCCAAGCCAACATCGCCGACAATAAGGCACCAGCTCCTGCAACAGAAGCCGCTGCCACTCCTACTCAACCGACCAGCTTTCCTGCTTTGGTGCCTCCTTCCAGTCTCGGTCCAGGCCAGTGGTTCACTTCGACCAACGCAAGCCAGAGCGTCAGTTTCCCCCAGCAGCAACAACAAGCGCAGAACGCGACTGTTCAGGTATCCCTCACTCCCAACCTCACTTCCAACTTGACTCAACATGCAGACCGTGCTCACACTCACCTACAGCCAGTAACTTACATCTATCCTCCAACTCAGCAGAGCTATCTAGTGCAGCAAAAGACCACCGCCATGGCCGCCGACTACCAGAACACCTGCCCTCCTCCCATGGGACTCAACTTCCAGCCGCCCGTCCCAGACACCAGCATGGGGCCCATGAACCATCTCTATGTTCCACGCTTTGACGGGGGCGTTGTTCCCGTCGGCAATGTCGCTGTCCGTTACCCTTCTTCTTCGTTTATCAATTGTGCCCCTGTCAACACCACTATGCTCGCCAATGTCCCAATGCCACAACAGTATCCGATGAACCGCCCTTATTATTATTATGTCAGTCGATCAGTTGACGTGTGCTCGGTGGCTTTGTTCCGTCGACTTGCCTGGATGAGTCCTTGCGCCATGACAATATCTCTCTTACACTCTGACCCTTTCCATCACCTGCCTCTTCCCTACAATCTGATACTCTTGATACCTCCATCACCTTTCTCTTCCCCACAATCTAACACTCTCGATACCTCCATAACCATTCTCTTCCCCACAACCTGACACTCTCGATACCCCTTTCTCTTTATGAAGCAACTTCTGAAATGGCCATTTGCTAACTCGTCATTGCATATTTAGTCACAACCAGTCAACGGCGTGCCTGTTCAACAGCCTACCTATGTCGTCCAGCCCCAGGCTGGCTATGTTCAGCAGCCGGTCATGCTCAATGGCCAGCCTATGATGACTGCGGGACCTCAGGTTCAGCAGGCTTTCATCCCAGCGGGCCAGGCCGTCATTGGAGGCCAGCCTCCGATCATTGCAGGTAACCCTGTCCCTGCCCCTGAATTTCCTGGGCTGGGTCGGACTCAAGGAGAGGAGATCTTGCGGCAAAACCAGTTTGCGCATCAAAACAGGCTCTTTGAGCCGCAGGACTTCAAGCCTGCTGATGATGACCCATCCCGTTTTTACTATGTCCGGGAGCTTGATGGTAACTGGACCCAGCGCAACCGGTTTTCTATCGATCATATGGGTGACTGCCGCTGGTATGTCACAGACGAAGGGTGGTTCTACGCTGTGCGCCTCCCCAACTAGTCTGACGACTCTCCACGACACACTTCGTAAGTGCATATACATCCTCGCTCAATCATTGCATGACAAAACTGACCAGTTGAAGGGATTCTCTCGGGCAAAAGTGGCCATGTTAAAACGACAGTACTGATTTGCGAATTGAGTATACACCTGGTGGCAGTGGAGTTGAGAAAGGCGAAAAGGGGCTATGGGGAAGGATTGGTGTAACTACAAACTTGCTGCTTGATATCTGCTCCTTGAGATACTCAGAATTCGAATCCGACAGAATCCTCACCGAATGAATTCAAACGTGAATAAGTTAATCGTATCAATTCGTAGATTTTAGTCAGTGAGAAAATACCCACCCTTCCGGCACCCTTCTGAGTAGGTAGCCTGGAGCGGTGACTGAACTTCTGAAGTTGAAATTATCGCCTAGGCTAGGTAAAATTTTATCTTTATCAGTGACGCAAGCCTTGGGAGAAAAATTACTGTCTGCCACCTTACGTTAGGTAGGTACCAAGTAACTTCATATGTCTTCTGAGCCAAGGCAGTAGGTGCCTGCCTCTCTGGATGTCCCCAATCTTCAAATGCAACTTCCCTCAAACTTTCAAGAAGAGAACCTACCTCTAGGCAGGTACGATCTATTAGATTAATTGTTAATTTTGAAGCGTGATAAATATTTTAGACCTTGTAGCCATTCACAAGTCCGTATTTGACAACCTCCTCTTGCGTCCGACTGGAACAGAGGTCCCCCGTGCCTACATGCAACTTGGGACGAAAGTGAGCAAGAACTCGCTTTTCTAACGGAAGAACTTATTTTGCAATCCAACTTTCATTGCCATTGTCATTGACACAGGCTTACACGCTGATTGCGATCCTTTTGCGTTGTTGGAGGCGCCTTGGGTGTCCTTGGTGCTGCGTCCGTGGACAGCTGAACACCTTCTCAGCAGCACCCGAGAACGAAGCTGGAAAACGGGTCGCCACACGTCTTGTACCTTGAACCAGCCACCCTCTCTGCTCATCTTTCTTTCACCCTCCTCCTCATCATCAACTCAACCTAACCTCGACAGTGTTGCTATATTTCAAGGCTACTTGTTCCATCGCTTTGAACCAACTTTGTTTTAAAGCCCCTGTCATCGTCTTAATTACAATTTGTATTGCTGAGCAAAATGACGAAAAAGAATAAGTACCCGTCGACCTTCTATGAGTGGGTTGTGGGAACCACCATCGAATCTGCTCTGGGACCAATCCCCGAGAAGAAGAAGAAGAAGCCGCGCCGACGAGGCCTCCTTCGAGTCGAACTCTCCACCGACGACGAGTCCGGCGAGGACACCGTGAAGATAACATACCCACGCACGCAGCCCAACGGGGACCTGCCTCGGAGAGAGGTCAAGAAAGTTCGTTTCCAAGAGCAGGTTCCTCTGAAATCTGCGCTAAAGAAGAGGGTTCAGATCGTCGACCCTGGCTCAGAATCTGAGGAAGCCTCTTCGGCTTCGGATTCTGCCACGGAGGGCTCGTCCTCGGAGGCCTCTGCCTCAGCTCAATCGTCGACAGAATCACCCGGGACGAGCTCGGAGGGCTCGACGGATGTAGAGTCGACATCTGAGGAGGGCGAAAGTACAGACAGCGACTATGAGCCACCCCCCCCTAAATGTGAGTCCAGTCAGAGTAGTGGCGCCCGCAGGAAGTTGAGGCGGCGCCGAGCAAGCCTTCGGAGAAGTCGACTTGCGGAGATTTCGTCCGATTCTGAGAGCCAAGACGATTCTGGATCAGAGACTAACAGTTCGAGCAAAGTGAAGAAAAAGAAACTCAGAAAGCGCGTCACCAAGAAGGAGGAGCCCATTCCAGAATCTGACACAGAGACATCGGTATCCTCAGCAGAAAGCAGCTCAGAGTCTGAGGGAGAAGCGAAGAGGAAGAAGAAGAAGATCCGGAAGGAGAAGGAGAAGAGTCGGAGAGCCAAGAAGGCTTCGAAGTCTAAGAAAAGTAGCGATGAGAGTGAAGAAGAGGACAACAAACCTGAGAAGAAGAAGCGGAGCGCCAAAGAAGAAGAAGCTCCAAAGACTGCAAAGCCGGCCAACGCAGACCGCTCTGATAAGAGAAATTATCCAGAAGCTAATCCTCTTCCACACCCCCGACGTCCAAATTATGTTGCTCCTGTTCGCGCCGAGGTCGTACAGACCGAACGGGTCATTGAGACACCCGAAGATCCACCACCAAACGCCTTCTATGACGCCGAGCACAACATAATCCGAGTGTATCAAGGACCCGTTTATGGCGGGAATCCTACTCGCTCACTTTATCCAAAGCGTGATTCAACCAAGCGTCCCTTGCCCGTTGGTATGCCTCACCCGACGCAAAACCCATATTATTACGGCTTCAATAATCTGCCTCCAAAGAAACCAGAGGCAGGTGATTTCAACAATGTGCCGATTACACAAGGGATGCCGCCGGTGAATGCCTGGCACGCCGCGTATCCCCCTCCAGCCATGGGCTATGAGAACTTCAACCCAGCACTTGCAAATCTCGGTGCTTTCAATAGCAGAGGCGCTTGGCATGACTCTGCGGAGCTGAACGCTCAGAAGAACGCGCTTGCCAAAGCCGGTTCAGGCCATAATGCAGGGCCGGCGTCAGAAAAGGCAAGACAAAAGAAGAAAGTCTCCTTCGCAAAGGGGCCTGAGCTAACTAGCCATCAGAACAATAACAACAGAACCTCAGTCTTTGCAGACTGGGGTAAACGAATCTCGCCACCTGGCAGCCAGCAGGATGCCAAGGAAGCTGAGCCTAGTGGTGGAAGTAACAACGGGCGAACGTCATGGTATCACGGAAACACAGATGGGGCACAGTCACAAGCCGGGTCTCCACCGCAGACGAACCCGGATCCCTGGTCTCAGAACAATGACAACAATGCGCAGGATGGAAACGCGGATTGGGGGGATACAGCTGCTCCGGAGGCTTCAGGCGGTGCCGACGGAGGCACCAGTGGATGGGATGCAGCCCCGTCTGGTAATGACGATTGGGGAGCATCAGAACCTGCCCAAGAGGCGACTGAAAACGATGACAACAACAATGATGGCTGGGGTGGGAATAATGAGAACGAAGACAATAATGTGGCTCCGCAGGGCAGCGCTATGCCTGGCTCATTCCCCTCTACCTGGGGTGATACTTCGGCTGCGGCTGACACCAACGGCATGGTTGATCAGGGGGGGTGGGAAGACACTCCGGCTGAAGCTAGCACTTCGGCGAAATGGTAGTTGCTTACAGTGGGATGATTCAACGTGCTCAAACTCAGTAGATATCAGTACAAACTGGAAGCCATCCATTGCAGATGACCAGGGTGCGACTCCAAGTGCTGGAGGGATTAGACTCATTTTGCTTAATATATTCAAAATATGGGGCATCCCCCATTACTGTACTCTATCTCCTGTCAAGAATAATAAGATTTGAATGTAATAAATATAGAAAGGTCACCAATGACCGAGTTTTAGTTCAACATCATGTGACCCCGCGTTTGAATGTTTTCAGAACCTTGACAAAACTATCAATCACTGTTTTTGAACGTCCGTCATCTGTGGAGGTGATATCCAGAAAGGAGGGGAGGAGTGGTCATGCCAATAAGCACAACAAAGCGATCACAATGGAAAGGGGAGATAATGTTTTATGTAATTGAATAGGTATTGTTAGACCAGTAGTCCGTCTGCCCATTTCAATACTGAACAAAAAAGACAACGGCCGCTGAGGAAGAGATTTATGGAAGCTGGTATCTAAGAGGAATAGAAAACGAAAACGGTGGGCTACTTCGCCCTTAATATGAGCAAGCATGACTTTGTAACGCAGCATCGGCGATTCTGTGTGCTTTTCTCTGATTCAGAAAACGACTCTTTCGTTAAATGGTGGAACATAGTTGTGAAGATGGTAAGGGGGTTGGGAGGAGCGAAGGTGCAGAGACCGGAGACGTGGCGAGTTGTGTATTGTTGAAGACCATCATACACATCTGCTGACGATGTAGTCTTCGCAATCGAAGTTGAAGGAGGAAGGTGGAATAAGGGGAACGCGTTATAGAATGGTGCAATCTCGGAAAGACCTATGTAACCTGTCAATATCACCATAACATCACCCTGGTTGTAGCGCAGGACCGTTTGGCAGTCCCTTGATCGAGCGACGATAGATTTGGCGACGGCCGATTCGTCTGACGAGTGTCAGAGATCAGATCATATAACAATGACGGATCTGGGGGCATGGGAAAGGGCAATAATAGGCAATCACAAAAACACAGTCTTGTGGCGATGATGTCATGGAAAGGGGTAGGTAACAAAAGGGGTACTGTTTTGGGGCAAACAACTCACCATCTGGATTGTTCCCATTCCATAATCCACCGGCAGCAGATTTTGAGCCTTTCCCTTACACTTGACGTCTCTAACAGTTTGTACTTTTCGAGTTCTCGGACCGGCAACATGCTCGCCAGCCACCACGGGAAGATGGTGGGGTCGTCGGGACACTCTCCATATAATTCCAACATGCGCTGTGTCAGCCAGGGAACGCTGTTCGCTCTCATTCGTGCCACAAAGTCAAGGGCGTATTCAAGCAATTGCTTTGTCGGAAACCTGGCGATATCTTCTTGGTTCTCAAGAGCTAAAGGGGCTTGAGTTTGCGTAGCCAAATCGGGAGATCCTTGCTCACTTGTCGTAGATTCAGACTGGGGCGAAGTAGCCGGTGTAACTTCTCTTGCTTCCAGGGCCTCCTCCTCCTCGAGACTGACATCATCAATCCGGTCTGTCTTCCCAATGGTGTAACCGTCGAGCATCCCGTGCTCAACCACCCGGAAGCGAGATATGCCCATCGTTTCGATCAAACTTCGCCCATCAGGATAATACTGAACGTTGACAATGCGGAGAAGTGTACCCAACTCGTGAAATTCTCGGTCGCTCGAAAAGCGCGCGCGTTTTGGGAGAACCATGCCGAACATACGGTTACCTTCCACAGCTCGGCGGATCATGAGACGATACCTTGGTTCAAATATATGTAAAAATGTTGGGACCATGGGGAAGGACAGTGTGCAGACGAAGAGAGGAACATCTAAAGATTCATGCCGTCCAATCTCCTCCGCCTCCAGGATGCCTTGGCGGGCATGCAATTCTTCCTTCCAAAACGTTTCAATGATCAAGTCGAGTCGCTCATTGGCGGGGCACGCTATTCGGTTCAGCAATGGATTCATGGCCAACTTGCGACGACAAATTGGACAGTAGAGTGAATGGTCGAGAATGCGGTGTAGGCATGATCGGCAGAAAGTATGGCCACAAGGTGTGGTCAGCGGATCGAAGAAGAGAGCATAGCAAATCTGGCAATCCATCTCGGTCCTCGCAACTTCTTGTACTTGGTGCAGGGCTTCCAGCTCGAACTCAGCAAAGTCGCCATCGTCCGATTCCCCATCCATGCCGTGGTACACCACCTCGGCGTCAAAGTCGAGCTGCCCGTTCTCAGCCATGCTCCATGCAGCAACCAGCCTCCCTCCAATCAAGATCTCGGACGTGGGCGATGGCGAGCGAAGAGAGGGGATGCCAGCTATTTCCCACTCATCGCGCACAGCGATGCGAGTCGACATCTTCACCCTTGCAGCCTCGGCCTTCCCGCGCGCCATATTGTCTTTAACCAGCTCAGTCGTTTTGCTGAGAACGACGTCCAGCCCACAATCTCCGAGGGCATGTTCTCGGCCACAATCGGTGAAGGGGCACTGGAAACCCTGCAGTCGCTCAGGCACGGCCGGATATGAGATATGGAGGCGGAGGTGGGATTGGGGGAGACATTGCTTGCATATGCTCCGACCGCACGGGAGGGTGACTGGATCTCGCAGCGGGAAGGAACAGAGCCGGCACTGGAAGAGTCGCACGATGTCCCTGGCCTGCGCTCGCTGTTCGGGTCTGGTGGTGGCGGGTGGAATCGCCCCTTCTTGGCCCTGCGACTCTCGGGGACCAGTCAGAGGACGAGCCGCGGCCACTTCTGGCTGACTGGGTGACATGAACCTCGCGGAGGGACTGGTGTGGTTCAGTCTTGAGTTTGGCAGATAGACAGTCAAGGCAGAGATGTACCTAGATAATTATGTGCAAGTTATGTAGACAGCCCCTTCAGAAAAAGATCAAAGACGGTGTAGCCAGCTACGTCGCGGGGATAGAGCGGCGCCGTAGCGAGTTTTCCCCGGGCCCAGCCTGTGACGGACACTCCTTGTTGTCTCGTTGTGCGGCGAGGGGGTCTATGAAGCGGCGGGTGGTGACGGTTACGACGTTGTTGCAGGCCCATGGACCATGCGGCGGAGTCCAATATGCGAGGACCAGCTGGTGGGGAGCCGCTCATGCATGAGTCTGGGCAAGGCGTCGATTTCGGATTGTAGCGCAGAGGGCTAGGATATTTACTAGGAGGACATTGGCCCAAATCGGTCGGCGAACATGCTCGTGGGAAATGTTTGCGTTTTACGACGGTCTAAGCAGGCAGGGAGAGGAATATACAGAGAACAAATTCAAGGGGGGGAGTTGGGAGAGGGAGTCGTCATACACCACAGGAGATCTTACCAATCCAGAGTCATGGACGGACTGGATCTCTTGGGCAATTGGATGCTAGCTGGATGCGAGACCGATCCGGCGGACAAGAGGGGACTCAGGGCGCGCCGCAGCTGCGTGGAGAGAATGTCATGGGCCTCGTTAAGAGCAATGGCGGAGCTTTGAGGGAAAAGTGTAGGCGTCAGAGGTTTTCGATCTGGTCGGTAGTGGCATTGGATTAAGTGGAGAGCCGCCTGGGGGGTCCTGTACTTTGGAGCTACAGCGCGCGTCATCGAAATGGTGCTGGCGGCCGCGGTACCTTGCTTGTAGCCCGGCCTGGGAATTTGGCAGCTGCGATAAGGCGCAGGGGAAACCCAAAAGCCGGAGGCGCCCAATGAAGTCATAGAATTGATTCTTTGTTGAACCAGCACGCTCGAGAACGGGTGAAGAAGGACAGCACGAGGCAAGGATGGGCAGGAGATGTGGGTGGTTGTGCTGGTGATGGCATCATCAACTCGTTCCCGTGTGGCACCTGCACGGCGCCTTTCTCACTTCTGCACCAGAGAAAGGGCAAACTGGACGGGGAGCAGGGGCGGTCTAGTCTCGGATTCTGTGTCTTCCGGATGGGTGAAATCTACTAGCTGAACGAGGTATCCGGGTCCTTGGTTGCGTGTAATCTGCTAAGCGAGCGGATTCAACGTGAAAAGCTGTGATCTCTTGCGCTGGCCGTCGATCTGGGGAGGAGACATAGCCGCTGCCATCGGCGCTACACCTGCATTCCACCTAACTCTTGATGAGGTACAAGGGACGGGGGTGGCTTATTATAGGCCCCTCCCGAATTGGCTGCTCCCCAACGGATCAATGAAATCGACTAAAACCACGGTGACAGCCGCACAACACATACCAACACGGCTGAAGCTAGCCAAAAGTAATTATTCAGCTCTTGGAACCATCTCGACCCTCAAGCAAATCCGTTTAGCCGCTTAGTGAAGTCCTACTTCGGGATGTGGTTCGTCCTTTTAGTGGGAAATAGTTTGCCGTTAGCTAATCTTATCTAATCTATCCTATCGCACTTACGCTGAGCAAACAATGGATTCTCTCAACTCACTCTCGCATCCATGAGCACATGATTTGATCAAGCTTCGCTTGATGATGTGTGAAGGCAGTAGCTGGAGCGCAGCTTCTAGATTCGTTTCTATAATGGGATGTCAAAGCATCATATGATTTGAGACACTGACTGGCAATTGGTTAATTTTTAAATAAAGACTGGCTATTGGTCAAATTGGCGTCGTGATATTGAGGTAGGGACTTCTATTGCTATGTACCTATCAACAGTTACAGCCTCAGGCGGCCTTGAGCAAGTCTGATCCCATCCACCCTGGCCCTCGTGAATGTAATCAACAGCCGTAGCCTTGGGCTGCCTCGAGCAGATGAGTTAGCTCCTATCTGCCGCGGATGGTGAATACGACCAACAGATGCAGCCTCGAGCAGGTGAGTTAGATCCTATCCACGCTGACTCCCCTACATAGATTCGCTTGCCTTTAAGACTGCTTTTGCAGGCATTGACTTGTTACAACAGTTGTTTGAGTGGAGGATAGCGCCAGTTCCCATGCTCCTCGCAAATTCAAAGAAAAGTTACCTATTTCACTAAATAACTTCAATACATGCACGAAACGAAACGACCATAATGTATAAAGAGATCTACTCTCAAGCGGTTTGTATTCATAAATCCGTTTCCTCATATCAAAGCTCCAGCCTCTCCACCTAAGTTTTATAGGCATGCAAGTGTACAACCTATCCATCCAAACGCCCTGGTGTTGGGTATAGATTACATTTCTCCTCCTACGTCGTCCTCTAAAAACAAAGGAAAAGGGGAGGTTGCAAAAATAGTGTAGTCATGCCCGTATCTTCCGGTGACCATTAAAGCTACTCGAGCTTAGCGAGAGTAGGAATAAGTGGTGCTCTCCCCCCAGGTGCTGCCGATTTCTCGGTTGTCCTGGGTGTGGTCACCCTGCGAGGACCGGTCGTCATCGCTGTCGCTCTCCTCGTCGACCATGCCGTAAGGAGCATCGCCGGCCCTGGCCTTGACGGCATCTCCAGCTTGGTCGTCATAGACCTGGGGCACAGACGCGTAGCCCTCCATCTGGTTCCTGTTGCCGCCCAAAAAGGGGAACGGGTTGAAGGCGGGGGTGACATCTCGTGGCACATCTCTGGCCTTGATGTTCTGGTCCTCGTCCTCTGCGTCGTCGTCTCCCAGGGGGATCCTGGAGTACCCGTCGCGTCTCGCGAACATTTGGGCGACGGAGTAGTGGGAGTCCTCGTCGTCCTCGCAGGGAGCGGCCGTGATGACGCTTCGGCCCTGGATGCAGTCGCCGCTGTTGTGGGATTGCTTCGCAGCGCTTCCCTGGTTGGTTTGCTCCACGGGGAGGGAAATGCCCTTCTCGGTGTTGAAGCCCATGAGTTTCTTGAATGACCACATGATGAAATGAGTTGATTGACCTTCGTGAGACTGGCTAGAATGGAGAGTAGAAGTCAAGGTCAGTCAGTTGGGGGAAGTGGTACAGATTAAACAATAGAGTCGAAATTGCCCAGCAATTCTGTGTAAGTAAAAGAATATGGGAGAAGTATTAAGCGATATCGTAATCAGCTACTGATGATCAACACCAGGTTTGAATGGAAAGTAATTATGTTTGAGTGAAGAATATCTTGGGACTCCAAGGCAGCCTAACCCAGCGAGGAGCAGACTTGGTTATATACTCGCTCCTACTCACGTCAATCAGACGTTGGTGTGGTGGCAATCCGAAGCACATCTGAAACGCTGACAGCCCCCTGGCTGAAGGGTATGTTTTGCCACAGACCGGCGACTCACAGTTCACGCGTTGACTTGGTAGCATGAGGCTGCGATGCAAAACAGGGGACTTGCGGTGGTTGCTGGGCCTCTGGTTGGATGCTGATCTCACGCCCGTGGTCGCCACTCCGTGCAGCAGCGGAACGCGCAGATCAAGAGCAGAGCGTACCCGGCGAGTGGCCAGCCAACGCCTCGGTGTAGTATTCGAAGGCAAATAATCAAGCGCTTTGAACATTAATCCGTGAGATAATGTGTGCAGTCATAAATAGGCGCCCGCGTCCATGGGTGGCTGCTTGGCTGTGGTGAGCCGCCAAGTGTGCCGACAATATCGCCATTCTCATCAATCGGCCGCCCGCCTACGTCACACAAGGTTTCTGCCAAGACAGGGCAAGCAGTCTGCACCCGTCCGGGGCTGCATGGTCCGTGTGATACCAAACAGGCGTGACTGAGATTGCACGAAGTCTTCACGCTGGCCTCACGAAATGGGCATCATGGTTTAAGAGATGAATGAGAAAACAAGCCGACTGACAGCTAGACTTGCAGTGGGTTCTAGTATATAGCGCGTGCCTCCACTGCCTGTACCTAACTACCCGTCTCTCCCCCTGTAACCGCCAGCCTCAGAGCGTTTGTTCAGCACTCAGCTGCCACCAAACCACCAACAGATCAGGCGCCAAATGAGCCATTGATCTCCATCCCATCGCTTCTAGTGTCCCAAACCGCGTACGTAACGGCCATGTCCAGGGGCCGCTTGGATAAAAGCCCAAAGGAGGGGGGATCAAGAATTGAAGATCATCCGCATCGATCCTGAAACCTCAGCTCGGCTTGGTTGTTTGGAAGCTCTCTTTCCGTCCTAGATCCATTAGTCTCAGTAGATTCGCAAACTCGGCCTCCTCTCAAACTCCAGGCCAAACCCAAATTCCTCGTCAACTCTAGGAGATTAAAGATTCAATTTTTGCACAGCCAACCAACCAGCAACGATGGTACCAGTCCCAGACGAGTCCTCCCGTGCCGATATCACCGCCCGGCTCGACTCGCTCGCCTCCGCCCTGGAGCAGCATCCGCAATGGACCCCTCCGAACCCGCACCCAGCCCTCCTCCAGCTCTGGGACTTTGTCAAGCGAAGCCACTACATCATGACGGAGCTGGAAAACATCCGGACGGGCAGGCCGCTGAAGCACCCGGATCAGATCCCGCCTCACGAAGATGGTAAGTCGGTAGTCCTGGTTTACCCCGTTAGATACGGATTTGGTATTCTCTAAACTGGTCAATATGGGATTATATAAAAGAAAAACTCTAACCAGATCCTCGTTTACTCTTTCTTCTAGCCACGGACAATGAGGAGAGGGCCCAGATGTCTTTCACCGACGTCCTCACCCGGACGCTCACGATCAACAAGATCGTCACCACGCCCTCCATGATGGCCATCATGGGCCAACCCAACATCGAATTCGGGGACAGCGTCAAGACCAAATCCCAGGAGCTACAGGACGCCATACTATCTATCCCAGAGTAAAAGGCAAAGAACTGGCAGGAACACAGCACTCACGGCCAGTTGATAGCACCTAAGTATGGTCGAAAACAAGCAAGCTCACGGGGTCTGATGAAAGATCAATATATCAAATATCCCGAAGGGTTCTCCCTATAGTGGGTGCAGCGCTTGTTCGCGCGGGCTACCATTTCATCAATCATGTCAAACTAAAATCCCAAGTCCAAAATACAAAGCCAAATCAAAGGCCGGCCCCCTGGCTCGTAGCCTTGCCCATCGTGGCACCATCAAAACTCCGATCAATTTCCCCCGGTTGTTGAAATCCGCATGTTACATCTGACGTAATGTCGCGCCAGTCCACAAAGCCCTGAATATGTGTATACCTTACATTTAAAAACAAAAATCCCACCCAACTAGGTGGAGAGTGTACAGGAAACGTCCTTGCCCTTATTGCGTACCGGCCCATCGGCCCTTGCCAACACCGGTCTTCTCGGACACGAGGCGGCGGCCAATGTTGCCGAAGCAGATGCTGCTGCAGAACAGTACGCTCAGCATCCAGACGCCCGCCTCGACGGTTTCTTGGCTGGCAATCCCGCTGAGAGCCGAGTAGAGTTCGGAATCGATGGCGTAGCTGCTGTTTCCTGCGCTTGCACCCGCACCGGGGTGGAAAAGTCCCGAGGGGGCGGGCATCATGTCTGGGTTGACGCCCAAGAATACAGCCGAGCCCAGCACAGCAACGAACGTAGAGAGCATGAAGCCGGCCTTTGAGCGATCAATGATCCACCACAGAAGCGGATTGACGAGGGCGAGGGCGAGAGAGGCCTGAAGACTTGAAGTCCAAGTCAATTTGCGCTAGAAGTATAATTGTTAGTTTCCGCTTGATCTGAAAAGGTAAGGGATATCTAGAGCTGAGGGACTCACAATGGCGAAAACAATACCAACAAAGGCTCCAATCGCGCGCATCACCAGGGTCCAGTCCGTCGAAGCATCGAGCTCTGCTGAAGAGGCAGCATCCACAGTGCTCGCATCATCTTCCACCTCACGGCCAAAAGTGCTTTCCCACACATTGTCAATCCAGGGGAGGAGGGATCCGAGGACGACTCCAGAAATGCCCCAGAAAGCAAGATAGTACATGTCCTGTCTGGGCTGGATCATGCCTGCAGGGAGGCTGGGCCACTGGCTGTTGTCCTGCAATCGAGTCAAGACCATGCCGTATCCAACGCCGAGGGCGAGAAGCAAGGCAGCACGCCTCGTCGTTGAAATCGGTGCATGCGACGCCGAGGCCGGGGTCGCGGCGTGGGGGATCGTAGTATCAACTGTTCGGTAGACGGATGGTCTTCGGCCAAGATGCGATCTCTCCTTCATGAGCTCGTACGTCACATCATCGAGGGTGGGTCTTCTGATCGGGGTCTGCGCCCCTGTACCCCAGGGAGTATCATCCTCGTCCCTGTCATGGAAAGCGCGAGAAGTGGTGGTGGGCGAGTAAATGCCATAGAGGGTCGAGGATGTGAGATTCATGTAGGACGGAGGGCGGCTGATGGAGGAGCCGGCTTCTGTAGGTGTTTTGTACCCTACATTGAGGAAACGAGATCTGAAAAGGTCGAGGTTCGACTTGGATGGGGGAAGCCCAGTGCTGTCATCCTCGTCGTCCTCTGGTGGTGTTGCGGTCGTGAGGTTGATGTTGACCGGGAAAGGCCGCCGTGGGATAGGCCGAAAGAGAGGTGGTCCGTCTTCTGACATCGTAGATTGACAGTCAAACTTCCAAAGGAGTGGAATCTGCTGGAATGCGGAGGTGGGCAGGTAAGTGTATCGTAGAAAAAGCGGAAACAGTCCTTTTCACATGTCAGTTCCAAGTTCGGGAGGGGCGGCAGGGCAAAGTATAGATGCTGTCGTACCTTGTTCCCGCGAGAGTCTGGCTTTGGTCAATGGACACCGCAAAGCTGGGGGATGGATGAATTAAGTATGGGACTTTCAGAATCAGGTCTGAGTCAATCAACTTCCAACCGGGTCGCAAGAAGCTCGACTCTAAGACACGGCTGTCGTGGCGGCAACGCTAGCAGAAATAGAAGTCCGGTCCCTGGTCAGCTCAGCCCAGACAAGGGTTCTTCCTGGGGAGCTCTGTGAGATGACTTCCGAGTACGATTGGGCACAATTGTTCGGTTGGGAGATTCGGGAAACGGCGCAGGAGGCGAATGCTCGAAGATATACCCAACAGTTCCGAGCGAGAGACGAAAAACACGAACCTGCGAGGACCGGCCTATTATTAATTAAGCCCCAGACAGTAAAGTGGACGGGGTCTAGTCCATTGCTGAGCTGCGGCCACTACGAGCATCGGTAGTACCTCTAGCGAGGTACCAGCATGAGTCGACGGTA
Source organism: Clonostachys rosea (assembly GCA_026958235.1). Taxonomy (NCBI): domain Eukaryota; kingdom Fungi; phylum Ascomycota; class Sordariomycetes; order Hypocreales; family Bionectriaceae; genus Clonostachys; species Clonostachys rosea. The sequence goes on from CP110206.1 coordinate 2,238,933, forward strand.
GCTCAGTTCCATCACATGCTCCCAAATCAGCTGAACTGGCTAGAACACTTAATTAGCAACCCCGTCCCGTCGCAACCTAGTCTGCGACAAGCTGTGAGTAATACCATCCTGGGAGGGTAGGTCGGCAGCTAGTGCTACGTGGGCATGGCAGGCGAGAGCACAGGGGTCCCCTTTAAGCAGCATGCACAGGCGATGTGCACAGGCGATATCTGCAGAGGTCACGCTCAATTGCAGAAGTTGTACATCAGGCAATCTGCATGTACATCGTGGAGCATCGCTAGTGGTGTCCCAAGGAGAAATAACGCTGGCCCTATTGGCTGGCCCCTAGCGCCAGCCGTTCAGCGAGTCCACTGGTGCGGTGACATTGTGGCTTCACTAGGTCCAGTACCTGCAAGCAGCCCTCAGGCATCGCTGCTGTTGATGTGACCCAACCTACAGTATCTGATGTATTTATCTCTCAGGGACACGAGGCATCAACAGATCCCATCCCCTTGAAATTCTTTTTTCCGAATATGGGCTGCTGCAGATTGCAACAGACCAGGGCCGCGATTCGGATCTCCCTACTCTGCGCCCGAGTGGTCTGCTTTGCGTCGCAAATCACTGCCCCTTCCTGCTAATCTGATACGATTTGTGGCCAGCCCATACGACAAGCCCGGCCATCGGATTTGACAGCAGCCGCACCACCACCGGCGCTCGAAAGGCTCACGGCCATCACCGTCCGCCCGTTCCGAACAAAACAAACGCCTGGGCCAAAGTCTAAACCCCGAGCCAGCTATGGTCCAGAGTCACCCTTTCCGTTGCCTCTGAACCAGATGCATGTGAGCAATGGCAGCAAGGGCACCCCTGCCCTGCTACCCCGACCCAGATGCTACACGATGACGGTATGGCAGCTCCTCTTTTGTCATTTTTCCCTCGCTTGGTGCGCGGGCTTAGCCATTACCCCACACTCGGGTTCGCTGTTGCTAGACAACTAAAATGGAGTTCGGGGGGCTGGTCACTGAACTTTGCCTGAACCCGAGCCCGCAGATCGAGAAAGCGAGCTCCATGCCCTTACCTGCGTCGGGGACATGCATTCGCCCGGGCGGGCTTCAACACCACGTCCAACCCCGCTGCCGAACAGATCCCCGATCCATCTTGGTAGCGTCCCTCCAAAAAGCTAGGTGTTTCCCACGCAGATGCAAGTGCAAGCTTTCATACCCTCTTTTCCGGAGCGCGCGTAAGCGCTCGAAAACTTACCAGGAAAACCAAAACCGTTCCAAAGCTTACCCCAGAATTTCAGGGCTAGAACGGGACGATCGACAGGCCTAAGTAGCCACTTGGTCCACCCAGCAAGTGGTCACGCTCTTCATGTGAACGAGGGGTTGCTGCCACTTGTCCAGCACACAAGGTGGGTGACACACATAGAAGGTGGCACGCCAGGAGGCTACGCGCCGAATCTGGGGTACGAGAAAATATGCAAAATCCATGTACGTAGTATTCCGCAAGGAGCAATAATAGCTTCCGTGGCGGGTAAATAATGAAACTGCCCAGGTGTCCATCTTGATGTTGCTCTCATTGTGCTCCTCGCTGGCATTGACCAAAGTCAATATCCAAGTCGAGACCCCTTCATGCACCGCCCACTCGACCAGCCTAATAATCAGCCTCCATTCCTCCACCTGCATACCAACGTCCACATACCACGGCCTGTCCGACGTGAAATCATTTACTTTGGCTCTTGGATCAGTCATTTACTCTTTGCCCTTGGAATTCAATCAATTGACAGTGGCAAATGAACGCTGGTGGTAAGGTCTAACATGTTCTTGTGCCAATTATGTACTTTCTCCGCCATCCTCTGAATCCGCCTCCGAGTCCTCGGAGTCATCCACCTCGTACTCACTCTCCTCAGCTCCTTCGGGCAAGGGTATCATTAAGTAGGCCGCCATGCAGGTAATGCGGTTCTGGGTTTCATACGACGCCACCAGCTTGCCAATTGAGCCCGAGAGCGCCGGCTTCTCGGTCGCCCTCTTGAGCTCTGCGCGGCTCGCCGTCCACAGCCTGACCACCCCGTCGCTGCTGCCGCCAATGATGTAGAGGAGATCCGCGTCGGTCTCGCTCCTCACGAGGGAGAACTCCTTGATGCGCCCGGACACCTTGTCGTCCTTGCCTCCGACGTGCCCAATCAGACGGGCGGCGCTTAGCTCGGCCTTGTCGTCCGTCGGTTTAGTAATGTGTGCGGCGGCAGTGGAGAAGAAGGCGATCCGACCATCCTCTGTCGCGACCGCAATCACGGTGGTCGTCTCCTCCTCCTCATCCAGAGTCAGGTACTCGAACTTGTGAATCTTGGTCTTCGCGTCCGGCATCACCCTGCACTTGGGCGTGCTGTCCATGCCAAACACGACGATGTCGCGGCTGAACCCAACCGCGAACTCGTCCGCGCCGTCCACACTCCCCCACGTGACCTTCAATCCCTCCCCAGTCGAGTGTCTGCCTTCTCCAACCTCTTGCAGCAGGCTGCGCTCAAAGTTGAGCACACCGGCCTTCTTCCCCGTCATGAGATTCCAGAGCCTCATGCTGCGCTCCCCCTTGCTGACACTGATCATCAGCTTCATGCTCGGGTGGATGGCAAAGTCGTTCACGCCAGACGGCGCACCCCCAAAGACGGCAGTGTCACCGCTCGGCCGCCCGAACACGTTCGGCTTGGGCGCCTTGATCGAGCTCAGCAGCGACCAGTCCCTCGTCCGCGTCACCGCGATCGTCGAGTCGTCGCTCGCCGAGAGCAGCTTCGACCGCGTGGGGAACCGCAGCGCCGTGACCGTCGACGTGTGGTGCAGCAGCGCGCCCAGCTCCCTGTTCCGCGGGTTCTCGAGGATGGGCCGGGGCGCGATCGTCGCCAGCAGGTCCTCGCCCTCCTTCTTGGGCGGGTGCGCCGACAGCTCGTAGAGGTTGATCTTCTCGTCCGCGCTCCCCGACGCCAGGAACACCTTCTGCATCTGACCCGGCGCGGGGGCCGAGGCGGGGGACACGGCCACGCAGCGGATCGGCGAGGTGTGCGCCGTGAGCAGGAAGGTGTCGGCGAAGTCGGCGACGAACTCCTGTTTCTTATTCTTCTTCTTCTTCTCCGTGTTCTTCGCCCCGATGGTCGCCGTCAGGCCGTGCAGGACTCGGTCGTACGATCCCACCACTATTTGGAGGGTTTCCGTTGCTGAGGGTGCTGCAGAGGTCGGCGTTGGTTCGGCAGTCTTCGTAGGTGCTGTAGTCTCAGGTTTCTGCTTCTTATTCGTCGCCGGGGCCTCCGAGGGGGCCTCAACCTTGGGAGGGTTCTGTCTCTTGCGTTTTGCCATCTCAATTGCTGCTGAGGTGGCTGTGTATGTTTTTTCTTTTCCCAGGTAGGTCGGTTGCTTCAGATGGTATGAAGCCTGCTGGTAAAAAAAAAAGTTATCGATGGAGCTGATAAGATAACCCGTTATATGCACAGGCCCCGCCACCATGCATGCCTCAGGATGACCAGGATCTAAGTTCGAAGTCTTTTTGCCATCGAGGTATCAGGAAACTCGTAAAATGAAATAAAACTTTCCTGCTTTTGTAATAAAGTGAATTGTATAATTTCTATAACCAATTGGTGGTAGTATATCCTTTTCTCAGATGTATATACCTGCTTGCCAACTCTGTCCATCTATGGCATCTGAAGAGCAAAACAGATCAGATCGGGCACAATGCATTTGAACGTAAGCTAGGCGGCCATGGGCCTGAAAATGCACGGCTGATATACCACTGACTATGTCTAAGTACATATTCCAATTCATGGGCAAAGCTCGCTCGATTTGCGTCTATATGATGTTACCATGTCCCTCATCTAGGTTGTTCCTCTACACCTCTCACTGTCTAGGCCCAGCACCTTCCATGGCACTGACGCTGGGAAATCTCTGGGAGAAGTCTCGAATATAGTTGTCCTTGTCGTCACCTGACATCTCGAGCGCTGGCTGGCCAGGCAGGTCAAAGGCAATAAGCTGTTCTGAAGCCGCCGTTTGACTCCTCTTTGGAGGGGAAGGAGGCCGATTTCCAGTTGGAATACTATTCAAGTGGCCCGGCTTCTTGGGAGCCACTGGCTTCAATTGTGGTTTTGGCATCGTGGGAATAACCGGGGAGGCTGGGCCTCTTCCTGTAGGTTTGGAGGGCACCACGGGCTTCCGCGGGATCTCGGGGGGCTGCCTCTCGACCTTGCTCGCTGCAGTAGCCGCGTCCGAGTACTTGCCATAGCCTTCCGCAGTCTTCTGCACGGTGGTGGATGTGCGCTGGTCTTCGTTGAGAAGATTCTGCACTCGGTTTTGGATGCTCTTCGCACGTGGGACTCCTCCGATGCTTCTGGGAAGTGCTGCAGACTCCGGCGCAGAGCCACCTTCCGCTACGCGTCTACGGTACTCAGCCTGCGCAGCTTCGACCCTCTGCTCCTCCTCCTCAAGTTTTCGTCTCTCCATTTCCCGCCGCGCTTCCGGAGTCATCGATTCGTAATCGTCGTCAAACTTCCCATCATCACTTCGACCATCCGTAGCCTCAGATCCAGCAATCGGTGTCAGGTCGCGCCTTCCAGCAGGAGGAGGAGGTGTTGGGGTCGTTTCGAACCGTTTGAAGGCCTCGCCGAACCGGCTTGCAAGCATCTGCTTGGATCCAGAGAGTGATGACAGGCTGGAACGCTTGTTTGAGGTCTTGGTTTCGGAATCTTCCATGCTCCTGAGAAAGTCCAGGTCGTTTGTCTCGGCTCTCGGCTCATCTTCCGTGGAAATCAAGTTTGGAGATGGAATCCTTGGCGAGCCTCTAGGGGAAGGCTGCGCCAGGCGGTTTTGAGAGCGAGGTATAGACTCTCTCTCGCGTAGATAGTCAATGGTGGTACTGGATTCATAATTCACACTCTGTGGACGAGAGCGGCTAACATGGAGACTGTTCTTCCGCGGGGCCACCTCAATATCCGGGGGAGGTTGGCTACTTTCCAGCACCTGCCGAGACTGTGAAGGATGTCGAATATGTGAGGAAAAGTTGGATGTCAATCGAGAGTTCGAACTCGTACGAACATCACCAGGGTGGCCTTGCTCAGCTGCCAGATCAGGTTGCCTAGAACGACTCAATGAGCGGCGAGACTGCTCAGTCTGAATCGGTGTTGATCTGTATGGAAGCCTGGCCTGAGGATCAAAAGGCAGGTCATCAGTGGAGGTGCCGGTGGACACATACTTGGCAGATGAATTGGTAGATATCGCTTGTAACTCCGGGTTGCTGCTAATAATGGACTGAGCCCGACTTATCTCAGGCTTGGGTTGGATGGGGACTCTTGGTTTCGCCGACTCCAGCTGTTGCGGAGTAGGTCTGGGGTTGAGTTGGGCCGGACTAGCAGAAGCAGGCCTGGAAATGACCTTGGGTGTTGGAGGACTAGGTCTGTTGGATGCAAACGCCTCATCTGCCAAGCGATCCGTGATCTTGTTGCTCGCTTCTCCCACAGCAGGTGCCTGCGTTTGAGGAGAGTTGGGGTCGTCACCGAAATCAAATTTGGATCCCTGATCATGAAGTAAAGAAAACTGGTCGAGGGAAGGGAACCTTGACGAGAAATTATCAGGCGAGGACGTTCCAGCTGGTGCAGCTGGTGCAGCTGCCGTCGAATCCAGAGCAGCAAAAGGATCACCTCCACCAACACGGGGAGCGTTTGACTTTGGCCCTGGAGCAGGGGATGCAGTAGGCCGTCCTCTTCTCATGGGAGTAATATCGGGCAGTTTTGGTTTTTCTTCGACCGGTGGCGACCAAACAGCACCAACAGCAGGTGATCCTGACGACGTTGGTTCTTTCGGTAAAGGCTTCTCCAGGTTTCGGGTTTCGGAATGGGATCGCCCTGAGTAAATCTTTCCAAGAGTCAGCAATCAGTCTCTTCCCAACGTACAAGGCCAAAGAGGTACAAACATCTTGAATAGGTACTTTGCGGCCCTGCATCTCACATGCCTCCTTCAGGATCTGGTATATATTCGGTCGTGACTGCATTTGTTCTCTCAACATCGACGCTACCAAGGTAAGTTATTAGCCAAGATCGCAAATAGCAATGGTCGAGTCCTCGTACCGATAAGTCTCTTCAATCTATCAGAAAATGGAGGGGAACTCGGGAATCTATAACTGGCGTTCAGGATGGCTAATTGCCCCTGGTCCTCAAAGGGCGTGGTATAGTAGCAAAGCTTATAAAGGAAGACACCGAGCGCCCATATGTCAGACTTCTCATCCATGGGCTGCTTCCGGTAGACATCAACCATCTCAGGACTTCGATACTGAAGGGTGGTATGCTTCTGCACATCCTCGTCCATCAATCGACACTCGGCCACAGTCGTCGGAGCTGGCTTGGGCGGTGAGGCGGACCCGAAATCACACAGCTTGAAACGCTTGGCCGACCCCTTGCTGGTGATGAGGACGTTCTCGATCTTCAGGTCCCGGTGCAGCAGAGGGGGCTTCAGGTAGTGCATGCAGGCGACCCCCTCGGCGATATCGCAGAAGATGTTGAGGATCTCGGGCTCGGTCAGGCGGTGCTGGAGGCGGGTGTTCATGAAGTCGATCAGGCCTCCACCGCTGCAGTACTCCATGAGGAGGAACACCTCGTAGCCGCCCCCCTTGAGCTCGGAGGCGTGCGAGTCGATGTACGTGACTATCATGCGGTGGCCCTTTAGCCTCTTCATCGTCTCGACCTCGGTGCGCATGCCCCGCAGGGCCTCCTTATCGGGCACGGCGACTCGCTTGAGGACAGCAAGGTCGGTGCCGTCGACGGGCTGCGGCATCTTGACGAGGTACACGTGCGCGAAGCCTCCCTCTGAGAGGTATTTCTGTATGACTACTCGGTGGCCGCCGACCTGGATCTTGGTCCCGGAGGCGAAGGTGCCCGCAGGCGCACCAGCAGCGGCAGAGGCCATCTGAGGGGGGGCGTACCCGCCATGGGGAGGGTGTCGTGACGGCCCTCGAGGAGCCGCCTGCTGGCCGAACGAAGCCATGGTTCGGGCGACTCGAGGTTGCGCCAATGGGTGGGAGACGTCGAGATGCGACCAGGTTCGTGGTGGTTTGAAGGGCGTTGTCCGGCTGACGTAGGCGGTCCGTTGTGGGCCAAGAAGCTGTGTGTCCCAGATCTACAGGGGGGTTGGCAAATTCTAATGCTGTACAGTGGGCGGGCAGTTCAAGGCATTGCTGAGATTCGAAACCCAGATGCAACGGAGCAAAGGGCAGGCGGGACGCTGTGCATTGGACGCTTTTGGCGAATTGAAATCGGACTCGTTTTGAAACGATTGTCCGAAGGAGTCGAAGAGCAACAAGTGGAAACGGTGGTGCCTCCTGGAGGCGATGCTCGGAGCCATTAACATTCCCGCTATAACGACCACAAAGTACCGGCTACCTTGCCCCAGCGTCGGATCACACACCTCCTCAGGTCCTTAATACCGCCTGCCTAGCCACCAGCCCAGTCTTTCAGGGGGACATCGGGTCAACACTAAAAACAGAGTTGGCCCTGGTCTGGTCAGTGGCATAATTTTACTGCCTAACCTACACCTAGGGATCAATAGAAACCCGGAGAGAAGTTGGGTTGCTAATATCTCATCGTGCAGGAGACGTGCTGGTGCCTGATGAAATAGTCGATCCCTTAATTCCCCGACACATGTTTAGCTATCAATCCAAAATACATATCCTAGCGTCTAAATGTGCCTGTCTTTGCAGACGCCACTTGTTGGCCCCTATCAACCAATCCCTACCTTAACCAGCATGAACCTATAACAACGCTCACCTAATCACTACCCTCAGACCGCTCAGGTTTCCTAGGTGCCCAGTTCGCATCGGGATGATTCCCTGCAGTAGCAAAAGTCAGCAAGATCACCTCAACATATGGACCATTCTTCTCACCTTGGGGAGTTGTAAACCGCAACGCAGCAGTATCATGAGCCTTGACGCTCAGAGCAAAGCCGTCCAGGAAGACTCCCAGGTCCTCCCCTGCCCACATATCGTGCACCAGGTAGACCCGCTGCTTGTTGAGTCCGGGCGTCTTGTCAAACTCAACCGCCAGGACGGCCTCCTCCGCATCCGTGTTCAACAAGAAGACATGGATGCCCTTGACCGAGATGCCCACCCAGTGACTGGGCGGATGGGCCGTGTCGTCCACCGTAGGCGGCACCGGCCCCTCCAAGCCGAACGGCCGCGCCGAGTCTGAGTAGTGCGTGTCTTGGCTGAAGTCAATGAGCTCCTTGTTGCTGAGGATTCCCAGCACCTTCCCGTCGATGCCCTTGAGCGGCGTCCCGATGATGAGCGGGCTCTTCAGCGCCGCCCAGAGCGCGAAGTGGCTCCGGTTCTCCTCAAACGTCAGGTCCCCGTTGCCCACTTCCAGCATGTCCCAGTCGTTGTGGCCCCAGAAACTCGAGTCCTCCCAGTGCCTCGCCGCCTGGTTGACGATGGGCATGATGCCCCATGAAAAACCAACCCTGCCAGCCCATTGAGGAAGAATATCTCCCCACATCCGCCAGCTGTGGCCAGTCTCATGGCCCCAGCGCTCGACATGAGCGTGGCCCCAAGCGCATAGAGAGTACTGGATAGGCCGGCTCTGCTGTTGCAAGGCATCGCGCATTCCGCTGAATCGCACGCTTGTGTTGGACCTGGCATAGTCGTAGCCCCGTGGTGGCACCGGATTGCTCGTCAGGGCTGGGTCGTGAGGATACTGATCTGCCCATTCAGTCGGAACATTGCAGTTGTCATATTTGAGGTCTGGATATTCTGTTAGTCTTGCGACAGACGCCTTCCGACAAGTGAAGTAACATACAGTCAATGCCCCATTCTGCCCACGTAGCAGCGTCAATATCTTCGTACCCAAGAGACCCTTCATATCCTCCGCAAGTCAGAGTTCCTAAGAAGGTCGCATGTTAGCTGGATTAATCCCATAGCTCGTGGTGATAAACATGGCAGAGCATTCTTCTCACCCGCATCGCTGTAGATTCCCACCTTAAGCCCCAGCTTATGAATCTCATCGGCAACATATGAGATCCCCCTCGGAAACTTCTCCGAATCCACCACGATCCGCTTCGTCTCCTCGTCCCGCCTCGTCTCCTTGTCGCTCCAGCAATCATCGATATTGACATACTCATACCCCAGATCCCTCAGCCCCAGCGAGACCATCAGCTCGCCCGTCTCCAGAAACACCCCCTCGCTGATATCGCACGCGTACTCATTCCACGAATTCCAACCCATGGCCGGCAGGCGTCCGATGCCGCCCGAAACGCCGACCGCCAAACCCGGCGAGGCGACAAGCACTATAGCGGTGTAAGTCAGGAAGCTGCTCATCTTGATCACGCAACACCACGTGGGCGAACGACTCTCTGTAAACCGGAAAGAAACTCCCTCTTGGGACAGTAGACAGACTTATAGTTCTCGTAATTTTCTTTATGCTCTTGATTTTTTTCTCTTGGCCTTTCAGTTTAGTTTCACTTTACTCACCTTCCTGGGTTGGACCTGGAACTAGGTTAGATCGATCCATTCTGTCTCACTAAAATGTGAGAGTGAATCAGACGATATCGTCTTCTTCTGTTCTTTTTCTCCCGGTTTGTTATTCAGTGTGCCACGAGCCAGGAGTTTGGGTGCGCTGGGTCTCTCAATTGGTCGCCAATTGGGGATTGGAGGTAGGATCACACGCAACGAATGAAATGTGAAATAAGAGTGTGTGATATGATGCAAACTATGCTGCCTCGGTATTCATGGTATGAGGTTGCTTTTGACTTTCTCCCGTAATGGTGGCCTGAGCGGCATCGGCTCCGCGCGGGGAAGGTCTTGATCAGGAACGAGATGTACATTAAGCAGACATACCTGCTGGTCAGCTGCGTTGTTCTGCGAGGGGTATAGAATTTCCTCGCCACTCAATATGAGCCCCAGTGCTGTGTCAAGGATTAAGCCGAATTCCACCAGGCGGTCGCGCGCCTTTCTAGGAATATTCCACCACTGCAGACAATGCTGCATCAATCACGTAGCCAATTAAGCAAAACACCAAGTGGCAACAAACTTTTCATGGGCATGGATGAGTGAATGAATAAACAGTTGATTGTAGTGCCACCGAAACCGATACCCCACGATAACAGTATGTAGCCACAAACAGTCTTGTGTAAATGAATCTTAATACAGCACTCAAGGGCATGAAGGTCGCAATCTCCCACACACAGCAATGCCCAAAGGATGAGCTCCCTTTCTCGCACCACTCGCCCCTTCCCAATACCAAATATTTGGAACGTGCTGTTCTATAACGTACTTCCAACACCTGTTGTGAGTTTGGAAAGCTCGAGAATAGCACGGAACTGCCTTTTCTTAAAAGCCATCGTCCCTCTCTTCTCTAGTCCAGCTTCGTATGTTTCCAGTGTCGCGTTGGCAAATTGTCCTCAAACAAGATGTCAACCTCAGCCGGTGTACGGTCCTTCATCTCAGGCAACCTGAAAAAGGCCCAGATCAGGCAAGCTGTAGCCGTTCCCGCCCACACAAGGGCGGCTCGCGGTCCGAGGCCTACCCCCACTGGCCTTGGACTAAGTAGATACGGAACGAGGAACTGGTTCCCAATCGAGAGTATAATGTACGCAGCACGAGAGAGTGAGTTTGTCGTAGTTTTGAGACGAGTCGAAGGCGTTTCAGCAACAATTGTGAAACATAGAGGCCCAATTGTCAGGTTGTAGATGATCGCAAAGAGAACCAAAAAGCCAGCAATCAGCCAGTGAAACTTCGGATGCTTCTCAAAGTGCCCAGTGATTCCAATGACCAGCAGACAAACGACCTCAAAACCTAGACCCCACAGCCACAAGGTTCTCCGACCAAATCGTCGCTGCACCAGCATGGAAAACAGTGTCGATAGAATGCAGAGGCAGTACATGACCATGGAAATTTCCATAGAGTTGGCCTCGCTGAGCCCGGATTGTTCCAACAACTTAACTCCGTATGTTATCAAACACGTTCCAACTAGCTGTTGAGTCAGACACACCATAACAGCTATCTCAGTCCGTCGGCGGTTTGACTTGTTGAAACATGCCATGTAGCCCATGTCTTGGGAGAAAGCCTTTTCATGCTCGTTGACCTGGCGAATTGCATCCAGGGATCCTTCGGCGTCAAAGAAAGGATCCCGGTTGAGGAACTTCAGAACAGTTGCAGCGTCTGCATATCTCTCCTGTCGAGCGAGGTACAACGGGCTATCGGGAGCATGCCAGATAACCTATATCAGAGGAATGATCCAGCCATATTGTAGAAGTATGGGAATCCGAACGGCCCAGATATCTTTCCCCATGACAATGAAGCCACGCAGGATGCCGCTGCAGAGAAGCTGCCCAATGAGCCAGTAGATGTTGATCATGGTAGCAGCCTGTGCCCTCAGCTTCAAAGGCGTGATGTCGGAGACGTATGGGAGAGCCAGGGACTGAAATAGCCCCCAGGGCATACCGATGAGGAACTCTCCGGTGAGATAGACGATTAATTTACTGTTCTCACCGCCGCAGAACGATGAGGCGAATACGACCACTAAGCAGAGAGCAGCCCACAATAGACCCTCAAGATTGGACACGCGGTATCCAACCCTGTCGAGAATCTTTGGCGCAATAAGTAGACCCAAAAGTTGACCGATTGTAGCAGCAGCGGTGATCAGGGACTGCCACCATGCTGGAATCACCTTTTGACCCGGGGATTTCTCTGTCGTGGTCCCGTAATGGGCGATAAAAGCTCTGTTTGAAAAAAAGGTGGGCATCAGCGATGTGTCGTAGCCTTCAAGTATGATAGGCGCGGCCATGATGATCGCCCAGCGCATGGCAGGATGGTAGTAGCGGAAAGCGGCGTTTAAAGTTATCTCTTGTTCGCGTATATTGGCCTGCCTGGCAGCTTCGTTGCCGCCGAAGAAGCTGTATATGGAACCCTCTCTATTGAGGACGGAAGAATGCCGATGGCTAGGGGCAGGGGCATTTGTATCACCATCGCCTTTCGCCTTGGGGCGTGGCGAGTCTTTGGCTATTGGGTCATCTGGCGAGAACTGGGATCTTCGAAAGCCCATGTTGTTTCTGGAAGAATGCTAGAAAAATCACCTGCGTTCTTTTCTCTTCTCAACCTGGCTGAACACAAATGCTGAAATGATACTGGCCTAAGGGTGGACGGTGTTGTAACTGCGGGAGGAATAATACTTGATGTTAACATGTAGCGATCACTACTGACACTCGTTGGTGCTGGCTACTGTTGATTGATGGGAGAACAGAGGTAATTTCCTGGTGGCAGTTCTCTTGCGATATCCGGATGTTTTGCCGTAAGGGGGGAAGGGGCGACCCGATGACGAGGCGTTTTCAGAAGGGTTGGATTGTATCAAGGTCGCTTAGGCTTCTCTACCGTCCTTGCACTTACCGACAAAGGTGCCTCGTTAATGCTCTCACCTACAACCATGTAAGCACATTCATGCTACCTACCTTCTACGTGGGTAAGCATCCTGCCACTTCTATCTCAGAGTGGGATGCCAAGGGAAGGAATGATTTCAGCCTTGTGCCCCTCCCTCATTGAACGAGGCACAGCAGTAGCATCAATTTCCGGCCACCTAACAGCCCAATGATTCATGCGAAAGAAAGTAGATAGGTGTCAAAATGTTTAATGGAGATAAGAATCAATCCCAAGTGCGCCTTTCCCCCTAGAATACTGACAAAAAAAGAAGAAGAAAAATTAGACTACCTAAGCAAAACACAACACAATCGTAAAAAGGAATGAATAGAAAACGTCAAGTGGCGTCTCTCAATCGATCCAACTCCAGTAGGTCCTCCAAATCACACATATCATAAAGAATTTTCGGTCTTCTTCACCAGTTTCCGCCGCATGAACTCGGCATACTGCTCATCCAACCCCCAGTTCTCAATCGCATCCTCAATGCCGATGTGCATTCTCGCAATGTACTCCTCCTTTGGAGCGCTCTCGGTGACTCTCTCCTGATCAATGTACACCAATGCCGTCACATCCTGCCCGACCACCGCGTTCTTCTGGTCGTCCTTGACCCAGGACATGTCGAGCTTGAATTTCTGGTATGCCCAGGGCACCCCCTCATGCCTATCGAGGGAGTCTTCGTCCAGTGGCGGTAGCAGGTATAACAGACCAAAAACCCCAGACGAGGCTGGTGCTTTTGGACCCGACTGTGTTTCGCGGACGATGTTGGCGTATCCTCGCTCGTTGATGATCCATTTCCAGCCTGGGAGGTGGCCCAGGCCGATAGGTGTAGACGATGGGCACCGCTTGAGCATCTGACGAGTGGAGAGGTTCGAACCGTATGCAAAGTAGATGATCTCTTGTCTCTCTTCCATCAGTGTCATGGTGCTCCCCTGGGATTGCTGGCTGTCCTCGTGCACAAGCATCTTGGAGGCTGAAGAGAAAGATACAGGGTATATGCCAGATGAGGGAGAACAATTTAGGAGTGGTCAAGACGGAGGCAGCTTCCGAGCAAGACTGGCCGGCAGCTGATCTCAAGTATTTGTGGTTTTGTGATCTTCTGTGCTCTGAGGGTATGGAGGAAGAAAGGCTAGTGGCCAAGCTCCAACATATGTAAGGTCACACGCTGAGTTGCGGTCCCCGGGCTGTTTTTGGGAGTCTCACTGTATGCAAGTTACAAAGGTGAAAAGGCAAAACCAAGCCTCCCAAATACGCCTGTAACTTTCCGTGTTCCTCCCACAGCCGTGTTTACTCCCTCACTCCGCCTCTGTACTGTCAGGTGGTTTCGGAAAGCGGGTCAATTGGCAGATAGTCCATCCTTCCTTTGCTGCCTTGTTCGCAGAAGCTCGCAAGCTCAGCTGCTAGAGGGCGACCCAGAAAAAAAGGTTTGCATCACCAAAACAAGGCAACCAACTAACCCCCTGTCACAGTGGTCAAAAGTGGAAAAAAAAACGAGTGGGTACCCTCACCTTAAACAGCGATTGATTGCCTTTCGTCCTCAGGAGGAGTGTGCAAAATCGACGCTTCCTCTCAGTGTGTGATTCACGCAAGTCGCGGTGTAGATAGTATGAGTCAAAGATCCCTTTTGGTGTATTGCATGTCTCGTCCCTGTATTACTATTTACACCCATACCAAATCATCATGCCATTCGCTAACACCAAACTGCCTCTACACTGTAATGCCAAAGAAGGTAGAAAAATAAAAACAAATAACTTCATCCCGATGAGTGGGGGATTCAAGGTATCAATCAATCATCATGTCCCCCCACTCAATCTACTGCAATCATCAATCTTGCCTCATTATGCTCTCATCTCTCCGTTATATGCTGGCTTAATATGGGGAGGAAGGAGGAAAACATCTCCTTCTCTTCTGGTTTGTTTAGGTGATGGGTGCCAGGAAAGAGCTGATCATGAGGTCATCAGCACTTGGGCGGAGTTGGTGGTCGATTTCAAATGTCTGAGCAAGGAATTGCTGAGCCTCCTCACTTGCATTATCGGGAATTGTTGGCGAAGCGCGTCCCCCACCAATTTTGAAAATGGCTTGCAGCTGGCTGCAGTCTGGGAAGGGATGTGTTCCTGTCATCATCTCCACAACTAGGCAGCCGAGGGACCAAATGTCTGCCTTGCGGGTATACGAAGTCTGCTTGACTACCTCAGGCGCCATCCAAAAGACCGAGCCCTGCAGCGAAGGACGGTGCTTATTGTTATTAGCACCGTTCAAAATGTTGGTAGCCTCGAGTTTCTTTGAGATGCCAAAGTCGGAAATCTTGATTGTTCCCTTGTTGTCAACAAGAATGTTGGCGCCCTTGATATCACGGTGGATGATGTCACGGTTGTGCAGATACGACAGACCCGTCAAGATTTGACGAACAAAACTGCGCACCAAGGGCTCTGGCAAGGCACCGTATGAGTTGAGCATCGTTTGCACTGATCCACCAGGAACGTACTCAAGGAAAATGTTGAGATGCTCGGAGGAGGAGCTACATCCGAGGTATTGCACGATGTTGGGGTGTCGAAGATCCCGCAGAAGGCTGATCTCACGTTTAAGTGCCTCAATCATACTCTTCTTGCGGGCATCGCTCTGGCTGTTGGCACCAGGTGCTGGTGCCTCAACCTGCTTGACAGCCAAAAGCTCTCCAGTGACAGCATGAAGAGCCAGGTAGACACTGCCGAAAGAACCCTGACCAATCAGGGCACCCTTCATCCACTTGTTGTCATCCCATGACTCTCCCGAAAGGAAGCTTTGGAGCTCCTCATCCACATCTTCTCCATCGCCGGTTAGGACTTGCTTCAGTTCCTGGAAAGAACCAGAATTGGTGGAACAATCTCCATCAAAGAAACTGGTGCTTGTCGTGTTGCCATCGGGATCAGTGACGATGGGGGCGTTTCCATCAGATCCGCTCTCCCCAAATGACACATAAGACTTACGATCCGGCTCCAGGGATGCCTCTTCTTGAAGAGTGTCAAGCATGGATGACGCGATCGAGTCTCTGTTAAACATCGATGGCAAGCGACCCTGCGAGTCCCGTGTGCGAACCTTGGCCAGCTGATTACCAGCGTGTAGCCATGAATCAGCGATTGTGGGAATGGGGGGCGCATCCTGGACACTGGAAGCGAAACTAAGGTTGCTGGCCACGCTGAGACGGCTGTTGACCTTGCTAAGGCGAGTCGAACGTCTCATAGATAGTCGAGCCGTGCGGTCAATGTCCTCTCGTGTATGATCTGGGAAGTATGATGTCAAATCGGACGCGATCAGCTCACTTGGGGGTCTCAGGCCACCGAATTGCCGTAAGCTGGCATTTCGGCGCGCAGGATACTGTGACTCCCTGGAGGGTGGGCGCTCCAGATCCATGGCTGCATTATTGACGTTGCGTTCTCGATCCTGATATGATAGGGGTGATAGGGGCTGCTGTAGCTGCTCATTCCACTTCTCACCTAGTACCTTCTGCACCTTCCATTGGCTTCGCTTGTCTACAGATTCAAGAGCCCGTGAATGCTTCTGCTGCTCTTCTTGTAAGGCGATAGCTGCTGCGCGCTGCAGCTCTGCATCGCCTGGCTCGGCCGCCGGGACTCTCCGTAGTATGAGGCGGTTTCGTTCTGGTCTTCGTTGGTCCTTGATGATCCGCCAGAGCTCGGTATCACCAAGGCGTCTGCATTGGTGCGGGTTTGGCTCGATACCCGCAAGAACCCAGAAGCAGTAGTTTCGCTCGTGATCTTCTCGCAGGGCGAACTTTCGTAGCGTCACTCGCATGACTTCTTCGCAGGTGTTGCAGTCGGCAATCTTGACCACTTTGGTAACGCCTCCAGTCGATATGACTCGGATAACATCTTGATTCTGTGGTAAGGCAGCCATCAGCGATGAACCATCCATACTGGAGTTGTTCCTTGTATGGGTCGGTACCAGATGGCCAGGTTGGGCATCGCCGGACGAGCCCTGGTGCCTGGATGAAGTAGGTGTGTAACCCGAACCTTGAGGGTGTCGTGGCTGGCGCAAAGTCGCGCTCTGCAGAGGGGAGGACGGCCGAGAATTGCCCTGTTTCATAATGTCGTTGAAATTCATAGAGGGGTCAATCTGTCTTGAGAATCGCTTGTTCATCGTCGCCGTGCTGGGGCCTGATCGAGACATCGCGGGGCGGGTCGTCATGCCGGGAGACGTGACATGTGTGTCTAGGCCGCCGAAGGAATCCTATACAGAGCGTATTATCTGATTAGTTTGAACACCACGAGATACGATGTGTAACTGCTCGGTTTCTCACCCTATTCCTCTTCTTCTGGTTCGCGTATGCCTTGGTTCGCAGCTTCTTGATGCCCAAGAAAAGCCGAACTCGGTCCCCAACCTTGTCAATGCCCATCTCTTTCAGTACTTCCTTGTCCATCTCAAGAAGATTCTCGCCATTGATGTTGTTTTTCCGGAACAGTTTCTCATATTCGCCACACTTGACACTCCTCAAGTATTCGCAGACCTTGTCCTCATCCCAGTTCTTAACGGAGTCAGGACCTTCGGGATCTGAGAACTCGGACTCGGTCGGGCTGGCGAAATTCTGGCTAGCATTTTGGATCGCGGGCAGTCGTCGTGGCGTGGGGAGTGCTGAGGGAGGGCCACCACCAGGAGGCATGTTGGAGGTGTTGATTACCGGCGGGAAGGATGCTTTGGAGGCGAGCATGTTTGGAGTTGTGTCGGCGGCCTTCGCGAGCAGGCCACTGCTGAATTATTTCGATTTATTAAAGAGAGTAGTTCCGGCTTTGCTCTTGTGACCGGTAGGGATGCTGCGATGTGTCGTCTGAAGGCGTCCCAGCCTGCTGGATACGGCCTCGGGAGTATTAAAAATAAACAACAACCAGGCCTCTCCTGCACTTGACTTGCAACAGCTCACTGAAGCTTCGCTGTCGACAGAATGCCAGCAGCGTCGGTCAAGATGACGATGTGGGAGAACGTGGGAAGGAGGGGAGCGGGAGGCTCGCTACGATTATCAGAAAATACGAAACAAAGCAGAGGATGAGACAGATCCCTGTGTGTGGGATAGGACAGTGAGAGACCCAATTCACATGCGCGCTTGAACCGGCCGCCCTGACCCTTGGGAGAGGGTCCCCTGTAATTTCTAAGGATGAAGCCTGTGATTCAGCACGGAAAGGGGGAGCAAGTGGGCTACAGGTGCAGGGTACCTCAGCGCCAGGTACCCCAAGTACACCCTAGAACCTCCCACCTACCCGTCTCAGCGGGTGGGCAAGTGCTGAAACTCGCCACGCGGGACGTCCACGTTGACCAACAGGAAATGCAGGCAGGCAGATGGACGCGCGATGCCGTAGACCCAACCGGCCGCGAGGATCTAATTGGAAGGCCTGTTTCTCTGGGCATGTGCTTTGTAAGTGATCAAATCCTGGGCGTGCTGTGCCACTCATATACGAAGCATAACACACGGTTTTAATACGAGCGCAGGAACCACAATGGCACCCACGACACCGTCATGAACACTGCCGGTCGCCAGACTGGGTAGCCACATTTGTCCCTCCTACGCAGTGCTTGCGCGACTTTGGAATTCGTGCAGATGGCGCATTGCCAAGCAAGTGTGAGGTTGCGGATGCGTCCGGCGAAACAGGCTACCACGCCGCCTACCAGCAGCCAAGTACAGGCTACCTGGACCTCCGCTCCCGAGAGAGGTAAACTTGCCCTCTGAGAGGAGCGCCGCAGCCGGACCTGACCCTATTTTGGACTATTGCACCGCTACCTGAAGAGCCGTCCGCTAGGTGTTGACACAAAGTCCCCCACCAGGGGTTTTTGTTGGGTTGGGCTTGGCTGGGCAGCCAGGGCAGTTGGTATGAGTGAGGCTCTAGACGTGCATGTGCTGGCATCATCAGACATGGCGTTTCAGCATGACTTAAAGCAAAGCCAGTGATTACTCGCCCGAGCGGCAACAGGCAAACAAAGGAATCATCGAGAGGGCATTGGCATGAATTCTGATTCCTCCTCTATTATAGGGCCCTGCTCGTTGGGCTGTGCGCACGATACCAAGCAAACATGTACCCTCCAAAGTGGATTCCCCTCCCCGCTGACCTTATCCTGGCTTCCTGGGGGTCCAGTTTCCAGGTGATTCGTCAAGTCCAGCTAGAAAGATGAAACAGGCGGCGTTTCAACAGAGGGGGGCTAGCCGCTCACCGTCGCCGAATCGTAGCCAGATGCAGGTTGTACAAGCAGCTTGAGGTCGCCGGTCACCTGTGCTAGCCTCGATGCTACTCTCTAGGCTGGGCAGGACGGTGATGCTGCACGACACGATAGGATCCTTGCCCGTTCCTCGCTTTCCAATGCGATATTAAGAGGAGAATCCCGGCATGAGTCAATCGGGCAATCCTTCCCCAGCCAGTTGACATTTCTTGGATAGGTAGCGTTCGGGAACCTGACCACCGCTTATGCCGCATGTATCGCCAAGTCCGTATGCATTGACCGCAATACCATTTCTCTAGCATCTGTCATTTGTGAATGTGGCACTGAGCGGTGGCCCGGTTTCACCAAGGACAGACAACATACGCCGCGAGCGCTACATGTTTCGTGGCGAGATAATGGGGAGCGACGAGCAGCCGCGGGACCTCCTTATCCAATAAATTGTTCCCAGGATGCGTTTGTTCAAGCGCCGCCGTCCACATTAGACGTGGAGTCGAGTCACTGGATGTCTTTCCATTTCCTTCTTGGACCCGATGACATAGCGAATAATAGTAATCTGGTTGAATGCAACAATTAAATGATGTATTAACCAATCTACCCATATCTCAATCTAATATCTGCCCCGTAGAATGACAGCCACACCGCAGAACGTGTGATACGCTGCACCTCAGTTGAAAGAACCATGAGCAGAGTAATTTCACATTTCCGTGCAAATGTGTGTTTGTGTACAAGTGATCGGCAAGTTCGGGCAGCAGCCGTCTCTGTTGGCGCCTCTCCGCCTTGTTTTCACTGGTCTTCTTGCATGTATACAAGACTCCGATCGACAAGTGTAGCATAACAGCATGATTATCATCCGACTTGGCAGTATGGAAAATCGCTCCACGATGCAGGGCAATCCGAAAATGGCATCACCAGCATTTGCCCATTGACGATGCTAAAATCGGAGGTCGAAGGCAGAACAAGCTTTTTGCATGTATAGCATTATCAGGAAAGCAGCTTTCGCCGCCGGCATGATGTTAGTGCGCTACATTGGGCGAAGTCTCAGGGCCCCATTACGCTTGGCCATTCACATGTATGCTTTTTGCAAGCTTCATCCAGTGAGCGATATCGCACCCAGCAAGAAAGCCTGCAGCGCTTTGCAACCAACCGGCCAAAACCACCCACAATTCACGAAACAGAAGTGCCTTAGGCATCTGTGATACTGCCTAATAAGGAATCATAGTGCATCTTCTTTCGTTTCAATTGAATTGTGTGCCCTAGTAAGCTGGGGTTGATCTTGAAGATGGCCAAACGCACTGTCAGTTTCCTGGGCCCTATCGCCTCGTATTCTCACCAGGTATGTCTGCCCTTTTCAGAGTCCGAATCCTAGTTCTGTTACTGACGAGTATGCTCCTTTGAGGCGGTTCGGCTAGCCTTTTCAGAGCAGGAGTGGGAATTCCAACCTGTAGTCACAATTGATGGTACTTAATCCTTGAAGCTCTATGATCCTGAAATAACACCCAGCTTATCAGCACCAACCTGTCTAGATGTTTTCAAAAGTGTTCAGAATGGCGAGGTGACCGCAGGGGTGGTACCTTTTGAGAATTCTACAAACGGCTCAGTCGTCTTCACCTTGGACAACCTAGCTGACCGGAATGGCGTATACCCTGACATCACAGTTGAGGGAGAAGTTTATGTCAACGTCCACCACTGTCTTCTCGGTCACAAGGAGGCAGGATCCCTCTTAGAGGACCAGCTTGATGGTTCTGGTACACGGACGCCCACAGCTGCAGACCCCAGTCCTTCGCGGCCAAGGACCAAACCTTTGACCAACTTGAAGCACATCCAGAGACTGTATTCTCACCCACAAGCCTTCGGGCAGTGCACCGCATTCATCTCAACCTATCTGAAAGGGGTCGAAATCTTCGAAGTGAGCTCGACGAGCAAAGCAGCAGAGATTGTAAGCCAAGACAAGAGCGGTACCTGGGCAGCTATTTCCAGTCAATTGGCGTCGCAGATCCACAACTTGGATCTCCTCGGCAAGTGGATCGAGGACCGAGATGATAACACAACCCGGTTCTTGATCATTGGCAAGAGCCCGGCTTCTACGGCGGACTGGGGGGTTCGGAAACACGCAAATGGTCAGAAGGGAACCAAGTCGTTGGTTTCCTTCACAGTACCACATGAGTCACCGGGTGCTCTGGCCGAGGCTCTCGGCTGCTTCCAGGCTTTCAACCTGAATCTCACAAGCATCAACAGCCGGCCCAGCCTCGTCAACCCTTTCCAGTACATATTCTTTGTCGAGTTCGAGGGGCACAAGAAACAGGATCCCGAGGGCCGGGTAAAAGGGGCATTGGACAAAATCAGCCATGTTGCTGAGAGTTGGAGGTGGTTGGGTAGTTGGGAGAGATATCAATGAAAAACACAATGTTGGGGTATCATACGCACATGCAACAGGCTGGTGATACCGAACCGAGATTGATGACCCAATATGTAATGATGCCTACCTCTGCCACCCTATGTCCAGCCCTGGCTCATGCATGCCACCCACGTGCAGTCACAGGGCAAAGCAACAACAGGTAAAACCGACTCCAGCAGCGAGATGGTGGCATGGACAGCGTCACAGGTGGAAAATCGCATTGGTTTATTTGGAAAGGCTCCTCATTGGGATTTGGAAATGGAATGAAATGAGGCCGTAGAAGACCAACTATATCCCTTTGCTACTATGTTGATTGCCTATTGTAGTTGTACTCGCAGAGTCTCCCCTGGGCACAATGCTCTGTGTTACAATGCAGCCTCAAGAAAGCTAACCCGATAAGCCTGTCGTGAGATGCCGCAGCTTGCCTGCAGGGCCCGCCTTCCGGAGCCTCAGATTCCACGGCACGGCACATGAACAGGACCCATCAGCCCTACTGCGGGAGCTGGCGGCCTATCTAGCCCAGGGACCGGCAAGCTCCTACTCCAATCCAGAACGTCTCGCCCCGGACAGTTGAGTCTCGCCCACGCTCTTGCGCAACGGTCCAGCACGCTGAACGGCTATTTGGCTATCGATAAGCCGCCACGGCTGTCGGGAATCGACCGACAGCCTGCTCTGGGCCGCTGTAAAATTTACAAGCAAGCCGAACCAGTTACGTCACCACGTGGGGCTCCATCGACTCCTCACCACTCCACCGCGAAAAGTTAAACCATCCCGCCGTGGCCTGGCCAATCACAGCCCGACCTATCATATGGATACGTGCTCTGAGCTTTTGGGCCGTGTCTACTGTACGCGAGCCGACACTGCAACCCTCTAGCAGCACCTCCAGCATGACATGGGATGCATACACACGGCCATTGGGTTGTTCTTCCAGACCACGCTACTAGTGACGCCGCACACCCTCTTTTAAATGTGGCCCTGGCTATTGGTCCTAGCAGCGGCGAAACAGGGCATTTATACTTGGCTCAGGCTCTGCCGCTCGACCAAAACGGCTATTTGCTCCAGCAATGCTGAACCTAATGGACTGGTGGCTTGAGATCAATCGGACCGCCCGCATATGTTCGAGACTAGACCTTGTCTGAAGTACCTGTGAGAACCTGCATCCAGGTTTCCCATAGTAAATCGCCACAGAGGTCGACGGCTATCGGGACAATTATACTTCAGGCCATGTAGCCTTCCCAAATTTCTACCTCGACTCCAGAGAGCCTCTGCGTGGGGGAAATGTGATATAAATATCGGGTCTTTGGCTGCCCCAAAGCTGCCATTGTGCTCGCGTGCCTCTCTTTATCTCTTTTCATCTCTTCTCAGACCATCATCCAACAGTCAATATGGCCTCTCGCCCAATCTTTTGCGCCACCCACCCCCGAGCTTGCTCGACGGCGTTTGAACGAGTACGGTCCTCTGCGCCCCTTCATGTTATGGATCAATTGATAGCTAATTGTGTTCCTGCAGGTCTTTATGACTCGTCGAGACTCGCTTCAATGCGTCCACGAGCCCTTTGGCGACGCCTTCTACTTCGGCCCAGAGCGCCTGAGCGAGCGCTACACTGATGCTGCCGAGCGCGAGGCCTCTGGCATGGCCAACACAACATATGACGATGTGCTTGAAGATATCATGGTTGGGGCTCAGAAAGAGGTTCGACTCCATCTCGCTGAATGACTGACTCCAATTGTCATTCAAACAGGCCTCGCTCTCAAGTGACAGCTCGAGGAGTGATGTGTCTGCCTTTCAAAGGTACATAGCTTACACAAACACCAGGGTAAGCGCGTTTTCATCAAGGACATGGCCTACTATCTTCAGGCGTCCGATGGAAAGCCAACTGGCATTGCTCCATCTTTCGGCGGCGGCAATGAGGAGGGGAACCCAACCAACGTCCCCATTGATGTGCTGAAGAAGTTCCAATTCACATTCCTGATCCGCCACCCTCGGCGCTCCATCCCCTCATACCACAGGTGCACCCTGCCTCCTCTGAGGGAGGTCACCGGGTGGGACTACTTCTCAGCTAACGAGGCTGGCTACGTGGAGCTCGTCCGCCTCTTTGATTTCCTTCTCAAGGAGGGGATCGTGGATAAAGACAACCTCACAGTCTTGGATGCTGACGACATGCTCGACAACCCAGAGGGCGCCATCCGGGCCTTCTGCGAACAAACAGACATTGATTTCACACCGGAGATGTTGAAGTGGAATGACGCAGACAGAGACTATGCCACAGTCAAGTTCGCCAAATGGAACGGCTGGCATAACGATGCACTTAAGGCATATGCCCTTAATAAGAGAACCCATGCACAGGTATGTTTTCTTATTGCTGCAGGCGGCAAGAAAGCGGCTCTAATTCCAGTTCGTATGCTGACTCTCGTGCAACAGAAAATCAACTCCGTTGAGGCTGAGAATGCCGAATGGAGAGACAAATATGGTGCTGATGCTGCAAAGATGATCCGTACCGTGGTTGATGAGAATATTCCCCATTACGAGTACTTGAAACAGTTCGCCTTGAAAGTATGAAGGATTAATTACTCCGGGAGTATTTCAACTCCGAGCCAAGACTCGAACAGATCAAGAAGCGTCATCTTTTCTATGTTTTTTTTTAATAGTCATACATAATGATACAACGATTGGCATCAGCCCGCCTAAAGCAAAAACATTGAAGACGGATCCACGTCGCAAACCGCTGCCAAATAAAAATAAATGGTACATGTGATTTGAACGCTTTGGTATACACCTTGCTCTGGGCTTCTCCAGTTCCTAAAAGGCTTATGCTGGGCTGGGCTGGGCTTGGGCCCCGGTTGTTTGTAAGGCAGCCGCCTCGGCCACATATGAAGGTTCCTCGAATAGATCGTGGGTGACGTTGCTCGACCACTCCTCTGCGAAATTTCTGTCTTGGTCATTGGCCCAGCTGACGGTGACCTGGACCAGGTCTTTGGCGCCATCCTCGGCTTGGCTGACGAGCACTCTGTTCCCTGCGCCCTCACCAGCCAGAACCACGGCCATGTCGGCAATGGCATTTCCCTTCTGAGCATTCAGAGCTTTGCCTCTCTGTTTGACCGTACGGAGGGGCTTGTATTCCAGGAAACCGGCCTCGTGCTTCTCCTTGACCACCTTCTTATCCTGCTTCGTGTACTCCTTTTCCGACTTGTAGCGTAGATCCTCATGCCATTGAACTTCGTGCAGGTGCTTGAGCTCACGGAGCTTTTGGAAAACAGTTCGGCCGATAGCGCCCTGCCCTTGGGGAAACTCGATCGTCGCCATAGGTGACCAGTAGTCTTTTCGAAGCTTCGCAGGCTTGGTCTTCTTTCCATTATAAGGCAGCTGCTTCAAGTCGTGGTAACCCTGGAAGGCTCCAATTAGCATAAAAGAACCTGACCCAATGCGATGATAGCAGCCACTCACATCCAGCTGCTCCTTGAAGGAATAGATGATCTGATCCGACCTCCGGTGCGCAAATACCCAGATTTTCTCTCCATGTCCTTCGGGCCCAACAAACCCACTCGTCGGCTGCCTGGGCTTTCCGCTGTGCTGTGTATGCTTTTGGCGCAGACATAACCTTGGCAGACCGGCCAATTGGCCCAGGCGGAATGCAGGAGCCGGCTTCATCGTTGTGGTTGTCGTCGTCGTTACAACGCCTGTCGACCCAGCAGTGGCCCTCACGGAAAATCTCAGTGGCCAAGGGAACTTGCGCGAGGTCATGTGACCAGCCGGTGCGTTGTGCGTTGTGAACAATCTTGGCGCCTGAACAACGTGTCTCGGGTAGCGGCTGAGTCATCCACTGATAACGCACAAGGCTGCTGATTCATGCGCGATAAGCCTGTTTCTGGCCAATCAGGGCCGCAGCTCCCCGCCATAGCTGGGTCCCCAGCGAATGACATCACACAGACGTCTCAATAGCTTCTGGTAGGTTCTTGAGTACCTTCTCGCACCTGCGCGGTGCTTCTGCATTGAGCCAGCAACTTCAAGCAATGTCGGCATCTCGGACTGGTCCCACTCTGAGCTGAGGATATAATGATCATTGCATGAATCTCTCCCTGCTCAAAACCTGCTTCTCTTACCATTCATTTCATTCACTTCGAAAGGACGTCCAAAGACACACCAAGTCCGCAGTTGCGACAACCCCTCCACCCTTGATCGTACGATCATTAGGAGCAATTAAACTCTAATTTCAAGCGTACAAGTTCTTTTCTCTCTATAATTCACCCTCTACTCATTCCCTATTCACCCACTATACCCGTCTACCACTCCCAACCGCCATCATGACGGCGCGAATGGACTTCACAGACCGGGCACAGAAGGCCGTTGAGGATGCCATGGCCCTCGCAGAGCAGTATGGCCACTCACAGCTCGTTCCAATCCACCTGGCTGTTTCCTTGCTAGACCCTCCCGTCGACAAGTCCAAGGACCAACAGAATGGTCCTGCACCCGGCGTTACCCTCTTCAGACAAGTCATCGAGCGGGCTCGGGGCGACCCCCAAATCTTCGACCGAGTCCTCAAGAGAGGTCTAGTCAGACTACCCAGCCAAGACCCTCCCCCAGAGCAAGTGGCTCTGGCATCATCATTCCATGCTGTCCTTCGAAAAGCCATGGAGCTGCAGAAGGTGCAAAAGGACAGCTATATTGGTGTCGACCATCTAATCACAGCCCTCGCTGAGGACAGCGCTGTTCAAGCAGCCCTACGAGAGGCAAATGTTCCCAAACCGAAGCTTGTTCAGGAGGCTGTCCAAACCATCCGAGGAACTAAGCGGGTTGACAGCAAGACGGCCGATACCGACGAGGAAAACGAGAACCTGGCCAAGTTCACCATCGACATGACCAAGCTGGCAAGGGACAAGAAGATTGATCCTGTCATTGGCCGAGAGGAAGAGATCCGTCGAGTCATTCGAATCCTCTCACGACGAACCAAGAACAACCCCGTTCTCATCGGTGAACCCGGTGTGGGAAAGACCACCGTTGTAGAAGGTCTGGCTCAGCGAATCGTCAACCGCGATGTTCCTGACAACCTCAAGCACTGCAAGCTTCTGTCCCTCGATGTTGGTGCTCTCGTCGCTGGAAGCAAATACCGGGGAGAGTTTGAGGAGCGTATGAAGGCTGTTCTGAAGGAGATCGAGGAGGCCAAGGAGATGATCGTTCTCTTCGTTGATGAGATTCATCTTCTGATGGGCGCTGGATCTTCTGGTGAGGGTGGCATGGATGCTGCCAATCTACTCAAACCCATGCTTGCCCGTGGGCAGTTGCACTGTATTGGTGCAACCACCTTGGCAGAATACCGCAAGTACGTTGAGAAGGACGCTGCCTTTGAGCGTCGATTCCAGCAAGTTCTTGTCAAGGAACCCACTATCCCCGAGACCGTTTCCATCCTTCGAGGTCTCAAGGAGCGATACGACAGACACCACCGCGTGACCATCCTGGATAGTGCCCTGGTTGCTGCCGCCAACTTGGCTGCTCGTTACCTTACTTCTCGACGCCTTCCCGACTCTGCTATTGACCTAGTCGATGAAGCCGCCGCTGCGGTTCAGGTCGCTCGCGAGTCGCAGCCTGAAATCATTGACTCTCTTGAGCGAAAGCTTAGGCAGCTGATGATTGAAATTGCCGCTCTGGAGAAGGAGAAGGATGAGGCCTCACAGACCCGACTTCAGCAAGCACGAAAGGATGCCAAAAATGTCGAGGAGGAGCTGCAGCCTCTCCGAGAGAAGTATCAAAACGAAATCAAGCGCAGTGAGGATATTCACCAAGCAAAACTCAAGCTTGATGACTTCTTGAAGCGTCTTGAAGATGCCACCAACTCAGGTGATCACGCCAAGGCTGCCGATTTGCAGTATGGTGCCATTCCTGAGCAAGAGGCAGTTATCAAGGAGCTTGAGGCCCGCAAGGCTGCGGCTGATGCCGCCCTCAATGCTTCCGGCGCTGATGCCGGCAATGCAATGATTACTGACATTGTTACCGCTGATAACATCAACGAGATTGTCGCTCGATGGACCGGAATCCCCGTCACTCGACTCCGCACCTCTGAGAAGGAGAAGCTCATCAACATGGAGAAGGTCCTAAGCAAGGTTGTCGTAGGCCAGAAGGAAGCAGTCCAAGCCGTTGCCAACTCGATCCGTCTGCAACGTTCTGGTCTGGCCAATCCAAATCAGCCGCCTAGTTTCCTTTTCTGCGGTCCTTCTGGAACTGGTAAGACCCTACTGACCAAGGCTCTGGCCGAGTTCCTGTTCGATGATCCCAAGGCTATGATTCGGTTCGATATGTCCGAATATCAAGAGCGACACTCTTTGAGCAGGATGATTGGTGCCCCCCCCGGGTACGTTGGTCACGATGCCGGTGGTCAACTGACTGAGGCCCTCCGTCGCAGGCCTTTCTCTATTCTTCTGTTCGACGAAGTCGAGAAGGCTGCCAAGGAGATTCTTACCGTCATGCTCCAACTTATGGACGATGGCCGCATTACCGATGGCCAAGGCAGAGTCGTCGACGCCAAGAACTGTATTGTCGTAATGACCTCTAATTTGGGTGCCGAGTATCTTACTCGAACTTCAACCTCCGAGGGAGGTCGCATCGACCCAAGCACTCGGGAACAGGTTATGAATGCTCTCCGCAACTATTTCCTTCCGGAGTTCCTCAACCGTATCAACTCAGTTGTCATCTTCAACCGGCTCACCCGAAAAGAGATTCGCAAAATTGTCGACATCCGTATTAACGAAATTCAGAAACGATTGGAAGACAATGGACGCAAAGTTCGGATCGAAGTCTCTGATGAGGCCAAAGACTACCTCGGTGCCTCTGGTTACTCTCCGGCATACGGTGCCCGTCCTCTCCAGCGTCTCATCGAGCAGGAAATCCTCAACAAACTTGCCATTCTTATCCTCCGAAACAATATTCGCGATGGCGAGGTCGCTCACATTGAGCTCGATGATAACAGAATTGTTGTTATTCCCAACCACTCCGATAGCGACAACGGTGAAGACGCCGATATGTTCGACGACGAAGATGATGCCGCTGAGGAGATTGCTGGTGACGACATGGATGAGGACTTCTACACTTAAACGAGTTGACAACACCAGACCGCCCTCGTCGATTTCCTTTCAGAAAAACCAATAAGAAAAAAAAACTTCGAAGCATAACTGGGCGGTCCTGGAAGATTGCTTGTATGGGGAAATGTGTTTACGATTCATGAATTTATTAACAGGCGTTTGTTTTGGTACTTTTGAAGGGCATAAATTGTTCATATCTTCACACTAATCCGGCCTTTAATATGTAGAACTATGATTTCTCGGGGCCTTTTTGGTAGGTAGATTCAATCAAACATGAGGATTTTATATATCAGGACCGTGCCCAACACCACTTTGCCTATCTTCAGTGATGTTTTGATGATCTCAGTTATAAGGCTGATGCAAGAGGCTCCTCAACGATTGGGGAGAGAACTACACCCACAGTCTCTCGAGATGGGCGAGTAGGGAATATTTTGACTACTCAAAAGGTCAAGAAACGCTATCTTTGATATCAGCCGTCTATTTCAAGGAAGACCCATGAACACCGCCTCATCCCCACCATTCCACCCAAAATCGTCCAGGAACATCGACAGGTCTATATCCTGGAAGGCGTCGGCCGCCAACAACGTCGACTCCGCGGCCGACGGCACCGCAGCGATGGCAGCCACCTCACCAGATCCTACGGGCTCTAGAGAATAAAAACACGTTAATACATCAGCCCAGATTACCCTTGAACATGTCGAAATCTTGAAAATGGAATGGAAGGAGGCCGTGGCAAAGAACTCACCTGTGGTCTGCGCAGCAGCTCTCACCGCGCTGTCGGACTGCTCCTTGGCTTGCTTGAGCCCAGTGGTGAACCGCCAGAAGCACCAGAAGATCAGCCCCGCGCCCAGGCGGTTCGGCCACGTCCGCACGGCCGGCTCGATCTTGGGGATCATGTCGCGGGCGGTCCAGAACGCGTCGAAGTGGCTGCCGCCCCGGCAGGGGAGGTCGCCGTCCCGGACCGAGCATCTGAAGACGGCCGCCTTGGCCTGCTCGACCAGGGAGGTCTCGGAGTGCCGGGACAGCGAGGAGACGGTCACGGGGGGCTTGTGGGAGTGGAGGGCGACGATGATGAAGGAGGCGGCGTCGATGATGGAGCGGAAGACCCAGTGGGGGGAGTGGGCGAGGAACTTGCTAGGCGAGTCGTCCAGGGCGAGGGCTGTGTGTATGATGGACTTGGTCGTGCCAAAGGTGCGGCAGAAGTTGAGGTTGAGGTTGGGGCCCGGCCGGTCCGCCGGGTAGGAGAAGTAGTACACCTGGATCTCCAGCTTGGCAGCCAGGAGCATGAACCGGGATACCTCTGAGTCGGCGATGACGAGGGCCTGGAGCGACTCGAAGTCGTCTTCCCAGTTTGCTACTATGCTCTCCCCGACTGACCCATTCGACGTGATGTACGCAGCCATTGATAGGTGCATGCGGTTCAGAAATTTCTGAATCTCGAACATGGCAATCACATCCGACCACTGAGGGGAGCTGAGAGCCTGCCGCGCCGGTCCGTCGTTGAGCTGGATAGAGGGCGGAGGAAGACCCATGCTCGAGGCACATCTTTGAATGAATGTAAGCAACGGCACTGGAAGATGGTGCGATTGTATCTCATTAAGAGGAAATATGTGCGATTCATCTTACCGTTCCGCAAGTATACAAGCCGACAGCCAGGTCACCGATGCTTCCTCGCTAGTACACGCGATATGCTGTCTCTGCCCGGCACAAAACTCACTATGCGATCCTCTCCCCGTGTGCAAACCGAGCTGCGTGCAAAAGTGCAGCGCAAGGCTTGCAAACGTCGTCGAGGGGTCGGTCGCAAAGCGAATCGTAGGGAGAGGGTAGACGCATATCAGGAGCAAGGCGTGAACGGCCTCGAGGTTCATGATGGGGCTCGACACGAGAGCCCAGATGTCCTTGGAGACCGACTCAACCAGGGTAGAGTGAAGTTGCTCGTCCAGGCAATAACGCCGGCACGCCGTCAAGATGACAATCCAGAACAGGACCGGGCATTCCTCATAGCACTCATCCGGGTCCTTCTTTCGAAGCACCGGGAGGAAAGCATGGAAGTGCTGCAGGTATCTTTACATCCAGCCGAATCCAGTCAGCACATTCAATACCTTAAAGAAAGGTACAATAATGATAGGTTAGTCGCCAAGGCGCCATACATACCTGTCGAAATAGTGATCGATCTCTACCCCATCCACCACCTTGGCGCCGATCGTCCGCGGTTTCGTTGGTGTGGTCTTGAGAGGCCTATCCGACACCCTGACCGACGTGGCCTCCTTCTCTGGAGAAGTATCCGTCTCTTGTGAAGTGACGACAATAGATTCACCCCGAGGCTCCGTCGGGGAGACGTATAGATTCACCACCGGGCTAGGAGGAGGTATCGACCCTTCACCACCAGCTTTGGTGTTGACAGCCTGCTTGATGCTTTTCAGCTCTTGCTCCAGCTGCTCCAGCTTACTAGAAAACGCCAGCGCCAAGTCAGCACATACACACACATCTCGACTTACACCGGCATTGCAGATGACAGATTGGACAGGCCAGCGAGTAGGAGCTGCCTGGTTCAAAGAGCGTGGATCCGGATCGAACAGACCTCCGTCTCGTGACCCTCTTATGAGACTTATCAACAACACAGGGTATCTCCAGCTTGGCACAGCGCTGGCAGGGGTTGCCAGCCACAGAGCTCGTTCTGCACCGGACCTACAACGCGGTCGGTCAGCAAAACCTGGTGCACCCGCGGCGGTCGCGAAGCAAACGGGTACCTTTGAGTTCCGGCAGTTGACGCACGCTACGTTCCTGCGTATGCGATCCTCATGGCGCGCCGGCTGGTGCTGCGCTTCCGGCGCCGGCGCTGGTGTCGCCCCGGGATACTGCCCAGGCGCAGATGACGACGTCATCGCGATCCCTCCTCCTCCAATTGAAGTTTCCCTCGTCGTAGCCCAAGGAATCCGGGAGACCTGGGCTTCTTTCTCCCTATAGGTCAAGGAACGGCCCGCGAAGTCATTTAACCAACGAGGAGATTGCTTGCCGCTGGGGTGGTGTTGACGTGATGATTCACGACAGCGAGCTACCAAAACACCACAAAATAGAGTGAGATATAAGGTCACGTGCTTCATATTCCCGACACCAACATTTCAACCACGGTTTGAAACTTTGTGTTGGAACCAGTGTCTACGTGCTATTCGTCACGGTATTCCAGATTTATTATATATTAATACTTATGGCGGCTACAGAATCTATTGGCAGATACATGTCGAGACCCATCCCGCTTACCCACCCAGACCCCCCGTAATGGGTGATGATGATATCCAGAAAAAGAGAAATCAACGCTTCTTCTTCTCCTCGGCGGCTTCAGAAGTCGCCTGGTACCCGTTCTGCGCGACTGCGCTGTACAGCTTCCAGAGCACCCAGCCGAATCCCAGCGCGACAACCAACGAGGTGCCAACCCCGATCAGGGCCGAGCCGTGCTCGTTCAAGACGGGCACGGATATGGTATTCACCAGCCTGTCTCCCTGCTCAGGCCGCGGCTCAACATGCCAGAACACCGTGTCCGACTCGAACAAGGTATCGTACCCAACATGGGCGCGATCAAAGGGGTTCTGCGAGAACTCGGGGCCCTGCTCGGCCGAGCACGCCCAGAACACCGCCGGGTAGGGGACCTCGATGCTCTCCAGCCCAGTCTCGGAGGGCTTCAGGTAGCGCAGATGCAGCGGCACCTCGGCAGTCCAGGCCTGGTTCGCGGCCGAGGTCGGCGGCGCAAGCTCCAGGAGGATGCTGGAGCCCCAGGCACCCGTCGTGTAAGCGGGTGCCTCCAGATCGACGGGCAGACTGGTTGCACGCAGCGCGGTGAGATTCTTGGAGGCCATGAATAGCTCCCCGTCGAGCTGGAACCGATCTGCGAAGATGGTCTTTGGCAGGGTCAAGTAGGCGTATGGTTTACACTCGGCATCCTCCTTGGGCGGTTGGTTGCCGCTCAGACTCAGCTGGAGGGTTGGGTGAAGACCAGTGGGGGTCAGAAAAGCGGTTGAGAAGTACGAATCGCTCAGTTTGTGACGGGCTGGAAAGGCGAACAGCGCCGGGGAGGGCTGTTTCTTCTCCCCAAGCGTAGTCAAGATGCCAGAGACACCAACATGGTCTGGGGCAAGGTTGGGGGGGTTCCCCAGAGTCAGGATCCCAACCTCGGTTCTTCGATGAGGAGAAAACGGGACAGAGACAGGCTGCTTCTTGAGTGGCCAGAATGCTGACACCTTTACGGTCTTGGATGCTGCGTCGTAAGTGATGTCCAGGCCCGCAGCAGACAGAAGCCTCTGAGCCCGCGATTGGCAGGCATCATCCTCAGCTCCACAAACTTCAGAGCTCAGCCATTTGGCGAAATTTGAGAGTTCCTCGAGCGGCTGAAAGAATTGCTTCGGTTGGGGAGACCCCTCTGGGCCAGTTGTTGTTGTAAAGATAGCCTTGTGAGTGATTAGCTTCGTTTAGTCAAAAGTCGCTACCCCAGAGCTCGAATAAATAGTATCGGAAAACCTCTTACCTCATCTACTAAACAATCTCGAGGACTAAACACTTGGAGTAAAGAACATAAATCAGACCTAATATGTTCTTGTCAGTCGCCCAGGTCTGATAGAAAGCACGTCGAGGCGTCCACTAACTTGTCAGACGTCCCGGCAACAGCTGGGTCAAATAAGACATGAAGTCCCGGAGACAACCGCGCTGCGAACGGCTCGAGGGTCCGATATGCCACTGGGCTATTCCACGCCACATGCAGAGATGAAAAGCCATTGAGGACAGAAGCTACCTCGGCCGGCAGCTCGTCCAGGCCAAGGGTGAGGCGGTCCTCTCGAGTTGTCTCAAATACCGGGGCCTCCAGCCCTCCCTTGTCACGTTTAAGGTTCTCTGGGAGAACCCCAGTGTCCGTGGGATGAAAAAAGGTTACCCTCTCCCTCATGATTTCTTTTCTGTGTGATGAGAGACCGCGTTCCGCGGCGTCGTTGATGATGATGGCAGTTGAAACCCCCTTCAGAAGGCTGGTTGGTGACTGGCCCCACTCAAATCGCAGTGAGCTGTCCTTCTTCCCACACGCCTATAAACCTACCCTAGACTACACGCATGTACCTACGAACTGCCGTGTTTCTATCAATGCACGAAACGTTGTCATGCTTGCCCACGGCTCGTATTCAGTCTCGGCACTGCTGCATACTCTTAAATTTCAGCAACCCCGATGCCTTGCAGCTGGCAGATCCGGTGAGGTGATGTGCATGTTTCAAGTGGTAACCCTCCCCCTCGGCTCTCCCAATGGCCACCTGCAAAGAGCCCGCCGAAATGAGCAGGTCGGTACGCATTATACATGGAAGCACAGCAGCAGCAGCCTTGCAAGCATCCAGAATAGCCACAAAGGTGGAAACCTGCATCAAAGATGGCACCCAGATTTGTTCATACGTGCATATGGGTGGGCAGGGAGTGTCGTGCTCGCGTATCCGGCTGTCGCTGTCACTGGGAATCAACATGTCGAGGCACAGCAGGGGGCAAGCCGTGAACTGGGTTGCGATTGGGTCGAGTGGGAAGGTTAATTTCAGTCATGAGCGGTATGATGATACCTGCAGCAGCATCGCACCCACAACTACGCGACCTGCAACTCTGCACAAGGCCAAGAAGGGCAATGCACATAGGATGGCGGCAGATTGTAAGACAGCCGGAACACCCCGTCTCATTTAATGCCCGATGTGTGGTTTTTCCATCCATGTTCCGCCCGGTGATGCCGTGAGGTGCGCATTGCATTGTGATGGGTGTGAGGTTTTGCCCCCTTGGTACTGGCGATAGGCCGACCAAAGTTGCCTCGGGTCCAACATCAATCAAGGCCGCTACTATTGCATCGAGCTGATGGACTTGGTGTAGATGCTAGCCTATATAGATGTATATTACGCCAAAGCTATGTTAGAGGTGTTTAAAGTGTCGAGACCCAAGCGAGATCGAGGCAAACTGCCCCAGCTGTTTAATGGACGGGAGAGGGTGGATGACTACTACTACGGGGCCAAAAGGCGTATCTAGACCGTGGTCTCGATCCCTCGAACTGTATAGATCCGTGGAGATACATGATGGTGTGGTTGCGTGTAGGACACTGTTCAATGAGCAAGCATGGCATAGGCGTTCCGTTGCCAAGAGATTCCACCCTACCGGTTTTCTACTAGCTGTGCTCCATCTCATGTTCAGCCAGAAGTTGGGTCCTAGCAGCCGGGACTTGTTGAGGGCTGGGGGCATGCAGCCCAATCTGCTGGCATGACTGACCGAAGCAGCATGATTTTGCTGGGGAGTTGCCACATGTGCCGGGCCTGATCCATAGCCGCCGTTCCTTCTGTTGAAAGAAGGTGCGTTGTGCGAACTGGGAATTGAAACAGTATACGATTTTCTGTCCTATTCTCTGTAGATTTAGAAGTTGGTGTAAGTAGTCGCAGCAACTTCTAGGCTAGGCGTGGCAAACGCGGGCCATTGACGCTATTCACTGACATTTTTCGCAAAGGATGGCGCCGGAAAGACTCGTTCCCGGGCTTGCCATCCCATGGGACATGCGGAAAGCGGTCATTGAACTGTATTTGATGAAGCTTGCGGGCGACGGACCGATCAAGGTTACACGGCGTATGTAGATATTCCTCTCATATAGTTTGAGGCTGCAGGATCATGTCTCCACGTCGGTCACCACGCATCTTGGGCTTTATTCCATTGACTCCATGTCCCGAAAAGCACATTCTGGGGGTGGAGTGAATGGAGTCCAAGCCGGGCTCGTCTGGAGAAACACTCCCATCCATCCAAAGGACACGTCTATCTGCCTAGATACTGAGGAGCCGTCGTCTTTGTCGGTTGAATGTAGACTGCCCACTTCTCCTCTTTGTGACACAGAGGGAGTTCCGACCAGGCACCTGTGATCCCATGGCGGCGGATGGCTTGTCTGACGATGCTGTCAGGAAAGTGTTGCCTTACACTCCCCCATTTCGAAAGAGGCGAGGGAGGGTCTCACCGCCCTGACATGGAGAATGAACGGCTGACTTGTGACAGAATGGTGAGAGGAGAAAGCTATGGAATACCCGTCATAGTGGACGCGGAGTGTGCAGCCAGGTAGGACGTTGTGGTAGGTGTTACAAGTCAAGGATGGACCGCAGCAGGCCAAAGCCAGATTTGGTTCCCCCGGCCAGTTTGATTAGCTGTGCTGTCGGCCCTGGCTTTGAGTTGGACGTTGTGCAGCACCGTCAAGTCAGTCTTGACCGGAAAGTTTGCGTTGTTGTTAAACTATCACAGCCGGAAAATAGGCTTCCCAAGCTGATGGTTCGTGTTTCCGTGGAAGAAAAGACGAGGGGAGGTAGTGCTGAGAAACATAGGCGGGGCAGTGCCCGAGAACAGTCGAGCTTGCGAGGTACTGCGAATAGTACAGTAAGGTATGGCAGCTATCAAAAACTCGACAGAGCGTGCCCTGGGGCAAATGGAACCGCCAAGGAAACCTGTCTCTTGAGCATTGAAGTGGAATCCACGAACCCGGAATGGTTCGTGGGAGAGAGCATGGCAGTGCCGCACTTTGGCATCTGCTAGGATGTCTGACTGCAGCTTCTCCAATCCTAATGGTGGGCGAACTCGCTAGGTTTCAATAACTTCAGCCACTGATAACGCCAGCGAGGCACGGCATGGTCACACGCAGGTATGTAGGATCGGATGACGAATTTTTGGTTGCAGCTTCGGGTCCTTGGGGCAGGTCAAGGTCATTTGAGGTCACCCTACATGGAGCTTCATTCTATGCTCGTTAGTCCACGTCGTTTCTGGAATTTACCCCTGGGAACGCCGTAGTTTCTGGGGTCGGTTCTTTCGTACAAGACGGGATCAGCCACGTAAAGCACGGCTTGAGTAACGCTAGAAGCTCTTGTGACACACACCGGCAGGTGAAGAAAAGGGCCTGGCTGTCTATGGATAATCGTCTGCCCGATCTTCATGAAGATGACCAAAACTCGTTTGTGTTGGTTTTCGAAGAAGCCGATTGATTATTATTTCCCCGGGAAGAAGCTACTTGGTTCGGCCAGGTAGACTGCTGGAGAATGAGAAGTACAGATTCGCCATGCTGTGCCGTGTCCTAAGCCGGCGGCATGAGGCTCGTGTCAATGAGCGCCGATGCCTACCTCCCTAGACTTGCAGGTACCACCGTAGTTCTCTCTTGTTGTTCGAGGCCCGAGACCTGTTGAGCCCTCTTCAGGTCAACCCTCAAGACACCCCGTGCGTTTATGCCGTGTTGCGGTGAATATAGAGACGACTAGGGGTGAAGCTAGACAGCCCACCTGAAGCTGCCGCTTCATCACAACGCGTGCACAGACAACCGGCTCATTGCACACAAAGACCGCCTACAGTCCGATCCGCAGGGACTCGGCAAGAGCTCACATCTCTACCCCCAACAAAGTCTTTGACCTTCTGGCGAGAGGAGGGGGTTCCGATCCGCAGGGTATCTGCACATTGCACTCCATGGGTTCCATGTCTTGACATGATACGAGATGGCAGATATGGCACTAGCTGTCGATTACATTAGCGCAGCGGTGATGCTACAGCTATTACTCCAGACACATGCATCTACCAGATGGGGCAGAATATCAAGGAGGAGCAGACAACCCCGTGGGCATCCTATTCTCCTTGATCTGGTCACCATCCGCTGGGACATGGTTCTATGCATGATAAGCCGTGGCGTGGAGCGTCCCTGCCCTGTGAAGGACTTGCCCATAAAGATATCCAAGAGCTTCTCTCGAGGAACACCAGGTCAAAGTGCTGAAGCTGGCTGTGGGGGAAAGACGGCTTTGCATGAATGCTTAACTAACCACATGCCCACTTGGAAGGCCCGTCGCATTGCCATGTAGCCTGGGGTCGCCCATCACCAACCTTGCGGGTTTTTGGTACCTACCTACCTAGCGTATGATCAACTGAAGGCTGAGGATCTCGGCCTTGGGCACTAGGTGGCCTCAGGTGTGTCGGCCTCTTTCCAGCCACGATGGGGCGAATTGGATAGCGCAGTGGGGGGTGATGGAGTTTGCCGTGCCTACTGGTACTCTGGGTGCGTGGGTTCTCGACGCCGCCATCCGTGCGTGCAGTTTGGCGTTGCATGCATAAATCAAGAGGTTGTGTGTGCGCGCAGATGGTAAACTTTACAAGGTGAGCCCCGGAGGAGGATCATGTTGGCAGCTCTCGGGCGAGAGGAGTAGGCCATTGGCGGCTAAGGATCCATGATTCGACGCGATGTAATGCGATGAAGCTGGGCTGAGGATAGGGCCCCCATCCTATGCAGGTCTAGGTGTAGGTGTAGGTCTAAGTGCTGGTGATCTGGTGAGCAAGTTGCTGGGAAGAGGCATTACGAGATGGCGGTGTGCGCCCGTTCCTGCCACTTCCTTGGGAGGAAACAAGGCGCCTTCCCAGCAAGCAGGTCAGCACATCCATCTCGAGATCGAGAGATGGTCCAACTTTCTTCGCCATCGGTTCCCCCTCTCCGCTTTCGGTTCTGCGGCCGAAAAGAGAAAACAAGGCACTTCTGGGCGCCATCATCATATCTGTATAAGACATCTGTGCAAGTATTCCGCCGGATTGGCGGACGTGCAGGCGCCCCTATATGATATGGATCTTCATAGGTATATCGCGACTCAGGTACCTAATACTAAGGTAGGCACCCAAAACAGAGCCAAGAAAGCGTTATCCATTGGGGGAGAGCGCAAGGTCTCTGTCCTACGTATGCTCAATGCCAGCAAGATGATGTACAATGCACGGCTCGATACCCGCCGTGCTGTGGAAGAAGATTGAATGCTGCAGGAAGAGGAAGAGTCGCGACTTCAGTCTGGCTGTACGACTATGTTGCTCCTCCACATGACGATCCACATGCATACCTACATGCGGACTATGTATTAGGGTGGGCTCATCTCACAGCCGACATCCAACAGGCAGCACTTCGTATATTCTACCTGTCCAAGACCCAAGCATATCGACGAGAATTAGTAAGCTGCACTTGACAGAGAGTATGTACGTAGAAAGGATGAACAGCAGGAAGAACCGGTTGTCGTACCACCCAGCATGTTACGGCCGAGGGAACAATATCACCTACATACAATGGCCCCCAATTGCTGACCCATGTTATCATCCAATTGAAATTCCGGACTGGCTTCATAGTGGTCCCAATGGCCGTAGATCAGAGCGCCTACCGAGTACAGAATGGTATTGTAGATACCAAATCACACTCACGATACGCATCAGTTGCCAACATGTCGATCTCGAGACTCAAGGTCATGGCTGGAACGGGCTCGCTATTAGTGAGCTGCGTCTTGACGCCACAAACCCTGCCTGCCAAGCCCAGCCGGCACATACGAATGGATCAAGCAATGCTTTCCTGCACGAGTTGTGCAAGCTGCCGCTGACCAGGTGCCAGGCCAGCCGCACGCCTCAAGCCGCATGCGAAATGAGTAAGGAGGCGGCTATTAAATATTAGAGGCTCCAAAGCCGGTTGTCATCGGCCGCTCGTGCAGTGACATGTGGGCCAATGGCTTGGCAGTTGGTTGCCGCAGACAATTAGGCACCGCACTAAACATTATTACTTCTGGCAGAGGTAAATATAGGACGGAGGGAAGTACTCAGGAGCACTAAGGTATGGAGAGGTAAAATGGTGTGGGTGCTCGCTGTGGTGTGGCCCAAGGTTGTAGTGTGGAACAGGGGCTTGCCCGCAATGGCCCAAGTCCCAGGCCAAGTCGAAGCCAAGCGGACACACATCTCAGGCAGGCGGCTGCCATGGGTTCCAGGCGCACCATCGAGAGGAGGGCCGTAATTAAATGCTGTCTGGTGGATACTGGGGCTGGCTTGGCTATTGGGACTGGTGGGCCAACCAGCAGTCCCCATCTCAAGTTCGGGACCGATCTGATCCCTGTGATCGGCTCTGATCGTCACCCCCTCCCTTGCACGACCGGATCCAAGCCCAAGGAGCCAATCGCATCAAGGCCTCCCAGATGAGACACACTACAGGACGGGATCCCTGCGATTGAGACGAAAGCAGAGCCTCTGGACAGCAGACCAGTCTTTAAATCTGTAAAGGGACGGCAGGGGGCATGATAGTATTTGAACAATACCGAGCAGGCTAAAATGGGACTCCGCTGGGAAGGCAGAGGAGTGACGGCGGCTGGCATTGACAAAAACGGCAAAAGAGACCAACGAGATTCGAGTCAATGGGGCAGGGGAAAGAAAAAGAAAACATACACAATACTATTCCCCGATTTGTGAGCCAAGCAACACCATGGATCTGGACAGGGTTCTCGGATCTAATTCCCTTGCCAGCCTTATTCGAAGCTGGAGCCCAACATTGTTGATTGATCGAGACTGCTCGCGATGGAGAATATGCATATCGTGGCCAAGTCACATCTCGCTGTCTGTCCAGGGTCATTCCTGGTGCTTGAAGCCAACGAAGAACAAGCAAACTCGCCAAGCAGAGCCACGCAGTACGCAACCCCCCGTTTCAGTGAGTGACATTCCACACCACTTGACGGTATTTTGGGTTTGAGTAATCGGCAAGCACTGCCACGCCGTGTGGACGGAATGCGTGTGGCTCCTAACGATAGCGCCCACTGCGCTGGATCCAAGAACCTGGGATCCAAGAACCTGGCACTGGGTCGTTAGCACACAAGGCACAAGCAGATAACAACAACATGGCGCAACCACATATTGTGCACGCCTCAAACCAAACCAACCTGTCTGGCTAAGTTGACAAAACGTGAGCTATGGAGCAGCACGACGGACAACACACGCTTGTGACTTGTCAACGAGGAGCTAGTACCAGTAGACAGGCGCCTACAGTTCCCGTCCTCCGTCGTCCATTCTCCCCCTACACCTGCTGATCAAATAAACTTGGGAACGCGTGACGCCCCAGAAAAAGCATGGCTAGTCAGCGAAAGTGTCACGCCACGGGCTGTCATCATCGCCATGGCGGGTGAAGCGAAGTTAGTAGCCATGCCAGCTGTCCCGACGCTCTGGAACACAGCACTGGCCATGGATTAAGCTTTCTGGTCAACCAAGATGACGAGATCAACGCCAACTTGTCTTGTCCGCACATCGTGAACTTTGGTGATAGACTTGTGTCGTGAGTTTGCGTGGACTGCCTGCTCCGGACGGTCATCCGCAAGAACGGATCATAGATACGATACGGTATTGCCTAGACATTTAGCTCAATTAAACATGAAATTGGATCAGCTTGAGACGGCGCACTTGGATCAAGGCAGACCAAGGCATCTTCCGTTGTTTTTGCCCTGGCCCAAGATTTTCGCCAATTTCCCCTAATAAATGGAGAATAGCTGATGGTCTCTTCAGCTGAAGTCTGGCTCCAAACTACTTGTAACACTCGCGTCCCATGGCGGGTGTCATGGCTGCCTTAGCGCTGGCTGCTAGTGTCTCTGTGACAGAATCTCGCCATCAGTGTCAAGAACGCGAGCGCCAAGTGGAGAGGAGTCAGAAGGACAAGAGTCATGGACGGAAAATTCGCCCCCTTCCGCTCTGCCAGCTTAGTTCCCCTTAGCGCCCCCCAGGTAGTGATTCATAGCGCCGTTCTGCCTTCTGCTGGTGATCTTCATCGATTCCTTGGTGACATTCGCGGCTTCTAACGCCTCTGCTTAAGCGGTGGATCTGGCAGAGAGACGTCAACCGCCAAGCGCGAAGCATCGGACCAAAATGACCGCCCGTCATCTCGTACTGGAGATTACAGCATGCGGGCTACGTACGAGGGTTTCGCTGCCCGATACCTGGTGCTTGGGTCAGATGACGGATGGCTGTCAAAGTCTAAGGCTGAAAACGCCAGCGACCGGCTTCTAGCCTGGCAGCCAGGAACGGCTTGGGCTGGCAAAGGAGGAGGAGAACTGCGCTAAGGTCGTGCAGGCGCTCCTTTAGAATGCAAGATGCAGCGTCAACAACTCAGGCGGTCGATGGATGGAGGCGTTAAAGTAGGCGTCTTTTGCCATCGCGGCCATCGCGGCAGAAGAGCTGAGCTTCTGGACCACACCCCTTCTGCCCTGCTCCCTCCTAGAAGACAGGCCAGGCCGGGCCAGTTGGGTGGACACACAGGAGTAGGCTGGGCCTGCCAAGGACACTCTGTCTGCCAACCTTGCCAGCACCTCCCTCACCTTGTCTGCCAGTTGGGGGTGAGGTTAATCCTCTGACTGCAGGTTTCGCATGTGGCTTTCGGGGGACGGCATGGTAATTACCTCCTCCATGGTACCTTCCGTGCTGGAGGTACGTACCACACCGGCCGGAGAAGTCCATGGGGCCATGATCCATGCCGCCTTCCCCCGGTCCACGTCCTGTCGTCTCGCACGCCCCCTCCCAGGGAAGGACCATCCCAGCGGTCTTGCCCAGCACCCAGCAGCCTCCACCAGGTGTCACCATCAAGCGTGGCAGATTCAGCCACTACCACTCCCACCAACCATCCCCTTAGCGCACACCCCCCCTCCGCCCCCCCCCCGGGAGCCAGAAAGAGGGTCGTGATCCTGAAATGTAGGTATGTGGTCTTCATTTCTTCAGGTGCTGTACTCCGTTACTCGTAAACCTCGGGGCCCTGTCTCTGGTCCCAGCGTCATGTCTGCCCTCTCTTGATCGCCGGGCCCGGTCCATGCCTCGCAGACCTGGTCCCTTGCGGCTTAGCCTCGCCGTCAGAACGGTCTCCGCCTCCCCACACAACAGCTTGCCGCACTCACATCTTGAGACCTTTAAAGATATGGTACGTCCTTGACCAAACCCGGTCTTTGCTCGTAGCCCTTCTGCATCTCTGTTGTACTTTCCCCCGTCCCCGCCAAACAACGTATACTCGACTTAGAGGTCCATAGAATCCCGTCTTCTCCCTCAGCCTCCCTGATCCATTTGTGATACGACTCCTCGCCAGTCGTGCGTGGTTTTACTCGCTTTGTTGAGAACTGTTTGGGGTTCGGATCACAGGCTGCTTGGACGTCACGACACTAGTTGGCAAGGGTTCTGACGGCGGTTGGAACATTCTTGCCGATTTGAGGTCCGTCCTGTAATGGACTATAGCCCCTCGAGGCATCTCCACAGATACAGCAACTCTCAATCGCACGCATCTTCCACACAACCAGAAATGGCCATGCTCGCAGCATCTCCAGCACCGCCTGCTGGCTTCCGGCAAGATTATGCTTGGGATGCCCCCCGCATCCCCTCCCAATATACTCGCCCA
Organism: Clonostachys rosea; assembly: GCA_026958235.1. Lineage (NCBI taxonomy): Eukaryota > Fungi > Ascomycota > Sordariomycetes > Hypocreales > Bionectriaceae > Clonostachys > Clonostachys rosea. Next base: position 2,281,195 of record CP110206.1, read on the forward strand.
ACTCAGGAATCAGCGTCGGTGTCTCTGCCTTCGATTCGCATGGTATGTTGAAAGTTGGTATTGACCTTCATCCTCCATTTTTTTCTGACAATATTTCAGTTCTTCCCTGAATTTCATCTTCCCAACGGTAGCAGCAACAGTCAGCACCAGGAGCCAGCACCTAACTCTTCTTCCTCCACCGATCCCTCACCAAGCTCGGCAGTCACGGGGCCTCTTGCATCGCCAGGATACGTTCACTCATCGGTGGTACACAAGCGCCGGAGAGATTCGGTAGACGACGAGCAGGAGCGGGAGAGGGCTAGATATGTTCCACGAATGTATTATAGCCCTGACCGGAGTGCAATGAGGCTTCACTCTCCAGCCCGTCATCATTCTGTGGATGCTTGGAGCCAGTCTCGGAAGAGTTCATCTTCGCATAAGGATACGGTTCCGCCTCCCATGGAGGTGAACGAGAGAGTTGAACCACGACCAACTCTGCCCAGTCTGCCTTCGTCTCTTCCCTCCCTGGACAGAAATCCAGCACCTAGAGCGCATCCTCGTGACCGCTACGAAGACTACCCTGACCACCGTCGCTCAGGATCTCTCCAGAATGGACTCCCGCCTCCATTGGAGACGGGCTCTCAATACGGCTCATCAACATATGAATACGGACCACCGCGCCCCAGCCATATCCACTCAGTAACGGCAAGCCCTATTCACAATTCATATGACCGAACTCCATTCTCAGCAGGGGGCTACAGAGGATCTTTTAGCGACTATCCTAGGTATACCGACCTGGGGCATATTGCCGCGCTCTCTGGCGAGTCGAAGCAGCGCAAGCGTCGTGGCAATCTTCCCAAAGAGACCACTGATAAACTGCGGGCCTGGTTCATGGCCCATCTCTCTCATCCTTACCCCACCGAAGATGAGAAGCAAGACCTAATGAGGCAAACGGGCCTCCAAATGAGTGAGTTGGCTGAGACCTGTGGCATCTGGCATCACACCCATTGGTGTCTTGGAATGGAATTTACTAACAAGATTCTACTATAGATCAAATTTCCAACTGGTTTATCAACGCTCGGCGGCGACAACTACCAACAATGATCAACAATGCGAGGGCCGAAACAGATGCTATGACCGGCAGAACTGGCGACAACAAAATCCTTCCAACTACAGAACGACATGACCTGGACTCAGGCAGCTACGACGAGGACATCAAAGCCTACCAACAACAGCGAGCTCCCAACCTGAAGAGGGGGAGTGTGTAACATTTTTTTTTCTTGAATAATGATCGGGTTGTTTATCATCTTGCGGGGGAACACACCGGCCACATTTTTTTCCTTTCATAAACTTTGCAGGCATTTACTTTTTTTTTTTTTAATCTTGGGAGCATTATCATAATGGAAACCGGGGGGGGGGGCGGACTTTTGGACTGGCGGCTCAATCTTTACTGGGAAACAACATCGAATGATATATAACATGGGAGGAAACATATGGCATTAACATAGAAAGCGACCCCATTTTCGGGATGAACAAAAGTTAACGACCTGATGATTCAATCAGAATGGCACACCTTGCATTTCAAGCAACCAAGCTGCTGGTACCGCTCAATAGCATTGCATGATATGATGCTGTATTCTTCATCCTGCAGTGGGCACTTAAAAGACATTAGCATTTGTCAGGGCGTGTAAATCCGCTGATACATGATTCGGGCCCAAGGTGACGGATGACCCTTTTCGGCAGTGCTGATCCACGCATTTGTGGACGAGATTGTGCGGGTAGCCTTATGCCAATTCCCAATCCGACCCTTTCGTCTGCTTATTTGGCTCTCTTATTGATCTGTTGCACAGCCTCGAACCAGTCACGCCCGCCCGTGCTTGCGGGACCTGCCGGATAGCTCCTTTGGAACTTAGGCATGACATATCTCATGCCGGGCTCATTTGTTGCTTTTAATTTAGAATCCGTGAATTCTTTTTCTTTTCCCCAATGCTTGGCACCTTTGCATTTGTAGAGCTGATAGATGATGCATTCGCATAAAGATGGCCATGCAGCCATGCCATGCAATGCCAGGAGAGCTTTGGAATTTTACCTACACTAGTGCCATGGACCACTCACCTAGTGGCGGCGAGTGTCAATGCATATCAGCATGGGACAAGGATGTTTGACGTTGTTGGGTCCTCTCCCATCCAGAACAAGGGCTTCGGGGCGACAGGGGGTTCCAAGGCAGCACCAAGCTAGACACAGAGCCGGCTAGTGAGCTGGCTTCTGATGGATTAGTAGCATGGTTGCTAAGTGTTTTAGTCTGGTTCTTGACTTGCATTCGACCCAAAGATGCCTTTTCTCCTCGTTAGTCTGCCGTGGGAGATCAGCAGGGCCTGTTGGTCCGGTGCGAATCGCGCAGCTTTCCCAAAGTAGAGGGTGATCGCTCTCTCTCGGCCGAACGGTGAGCTTTTGCTGGATACCTTGGGTAATGAAGGGTCTTAAGTTGGGCCAACCGGGGGAAAGAAGTAAGTTGTTCCCAGCAAGACAATACATGAGGAGGGGGCACCACGTTTCACGGCACAATCTCACTACACCCCCAGATCTAGGTATGCGTGCCGAAATGTCTGTACAGCGTGCATACGCGTATCTGTGTGTATCTGTAGACGGGGGAGGAGAATGTGGGATGCATCATAAGTACATCGAGGCCCTGGAAGCGTCTCTCAAGTTTTGACAGATCTATCTTGGGTGCCCCGGGAAAGGAAAGACAGGCATGCCGCGCTAGCGATAGGGGTAGCTGAGGTGGGTGGGATGGTCCAGGCCACCTCGCCTAGAATCATTTAATCCCCGGATGACAGTGGTTCGTTTCTCGACTGGGGCCACCAAGAGACTGTTTTTCCTTTTCATCGCCTTTCGTCCAGCCAGCAGGGAGGCATGTTGCGCTTACATAGTAGAATGTGTTGGTCAAACTAATCCTCAGACTTGGTAGGTACCACCTGGCGAAGACGAACTAAGAGGCCAAAGCGGGGGTGTGTGCTTCCCATGTCAATACCGACAGATGTTGGAGGGGTGTTTGCAATCGACACCGGCTGTCGTTGTTATGCTGTAGTGTTGAGGCGAGGTGAAGAGACAATGGATGGAGAGCAGGCTGCCGGTCCCGCCGAAGCGGGCTTGGAACTTTCGGGGATTTACGACTGTCAACGACAGTAGCGGCTGTAAGCTAGGTTCTGTTGCTATCCTCAACCACTCACGCTTCTCGGTATACCGCAAAGTGGCTGGCACCGGCAGCACGGTTTTGTTAGAAGGGATGGGTATAGTAGCAAGAAGTATTACTACTGCACAATCGAATCAATGTACCGTAGTCTACTCAAGGGGGTACCAGGCGATCCGCTGCGACCAGCTGCTTAATCAATCAATGTATAACTGCCAGCGGTCTGCATACATACCTGACCATCTCCTCCGGAGGTAGCTACTGTATTAGCTGGCATGAAGACAGCCGCAGACATGGGTCATGGGTCAAGCAGGCTGGGTTGCGGCCGTATCCGGGCGTGGGGTGTTGACTTGGTCAACGAACCGTGGCGGATAAGAGCCAATGCAGGTAAATGAATAATTTGTATTGCTGTCAAACCCCACCCATGTTCCGTAAGAGGGATATGAGGACGGGCTGGGGCGCAAACTTCATCGTCTGGTGGTGGGTTTGGTCTCTGAACCACCCATGGGTAGGACGTCAGCAAAGAACCGAACCAAGAGGTATGAGTGGCAACCATGATGGTGGTGGTGTGTGTCTTTCCGTGCTATGAGGGAAGTATCCGCGTCGTTGGGTTCAGCCGACCAATAGAGCGACTTCATGTGGCATGTATGCAGGCTCCCTCGACCAGCCGGATCAAGCCCCTACCAGAATGCATGTGTTGTGTGCCAATGAAACAGAGGAGGCGAATCACATACCTTGCAAATCACCTGCAATATGAGCACATGACTAGGCATAGCAACTTGGATTCTGCATCTTGGCAAGTTGGCTATGACATCGTGGCAGCTGTAATACATTTGTGATCAAGCCTGGTAGCTGAGATGTCTCGGATCGGAGCATTTTCTACCTCGAGAAAGACCATGTCTCATATGCTTGCCCACTGTATTCAACCAAAATGACAGAAGCCTCTGAGCTGTGCAATGAAACACGCCAGTGTAAGCCAAAGTTTATCAGCAGGGGTGCCACTTGTCCGAGAAAAAGGAAAAAACTATGGATAGCCAGTGAAGCTATCACTGATGTTGATGAGCTAGGGAGTGCAGAGATTAGCAACATAGCGTAGGTCATGCTTGGTTATTGCGGGCAAGCTCTTCTGCCTTCAAGTCTATAGGTTATATAGTAAATATTCGCCTCTGAAACGCCTGGCCGAACAATCTGGGAATTGAGCGGCATCTTGCTGAGGGTCAAAGGCTGTGTTTTGTCTCGGAAGGTTCCGCACCGTTCAAGCACTGATCGACTCGAGCTTCATTTTTCCAGCACTAGATCCCAGTTCTGATCTTCAGTCTCTGAAGAGCACGGGGCCAAAGCTGGTATTTCCACACCGGGCTCTGGGGGTGGGTTGCACACGCACGGTGAAAACGGTGGCTTTCGAGCTGAAACTCATGGAGTTGAAGTAGGTAGAGATAAACACCAAGTTTGAGTAATGAGCTGTAAGTTGTAACCCTGGTCAACCGAACACCCCCCACAACCGAACACTTTTTTCACCATCCACATTTCCACTACCTTTATTCCATTTACGCGATATCTTCACCAATTCTTATCCAGTTCAATTGATTTATATATCATTGGAATCGCAATGCAAAACTATACAGAAGACGCACTTCAACGGGCGATTTTGGCTAATAAAGAGGGTGTGGGCTTGCGAAAGGCTGCGAAGCTTTGGGGAATCCCATTGACCACCTTGTATGACCGCGTTAAGGGCAGCAAGTCACGCAAGGTCGTTGCGGAAGCCCGTCAACGCCTCTCAAGGAAGCAGGAGACCGAATTAGCTGGATGGGTGCAAATTCAAGATGCTATTGGCAATGCTCCGTCACATAGCCAGGTTATTGCGATAGCCTCAACTTTGCTCCCTCCGTCAGACCCTCCAACGCATCTGGGAAAGCACTGGATAGAGGGCTTTTTGAAACGGAACCCGCAAATTAAGACATTACGAGGCAAGCGAATTGATCTCCTTCGCGTCAACGGGGCTACAGCTGACCGGGTCAAGGATTTCTTCGCAATAATGAACCATCCGGCTATCAAACTTATCTCTCCGAGAGACCGTTGGAATATGGATGAAGCCGGCATCATGGAGGGAGTCAGAGGTAACGGGTTAGTGCTAGGATCGTCAAGGAAGCAATACACCCTTCTGAAGCAGTCAGGATCTCGCGATTTGGTGACCGCTGTTGAATCTATCAATGCCCTAGGTGTAGCTCTTCCTCCCCTTATTATCTTCCAAGGGAAGTGGGTTCAACAGCAGTGGTTTCCTCCTGAACTCGAGCCATACAAGAAGTGGTTTTTTACGGCTTCTGCAACGGGCTGGACGAATGACGAGATCGCTCTTGCGTGGCTAGACCTGATCTTCATCCCGTTGACGAAGCCCGAGACCAAGAGACCTAGGTTGCTTATCCTTGATGGCCACGGAAGTCATACAACCGATGAATTTATGATCAGATGCTTCCAGAATGATATATTCCTTCTTTTCCTACCTTCGCATTCATCGCACGTATTGCAGCCGCTTGATATATCAGTTTTTTCGCCGGTCAAGAGGGCATATCGCGAGGAGCTTGCGAAGAAGGATATTCTAATTGATTCATCACCAATCAGCAAGATGACCTTCCTTCAGTGTTATACAAAGGCTCGGTTGATCGGTCTAACAGATACGAATATTCGCTCGGGCTGGAAGGGATCCGGCTTGTGGCCTGTTAACGTGGCCAAACCCTTGATGAGCCCGTATGTGATGAAGCCGATGTTTGGGCCCTTCCGACCTTCAACTCCTCCCTCAACTCCTCCAAGGGCCGGGATGAAGCGCAAAGATCATCACGAACCGAATATTTCAACGCCTAAGGGCAGTCACCAGGTCCGGAAGATCATTCGCGATTTTATCAATAACAAGGTTATCGATCCACCGATGAGACTGCTATTCCGGAAGATTTGCAAGGGTCTTGACGAACAACAAGTGAAGATATCACTCAATACAGTGAAGATCGCACAATTAGAGAGGCAAAATGAGATACTTAGGCCGAAAAAACGGACTCGATTGCTTCCTAACCCGAATAGCAAGTTCTCAACAGTTGAACAGCTAGCCAAACAAGCAGCGCGATACGATGCGATCCCGGATGAGATAGAGGCACCAGAGGAATTAGAAAATTATATTTTTGAAGAGCTATGCTTCCAGTGGCAAATCTAATAGCTTCCCGTATGAAAATTCATTGAATTGACGTTGTTGTGTTGATTTTTGAATCTATCGCGATTTTCATCTGGGTGTTCGGTTGAAGGGGGTGTTCGGTTGACCAGGGTTACAACTTATGCCTCCTCCTGTTACCCAAATCTGGATGGCATCTCTCGTACGTACGAGCCTAATTGGCATAGCGCACGAATGTCACTCTCTGCACATCATAAGTCAGTCAAGACCCCTTCAAATATTAGCCAAATAATAAAAAAGAGGGGAGAGGGGTGGGAGACCAACATATCACATTTGGGAGGGTGGTTGTAACGCGGCCGATTCCGCGCACAGCGTGCTGCATGTCTTGCTCTCTCTGACAGCTGGTTGACCAAGCTTAACCCGACTTCCCTGCCTCCCTGACAGGCATGACTTAGCCGCATGCACAATGAAGGGGGGTGTTCATACAAAAGGCACTGGCTGGCTGGGCTTGACCGTTGGCATTGCACCCTGGGCTCGGTACCGGGGTATCTGGAGCCTGGGCAATCGCCATAGAACGCAGAGTTCAGCCCGAAAATAATCGGGCTAGAAAGACAATGTGAAAAAAGAAAAAAGAACCAGCAGCGGACGCAAAAGGGGGGCGTATCCCTGTCTGACAACCATGCGACACGCGGGAGAGTGTGGTTCCTTCCTTTATGCACCAATCCCGGTGCTCGACTGCTCCGGACCGGCTTCGCTAGCTGGAAATTACTAATGTAGGAAGAGTTGCCCCAGACTGATGGCGTGGCACCCTATCCATCAGGGCAAAGACTGATGAAATGGCAAGGGGGTATGGAACACGCCGTCCCTCGTCCGTCGGGGCGGCGCGCCAACTAGGTAGGCTTGAGGAGTGAAACACTGACAGACGCAGTAGTGACTTATCGGCTGGGTCTTTCTTCCCCGCCCCCAATAAAACCCACCCTCCTTCCTAGGATCATTCGGTGAGGTCTGCTTTTCATCTAGTGCTGATGGAAACACTCGTTCGTGCGGCTGTCGTGCTTGTTGAGACCCCAGCGGCGGGAAACCCGCCAAGCAAGGAAACTGGCAGGCGCTTGTCATTGCTTTTGTGCCATGTGATTTGTGCAGGAATCCTGCAAGATCTTGTAGATTTCTGAGAGGGTCCGACCCGGACAAGAGTAAAGACCGAAAAGAATACAGTCCAGATGAAGCATGGCAATCCACCGCTATGCGTGGGTTGCCATGTGTTGTTGATGCTGTCCATGGTTAATTGAATGCCGGAGAGGGCTCAATTGCGTGAACAGGTCGTCGGCCGACCATCTCCTTTTCCGGTTTGACTGTTCGAAACTAGCCCAGCTGTCAAATGTGATCTGCGTGCAAGCGTCATTGCATCCATGTTGTTGATGGTTGACTGCCACTCTGGTACGACGATACCGTTGGTTGGCCCTCCGTTATTGCATGACTCTCTCGACGTGGGAGGTAATTCGTAATCAACCCCATACTTCTCGAGCCAGCTGGGCCCAAGGATGGTGCATAGATGGGGCTTCTGACTCGAGGGCCCTGCTGCAGCCCTCGGCAGGGTAATGAGCCTTACAATCTAGAGGCCAATGAGATTGTCGCTGGCCATTGAAGACATTCTCGCTTACGCTGCGAGAAGCTTAGGACGCCCGATATCTGATAATGAAGATCAGACAATGGTAGCTGCAACTGACTAAGCTCCAGAAGGCGTAGTCCCTTTTGAAAGATGGATTAGGGCCGGCTGTCGCGTCGCTGATCTGAAGGAATAAGAGGATTGGGGTTGATGCTCATGACAAACATATTACGGTCTGTACATTACATGATGCAGGCGCCACAACTTGGCGTTACTTCAGCCAGGTAGCACCTACCACACCTGCTCTGGCCCTCGCCCAGGGCAGGTGCGAGTCATCGCTCCCAGTCAAGACTCGATCTCCGTTGGTATACATAGTCGAAATGCCTGGGCAGGAAGGTGAGCGGTGCCTGCCCCAGCTTCCAACTGGCACCTGCCAAACGACCCCAGGTCCCTGGTAGGCTGAGAGTTAGCGACTGCCAAGAGCCAATTCAGCACCCGACATCTACTATCTTTGCTGGCATCAACGCCTCCGTGCCCCATCGGAGGTTTTATCCATCTGTGCGCGCGTGCTTCACTCTGCATTGCATGCGGCTAAGGCAAGCTATTATCTTCCTAGCCCTCTGTTGTTCTGTTACGTACTTGATTCTTTTGCCTGCTCACCTGACTGCCACGCAGCTGAACCAGTTCGGGTTCGATCCCGGCGGCCAAGAGCCAACAACCACGCTGGCAGCACACTCCCCTCCCTGGCACACTTTATTTGGCCATTTGTCAGTGCATCTGGCATCTTGGCAGAGATCTACAGAACTAACCCAGGTTAGTCGCGGAACCTCGCCAGTGGCCTCTCTGCACCAGCTTCTGATCCTACTAAGCAGGCCAAACCAATCTGCTAAGGAAGTCGAAGCCCACTACTACTGCTGATGGTCTGTCTCATAATAGCACGGCCGGCGATCAGTTATGAATTGCGGCTAGCATGCTGATCAAATCCATCGAGATGCTTTCTGCAAGCCATCTATGAGCGTCGAGCTGAATAGTAGGCCATGTCTTGGCCCATCCTGAATTTCAGAAGAGTGGGCACTCCGTTGTACACGCCTCTTATTAGGCTAGGCTCCTGTGCCTGATCATTCAAGAGGGGCATCACAGTGGATGCCTCGCTTCGCATTGCAGCCTTGGGAATAGTTTGCATGGCACCCATGTGCCTTGATCCTGGCAGGCTTCCTCCACAGCGCTGGTAAAGACAGGCCATCTGCAGCGAGATCTGACATGACTCTGAGCATCCTGACGGCGGCGAGAGCTGTCATTGTCACAAGACTCGACACCTGGACCCCGTCCCAGATCCACAGGACCCCAGAGCCTAAACTAGTCAAATGGGACAGCTGTATGTTCATATATCACCTGCTATAGCCGGCGGGAGGCATTCCGCTACAAAACGTCCGGCTGTGCCCGTCTGCCAAATCATCGAAAGAGTTACCGCATACGGACTTTCGTGGGGTCCCCTGCCAAACAACATGGAGATTTCAAGATCTCATACCTTGGACATGGCCACCTCAGACTCTCGGTTGACAAAGAAAGGAGATGCGAGGCCTTAATTAAACAGGGATCAGCATAGCATTCTGACACGGATTTTGCCGCACGGCTTTCCCCCCCGATGGTGGCAGGGAAAGCCATCGCCATGTGATGAGCGCCACGAGCAATAGCGCGGTGTATGCAAATGCAGGATCACATACTGTTAACGGCCAAGGCGCATGGGCATCACAATTCCATCACGAACGCCCGGCGATGGTGTACCCGTAGCTTTGGACCCCAGGATTCTGGGGTCCCGGCTCATATCACCCGGTCAAGTATAGTCTCTTGCTGACTAGATATATTTCTGGCATCAGACAACGAGCTAGGCATTGGCCACAGCTCAACAGTTTGATGTGCGCGACCTGAAAGGCTGGGCACGGGTGCCGTCTTGCCGTTTCAGTTTCACGAGCCAGTATTGCCTGGTCGTGATTGTACTTTTATTTGACTCTGGAAATAACCTTGAAGACAAGCATATTATGTCCAAGTCGATAAGTAGCTGTAAAGGACCGGCACTCGGCGGTGGAAAAATAGATAACTAAAACATGACACACCAAAGCCTCCATCCAGCTCTAAATTTCGACACTATCAAAACAATCAACCAATTAATAAACATAGTATCAAGCTAGATATCATAAATTAATTTGTCATTTCACCGTTATTGTATCTATTATTGTAAACAATAAAGCGGGATCTTTAGCTTGCACGAAAAGAGCTCGTGGAGGTAGTACGTACATTTGATGTAATCAGAGATAACCTTACCTAGAGAACAGACGCCTCGGAGGTCAATGAACTTAAACATCAGACTTGCAACGTTGAAGAGAGGAAACTCCACAAAACTCTCCCACTCACAGAGTTTTTTTTGGAGGTATATTTTACAGGGGTATTTGTTATTTCTCATCCTCCTGGACAAAACGCCATACCATCATCAACCCATCCATTCGTCTCAAACGCCCGCCGTCCGTATTGCATCCGGTCGTTTCCCATGTCTAGCCCTAAAAGCCTAGTAAAATCGTCGCCGTATGTCAAGTGAATTTCCAAAAAGAGAAAAAAGAAAAAAGAAAATCATAGTTTCTCCGGTCCGTAGCCGAGGCTCAAAGCCCTACATTCATCATGTTCCATATCTCGTTCCTCTCAGTATTACTGCCATCATTCAACTGGCCAAAGAAACCAGCATCCGTGGCACCCCAGAGAGGTATCTGCTGCGGCTTGTTCGACAGCTGTTCTGGTGATGTTTCGTCACTGCCGGATCGTGTGTCCGTGCCAAAGCTGTTGATAATGTTGTTCATTGGCGAGGATGAGGCGGTCGACGAGCTGGTCCTGTGCGCCAGTATGATGTTGGGGTTCGGGGCGGTTCCGAGGTCGAACTGTCCCACGTCTCCGAGCACGCGTGAGAAGTCGTCATTTTCGGTCGCGAGGAAACTCATGTTGACAATCTCACTTCTTGATATGCTGATGCTCTCCATGTCAGTGCCTTGAGCCAGGTTGGCCTCCTCGGGGGACGTCCTCTTTCTTTTGTTGGGTGGTTGGCTCCTTGGTGTAGTGTCTGATCCGGCCTCGGACTCCATCATATGCGGCACCGTGGACGGTGTTGGGGACTGCGTCTTATTATTTCGGGTGGCAGCACCGAGGATGCCCTGGAAGCACTGCATAGCCTGCCCTGTGGTTCCCACATCCTCCGCGATAGGGTGTACCCTTGGAAGCCGCAGACTGCCTGGTCGAATCTTGCCCTCTGGCTTGCCTAGAGGTAACCGCCCAGGAAGAACGGGCGAGATCTTTGTGTGGCTCCCTATTGTATGGTTGCGAGCTAGCAAGGGGATGTTGGAAGCAGGACCGCCAAAACTGTCGCGATATTTGCTCAGGTTGGGAAGTCGGATGACTGCATCTAGGCCATTACGTTCGACATCTAGGCATGCCTGCTGCAGGAATGACCGAGTAATCTCGTGGGCTCTTGCGATAGCCTCCATTGCTTGAATGATGAGTTCCAGGTTTGCGGTGTCAATGGAATCCAATCCATTCTCGGGGTTCTCCTTGGCCATGAAGATGTACACAGTTGTTGCACAATACATGGATAAGGCGCATAGTGGGCTTCGCTGAATATGGAACAAGGTTAGTTGATGGGACAAACGGGGATGTATAAACTCTGAGTTCTCGAGCGCAAACATACGAATAGTGCAAGCTGATGAGATGTTAATTTGATGATATTAACAATTTCCTCAGCCGCGGTCCTGAGGCGGGTCACGCTGGCCTGCTTGACTGACGGAGGATGGCCGTGCTTCATTGCCTTCTCGACCGCGGCGTGATGGAGGCAGATGACTGAAGCGTGTAGATTAAGGTTCAAATGGATAGCGGGAGGTTCGCGGTAGTGGCGAGGGAGGGAGAACTTTTCTGGGAGAAACATGAAAGCCCCGGACAACTCATTGTCAAGCTCGCGATGACGTGCCCAGAAGGGGCCATTCACCAAATCCTCCGGGCGGTCCTTGGCCCTTGATCTGTGGACATGACTCAAGATCTTCTTGAATATCCGACATGTGACAATGGTACTGGAAAATCCGGAATAGGAGGCACCCTTCAGAGCTTCGTCAATGAAGACAGACGCCTCTTCTTTCCCGGAATTAAATGCCTCCTCTGATGCGGGAAGTCTCGATTCGATCTGAGTCTAAAGTTAGTATCTTGTACCCAGCAAGAATATCTAAGTGAAAGGGGGAAGCAGACATCATCACAATTAATCAGGCTCGGCCACCCAGCGGAGATGCTGGCATGGGCGTCGATGCAATAGGCGCCCCAGAATGTTCTCCTGCGCTCCTCGAGCTCAGCCCACGACGTGGCAGGAGCCAAGCTAGGGGGGATGCTGCCCTTCTCGCCATCTACCCGATCCAGACCCATCATCTGGACGAGCCGAACGGCCTTGGCCGAGGTCATGGACGCTCTCGTAAAAAGCATCAATTTTGCCTCAAAGGTGGATAGGATAATGTAGGCCTGGGCGTGGAAAAGGGTGATAAAGTATTCACCTACGCCCTATTAGGATAATTAGTACTCCTATCATTTCCTGACCACATCTCATGATTTGACTTGAATGGTATTCTAACCTTTAACTCGTCGGCCTCGACATATTGCCTCGCTCGTTGGTAGAAAATATCCGAGAAGGAGGCGTACTTATCGTTTAGATACGACGCCAATGCCCAAATCGAATATTGTAGACACATGGGCGGTTTCATTAAGGGACCGCCATAGAATGCTTTGAGATATCGCCCTGGGTGTACAATGGGAATGTAGAAATGTTGCGTGTTGAAATATATGTTGTTTCTTGCCAAGGTGTCAATGGCCAGGTTCAATAAGCAAGGGGCAAGCATGGGGTCTCATACAGATCTTCCATCATTTCAAAAGGAGGCAGGCTCTCAGACAGACCTAGGTCCATCAATTCACCGCCGAGCATGCCATTCGTTTGGTCATCGAAAAGGTCAGAAGGCATATCTAAAGGTATTTGAGACTGCCCTGGCGTGACGGTAACACCAGCACTCTGATTTGGCAATGCCGAGGAGAAATCAAAGTCACCCAACTGATGGATTTCTGGATCAGGATGTATGAACGTATCATCAACCTGTTCCTCAGAATCGACTGCACCACTCTTCGTAACCTCTTTAAGGTAACCCTCCACCTGGGCTAAATAATGTTAACATCCCGTGTGCTACAACGGAATAAGATGGCTCAATGTGAGACCATGAACGCGGTTACCTACCTAAACGAGCCTCAAGCTCCCTCACATTCCGGCGTTTGAACGTAGGCTTCCGCCTTGATTCTGGATAGATGCATTCGGCGCTGGCCTTAGAACAGCGAGTACACGCTGGCTTGATACGGTCACACTTGAGCTTCCGTGACCGACATGACACACATGCCAAAGACTCTGTGCCGGTGTTGGACGTCGGATCCAGAGGGTCATTCCCCGTCTGCAGGCTGTCGCCCATGGTGTCGGCGAACGTCAGTGAAGTGCGTGTGGCGTTGGATCATCCGCTTGGCACCGTGAAAGAGAGCAACCGGTGGCCCGGAGCTCCAACGATCCAAGTCCGAGACAGAGCGGCGTGTGAGTTGTTGATGATGAGAAAAAATTGTCCCTTATACGCGGATCTCATCTGACATACATCGCCAGACCACGATTGTACAGCGCACCGTAAACCGTATACGTTATGTAGACGGATGCTGACAATGCTGTGCTGGAGCTTGCCGAATTCACGTGCGATACCGTAAATTACTGCATCATTGCGACGGGTGGGACACCCGATACAGGGGGACGGAATGACGTTGGGCCGGTGTCCGACCCTGTCCGGGATGGACCCCACGTTGCTCTTGCCCAGGTTTCCCCAAGTGGATCCGCTGACTTAAGCGAGACAAACATACCTCGGTGGCTGGGTAGTAGAAGCTGCAAATCATATGGCATGACGTGACTCCTCAAGATTGAACTTCAAGTAATCGCAGTTCTATCGATTGATCTATCCCTTTTCTTTTTATGAGCCCTTTTTGTGATCTAACAAAAACCAAGCTAGAAAGAGCACATTATCACTATCCATAATCACGATGCTTCTCATTGGGCTGACGGGATCCATCGCCACGGGCAAGTCCACTGTTTCCTCCCTGCTCTCATCACCACCATACAATCTCCCCATCATCGATGCCGACATTCTGGCTCGCAAGGTCGTGGAGCCCGGCACCCGTGGGTATAATGCCATCGTGAAGTACTTCGGCCCCACCACCCCGGACCTGCTAGTGGCGCCGTCAGACACCATGCCGGAGGCTGGCCCAGATGGCAAGGGGCGACCATTGAATAGACCGGCTCTTGGCAGGCGCGTGTTCGGCGACAGTGAGGAGCGGAAGAAAGACCGCAACGTTTTGAATGGCATCGTGCATCCTGAGGTGCGGTGGGAGATGTTCAAGGGCGTGGTTGGCAACTACCTGAGGGGCCACTGGGCTGTCGTGCTTGATATCCCTCTCTTGTTTGAGAGCGGGCTGGACAGGTATTGCGGAACCGCCGTGGTTGTTGCAGTGAGCGACCCGGAAATTCAGATGAAGAGGCTTAGGGCTCGCGACGCACACCTTACGGCCGAGGATGCGGAAAATAGGGTTCGGAGCCAAACGGACGTACGAGTCAAGGCGAAGCGAGCAGAGGCACGCGGCAGTGGAAGGGGACTTGTTCTTTGGAATGACGGTTCAAAGGAAGAGCTGCAGGTGCAGGTGGATGCGGCTCTGACTCAGCTGAAGACGCAGAGTCCTGGGTGGTGGTCGTATCTGTTGCTGGCATGCCCCCCTCTCGCTGTTGCTGTGGCGGCATGGAGGTTGTGGGATAATGCGCGGATTAACAAAGAATGGGAGGAGCTCAAGAAACAGACGAAACAGAAACTATAAGACGCTGAAGTGTGAGAGAAGTACATGATTAAGGAGCGACCACAGTCTTATTTAAGGATGCCTAACAAACGTACTTGCTGGCAGGTTTTTGACGAGCAGATCATGCTTACTGCATTGTTGTGATATAAACCGATTTTGGATGTGCAATGCAATTGATAAATGATACGTCTAAGTTGCTGTCCCAATCTCACGCGTCTTGAAGAATCCTTGTTCGTTAGTAGGCTAGCTGACGAGAGAACAATTGCAACCCTACCTCACACTCTGTAGATCTTCCCCTTAGTTCTCCCTGTTCTGATAGCGAAACTGCCCAGGAGTTAAATCAAACCCGGCGATGTAGAGAGGACTATATATCCGTTAACAGAGACCTAGAGAGATGGAAAAACAGCAGTGATTTATTCGCTAGTCAATCAAAGGGTCCCATGTGGTGTCCTACATAGCATGGCTAGCCTGAACCTATATTGACGCTACCCTTTCCAGGTTTATCAGATGCTTTGATGATAATTTCCGCTCCATCACATTTCTCATTAACCGTTAATTCAAAATCAAATACGCCCGCCATTCCTCAAACAGAGGATACAAATACGCCTCCAAGCCCGTTCCATGCATTCCAGCTCTTGGTCGAGCATTTTATCATTACAGAGTCCGCCGAAAGTGGGCAGCAACACGAATCAGATTCACTAATAGCATTCAGTGTTCTTGTACGTGGTACTATAGCTGCAGTCGACGCCATCCGCTGAGCACTATCCAATGATTTAGTCAGTATTTGCACGTTGCAAGACCCATTCCAGGGATACATTTCGTCAAGTCTGGATGCTGGCGCATTTCTCATCGCAATCGATCACTTACCTTGCTGTCGCCGCAAGCCCGTGAAGTCCGGGAGTAGTCCCATCGCTGCATGTTCTTCTTCTTGTTGATTCCATTCTTGGTGTAAATCTTGAACTTGCAGAAGTTTGTCGCTTGCACGCATTTCTGGTCCAGACGTGAATTAGCAATGAACAATAGCTCATGTTGGTGGCCCGGCATATGGTGGGCACGAGGGATGGCTTACGCCCCAGATGATGGATGGGTTGGGATTTGTGTGCGAATCAATGGCCCAGGTGCCGCAGATGAAGCCAAAAAGAAGAACAATGAAGAACTTCATTTTAATCAGAGAGCAGGAAAAAAAAACATTAAATCGCTTCAACAGAAAATGAAAACATAGATGGAGGCGATCGCGACCGTGGAAGCTTGTCTCGATGCCGTGCTTGATGCTGGGTTCTGACGAAGAAGAGAGTCTAAACCACTAGGGACGTTTCGGGCCATTCCTTATAGCCTTTTTATCTGCCATGGACGAACTACCCACGGGTAAGCGTGAGCCCATGGTCATTTTTAGAATTGGCTGCACGGTTGGCTTCATTTTTGACAGGGCATCTCATCTGTCATTTAGGCCTCCGGCTGTCATCCCACAGACGGAATGCGCCTAGCCAAACGCAGGTTCCTGGCTCTGGGCGGGCCAATCAATCCCGGGCCAGCTCGCAGGAGCTCATGTTATTTTTGGATGCTGAAACATATTCTTAGTCTGGTGCGTTAGACTGCATGTGGCATCGACCAACGGACCGTTGCATGCTGACTGAGCCCGGCAGATGGAGGCATCTCCAATGTGGCTTTATACGCACGTTCTGCCGCCTCCATTGGATTGCAGAAATGAAAGGAGCCTGCAGATGCAACATGCGCGTTGGCTGGTATGAATGAGCCTGCATGTGGCTGACTGCACTCTGCGTCGCCCTGAAGTACCGCAAGTGGGCTGATGGCCAACGAGCCTTATGCTCAGCTCGGGAGGGTATTCCTCATCGGCAATACGAGGCGAGAACTTGTGATTGTTTTCATAACTGTTCATACCGAAGATCCATTTCAACTTGGCCTGCAGTATGCCCAACCGCAGTTGGATCGCGATGCCGCCTACTAAAGGTGATTAGGGCCCCAGGTTGACGAATAGGTCCAGATTAGACCCCACGGCTTTCCTTCGAGCCCATAGTCTCCGTCCCGTCGTGGGCCTTAATAATCTGGCAGCGTTTTCGGGCGTCTCCTCTGTGTTGGGCTGGTAGTATTAAATCAATGGCCCCCACGCTTAGGTATGATTAGGTTGTATTTTCGATTGATAGTCCGTTCCTCGGACCAGAGATCCTCATAACTTTGTATAAATGCCGTCCCAACACCTCCTTGGCTTCGTGGCCCCGAATGTGTCGTAGCGCACTGGCCAACGTTGAGCCATACCTTTGTTTTTCTCCCCCTTTTCAAGAAAGGAAAAACAACAAAACTAAGCGATTAAATGCTTCCCCTTATTCGCTCCCTGGCAATAATATGAGAAAATATCTAATCTGTGTGAGCTCTGTGGTTGCGGTGCCTCTAGCCATACGTCACCCCTTGTGCTTGTTATCCATGAGGGTGGTTCTTTGACTTATACGCTCCGTCTTGTGCAAATTGCAACACAATCCATCTTTCAACGCTCGGCACTAAAAAGCCGTACCATGTAAATAACTGCACAGTAGCCACCGGGGAACGGGCGGTATTTGAAATATCTCCCGGCCGCGTCACCAGGGCTTCTGGAAGCCCTCAAGAAGTGCCGTTGAGTGTACAAGGCCAAGCCAAGCCGCGCAAGCCACAGGGGTGTGGCTTTGAGAGAACCACATCCAAGCCCGAGACTTCCTCAAAACCCATCCATCCGTCTATCCCGCCAACATCAACCACCCATTGCGCTGCGCACTGCCAGCGTACGTGCCCGTGCAATGCTGTCCTACATAGTCGGCCTCATCGCCGCCTTCATCTTCCTCGTGAACCCCATCAGCCAGCTCCTCTTCGGCAGCCAGCATGCCGCCGGCCCCTCGCCCAGGCCTCACCTCAACGAGTCCATGCTCGCTATTGACCATCCCAATGACCCCATCCCCCAATGCCCGCCTGACACATACAGGGCCCAGATCCTGCGCGTCTCGCCACTGGTCGTATATCTAGAGAACTTCCTAAACGAGGACGAGAGAAAGCATCTCCTCGACATCAGGTGAGTCCCCAGTAGACCAGCACACCCAGAGCAGAGCAGAGCTACACCCAATATCCTCTCTCTCTGCCCAACCTCCCATGAAAGATGAAAGGCAGGGCTAAGCCCCCCAGCGAACCCCTCTTCGTGCCCTCCACAATCACCCACGACTCGCAGACGACGCAGCGCGACCTCGCCCTGCGCGACTCCGAGGTCGCCCTCCTCCCCCGCGACGACGCCGTGCGGTGCATCGAGCGCCGCGCCCGCGCCTTCCAGGGCTGGCGGCGCGACGTGTGGATCGAGCGCGTCCGCACCCAGCGGTATCGCGCGCCCCACGGCCACTACAGCCACCACTTCGACTTCAGCCGGAACCAGGACGGCTGGGGCCGCGTGAGCACCTTCATGGCCTGGGTCCACGGCTCCGACGACGTCGAGGGCGGGGGCACCGAGTTTCCGTACCTGGCTGGGCGGATCAACACCACCAGCCCCGAGGACGGTGCCCGGTGGTGCAAGTTCATCGAGTGTGATGATGAGAGTGCCAAGCAGAAGTCAAGCGAGGAGGAGGGGTCGGATGAGCCGAAGGGGACGGTGTTCAAGGTGGCGCCGGGGAACGCCGTCTACTGGGAGAACTTCAGCCCGGAAGGGCTCGGGTATGATACGACCTGGCACGCCGGTCTCCCTGTGAAGAAGGGTGTCAAGGTTGGGTTGAATATCTGGAGCTTTGGGAGGATTGAGTGAGGAACCGGTAAATCTTATATGTTCACTTATTTGTTTTCTAGATCTACCTTGTTCAGCGGGAAATCTACACTAAAAGTAATGCCGGATAGGCAATGATTGTCGACGCAAGAATCCACTTATATAACGCCCGAAAGAGACTCCTTGATGATCATAAAACCACATAAAAACAAAACGCCTGTCATGTGCAATATACGCCGTCATGATATCGTGCCCATTCAACATTCAATCAGAGAAGCTGTGTCCCGGAAAGGAAGCCTATCGCCACCAAGCCGAGTGACAAGCCCAAGCCGGTCCACGACGGGTGTGATAATCCAGGAGCGCCGTTTCCATTATCACTGTTCGAAGTGGCTGTCGAGGCTGTTTGGGTGGAGGTGGGGGACGCCGTGGCCGCCGACTGCACCGACCCTTTGCCCTTGCCGATCTCCATGATGATCTCCTTATTACCGGCATTGAAGTTGCTCTGTGCCATGGAGATCTCGTTGTTATCCAAATCAAACACCACGTAGGCACTCCGCATGAACGTGTCTCCCAGCACAGCCGCTGAATCCCCAGCTGGTGCCACTCCGAACAGGCAGGCGGATACCTGAGAGTGCGAAGAACCACTCGTGCTGTCCTGGTCGCTGGACATGGTATCGAGGACCAGCTCCGAGACGGGGACGTCAATTTTCAGGCTGCTGCCAAAGTGCAGGGTGAGGTTCTTGTTGGTGGCGGCCATGTTGCAGTCCACCAGGGCAATACCCTGCGAGTTGTCGTACGATGCATCGACTGAGCTGTACAGGACTTCCACGATGTCATCGGGCAGGTACATGAGCGACGTTCCGGAGTCGAGAAGAACAGATAGGGTGGTGTTATCATCTGTCACAGACGAGCCGTCCCAGTCGATACCCGTCATCTGAACGAAGAACTCGGCGTACATATTGTCCTCCTGGAGAATAGGTAGGGTCACCAGCGAACCCAGGTAATGCGCTTGGTCCACTCCTCCGAACAGCAACCTCCCCGTCGTGGCGTTGAGGTCGTCCAACCATATACTGTAGGCGTTTGAGTTGATCAGTCCGTCGGTGACCATCTTGGCGGGGAGGTTATCGTAGGGCTGTGTGTTCCCATGTGCGACTGCGGCTTCGTTGCTCTTATACCCAATCCCGAGAATATTCTCCTGCGAGGAGCTGCGGTAGCCGATGCCAAACTGTAGGTTGTTGATGGTCTGGCCGCCGATCTTGATATTGTCGGTCGCGTAGTCGCCCGAGGCGCCGTTGCCTCCAGAATAGGTAATGTTGAAGATGCCACTGACATAGTTGTAGGACGAGGAGCTGTTGGCTGTGTAGGTGCCCATCTCGGAGCACGGGTTGGCGCGGTTCTGGCACAGGCGAGACTTGGGCGTGTTGAACCACAGATCGCTGCTGCCGGTGTCGATATCGACCATGACACTTTGTTCTGGGGTGCCTACGGTGATGTTGATGGTGTAGAGGGATAGCTATCACAGTCAGCCAAACCCGGGTCAAGAAGGGACGTTTTAGAGATGCGTGCATACCTGGTTATCAAGCTGGAGATCCAAAGTCTTGCTTCGTCTGCTCAATCTCTGATTGTCGTGCTCCACCCGGTCTTGGATGGACTTGCGCTCCATGGGAAAGCCAACAACTCGAGGCGAGCCATCGTCTCTTGCAACCAGCTCCAACGCACCGGCGGTCGCTGCCAGTGCGCCGAACGAAACGATGCTAGACGCCTTCATTGCTTCCCCGGAAAATGGACACTGGAACTAAGAAGCCACTCAAGAATATATGCCAAGGAGATGGTGCATGCGCAATGCAGATCGCAGCGACATGGAAGCGACCGGGGGAAGCAATGGGGATTATATGATCACAGGCCGATGAAGGCATTACGACGCGCGCGCCACGTCTGCACAGCGACCACGGCGCAGGGCACAGGAGACATACTTTGGTTCGTCTCTTCAGCCGCAGAGCGAGGCAGCCGACGTCAAACCTCAGGGTTGTCCGCACGCTTGTGTTCCGAACAGCCGGGGCGGCCGGGGGCTTAATTGGCGAGCGTCGTCACCATCCTCATGCTTCGGCACATACGCGCCGACCAGTCGCCCACCACCACCACGCACCCTGACGAATCCCGCGGCTCCCCAAAAGCTTGAACACTGGATTTTCCCTCTAGGATTAGCAGAGATTGCCACCCTCCCGCGAGTGGTGATGACGACGCGGGGCCATCACGGGGACCGGCGCTCTGGCTGACCGGTAGATGTGGTCGGCGACGTCTTCATTCCAGAGCGTTCACCGCTCGCTTGATTCCAGCCATGCATACGACAGCCCTGCTGCAATGACGAGCAGAGGGTTGCCGCATAGCCTGTGTATCAAATTAGCCGCCAAATGGCTGAGCTAGTCGAGTAGGGATTGGATTGACGTTGAGATATTGAAACTGCAAAATTCTATGAATATCCACCCCAGATAATAGTGGGCAGCCACGGCCCAGAACCGCCTCTTGATTACAGCAGCGTATAGCCCGGCGTATAGCCCCAGGGCCATTGTCGCTGCCGCTGTGGGTGAAACCACCGGCTTCAAACACCAGCCAAACAGCAAGCCTAGTGATGCACATTAATCACGGGATAGTGTTATTGTAGCACGTTTTCTATTGCTTATCCCGGACAACGTTTTAAGCTCCAGCGACCTCCAAGACTCGGGCGCCAACCAAATAGTAGATATTAGATATCCTGCTGGCCAAGAGATCTGACCCCTGCTCCCGCGATGCCATCGACATCCCTGGTCTTCCCTTTCAGGCTAATCCCAGTCAGCACCGCGTATCGGATTTCTGTAGTACCTGTAGAGTGCAGTTTGGGTTGTGAATATGCGACATCACACATGCTGCCCGCCTCGCAATACGACGATAGCCCAAGTACCAAAAGACAATCTATTTCACTCCCGAGATGCAGCACAGGGGCAAATAACTGATCAAGAAGGGCGATCATCTGGAATCTTCGCCTGCCGTCGTTGCCTGAGAGCCTCATGCAAGGAATGCGATGGGTCAAATGAAGGCCAGCCCAGCTTGAACTTGGAACAAAGGATGTTCAATATTTTTACATCTCCCACTGATACTCTGATACTGCGCTGTTCCTCCTTATCATCAATGACCGAGCGTCGGTTAAACTGGTTGATGTGCTGTGCTGAGCTGACCATCTTACTACCTCAGCCCAATGCACAATCTCCAGGCATCAACATTCTTCTCCCGCTACCCTCAGCCCACACCCTCCAAGGTGTCTGTGAACCAGTAGAATTCGTCTGCCTGGCCAGCGACACGCAGACCGTATCTCGTAAATCAAATTATACCAGTAAATCAGAGCAGCGTTGTAAAGAGTAAATAAAAAGGCATCCCGTGTTCACTTCAATTGTCCTGCAGGTACACAACAACCGGATCTCCCAACTTCCATGAAATCCTAGCCCACCACGCCTCTCGTTCGCTTAACATATATCAGCAAGAACTAAATCAATTTAGCCTCATCGCATCCACCATCTCCCTCGCCAAAATGATGGACCCTGCTCTCATGGCCAGCCTAGAGCGCTGGTACGTCCCCCGCAACCCCAAAGTAAACCTCCATGCCTAACCCCAAGTCTCATCAACAACAGCCCTATCTACTCTGTAAGTCTCCCCTCCAACTCCACCCCCCCCCAATATCTCCCAACCAACCGAAACCAACCCGTGATCAACAGTCCTTCTTCGGCGCCATGGGCTGCGCCTGCGCCATCGTCCTCACCACCATCGGCGCCTCCTACGGCACCGCCAAGTCCGCGGGGGCCATCTTCTCCTGCGGCGTCCTCCGCCCAGAGCGCCTCATGCAGAACACCCTCTGCGCCATCATGGCCCAGATCCTCTCCATCTACGGCCTCGTCGCCAGCGTCATCATGTCAAACTCCATCACCGAGAAGATGGCCGTCCACACCGGCTTCCTCCAGCTCGGCGCGGGGCTGTCCGTGGGGCTGTGCGGGCTCGCTGCCGGGTTCGCCATCGGCATCGTTGGCGATGCTGGAGGTGAGTGTTGCTTCACACTGGTTGTGGCCTCCGGCTATCTGTTCCTCTAACAATCTGTTCTTAGTTCGTGCGAGCAGCCAGCAGCCGCGGCTCTATGTAGGAATGGTCCTCATCCTCATCTTCGCCGAGGTCCTGGGTCTGTACGGCGTCATCGTCAGTATTCTCATGCTCACTCGGTCCACACTCAACGTCACGGAATGTCTTGTGTAGTGTCCTGGACGGAAGTAGGTAGTCAGTAGTAGGAAAGCTCCCACATGAAATAATTGGATAAAGTCTATCGGGATATTATGCTCCCCCAGATCGATGCGATGTGATGCCATTATATCGATAAAATGTCAGAATGGGTATCTTCCCGGCTCTTCCTCACACCAGCTATCGCTTCCTCTTCCTCAATGCACAAATAAATGCCTGTTGTTCGCTTGACTGCCATGTCTAGTAGGCTATAAAATCCAGTCTTCGGGGCGGTCATCTTTGGTGATGAACGATTCGTCTATCCTCTTTATGGCAAAATCGCTGCACAGAATACTGCATCAAACAACTGTTAGCTCTAACACAAACAAAAAACAGGGCCTGCTTTCGCCAAGGCAACTTACCAAGCAGAAGCCACGAGGGAATCCAGTTCTGCTACAACAGCCTCCCTCTTGGGGCCGCTGACAAGACCCTTGTGAATCTGAACCTGCAAATCTTTAATTCGCGAGGACTTGCCCATCCCTGATTGCTCCAAAACTCGCCGACCTAGACAATCAGAGTGGAATGCATGCTGGCAAGGGAACACAAAGAACTGTCTACTGAGCAGCGGGAGCTCGCACACGTAGCACTTCTCCCCAGGCTCAACAATCGCATAGCGATGGTCCAGGGCCGCGATATCGACCTTGATATTTGAGGCTGTCTGTGAGGATTCATCCATCTCTTTCTTCAAATTATCGATATTGCGGCTGTAGTCCTCCAGAGCACCGCAAATCTCCTCCTTGAAATCATCAATAACAACGAAATCCGGGAAGAATGGGATCAGGTCCTCGATTTTCAAAAGTTCGCACTTTTTGAGGAAATCTATTGCTGCCTTGATTCCATTGGACTGCGGAATAATCTTCCTAGCCACAGCAAGCCAGAGTCGTTTCCTCAGCTGCGGATTAGACAAGGGCCTGTCCGCAATGACTGCTGCGAGCTCAAGTTCGTTATGAGACAGCGCAAGATCAACAGCCTGGAGATACTGTCCCATGCTAGTATAGATGTGAACGCATGACAATGTCCGGTGATGCTGGATGCAGAGTCGCAGGGCAAAGTCTGGGTCATAGTATGGCTCGTCGCCTTGCGCCTGGAGGTATGAGAGCAAACCTGACTCGTCAGAGGATGAGTGAGAGGCATGGATGGAAACTAGGGTGTTGTGCACAGCGGAATCTTTGGAGTTGAGTTGGTAAATGACATAGTTCAGATACCGCACTGCCTGGTTTTGCGAGGCTGCAGTGCCTGGGAAGGTACGGTTGTATTCCAATAAGGCGGGGATTAGGGAGCGAGGCTTCAGATCAGGATGGCGCATGAGGATCTCGACTGTCTCCTGAGGTGTGTGCGTCATCAACACGCTGCTGTAGCGGTAGAATACGTCAGGGTCGGTCTGCTTCTTGAGCACGTTAAGGACCTCAGTCCATCTTTCTCTTTGTACCCAGTAAGAGAGGACGTAGTTATAATCGTCTACAGCAGTGGCAAAGTAGAGGAGCTCGCCCTCCCTCCCATGACTGCTGATGACATCGTACACGGTCTTCCGGTCTAAGTCATTTTTATACTTGTTGACAAAGTCATGATACTCCTTTCGAACAGAATCCAGCAACTTCCGAGATTCCGTGGGATTCAGGTCCTCTGAAAGTTCAGCCTGTGTGACTATGGTATCATCAAGAGAGTTTAGCTTTGCCATGAAAACCTCCACGAGCCAGCTGGCAAGCATGATTCGCTGCATGATGGCGGCTTTCTTGGTTGTCGCCAGCCTCGTCAGAAGAAACTGCCGCAAGGCATCTGGTTGGTTGTTGTCGATGAGACTCAGCGCAATATCCTCAAACGGCTTATTACTACGGCCGTATACAGTCGCTGCTTCGTTCCAGTGACCCTTGGAGGCTAAGTGATCTCCATAGGCGGCAGCAACGGTCTCTTTCTGTGTCCGAGTAGAGGCGTGAAGTAATGCAGTCTCAAACTGCTGCGTCTTCATCATGATTTCCCAAATGTGCCGATCCTCGTCTCTTACGGCTATTTCAAATATCTCAGTGGATGAGAAGAGCCAGAATGTGTTCTTCTGCAGGTCAACAGAGAAGCCAATGGATTTTTGGCCAGGGCCAAGCACATCATGCTCAGACACTAGCTCCCCCGTAAGGCGGTTCGTGATCACGACTCGCCCACCAATAAGACTAGCAATGTGCCACTGCGTGAGGAGAATGTCTTCAATCATTTCCGAGGCTACTTTTCGTCTTCCTTTTCCTTCGGCAGAGGTAATCTGAGACCTCGTGAGCATCTTCGATTCGGAGAATACCTTGGTGCCAAGATTACCATCGGTAGGGAAGTTGAGCAGCTTGCCATGGAACACACCCTGGGATGTGAGCCAAGCAAAGGCGCGGTCGGGAGCGCCTTCGTCATGAGGATTGCTGTCTTCGTGGTCCGGGGACACAGCCAGGGCCGAGTGCGCGCCCTGGACAGTCCGGGTCAGCTCGTGCACGATCGGTTGCTCCGACTCGAACAGTTTGGTGTAGACCGACCCGCTGCCGTCATGGGTGAAGCCAATCCTGCCAGTGAGGTGGAACAGCCGGCTCTGTGTAGCAATGACAACCCTTCGCATGTCCTGCTTCCCCCCTAGGCTGTCCACCCACAGTCCGGTGATGGGTCCATCCGGGAGCTTGTGCAGGTTCTTCAAATGCTTCACTTCCTTCTTGTAGAACTCGTTGGACGTCTCGATGGAGGCCTCGTAGATGTTTCCATCCGCGGCACCCAGCAGGATCTCCCTCGTTGACGCGGTCGGCAGGGAGGGGTTCCAGGCAACACTCTCGATAGCCACGCCGCGCAATCTACTGAGAGGACGTGGCTGCCTGGACTGGGAGTGCAGGTAGTAGTTCTCTCCTGCAGACGTGCAGATGAGCAGGTGTGATGCGGTCGGATCGAGAAACATGCGCCGGATCGTGCCAACATCGGAGTTCTTCTTGGGCAAGTCGATATCTGCATAACCCTAGATGTTAGTCGCCTCCCAAGACAGCTAGGTTTTGCCCGCCAATGCTCTCACCATCGATATCCTCAGGGCGGTTCAGGTCTATTCTTAGGATGCGCCCGTTCGACAGGGCCAGGATGATGACATTGTTGGCAACTTGGGCGGCCACGAAATCCGCTGCGATGGAGAACGCTAGCTGCACGGGCTCGACAGAGAAGATGGGCAGGTCGTCCAGGTCGGGTACGCCATTGCCAGAGCCGAACGCATCGCTGAGAGCCATTGGGTGATCTCAGAGCCTCATGCTCCGCAGGGAGTTGCCGGAACACTCTCTTTCTGTTCCTTGGTCGAGATCAAGCTGGTCGTAGGCTATGCGCAGCAGCCGTGGGGGTCGAATTTCGGGAACTGTAAGGTCGCAACGGGAGGTTGGGAGCTCGGAGGAGGTGATGGGAATGGGCCCCCAACGGACGTCATGTGTCAAGCACCACCGCCGCTACAGGCAACACCCACAGTTCAGGCACCTATTCAAGGTACCCACTTCTTTTTAGCTTCAACGGACACACCATCATCTGTTCGGTGTGCATGTCTACATGTTCTCTATTGCATACTAGAGCTACATGCTAGATGCCTAGAATTTATTACGCATTCTCTCACACATGCCGAAGCCTTCCAGGTTGGATTTCAGAATATTTATTCCTATATACATATAAATTTCGGGTCACCCCGCGTGTGTACTTGATACTAATAAATAATAAATGCTACCCTTTTGAAATGGCACCATGTCCCGGCCCAATCTTGTCGTAACCGCAAGTCGTGAATGATGAGCAAACACACTCAACTTTGAGGGCGAAAAATAATAAACACCGTGCACGCTCTATAATGCAGCAGGGGCTCACATGGCTGCAAAAGCAACAGCCCACCGAGCCCCCAAAGTAAAAGCAATGAATAGCAAGGGAGGGATCGCATCGTAGGTTCCCAGCCCTTCCGCTTCCAGAATGTTGGATGAATATGTACATATATACAAGAATATGGGCAAGAATAATGTGTGCGCGTGTGTGGGTGTGTCTTACGAAGTCAGAGATTGACTCTCTTCGTCCTCGGCCTCGTCTTCGTCTCGGATAGTTTCTCCGTCCTCTGTTCGCGTTGGGTTCGTGTAGTATCGGTATTCGTCATCATTAATCCAGGTTGATGACCTCCATTGGGTTGGAGATCTCGGCATCTCGAACGATCTGGGGCTTCCGGGGAGGGCATCCAAAGGTTTCCTCCCAACCAGGACGCACATTTTCACCACCAGGTTTCTGGATGTCTCGGGGTCCTTGGCCATGTCCGCAATTTCTCTCGCAGCGACTTCGCATGCCGCTTTGCACTTGTCTGGATCCCAGCCCAGCTGCTCTGTTAGCAGTCTTAGACAACATGCCTCCATCGCATCCAGGCATGATATCAGCCAGATCTTTCCTGCCGACTCCTCTGCCACGTGTATGGGAAGTGAGTACTCCGTCCTCCCGACTTCGACAAAGCCTGCCTCCATCAGCCAGTCCGGGTTCAGATGGTGTATCCCTCGTCTCCGCCCAGATTTTTCGGCTGCGATATCAAGTTCTCTGCACATTAACCTGAAGGTCGAATCAGCGGGGAAGGCATCCGCTACATCCCCGTCGACATCCAGCACTTCGATCCATCCACCAGGCTTTAGCGAGGCAAAGGCGTGGTCGTAGATATATCTCCAATCCTTGAATGCGCCATCCATAGAACGCAAATGGATCATGTCGTAGTAGTTGGCGTTCCTGTCCCAGTCCTCCGCATCCTCAATTTCGAAAAAGACATTCATGGGGATGCTCTGTGTCTCAGCGATAGCAGCGATATCGGTGCCCATCACTTCGCATTGTGGGAACAGCTCAGCCATTTTTATCGCCCATTCCCCAGTCCCAGTGCCGACGTCCAGGATATGCTGTGGATTGTCGAGAGGGATCGTGGTGAGTTCACCACCGAGGACATGTTGAAAGACATGGTGTACAAGCGACCATCTCATCTGCTCCAGGTCGTCTATCGGCTGGTAAAATTCCCTACAATACAGTCGCCCGTGCATTTCCCTATAGTCGAGGTCCTGGGCCCATAAAGATCTTGTAGAAGCCGCTCTTTCTCACCCATCAGTGACATATAACTTTGGAAATACAGGATAATGTTTTCGCTCACATATCATCATTCACCGTATGCGATTCGGCACCGACATATGGCAGTTCTGCTCGGAACATGGCCGGGACCTGGGGGTAGATGCTCCCAATGTACACCGACTGGAGGTCCGTGTCCTCGTCATCATTGCCAAAACTCTGGGCACTTGGGACCCCCGACGATGTGACCAGACCGTCTTCACTTGCCGGCAGGCTGGTCATGGCTGTAAGAACGCCATCGCTGGCCAGCTCACTGGCGGTCCCTTCCTCACTGGACAGCCCGCTACTGCGATCCGGACGGTATCTATTCTCTATCACAGGTTCCGGGGCGGGAGGCGGCGGAGGCGATATGGGGCGTGGATGCTGCATGGGAGGCCGCTTCTTTGGTCGTCGCCTTTTAGACATGAGGATGTTGCGGCTGGCGGCGAGATCGGGGAGCTAGAGGGCCAATGGCATGGCCGGGCCGCAGGATATCTACATATAAATACAATGATATATTTACATATAGATATCTATGGCTCGTTTGTCCGGCGGCTGACCTGGAGGTTGAGAGCTCTGATCGAGTTACACCGAGGGAGCTGGCGATCCAAATATTTTGCTTGAAATGGAGTTGGACCTCAGCGCAATCGCGATAGAGTAGAAGCGAACGAGTGCCGGAATCCAAGAAGCCCAGAAGCTAGCCAGTGCACGGATCGCGCAAGAGGAAAGTAGTATATATATTAGAAACAAAAATAAAAGGGCGCGCCCAAAAAAACGAAGGAAAAGCGAGGAGAGTGTCTGGAGGATTCTGGCAATAGAATGAAAGGAAGGATGCAAAGAAATGGCAGCAGCACGTTAGGGACGGAGCCGTAGCGAGGCAGTACTAGCAGGACGCTTGCTCCATATGGCAATCAGGGACATGGGATGTGACGGGTCGCTTTGCTTTGGGTTGGCGGGGAACAAGTTCAGCGCATTGGGTTCACTAGAACCCTTTTGGCGGTAGCCAATCTGGGCTCTCGCCAGCGCTGCGCATCCGCTAAGCAAGGGAAGAGAAGTGGACATCGGGGGGTTTACGCAATGATTGAAACGGCAGCCAACGGGCTCTGCCAGTCTGCTGAACCCACAGAAATTGCCTTAGCCCAGAGCGGCCGCAGTGCCTAAGCCGCTTTGGCGAGCATCTCCGCGTCCAAGCCCTCGACAGGCCAGGCCAGGCCAGGCGATGATGCCGGCCGGACAAGGGAACGGCACGGGCAGCATGTCGTCCCGCGGCCAGCGACTGATGGGCTATGGCCACTGCGCAGGCACAGACGCGGGAGAATGGGCGAACCAGGACAAAGGTGGGCATTTTTTTTATCGCCGCGCAGGGAACTTTGCTTAGCGTTTTCCCAGTCAATGCACGGGCTGCAGCGCTTGGGCGGCGCGGCGGGAGTCACCAACAGCTCAGTGGAAGCGAGTCCATGCGCTCCGAGAACCTGGCACCTCCCTCCCTGCCCGCTGGTCTCCCTGCAGGGCATGGGCCTGAGCCTGAGCCTGAGCCTGAGCCTTGGTCTTGGGACGGGGAATGGCAATCCAATGAACCCACTTGTCACAACGGTTGCTTCCCGCCCGAAACAGAGACATGGCCAGTGGCACCCCTGGCGCAGGCAAAGAAGAAGAGATGAGAATGGAGGGGCAAATACATAGTACCGTCGAAGGCACGACTCTACTCTCACCTTGCTGAGGCTCGGTGCCGAGCTGCCCTACCGGCTCACCTGGTAATTAGGTTGGTTTACTCAGGAGCTCGCTCAGGCACCGAGTAGCGAGATTGACTGCTCGTAGCTCGGGCTCTAGCCGTCAAGAACAGTTAACTACCCCCCACACCAACCAGAACCTGCAGCCAGGGGGCTGGACGAAGGAAGTGGGAGACTCTTGTGAGCAAAGGGGAGGAAAGGGAATGCCAGCTCTTGCCTGCATGGGATGACCCAACAGGTAGGTCTGCATGCAGGAGTATCGCCAGCTCTCCGTTATTCCGTCACTGGCGTTGCTCACCTTTCTGAAAGGGGGTCCCTTGTGCATAATCGTGGCACGGAATAGGCTTGATCGGCTACCGTTAGAGCCTTTCTTTTCTTTTTTCTACATGCTGCCAGAGCTGTCATTGCAGCTTTCGTCCACGGGCGTACCAATAAAATCGTCTCGTCACCTCTCTCGTCACCTCCCGCGCGCCTCTAGCATTCTCTTCTGCTTATCCATGGGCCATCCTCATCCCCCTTGCCTGTCTCTACATGGGAGAGAGACAACATAGGCAGTTGAGCAACGCAGCGACATCCACAATCATTGACCCTGGATCACCCATGCCCTACAGTATGCACCGATGGCCTGTGTGTACCTGGCTGCTCCTTATCCCCATTGCGGGAGACGGGTGAATATCCCCGATTGGTCTCCAGGGCTTGAGGCTTTATTATGATCCATCAGATTGGAGAGAGAGGAAAGAAGGTGCAGCGACAGGAGAATGTGTTCCGCCAAGGCCAATAATCACTTTGGCTGCATCCCGACTCTCCCATCGTGGACTGTGGATACGGACCCCCTCTATTCTTCAACTCCCCCAGCTCTGCTGTTCAATATTTATAACACCTCGATAAAAGCCGCTGATTCTCCGTATCGCATGACTCGAGACCCCCATGCGGTGTGTGATCGCACGTCAAATTGTGGGAATATCTGGGGCGTCCTCTCGCGACGACGCATGCACAACGAGCTTACAGAGTGCTGGTACTGGTTGGATCCAAACCAATGAGAGCATGTTCCTCTCCGTTGGTTCCAGAACCTGCAACCTGCGCTGCACTAGGTAATAATATCTACACAGGCCAAAAACAGGTGCGTGCTGAGCCTTGCTCCTGCAGGCAGAACGCCATCGTCGCTATACGACATGCACGATGCCGGCCTCGCTTCTGCCCTCCGTGCCTCTAGTTAAGGATCCGGCCACGAAACCCGTGCCACATGTTCAACGACTGTTGGGCTTGGATAACGTACGGCCCTGGTAAAATTAGTATGTGCAGATGGAGTCGCCTCCATGTGCGTGTACATACTGGTGCGTCTGTGTGCTGCAGCCATGTCTGCATCCGTATCTCTGCAGCATCGCTGCAGGGCGAGTTGGAAGGGAAGGTTGAAAGACACATACGGCCTTGAACGTTTGCTTTTGGCTGGGCCTCTCATCACGATACCCCCTCGACAGATTAGGTAGGTCGTACGCAATGCCTCGGATGTCTTACATTGCAAAACGTGCTTTAGCCTTTCTTTCTGCTCTATTATCCCTTCTTGCCATATCCTCGGGGTAGACTAAGATCCCGACGACGTGGACATTGATTGAAACGGCTGGGGTTCTATGCCGTTTCTTTTTCCCTACCGTCGCCATAGCGTTTCGTTCGGCATCGCCTAATTGACATGCGTTAGAAGGAGTCCAATACCACGATCTATCTACAATAGTGTGGCTGCGTACGGTACGTGTGGGCAGGGAGCCCGTATCTGGGGGGGATCCTTCTGCAGCCAAGTTGTGCCCATCCTATCCGTAGCCTCTACCTCTCCCTCTCTTCGTCTAACTCTTACACGCCATCTCTCCATCTGTATACGTCCGAATTATACGTCTTATGGCAGAGATTTGCCATGCGGCCCTTCCAATCCCGGGGAGCCAGGCTAGAAGCCCGACTAACGCCGCCGCGCTTCTCCAAGCCCAGGGCCAGGAGACAGCGATCGGAGCAAGACCATGCCACCACCCAAACCCTTGTTTTCCTGCTGCCTGGTGGACAGCGACCGGTGGCCAGGGTGGGTGGGTTTCGTCCCCGATTGCTGCAATGCAACATGCCGGCCTCGCCCTCCGGGTGCTACGCTACATAGGGAGTAGGACGCTTGTGCCATGTCGAGCAAGCCCCCCTCCAGCTGCAGTATCACCAAAACCACCTTGCATCGGCGCAGTCGACACCGACCGTTCGCTACCGCGCCCCGGGATCTTCAGACGTCATTGGGTACGGATAAACAATATTCGATGCTACCCTAACCCTTGAATGTCAAAAAAAAAATTTATATGTGTGCTCTATATTTGGTCCCCTCCTCCCAGCGCGGGAAAAATCCGGTCTGCCAGTCACGTAAAAGTATACACACTAGACATGCGTCTCTGTCACTCCCCCCCTGCCGTTCCTTTCTCTAATTGGGATGCCTCTTCGGCTTTCTCCGTAGGAATGGGCTCGAAACGGAACATGTATAAGTGGGATGACGTTGTAAAGAAGAAAAAAAGATCCCCCATTCTATCAGAAAAGTAAAAAAGAAAAACAACCCTGGAAAAAGAGCCCCGAGTTGCGAAGTGTATGCAATTCACATGCACGCTCTGCAGTTCTATTCGCACGCGGGCCCCCTCCATGGAACCACCCGACCCGATCCGTGAACACGTCGCTTCTAAACACTCGCCCTGAAGGATTCTATACCTCCTGTTCTTTTGTAACCCCATAAAGGAGGGGGTGATGGAACATAAACAACAACAAAAGATTCAGTTACTCTTCGATATAGCGAAGAGACGACAAAAGGGACACCCCCCTGGCGAGCTACGCAAAGGCGGCACCGCCGGGAACGATAGATCGCCAGAGAGGATGGGAGATCAGTGCCCATTCCCGCGGCCATTCTCCGGCCGGTGCTGCATATTCTCGTCATAGGCTTCCCTGGGCGGGGTCGGGGGCTCGTCGCGGATCAGGTGGTCGAAGTCGGGCACCACCTCCCCGTCCTCGCTGACGACGGGGAACGGCGTCAGGACGTGCCCAATGTCCCCCCACCACGACTCCCCAAACTCCCTGTACCACTGGACCGTCATGGCGAGCCCCTCCTTGATGTTGGTCTTCTGCGTCCAGCCGAGCTTCTTCAGCTTGGACCCGTCGACGGCGTACCGTCGATCGTTGTAGGGTCGGTCATGGGTGTACTTGACCCACCGCCGCCACTGCTCTGGCGTTGCGTGGTCGATGGCCATGGCCGACAGGATCATGCCGCAGAGGTCCAGGTTGGACACCTCGTCGTGGGAGCCCACATTGTAAATTTGGCCGATGTGACCCTTGTGCAGGATAGTATCGAAGGCATCCGCGGCGTCGCCAGCGAACAAGTATCGTCTGGTTGGCCTGCCGTCTCCATGGAGTACTACAGGCTGGCCTCTATTCAGCAAGCAGGTAAACTTGGGTATGATTTCTAAACAACATCAGTCAGAAAAGGGGCCTTGCCAGCCCAAGAACGCGGGGTGTGGGTGTAGATGTGGAGAGGGCGAGAAAACAATTGGCAGAGTGCAGCTTACTCTCAGGGTACTGATGAGGACCGTAGACGTTATTGCTCCGCACAATGATGATGGGTAAGTTGAAGCTCTTCTGATACGACTGCACCAGCATCTCGGCGGCCGCCTTACTGGCTGCGTAAGGGTTGGTGGGTGCCAGGATGCTAGATTCGAGCAGGTCATCCTCGTCCTCCTTGACCTCGCCGTACACCTCATCCGTCGAAATATGGATGAAACGCTTGATGCCAACCTTCTTGGCACTCTCGAGCAGCACGTGTGTGCCATAGACATTCGTATGCGTAAATCCATACGAGTTACCAAAACTCAGATCGACATGAGACTGCGCGGCAAAATGCAACACCGTATCAACGTTGTGCTGCTCCATACAGTCCAACACCTCGTTCGGGTGCGTGATGTCCCCCTTGTAGAACGAGAAGTTGGACTCATTATCTAGGATCCTGGTGTTGTTGAGAGCCGCGCAGTAGTCCAGCTTGTCAAAGGAGACTATGTTGTACGCCTGGGAGTAGTTGAGCACAAGATGCCGTACCAGCCAGCATGCTCTTCGGACGCAGGTTAGCAGCAACTCCCGCAGGTCTTGGCCGTTTCCAGCGTGTCAGACGGGTGGCTCTTGACTCACATGAACCCTGCACCCCCGGTGACCATGATGTTCTTGACATCCGGACGGGGTTCGAAGTTGGTGGATCCCGTCAGTATCGGGGCTCTCTTCCACACTTCGGGATCCTGGTGGTGACAGCCATTGCCGTTCATTTTACCTGCCAAGAGGGGAAAAGAGAGGAAGCGAATGAGTAAACGAGGTCTGCGTGATTGAGGAAGAGAGTTGTCCAGTATCGTGACATACAGTCTGATGCGGTCATTACTAATGAGTTGGTGGCGATGAGTTCACCACAGCGCCAACAGAGAGAGCGCGCGCTCAGCGCCGTTCCTATAAAGGCAGCGATTGAGAGAAGGCGCAAAGTCGATTCGTTTCTATCCCTCCAAGGTGGTTGAGCAGAACATGCCAGCAGCGAGCAGCAGTTCACGCGGAGAGAATTGTGTCTGCCGATTGCAACTGCGAAACGATGCGACAACTGATCTGACTTGACTGTCCGCGTGGTGACCCTCCCAGACCTGGACCGGGATCTGGAACTGGACCTGGACACAAAATCTCTCCTCCTTCTCCCCCTCCAAAAGTAGGTCTGTCGCCAACCCCTGGTCTCCCTGGTTTCGGTGACGTGACTTGTGCTCAAATGGACAATCACCCGAAGACTAGAACCAGAAAAAACTTCACAAACAGGCAAAACGAAGGGAACCAAGTAATTGTCGCTCGGAGATGATGCGCTGATGATGCTGAAACTAATGCGATTCAAACGAGTGTTTAATGGACCGATGCAGAACACCACGAGGAGATTTTATAGAGCTTGGCAGCGATCTCAGGGACCCGGGCGACCAAAACAATTAAGAACGAGACGAGCTGAAATGACTCTCGTTTCCGCAATCTAATAGCGGGGATTTGGCCTCTCCGCCAATGTTCCAAGGCAGCGGACGACGGCCATAGCGTGGTGAAATTCTAGTAGGATAAGATAGTGATTCGCCGCCATCGCGGCCCCGCCACGGTCCCCATCGCACCCCTCTGAAAAAGGGCTGCAAGGCTTGATCGGCGCTACGAAGTGGCATTACTGCGCAAAAATTGCACAGCCAGTTCACGTCATACGGGCTAGGAGGCCATAGTGTCGTTGAGCAGTCAGATTCAGGCTAAATGCACGCCTTTTGCAACTGGTAATTTCAGCCAGCCATCAATGTTCCTGCTTGGCTAGCATGGGAGGCCGTATAGAGCGTGGAAGCTAGCCGGTTGCGAGCGTGCCACATTCCGCTGAAGCCATTGGTATCAACAGCCGCAAGCTAATGCCGGAAGAACAGTTTTATTGTTTGCCAATCGACGCCATGCCGACGCCATACATGAATGTCTAATTACAAGTTGAAGCGCTTCCTGTCCTTTTCCATCTTGGCCTTCCACTCCCATTGGGTCGCATCGTCGCCCTCGCTGCCTGCACGTCCGATGCCCTTGTCCACTCTCCTCAGCTTCAACGTAAATCGAGGGCCCAGCTCCTGGAGGCCAGCTCGGATGTTTTCCACCCCCTTGAGATTCTTGCCGTCTGCTCCTGCAATGCTCTTCTCCGTCTGCCGCTTGTCGCGAAACACGTACCGGTGCCGTCGCACGAAAATGTAGTCACGTTGATTGTGCAGCGTTACCACCTGTCTACCCTGGAATTCGGGTTGCGGCGGGAACATGGACTGGAAAAGCTTCGCTGTCAGCAGACCAAGAGGCGTCTTGAAGTTGGTCAAAAGCAGTTCGGGGTAGTGGTTTGTCGGGTTTCCGTGACCAGGGAGCTTGGCTCCCTCTATCCAGTTGGATATCGTAAAGTGGAAAGTTGGCCCAACAGGAAGATGAACGATGGACAGCCCAGTGGGCTTCTTCGAGTCCTCTCTCAGCAGAATAACCGCGGTGTACTCTCTATTTGT
Organism: Clonostachys rosea; assembly: GCA_026958235.1. Classification (NCBI taxonomy): domain Eukaryota; kingdom Fungi; phylum Ascomycota; class Sordariomycetes; order Hypocreales; family Bionectriaceae; genus Clonostachys; species Clonostachys rosea. The sequence continues at coordinate 2,316,972 of CP110206.1, forward strand.
AGCGAACTTGCAAATCTCACGGAGCGAATACTTGTGTCCGTATCGATGCGAGGATCGGGGGGTATACGACGTATTGGGGAAGAGTGTGCAAAGCAATCGCGCTTCGTCGTGGAGTGTAGAGTTGAGGGATGTTGTCAACAAGATCTTGGGCGGAGGCGGAGGGATGTCGGAGAACAATGTCGGGAACTTGAGAGTAAGGGAGGTGGGCGCGAGGTCGAGATTCGTACTGGCCATGGAGGGGGCCATGCTGCTGTCTCTTTGCGATCTTTTCTCTCGTATCCGCTCCAGCAACTTATCGTTTTCCTCATCTTCCTCATCATCATCTGAGCCCAACATACTATCGTTCTCGTCGTTGTCGTCTTCATCATCCTTCATCTCTTCATCGAGAGCTCTCTGTTCCTCGGCCTCGGCCTCTTCCAACCGTCGACGCTTCAGTCTCACCAAGTCCACCTGGGCACCCAGGCTATCATCGTCGCCTTCGTCCCACACACGTTTTTCGTCAAGGGTCACGGTTTTTCGTTTCGCCAGACGCTCCTCCTTCAAACTCGGGTCCCGGCTCTCCTCCTTCCTGCGCTGATGGCGGGCTTCGCGGCGCTCCTTGCCAGCGAACTTTTTGTGCTGGATAAACATATCCTTTCTCTTCATCTTGTTAACAGACTTGAGAGCCTGCGTTGGGGGTTTAGAGAACCCCATCTTGTAGATCGGCTGAATCAGCCACAGAAAACCGGAGTGTGAATTCAATTGACGTGAAAGGAATTGATGTAGAGAAAGACGACCACGTAGCTTGTAGCTAGCGATGCTGGAGGGGCAGTCTCCGTACCTATCGAAGAAAAAAAAAAGTTTAGTAACCTTGACAGCGGCAGAAAAGTCCTAAAATTTTGGCGGTGAGGTAAGAATCCGCCACTCTCATTGGCCAACGGACCTCCTAATCTTATCGCCAACCTTTTTTCATCAGCGTCGTCTTGCGACTGTCCTTGCGGTAGATTCAACATTCGGTGATCACAAGAGGAGTACTAGAGAGTCGAATTGCTGAAAATGGCATCCGGCGGCTCCAAGCGGAGAAAGCTCTCTCATGAGTCCCCCTCCCAGGACTCATCAGCACCCTCAAAACAAGTGCAGAAAGCCTTTTTCAAGAACGCAGCCAGCTGGAATCTTGAACAGGACTACGAGTCGCGGCCAAGAAAAGGAAAGAAGAACAATGAAAAAAAGCCCAGTACAAGACTCCCCATCAAGACTGCCGACGGACGCCTGGAGCTCCTGAGCGGGATTGAAGAGGAGGACGACGACGTTTCGGTTGAGAGCGACACCGAGTGGCTGGAGGGGCGAGAGGAAGACGAGCCCGAGTCCCAGCCCGAAGAGGCTGAGGGGGAAGCAGAACCGGAAAAGTCAGAGCAGGAGCAGATCTTGGAAGCTCAGGAGGAATTGGCCAAGCTTGCCACCGCCGTCAATGAGAATCCCGAGGACAACGTCGGCGCCTTTAAAGCCTTGGCCCGGATCGGCCAGTCCAAGATCGTCGCAATACAGATTCTCACCCTCATGACCCAAATGGCGGTCTATAAGGACGTCATCCCAGGCTACCGCATACGCCCGCTTTCGGAGGAGTCGTCAAAGGAGAAGCTGTCCAAGGAGGTCCGCCAGCTGCGGCAGTACGAGCAGTCTCTTCTCACGGGGTACCAGGGCTACCTCAAGGAACTGACGAGATGCGCAAAGCTGCCCTACAGCACGGGGGCTATGAAAAATCTCAACAATGTGGCCATCACATGTGCCTGCACGTTATTGGTGTCGGTGCCTCACTTCAACTTCCGTGGAGACTTGTTGAAGATCATTGTCGCCAAGATCAGCAGAAGGAATATCGACAGCTCTGGACAGAAGTGCATCGAAACACTCGACACTCTGTTCCGCGACGACGAAGAGGGGCGGGCTTCCATGGAAGCCATGGCAATGATCTCCAAGATGATGAAAGCCCGTGATTTCCAGGTCCATGAAAGCGTTGTGAATCTGTTCCTCAGCCTTCGCTTGCTGTCTGAATTCTCTGGCAAGGCCTCATACGATGCCGTCGAACGCCCCACAACTACAAAGAAGCCCAAGCGGGAGTTCCGCACCAAGCGTGAGCGCAAGGATATCAAGAAGCAGAAGGAACTCGAGAAAGAGATGAGCCAAGCAGATGCCCTCGTCGACCACGAGGAGCGCGAACGCATGCAGTCCGAAACCCTCAAACTCGTGTTCGCAAGTTACTTCCGCATCCTCAAGTTCAGGATGCCGCACCTGATGGGTGCCGTCCTGGAAGGTCTGGCCAAGTACGCCCATCTCATCAATCAGGACTTCTTCGGTGATCTTCTGGAAGCTCTCAAGGATTTGATCCGGTACAGCGATGGCGATCTCGAGGCTGGTAACGACGAGGTGGAAAACAAGCAGGACGAGGAGGAGGCCGACGACGATGACGACGATGACAGCACGACGGCGGTGAGAAACCTCACCCGCGAAGCCCTCCTCTGCACGGTCACGGCATTTGCGCTCCTCGCAGGCCAGGATGCCCACAACTCCCGCAACCAACTCCATCTGGATCTGTCCTTCTTCACCAGCCATCTATACAATGCCCTCCTCTCCCTCTCCATTGATCCAGATATCGAGCTTACGAAACGCTCCGTCGTTTCTCAGAGCGTCAACAAAATCAACGTTCAGACAACAACCGTTCTTCTTCTCCGTTCTCTCACGGCCATTCTCCTCCCCAGCTACAACATCCGGTCTGTTCCCCCTGTTCGTTTGGCCGCCTTCACCAAGCAGCTCATGACCATGCTGCTGCATATTCCCGATAAGTCTGCGCAGGGCGTACTAGCCTTGTTAGGTGACGTAGCACATGCACATAGCAAGAAGGTCAATAGTTTGTGGAACACCGAAGAGAGAAAGGGTGATGGGAAGTACAACGCACTGAGCATCGATGTGGATGGAAGCAACCCCTTTGCTGCCACAGTCTGGGAGGGCGAGTTATTGAGGAAACACTATTCGCCCAAGGTAAGGGAAGGCGTCAAATTACTTGAGAAGGGCATGTCTGGGTAGAAATTATCTAGTCTACCTATTTTAAATTCAACACGATCTAATTAATCACCCTCGTTTCATTTTCTTGTGACTACCTGCTGAAGAAGTGCAATGCGGATGGCACCGCTATACTTCCACCAACACCAAAATTTTCATCCTATGGGATTTTACATTAAAGAGGTTTCCCCTGGCAAGTGCAGCCCTTCTCTGGGCGACGCAGATCAAGCCGTTGAAGTCTTCCGTCCAGAGCTAAATCTTGGACAACTCGTGCAATATCGTAGAGTTATTGAGTTTCCATATTGCCCAAGCATCTCAAAAATATCACTGGCAGTTTTGAGTTTCACATGTCCCTTCCCTTTTACTTTCATCTCAACTTTCGCAACATCATCTAATCACCAGACAGCTTTCTGTTTGAATGGACTTGTAGCCTTTCAACTACTGTTTGTTCCAGCGAGATGAAGCAAGGCCCTGTGTAGGCTTCAACTGGATATGAGAGCGAACTTCTTGTGAAGATGCTCGGGTCGCAGGGACAGAACCACCCTGAGGCTGAGGGGTTCCATGCTGGATGCTGACCGGAGTCTGCATGTACAAAGTGCCTCTACTCTCTCCAGGTGTCATCTTGCCACCGAGAATAGATACCTGAGTCGTAGTAACTAGCTGCCCCGTGGTAACACCAGTGGGTATAAATCGCTGCAAATTGTCCATGCTGATAGCAGTGGCATTGACAGGACTCATGAGGCGGGGCGAGTGGAAATCAAGCATGGGCTGAGGGGAGTTGTGAGGAACAGGGACAAGATCGGGATGGGGGCTGAAGTCCTCAGCCTGGGGCCGGAGGGGCGAATTCTCAGAGGGTTTATCATCAAGCGGCTGCTCTTTGACATAACCATTAGGCAAGGATTTCAAAGCAACAACAGGCTCGTGAGTTTGTTTAAAGACTGTCTCAGCAATGACTTTGGGTTGATTTTCTTCCCTTGAGGGCTTTTTTGGCTCAGGAGCAGTCTTGAGTGCTGGCTCAACAGTAGGTGTTGGCTTTTTTGTCCCCTCTGAGGGCCCTGTTGGCTTGAGAGCAGTCTTAAGTGCCGGTTTAACAGTAGGTGTTGGTTGTTTTGTCCCCTCTGAGGGTCCTGTTGGCTTGGGAGATGTCTTTGGTGCTGGCTTGGCGGTGGGTGTTGGTTGGCTTGCTTCTTTTGGCTCGAGAACCGTTTGTGGCGTAGGTGCAGTCTTGTCACTTCGAGCCTCGGGTGCTTTATTAGTCTGCGATGCAGAAGTTGGATTTCCATCAACAAGTCCAACGGGCTGATGTGATTTGCCATTTATGCCCACCTGGCCATTTTCCTTCGGGCCACGGTTGCCAGGCGCCACTGTCTCGAGGTTCTTCTGAGTCAATTGAGAAACCTGGGCTTTTCCAGTAACTTCCACCTGTGAGGGACGTGCGGTCTCTGCCACTTTCATGGGAGCAGGTGTCTGGGTGCCTGTAGCATTATTGGCAGTTGATTTCTTCACCTCGTTGGGATTAGCAGCCGGCGTGGCAGTACTGAAAACCCCAGGAGGAGCAAAAGACAAGAACGAGGCAAGGCCTGGGTTCTCATGCTTTACACTGGGTGGATCCTTGGAGCAAGTTCCTGTTCCACCACCGGCGAGGTTGGAAGTAGCTGGAGACTGGCGTGACTGAGATCCAAGATTTTGATTTCCTCCAGAAGTTTCATGAATCTGCCCTTTCTGGGCTGAACGCTCTTGCGTAATTTGGGTAGAGGGAGGGGCCGAGCCAGAAGTCTGCTCCTCTTTCATCTGCGGCTTAGAGGCGGAGCCTATAACTCGTAATTAGTAAATCTTCAAACATCATCCGGAGAAATTGTCTTACCATTCACGTTTTGTTTTTCCGGGACATCTTTTCGCAACAAGAAATCCTTAGCAGAACTGTCGAAAGCTGGAATCTTTCTAGGGACCATCTTCGGAGATTGTGTTGAGAAGCTCCCTGGGCCAGAGTAGTTGCGGTTTCGGACCGAGGGGGTTCCAGCTGGTTGGGGGGTAGGCTTCACGGGCGGAAGAGTAACTATTCCTAGTCAGAAAATGTTCTTTGGGGAGGGCTCTCATAGGATACGTTCTACCTCTCGGAGAAAACGTGCTGCTACTCATTCTTGGGGGCGGCGGGCCGTCACTACCCTTTCCTCCCTTTCTGAAAGACTTGGCAAGCTCCAAAGCATCTCGGAGCTTGTCCTTGTCACCAAATCCAGCATTCATTTCAGGCCAGTCTTTCCAGGTATGATATTGATGTCTACTGTCACGTTAATCTTGCTTTGGGGCAGAAATCGAGAACGATGCGGAAACAGTTCCTAGAAGCTTTCGAGGTCCTCCGACATCGAGTTGGGAAAAAACTTACGGCTCTGCTCGACAAATTACAATGTCAGGAAGAAGGAACGATGCAGAACTATTGCTCGGAATCTCTCACTAGAGGTAGGTGTTCTGAGGTTGTTCTGAGAAAAGCGTCGACGACCACTGATAATGAAGCCAAAGAAGCCCCAAGGGAAGATCTTGCGAGACGTTTCTGCTGATCAGTCGATGGGGCATGCAATGAATAAGAATCCGACTCACGAGAATTAGGTATTTCAGTGCAAATTTGAGTGCGTGGGGTGAACCGTTTGTTTACATGTATCAAGAGTAAACAGTTGAGTAAATGGGTGGGAGGGCGCGGGGAGTGAACGGAAGGTACGAACGAGATTCTGCATGGACACCTAAGGCATCCATCAATCGCGTATGACATGCCAACCTAGATGCTACAGATTCTGTTGAGCTCCCTAAACAAGAGATTCTTAGCTGAAACGGAGCACTAACTTGCAAGGCAGCCACCAAAGACGGGAGGGTCGTAGACGGGAGGAGGCATGGACGGGCACCTGCTTCTTCGTCCAAGCAGCAGCAATAAGCCAACAAATCGAGTATACTTGCACCATGTCTTATGTATCTATCTGTTAACTGATATCTTGGCCAATTTACTCGTTCTACTCGCTGTGGTGGCGCTCTGCTGAACAGGGATAGTCTTTAGGTGGGCAATTCGGGATCCGCAGAAGCCTCTGGTCTACGAACGCTGTAACAGGCAAAGCCTCCAGATACAAGAAACATTGCTAGAATTACATTCCTACTAGAATTCAAACTGCCGCGAAATTGAAGAATCGAGGAAGACAGCATCTTCTTGGGCATGTCATACCTACATCAGTGGCAGGAATGCCGCTGATTGCCAAATTGAGCTTGTAGAACCTGAGCTGTCCCGTCACTCTGAAACAAAACGCTCTCAAGTTTGTAGATACATAGCCCAATGAGCGTCGGTGCTCCGTGTACATTGTATTCATCAGGTTTGCATCTGCCAGTTTGACCAGACTGCCAGTATTTGCAACACAACTAAACAAGCTGAAGAGTTAGGGTCGAACAGCAAACAAGCAGAAATATGCTGGGCATCCCTAGTAGCTCTTCCAGACAGGTACATACCCATCAGGAGGTTCCTCTCGATCGGAGTCGTCAGCACACGCGCAGGTGTCCATTTACAAGCCAAGGACTGCCTCTAGAAGAAGCCTCTAAACAGTTGCAGGTCCAACCATCATATGCAAACATGTACTATATTAGGCTATATTTGTTCAAGTTTTTCTTGCCTTCTTTTGTCCCACGGTCGTTTCTATGGAATTGATTCGCGTAGGAAGATATGATGTTTGATCCTGTGGCTTGCCAAGCCAAGCCGCATCAACAGGAGGGACCTTTTCTCTGACGAAGTCCCAAAGGGCTTTGCATCCAGGCGCATCGCGCTTTATTGCGATGGATGAGACACGGGGAATATGAAGAGACTTGCTCAGACGCTCCGAGCAAGACTTGGAAAATCCAACGAGTCGTGTCTGAGAGTCGGGAGGGAGCTCCTTTGTCGCCGCAGCCACCATTCTCGGAAACTGGCAATTAAAGGCCGACGACTGATCTCCTCGGGCGACGAAGACCATTGAGTATACGGTCTCATTCGTTTGCATGTCAACATCGCCGTCGGCATTTTCAGTGTGCCCGCTTTCGCCTCTTGATATCCCCTCAAGATTTCTAGTAATCACATTGAATCCAATGTCTACTTTAAGTCCTAGTTCTGGTGCCTGAGGTATGGGTTGGTCTTTGGCTAAGTCTTTTTGGTCCGCTGTAACTTTTTCCCGTTTGGCTACTCGCTTCCCTTTGGAGGGTTTGACGTGGTCACGCCGATGCTGTCCCAAGGATGACAGTAGACTAGAAAGTGTTGGTGTCAAGAAATCAGCCTTCTCTCTTCCCTTTATGTTATGTCCATTAATCAAGCTCTTACCTGCAGAGAAGCTCTAAGATACTCTCTTGGTCTTCTAAAGATATGTCCGGCCTTTACGTTGAAAGGTCAGCAGGGCCAAAGTGTGGAGCTTTGATGGAGGGAGGAACAGTACCAGCTGACAGTCGAGAACGGAGTATCAAGCTGATAAATGGTTCTTTTCCGAACATTGGCAACATTGGTCTGCGAAGAGGGACCCATTTTGACCTAATTTCTCTTACTCTTGTTCAATATAGCTCTCCAGTCCCGGGGTTACAGGTGAAAATGCAATGGGCGATCGATGCGAGTCAACTTTGTCGACGGGTGTCTGCGTAGGGGATTTTTCGCCGTCGTAAAGTGGGCCTCTTTCCTAGCTTGAGCCTACCTACCTGGTAGATACTACCCTACAGTGGAATCACGTCGTGTTCAGATGATGTGTTCATGTATGATTTGGGGCATAAATAGAAAATAAAAGATGTCTGTGTCTGTGCCAGTAGATAATGCTTTACTCTAATTAGATCTCGATCTATTCCTCGAGCCCACACCCCACGCTGTTGCCATTCCTCCCAATCGAAGCCCAACTTTGAGTGAAGGCCTTGCGTCATCATAGCCTTAGCACCTAAAATTAGGCACCTACTCGCAGGGAACATGCCCCAGCGGGATGTGGGGATGCTAGCACTACCTACCTGGGTAAACATATTTTTGGCCTGCGTTAATGAGACCAGTATTTTTTGATGGGCAAAGACAGCCATGATGATTGGAATATGATAGAAAATGTTTTTGCCTCGCCTTGGCACTTTGGCTGAACCGGGGCATTTGTTTCGATAGGTAACGTGGGTAGTTGTCGGAACATACATTCATGGGACACTTCAATGGCAACCATTTGATCCGAGGGCTCTAGGTAGTAGGCTTGTCCCTGAGTTAGTACAGGTATATACTCTTAGCGTTCCCCCGGCCAGTTAGTGAGATGCATTTTACTGCGTCACTTGATATTTCTCGCCTTTAACGCAAACTCTGCTGGCGCCATGTTTTTAAATAGCTGTGCCACGAGCTAGACAATGTATGCTAAGAATGCCATTCTGTGGGTAACGTATTTTTATTCCAGCCGTCTGGGTGGCCCAAACCACGGACCGAGCCTCCCTGCCTGCGCTTTGGATTTGGCTTAGTATTTTTACAGGCTGGATAAGATCTTCCTCATGAGAGCTGTAAGCATAATGGGTACCTTCTTATGCTAATATTTTTTTAGGGACAGCTAATACTTTGTACGGCTGGGATAAAAGTTCAAAGCTGGCACAGTAAAACTAGGACGAACAGAAGAAACGCAAAGCACAATGCAGAGCAATGACGTACCCAGAGAGTTATACCTGCAATCGTCCCACCTTGCTATCGCCAACTACTTCAGTCTCTGTATGAAATCTGAACTAACTAATTCAACGAAGCCCTATGCAGAAATGGTTTTCCAAGCACATCAAATAACCTGTCAGAGCAGCAGCCAAGCTTCTCTCTGGGAACCAACGTACTGTTTGACTATTGGAATAGAATTAATTAGATTACATGAAAAAATCACCCCATCTCGAATTCAGTAGCCAAGCTAAGAGGGACGCAATAAAAAGGCTTATTTAGATTTGCCACCTAAGGTAAATAAATCACATTGATTGATGTTGTTCTCAGGGCTCGTAGAAGTACTTAGAATATTTTCCCTTTCTGCTCTGAACTCAACTGGTTGGATAATAGGTGAATGGACTTTGGAATGAGGGAAGATCAGATCCTGGATACTCAAATGCAGAACAACGCGACCGGATTTTTGTTGGCTTGCCAGGGATCTGGAGCGACATCGGGTGTGTCACTGGCTACGGTGACTCCAGGCAGCAGCCAGCTGGCGGGCTACTGGGTAACATCCGAGAGCCAGCAGTTTATTACTTAGGTAGCTACAAAGGTTCAGGTTTGCTCCGTGTGTGTCTGTTGGCCAAGTCTTAGGATTTGTCAGATCTCAAGCAGCCACTCCATTGGCTGCCTTTTGCTCCTCCAGATCTCTTCCTGCATGCCCAAACTTGCGAATCTACCGCCTCGCCAATGAGGTTGGAGACGCCTTAGGTATTTTGCCATTGATTGTACGCGTGCCATTTTTTTCTAAAACTGATCTGCCGAATAGCTCTGATTTGTATAAAATCACGGCCATCCTTGGAGGTGGTAGATGGTGGTTCTGCCGAGCTCAGTGCACCATTGATGTAATTATTGCTGCGTCTACACCCCTCCCCGCTCTTGGCGCACCCCCACGCGTCGTCCTCTACTCTACTCGTTTCCTCTTCACCCAAGGCTGGCTCTGATTCGAGGTCAGGAAATGGTCAGTAAAATGTATTTTTTTTTTTTTCGTATTTCATCACTTTCCTGCTTAGTGAAGCACTCGTCCCGTGTGCTTCACTTCCCGCTGGTCAAAAACCTGCCTGTGAAGCCGTAACTGGGAGCCAGTCCTTCGCCTGGGGCATTTTCTCGTGGTACAGTTGGCAGGACAGCTTCCGCAGCCTCGACTTTTCCACATCATTACCAACAGAAGTCCCATCATGCCGCAGTGAGGCTGCTGGAGATTCCTTGAAGACTTCTAGCTGACAACAGCACTAGACACATTGGATTCCAGGGCACATTTCCTACGGGCTCGTAGCCAAGTGACTGGCCAAGGACGCTGCAAGCACAAAGCTATCGTTTCCCAACGCCCTCCTCCACCCTCATCTTCACCCTTCTTTTGCCCTCCTCCTTGGTGATAGGAATTCGCACCACTAGAGCTAGGGTAGCAAGGTTGTTACCACATACAGCGAGCAAGTCGCATCAGGCCCCGAGCGGAGAAAGGGAGAAGAGGGGGCTGAGTCCGATTAGCGAAGGTTTCGTCCGAGTAATTGTAAGTCGACCTGCAAAATGTTTCCTTGCATTTATCATGAAGCGGCACCGTCCATTTTATCTCGTCCATACCCGACCACAGAGCTGGCGCAAGGCGCCGTCACACCCCTACCTTGCCCATTTCATCATCTCGTCTCGGGACAGGCACTAGACCTTTTGCTGGGAGCTCCGGTACTAACTTAGCTGTACCCTGGGCACCTACTTTACGCGTTAGCGATGTGCCAGCAGCTCAGCCTTCCCAAGCTCTCCAGTGATCGCCCCCTCTCGCACTACAGCTACCCCTCGCTCGCGGGGTCCCACAGGCAGCAACCCGTGCCCCAATCCCCCATCAGCAATTGCTTGCACAAAGCAACAGTCGTCGTATCTGCCTCGGAGCTTCACTTTAGCAAGTAGCTCTGATTGATTTACTCCCCTCTGGAATCGCCATTTTCCTCCCCCCTGCATGGCGTAAGACGGGTCCAAGAGCTCAAGCTCACTTGACCACACCTGGCTGCATGTTACGGGCATCTTCACGTTTGTTACACATGTTAATTTCTTACAGCTGCCGCTAGGCCGGCCACTGTGACGCCTCGACGTCCTTGATATTTTCGGCAACGCGTTTCTACACCTTGCACGAACAGATGGACCAGGCAGGGGACTCTCCAGACCCGCTACAGCGCGCCGGATCCTCTGAACCCAGTTCAACTCGACCCAACCCTTTTGATGATAGCGACATTGCTTCTCGCAAGCGACGACGGACCTCACAGTCGGGATCACCCTCGAGGTCGGTAGATGGCACCGATGCAGAGCTCGACAACGCCAGCTCCGGTAACAGCGCGACGCTTGATGGCGATCACGAAGCTACTAGCAACCTAATGAATCTTGACGGGGAAACGGTCAACTCAACCATGTCCAGTCAGCAACCCGACCTCCCTTCCCTGCCGTCATCAACCAGCGAGCCGACCTCGAGCAAAGTAACAATAAACCTTCGGAGTCCCCCACAAGAGCAAGACCATAATATACTACCCTCGCCCTCGAATCCGATTTTATACTCGAAAGATGTTGTTGGCCATGAAGGGGATGACTCCCCGGGTCCCGCCAAGTCAAGCTCTTCGAAGTCAGCGAGTCCGCCCATGGAGCTTGTTCAAATCCCAGACGCCGAAGATGATTTACTCGCTGGAAGATCTATCGATGAAGTCACAGTAATAGGGCAAACCACAATTGCCATTGATCCGACCGACCAGTTCCCTTATCATGATGCGCAGGAATATCGTTACGAAACAATACAGCGGTTGGTCCATTATATAGCTACCAGTGAGCTCAACTTATGCTACTTCAAATCCTCCCCACCCCAATATTGATCAATTTCTAGGCACATCGACAGATGAAAACGTCATTGGTAGTTTGCAGCGTTGGTTCGCTCAATTCTTAACCTTCGCAAAAAATGCGGATCGCAACCGGCTCGTCGCGTCCCTCAGAAACAACCGTAATATGTGGTTGGCATTCCCAGAGATAATCACTGCTGTCCGTGAACGAAAGTATGTGTTTGTGACCGCCTGTCCTGGTAACGAATCAAATGCTGACGGCTACAGGCCTTCTCCTAACGAGGATCCGGACTTGCGTGAGCTTATTTTCGACTTCCAAATGGATTTCGTTCAACTCACTGCAATTCTTGTTGATATTGATATATCTCTCCTTCACAGTAGCCCTGGGCAGATGGTTTCTGGTGAAAGCCCACCCGAGCTATTCTCCGGGGTCTTTCTTCACCACCTGCACTTATTAACTCGGCGAGACAACTTGTTATACGACGATGAATGTTTTGAAATCTCCGGAATCACTCTTGGAGTGTCTGATGACAAGGCATCACTTGTTAAAAAGTTCGATTCCGCCCTGAATGGCAGCCTTGGCCGCCTTGATGAGTTTGCGACTCTGCTTGTGGGAGCTTTACCATCGTTCCCGAAACTTCTCGTCCACCTTGCCTATGTGACGGAGATGGTTTTTTGTGTAGCACAGCTGGGGTTTTGTCTTCCGATCCCTCAATCCAACGGGGCTGGTCGACGTCTCAGAGATCTGGGTACCGAACATCGGCTTTTTTTGACGGCGTCAGCTTGTCTGGAACATCTATTTGAAAAAAAAGTCACACAATTAACAACAGATGGAGTCTCCTGCATGATATCAAGCTTGGCTGAACTCCTCAAGGTTTGTATGCAAGGCAACCATCGCCAAGCTGAGGATATCCACGCCCAGCACCAAAGTGATCACGGCTACCTCCCTAGCGCATCTGTCCCGGAAGCAGTTTCATTCGAATGGCGGTTTGATGTTCTTGGAAAGTTGATACGCTCGAGCCAGATGCAGCTACGCGTCCTTGCCGCTACGACAATGTGTACCGAGCTTGTTAGCTTATGGCGACGACTGGGAGAGCACCCTGAGAACCCTTTGCTTAAGCATCTAGGCACATACCTTCTCCGGAGCCAGATTATCGAATACATAATTGGACCAAATTGCCATCCTGAGATTATCGTTGAAAGCTCCAACATAGTTGGGTTTTTAGTCGTTACCAAGATTTATCATAAGGGCCATACTGATCGGTTGTGGCAAGGCGTTACTTCCAGCCCGGATCCTCGCGTTTCCGAGGCCTTGGCTCGCTTGGTTACTACCATTATGAATCTATTTGAAAACCAAACCATGCTGGAATTCTGCGAAAAGTTCTGCCACCTTCCCATAGAATCCTTCACACCCCCCATCCGCAACCTTTGGGAAGTGCTCCTCCGCCAGATGTGCCAGAAAGCCCAAGCTGAGAATAGAACGTTGGAATATTGGCCTTACGAACTCTGTGTGCGCCTCCTCAGAGAATCCTCGGCCTGCTCCCATGGCTCACAGGTTGCTTCCCCCGAACTGCAACTCTTGGCTATGCAAAAATTCAGAGAATTGCTGAACCATGGGCCTGACCAAGATGGCCGTGAGCACTTGTATATGACCTGCCTTGAGGATGTGTCACAAAAGTCGCGAACAAGTCTGGGTAGCCTGTGGTGCCTTTCAATGGCGATTCGACCAATAATTTCTCGCGAGATTCAAGTACTGACACAGGAGCATGACTTGATCCGACTCATCGTTGAGGAACTTGAGCATGCTGTTGCGACTGGTAAGGAGATGAATATACCGGCAGTGCTCTGCGGAAATATCAACCAGCCAAGGTGTGATTTTGTCACCAGCATTATATTATATGAGCCATCTTCCATTGATGGAGAGACCGGAAAGAAACTGTGGGATCTTCTGGTCGGGCCTTTGTCATTATGTCAGGGAGATAGAGAAGCCGGATGGGGTGTTCTCAATGACGTTGTCAGAAAGTCCGCGACTCCAAACCCCTTCATACAGACATGTCTGGTGGAGTATTTACCTTCCCTCCCCCCGGAATGTTTTTGCGCAGGCCTCTTGGAATTCGTCAAGGAAGAAGCATTAGACCTGGTCGATGTGGGTCGAGACTTCCAACTTGACGATGATGCCAGCGTTTCCGCAAGTTGCTTGGGCCAGCTATGGAGAATAATTCTTACGGCCGATAATCAAAGCTTGGTCCAAAAGGCCATCGAAATTCTTGCTGTGGAGGTGTACCTGCAAAACGCCTTGCTCTCTACCTACGCGTCAGATCGAACAAGGCAGGTTCATTCAGCTCTTGTGACTCGATGCTTCAGCCAGATGAGAGACGCCACCAGACAGATCAAATCATACACGGAGGGCAGTTCGAGCGGTGACGAAGAGTCTATGGTTATTGTTGTTAGTGAGGAGAAACTTCACGAGCAAGAGCGCATATTCACTCGGTCGTTGCAATTGCTTCGGTATTTCCACAATGTGTACCAATCGAAGCCACATCTTGCAGCACCAGATCTAAGGTCTCTCATGTCATTCAAGCCCTCAGAGATCGAAGGTGATTTGGCCCAGCTCAAGTATCAGTCTTTTGATGGCGCGCAACATACTGAGGTTAGGCCATTGAATATCGGGCGGCGAAATACTGCCGCCTCCCTCCTGGCCAGCATCAGGGAAGAGACGGGGTTCCAGAAGTACAAGGCATATTACCGAGGCCAGCCCTTTCTCCCTGACGAACGGCAAGTTTGCAAGTCATTGGAGGACTTGCAAATTCACGAAGGTTTAATCCTTGTCAAACGCGAAAAAGAAGAAGACACTGGCGGTTCTGTTAAGATCCAACCTGGCTCTTCTCCCTTGCAAATTGAGATCATGGGCCACTTTGAAGAAATGTGGGAATGCCTTACGTTGGAGGATAAGCTAGCCCGCGAGATTCTTGATTTTTTGATAAACCTCCCTGCCGACACTCGTACCATGGAAAGAATTGAAGATGATTCAATTTCCCAGGCTGACATATTCCCCCCCCAGCAGCCTTTTCGGACACTCTACGCGATGTATACTTTGCTGAAGTACAAGACGCTTGCTCAACGGTCAAACCAACCTCCTGGGCACTTGCCAAGCTTGCATGATTTTCCTCGGAACTCCTACGAGGAAGCCCGCAAGAGATCTGTTCGCCTTATCGTTGAGGCCGTTCTTTCTTCAGACATTCTCGCCCACTATGCGGAGCCTCTTCAAATGGAGATTGCTAGTGCTGCGATGAATGTACTGGCTCAATGGTTCCTGGAAATAGCAGTGCCTACAGAGAAGCCTGATCCCTCATCCTCGACAATCCCATCTCTTTCTGAGCTACCATCCCCGCAGAGTTTAATCAAGCTCTTGATTGGTGGCGCCAACTCGAGGGACTACATGAGCCGAGATCTTGTCATCTACACGTTCCAGGTTCTTCTGCAACTCGGCGTCCTCAACGAGGGCTTTTGGAGTCAACTCATTTCGGATTCTTCGTTCCTTGAGGTAGTTCGCATGCTCCTCCTCTATGACGAAAGGAAGCAAATACGCGCAACTGTTGCAAAGATTGTGGTCGATTATCTCAACCAGGAGCTATCTCTTGCAGCCATGCACAATACTGGTTTTCGAGTGGCCGACTTCTTTTGGCAAGCTTTGTCGAAAGTTCTTCGTCAAGCCACAATCCATCCAGACCAGTGTCATGAGGTATTCCAGGTCTCAAATTTGATCCTCCGCCATGCGGCTATGCATAATCGCGCATTGGATGGATTATCTGATGTAGCTGTAGAGGCCGGGCATCTGTTGTTGGAGCATACATCAACTGAAGATATCGACCAGACGGACCCCTTCGACCCTGTGGCGAAAGGCCTTGCCTTGTTCCTGTCGGGAAGTTTACAGGCTGACGTCAAGATATCTGACTCTCTCAAATTTCGAGAACTAGCAGATGGCCTGTTCTGGAAGCATCTCTTCCCTCACACACGGTCGGTGGCCTTAGAACCTGTCCCGAAAGTCATCTTAAACATCGACACACGCAAACAATTATGCGAGATCGTCTTCAGGTTGGCGAGAGATAACAGGGAAGAATTCGTCACTCTTCTGAAGAGCATGAACACTGTTCTGCCCTTCTTCGCCACTGATGATGATGAACCATATCTATATGACACGCCTCCCAGCTTCGATCGCTCAAGAGCGGTAAGGGCCCCATGTGGCTACGTTGGATTGAGGAATCTTTCAAACACATGCTACCTCAACTCGTTGCTCACTCAGCTTTATATGAATACGGGTTTCCGTCGTTTTCTACTGACTACCCAGGTGCGAGATGCGGAAGGCTCCCAACAGCTGCTCCATTTTGCGAAGAAGGTTTTCGGCTTCATGCAAGAAAGTTACCGTCGGTTTGTTGACCCTGCCGACCTTGTCAGCTCTATCAAGAACTATGATGATTCTCTGATCGATATTCATAATCAAATGGATGTGGATGAATTCTACAACCTTCTATTCGATCGATTTGAAGGTCAGCTCTTGTCTCCCCTGGAGAGAAAGGAGCTGCGATCGTTTTATGGAGGGAGACTGGTCCAACAGATCAAGTCCAAGGAATGCCAGCACATCTCGGAGCGTCTTGATACCTTTTCAGCTATCCAGTGTGACATAAAAGGAAAACATAGCCTGCAAGAAAGCCTGCAGGCCTATGTAGATGGCGAAGTCCTTGAAGGGGGTAAGTACTTCGCCCAAGCCTATTCTTGACGATAATTGAGTGCTCGATTAACCAAATCCCAGATAACAAATATAAATGCTCGACATGTGACCGCCACGTCGATGCTGTCAAACGGTGAGTTTAACTGGACGGCTGCCAGCGTTGCGGCGCAATTTTGGCTAACTATGACCAGAGCCTGCCTCAAGGACCTCCCCGACAACATGATTTTCCATCTGAAGCGGTTCGACTTTAATTTGCGAACTCTACAGCGGAACAAAATTAACGACCATTTCTCCTTTCCTCCCCGAATTGACCTGAAACCCTACACTGTCGACTATCTGAGTGATCCGGACGGGCCAGCAAGCAAGGAAGAAGACATTTTCGAGCTTGTTGGAGTTCTGGTTCACGCTGGCACGGCCGAATCGGGTCACTACTACTCCTACATTCGCGAAAGGCCTTCACGACCAGGACGGGCCAGCTGGGTTGAATTCAACGACGACACTGTGATCCCTTGGGACCCAGCCATGATGGAGGCGTCGACGTTTGGGGGTCCGGATCAGCGATCCACATTGGAGACTGGCGGTGCTGTGTACGACAAGTCCTACAGTGCATACATGCTATTCTACGAACGAGCCTCTTCCTTGAGGAAGCAGGAAGAAATGCTGGGGCAAGAAGTTCCCTTACCGCTACGCCTTGGTTCGGATGCGCAACAGAAGGAGTATATCCTGGATGAAAATACGGTTTATCTCCGGCGGCACTGTCTGTTCGATCCTAGCCATGCGGAGTTGGCCGAGAAATGCTTCAAGCAGGCAAGACTGCTTGGAAACGAGACGAAGGCTGAGAACACGCTTTATGGTTCGGACCAGGACTGTCTCGATGGAGGGGCGGCGGGCCACAAAGTTCAAGATCTGGCTATGGAGGTTTTACTCAGCCATTTCGACCAAGTCGTTACCCGCAAGAAAGACCTACCCGACTTTCTAGGATTTTCCAGAGCAATTTCCGGAGCAATTGAGACATGCCGCCGCTGCGCCTTATCTTTTTATGAGTACTACCGTATTAGGCCCGCATCCTTCCGGTCTCTGATCCAGCGTAACCCTGACCAGGGTGTTCGTCAGATGACAGGAACGCTCTTCATCTCTTCATTGAAGAAAATATCCGAGGGATTCCCCAATTATTACTATCCCGCGCTCGACAGTAAATCAGAGGACGAACATGATTCTGTGGAAGAGGTTGATAAGGCACTTAGTCGCCGCAGCAGCACGACGAACGGACCCGGAGTTTCAGTGATAGAAGGCTCTATGGAGATATTCAAGTACCTCTGGGGATTCTTTCAAATCCATATTCGGGCCTGGGACGATCATTTTCAGACTATGCTTCGTTTTGCCCAATTGGGGCACCGGGAAACAGCTCACCTTCTCGCCGAAGACTTTCTCCTGAAACTTCTCATGATCATTGCGCCAGACGCCTCACTGGAAATACCCGCCAACTATTCCCGGATGTTGAACAATATACTGCGCCGAGTTAGTACCCGGCCCCCGCCCTATAGCGCCGTCATTGCATTGATCGGCCATCTGTTGCAATGCCTTGAGCCGATAATGAGTGTAGATACCATTGTGGAATCTCCTTACGATCGGTTGGATATGACAAGCGCTCCATTCCCTTGGACGTCCTCGGAGGTTTCATTTCTTCACCAACACCCAGAGAAGCGAAACGCTTCGTTCTTTGTTGAGAAGCTGTTGGCCATAGATCAAATGCATTCCATCACGGATAACATCATAATTCAACTGACGAAGAGCGCCGAGCACATGGACGGAGCGATAGCGCAAACATTAAGGAATTGTTTACGCCGGGATGACCCACAGCATCCGATCGAGCCCTACCTACGAGCATCACTACGATATGTTGAGAGTACCCATTCACAGCTGCGCGCGGAGCAACATGTAGCTTTTGTTGCGAGCCAGGCTAAGCGAATGCATTTCGCGGAAGGCGCGCCACTCCTGTCATTTTTTAGGATGGTACTTGAAGTCTATCGAGCGGAAGTGACTGAGATGATCCAGATGCATGACCACTGCCTTAGTCTGGCCCCCGAATGGGCCCCTGGGTTATTGGTTCACCCTACGGCTCACGTGAGAGCCAAGATAATGGAGATTCTTGAGCTGGAGTTATTTAGACATTTTGACGTTCAGGATGTGGATGAAGAGGATGACGAGGGGAAGCCAACTGATCTGGTTATTCAAACAACACAGCGGCTAGGAATGGCATGCCTTGCCTTCTTGCGAGAAGTCTATGTCCGGAGACGAACAGGTATCACTCGAGAACAAGCGGCCGATGTTGGGAGAGTAGTGGCCAACTGTGCATTGGCATTTGAGAGACCTGATCCGGCAATGGAGACGCTCGCTGTCGAATTCACCCTTGCAAGGGAAGGTGAGTTTATCTGAGAAAGATGAGTTGTACGACGCTAATTCGAGTGAACGACAGAGGTGATGGATTCTCTCTGGAGGCAAATTGTGGAAGAGTTGGAGGAAGACGGGTCTGGTAGGTTTCTCAGCCGCCCAAGTCAACCCGGGCCCAATGCAGGGATAGACCGCAGGAGCCGGAGCTAACTGACGAACAGAGTGGGAAGGATCTTGTGGCTCGTCAGAGCCAATGGATGGCATTGCAGATATGAGCATGCAGGTCATGCATGACCTGAACGAAACGCATATGGCATGACAATGGTCACGACGTTTTATGAGAAATAAAAAATTATGAGCCGGCAGAAGAGGAATATGTCCAGATTTGACAGCATGGTTTGATTGGCACTGACCTGGTACCGAGGCGTTTGAGTTCTACTTTCCTGCCTACGTTTTTAAGTGGTTTCCTCTGAGGATTTCTTACCTTTGGCTTTTCTTCCTCTTCTTTTGGTCCATGCTCCACCAAAATAAAAAAACAGGAGACAGGTACGGCTATGAATGTATTGAGAATACGGGAATTGTTATAGAAGGATTACAGCTGTTTGCTTGCTGGATTGTTTAGGGATTGCCGAATATCTACTAACTGCGGGCCGAGTGTGGCAGGCACACCGGCTAGGCGCAATGGCGTTTTTAGGGACACTAGGGAATCATAAATATGATGACGGGGCCGATTGGCCAAGCAAGCTTGGTTGCCCTTTGCTTCCAGTTTACCGTTCCGGGCGCTGTGTACGTGTTGTGTATGATGTCCTTGATTGTGGGGAGTAGTGTGACCATGAATGTGAGTGTGTGTGTGTGTACTCGGTATGGCGTATGTGTGTTATGAGAGCACGGAGGCGAAGGAGGTTGGGCGGTAATTAGGGGTGAGCATTGTTTACATGTCTGCACACTTACGGCATGCTGATCTGTAGACACGGCGCTCGCCAATCATCACGAGAGGTTTCGCGGTGTTGAGCCATGCAATCAATGCTATGCGTGGGAGGTGTGTAGCGTAAGACAGGACTAATGTGCAATGCAATAATAATAATAATAATAATCAAGCAAATTACCAAGGTAGAGGCTGTAATTACGGCTGCACCTGAAATGACGGATGGAGCCTCCATCTCGAGCTGGGCTGGCCTATGGCAGACGATTGGGCTGATGATGGTCTCTGCTGCCCCGCGTCATCACCCGTCTGGGAGAACTTCAGGTGGGCAGGTGTCGGTACGGCGGCCGTCTTACCTTCAAGGTTGACTCTTGGGCGCTGATGGCAGCGCACTAGCACCTGAGGTCGGCCACTAGCGGGCACTGGCAGGGGGCAGGACCCTGAGCTCGGGCGCCGGGCCGCGTGCTGATTGGCCTGCCGGCTGCCCCAATGGCGAGCCGTTGGCGGTTGTAGCCGCCGCGGTGTCTCTGTGGGCGGCCAGAGCCAGCGCAGCCCACCCACACCAACCACAAACAAGGTGGAGGTGACAGCCAACACATGCTGTGCAGTAGCGTGCTCAGGCCCCCCTTTGGAAGAGGCAGGCCTATGGCTTCACGAACGGGAGCTCCTGGGAGGGGTGCTGCCACGGCGCTTCCTGCCCGTCGCCCGTTGGTTGGCTGCCACCGCCCCTCCTGCTAGCCAGCCTACGGAGCCGTGGTGGGCGGTTTTGGCGCCCGGGAGCTCGACAAGCGCGGAGCCCGGTTGGAGCCCCTCCCATCGTCATCTGTTCGCTTTGTCGTTCGCCTTGCGGGTGGTTTGCCTGCTCGTCCGCCCGCCGGCAGGCAGAGCGCGCTTGTTGACATTTTGGATCTCTTTGCCTGGAAACTGTTTCCGGACGGTCAGACCCTCCCCTCCCACCCCATAGGTAGACATGAAAGGCCCCCCCCTCTGGGCCCATGAGATGCGGCCGGGCCTGGTTTAGTTTCAGCTGCTCTGGTGCCTTTGATCTGCGCGTACTTGGATTGGAAGATTTTAGAAACTTGCTTATTTTTAAACACAACACCAAGGCCTTCCCTCGCGTGTCTGTCCCTTGTTTTGTCCTTCTCGCTGTTCCCGTCCTGTTCTCCCACAGCTCTGGGTGCACTAGCCTCCTCCCACCAACCCCCCTTGCAGAAAGGCGGTAACTAATTTGGTATATCCTCAAATAGCCTCTGTTTTGGCGTGTATGAGGCTTCGACCAGAAATATATAATTGTTCCCCTTCTACGCGGTTTCTCCTCCTACCCGCTGGATTTCCTCTCACCATCGACTTAGGTTCCGACCTGTCATGAAGGAGGGCGGTTCAGACGAGCGGCACCGGCAGCAGTAGCAGCTTCTTCATTGTTGCTGTTATCCAGTTTGACTTTGGAGATCATAGCCTTTCTCTCTCTTTCTTCCTGCTTCTCGCTGTATCTGTACGCCGTGCTGTTCGCTCTCGCCCTTGCCCCCCACCTCTCTTTATCACTTGGTACCTGTGGTATCCCTTTTTGGCTGGCTAAATCCAAGAACCGACACTCTTTCCATTAGACTTTCTTTGAATACCTTTGTCTTTTGCTGCAAAAAAAAATGGCGTTGAAGGAGATGATCTCCTCGCCTCTGGAGGCCGGCATCTCCATCCTGGACGCCCACCACCTCCCACCACACCTGACCCCAGCCCTCGAATACGTCTCCGACAAGCTGGCCCGCAAGTCCATCTACCTGACCCTCGTGGCGGTCCGGAGAGACTACCAGCTGCCCACGGTCGTCCCCCCGTGCGGCTCGCCGGGAATGCAGAGCTCCCCCGTCTCGACCACACCGCTCTCGCCTCGCTTCAGCTTCGCAGCCTCCCCCGTGTCCTCCCTCCGACAGCTCGTGCGGTCCGGCTCGGTCCACGGACCGCGCTCGCCCATGCGGCTCAGGATCGAGACCCAGCAGCTCAGGGGCAGCATGGCCTCGCCGACCCCTTCCTTCGCCTCCTCGTTCGCCTCCTCCATGACCGCCTCCTCCTCCCTCGGCCGCATGTCCCCGAAGCTGCAGTGGCCCCTCTCGCCCGCCAGCATGTCCCCCATGACGCCGTGCACCCCTTCCTCCGCCACGACCGCGACGAGCGTGACGACGACGAGCACGGTTGCCTCTAATGATGTGGCTCACCCTTCGCCGATTTCGGGGTCGCATGGGATGCAGCTGGTGTATTCGGAGGAGGTGTCGGCTAAGGATGAGAAGTCCTTGAGGACGATTATCCACAATGCCCGGAGGAAGTTCAGGATAGGGTGAGTCAAGGACGCAGCAACAAAAACTGGAGAAAAGATTGTATGGCTAACATATTGCTTTTAAAACAGCGCCGAATGGCTCTCGGAACCGGTGAGCTCGACCACGTGCGGCTTGACGAACCAACTTATACAGCGGTCAATGAGCCAGAACGAGGTCCTCTTCTCTTCAGACGGTCTAGTTCTCGTGGCACTTGATGGGCTTTACAGCCTGAAGAGTGCCTTGTCTGCGTACTCGAAGACGAGATCCCCCCTGAGGTTGGAGGATGCTGTGGATGAGCTCCGTCGTCTTGTGCTTGCGGGGAACGGCCGCAAGGTCACCAGGTCGGATCTGCTCCGGTCCTATGACTGGCTGAGTGTTTCCCATGCGGCGATCGGCGACCTGGATCTCATGTATCGAAGGGCATATGGTGGCCCTGAAGGGCTGGGTGCCATCACGGGGATTGTACCTACAGGAGTCCGAACTGTTGTTGTCACAGGGCATGATGTAAAAATCAGGGATGACGATGGGGATGGCGCGAGTGAGAGAACTTGCGCCGGTTCCCCGGAGCGTGACTTGGCTCCTCCGATGGAGGAGACCAAGGATGAACAGCAGCAGAGCCTGGCGATGCCATTCCTCCCCAAACTACAAACGAATTTCGACACTTCGGCCAACGACAGCGATAGTGACGATGAACCGAACAGCAACCTGACGGCTCGACCGAAGGACCAACTGCCGTTCAAGGTCCCGTCGTGGAGGAATTCTTCCATCGACGAGATGATGCTGACCCCCGGCTCTGACAGAAGCTCTCCGGACCTGGGCCCGGTCACACCAAACGAATATGACGACATCTCCCCCGTCACCAGAGGTGAATGGGGATTTTTGATGGTGGATAACTCACTGCGCGTGGGCAGGACTGTTGCCGTTGAAACGTGCTAGACGAATGGACGGAAACGTATTATGATGGACGGACTAAATGCAGAATGGCGTTTCGGGAAACACTCCCTCTTTTGTTGGATATACCATTTTTTTGAACATAGCGAACTTTTGTTCCTTCTCTTTCATCTTGCTATTAAGATGCCAAATTGTAGCTTCGGCAATAAATTTTGAGATACTAAAGATAATAAAGAAGAAGAAGAAAATTATGCGCGCTTGGTGATGGTGAAGTAAAAGAAAAGTCAATGTTAGTTCCTTGGGTATCTCGACATCTACCAACCATATCTGCTGGACGCCTCCTTGCGGTTGGACTTGCCCTTGGCGAAGTTCTCCTCCAGCGCCTCCCGCTGGGTCTGCGCGTTCTGGACGAGCTGCTTGAGGCTGGACTTGCCCTCGGCATTGATGGAGCGCAGGGGGTTGTGTATCTGCTGCTCCCCGGAGGCCTGTAGCTCCCGGTTGTGCTGGTACTCCCTGTCCATGTTGAAGTTGATGACCTTCTTGGAAGACTGCGCGGCGCTCAGGCCGCCGCGGCCGAAGAGCTCCCGCCTCTCTGCGGCGGAGAGGTTGAGGTCGTCCGCGATGTACTGCAGAGACTCGGACTGGTTTGAGACTGCTGCTGCGGGGGTGTGCTGCTGTTGGGTTGCATCGTGGTTGCCGTGGTTGCCGTACGGGCCCGTGACGGACCCTGTGGCGGTGTCTTGGCTGTTAAACAAAGGCTCGTAGGCGCCATCCTGACCAGACGGGGCAGAGGGACCTGAAGGTTCTTCCGTATGGAGTGAAAACAGAGAGACCTTCTTGGGGGCTGGCGCTGGTTGGGGTGCAGGCTGTACTTGGCCGTTCCCATTCGACTGTCCTTCTGATATCACACCATGAGTGGCAGATGGGGCCACAGGCGCCGCAGCCTTGGCCACTTTCTTCTTCTTTGGGTTCCTGGCCACTGAGAGAGGCCTGAACATGAGAGGTTTGCCAACTAGTTTGACATCCTCGGCCGCCTTTTGCTCTTCCGGTATCGACGGGGCAGCCTGTGATTTAGGAGGAGGTAGGATTAGGCCACCGCCGCTGCCCGATTGCCCTTCTTCGTCTTCTCCCTCGCGACTGAAACCAGGCGCCGCACTCGTCTTCAGATTGACCCCGGGTTTCGGCTTCGAGATGGCGCCGGACGAAGACACAACGGCCTTGTTCGCATTCTTCGGCGGTGGCAAGAACGAGTTCAGACCCGAGAACAGGCCGCCTTTGCCGCCTGTACGGGCGCGCTTCGCGGGCGGTTCATCGCTGGTGCTCGCGGCGCCATCTGCCTTGGGCTGGGGCAGGTTGAGGACGATTTTGCCTGGGTTGGACCGGTCGACGACTTTTTGGAAGGGCTTTTTCGACGACGGGCGGTTTTGCTGGGTTTGCGCGACGGGCTTGGGGGGCGCGGGGGCTTCGTTGTCCGAGGAGTCGGACTCGGAGTAGTCGACGAGACCCATTCTCTCCTGTGTGAGCTATGGGCGATGCTGTGTGTGCGACGCAGGGAGGAGGGAGGAAAGGGAGCGCAGTTGAAGAGCTCGGAGCTTGATGGCTGCTGGTGCCATGTGCTGAGTGGAGTTTTGCCTTAGTGCTTGTGATGCCGGTGGTCGGCCGCTGTGAAGTGACGTCGGCCAGTGGGACAGCAGATGCCCTTGAATGTTGACATGTAACGTGCTTCCCGTGTGCTTTGTTGCATATCCACGGTAGTAGCCTCGGTTATGGGGCAATTTTTAAAGAGTTCCTTTTCTTTTTAATATTGACTCCCTATGTATTCATTGCCGCTTCCTGGTGCCGTTCTATTGCAGCAGCTCTTCAGGTACGCCGCCCCTGCGGTCCCTGAGACAGTGAAACAGGTCCCTGTAGCGAGACAGAGTTACAGCCCGCCCACTCTCTCCACACTCCCCAACTCCAAAACAGGCCAATTATCACAAGTGAACTCTAACGGCCTTTACCTTTCAAGTCTGACGCCCTCCGTTAGCTTCTTACTCAGTTCATATCTATATTCTGTTTTCGACTGCGCCATGACCTGAACTTTTTCCAATTTGCACACACATATACAGACTCCTGGCTGGCCAGTGACAGGCGCCGCACCGCAGCCATGTCTGTTATCCAGCTTGACGAGTAGGTCCACCCGCCACGCAAGACCCCGAGAGGTGGAAATGGCTGACCAGTCCAGGCTCGTTTTATACCAGCTGCGCACAAGCTACCTGAACGAAATCACAGACGGAGTCGGCGAGCGCCTCCTCACAGTAAACGAGGGCTTCGTCAATTCAGCCGCCTTCAAAGCTGCCGGATGGCGGCCCAACTCGTCCCATATCAAGCGAACCCACTCCCCTCCGATCCCGACCGCCATCGCCTCTGAATACTTCCAGGCCTCGAGGAACCAGGGATACACACTGGAGGATGGAGAGGAAGACGGGGGCATGCTCACGGGCGGCGGCGCAGACACCGTTGGGCCCAGCATGGCAGCGACGAGGAGGCGGAGGCGCAGGGAGCAGGAGGAGGTGGACAGCAGTGATCTGAGCGACGAGAGTGATGACGAGACGGACCAGCGAGCAGCGCAGCAGATCAAATTCGCCAAAATGCCCGTCAGGAATCGATCCGGGTCATCTCCGACTCAGGCCAGCAATATGAAGACGGCCCAATCGCCCCGGTCTCGGCGTCGGGGGTCACAGTCGGCGCTTGAAGTTGTCAAGGAGAGGGCAAGGCGCGACACAGTGACGAGCAGCGAGATATCCTCAGACAATGAAATTGACACCCCCCAGAAGCAGCAGAGCCGAGGAGCAACACGGGCTGTGGCTAGGGCTGCGAGGTTCCAGGACAAGATCCAGGAGGAACCTCCAGCGGGCCTCAGGATGGCTGGTACCACATTAGATGAGGACGATGACGATGACTCCGATGACGGTTCTGATCTGTCTGACAATTATGTTGGGAGTATCGACTCCGTCTCAATTCTCGATGTGGCCGAGGTGCCTGTCCCGATCAATGCCTCGCCCACTCAGCAAGTTGTTGGCACGCCGCCCAAGAACCTCACTCGGCAGTCTACTGTTCGGAAATCGCGGCCACCTGTGAAGGTCATGCTTGAGGCTCTTCCCCCGCCACGTCCGATGAGCACTATCCGGCCCCCAAGCATGGCTCAGCCCAGAAGTTTGTTATCGGCTGCACTCAAGGCAAAGGAACACAAATCAGTTCCCTTCCAAAAGTTTGCCCACTACAATGGCCAGGGCACGCAGGGTTCGATCGCAGTCCGGATATATCCTGCTTTCTCAAAGAAGCCCGGGAAGCCATTTGAGCTGCTCATCCAGCCTCGTGTCCATGACGGCCAGGGTACTGAACGGCCAGTGACTGTCGCTGACTTGATTGGCCTGAGTCTTTACCGATACAATACGGATAAAAAGGAACCACCGCTGCCGTCAGACAAGCTGAACATTAACTGGTGGACGCTGAGGATGGTCGAGGACGGAGAAGTGGATGATGACTTTCCACCGTTTGAAAGAACCAAAGCACTCAATTCATTCACCACAGTCAACAATGCCAACCAGAGAGGCGGTGGACGGGGGCGATCTAACTCGACAGCGTATGATGAATTCGCTTTGGTAGAAGCCTCGAAGGACGAATACGAGGACAATAAAGAGCTCACACCACAGGAGGAAACCGAGGAGCGTCCAGCGCAGGAGGAGGCTCCCGAACCCGCCATCCCCGAAGAGCCTGTCCAGAAGCCTGGATCTCTGGCGCATAGCTCAAGCAATAACCACCTGTCGGCGGAGCAATACCGTCCGCGACAGAATCCCATCATCACAACTACCTACCGTACAAATACGCCTTTGGCAGACATGCCACAAGCACCTGCTACGACGAACAGCACCGCACGTGGTCCGAGGAAGCTTCTGAGAATTTCCATCATGTCCTCGGATGTTGCCCCAGGCCAGATGGTGACGGTTGATGTCACAACAGATACATATCTCGTCCAAGTCCTGGAAATAGTCTGCACAAAACGGCAACTGGAGAAGGCCAATCACGTTCTGAAGCTTCCCGGCTCTGGGGTCGTAGTCATGCTTGACCGGCCCGTTTCCTCGATCGGAAATGTGTCAGACCTGGAACTACACCGACGCCGTTTCGCAACCGACGGTCCCCTGACGATGTCGGGATCACCGGGCAGCACCTCGCCCAAGGCGGCGCTGGCCGAGGTCTACGGGCAGAAGAAGTCCAAGAAGACCCAGATGCTGGGTCCGCACCCGCTGGCTCGGGAGATTGCGAAGCAGGACGAGCTGCGCAGCGCGACCTACAAGAAGTACACGGTGTGGCGCAAGCAGCCCATGCGGATCGTCGGCATGAGCGAGCGGATCCTCGTCATCGACGGGGAGTACATCCACATTGTGCCGGCGTCTGGCGGCAAGGCCCTGCGAGACGGCGGCGGCAAGACGACGACGGTTCATTTCCGCAGCGTGGTCGGGTGCAAGGTGCTTCGCAAGCACCCCACGAATGTTCAGGCAAGTCCAATGGTGTTTTTTTCCTGATTTCACGGAGACCGAGGGCTAACTTGTAGTGTTTTTGTTTACTACAGCTGATCATATACAAAACCACGGAGCTTAAGCGGTACGACTTCGAGACCCGCGGCGTAGATGAGGCGGCTGAGATTGTAACCGAGCTGAAACGTGGTGTTGCCCTCTACCATGACATCTGATCGACCCTGTTAGGGGTGGGTGAGCATACTCGCGATCGAGGGGGGGATTGTGGTGAGATACGATTTGAGTTTGGAAATTTCGAGAGACATACGAGCAGTGGGTTTCGGGAACAACATGATTGGAGTCTACATTTTTGTGATATTCCTTCTTCTATATTATCTATCCCGACCTAGTCGTTCCACATTGTCATCTACAAGTTCATATGCAGGCTGGACGTGAGGGAAAGAGAAAACTACGAGTCAGTAACTGCACCAAAGAGGGGGTTGTGGTTCGTGAAAGGTAGCGCGTAAGTTCGGGACGACAGGGAGGAGAATATGAATGGACAGAGATTGACATGGTTTGAAGGGGAGGGGGTTGAGTGATCTGGGGGACGTACTCGGAAACCTGCTTCTCCCTCCTTCTTTAACAGAGGGTTTGGATGTGTATTCAGTCTACCGCCTAGTGAGGTGTATCCCTTGAATAAAGTTAGCGAAATGAGCTTGGGAAGCCCGGGAGCTGTATTGTCTCTAGGCGTGAAAGTTGATGAACTTACTTGGTCGTATAATTCACAGTATGGGATGTTGAGGTGCCTAATAAACTACGGGGTTTGTTAGTTGACGGATTGCCAATCCCGGAGCTCTTGTGACTTACTGTCCAGATCTCGACTTTTGAGCAGAGGAAAAGAAAAGTTAGCGAACTGAATATAAAAAAAGAGTTCAAGGCCGGAGGGAAGCAGTGCTCATCC
This sequence comes from Clonostachys rosea, assembly GCA_026958235.1. Taxonomy (NCBI): domain Eukaryota; kingdom Fungi; phylum Ascomycota; class Sordariomycetes; order Hypocreales; family Bionectriaceae; genus Clonostachys; species Clonostachys rosea. Next base: position 2,345,194 of record CP110206.1, read on the forward strand.
CACTTCCCCCACCCGCCAGCCAAACATACCGAGGTGCCAGTCAATCACAGGGTGTACCCGCATAAACGAAGGCCAGCCTGCGTCTGTCGGATCGAAATGCTGCAACTTCTCCGCGAAAGGGTCCGTCCGTCTCTATTCAAAAGATCCAGATTTGTCAGCCAAGCTCTCTCTTCCAAGTCGTCTGGGTTTGGGTTTGGGGCCGAAGCCGGAATGCGGCGGGTTCGAGTCATTCCGGAGTAAAAACGTACGGTGCCCACGAAGATGGCCTCTATTTTGGGGTTCTCGGCCTGGTAGATGGTCAGGGCTTCTCGCATCGGCGCGTGGTAGCTCGAGACCTGCAGGTGGTACTCGGCGCTCGTGGAGGCGACGAAGTCGTCGACCTCCTGGAACGGGTGCTGTGAGACGACGTAGACGGCGGGGAAGGTGGCGGGGTAGGTCGTCTCGCCCTCGGTGGCGGTGGAGCGTCGTGACAGGCAAGCGAGGACGATGATTGTGAGCACGAGGCAGTCCTTGCCGCCATTGTAGGAGAGGGAGATTTGCTCGGGTCTGGTTCATGGTTCTTGGTCAGATCGGGTTGTCCACCACTTCCGGGGCTCCCCTCCTGCGGGAACACGTTTACCTGAATCTCCGGTAGGCCTCCTCCACTACCTCAATGGCCACGCGGACCTGGGCCTGGACCCTCTGGAGCATGGGGTCCTTTGTCTGGTCGGCGAGGAAGGCATTGATCTTGTCGTTGAGCTGGCGCGAGACCTCGGAGAGCGGATGCGCGGGGGCGTCGTGCGGTTTCGAAGAAGGGAGGATGCCGTTGGCGGCGGGTTTGGGCTCGGAGGGCGCGGGGGCAGGGTCGCTGCCGCTGCCGCTGCCAATATCTTGTACCATGGCGGCGTTGTCTGTTGTTCGAAGTTGTGAATCATATGATGGACGCGGATAGAAGATTCGGGATCTGGGCCCCGCGGCGAAGGTGTTATCGGTCGGTGTTCCCCGGAAGGTGGGGACGGAGGGATAACTGGCCTGACTCGTGCGGGATGAGGATGCGGTAAGCCCATCGTCTCACCTTGACGGGGTCTGTATTCGCTGCGGAAAGGTGCATCTTGTCAGCGGAAGAGAGTCCATTTTGCTGGGAGACGAGGTGAAAAATACAAAAGGGCTTCACAAACGATAGGACGGGCGCATGCCTCGTATATTCGTCTAGGGAGCTGCAGGGCGATAAACTCGTCTGATAAGTCGCATGACGGTACGTAATTACTTGGCCAGTCTCATGGGAGGATGGGCGGACTACCTGCAAATAGCTACTCTTCAAATTCGGATCTCTGCCGGATGCTCCTCTACAAAGCAAATGTAACGACATCTTGCAGCCTCGCAACCAACAATTTCTACCACTTTCTGGGGAAGCCAGAATGGCTTCCCCACCTAGGCGGAAACCTGCCGAATACTACGGGAAGGCTACCCAAGTTGCCGTTAGTTGCGGATGGTACAGCGAGTTTTACTAGTGGATTCTCAAGAAAAATCATTACCTTTAAGTCCAGAACATTCATCAATAGAGATGATCATAGAACCCCCCAGCACCGATTCAACTTCAAAGGTCTTGATTAGCTCATATTTAAATGTTAATATATTAACCTGTGATACAGAAACCCTGGCGAATATTGTTATCGTTCCCGGTCAGATACAGAAAGACCCATACAACTCCATGAATGATGGGCAAGTAAACCACCTACGGAGGAGTGTCCACCTAATAAGAACGTACTTATTATTAACTGTTGTGGACAACATGTATAGACTCGGAAATATTGTCGCGATGTTTGTCTTGCTTAGTGTGATAGCAGGAAGTTAAGGGACAACATATTCAGTCAGTCACCACGTATTAGGGCTCTCTGCATAATCTCGACTCCCGATGCAAGTATCGGCTCGGCTGGCGCTGGAAGAGAATAGCCGCGGTAACTCCTTCGAAATCTACTTCATGGCAATTACCGATTATGAATTCTAGTAGACGGGGGATGCCCCATCCGTATGATGGATCATGTAAGGCGGGTGCTGACCCCAGCCGTGCAACTCATGGGCACGCCTGAGCTCGGCACCAACTCGATCTATTGCTCGTGGCGTCTCTTCTGCCTTGATAGTACTCTGCGAGGATATGCGGACCATCTTGATGGGTAGCTCATTCTTGCCGTCCAAGCGCGCCGAGAGAGCTGTAGTCGGCGATATATAAATCGCAGACCAGAAAGATGTGAGAGTCCCAGCGTTCTACTGCCATGAAACGGTAGCCAGGGCTGTCGTACTCATCATTTTGCGAGACCAATTCATAATACTTGAGGTGCTTCAGTATCCATGTGATTATCCTTTGCGGCTCTTCCTATATTTCTTTCTATGCGGGGGTATTCCTTTTCACAACAACGGGTATGCGAGTTGGTGATTTCATCATCTAAGGTACACAGCACATTGGCGGAGTACCATCTCAATGGCCTCTAATGCTGGTGCAGGTGCCGGTATCGCAGCTCAGGCGGACATGTGAAAGCACGTGATAAGCGTGGGCTTAGTTAGATCCGGTCTCAGCTTGTATCATCTCAACGAGGATTGGCTGCCTGTTCGCAGCATATTCGGGGTGTTTTGCACCGGCTGGGTTCCTTTGTAGGTGTCGATAGAGCAGATACTCGAGCCCTCTTTCTAAGACGCACCATTGATCTCCCAATTCAAAATATGACCCTCTTCCCAGCCTTCTAAAGCTCGGCTGTTAACAGTCAGGCTATTGATTCGGAATCCGAGGTACAATTTACCCAATAGGCACTGTATCATGCTAGTGTGTGGCATATGTCTCGGAGTTGTGTCGCATTGTGTAACCTGCCTACGTATGCATTGGGGCGCACAAACGCCTCCCGACAACAGCCCAACGGAGGGGCCCTAAAGAATGCTTATTGCCTAGCGTCGAGATCCCAGCTGAGGAACCATGTGTGTAGAGAGATCAACAGCGGAGGAAGATGGCAATCTGAGTGAACCAGGTGCATACCAATCATCTACGGGCATCGGTGGCGAAGGGTTGCAAAAGGTCGTTGGAACAGACTATGGATCGCCCATCTTTTGCGACATGACATATTTTTTCCTCCTTTGGGGATGTCTGCCCGGGAGAAGGGTGTTTCAGCATCCTGGGGGGAAATTGGTGGCACCCCAAACAGTCAGGTGTGCTGAGCATCATCATCATCATTTGCATCATTTGCATCATGGATTGCACAGCAGGGGAGCATGAATCTTGGCGAGTGATATATGCAATCGGCAGGCACGTCGGTCCGCACGAGATTCGCAAATCCAGAGATCGCTGTGGCAATCTGGTGCTTGGCTGACCAAGCTGACACAGAAGAAGGGCTGGCAAGGAAGCATACGTATGCTCTCTGTCTGTGCCACGAGCCAAATGATCCTGCCAGAACACCCGCGCTCAGGCCGGCCCCAGCCAGGCTGAGCCAGCATCATTTAGCTGAGAGACACGAGATGCCACTACTGCACTAGTGTTAGCCACTGCGAATCGGTGGGTTTTTGGCCCAAGCCACAGCGAGGCTTTGAAATCCCCGGACTATTATTCCTATTTTAAGCTTCAACACAGCGTACAGTACCCGGGTCATGTGTGCCATGAGGCGGAATCTACGCTAGAGCACCAGGAAGCGTGCTGGCAGGATTGGGATTGTCCCGAGGCGTCGCCCGGACTGGAAACAGTCCCAGTGGCGGCGCCGACGACGCAATGAGACAGGGAAGCACTCCTGGAGCCTTTTGCTTCATTTTGTCTCTGGCGTTTTGCCTTGGTGCCTTCAAACCAAAGCCCAGAGAACATTTTTGCTCCCTCTTGGTGGTCCGTACATAGTGAGTATATGTAGATGCCTAGGTGAGTAAGTCGCGCGACCTACACTTAAGTCTATATTATATACTAGCTTCCACTGTGTGGCGCGAGCATTGTGTGAAGTAGAGCAAATCATATAATAATGTCGATTACCCAAGCATCAGTTCAACACACTCCCGTTCTAATAACTCCCAACGAGCCTTTGCAACACGGCCTATGCCTTTTCTATACGCAATATCCTTTTCCCATTCAACCCACATAACATAGTAATACTCATAAAATGGCCCATCAGTTGGCATTTCATGAGCTTTAAGGGATAATTCGGGACAGAGAAAATTTCGCGGATTTCCAGGATCATCAATTCGCGAGCGACCATGTGCAACTTCAACAAGTTCGAGAGTAGAGCCTAAAATAGTATCAGAGGGATTATCGCCCCAACTAAGCCCTGTCATGTCAGTTAACGTAAGTATACCGAGCCAGATTCCTGAATCGTCCCTTAGCACCGCATTCGTATTTCCTGATAAATCGTCGAACAATATGTCCACTTTTAGATAGGCTCGTTTGCTTGAGCAGGATATATAGGGTATTACCCCTAGCCCCAATGGTGCTACTCTCTGTACGTTAAGGGGCAGAGGGTACCTAAACTCATTCGTTGTCTCTCTTTGGTGCCGAAATACATGCCGCGGGTTCTTGTTCAAGAACTGTATCTCGTCATCAGATTCTATAAAGCGGCTCTCCGAGAGTGTATGGCGTGTCCAACCATTAGGGCATGGTTCGTTACATCTACTATTGTAGAATTTTCTTCTCGTGTTACACCAAATGTTCGGAATTGGCTTTCCACAAGCCTTTAGACTCTTATGATATTTCCACTCAAAGAGTGGGAGTATACGCTCAAGACTTGTATGGTCCCAAGCATTATGTTTGATTTGAAAGTCTGCGGCGGCCTGCCAGACCTCTAAAGTGATTCCACCCTGCCACCCGGCCCAAGACCAGGTGGGCAATCTGAGCTGACAGCTAGGGTTTTTAGCTCTCCGGCGATGTAGGTGCTGAAATGGCTGCCAAAGAATCGCAGTGTAGAAGAAAGCGACAGGGAGACCAGATAGAAACCCGCGTTCATAGCAGGGCTCGAGGGCGGTGGCCAGCCCAGCAAATGAATCCAAAACATCTTCTGGGAATGTTAAATCAGCCTGGACAAAGTACCTAATCGATTCGGCTAGTGAGGCAACATCTGGGATATTGCGGCCAAGCCCTTCGCGTATATCTCGGAGGTCTCCCCAGGTGTCATCCCGCCTCCTTGTACCTCTCTGAGTGGCTGTGCTATATTCCTGAAAGGCTATACTGTCCTCCTGCCAAGTGGCTCTGGAACAATGCCATCGTATCCAGCCATCTTGATAGATGAGCCTTCGTTTGGAAAAGATGTGCTCTTGCACAGTCCAGGCTCGCCGACCCCAGGGTTGAGTGAACCTCCAAAACGCTGGTATATCAGGCTGCTGAAGTTTGATTATTTGAAGTCCACATTCTAACGTGAAAGCTTCTTGTTGGACATGTCTTGGTTTTGATATGCCAGAAAAACCAGGCAAACCCGCGGCTGCATCACTCGCGCTCGCAGCAACAATAGTGAATGTAGCATTAGCGAATATTGCTGCCATTGATGCTAGTTCAGCATGTTTATGTTGTTCATCATCCTGGATAATACAAAGGCATTCTACCCATAGATATTTGAACCCCATGCTTTCAATCACCCCCATAGCGTCTCGGATAGTCTGGGGAATATTAATATCAGATCCAGTGCTGAGGACTTGGGGAATTTTGAGGCGATTAATATTGCAACGGAGTGTCTTGAAGAAGGGATTATTGCCCCACACATAGCTGAGGGCAGCATATTCGTGCATAGGCTGTGCTATGACAAGACATTGTTGGCTAACATCAACGAGGAGAGTCGGTCGTATGATTGAGAGGGTAGTAGAGCCGGGTGGCTCTAGACAGGCGACTCCGTGCAACTGCCGACACCGGTATTCCCACCGCGCTGCTAGGCCTGAGTCAATCCACCAAGGGTTGACCAACACACCATTGCCTGGTATATCTGACACTTTACAATGCCGGGACTTCTGCAGACTATGGAACCTCGTCTGATTGATACACCCATTTTGAATAATATCTATTGAGGCCTTTGCCAGGTGCGGATGCAAGGAAATCTCGATCTTCTCCGTTCCCGTGGGTGGGCTTCCAACTCGGCACGCCGAGATTAACGGTCGGTGGTAGGGACAGCAGGAGCTCTCTATAGTCTCTTTCCAATTGCCTAGGCTGATTTTGATATCTTCGGAATTAGAAGTGAAAGCGCTGCAAATTTGCTGGCAAATCTCGCATTGAACCTGCCTCTGCCTGGTTAGCGTTCACTAGAGTTCATTTTACGACGAAGCCAATGCCTAGCAGGAAAAAGGTGTTGCTACATTGGCGTACCTCATTCGCCAAGATGTTGGGCGGTGTTCCGCCACCAGATTGATCTAAAAGACGATGACTCCGCCGTCGCCCAGAAGAGCGGGGGATTTGAGCAGAGGCAGCGCGCATCTTGCTTCTGGCCATGACTGGATTGAGAGGGAAGCTGGGCTTGGGGAGAGGTTGCCCCAGCGAAGGAAACAATGGGCTTTAAATGACAAAACTTTTGTGAAGCGGAGTCTTTGAGGTTTGGCACGGATGGCTCTTGGAGAGGCCATTTGACAGTGTTTAATGGAAAGTCGGTCGTCGATTGTCATTTCCATAGAAACAAATAAGCCCAGGGCTGAACTGGCGAGGCTATGCTACTCATTGTGACCTTGGAGAGAGGGGAAATCTGACACACTGGAATATTATGACATTCAATTGGACAAAAAATTCACTTTTCATAACCAATAAGATAGAAGAGTTTGTGATACTATTGTAAGGAGGACAAGGAGGTATTTGACCGTGAAAATGAAATTGAGAGTACTTGACTAAAGCTCTCAACACATCCTTTAGCAGTCACTGATGTCTTTAGCCTGGGGGTTTGAGTCCTTGGCTTGCTTCAGCTCCGCCTGAGCTCACCCAACTCACCCTAGTCACGCGATTGGCTGGAGGAAGGCTGGAGGGGGGGCGAAAATGTTCTCTGTGCTTGGCCCCTGTTCCAGCCCCACCCGCCAGCCCAAAACCGTGGTCCTTTATTTTGGTTTAATGCTTGGCTGATGAGCTTATATGTCGTGTGAGGGAGGGATGGAGTCCGTGTTTGATGAGCAGACCGCATTCTTTGCTGTGTAGGATCTGTGTGCATCTGACCGATGTGAAATGCCAGCGTCGGGCGTTTGTGACATAATGGAGACGTCGATGCCGAGACAGGAGAAGCAACGAGGTGCTGCCGAGAGCCAGCCGTTGGAAATGGTATTTTTGTTCTGGGGGTTTTGGCGGATTAGGCCGATGTCATGGTCGGTCAACTAGACCCGGCTGGGACACTATGTCATAGTTCTGGTGCAAATCGGAGGCAGCGAGTTGGTTTGGTACCTGCAAGTCCCCATATTCTTTGTGGAGTTATCCTCTGCTCGGGCATAGGCGCGGTGGCTCATGATGTATGATTTGCCGTGCGAGATTTGGAACTTGGGTCCAGGATGACCCGGGTTAAATGGAGGGGTCGTTCCGACAGGTCGCACGCATGTACCTGCGAGATCCTTTATGGGCGCGCCCCAGTGCTTGGCCAATCAGTCCCGGCCGAAGCATTCAAGGCGTCACAAAGGTTTCCCGGCAAGGAATAGGGCAAGCCTCACACTGGCCCGTGATTGAAAGATGAACATGCGCGACTCAGTCTCAATGAAGGGAGGCCCACCCGACAGGTATATGTTTGTTGTTGCCCTGTTTCGGCGCCCATGTATGAACACAACGCTGAGGGAGCCTGGGTATGGAGGTATGGAGTACTGGATATTGATGAAACGTGACAGAGGTATCTTTTCGTCAAAGTCTGTGTCTGTCAAATGCTTCTTCGGTTTCATAGTATGATTCATCCACCCAGCCACAAGCACCAAGTAGCACGGTTCATGAGGCATCACCAGACCTTTTCAGGTTAAGACCGAACAAAGGCCCCCTCCCGTGGTTGTGAGAGCTCGCGGGAATCGTGGGCTGCTAGTTACAGTACAAATAAGAGAAATCAATACAAGTTCTACAAATGTGCCAAAATACCTTAGGCACCTGCAATTTACTAGGTACCTACCTACCTAACTTATCAAAAGTGCACAAGTACCTACCTACCTAGGTAGGTAGGTAGGCAGCCCCTCAGTACTTAAAATCGCTGAAGCTACAATAACCAAGCAGAAATATGCCATTTCTCGCTATTGGACTTCCCTGACATCTTAGTGTGTCGAAATACTACACTCAACATCACCCAGTTCCTGCACTTTCTTCTCGGGAGGGGACGTCTCACGTGCGATCAGCAGTGGAACAATACTACTGTGACAGTAGATATATCTCTCAGGTTTCAGAATAAGTGGCTTCAAATGTTTCCGAATAGGTGGATGGCATAGAAACTGACGCTCGGTCTACTTACTTGGATTGGCATTACTAAGTAACTTGGTATGAAAGTACATGAATAAGAAGTTCTGTACTATACTTTGTGTTTGTAAACTTTCTCCGTTCTATTCCTTGCTTTTGAAGTTATGCCAAAGCCTCCTCTTCATTTACGCCCATTTGCTAGGCTATTGCATCCTACCGCGTGGTAGCGTATCACATGTGATTGCGTTGTACGGGAAACAATCCAGTGGTCTATTTTCCGATAATGGGGCCGGCATGTGACCAGGTGCGCAAGCAGGCCTACAGACAAGCCCGGTGAATAAACAACGAACAAAATATGGATGCGAGTATGTCAGAAAACCCCACCAGGCATGCATAGAAGACGACAAGAGGAAGAGAAGGGTAACATTCACTCCAAAATGGAGAAAAGGGTAGAATTAGCAGCAAGAGTGAGTTGTCCATAGTGGATCTGTAGGGTAGCGTAGCGACCACACGCATGGGGATGCGAAAACATGGCCAAAAATAGCATCTGGTGAATGACATAATTTCAGGTAGCCTTAATCGAATAAGCCCACAATTGAGCGACAGCCCATGTCATAATATTGGCCAATTGTCGCCTCTCAATGGGACCATGCAGCAGTTGATAGGCATCGCAGGTTGTATCATCAGCACATGGCCAATTCCGGTGATCCAGGTAGCGAAACCGGTATAGTACGGCCACCTTCTTCTAAAAACCCAGGTTTTCAGCTAGAAATGGCTCAGACGCCCGCTCAAAGAAGGCTAGCAGTCTGACTTACAATCCAAACTCGTGGTCTGGGCACCACTAGAAGGTCTAGCACCTAATAGGCTGTGCGGGGAAATTACTGGCAGTAATAAGGGCAGGTATCTCGTGAGAATATCTTGGGATCCATGTCAGCACATCTCACTAGCGGGGCTAGTAAGGATATTGCAAGGCTGCTAATACCTACCCACTTACAGAAGGTTCAAGGCCATATCGTGTTCCGCCCATTGATCAGAGACTCACGCTGATTGCCCTCACTCACCAACAGCGGCATTTTACCCATGTCCTAGCGTATAGGTATTTATACACGTTACAGTATTGGCAGGGCCAGGGCTCGGATACATTCACTCCAGCGTGCCGTTGTTGGCGCTCCTCTGCCGATCCCTCCAGCCCCGACCTGCAGTAGACGTGCCGGAGCATTAATCATACTTACCGAAGAATTGAGACGAACGAGGACTCGAGCAAGCCACTGGGGATCTGGTCCAACCATCTTATCTATCCAACCAATATCTTCCTCCGCTGACTTGCCAATGTCTTCGCCGTTACACCACGCCGCAATCTGACCGCCTCGCGCCGCAACACATCAGCTCAGCCGCCCGCACTGACAGGTCTCATTCAGCGTGCTCGCTCGTCTTACCCACGCAGCGCCAGGGAGCACAGCCCCCACCGGCCTGGCCCAGCTATTCAAGTGGCCAGTTGTTGCGAAGCCACATCGCCTCATTTCCCATTTAGGGATGCTCTCTGGAGAGAAGGGAAAGAGCGCAAGATAGCCCGTTGCGTGGTGTGAGAGGAGGACGGCCGAAAAAAAAGAAAAAAGCCATAGGGCCGATGCATGCCAGTCGAGGCGCAGGTGCAGCCAAGATTCGCCGTTACAACAACCCGGGCCCAGCGACCTCCACTGCACCACTGCACCACTGGGACAGAACTGAACTGCGCATTAATTATAGCACGGGCTATTGTATATCACGGTACCGCACAGCCCAGCACCGCAGCAGCGTCCCAATCGTCTGACCTGGATTTCCCCCAGCTCGCCTGGACGGAGGCCAGAACACGGTCAATTGGACTGGACCCCATAAAAATAGCTACCTAGCTTGCTTGGACACTGCCTATCATCACCGAACTGCACACGCCCCTCTCCCCCCTCCCCCCCGCTCCGCTCCCCCTAATCTGTCCTCCCGATTCCTGCTTGGGTTTGATTTCGACTGAAGACGCTCGATTGCGGTCGAACATGCCGCCTTTCCCTCGTCTCGGCAGACACAGCAACCGTTCCCAACAAGCCCTTGTCGACCTGCCGGCTGCTCCCGCTGCCGCTGTTGTTGCCGCCGGGGGAGGAACAGGAGAGGCTACTTCTTCGAACCAGGCCCAGCCCCAGAGCTCGAGTCTGAACCCAAGCCCTCATCTGCCTCCTGGACAGAGCCAAAGCCAAAGCAACCACCACCACTTCCACAGACCTAACCAGCATATCCATACGCACAACCACGCCGAGGCTCAAGGCGCGACCGACCCATCGCCGTCAAATACCACGGCACCTCCTTCTGTCATTTCCACCAACACCACCAACACTACCGCCACCAACACCGAGTCGTCGTCTGTCGCCGACCCTCGAGCTGCACACCAACCCCCAGCATCACAACTGCCTCCATCTCAGCAATTGGCGCCAGCGCAGCCGCTCCCGACTGACATTGGCATTGCAATTAGTGGCGTTCCTCTTCCTCCGCCATATAAGCAGCAGCCGCAGCCCTATACTGCCTCGCCCATCGTAGGCCCAGGCGAATCTCCAGTCCTCGAAGGCGGGCGAAATCCTGGCTTTACGCCGTCTCCTATCCACCGGAGTCAAACCCAGCGATTCAGCTCGTACGCCTCTATACCACCGCAGCCCTTGGAGCACCAGAGTCATCAACACCTGCGCAACCAACTTGCACACGGTATCGGATCTGCCTCAGTGGATGACCTACCTGGAACAAGGCACCATCCCAACCCGTCCCCCCAGCTGAATTCCTCTCCAGCTCCCGAGAAACGGTCGAGGCGCAATTTCATCAAGGGCATTTTTTCGAGCAATAGCCGTCCCCATAACGATCCGCATCAGTCCTCATCACACGGCTTCACACTCGGACATCATCGAGGTCAGAGCTCTCTCTCCTACGAAAACGGCGTGGGTCTGGCACGTCGACAATCCCGCCGGGCGAGCAACCTCCTTGATTCGCAAACCCAGTCACCCAATACAAGCCCGAACCCCTCGGATCGCGACTGGCACGGTCCAGGCCCAATTGTCGGCCCAGGCCAAGTCTACCAGCAGGGAGCTGAGCCCGCTTCGCTAGCAGGCATTGGAGAATCTGCCCAGAACCAATATACTGGCCCCGAGCCAGTTCAATCAACACAATCGCCCTCGGCCCAGCGCCTTGTTGAAAGCCCGACTATACGGCAAGTCAACGCCGAGTCTGATTCGTCGCCGACCTACGACCAAGTGGGTTATCACCAAGGCCAGCCAAATCAGCAGGGCCAAAAAGAGGTGGCTCCCCCTCCACATCCACCCCCCCACCAGCACCAGCAACAGCAGCACTCACAGGCCCAGAGCCAAACCCCACCCTCCCAACCGCCCCACGCTCAGGCACTCCCACAAGCACAAGAACAGGCTCACGGGTACAACCACACTGGGTTTGACCAGCAGCAACAGCAGCAGTATCATCTCGCCAACACTTCTCCCACCCAGCCCCAGCACGGCGAGGAGCCGCGGATTTTCCCCGACACCCATTCTGCTGCCGCCTCCGTGCAGTACCCTAATTCTGAAACGCTGTCACAGGTGTCTCACGAGTCTCCAATTGCCACCGAACAAGACCAGCGGGCCAACAACCAGCAACCCCCCCAGATCTTGCCAAACGTGGAGCACCCCGCGCGAACCCAAGAGCCTGCCTCGACCCCGAACTTAGCACCCGCGCAATTAGCAAGCTCATCTGTCCAACAATCGAGCATGGCCCCGCCACCGGGAGCTCCCCCCTCCAACCAACGGCCTGCTGGCGGCGACCGAGAGCCCAGGCCTGTGGCTCTTCGAAGTCAGGCTGAGGTCCCCCCAGGTGTCCCTCCAGGCCCCCCTCCTGGTTACCGTCAAAACAATTCATCTGCCGGCCAGTTGACCCCTCTGCAGCCTGGAGCCCCCCAACAAGGCCAACCTGGACCTCCTCCTACTCCCTACACATCAGGCGATCACGGACGCCATAGCCCGGCGCCGCCAGACCACGGCGAATCAGAGAAAGCATTTAAAGACCTACGTAAGTTCTATAAACAGACCTTTGTGCTTCCCCTCCCTAAACCCTCAAATACATCCCTCATTCTCGCAGCCCGCCTTTTCTAGCTTGGACTAACGACAGGCAGTCACCAAGTACAAGAATGTCAAGCGTCTCTATTTCGATGGAAAATCACAGATCGAGAATTTCGGGCGACAAATCGAACAACTTCAGAATGCAGTTGCCAACCAGCGCATGTCCCAATCTAGAACAGCACTGGACGATAGCGAGTATTCCAATAGATTCAATAGGTTAAACGGAGCAATCAACAACCTCGCCTTCAACATTCGCAAGGACTGGCGAGCTGCCCCTCCCTGGCTCGCGGCATATGTGAGCTCGGATGCATTGAAAACTGGCAAACAGGAGATGACGGCCGTGGGAAGAGCTGTTATCTCCCGATGGCTGATGGACCAGATTTTCGACAGGGTTTTCCATCCTGGACTGGACCCTGTATTGAGCTCTCATCTCAAGGGAATTGAGTTGAACATTCGTGGAAGCGCTTACACATTGAACAGCCAGGAAGAATTTGACGCACTGACGACTAAGATTGTTAATTGGCGGATGGCCACGCTCGACGGGCTGAACTCCGTCCTGAACTCACCCGCCACGACTGAACATCGACAAAATCTGACGTCCATGTCCACTTCCAACCTGACAGCCGAGCTCTACCAGTACCTTAATGAGCCTCCTCCGCCTGGAGTAGAAGGAAGCGCATCCATGATTGTGGAACTCGCAATTGGAATCACCGCCAACCTTCCCCTTGAAAGTCGAGATGTCGCCATTGTTTATCCTCTGCCAGGCGAACTCGTCCAGCCAGGAATAATGGAGATCGAGAAGGCACCATTACCTCCTCTGGATGATACGGACTCCGGGGACGACAAGGAGGAGAAAGGTAAGAGTCAAACGGAACAATATCCTAGCCAGACGAGGAACAGTCTTGGGGATATCTCTCCATCTAGCTGGACTGATGGCGCCGCCTCGACCTTAGAACCAACAAGTGCTGACAAGGGACTCAACCCAGATGAACCGAGGGTGCGATTCGCCGGATTTCCAGCTCTGGAAGTGCGTGGTAGACAGGTATTGATGAAGGCACCTGTTTGGACACTGTGAATCGCCCACGAGAGGGCAAGTTTGTGAAGATTAGGAGCGAGCCAAGCCCTTGAGGAGTGACAGTGTCAATGCCCTGCCTGAGCAGTGTGGACGTACTACCCTCGATGACCTTGGCCATGGAGATCCTGCCACTTGAGTTGACCTCGAAAGTGGAAATAGAGGCAGGCGCAGTTGTGGGGAGGTTGGCTGGTTGAGGTCCAGCAGAATGACTGGAAGACGAACATGTAGAATGGGTTGTTTTAGAAGCAGAGGTGGTGATGGAAAGACATGAAAGAGGCATGTGATGATATGAAGGCTTGAAATACCAGTAAGGACATGATGGACGAAATGGATAACTGCATGATAGTAAAGTCTCGGACATAATCTGGTTGAATTCTTCTTTTACGCTGCTATTTGTACTGTTGATCTGAGGTCTTGATATGTCTTTGTAGTGGTCAAAGCAGTCTAGACTCATCAGAGAAGAACCTGACAGCTTTGGAAATCCATAGTGACCTTGTTTGGGCTGAGAGAAACCTATATTCTACGACTTCCGATGGTGTATGGTCATTGCTTCAGTGGTCTTTTCGATGTGGACCATGCGAGCTGCTCTTTACAACTCTTTTGAGAATGGTGGCATTAGTGGATATGAGTCGAAATGGCGAATCTTGCGTCTGTGGCGGACAGCCCTTGAAAGGGATCCTTGTCAGCCTTGGGCGCCCCAGAGATTAGGGAGAATGATTCGGGGTGACAGTGCCAGTGCCAGCGCCAGCCACACTTTGGATTTGCGGCAAAGGGAACTGGACGGCCTGTTGAGTCACAGTGAGAGGCTCCAGAAAGTGGATTGACCTGGCAATGACTCTTAATTTTGCCCATTCCGCCCCTCCTCGAAACCCTGTTGCAGTTTAGTTGGTGATGGAACCCCGCCGCAGGGACTGCCAAGTCACTCCAGGTACTCTCTTGCCTAAATAACGAGCAGAGCTACAAGAAGCGATACATAAAATCCGCTAGCGAGTGCCCACTTCTTTTTTCCCTCTGCCAACTTATTAATACAGAGCAACCACGACGAAAATCTTCAGCTTCGAACTCTACATTCACAGTTTATCCGGCACTCAGCTCTCTCCTCCCTCTTGAGAGCCCATACCACCCTTCAGGTTCTTACCGATTCTCTCCACCATACTCCCAACACAGCAGACGCAGGAGCAATCTCAATCCATCATGGCGGTTCGAGCGCAGTTTGAAAATTCCAACGAGTGAGCAAACCACCCCACCCCCGCCATCGTGACCTGGTCCTTCGTCAACTTGCAGCACACCGCAAATGTCATATTCAGAGCTGGAGGGCAGACGAAGAGATGTGAGACAAAACAAAATATACTGACTGTATTCTAGAGTGGGTGTCTTTGCGACTCTTACAAATTCGTATGCGTTGGTAGCACTCGGCGCCAGCGAGAACTTCTACAGGTTCGTTATACCCCCCAAGCAATTCCCGACGGATGAACCGTCTATGGGCTCGGCTGACCATGGAATTGGAACTGCAGCGTCTTTGAGGCAGAACTCCAAGATGTCATCCCCACAGTCCGCACAACCATCGCCGGCACTCGCATCATTGGCCGCCTCACAGCTGGAAACCGCAAGGGTCTTCTTGTCCCCACCTCAACCACAGACCAAGAGCTGCAGCACTTGAGAAACTCGCTACCGGATAGCGTCCGTATTCAGCGCATCGAGGAGCGCCTCTCAGCACTTGGCAACGTCATTGTTGCCAACGATCACATAGCCCTCATCCACCCAGATCTCGAACGCGAGACTGAAGAGATCATCGCAGATGTTCTGGGCGTCGAGGTCTTCCGCCAGACGGTAGCTGACAATGTCTTGGTCGGCAGTTACATGAGCCTATCGAACCAGGGCGGGCTGGTCCACCCCAAGACCAGCATCCAAGATCAGGACGAGCTGTCAAGTCTGCTGCAAGTGCCCCTGGTCGCAGGATCGGTAAACCGCGGCAGCAACGTTGTTGGCGCCGGCATGGTCGTCAACGACTGGCTTGCCGTCACTGGTCTTGACACCACCGCAACCGAGCTCAGCGTCATTGAGAGTGTCTTCCGCCTCGGCGAGGGACTCGGACCCAGCAACATCAACACCAACATGAAGGATACGATAGTGGAGAGCTTCTACTAAGCGATTTATACCCACATCATAGCTCATCGCATCTCTTTCTGTCAATGGTCTTGTTGCTTCGCTTGGGTTCCCGGCGTTGGGTGGAAAGGAAAGCCTCTTTTTTTCTAGTTTCTTCCTACCTTTTAGCAAATATTAAGGTACTTTTTGGGGAAACAACAACGTTAATGATGTTTCGGAACGATGTAGGACATGTGGCGAGCGTGAAGTTTACCACGTATGCATGGGAGGCGTTGTGTGATAGGGAAGCTTGTCAATGATCCTCTGGAGATATCATCCGTCTAGAATTATGACAATGGTTATTTATACCCAATCAAATTGTGCAGATCAACGCCAATTTCCCTGTGAAAGTAAAGTGTACCTTTCTGTCTGGTTTCCCTCCCACACATATCTGCTGTAGAGTAATCATCCGACACAGTGCCAACCTATCCACTTGTGAAGGGCCCTGAACAGTGGGCAATGGGAGTTGGAAGTCTGGTAGGGCCGGGTGGAGATTCCATCTGCATGCCCCTCATGAAGCTTTCACCGCTTGCTGTTTCGGGAGGTAAATTTATCTGAACACCCCACCATGATTCTTTAGTGATGGACAGTCAGAAGCCGATAGAGGGCAGCGCAGCAATCAACACTACTCCATTCTACCTGGAATAATTCATATTCCCTTCGGTACAGAGGCGAGATGAGTGAAAGACCGACACACCTGGAGCCATCGAAGCTCGGCACGAAAGAATAGTAAGAAGGATCGACCACCTCCCCGCTCTTTCTTCGCGCTCTGCCCACTTACACTTCTCTGCGCACACTGCAGCTGGAACAAGCTCTACACGAACGAACTGGCCAACAACTCCTCGAACCCCAGCGACATTGGCACAGTCTGGTTCGACGACTCCGACGCCGAGGCCAAGATCCTCGAGTTCCTCTCTACACGGACCGAACTGTCCCGCTCCGACACCACCTTTCTCGACCTGGGCTGCGGCAACGGATCGTTACTCTTCTCTCTCCGGGAAGTAGGCGATGACGACGAAGACGACAAAGACGAAGACGACGGCGATGACGAAGTACAAGAGAAACCCACAGGCCCATGGACGGGACGCATGCTCGGTGTCGACTACAGCCCCCAGTCCGTAGCACTGGCAAACCAGATCGCTTCGAGTCGCGACAAGGATGAGGTGGCCCGGATGAGCTTTCGGGAGTGGGACATCCTTGCAGGATCATACTCGGATATCTTGACCGCTTCGGAGGCCGACGGCTGGGACGTGATCCTCGACAAGGGTACATTCGATGCGATCTCGCTGAGTGACAACCAGGATGCTCAGGGTAGGCGGATCTGCGAGGGCTATCGGGAGCGAGTGCTCCCGCTGGTAAAGCAGGGGGGTTTATTCATCATCACGAGCTGTAATTGGACGGAAAGGGAGTTAAGGGCCTGGTTCGAAAGCCCGGGCGGTTTCGCAATGGACGGACAAGTTGAGTATCGCACCTTTTCGTTCGGTGGCGTTAAAGGCCAAACCATCACTACACTTTGCTTCCGTAAATCATAGTCCCCCCTCTCCATTGCCTTGGTTTCGTTTCATAATCGCTGTATTAGTGATAGTTTGTATTGGGCAAGTATCTTTGCGACATTGGTAAATAAAGTCTAGAGGGCGTGAGCCAGTTTTCACATACCAATAATGTATAGAACCCTTCTACGTTTTTACTTTTGGGTGCTGTAGTATGATTTATGTACATAATATCTCGGATCTGTTCTCTAGCATCTGGAACGCCCGCATCAATAGAACCTTTTTTTTATCGGGATGACCACGTTCGGTTTTCTTTACCTCCCTACCTACGCTGAGTGGGCGTTATCCCAAACTCCTATCATCCACAGAAAACACCCTTGATGGCTCCATTTTCGGCCGTGACGGTTTATTTCTTCACCATTGTGTTTCTATGCGATAATTGTGATATGTCTTGACCAATACGTCGTCGATTGGGGTATGATCATGAAAGCGGGGAATAGACGTTTGGCAAAACAGGAATTGCTTCATTACTTCTCTCATCTATGGCGATGTATTCATTGGCTCTCCGCCAGCCGCAGTTCCTGTGGGGTCAGCCCCAGCTGTCGTGGCAAAGTATCGAACATCCACATCGTCATCCTTCTGCAACTTCTCGAGGTTAGGAATAATCTTTTGCTGGATGAGCTCCTGGCCACGCGGCGAAGGAACAATCTCGGCACCTTCCTTCTCGAGCGAGTATAGGGTGCCCTCCTCAGGCAGACGGCGCAATGAGTTGATGAGGACAGCGTAGGTCTTGGCGACATTGAAACGGATATTAGGGATCTCATCCTCCACCATCTTATCCAGCATAGGCAATACCGACTTGGCAATGACGTCCAAGCTCACTACGCTTGCAAGTGTCTGTATATCAGAGTTAGCAATGGGAAATTAGTATGATGCCTCGTCCGGATTGGATCTCCATCTTACCGAAATAGCGAAGCAAGTTGTCATCCTATACAGATAGTTGGGGTGGTTGCCCATGGCCATCACCTTGGGAATAATGGCTTCACTGGCCCATTCCACGCCAAACACCTCTGTCAGCTTCTTCAGGTTATGTGTGGCAGCCTCTCGAATTGAGAAGACCGTATCACCCAACCAACTCATGCACAGGTTGCTAAGTTTCTCATCGAAGAACGTAACACCCAACTGGCTTGCCAGCAGAGGAATGTATTCAATGATTGCCAGGCGAACTCTCCATTGCTTATCCTCAGCTAGTTGCACAATGGCTGGTAGCAAGGATTGTGAGAGGAGTTCGATGCCGATAACTAGAACACAATCCAGGTTAGGCAATTTCTACGGTATGAAGAGGAGAAATTGTTGCTTACCTTGGTTGACCAGCTCGAGCTTGGAGATAATGTGAAGTCTGACCTCAGGGAACTCATCCTTGAGCATCTGCAGGAACATGGGAAGCAAGTGGTTAATAGTCCTGTTCACGATTAGCAATCTATGGCCAAGCTAGGTCATGAGAAAATCATACTCTTGTTTTCCCAAGATGGGTGCCAGGCCACTGATTTGGGTTCCAAGAGCGGCCCGTACGTGTTGCGATGTGTCAGAAACAAGGTCTTCAATGCTGCTCATGATGTCGGCAAGTAGAACGGTTCGATCAACGAGCGCACAGAAGCCTGGGATCTGGCCAGCGATAGCTGTTCGGACCTCAGCCTCATTGTCCTTCAGGAGCTTCACAAAAGCAGGAACAAGGTCCCTTGACACAACCTCTTCGTCAACAGCCTTGGCAATCTGCAATTATCATCAGCATATGATTGTTACACGCAAAACAGCCCATCTATCCATACCTTTTCAAATCTGTCAGCAATCATGTATCTGACTCTCCAGCTCTTGTCCTCAATCAAGTTGCGTAGGGATGTGAGCAAGACGCCGTGACTAGCTTGCTGCTCTTTTGGCACAGCCTCGGCGATCGAAATGAGGATTTCGACTGTGAGAAGACGGACGCTGTCCTGGTCATCGGAAACAAGATGTTGGAAGAGAGGAATCATTTCGTCCACAACGATGGGGGCGGGCATCTCCTTGACGAATTTGGCAAGGTTTGTAGCAGCCTGGCGACGAACCATTGGGGTCTCGTCATGGACGAGTAGGTTAAATTGTTGACGGAGCTGTTCTTGAATCGGTGGCGAGACCTTTGAGTAAGGGGCTGTGAAGAGGCCGCAGCCTGAAACCTTGGATGTGAACCAGTCGGCTTTGGAGAGTCGGATTGCTAGGGGAATGAAGTACTCCTCAACTTGCTGAGGAGACAGATCGTTGCAGATTTTGTTGAGGGATTCGACAGCCTAAGTTCGTCGTTAATGACCAAACTGCAAATTGCCCATCATTTTGATTCTGTAGCATACCTTGTCTCGAACTACGGGTTCTTCGATAGCTGCAAGGTTCTCCAGAGGTGATAGCAGAACATGACCCCACTGAGGACCACCGACATATTCCATGAAGCCTCCGAGCTCCTCGCTCAGAGCTACCAGAACTTCATCTTCATCCTCGACCGACTCTGGAGCATGGTTTGTTAGCGGGGAAGGGATGATTTAGCGAATCTAGATAGGTTCTAGGTAATCTCACCGTCGAGGAAAGGGATAAGCTCTTCCCTCGTGCGCTCAGCACCTAGGGCCAGGGCGATTGTTGAGAGCCGGTGAATAGCATTCAGTCGGAGAAGAACATCGTCATGCTGATTGAGGATCAGTACACAGAACAGACTCGGACTCCACCAAATGTCACCGCCTCACCTTTAGCTCGTCGATAAGCACAGCGATGGGATAGAGCTCATCGCTCGTACTGGTCGCGTCGGCCATACTGTTCCAGGAAGATCAGGGGGTTTTAGGTGGCTGCCGTGTGTCGATACCAGGGGATTGGGAAATAGGTAATGCGGGAGGTGGTAGAGGAGGGAGGCGATCGCAAGAGATGTGGGAGAAGTGCGAGAAATCGTTTGCGCAGCGGACCCTCGACCCCAACACACAAAGCTACAAGCAGAGTCGTCCTAGAATAATTGGTGGCGACCGTGCAAGAGACCGTGCTGGAGATAGGCTCGCGTTGGGGGAGCTTGAATGGTGGGTTGTCCCTTGTCGTGTGGGAGGTCGGTGTTGATGTTAGGATGGGAAATGAGGTCAAGGTAATAATACCAGCCAGTTGTTGGTCTGCTGGCGGGGGGAGTAACGACGTGTGATGGTCAAGGCACATCAGGCTCCTTTGGTGGAGCTTCTAGGTCATAGTAGAGGGTACTTACTGGCCACCAGCGCTTGACCTCGACCTTCGCCGCAGTGCAGATACCCAGCCCTAGGTATTGGAACAGCTGATTAGGTGCGGCTGGAAGAGATTGGAAGCAAGGGTGTTCTCCTACAATTGAGGAGGTGTTTGCGACCTCTATCTTAATAACAACTATCTTATCTGACCATGTCGCGTCAAAGCAGAGCTGCTGCATTGCTCAAACATCTATGCTCTGGTCCATGTACTCGTCAGCCAGCAGTGGCGACTTGGGCGAACCACGATGCAAGCTCTGTTGTTGAAGGTACCTGGGTACATGGCCGGGCGGGCTAGGGGCTCGCCTGCTGGAGCTTCGATACCTGATCGCACCTACCAGCTGGTACCTGCTAACAATACTAGCGCGCTAAGCAACAATCGGGTATCTGGAGCATCAATCTTCCGCTCCCCTGGCATCAGGCAAGTGGCTGAAATAATACATGGCACACCAAATGTCGTTTCTCGCAAGGCAGGGACCTCGTTTTCTTATTATTAATACTAAACGGAATAATAGGGTATTCTGCTTCATGCAACTTGACATTGTATTTATTACAAGGTTGATTGTTTTGATGTTGTTTTAAATCTGGGCATGCCATGTGTATGTCAGTTGCCTGCTAGGGTGCCTCACAGTGGGCATCAATCGGCGCCTGGCGTCTATCGGCCTTGAGTTCCCTACCTGATAGTACGTACCGCAGCCAGTTCCGCCCACGAGGTTGAGTCACCAAAAAAGTGCCACAACGCTTGCTTCCCCCACCAAGAACTTCCCCCCCGAGAAACTGCGTATCAACACTCGAAGGCGAGGCAAAGTCAACTGCACGGCAAAGGGCTAGTCCAGCGATCTGTCTCCGTCGAAATGCCGACCATTTCCGTCGACAAGTATAAGCTTTACGAAGCGCTGGGTCAAAAGTTGGTACCTTCTCCAAGACACCGCAAAACCTGCCCCTCCTAACCCCCACCATACTATCTGGACCATCACCTTGACCACATGCTGACCTTTCATAAGATTCACGACCGAGGAGTTTGAGGACCTCTGCTTCGAATATGGTATCGAACTAGACGAAGACACCGAAAATGAAGAACGTCCGATTGTCAATGGCGAGCAGGAGCCCCCCCAGCTGAAGATCGAGATCCCCGCCAACCGATATGACATGCTCTGCTTTGAGGGCATTGCGCTCAATTTGAACATCTTCAGAGGTCGGATCCCTACACCCAACTATCGGGTCGTTGCGCCAAAGGACGAGGAGCAGTATGTCATCAACGTGTTGCCCGAGACTGCCCAAGTTCGACCCTTGATCGCTGGCGCCGTCCTGCGCAACGTCAAGTTCACAAAGGACCGATACGAATCCTTCATTTCACTTCAAGACAAACTCCACCAGAACCTTGCGCGGCAGCGAACATTGGTTGCAATTGGTACGCATGACTTGGACACAGTTCAGGGGCCTTTCACATATGAAGCTCTCCCTCCTCGTGACATCAAGTTCGCGCCTCTCAACCAGACCAAGGAGATGAACAGCGAAGAGCTCATGACATTTTACGAAAAGGACAAGCATCTTGGGCGATACCTGCACATCATCCGCGATTCGCCCGTATACCCAGTTATATATGATAAGAACAAGATAGTTTGCTCTCTGCCACCCATCATTAACGGAGAGCACTCCAAGATCACCCTGAACACTACGAATATCCTGGTCGAGGTCACTGCTACCGATGCCACCAAACTTGAGATCGTCTTGGATATGGTGGTGACCATGTTCTCAGAATATGCCGCCGAGCCTTTTACTGTCGAGCCTGTCAAAATTGTTTCCGACCACAACGACTCCACAAGAATTACCCCTTCGCTTCGGCCTAGGATAACTTCTGTAGAGATTGACTATCTTAACAGCTGTACTGGTCTTAACGAGTCACCTGAGAGCCTTGCTAAGCTTTTGAGCAAGATGGCATACATTGCCAAGCCATCAGACAAGGATGCGAATATCTTGGAAGTAAGCATCCCTGCCACTCGCCCCGACGTCCTCCACCAATGCGATGTTATGGAGGATTTGGCCGTGTGCTGGGGTTATAACAACCTACCACGCACCGAGCCTAACAGGAGCGCCACTGTCGGCGGACCTCTTTTGATCAACAAGCTTGGCGATATCTTCCGGACTGAGGCAGCCATGGCTGGCTGGAGCGAGGTGATGCCCCTGATCCTCTGCAGCCATGATGAGAACTTCGCCTGGCTTAACAGGAAGGATGATGGAAAGACGGCGATCAAATTAGCCAACCCCAAAACTCTTGAGTACCAGATCGTCCGTACCTCCCTCCTGCCAGGTCTCCTGAAGACAATTCGCGAGAACAAGAGCCACTCCCTACCCATGAAGATCTTTGAGGTTGCCGATGTTGGATTCAAGGACGAGTCTCTTGAACGACGGGCACGAAACGAGCGCCATTTCGCCGCCGCGTGGTGCGGAAGGTCCAGCGGCTTCGAGATTGTCCACGGCCTCCTGGACCGTCTCCTTCTTATGCTCCGCACACCCTTCATTACCCGCGAACAGGCCGGAAAGCCAGATGGGTACTGGATCGAGGAGCTCAAGGAGGACACCTACTTCCACGGCCACGCTGCAGCTGTACATCTCCGCCTCAATGGCAAGGAGCAACGGATCGGCGAATTCGGCATCCTGCACCCCAGCGTGCTAGAGAATTTTGATCTGAGGTAAGTTTTCACGCTTCAAACAACCTGTTCCCTTGGTTTCCTCGATCGGTCTTTGCTAACAGTCAACAGATACCCTGTGAGCACGTTGGAAATTAACTTAGAGGTCTTCCTGTAAGAAAAACAATAGACTACGTGACCTAAGAGTCGAGAATTGTTGGAACTGAAAATACACACGTCAAGATGCATTGGCAAGATGAGTCATTGATTCAACAATCGAGATAAGAAACAAAAATAGACAAAAGATATCAAAGAGTCAACGATTTACTTGAACTGCATGCATTTGATTGAATGCATCTTCTAGTGTATGGTATCCTGTACAGAGGTTTGGCGCTCTCCTTGACATAGAATAACTAGTAGCCGTGATGTCTGACGAGAAATCCTACGAATTAACCTATGTCTATCTGAATTATCGGCACTGGGCACATAGAATGGTATGGTGAGATCGTTCATAGGCCTAAGACACTTTGCCAACACGAGGGAAGTGCAACAAGGGTTTGTCTAGGGGCATGTAGAGAGAAGTTGACTCAATTTTATATTTGTCATTTAGCCGCTTGTAGCCGTGGAGAGAAATCGCTGTATTCTAACGTTGAAGGCGCCTATTTAAATACTTTTCAAACAACCAAAACAGCTGCTCAAAGGAGAAGTTGGTAAAAGACTGGTTCATCTTGCGTGATCCCATGCAATAAGGCGCCGCTTGTATTAATTCAGAGAAAATTGCCGAAACTGACCGCTGGCCCATTGTGCTCGCTTACTTCGTTGCTTTGCCCTAGAAAAAGCAATTCCTAATTGTGATCGATGGCCTCTGGCCTGACATAGATTGTGTCTTGCGTTTCGACAATGTGATACACGTTTTCACTGGGCGTTTCAGGAAAACAGACTTCCTAGGTCATCTCTCGCAGCTCCTGATTGCTGCGATTGGTTCTCAGAGAACCTGCAGGTTGCTCACTTTGGCCAAAGTTCCCGAGCAGTCCCTTGCCTAAATTCAGACCGGCAATTCCATCCCGTATGGCAGAGAAGGGGCTTGGCCCTTCTACAGATGCACTTCGTCGAAGTGAGTGCCTGGCGTTTTCAGGTGTCAAAGCATCATGGGCTGACTCAACACCCGTTAGAACAGATTGACTGGAGCTCAAACTTGGGGGCGACCTAGTCCCATTATCGGCTTGAGCAACACTGGGATACTGGAGGCTAGACACAGCTGCCTGCCTATCGCTAGCCGCAGCGGCTGCAGCATTTAGATCTCCATTCATCTCATCGTCTGTGCGTCCGAATAATTGGTACCACCATCGGATCTCCTTGAGTTTTGGTAAAATTATGCGCTCCTGGCCCTTGATATGATCATTGATTGTCGGGTCATAGTCAGGGTTGGTGAATTCTTGCTTCCGGCAAAGGAAATAATCCCAAACCGAGGATGTTCTCTCAGCAGCCCGAGCGTCTTTCCTCTGCTTCTCTGAATTGTATAGGAAGGTTCCATACTGGCATGAGTACAGGTGATATAGCAAGCGCCTCAAGAAGCGCTCATTAAACTCGAACCTAGTTTTGTGTTGTCTCTGGAGTTGATAGACGCAATCGAGGAACTGGTGAAAGACGGGGCTCACCATCTTTGGTGAGGTCGCTTCTTCTTTGACAACTTCGCCAGATGCCAGCTCACTAATCGTATCAGCATCTCCGTTATCAGCGGAATTCTGATTGAAGAACCGTTTTGCACCACTTAGTACATTTTGGAATGCGTCACCGCGGCCATCATTTTCGCCAGGCTGAACGGTGGCCCCTGCAAACGCATCCTTCTGTGTAACAAACCAATCCTCATGGCTTAAGTGGCCAGAACGTAGTCTGAACATGTGGCCGAAGGAGAGCCAGTCCTTTTCAACAAGGATGATGAAGCCCTCGATGGTACGGTAGAATGGATCGAGCATGATTTGAGACAAGGCACTCAGTTGGCTTGTTCGATCCCACCCGTCAGAACAATGGATAAGTACATTTGCAGAATTGATCCCAACCTGTCTAGCGATAATTCCAGAGCCATCTAAAACGTCATGAATATGTTTCAGCCAGTCGCTTTGCCGCAAGATTTCGCGGTTGGGCGGCAAGGGAGAGATGTCGGCATCTTTCAAAGCGTCCACCACTCTGTTGAGGGATTTGCGCATAACATGAATATTTTCAATATTGAGAAAGATCTTTTGCGCAAACTTGTATCGCTCAATATTCTCAGAGCCCATGCCTCCGAGTTGGTTGATCACTGCATTGACCTGGGGCCGGGCGTCGACAATCAGATTATTCTGTTGCGCCCCGTAAACCAACCTCTTGCCAGTTGCTTCATCGTAGAAGGTTGTTGATTTTGAAATAAGCTCGTCTTCAAAACGTTCGGTGTCAGATAGCTCTAATTGTGGCTGAGGGATCTCATCAGAAGAATCGATCTGGCTGGACACGGGTGTGCTGTCTTCCGAGGAAGGGTTCAAGGATGCTGAGAAAGACGCGGCGACCAACTTCTCATCCTGGATATTTGTTTTACGTAGAGGCCCCGCAAATGGCTGAGAACTCCGGGTGATTGTACAGTTGTTGACAGGATGTATATAAGATAGTGCTGGGATCCGATGGCGCGACCTGAAATCTTTGGCATATTTGAGGACGTTATCCGAAATCTTCAAGGGAACCACCAGAACACTGGGATATGTGTCGCAGAAAGAATAATCTTGGTTGATGGTGGTAATCCTCCAACCCTTGTCCGGGAGCTTCTCGCTGATACCCTGCCTCCGGAATTCGGCCTTCGCATCGTAAAAATTCCACCCATTGATGTCCCGCTCCAGCTTCAGAGGCTTATGATTGAAAGCGTACAGCTTCTCGATAGTGCCAAGCTTGCATGTTCGAGACTTGACAAAGTTCAACGTTTCGCGGGCGGCGTCGTTGTCGGGGAAGTTGAAGGTTACAAACGAGAAGTCCCGACATCGTACCCGGATCGAGGGAGCTTGTCGAGAGGTGAGGGGGACCGGCCGGAAGACACAGTACGTGACCATGGGGAACGGAATCCATTTCTCACGAGTCTTGGGGGGCGTGCTGGCATCCTCCGTGGGCGGCTTAACTGGCGCGCAGAAGACGAGGTGGAAGTCGGTCAACCGGAGGGTTCCATCCGTCGGTTGGCCCCCGTAAATGGCTTGAACGCCTTCGACTACCTGATGAACATTTAGTACCAGTCCGTATTCGAAAATTAGAGCCAAAGGGAGTCGAAGCGGACCTTCCGGGCCTCCATCGTCGTGGTCTTCGCCGCCTCAGGCAATGGGGGTTGAGGCTAAGCGGGGCGCAGTCTGTAACAGCTTCAAGAACTACTAGATAATGCAAGTCTGTCTCTTGAATGATGACCGTTATGAAAAAAAGAGTCGGTGTAACGATGTGGACTTGGGAAGATCGTAAGACGACAACTGGCTCTTCAGATGCTGTTGTTGGGAGGGCCGATAAGTGGGAAGCCAAGCCGATGGGTGAGTGACGGATCGCTCTGGGGAAAGCGTCACCTGTCTTTCAAGATGGGGAATTGCTTGGGTTTCGGTACATGGTTGGGCAGAGGCTAAAGCGGCAGGAAGAAACGGATACGCAGCCTACCGACGATGCGCAATAGGGCAAAATTTAGATTGATTAGAGCATCCCTGGTGCATTCCTTGTCTTGTTGAAGTATCGCAGGAGGTGCCAGCGCGGGGCTGGAGGGCTGCCTTGATTAAGCTGAGCAAGCAGCCCAAAAAAACGTCAGTCGCTCACAGCTGCTTTGGCCTGTGACAGGGGCATCTGATCTGGGGCTGCTTAGCGGTACCCATCTGCCTGGGCAAGTCCCCAACACTTGTTAGCCACTCGTATGCCAGTCAAATGAGTAAGCTGTACAAGAGCAATGCGCATGTGATATCCAAATATGCCGACAGTTTCCATCAGGCAGCTATCTCCTTGATTCGCATTGCTCTAGCAGTGATACATGTATTTCAGCTCTTGGTGATCGTACATGACGATCCCGGTTCCCACATGGGTCATTGCGACAGCTCCTTATCTTATCTCTCGACATTCCGCTTAAACAGTTTCTCCGACATCCTTCCATCGGTCCAGCGCACGGGCCAGCTGCCCTCAACGGGACACAGGACATTTTAGTGGGCACTAAAAAGGGTTGGAAAAGTGTTAGGGCTCAACCCACATCGAAAAATTGAGGGACGAGACTCTATACTCCAATACAGCGTGCATCGCGATAATCACCCACCCACGACTCTGTACGCCCAGCCCATCCCAAGTTCGCAGCCAATTCCACCGGCCGACACTCAAAAACCATACACCATGGCTCACCCCGGTACTCAGATGTGAGTAAAGACTTCCCAGCAGAATGCTTGTCCGAACAAACGCATTCCAAAACCCCCCACCACCATCTCAGCGATGGCATCGGCGGAAAAAAATATCTTGGAGGAAATTCGAGACGGGGCGAAATTGATAGACAATTGTTGCTAACTTTTCCTCTTCCCACAGCTCCAAGAGGAGAAAGTTCGTCGCCGACGGTGTCTTCTACGCCGAGCTCAACGAATTCTTCCAGCGCGAGCTCGCTGAGGAGGGCTACTCCGGCGTCGAGGTCCGCGTCACCCCTACCGTCACCGACATCATCATCCGCGCCACCCACACCCAGGAGGTCCTCGGCGAGCAGGGTCGCCGCATCCGCGAGCTCACCTCCCTCATCCAGAAGCGCTTCAAGTTCCCCGAGAACTCCGTCTCCCTCTACGCCGCCAAGGTCCAGAACCGCGGTCTCTCCGCCGTCGCCCAGTGCGAGTCCCTCCGCTACAAGCTCCTCAACGGCCTCGCCGTCCGCCGCGCCTGCTACGGTGTCCTCCGCTTCATCATGGAGAGCGGCGCCAAGGGCTGCGAGGTCGTCGTCTCCGGCAAGCTCCGCGCCGCCCGCGCCAAGTCCATGAAGTTCACCGACGGCTTCATGATCCACTCCGGCCAGCCCGCCAAGGACTTCATCGACAGCGCCACCCGCCACGTCTTGCTCCGCCAGGGTGTCCTGGGTATCAAGGTCAAGATCATGCGCGGTGCCGACCCCGAGGGCAAGGCCGGTCCTCAGAAGACCCTCCCTGATGCCGTCACCATCATCGAGCCCAAGGAGGAGCAGGCTGTTGTCCAGCCCGTCAGCCAGGACTATGGCGCTAAGGCCGCCCAGGCCCAGGCTCAGGCTTCTCAGGATGTTCGTGCGGAGGAGGCTGAGGCCGAGGCCGAGCCTGCTGAGCAATAGTGAATGCTTGGCATGCTAGGTTGTTGGGAAGATAAAGGGGGGTCGATTTCGATTGAGAAAGGCGGTGATGGTCTGCTCAGGCGTCAATTGATCATTTGCATCTGCTAAAGGGCTTTGGGAGGGTTTCACATTTGCTCGTCATGGTAAACAGAGCCTTGAAATGAGACCCAAAATAAAAAACAAAAGTTACCACCAATGCAACCATGATAGTAGGCCCTTGTGAAATGATGTTGGCTTTCAACTGGCGATCCGACGGTGAATGGTTTCATCGGTCTTTAATTCATGCGTGAGCTAGTACAATTATGTGTGTATCGAATTCAAAACCTGCCGGCGCCAGCTTTCAAAGTCCCCTCCCCCATAGTAACACAGATATATCTCTTGCCCCCAAGCAAAGGAAATTCGAAGAAGCTGTTGCCTATAAATCGACTCCATTCTGCGCACCAATATATCATACAAGGATCATATCTCCTTTGATGCAGAAAAACCCCCAAGTAAACGCCAATGCACCGAACCATCCCCCCCTTCCCTTTCTCTAGACTCCTCATAGCAGTGATGTATGAGCAAGAACGTACCAGCTTTTTTTGCTCTCGAATGAATAGGTCGGAAGCTTCGACAAGAAACATAAAAATCGTGATTCACAGCTCTATCAATGCCGGTGAACGGTGATGAAAAGACATGACGGGTGTGCAAATGGCTATGTTGCGGACCAAACTATCGTGAGTGGACTTTGCCTGATCGTTTCGTCAAGGCTTGATTTGATTAGATAGCTTTATATCTCCAGCTTCTTTCGGCCATTCGTATTGTTAAAATCATCATCACCGCCGATTATTCAATTCGATATCGTTGGTGCGGCGAGCACCGCCACGAGCATGGCCGTTGGCTTGGCCGCTGGGTCGACGGTCCTCCTCGCTGTCTTCCGCGAGATCGTTGAGCCCGAAGCCCGCAGCCTCCTCTTCATCGTATGCCCGTATCAGCCCATCTCGATCACCATGCTGGCTGCTAATACTGTGGCGGCGATCACCACTTCTCCTCGACTGCATACTCAATCGAGAGACCATATCTGTGCCTGTGGTATCTTCTCCACCCCTCGAAAGCCTTTGGCCATTGGGATCACCTCTTGAGAGATTGAGCAGGTACACTCCGGCGAATGTGATGAGGAAGCCGCAGAGCAGAGACAGAGTGTTGACTGTGTCCGTAGTATTAAAACCACTGAAGAGAATGAACGATGCTGACAGGGTTGCGGTGGTGAAGGTGACGTAGTACAAAGGATTGACGCTGATGGGACATGTGTCAGCTGTGTCTCAAGGCAAAGAAACAAGTGTAAGAGCAATTTAACCTACATGTTTGAAGGGAAGGAAGCGAGTGCCTTGTTGAAGTAGTTCATCTGGGTCAGAATCGCAACAGCCGTGACGATAATGAAGACATAAGTCGAGGGGTGCGTAAATTGATTGTGGCCAGCAAATGTGAGTTTGAGAGCAATGCCGAAAGCCTTGACTGACATGACCGAAATGGACCCTACCGTCGAGCAGATGGACAGGTAGACGAGCGCATTCTTCTTGCCATGTACGGGGGCAACTTTGTAGATCATTATGACGGCGAATATAACAACAAAGGTGGCGTAGAGAAGGAATCCTGTGCTCATCGTTAGACAAGAGGCCTAGGGTGCGCTTCAGGAGCGGTTTGGCATACCTGGCTGGATAGCGTAGTGCAAGATCTGATCAACAGTCTTAATGTCTTCGTCGGGAGGCGCGTGGAGAACAATGACAACTGCACCAATTAGGCAAATGGCACTTCCAAGTTTACCCAAAGTTCCTAGTTCCTCTTTCAAGAAATATGATCCCAGCACGGCGCCTACGAGAACACTCAGAGCACCCAGAGGGGTGACAAGAATGGCTGGCGCAAAGGCATATGCTGCAAAGTTGAAAACCTCTCCCGAGCCCACTGGCAAGCGTGTCAGTCTACTTGTTGCGCCAACGAATATCAGGCCTTGCTCACATAATAAGATACCTGCCCACCACAAGGGATTCTTTAAGTATACGAAGCCATCGCCCTCGAAGCCATGTCGCTCCTCTGCCTGTATCAGGCCCTAGGGAATGAGATGCGTTAGCGCCGTGGTTGAGGAGGCTCGATATCCGCGCTGAGTCGCAGCTTCGTCTCGTGGGGAAAGCAAACCTTCTTCGTAATGACAAAACTGGTGCCTGTAGTCGTCTCGTTAGCATACTTGCAAGAGGGCTAGCTAGCTCTCGTCCTATGGGGAGCCTACCAATTGTTACTGCTGACGTTATAGCAAGCGCTAAACCGATGTATCTACAATCGATGTATCAGCCACCATGTCCTCAGGAGTGCTCGGGATTCGATGCGCCTTGGAGGAAAGTTGAGGTAGGACATCGCGGGGGGAGCCCGTACTTGTCGTCAACCATTGTGAGCATTGTGGAATAGTGCGATCGGTCGGACTAGAAGAAAGCGGCCGGCGACAGAGCCGGCGAGTGACTTTATGTGTTCAAACGAGCGTATGGTGGACAGGAGCTCGCACCGGGCGAGGAGGCGTGCTGTGAGCGTTAAGGAGAGTCGATTAAGGGGTTCGTTCGATCGTTTCGTGTCGTCTTCAGCCGGCGCTCGCAAATGGACGGTGGCAGGCTCTCGTCGTGATTCTGTACTTGCTGAGGACAGTCCTGGCCTATGTCGCGACAGGGTACTTGCGGTACGGTCCACTGGCTGTTGGCAAGGCAGATATCAATGCTCGCGAGGAAATCAGAGCCTGCTTGATGCTGTGTGCGTGCGATAGGGAAAAAAGCGCCAGGACACTAAGGGGTCAATCGAGAAGACGCAAGGTGTACTTGGGCGTGATGTGAGTGGTCGGATGAAGGTGGTGGCTGGAGTGGTCTGGAGTCAAAGTCAAGTCACTAACGATTTGTGCCAGTTGCCAAACACGGATTTTCAGGGCACATCCAAAGCAATAGTCCCGTCCGTGGCGGCAGCTGAGCCTAAGAGCAGGTGCCTGGACAGAGCCCTCCGTGGCAGACGACAGCGCAGCCCACCCACCTGCTCTGGGCCTAAAGGACCTACCGGCGTGCTAGCGC
Source organism: Clonostachys rosea (assembly GCA_026958235.1). Lineage (NCBI taxonomy): Eukaryota > Fungi > Ascomycota > Sordariomycetes > Hypocreales > Bionectriaceae > Clonostachys > Clonostachys rosea. Next base: position 2,376,623 of record CP110206.1, read on the forward strand.
TAGGACCGCCAGGTACTGCTACAAGGGACGTGCTCATTGGAGGAGGCGTTCCCTTCCGTCCCGAAGTACAGATACCGGGGTATCCCACCTACCTCCCCTCGGATCCCTTTCTTTGAGTGGCTGCGTCAGGGATCTCATCAGGGGAGGGAGCGAAAAAAGCTCGACCTTGCTCAGCCTCCTTGATGGACCCTCCTTGGTCGTGTCTGGCAATCTGGGTCCTGGTCGCCCTTGCAATCGCCCATCTCGCAACGCTGCTCCCTCACCTCACTCACCATCTCAATCCCCACCAAAGTCCGGTTTCATGTCCACGTAGCCTGCCAGAGCAACCGCCCACCCCTAGATACGATCCCCGCCCCTCCAGCAGAGTGGGTTTGATCAAATGCTCCCGACAGACAGACGCGTGCATCGTGTTTTATTAATTACCTAGTGTAGTGCTTAGCCTGCACGACAAACTTTTCTGACACGAGGTGACGAGTACGTACTGCCAGGCTGCTCCGTTGAGTGGGTAAGACGGAGTAGGTACCCAGCAGGCAATAGCCCCATCTCCGTAGAATGGCCAATGCGCTTTGATTGCGCCCTCGTTTTCAGCACGATAGAATTCGCCAAATTGAGGCATCACACGTGGAGTTCGTATAGCACACAAAACTGGCCGTTCGTGGCCGAGAGCAGAGACTGTCATCTCACCCATTCACACATGGAACGTACATTCATGCCATTTAGAATTTGGAACCTCTTTTTTGTTACCTAGATATGGCACGATGTTATATAGGGAGGCCAACTACCTTATCCCAAGCATATCTCGTCCCTAACTCCAACCTACACTACCTAAATAAACTCCGTTTTCAAGGAATATGATCTGTCTTGTCGATGTGTAAGCGGCACAAACAAGTGAAGACCATGAAAAAAGTAAAAAGAAGAGAAGAACCGGGAAGGGAAGGGGCCCTCTAGGCACCCCTCTCATTACTTAAGAATCCGTACAACGACCTTTTTCCCCTCCAACGCCAAAGCTCAATCAAATGTGATTCACCAACCATAAAATAACCATGCTGAAGGCCTGATTCCCACAAAATCGATGATTCTGCGGCAGTGAAGTCACTGGGAAAAATGTACCTGTAAATGTGGTACATAGTAAAAAGGGTGTTGAAATGATAAGTTCCGGAAGTTGCGGGTACAAACTGTTGCTTGCTGTCGATAAAAGTCAAGATATACTGCTTGAGAAAGCCAGAGTCGCATCCTTGTGAGGCCTCAGAGTTAGTACGTTCTTTCATACCTTACCTGCCACCAGGGACAATATTATATAGTCGAGTTTAGTTGTTGCTCCAAACGTCCCCAACCCATCCAAGGGGTCACCACGTTACTTTCGTGATATAGAGGACGAGGAGTGATACTCCGTTAGTAGAGGGCGAACCAGCATCTCTAGCTGTATCGGGTTTGGGGAGAAGGGAAATTATTGCTTTGGTCAGTCAAAATTAGTTTGTCAGAAGTCTTTTCAAGAGGACCGGCGCCGTTTGGCATCTATTCTCATGTTAGTAACTTTAACCCAAAATCACTAGGAATTGTTTGCCATACCTGAGTTTTCATCCGCATCCTGTGGGTCGGTCGGATAAGACCGTTTGGCGGACGGTGTTGTAGACTCGCCTCCAGTGGCAATTTCATTTTCTTCAGCTTCGTTCCAATCAATCTCAACCAAATCTACTTGGTACTGATCATCATTCTCATCTTGAAGGGCCTGATCCTCAAGAAATCTCACATGCTGGTCCTCGGTCTCATCAGCATGCAAAGTGTTCGTCGTTGTGCTGCCAGATGGCTCGTCGTCGAATTCTCCCTCGGCAATGTGTTGGGATATGACTTGTGCGTCATCGCCTAGCCCGAAATCAACCTCCTCATCTTGATCGATCACTTCAACATGCGAGGTTGCATTGACAGCGGAATTGCTCTCGATATTGGCTACATAATTCCCTTGTTAGCATTTGCTAGGGTACGGTTCAGGGTTTCACTCAGAGAAGGACGCAACTTACAAGTTGAGGGTACGTTCGTAGTTACTTGGACCGTCGGCTGATCAAATTGATTGGCAACGGGTGACTGTTCGAAATCGTCGTTATCGGTGTTGCGGTCAGGCTCTTCGACTTCCTGTGCATCAATATAGCCCGTTGCCGAGTTGGGGTGACCCCCTTCCTCTTGGGCATGATTGGCTTCTGCTATATCAATTTCTTCTTCGTTTTGCTCCTCGGTATCCTCGTATGTCACTTCCGCTTGATCATCTTCAACACTTTCATATTCGTCAAGGAGCCCATACTCCTCGGAGCCTCCCCAAGCCTCCGCTTCGGTGCTAGTGGGAACACGAGGATTGAAAATATGCATGACCTCCTCCAGGCCCTGACCAGATGCTGCACTTTCTAGCAGGGCCTCCCACCGCTTGGGGGGGTTGGGCTTCGTGAACAGACAAGTGTAAAGTGTACGCGTACCGCCCGGGTCTTGGTTCTTAACGAGCATGTCAAATATTTCCAAAATCTGGCGCAAGGTGCAAGTGCATAATAAGTCATGGGGGTGTGACTGGACAGGTCATTAGTATGAAAACGTTGGATAATGTAAAAGACAGCAACATACCTCAGCATATTCCAGACCAAGCTCGTCAATCTGGAAAACTAGATCATCTTCTGTGCTAAGTTCATTCGAGAGTTCGGTTCTGAAGCTTGCCAGCAGCCCCTCGATCGTATCATCGAGAATAGAGATCTCCGCAAAAAATCCCCCCGAAGACGGAGAAAAAAGAGGAAATTCCTCTCCCTTGTATTGCACAACGACTGCTGGAAATTCTGGATTTTCGTCCTCGGTGCCCTCATTATCAGTACCAAGCTGATCGTGGTCCATGCCAGCCTCCTGATTTGACTGCTGTGTCTCGACCGCTTCGGTCTCGTCTGTGGTGCTTTCCGAGCCTTCATGCGGGGTTGGCGATTGTTGTGTCTGCTCACCTTCGGCGGTATGCTCCTCTGCAGGAACGAGTCCTTCGGTTGATATATCAGCCTCCTCCACCACCTCCTTAGCTTGGGCTTCTTCTTCATCCTCCCAAGTAATCTCGTCGTCCAGATCATTAGATCCCATTTTCCCAGAGTCCGAAATGTCACCCTCCGGCTGTTCATGAGAATGGTCTCGACTTTCATGGGTGTGATCTTCATCCATTAAATCGTCGTGGACATCAAGCTCGTTTGTACTTTGACCTTTCAGGTCATGTTCATCGGCATCGCCCTCGTCATGAGACGTAGGTTCGTCACCACCAAAAGCCAGCGCTTCTACGCCAATATCATGGCTGTGGTCCTCATCCTTGTCGTAATCCTCGACCTCGTGATTCTCATATCCTTCAGCATCGGCATTGTCTAATTCAGAGGGATGAGGATATTGCTCGTTGCTCGTGTCATGATTATCGACCTTGTTATGACTATCATGTTGGGTAGTTTGATGCTCGTCATGAGAAGACCCATTCCCATCGTGAGTATCAACGGTGATACTAGACTGGTCCAAGGTCTCGGTTTCCAACTTGCCCTGGTCTTGTTCGTAGGGGAACTCTAGTTGGCCTTCTTCATCTCCAACAAGAGCTTCAGCATCCCCCGTTTCAGTCGAGTCTAGGCCAAGTTCTCCGGCATCGATTTCTTCCAGTGATCCATGAATTTCTGGCTTGGCATGGATGGTATCTGTATTTATTTGCCCGATGGAATCCTCATCTGGAAATGGAGCATCACTCCTCTTGATCGCGGAAATGTTCTCATGCGAGTAATCGTCTTCGTAATCAATCAAATCTTCATCACCGGCCAGTCCACTAGAACCCAGTGGCTGGGTTATATCGATATCCAGTTCGATATCAGTCATTCTGGTACCCGGGCGACGTTGTAATCCCTTAGGCGCCGTGATTTAATTTCGCAGATTGGCGGGTTTGATAGTCAGGAAGATATGCCAAATGTCAAAGGAGGCACTGATGTATTTGTCCAATCTCGAGGTAGGAAGTCGTTCGCGACTCGGTTGGAAACAATGGCGCGTTCAAATTAGGAGTGGCGCGTACTGGTTTGGGATCGGAAAGTGAAACTTGAGAGGCAACATCTGGTCCGTGTAAAAGGGAAAGCAAGAATGTGGGCGGCAGGTAGATGGTTAGAGAACTCTCAACTAAAGTCACTTTTGAAGGAACTTGTAAAAGGATCCCGGTAGGCAACAGCCAGAAGTTAGGAGACTCTTTGTTCGTTGGTCGCGGCCCAAGTCTGTTCTGTCATAGTCTGGAGTTGTTACCAGGTAGAGGACCCACAGGAGAGATGCCGCAGTATGGCAGAAATGAACTCACCGCCTTCCCATCTCAGTCAACCCCACCATCCAGGCCAGAGTGTCTCGTACTCACAGCAGCTGAGGCCCTGCAACTGGGTTTAGGGTAGGTAGGCTGACCTCCTTGCTGGCACTGGCCACGGGAGCTCAGTGGCCATTCAAGGGGAGGGACACGACAGAAGTGCTATTGCGACCGCCTCCTTGTCGTTTGCTTCCAACTACCACCAACTCAGACCAAGACTCTAGCGGACAACAGCGCTTTCAGCAACATGGTATGCTTTTTGATTTGAAATCCGCTTCTCTTTTTCTCATCCAAATCTTAATTGACTATGTGCAGGTCGTTCTCGCTGCTTCGATATGTACCCGTGGGGGGAAAGCTGTCCTCTCCAGGCAGTTTCGAGAGATGCCACGATCCCGCGTTGAGGCCCTGCTTGCCTCGTTTCCCAAGCTTGCCGACAGCGGCACACAACACACGACGGTCGAACAGGACAATGTCCGATTTGTATATCAGCCTTTGGATGAGCTTTACATGGTGCTCATCACCAATCGCCAATCCAATATCCTGCAGGACATCGACTCGCTACATCTGTTTGCCCAGGTCGTCACCAGCACCTGCAAGAGCTTGGACGAAAGGGAAATTGTCAAGAATGCATATGATCTCCTCAGCGCATTTGACGAGCTGGTTACACTTGGTTACCGGGAGAACCTCACACTGAGCCAGATCCGAACGTTTTTGGACATGGAAAGTCACGAGGAGCGGATCCAGGAGATTATCGCACGGGTATGCATCTTCTTGTCGTACTATCTCCTTGTAAACGCCGCTTACAAATGCTATAGAACAAAGAGCTGGAAGCTACCGAGGAGCGGAAACGGAAGGCCAAGCAACTCGAGCTCCAACGAAAGGATGCGGCCCGCAGTGGACGAGGCAACGTTCCTCGAACGCCTGTCTACCCAACCTACACTACGCCTACGAGACCAGCCGAAACTACCAATTCTTACGAGGCCGAGAAGAACAAGACCTACACCAAGTACGTAGCATTTTCTTTCCTTCGATTCATAGCTTTTGATCCTAGTCGTTTACTTACATCGTCTTAGGCCAACTGCTCCCAAGGGTAAGGGCATGCAACTGGGCAAGAAGTCTAAGACAACCGATATGTTTGAGCGAGTCCGCGGTGATATGGGTGGGGAGATTGATGAGAGCCCTCTTGTTGTTCCTGCCGCCGCCGCCGCCGCCGCAGAGCCGGCAAGCCACCATGCATCCGCCCTTGATCACGATGCTATCCATGTGACTATCAACGAGACCGTCAGCGCGAAGCTTTCAAGAGAGGGCGCTGTCAACTCTCTAGCCATCAGTGGAGATTTGACGCTTCGTATTTCCGATGCCAGCTTGACCAAGCTCAAGCTTGTGCTGCATGCTGTTCCCTCGCATGGCGCCCAGTTCCGCACCCACCCCAACGTCGACAAGAATCTTTTCAATAATTCCAAGATCATCCAGATGAGCAACACGGCCAGAGGTTTCCCAGTCAACAATGCTGTCGGTGTTCTACGATGGCGAGCAACCCCCAAGGTCGACGACTCGAGCGCCTGCCCCATCACATTCACTGTCTGGGTAAACCAGGAGTCTGACAAGTATAACATGACAATTGAGTATGAATTGACTGGCGGAAGTGAGTTGAAGGACGTCAGTGTCGTCATTCCCTACCAAGGTAGTGAGCCTGTCGTGTCCAGCTTTGATGCTTCCTACGAAGTGTCAGGTGATGCTCTGGAATGGCATGTGGGCACTGTGGATGAAGAGAACCCCAGTGGTTCCTTTGAATTCGAAGCCGAGTCTCAAGATGAGAACGATTTCTTCCCCATGAACATCACATTTAACAAGACGACACCATATATCGATATCGACGTAAGACCAGCCTTGAACAAACACCGAAGCAACGAGCTCGTGAAACTAATGATTGATTTTTTTTCTTCTAGGTCTCATCGGCGTCCTTGCTGGAAGAAAACGAGGATGTGACTTTCTCCAAGGAGATTAAGTCTCACGCCGACAACTTCCTGATCGAATAAACAGCAGATTATGCGAGAGTTCTAGGTTTTGGAGATGGTCTGGTAGGTTATACTATAGAGGGTGTCTGTCTGCTGTGGGGGATATTGGGAATCATTCGTCGCAGCAACCTAATGGCGCAATGACATGTGGTATGAAAATTAAGATGAGATTAGTGTGACTTTTCGCGAGAACAAGCAAGAAGTGGCCATTTCCACTGATTTCGCGAGAGGATAATGTCATGATATTGCTGGTGATACTCGTATCTACCTAGATATATTGCAGGTGTTCAGTGCTTCTTTAACGTGTAATGCTTACCTAATAGGTACCTTCAATGCGTAGAACGGCAGGCAACTGAGTACAGTGCGCCTAACAGCCACTCCGAACTGTGCTCTCACAACACACCAAACTACTTATCAGACGATCCAGACTAAAGAAACAAGCAAAAAGAAAGCCTTGGAAAGACATACGAATGGAATGTGCTGCTTAAAGAAGTATTGGAACACAGCCAGCGAGAGAGCGAATGCACCATGTCCCGGACGCTCTCCCTCTTGAGTGAGGTTGAGTTCAAGCATCGCGTCTCAGATGGCTATCCGGTGACTTGCCCTACCCTTGATCTCTCGACTACTTGGGACAATAGTGGGAAGAATGTTTACATTAATCGGCCTCCTGGTCAAATCGTGTCAAAGATCCACCAGGCTGGGCGACTGGGAGTCAAGCCTCCGGAAGCCGTGTCCACAGCCTGGAAAGCAGATGGTATGTGAGGCGTGTGACCAAATCTTTCCCAACAAACATATGACAGAACCATTGACCAAGATTGATATTTCAGGCCAATTCCTTGCCATTGGTTGGAGCGATGGCGTGGTGAGGTTGATGGGCCTTGAAAGCAACAAAACCGCACATCATATCGACATCTGCTCTGGTACTGATGCCCGCATTGTTCACATCGGATGGGCTTGCAGCAAGACCTCTACGGATGATGACAAAGAAACATATTCCAGATCCCCAGAGAAGAAAACGAAAGACTTGCCCCGGGAACTCATGTACCTGGAGGTCGAAGCGGCTTTGCCTAAGATCAGTCCGTTACCTAGTAGTAGCGCCGGCCCTGGGTAAGCTCAAAGCCCACCCTTCAATCCCATGGGCTATGGCTGACCAGGAATCGTAGCGAGGATGCTACTGTATTCACCCTCAGAACCAGTATCGACTTTCTGTTCCAGACCCCTCGGCATGAAGACTACGATTTCGTCAACGTCATGATCGTTGGGACTGATGACGGCCGGATCCATCTTAACATTTGTGATTCTTTCGCCATAGGATCATTTCCGTGTCCATCTTCAAGCCTAGCTCCCTATACATCGCAGCTGCTCAAGCACACGTCGAATCCTCAGATCTCAACGCACACGCTGCTTGTGGCAGACAAGCTGAAGAAACCAAGCCAAGTCGACTTGATACCTACAGACCTGCCCTTTCTATCTTCGTCGCCTATTAACCTATCATTCCTCACCACCAAGCTAACAACCATGCAGAAGCTGCTAAGGTATCTAAAACAGACCCATCTTCACATGCAGACTGAATGGAAAAATACCCGAGAGTTGCCTAGCAAGTTCCTCCGTAGTGTTGAGGAAGATCTCAAGGGGTCAGACATGGGACCGCGATCTATTGTCCCCGCTCTCTACCACACAGTCGTAACTGGCCATGCCTACGCGCCCGTCCGGGAATGGCTTGTTGATAGCCTTGCTGAGAGGGTAAGTTTTCCTTCTTATGCGCACAATAATCTCAGGGAGTGCCCTTTTTTACTTTGAAAGCTAATAATTTATGCCAGGGCCATAAACGATGGGATAAAGCTGTCGTGTCCGGGCTGGAAGGACTTCGGAGCCTGATCCACGAGAACTTTCTCCCCGTACTGGAACGCTGCTCCATCATCCTCAGTCGACTTCGAGGTCTAGCTCTTTTTTACAATGCCAAAGAAGAAATCGGCTTCTCTGCGGTACAAATCACCAAGATAATGGACATTTTCAGCTGCTTGACACTAATCGGACACAAAATACTCCTGCTGGTCATGGATGAATTGGAGCACTTCACGGTGTTCTCGAGCTGGCTCCGCTCACAGATTGACCGCCTGGCCACTTCCAGTTCTGAGAGTGAAGAGCTCTCTGAAAAGGAGGCGACCACGGACATCGGGAAAGTCCTGACCTACATCGAGCAATATCTAGCGAGCAGTCCTCTTCATACGTATCTGGATGAGATTTCCAAGGAAGACTTCACCGCAGACTGGGAGCACATTGACAGCGGTGTAAATCTCCTGGACACTGTGTCAGCTCAGGTAAAGAAACACGAGAAAGGCCAAGAGGCGATGAAGGCTTTGCCCCACGTTGAGTTCCTGGTTGATTACGCCACACACTGGTCAAGCAAGGCCTTTGAGCACATTGCAGAAACCAAGAGGAGGAGCGTGCGTTTCGGCAAACCCATTTCTCTTTCAATCGATCAGCCTATAGACGTTTATGACTGTCGCATCGTTGAGGCCGACGGGGAGGTTTGTTTATTAGAAGCCCACATGACCCCGAGCTCTATCCGTTTGTTAACCTCAATTGCAGGATGCTATCGTCTTCGTTGCCTTGGCATCGGAAGATTCAAAGTCAAAATGTGAGTATCATTCTTGGCACTTCAACCCTAGTTCTTCAAAAATTTCTAACCCAACGGAATTCCCCTTCATTTCAGTGACCATCTTCCGGACACAATTGGACATTATCAATGGAATCAGCAGGAACATGCCTACTTCTAGGTGCTTGATTGACTTGGGCAATCGAACCCTCGTCGACTTCGCTTTTATAGACAACACGAGCCTTATTCTGCTATGCAAAGAGTCAGGTAAGTCGACAATTTCAGCACATCCTGTTGTCCTCGTCCTAGTCCCAGTTCCAAGCCTAAAACCCTTTCCAGATGCAACGCCAGTCTTGGTTTCAGTACCATTCCGTCAACACACGATCCAATATTCACCTTACGACCCAGCCAATACCTCCGAGATATCCCACGTCTCAAGTGATGGGTTCCCGTCTTTCACCCTTCCAGAGGAGCAGCAGGCAATGAATCCCGTGCGCATGGAGGTCCTCGACAGTAGTGATACCCACGGGGATATTCCGAAGAGGATATGTCTTCTAGAGAGCAACCTCAGCACATTGCGAACCTTCACCTTGCCAGAAGGAGAATCGATATAAATATTGAGCCTATCACTGAACTCCATGGCCTTTCTAGATAGAGTCTTAGCGTACATGTCACATACGGGCTAAGAAAAAAGTCCAAATCAACCCAAACAGCTGCGAGAGAACATTCTGACACAACATGTCAACTTGACAGAGTTAAATACGTATCATATGAGATTCATGTTGCCGAACGTCAAGATTGCATTTCCATGGTATCTACCCAAGTTCTTGTTGAGTAGAGCTGCCTGCTATATTTACTCCCTAAGAGAGAGATTAGAAGTGAAAAGAAGAGAAACCGAGAACGCCAGAACAGTCATTGATATAGACCCCGTCCTTTTTGTTGCTTTGAGGGCGCTTCACACACATCGCCCAAGGATAAGTCCTCCGTACCAGCTAAAAAGCTCATCTATTACGCTTCGTGATGTTGAAAAATTCCGTCAGCCCCTCCACCACAGCCTCGACATTCATGTTCACCAGAGGCATCTTATCATAGGAGTCTTCCTTCATGATAGCCACTAGCGCAAGATATCGATCAACCTCACGGAGCATGATGGGCTTCTTGCTGTCGTGCAGGACCAGGCAGCTCTCGGCTGTTGAGCAGCCCACCTGGTCCTCGAGCTTAGCATCCCACGGGCCTCCCTCGAGCTTCTTGCGACCCTCTTCGCTACGGTGCCAAGTGCCATAGACCTCTGTGATGTCAATGATAACATCAATGTAATCACTGCAAATCTCATATGAAGCCATATCAGCAGGGGAGCTGTCAGTTGCGATGTAAATCTTGGACAGAACGTCGAAGAGGTAGGCCTTTTCCAGGCGACATGTGCGGCATAAATTCGTAAGCATGGACTCGAGTGTTCCCAGGCGGGGAATCAGCTTTTGGATGACCTTGCTGAAGGCCTCGAAGATGGAATGGTTATAGATGGAAGTAAGGTGGAAAGTGACTGGTGCGTTCTCACAACCATGGTCGGAGAGCTCGTCTTGAATACGGATGGTAATGTCGCGTTGAATGTCCAACTTGAAGTCATCAGACAAGCCATCGACTTTGTGAATGAAGACTTCGATGTTGATGTTTGGATATGAGCGCTGAAGAGAGAGGATAGTAGTATTGAGCCGGGCCACGGCCTCAAGATAGTCGTCTTGTGCATCAATGACCCAGATCAAAGCACCAATCTCGCCAAAGATGGCTTCCAAGTCAAACCCCGGGTTTTCGAAAATATCGATTTGGCCAGGAAAGTCCCAGACTTGAAAATCCATGAATGATCTATGACAAAATCGGTCAGCTAATGCCTTGGAGTTGAGCTGCCGCGGATATCCCATTACTCACGCCATAGAGTCCTTCTGAATACGAGCGGTTGACTCAAGGAACAGAGTCTCGCTTGGTGGAAGCTTGTGAAAGACGACACTGGAAATCGAAGACTTTCCCGATCTTTGGCAGCGTATCAGCAGTGGGTTCAGCAACATAATAGTACCTTATCTTGCTTACCGTCTCTGGCCCATCAGCAGCAGTCTAGGTTTGCCCTTTGGAGGCACGGCTGTGGCTGGATCGTCCGGCTTCATCCCATCTTTTGGGGGAGCCCCAGGGAGATTCTGCTCAAAATAACGCTGAAGACTTAGCTGCGCTGCACTTGTATTGGATCTTGTCAGGTCCAGACGAGGCTCAAGAGCCTCGTCCTTGGCCGAAGGCTCATTCGAGTAATATGACGGCTGAAGAGACATGGCTCTAAGGGAATGTTGGATTCAAAGGGTAACTGCGGTGAATGTGTTTCGTGTAGTGAATATATGTGTGGGATTATGAACGGGGGTATGTAATCAAGCACTCGCAAAGACCAAGTTCCTGACTCCTGGATATATAGAGCCTTCAGGACAGTCTCGCCAGACTTCTGGGAGAGTGGGAACAGAGCGACGGATGGCCTGTCTTGCGAGCCTGCATCACCTTCACTCCCATATCCGAGAGCTGATAGTCCAATACTGAACAGCAACACAGCCGGAGCTGGAGGCGTAAGCAGCCGGCCCTCGTTGACCTGGGTGGGATCAACAACAGGCGGGATCACACTGCCAGATCACCACACTAGGGGGGTCCGCCGTCCTCCTTGCACCAGTGACGGATAGGCGCAGGGTCGAAACAATTGTCCGCAGGAGGGAAACCGCAGGCTCGGGTCCAAGGTCGTTAAATCCACACCGCCACTGTCGCAAGCCTAGGGCGCCGCGAGTCAAGGTTGCGCTGCGTCGACCTTGCCAAGGGTTTTTTTTTCTTTTGCCCTTTCTTTTTCAAGCCCTCAGGTAGCCAGGATTTCAGCTTATTCGGAGGTGGTCACACAATCCCAGCCAAGTGCCAAAATGTGAAGGGTACTGCGAGGCTCCCGGGCTCAGCCGCCTCTTTCCCATGCTGTTCAGGAAGCACGAACCTTATCTCACACAAGGAAGACCTTGTTTGCTTCAGCTTGAGGCATGGTCAGCTGAAGAGGCAGTGGCCACACAGCTGAACCGGCCACAGCACACAGAAGGCTTGACAGGTATTGTGCTTGGGCAAGGGCGGCATTGCATTGGCCAACGGAGTTGGTGAGAGAGTTGATCGTAACACCCAAAAAGCAAGTAGCCTGCCTGTGGCGACAGCAACTGCTTGGGAGGGAGTATATTGGTACCCAACCAGCTGGTTGGCAAAAGCAGCCATCCGTCCCATCCAGGGGAGAAAGGGGGGGGGGGGCGAAAGTATCATCAAACAAATGGAGGGGGACTGTGCGGAGGGCATGTACGTCGTGGGAAGACGGACAGAATGCAAGGAGGGGGGTATTGTTTGAACGCAACAGATAGGAGCAGTAAATCTAGACCGACAAAAAATCATCCGCTTACCTCCATGCTGACGGTCTGATGAACAACCGCCAGACGCTGTGCACCTCCACGGAACTGCTCACGGTAGGCCAGGCAGCTCTCCCACTCCAGCGGCAAGGCAAGCAGGCTGCCGAGTCGTGTTTGCGTGTGCGATCTGGTTGGCTGGCTGGCTGTGCCGGCTCCCAATTGCGACGAAGGGAGGGGCGAGTGCTGCAGGAACACGATGGAAGAAAACACGGTTGAGGGAGCTGCAGCCTATGTCGTAGTTCAAGGTGTTGGTGAGAGCGGCTTGGAGATGGTTTGATTGTAGGGACCTGCTGCAGCTGGTGATAGCGATTATTGCCTGAAGTAGCTTGAGCGAGGAGGGACATCAACGCAAAGTATTTTTACACTAAAATTATCGCCAGCTTTACCAGCTCAGAAGTACCTTACCAGGGTATGCCAGCAGGGAAATACTCGGCAGAAAGGCGGGCTTCCAGCAGCACGTCTCAGTTAGTACCTCGTAGGTATTCGATACATCGTACGATTAGCTTTCATCTCTTCATTCAGGAAATAAAATGTAACGCATTGGCCGGGCACAAATAAGCTTATGCCGCCCTTTCTCCAGCAATTTCTCAGTCACGGGATGTAGAAACGTCAGTCTACCTAGGCAACAATTCTACGGCCGTAGTTCCTCCTACCTAACCTGTACCACCTACCACTAGACCTCCAAAAACACCTGGTTCCAGAATGAGCCGTCGTCATATAATGTTTCTCTGTCTGATTAAACTAGTATAGCTATTTCTGACTACTTTGAATATTCTTAAATGGATTGCTCCTTCATGGTGTTTTGACATGAAGAAATGTACGTGTGCCTTTCTATCAGCTTTGGTCTCTCGATTTCGATCTATCTTCCATGTGAGGCTGGGTTGCCTCTTGACTCGTTTTCAATGGCTTGTTAAACAATGATGAGATAAACTGAAGACTCCGCTTGTTCTTCAATCCTCTGAGACGGGCTGGGGACGCCACTGCCTCACTTGATGACCGTCTAGGAGGGGGTTCCAGCTCGTGTCCTCGCGGATCCCCATTCGTCTCTTCCCGTGGCATTCTTTCCAATCTGGCACCAGCCTTCGTTTCGGAGGGGATCGAGGACTTGGGCGTGTATTCAAAACCTTCCTTCTTGGAAGTCTACATAGTTACTGTGTTAGAGTTATTCGAAAACACCTTTGCGTACTAGGAACATCTGCAGGTGTGGGATAACTTACCCGGGTTGGAGCTACTGTTCCCTCCTCGAGAGAGTTTGACGTAGCAGCCCCGACGGCTTCCATGATATCTCCGGCGACCGTCCGTCCGTTTCGTCCAAAGCAGTCCTCTGGGACGCTTACAAACCGCACCAGTCCTCTCGAAGAGGGCACTCTCAGTGCGCATTCGAGGTGGTGTTGCAGCAGGGCCAAGTTTCTCTTGTTCGTCACTGGCTGCACCAGTGATGGGATGGCATGTATGGTGATTGTATATGCTGGGTCGAAGGTCCCGCTGAAGAGCATACACACGCCGTGCTCAACGGTGACGGCGACGGACGTGATGGGCCGGTCGTAGCGCCTCGCGATGAGAGATGCAAGATTGCTCATGAACGCTGCCTCGTCGTTGATCTACCCGCGAAGTTCCCAGCAAGTTAGATCGCTTATTTGCAAGCTTTGAACCTTGACTCATCAAGCTCGGGAGGGGAAAGGAAATGTCATACGATCACGTTTGTCTTGATCTCTGCCAACACTATCGCCTGTGCCCTCACATTTTGCGTCTCCTCCTCAAGCTCTCGAGGCGACCCAAAGGCTCGCTCAAAGTAGCGGCTTCTATGCCTTGAGAGCGCAGGCGAAGACATCTTCCTCCGCAATTGTTCGCCTTGAGGTGGCATTTCCACCTCGCGAAGGAATTTGGCATCGCCTTCAATCACTGGTTCAAGTCGTGTCGTTGTCGCCGATGCCACTTTCCTGAGAGCTGGGTGAGTGAGGGGCTCCGTGGGAGTCACAGGGCGAAGCTGCTCTTTGAACTGTTGCGTTGGTCGAGGGGGAAGGGGGCGAGAAGGCGTGGTGGGAGGGACTGGGTTCGCCATGGCTGGAGGATTCGAATACTCAGAAGAAGGAAAGGTCAGAGGCCAGAATGTTGTGTTGGTGTCAAGAGGGGATTTGGGCGACTCGCACACGAGTTGCAAAGCGTACGGATATAATGTGGCATTTCGCTTCGTTCAATGTTGCTTATCTCTTTCTCTCCTTCACCTGGAGACAATGGCTGCCGCCCGTGGCTCTCACTTCTCACTTTCTCCTCGCCTTCGCGTTCACCTTGATCATTGCCCGCTCGGTCAAATCCAGAAAGTACCAAGTGACCCTGACTTGTGTCAAAGAGAGGGGTATGCGATTTTTGACGGACCCATGAGGAATTACACATTAATATGTAGTGATCCAAATGGCCTGCAGACTGCAGACGCAGTTGCCAAGATGAATGGACCAGGAGTTGACACGAAAGTCGACATGAAGAAATCCTACTATAGCATCCCGCAGCAGGAGTCAAGACTGTCACAGCCAAGAGATCTCCATTGCCTGCATCTTCGTCACACATAATGCAATGCAGAGTGCGTTTGCCTTGAAAAAAAAATGGTGGGTGCATCTGCATTATGTCTGCGTTGTTGAGGTGTAGTACATGTGCTGCCACGTTGAACGAACGGTCGGCAACCTGCATGCCTGGTAATTGGCGGTTACTACTACAGTCTGGGCTTTTGGCAGAGTCATTCAACAGTTATTACAAAGTTTCATGTCGTTCCCTTGGCCCTCAACCAAACTCATATACCAGTTGGCTGGTTGGGTACCGGATAGCATGATCTATCGTCAACGTACAGCTTGAGGTCGGCAAAGAGCGATCATTCCTACACTCACTCTATGTGCTTGCTTGTGCACCTCCAGAGTCTACCTGATTAATTTCCCACCTTTTGGCTGTACAACTAAACCGAACAGAGAGGTCCCTTAGCCAGCGGATGCGAACATCTGGGAAGACATTCCCCAGGGTAGGACTTGATCATTGTAGTAGAGATCGTTTACCTGGTTAGGCATCTTACTACGTGCTCCAGATAGGTAGGTAGCTAAGCCTGCCCCCTTGAGGTGCATGTAGCCTGGTCTGGTTGGGTGTGCTTGCGAGCCTGATTGTCTCAGATCCCGGGTGCCTTTCCAGCGTCCTTGGCCATCGCGGTGGCGATGGTCACGATCGATGGCCAACCAGCCCCGACTCAATTGGGAGCTATGGACGCCAGCAGCCAAGCAAGTAAGACCTGGTGCGTGCATGCATCCACGAGACCCAGGACCACGACCAACGGTCCTTGGGGCTTGGCCACCGGGAACCCTGGCAACCCTGTCCTATCGGCTTGCGTGCACCCACGGTGCGCACGCGCCAGGACCCCTCCCGGACCAATTTATTGAACGGAAGGGAGAGAGAGAAGAGGGGAGGGGAGGAGTTCTTGGCTTGGTGCATGTGGGAAGCCGGAGGCTAAGCCCTTTCCTGTAGCTATCCTCCTCCGTCCGTGGATACGTGTTGGGATGGCTGGACAAGCACCGATCCGTATGCCAGGTAGCTGGGAGCGGGAGGGGAGACGCAGCTCTGTACAACATACCTACCTACCAGTGGACGTATCAAAACGCACCGTACTTCGTACAATCCCAGGCATGCGCGTCGATCAAGGAGAAGGGGAAGGGGAAGGGAAAGGGTGCATATGATGAGTCAAATTACGTCTGAGAATCAGGTACGGACGCACACCTCCAAGCCAGCTTTTCATCTGGTCCAGTTACTGGCTCGAGGCGTCGGTAGGGTGACGTACGACGTACGGCGTGTCGGTGATGGCATGGAGGGCTTCGATCGGCGCCGCCAAACCAGTGAGGCGGAAGCCAAATTGATCGTCGCCGGTTCGGCCGCCAGAGCGAGACGAAGCAGAGCCCTCCCATGCTGGATGCACAAAACTAAGTGACCGATGATCGTCGGGGTGCCTGGGGGCTCCATGGCAGCGTGGATAGCATGGATAGCGGTAGGGGAGCAATGATCCATTGGCACCAGCTGAGGTCCGTGTCAGCAGGCAGGTAACAGACAGAGGAACCTACCTGCAGCGGATAAAACGCCCTCTCGCTAAAGTTATCGATATTGGGCTAGCAGCCATTTCCAAACCCATGGATGTTGTCATCGAGCCCGCATATGACCAGCCGCCGCGTTGAGCAGAGGATGGAAGCTTCTCTCGCCAGCTCCGGACGTGCCTGCCCGCGGTATGGGGACGAAAAAGCAAAAAGAGAAACAGCGAAGAGCCCAAGCAATTACATGCTCCGTCTGCTTCCCCACAGCTGCAGCATCGGCATACCAACCAGAGGGCCAATAATGCGAGGTTATGGCCTATAGCAGCGCCTCACTTAAGTTCCTAGTTGATCATGTGGGATTGCAATCTCATGCCTGGCACTGGCGTAGTGTGAACGGGGAATATCTGCATGTTTGCTTTTTCCTGCTCCTAGAGGGTGGCAGGAGGGGGTACCAGCGGAATGGTAGCAAGAGGTGACGATCTTGCGTCCAGCCGCATCAGCCTCACTTTTGTTTCCTCGAGGGATCATCATCTTGGTTCACGGAAGTATCAAACTGATATCCCGCCCCGCCCTTTTTCTTTCCCCCTCCTTTTCTGAACCGGAACAGCAACCCCCGGACAGGAGGAGAGAAGGGAGAAAAAGAGGAAAAGGAAGAAAAATTTACACCAAAAAAAAAAAAGAGACAGCGAAAAAGAAAATAATAAGGGGAGAAGATGCAGCACACCCTTGCGAAAGGGATAGAGCTGAGAGGCCAACCCCGGTGGCCCCAATCAGATGTGCCTACATGATAGCCGGGCAGTTTCTCATGATCTTCGGCCATCGCGAGCACGCCGTAGATCGTCGGCCGGGGGGCCATTGAGCCAGGGCGTCGGGGGTGCTTAGCCCAGCCGTTGCTGGCATTCCTCCAACCCTGTATGCCTGTCGGAGCGACGGCCGCCGCTGGAGCAGGGATGGGATTTCCAAACCCAATTTTTCGCTCGAAAACGAGGAGAAGAAGAAAATAAAAGCGGTCTCCGGAAAATTGAAAGAGCTGGATTCGGCTGGACTGGCCTGAACTTGCCGCTCACGTTTGCCAAGGGGAAGAAGGACAGGTTAGAGAACCCATGTTCATTGGGCATGACTGCATTGCATGCCTACCACGTTGGCTGGACGGGTTGGTAAATTCATCCATTTGCTCTGCTTGGGCATTGATCACGATGATGATGTTCTTTTCTTTTTCCTCCTTGGCTTTTCCCAAAGAGAGCCGTAGACGCTCCCTCCACCCCCCTATATATAGGCTATATCAAGAAGCAATATGATGGATGCCACGTTTGGCATACACACGGAGCATGTGGCCGTGCACATCCGGCCGGGTCTATGTAGCCTCTTTGCTTTTCCCACAGCCTGGGCAGAAACTCTCCCCATCCAATCCGTTGGCTGTTCTGGCCCAGATGCGATGTCGAAACCCGGGTGAGACGCAGCAGACGAGACCTGGGGTTTTATTTTGGGAGGGTAAGGTAATTACCCAGGCTATAGTCGCAACAACCAGCCCCGTACCTCATCTCATCATCTTCATCATTTGACCAAATCAATTTTCTTCTTGCCCTTTTCCCACCTGCAGGGCTCGAGACCCACCGCGCGCAAAACAGCGACAGGAAGGATAGCAGATGGGCAATCTGAAACTCGGTGCCCAAGCAGACACAATCAGACAGACAGTCAGAGCAGGTAAGCAATAGAAGCCGGGGCCCTGGGCTTCGAGACTGGCCCATTCCGGCTCCTTGTAAAATTGGCCATCTGCCTTTGATTCGTCAACGGCGGATAGGATATAGAGACGACAAGGCAGAGGGATCAGCAAGGCCCCTTCTAGGTAGGTAATGTAGCATCCAATACCACTTGCCCATGGGCCCCCCTCCAGCTTTTAGTCTCGTCCTGGAGGGCTGGACCGGGCTAATCAACTGCATGCCACACCGGCTGACCCAAGCACTCGGATTCAGTAGTGCCAAGAAACGGCCGAATAGTTGGCTGCTTGCCCTCCCTGGCGCATGTATGTGCGTGCTGCCTCTGCTGTCTGATTTGCCTGCTTATTTTATCTCCTCGTAAATCACACCCCCCTCCCACCCCCAAACTCTCAGCCGCGTGCTCATTAGCGGCAACCGCTTCGAACCCTTTCGCATTGCGACAAGAGCCCATTGTTGCTAGTCCTGCTCTGGGGGCATAGGTAATTGGCAAGGCGAGCGAGATAGGTCGATCATGCTAGCTCGACCAATGGGGTATCATCCACGGTAGCACAGAACAGCATGGGCAACAATCAGGCTCTTGATTTCCCATCTCAACAACCAGGGAAAGGGGTGGGTGGGCGTAAAGGGTGGCGTCAAGGCGGATGGATCCCCGTATCTTTCACTGCCCATGCCACGACGACAAAACTCATCCAGTGACATGGTAGATACCTCCTGCTGCTACCCTACCTGGCTGAGACAGAGCAGCAAGTAGGACAGAGACATCACTCATCCTCCCAGGCGCACTCACTGGCTGGGAGCGGGGAGACTGCGCGCATAGCCGAGTCAGTCAGATATGATTGCTCTGTTACGGTACATGTGGGATTTACTAAGTCAGTCGCACATCCCAAATCAATCCCTGTAAGCCGTGCGGCGCATGTAGAATAATGGCTGGTCCAGTCTGTGTAACATCCGCGGAGGGCGACTGAGAGTACCGGCTGCTGGGAACAGGAAGCAGTTGCGGGCAGACTGATAGGCCAAATGGGCAACGGCGGGCGGAATTGGATTGATTCTGGTCGACTATGCACATGATTCTGGAAAATGAAGCAATCAATCCGTTCCCCTTGGCTTCTTTTTTCGTTTCTTTTTCCCCCTTCGCCTCTCGTCGTCAGAGCCTACATATCCACCATCTCACAGATCTCCATCTCAGCGTGCAGCTCGCTTCTCCGGCTCTCACAGCCCGTCTTTTCATGGACCAGCTGAAAAGAAATGAGAGCAAAGGAAATGAAAGTACTTGGCAAGTAGCTGCCTGAGCGTGCGGGTGGGCTGCTGCAGAGGGCTGCTGCATGTGCAGGCCAGGCTGCGTCAACACAGTCAAGGGTCTGGCCCGGCATCGCATCGCGCATGGGTGGGAGGGGTCATTGCAGCCCGTCCTTCTACTCCGTCCACCCTTCTATAGCACAATCCCCGTTATATGGGCGTCCTGGGCTGGATCTGGCCGGCAGCATGGCATACGCCGTGGGCTGGCCTGCCATGGCTTGGGATTGGGTACCGTAGGACGGGATATACAAATACTAGCCTCGGTGCCTTCGCCTCGTCTTGAGCATCCCCGTTGACCTTCACGATCACGGTGGTGGGTGTCTGTCTGTCTGTACCTCATTATCAATCTGCCCTGGCAAGAAACGCCGCCACACAACAACCACACTGTTCTGCCATCGTTTCTCGCCTGTTTGTGCCTTTCTTGTCTCACTTATTAATCTATTAATACTATCCTCCTCGCCGTCTGTCGCATCTCCTTCGCAGATACCACACCCTTACGGACCAAATCCTACCCACTCGCCCGTCCTCTTATCTATCCACAGGCTGCTTCAAGTCCGAAGCTTGCACTGGGAGTGTTTGCCATCTCCATTCTTCGATCTGGTCTCGCCTTTGCGGCCTGTTTGCTCTTCGCTTGCTCTCTTACCAGTTTGCTTGTACATCTCGTCCGCAATAATGGAAGCGCCAACGACTTTTGTAAGTCTCACCAGTCCCACTGCCTAGCAGCTCTCTCCCAGCCTTACAACCTCCCCCCCAATGCAACACTCCCCAAGGCAACATCAACTAACGAACCTCCAGCATCTCTTCTCCAAGCTCCCAGCTGAGCTCCGTCTCCGCATCTGGGAGTTCAACCTGCCAGCATGGCGCATCGTCCCTCTCCGGTGCGGCTCTGACATCTCTGCACCACCACCACCACCACCCGGTCCGGATCCTGAAGATGCCACAAACCAGAGCCTCACAACCACCGGTAGAAGCAGGCCCATCGACTGCTCTTCCTCGGCCCCCATCCCGGCCAACCTGCACACCTGCGTCGAGTCCCGGACCCAGGCCCTCTCCCACTACTCCCTCTCCTTCTCCTTCGCCCGCCAGCCCCCGCACGTCTTCTTCGACCCCCGGACTGATATCCTCTACTTCGGCCCCCGCCACGACGGCTACATGGCCGCCAACGCCCAGTTCCACACGGCCATGTCCCTCATCCGCCCGGACCACCTCGCCGCCGCCCGCCGCATCGCCATCGACGACGCCCTCTTCCAGGTCCTGTCCCCTCCTTCAACTTCATCATCATCGGACCCCTCCTCCTCTTCCCTCTACCACTCCTCCCTCGCCGTCTCCCTCACCGCCGACTGCCTCCGCCAGCTCCGCCGCCGCATGCCCAACCTCGAGGAGATCTTCTTCGTGCCCCACGCCCCCGCCTGGCGCGCCGCCGACGACCCCCTCCTCGTCTGCGACACCCTCGCCTGCCAGGTCCAGACCGCCATCCGCGACCTCTCCGACCAGCTCGCCTCCTCCGGCTCCGAGCCCTGGGCCCCGCCCTGCTGGAAGATCCTCCCGGGTCCCCTGGCCGAGCCGGCTCCCGGTCAAGCCCCGAGCCTCGTCTGCTACTGAGCCGCGAGCCTGATTTACATGCCGAGCAGCTCACCTGGGAAGTGTGGGCTGGGCACATAACCCCCCTAAAGGTTATCACACAAGCATTGAGTACATGTTTGGGACCTATACTCCCTCCCGTACCTTATCGGGAGGACGGATGCTCGAGGCACTTAAAGTCTCGACAAGAAAAAAATCAAAATCAAAAAATTCTTATACCAAAACAAAAAGAAAAGGGAGGTTAGAGAACATCGTTTGGCGTTTGAGCGAAAAGGGTTTGGTTAGCCTGGGCCTGTCACATATATGGAAGCGTACATTACTGATCTTGCAGTATCCGATTGCTTTTTTTTATGGGTTATTCTTAGCCGGAGTTCCAGTTGCCCTTATTAGCCTGTTTGACTGAATTTTTTGCCGCATATGAATCCCGGATTCTCGTACTCATCATGTATTTATGTATCCATGGAAGCGTGACTCTTCGAAGAGACGCCTTAATATATTCCAAAAGAAGAGAAAGCTGAACTCTATAAAATGTATGTTGATGAAGAAAGTAAAACCCCTAGTATGCAATCATAAGCTCTTCAGTATCATCACCGCGTTGATCATCATCGTAATGTACACCCATCTACTCCTTAAACAGAAACAACAATGCCATCCATACCGCTCAAAATGATAATTGGACTCCCCGTAAGAACTCCCCGCCGCCTTCCTTTATATGTTTACTCCGACTTCTTTTTGCCATAGCCTATGCCCTTTCTTCTTCCCTTGACGATTGCAGCCAAAACTTGTCCAACTGCTCCGAGATCGCCCAACATCGTGATATGCCCACGCTCCGTGGATACCCTCCCACCTTTGACGATGGAGTAGCCTTCGGGTAGCATAGCCTCCTTGGCCAGCACGACACCATCGCCAGGGCGGAAGAGAAGGTCGTCATACGCATCTGAATGTCGAATTGCCTCTCTTCCATTGACCTGTGCCGCGTAAACGGTAGGTGTTGTCTTTCCGTATAGGACGCCAAGAGGTGGGTATGCGTTAGCAGCTTGGTGCTCGCTAGAATGTGCCAATTCTGAGCGGAATTTCTTGGTCCGTGCCAATGTGCGGGTCAAATATTCCATATTGCGCTTGAGTTCCGGGTCGGATAACGCTGGCGCGACGTCCCCAGTGGATGTAGTATTCGAGGCTTGTTTAGTTGACGGCTCGGCGGATTGCATCTGTGGCGCGATCGTGCGATCCTTGACCGTCCCTTGGATCGAATCAAAGTTCATGCTGAAGCGCTTCTCTGATAAACTTTCTGCGCGTGCCCTCAAAGACGTGGGCAGGAACGAGGTGAACGATGACGTGCTCGAGGATGGCCCAATCTGTTGATTGAATGGGGGTAGAGGTGGCTGCACACTAGGACAAAGGTGCCATTTGATCCATTCTTGTGGGTTGTAAAAGTCCACTGGATATGACTCTCCAGTGTTTTTGTCGACAAAGCAGGAGCCATCTTCAGGAAGGAACACGTAATAGGAGCGGATGGTGAAGTTGACCTGAGCGGAGAGGAGCTTTTCATTGAACAGAATGACGTCGCCGTTGCGGATAGGACCGAGGATATTGATACAGCGCTGGGGTGTGCCGGCAAACATGACACCGGAGAAGAGGTTTGGCTGTTGGTTCACGGCGTGTCGTGCAATGAGCCCACCCATGCTGTGTGCAATGAGAAGGGCGCCCCGCGATTCGGGAGGAGTACCGGGTTTGTTGGAAGGCAGTTTTGCCAAGAACTCCTGAAGCTTGCGGGAAAGGATATGTGGGCTGAGCCTCCAATCATAACCATAATCCCAGACTCGCAGAGTACCATTGCGCACATTATTACATGACCTTAGCTTTCTGAAGAGTTTTCGTGACATGTCCACAGGCCCCATGTGCGAGAGCATGCCTGAAGGAATGATGGTCTCCTCCATTCTCTCCTCAGCCTCATCGTCCAATCCAATTTCCAAGTTCACTTTCCGCATATTGAGTCCAATCTTGACGGGAGCCCAGACTTGTTGATGGGGGGGTTTGGCCGACCGAAGCACCGAGCCCCGAAGCCCGCCCATGATGACAATGTCACCTGTCAGGTCTGCCAGCACATCATCCAGAGTGGCTGGACCGTCCTTGCTACTGCCACTTCCCACGTTAAGTTTGGGTGAGCGGTTGGCAGGTGCAAATGTTGGCGTTTCCTGAGAACGCATATCCATCGAGTTCAAGGAAATGAAAGATGGTGTGTGGAGCTTCGCAAGACTGGGCATTTTAAAGTTGGGAACCTCTGGCAGGCTCTCCTTGATGGCCTGGAACCGCATGTTGACCATATCCCGTACATCATGAAACTGCTCGTCGTTACCAAGCGAAGAAGTACGGGACAGAGTATGGTACAAAAGGCTGTCGTCGGATGTGACTCGGCGCAGCACACCCGGCCGGGATTGTGTGGAAATCCGGGGTGACCGGATGGAGTTGGAGCGCCTAATTGAATCGGGCCGCGGGGAGAAAGAGGACTGAACTTGTCCATCGAGCCGGTTGTCTGATGGATGCTCAGGGATGGGCGAATGCACTGGCCGTTGGGGTGGTTGTTTTGGTGCCGTGGCGGTTGTAGGGGTCTTTTCGCCAAAGGCGGAGAAGAAGTTTGACGGAAGTGACGGGAGGAGATGGCTGGGCGAGCTGAGAGATGGAAAGGCCTTCTGTAGTCTCCTCAGAGCATCTTGTCCTGCAGAGCGGGAGCGTTCTCTCGAGTGCGTAAAGGCTGAGTCCAGAATAGCTATGCTATGCCGTGACCGAGTTGACTGCCGCCGACGAGGGCGACTGATAGGTTTGTCGAAACCATCATTCGGCCCTGAGACGTCGTTTGGCGTGGCCTCCGACGAAGTAGGTACAGGAGTGGTTTTAGCTGGCTCACTTCCAGGTTTCGTCTCGGGCACTTGGGTCTCCAAGGCCGGTCCATCAAACTGAGCAGGGCTTGTCGGCTCAGGAGACTCACAGAGAGGCGGGGCTTTCACAAGACTGCCAAGGCTCGCTGCTATGGGCGAGTTGGGATCCCCGACCGTGGTGCCATCGTCATTGTCTCCGCTGTCATCCTCGATGGGCGGTGTCATCCCTAATACGCCACCGGGCCATTTCTCCAGTGCCGCTGCCTTCTCTACTGCCGGCGTGCGAGGCGAAGCCAGATGGCTCGCTGTGGCACTCATGGCCGGCTGGAGGACTGCCTGGGCCCCATCCTGGTCTTCAATCTCATCACTCTCCTGCAAATTGGCCTCATCGTCGTCGTC
Organism: Clonostachys rosea; assembly: GCA_026958235.1. Taxonomy (NCBI): domain Eukaryota; kingdom Fungi; phylum Ascomycota; class Sordariomycetes; order Hypocreales; family Bionectriaceae; genus Clonostachys; species Clonostachys rosea. The sequence continues at coordinate 2,400,944 of CP110206.1, forward strand.
GTCATACTCGTCTTCTATCACAATCCGGCACTCATCATCGGGGCCGGCTGAGCCGAGTGGTAGAGTGATGCCCAGATCGAGCGGCGCTTGGCCTGCAGGCTGGGTCGCAACAGCAGCATTCATTCTTTGATGCTGCTCATAGACAGTGAAAGCAATGTGATCAAGCTCTGGTTTCGTTTGTGAATGAGAGGAAGAGAAATGGTTTAAGAATGCAGGGTTAAAGAGGTAGCGACAGTCGACGGAAGCTGCGGAGGCCAGCCGAAAGTGGGCGCCTCACGGGAATGAGTCCAATTTGGATAAGGCAGTTCTCAGCTGGCGGTATGTAGTGTCCTTTTCGGGATTTGTGTGCGCAGCATTACTGGAAGGGGCAACCACCAATGGGCAATATCCAGCCTCTTGAAAGGCGCTTGAACCGGTGATGTCAAGCGCGGCGAGCGAGTCGGTGCAGGCAAGTAAGCAGGCCGTGTGGTGTGTTCATGGAAGCCAATCGGTCTTTGGATCGGGTTAGGCGCGAGGCACAGAACGGCGGATCTGCACGAGTGATGAAGTAATTGGGGAAAAGAGCAAAAGGCAAACTCTGATTTCTCCTGATGGGGAAGACGTCATCTAATATACCTACCTACCTAGGCGATGCAATTCATTGCGGGTGTTCCTATCTCAACCAGAGTGTTGAGACGGCTTGCTTATTTGCTATTATTATCGTAATAATCGTAGTGTGTGCGCAGGTGCTGCAAGGAACGGTTCTATTTATTGCGCCGCCAGGGGGGGTGACATCGTGGCATGATAGATTGGATGGTATTACGGTGTGCTGGATCTGGCCAACCAACCGCCTGAACCTGGACGACGGACGCTGCACGGGCGATTCCAGAAGCCCGCGCCACTCACTAAGCACATGTCCCGAGATGACGGGCCAACACCAGAACGACGGCAGTTGGCTGCTGTGATTGGGTCCCAGCGTCTTCAGCCCGCCGTATTGTGCTGGAAACGGCCTGTGAGCGTCCATGCTGTTGGTGCGCTGAAGTCCCTGGTTGGCCCTGGGAACGGACTCTCGCTGATTCGACTAGTCCAGGGAACCAAAGCTCGTAGCGCAATGTTGTGTGTAGCTGACCATGAGCGAAGGATGACCGTACATCTAGCCAACAGCCAATCACGCTGGCGTCCATTGCCATTTTTTCCCCATTGGAGAATATTAGATCAGCGTCAGAAGCCAAACTGGATTTTCCGGTCACCTCGTCCGCTGCCACATGGACGAACCTGTAATACCGCCGTGCCTTATAATTTAGATAGGGCCGCTTCTGGACCCCTGCGCTCCCGTTCTGGCGTACGGCGTATTCAGCTGCCCAATCTCGTCCTCAAAGCTGCCGAAACTCGGCTCAGAAGAAGCCGCTGGCAACGGCGTGTGGTGCAAACCTCCAGGCCCGATACCAACGGGTGGACGCACACACTCTCGCACTCTCTCACCCTCGCATTCACACGAACATGCCTCGACCGCAGATGCCACCTGATGATCGGTAATGGCTTAGGCGCGAAAGCATCAATGCCTTATTACCTAGGTACCTATTCATGTCCGGTCTCGGTGGGGCCCCCGCAATCCAGTAGCCCTCCCGCAAGTGGGAGAAGGTTTGGCAGGTACCTCGGGCCACATATCCCCGTTGCAGTGGCAGCATGTACCTCCGCCCCAACCTCAACAACTGCCATGTCCGGACTCAACCACCAATGACGAAAGTCGGAGCTCACATGTTGATGCCACAACCTCTGGCCCGTCCCTTGGCTTCGCAATTGGTCTGGTCTGGGTTGCATCGGTCTAGCTTCATCCCGTCTGCTTCATTCCGTCTCGTCAACCCTTAGATCCCCAAACACCTCAACCTCCCCGGGTCCGTCTCTCCCTCCTCCCCCCCCTTCTTCCAGGCCTGGTCATCACCTCCTCCCCATCAGAGAATGACAACTCTCCAGCCAAGGCCTCCGTACACGGACGCCGAGCTCGCGGAGCTCTACCCTCCCCAGCTCCAGCTCCAGCTGGTCCAGATTCTCCTCCGCCACGGCGAACGCACGCCTGTCACCCCTCGTTTCACCAGCACTGGCCTGCCCGCATACTGGTCGTACTGCAACGCCGCGCGCCACCTGCGGAGCGCCATCCTCGAGGACGACTCGGGCAAGTTCTCCTCCCTCGAGTGGAAGCGCCGCCTCGAGGCCTTCGGCCCCAATGACCTCCCCGTCTTCGCCGCCGGCCCCAGCGGCGACCTAGACGCCGTCTGCGACATGGGCATGCTCACCGACCTGGGCCGCAGCACCACCACCGCCCTCGGCAGGCGCCTGCGCCACCTCTACATCGACCGCCTCGGCTTCCTGCCGCCCAACCTCACCTCCTCCGAGTCCTTCTACTTCCGCACGACGCCCATACCGCGCGCCCTCGAGTCCCTCCAGCAGACCATCCACGGCCTGTACCCCTCCCACACTCGCTCGCCCGACCTGCCGCCCCTCACCATCGTCGGCCGCGCCCCGGGCGAGGAAACCCTCTTCCCCAATGACAGCAACTGCCGCCGCTTCGCCGCCCTCTCCCGCGCCTTCGCCCAGCGCACCGCCGACCGCTGGAACGGCTCGGACGAGATGGCCTACCTGACCAAGAAGATCGGCCGCTGGATGCCCGAGGACAGCCCCAGGGTCGCCGTCGACTCCCACCCCCGCCTCAGTGGCATCATGGACACCATCAACGCCACCGACGCCCACGGCCCGGACACCAGGCTGCCCAAGGAGTTCTACGACCCGCGCGCTCGCCAGGTCATCGAGGACATCGCCGTCGAGGAATGGTTCTCCGGCTACCGCGAGAGCCAGGAGTACCGCGCCCTCGGCATCGGCGGCCTGCTGGGCGACATCGTCACCCGCATGGCCGGCAGCGCGGAGAACCCCCCCGCCGCCACCGCCGCCGCCGGCGAGCACCAGCCCAAGAAGCCCTCCTCCTCCTCCTCCCGACCGCCCGGCATCCGCTTCGCCATGAGCGGCTGCCACGACACCACCCTCGCCGGCGCCCTCGCCAGCCTCGGCGCCCTCGAGGGCGGCTGGCCCCCCTTCACGAGCCACATCGCCTTCGAGCTCTTCCGCCACGCCTCCGCGCCGGCACCCTCCTCCCCTTCCTCCGCCTCAAGCTCCCCAACCAGCTGGATCTCATCCCTCTTCACCAGGTCCGGCTCCTCCTCCGCCGCCTCCGGCATCGGCCGCAAGAAGACCCCGGACCTCTCCCCGGCACAGAGGCAGAAGCTCGACGGCTACTACGTCCGCGTCAGGTTCAACGACAAGCCCGTCACCATCCCCGCCTGCAAGGCTCCCGGGAACCACCTCGAGGGCGACCAATCCTTCTGCACCTTGGTACGTTCAAACCAGTAGTATAACTTTCATCGTGTATTCCAAGGGGATAAAAGCTAACGAGACCCATCAACAGGCCACCTTCAAAGCTGTTGTTGACAAATTCACCCCTGAGAACTGGAGGGAGGAATGCCATGCCTCTGGCGCTCCGGCGTTCCCCTCAAAGCCCGAGCCGGCAGGCTACTAGTTTCTGTTTTACACCAAGCCCAATAGGTTTTGGTGCCTCTTTTCTAATACATTCATATAAACAGGAATTAAAATCGGCTTTGGTTACAATAAGTTACAAACCACTTCAGTCTTCCAGGTAGTTAAGAGAGACAATTCGAAAGATAGAAACGGGACTGGAACTGTCTTTATCTCTGCCCATGGTTTTCTCTCTTCCTCCTCTTTTCTAGCATTACAACAGGCGTCGTCTCTTTATGCATAGATGATTCATTTAGAACAGATTGATTAGGTGCAGTACGTAGTGATCGTGAGAAAAAAAAAAGACTCTTTCTGCTTACGCTTACAAAGTATACTAATGCGAAGACAAAAGCTTGACGCACACAACTATGCAATGCCGAGAATTCTGACAATGGCTCCTCCGACTGTCCTCGACTTCCACTACCGTCATGCTATAGACCATTCCCTCATACACTATGTGGCACAAGTGACAGTTTTCAACCGTTTGTTTTTGTTCCAAGACACTATTTTCCGAGTTTCATTGATCCTTTCACACCGTTATGTCCACAACATTCTCTCATGCCTGACCACTACCAATTCCAAGGTAGCCGACAACGATCACACTTGCTTGCGTATTTGTGTAGCACGCAAGAAAACGAATTGCAGGAAACAAGACGTAAATATCCAATAAATACACATCATACACCGGAAAAGGAGGGTGGGATTACCGATAAAGAAAAAGAAAAAATTTGAGAAGGCCGATAGTATTAGAGCGAGAACAGAGACGTTTTCTCGCGGCAATTACAACAATGTAAATTTCCGTCATTTTGCGAATCAGGTCATTAGTTTGCCACCTCTTCCTCGACCAATCCGTTCAGGCCTCCCTGGAGTGAGAGGCCAGCAAAGCCACCACCAATGCCACCAAAGCTGGACTGGTATTGGTGGCCACGTCGTTCACCATCGCTTCCGTTGCTACCGGGGCCACTGCTGGGGCTGGTGCCTCCGTTTTCGAAACCGGGGGCAAGCAGTGGGAGACTGACAGCACGGCTATGCTGAGAGCGAGAATTAGGAGCGAGAAGACCGCCAATAGTTGGAGCAGTTGTTGCCACGGCACTGGTCACGGTAAAGCCGTTCGAGATGCTGGCCGATTGCCCATGACCACCAATGGGAGGCTGTTGGGGTACCTCAATAGACAGATCCGGGGGGGACTGCTGAGCGGTGCCAAACAGGGCATTCTGCTGCACCGTAAGCTGCTGCTGCTGCTGCTGTTGCTGTTCGTGCGCCTGCTGGGACAATTGGCTCAGGTACATCGTCAGAGGGTTGCCATTTGGAGGAAACGAAGCCTGTTGCTGAGATGTAGTGGGGGTGGGCGCGTTGTCGTTCAAGGTAGGGGCAGGGGATACGCTGCCGTCGCCGCGGGAGGCCTGGGGGTTCTGAGCCTGGCGAGGAGCGTTACCGCATCGATCCTTGCCAAAGTTGACTTTGAACTTCTTGTATTCCTCCCGGCCTCGAATTGCCTCTATGGCCTTGATGGCGTTGGCAATATTGGTGAAGTTGACGAAAGCACAACTCTTCTCTCGCAGTGCGTTGACCAACTCAATCTCGCCAAACTCAGTGAAGTCCTGTCGCAGTCGTTCCTCGGTCCATGTCTCATCCAGGTTGCCAATATAGACATTTCGAGACGCACCACCGCTGACAGCCATGGCAATGGCGGGGGGCAGAGCACCGGAATGCTTTCCCCATCCAATCTTGAGACGGCGGTTGTGAATCATCAGGCCCTGCAGGTTGCTCAGGGCGTAGAAGGAGGCAGCGGCTGTGGGGTCAATGAATGTGACGAAACAGATGTGCTTGTCAGGGATGTATCGGATGTGATGAAGCAAACCGCCCCGTACAACATTGCAAATCTCCTCGATGGTTGTCTCCGGGTGGATGTTTCCGAGGTAAATGGTTCGGTTACCCAAGTTGTTGATACCACCAGCGGTTGTGGCCACAGCAGCGGCAGCGACTGATTGCTGGGCCAGGGCGCTCGAGATAAGATCCCGGTCAGCGCCGGTCAGCATGTGAGCGTAGCCTGGAGAAATACCAAGATACTGTGCTGCATTTTGCTGCTGTGTCTTTGATACATAGGCGCACCTGTCCTTGCCGTAGTAGACTCGTCGGGGAGCTTGCCATTTAGCCTCTTGGGGAAGCTGGGAAACGGCCTTGATGGCATTGGCAATGGAGAGGTAGTGAACAAAGGCTATGTTCTTCTCACGGACGACCTTAATGGTGTCAATTGCGCCGAACTTGCCCAAATCCTCACGGAGTTCCTCCAAAGTGATCTCCTCAGGCAAACTCCCCAGGTAGACATTTCGGGAGGCCCCTGACTGCTGAACAGCAAGCGCCACAGAGGTCGGGACCTGGGAAGGCTTGCCCCAACCCACCTTGATATCTTGACCCTTGATGCAGAGCTTCTTCAGAATAGCATCTGAGTGAAAGTGGGTTGCGGAACTGGCATCCAGGAAAGAGATGAAGGCGCAGTTCTTGTCAGGCAGAAGTCGCACGGACTCGATCTGACCGCTTCTAACATGGCCAAGAATCTCCTCGGCAGTTGTGTCAGGAGGAATGTTGCCCAAGTACACGGTGCGGCTGGTACCGGTGACAGCTCCAGCATTCATTGCAACTGGAGAGGTGGGCCCCATCTGCGACTGCATGGAGAAGGTACCAGTCGGTGACTGAGGTGGAGCATAGAATTGGGGAGCGCCGTATGCTGAAGGTGAAACCATCGCTTGATAAGTCTGGGGAGACATGGCCTGTATAGGGCTGGTTGCACCGTTTTGTTGTCCATTGCCCTGGTGCGGTTGCTGCAAGCTCGTGATGTTTTGGTACTGAGCGTTGGAGAAGGCGGCAGGTGTTCCAGGCTGGAATGGGCTACCCAGGAGGAGCTGTGACGGCAAGAGAGGGGTGAAGTTCATGTCGAATCCTGTTCCAGGGGTCTGCATGTCGTTCGTGGGTAGCGCCTGGGCCTGGTTCATTGCCTGGGCGCTCAATGTGGGCACGTTTCCACGACGAGGATGGCGGTCGGCAAAGCCAGAAACATTCGAAGCAAAGGCACCATGGGAAAATCCGGTTTCGCTGTTAGAAGGCTTCGATACATGACCGAGTCGTCCGGCACTGGGCCTCTGGCCTACGGCACCGTTTAGGTCCTGCATTCTTAGAAAATCAAGGGGAAACTGAGTGTCCCTCCCAACTTGAGCTAAAGTCGCCGTTTTGAATCCAAACTGTGCCCTGACAAAGGCACGGAGAAAAAGCTAATAAAGCAGCCGGTATCCAGCTGACCAGAAATAAGACAGTTGAGCAGAAACGAAACCAAGTCCAGCCAGAGATTAGGTGATATCAAGCCGGAAGAGGTCAAAAGTCGTCGGATCTGTCCTCGAAACCGGGGAAAAGAAGATTTGTCGAGTTAAAAAGCTATCCTGCTCTTGAGGGGTCAAAAAGTATATATAAATAGAGAGTCCCTGAGCTGAGTGGTCTCAATGGACATGAAATATAGGTCGTATATCCAAATATTCGATCGCAACAGAACCTTCGACGAAAAGTATTACCCCCGAATGATGGAGAGCCAAAGCAGAAAAGTGAGCTGACGCAAGCCAAAAGTCGTCTGTAACGACAGTGCGAAGAATATATTGTCCAGCAGGCAAAGGCGTATAATATCAACGGTTGCGTGTCCGGGCAGATGTTATGCGAGAGGCAAATAGTGGGAGCTCAACCAACAAAGGCGAACACTGTCGGTTGGATCTCAATGGAGCGCGCGGGAAGAAAATGACGATAAAAATGTATATAAATAAGTCGAGCGAGTGACGAGCAAGTTCGAAGTAGAAGTAGGGAAAAGAAGCTTGATGCTAGGACGGTACAGCGCAAGTCATCACCTGTATAATAAGTTGTCAGAGGGAGGGATTGAGAGAGCAAGTGCAAGGTCGCAGAGCTGAGAGGCTGAGGCGCATGATCGAGTAGGGAGGCGGGCGGAACGGGAGGGTCACCGGGAAGGATGATGAGGATCTTGGAGGAAGAGAGAGGACAGAGGGGAGGTTTTGGCGATTTGTCTCTTGAGGAGTTGGTCGCTAGGGTGCCAGACCCTGGGGTGGAAGCACAACCGGGTTTCCTTACCATGAAGGGGACGGGCAGGCACAATGGCTGGTCCAAAGCAAGAAGAGAAGGTATCTTACCACCAATTCCTGTCTCAATGTGTGTAGAAACAGAAGAGAAGGTACGGTAGTCCTGCAGAGGAGGATGTATCCGAAGCAGGAAGAGCAGAAATGCGGACTCTGGACCGTAGAGCAGGAAGGAACAGAAGTAGTGGCTTCTAGGAGTGGAAAAGCAAGAAGACAAAGAAAGGGAAAAGGGGACCCTGGAAAGGTGGTCAACGAAACTGGGAGCAAAGCCGGGGATAGCCAAGCCGTGGGCAACGGGTGAGCGCAAGACAAGGCAAGGCGACTGAAGAAGCGCGGCAGCTGCACCTGGGGGGTGTGGATTCAAAAAGAGCGAGCGGGAGAAAGAAAGATGAGCAATAAAAACGGATTAGCGAAAGTGAAAGAGAGTGAAGGGGGGCAGGTAGCTAGCGGTGGGAATGGCAAGAGAGCGTGCAGAGAAGGAGAGGAAAGGCAGAGGGGGGGGTCGTGCGGCGAGTGGACAATTGCCCAGAATGGGGTTGAGGTTGGAATTCGTCGTGCTGGATATTATTTAGTTTAATGACAGCGGGCAGGGGTTCAGGGGGTGGGATGGAGCTCACTCATCCATACCTCGACCGCAGGTACCTCCATCCTGCGGTCGTCCAGCGAGTGCCAGCAAGCAAGGGCCCTGCTTGGTGGTCCCCAGCCCAGCCCAGGCACACAGTGCACACCCGGCCGGGACATGCACAGCGTCCAGGGGGTTCTCGACCCCAAACTCTTCCCGTCTCCGAGGGCGTTGTGAACTAGGACCTACCTAATTCTCTCACGGACAATGATGATAACACGTACTAACGTCGGTGGCTGTAGGCAAGGTACGATCGCATCAATTGCAGGCGAACTGGAGCCGCGCCGCGTGCCTGCGTGCAGTCTGTTCGGAGGCAGTCTACCTATCCAGCCATGGAAGACTCCGGCAGGTAATAAAGGTAGTAGATACTAGCCGCATGGAAACGATCCATCCATCAATCACCTTGCGACATGCTACAGCCACCGATTGTACAGCACTCGTATCAATCGAAAACGCAGTCGTGACATTGCTGGCATGGTATAATTAGATCAGTTAGACACCCGCCGATGATCCAGCTCAGCTCTCACATCGCTGATGCGTCCGCCTTTGCTACTGCGATGCCTCTGTGTACATGACATTTTTCAGTCTCACCCCCCTCCATCCTCTCTGGAGTCCCAAGAAACGGACCTGACCCGCGCGCGACGCCGCTGCTCTTCCACCTGCATACGTTTGCAGCTAGCAGGCTTATTATTAGCACAGGCTGCATAACCAGTCAGGACACCGCTAACTAAACATAAATTTCTAATGTAAGATCATCTACACGATTATACGCAAGGATGTGCATTCCAAGTCTTTCCTGAGGTAAGCCTGCAGGTTTCTGACATCCGGCAAGACCACCTTTCCAGCAACGTCGGCTTTCCATCTACTCGTAGATTTCTTGGACAGGCCGGCATCTCGCCCGTCTCAGGTGCCTCGTTCGGGGCCATGGCCGGACTCGAAACCTCCATCCGATCCATCCACCCATCCAGTGCCCATCCACGGCAGGTACATCCTCCCTCTTGTCCCGGCAAAGGGGCATAATTGGCGGTGACCCGACCTGAACTCCATGGGGAACAGCCAACCAGCCTCGCCTGCTGCTGCTACCTTCCTCCACCCGAGTACATGGCCTCTAGCCCGAGGCAGGCGAGGCGGGGAGATTCCTTTGCAAGTGGGATTAAGAAAAATGAAAAAAATTCTTGTGCTGCAGAAACCCTCTCCCGACATCAATCCTTGACGCCTTCTGAGATATCACCGTGGATATCACCGTCTTTATCCAGACTACCGCCACGTCTTCTCGTCCTAATTAAGATCTAAAATGACCAGAAGCGATTTAGTGTTGTACATACACACACACCTCACTAGGGAGACGTGATGTGCGCTCGACCCAATATTTGGCAGAGCCTAGACTTGACATTCTCCAACGACCCTTGTTCCCACCTGGATGCTCCCCTCCCTTCCTGGACAGGGCTGACCTTCTGATATCATGTACCGCACAGAAAACACGCGATTTTACTGTTTATTTCAACCGTTGAGTAGCCAAGATTTCCTGCGCCGTCGATGCTCGATGCCCTTGCGGCAGGGAATGTTGGCAGCACGCAAGACGGCTGGAAATGAGCCAAAGTTCCATCCCGAGGGTATTGACCACCAACGAGGCGCTGAGCCTTCGACAACGAGGAATGTTGTATTATGGCTATTACTTATTGACCGAGTGACAACAATAGGATGAGCTGCTGGCCAAAAGCGAATGGCACCGTCCGACCTAGGTGAGCGTGGGGTCGTATTGTCAAATTTCCCCCCCTTTTCCCTTGCCCAACTAGTGTCGACAAGTACCTTAGTAGAGTGGTGATAGTACAGTAGTGCTCCGTCCATAGTAAGGGATAGCTGGGTTATTAATTATCACACTCGCCTGTTCCTCTCCTAATACCAGATAAGGAGGTATGGCGGTAGATGGCCTCTGGTGACTGTTGCTAGTCGCAAATCCACGCCGAGATTCTGGCTTGGCATCTCGCTCACGTACCCAAGGCCCTCCTCACAAGGTATCATGGAGTAGCGCACAATGGGAGCTCTTCCGCCCCCGCCCGAGTGTACAATAACGCAGCGTGATGAGGTGCAGAAGTATGCGGTGAGATGTGATAGCGATTTACCTAAGCATCAAAGGGCCCTTTGGCAGCCCGTGGCAGTCTGACCTGACCTGCCTACATCGTGGCCTGGCTTGACTTGGCTCTCAAGGATGGATGCTGGTGGAGAGGCTAATACTAGCAGACAACACGCGTCCATCTCTGAGAGATCGGTCCACCATCCACCCCTTGCGTCTGCCCGCCTCTTGGACCATGCGGGCATGCAGTAACGTACATATTGTCCCATTTACCAGCGAGCTCGGTCGGTGCCTCGATCACTCCCTTCGAGGACCGACTCGCCAATTGCCGTAGCAGCATCGCATCCTCGACTCAGCCCGAGACCATTCTCCACATAAACGGCCGTGTACGTACAAGTAGGTATTTGAAGATACTATGTATATCCATCAGATTAGCTGCACGATGGCTATCCTTTGGTCAGCGGCCCCTCATGGTGGGGTTGAACCCCATTTTGTCTCTTCAACAGCCGGGGGAAAAAAATATAGATGTGGAAAAAAAAGGTCGCGATGAAGATATTCTATCATCCCTCGCCCTCAGCCTCCCTCAGAAGGAAGGTCAGTGGATCTAGCAAAACATAAATATAGCCCAGGATCTACAACTCGCATCTCACCCCGATCCTTCACTGTGCAGTCAAAATTCCACACACAGCTTACCAGAACCTCGGACCTTTCCAAGGACATTTGTCAAGCCATATCTGTCTTCATCTTGGGATCTTATGAACTTGGCGCTTATTCAGCCCCGAGTGTGGCTCAACACCCACTGACTCATGCCGCCCGTGAATAACTAGCAACGAGTCAGAAACACTTCGTAGCTTTGATTTTTGCATTGCCAGTTCCATATTTTCTCCGATCCAATGAGGATACAAGAGTAAGAAGCAGGAATGTGTACGGGGTACCTGCTGAGGCCAGATGACAGCGACGCCTACCATTTATAGACCGACCTATGTGGTTTGTTCGCATTCCCATCGGACATACACTTTTGGTTGATAACTATCATCTACCTATCCACTCGTTACATTCTAGTTTCATCAACTTGCATCCATGGAAATATATAGTTGCAATAGTCCCCATCAATTCAAAGAACTTCTTCCAGAGTATGTCGTGAAATGACACAGCAAGCCCATCGCAGGATGCTCCCGTCCGGCAGAGCTTGATTCCGAAATGTATTTCCGAAATGAGATAGTCTTACGACGACTGAGCCAGTTACTATCATCATCGGCCGTATTCTCGAAAGGCCATATATAAGCTTATTTTTGTTCTTCTTGAACGCTAATGCCGGATGTCCATTACCTGGCCGATCTCTTATCCAATAGTCACGGTAGCAAAACTATGCGCATATTCCAAATCACAAACTTCAAAGCGGCTACTGGCCTCCATGACATTACCTTCACTTGCTATTCCTATAACCAAGTTGTCCCCGGCATGATTGCTGTTGACAGATGAATCGCATGCGCACGATTCGGCCGAGAATGGCACTAGCGAGATCTTGAACCAGACAGCTAACATCATTGAGCAATGACAGGGTCTTTAGCACGACTGTCGACCCTGTGCGTAGATAATCTAGCCTTTCCTCCCCTGTCCTGAACTGCTGGTAAACCCCCTTCACCCCCGGCGCCTGTGGTGCGAGTGATAAATTGAGAACGTTCTCGATTAACGCGTTGCATTGACTTTGCTGGGTCGAACCCACCAGGACCCTCGACGTCAATGCTCGCCTTCCACAGGCCAATTGTGCAACCAGGGTCAAATAGAGGGGGCACCCCTTATTCACGGAAATTTGTGGCTGCTTTCAGAGACCCCTGTCCGTCCTATATCAAATGGCGAGCAACAGCGAAAATGACTGGTCGTGATTATGAGGCGGTTAGTACATGGCATGAATGATGAGTGAGTGGACAAGAGGAAAAACCATAGACGTGTTAGGAGTTGGAAAAATGAATCATTTGCTCGCATTGCACTCCGGTCGCCAAACTGTCCTATCGAAGTATTCCTGCCGGTATTTATGATTCCCCAGGTCCCAAAATCAAGACAAAATGACGAAAGGCAAAATACTGGCCAAGTAGACAAAAAAAGCATCGATAGATCTAGAGGAGAGATTCAACGGGGGGGGAGGAAGCAACACGATCCAGGCTGAACCGAGTCCTTATGGCGAAAGGGTCTCATGGGGTCTGCGATCATCTATAAAGGTCGGGAGTCGGGACCAGGATACCGGTATCTGTAGCTTCCCATCATTCCATCCTCGCCCCGTCGACATGTGAACAAATCCAGGAGAAGCTCGACCACTTGAAAATCGCTTGAAACTCATCAATTCCACTTCTCGGGCAGCCTATATGCCCGTGTCTTCTCCACTGGGAGCGACCCTTTCAATCTTCGGGGTGGAGTCTCAATAACCTGAGGGGGTAGTTTAAAAAAAAATGAACAATTATAACCATTCCGTATTACAGGATCATGCACTTGTGCGATTTCTTTTTCATTGGTTGGGGGGGCTCCAAAGCGGCGACAATGGCCTACAGCAATTATTAGCGTCTTGAGGTCTCTTGGACCGGGCACAGGGAAGCAGCTTACCTCGTCGAACACATCCTTCAACTTATACTGGGTCAAAGCACTGCACTCGACGTACTTGACAGCGCCAAGCTCCTTGGCCATCCGCTCACCATCCTCTCTCCTTACTGGAGACATCTTCTGCTTGGCAAGCTTCTCTCTGACGCTAGGATCATCTCGAAGATCGACCTGGGTACCAACAATAAGGCATGGAACGCCAGGGCAGTGGTGGTGAACCTCGGGGAACCACTTCTCGCGAACGTTTTCGAAGGAAGCTGGGGAGGTGACGCTGAAGCAGACGAGGAAGACATCGGTCTGAGGATACGAAAGGGGACGCAGTCTGTCGTAATCTTCCTGACCAGCAGTATCAAATAGACCCAAGGTGTAAGGCTCGTCGCCGATCCTAGATTCGGGACCTGGGTTAGCCAACTGTTCTACTCGGGGCTTTCCATCATCTGGCTGCATGATTCAAGGACAATCGGAATGATCCATCTCGCTCAACGTTTCGCACACCGTCGGTGACCAAGTCGTGGGGAGCGAACGTCGGTATACGCGTGGGCAAGTTGGGGGCGGAAATTGACAGGGGCGCAAGAGATAAGACATACATGACAGTGACAGCATAATTGTCGAAGACGGTAGGAACGTATTCGGACGGGAACTTGTTGGTTGTATAGCTGATGAGCAAGCACGTCTTACCGACAGCACCGTCACCGACGACAACACACCTATATCATGGTTAGCAAATGAAGTTCGAATGATGCGACAGATACGCAAAACGAGGCAGTAAAAGCTGCATATCAGCACTGCAGCTGCACACCAGGTGTGATGGCAAGATTGTTATTCAATTAGACAGCTTCGCTCCCTCGTGAAAATCCAAATATGCATTTGCGCTTCATGCCCGGTCGGTGCGACGCAAAGCCAAGGAGAGCAAGGCAGAGAGGGGGCCGAGGAGAATGGGGGATATGGCGAAGCCAAGGCCAGCACATACTTGATAGTTGCAACCACCGCCATTTTGTATTCTGGTTATATGGAGCAAGGAAACGCTTAAAACGCCAGCGGAAGCTGTGCTGCGAAGAAGGGTCGAGGAGTGTGCCGTCGATCAGCTGATGGGGCTCGCAGAGTTCTGGATGGCTGGTGAGCGTGGGAAGGCTTGGAGGAGACCAGAGGTGAGCTGGCGAGGTTCGAGGTGGAGGGCCCGTAGCTTGGCAGCAAATACGAGAATCACGCTCCAGGCAGTAAGGATTCCGTATGCAGAGAAGCTCTAGCGGGTGGGAGTTATGGGATGAGCCAGTCCAGGACAGTCGGGGGCGATGAATCGGGGAAGATGGCGGGAGACAGGAGAGGATGTGGGAGATGACGACGGTTTGGCTTGGGGCTAGAAAAGATGATGGGGGGAGGATAGTTTGGCAGGAAGCCGTTGGCGGCGAGTAAGTATGGAAATGATCTGGCAGCCAGGCTGGGTAATGGCTCCGTGCTATCAGGTAAGCTGGGAGGATAAATAAGGTAACCACTGGCTCATGCAGTGCTGATGGAGAGGCATAACCATGGATGGCGGGAGTGCCCACTGGCTGGCGGGCAGTTTCATTAGCAGCATGAAGCGCTGTCAGGCAACGCCAGCAGCCAGGCTGCAGTGAACCTGGACTGCCTCGAGGGGCCAGAGTTTCTCACACCCGCTAGCGGAGGGTGGTCCGGGCGTCAAGAACTGCCTGGGGGGCTTTTTGGGCTTAGGCTGGGACTGGACGGGCTGGTTCTGGCGCTGGTTCTAGCACGCCTTGGGCTGTCCGACACTTGTCCCTGCCGCCTGGGTCCCATTACATTGGCTGCCAAGTAGCAGTGGTGGGGGCTCTGGCTGGTCAGTCGCGTCGGGGAGCCTCCATCAAGCAAAGCCTTTTATTACCGCCAGCGCAGTCTCAGAGCAGTGCAAAGCTCCATGTTAATATCATTTGCGTGCTACGACGCACCAGTACTAGTTTTACTCTCGTAGCGCGGGAATCGGGTGGACCTCGACACTAGTGGGATGAATGGCAAAATGCCATGGCAGGCAGGCACCAAGCAGTCAATCACATCACGAGTGAACAAGTGCTTGCACATGCGAAGGTGAACAACCACACGCATAGGTAGGTAGACACATCCATCTACGTACATGCCAAAGAAAGGGGGGCCCGAGCTGAGGCGGGGCACAGGGTGAGCATGGCCAACGACTGGACAGAGTCGTCTGTTGAGCAAGTGGAAGCACCTACAGCATAAACGGGGAGGTATAATTAACCCACGAGATGGAGACAAGGCATAGGGATAGGGCCACAGCAGTCGGTTGCAGAAGGTGAGGAGATCCAATGGATGGGTGGATGTGTGCTGTGAACCGAGATGGTGTGCGAGTGCCCCGCGTACTTTCTTCTAGGTCCGTTTCTCGAAGGCGAGTGTATCTCACCTCACTGCCTCCCTATCTCGGCGGGCACCCGGCACATCAACTGCCTACAACGGACTCTGCGTTGACCGTCACCAACGAACATTGCATGCTGGTGCATGTCCGGCGGTCAATGTCTATAGGCCATCCCGGCGGTTTGCTGGTGAATGCGGCAGGCATCATCTGGAAGTTCCTTCTTCCCGCTCCGCTGGGGGCCAGCAGAACCCATTCATCCCCCCCTAATGGTGCTAAATTGCCAGCTATACTCAGAGCAGGTAGCACCTGGAGTGAGCTAACCAATGCAGCATCACTCCAATTTCAGGCTGTGACGCATGAAAGAGCGTGCAAAGATACAGCCAACTGGCATGAGCATTCTTATCACAACTGCTCACACTCACGCTCGCTGGTCTCAATTGCCGCCATCAGTCGCCGCAGCGTGTCTCAGCCCAGCAGCCACCAACACTGGTCATTTTGCTACTCCCCTGCCCAAGGTTGCATCTGAAATACCATCCCCATCCCTCCCCAACAGGCTACCCAGCTTGCGAGGAGCCATCACAGCTTGTCTTTTGCCTGGGCTCACCTGTTCTCCTGAATGAATTTACCAATTGCCCAGGGCAGAGGCCCAGACCTGCAATTCCACGTGGCGCCCGACTCACGTGTTCATTCTGCAGGGTCGTCCCATCTGCTGGGAAACATCATCCCTGTTGATAACGGCTCGCAATCTATACTACCTGATACCTGCCCCTTCAAGTGAAAGGGGCTCATTATTACCAAGGGACGTGCTCTCCTACTCGTTCATGCGATCCAGCTCATCGAGAATCATAAAGAGATGCGGTTTCCGTTCTTTTATTTCTAGCCAAAGCCTATCGCCTGCTATACTGCAGGTTTTCCCATAGAAGATACATCCGCCGAGTCGGAATGGAACCCTTTGGGCGGTGCTCCGCAATTCGTTCATGAGAGCCACCATGTCAAGCCGTCCACCGCGCAGCATCTTGAACTACTAAAATAGTGACCGCCATCTCTCTCAAAGGCAGGGTCATCATGCTCCTCCTGCCGTGTGCAATTATCGGTCACACAAACCCGAGGAATCACTGGAATAATACGTAGCCATATTTTTACTCTAACAACTTACCAACCAGCGGTATGCTCATCACTCGCATCTTCCCACTTTTCTAGGGATGCCTAGAAGACCCCCTCTCCATACCAGGCTCATAGACGTCCTTCCAAAGAACAGTCTGTTGTACGGATTGTACGCTTCGTGGTGAACAGTATGTTGAAGAAAGCAACAAGCAAATTGTTTTCTACGTTCGATCTACCATAGATGCCCCCCCAGAGATGTATAACCCGCCCACCAGCAAGTGGATATCCGCTGTCCTCGGCCTCCGAATTTAGCAAATATATGGATTAAAACCAAAAAGATGTCCCATTAAACTCCTCAACTCCTCAAGCAAGGAACAATGAGGCGCTGAGATCCGATTGAGCCCTCATCACCTCAATTCAGCAGCTGTCCAGATGGAATGGAAGCCGCGTCGTTGATTTCAACCAATAAACGTAACAATGGCTCTTCTAGCCTCACTCCTTCGGAGCGAAAAGCGACCCGTATTTCTTGAAATCCGTTCATCAGCCGGTCTCATTGTCACGACGGCTTCCTTTGCCACATTCACTGTATGAACTCCCTTTTTCGTCTTATTGTGGGTATGCCTAACCTTCGTACTTGAAAGGACGTCTTCTTATACGCGGTCATTGTCCCCGTACTACCATTTTCCTTGTCTAGCCGCGCCGGTGTCGCTGAAGATCAAGGTATGTCTCAAGTGGCATTTGTCGCAACCGTTATATCACAAGGCTAAGACATGCATGACATGGCCAATAGTTCAGTACTGGATCTCAATATCCCTGGCTGTCTATGGAGCCGCCCTCCTCGCTTCATCCCGTACGTGCTATGAACCCTCCCAACACCCCGAGCACTCCCAATTGACCTTTCATCTCGTGCCACAGCCATCTGGGGGTATCTCGCGGACCGGATCCGCAACCGCAAGATTCCCATGCTGGTCGGCCTGATATTCCTCACCGGTTCCACAGTGTTCCTCTGCTTGGCCACTAACATCGCCATGCTACTAGTCGGGCGCGTGCTACAAGGCTGCTCCGCCGCCCTCACATGGACCGTTGGCCTCGCCCTCGTCGTCGATTCCGTGGATGCTAGTCAACTTGGAATGGCAACGGGCTGGGTCGGCATGGCCACCAGCTTGGGGGTGCTCCTCGCGCCTCTGTTGGGCGGTCTCGTCTACGAGCATGGTGGCTACTACTCCGTATTCGCCATGTGTTTCGGCATTCTTGCTGTTGACATCGCACTTCGAATAGCCATCATCGAGGTCAAGGAAGCCAAGAGGTGGATAGACAAGACACCTGTGCAGAGTACTACCGAGATGTCTGGTGCTATCAAGGATGTTGTTACTAAATCGGAGCCCACAGGAGATAACGCTGTCCAGCGCGTTGGTAAGGATAACACGATGGCGGAGATGTCTGAGGAAGCTACTCTCAATCGTAACCAACCATCGCCGGCTTCCAAACACAACCATGTTATCGGACCCCTGATCGGGCTGCTGCGCAAACCAAGACTCCTCGCTGCTCTATGGGGCACTCTAGTCCACGCCATCATCCAGACGTCGTTTGACAGTACGCTCCCGCTCTTTGTCAAATCAACATTTCACTGGGACTCGACCGGCGCAGGACTAGCATTCCTCCCATTGGTGGCTCCCTGCTTTATCAGCCCGCTCATCGGGATCATGAACGACAAGTACGGGCCCAAGTGGCTCGCAACAAGCGGCTTCATCATCGCTACGCCGTTCCTGATATGTCTTCGCTTCGTGTCCGAGGATAGTATCAACCACAAGATCATGATGTGCGGACTGCTGGTGGGCGTCGGGCTGGCCGTCGCCCTGGTATTTGGTCCTCTGATGGCGGAAATCTCCTGGTCGGCAGTCGATGGCATGGATCCGACGCAAGACGACATGTCAGCCGTGCCCTACGCACAGGCATACGGGCTGTACAACATGGCGTTCTCGGGCGGGTGTATGCTCGGGCCCATATTGGGTGGCCTGATCAGGGACAGAGCTGGATGGCCCACGGTCTGTTGGGTGCTGGGGCTGATCACGGCGGCATCGACAATCACACAAGCCCTCTGGATCGGAGGGCCTCTGAAGCTGAAGCTGCCAGGACGAGCCGGTGAGTCGTCGTAGTACCACGACATGCAGAGCTATGACGTAGTTCATGATACCCAATGCCAAGGCTATTCCATCAAACAAATCGAGAGCGTCGTCTAAAGATTGCATGAAAATCACCCACATTACCTAAATTGATAAGGGACGAGCCGGGTCAGCATCATCACATTATGGAGATCTCACCTTTCTTCGGCATGCAGGTACCACATCCCGTCCCCAGGCCAGCCCATGATCTACATGTGGCTGAAGATGCGTTAGTGGTCAATGCATGAGGACAGGTGAGACATTCTCGAATCCAAGCCAATGGGCCAGAAACGTGGCGTGCCGCTAGACGAGCCCAAAACACACTCCCGACCTCACCAGCAGGGCATCGTCGTCGGCACGTTGTTTGAACCACCGTGTGCGATGCCTCTTCAGCTTAGTCTGAGCCCTCCTCCACGTTTAAGCTGCGTACTACATATCAGCGTGCAACCAACTACGTAGCAGGCTGCTGCCATACCCTCCAGTGGGTTCTCTGCTCGTCTGGAGTCTTCTCATCCTGGTTCTTCAAGGCTTCGGGCTCGGCAACGGCCCCACCACCTCGAAACTAGCTGAAAAGACGGTGGTATCACGATCCTGTCACTCACGCCTCGTCAATGCATTCCGCTGCACGTCTGTCTGCCTATGGTAGGAGGAACATCAGATGGTTCCATAGACCGTCCTGCGCTGCACGTTTCCTTGCCGTTCAATCAGCCGCTATGCATCTCCTCTTCTCAACTAAGAAGACCGTAACCGCCGGATCACCCATCCGGCTTCAGCTTCCCCGTCCGTCCATCAGTCTGACGATCCCGCCCACTGATCTGCGCCCTACAGCATCCTTGGCACATCCCGCCTTCCCCTTGTATCAAGCTTCATCTCCCCCATATCGCATGACAAAGGTTCTCTTTCCACGTGGAGCACACAGCCCACAAGTGCCGCACCATTCTTCAGCTCGCAGCGCATTCCAAGAAGAGAAAGCTGGACGGCACTCATATGCATGATGATGGACATATTGAGACATTTCAGCTTCTGGTGTACATTGTGATAGCTAACTGTAGATGGTGGCTTAGCTATATAACAAGTCTAATGATCCGCCTCGAATGTTCCTTTGCCCAGTCCATCCGCATTAAATATCACTTACAACGCATTCGATCAACCAGTCCATAAAGAACCCATCCATCACCACCCACTTAGAACATCAGACATAATGGTCGGCAAGTCCTTCATCGTCGCCCTCCTGGGCCTCACCTCCGTCTCGGCCGCTTGCACCGGGCCTGCTGTCAACTCTGCCACCGTCTCCCTCATCACGGAATTCGAAGGCTTCAGGGCCAATATATGTATGCACCCTACCAAATCACGTCCCATTCTCTGTCAAAGATTCACCAACTGACCTATTGCCATGTCCTTAAAGACAAGGACCCTGCTGGTTATCCCACCGTGGGCTACGGCCATCTCTGCTCTGATTCCAAGTGCTCAGACGTCCCTTACTCCATCCCCCTCTCCCAGGCCAACGGCCGCAAGCTCCTCCAGTCTGATCTTGCCGTACGTATCCCCCATCCGCAGTGTGAATGCCGGGCAGCGAATACTAACTCTCAGAACCAACAGCCGGCCCAGAACTGCATCACCCTCGCCACCACCTCCAACGTCGTCCTCAACGCCAACCAGTACGGCGCCTTTGTCAGCTGGACCTTCAACATGGGCTGCGGCGCCGTCAAATCCTCCACCCTCCTCAAGCGCCTCAACGCCGGCGAGAACCCCAACACCGTCGCCGCCGAGGAGCTCCCCAAGTGGAAGAACGCCGGAGGGGTCGAGCTCCCGGGCCTCGTCCGCCGTCGCGCCGCAGAGGTGGCACTTGCAAAGACTGCTACTTCTGACAAGGCTCTGCCTGCCTGCTCCTGAGTGCGAGTGGGAGGAATTAGACGGTTAGAGCCATTGGGAGAAGATTGATGAATGAAGATTATGAATTGCACCTCCAATAATATAGTCTAGAAGGACGATGAAGAGATTCATCTGTCGGCGTTTCCCAGTGCAAATGCGTGAAATGAAATCAAACAGAAGCCTATTTTCGAATTTTTGTGCTCGCGATGGTGAGATTTTTGCTGCCCCGCGAGAGTATCGTACAATTCAAGAAGCAGCGGTAGCTGTTTGTCCACTCCCCAGCTTCTCGAGGTGTCATTAATGCTATTAAATCACGGCCGGACCTTGATTCGACCCACGTCGAAGTATCCAGGCATGTTGTCCCATCGTAGCGAGATGGTAGGCGAGACCAAGCGCCGAGCTCCCAGGGTGAGGAACGCAGGATGAGGAATACCGAATAAAATATGGCTCAGACAACACGTTCATAAGCTCCGTTCTGTGTATCATACAATGATCCAATCAATCTCGAATGTGGCTCTCTCACGATTTCCACTTGATATCGTCGAAAGAAACAACATCTCCGTCGTAGGCGATATTCTCGGGCTTCACTTCAATCTTCTCCTGCAGATTATAGCCCGCCATATCCATGATTGCTCTGCGCACACCCGGAATTCCACCGCCGGTTCCAAGTCCCTTGGGCGAGGACCTCATACCCGCAGAAATGGCGTACACATCCGGTATCCAGCCCGTCCCCTCCTTCCATCCATTCTCTTGCGTCGCACTCAGTTTCCGCAGCTCGGGTCGGATGGACTCGACGCTCTGACTTAGCTTCTCAGCCCAACTAGGCCCAAGGGTATCGGCCTTGGTGAGAACAATGAGGGTCTTGCAGTTTGCCTCAGCCAGTGCCTTCAGCACGTTCCGGTCGGAGTCGTGTGCATCCCCTGGTCTATTGTAGAGCAAAACGGCGCCGCGAAGAGACTTGCGCTTGTTCAGATACTTGATGATCGTATCCCCCCAGTCCATGTGGCTCCTGAATCCATAGCCGGGGGTGTCCAGAAGCCGCAAGCCATGTCTCGGAGGCCGCATGCCTTTCTCCAGAAGGTCCTTGTTGATGAATTCAGGTGAGCCTATTCCAAAGACGTTCATTGTCGATGTGTGGCCTGCCTTCTTGCTCACCTTGGCAGCGTCCGAACGCCCAAGGAGGGCGTTGATGAAGGTCGATTTCCCAACATTTGAACGTCCGAGGATCACAATCTCTGGGATGAGTAGATTGATAGGGTGGTTCTTGAGCTCGCTTGCCGAGTAGAGGAACGCATAGCGCTGGCGGAAAAACTTGTCTGCAGCGTTCAACGAAGGCCTATCCTCCTTGGTGACAGGGGCTGGAGTCTGAGAATCTGGTTTAAAACAGATAGAAGATAGACGGTGCACGCTTTTATCTTCTGAGGGTTTTGGCTTTGGGGCTAAGGTGCTGTAGGGGCTGGTTCTCAATACCATGGGTTTCCAGAGCTGCTTCAGACCAACAGAGTTGTGTAGAGATGCTGGAGATAGTTGACTCCAGCATGTTTTTCTTGGACTATAACCACATGTTTTCGATCCTGTGCATAGTCTGGAGAGCCCAAAACCTCCTTTATACTTCAAAACTCCCGACATGGAAGTAGAAATGTTTAAGAAATGTTTCGGCAAATTATTTACAAGCAGACAATGCTCTTGGGATTGAGATTGATATTTACTGGACGGCTTATGTCAGCAGTGTCTACTCAGCACGACCTTCCAGAGGCTACCCTATAGCGTACCGGGAAACAGCGCCATCACAAATTTAGATGCAAAGGTGGTATATATTATAATATTTGATTGCTCAATAAGAGTCTTAGTGTAAAAGAAATCTGTATGTGTTTGTAGGAGGCTAGTTAGAGTGACGAGGCCGGTTCTTAGTTGTGGCCCGAGTTGAAGTTTAATCATATCGCAATACCTAGATGGAAAATGGTATTAATTTCATCCCCCTAAGCATTCAAGTGAGGGTGTATGTTTTTACTTTGATCGACGGATTCTATAGAGGTGTGAGATGTTAAATGTTTATCTAATTAATATGACGAGCACGATAGCAAATTGTAATATTCCCGCATCAAGGCTTTAACTAGCATCGGCCCCGACACACTTTTCTCCGATGAGGAGTCTATTAGTTACATGCTTGTTTGACAATAACGAGCTGCTTCCCCCGCAAAACCCCAGGCTCTGCCTAATGCCAGCATCACCGGATAGTCGGAATCGGCGCTGTATCCGAACAACTTCAACCCCACAGCTAGCCATGTGCTCTTTTGTTTAAGAAGGTGTTGTTGCCTCTGTTCTCCGCAGAAAGGATGCTGGCCCAGAGTTCTCTTGGACAGTCAACCAGAAAGACTTACACAACGCCATATAGCGTCTAGTTACCACAATGTCTAATCCAAGACCAATCACCTTTGACCCACGGGTCTTTGACCCATCCTCCATCACGGAAGAAGCCAAGGCTTTTGACGCCAAAGCGAAGGATGTTGAATCAAGAATGCCCAAAATCCAAATTGTTGGTGCCAAAGAGATGCGCCGCATGCGTCTCGCCGGCGAGACAGCCAGGCCTCCGCCAACTCTTGTCGAGTCGGCCACCGTCTCCAGCATTCCCTCTCGAGAACCTGGACGGAGCATCCCAATCCGCATCCTGACACCCCAAAACGGAAAACCAATTCGTGGCGTCTATATGCACATCCACGGGGGCGGCTGGTCGCTAGCAGACGAGTCCTTTGCCGATCTATTCCTGCAGGGCCTTGCCGACGGCCACGGCCTGGTATGCGTCTCCATCGGCTACAGACTTGCCCCCGAGCACCCCTTCCCAGCCGGGCCCGAGGACTGCTACGACGCCGTAGAGTGGCTCGTCCTCAACTCCGAGGCAACCTACAAGGTTCCTCTTGCTTTCATCGGTGGAGACTCAGCCGGCGGCCACTTGTCCATGCTTACCGGGCTTCACCTCCTCCAGCACTCGGACGAGAGGTTCTCCAGCTACCCCCTAAAGGGGCTGATGCTGCACTTTGGGGCCTTCTCGCTCAACTTCATGCCATCTGGACTCAACATGACTCAGAACGAGTCTGGTCTCAACATTGACTACGACGCCATGGTCTTTTGCCGCGACCAGTTCCTGCCTGGCTGGACGCATGAGACACTCATCAGGCCGGACGTGAGCCCTCTCTACACTAACCTGGAACCCCTCCGAGGGAAACTCTACCCGATACTCTTCACCTGCGGTACCAGGGATGTCTTGATTGACGATACATTGTTCATGAGTGTAAAGTGGTTAGCAGCTGGAGGTGAGGCCGTTGTAGAAATCGTGCCTGGTGCGCAACATGGGTACATTATGGCTCCACGGAGCCTCGTGGGAAGTGGCTCTGAGCAGGGTATGGCTGCGGTTGATCGTTTCATTGAGGATAAACTTCAGTAGCCTTACTTTGGTATATATAATAAAATTAGATGTTAAATCAAATGAATCCTCGATTTCTCCCTACCTCGATATCGGTGTTGTATTGTTAGGCTACAAGTTACACAAGCTCGTACCTACCTGGGTAGGTACTGCCTCCTTTCGCTGACTCAGCACGAAGCATCCAGGCAGCCAACCATTCAAACAGGCATCGCCAATGACGGACAGCGAGTAAACTGCCTGGCACCAGGCAATTGGATCCCGCACAACGATGGACGACTTCCAAAAACGCATCGACTCGCTCCTGGAGAGCTACCTGGAGCTTCTGGACGAGTACACCCGCCTGCGAGCCCAGCTCTCCAAGCTCCAGGCCGGCGTCTATCAGAACATTGCCCGAGCCAACTTCTCCGCCGAGCGCGGCCTGCGCTACGGACAGGACCAGTATGACGAGCGCATGCAGGCATCTCGGCTTCTGAGGATCTCCGTTGGCGATGATGGCGAGGACGACAGCGCACCAAGCTTCCATGTAGAAAAATTCAACAGCTCTGCAACTGAAACGCCGCCCGCCACCGAGCCAGATCGTCCGAGCAGTGGGGAGGAGGAACAAGAGAGCGATGATGCTGCTCCTCAAGATGGGAAAGAAGAACGCGACGAAAATAGTGCCGAAGAAGAAAAAAAAGAGGAAAAGCCGATTGGAGAGGAGGAACAAACAACCAGTACGGTCCGCAAGGATCCTCTGTTCTGGTTTGGTTTGCTTGCTCCAATGCCACTCCGCAATGCCCAAAGCCTAGCTATCGAAGCTATGGAACAAATCATACCACGACTCGTCACCGTCAACGCTGAAATGCTTAGGCTGGAAATCGAGGTAGGAAGGGCTCGTAAAAGGCGAGCAAAGTTTCTACAGAAGAGCAAGGCGGAGCTGGTACCCGCTGAGGCAGAAGTGCAGGCCACCACTCCTGCTGTTGAAGCTACATGAGGAATCAGTGGTGCACACAGAAACTGGAATTTTGCTATAATGTTCGGTGCTACCATGCATAAGCGCAATCTCATAGTCTATGTGTGCCCCTCTCTACAATATTGAAAGGAGCTGGCATAAGTTATTGTCAATAATACGCGTATGATCTTTTACGCCTCAGCTGATATTGACATGTTTGCCTACTTCAGAATGGGTCATGTATAACACGTAGCCAAATAGCCCAATAGAGTATTGATGCTAGATTCCGATGCCGGATTGTAGGTTGGTGACATTTATTATATATTTGGGTATATTTAATTCGGTACCATTCCTTGCTACTCATCACATCAAAATCATTCTCTTTTTCCTTTTTGAATGAGTTATCGTAATTCTGAGAGCATGTCGAGTACATCACCCAGCTGCTCTCTCAAGGGATCGGTTGGTTTGGTGCTTCTTTCCAACTGGCTGGCAAGCCCGGCAATCGAGCTGATCGAATGCTTGTATCTCTTTCTCGTTCCAGAGCTTGCGTTTGCCAAAATGACACAGCAGAGCTGCAACAACGAAATCTCAAACTCCTGTACGCTGGGGCTCTGTGATGGATCAGGCAGGTCCCATGCTGCCACAGTTGTAATAAGATCCATCCACTCTTCAGAAGTCCCACCTCTCTCTAGCTCTACGACGGAGAGAAGAACACGAATGACGTCGATTCCTCGTATCATATCGTCTTCGCGGCTTGGTGGCTCTCGCACGATGTTTGTCAGGTCTTGGGCCAGCACCTTCCATCCGCCATTCTGCAACAAGATCTCTCTGCCCCGTTTGATCGTGACGAGCGGCTCAAGCGCAACAAGTATAGGCGACCGGAAATCTAGGTCGCCGGAGGTTTTCGAAGTGTACAGGTCCATAAACATATCTGTCAAGCCGGTAGCTTCCTTCCTAAGAGAGTCATTCTCGTCTTCTCTCAGCCACAAGGCTAATGCCCGGATGGCGGAGAGTATGAATGGGTCTTGCTCCGCTGCATCTTTCATCGAGTCCCACGCCAGAGTCTGCCTGGTCCCCATGGATGTCACTGTATTGGCACTTCTCGCTTCTGGATGAAGGCCCATGGCACCGGCAACTGATGCATCCCACCTGTCTCTAAGATACTCTACCGTCACCGACATAGTCTCTGAAATCGTCTGCCGCAGCTTTAGAAGGCTGTCAGGCGACATGACCAAGGACCCCATGGATTCATCCTCAAGTGATCGAACTAGAAAGCCGATAAACATAGTGGTGATATCGAACGCCGAAGCCAACCTTCGGGAAATCTTTGGATATTCCGGACTGTTAATTTTCGCTAATAGGGTGGGAGCTGAAGACCGGATGTCGATCAATAGCAAATTGACCAGTAAATAGCCGAGGGGCTTATCCGCGTCTTTGTCGTCGGTGAATAATAACTTTGAGGCGTCGTCTGGATATACCTGAAGCAAAGAAGCCGTCGCATTGGTGTAGGCAGACCGTGCTTCAGGGCTGGGTCGGCTTCTCACCAGATTTTGAATATACCCTACGACGGCACCCAGCCACTGGGGGTTTGGCGGAAATATCTATGAACCCAGAATTAGAGTGGTAGTGGAAGGAAATAGAAAGAAATACTTACAGATGAGTCGACTTGTCGCAATAGACTGCCTAGGAATTCGAGTAGTGTGACGGAGTCGGTGCCCTTGAACGAGGACACAAGGCCCTGTATCGTATCGTTTACACGGGACACAAGCTTCTGCTTCCCTTCAGGAGTACTCATTGTGTTCAGAAACGCATAAAGAATAATATCCAGAACCAGAGGGCTTGAGGGCGCAGCTTCCGTAAGCGGACTAAGATCCTCGACTTCAATAATGGCCTTGGCTCCTTGCGGTACACTTGACAAAGTATACAGTAACCTCAGTAGACTATCCATGATTTCAGGCGAACTACACATAGAAGTTGGTTAGACATTCGAGAACAGAATTCGGGATTTTCTTGGTTTTGGATTATATAAGAGCGACTTACCTATTAAGCACCGCTTGAATTAGAAGCGGTATACAGCGAGTAAACTTGGGTTCCTCAAGGGCATCTGCTGGCAAGAGAACGGAAAAGGTGTGCATGACAGAGACGGCCAAGTTTAACATGTCCTGTCCATTGGAGTTGGACGAAGATGAGCCAGTTCGGATCAGCCTTCGCAAGAACTTGGCGGAAATACTGCCCCAGAGACTTTGGATTGCATCCTGGTCGTCCCGAAGCTGTGGCGAGTTATCGAGCAGCGACTTGACAAGAGCAAGCCCTGTGAATGTTTTGGTGTCGTCCTCTGCTTGGAGCAAAGCTTGAATCTTCCCAAGATCAACCAGATCGCCCGGGGAGGCACTATCCTGGGGCTTCCCAGTCCCCTCGCCGGTTGATGAGGGCTCCATGGTGAGTTGCGCCGTTCAAGGTGGGAAATGCAGAGCCTGCACTAAGTGAAGAAACCGCACCTTCTGGCTGTAGCGCTCACCTGGGTTGGTCTGAGGAAAGGTGAATTTCTCTCGACGCAGATCATTCATACACCTGTATATTTATGCTTGCTCCAGAATAGTGGGTGTTATAGAAAGGGCCGGGAGAATCTACAGATTTTAATCACATTTGCAGCCCGCCTATCGTGCCGATCTGGTGGGAGCCTCTAGCATTCAAAGTGCTATAGTAGGTTCGTCCACTAATAGCAATAGCCTGGCACCTGTGTCGCAGGGTTTAGATGGTGGTTTACAGTGGATCAGCGGTTCATCTGGCTATCATCCGAATCCGGAGAGTTGGAGGGTTCAGCACGTACAGGGTGAAGAAAATGTGTAAAAAATGAGACATCCAGATACTGGAATTGGGTCGGGGAAAATACCTGTCCGAACCTGTCTCATACATATGCTGGTTGCGATGCGGCATGATTTCGCTCCTGATCTACATTTGCGTGCTTCTGAAGCTTGCAGGGCCAGGTCTGCGCTAAATATAGCTCTCAAAGTCCCTGGAGAGCTCTTACGTTGCGACTTGCAGGAGGGCGGCACTAGTCAAGGCAAGGCATCCAATCGAATCGAAACCAAAGCGCGACGTAGCGAATCAAGACTGGCTGCTGCTTCTAGCTGTGTCCTGCCTGCTGTCCAGAGCTGAAGATAAGATAATCATCAATTGGCAGCATCCAACGAGCCGACGTCAACACCACCCGCTCCCGCAGAGCACGTCGCAGACCGAGATCCCGAAGCTGTCCAAGTGATAACCCTCGTAACGCCGGACGAAGCTCAGCAAAAAGATGGAATAACTGGCACAACCATGCCTGCCAGACCCCATAATGACTTGGCAGCCTCAGCCTCTTCCTCATCGCACTCTCCAGCCGCCCACACCCCGACCTCAGTTGACGACCGCGACGAACTAGACTTTCTCGGCGACGACCCGATCGACGATGGCCAGGACAGAGATGATGACGTTCTTGAGGATGACCCGCTCGGAGGCGAGCTGGGCGGCCCCGTCTCGTTCAAGCGCAAGCAAAACTCGTCCTTACTCGCGAGCACCGGCCGCATACTCTCCAATCTAGCAGGTGGCTCTGGAAGCCAGCCATCATCTGGCGATCGCCCCGGCTCGGGCGACAAGGACAATGCCCCCCTCGACTGGTACATGGAGGGTCCAGGGAGGAGAGTTGGGTATGAAGATCTGACGGCAATCGATTGGATTTTCGAGTACAACAAGGAGCGACTGCGGCTGCGCGGGTTGGCCTCCGGCGCAGGTGGGCTGGTTGGGTATCTCATAAACTTCCTGGACTCAAGTCAGATCTGGGTGGTTGTGGTATTGACAGGCCTTGCTGTGGGCGCAGTCGCTGCCTGTATCGATATTGCTTCCGACTGGTTGAGCGACTTGAAGGAGGGCTACTGCACCACTGGCCCTGACGGAGGAACTTTTTATTTAAGCAAGCCCTTTTGCTGTTATGGCCATGACTACCTTTCCGATTGCGCAGGTTGGAGGTCATGGGGCGCTACGTTTGGCCTCAATGGGGGGGCAGGCTCATGGATTGTCGGCTACGTATTTTACACAATACTCGCTGTAAGCACTTTCTTGACACTGAAGCCATTACTGGAGACTGTGAGTGTGCTGAACAAGTGAATTAGGTGACTTTTGCCGTTCTTGCTTCTGTACTGGTCCAGGACTATTCCATATGGGCCAGGCACAGCGGTATCCCTGAGATCAAGACCGTTTTGGGTGGCTTTGTGATCCGTCGGTTGCTGGGGCCCTGGACTTTGATCACCAAGTCTCTCGGTCTGGTAAGTTATCTGACCTTGGCATTAAAGACAAATATCATTGCGATACTGACTCTAAGCTAGGTCCTGGCTTGTGCATCCGGCATGTGGTTGGGTAAGGAAGGCCCATTGGTTCATGTGGCATGCTGTTGTGCCAATCTTTTCATCAAGTTCTTCCCAAGTCTCAACGGCAATGAAGGTAGGCGCCATACGATTCGAGAATAGCCCATGAGGAATATCGTATGCTAATGTCGTTCTCTAGCGCGCAAGAGGGAAGTTTTGTCTGCAGCCGCAGCCTCGGGGATATCTGTAGCTTTCGGCTCTCCTATCGGTGGCGTCTTGTTCAGTCTCGAGGTAAGCATCACAGAGAATACCTTGTTGACTTGGTCGGAATGTTTACTCTGATTAGACCCTTTCATACTATTTCCCGGATAAAACCATGTGGCAGAGTTTCGTCTGTGCCATGACGGCAGCAGTCTGCCTCCAAGCATTTGATCCGTTCCGTTCAGGCAAGTTGGTCTTGTATCAGGCCAAGTATAGCGTTGATTGGACGGATTTCGAAATCATCCCTTATGCCATACTTGGCATCTTCGGCGTATGTATCCCTTGCGCATCTCGTCCATGCCTCTGTGATATGATGAACTGACCCTTGCAGGGAATTTACGGAGGGCTATTTATCAGGCTCAACATGGCTGTGGCGCGATGGAAGAAATCCACTTCTTGGCTCCCCGGCCCGGTCTTGCAAGTTCTTGTAGTAGCTTTGATCTCCGCCCTTATTAACTACCCCAACTTTTACCTGAAAGTCCAAACATCCGAGTTGGTTTCGAACCTCTTCCGCGAATGCTCCAAGATCCGCGACGACCCTGTTGGTCTTTGCAACACTGGTGCTGCTTCATTATCTACAATATTCCTCCTATTCGCGGCAGCCTTGCTCGCCTTCTTCCTTGCTGCCATCACCTTTGGGCTGCAAATACCTGCTGGCATCATCCTTCCGTCCATGGCTGTGGGGGCGCTTGTTGGTCGTGCCTTGGGCATCCTCATGGAGATGTGGTACAACAGCAACAAATCTTTCTATCTCTTCAAGAGCTGCCCACCGGACACCCGTTGCGTGATTCCGGGAACCTACGCCATTGTTGGAGCCGCTGCTGCCCTTGCCGGCGTGACCCGCCTGACAGTTTCTATCGTTGTCATTGTGTTTGAGCTCACTGGTGCTTTGACCTACGTGCTGCCCATCATGGTCGCTGTAGTGATATCGAAATGGATTGGCGATGCTTTCTCACGCAGAGGTATTTATGAAAGCTGGATTCATCTCAAGGAATATCCGTTCCTCGACAACACCGAGGAAATGCCCCTTCCAGACATCGCAACCTCCCAAATCATGACACGCATCGAAGAGCTCGTCGTCCTCACCGCAACCGGACACACCATCTCTTCTCTCGAATCAATCCTGGAAATGCACCCATACCGTGGATTCCCCATTATATCAGACCCCCGCGAAGCCACCCTGCTGGGCTACATCTCACGCACGGAGCTCGCATACAACTTGCGAGCCGCTACGCAAGAGCCTCGTTTCCTGCCCCCAGACGCTGAAGCGTACTTCTCCCACCAGCCGCTCGCTGACCCGCGAACCACCCTTGACCTGCGTCCCTGGATGGACCACACGCCCATCACCCTTCCCTCCCGCACCGCCCTTCACCTTGTCGTCACCTACTTCCAGCGTCTTGGGCTCCGCTACGTCCTATTCTCAGAGCGCGGCGCCCTCCAGGGCCTACTCACCAAAAAAGATGTCTGGTACGTCCTCAACGGCGCCGAGGAATCGAGACACAACGCGGCACACGGTGGACCGGGCCACCACGCCGGCGGCAGCGCACTGGAGGAGAGAGGTCTGTTGAGAGCCTTTGCCGATGAACCTATAACACCAATGAGGGAGTCTATGCTATGATTTGTTTTGATACAAAACGGATGGATCGGGTATCGGATATGTATTGCTTTTTGTTGATTCTTATTTAGCCCCGTATCTCTATATAGAACTGGTGGATCGTTTCTTTGTTGTAAATGGATCTTTCTACTGAAATATTTATGAGGACTTGTAATGAAATGGGCCATTTCTCTTGTGAAATTCAACGGATGCACTGTGTACACTCTTCTATATAATCCATCTGGAAGACGACATGGGTAGTACGATCAACACTCACTGACTTAATTATAATTTCTCGGACTTATTGCACGATGTCTCACGGAGTAGATGATTTTTCATGCTTCGACAGTCACAGCAAGAAGACGAAGGTATACAGCCACAATGGTGAAGTATATGCACGCTAAATAAATCAAGAAGCCGTTCCTGCTATCCGTTATCATATCCCTTGAGACGAGAACTATTGATACAGCGACGAGAGGCACGGGCCCCCAAAAATTGTGTGAAGAGAGGGGGATTAGAGCGACTAGTACTCGAAATCGTCATCCACAGAAGGTCCCTTATTCTTCGTGACACTCTCCTGCTTGCGATACATCTCCGCCACTTGACGACTCGAGGTGGCCTCATCGGGCTTCTTGTCATCACGGATCTTGATGAACCGGGGGAAACGGAGACTGATGCCCTTTTCGCCCGAAGGATCAACGCCTTCCTTCCACCCAGCCTTGTAGCGGGGACTGAGGGTCAAATCGGCAGTCTTGACTTCCCAGACGTATCGGGGCTCGAACCAGACGTCTGGTTGATGCTGTCCTCCGGTAGAGTGTGAGTAGAACGGCTTGGGGCGGTCGATCGTGATCTCTGTGAGCTGTTTATGCAGATCTTCCAAGACTTGTTCGGAAAAGCCAGTTCCAATATTGCAGACGGTTTCATAGGTGTCGGTTGAGGGGTTATAGCAAGCAAGGAGGAAGGCACCATAGACTGATGTACGCTTTCCCTTGCCGTGGTATGCGCCGAGAACAACGAGATCTAGGGAGTCTCCCACGCCTGAAAGATAATCCTTCTTGATCTGTCATCTTCAGTTAGCATGCATTCAAGAGTTCTGGTTAGATGGATATTGGATGTGCCACTCACCTTGAGCCAGTTTCTACTGCGTTTACTGGGCTCATATCCACTTTCAGTTCCATCCAACATCTTAACCATGAGTCCTTCACAGCTAGCCTTCACACTTTCATCCAAGAATACTTGAATCTCGTCAAGTTCTTGACCGTTCATCGAGGTTGCAAAAGCAAATTCTCCTTCCACAGGAATGAATGCCTCTCTCAGCAGATCGCGGCGCTCTCGAAGAGGCTTCTCGACGACGGCTTCACCGTTCATATAGAGCAAATCGAAAGCAAAGACACAAACCTTGACTGTGACATCTTCGACCTTGACGTCCTTGCGTTTTCGAGTCATCAGTTGTTGGAAGGGGAGCACCTTTTTCTCCTGCACATCCCAAGCCACTGTTTCACAATCCAAGACGAAGCTCTTTGTGTCCTCCTTAACCCAGGTGTGCAACTTGGCAAGAATGTCAGGGTATTTCTTTGACAAGTCTTCGGAATTTCGAGAAAAGATGCTGGCAACACCAGTCCCAACCTCTTTGGTCGCGCCGGCAGTCGTTTGACTGAGTTCTTGAGGAGCGTCTTTGGCGACGTAATGAATTTGGGCACGTTCGCCGTCGTATTTATACTCGCAGGTAAATGTCTGGCCATCAAAGCGATCTAGGACCTCGGTGATGGCCTTGGTAGGTTTGGCCAACATGGGTTTCAAGGGAACACCTGGTCGCAGCTTGCAGTTATCTCTTAAGTTCATGATACCGTGCTCCATCATGGCTGGAATAATGACATCGTAACTTGGAAGTTCGCTGTTATGATGGTCAGTTACCTGCGTAATCTTTCGTTATTTTTTTGGGCTGTCAAACCTGTAGACCGTCTTGAGAATCGACTCTCCCTTCTCCATGTCAGCTGTACTTGGCACTTTGCCCTTGGCGTCAGCCTCGTGGATAACTATCGCTTGCGCCAGGGAGACCAGCACGGTCCTTTCAGCAAGACCGAGCCTGAGCTTGCCCTCGAGAAATCGAACAATGTATTTGGCTTCACTCGGTCCTCCCTTGTCCTTTGTGATATCAATCTTGCCGGTTCCTTGCGAGTCAGCAGCGGAGAGCAGCTTCTTGATACCATCAACTTTCCTTCCCTGAGCGCCGTTGCCAGACACAGTCGCAATATTCATCAGGCCCTGATGAACACCCTTGACGGTCAAAGGTTTAGGCTTGAACATTGTAGGCTGAGTCGATCTGCTCTTCACAGCTACGAGTCCAAGATCACCAATCTCCTTCTGATCTGCCTTGATGACCTGAAGGCTACGACCCGTGGTCTCTCCGATGGCCTTCATGATCAGCGACTCGCCGATACCCAGCTCGATTCCGGCATAGTCAGGAGCAAGCTTGTTGATCATCAACAGAACCGTGGGAAGGAGTTCGTCAGGCGTCAACCGCATGACTTGGCGGAGAAAGAGCGAGCAGTGCTCCATAATGATCAGACGCTTGGTTGTCATCTCAATGAGCGAGAACGTCTTGCAAAGCGCTGCGTAGGGAACCGGGGTTCCGGCCTTCCAGTCTGGGTATGGATCCTTGGCCGTCTTCGATTTCAATAGCGTCTGGGCCTTCTCTCGCGCCTTGGCCGTCACCTCGGGCTTCTCATCTTCAAGATCGGCTTCGTCTTCAGCTTCCGATGCGCTTGACTCAGCAAAGATGTCTTTCTCCTCGGAATCCTCCTTCTTGACTGCCTTTGTAGGTGCAGCACTCTCCTTCTTGCCCTTTGCCGGACTGCTCTTTTTCTTGCCATTGCCAACTGGGCTTTTCTCCTTCTTAACTCTGGGACTCTTGGGCTCAGGCGTAGCCGATTTCGACGGGACCTCGTCTTCTTCGTCATCTTCGATCTTTGGGCGACTTCTTCTCGCTCGTTTGGTGACAGGGGCATCGTCTTCCTCCTGGTCGTCCTCGGCGACCTTCGTCCCGCCAGTCGAAGGTTCCGGAGCCTTGCGTCCTCGCTTCTTCACTTCTATAAAATCGCATTAGATCATTTCCTGCGACAAAGCAATAGGCGGGTGCAATCCCGCACCTTTTTCGGCTTTGGGAGCCTCAGCGCTGCTTGAGCCATCCTCTGCTTCAGGCTCTTCCTGCTTCTTCGGCTTTGTAGCAAAAGAGAGCTTGGTCTGCTGTTGAGGACCCTGGCCCTTGGCACCAAAAAACTTCCTGTAAAAATCACCAAAAAATAATTAGCAGCGAGTCCAATTGAGCTCTTGCTTCCCGAAACACACCCAATCGTCGTCTGGCTCGGCTTTACATACCCCAGTGTAGCTTGCTTGGGAGCCATTCTGACCGAGTTGTGCGGACCTGTCCAGTATCTTCTTAATGGAGAAAAATTCAAGAAGCGCCGATTGCAGGATCTCTGGATCAGAGTGCACGCAGCTGGGTGGGAGGGCGAGGGGGTTATTAACAGACGGCAGCCTCTTGGGAAGCTGGGACGGTGCATGACGCGCTTCTAGGCAGAAAGCGCGTTAATTGGACTTTCGCGATGCGCCAAAGAGAAATCTGAGCGACGCGAGCTGACGCCAAGCACGTGAGCCACAGACACCCCACCTTGCTGCCTGCATTCTGCCTACAACCTACAGACATGTCGCAAACGCTGGCCGTAGCAGGAGCCGCATTCTGTGTCATCGCTACTCATGTCTCAGTGTGATGCTGGATCGGCCATTATTATTTAGTTTGATAGCGTTATGAACATCTTGGCCATGGCAGATGACGGTTCTAGTAAATATAGGTTTTTACCCATCGCACGCACCAGTCTGCAATGTTCCGTCCTTCTAAACTAAAGAAGTATAATACAAGTAACAGCTAAGCCAATGAGATCATTATATAGTATAAAAAGCAGCTTCAATCAATGACCGCCTAGTTGAAGAAGTAGTCCTCATCAGTGGTGCGGCCACGGATGGAAAGGGGCTCGCTGCCTCTGACGTAGATGTCCTCGAACAGGATGGAAGACTTGGCCTCGGGGAAGGCCATGGCCTCAGCTGCGGCAACCTCCTCCGCAACGTGGTTGCGGGCCTCCTTGTCCAGCTTCTTGAGCTCGTCCTCAGTGGTGACTTGCCAGTCAAGGATCTTCTGCTTCAGTCCAGCAATAGGATCGTTGGTGGAACGCATGCGCTGAATCTCCTCACGGGTACGGTAGGTGGTACCGGGGTCAGACATGGAGTGACCACCGTAGCGGTAGGTCACGTACTCAAGGACAAGAGGACCCTTGTCGGCGGCGGTCCACTCCTTACCATACTTGACAGCAGCCTTGACAGCAAGAACGTCCATACCATTGATCTTAAGACCAGGAATGTACTGTCCACGCTTGTAGTACTCGGTGAGAGCTGAGGAACGAGCAGCGGATGTACCCATACCGTACTTGTTGTCTGTAGTTACAAGGTTAACAATCAATTACACCGAAAGACCGACAATCTCTCCGATAAGGAAGAAAAAACTCACTCTCGCAGCCAAAGAGGGCGGGAAGTCCCCAGAGCTTAGCCATGTTGAAAGCCTCGAAGACCTGGCCCTGGTTGCTAGCACCATCACCGTACAGGATGATACTGGCGTTCTTGTTGCCGTTGTACTTGTGGGCGAAAGCAAGACCAGCACCGACAGGGACCTGGGCACCGACAATACCATTGCCGCCATAGAATCCCTTGGCGAACATGTGCATGGAACCACCCTTGCCGTAGGCAATACCCTCACGACGGCCGAGGAGCTCACCAATGATGGATCGGATGGTACCTCCACGCATCAAGGCGAAACCGTGGCATCGGTAGGAAGTGATGACATCGTCCTCCTTGGTGATGGCATGCTCAATACCGACGGCAACAGCCTCCTGTCCAGTTGACAAGTGGCAGAAACCTCGGATCTTCTTCTCCTTGTACAAACGATCGGCCGCCATCTCCATCTGTCTGCGCGAATATTAGTATTGTGGCCAAGATGAGCACAGAGCACCAGATTCTGTCTGGGCCCATTTCTCCGACTCACCTGACAGTGACCATGTCGGAGTACATCTGCTTGAGCTCGTTCTTGGTCACCTCAATGGTGTAAGGGGGGGGATCCAGCTCGTATGTCTCGAAGCTCTCGTCGCTCAGGTTAACCTGGAATGGCTCATCGTCGGACTAAAAAATTTCGGAACAATTATTAGAAGGGTTCAATCAAAATAACGAGGATGTTTGGTGAGCCAATATGGTTCGTTGGAGATATCCTTACTTGCGGAACATTTTGGCTCAGGGATGCAGAGGCGGCATCGGTTGTCACAAAGCGAGAACCAATTGAGAGAGCGGCAGGGACACGAGCACGCAGTGGCAGTGCCCTGGGGGCTCGGATAGCTCTGGCAAACATCGCGAGCGGTTGTGATATCTCTGGGCGACGGATAGACAACGAGGGATAACTTGGAGACCAGGCTTGGCTAGAGCTCCGAAAATTGCGATGTTGAAGTGTTGAGCTTCTCTGTTGGTACGCGCTAGTCCTATTCTACATTAGCTTATTGACACGTGACCTCGGTGTTTTGCAAGTCCACCCGAGCTCTTCCTCTAGCGTCAGAGATATTTGATGAACGTATGAAATCCAAGCCTCAATTACTTCGGTCAGTCATTCCGAATCTTGCGAATGGATATTCAAAGGTCCACAGCAGATTGATTTCTTCTAATAGTCAGATGGGCGGTTGTTTGCGCGGTCTAGAGTGAGGTGAGCTGATAACTATTGACCCAATTAAACTGTCCAAGTGCAGCCGTTGTTTAAGATAAGGACCCGGGTCGGGATCATTCGGTCTGCACTCCACTACCTATCGAGGAGAGAACGTCGCGAGTTGTGACTACTAACTCATAATTAGAACTGCTGACTTAGGACAACGCATGTGAGTATAGCACCAACGTATCAACACTTGGGATGCTTTTGGTAACACAGTAGGAGATGGAATATGAATACATGCTTGGTCATTAATGCCATTAGAGTAACAACTCTAGTCATTCTTAGCAATACTATGTCGTAACGGGGTTAAATCCCAAGAAATGATAAGAAAAAGTCCTTCAAAGCCCAAAAAAAAAAAAAAAAAAAAGCCCACGTGGAGTGGCGTAATTCCACGTCTGTAATGTTGTACCTGCACCGTTCGGTAATGAGTCGTTGGATCCTTGCGGTGTCCCAAAGTATCACATTTCCCACCTCCTGACAGAGCAACGCCGTAACCATGCACCCCAAAATTCCCTAGAGGACTCTATCCCTAAAGCGCGCCCAATATGCAATGCCAAGATTGGTCGCCGGACGCCCGATCGCTGAAGAAAGCAGGTCAAATTCAGCGCCTGTTTGGGCAGCTCAAGCCCAAAAATGAGTATAGTAAATAAAATAAGTCAACACATTTATGTGTGATAACGATTAGTCGTCATGAAAGAATGTCGTATTTCCGCCTCTACTGGAGGCTGGGCCACCATCAACACTGACACCGCGGATGGCACCATCCTGACTGGAGCCTGTGCTCATTGGTTGGGGGCCAAGATAGTCCAGTGCCATGGCGCTTAAAGGTCGGTCTGGGTTATCCTCAATCACACGCTGCTGCAATGAAGGTGGACGGTCGTATAGCGCCTCCTCTGGTGGAGAAAATGTCCAAACCTGGGGATTGTCAGTTTCGCGCGAGATAGAAGGAGCGACAAAAGAACTTACCTCCATGACTGTTCGCCCCTGTCTGAGGGCCAATGCAACACACTTCTCATCTTCAAATGCCACCCTCCAGACGGCTTCTCCTTGAGCGAGGAGCTCTCGCACTAGATGTCCAGTCTTTAGGTCCCATATCTTCACCCTGCCGTCACTCCCCCCGCTGACGATCCGTGTATCATCAAACTGCAAGGATGTGACACTGTTATCATGCGCGGCAAGCCTGTGAATAGGGCACATTTTCTCCAAGGACCATACTCTCACAGAGCCATCAGAGCCGCCGGTGACAAGAGTATCTCCTCTCATTTGAAGTTGCCCGACGAGCGATGTATGGCCTTGAAGGATAGCAAGGCATTCACTACGTAGTCATTAGTACGGATCTCCTCGGGGAACGCGGAAGTGGTTCTTACCCAGTTGTAGGATTCCAGATCCTGACGTTGGTATCAAGACTGCCAGTTACAACTCTCTTGCCATCAAAAGCAATAGCGTAAATCTGACTGAAGTGGCCAGAAAGGGTTTGAAGACATCGTCCTTCAGATATGCTCCAGACCCGGGCAGAAGTATCGTAGCTGCCAGATACAACGATATCGCCCTTGATCTCCAGGCACCGTACACTGGATTGATGGCCGACAAGCACTATTCGGCAGAGACCAGTCCGAATGTCCCAGATTCGGAGCGTCGTGTCTCGGGAACCTGAAATGGCGGTGTTTTCATCTGCCATCTTCAGGCAGCGAACTGTGGAGGTGTGGCCACGCAGCGTGTGGAGGCAGGCCCTGGTATTGAACATTAGACAAATACTGGAAAAGATCGTCATTTGACTTACCCAGTCTTCAGGTTCCAGACGCGGACATCACGGTCGCAGCCTCCACTGACAAGTGTGTCACCCCAGGGCACCATGGCCCAAACCCCCATGATGTGACCTTGGAGAGTACGTTGTGAATTACCCTCGCTGTCAAATACATGGATCTTGGCATTATCAAGAGCCAAGATGATATACTTTTGAGTTAGGTGAAGACTGGTTACAACGCCGCCTTCTTGGGTTATATTCCTTGCAACACAGGAACCACCAGATCTCCAAGCAGCCTCAACCAGGTAGCGCTGCTTGAAGTGGGATTTATACGACCTGAGTTTGGGTCTCCCTGACTTGGTAGTCGTCATGGTACCGTCAAAACTTCGTGAGCCGGATGGATTACTCGGGAAGAGGTTGGGCAAGAACACATTGGACATCTTCGAGTCAACGTTATTCAGAGGTCGGACAGACGGTCTGGCCGCCATGGGATTGCTTGCGCTCTCCACCTCCGAAAGTCGTCTTTGATAGTCGTGCTTCATGCAGAGATTCTTCCATGTCATGTCGTCACTTAGTAGATCTCGCCATCTTTTGGAAACCTGAGATGCGCGGGCAAGAACTTTGGGGTCATCAATGAATGAGAGTATCTTGGATAAAGTCAGGACTAAGGCTCAGAAATCAGTGGTAATAGGAGATATACGTACCCTTAAGCAAATCTCGTCAGGTAAGCTGGTAAACGGATCCTTCTTAAGCAACGGGCTGACAAATTGATGAACAAAGCTCAGCTGGGGACTTGTGCACAAATTGAGAAGATCCGCGAGTATGCGTGTACGCTGCGGCCCAGAACAATCCTTGAAATGTGATCGAACTTTAGCGAGAAAGAAGTCTTCGTCATCAGCAGCATCACTCCAGTCCGGCTCATAGCGAGACGGACCAGGAGAGGCAGCTGGGGTTGGAGGAGGGGGAGGTGATCCAGTGAGCTGTTGGTCGAAATCGGCAGCAGGCGTGGTCATACTCGGGGTAGGAGGACCAGCGTAAGGCCGGGGCTGGATTATCTTGTCGAGTCGGGGGTTGGACATGGAACCGGCCGTGTCCAACACGAGGTCGTCATTGAGGACGCTACCTCGTCGTTCTGAAAAGCTCATCGGTGGTGATCGGTAACCAGCCATAACGGTACAACAAATGCCAGGACTAGATAGGCGAGTCGTCCCTTCAGAGAGTCCGATAGAAGACAAAAGGAGAGGAGTTCGAGAAGGTAGCCAAGTCCGAGTCGTATCAAAGCTGGCTCGATCACGCAAAACAGAGAAGCTCAACCAGGCCACAAATTCAACATATGGACTCTCCTGATTCTCCTAGGAGGAAAAAGGTCGTTCAGATTGAAGGAGATGAGGTTATCGATCGGCCTTATGCCTCGCCTCGAGAAGTCGAAGGAGAGGTTATTACGTAGTGGCGCACATGTATCGAAGGTGACGGGCGGGCTCGCCAACTCGGGGTGGGATATATGGCGGGGACGGATGAAGATGCTGCACCCAGAAACTGAGCAGATGGAAACAGCGATGACAGCCAAAAAAAAAAAAGGGATTCGGAAGGTGGGAATGACTCTGATGGATAAGGGCGTCGCTGATGATGAACTCCGGGGTCGAGGCTTCAGGGACGGAGGTCGATTTGCAAAAGAATGGGGCAGAAGGAGCGGAATGGGAGGCCAATCACTGCCAATGACCGACTCAGGCAAAGGCGGCAGCGAACGGCAGATTGGAGAGGCGCACCTGCCCACTAATTACCCAGTGCCTCTGCGCAGCAGCTGGCGGAACGGATTTGGCCTAGTGTCCTTGCCGCCCTTGTTTGGGCTCTAAAACGATGGTGTCGGGCCCACCGGCCGCATTGTCCCTGCCCTGAGGCTGGAGTGCCGGCCACAGCGGGTTGGGAGGGCTGGTTGGCGCCATCGCCACTGCCGATGGCTTCATCAGGTGACAGAACGGCGGAGCGGGATCATGGATTTTCCGTTTTCATGGGCCTCGGGCTCGATGCAAGATCTACATCGCTCGTAGCCGCTGGTGGAGACTGCCGACTTGATCTTCAGCCAATTAGTGCCGTTTCTTTGCAAATGGCGTTGGCTATCCACGGCTGGGGGAGGCATCCGGTATCGGTGGCCCCTCTGCCCTCTCCGGACACCGGAGATCAGTTTTCCATTAAATCATGGTCTTTTCGCTGTCTCTTCACTCGCGAAAAAAGGGAGATTAAATCTTAATTGCTTCTCCTCCCCTTCCCTTTCTCCGCTGGCTCCTTTCTTGCAACTCCATTGAAAGAAACTCAGCGCAGCTCCCACGTTTACTCCCATCCTCCCGAGGATTGACTTGTACACAATGCCCAGCGCAGTGTCTGCCCCACAAACTCTGTACGACAAGGTCCTGCGGGATCATACTGTCGACGAGAAGGAGGACGGTACTCTTTTGCTGTATATCGGTATGTGATTGGCTGCGCAACTTGGCCGCTTCATCTTCGAGAAGCACCAGGCTAATTAGACTTGTCTTTCGCAGATCGCCATCTCGTTCATGAAGTGACGTCGCCAGTACGCTCTTCCGCCTGCTTCCATACTTCCGGGAGCAGAATAGCTTCCCGTTGCATCCGCGCATACTAATTCGCAACACAGCAAGCTTTCGAAGGCCTCAAGAATGCCGGCCGCCAAGTGAGACGGCCGGATTGCACCCTTGCAACCATCGACCACGTACGTATCTCAAGCAGCCTTCCACTCCTGGGTGGGGATAAACCGTTTTTTTAACCGTTTTTGAATAGAACATCCCCACGACGTCCCGCAAAA
Source organism: Clonostachys rosea (assembly GCA_026958235.1). Taxonomy (NCBI): domain Eukaryota; kingdom Fungi; phylum Ascomycota; class Sordariomycetes; order Hypocreales; family Bionectriaceae; genus Clonostachys; species Clonostachys rosea. The sequence goes on from CP110206.1 coordinate 2,442,311, forward strand.
CCTACAAGGACATCAAGAGCTTCATCGAAGAACCCGACTCCAGGACACAATGTGCTGCCCTCGACGACAATGTCCGCGACTTCAATCTGACCTTCTTTGGTCTCGATGATGACAGACAAGGAATTGTTCACGTCGTTGGTCCAGAGCAGGGCTTCACTCTGCCGGGAACCACTGTCGTGTGTGGCGACAGTCATACATCTACACATGGCGCCTTTGGGTCTCTTGCCTTTGGCATTGGAACCAGTGAAGTCGAGCATGTCCTCGCTACCCAAACCCTCATTTCAAAGCGCAGCAAGAACATGAAGGTCCAGGTTGACGGAGAACTGGCTCCTGGCGTTAGCAGCAAGGATGTTGCTCTCTACGTCATTGGCCAGATTGGCACTGCTGGTGGTACAGGCGCTGTAATTGAGTTCTGCGGATCTACCATCCGGAGCCTCAGTATGGAGGCCAGGATGTCCATTTGCAACATGTCCATTGAGGGTGGCGCAAGAGCCGGCATGATTGCCCCTGATCAGACTACCTTTGATTATCTCAGGGGGCGACCTCTTGCTCCCGCATATGATAGCCCTGTATGGAAGCGCGCCGTTCAGTACTGGTCAACCCTGAAGACAGACGAGGGTGCCAAGTTTGACAAGGAGGTCTACATCAATGCCCAAGATATCCCCCCTACCATCACTTGGGGTACCTCCCCTGAGGACACTGTCCCCATCACTGGCGTCATCCCCAGCCCCGATGACTTCACAGACCCCAACAAGAAATTGGCTTGCGAGCGAGCTCTTGAGTACATGGATCTGGTTGCCGGAACCCCCGTACAAGATGTTACCATTGACAAGGTGTTTATCGGTTCCTGCACCAACGCACGAATGGAAGATCTTCGATCTGCTGCCCGAGTAGTAGAGGGCAAGAAGATTGCCCCCAATGTCAAGCTTGCCATGATCGTCCCTGGGTCCGGCCTGGTGAAGAAGCAGGCCGAGAGGGAAGGACTTGACAAGATTTTTGAGGATGCTGGTTTCTCGTGGAGAGAAGCTGGTTGCTCCATGTGCCTGGGAATGTACGTTACTTTGGACTTTCCCTTCCGTGTAATCACATCCTAACTAACATTGCGATAGGAACCCTGATATCCTGTCACCTGGAGAGCGATGCGCCTCAACATCCAACCGTAACTTTGAGGGTCGCCAGGGAGCTGGCGGACGGACTCATTTAATGTCACCTGTCATGGCCGCAGCTGCAGCCATTGCTGGAAAGTTGGCTGATGTGCGCAAGATTGCCGGACCTGGCCGCTCGTCTCCCGTTGTAAAGACGGAAGTTCATGTCGCCGTTTCTGACCCGGCTGAAGAGGAGCTCTCTGGCGACGATGACCTCGACCGCATCTTGGATATTCCCGAGGATGAGGCCCCCACCTCTTCTAGCGCCCCTGCTCCCTCCGGTGGAATGGACAAGTTCACAGTCCTCAAGGGTATCGCTGCCCCCTTGGAGCGAGCCAATGTTGATACTGATGCTATCATTCCCAAGCAGTTCCTGAAGACCATCAAGCGAACTGGCTTGGGCAGTGCTTTATTCAACCAGTGGCGATATGACGCCTCTGGGAAGGAGAACCCAGACTTCGTCCTGAACAAAGAACCTTATCGTCAGGCCAAGGTCCTCGTTGTCACAGGCCCCAACTTCGGTTGCGGCTCAAGTCGTGAGCACGCCCCATGGGCTCTTCTCGACTTTGGTATCCGCAGTATTCTTGCTCCTTCATTTGTAAGTAAAATATTCTAAACCATGATTCCTCTTCCAAATCTCATACTAACTCATCACGCTAGGCCGATATCCATCAGTCCAACCTGTACAAGAACGGCATGCTTCCCGTTGTCCTGGACGCCGAGTCCCTTGAGCGGGCTGCAGTCGAGGCCAGAGCCGGCCGAGAGCTGGAGATCGACCTCGAGGCCCAGGTCGTCAGGACCGCTGACGGGCAGGAGATCGGCAAGTTCGACGTCGAGCCCTTCAAGAAGCACTGCCTCATCAACGGCCTCGATGACATTGGCCTGACGTCTCAGCTGGAGAGCAAGATCCGAGACTTCGAGAAGCGAAGAACTCAAAACACTCCCTGGCTGGACGGCTCCGGGTACCTGAAGAGGACCGGCCCCGTCAAGATCTCAGCTGCGCCGGTCCCCAAGACCAACCGCGGCGAGGTGAAGCAGGACCCCCTCGAGTGGTAACCAAGCAAACGCGAAAGGAAAAAAAAAGAAAGACAAAAGAGCCAAAAAAAAGTTGAATGCAAAAAGTTTAGTTGTTTATTGACGGATGATGTGTACATGCCAAGTTTACGAATTCAAATGCGCGTATAGCCTTTCCTTTGAAACGCTTTCATTATTCCAGTCCCATTCTATAGTAATTCTGTTCTCAGAATCAATCTCAGCAGCCCCGTAAGAGGGTCTTGACTCTTGAATGCGCCTACAATCTAAGAGCTGTCCCCATCACATAGCCGCCGTTAAAAGCAGCGCTGAATTTGTGGCGCCCGGGAGGAGCCCATGGATCATTCCGTGCCACAGGCTTGAACACGGCCTGCCTTGCTTCCCTACCTACCTAGTTCAACATGCATCCCCTCCCGAACACCCACCGCAGGTCCACACGCGTTTCCATCTCATGACTCGAACCCAGTCCTCGAACGCCCCAAGATGGGTGAAACCAGTGCGAGACAATCGGCTAGCTACACCTGCTGAGGTATAACAGGTGACGTTTGAAGCCATCTACCCTTTCTCTCCAACTTCCAGGTGGAGCCAGCTCAAGCGGGCAATGCCGTGCGGTCTGTTGGCCCAGTGTCGCATCCTAGACGGGACAAGGAGAGAGGGGAAGGGCCGAGTGGTGCAGGCCGTCTCCTAGCGCCAGACGAGTTCATGCGGGCGAGGTTATTACGCAGATGGCTTGCATGATGACCTGGGCGGCTGGGTGTTCTTTTGCGTCATTGGACCTGCGCAGCTGTTCCCTCTCTTCCTGAGCCGCGGGTGGAAGGGACCAGCCACCCGAATGGAGCGCACATTGAGGTGTGATGATACTACCCAGGCCTGGGATGGGCAATGTAACCAACTCCTCGTTTCTGCCTCTATTGTTGCCCGAGTTAGGAAAGATGTCCAGGTTGTTCATTATTGAGCACCGGTGAAGTAGCATGCATTCACACTCGACATCAATCTTCAGCGGCTTCTCTGCCGATTTGCTCTGCTGGAGGGACCGAGCAGCCGATATCGCTGTTGATCCTGGCACCGTCTTAGTGCTTGAACCGATAGCGTGGATGATTCTAGTCAAAAAGGCTGTATTGATTGCTACTGTACATCACAATTTAACCTTGGATTGAATTGAGAATCCCTTCATGGACACTCGGCGTGAATAGGCTGATCCCACCCCTCTTGCCTGCTTTGCCAAACCATCGCCATTTATGAGGGCGGCAGGCGCCACATCTCGTAGTCCCAAATACTGCATGTATATATATATTGATATCACTGTATGAAACCATGTTTGGTCTTTCAATTGGTATTTTTTTAGGGGGGTTTTTGCCGTATGCAAGGGATATCCCAAGATCAGGCTACACGTAACTAGATCTATATGATTTGTGTTTAACTAAGTTTCAGTCTGTACCTAAGGTAACCTTTAACTCTAATTTTTTTTTTTACTTTTTTATTTATATAAGCTAAGGTAAGATAACAGCTTCTCCAAAAACTCTAAGAAGGGCTTGCTAAGTATATAACTTGGCCATGGGCCCCAAGGGGGGATGCTTATCATCAATAAGGTTGATAAGACGGCGTCCGGAATGCGGCAGGTTAGTCAATTGCCACAATAGAATGTTTGAAGAAAAATGCGATAGCCAATCGCAAAGTTGCTATATGCCAATTGAAAGACCAAATATGGTTTCACAGTGTTCAATTGGTATATAGCAACTTTATGATTGGCTATCGCATTTTTCTTCAAACATTCTATTGTGGTAATTGACTAACCTGCCGTATTCCGGACGCCGTCTTATCAACCTTATTCAATTTGACTTTTCCCTCCTACAAACTTTTCGACAATTCGATTCGATTCCAATTCTCTTCCGCCCGCCCGACATCACTAACCAAAATAGATATCTTCCTGACGGCTGGCTGCCAGATAGAGTGACAGGCCTAGCAGGTGCAACTGCTGGGCCTGTGAGAGAGAGCGGCTTCGTTGCCGCAAGCAAACCTGTGACAGATTACAGGCTTGAACGATTGATATCCGAAAGGAGATCCTGATGGTTCTCGCTGATGACGACTATCACACGCGCGAGGACCCGGTTGCTCGCAATAACCAGGCCCTGGCTGCAGGGGATGACGACGTCGGAGGTATCCATTATTACTGTTGTGAGTGGTTGGCGATAATGAACTTGGAGAGGTGTTGTGGTTGATTGTGGATGATGAGCGCCCCCCTTGGGGCCTATAGCCAAGTTATATACTTAGCAAGCCCTTCTTAGAGTTTTTAGAGATACTGTTGCCTTGCCTTGGCTTGTATAAATAAAAAAGTAATAAAAATAGAGTTAAAGGTTGGGTACAGACCGAAACTAAGGTTGGTTAAAAACAAATCGTGTAGATCTAGTCACGTGTGGCCTGATCTTGGGATATCCCTTGCATACGGCAAAAACCCCCCCAAAAAAAGTATATTGATATATCTACGTAGCTTGACTTCAGCAACTACGTTTTTGTTCATGACTTCCTTGAAAGGCGGACTTAGATGATAGCATGGCAAGGGAGATCAAGGATGAATATATAGAATGGCTGTTGTTCTTGATGAAGAAGAGTAACTCGTCCGAATAGTAACGGGGACGAACCCAGGTCTTGGTACCATTTTCCTACGACCGCGTCCGCTGACCAAGAATTTGCTCATATTGACTTTTCATTGCTTGTTGCTATTGAGGAAAGCCACGTTTACATCGCTTATTAAAGCTGTGGAACAACAGCAGCCTTGTCCAACCGAGTCTTATTGCATCCGAAACCTAAAAAGAACAACGCCTGGTAGCTCGCAAAGATCTAGCAAAGTATCAACCAGCGCCGTAGACATTCTATACATTTGCCCTATATTTACCTAGCCAAAAGCCCATATGAATCAAACAGACAACAAAGAGACGCCTTTTTGTTTTTCAGAAACACAGAACCAACGCTCAACCCTCTGGCTGCCTAGTGATGATGGTGGTCACCGAGCTGAGCTAGCAGAGGTAGTAGCATGCCTCCAACCGTGGCAAGGGTATCTATCATCTGCGGCCCCTTTGGTTGGCGCGGACTGCCGCTTTCAGAGTAGCCGTTCTGTGTCGTGTTGGAATCGTGAGAACCATCGTCGTTCATGGCGTGCATGGCGACATACCTATGTCCGAAGCGAAATAGACATTAGCGGCTCGAAAGCGAAATAAACTCTTATGGGGCACCGAAACTTACAAGAACGTGCCTCCTGAGAACAGGAGCAGCATACCAGTCCACCACTTTCCAGCATCGCCATCCATGTTACCACCACCGAGAATGGTGATGAGTAACCAAGTCGTCAATGCACCAGCGGGAGCAGCCAAGCTGAAGACCATCAGATGAGCCCTGGCAGCGCGCTTCGAAAGACCCTGCTTCAAGAGCACCGAAGTCAATCCAAACGACGCGGGAGCCTTGTGAATCATGATGGCGACGAAGACGATGAACCCGAGCTGCGTGTCCGAGGCGGTGGAAGAGGCTCCCATCGCAATACCATCGGCGGCGGCGTGAATGACAAGTCCAAGGGTCGTGGCCAAGCTTCGCGAGCCCTTGCCGGTGGACGAGAATGCACCCAAGAAGCTGTCGTTCTCATCCAGCCTTGGAGAGGGCTCCCCGTTAAGGTTGTCCAAGCTGACATGGCGAGGCTGCGGAGGTTGCTGGAAACGCTCGCTCGCATGCTTCGGGATCCTCTCTATCAGGAACATCAAGGCAAAGCCCAAAACAAGCGAGAGTCCAATTTCAAAAGCAGGCACTTCCACGTGCCCCTCTGCATGATCATGGCTGTGCTCCTTTTCACCTGAACCGTGATCATGCTCATCCCTGGTTTGGACAGTCCTAGGCACAATGATTTCAGGGGGTGAAATTCCAACCTCGACCTCATTCGCATTCTCGCGGGTACCGACATTTGGAAGACCACCAGCGTAATGGACGCGGGGCCCGAATTCCGAGTCCAAGTCGTAACTGGGTATGACAGCCCGCACATTGTGAGTCTGGGCCACTTTGGACTTTACCACTGCGGCGGCAGTAGCGGCTTCAATACCCTCAGGTATAATGATAATGAGAGACGTGCCGACCAGGACACCAACACCAATGCTTGAAATGAATCGCATTTGAGACTGTGAGAGCGTCATAGATAGGGGCAGAGAGCCGGCCAGAAAAGAGCTTGAGGATCCATTAGTAAGTTTTTCACTATCACACTTGTAAGAGAATAATCGGTCAACGGGAGACCTACGCCACAGCCATGACAGCCTGCGGAGGTGAATTAGCATCGTGTATAGATAGTATCATAGATGAGAGAAGACACCATCTGGTTGTCGAATAGACTTACACATAGTGCCAGTAATAAGATAAGCCCGGACATGTTGATGACTAGAGTGATAGACAGCAGCTTACTGCCTATCTGGGAATTGGGTTGAGAGAGAGCCTATCTACACCCCATTGGCTTCAGAAACAGGTCGCAGGAACAGGTCGAGAGAGCTTCTGGTTCCGCCGGCGAGAGACAAGGACGAAAAGGCGGATAGGCGCGTGGACCTTGCTGGATCGCAATGCAAATCGAAGCCAGGCTTTTCCCAGGATCCCCACCCTTGCTTGAGGTCTTGGCGGTGGAAGCAGTTGCTCTGGTTGTCGTCTGCGGCTCAGGCCTGGCCCGGGAGGTCAGTGCTGCGGTGCGTGATCTGTGCCGCTCTGCAATGGCGAGGTGAGTGAGAAATACGTGAATTGACGAGGCCGCCTCCTGAAGCTCCTGAATGCCGCCCGCCGCTGTAGCTTGGTGAGAGCTGACAGGGTGGCCACTAGTGGGAATTAGTGGCTGTAGGCATTAATAGTCGAGCTTGAGACACGCCCAGACAAGCGCTGCGTCAGTTCCGTGGCGGGGCTGCCAAAAAAAGAGTGGGACCGTCCGCGAAACTCCAAACTCATCAAGAATACTGCAACTCTGATTGGACTCACATCTCTCAAAGAGCCGACTGCAACTGCCTAACGGACAGCATCAAGCCTGCACCAGGCGACCGCTACCATAGCAAAGGTTCATATTATCACCGCACGCTCGCTCTTGGGTATGCCGCGCGTGTAGAAAACCTTTGACATGGCGCTCCCAAGATGAACGACACCGTCCAATCGCCAAAACGGCGTCACATTCTCTCTTCCATCAACCCTGACGAGGACGATGATCGCCCCAAGAAGAGCTCTCGACGCCGGCGCTCCCGCTCACGCTCGCCCAAACCACACCGCGATCACAAGGAGGGGAAAGAGGAACAAGATGGGGATCCCAACGCACCCAGGCGCTCTCGCCTACGCCTGAAAGACCACAAGTCATCCCGGCGGCGACGCTCACGCTCTCGCGACAGCCGGCGCCACCACCACCATGAATCATCATCTTCCTCCCATCGCCGCCACCGTCGACACCGTGATCGCCCACGGTCCCCCACCCCTCCCAACCCCTTTGAGCCCGAACCCCTCGACCGCGAGGCTGCGTTCCGCGAATCCTTATTCGACGCCATGGCGGACGACGAGGGCGCCCTCTACTGGGAGGGAGTCTACGGGCAGCCCGTCCACGTCTACTCCAACGAGCGGGTGGGACCGCAGGGCGAGCTGGAGCGCATGTCGGACGAGGAGTACGCGGCGTACGTGAGGCAGAAGATGTGGGAGAAGACCCACGCGGGGCTGATGGAAGAGCGCGCCCGGCGCGAGGAGGCGCGCAAGAACAAGGAGAAGGAGGAGGCCCACCAGCGGAAACTAAAGGAGCAGATGGACGAGAGCCTACGGCGGGGAGAGGAGCGCAGGCAGCGCAAGGAGTGGGTGAGAAGATGGGAAGAGTACAACGAGGCATGGGCGAGGTGGGATGAAGGCCCAACTGCGTCTTTGCCTTGGCCGTCTAAAAGTGGCGATCGGGGCAGTTTAGACGAGAAGACGGTCAAGAGTTTCTTTATCAACTGCCTAAAACATGAGGAGAAGGGAGAGAAGGGCTTCTTGACCAAGCTGAAGGAGGAGCGAGTGCGCTGGCATCCTGACAAGATTCAACAGAAGCTGGGAGGGCAGGTGGCTGAGGATACGATGAGGGAGGTGACGGCCATTTTCCAGATTATAGATCGTCTTTGGTCGGACATGCGAGACGGCAAGTGAGCTTGAATGAGCTCAATAAAAGCCAGCAGGTTTCTTTATACTTCTCTATATATCCCATGGTTTTTTGTTAGAATACGCTTGGACTTCTTAGATAATAGGATCAACAAATGATTTTCAGATTCACACACTCATGGCAAAGTCATTTTAGGCACGTAAATAAATGGCGTAATTGGTTCATTTCATTGATTGGCAGCCGTACGTATACATAATTCTCATGTCATAACCGATGCTCATGCTCTCCATACCGTCAGAAAAAAAACAAAGTCCCAAATGCGGAAGTAAACAGGAGCGCATCTTCTTTGTGTAAGTGCCTGTATCCTCCAGAACGAATAAAATGCACAATATTAGTCAACGGGGTATTATGTGACTTCTTCCCAAGTTTTTCGCCTTCGCCCATCAGATCTGATTCTCCTCCATTTGCATGAAAGGCATCTACAGGTTGAAGAAGACGGCAGCACCGCCGACCATCCCGAGCACGGCGAGGGTGACGGTAGGGAGGGTGGCGCCGCTGTCGTTGTTGCTGCTGCCGGTGGCGCTGGCAGAGGCGCCGGTGGAGGAGCCCTTGAGCTCGTTGACGGCGTTGCTGGCACGGCTCTTGAACTCCTCGACGGCGCTGGAGATCTCGCCAGCCTCAGAGGTGGCACTGGCCTTGGCGTCACCGGTGGCAGTGGCGATGACGTTGCTCAGGGAGGATTGGCGGGAGGCGGCGTCGGCAGTAACGGAGGCGACGACGCTGTTGATCACACTCTGGGCGTTGTCCGCGTTGGCGGAGGCGGCGGTCTTGATCTCGTTGACAACGGAGGAGAGGCCGTTACCGGCGCCGTCCCAGATGCTCTTGATGTCGTCACCAAGGTTGTCGAAGAAGTCGCCAATGTCAGGGTTGGGCTGGGCCTCGGCCTTTGGGAAACGAAAGTTAGTAATGCGACTAATTGGTGAGTTTTCGTTGATCGATCAACATACCTTGACCTGGGAGACGGCAGCGAGGCCGGAAAGGAGGACAGTGGAGAACTTCATGTTGGTGAGTTTGGTTTGCTTGGAGTGGTTTGTTGTCTAGGTGTGCTAGGGTGGATAGGCTTGAGAAGAGCAGATAGCAAGCGATGGGGAGAGGATGAGGATGCACAACATGATCCAAGGGGGGAGGAGCACGGCTTAATTATACTTGGGCAGGCACGAAGGCGAGCTCCCACTCCCTTGAAGCAATCGGGACGTGCTTGGCTTGCATCAGACCCGCGAGGTACCTCAGGGCCAAGCCAAGGTACCAGTGCTACATTAATGCTTGGCAAATACACAGGGGGGGCTGCTGTCGTCGTCGCTTGAGGCTGGGGTTGGCCAAGGCATGGCTGTGCATCATGAAATCTCATCTCAGCCCCATACCCGTACCCATTCCCTTTGCACAATTCCCAGAGCTAGGCATGCGAAACTGCCCAGTCTGGACTAGGCCCTACGTAGCACGTTGCACCTTGATGCTGATCAGAGAACATCGCTCTCGCAGTGAAATTGCCCTGCAGGGTGCAAGTAAGCTCGCCCTTCGCATCTTGCTTCCCTTTTTCTGACTGACGCGGGACATTGCAGGCGAAACCGCCAAGGCATCACTAGCCATGTAATAGCCCGGGGTCAGATGTAAGACAGCATCTGTTAATTAATCAATGTGTTTGCAGTGCATACGAACTAGGACACGAGATGCAGTGAGCGTCAGGTTGGATGGAGCCCATCACGAATCATGACACCCACGTCCACACTCAACAAGGCGGGACTTCGGGTTCGCTCCCCAATTTCAGCGCTAGCACAGTGGGCGTAGGTACCTGGCCGGTACTTCCAGCGCGCTCCCTTCCCCAGTTTGCCTGCCTTGCGCCGCTGTAACTGCTGTAACGCCCTATGTGGCCCAAGGTAAAAACCGCCACACTCGGGCTTAGGCAGGTCCTGTTGTTCCGCCCTCCACTCACTGACACAGAGGTACATAATCAAAGTTGTTCCTCTTTTTCTCCTCCCACCGGAATAAAAATTTCCTCACCCAGTTCCTGACTCCAACACAACAACAACCTGCCCTCGAAAGCCGGTTATTTCACTGCGTATATCAACCAAAAGTTGCCTGTTGACACGGACCCCCCCCGGTCGCAGAGTAAAACAATACTTTCTTCCAGCTCAGACAGACTGCGATCGTGTTCATCGTTGCAAAAGCTTCGACTGCCCTCCATCGCCCTTGACGCTACATCGTCATCTGTCCCCCAACCGGCCCCCTCGGCACAAGCATCACATATCGACTAGTAACGCATACATTTCTGTTTATGTATCAGCACGATAAAGTCACCGTGTCCAGACACCTCTTCAAGCTGCAGTTATTTCGCATACCGCGGAAACCTAGTAGCCCCGACATTTGTTCCGACGGTTGAAGTTCCTAGAATCGATTCATGTCGCCCTTCTGCAAACACGACACTGTCCAGTTTGCCCTTATGTTCATCAAAAATCGCCCTCAGCTCTGATACCTTCACTCCTCGTTCAGCCCTCCTCGACTTCTCTTGCTACTTGTAGACTCTTCATGACGCCTCCCTGTTCATAGAGTCCCAACCAACCTCACCAAAACAGCCTCGCCTTATTTATCCATCTACCACAACACCCACTCAATCTCGTCACCATGGCTCTCGTCAATGTTCGCCGCGACGTCAGCGACGCCTTCTATCGCTACAAGATGGAGCGTCTCCAGACAAAGATTGAAGGCAAAGGAAACGGTATCAAAACCGTTGTTGTCAACTTGCCCAGCGTTGCCCAGTCTCTCGCTCGCCCTGGCGCCCATGTCATCAAGTACTTCGGTTTTGAGCTGGGTGCCCAGACTAATATGGACCCCAAGGATGACCGATGGATCATCAACGGTGCTCATGACGCAGCTAAGCTTCAAGACCATCTCGATGGCTTTATCAACAAGTTTGTCCTCTGCAAAAAATGTAAGAACCCAGAGACCGACGTTGTCATCAAGGATGGCCATATTCTCCTCGACTGCAAGGCTTGTGGTCAGCGCACCGATGTTGATCTCCGTCTCAAACTGAGCGGCTTCATCCTCAAGAACCAGCCCAAGAAGGGCAAGAAGGACAAGGCCGAGCGCAAGGCGGCCCGCAAAGCCAAGCAAAATGGAACCGCAAACAAGGAGAACGGTCACGCAAGTGGTGAAGATGGCTCCGAGAATGGCTCCAATGGGAATGGAGATGATGGTGATGCTGGCTCTGATGATGAGTTCCAGAAGATGCAGGCTGAGGCACCTGAAGTCGACGTCGAGGCTGAGGTCAAGGACCATGAGTGGTCTGTTGATGTAAGCGAGGAGGCCGTCAAGGCTCGCCAGGCTCAGCTTCCAGGCGAGTTCAAGCAGAAGCTGAGCATTGAAGACGATGAGGAGGGTGGTGGCAACACCATCTACGATGAACTTGGTGATTGGATCCAAGCACAAGCTGCAGAGAAGGGTGGCATCGACAACGTTGATTCTATCAGCATCTATGTGAAGGCAAAGGAACTGGGCATCGAGGCTAAGTCTCGCACCATCTTGGTTTTCGCCCAGACTTTGTTTGATCAGAATATCTGCTCCCAGATTCCAAAGCGTGCTAGCATGCTTAAGCAGGTAAATCCTTTCTCCTATTTTTCCATCGTGGTCATGTTCTTCCAATACTAATGTTCCTCTAGGTTATTAACTCGGAGCGTCATGAGAAGGCCTTGCTGGGTGGAACTGAGCGTCTCATTGGGCAGCTTGGAACCGAGCACCCTGGACTTTACGACCAGATTGTCAAGATCCTCCAGCTGTACTACCATCACGACTTGGTCAGCGAGGAAGTTTGTATGGCGTGGGGCTCTAAGGCGAGCAAGAAGTACACGGACATTTCTATTTCTAAGAAGGTTCGCAAGGCTGCTGCGCCATTCCTTACCTGGCTCCAGGAAGCTGATGAGGAAGAATCTTCCGATGAGGAGTAAATGGATACTTTGTTTTGTTGTCTGCACTCAACTCCGGTCAATCTGTTCTTCTGTTCGATGCGTACTGGCTTAGCGAAGTGGATGTTGGCTTGTTTGGGATTCTACATGTTGAATAACACAGGAATCTCTACTGGTTATATGCAGCCGCCGTACAATTAGATTATTAAGTTAGAATGCCATGCAGTTTTTCATTATGAAGGCACATCGTACTATGGTGAGATTTGAGGGTATCTAAAATTCATGATGTCGCTGAGAGTATGTATTTATGTATCCTGTGGTGAGTAGTCGCCCAACATCAAAATCGCACATCTTGCGGCTGATATCCATCGTCCACCTCCGAACTCAGTTTCGTGGTGACTTTATGCCGAATCATCTGTTTCTTCTTGCTCCCTAGCCTTCGAAATGAACTCCCACAAGCTTCCCACTGCTTGATCAACATCTTCAAAACTGATGGTTGTGTTGAAGAACTCAGGAGCCTTTGTTTTGGCCTGTTCCTCTGCGTTGTCTGTAGATCCATCGGCGGTTGTGTCCATGTCTGTGTCTGCTGGCTGCTTCTGAGATGGGCTGATGAAAATGTACCGTGCTTGGTAGCCCATGTCTTTGGCGAATTGAGCTGCCTGTACTGATTGTTAGAACAACTGATAGAAGAGGGGGTTATGGAAGGGAAGGGATTCGGGGAGCAACGTACCTCGACATCTAATTGAATGATGGGAATTTTGTCATTATCGGAAATCGCATCAATGACCTTGATACTTGTACCGTAGCTCACGTCCGATGCTTCTGTGAATTCAATAAGACGATCACCGTCGCGTAGCTGGTTGAATTCGGGGGTTTTCACAAAGTAAAAGTCCTTGCCATTGACTTCGCCCTCATTCGGCTCGCGGGTTGTGTGACGGACAACCTTCCCGAAAACGCCCTTGTGAGAACTCGACAGCTTGTCAATGATGTCGGGTAGATTTCCCTGCTCAGAGCTGGAAACAATGATGGGCGATCTGTTATCAGGAAGGTCCTCAGTCTCGCCGTTATCATTGTCTCCATCCTCTTCGCTGGGTGCTAGGAAGACCGGATTGATGTTCTGTGGGTCGTCGATCTTATCAAATGATGCTAACTTGAACTTGCCAGCGACTCGCAAGGCCCTCCAGCTCTTGCTGGCTTTGCCAGCTACTGCCGTCGCCTTGTTGAGGTCATTTGATGCCATACTTATCGCAAAGTCGTCATCAGCAATACCAGTCTTGAAGCTGTCGAGTTCTGGTAGTCGGTGTCGTTCAGGCTCTTTGAACTTCTCGAGCGACTCTTCTCCATCTACTGGTTGGAGAAAGTCTAGTGATACAGCACCCATGGGGTTTGGCCGAAGTCGCTTGCTTGTCGCAGACCTCTGAGCTGATGACTGGGCATCGGCATATGTCTGGGGGTTAACAGGATTTCGGGTAATCGTGGGACAGCTCGCCATCTTCCAATACACCCAGTTCTTATCCCTAGCGAGAACAGTATCGACCATCCGGTAAAATATCCTTCCGGGTGTGTCCCTCCTCATATGGTCGGAGATTTTGGTCTTCATCCCTTTGGCCCATTTCGCCTAGAATAGGTTAGATACTAAGTCCATAGACAGCCGATTGTTCTCGTACTCACATCATCGTCATTGAACTCGGCCGCATACAGGACCGATTTGTTTTGTACATTCAGCTTGTCGTACTTCTTCTTTGCCTCAGCGGTCCAAGATAAGATGAAGTTGAGAGTAATGAGAGTTTGTACCATGATATGGCGTCTGAAAGTGAGATCGCTGATCTGTGGATAAAATTAGTTGATGGAAGCTTTAAGCTGAACAAGAAAAGGGGGGGGGCACCTCTAGCTCAAATAAATCCTTGCTCGTAAGATACTTTGGGTTGAATGCTTCCAAGAGTCCTTCTTTTTCTTCGTCTTCTCTCTTTCGTTTGAGACCGGTTTTGGTCTCATCAGAAGGGTTCGGCGTTGGTAGTCCCTCATCGGAAGGATAATCTGCGAACCTTTTGACCGTTTCTTCAATACCACGTTTGAAGCTTTGCATGCAAGACTGGTCAAAGAGCTTCAGAGGTTGGCTGAACATTTCTTGAAGAGGCCAGAATAACGGATATAATGCATCCGAGGATAACACCTCCTTCTTGGCCTGCGTCCCCCCCTTGGTACTTTCCTTCGGTACTTCTGTTTGGGGAGTATCGACCTCCATTTTCGAATCTTCATTATCGATGGTTGACTCAAAAGTTGTTACATTGTCGACATGGTATTCGCCCCGAAGGTTCACTGAACTTCTGTCACCCAGGGGAAAGCTCTGGAAAAGAAAAATAAAGACCCTGCCGCAAAAGGCCGTATCCTCCGCTCTGGATAGCCTCCTCAGTAGCTCAGTACACATGCGCAAAACAATAAGACTCCATTTTTTGAAGGTTCGTTCTGGTGTGATGCGTTCGCGTCTGGATTCAAGGTAATCGAATATTACTCGGCATTCAGCGATCGTCTTGCTCTCAACTAGCTCTTCGATGAGCCAGAACAGCAATCCCGGATCGCATTGTCCATTGTCGGAGATGATTGTTAAAATGTCGAAGAGATTCCATATTTGAGTAATGTCGGGGCTGTTGATTGATGTCGAGGTCTATCTCTCGCTGTCAGTCCGGCCCGGGGCGGCATTCGGAAGTTCTGCAAAAAGTTTCACGTACAACAAGCTTGCCAAAAAGGTCCCGTGCCGCAGTCTCGACGACTTGCCACCGGCGATCTTTCAGCTGCTCTTTGGTAGAATCATCTCCCTGCTCGGAAGGCGAGGGCGTGACGTGGGATAGCGAGGAATCGACGCGTGTTGAGATGCTGTCTAGGTCGGCTTTCGTCACCGGAGGATCAATCCCCGAAGAGTGCGAATTCCCTTGAGCTGGGACCTTGATAGCTGTTGCTTCATCTATGAGATCATTGAGAAGAGCGCCAAAGTCTGCGATCGCGCTCACGCCAGGGTTGCTGATGTCCAAGGCCGGCATTGTTGAGTCTCGCGAGGTTGCTAGCTTTGGCGATGGCACATGGATCCTGTTCGTTGAAGGTTTGAGAGCGATCCCTGGAATAGATGGTTCTTTGTATTTAATATATCATATTCGAAGAAGGCTGCATCGGATGCGGCGGAGGGGAAGAATTGTGGGTGAGCCGAAATGAGGTTGGAAACAAGGAATGACTATCGGGCTTTCATTGGTGTTGAACATTGAAGCTTTCAATATGGAAGACAATGCACGACCCTGCCAGAATGAATGAAATGCCTGCTAACACCTTGCCCACAATAGAATGCAGGTACTAAGCGACTAGGTACTGGGCGCGTATCTCCACCCTGATTACACGCGCCTAATCGCAAAAAGATACTTTGTGGATACTACCTCTGATGACATACGAGCGATAAGATAAGACCCTCTAGTTTGAGGTACGAAGGTACCTTTATGCGAGCTTGAATTCTTCAGGTTTCGTAGCTCAGCGTGTGAGCAGTCTCCAGACCCGCGTCTTCCTCGCCCGAATATCGCATTAGCCCTTCGAGGGGTTCGGGAACGAATCGAACACTCGATGATAGCGAAACGAGTCCGATATGCCGAATTCGAAGAGGCTCAAGGGCAGCGGTGCTGCCAAGCCCCAGAAACCAGACCCGTCGCATCGGAGCAAGTTGGAGAATGCTCGCCCAACTCCTGCTGAAGTTGAGGAGGAAGAACACCCATTTGTGCAGCTGGCGCGAAAAAGCTGGCTCAAGTCAGGCAAGAAAAATGGCCCAGTCAAAGTGAAGAGCGACGTTTTGAAGCAAGGACTCTGGGATGTCCTGGAGCGCGAAGGTTTCCAATACAAGTCTTTGCGATTGCTGGAGAGCTTACAGACATTGGAGAGGTATGTTAGCCTTATGCTTGGGAGATCTATCTTCAATTGGCTTACTGAATGGACTTTAGTTACCTGTGGCCTGGCTACACTGAGGAGTCCTCCAACTTTCATGTGCTTTTGGTCGCGTTGATCATCAATGTCAAACGCCGAGAACAACTTGAGACCTGGTGTAGGTTTTACCTGTTGCAGGCACCTTTCTCGACCCAATACTGATTATGTGAATAGCTATTTTCGAGAGCAGGCCGGCTGAGTTCTCTTCCATATTTCGGCGCATCATTTCACTGGTCTTAGATCAGACTCTCGCCACGACCATCAGAACACAACTGCTCGATTTTCTTATATATGCCTTCCAGAGCCTTGATAGTGGCATTATTCGAAAGGAGTGTGCTCCCTTGGTGTCTATAGGCATCTGGCATAACCTTTCTTCTGATGAAGCCCGGGAGCAACACCTTAATGCTAACACACAGCTAAGAAAGACATGGAGGGCTGCGAGCAAGCGCTTTGATGCGGCCGACGAATCTGCGCGAGCCAAGCTTCGATTTGAAAGATCATGGCTGTACACGCTCCTTCTTGGTTTTCTGAACATGCTCTATCAGGCTGAGAGCACACCTGGTAAATACTCTGGCCTTATTGTTTGCTACCATACCGTCAACTAACTGGTCTACATAGAAGAGACACTGTTTTGTGAGCGCTTTACGGAATTTCTTTCGGATTTACAAAGCCAACTGCCCACCCGGCGATACGTGAATACTCTTCTCTCGGACCTCCATATCATCCCTGCCATAAAATTGTCACCAATGTTTAATGAGGAAGACAATGGGCTTCTGCGAGAGCTGCACGCGCTCCTCGCCCACTATACCTATTTTACGATTGATGATCAGACTGGCATGCAGTTGAGTAACGGCGAAGCGTACGACAAACACTGTGCAGGTCTAGCCAAGCTCCAGCGAGTTTCGTTGAAGGATTTCAAAGATAAGCTTGCTGTTCTGGCACTGTCTAACTACGGGTCCATCGACAAGAGGGAAGAACTCCAATCATTGCTCGAGCCGCTGACAGATGAAGAAATACTGCGATTGCTTTCTTCATTATCCTTTCGGACAACATACCCAGAAACTTTGCAGATGCCATTGAACCGCAAATTCTATTTGGAGGTAATCCTGTCTGCTTTTGAGAAAAAGGAAACGTATCAGGACACAGCCAAGAGTACTGCAGTAGTGCCAACAGAGAAACTTCTCTTTGATGGCAGCTTTCAGCGTGCAGACTCTTACGATGGATCTCACCCCCTACCATTGCCAAAGCTAAATTTACAATATCTATCGATTGGAGACTTCTTGTGGCGGGCTTTTGTCCTATATCGTCGCGAATCCTTCTATGGTATCCGCAAGGACATCGAAACTGCAATGCGACGTCTCCGGCCAGAAATCAACCGCTCGGGCGGCACCGGCTTTTCTGGGTTCTCGAAAATGGCCCTGCCTATCTCTCCCCCAGCGTAAGTTTCAGTGAGTTTTTTGACATGGATTGTGCTAATATCGATGTTAGCATTTTGGAAGCTGTCCCGCCATTAGTAGGCGATGATAAACCGTCATTGGTGCGTGCCGAGGTTACAGTTGATGTTCGGCGTCTGAATGAAAACATTCTTAAGGAGTGGGATTCGTTACGACAAGATGATGTTGTTTTCCTCCTTGCTGTTGAACCGCCCCCATCCAATTCTGCCAATGACGGTAGCGTGGCGGTGGCTGAAAACGAGGCATTGGGTGTCTTGGCTGTACGAACGGCCGTTATTGCTCAGATAACGGACGAGAAAGGTCGCCATGTTAGGGATGGCAGCTCGGGCCTTGATAAGAAGCGACGCGTACAGCTCAGACTAGATTCACGGACATATGCTCGCGATGCCGAACGGGCCACTGCTGGGAAACCGGATATTTACAAACAAGTCAACCTTCTGCTACGACGCAATAGAAGGGAGAACAACTTCAAGCCAGTCCTTGAATCCATCCGTGGATTGTTGCTGTCAGATGTCCCGCTTCCCTCTTGGCTTCACGAAGTTTTCTTGGGCTATGGTGACCCTGCGGGTGCACATTACAAGAATCTTCCCAATCGGATCAAGAAACTAGATTACCGAGATTCCTTTCTTGACTGGCATCATCTCATTGAGACACTTCCAGGCAAAACGGTCGAGCCAGGTGATGAGGCTTCCGGTAGTTTTGGGCCCCCATACATTCTGGAAACCACAGAAGCAGAAGCCGAACAGCCAGGCAAGAAGCCATCCAAGAAACGTCGACGGGATGCTGAGCCAGCATTGAAGTCCGAAGTGGAGACGTTGAAGGTTTCGACATACACTCCTCCTAATAGGGGGCCTTTCCCCGTGGATGCACCACGACTGAACACTATACGGTTCACTGCAAAACAGATTGAAGCCATCATGTCCGGATCCCAGCCTGGGCTCACAATTGTCGTTGGGCCACCTGGTACGGGCAAAACAGACGTTGCGACGCAGATAATAAACAACATCTATCACAACTTTCCCGAGCAAAAGACACTTGTGGTGGCTCACAGTAACCAAGCACTGAATCAGATATTTGCCAAGATTGTGGCTCTTGACATAGATGAGCGGCATCTACTCCGTCTTGGCCATGGCGAGGAGGAACTTTCCACGGAGGCCAGCTTTAGCAAACATGGCAGGGTCGAGTCATTCTTGGATAACCGTGATAAATATCTGCTAGAGGTTAGGCAACTGGCTGCTAGCCTCGGCGCGCCCGGCGCTCATGATAACTCTGCCGAGACAGCTGGATACTTCAATATGGTGTACATCGAGCCTGCATGGATGCGTTTCTTGCAAGTCGCTTCCTCTGAAGAATCCAGCGCAGCCGATATTGTTCAATCCTTCCCTTTCCACTCATACTTTGCTACTGCACCCCAGCCTTTATTCCCAGCCGATGGGGATCGAGCAGAGATCCTGGATATAGCTCATGGATGCTATCGACACATTTCCAAGATCTTCTCCGAGCTGGCAGATATCCAGCCGTTTGAGGTCTTACGTCGTGATCGTGACAAAGCAAACTACTTGCTCACCAGCGAGGCGCGAATCGTTGCCATGACGACAACGCATGCAGCGATTAAGAGGGAAGAGATTGCAACGCTCGGCTTTCACTACGACAACATAGTCATGGAAGAGGCTGCCCAAATCACCGAGATAGAGACCTTTATTCCCTTAGCAATGCAGAAGCCAGAGAAGGGCGAACTGAAATTGCAAAGGGTTGTTTTGTGTGGTGATCACTTCCAAAACTCCCCTGTGATTCAGGGTATGGCATTCCGACACTATGCCAATCTGGAGCAATCTCTATTTTCCCGTCTCGCTCGGCTGGGGGTCCCTACAGTCATGTTGGATAAGCAAGGCCGTGCCCGTCCATCCATCGCAAGTCTTTACCAATGGAGGTACCCAGAACTGGACAACCTGCCTATTGTCCGCCAAAGTCCGGAGTTTTTGAAGGCCAATGCTGGATTCCGATATGACTACCAGTTTATCAACGTCCCAGACTATCGGGGCAAGGGCGAGTCAGAACCCACGCCACACTTCATCCAAAATCTTGGAGAGGCTGAGTATGCTGTTGCTATTTATCAATATATGAGACTACTCGGGTATCCAGCAGATAAGATCTCTATTCTTACAACCTACGCTGGTCAGCGAGCCTTAGTGCGGGATGTGTTATCCCACAGGTGTGCTAAAAACCCTATATTCGGCATGCCTAAAGCAGTGGCGACAGTGGACAAGTATCAGGGCGAGCAAAACGACTGTGAGTGTACTTCATTTGCCTCTCGGCTTTCTTTTTATTGGGAGCGCTATCATATGCTAACTTAGGCGCATCAGATATTATTCTTTCACTTACCAGAACATCGAGGGTTGGATACTTGCGCGATGTGCGTCGTATGACTGTGGCAGTATCTCGAGCGCGCCTAGGCCTTTACATCTTGGGCCGACGTGAGATTTTCGAGGCGTGCCATGAGTTCCGTCCCACCTTTGACATTCTCCTACAAAGACCAGACAAGTTAATGCTTGTAACGGGGGAGTTATGGCCTTCGCAAAGAGACATATTGGGAGAAGATGGCGGTTCGAAGGTAGACGGGGAGGTGGCGATGGAGGGCGTGGAACATTTGGGGCAATATGTCTTCGAAATGAGCAAGACAAAACTTGAACAACTGCAAGGTACAGTGGCTACTGAACCAACTATTATTGAAGAGGATGAAGAGGGCGATGAGGGGATGGACAACGACGAGGATGAGGAATAAGATCCCTTGAAAGATACCTTATTTACTTGGTATGGAAGTTGGATGAATAGAATGAGAATCTCGCAGGGGAACTTGCTACTTTCTGAACAAAGTACCTGCCTATATTGGGGAGCGGAGGGCTCCGGGCATTGTTGCCCACCAGCAGTCATTCATTGTGCCTATTATTCCGGGCTGGTCACAACCGGTGCTAGGAGCCCCATTGAGAAAGAAGCGGGTGGGATTTTTATTAGTACACAAGTCCAGACTACCTACATATAGATAATATTTGCAGTGCTTTCCGGTCATTGGAAAGACTTGATATTCCAGACAGGCAGCAATCGTGCACCCGAGTCAGTTGATATCCTTTGTTTTAGCGCTTATTGCGAATGACACTCAAGTCGATGTGACTGATCTGGCCCTGCATGCATGCATGAGAAAAGCATTTTGGATAATGAGCAAAGCAAAAACTGGAACCGAGAACCTTAGTGAACAATAGGGTTTCTTGCTTCTGGTGGCGTTACACATGGCAAATCGCAAATCAGCCCCTCGGGGATTGAATGACTCACCTGCGCTTATCTAGGCTGGCTTGGCCAACACAACATACGTAACTACATGCCATACCTACGTGCGTAGCCTGCTTGGATGACCTGCATTACTCATTTGCGGCATCTGCCAGTCAGATCATGTCTGGGACGAGGCGCGTGGGCCCCTTTCTCGGGCCTCTGCAGGCGCTTGAAACTCGTTAATTGCGACTCGGACTTGGGAGCAGGGAATTGGGCACGGATGGGCATTGAGGCCGCTGCCCTGATACTGTATTTCAGTGGTCGTAATAATAGATGCTTGGCGCTCAGTGTGCGGGTACGCTAGTACGGACTGGTTCTGATAACTGGAGACAAATCGTCCCTTCCTACCTCGATCAGAGCACCACCTCAGGACTATTAATTAATAATTCCCACGCAGGTACATGCCCAAGGCCACCTACGTGTGCGCTGCATAACAGGTATGTGGTGCCAGCCCCGGGCAAGGCAGGTGAAAGTGGCAACTGGGTGATGTGATCCTGGTAGGCTGTGCGGGCGATGATAGAGAGCCCAGGCAGCCAGATGTGGATGAAGGGCTATTTGGTTAAGGGTCTCCATGACTCCTTGCTGGACAAGTTTCGAAGTGGAAGGGATGGGAGGGGAAAGGAGAAAGGGCTAGTTAACTAATAATACCTATGTCATACATGGCATGGCACGGACGAGTAAGAGAGGTAAGGGGGAGGAGAATAAGATGATGGGAGGAAGGGGGAGGGGGTTTGCGAGTAGACTAGAGAGATAGAGAGAGCGGGCGCATGCAATTGAGAAAAAAAAATCGCTAAAATATGGAAAAAAATTGCGCACAGCATCACTCACGAGGGTGGGCAAGAAAAAGCAAACCGGTTCCGTGTGGTGAGAGGGCAGCTTTCCCCTCAGCCCCGGCCGTGTGGTGTTGTGACTGGAGTTAAAATACAGCTAATGGTTGGTTGGGTTGCGCCCGAGCCCCAGCCAAGGTAGGGCACTGGCTTGACTGATGAGGGTCCTGTCCTGCCCCCATTCACACTCTAAGTACGACGTAGCACAATGAGGTGGGTGTAAAAAAAATCAAAACCGCCCAAATATCTGAGAGGGAGGTGACGAAGGATAAGTGTACAGTGCCTGTGGCTGGCCTTGGCCCATCCTATGCACTGTCCGCTGTGGCCGCGTCTGGTGCGGTCTTCTGCAAGGGCTAGTGGCGTGGCACAGTGCGTAGATCTGGGCAGAATGCTGTAGCTCGCTCGGGGGAAGGCGCCCAAGTCCATTGGAACCTTGTGGGCGGAGGGGGAGGAGGGGGAAAACTGTAGCTGGGTGAAGCACGCCGTAGCCCGGAAGGCAAGGCCCATAGTGTCGGCTACCTCCACCACTGGGTGCCCCTTCCACCCTAGCCCATATTACCTCCGCTGCCCAAATTTTTTTTTTGTAGCTTCCCTCATACTCCTCAACCTCTAGGAACCACGCTGGTCCGGTGGAAGAATTATCTCGCCCGGCCCTCTCCTTCCCAGTCCTGTATCGGCATTGGACCTTTTCTTCTTCTGTTGTTAATTTTTAATATCAGAAGAGAATCTCCTCTCTGCCTTTTCCCCGGAACCGCCACGCGGATTCGCATCTTATCAAGTCCTGTTCCGTCTTTTTTTCTTCTTTCTGTGACAGGAGAACGCCACGATCGCCTCGTTTTTGGCCTTCATTCACTTGATATCACTTTAGAGACCGACTCTTCCATAAAGAGCCGCCGTCCGCACTTTTGTCGCTCTCTTTCGCATTTTCGCCCCTCCTGGTAGTTGTGCGAACTTTATCCGTCTGCCCGCGCCACCAAAGAGACCCTAAGTCTCTTTTACGTGCTTCGTTTGACGCTGACTAGAAAGTCTTTTAATTCTTCAACTTTTTCTCGTCCTCTGTTCGCTGTTGCCAGCATCGACCGCTCCGACTTCACACGAATACCCTTATGACGTCGTCTGCGAACCAGCAGAACTCGGTCTCGGCTACGAACAATACTGCGACTGCGGTTCCTTCTTATGCCTCTGCTGCAGGTGTATTGAAGAAGTCTGCATCTCAGTCGCCAGCTGTCATAACTGGCTCCCAACCCCCTGTGGTCGTTGGATCTTCGGCGTCGCCCGCGCAGAATGCAAAGCCCGCCTCAACTTCTTCTCTGAACGGCAAATCCGCCGTCACTCCCGCAATTCCAGCTGTCGCTCGAGGCAGCTCGGCCTCCAACGGTAACCACACTCGACAGAGCTCCGTCACCATGGCGGCAAACGGCCCCAACAGCTATATATCCAACGGCGGTCCCGTCGGTGGTGCAAAGTCTGGCATTCAGTTCGGTTTCGATTCACCTGCCATGGCTCATAGCACTCCCCAGACCGGATCATCCGCCCCTATCCCAATCCCTGGCGGCAACGCTCGAGTTCCCTCCCCAGCGCACTCTCCATCCCCGATCCCACAGCCATCCGCAAGTGGTGGACGTCCTCCCTCCGGCCTTCAACAACCAGCCAGTCAGATGACTTTTGGAAGTCTTAGTAGCGATGGCGAGGTAAGTGATCATTATGACAACTGACACGCCCATTCTCCATGTTCACCGAACTAACTTGAATCTAGCGCCACATGAGACAAGGCTCGGTTCCTCCCAACCCTGTTACGCTCGGGGGTCAGCAGCCCGGCGCTCACTTCCGACGAGAATCCAACCACTCTGTCCAGAGCGATCATGCCGGACGTGGTAACTTTACACCCCAAGCCGGTCGCGGTCGAGGTTTCAACCCTCACAGCAGCTCATACAACAACCAGATGGGCTACCCGCCTAACAACCAGTTCCGAAACGGACAAGGCCGTGGCATGGCTCCTTCGTTCCAACCGTCACCCCGAAACATGTACCCCAACTCGCCTCAGCCAAATCGCAGCCCTCTGCTTGTGCCATCGATGCCTGGAACGCCCAATATGCCTCCTGCCAACATGCAGCCGAACATGTCCATGCAGACCCCTCCCCAGTACCATTACGCGCCCCCGATGCCGCCCCAACATCAACAAGTACAACTCCCCTTTTATTCTTTGTCAATCAAAGCCCAACCTTTCAAGCCCTTTAAGAAAGTCAAGTCCCATCGTGAGAGCGACAGACTTCATCACCAACCTGGACGCCGGTCTGATTCTGTTCGTGAACTGTGCAATAATGATTCCAACCAGCCGAATCGCCGTTCGAATAGACGGGGAGATCAGTCTTCGACTGAACATGACCTGGACAGCACACTTGCAGTTTCTGACGACGCCAGGAGAAAACCCCTTCAACAAACCTCCCCTCCTAATGCCATCAACTCAACCGCATCAGCCTCTCTTGATATGTCACCAGGAAATTATGAACATCTTTTGCTAACTATGAAACGTCAGAACTTTGGCTTCCCGCCTCAACAATTAGACCAGTATGGTCGCCCGTATGGCTACAATATGCCATACATGCCCCCCCCACAAGCTAACTCTCCAGGCTACAACCAGACCTTTGTCCCTCCACCTTACCAACAACCAGGTCACAGCATGTCGAGGACGCCCTCGCAGCCTGAGAGACCTTCAAGTGCCAACCAACAGGCCCCAGCTGTTGCCATGGGATCAAGCAACAAATCAACGACGCCCGCTCAGACCAATTCAGCATTTGTCAAGCCAAAGAAGGGTGCCGCTATCCCCATCAAGTCCCTCAGCGGCGAGGTTCTCGATACCACCAGCTTCAAGGTTCCTCTGTCCCCAGCCCTTGGCATCCAGCATACCAAGACGCCTCCTGTTGCAGCCTCTACGCCTACACCACCACCAAAGTCATCTACCCCAGGCCACTCCCGCACTGATAGCGCCGCAGCCCCCAAGACGGCTAAGCAGATCCAGGATGAGCTCAAGGAAAAGATTAAGCAGGCCACTCTGGCCTCCAAGAACAAGGAGGAAAAGCCTGCAGCACCAGCCAGCCCGGCTCCAGAGCCTACCCCCGAGGCCCCCAAGAAGGAAGCAGAGGCACCCGCAAAGCCCACGCCAGCACCCGCCGCTGCTGACGTGCCTAAGAAGGAGGAGCCCGTGCAGGAGAAGGAGCCAGAAAAGCCATCTGCCCCAGCCCAGGAAACCCCGGAGGAAGAGATGGAGCGTATCATCCGTGAGATGGAGGAGGCTGATGCCAAACGTGAAGCTGAGGAGGAGGCTCATCGCGTCAAGCGAGAGGCCGAGAAGGCTGCCGAGAAGCAAAAGGCCGAAGAAAACCGAAAGGCAAATGCTGCAGACGAGGACAAGAAGCTTCGCGACCAAGAGCGTGAGATGGAAAGGCTTGAGGAGGAAAAGGAGAAGAAACGCCAGGAGGCAGAGAAGTCCGGCAAGGCATTTTCAGTCGCAGATGCCTTGGCAGGAAAGGCTGCTCCCAAGGAGGCCGAAGGCTCCAAGGTTGATGCCGTCACAGACAAGCTCGCCAGCATGAAGCTGGCTGGCGAGAAGGGCGATGCGAAGCCCACCACCGCCGAAAAACGTGGTGCGAAGCCCGCTGCTCTCAACCTGGCACCTCTGATCACCAAGCCTGTGGAACCTCCTCAACCCAGTGCTGCTCTCCAATCCCTCAAATCTGCACGCTTTTTGCAGATCATGGATCAGGAGATCTACCCAGCCGGCATTCGGTCCCCCAACCCAGCTCTCAATGCTGCTGTGGCAAAGAAGGGGAAGACATTCAAGTATGACGCTAACTTCCTCATGCAATTCCAGAAGGTCTTCACCGAACAACCTTCACTAGAATTCCACCAGCAAGTCAAGTCTCTGATCGGGGACAATGATGGCAGTCGTTCTGCCTCTGGCCGCGGGGCTCAAACCCCAGGCTCCGGAAGACAATCTTCTCGTGGAGGTGGAGGCGGCTTTAACATGGGCGCTTTCAATGCTCCCATGCGCCCAGCAGGCTCTACATCAGCAGAGCGATTCCAGCAAGCTAGCGTGGGTCGAGGATCAATCACTCCTATGAATTCTTTCCAACGCCCTGGAGGTGCATTCCCTATGTCATCAGGCATGGGATCACGCACACCTTCTCAAGGTAGTGGCATGGGCCCCTCTTCAGGTTCTCGAACTGGCAGTCGAGCGAACCGTAACAGCCGACGCCCACAAGACCAGTCTGCCAAGGATGCTAAGACCATGCCTCTCACAGCTGGTCAGGAGGTCAAGCCTATTGCCGTAACTTCGACTGGTTGGAAGCCAACCAGCATTGGACGGGGCGCCGCAGGAGGAGGAGCCGCATCCTCATCTACTCATCTTGACCCTGAGATGGTCCAGAGAAAGGTCAAGGCTGCCCTCAACAAGATGACTCCGGATAACTTTGAAAAGATCTCCGACCAAATTCTTGTTATTGCTTCTCAGTCTAAGGATGAGACCGATGGCCGAACTCTGCGCCAAGTCATCCAACTGACCTTTGAGAAGGCTACTGACGAAGCCCACTGGGCCTCGATGTACGCCAAGTTTTGCAAGAAGATGCTTGAAACAATGAATCCTGAAATTCACGACGAGCGCATCAAGGACAAGAATGGCAACGTTGTTAGCGGTGGCAACCTGTTCCGCAAGTACCTTCTCAACCGATGCCAAGAAGAGTTCGAACGTGGCTGGCAAGTCAATCTTCCTGAACCTAAGGAGTCTGAGGAGAACAAAAAGCCAGGCGAGGCTGTCATGCTTTCAGATGAATACTACACGGCTGCTGCTGCCAAGCGAAGAGGTCTCGGTCTCGTGCAATTCATTGGTGAATTGTACAAGCTTGGTATGCTTACTGAGCGCATTATGCTCGAGTGCGTGCACAAGCTCGTGGACCATAAGGGGGTTCCAGACGAGGCCGAGATCGAGTCACTATCCAAGTTGCTGCGCACTATTGGAGCCAACCTGGATAGGTCTGAAAAGGGCCGCCCAATGATGGATGTTTATTTCGATCGTATTCAACAGATGGTTGACTCTCCCGATCTGGCCAGCCGAATGAAGTTCATGCTCATGGATGTTTTGGATCTCCGTAAATCCAACTGGCACTCCAAGGAGACTAACAAGGGCCCAAAGACGTTGGAGGAGGTCCGTGCAGAGGTAAGTTGTGGCTTCATTCTTCACACTTTAAAGTTTATCTAACATAGTAATTAGGCCGAGGCTGCTCAAGCTGCAAAGGCTCAGGAGAACGCAAGGAGCAACCAGCGCGGTGGAGGTGGTCGTCCGGCCATGGGCCGCGGTGACGCACGAAACTTCTCTACCGGAAATTTCCAACAGAATAGCAACCAGGTCATCGGAGACGACCTGAGACGCCTCAAGGGTTCCGCCAACCGGTCATCAAGCGGAAATGTGACCCTCGGTCCCACATCGATGTTCTCTTCACGCAGCAATAGCGGCCGACGAATGGGTCCTGGCGGAGCGCTGGGTAGGCCAGGTGAAGACTCTGGAGCATCGTCTCGAACGGGAACCCCCCCGGTTCGGGAAAACTCATCTTCAAATGCATTCAGGTTTGTCCTCGCCCCCAACATGTTGTCTACTCTTGATATAGTGAGTGCTAACAGCGTCATGAAGTTTGCTTGCGAACATGGATAACGATCACCCGGCTTCGCCTCCGTCAACTGCCGTCTCACCAGCGATCTCGAAAGCTGTCCCTGCTGGCGACAAGAAGGATGGCGAGTAAAACCATTTTCTCATTTTCGGTGTCATTGAATTTCGGCAGATAGACTCGGCGGGGCTGTGTTTCTTGCATTTACAGGCCTTTTTTTTATTATTATTTCCAGACGTGTTCCAAAAGTTCGCGCACGCATTTGAACCATGATACCTCAGCCCCAATAGAACGACTGAACAGATGACTTCTCGGAAGAGAAACAATGGGGCATCTTCCTATATTGATTTCGCGGGGGGTACGACCTGACTAACCCCGATACCTGGATCATTGATCGCTCATTCATCAGTGGCATACTGTACTACTGGTCTGCGGGGCAATCTTTTATCATTGCGAAGCCACCGAGCTATATTGCATCAATGCTCTTGCCAAGCTACTGAAGAATCATCAACGTCTTTTCGAGCAAAAAAGAAGACCCAAAGGATCAGATGATATATAAAGGAGAGGGAAAACAGGGAATCAGGTCCGGGGGAGCGGGGTTGGCTGGTTCTGGTGTCGGTGTCGGTAGTGGTGATACTGGTTCTTCGTGATACTGAGTCGATCTCGTTTCATGAGCTGCCATGTGGGCTCCTTTTTACCTCATTTATCTGCCCAGCGTTGAAAACTCGCCGGCTTCTCTTTTCGATTGGACTCTCGATCTTTCCCCCACCAGATATTTGTACTTCACCATGACAGCGTGGAAGCTGAGAAGGAGCGCACACATCCAGTCGCCAACGGCTGTGTATGCTCTCTTGTTGGACGTTCCTGCTCGAGTGCTGTGAATGGTGGTGATGATTGACAAGTGGGGAGCTTCTTCCTGTTATATTGTACATCATCTAATTTGAGTTACGTTAGGCACGGTGGTAGTAGAGTAGAGCAACAGGGGAAAATTATATACCTTTTCTGTCATGTCAACTTTTCCATATAATTGTGCATTGAACATTCGCGTCCAAGTGCTACGGAATATCTTGTTGACGGGTTCACAGCTGTTGTAAAAACCCCCGTGGAACATATTTTTGGACCCTACGTTGTCATCGTAAAACTGGTCGAGTGTAGCTCACAACATTGCCTCATATTTATTGCAGAAATAATTAGTTACCCAAACGCTCCAATACCCATCCATTCTCTAACTCACGCCGCAAACCCCAGGTTAGCCTGGCTTGACAAAACAGAGGCACCTCTCAACCCAATTATTACAGCGGTGAATGTGGTTCATGTCCCGGAAAACGCCAGCTTTATGTACACATAGACCCATGACCCCTATTCCCATCTTAGGGACCAGCAACGATCTTGTTGAAGCCCAATTTCGCAAACAATGTATCCATAGCAACCCACTGGCGACCACATTTGTCCAAGTACTTGTCCACCACGCCTTTGATGGTGGTAAAGCGTACACGGTTGTGCTCTGCCAAGGTGATTATCTTTTCGCGGTCCTCGCTTGTGGCAGCCTTGACGCGAGCTTTGTCGACATCCCAAAGACTAGCAAAGTAGACGAGCTGGTTGTAGATTGCCTTCTCGCTATACTCGTAGCGCATGCGGCCCAAGCAATCGCGAGCGAGGCCCTTGGGGCCGAGACAGCGGTTGCCATAAACGCTGGTCTGGCGGGTGCGATTACCGCATTGCGAATCATCGCACACGAGCCAGGCCTCGTAGTAACGCGAGGTCTGGGTGCGGATCGCATGCTCAACCTGCGCAACGATGGACAGTGTAGAGATGGCACTGCCACAGGTTCCACAGACAACGCCCGAGGCAGAGACACAATCGGAGCCTCCGGCCAGACCTTCGAAAGGAGTGGCGGATTTGCACTTTCGGCACCGGAGGGAAAGACGTTCACAGTCGCCGAACCGGACCTCATCGGGGATCTGGGACTCGAGGGGGTGAACCTCCAAATCGTTCCCTGAAGCCCCTTGCTGATTCTGGACTGAAGCATATCTTCGGACATCTAATCCTAGTTGCTCTGCAAGCTGTGATGTTGAAGTACCCGCGATATTTGCACACAGACGCTCCACAGGAGGAAAAATCTGCTTGGCAATATACCACTCGACGTCAGGTAGCAGCTCGGGGTTAGACTTAAGGTCTGCGGGCGCATAGGCGCGCTTTGGGGCTGGTTCCGAACTCTTGGAGTCACCCGTGATAATGTATGAGACCACGTCGCCCTTGCGAACAGCTTTGCCACGCGCCATGTCACGCAAAGCGACCTGCACTTGCGGCATGCTATCGGCATTTGGATATTCCTTTGGTCCCTTTCCTAGCTGCGTGTACACGATGTACTTGGCATTTGGGATACTCTGCTCTCGCATCTTGCCAGCGATCTCGCGAAGATATTCGTGGATTCGCACAACCGAAACCTCTGTTTCATCGCCAGACAGGATTTCATCAAGCAGGTGCTTGGATACCTCCTTCGACAAGGCGCAGTATTCACGACGTCTCATGTCTAGACCCTTGATCTCCATCTTCTCCACCCACTTGCCATCCTTCTCAACGAGGTTGATGGCAGCATATTTTTTCTTGGCCTGCAGTAAGATCCGTCGGAAGACGTTGTCGATACCAATCTCGAGCAGTTTGAATTGGTCATCAACCAGCTTTTTGAATGCGTGGCCGACCTTGAAAGCGTCTTCAACGTTGTCAACATTGGCATTGATCATGACAGAGTCAGTGTCACCGTAAATGACCTGTAATGCCATGCTTTCTGCGAGATCCTTGGTGCTTCGGAGAATCTCTCGGCCCTTGAATGTTGTCAATACAGCAAGAGGGCGAGCATAAAAGCGCGACTTGGTGTATCCCAAACAACCGTACATGGAGTTTGCAGTCAGCTTCAAAGCCAGCTGCTTGATGTCCCATGTTGCGAGTTGCTCGGCGGTCGCACTCTTGTCCTTCATCAGATTCTTGACAGCACGACGTCTGTCAACCAGAGTGGTAATCAGTCTAGGAAGGATACCCAGGTCTTGCTGCTCTGGTACATCAGGAACAGTTTCTTCTTCATCATCGGCACCTCGCTGGAAAAGTTCACCGTTAGCACAAAGAAGTGGACGCCTATAGGAAATGCTGGCCAGTACTTACCAATGATTTCCGCTCCACCGTTGTAAAGCAGATGTTGAATTCTCGAATGATGGAGGGATAAAGGGAGTTGAAGTCCATCACCAGGACAAACTTGTCGTACAGGCCCTTTTCGGGTTCGAAAACCAGACCACCTTTATACTTGTCCTTCTTCTTCCCGTCGGCAGCGTCATCCTCGCCATTTTCTTCATTTTTCTGACGGCCGCGAAATGTTTGTTTGTCGGGGCAAATATATTTATTTCGGTGGAATTCATGGAGCAAAATGTACTCGTTTCTTTCGGCTCGTGTTCCAGTCAATGTACGAGCCCAGGAGTTCCCGGCTAGGTTGGTGAGAATCTTCGTCAGGGGGAGTATTTGGACGCCGACGGCGAGGGCCGCTATGTAGTGCGTGTCAGCCTCCATGTGGGTGATGTAGTCCATCAACCCTTGTTTTTCTTTTGCCCAGGTGTTCAGTGCCACCTCATTGTCAATTTCACGGCGATGGTTGTCTCCGGGCAAGTAGAGGCTGCACATCTCCGTGAGGCTCCAAGATTGACACTTGAACATGACAGATCTGCCGGCGTCGTTGGCAAGATCGCACAGCAGTCTTCCAGACATGAGCTGACGTTCAGCAAAGACGTTTCCACCGACCTTGGTGATCGAGGATGGCCATTTACTTCGTCTAAATCTACCCAGTCTGGACCACTGAGGCGTTTTCTTCTCTTGCAAGCGATTGACGAGAACGCTATAATCCACACCTTCCAACTGATGACCGAGGATGACATCGGGATCTGCGACGTCAACCTGGGCCAGGAAAAAGCTGAGAATCTCTGATTCCTGCCTCTTCAAAAAGATAGGACTCTTGCTTCTCTTTTTGGCGAGCTGCTCAAATCCCATAGGGAAGGATTGACCATTAGGGCGAATTATGGTAAATGTTCGGCAGGGCAGCTTCTCGGCAGGCGTTGTGTCGTTTAAAGACAACTTTTCGTATATTCTTGCACTGATTGCAAGTATTTCCTGCTTGTTACTGGTTGAGTTGAAACATGTGCGCAAAGCAAGACTCATTACCGTTAAAGGGGGTTCTTCCATGCTGGTCGAGGTGTTGACAGTGATCATATTCGGATGTGAGGCCTGAACTTCAAGCTTGCAATAGGAAGCGTTATGCAGAGCCCCAAAATCGGCATCCTCAATCTTCAGCCAGCATGGCCCCATGATGTTCTTCCAAAGAACAAACTGTTCGAAGAGCGCCGTGTTGCTTCCGAATACACGCGAAAAGGTTTGCCCGTGAGTTTCCATATCAATCGGTGAATCTAAACGGTTTAGCGATACACGAACTGGAGTTAAGGTGACAAGTTGAACTTACTGGTGTAAGGATAGAGCAACTTCATATACTGGGCCTCCTTGGGAACATTAGGTAGCTCGAAGGCATATTTTCTGGTACAAGCCTTGATCTTGTACATATCCACTTTCATTTTCGTCATAATCTCGTCAACTTCGTTATAAACATCCATGATGCTCACTGTTTCGTCAGTTTCTTGGTCGCCGCTTACTCGGTGCTCGCGAGGAAGGAAGTATAGCTTCCGCAAGATGTTGTCAACTTTCACAAAGCAACTGACATAAGAGTTGGTCTTTTTGTTGAGAACTTTACCGAACAAGCACAAGCTGCCATTCACTTCGGTGTAGTCGGTCCAGAAAAAGTTCAGGCTACCATCTGCCTCGACTGCATCTTTGTGGTCCATTTTCCCAACGGTTCGCACTTCAGATGGCGCATTAACCACGTTGAGTTTATCCGTTAGACTGTTCCAAGACGATGAGTCCACGAGCGCCTCAGCAGGTTTGACAGAGGAAGGACCGAGAGGGGATGAGGTGGGCTCTTGTTTAAGGACCTTCTTCACAGCCCTGGACCCGGCTATATTTACGCGCGTAGCATTGACGGAACCAGCATGGGCAACTTCCATCATATCATCGTCTTCTTCCTCTTCCTCTATGGGTTCCTTTTTTATTTGGGCCTTTCGCTGAGCGACTTTGGCCGCTGGGGATGACGGGGCAGGGTCGCTCATTACAACATCAACGGCGGCTGGAAGATCATCGTCGACTGCAGGGGGGAGAAAATCCTCCCCATCGCTATCGTTGGCAATTCGGCCTGGTGAAGATGCTGAGGGTGTGTGGATAGTCTTTGTCTTCTTCCGGATGGGCTCTAGAGCGGGCGATAGATCCCTGGCTTTTCGACGCTCGATAGGTCGTTCTGGCTTTGGTTGTCGAAGGACGGGAGAAGGGATGTTCGTGTCTACCTCTCCTAGTAGGTCTGCAAGGAAATCATCGTCTGCTTTGGATTTGACCACCTTGGGTCAAATGTCAGCCAGGGCGCATGGTTCCGGTTTTTGTTGTCCATTCTCGTACCTTAGGCTTTGATTGAATCTTGCCAGCCCCTTTTGTGAAGTATTCCGTGATGTCTCTGTCATTTGCATCACGCTGGGCTTGCTCTTCTTGACGGGCTTTCTTGGCTAAATACATAGTTAGTACGGGTCCTCCTTGGTTTAGCAAAGATTGGATTTGTATGACATACCAGCTTTGCTTGGTCGGCCACGACCAAGAGGCTCCTCATTCTCGCTGTCGGAGTCGTATCTCTGAACACGATCCCAATCTTCCCTGCCGTCGTCGGCGTAGCCTTCGCCATTATCATCGACGACGAAGTCATCCTGGTTCAGACGATCTCGAACGAGCTTCTTGTAGCCATCCTCGTCCACCTCGTCGAAGACATCATCGACCTCTGCAACTTGATAATTATCGAACGCTTTCTTTCCGGACTTGCGGAGTGCTCGCAGCTCAGCGAGCCTCGCCTTGTGGTTGGCTTTGGACATATTTCATGGGAATTGTACCAAACCAGCTAAAGAAGAAAAGGCATAAAAGATCGTTCAATTCGGAGGGGTAGAAATGGTTGCTCGACTGTTGCGGTGGATGGACAGTGGAGGGGTGGTAATTAAGGTCGTAATATTAAACACGCTTCTCGAAAAGGAAGACGCGTTTCTGGTGGTGTCGCGTTCGCGACGCCAATTAATTAAGGCCTATTACAGAGTGCCCAGCGCCCGTTAGCAGTAAGAATACGTCAGAGCATGTGTGGGTACGGAGAAGTGGGTCAGCATTGCCATAGCTGTGCCTTCCCTTAGAGCTGCCTTCGACTAACGTCTTCTTATCTCGGGAAACGAATATGATATAAACATGATGAAGATACTTGCACCAAATATATCGGGATGCTTAATCCTGCGATCATTTCTTGGAAATAGAGAGCGCTACATCTGTAAGGGACATGTGGAGATGAACTCAACTCTATAGCGTTGTGCATCATTCGAAGCTCGATTGTCGAGTGATCTTACCTAGGTAGATAGTATCATGTGGAACTATCCTGATTACTGTTCATATGCCTTTGTTTCAAGATCCAGCAGAAGTTAGTCTCATCAATCTTCCCCCTGAAGCTCCGAGAACAAGGTGGAGGTCTAGAGCAAGCATTGCTTAAAGCCACAACACGCAACAAAAGCAATGGCTGTTGCGTGGGATTATGTTTGGCACAAAGCATTTTTATAGTACGAGAGCGCTGCCAGTTTCTCTACTCCAAGTAAGGTAGAGTACAATGGGCAAGTTGTGTTCAGTACCTGCAATTGGTTACCGTAGGTTACACGCTTCAACTGGTAACTTCCTCAATTGTGAACTACCTTGACATTTGTACTCTGTCAAATATCTAACCTAGGACCTTGCCTCAAGGATTAGGGAGGTGCTATGTACTGAGTTACAAGATGGGATTTCTGTGGGAGGTGGCTCTCTCAAACAACCAACCCGCTCCTTCCCAGTGGTGACAGGAAAAGGGCTCCAGATTGCCTACGTAGGTCGTCTTGTTCCTATCGCAACTGCCTTATTCTCCTGTATTTGTGGCGGTCTAGTGCCAAAATCAGGCCATTTACAATTCCGCCATTCTCAATGTCAGGTTGCATTCTTTGTTCATCACTTGGCCTTGGTCAGCCAGAGTCGCTTCTTCATTCATAACCATTCTCGCACATCAATTGATAGTATCATGTTCTTTGGCTCTTTGAAATCAGATCGACCGGTTGTGGGCCGTAGATCCTCAGGTTTCGTCTCCAAAAGGTTCTCTAGCTGGCGACTGCCGAAAGTGTCGTCCCACCCGCAACCCGAGCACAGCGATGAGGGATTGTTAGACGACTCTTTGGAGCCAAATGAGAATGCGGGCGGCCCGAAACACGTTCATAATGATCGAAACTCAATGTCACGAGAGTCTCGAGGTTGTTGTCCTACTATTCTCTTACTTACATGGGACATTCCTGGCGGCTAACCTTCTCTCCGCGTAGGAGCTGCGGTTTGGCCTCGCCGTCGAAAGAGTCTTGGCAACGTTATGCAAACTGTGAGAGCAAAGCTATCTCGCAGTGATAAATCATCCGCCGATTTCGAAGCATGTGTGTGGACAAGGGAAGAGGACCCTGGCCAGTCTTATGCGCTTCCCAAGGTGCAAGACGACTCCGACCAGACGGCAAACATCCAGTCAAAGACTTCTCAGTCTGGGAAAATCAAAGTTCCGCAGCTTGAGGTATTGGGTGGCCTCGCGTGTGGCAATCTTACTTCTTCATCCACCTTCCGTGATGGGCTTGAGCGAGCAGCCGATGACATCAACACCAAATATCAGATTGAATCCGCTACAGCTACTCGTAATAACGAAGCATTCTCGCAAAACAAAGCCTTCGAACTGGCAGCTCGTGGATATCGTCGCATCTTTTCCCCTTCTACATCAAGTTTCCGCCGCTTACATGGCAAGAGCTCCGACAGTCAAGGTGT
The DNA here is from genome assembly GCA_026958235.1 of Clonostachys rosea. Lineage (NCBI taxonomy): Eukaryota > Fungi > Ascomycota > Sordariomycetes > Hypocreales > Bionectriaceae > Clonostachys > Clonostachys rosea. The sequence continues at coordinate 2,477,752 of CP110206.1, forward strand.
AGAACATCACCAAGTTGACGCTCCTTCTGAAACCAACCCAAGTGACATATACAGACTCTCTTACTCAACCAAGGTTCCAATCGATTGGCTTGAAAAGATCTTAGAAACATCCATTCCGCTTCGAACACCATGGGATTGCAATGAGCCAAAACTTTCCGAGATGACAGATTTCGATCCCAAGTCTGTCGATATCGAGTCCGCCTCAGTAATCAAGCATGAGCTTTCGTCTCACCCTCCGGAATATGCTGGAGCGGCAACATCTGTGGCACTTCTGGGGAAAGTTGCGAATAATATCATCGTTCCTGTCTTTGAAAAAGGCCTATCACCAATCCCGTAGGTTTCGAGTCCGGGTCGCACAGAGATGAACATGCCAGGCATTCAGCTGGACAGAAGTAACACAATACCATAAAAAGGCCGGATGGAGGATCGAAATCGCGTGAGCTACCTTAAAAACAACCAAGCCTTTCTGCCCACTTGACCATTTTTTTTTTGGCTCGTTTAGAGAGATTGCAGGCCCAAATTACGAGGCCACCGATAAATGTCGAGAGAATATTGCTATGAGGTGGTGAAATGGAAGGGACATTATGGTCTGACTTATGTGTCTACTATCGTATTAATAAATTCTAATTGCTTCGTTGTCAGAGATGCGTCATTTGCCTCGTTCAATGTTCTCTACCTAGTGTTGTACAATGCTTTGCTCGCACCCTCGAAGGCCGAAGCTGCTCTAATGATACATGTTGATACAGATGTCCACGAAATTGAAGTCGTACGTGGCCAGTCATCTACCTACCATTCCTCCCACGGAAGTTCCTTCGAGAAGTTTCCTGCGAGCGTGGTGATTCACGTCTATATGCAGGAGCGCTTTGCTTTAATTCTTGCTGCTGCTTGAATTCCGTAGATTTGGTAGTGTCCCAGATGAAGTCGGCGCCTTGTTTATCTTGGCCAGAGGCCTTGTCATCGCCGTTTTCGTCCGCGCTCTCACCTACAACTGGAGAAGTGCGGGCAAGCGAGGTGCCATGCTTCGAGAAAAAGTCCTGGATGTCGCGATTGAGCTTTGACGCAATGAGACGCATTTCCTCCAAGTCGTCGTTGGGCAACATTTTCTCGTTCACAACTTTATTGAATGCGCTAAACATTTGCCTGGCAAGGGCGACAATCTCGTTCTGAATTTCGAGCACGCTCGCCTCCCTTTCTTTGTCCTTGGGTTTGATCACTTCGAAATAGTGATGATGTACCTTCTGATACGGGCCCCAGAGGCGATTTAACGCCTCTGTCAACTGAACACCGTACAGCCGTTTGGCTTCATCCAGCTTGTCGGCGGCAGCCATCTTGCGGTAGCGAAAGTGACTGACCAGGGCAACTCGCAGGTGGAGGCGAAGAGTTTCGACATCGGGAATTTTCAGCTTCTTGAGCATCGTTTCCAGGGCCACCGTGCTGTTCTTTATCACGTTTAGGTTGATATTGTCGCGGACGCAGGCTTCCATTGCAATGCGACAGTGTCTGGGGTTAAAGATTTGTTCTGGTATGAGGTCCAGAGTATTGGAGGCATGGGCGCTCGCTTTCGCTACTTTGAGCAAACCGAGCAGCCGGAACCAGATATCATTGTCGGGTTCTATCCCGTAATGTCGGACCAGGAGATTCCAGTACTTGATGCCTGCCGTGTTCTGCCTTGTTGAGGCTAATGCTGTCAAGACCAGAGATAGCGTCTTGCGTCCGGGTACCGCATATGCTGCATGTGGAGTAGCATATACTGGCTTGGTTGAACCGGTCGCCGCAATGTTTCGCATCTTCTCGTCTTGGTGAGCATCAGAACTTGGGTTTTTGACGAGATTCGGAATGCGCATAGTTTGTGTTAGAAGGTCGAGAACCTCGTTAGTGCTATCTCGAGGTAAGGCCATGTGTAGCAAACGGCCCATGGCGCATACCAGCTCTTCATCAATCTTCAGGGCACCATCGGACCACTTGTCTATCACTTCAGCCCAGATATCCTTGCCACCACTGACAAGCTTTTGAAGCGATTCGGCTTTCTTCTCCGGCTCCGCGTCCTTGATCTCATCCATGGTACTGAAACGTAAGGCATTCAGAATTGTGGTATATGTGAGAGCATCTGGCGTTCGGCTGGACTCATTGATGGTGTCAACGATGCGGAATAAGGCGTCCATATCCCCAGCCTTAGCGCAGACATTGATCGCAGCATTAAGATGGATAGAATTCGACTCGACACGATCGCCTTTGATTAACGAGTTGTACTGTTTGACAGCTTCGGAAACGGCAAGTTTGGTGTTGGTCTGTTTAGATAGACCCCGGAAAATGACCGTGTAAGTTCTTGAGTTGGGCTGTTGGCCACGCTTCTTCATCTGCGAGGATGTTAGTTGGAGGAGGGGTCGGCGAGCAAGGGTAAGAGAAGACCAACGTCGTTGAACAGCTTCATGGCCTCCTTTATCCTTTGTTTCCCAAATTGGTAGTCGATGAGAAGGTTCCACGCCACGACGACCTGCTGCCCTCTGCCAACCTTTTGCACCAGCAGCAGTGCCTCGTCGAAGGCGTTTCTTCTCAGCGCCTGTTCCACATATTGCCCAATCTTGTAGGGGTCCTTGCCTCTCAGATACCTCATCTGTTGTTCAACGATATTTCCCAGCCGCTCTGCCGCCCTCTTCTGCGCAATCGAGGGCGTTGTAGGAAGCTCTTTGAGCTCGCGGGGTGTATCGATGGGTCGAGTAGTCAAGAAGCGCCGTGGGAAGACGATGCTTCCGCTGGGTAAAAGTCGAGCCTGGCCATATTCGAGTCCAACAATGGGCGTACGAAAGCAAGCCGCGCACGACCAAAGGCTCTTCTTCGGTAACATGTTGTGATGGGTATTGTATTAGCCAAATGTACGTCCGTCTTGCTGGCCTGGTATGTCGATATCACCACAAAAAAAAATCCCTTATCTTATCGGTTAGCCAAGCGCGCGGAATCCACCTAGTGGCCCTGGACTTAATGGAAGGCCTGCTTCATTGATGTTGATACCAGCATGATATTGTCGGTAAAGTAGAATAAAAAGAGCAATGTCATTTAATTGATTCGTCTTCAATAAGCACTGCCTCATTTTCTTCCGTTAGTAACAAGTAAAGCAGCTGTGAGTATACTTTATTTTTGGGGGCGATACCTAGCCGCGTGCCCCTGTGAGATCTACGCGTATATAACCCACCCGCAAGTTGCTGCGCGACTCGTCCCAAATCAAACAATTCAATAGTATCGTCAGCACTTAACGTCAAGGCATTCTTTAGCCACAATCGATATTCGACCTCATCCTGACCAAATACTAGCGACCCGTCTAGGGCTTCCTCTTCAGTTACCTGGCTCGGTTCCATCTCGAAGGACCGCCGTTGCACCAACACTCCCTTGAGATCAGATACCAGCCAACTCTGCAATTTCCGTCATCATGGTCAAACCCGCCAACGACCTCCAAACTTTCGTAAACAACGGTGCGCTTTAGCCCTGGATCGGCGCGTCTCCGCTCTAGCTAGCATCAAGTTGCTAACCGCCGTTATTTCTTGCAACCTCTAGCCCGCGAGCGCAACAAGAACGAGGCACTCGCCTCCAAGATCTTCGACAAGAACCGCCGCAAGAGCGCACCCACCAGGCTTAATGCGCAGAGCGGCAGCGGCTCCCTGGCGAGTCGCATCAGTGTCAACAAGGTACCCAATTCTTTCGTGCCTACGCTGCCGTACGCCGTCGAATCTACATTTACTAACAATCGCCCTTCTGTATCAGCGCGCATCGCTCGGTGGCAAGAACGCAGCCCCCAGACCCAAGGGCGATGTCAACGGCGAATGGACACACGACCTCCACAGCACCGTGAACCCTCCCAAGAAGTCCACATCCCTCAGCTCCCGCATATCGAAACCCGGATCGAAGACTGCCCCCCCGGCGGCGACCAAGAAGGCCACCGCACGTCGCGCCGCCGCCCTTGACCGCATGGACGTCGACGTCAACATCCAGAAGCAGGTCAACGTCCGCTCCCAGGGCATCTCCATCCGCGGCATCGCCGGGCCCTTCACAGTCGTAGGCCAGAACTTTGCTCCTGGAACCACGGCCGCAGACATCGAGAGCGTTTTGACGCCCTTTGGCGGGCACATGGAATCGTGCAAAATCGTCAAGACGAAGCCATTTGTCGTTGCTGAGATGGTGTTCGCGTCCAAGGAGGGCGGCGACCGAGTCATTGAGACATTCAATAACAAGACGGTATGGATCAACCCCCTCCCCCTAACGCTTCCTTCAGAGACTCATTACTGGTATTTAGGCCGATGGTCGACTTCTCAAGGTGTATCCCAAGATTGGCGGTAACAAGCCTGCATCAAACCAAGCCAACACGAATGGGCAGGTTGTTGACGGGTCCATGGGCTTTAGCGAATCCTCGCAGCCGCTCTATAGCGATAGACTTCTGAACGGGAACGAGGGGAGAGGCCAGAGAAACCGAGGCAGAAGGTGAAATGACTCCTGCCGAGACAAATATTCTCTTTCTCTCCCGGAGCCTAATCAACCCATTTGTGTTTTTATTCCATTCCCTTCCTGGAACAGGCATCTGGTTTCGGACATGTAATTATACCTTTCTGCTGCTCTTGCGTTTTGCCTCGTCTGCCACTAATGGACATTGGGTTGGAGTTGGTCTGGTGAAGAGCGGAAAAAGAACAAGCAAAAAAAAGAAGGAGTCGGCTAATTTGGCGTTAAGGTGTAACATAAGGAGTAAACATGCCGTGGCTAGTGGGTGAGTTCTGATTTTCGACATAGAAAGATTCTAGCACGAGAAAGAGCATCAGGAAAAGCCAACCATACTTTTTCAGGGTTGTCAAGTCGGATTCAAAACGATTTGTACAAGAATGGTGGGGAAAAACGATGCTATGCAAGGGTCGTTGTCATCCGCACGCAAGATATAAATCAAAACAAATAAAGGTATCATATCTACAACCAATGCTACATTTTGCCACCTCGTGTCCGCTGGTCACCGCTGTCTGTGATCTTCTGATGCTCACAGGGAAGTATGGGGACCTCAGCCTCCATCTTCTTAGAAACTTCTGCCGGTGGGGGGGGAAAGGAGTTCAATCAGTTCGGCACGCCTTATTATAGTGAAACGAAATGGCGAGTGAGGGTAAGAGACAAGGAGGGGACCACCAGCTTCGACGATTCGGAGTCCTGAAGTTCTGTATATCGAGTGTATAATAAATACTGTCGTGGCTGTCACGTTCAACCTCGAGCTCGCCCAATGTCACATATCGTCTCCACCATAATCCAAGACTGACGATGATATGTGATCTCGGCTCCAGACAACCCAGTGCCTGGCTATGTTGAAGGCCGTCAAGTTAGCCTGGGTCTGGAGCACAACCATCACGTAGAATCATGCCACAGTAAATAATTCTCGGGACCGCGAGCCGCATGTTGGGACTGAAAGCCTCAAATGACCGTTTCTTAATACCCAGAAACGTTCCGTCTAGACCGCGCCGAACGTGAGTTTCAATCTGCCCTCGAACTCCGATAGCTCGAGGTTAAATATCCTTCTCCATTGGATCAAAAAAAATACTGTTAAAATATCTCAAAATCAATGCCATGGATTCTGATTTCCCATAAAACCTTCCTCCAAAGTCCGTTCTTCCAAATTCCGGATAAAGTCACGATTACCCCTGCCACCCTGCTGAGCACGGCTGGTTCGCCGACTGGATCCTGCCGCGGCCGCAGCAGCAGCACCACCATCAGCTGGTGGCGGGTAGTAAGCAGGGCTTGGCTGGAGGCGAATTGGCTGACTCGGGTCGAGGTGACTGGCAACCCGCTGGATGGCTGCTGGAATCCCGCTCTGCTGCTGTTCCATGGTCGACGCGCGTTGTCGGTTAGGGCGCATACCTCCTTGCTGATACATGTTTGGTTGAGGCATGTTGGCATACTGGGACGAAGCCTGCATTTGTTGAGGAGGTTGAGTCATAACCATTTGACCATATTGGGAGGGTTGTGACCCGTACGATGGCGGCACATTGGCGTGGTTGCCTCCAGGAGAATATACTGAATTGTTGCCATACATGGGTGGTTGGGCATGTCCAGACTGAGGATACTGTTGACCGCCCATGGGGCCATACGGGCTCTGTGCCGCTGAATTTGCTTGAGCTTGTGCTGCCTGAGCACGTTGCTTGCTGAGCGCCTCGGCTTGCTGCTGCTGCTGAGTGCCAGGAGCAGGTGACCTATTAAGGGAGCTTGACTTCAGGTTCATTGGAGGAACAAACGGGCCGGTGAACTTCTGTTGGGTAATAAAAGGATGAAGCTTAGCCTGTTGGGGGGACCATCTCTCCAACGGGTTGATTGTAAGTAAGCCTCGCACAAAGTCGATAAACGCGATGCGATTATTCATCTCTATTGAATTAGGGTCAGTATCAAGATGCCTCAATCGTTGAAATAGTCGGTGATTTCATCATACCTCTGTCGATCTCACTTTGCTTCATGTTCTTCCTGGGCATTGGGTACGACTTGATGATCTCCGGGAGAGTGTTGGCCTGGAAATACCGCTTGCTAGGCTGCTCCTTACTGTTGTGTTCCCGTGCGTACTGCTCCATACTCTTCAGATGATAGTTTCTTCTTCCAAACTCGTCTTGCCTCTTCTCGAAGAATTCGTTGGCTTGTTTGCCCATTTCCATCATCCAATTGGGGGGGTTGCCCAACATCTCGACAATTCTCGAAACTTGGTTGTATTCAGAGGATCCAGGAAAAAGTGGCAGGCCCAGGAACAGCTCAACAACGATACAGCCAAGGGACCACATGTCGATGGCTGAAGAGTAGGGAAGGCCTAGCAGAACCTCGGGAGAGCGGTAGAACCTAGACTGAATATATGTGTATACTGTCTGTCGCTCATCGCAAGCGGAACCAAAGTCAATAATCTTGATGATAGGGCTCTCAAGATTCTTCAGCAGAATATTCTCGGGTTTCAGATCGCAATGAATCAGACGGGCCTTATTGAGAAGGGCTAATCCGTTGAGCAACTGTTGGGCAAAGACACGGACTAGCGTGGTGCTGAGGCCGCGGAACTGGTTTTGTTTGATAAGCTCGTATAAGTTTACGCTGAGGAGCTCAAACACAAGACAGAGGTGCTGTCTATGAATAAATGTGTCCTTTAGCCGTAGAAGATGATGATCGTCGTTCTTATCAAGCTTGGTGTTCAGCTATAACGCGAGTGTTAGCATTGAAGACGGAGTTCCAATAGTACTCAGAGCATATATCATACCAAATCGAGAACTGATACTTCCATCATGCTCTGATTGAAATAAGCCGTGCGGTTCTTGATGACCTTGACAGCCACTACCTCCTGGGTCTTGAGGTTTTGGCATTTGACTACCTGTCCGAATGTACCCTGGCCCAAAACGTCCAGAATCAAATATCGATTCCTAGATATTGTGAGCAACGCAAGGTGATTTAGAGATATCCCTTGTAACACTTACTTGTGGCCTGCCTCTTCTGAACCAAGAATATCGTTAACATAGAGGATGTAATCACTATCCTCGTTGTCGTACCCATCGTTCTTGACACCCTTGCTTGGCTTTGTTAAAACTCGACGAGGATTGCGCGATGTCTCATACTTGAAGTCGGGATTGCAAATTCGGTAGGTCGCAGGGAGGTGAGACGTGAGCGCTTGAAGAGGCTGAAAGAAAAGAGTGAGCGAAAATGGATACTTTTGCTAGAAGTTAAAGTAGTCGACCTACACTAATGAAGCCTCCTTCAGGGTTGGCTCGGCGGAAAGGCGGCTGATTGCTCGTCTTGGGTCGCAAATCAGAGGGCCCCCGCACCTTTCTAAACTCGGGAACAGCGACTCGAGGTGCTGGTGCTGGTGCTGCAGACATTTGGCGGCGTGGTGACTTTGGATCGGCTCCAAAGAGTGCTTCGGGGTTGGAGGCGGCTGATGAAGGGTAGCTCTGAGAGGCTGACGCGTATGGGGTTATAGGCGGCAGATGCTGGCCTTGCTGGCGGCCACCGTAGTAAGGGCTCTGAGAATAATCGGCCTGCTTCGAAGGAGACTGTCTTTGGGCTGGCGGGTTGTTATATTGGGGTGGTTTTGACGTGTATGGGGAAGAGGGCGACAGCGTGTCCATGGGTGAGTAGCGTTGGGCGGCTGCGGACGGCTCGTGGGAAGATTGGAGGTTTGAGGAGCGACCTGCCGATGGGTGAGACTGGTGATGGGGCCTCATAGGATACTTGATCCCGGCATGAGCATCGTGGGCATCGTGCATGGGAATATCGCCATTGCCGTCGCTCAAGTGGGAGGAAGTGATGGGAGATGGCGCCGAGCCAGCAGCGGCGCTGAGTGCACCTATCGGGGCGCCTCCATGATACGGTTGCTGATCGTACTTGTAGCTGGATCCAGGCCCAGCTGGAGGGGGGTTCTGCCGCTGCTGCGATGGTGCATGGTCGCGCGGAATCTGCTGGTGCTGGGCATTGCCGTTGTGCCTACTCGGGGCACTGGCCGAGTCGCTGTACGACTGCCACTGGGGATCCATGGCGACGGCGGACGATGATGAGAGAGCCTGGTCAATGGTTGCTTGTCAATTGAACCAAGGCTGGAAATCGTCGGCGCTGTTTACGACTCGCCTCGGCGACGCCGGCGGCAGCGTAGAAAAACACTCTCTTGGCGTGAGGGCGCCGTTGTGGTGGTGATGATGATGATGATGCTCGTCAATTCAATCGCTGTTGTCGGCAGGCGGGGAGAGGGGCAAAAACACCTCGTGAATAACCTCTACCAAGAGGGCGACAGGCCAGCAAAAGCCAGACGGTCGACCAGGTGAATAGGACTAAGTTTGTTGGCGCGGACCACCAGAAGCAGTCGAAGCAGATGGTCTGCGATCAAAGCTACTAGGTGAGAAGCAGGTTGTGGTAGTAGGCAGGTCGGGACTGGAGGAACAAGGTGGGCTTGTGATTGGAGGCTGCGACAGTGGAATTGGGCACCTGGCTTGCGAGCCCAAGTCCCCGTAAGCCAGCAACGAGGCGAGGGCAGGACGCAGCGTTGCTCCAAGACTCAGTCAGAGCTGTCCGTTCTTTACGGCGGCGACGCCTAGTGGACCTGGGTGCCTAAGGTGGCTAACCAGGTACCTGTGGTCATAGTGGATTATTAGTGGGAGGGGCAGGAGAGCAGCACATAACGCGGATTGGGTTGGCTTGTTTGACTTGGGTCTAGACAGCGTCTGCTTCGAGATACGAAAGCATAAAAAGCATAAAGGGAGAGAAAGGGAAAATTCAGAGGGGGCACTACATTGAGTTTGTGCTAGAAATTCCAAATACTCCAAAGCCAGCACATCACAACACGGCAGCTCGGGGACAACCAATGGCGTCGACGGTGCGCGCGCTCTCCGCCACTGCAAAAATCACTCCGTGTTTTTCGGCCTGCCCACAGAGAGCTTCTCCGCAGTCCCAGGGTGTGAATGTGCCGCCCGCCTAAGAGCCACTGAGCGAGTACCTACCTCGGATAGGTAGGTACCTAATTGCTTGCAGTGTAGGTAAATACAGCCTGCCTTCAAGGATCGCAGGGGTTGGTGAGTGGCTGAAGCAAATGAAGCGAAGTCGACGGAGCAACAGCTCAGCATCAAAACGATACCAAGCGAAGATGGGGCGTCGTTTATTTCTAGACATACAAGACGTGCATGATACCACTGATCAAGCCATTGTGTGATTCCCTCCTCACAATAACGCCGCTGTGACACCTTCGAGCTCCAGAGCTGCGCGCAGATGCTTGTTGGCAGGGAGGCTGTCAGCTGCTGTAGATCCGCCAACCCCTGCACCTGTAACACACGGTGGAGCGGGATGAGGTGGTGCGCGGCTGCTGCGACTCCATCCTCCAGCTCTGACTCCCTGTTGGAGTGGGGAAGGCTTGTCAAGGACGCAGCAAGCAAGGAAGCAAGGAAACTGTCGTCACAACAGCCAGCCTTATTACTAATGTGGGCATACTTCTCATGTCTCAGCTCCTTGGGCGAACGGTTTAATTATCCCCATTATTACTGCCGCCTGCCTGCCATCCCCCTTCCAATTCTTAGGCGATGAATTTATTGGAAAATGCCTATGTGTTCGCCCGAACACATCTGACTCGGGTTCGCCCCCTTACTATCCTATCCGTCTCAGTATCCCTTCTTCATTCAACCGTGGAATGATCACTGCGGGCCGTTGAGCACCCACAGCTTCACAACAAACTTGGCAAAACCCAAGCTCTACTAATCAGCAGCCAATCATAACAGAGTGCCACCACCGTCTTTTTTGTCCAGGGCCCTCTTACCTCGCAGGCTCATTGGGCTCGGAATGCAAATTATTAGTCCTCGTATCCTTCCCCTCCTTTCCCAGTATTACCTATTCCTGAGCTGGCAGACGGCCGCAACAACAAGTACGCCGCGTGTGCCGATGATGTGATAGCCCCTTCAAAAACAACAAATTTCCAATCACATCATCCAGCAAGCACTGGTCAGTGGCAAAATCATTGCTGCCCGCGCTCCCTCACCCTCTGATCGGCTCATTCTGACACCAGTCAACGTGGCTTGCAATGAGTGGTGGGTGGGGAAGGACATCAGTTAGTCCAGCCGCTTATACCTAAACCTACCTGCTTATACACAGATATATACCAATGTAGACTATCGGTTTTGGTAGCAGTTTTATTTTCAGCATTTCGCAAATGGCACGTATATCATAGCGAACACACAGCATGTAGGAGAGCTTGTTTTCATACTCGGAGCTAGTATGATCCACCTAGCACAAACTTTCCTTCTCGACATTCATCATCCCTCCAACCATCAAATGATTGTGACATGCATAGCCCACAGTGGCATAAAGCATCATGTCTAATGAAAGACAACACGGCAAGTCTAGGTATCCTCTCATCGGAATGTCTGGTGCCCATGCACGTTCTTTTCACCTCTCGTCGCAAAATTCTTCTTTGCCGTCAAAAACTTTCCTTGATTTACCAATCACCGTATCATGAATACGAACACAGGGTTCCTTTTCTCCCCCAGAACCCATCCAACCATACCGACCACACATCCGCCTCCACCCAGATATGTGAGACGAAGAATCCAAGCATCAAGTGCAGATTTCTCTTCGTGAATGCAAAAGTCGTGACCTCGTTAGGAGCCTAAAGACAGGCAGAAAACAGGAAGACTCAACCAGACTGGAAAAAGAGAAAGGGTATCTTATGGCTAATACTCCAGTTGTGCAACGTCCAAATCAATAATCCGACTAAAGAACGTACCAGAGATGCACAGCTGCGCCAAGGCAAGAAACCCAGAAACAAGACAAAATTGGAATCACTGAGAAGAGAGATTGAATAGAAAGAAATACTGTTGATGGGAGCGTAGGAAACACGGCCCGGACGAAATACTGGAAACCCGAGCGCAATGACCAAGAACAGTGAAACACAGAGAGAGAGAGAGAAAAAAGCAGTCATGGATTTGTCAAAAAAGAAAGAGAAGGGAGGACGGCTGTTTCAATCGTAACACACTTCCAAATCACCCTGGCCTTATATCCTGCTGAGAATTTGGCGTCTCGGCTTTGAGGGCCTATTCGATGCTTCCTTATCCTATGATTGATAGCCACCGAATCCGTTATTGAAGTTCTGACCTGGAGGGGGCTGCTGAGTCCACTGGCCTTGGGGGGGCTGTTGACCACGACCAAAACCACCGGCACTCTGGGGAGCGTTGTAGCCCATTGGAGACCCAGGGAACCCGGCAGGCGAGCCAGTTTGGGGAGCAGCGAAATTTCCTTGCTGGCCGCCGTATTGAGCTAAAAGCGAGCAGCCTCGTCGTCAGTATCTCTCACTTTCAAGCTAACCACACAGAGCAACTTACCACCGTACTGGGGGTAGTATGTCGGTGTGCCGGGAAAGCCACCAGGTGTTTGGGCGCTCTGGGGGCTAAATGGCTGGGCCGGGTCGAAGGTCGTGGAATTGGGCGTCTTATCCTTACCCCACTGGTGGATTGTGTTAGCTGGCTAGGTTCCATAACTTATGTTTTGCTCGGAGTCGACTTACACTGCACTTCAAGGGTCGTCCATTAACATTGTAGCCATTCATCTGGCAAATGGCCATAGCCGCATTTTCATGCGTGTCCATTTTGATGAACGCGAATCCCCTATCTGCGTGGAAACGAGATTCCTGCACAAAACCAAAGTTCTGGAAGAGGGGCACCACATCATGAGGGGTGGTGTAAGGCGTCAGGTTTCCAACGTAACATGTTGTCTGCCAGTTTGGTGTCTGCGTCAAGATGACTTCATAGCTCGCCATGCCGTGAGACGGGAACTGGTGATGGCCAAAGGGTGTGGTGGGTGTCAGGCCCATAGCCGACATCGCCTGTTGCTGAGCCATGGAAGGCTGCCCCTTCTGGTTGGCCCAGTTGCAGCGAATCGCCCTCGAACCAAGCCATTCGCCATCCATTGAGCTCAAAGCCTTCTCTGCATCTGCGCGGTCACGATAAGCGACGAAGCCGTAACCTCGAGACCTGCCCGTCTTCATATCCCACATGACTCGGGCTTCCGAGACAGTACCAAAGGCGGCAAATGCCTGTAACAGCAGCTCATCATTGACCTCATTTGACAAATCCCCAACAAAGATGTGGAAGTGCCCGGAGGTGTCCTCCTTGCTCGTCGTGTTGGACTGATAGGCCCAGTTGACTCGGATTTCCTGCTCTTGATGTTAGGAGGGGTCGCGACGATATCGCAAAGGGGAAGCTTGTAACGGACCGATTGGTGGACTCGTCGACCATTGAGGGTCTGCATAGCACGCTCTGCGGCACCGGGATCATCGTACTCAACAAAACCGTAGTTGAAACCTTTTGCCTGTAAACATCATCGATTAGCACACTCCTCGGAGCACGTGGCATGTCTGATTCAGCGTACATTCTTATCGGGGATGATCTTGACGTTCTGGACATGACCAGTAGTCTCAAATATCTGACGCAGAACATCCTCCGTCACCCGCTGGTCCAGGCCGCCGACGTAGAGGGCCCTCTTGTTAGGCTCGGGTGCTGCTCGACGGAAGCCCCCGGCACTGGTTGGGGACATGATGCCACCCTTGTCCACGGCGGACCTCGGTGAGGTGATGGCGGTCGGGATTGGGTTCGTGTTCTGCGGGATGTGGAGGGGAGGAGGAGCCATCGGCTGGCCGTTCTGGGGGCCATCGTAGACTGGCGCACCAGCACTGGGCTGCTGAGGTGGCAGCTGGGGGGCGTTGGTAGGAGCTCCTGAATCAGCCATTTCGAAGATAACAGATACCACAAAGAAGATAAAATGTGATGCTATAGAAGAACTTGTTTGTGCTGTTCCGCCTTGGCCAAAAAAAAGTGGCAAGCCAAACCAGTCGACGATGCGGGGTCTAAAGTCTCGTAAAATGCCGATGAAGCGGGCGTGTGGAACTGACCCGACGACAGGTGGTTGCAGGAGAATGGAAATGGTTCCAGTAAGCAGATAAGATACCAGGAGAAGGGACTTTTTGTAGGGAAATTGATAAGCGTCCGCAAGGCGTTTACGTCGTGCAAATCGAGGACCTGTTCGATTACAAACTGGGCGCGAATGGTGAAGCTGGTATGGTATGCAAGCCAAACCTCCCGAGGCTCAGTAGGAGTAGAAACTCAAGACAAAGACAGATGACTGCTAGAGATGAGATGAGATGAGATGATGAGAAGAGAACCCAACGAAGAAGACACAGCAAAGCAGAAAAAACGATGAAAGGAAACGGGGCACGCGAGGACCAGGTCCTGGAATCGCAGCAACCACTTGAACTTGTGTCGATGATGGGGGATCAAAACTTCCCAGGTCGAGGGACGGGTGGAAAGGTGATTGATGAGGGGACCTGGCGCCCGCCGACAGGCGAGCCCTCCTCCCGGGGCTGTGATTGGCCAGCTGCAGCCAGTCATTTAACTTGCTGGCGTCCCCACAGCCTCGCCCGTCCACTAAGAACAGAGGTACCATGTACGTAAGGTGCTGAGGGCCACTACGTCTACCCGATGAGCTGTCCACCTCATGAACAGGTGGTTGCCGTCGGTTGATCCCCGTCAGTGTGTGTTTGCGCTGGAGCCGAGTGCATGCAGCAATTCAGTCGCTTGCATCCAGCCAGCAGACCATCGCAAGCCCAGCGCTTGAACGCCAATAACTGCTACTCTCAATTGCCCTGCATGGGGACAATTATGCGTTGCTTTCCATATGGATCTGCTTATAGTTCCCCGTGCCTATGTATAGTACCCAAGCACGGTTCAGGAGGGAGATGAGAAGTGGTCGTTTTATGCTTCAGGAGAGTCGCCACTCTCCAGTTTGACATTAATTGTTGCCTGAAGAAAGGACAAGTCGTCATATGCCGCATCCCAAGCCTTGTCTAGCGGCTTCCCTCGACCTTTTCCTTAACATGAAGCAGCACAAATATGATTGACCCATGAGCCTAATGATACCACACTCTACGTAGCACCGACCGACATTGGGTTCTTCAGCGACTGAGCTTGCCCCACTGGTCCTATCCACGAATGATGACCCACTCTCCTGACACTCGTGTGATTAGCTAAGCGGTGCCTGAGGAGGCAGTGTGGGGCTACGCGTCTGTGGCGAACCACCACTAAAGCCGCCCGGGCGCCCACTGGCTGGTGGCTGCTAGCGCCCCCAACCCTTAGCTTACCCACCTCACCCCAGCGCTCTGTTCAATGCACCCGCCCGTCGCAAGCACCCTGTATTGATTGCTTGGGCTGGGCTGGGCTGGTCTATTCTCAATTTCGTCGTCCGTGATCCGCAATCCCTTGGCCTTGACCAACCTCTCTGAGGTCAACACCACGAAGGAATAGCACCCGTCGCTGTTGATACCCGCTATCCTCCTCGAACTTCGCTTAATTTCCACCCTTCTGTTTGTCTATTCGTTCCTAATTAGAAAGAAATTTTCGCCCGGAGTAATTGCCGACTGCCGCAGATCACAAGATTTCATTATCCCTTCCCAACCCGGCCATCATGGCTTCATCACTCGAGTCGAAGACATCACTCGATGTTCTCCAGATCATGCTCAATGATGCAGTAAGATCCGAATCGCTCCATCTTTCGTTAATCTCATGGGACTTGGCTGACCTGCGCAAACCCCAGCTGGTACAAACTGGCAAGGCTCTTCGCGCCTCACGAAAGGAAGCGCCTGGAAGTATGTCTGCGGCTAATACTTCTGCTCGGTACAAAATACCAGAGACGATGCGCACTTTCCACTCTGCCCTAGATGACTTGGAACAGGAGATCGTAAGAAGAACTCCCAAACCCCTGCTTCTCTACTTTGATCATCGCTCTAATACGTGCATTTAGATCAGAGCCAAGGGGGTGATGCAACGTGATATCTCCCGGTTAAGGGAGAGCAAGATGGAGGTTGAACCACCGCAATCGATTGAACCCCAGTCCAAATCCCCAATGGTGATTGATCTTGACTCGTCTCCTCCGCCGGCTCCTAAGACCGAGCCTGAGGACGAAGCGGTCAGTCTCACCAAAAAGACCATCGCTCCATTCCCAGACATGGGGCTGGATATTTCTGGGACGAGTGCCTCCGGACCAGAAGGCCTCTCTTCACAGGCACTCATACCCTCCGTTGAGGTTGAACCCAAAATCGAGCCATCGCCAGCGGCGCCTGTCCCGGCAATGTCACAGGCAGACTTAGAACAACAGCCAAAAGCTCCAATCACGGACTCAGGGGTATCAGGGGCACCCAACGCAGAATTGCATTTTACAAATATGGAGTTCGCACTTGCACAGCCCGAAAATGGGCAACAAAACGATGCGAGCACCGGAGAGCATTTCGATTTGACTTCATTTGCCGCACCAGACGGCGCCAATGGTTCTCTGTCCCTTGAAGGGCTTGTTCCCCAACCTACTACCAACAACTCAGGGGGGTCTGACCTTCTTGCGGTTCAAGGAGACACTTCAGGGATTCCAGACCAGATGAATGGAGACAACAATGTTACAGATGAGGCCTTAGACAACCTCCTTGACATGGACTTCAGCGGCGCTGACGGGACAGATTTCGATTTCAGCATGGATGGGGGAAATTCATTTAACGAGCTCATGACCAACCACGATGGAACCTTTGATACCACAATGAGCCAGGGAGGATTTGATGAAGATTTATTCAACTTCGATAAACCTGAAGGAGCATTATAGTACATCTTTGGCGCTGTCAGCTATTCAGAGCCTGGGCGCACCAGTGGTCACGGGCGTTATTACCAAATTACTCTCTATCTCAAGGCACTTGGGTGACCTCGAACATCTTCCCTAGCTTGCCCTTGAATTTAGCATTCCTCCAGCCACTCCAGGAATTATCCAACGCACCCCACGTATCAACCACGTCCACGTTTCCTTGTCTTATATAGTATGTTCCAGCAATACTCCACATTCCCCAATCAGCGTCATTGTTCTCCATATACCCAACAAGGCATGAGAGGTACGAAGAGTCCTTGTCACTCAGTCCATCATTGGGACCGCCTTCCATTCCTACACCAAACTCGGAGAGGAACAGTGGTCCCGTCGTCGCCTTATTCTGTTCGAGGACGAAGCCGAAGAAGAAACCATAGATGGTCTTCCTAATGGTACAGCTTCCAAAGTCCGGCTGGGTCACGGTAAAACTGTAGGCGTGAGCCTCCCACACATTCTTGCCCGGCCACCGGTCCGTAGGCATGCTGCCGTCCCTGAGAGCGCCGAGGTTCGTGCCGCCATCAAGACCACCGATGATGATCAACGCATTCGGGTTGGCTGCATGGACGATATCAGCGGCCTGGGGCATCTTGTCGAACCATGTCTCGCCGCCCCAAGGTATCTGGGTGACGTGAGCGCGCAGCTCATTGCGGAGAGAGATTCCGACAATCCCTTCTCTGCTTGCTGACCACTGAGCCATGGCCTTGAGGCCATCAAGCCAGTTCTGGCTGTCAAAGTACTTGCTGTTGGCGTCGATATAGCCCGGGGCATCCTTCCACCATCCATTTCCATCGTCGAGGTCGCAGCACCACTTGGCCTTGCTGACGTGGTTGTCGAGAATCGTCATGACGCCCTTCTCCCACAGGGCATCTTGGACTTTGCCAAAGACATCCAGAACGGTCGATGAGCTCAAGAATGGATTCTTCTCGACAGCCTGACTGTAGAGGGCCATCACGGCCCCTTCGTCCACGCCACCCTCGGCAGCTCCCTGTCGGAAAGAGTCCTCGACGGGGAGATTTGGGTTCAGGGCCATGTCGATTGAAAAGGTCAATCGCACGCAATTGAAGCCCTCCTGTGCGATCCATCCAGCGATGTAGTCGACTGTCTGTCTGTGGAGACCTTCGGGGATGTTGGTCTCCATATGGCCAGGCCAGTTGATGCATCGCAGCTTGACTCGCTTTCCAGCCCTGTCAACCATCCAGCGACTGGTTGAGCTGAGGGGGACATTGGGCTTCTGCGCTGCAACGGCAGCGCTCAGCGCCAGTATGATGAGGCCCCAAATTGTTTGGACGAGGATCATGGTGATCAGGCTGGTATACCAGGGCCTAGAGAGGCAGCGGCAATAGGAACTAAAAGTAGATGTTTTTTCAGATAATTATAGTCTTATGTGCCAACCTCACTACTCTGAACGGCAATTTCCAAGAAGAACATCCATGGCTAGGCGCTCCCGACTGTATTATAACATTTTCCAATGCCTCAATCCAGTCATATCCACTCTTCCGAATAAGCACTGGAGAGGGGGCGGGGGATGACCGAGTCCAGGATTAAGACGTAGGCGAACACTCTTGGGAGCCCGTGGTGGATGGGACGAGTTCGTCGAAAGCGAAGGTGGTTGTCGTAAGGTAGCATCGAGGATGATCAGTGGGCAAAGGCGGGGACAGGTCAGACGGATTAGGGAATTCAACTTCGTTCATTTCCCAATGAGCGCCGGCATTCAGAGAAACCCAGCTGCTGACAAGCCAGGCTGGGCTCAAACCCCCTCCTCCCCTCTACCCATTATTCCAGCGCGTTGAGAGAAGAACGCTGCCCTGTGAAGTCCAGAAGACCCAATCACCAGCCCTGGAACGCGCACGGTCCCGGCTCTGAACAGAAGGCTCCAGTCCAGCGGTAGATATTAGGTAGGTGACTGATTATCTTTGGGCCCGAGCACGGAGAGGTTGAGGGATTCAAGCGTCCATGTTGATGTCACGGTAGTCTCATGAGCTGCCAAAGAGAGCAGGTGAAGTCAATCCCAAGCCATGTCAGCGGACGCTACCAAGCCAGCTTTCCAGGATTGGGGGGACTAGACATTCCTAGAAGAGAACAGTGGGCGAAACACTTCAGGGTCTTTCCAAAACAAGCAATTGTAACACTTTTGCCACGCTCGCAGCTTGTTGAAGCCAGGCTAGGTAATTAAGTGGTTGGATAGTGGGTTGTGTGAGATTAGATGAGGTGACCAAAACCAAGGTAGGTAGCTATGTTGTTGTTATCTGATGTTTTTATGTACATGATGATTCCAAATTCAAAAAGGATTTTATTCCGCAACAAAGATCGCTGAACGTTCATAACAACCGACCAACTCATATATTCCATGAAACCCGCATAAAAGCAACCCAGGTATAGACAGATGTAATGGCAATAAATAATTCTCTTGCACCACCTGCCGCAGAAGAGAAACAAACGCCTGATAAGTTTTGACTAAGGATGAACCAAGTCTCCATTGTAATAATTGTCGTCATCGTAATTCGTAAGGAACGTGAAAAAAGCGTGGGTTCGCATCAACGTAAGCCCTGTCCCTTTTGCTACCGCGCCTGGTCTTGCGAGAGCCCGACCCTGGCTTCAATTTCTCGACGCTTTGCCAGCAAGCTCTTGAAAGCACCAAGGCATTGGATAAGAGACTCCTCGTCATGGGTGCAGAAACGGTAGCTCTTCTCTTCGGTAATGATCTGCAGGCAATCTGTCTTACTCTTGCTCAGTGGGTCAATGTCGACCACGTTGACGATGGCCGACAGGCGAATAATGTGTTGCGCAGCATACTCTGACTCGTTCTTGTACATGATGAAGTTCCGGGGGCGCAGGACACCCCAGAGATGCTTCCACTGACGCACGCCACCTTTGGTACGTAAGAACCATAGCCAGCCCTGCCAGATGACACGGTCTGGGTCTCTCTCGACATTGTGAACGCTCATCTGGCTCAGGGAGCGACTCAAAGGTCCCCCCTGTAAGAAGGTCTGCGAGTGTCTCCCGTTGGTTCGCGTGGGATAGGATCGAGGCTCAAAGCTGTCGAACGAAGCGCCAGGCAATCGACTCGTGTCATTGTCAGAAAAGTCGGAATGGGAGGCGAACTCATTGCCGGAGAGCCCGGATGACTCGATTTGTGAAGACTTGCGACGATTATCAATAGGCACCAGAGCGGACGTCAAAGGTCCAATGGCTTCTGGGGAGCTTGACAGTCCCATCTCGCTGCTATCGAATACGGGCGTGAGGCCTGCCGGTATCTGGCGTCTACCCATGGGGCTGGCAAGGAACATCTCCTCCTCTTCCTCCTCGATGCGAGCCTCCCTGCGGATTAGATTCACCCATGAGTCTGCCTCGCGTCGATTTGTAGCCTGGAAGTGGAAGTTCTTGGAAGGGGAGAAGAGACCAAAGACGTTATCACGCTTGTGCTTGGGATCCTTGAGGAACGCGACAGCCGTCAGGTCGGACAGGTAGAGCTGGTGGCGAAGCTTGTTCTCCTTCTCGTTCTTGTATACGGAAAGACGGTTCGGTCGCAAGACGATGTATATTGACTTCCAGGTCTACACGAACAGATCAGTCAGTCAGTGTCAATGACGATGGGTATAGAAGACGGCCTCCACTCAATGTACCTTGGTTTTTTGTGTGCGCTTCTGAACGTAGCCGCTCTTGATCACGCGATCGGCTTCGAAACTGCCATTCTGGTTGACAGGGGCTTTGAGATCGATGTCGGAGCGGTTGCGTGGGCGGAAAGGGAGCGGCATAGATCCCAGCGGTGCCTGCGGACCTGTTGGGTGTCCGGGCCTCTGGAACTGAGTCTGGGCCATGGTGAAATACGGCTCCTTCGTGATCCAGGCAGCTCTTCGATTGATAGATATGATGCGATGCTAATGCGAGTGCGATCGGGGCTGTTGTTTGCGGCAAGTCGGTAATGTCACAGAGTTCGGGTGCTGTTGGTGATATATATGGGTGATGCTTGAATTGAGTTTGGAATGGAATGTAGGTTTCTGAACAGCGCTTGATGCGCAATGCATTGCATGTGAGTTTGCAGGCTAATCGGGAGGCTTGTTCCGAACAATCCAGCCGATGGTGAACGGCTACAATATAGGACGAGCTGGCTAATAATGTTTCGTACAAGGTGCGGAGGGAAATCGCTGCCTGGGGGCAACAAGGATCCTCGTCAGCTATTTGATGATGTCGTCGTTATGCGTCGAGTGCCTAGGCAGCTGCGAAGATCTAGAACTAGGCGGATTCGTGTTTTTCTACTCGGAAATGGAAAAAATAACAAGAGCAGCAGCGGGGAGCGAGATCACTCTGGTGAGCTGCGGCCAGGACCAGGTGGGCAAGGTGATTTATTTGAGTGATGCTTGACACCACTTAAGCAGTGGCAAGCGGCGGCAAGTGGGAGTAAGCCAAGCGTTTCGTTTCGGTGCTAAAAGTCCAGATCGAATCAATCCCGGCAGCCAGGGGTAAGCCGGGGGGGCAAACTGTCGGTTGGTGCGAGCGGCGTATTCTGCGCGGCTGCTCTCAGCGACAGAGAAAGATGTTGCGGACACGAGAATGAGGACCAGAGATGAACAAGAGCGAGAATGGGAATGGGAGATGTCTGGGGAAATGTCTGCTGAGCTACGGCCGTTGCAAGCAATTAATTGCGAGGGTCCATTCGTCCATGCAGCCAGCCACCCGTTCAGCCACCAGAGTTCGCGGTAGTGCGTTGCACCAGGTAGCACTGGGAGACGATGCCAACGACCAGACAGGTAACACGTCGAATGCGAATGGCTGACGTTAGTGCTAACACCTAGGTAGCTAATGCGATGCGAGTAGTACCCCCCACTAATCTCGAGGGTCTGCCTCATGTACCCGGTGCCAGTCAATATGCCAGCCAATATGCCAGATGATGGTGGTCACCTTGACATGGCCGCTACTTGGACCGATATCACCAGGCACCTGCAAGCACACAGACGCGGCCCAGGGCAACGGAAACGTCATGAGACGCCGCACCGCGTATATTATCCTCCATTCATGAACTCAGCGCTGATTGCCAACAACTGCACCGCACAACAAAAATAAGGTGTTTCAACGCGACCTGCAGGTGTGGTCCAATTTGGGAAGAAATGCGTACGATTTGTGCTGCCCGCTCCCGGAGGAGTATGGTGTTCCCAAGGTCCCATCCAGGGCTGCATCTTTTCCTCTCGACTTCGGATGTTGCATCTGCAGATTCGTGTTCGTATCCCTGCTGAGGGAGGGCCATTGGCTCTGAGGCTGCAGGTCACAGGACACAGGCGCAAGAAGGCATATTATAAATAAGTCAGCACGCCCTTCCGTTTGACGTCATTCGCAGCCGAGTCCAATTTAGCCCTGGGTCAGATTTGGGTGCAGTGGCTTTTTTTGTTGGCTCCGATCCATTGGTACTGGACAGCGGTAAAGGAAATGCAGCGGTGACATTGAGTATGCATGGCCGTGTCCCTTCATTCTGTTACCAAAAGACCAGGCAGGCGGCTAGGTGACGGCTGGCTGTGGGGGCATCTCTAGCGCCTACAGGTAGCGATGAGCAAGTTCGACTCACATTGACTAGTAACTGGATGAAGCAGACCTTCAATTGGAAAGCTAATACACATCAATGAGCCATATATGAAGGGCAGGGCAGCTTTTTTCAACCAAAATAGTGTCCGTTTCTGAAAGAATAATCTCAGTATTGTGATTCGCATGTCAATATCTGCCCAACGTTACAGTAGCTCTTTGTCCGCCATCACACTCTGATCATCGAAATCAATTCTTGAGAACACATCGACCATGACGGATACAAGGGAGCAGATCCAAACCAGGGTGCAGGAGGAATTGGCTGCCGGCTCTGACTTCAAAGCATCAGAACTCCAACCACTCACAGGTGGCACTGGAAACTTCATATTCCTCGCAACACTCTCGACTGCTCTTCCTGATGGCACGTCACAGGTGGTCGTCAAACACGGCGAAGAATATGTAGCTTCGAATCCCAATTTCCCCTTGTCGACTTCTAGATGCGTAAGATTTATCCCCCAAAGTTTCCATTGAAACAGTTGCTCACGCATGAGTAAGATCATTGAGGTTGAATGCCTGCGTGTGCTATCAAACCTGGCACCGCTGGTCTCCTCGCCGTTCGCCATCGCGACCCCCGAAATCCTCCATTTCAATCCGGACACCAACACGCAAATTCAAGAATATTTCCCCAACTACATTAACCTCAAGGAATATGCCTTTGGGTACTACAAAGCCCCCACCCCAACGTCAGCAAAGTCCCAATGCCTGAAACTGGGTGTGGCAATTGGAAAGTGGCTTCGCCAGTTCCATACCTGGGGAAATGAGCCGGCTAATCAGTCATTCCGTGGCTCGCTGCAGAATAACGGCGCAATGCAGCAACTGAAGAACTATATCAACTACAAGATGTTGGTCGACATGGTGGATCAGCACCCGGATATCCTCGGAGACGCCAAGGAAATTTTCCAAAAGATCTATGAGCAGACCCTCGAGGAGCTCAAGGATGAGAGCTCATTGGTGCCCATCCATGGGGACTTTTGGACTGGCAAGTATGTCACAGCATTTTACCCTTCACGCCGTACGTGACCGAGGAGCATCACGGACTAACAGCCGGCAGTGTACTGTTGCCCAACAAGCCCATCGAGGATGGCACACAAACCCAGGTAGCCATCATCGACTGGGAGCTTGCCCAGCTCGGCATCAAGCCTCTGGACGTGGGCCAAATGGTAGCGGAACTCTGGCAATTAAGCTTGTACAGGAAGATCGACGCTGGCACATGGATCATCCAAGGATTAGCGCAAGGCTACGGCGTTGTCGACGTCGACTTTATTTTTCGAACGCTGATCCATGTCGGGGCGCATCTGATCTGCTTTGGGTCCAGGACGCCAAATTGGGGCACAGCCGAGCAGAACAAGGACCTTGTCCGTATTGGCAAGGACGTCATTATGAAGGCTTGGGGCAAGGATCGGTCCGCATTCGCCGGCCACGACCTAGAGTTGCTTTTCCCATGATTCTTAGACAGGAAGAGCCATAGACAAATTAGTAGAAAGGCTAGACAAAATGCCAAGTGTTGAAATCGCAATTCCCGCTGCTAGTTGACACCTTAATCAATGGAGGTATCGAAGGTGTGGTGGGCTTGCTCTTCGGGTTTATTACCAACGGTCGGTGCCGCTGTGGGAGCAAACCTAAGGTACTCCAGTGTGCTGGGAAAAAGCTGGTCTGGATTAGGCCCGCCACACACCATCGCTAGATTAGATCATCAATGGTTGTATTGATACATTAGAATTTTCCCCAGACAGCTTCAGATTTACCTAGGTTCAACTCGTACCAGCACATTTTTCTATTACATCCCCCCACTATTGGACAAAGGGCTTTTTCGAAGGACGACAAGAGAGAAGGAAAGAAAGAAAGAAAGAAAAGCTCCCCGCATTAGCTGGTCAGAAATACAAATGCCGGCTTCAACTGTGTCAAACCCTTGCTCTCGCTGCAAGGCAGAAGACGCACCGTTCCAACTCCGAACCAAGCCAACATGCGGGTACGTAATATCTGTCTCGTACCTTGTTTCCATCCCGGATCAGACGTCAAGAAACCTCCAGGGCGTTGCTAACAACACCAACTAGAAATTGCTTCACCGAGTATATTGAAACAAAGTTTGTCAAGCGGCTGGCCTACCTTCACAAGGAAGTTCGCACCTCCAGCCATCTAGAGCCACGGAGATATGTAGCTGGCCTATCATTCGGCCCATCATCAAGTGCCTTGGTCCATCTCCTCGACGGATACACCCGCAAGCAAAGCAAGAAGAAATCAAGCTCGGCATTCGAAATCCTTGCTGTGCATGTCGATACAGACTTATCTTGTTCACCAGAACGCCAGGATACGCCTGCGCAGGCGCTGATGCGCAACTACAGCGCCAAGTATACCCAGCTTTCGTTCCGGTGTGTGCACCTCAGCAAAGTTCTAGATGCTCAAACGGTAGACTGGTCGGCCCTCCCTCTCCCTAAGTCTGAGGATGGCTGTTCAGAACCTTCAATGCGCCTCCAGCAGATGTTCGAGAAGCTGCCATCAGTGAGCTCGAGAGCAGATGTCCTGCGTCTCCTCGTACGGCACCTTCTGCTAGACATTGCCATGCAAGATCTCCACTACAACACTCTTCTCCTTGGCCACACTACTACCGCTCTCGCAGCCCTCTCCCTGTGCGAGGTGGCCAACGGGCGAGGATTTGCCATCCCCTGGCAGGTCAACGACGGCCGCTTCCCGGTCACGATCTACGACCCGGCGTCAGGCGCTGAAGTAAAGCGGACTACTTACCCGATACACTATCCCTTGCGAGAGCTGTTCAAAGGGGAGATCGACACGTACATCAGTGTGTTCCCAGAGATTGCCGCCCTAAACCCATCCAATGTTAATGGAGCAACTCCGACTGTTGTCTCTCACAAAGACACGAGCATTGAGGAGGTCATGGCCCGTTACTTTGAGAGCGTCGAGACGCCATATGCCGGGATTG
This sequence comes from Clonostachys rosea, assembly GCA_026958235.1. NCBI lineage: Eukaryota > Fungi > Ascomycota > Sordariomycetes > Hypocreales > Bionectriaceae > Clonostachys > Clonostachys rosea. The sequence goes on from CP110206.1 coordinate 2,502,440, forward strand.
TGGCCAATGTTGTGCGAACGACGGGTAAACTCGACAGAGCTAATGCCAGTGGCCCTTCGTGTGGGTTGTGCGGAGTTGTGCTGGATGAGCGCGGCGACTCCAGATGGGCAGGAGAGATGGGCGACGACTATAACCCCGATGGTGAACCTCGCTTGGCCAGGTTATGCTATGGCTGCAAGCGGTCTGTGAATGGATAAGAAAGAAGGAGGTGGAAGAGCTTAGATTGGGGAGATATCTATATGCTCCAGTCCCAAACCAAAATCTATAAAAATGCGAAGTATCCATCTCATCCCAAAACCCCTGATCCCATGACTTGGTCCTACCTAAACCTTCTCTTTTCCCCCGGCATCCCACGAGGCAATACCACATCCTGGCACACCCATGCATGACTTTTCCGCCCAATAGATGCAATGAACACCCAGCAAAGAGCACCAAAAGAAAGGGAAATAAATATCGTAGTATGTACAACGCAGCGTCGGCTACCTCAAGCTCATTTACGCAGCCTTATCCAAGTCTGGGAGGATAAAGCCCTCAACCTTTCTCATCAGCTTGTTCGTCTGTTCAGCCAGCGAGAGCGTCAGGATCGTGTGGGGTAAGATTCGGGCCAAGTGTGGCAGAAAGCCCTTATAAATGGCGAAGAAACCCTCGGTGCGGATGGTCTTGCTCAGGCAGTCAAAGACGCCCTTGTAAAGGTTTCCATTCTGGTTGTAGAGACGCGACATGACAGTATCTACCACAGTTAGTCGACGTAAACACGAAGGAAACAAAGATCCCATGAAACCCGAAAAGGCAAGGTTACTACTCACCAGGGGGGTGCATAACGCAACACACAACAAATCCACTGATAGAGCTGCTTGCCAAATGCAAAGCTGGTCCTTCCTCCATGCCGGCATGCTTCACCAGGCGTCTCTTGGCAAAGAAGTAGGTGGGCAGCTGGACAGAGCTACCAAATCCTGTTCGAATCATGGCAGCGCTGACGCCTCGATACAAGCCGCCAATGCCCTCACTCTTGAAAATCCGTGTCATGCCATCGATGGCGTTGCGGTACTGGTGCTGGGTGCCCACAGGCCGGAAAGGCGAGTAGCTCTGGAGACGAGTCTTGACCAGGAAGAACGGGCTGCCCGCAGCAGCTCCCATCATGCCGGAGGTGGCACCGCAGAACACATTAATGAAGAGATTCTGCGCCTTCTCGTCCTTGTGGATCAGCTTGGCTAGCCCCGCGCGCATGGGTTCGTAGAATCCAAGGCGGCACCCATTGAGCAGGATTTGGTAGATGTAGGCGCATCCGATACCTCGGTAGATGCCCCGGAGACCCTCGTTTCGCACAATCACACTGACGCCGTGGAAGGGTCCCTTGTAGTGCATAGTCTGAGCGCCCTTGAGTTGTAATTCTCCCTGCAACTGCATTCTGCATGTTCAAGCCAGAGTTGTCAGCCACTGCGCAGCATTCCGGCGTTCGTCTGGGTAGCAGGGGATTGCGAATTACCGAATTTTGACCGTCTCGAACGGGTGCGTCGCGGTGACGGCGCCGCAGGCTGCAATGCCGCCGCCGATAAAGGCTCTGGATAGCGATTCGTTCAGTAACTTGCGACAAAGATTTGCATTGGCACCTCTCGTAAAGACATACCCAAGTGTAGTAGACATGTTGAGGGGCTAGAGGCGGAACAGGCGGCACGCAAAGAGTAAGACCTCAGTCTTCGAGTCTACGGTAATTCGATCTTCAAGTTGAGACAGAGCTCGGGCAGGATGGAATCAATCCGTCACTTCCAAAGAGCCCGAGAGAACGCGACAGTGGGCAAGCAATCACCGATGAGTCTGCGACCTAGATGTTGTCGAAAGCGAGTCAGCATAGTGTCGGCCTAGATGAAGTGCCGCTCTAGTGAACTCACATGGTACTGTTGTCGGATATGGTGAAATAGATGGGGTTTGGGAAGGGTTGCAGTGCAAGCAAGTGAAGCTCTGGTTATCGTCTGGCCGCACGCCCTACCTGCAGATGATGAATTGCGGCATTGAAGTGAGGGAGGACTGGTAGAGGCCGATATCCCAGACGCGGAAACTTTGTGCCGACGTCGGCCGCGACGAATTGGGGCCCCGGTATTAGCAGCAGGGAATTACAGCAGACGAAATCTTACCAGTTGGGCCGCTCATGCCCAACTAAGCCCTTTACGTATTTATTTATAGTGGCTGACCAATACCCCAGGCAGCCTCCCAAGCTCCGATCCAGCACTTCTGCCCCAGGTATGCTATCACTTGAAGCTTCCGGGTGTGAATTGGCTATTTGGACTTGGTGAATTGCTCTCGTTCTTCTCGGGTCCCTTCCTTCTTTCTTCCAAGAGTGTTTATTGTGCAATTCATTGAATAGTCCCAAAACCGTGTTGCGCGACACACCAACACGAAATCTCTAAGCCGTGAATTTCCTGACCTGCAGCGTGGAGCCATTTGGCCGCCACTATCCGGGCTTTGGGAGCCGCCGTTTAGCACTGTAAGTTATTTCTGATGGATATATGCGGACAGGCACGGACGGGCAAGGCCCTTCGGGCGGGCGGTTACAATGGCGTTCGTAGCTGTTACAGGGTATGGGTGTTATAGAAACCTTCCTCTGGTCCTAGCCAAAAGTAAGAGGTGCATTGATACGGCTCCCCTGGCCCCCACATGAGCTACGATGTCCTCCATTCGATGAATTCATTTTGTCAAGAATGTAAATACCTAGGTAAGTTGTGAGTGCATATTTAGAGAGTCCTAGCATGGTACATCTTCAAACCAGATGCGCTACTGGGGAATTGATAATGTACTCCGGTGTGTTATATTGCAAAGGCATAAGGTAAGGTATGTGTGGCTGATGCACTGCCAAAGCTGTGGAGGGTGGACCCACAACTGCTACAGCTTTGGCCCAGGTTCATCATTCGCATCTGCATTCAAGCTCGATTGTCTCTGATGTCCGCCCAGCCCCACCAACCCTCAGACGAAACGCGCGAAAGCTGGAAACCGTACAACAGTACCGTAGGCGACTCCCGCACGCTGCCACGAGTATTAGAAGACTGAGAACTTGACGGCAAAAGGAGCATCACCCGCCTCGCCGGGGGCCGACCAATTCGAGCACACCGCCGAGATGTCGTCCACCCCGATGGACATCGACCGCCCTGCATCTTCCACGCCGACGCTCAACATCCACAGAACAATTGGTTCGAATAGTGGGAGCGCCACGTCAAACCTGAGCGATGTCATATCTACATTTCGCCCGACCAAGGTATGGTTCCTGATACATGGCTGGAAATAGAAAATGAGCCATACTAAAACCAAAGCTGCAGTTATTCAAACGCGACGACGCCAGAGACGGGCGACAACACCCTCACATCCAATCACTCGACTACGATGATGATGGAGAGCTAGTTCTTGCTTCGTACAGTGACGAGACGATCCAAATATACAGCGTGAAAGAAGGACGTCATGACAAGAGTGCTCTGAGTAAAAAGTATGGCGTGAAGCTCGCCAAATTCACACACACAAACTCGAGTATAATCTACGCGAGTACAAAGCAGAACAGTAAGAATGATTAGCGCACTAATAACACCGATTGAGCGAACAATTGTGTCTAACCTGAGCTTCCTACAGATGCGATCCGCTACCTCGCTACACATGACAACTCATTCATTCGCTATTTTGAAGGTCACGAAGGCGATGTGACCTGTCTCAGCGTCCACCCAGGCAGCGACACATTCATATCCTGCTCTCAGGATAATACAGTTCGGATATGGGATACGCAGTCGAAACACTGGCAAGGGCAGCTCAACCTGAAGTTACCCACGCTCGCCGCCTATGACCCCTCGGGGTCCGTATTTGCTGTAGCCTGCCCCAGTGCTGGGTCGATATTACTCTACGATGCTCGCAATTATGACAAGGCTCCATTCAGTACAATAGACATTGTTGAGCAGGGACGGAAAGTTGATACCCAATCTCTTGTCAAGGGCTGGACCAAGCTGGAATTTTCTAATGATGGCAAATCACTGTTGCTTGGCACTAGGGGTGGTGGCCACTTTTTGCTAGATGCGTTCGAGGGAACTCTGAAAGCCTATCTTTACAAGCCATCTGGTGGTACTCGCCGATTGGCGCCAGGCGAGACCGGCACTGCTAATGGCATCGGAGCAGACAGCGCGCCTATGGACAGCAGCGGTGAGTGCTGCTTTACGCCTGATGGGCGGTATGTTATCAGCGGAACCAAGAAGGACGTTCTCGTGTGGGACACACGAAGTACACCAGGCGAAAACAAGGTCCTTGAACCAACTTGGACACTGCCCGATAAGAGAGAGGCTGCTGTGTTAGCATTCAATCCCCGATTTAATTTCTTTGCGACTGGAGACCAGGAGCTGGTATTTTGGCTTCCTGATCCCCATAGCTAAATGGTAGGTAGACACATAAAAGGAAATGGCGGGGAAACGAAGGGGGAACATAGAATCTATCACAGTAAGATCGTATGTAGTGGTCATGGAGAGGTTGGCCAACTCTTGGAGAGTTGACGACTGCCTTTCTGCCATCTCAAGGCGTACAGGGTATGTATGGTTACCAAGTTGAGGCTGGAGCTTAATTCATGGTGCTGTTACCGCCACTCCACAAGTGCCCCACCAGAAGAAACGCTGTCGAACCTTCGTTGTCAACCACAAGCCACATCCATCACTTTCCCATATCTGAATCAACCATCAATCTCGAGGCTTTGGTCCTATTTTTGCACGGGCTCTGTCAATTCACTTGGATATCATCTGCGGCGCATTGTATGGGACACTGTTTCTTGGACCAAACACAATTGCACACAAAAATACGCTCTGCGTTCGAGCACGCGGGCATCGCAACTGATCATGCCCTACTTCACCACCGCCGAAGAATGGCTTGAGCAGTCCAAGCTCCTGCTTGAAGCCAGACCGTCGACCGTACGAAGCGCCCACAGAAGTCGTTGTTTTACCTGCTAATGCATTCGTAGACGCGCACCACCACCAAATATTCCATCAAACCCGCCCGACGACCCCGCAAAGAGGCCAAACCCGACGAAGAGGCCAGACCACCCCGTGGCTCCCTCGTGTTCAAGACATACGACCCGGCGAGCGGCGTCGTCCTCAAGTACCGCACCAGCAAGGCCGCCGAGGTTTCGCGACTCATCCACTCGAGCCTGGGTAGACTAAGTAGGGGCATGGCCGGTGTGCCGGAGCCGCCTGCCGAGGAGGCAATGCCAGATGCGCCTACCGCGACTGATGCTGGAAACGGGGACTCGGCGGCGGCTTCACAAGCACAACCACAACAACCAGTGGGAGGTGGCGGTGGCAAGAAGAAAAAGAAGGGCAAGAAATAGAGCCGAGCGAATCTCATGATATGCCATACCCTCTCCCCGCTTTGACCATGTTGGTATCGCTTGCGAGGATTTTTATAAGACAAGAAACACTACACGTAAAATGGACTGAGCAATCTTTTGGAAAGTATGTAAACATTTATTTATTACCTATGAAGGTTCCGTCTCCGTTTATTCTGCCATCCGTCGTATCATATGTGCTTGACCCATACCCAGTGTATTATAGACAAAAAGAAATTGATATTAAACCCCAAACGCCATCAGTGAGCCCCCCGAAGCAATAAATCGTAACCAAGTGCAAGCTTGAAGTGGGTTCTTAACCCAGCATAACGAGAACACGCCACCGCAATGTGAGATAACGAGCTGGCAGACGATGCTCTTGATGTTTCATGAAACATTTAGAAATCGTCATCAAAAGTGAAGTCGCCACTCTCAACCTTGGTTTCGGAAGTGGTCTCCTCAACGTTCTTCTTGGTGGTGCTGGCCATGACACCGGCCTTCTGGTAGTCACCGACGCGCTTCTCGAAGAAGTTGGTTTTGCCTCCAAGGGAGATGTTCTCCATGAAGTCGAAGGGGTTGGTCGACTTGTACACCTTGTCGTTGCCGAGAGCGACCAGAAGACGGTCGGCAACAAACTCGATGTACTGCTTCATCAGGTTGGCGTTCATGCCCAGCATGGCGCAAGGAAGGGCCTCAGTCAAGAACTCCTTCTCAATGGTGACGGCGTCAGTGATGATGCTCTCAATGACCTCCTTGCTTGCGCGGTTGTTCAGATGGGAGTGGAGTAGGCAAGCGAAGTCAGTGTGAAGACCCTCGTCACGGGAGATCAGCTCGTTGGAGAAGGTGAGACCAGGCATCAGACCACGCTTCTTCAACCAGAAGATAGAAGCGAAAGCACCACTGAAGAAGATGCCCTCGACGGCGGCGAAGGCAACAAGACGCTGAGCGAATGTGGATTTCTTGTCCTGGATCCAGCGAATTGCCCACTCGGCCTTCTTGCGGATACAGGGAACTAAGGTTGGTTAGCTATGGTCGCCATCGGGGGTATACACGAGAAAACGTACTGGTCTCAATAGCATTGAACAGATACTCTCGCTGAGCCTGTTCCTTGATGTATGTGTCAATGAGGAGGGAGTAGGTCTCTGAGTGGATGTTCTCCATCATAATCTGGAATCCGTAGAAGCAACGAGCCTCAGGAATCTGGACCTCAGCGCTGAAGCGCTCAACCAGGTTCTCATTGACAATGCCATCAGAGGCAGCGAAGAAGGCAAGAACGTGAGAGACGAAGTAGCGCTCGTCATCGTTCATACGGGTGTGCCAGTCGTGGAGATCCTTGGACAGATCGATTTCCTCAGCAGTCCAGAAAGAAGCTTCGTGCTTCTTGTACATTTGCCAGATCTGTTTCGTGTTAGCTTCTTGTCGCGATGTGTGCCAAGACCACTTTACGCGTTAGTGACGCGTGACATACCTCGTGATACTTGATGGGGAAGAGGACGAATCGGTGGGGGTTCTCTTGGAGAAGAGGCTCATCAATCTCCTCTGGCTTGTCTGCAACCTCCTTTTCGGTCTCCTTCTCGGCTTTAACAAGGTCATGCTTGACATCGACCTGCTTGGAGAGAGTGGAGAGCGTTGCCTGGTCGACGGGGTGGTTTTCTTTATCTTCGGGGTGGAAGTTGATCTTCTTGATGGGAGACTCCATCTTGAAAGAGTCAATGGCAGCAGCGGCCTACGATTAACGAGTTAGCTACTGTCGATGTTCTTGGTGGCGACGGGGAAGACGTCACTAACCTGCTTGGAAGGGGTGGTGTCGGTGGCCATTGTTGAAGTGTAAATGCACAAAGATATCCAAGGTGGAATGATTGATACAAGGACTCTAGAGAGATATCAGTTCTCAGTTACAAGTCAAGCTTTGAGCGTTGTCGTGATGGTTGAATAGGTTGGAGTGGAAGGGAAGCCATAACGGTTTTTGTACATTGAGATGGAGCGTCGTCACGTGTTCTGGACGCGTTCAGCGCGTTTTCTGCCGCTAGGAGAGTGGGCCAATTTAGCAATTCCACGCCATGCTCATCTTAATTTTCACCAGTTATATTAAACCCAACCACCTGTTGCCAAGAGCGACGCGTGCCTATCGCGTTTATGTATGACCAGCCATCCACCTGCCCCGCCAAGTCGGCCCTTGCAGCATCCTGCATAGCTTTCTGATTAGTCTTTGCCTAATTAGTGAAACGTCATCCTGGTTTATCAATCAGCTAGCCAACCGCCTCACAGCGCTGCTCGACGCCCGTGAGTCACGACTTTGGCGATGTGGATCAGGGCAGGCTGAACGGGTTCCTCGGATACATGTACCTCGTTATTCTTCAGCTGGGATGGTTTATCAATCTGGCATGTGGAACTAGTTGATGCATCATGCACAAAGTCAATCCTTCGAGATCTACATTATCGAGGCAAAAGCAAGCACCTAGTGGATACGGAAATACGGAAATATTAAATTACATCTTGCCCCAGAGTGGCTTACCACAGAACAACTGCAGTTCGAATCCATATGCATGACACCCCTGGACCGATCAAACGAGTGAAACCCTGACACGCTGACATGAAGCGACAGGTACATGCATATGTCTTCATGTCTGCATAAACCCCATACATATGTCTTCATCTTTGCATAAACTCAGAGCGGTGAATATTTCGTTGCAACCATGAAGTCAATATCATATCATTGAGAGATCGTAACACTTTAGCATTGTCGTCGGTATTTACCGCCGACCTCTGCGGTCCCCTCTGCGGGTATCGTATCGTGAATCGTGCACTTGTCCCATTTCCACATCGTGTGGACGCGATGTCTTCCGACCGAACCACCCGCGACTTTCTCGGGCATGAGATGGCTCTGGTTCTCGTGGGGGGCGTGGGCGGTGTGAGTCGTGTCTATTGTTTCGAGAGTTCTCCCGAGAAGGTTGACGGGAGGGCGGGCGTGAAGCAATCTCCCTCTCCATCCTGTCGAACTCATCGGCTTCGCTTGGATCAACAGCTGGGAAAGCCTGGCCAGCCTCCCTTAGACGAATCTTTCCTTTTTCTCTGAGATGCTCTTCGAGGAGCACGGCATTGCGAGTGTTGGCACGGAAAGCAGCGTCTGCCAGATCGCCAAGGACGGGCACGAGACCAACAAAGAAATCCAACACGATGTTGAACAGCATTTTGATTTTGACACCGTTCGGCAACCCGCCCTCTATGCCAGCGCATGTTCGCATTACCATGAGGGCAAGTAGCGCATCAAGAGCGTCACCGAATCTGTGCGAAGTATTAGCCTTCCGATCATCAAAATATGAGAAGAGACTACACTCACGCAGGAATAAAACCCAGCACAGTTCCCCAGCCAAAACTCATCCCGGCAAAGTTGAAAAGGCACATGTCGAGTCGGTAGGCTCTTCTCTTCACCTTGGTCAAAACCATGGCGTCATGATCAGAGATGCCCGGTGGCAGCGCCTTCTTGCGCTTCTTGGTTCTTCCGCTCCTGCTGGGCTTGCCATCTAGGCGAGTTGCGGGAACGGTCTCAAAGTATGGGTCCTATGCTTAATGTTAGCTCTTCTAGTTGCGTCTATGACTTCATATTCTGGGTCGGTGAACGTACCGTTTTACCAAACTTATTTTCGATCGTCTCCCCCAAGATCTTTTTCCCCACGAACTTTGCCACGAGCGATGCCATGGCTGCAGAAGTTCAGGATGATGTAGGATGTGTGAAGTATCGTGAAAGTTGGAGGCTGGGTGGTGAAGGAGCCAACACCAACCTATGACACCTTGATACACGTACCTTGGCTTAGGTGTCTCGGCAGGTGTTTCACAATGCACCGTTCGAATTGGAATCAAAAAGTAGTTTTTATAAACAGACTGGTAAAAGAGCTCAAAGCTTTTATATGCACACGTGAAGGCGAAATCTTTCTACACAAATCTAAGATATTATGGGTAGCTCTTGACCAATTCAGTACCTTTCCTTGATTTGGGATACAATGATGTAATCCATTGATTCAAGGGGCGGTCTAAAACGAATCATGGTTGACGTGGTTTCACTAAACAAGATGGCGTGGTGTCGCTGATTGGCTAGGGCGTGCACAGCCACATGCACTCCATCCACACTTCAAAGCATGTGGCTGGGGCTTTTTACTCATTCAGCTGAACAGGTTTCAGTTGTCTACTGATTGTTGGGGCTGCGCCACACTAGGTGTTGAGCCACTCAAGGATGTTCGACTTCCCCGTGGTTCTTGCTCAGTGCCGTGATGCTAGGAATCTGTTGGGAAGACACGCTTAAGAGTGTGCTAATCCGATCAGCTGAGTTACGTGGTAGCTCTATGTTGTTCAGTCGTCGCAGCTTCTTCCACGAGAGTCTAGAGCAATCTCAGCATTCGAATATTCCATGTTGATCAGCGTCTATTTGATTTGATTTTTGAAGTAACTTATCTGTATCACAGGCAATAAAATGTAAGAGCCCGCCTGAGGATTATTGGCCCACTACAGAATCGCTTTCTAATCGCCAGTGCTTTCAACTGCCTTTGTATGTCGACTAAGCGTTGGATGCCAAAATTTGAACCAAAGATTGCGTGTAAGTTGTCCCACAGAACCGGGATACCAGTTATTTCGTATTGTTTGGTTGTATGAACAGCTGAATTTGCTAAGACAAAGGGAAAAGAAAAAAACAGTTGCCGCCCTATATTACACGACCCATAGCTTAGGTCCCAAAAGTGCATCTAATCGTAACTCCAACAAACTGTGGGAAAAAAAGAGAAAAGGCCTTTCAGCAAGTAATTCTTGTTGAGAGACGCGAGTTGTAAAATAGTCCAATCCTGCGCTGGCTAAGAAATGATATGATATGTGACCGGCACCAATCAATAAAAGAAAAAGGCGAAGAAAATAAAAACGATGAAAATGAATGTCGAGCAGACTCAAGGGGAAAAAAAAGTCGATTCGTTGTTCCCAGCACTTCTTAAGAGAAGCTCACGAACTTGGGGTCTCGTGGGAGACCGTCAGGCCCGATGCCGTTGGCTTTGAACCGGTTTTCCATGTATACCTTCCTGGCTTGGTCGAATGTCATCCGCCTCTTCTTCATGATTTTTGTGATTTCTGCTTTGGCGGCGGTGTCTAGACCTTGCCTGCTATCTCCGGCCTCCACATTTGCGTTGAGATCGAAATTGCTACTGGACAAGCCGGCCTCGATGTCGTCCGCGAAGCTTGTTGGTAGGCGCGAGTAGAGGTAGTCGGCTCCTGGGAGATGAACATCCTCAAGAAGCGGGAGCCAGTAGCTGCGAGTAACGACCACAGCCGTCACAAATAGGATGAATGAAAAACATATGGAGTAGAGAACGTAACCCATCCTGATGCGATATATGGAATGGATGGTTGGGAAGGAGTCAGAGCAACGGGTGTATCGGATTCAGCGGCTTCGGTAGGCGGGTATCGATCGAAGAAGTGGAAGAACGTGTTTCGAGTCGGCTGTTCAATCAAACGTGAATTCTGCTAGTGAGAGATCATTGCAGAGAAGCAAGCTGGGGCACGTCCGAGGTAGGTGTCGTCGCCATCAATAGGTCCTCCGGGCGAGAACGGTCATCAGAGGACTAACGGCTGAATCCAGAAACAGCTGACGTGAACACTGTGGGTCCTCACTGCCCCTCTAGTGAGGTGGACGGCCTCCCTTGCAAGACTCGCCGATAAGGATATCGATAAGAGCCTCGATAGCACTAACCGTAATACGGCAATTAAGCGAGCCCACACTTTCGACGGAATCAATTTCGACTGAAGCTTCACAAAGAACTCCGGACGACTCGAACTCCCAAGTCAACATCCATAAAATCTTTCACAATGGCCTCCTTCTCTAACGTTTCCTCGGACCTGATCTGGGAGATCACCCGTAAGTAGTTCTATTGACAGACACATTTTTACAACCCAAGGTTTTTTTCGGGAGCAATTGAAGCTTTGCTAACAATCACCCCTCCGATGATTAGGCAACAACAACAGCTTTCTCACCAAGAGCAAGCAAAATGGCGGTGCCCAGTTCTCCCGTGACCCCCTGAACCTTCTCAACAAGAACAGCCGCAAGCAGGCCGGTTTCGTCAACGACAAGGTGCGTTTGAAACACGAGAACAGTTCCAATGCGAAATTCACAAATTGACATATGATTTTCACAGGCCGTCGGTATTGTTCGCAACGAAAAGGGATTCACCGTCATCACCAAGAAGGCTTCCGCTCCCAACAAGCCTAAGGAGGCCTTCCTCAAGTCTGAGCACAGCGGCGCCAAGTCCAGCCGAAAGTAAGGACTGCACTATCGATGAGAGAAGTCTTGAACAATAACTAACTGGGCATGCATCTAGGGCTTACAAGGCTGTCGCCAACCAGACCGCCAAGAACGGCTACCGTGCTGACCTGCGCGAGACCGCTGTTCAGCGCGTCTCTGCCATCCGCCGATCTCACCTCCCCGTCAAGCCCGAGCCCGAGCAGAAGCTCCGTGGCAACAAGGCTAAGAAGGCTGAGGCCTCCTCGTAAGAGGTTGAATGGAGATATTTGGACGGGTCTTAGTTAGGAGCAAAGGGGATTCGCCTTCGCTTTTCAAGGCATGGAACAGCATTATTCCATCATTGTGGAACTAGACGGACCGCACGGCCGGGGTTTGGCTTCATGGGAATTTTAAACAAAAGAAATTCGACATCAAACTACAATTGATTGCCTCTTGCATTGTGAAGTATACCGGTGGCTGGACCTGCAGACTTTGCGGAAATGACTTTGACGGAGAAGATATTATCCGTGTCGCAGCCATGACATGCGCAACGTTCTCTCACCAGTGGCGGGTTACCGGTCTTAAAAAAATGAACAAGGACCTGTTGTTGCTTTGGCTTAATGCATGTCGCCGACTGGTTGTAAGAAATGGAAGGCATCGATAATGGGCCGGTAGCCACTGAAGGTGCGTGCGCGCGAGCATTGCCGTACTCCTCCGACAGTGCCTCGGTAACTGACCGTGATGGTTTGCCGTGATGGTTTCCATGTTGACTTCGGCAGAGGTCGGAACCACCCGATGAACCTTCGTCGAGGCAAACGGTTACGCAGGTGGAGGATATTCGTGCTTATCGTTGTAGCCGATGCCTGAGCTTGGGCGGCCCAGAGTAATGGTTGCAAAGCCGGAGAAGATGAAGCCATTTGACTTAGACGAGCCATTGGGTAGCCTACCATACATCGACAGATGGCCCTGAATATGCTCACACGAGTCGTAACTGCCACCTATCCTAGCAATCCAGGAAATCAAGTCAATTAATAATTCCTAATGGCCAAGATAGGGCTTGCCAGCTGCAAATATCGCAATTTTTGAAGCCAGCTAGGCGCTGTATAGTGGCATCATGGCGGTGCAGCCTGTGCGGCTCTGCATATTGATATCACCAGGCCTTAATCAACAAGCCAAGTCGTCTTCAAGAACGATGGATGTACGTTGCGGGTGCTGCAGGCGCATCTGCCTGGATATCCGAGAGACGTCATATGCTTCCGATAGATGAGCCTCGGGCTTGTAGTTTACTTAGGCCGGAGCCAAAGAACGTGCTTGTGAAAGTCGGTAATAGCCGGAGCGTTAGGACAGTTGGATCCCCATCCCTAGGTATGCTATACGGTAGCAATTATATGTAGGAGAAAAAAGTAGCGCAAAGATCATGTCTCGAGAATTGATTTCTCATGTTGAAGGTGTCCCTCTATATACCCCGAAGCCGAATTTGCGAGCACGGCGAGGCAGCTGCCACCTAACCTGTAGACCCCGCCCTAAGGGGAAAATGGCGGCGATGGCACGGGGAGTTGGCGGTGCTGGCCGAAGAGGTACATCGTACGTGAACGCCGCCCTCTCCACATGACAAGATGGGATTGCATAATTGGGAAAGTAAACCCTCAGCAAAGTCCTGCAGGGCCAGAGCTAGTAGCTTATTGCTAGCAGCAGAGTATCCAGACTGTACCACCATCTGCTCCGTATGCGGCATTCCGACCTATCGCCGGTGGTGTAATTGGCCACTGCCCCTCCCTCCTGCCCCTCATTTCCCGTCCCCAGACAGGAGGAGCTTCTGGTGGGGAGATCGCGCCAGAGCTGGCTCGATTCTGACTACAAGAACCAACCCAGCCCACCCCCAAGAAAGATAGCTTTCCCTCCCTACTCCTTCATTCTCCTTCTCCCACAGCTCTCATTCCATCATTTACCACGTCTCTTCCATCTTCGCCCGCCTCCCCAAGTCTCAACATCCCACAGTCCGTCAAGATGGTCAAGGCTGGTTCGTAACGACCCTCTCTCCCAACCCCGCATTGCTATATAAGTTATGCAGTTTTAGCTCCATGCGACCTGTTCAAACACTGACAAAAGATCAAATACAGTTGTCGCAGGTGCCTCCGGTGGCATTGGTCAGGTACGTGCTCTAATATTCGAATCTGCGACCACCCCAGACTCTACATCTTGGTATATACGAACGTTTGCTAATCGGTCTTCAACTGCCAGCCCCTGTCACTGCTCCTCAAGGGCAGCCCTCTGATTGACGAGCTCTCCCTCTACGATGTTGTTAACACTCCTGGCGTGGCCGCCGATCTCTCCCACATCTCCTCCCCCGCTGTGAGTCCCCCCGCTGCTTCCGCTCACTCCTTTGGGCCGGCTGAGCTAGGACCTGGGGAACCCCTCCCACTGACTAGCACACTAGGTTGTGACGGGATACCTTCCTGCCGACGATGGCGCTAAGAAGGCATTCAAGGACGCCGACATCATCGTCATCCCCGCAGGCATTCCCCGTATGTCCGGCGCCAACCCCTGATATCGAGAAAGCGACAGGCTAATTCCAAGCTAGGCAAACCGGGAATGACCCGTGATGACTTGTTCAACATCAATGCTGGCATTGTCAAGGGCCTGATTGAGACAGCTGCCGAAGTCGCCCCCAAGGCCTTCATCCTTGTCATCTCAAACCCTGTCAACTCGACTGTTCCTATCTCTGCTGAGGTTCTCAAGGGCAAGGGTGTCTTCAACCCTCAGCGTCTCTTCGGTGTTACCACTCTCGACATCGTCCGTGCTGAAACCTTCGTCGCTGGCATCATTGGCGAGTCCCAACCCCAGAAGCTCACCATCCCCGTTGTTGGCGGTCACTCTGGCCCCACGATTCTCCCACTCTTCAGCAAGGCTTCACCCAAAGTGACCATCCCTGATGACAAGTACGATGCTCTTGTCCACCGAGTTCAGTTCGGTGGTGACGAAGTTGTCACTGCCAAGAATGGCGGCGGTTCTGCAACACTTTCAATGGCTTATGCTGGCTTCCGGTAGGTTGATCATAAATCGAGAAAGCATCATGCCCATCAATCATCTAACCACTGGTTTCAAATATAGATTTGCCGAGAAGGTACTTCGGGCCATCAAGGGCGAGAAGGGACTCGTCGAGCCCAGCTACGTCTACCTCCCCGGTGTCCCCGGAGGTGAGGCTATCGCTAAGAAGACCGGCACTGATTTCTTCTCTGTCCCCATTGAGCTTGGTGTACGTACATATTCAGCATAACTTTGCTTCCTGCTTGTGTGGCTCTGAGCTGACCAAATTCCCACAGCCCAACGGCGCTGAGAAGGCCATCGATCCCCTGGAGGGCATCACCGAGAAGGAGCAGGCTCTTCTGACCAAGGCTATCGAAGACCTCAAGGGCAACATTGCCAAGGGCGTTGACTTCGCCCACAACCCACCCCAAAAGTGAATCATCCCCTCCCTATAAGATGACTCTTTGACTCGTTAAGCAGGGTTGCCGAGTGAAGGAGGCTTGTTTCAAGAAGATTAGCTACCAACCTAGGCTTAATGAATGAATGAAAATTGTTAAAAGTGCGGGTTGCTGATACGTTTCTCATTTTTATAGGCTGTAAGATGTCCCATTTGATTGGGCAGCGCGCGATAGTTCCGTTTCAGTTCGATCTGTTTTGTTCAGACTCAAAGTATCTTCCTCAGTACATATTGTAGAAGGCTGGTATATGGGCGACAGATGGTAAAGATATGTGGTGTGTTGATGAGGAAAAGCCAACTAATAGTAAGGATCGAGGGTCCGATGCCGGGTTGTCCCCATTCGTATATTACAATATCGGGTTAGGTTCAATTGAATTTAAGATTTTGGAGGAATGGTCTTAATTTGGAACACTGCTCCTGGCAATTCGTTGATTTCCGCTTGCACAGTAGCTTCGATGCCCAGTGCGGCCAAGGCTCCTCTAACAATTCCGCAAGGAAACCATAAGAACTGGAGCCAGAAGTCAATAAAGTCTCTCCATCGTGAGGATTAAAGAGGAGGTCAAGCGTAGACAAACGTACTGGCTGAGCGCGAACCACTGCTTGGCCGCCAGCTTCTGTGCTCATACGGGTGAATGGGCGGAAAACATTGTCGGTTAGGACATACACCCCCTACACTTGTTAGCGTTGGTGAACGATCGTGCATATGTTGGAATATTTCACGAACCCGGTGGTTGGTCTTTAGGTTGTCTATGTTCTTTCCAAAAACAAGAGACCAGAGGTCTTTGCAAAGAAATTTGATGACGTCGAGGGTGTCATTAAATCGAGGGCGGTCTCGGGAGAACCTGAGAGGAGCGATCTGGTTAGTCCCAGCCACGGTAAAGACATACAAGTCGAAGGACGAACCTTTCCACTAAACCCTGGCCAACCCGATACCCCAATGTCTCAAGCCTATGCCTTGCTGCATCTGCGGCATCGTCCTCGTCCACGCGGCTAGGGAAAGTGGCCGAGGGGGCAGTTCCGTTTGCCGGTGTATTCTGTGTATTTGCGGTGCTTATCGTGGCGGCACCAGCGGCGGTAGGAGCTCCGGCGCCATTGCTCTCGGAATAACGAGGGGGCAGGGTCTCGCCAGTGACCCGGTACGCAAGAGGGACCAGTTCGATGAGGAGGAAGTCGAGGGCGGAGGAGCTTGTGAAAGCTGCTCCCGAGTCGGAAACGCTATGGGGGGACGCGAGTGGTTCCAAAGACATAGTCGCTACTCATATAGCTACCCCACGAGAGGGTACGGGCCAGAGACACTTGCTGATGGAGTAGGTGGGAGTGATGGGCGAGGGACTAGGGGTCGAGAGGTGACAAAAGGCTAAGACCCTATAGCAAAATCGTGAGGAAATTCTATGCCGTCAATGCCAGGCCAAGCCCGAATAGATATTCAAAAAGAAGAGAATATCAACATTTGTAGGGTCTAGTAGTTTGTCATGAAGTTGTCGCATCCTAGAGTACGATTGGAGCCAGGCGCAAGGGTAAATGAATTGAGGTTGGAACGGGTTTATCGATAGTGGTGCTGAGTTACCACAAGCATCAGCCACACCGTGGTGCCACACCATGACACCATCCAAGTGCCTTGCAGCAAATCTGGACCACAGATCTTCAACGCCCGTTGCGGGACCCCAATTCATCAACAGGGTAGTTCTGTCACAACCCCGGAAGTGTCAATTTTGAACCAGTTAGTCGGAGGAAGAGAGTGCCCGCTGGCAGCTCAAGTCAGCGCCATGCTTCTCTCTTCTAGTTTTATTGGTCGCGTCCATCGCTCGCCGGCACTGGGCCTGCAAAGACTGACTTTACGTCCCGCTACGAACTCGCGATGTTGCTTCACAACCACGACGAGGCTACTTACACAGCCCTCACAAGACAAGAAGTAGGTTCCATCATTTATGGCTATAGATCCATTACTCGTTTATCTGCGACTAGTTAACCAATTGCTCTTCTGAACACTAGGGACCTGAATCATAAGTCTCCGACTTCAACTCCAGACCTATCTCAAACGACTTCTTCCAAACCCAAAGACACAGTCTTACACGAAGATATCTACAACATCCCGAACGCCCTCACCTTCAGTCGCCTTATCGCCGCACCAATTGTTGGCTATCTGGTGTTACACGACCAGCATGCGTGGGCTGCCGGCCTATTCGCTTACGCCGGCATTACCGATCTAGTAGATGGATGGATCGCACGACGGTGGAATCGCAAGACTGTTGTGGGCACTGTCATTGATCCTATGGCCGACAAGGCTCTCATGACCATTTTGACAGTTTGCCTGGCTATCAAGGGGGCCTTTCCGGGTAGGTTATCTCACCACGGTGGAAAGTGTGACCACTAACACGACGTAGTCTGGCTTGCTGTCATAATTCTTGGCCGTGATGTCGGCCTCGCCATTTCTGCAATCTACTATCGCTGGATCTCTCTTCCCCCTCCCAAGACCTTCTCCCGCTATTGGGATTTCTCTCTGCCATCCGCCGAAGTCCATCCCACCACCATCAGCAAATACAACACTGTCCTCCAAGTAGGCCTGATCGGCATTACCACAGCCGCACCACTGATCACTGCCGATATTTCATCAGCTCTTACCATCATGCAGTATGGCAACCGTCCTATGTCCTCAGAGCGATATTCTTGAGCCGTGTATGCTAACCAGCGGCTAGATATATTGTAGCGACAACGACAGTCTGGAGTGGTGCCAGTTATATATACAGCAAAGACGCCGTTAAAATTCTTAACCATCCAAAGGCTGGCTCTAAAGGGCAAAAGTAATCGACTTCGCATGCATAAAGTATTCCACTGTATGATTTAGGCCAAATTTTGTAGATATCAGGTTTCATAAGAAATGTACAGAAAAAAAAAAGAATAAAACTTTTAACCAAGCATCAAATGTTTCCCCAAAGTTGCGATCGGCCATGCATGACAAACAAATCCGTTATTTTTTTCGCTCCCAAAGCCCCTCGTCTATAATCCTTTACTATACAATGATTGAAGTTACATTATTCGTTGTTTGCGTAGATTTAAGGGACGGCTTCCAGCTCCGACGTAGAGGAAGCGATCCCATGGCGCCTAACATATGCCAAGAGCCTTATGCTCCCTGCAGGAGTGACTCCCTCCACACGTCGAGCCTGGGCCAGAGTTTCAGGGCGAGTCGCATTAAGCACTTGCTTCTCTGCGATGGCAAGGCCCGGAACAGTGTCGTAGTTCAAGTCTGTGGGAAGGAGGATCTGCTCATCGTTCATGAATTTGGATCGCTCTGATGCCTGCATCTTTATATAAGGTGCATAGGTAGCTTCGATTGTCACCCGCTGCCTTACACGAGCTGGGTATTTAGTGATTTCAGGGAGTACAGAGGTGAGGCGGTCCATTGGGATCCAGCTGCCAACAGTGTTGCTGAGTGATGATCGAAGGAGGTCTATACCTGTTCGGCGGCGGGTGTCTTTCCTTAATGCGAAGCCCTTCTCGGCCCATTGAGTCGAGCTCAAGGACACGGCCTCAAGTGCTTTGGTGAGGCTGTTCATTTGGTCTCTCTCATCATTGAATGCCGTCCATCTCCTATCCGATACGGCCCCCCATTGTCGACCCTTTTCGGTAAGCCTCAAGTCTGCGTTGTCTGCTCTGGCAGCCATACGAAATTCGCTTCTCGAGGTGAACATTCGGTAAGGTTCCGTCACGCCCTTGGTCACCAGGTCGTCAATCATAATTCCAATGTAGCCATCGGAACGAGAAAGTGACACACCGGGTCGCCCAGTAGCAGCTCGGCCGGCATTAATACCGGCCAAAACACCCTGGCCTGCAGCCTCCTCGTATCCAGTAGTTCCGTTGATCTGTCCAGCTAGATATAAGCCACCGATGAATTTAGTCTCCAGTGTCCTCTTGAGCGAACGTGGGTCAACATAATCGTACTCCACACCATACCCAGGTTGGAGCATTGTGACATTCTCTAAACCCTTAATACTGCGCAAAATAGCCTCTTGTGCTTCTGGGGGTACCGTCATTGACAGCCCATTGGGGTATATAACAGGACTGTCAAAGCCTTCTGGTTCAAGCCAGACAATGTGACGAGCTTTCTCGGGGAACCGAATTATCTTAGCCTCTAATGAAGGACAATATCTTGGTCCTTTGACGGTTTCCCTGATATGGATTGTTTTGTCGAGGTTCTGGCGAATGATTTCGTGAGTGGCATGACTTGTATACGAGATGCTACACGAGAGTTGGTCTTTCACCACGACCTGACTATTCAAGTAGCTGAACGGGGTGGGAGGGTCATCTCCAAACTGAGGTTCAAGCGTACCGAAGTCTATCGTAGCTTTGTCTAGTCGCGGTGGTGTCCCGGTTTTCAGTCGGCCCATTTGAAAACCGGCGTCCTTGAGAGACTTGCTCAACCCAAAGGTCGCAGCCTCGCCAATTCTGCCGGCTGGATATGCTTGCAAGCCGATGTGGATCTCGCCCCCCAGAAATGTTCCTGTCGTAATGACAACTGAAGTAGTTGGTATGATGCGGCCGGATTCGAGACGAACTCCGGCAACTTTGGACCGATGTCCTTCGGTTTCGGAATCTTGGTTCTCTGCAAGTACGAGGTCGGATACACTGTCGAGAACGACTGACAGGTTCGGGTATGACTCCAGCTCTTCGCGCATGTGCTTCTGGTATAGTTTCCGATCGATTTGTGCCCGAGGGCCCTAATCCATATGTCAATAAGGTAGCTTACAAGGAACGACCATCCATTCAAACATACCCAGACCGCAGGTCCTTTGCTTCGGTTCAGAACGTGGAACTGAACACCAGCCTTATCAATGATCCTCCCAGCCAGACCATCCAAAGCATCTACTTCGCGAATTATCGTCCCCTTTCCGATGCCGCCGAAACTTGGGTTGCATGAGCAAGTTCCGAGATTTTCGATCTTGGGCGTAATAAGGGCGGTTCTGGCACCGGTTCTAGCTGCTGCGGCGCATGCTTCTGCCCCAGCATGACCACCGCCAATCACGACGACATCAAACGGTCTAGATCAAAACAAAATTAATGTCAATCATCTTGTCTAGTGCAGATATGAGGATTGCGACGGATGCGACAAACCTATTGTCATCGGAGACTGTGGCCAAAGAGCGCTGGGCACGGAAAGGATGTCGCACATATCCCCGGTGTGGCAGCCGAGCCAACCTCGACCTTAATAAGGCTTGCATGGCATGCCTCTGATACGAAGACAGCCCTACAGCAATGTGCGGGGGATCAATGGTGCTGCTCGTTGTGTTCAGGGTTGCGGGTTCTTGATCTCAACTTTTTTGCCCAGGGTATGTCATCAGAGACAGCGCATGTGATAGGCTTATGCATATAGAGGGGCAGTTTCTAGGAGCAGCATCCATCCACCCAACTATCCCAAAATATGTCGATTTACTTTCTACTTTCTTTCTGATCTAGTCGTATCCCTTTTCTCAAAGCACTGTCCATATTCGAATTGAAAATTGAAACCAAATCACCAGTCTAGGTATCTATTTACATGCGAAAAACTAGATTAGCGCCTGGTCCGACTGTCGGGCCACGACGTTACCGCTTCTTCCACTTCCTCCAAAAATGATGCTGAATTATGAATCGAAGTACCACCTAAAACGACGCGAACGCCCGGCATAGAAGCATTGATCCCTGCAATCATCTTTGCTTCTTCGTAAGTTGCTCCTCCTACTATGAAAACAATAACATCCTGAGGCTTGTCCTTCGTGGATCCACCTCCCTCGACGAAAGGATACTGCTGCTCCTTCAGTTTCCCCTTGACTAGGTCTTGTAATGTCGTTTCCAGCAGAGGACTGTGCTGGGTGTAAACATTTTCTACACCTTTCAGGCCCTTGAAACCCTTGGAGGTGTTGGAGAAGATGCCGGCCGATTCAAAGATATCGGAAATCCCCCCCTGCGCTTGAGAGCTATGCAGAGATGAGTGGTAGGTCAAGACGTGGTTGACGAGTTCAGCCTGTCGGCCCGGTACTCCTCCAGCGGCAGTGAGTAGCTCAACGAGCATTGGAATTGCGTTCTGTGGGTGTTTCTGATATCGAAGGGCATACAGAGCAACAAGGCCGATCTTATTCTCTGGAGTTACTGACGGCTTTTCTACAAGCCTTTGAATGTTCTTTTACATGGGGTCAGCATTCGTAGCTAATACCGTAAAGTGTTTCAAAGCACAGGATAATGGATACTCACTCTTAGATCTGTGCTGTGATTGTCGTTGCAAGCCAGGCTCTGCTCGACCTCACTCACTTCCAGCAGATTCTCTGCACCGACACGTTTACTCAATTCCGATACAAGTGTAACATGTTTGCTGACGTTTCCTGACAATTTCCGGAACTCGGGGTATTCTTCAATGAACCGCTTCATATCAGAAATAGATTCCAGGTCCGCATTGTTCTTTGTTTTGGATTGGTATTGCTCGACGTATTCCTTGATATTGCCACCTAAATCGCCAAAATTGAGGTACATGTTTTTTTTGAAGAAAGGATCTTGGTCTTGAGACAAAACGATTTCCTTCAGTTCTGGCCGAATATCTGGGATATCGCTGAGGTCCACGCGTCCGTTATGTATGCCCAATAAATGGTGGACCATGGCTTGGTATGTCCATTGAGTTAGAAGGGGTGTGACCGGGTCCTCACGGCGGTCCAAAATAATAAGAATAGGCGGTGTGTCAACTCTCCGGAAATCGAACAGTTGCTCTTCCTGGGACATGAGATACCGCACCTCAGCAGCCAGTTTCTTCGTTAGCGGGCTGCTTCTCTGGTACCGGATCAATGGCTTTTTCTTCAAAGATAGGAGGACAGCGCTAAGGCCTTCGGAGCAGCGCTGGAGTGTGTCTGGGTTCCATGTATCAGGACTACCAGCCCAGATTTTGCGTTGCGGCAGTGTGACGTTGAGTGAGAAGAGGTCAGGGTTGACAACAACATAATCGGCAAAGATCTCTTGAACTGACTTGACAACCTCATGGTCATCAGCCTCGGCTAACCGCTCGAGAGCCGATTTCTTGGCCACGTTGGTGAAATAGAGGTAGTACTCGCCATATTTAGGGTCACGCAGCTCGTCGATCAGAAGCTGTATCGTCTCCGGGGAAGGCCGGACAAGGCAAAGACAGCGCAAATGGCGCATTTTCTCTCTCGAGGCATTGTCTAGGCGATCTATGAGATACACCTCATGGTTTAACAAGGATGACTGTGTCACGGCGGTGGACACGATTGAGACTGTTTCCCTGTCCAGCAACAGTGTCTTCATTTTCGAGGAGGAAGCTGGGGCAGATAAAGCGTCGCTACTCGGGGCCACCACCCGGGAGACATAACCCGCAATAGCTTGGGAAACGTCCATGTTGGGCAAGCCTGCTAAATAGACGAGCGCCCTCTCTCAGTTGTTGTGGAGTTGGACCATTCCACGGAGCTAGCCAAGAATTTAGATGTGAAGGCGTCAGAGTGGTGCAACCGATTTGTCCACAAAACTGCGGGATCTCTTTCTTGAATACGCTATGCCTTGGGGGTCCTGGTGTGGCTGAACTGCTGTCGCGGGCTTGTAATTCTGTTGATGAGACGTCGCTCTTAGAAGAGGCGTTGTCGTCATTAGCTAACGGATCGCCCCGTTAGCTGCATAGCCTTGATACTCCACCAGGTGAGTGAAAAGTGGCTTCGGTACAAGGATTGCCATGACCCTCAACTTGCGACTAGCTGGCAAGCCGCCAGCTTAGAGTTGCCACGGATGAAGCAGAGAATTCAATTATTACTCTTTGACATTGATCCCAATTAGGGCCGCCTGTTATTTGCCTGCTGTACATATATTCAGCGACCCAGATCGGTTTCGCGGTGCGAGATCTCATACCGTCCAGAAAGCGCACGTTCCAAGGAAGAACAGCTACCTACCCAACACATGGGGACCCCTCCTCTTCCCGCGCGCGCAAACAATCGGCATATCCAACTTGGTCCTACACCTTCCATAGCATAGGACTCTCCGGGATTATCCCTGGTCGCCTTGCCAGCCATGGCGTCTGAAGCATGCCCCATTCCTCCTCCAGAGCCGACGTAGGTGCCACCACCAGGTGCTTGCGCAAGGCATGCCACTTAGCTAATCCAACGTATAGACTTTCATTTACACAAGGTCTCATTGTTGGCCAATTATCCATGGTACTAATTTTGGCCGCTTTCATCAAGTTCTTCATCTTTGGCGACCCTCCATCACCAGATGTCACGGCATCACTGAGGGCGACTGAGAGACGGTCCAGGACTTTGGCTCATAAACAGTCGTTACTCAGCCTCAGAAGGCCAAGCAGCCGACAAGGACAACTACTCAGTCGCAAGAAGTCGACCATCTTGAGAACTCCTCCGTCCCTGACGATAGGGTCTATTCTGAGCAAAACGTATTACAACGTAGACAGTCATCAACCAGAAAGTCTAGACTGGTTCAACGTTTTGATCGCCCAGACTCTTGCGCAATTTCGCAGCGATGCACAACATGACGACGCCATCCTGAATTCTTTGACAAAGGCACTCAATGGAACGTCGCGGCCCGATTTTCTGGACGAAATCCGAGTAACGGAGCTGAGCCTAGGTGACGATTTCCCCATTTTCAGCAACTGTCGAATCATCCCGGTTGATGAAGACGGCCTGAGCCTAGGCAATGGGAGGAACTTCGACCCGGCCACAGCGGCCACGGATGGGACTCGTCTACAAGCTCGGATGGATGTCGATCTGAGTGACATGCTTACGCTGGCGCTTGAGACAAAACTTCTCCTAAACTACCCCAAAAAGCTCTCGGCTGTCCTGCCTGTGGCTTTGGCCGTGTCCATTGTGCGCTTCAGTGGAACATTGTCTATCTCATTCATCCCCAGCAATCCATCACAATCCACGCCTACCATGATGACTTTTAGCTTTCTTGATGACTATCGGCTGGATTTCTCCATCCGCAGTCTTCTCGGTAGCCGTTCACGCCTACAGGACGTACCGAAGATTGCGCAACTCGTGGAAGCTCGTCTACACCGATGGTTCGATGAGCGAGCTGTAGAACCTCGTTTCCAGGAAATCGCGCTGCCCAGTTTGTGGCCACGGAAAAAGAATACCCGAGGCCCTGACGATACCATGGCTGAAAGCGCCAGCACAACGTCACGAACTAAAGGCAAGGATATCGCCCGGGATCTACGCGAAGAGGCACGGAAGGAGGTAGCAGCCGAGGAAGAAAACCGCGAGCAAGCCTCTCTTCGACAGCGACGAAAAGCCAAGGAAGAAGACGATTTCGAGATGCCTGGCTCGCTCCCTAATATAAACACAGACATTCGTCCCTAGGCAGGAAGCGGTACTCTTCCGGAATTTACTCCACACCACTCATCACTGAATGATAGAAAAGGGGCGATCTGCGTTTCTTTGAAAGAAAAAAAAATGTATGAAGGATATATAGACATTTGTATGGTAGATGAGCTACATCACCCGGGAAGGCCACCCCATGGTGTAAATTACAGGTCGGCAAGGGCCAATGATGAAGAGGTGAGGGCATACAAGCCCTGCCACCAAGAAAACATACCTCCGAAAAGAAGTAGATAATAAACGACTGTATGAGCTTTCACGGTGCCGTTGTTCGTCCCCTCTAGGAGCCAGTAGGGCTCTACTAGACCCCAGACGCGGGGGAGACCCATGACATTGCAGAAGGAATGAACCAGGATCACAGCAAGAAGGGAGCCCGTACGAAGGAAGATGAAGGTAGCGTAGATGCCAAACAGGTAGGTGTAGGAGAATTGGAGAACGGAGCGGGCAATGGCGGCAACGAGCGGCACGTCAGGGTGGGTTACACGGAATTCGTAGAAGTGGTGGACGTGTGCTACGCCGAAGACTAGAGGGGATAAGAAAACAGTTGAGGAGAGACCATTACCAGCCAGGAGCAGTAACGGAACTGCGGCGGAGCGAAATAAACACTCCTCGGTAATGGGACCCTGCCACTGAGTGTAAGCGGAACGAAAGTGAATAGGGGGGAGAATAAGCATACCACAACCAAGTTCCTCCAAGTGGGCATGTCGTTCCAGACAGTGCTAAGCGGCTCGAGACGCAGCCAGTCCTCCCAGGCGCCGTCAATGACAAGTCGCTCATACAACGGGGCGGCAAACAACAGGGCGGTTAAGAAAACAGAGTGGGCTGTTTCGCGCAAACCCAAAGGCCAATACCCCATAGCATGCCAAGCTGAGGCATGATCGGACCTGCCTTCGGCGTCAAGAGTGGGGGAGGAGAGCGTCAGAATGGCGAGAGTGATGATGGAGCATACGGCCGTAGACAGAGATACGGCCTTGATACGGGCTCGGATGGCTCCGGGGTCATCTCGTGAGCGGTCAGGTGTGGCCCTAGTCGCAGGCGAGAGGTGAAGTGGGAGAACATAGACGACACAGTATGCCAGCTATCATCCATGCATGCCCAGGTTAGCCAGCTTCGACGCCTTTCTGAGACACCGGCAAAAGTGAATTGCGGAGTCAACTCACGAGGCATCCGAAGGCGTGGGTTTGAGTAATGGCATCCTTGACGACTGGGGCGTCGGGCGTTGGGCTGGCCATGAGTGGCAGAGGTGCTGCGCGAACGAATTTGGGCTGTGCTGTGGTGTGCTATAATGGCATAACTCGTGGTATGTGATAGATCCTCTCCTCTCGCCTGTTAAGTCAATCCTCGCAGCACTCGACCCCGTTTACGATGAAAATTGTGTGTACCAAATAGTATGAGAAAAAAAATTAGAGGCAAGTGGGTGCTAAATTTTTGGTGGTAAGCTGAGTGCGATTGAAGTTCTCCGCCGACACGTTAGGGTACTGCCTGAGAGGTTTCTCTGTATGTCACTCAACATTGAACCAAGTTCGTAATTCATCCCACTATATTGCCGGTTGGCAGTTCATCTTATGCCGATTCCTTACAAGTACACGGCCCGTGCCCGAGCAAATGCATTCACAGAAACAAATCTTCATCTTAGAAAAGACATTGAATTACAAAACAATGATAATAGTTCTTTGCATGGTCATGCGCATGCACTTCCGGGTAGGCTAAGTAAGGTAGGGAGAGGGAGGTTATCTCGGAGGTGCTAGTATTGTTTTGAGTCATTATAATACGGCAGGCCGGCCCTAATAAGGGATGATTACGTCAAGACAAAGCAAGACAATACAGTGCACAACAATAGTAACAACACGCAGCATGAGTATTAGCTGTTTCCCGGCAGGCAAGCGGGTTAGGACAGACGAATGCTACCTGCCCTGGGTATCCACATAGCCGACAAACTGAGGTGGTTTGTGGAACAGCCATCTGACGCAGAACGAGTGGTCTGCGCCGAGTTTCAGACGTGCTTGAGCCGGGCTGCGAGCCAGTCGCACGTACGTGCTGCAATGCGAACCTCAGCAAGCGCCTTACAGGAGCTTGGAGTACATACACGCCGGACAAACATGCCCACCACGCATACGTCGGTTGGCATAAACATATTCACCCATGTCGCAGATACGCACACAAGCCGCATGCGCACTACATGCATACAAGAGATATATATAAATGTAGTTTGTCGACACCCAAACACCACATGCATGCATGAAGCAACATGATCGTCCCCCACGAGCATACGCGCGCGCCTCCAGACGCGAAGCCGACGCGTTTCTTCTTCTGCAACAGCTTCTCCTGATGAATCGGGTATTGAGCTACGGCGGGGAGGGATCAGGTTCCGGATTTGAGGCCATCCCTGTCTTGGAATAGACGGTCCCCGCCCAGTGCATGGCTTCCGAGCGCCAAACATCGAAGCAGAGTTTTCCCAAGCGCACAGATTTCACCCAACCCAAACCAGATCAGTCCGCAAATGGCTGAGCCGTGGGTGGCAACTAACTTTCAGCCATCGCAGTGCGAAGGGCAAGGGGTGAAAAGGGGCAAGGGGGAGAGTGAACTGAAATGGGTGGCAGGCAGGCTCAAGCTGATACCCAATTGGCGGCGAGAATGGCGAAGCTGTACCTGTTGCAGGGCCGCTTCCATCGCTTCTGCAGGAGAAGCCCTGCTGCAGCAATATCCCACTTGGGTGCAGCGATAGTGTCTCCGGGGATCCGTGCCTCAGAACCTCGGCCAGATAAATGCCCTGGGTTCGGTCACGAAAGGGAATTGGGGTATATAGCGATCAGAGCGACAGACTCGGTATGCTGGGCTTCTTTCCGCGAGCTACTACCTTAGGTACTACTATCCATGTTGAATCGCGATATCTCCCCCCTTCACAAAGGGCAGGCGCTATCTGGGTCTAGGAGGTGCTAGTGGGCAGCTACAGTTGTGTGGCAGTTGCAACCCAGGATGCGGCAGGTGAGAATGGGATGACGGCCGGTGGTGCGGAGGCTGGTTGGCTGGATCTCGAGTGGAGGAACGCCGTGGAACGTCCTGACAGACGCCAGGAACAGGCATAGGGCGGTGGGGAATTGCCTCAGCCATCCCATTTACAGCGCACCACGTAGGCACAGGTAATCAAACTCAATCAAGGATTGCGCCTCTGGATCTGCCAGACATGGTAAGCCCAGGCCAAAAGAGCGGTATGGCGGTCAGCCCTTGTCGCAGGCCGTGCATCGCGGAGAAGATACGACGGACGGGCCAGGCACGGGGGTCTGGCCGCTGGAGCACCTGGTGAGACCTGTCTGTCTATCCGTCTGTGCGCCCTTGCCTGTCCCTGGCCCAGCCGATGCGGATCAATTGGCTACCAAGCTGCAGGAGCTCATACAACTTCGTTCTTGCCGCTCGCTCTGCTTTGCTTCACCCTCTGCCTTGCTTTGCTTTGCATCTTCTTTCTTCTTGCCGCGGCAGTCGTCTGTCTTCCTCTCTTTCCTTGTCCTGGACATTGGTTGTATCCACGCCAATTGTCTGCCGCTCGCTCATCTATTTTCGTCTTTGATGTCTTTGAGGCTCTAAGAATCTTCTTGTCACTCACTCACTTGAACTTGCTTTCTCGCAGCACTTGTCTATCTGCATTTTGTTCTTTTCCCTTTTCCAGTTTTGTTATATCTTCTTGATCCTCACCCTGGGTATATTTTCATTTGCATCTTCCTTTTTCTGTTAAACGGCAACCGCGTAATAATCTAATTGTCAAGTCGACTTCTTCCGGCCTGCATTACTTGACGACCTCTCTCGCCCTCTTCTCGCACTCTCTCTCTTTGTCCAGGTCGCCTCTGATACACAGCAGCCACCGTCTCAGCCGCTCCCGCTTTCCCCATCGTGCGCACTTTAATCAGCTTCAATTGCTACCGAGGACGTTGGCCGACCAAAGAGGCCAAGTGTAACTGGGACCCGAAATCGCCGTCATGGTCCTGAGGATTGGTGGTCTTATCCTGGGTCAGTGCTGAGCATGTCGCCCAAGCCATCGCAGCGGCCTTCACGCCAGCTGGATTCTTCTGCACAGATTCGGCTCGTTCCTTACACTCCACCCCGGATTAGTTCTGCTGGGTCCGCCCAAACCTCATCCTCGACGTTTTCTTCTGCCCAGCACCTGCACACGGACATTGACAACGCTTCCCCACACCTCCACGATGAGGCACTCCCGAAGCCCGACGTTTCAGGACAGTTGAAACGAACCCCTTCCAGCATAACCACTGCATCCGGCCATGTCTCGCTCAAGCCTGACTCCGATAATGTGAGCATCTCGAGCCGTGCATCTTCATCCGGAGGCAGCTCAACAACGCGTCGGCCCAAGAGGGTCATTAGCGTCAATTCTGATAACAAGACTTTCTCACTCGTACCGATCGCGGGCTCAGCTGCGTCAAGGACGGATTCGTTTGCCTCTCATGCCTTTTCGTCTCCCACACCCAGCGGATCCTGGGGTCGAGTCTCCTCCAGTGTCTACATCCTCGAGGATCGTGAAAGCTCACCCGCGACACCTGGGCCCGCTGACATGTCGCTTTCGTCCAATTCGTCCGCTCCCTTAAACGAAACCACGGCATCGCGGAGCAATCGCCTCGCCTCTTCTGCCTGGCGAATGCGAGGGGCCACCATGCCTAAGATCGATGACAACCAATCCCAGTCCAGCCAAGATGATTCATGTCTCCAGACCCATAATGACGAAGAGGATCATGTCTTTGATATGGAGAAATCCCCCAGCCTCCCGCCCATGCCTGCAATCTTGCCCAGCCGCCGAAAAGATGCCGACCGAGTTATCGAGCCAAAGCAGTCCTTTCAGTCGATTGCTTCGAACTCTACATTGTCGGAGAGAACAAACTACAAGGTGTACGGGCAAAGCTCTCCTTGTCCTGTGGACCGTCGGATTTCATACGAGTTTGAGGAGCATGGGGATTTCGCTGATGACGATGCAAGCTTCGCGCCATCTTCACGACAGTCTCTGTCCAATTATCAAATCCTGGCCGAATCATCTGATGTTGAGTCGATCCGCGAGCAAAAACGACCTTTTACATCTAGCAGCGATGTCAACTTTGTCCGCCATGGCCGTTCAGTCTCGTGCTCCTCGCTCATCCTTGGCCGCAGCCCTCTCAGACCAGAGTTCTCACAAGAGAGCCTCTTGGTTGCCCCTCTGCGACCGACAAAGCGTAACTCGTTTGATAATGGCAGCATTGTCAAATCATGCTCTGGGGAATCCCTTCGCCGTGCGTCACTATCTTCGATTGGGTCAAGTTTTAGCCAAGAGGCAACCCGCTCCCTCTTCATTGGCGCTGCTTCGGTTGTTTATATCCAAGGCGGTCTACGTAAACAGAAATCCCGCTTGATGGCTTCGGGATCTGGCACTTCAAGCTCGATGGTGCCTGCTCATCCGCACCGCTGGAGTGCGCCTCTTTCAACAGTCATGTCGGAAAGCGAAGGAGGCAGCGTCGCTCCATCTCGCTCATTATCTCCCTGGTCAGGAACTGACCGCAGAAGTAGCAACAACAGTAGACATGTCCTCAGTATGTCATCGTCTCTCGCAGGACTGGATGATATAACCCTGCCACCTTCTCACTCCAGGAGCGCGTCTCTCGAGTACCCACCCGTTGCTCTGCACACACGCAGTTCAGGAAGGGATCTGATGGGAAGTATGAGGCAGATTCGGGATTACGATGAGCACGGCGATGGCCTTGCAGATCTCGACGTACAGCTTCATCACCGTGCTTCCCGGTCTCGGCTGGCTTCTGAACACGCCTTACGACACTCGGCCAGTACACGCAGTTTAAACCCTCTTTCTTTTCCCGCATGGGCAAGGTACGTTTACTTCAGTTATCCCAAATCGCGTTGATATAGAAGTCTAATTATAAGGATAGGTTGTATTACTGCAGTGGCGAGCGCCGATTTTTAGTAGCCCAAGCGTCCTCAGATTCTATTAGGTCTCTGTATAATGGATCATTGTACAACGAGCAACCCCCCCCTGGCAAAGCATTCATGAGACATTCGCCTTCACTTGAGCGTATACAACACAACGCTCCTCTGCCGTCCAGTGCTGTGGTACCTCAATCTCTCGGAGCCATTCTAGATCCCAAGAATGATCAAAATGAGATCTCTAGACCCACTATTTCGGAGATAGGCCCCTGCGACGAAGAGACGCCGAGCCGTGTTGCTAGTATTGTCCGCCGTGTGAAGAAGCAAACATCAAGCATCTGGTCACCTCATCTTCACCTCGATCGCCGAGCTAGCCGCTATAACATTTGGGGACCGCCCCCCGAGGAAGGCTCGGAGGGAAGCGGCTTCGACTGGCTTCGAAACCGTCAAACCGCCCTGTTCGTCACAGGATTCATTTTACCCTTTTGTAAGACAACACTTTTTTGTAAAGATCAGATGTTGGAAGCCACTGACTCTTGAAACAGTATGGATTGTTGCAGCTTTCTTACCATTGCCACCTAAACCGGTTCTGGAAATGACACAACAACAGCACAACAGCACCAGTCATTTAGACTTTACCCACGGAAACGATTCGTCTCAGGCCATTCATTCAGCAAACGAGACACGATATAACACCGCCAGATGGTGGAGGAACCTTAACCGGGTGATGGCCATTGTTGGTCTCCTCGTCATTGGCGCTGTGATTGCACTCATTATAGTTGGCGTCAAGCAGCAATGGACCAGACGTTCATGAAACGAACTCAACTGACGATCATTTAAAACACGCCTATTCAGCACACTTAACACTTCTCACGTCAACTTTTCTTATCACATTCATTTCCTACCGCAAGGCTTTTGGCCCCTGCGGTTACGACTTTCACGATGAAAGAGAACCAAAAGCAACACGCGACCAACACGTACTAACTCATTCACGGAACCATTTAAGACTAAATGTTGTATATGATATTTGAACTTCGATCTACGATACCAGACGTACGATGCTCTTCTTTTTTCAATATGTTTTTCTATCATTTATCTTGGCATCTTTTGTGTCAGATCTCTGATCTGTATTTCACACTATCATTTCTACTGTTTCTTTTATACAGCGTTGTCAGTATCTTGCGGATAGCATGATGAACGACTTTGATGGGCTTTACGCCAATTTTGGGTATACACTTTGTTGTCCATGCTACCTTGTAAAACAATTCATGGACTGTGTTACGGATTCAGGATTTTAATGACTTATGTATATATCTTATACGCACATGCCTACTTATACTTTTCGCTTCTTGGTGTGAATAAAAGACTTCTGTTTATTTCCTTCATCTGTCGGATTGGCTCTTGTTTTTCCAAGTGATCCGTGTTTTCAATTGTTCAAATATATTTGTACGTGAATGATCGTCTAGTAGTGGTTTAGCTCAAGTCATTTCAAAAGCCGGCTTGCATGCGAAAATCCTGTGCGCGATCGAGCCAGTGTAGGCTTAATTATTGCTTCGCCTTTTGCTTTTGCAACTCTTCAGCCATCTTCCTTTCAACCTCGGCTCTGAACTCCTCGATCGCCTCAACAAGATCGCCTTCAGGGTCTTTGGAGATACCCAACACAGGTTGACCGCCAGAAAGACTCTCAGAACTGATAGTCCTAACCAGCCTCTTGCTGGCCTTTCCTTGGCGCTTCTCGAGCTGCTTGCCTAGCATGGCCTTGCCGGGAGAAGAGAAGAATGCTAAAACGCCCACTATCCAGACCAGGGCGTAGAAATATACACGGGCCCAGACCCGAAGACAGTCGCCAAGTCGAAGGACGAGGAATGGAGTTGTGGCGAAGGAGAATGTCAGCTGGGTACCGAAATACGTCGCGATGTCATAGTAGTTCTTTTTTGACGAAGGCTTGCCGGATAGAGGGTCAAGGAAGAAAGGCCGGACGTGTCTGCGGAAGTCTATTTGATGAAACGAAGGTACCAAGTCAGTCATGAAGGCTCCGGTGCATGGGCACAAGATGGACAACTTACGCTTAGCAGCTGTCTGAACGAGACTGGCGAAGAGGAAGGTTAAGTAGTATCCTGGGTAGAAGCCATGCCACAGCGCGCTGGTCCCGAAAGTAAGCATGCTGGCTCGGAAACCAGGCTTCTTGCCCTTTGGTGTAACTCGCAGATACACGTAATTGCGCAGCCAGTTGTTTGTATTTATATTCCAGCCGCCGAGATACGCCCTAGCATTCTGTGCAGTTTCGACTGCCCATGGGTCAATGTTCCGGAGGCGATTCCACGAGACTTTGCCTGTAATAGGATCGACGCCATTGTACCCCAGCCCAGCGAGAATGCAGGAGCCTTCCGTTAGCGACCAAACTCCGTAGTACTTGAAACGAGCAACTAGGTTGGTTAAATATAGGATCCAGATACGGCGGAAGATATTGTAAGTCATGTAGGAGTCGGACAAGAGTTGGTCGTGGCCGTACGGTCCGGAGAGTGTGAGGAAGAGCAGAAGCCACACTAGACCAGAAGCACCTTTCCATACAGCAGGAGTTCCGCTACGAGGAATCTTTCTCTTCTTGCGCACAGGGGGTTTCTTCGACGGGTCGACTTGCGCTGGTAGATCGAACATGGTGGTATCGACCCAGCGTCGGTATTCGGCGTAGTCGAATGCGGGCCCAGCCAGCAGAGAGGGAAAGAAGAGCACATAACCGGCAAAGTCAAGCAAGCCCGGAAGGTCGCGTAGCATTCGATCGCGCTGGAAATCAGACAGTTCTTCATCGGGCAGGCGACCATCGGCTACGTTCCAGCAGAAGGCACTGAGCTTCATCACCATGACCATCTGGGCGCCTGTGATATCAACCATAGAAGGGTTGTTGGCAATTTGCCGCGAGATATGACTGATTGACATGTGGCCCATCACAAAAGCAAAACCAATCCATGGCATATATGCGCTCGATCGGAGATATTTGGCAATGCAGTACGTGCCGGCGGAGCTTATGAAAATCGTCAAGGCGCCATCCCACAGGTCGAAGAGGCCGACAAGATAAAATACTGATATACTGCATTTGAGAATTTAGCTAGGTTCACCGGTTTAGCGACGGCATATGAAATGCCTACCTGATGCTGAAGAGATTCTTTTGCCAAGGTTTGGAATCAGGGACTCTTTTGAGAAGGCCAGCCAAGGGATACGATAGGAGCATAGAGAAAATAAGCTTGACTGGAAGGTAGTGGCAAGATGCCGCCATGGTCAGCTGGGTTGATCCTCTTCAAACAATACTTGGGCTTGGACAATAGGGGATTTCGACTCACGCTCATCCGGGGATGCCCCAATCTTTGCCGCCGCATAGGCGAAGGCTGTAGAACGCGACAGGCATGGTCAGATACTTTCACTATGGAGGGTAGGAGAAGCCAAAGACTGTACGTTTATGTAGGAAGGTTATCATGGTTCTTGAGGAGCTCGGTGGGCGACCGCTTAGGAACTGAGGAGTCGGTACGTGAAGATAAGGGATATTCTGAGGGACCTAAAACATCATTGATACATGCTTATTCTTTGTCGCTAGCAATCTATGGCTAGAGAGAGCAGGAGAGGGAGAGGGAGGACTCTAATCGTCATCCCACCATCCATCTTGGCGGGAAGCTCCAGCAATTATGTATGAAGTGGAGGGTCCACCCTATCGATAAGCTTTTTTTTTGTTGGGGACTAAGTTGTGCCACCTCTCAGCTGCCCTCGGCCCCTGTCCAGGCTGCCGAACTTAGCCTGCACAAAGCTTTGGTCACGTCCAGAGTACATACGTCACACAGGTACGTCACATCGCATCTGTGATTCTTTCCAGGGGCATGCTGTCGATGGCAGTCGTGATTGGTGACTACCCTGTGAATGTTGATATTCTCTCCATCTACTACACAGTCAGCTGCGCTTTTTGGCCTGCTGCCCATTGGACATCCCCATCCATCATGCTAACAATCTACCTCATCACATGAACGAGGCTATGAGTCCGCATGAACCTGTGCACGGGTAAGATGCCTCACTTTAGACTGTGTGCGCTGGGCAGTTTACCTCACATGCTACCCGACCATCTGCTTTGCTTGGTTTTATTGAAGCGAAACGATTTCTATCTAGAACCCCACGACTCCAAATTCAATACCAGCAGTTAATGACGAAATCACTATAACTCCGCCACAACCCCTCCTCCCAGCAATAGAAATTCAACATCGCCGAGGCTTCTGCGTAAATATGTCCTTGCCAGCGAGCCCGCGAAGATAAGGGCCCGCCACGTCCTTTATATGATCCCGAGAGAAAGACACTTTCGCCGTGTACCTTGTATGCCCATATATTATGATGATGTAGTATGTTAACGATGAATCTTTGCTGGCTATGCTCCCAACCAACGCCGGAGAATCAATGTCATAGCTCATTTGTTCGCATCCCGGTTGCTTTGTGAGCTAGCGCTCATACCAGCACGGGATGTTGGTAGCGAGTCTTTGGGTGCACTTGACTGCCTGACCCTCGCATATGCGTAAACGATTCCACTGACGAAACCGATGAAGATAGCTGATACACTTCCCACCGTGACGGGGGCAGAGAAGAAAACCAAGCCACTGATAGCGATAGGGAGCTTGTTGAGAGCACCGACCATGGAATAGGTTGTGGAAGAGGTCACACGAATACACCAAGCCGAGCAGTATGAGATGAAGATGGCAGCAAGACCGGAGTAGATCATACCAATGATGATGCGATTGCGCTGGTCGGCAGGAAAGTTCAAGGCCAGGTTGGCTGAGGACCAATCTTCGGAAACGAGGCCACAGACGACGAGGACAGGGATTGTAAGCAGGTTGTTGTAGTACATGGCTATGTCAAAATTAGCGAGTGTGGACAATGAAAAAAATCAACAATGATTTAACTCACTATCCCAGTCCTTGAAGTTCATTTTCTTGATGACCTTGCGCATGCCGAGAACGTATGTGGCACTGCAGAAGACGTTGAGACCCATCCAAGCGTAGCCGGCATTCAGTGTAGACATTGCTGCAGCAGAGTCCTGGGCCGCGAAGTCGCCAGCGATGGCGCTCTGGATATCGGCCCAGGCAGCCACGACAGAGCTCAGCACCATCAGACCAAAAGACAGAAGCGATAGAGGCGTCACGCTGCCGCCAAACCAAAGAACTTCACCATAGGCAATGACAATGATGGTCAGGTTCTTGAAAATTGTGTAGACAGGGACCGATAGGAACTGGAGCGCTTTCGTGCTAGTGTAAATCATGCCGACGAGGAGAACGGCGATGGGAAACCCTGCATATTGATTAGTGGTTGCGAATTTGGCCCAGTGAATGAAATCGCTACGCACACTTCTTCGCTCTGTCCGAGTCAAACGGTGCCAGATTTCTAATGAGCCCAGCCTGCTGGCAGGCCGTAATTGTCGCAGTACTAACGATTGCCTAAGGCCTTGAGCGTGAGCGGGAAGGTCGGAGAAGGAGAACGGTTTGGTTCGAGTATTTCATACCTGAACGGCGAGATAGAGAAAGTTGAGGTTCCACCCCTGGCCTGAAACAACATATTTATTGACGACAGTCATACTGATGGACGAAATACAGTATGCGAAAACCGATAGCAGAGGGCTATTGTCCAGCTTGGAAAAGGACTTTGGAAGCGCTGGCGAGTTCCCGCCATACGAACTCGATGCTGGCGAGCGGGCATTGAAAGAGCCTTTATCCTTCTGCTCATAGGAGCCCTCTGGCATCCGCACGACATAATCCTCGTTCTTCTTGTCCGACATGGCGGCTGTTGATCGCAGGCTCAATGAATAAAAGAAACCAAATTATCGGTCAGGGTCGCCGATCGGTCGAAATTATCGAGGTGGTCGAAAAAGCCTTGGCGAAGCCGACAAGTAAAATTTCGCAAACAAGTAGACGAGGGGTAGGTTACGAACGAAATTGCTAACGAGCGACTAGAGGGAACTCGACCAATGTCCTTGTAAACGGTTGTTGGCTTCGCCGTTGAAAAAGGATGCCAGCTTTGAGCAGCGCGTCCACACCCCTGAGATACTACGTATACCATGGCGCAGCCGGCAGGGAATTATATTGCCCCGCTTAGTCATAATGACCATGCAACTGGTTCGTAGACGCTGGTTTCGGTGCTTTGGACAGAATTTCATCCGAGGCACAGCTTAGATCATTGAATTACATTTCAGGAAGGCTCTTTGCTTTCCTTTGAGACACATCTCAACATACCAGTGGGAAATGAAGCTGCAACCTACGAAACAGAGAATCAACAGGGCCCACCTATCCGTGTCACACCATGCTTGTCAAATGCAATGTGTAGAGCGACTTTTAGGATTACTCGTTAGCTGCACGCAAAGACAGAAACCCATACCCAGGGAGCTCTGATGCCTGGGATTAGATTGAAGATGTGTAGGTAGTAAGGCTCTCTAGAACAGCTAGGCACAGCAGGAACATATTACCCGGATTCATGCAGCTGTAAATCTGTATTGCCTATGACAGGTAACTGTTCACATAATCCTTGCGATGTGGGTTCGCATCTAATTCGCCGGATCGGTTGAGGGGCGTCCACTTGGGTTCGTCTTTGAACAGTCTAAGAGCGTGTACATACTATGTTGGCTCGTTAGCATCCTGGCACCCTCATCAAGCTTATTGCACCTAGGCGTCGGGGGGTCGTCGCAGCTTACATTGGATTCGTCCGTAGTGAATCGGTGATAAATTCCGGCTGGGAGAATGAGTAAATCGTCCTTCTCCAACTGGACTCGCACCCATTCATCGTCGTGGCTACGGACATCAAAGTAACCCTGCCCCCCTCGGATATATCGAATCTCCTCGTCCTCATGCAAGTGCTCAGAGAAGAACGACTTGACCTTGGTTTCGTATGCTTCACCCATGGTCTCGGGCGAGACTTTGATCTCATCGCGATTCTTATAGCCTCGTTCGGTAGCGAGATAGTTGACTTTCTCAATGGTATCTAAATGAAAGTACAGGACTCCAAGCTTCTTCAAGGTTTCGACATCGACGGAGCGTCCAGAGTCGTGAGCGAGGCGCTGGTCGCCCTGTGTAGTAGTTAGCTAGCTGGCGGGGCTGCCTTCGATCGCTGTCGGGAACGTACCGGCAAGTTGTCGTACAAGTAGGCTTTCATTTTCGACGTAGATAGAACGGAAGGGCACGTAAGTCTGGAGCGGAATCTGCGGTCAGGTAATCTGGGAGGAATAATCGCGCCGGATAGGCGGTAGCTATTTATTTGCTTGGGACTGGTGATGGTGGGGTTCCAGACCTCAACAGTCATAGCCCGTCCACCACTACGTCAGGCCAACTCCACCAACCACAGCGCAGTCAAATCGCGCCATCATAAGCAGCACCAGAAACGCCGTCAAACATGATGTGATCAGAGGCTAATGCAGGATCGTCGAACCACCTCACATGGCTATTCAGCCAATAAGCTACCGGCAATAGATCGCCTGGTAGGACATGTAAGAGATTACACAATCGAGTTCTGGGTCGAGATGTCTGGAAACGGTAACTCT
This sequence comes from Clonostachys rosea, assembly GCA_026958235.1. Taxonomy (NCBI): domain Eukaryota; kingdom Fungi; phylum Ascomycota; class Sordariomycetes; order Hypocreales; family Bionectriaceae; genus Clonostachys; species Clonostachys rosea. The sequence goes on from CP110206.1 coordinate 2,540,318, forward strand.
CGAGAAGCATCCATCCGCTTTGCAACGCAATTTTGCTTTCGTACACACCAATGCTTTCCCGCCTGGACACAACTGACACCGGACACCGACGTAGAGCAAGCAGTAGAAAAATCAATGAATTTTTGTGCTGAATTTGTGCAAACTTCGTTACATCGTGCTGAGTTAATGCTGTCATACCAAGTCCCAATGCGAGTTTAGCAGCCTGCTAAAATAAAAATGCACCTGACGCCTTCCCTTGTTCTTTTCCCAAGTCCCAGCAGAATCTTAACATCTAATGATCTAATTCACGATTTCCGGTGCTGCGACATCTCGAGGACCAGCCACCAAAATATCATCGTTTCCTCCATTATCTGACTCATTGGGGAGGGGTCCCTCGAACAGACGCCTCCACCAGCGAGGGGGATCCAGTGGTCTGGAGTCGTTGTGAAGGGGGGGGTACACATCGTTGAAGAAGTACCAAACATGGCCAATAACCACACCCATTATCTCATCCCTCGGAATGGTGCCGTGCATGACCAGGCTGAATCCCATCAGAACCCACGGCAGGTAAGGCGCCGTGAAGACAAGGAGGCCGAGAAAGCTCAATCTTGTTTCAGGGTTACGACGTGACCAAATGTATACGAGTGTTGAAGACAGCGGGTGTCCCAGAAATGGCATCGAGACGAGGGGGGACAGCGCGATCAGGCTGGCCATGGCGTACATCAGGAGCCACGAGAAATGCGCTGGTGACCGTCCCGAAGACTCTTCTAGGAGTCTTGCATATCTTTGGAGAAAGTATATGTGGAATAACAAGTCAAGAGAGAAGGGTCCGAAGTAGAGGAAAGTCGTTAACAATCTCCAGTACTAGGATGCGTCAGCGATTGATGCCGGCGGTAGGCAAGGCAGCCAGGAACATGATTGGGGTAACGAACCTGTAATTTGACGAAAACAGCCCGGAAGCTATAGAAGAGTTGGAATGGTGTTACCATATGGCACTGGACGAGCGCGCTGGTAGAGATTGTTGCCACTGTCCACCATCGTGTGACTATAGGCATCTCCCAGAACCAAGTTTCTAGCGGGAGACGGCCGCCATCCAAGACCTGATCCATTGTGCCTCTCGAGGTCCTGCTAGCTCGGGGGTTGTGGTCATATAAAAAAACAGATATCGCATAAGGGTCGAAGGAGCGTCTTGGTGGGATAGAGTTCGGACAGAAAGGTGATGATCACGACGAAGGCCTTGGGCTATGTGTGGCAGGTTTCCGAGGCTTGCATGAATCAACTTGGTTGGTGAACGTGGCAGCTTTAGGTGCCGGTCTCAGCTAGTGAGCATACCCACCTACCCCATAAGGTTGAAATTATGTCAGCAGCTTCCTGGCCATAAGAGGTACGTAATCTAAGCAATTCCTTCGATTGTTGGCCGGGTATCGATGAGACCTGCATGCATGTCCTGGGAAGTCGGATTACGGCCATCCCAACTTTGCCCTTCGCAGCTTATCGGATCTCTACATCAGTCTGGCTTGTCAGTCGATCCCATCCCTGGCCAGAGTCAACCGCTGGACGAGGTTGGGCGGGCGGAATCGCGGCGCCCCACTAACATCCATGCACTCAATTAAAAAAAACGCGGGGCTGGGAAGGCCGGTCGCGTCTTTCTTTATCTCGGGGCATGTTCACCCCTTGCGTTTCCAATCCTTCTCCTAATGCTCCCCTCGACATATCCTCGATAATCCAACGCTGAAGTCCGATCTTCACTCGATTCTGCCGATCGCATATATTTCATATTCTCATTGCAAAAACCTCTAGTCGCATTGATTGGCACTTGCAATGGCCAACGCCTCGAAAGCCGCAAAGCGCCCTGCCGCTGGGAAATCGCCGGCTCAGAAAGCTCGCAAAAATTGGCGACCGTCGGAAAAGGAATATGCGTCAAAACCACCACGAAACTGGAAGCCGCGCCCAGGGGATATTCAGGGTATGTGACAAAATATATCATTTGCCTTCAGAATACTTGGAACAAGCACTAACATCATTCTCCTTGTAGCGGGTGATCCCGTCTATGTACCAGCCAAGCGGCGCTACCGTCCGGGCACCGTTGCGTTGCGTGAAATCAGAAAGTTTCAATCAAGCACAAAGCTGCTTGTCCAGAAACTCCCATTCGCTCGTCTGGTAGGTCCATACATGTCACTACTGACAATGTCTAAACCATAGTCGACAAGTCTAGTTTAGCTAACATGACCTTAATCAGTGTCGAGAAATCGGACTTCAGTATCGGCCGGCCGGGAAAGACTTTCGTTGGCAGAGCCAGGCTCTTCAAGCACTACAAGAAGCTGCAGAAGCATATATGGTATATCTCTTCGAAGATGCAAATCTCTGCGCCATACACGCCAAAAGAGTGACTGTGATGAAGAAGGATATCCAGCTAGCAAGGCGGATTCGTGGAATCTGGGGCGGACTGGGTTAGCCGGAGGATTTCACACGACTATCAACAATTGGCTTGCAGCCAAGCGACGGGAAGCCAAGTACATATTGTTTTTATACCAGCGTTGGGAAGTTTGGCGTTAGGGATGGGGCGACATGTCTCACTGATTTTTGTTTTATTGACTTATTTCGGATCACCTCGTAAGGGTGTGGATCTGTATCTCTACCCTTCAAATACATCAATATTAACAGCACACGTGCTTTCATAATCGGATCTTGAACATACTGCTCGCTACTATCCCCTACAATAGAGCCTAGATGATGTTACGAGCCATGATGAAAGCCTTGGACCTGATCACCTAGGATCTTCAAAATTGGGAGACACCGACTGCAACGAGCGAGCTTGGTACCCGATTAGGTTAGTGTACCTTGCGCTGCCACCCACTGAAATAAACTTATGCGCCATTCGATGACATCCTGTGCATCGGTTCCGTCACTTGTTATCATTTCCCCTTCAAGCCCTCACAAGAAAACCCATGGCTACCATGATTCGAGCAACCACTCTACGGCGAGCAGGCCGGCTATTCGCGACCGGGATCGCCCCCAGCGCAGCCTGCATCGGCACCGTATATCTCTTAAGACCGAGGCCCATTCAATTAGATGCCATTGACGTGTCTCCACGGCAGCACCAATCTCAACGAGCTGGGCTTTCAACAAAAGCTGTTCAGCAGATCGCTAGTGGCAGCATGGCTGGTAAGATTGATTGATTTGTGCTTAGTTTATTTTTTTATCTTCCTAAGAAGGAAAAGAAGGAGGAGAGGAAAGCAGGTTATAAAACTAATTGCATCATTTGCTCTAGGCTTTGGCTGTGGCTTGATTATTGCTATTTTCTCTCGCACCCTTGCATTCTTGGGAAGTATATTAGCAGTCTCCATATACGTAAGAGCTGCATTCTCTCTATTTCTACTCAGTGGTAACCGAATGATCTAACCTATTTGCCAAGGTAACTTCTCGTTACGGGATCGATCTTCCCCAGATCCTAGGAATAAAGAAGTTTCTTCTCAAGTCTTCAGTGTGGCGAAAGTTGGGGGGTAGCCCATGGTTCACCGCGTCGTTTGCTTTGACGTTTACACTGGCGGCATTTGTTCATCTGTAGGAGTACGCAGAGCACCTCCAGCCCATTAGACAATTGCCTGTGTCTCGCGCTTAAGCCATGCTGTTGTCAGTGGGTCATTCTCGAAAAATGGACCAGTCTTCTCCAGGATTTCTGCGTGGTAGTTGTTGATCCAAGTCTTCTCTACATCTGTCAACAGATTGACGTCGATAAGCCTTTGGCAATAGGGGACCATCGTGACATGCTCAAAGCCAAGGTATGGCTTATCTCCAAAGGTGAACTTTGTGGCAACCTCTCGCACCATAATGATGTTCTCGATCCGAATACCAAAATGGTTCTCAACGTAGTACCCGGGCTCGTTAGAGAGCACATTCCCTGGAGAAAGAGCGACATCAACGTATTGTGCGCGTGTGCCAATGCCTATGGGACCTTCATGGACATTAAGATAAGAACCAACGCCGTGGCCAGTTCCATGCCTATAGTCAAGGCCATATTGCTAATGCAAATAGTGTTAGTTTTATTTTCACTCAACAAAATGGGAGTTGGGGAAAGGTTTACCCATAAATACTGCCTGGCCAGAGTATCCAGAGAATAACCCGTGGTGCCCTTGGGGAAAACGGCTCTATCTAGAGCGATATTGCCCTTCAAAACCAGGGTGTAGGCTTCCTTCTCAGCGTCGGTTGGGGTTCCAAAGTGCAGGGTTCGGGTCGTGTCTGTAGTGCCATCTTTATACTGAGCCCCTGAGTCACAGAGATAAACTTTGTCTACATCAATCACAGAACAATCGCCCTCCTGGGGCTTGTAGTGAATGACCGCGGCACTTGTATGATTGTCAGCTTTGTTTTGGTTTTTCGTCCAATATAGCACCAATTAACAACAAACTTCAAGAACAAAATACTACTTACTTGGCTCCAGTGGATGAAATAGTTGGAAAGGAGAGATCGACATAAAGCTCCTGCTTTTCTCGGAGCGAGATGAGTTTTTTGTCGGCCTCGACCTCGTTGAGTACTGCTTTCTTGACCACAAGCTGATCTTCAAGCCAGGCAAAAAACTCAATCAAAGCAGCGCCGTCTCGGATGTGGCAGGCTCGCATGCCTTCAAGCTCCTTCTCATTTTTTATCGCCTTGGCATCGCTGATGGGGCTTCGAACTTCATCTACGAGGTCATCACCTCCTAGCGCACGGTGCAGCGCCCATGAAGCTCTGTTGGATACAAGCAGGTGCTTTGGGGACGCTTGACCTTGGGCTCCCGCGGTCTCTTTCACTTGCGATTGAAGCAACCTAGCATCGGAAAGGATTGAATCGTATGGTTTCCATTGTACATTGTTCTCTGCAAGGTACGCGGTCACTGTATCGTTGGACTCTAGGCCGTTGATATAAAGCGTTGCAGACTCGGGCGTAACAACGGCGTATGAGAAAAACACGGGGTTGTAGGGAATATCGCTACCTCGCAGGTTGAAAAGCCAGGCGATCTCATCGAGCATCGAGACCACAAACCCGGCTGCGTTTTTCTTGTCAAGTTCTTGGCGTAGTTGGTCGAGCTTGCTCTTCAAGGATCTCCCAGAAAAATTATCCGGGTGGAGAAATACTTGCTGTTGCGGACGAGCAGGCCTTTCATCACCCCAGACCAGGTCGACTAAATTTTCTTCAAGGGGAAGTAGTTCAGCACCTCCGGCTTTTTGAATCTTTTCACTCAGCTTCTTTGCAGATGAAGAAGGAAGCAATGATGGGTCAACAGCAACGACTTTACCACCTGCTGCTTGTTCTGCTGACCAATCCTGCCAAGTCTGGGCATCCTGAAGGGCGGAGTTGAAGAGCTTCCAGTTGGCATCGAGCTGTTTGGTAGCCTGAATGATATAACGGCCATCGGTGGAAAGAATTGCTGATTCGGGTGTGACAACGGCCACACCAGCTGATCCAGTGAAGCCCGAGATGTACTCACGTCGAGAATCAGAAGCAGCAATGTACTCTGAAGAGTGGTTATCCTCAGATGGGATGACTAGTAAGGCTGTTAGGATTTCACCCAACGATGCGATTAGAGCGGAAGGATCAGGGATAGATTACTGTAGGCATGCACATTGCGCTCCTTCATCAAGCTTCTCAGCTTGGCCAGGCGAGAAGTGGTGTCAACCTTGGTTGTGGCCATGGCTCCAATGACGGTTGAGAGGGGTCGTGTGACCCTGGTGGGATAATTCAAAGACAAGTGGAAGAGCGAGGATGCAAGGCAGCACGGTTGTAGTGCAGCCTTGAAGAAGGTAAGCTGAAAAGGTCAGTCAAGCCAATTTGTACGTTGTGTTAATGGGAGAGCCAGGGGACGGTAATCGTGAGGTGGCTGCTGGGAGAATTGGGGTCCGAAGGCACACATCATCATACCTTGGGGAAGGCACAAGGGTGCATTACTGATGGCATGCTGAAGCAAGCTTCCTAACTGCAGTACTTGCGAGCCTGCCCAGCTACATCCGAGAACCTCGCATTAGCTTGATGGTTCTGTGCCGATCAAGCGGTGTTGGTGTACTGCCTATCCACTCAAGGTACCTGAGTTAGGGGACTCCAAGACTTGGACAAGTCATTCATACCTACCACCTATGAATTGCCTGCTTGCGAATGAGGAGTTGGGATGGACCTGCCCGCTAGGTATGTGGTGGGGGAACGAAAAGCGTTAGCTACCCGCCTATTAAATCGCAACACAGCGAAAGGCTCCATTGAAACCAACAAGTCATTACCTAAGGTGAGGTGGAAGCGACCCTTGGAGGGCTGAGGGGTCACAGGAATGGTACTGGCTTCAGGGCCCTACATGAATAGCGGGGTGCAAGTCGAGAGCAATACCGAGTGTGCCCACACTACCATCAAGCCTTCTCTTTCTGAGATGTGCGAGTGACTTGGGGGAATGAGAAGCAAACAACATCAGGCCACTCCGGGGAGTCAATGAGCGACATCTTACATTGTAACGCTCTTGGAAACAGAAGGCTCGGGCAAGTCTTGTTTTGTGATGGGGGGATACGGCATGGAACCATAGATCTACCTGGGTACGTAATATTTATCCCGAGCAAATGTGACACTTGAAAGGTTGCCAGATACAATAATATTCCAATTCTGGGCAGCGAACCCGCGCTCAGGGCTAATTCGATAAGTGAATTTCAAGCCCCCAACCCTAAAACTTCCATATTTTGTCATTGGAAGAGGGAGTCTTGTGGTTAACTAGGTTGGGATGCTGGCCGGAGAATACCTGCATGTATAGCCTCCTATAGGGTAGGCTGCATCACGCTCGCCTCACCATGGGCGTCGCAATTTTGCTTCCCAAACGTTTCCAAACTCCCAATTGCTGGTGCTGGAGCGGCTTTATGTGGTATTGAATGGCTTTTCAGCAAGAAGAATCATACAGAAACATAGAACCTTGTGACTTTCATCCTCGTTATACGCCTTATACGATACCTGTGGTGCCTGAATTGCATTGTGCTGATATCTGTTACCATCCCATCCCGCTACTGGCTACTGCCCAGCCTGGCTCCGCTCACCACCGACTTTACTTTCCAACTACAAACTTCCCTACATCACCCATCCGTATTTCCCCCCTCCCCCCTCCAAAACTCAGGAAACCTTGCGCCCTGGTACGAAACGAAGTACCTAGGCACATTCACTTCCTCGTCGATTCCAAATTTGGCTTGCCGTTTCCAACCAGCAGCCGGATCGGTGAAAACTCCGGTTCTTTCCACAACTTCGCACATGATGCTAGCAGGCATTTCAATATGGACAGTCAAGCACCACCTCTGACCGTCGAGCAGGTTGAATCTGTATGTAGCATGATCGGGCATTTCCCAATCTCAACCTTTCACAAGGCAAATATTTCTAACAAACTTGTAGCTTATCCTCACACTCTACCAGGCGAACCAGCCAGATGTGATTGCTTCCACCCAGGCATCACTCACCCAGCTACAAGGCTCACCACAGGCTTGGTCTATTGCCCGCGACTTACTGACCAGACCAGATCAAGAAGTCAAGTTCCACGGTGCCCTTATTATCATTATTAAGCTCAACACTGAAAGGTCAGTTAAGCCCCCACCGGGGTTCCTGGTATTCACACAAGTGCTGACACTCTGTTTCTAGTGATGCGTTGAGTGACGATAGTGCTAGAGAGCTTCTCGCCAACCTTGTTGGTTGGTATCTTGAATCATGTTCTCAAGGAACAGCTCCACTTGTCACTAGGAAGCTTGCATCTGCCCTCGCCACGTTCTTAGTCCATTTCCATCGAATATGGACGCCGTTCGTACGCCACCTGGTGGTATGCCTGGCTTCGGGGCAGCCTGTCCACCTAGATTTAGGAACTGCTGAACTCCCCGACATCAGGCCTGCTTTAGCAAACCTTGGCAATGCTCAGCTAAGAGCTGCTCTTTGGGTAGTGGGTAATGTTGTCGAAGAAGCTTCAAAGTTGGACTTAAATTCAGAAAAAAAGTAAGAAGTCGCAAATGCCCGTTCGTATCATCGAGTTGCTAATAATTTTCTTTTTCAAGTATTGGCCTTTATAACGTTATCCGCCAAAATTCTTCTGATGCGGTTGCACTCATGGGAAGTGCATTCCTCGCGCAGCCAAGAATCCACGAAGATTCAATCAAATGTCTTCAGGTAAGATAGCTTTAAACCTGGCGTTGAGCGCATGTTGCTTCGATATTAAGACTTTCACTTCTCCGTAGGCCTGGGTTTTATTTGTTCAAAAGGCATCGACTCGAGATAAGGATTTTGTTGACGCTTTGAGGCCTTTGATCACGCTTGTCATCGAATCTTTGGCTGCAGAAGAGCCTGTCCTGGAGACCATTGAACTTCTATCAGATATCCTCTCAAACTTCTCCGGTCTTCTTACAGAGCAACACTATTCTATGCTTGATGCTTTCTTCTGTACCCAGAGATTTCATCAGCACTATCACGACTTGCTTCGGGGAGACTTTGAATTTGAAAAACTCCAATACGGACAACTGTTACTCGCCTATGGAGACGCCCGTGTGGACCTGTTGATGCGTAGTGCCAATGGCACGGGCCAAAATATCTTGTCGATGCTTTGTGGATTACTGAATGCACAGGGTTGCCCTGCTGTGGATGACAAGATTTTTGTTCCCTCTCTAGAGTTTTGGTCTACGTTCTCAGAAACTGTGACAGATGAGACATATTCTGCAGAGCAATCTCCGAACCCGTGGGAATCATCGGCGGTATCCTATGTCCTGCAAGCTGTTTCAAATGCATGGCAGAAAATTGCCTTCCCAGCAACTGAGGAGCTCAGTCAGTGGGACTCGGGCGATCGACTGAACTTCAACGAAGCGAGGAAGGACGTGGCCGATCTCCTACAATCCACCTACACTCTATCAGGACCCCGGCTTGTATTCACGTTCGCGGAACTTGTACTAAAATCACTTTCTGAGCGCTCATGGCGCCACCTAGAAGCTGCGGCATTTTGCTTGAGTGCGCTGGCTGATTGCATCAAAGAGGATCCAAGAAGTGACGAGGCGCTGGCATCCGTATTTGCTTCTTCTCTGTTCCAGATTCTTCAAGACAACATGGATTTACCATTTCGTACTCGCCAAACATGCGTGGGCCTGATCGAGCACTACACCGAGTACTTTGAACGCAATGTTGTACATCTACCTCCTGCCCTCAGCCTTCTATTTAGCCTCGTTGGTGAGCATAGCCTGGCATCTGCAGCATCAAAGTCAATCATACAGTTATGTTCCTCCTGCCGTCGACATTTGTTCCGCGAGACCGGCGGATTCCTCGACGAGTACCAAAAGCTTTCAGACAGCAAGCGATTAGACTGCCACTCGAGTGAAAGAGTTTTGGGGGGGATTGCATGTATAGCCCAAGCGCTTCCCGAGCCAGAAGCAAGGCTCGCGGCATGTATAAGATTGCTTGGATTTGTCGAAACAGATGTGAGACTTTCAATTGACTCTACGAAGTTACCAGCAGCAAGGGCCAGAGTCGGCTGCGCTACCGGAGCTCGATGTTTCGATGACGCTGGTCTTGACGACCCAGCGCTTCATCTTGCTCTGAAGTCCCTGCGATGCCTTGCCGCTATAGGTCGAGGTTTCCAATCTCCCTCCGAGGCGCCCATCGACATAGACTCTACGGCTGTGGCGGGCAGTGAAGGAGATTCCGAGTTGACAGACTTGCATCGTGGAATTTTCAGCATTCTGCTGCAGCTTCAAAACGCCTTTAGTACTTGCTCAGATGTAACTGAGATCATCTGCAGTATTCTTCGTTGCGGGTTTTCGGAACCTTTTCCAGGACTCTTTGTGTTTTCACGAGAGGATGTAACCAAATTTCTGACCAAACACAACGGAAATACTCCAAGGATTGGCGTTCTCGTGAGCACAGGTTGCTCCTTTGTGAGCTCCTTCACCCCAGCCGAGCTCGTACATAGACAACACATTCTGACGGATCTTCTCATCTGGGTGATTGGATTGATTCAGCAGCATCCAGGTATGTTTATCCTAAATTCCGATTCATCTGGGTTTCTGTTTCTCGAGCCTGTTACTCTGATGAGGCTAGATGAAACTGACGGGAGTGAAAGACCCGGAGCACGACCCAGAGCTTGTACAGAATGCAATCGATTTTGTTAGCCGCTTGCTTGCAAAAAGTCCAAGCACTTTTCTCCATCTCCAGTCTTCCGATATGATGGAGTACTGTTTTCTCTTCACTTTGAGAGTTTTGGATGGAAAGGAGCCTTTGCCAAAAGCTGCAGCCACTGACTTCTGGGTAAGTCCTCGACATGACTAGCGCAAGTCCCATACACTAACTGATTCTGAAGACTACATTTGTGAGTCTTAATGATGAATCTACAAACGGCCTGAAAGGGGAAGTCAGCCAGGCAATGGCTACCCTCGGTCCTTTGCTTTGCCAGTGCATCGCTAGGAATATTGGTGGAAATGCAGCTCGCAGCGAGTTGGACAAGGTCGCTGAACCTCTAAAAAGGATGGTAAGCCGGTATCCCGAGACTAAGTTGTGGCTTGAGCTGGGCTTGAATCACCCGTCCTTCCCCAGCTCAAAAGTTACGTTGGAGCAAAAGAGCATGTTCTTAAAGAAAATAATAAGGTACGTGAGTGGCTATGGGTCTAGGATAATATATATGTACATGGGTAAATGAAACCGAGGCGATACTAACATCTTATTACTAGTCTTCGAGGGGCCCGAGCAACCAATCAAGTCGTGAGAGATTTCTGGTTGGCCGCTAGAGGTTCCAACTTTGCATATGCGTCCTGATACACTGGCCCTGAGATGACAAGATTGGTCTCGGAGGGAAGCTACATCAACAATGCCTAAGGGCCGTCTGCCCCTGGGTGTAGAGAAAGGAACGCTGATGATAGAGTTGCAAGTTGCTGATGGGTTTCAAATCTCGATTGTTTCAAAAGGCAAGTAACTACCAACTGAATTCTCCGTGGTGATTTAGAAGCCTACAGCTTCCCTCACCAAGGACATGGTTTCTTCAGCACTCTGATTTGCCTTGCGAGCCCCTTCTGCCGCGACTTTCTCGAGATAATCGTTGTCTGAGCTCAAAAGCTCTAGATAGCGCTTTCTTACGCTTGCAAAGCCTTGAATAATGGCTTCGGACACTATCTGTTTGAATTGTTTGGGTGAGAGGTCATTGTAAGCAGCCCCGAGCTGTGCAGCACTTCTTTTCCGGTCATCAAAGAGGGAGAGGATTGACAGGAGATTGGATATTCCAGGCCTGTTCTCGATATCATAGGAAATGCCAGGGATGGAGTCAGTCAGAGCAGAGCCTATCTTGGCTTTGATTTGTTCTGGAGAATCAGTGATTAGGATACGAGAGCGATCTAGCTTGTGCGATTTCGACATCTTGGAGCTTGGGTCAGTTAGAGACATGACACGATGAACTGGAGCTGTGCAATAGATTAGCTAGTGCTCGAGTAAGCTCATTAGATGCTCAAACCGCATACATATAAGAGTTTCTGGCTGTACTAAATGGTCTCCGTATGCATGGTTAAAATTGGTGACACATTCTCTAGCAAACTCAAGGTGTTGCTTTTGGTCGTGGCCCACTGGAACATGCGTAGCTCTGTCGTTGGGAAATATTAGCTCATGTTCCTTCAAAAAAGTCGGAGGACAGGAATCGGGTATATCAAATACCGGTGAACTAGGATATCGGCTGCTTGAAGAACAGGATAGGAGAAGAGCCCAAGCTTCAGTTTAGAACCAACGCCTCGGTCATCTAAACCAGATGCATTATCTAGGTTAAGTTTGCTCTGTCTGACGGTTAGGCAAAGCGAAGGACTCAATATAGCGGAAAAGGGGGCTTGTGAGGGAGATTCGACGTCTTGTCGGGTCCCGTACCTTCCACTGTGTCATCCTGGACAGATATCCTACTGAAGCGGTGCAGCTTAAGATCCACATGAGCTCCGAATGTGCAGGAACCTTGGGGTAACAAGCGGTCAGGAGTGCGCCCTAGCAGTTAGGAATTGAGTGAAGCATGACGAACCGACGACTGGAAGAAGATGGTAGCTCTGTCAGGGTGTAAGCCAATGGCCAAAAGAGCGGCTAGAGCCTCGCTCCTCCATTGCCTGAGCTGCTGCGGAGGCTGTGGCGTTGTGATGGCATGGAGATCGACGACGGAGAAGATGATTTTGCTGGTGCTGGGCTCTGTGTCCTGCAGCTGAACCCATTGGCTCAAAGCTCCCGCATAATTACCCAGATGAGGTATTCCGGTTGGTTGAATGCCTGAGAAGATCACCCGGGGCAGCTGGCTCCTTGAGTGGGCAGCGGCGGCAGAGACAGCTTGACGTAGCATTGGGAGTGCTTCTTCTCAATTTAACTGTATGGCCAGAGGGAGCCAAGCATAGCAAGTCGCCTGACGATGGAATGATATGATTGGATACAGGGACGGATTGCTGATTTTGCGATTGTATTGCTGGCTCAGGGTCTACATATTTTACCCACCGTCACGGCCCGTCATGCGCCGCAGGGAAATTTTTGGTGACCTTATTATGCGGCTATCGAGGCATATCCTCCAAAACATCTATCTCTAGATTCCAACCAAGTCCCCATTCCACGTCTGCGGATTAGGGAAAACACCAGAAGTGTATTTATAGTGCGTTTTAATTGCCCGTAGAGCTAATTGACGTTGTTCATTGCTCACGCGAGCGCCCAATTGTTTGTAATATACATGCTATCAAACATACATCCGGTTAAGCCATGTCCGCAGTCTGGACAAGACTTCTTTGACATCCCCCGGGGAGCCTCAAAAAAGTACACGCTTTTCAGCTATCAATACGCGGGACAATGGCTGGCCTATGATGTGCCGGTCGTTGGAGGCTCCCGTAGCCCTGCTGCCTGCTTGAGTTTACGACTGCTCAACAGCTCCTCGACCTTGGTAGCATTACCGATGGCCTGTGTCTGTCCCATGTGAGACCAGGCCTCATCCAGCTTCTCCACCTCTTTCTCTAGCGTTTCATCCATGGCCTTGCCCTCGCCAGGCTCGCCAAACTCCCACATGTTGGCCTTCATACCCACTCCGTAGTATTGGTGCTTGCGCAGGTATGCCAGCCAGAGCTGAACAGTTTCTGGGTTTCCGTCCTTTATCTGTATTAGGCGGCGCAAAGTAATTCGTTCGAAATTTTCCTGTGACTTCTTGAAGATGAAATGACTGCGAGGAACAGTCCAGCGTTGTGTGATTCGAGGGAGAGGGACGGGGCCAGAGGCGGGCAGCCCGAGGTAGTAGGCAGCCCGTAACGCAAAGTCGGTAAAGAATACAAGGGGCTGCAAGCTGAAAGATCGAAGTTGAAGATCGCACGATGGAATACCGTATTCGGCTTCACGCTTCAGAGGTTTCAAATGAAGCGCCTGGATGGATCGAGGGTATCGTGCAGATGGTTCCGACTCGTCTTCCTGAGGGGCGATCGAATTGGGTAGTTTTTCATTGGGCGTCGCACTGAGTGAAAGATCAAGTCAGTTGAATTTCGGTTTACACGCCTTGAGCCACGGGGAACTCGAATTGGAGACATCTTACAGAGTAGCCTGAGTGCGCTGAACGATCCATGGCTTGACGACCTGGGCATGATTAGCTGGCAAATCCAGAAATGAGGGGAATAACCAATCCTACTTGTCGGCGCGTCAAGCACCTGGCAGCTGTGCGATTCATCCTGAGTGTGTATTCCCCTTGACGCCTTCTGAAAACCGGCAGCCAGTATTCGGAAGAGATAGATATCTACGGTCGGCCTTGGCGGTTGGAAAACCTCTAAGGCTAGTATTACATAAGCATGATTGGTCCACAGAGAGCCACACCTCATCATTAGCATTGAGCCTTGAGAGGTAGAATATTGGCCGTTTTCTAAGAAATGGCATGAGACTCGGATTCACTTGACAATTCAAATATAAACTTATGGTAATTTTACGCTCTTGCTGCCGGAAATGGCACCTAGCCTCAAGTGTGGGAGAACAAAACTGACCATCAACATTGATTTGAGTATGCTGAGCGCCTTGAGTTCTTTCAGGGTAAGTCGAATACAGTGAATGGCAATAATTAGGATATGTGATATGTAGAGATTCTTTATCTTGCGATTATTTACCATTCTCCGTGGTAAAAAGCCAACCATGAGGGCGGCGTGGTGCTGCGCGCCGAAGTGCGTGTATTGCACCAATCTATGTGAGTGCTAATGACAGTAGCTACTTAGGCCAATGCAGGCATTCAAGACCTATTCGAGCCGTCTCCATACAACTGTGCTAGAGCAGCACCGGGATCTGAACTGCCCGTCTCTTCCTTTCACTGGCAGTGGTAGGTCGGCATTGTCGTGAGGGCTGGTACTCTGCACTTGTCCGAAGCAAAGCCCCCGAAGTTCAACTGATCCTCCAATATCGACCAGAAACACTCGAGTTACGGGACTCAGTTGTGGTGATGTCAATAGACGAGAGGATGAAGCGTCGTCTATAGGTATCGATGCTCGAGTACAATTCCCGCCTGGACTTGTTTATAGATGAAGTTCAGAAATCAGGGACAAGTTCAAGTCTTTCCCTTTCGTCGCCGCTGAACAAGGTTCTGGTAGAAGGCTCGCTTCCCACTCGTCTTATTCTTTTGAATGCCGGCATACTTCGTCTTCATCTTGACATCATCGCGTGTGCTCATCGCTTCTTCAAGCAAGTTTCGCTTTCTCTCCTTACGCGTCAATCTGGCACTGTAATAGTCGGTAGGTCCGGCAATAATCTCGCCAACCTGAGAATACTTGGGTGGCTCGCTCTGCAGGTTTTTTCTCTGATGTTTAGGGTCCAGGATATTCCGCATACGTAGAATTTGCCAGTCTCGTTTCATTTCGGTTGTTAAGTCTGTTTTTGGCATGTCAAACCAGTTCGCGCCGGCTGAGTCGCCTTTCTGCACAGGGATTGTCAGTGATAATATCCCGCAACTTTGATTCAACGGTAGGCAGGAAAATCGTATAGGCATTGACTGTTCCGTCAGAGTAACTATGAAAAAAAGGGTGATCACATTGCCATAGGACGAATATCCAAAACGGACGGTGTCCCATGTCACGAAAGGCCGAAAGCGGCAGCTTATCATCATTCTTCGTCGCATGCCTTGATGGGAGAATAAGAGGGAACTGGTACACACCTGGGTTGGTAGAATTGGCTTCGATGCATCACGCACAGCCAGACTTGTCTTTGAGACAGGCTCCTTTGAAGATACAGCGGGGGTTTCGAGCTTGGTAGGCCTTGTCAGAACCGATGTGGCTAACGCTGATGTAGGTTTATCTGGTTGAAGACGCTGCTCTGCCTCGAGCAGTAGCTGGTCAATCTGTCCTACAAATTCGTCGTCCATGGTTGTAATAATCACATTGTTTGAAGGCTGTGAGAATGGAAGAAGAAAGCGTGATTGGGGGAGTAAGAGAAAAAAAATGAAGGTTGGATGGAGCGGTTGTTATAAAAAAAAAGATGACCCCACATCTCGAAATGAAGTTGACGCTAAGGATCCCCCCAGCCACAGCAAGTCACAAAGCGCGTCACATGTGGCTTGACACGATGTAGGTAACGCCACAACAATGCATCACTTCTGGGTTCTGATGCCCGACTGTCCCACTTCGTCAATGTTGTTCCCGATCCCATCATGACCACAAGCAATATGGATCCTCAGAACACTGCTTCGGGGCATGCCCAGCAAGCTCGTCCGGCCCCAACTTACGATCCAAGTCATGGTGGCCATTATGGTAAGAATTTACCCGTTGTCCCTTCGCGTTTGACCAAGAAGCTGACCAGTGTTCCGTTAGGCGCCTGCGCAACTGTGAGTGCCAGCCTCGTCCTCCGAGGTTGATGATGATCACGAAGTTGTTCGATGATGCCTAACCGATATTCTAGCTGGCTTCGCAAGGATATGCCCCAGCTGAGCTCTACACCGGTCCATGGGCAAACGTATGTTTTTATAGTCACTCCTCTCTTCAAACGCCATCTAACACTTGGTGTGTAGGTCCATCAAGGTCTTACCGGACAGTACAAAGACATCCTAACTACGTACTGGCAGCAAACAATCAGCCATCTCGAGAGCGACAGACACGAGTTTAAAATCCACCAGCTTCCTCTGGCGCGAATCAAGAAGGTCATGAAGGCGGACCCAGAGGTGAAGATGATATCGGCAGAGGCCCCCATCCTCTTCGCAAAAGGATGCGATATCTTCATTACTGAGTTAACTATGCGAGCTTGGATACATGCAGAAGAGAACAAGCGTCGTACCCTTCAGAGATCGGATATCGCCTCTGCCCTGGCAAAGTCTGACATGTTTGATTTTTTGATTGACATTGTGCCCCGGGAAGAAGCCTCATCCCATGCCAAGAGAACAACTGCGCAACCCACAGCCCCTCCACAAGCTGTTCCGTCCGCGAGTGGCCAGCCTCAGATACCTGGACAAATCCCACAACCAGGCCACTCCTCAGCACACCAACTTGGTCCTGGTGACTACATGGCCGGACATGCTCTAGGGACTGACCAGGATTATCGACAAAATCCTGCCATGTACCCTGGCCAGGCTACCACATATGGTCAAGGGCAACCCACAGGCATGTATGGTGAGATGGAAGGCATGTACTCTTATCCAGCTATGCAGGCTCAACAGGTACCTATCGACTCGAATGCTTCTTCTCATGACCATGCTTGACTGACCTGCAACTTAGGCCCCCATGCCATCTGAGGAGTTTGAGTAAGACACGTGCTCTCGTAACTCCACAACTTCAGAAACAGCAGCGCAGCAGCAAAGTGGCTTCCTGGGGTATTGGTTACCCTATTTTATGGCATCGTATACAGTTTGACTGCCTGGAGCCAAACAGAGATTTAAGATTGCGGCGTGATGGATTCAGAAAGGGCGAATGCTTTCGGTGTATCTCTTAGTGATAGGATTAGTATTGTTTTTTTGGCTCAGAAACTTTGCAACGGCACCCTCTCCCTTACCACTGGATTTGAAACGATGTTCGTAAGTCCTCCTCGTGTTCGCAATTCCCATTGCTCACTTCATTCCGAAACGACCTGCGAAAAGAGGTGCGTTTCGAGAGGGAACTTGGGTAACAAGTCTAGAAGATAAGTTAGCTCTCTGTAGAATCACCTAGGGCGTTGGGAATGGTACTTTTCTAGCAGTATGGGGCCGTTCATTGCGTCGACACGGCCATACTTTTTGTTGCGGCTCGATACGTCGAAGAACTCGTCATGATTATCTGACTGCATGAGATTGACGGTCTGCTGGAGCTCATCAAGATTTTCTCTCAACATCTGGCCATTTTCTAGGCTATCAACAAACTCGGTCAGATACTGGACGTCTTGAGCAAGTGCTGAAACCCCATAAGGGTTGATGTGCTTGACTTCATTCGATAGAGGCAGAGCCTTTTAAAAATTAATAAAAACGGCGCTATCAGGTAAAACGGCAAGGAGTGGGCTTACCAAGATTTCGCTCGCAGCGTGACTCAAAGCATCGAAGTAAATCAATTCCTTAATTTCGCGGGGTAGGCCGAGTAAGGTTGAGTTCATGATGTTGGACAAATATCTCGTCAGGGTTTGGATGTAGCTGCTTGGCTCTGTTGTGGCCGAGCTTGGTGTCCTGTAGAAGAGAACAAAGGTTGTTAACAAATTATCCTCATTTTATCAATGAAGATCTAACTCACCAGTCATACTCGGCGGTTTCTACGAGATCGTCGATCTTTGAATTGACCAGCTCGAAAATGCGCTTCTCGGCTGTTTTTTTGTTGTTTCGAAACTCGTCGGTGGCATTCAGTTTCAGAGGCCCACCAGCAGAGGTCGATGATCGGGCTCGGATGAGAAGCTGTTCGAGCTCTTGGCATGCTGTTTCGAAATGCTCTAGATTGATGAGAATCTGTACTATTTGACCCAAGTATTGTGAACTGAGGCGATCTACGAGAGATCGGCAGACTTTCTCGGTCAAAAGCTCATCCAGCGACTGTTTCTTTCATTAGAGGAATGGGGCAGAACGCAAATATAGGTACACCTCTGCTCACCTTCCTTAAGGTTTCGTCGATTACATCTGGGTGCTGAAAATGATCGTCTGAGTAGAAGTAGAACTGATTCAAAAAATTCCTGATATCGATACAACAAAGAGGGTACATCTGCGAAAATGGCAGCACGCATGGGAAGCTATTTGGTCTTAGTAAATGAACACTAGCAGCAGTGGAGGTCAAGGGAACCTACGTCAACTCATCAGGTAGTTTCTCTTGGTCAAACCAGCTGACGTTCACAACCTTCTCATATTCTTCCATGGAGTTGATTGCCATAGGCATGTAATCGTCCATCGAAACAATCTAGACGGGGAAGATAAGCATGCACGGAAATATGGGATGGTGGGACAGCACATACCTCCTGAAAATCATCGCTGAACCGTTTCTTCAGAAGGTCTGCATATTTATCAAAAAGCTTGAGAAGAAAAGCGTCAAGGGTCGACACCGAATAGCCCCAACCCTATAATGTAGTAAGCATTTGTTAGATTGCACCGTGCCCAGCTTAGATCATTGGGAGAGGACTCTAGTACTGACCCCCATTGTTTGAATAAAGAGAGAAATGAAGCCCTTGATCTTCAGAAGTACCTCTGCATTTGTGACATCACCAAGCGCTCTATTGGTTAGGTTGATGGCCGCAGTGCATAATGATTCCCAAAGCTCCTCAACCTAGAGGAGTCAGAACCAGCGATATCCCTTTGGAATACATTAAACTCACATCTGCCGCAGATCGAAGCTGTGGCACACGCCGCATAGTTGCCTTCTCGATGATAGCAAAGCCTGCAATTCCTTCCAGCAGACTACTTAGTGATGATTCGTCTTCTGCGGTAAGGTCCACAGAGGTGGGAATGAGCAAGTCTTTCTGCTGCCGCCGTGTGGTGGCATATTCGGATCGAAACTTATCAGTTTGCCCGAGGGTATCGTGGATATGGAGTGCTTCGAAGAGCGGAGTGAAATCAACCTGAAGCTCTTCATTATCAAGGACATCGAACTCCTCTGCTTCATCGCAAACTAATTCAATAGCGGAATTGAGTTTGAACCTGCTCAAAAAAGCGTCCCCTTCCACTCTTTTCCTCTGACGAGTCCGACGCATTTCGGTGTGATAAAATGCCACTTCGCCCAAAAATTGCGAGGTTTCTCGAATACGGTAGAGCCATGTGTTGAG
This sequence comes from Clonostachys rosea, assembly GCA_026958235.1. Classification (NCBI taxonomy): domain Eukaryota; kingdom Fungi; phylum Ascomycota; class Sordariomycetes; order Hypocreales; family Bionectriaceae; genus Clonostachys; species Clonostachys rosea. The sequence goes on from CP110206.1 coordinate 2,559,455, forward strand.
ATCCGTCATGACAGCTTCAGATATCGCCTTTTGCGAAGCAGGAATGGATTTTTGAATGACATCTGCTAGACGGTGTTGGGTTGCATAGCGATTCTGGAGAATAGGTACAAGGTGTTCATTTTGAAGGTCTTCGAGAGACTTCAGAGCGGAGTAGTATCTCTTTTTGCGGACGAGATCATGAGCGTGATTTACGGCATGCAAGATCTTGAGTGACTCTGTCAGAGCGCTGGATGCATCGGCAATGTTTTGTCGGACAGCTTTTGTATTGACGAGCGCCCTCTTTTGCTCTGCTAGCTTTTCTGTGCTGGACTGAATTGACTGATTGAGCTTCAGGATTTCCTCTGTCACTGCAACAGTCCCTTCTCGCACATTCTCCAATCTACTAACAGAGTCTAGAAACTCTTGGTGTTTCGTAAGACCGATTCGTTCGATGTCAGCTTCGCGTTCCTCCGAATATCGTCCAAGGCGATTCACCAACGCCGGGGTTCGGTTCGAGTGGGCTGCATCCTTAAGCACGGGGATGAGCTGGTCTAGGAATTCGGTGTCGGTAGATGACAAAATAATCTGTTAAAACCAAATGCGATATTAGCTTCATTAACACGAGGCGCGGGGAGCTCTTCTTGACTGACCTGCGGAACCGCAGAGGAGTAATCATCGAACCCAGCTGGTCGTCGCCCCATCCCGAATGGCAAGCTATTCGTAGGTATCCGAGCTTCAAGAGATATCTTAAGTTGTGTGATACGAACGCTGGTCGCTTAAACACCAGGCACAAAGATCTGGGCAGAATACTGGCTGCCTTGCCTGGGGTAAGTCAGAACACCGTCGCATCATGCTCCAGCATCGCCTCTAAGTCTCCGGTGCACGGACCATGTTTGAGCTTCCACCCCCGGCGCTGCTGACTACAACCACCTACCTTACATCAAAGAGGTAGGTATTCCGTTCACGACATCCAACACCATCACTCCTGGATCACATCATATTGATTTCGCTTTCGAAATTTCCAGTCTCGTTATCTCCTAATAGTATGTGGGAGAACCTCCGCTCTAGCTTGTTTCTGCCAATATTTGTAGTAAATGCACACTCATCCCAGAATATCAACTTGACCTGATTGAATTATGTTGTTCCTCCCAGGGCACTCAATAAGATGTAAATAATAGGTACATGGCCAAAAATCAACAGTATCAGTTGCAAAAATCGGATGTTGAAAATGGTAGTACCATCCTCGAAAACTCCAGAACGACATGTCGCCATCACGGGGTCGTTATTTGTGCTTGACCAGACTATTGCGCTTGGAACAGATACAGCAGGGTCTGAGGCTCGATAAATTCCATGAGGCAAGTACCACTGTCGGTTGGCCTTGGGAGTTGCACTTTCTCTTTCTGTTAAAGAAGGAGCCATGGCCGTGTATGTTGGTGGACAGTACGCTCGGCACCAGGTCGCTCCTGCCATTTACCTGCGCTATCAACCAATGTGAACCTCCCCACTCGCTGCTGGTAAAGCTCCCACCTCGCCTCCCCTTCTCTCGCCCTCCCTTCTCTCCTCATCCCATCTTCTGGGGCTATTTTTTTTTTTCAACCGCTCCGTGTTTTGTCATTACCTCGTGGCAGCATTCGAGAGCTCGCCAATCTGGCCAAGACCACAACCTCGTCTGCAGCTCTTTCTAGATTTACTTGTCTTTCTACTCCCAAGGATACCCAAGACACGAGCGCAGGATACTAAATACTGGTATCTTATGCCTCTCTCTGTTTCCCACAGAGTTAGAGCCAGTTCAATGTAGGTTACCAGCCCAGGATCACACAGACAAACATAGAGAGTCGCCTGTTCCGTTTACTAGCACTGCCCGATCACTTCTTCTGCCCTCTTCTTCAGCCAACTCCTACCCTAGAATCCCCCCGCCCTTCTTGACGCTTCAAGAAGTCTACACTCATTCCCTGCAAACGAGTTTGTGCACCACCTGTCGCCTCAGTTACCTTCTTGGTGTTTCTCTACCTATCCACTGTCGCTACACAAAGCTGCATCAACTGCCGATGACGAGAAAAGTTGATAATTCACCAGTTCGTTCTAACCTTTGGCCTCCCAAGACTACAAAAAATACACCTTTTATCATATTGCAATTCGCGATAAGCGCCTCCAATCTATTCTACTTCTGCGCCCGTGAAGAGGTTTGTCTAGTCAGCGAGCAACCAACATCGCCATGGCTCAATCTCGTGACACGATGTTCAACCCGCAATCTCCCAGGCCTACCTCTGGAGTGTCCGGATCTTTCAACGGAACACCTGAAACAAGGTTGACAGCCTTTTCACCTGCTGAAGGCTCCGCCAAGTCGGCCAGTTTGCTTCCTGGGATTTCCCGTTCCTCCTCCACGACCACCCCCGTGAAGCCCTTGATCACCAGATACGGAGGTTCGGTGTCGCAGTTGGAGAAGGATCCCTTTGTGACTCAGAATACGAAGCTATCCCCGACTGCCTCAACCTTCAAGCCTTTCTCCACTCCTGGATTCATCCCATCAGTGCATATTGCATCACCAGTAGCGTCTGCTTTAAGCACTGACCTTGGACTTTCTCGACTTCTCAACATCTCGTCTCCTACTGTTATCTGCAAACCACAGGTTGAAGCTTGGCTGACGGTATGTCTTTCTTCAATATTGCGATCTTAGACGAATATCTCGTTCAGAACTATGCAATAGAAACTAATTCTAGATACAGGAACTAGACGAGCAAGAAGTTCAATTCCATGGCCAGAGAGTCGTTGAAACTGACGGCAATCACATACACGTGCGATTCACTGACATCCGAGATGCCTGTTCAGTCCACGCAAGTTCACGGTTGGGTAAAAAGGAGTGGCAACTTGATTTCCTGAATCCCACCAAGGATGCCAAGGTAAGTTAAAGTCAGCTACAAAAGTGAACAGAGTCTTTCTAACCCTGACTATCAGAAGGATTCGGAAGACTTAGTCGAATTTTTCGGCCAAGTCCTTATCTTTGCCGTGGCTACAAAGGACTGCTCACCCCAAAATCCCGCCTACACTGTCGAGGCCGTGAAAAAAATTCTTCACGCCTACGGACAACTATTTGCCTTTGTGAATATTTCAACTTTCCTTGACGGATCATTTCGAGCTATTGCCGAGTTCTGCAGCTCTACCGCTGCTATCAAGGCGCTGACAACTCTACAAAGGAGCCCGGCTATCTATGTGAGTTAAATAGAACCTCGCTTACACTGCTGAAGAAAACATAAACTAATCCATCAAGGGCATTGAAATTCACATCTCCTCCCTTGGTACTTGTGCCATCGAAAATCCAACTTCAACATCAACCCAAGAGTTAAATGACTCTCGTGGGCAACCCCTTAAGTTGGGCTCTGCTCAGGCCCGGGGCACAGTAGCAGTCGGGGCACCTTATCAACCGTCTATCGCAATGTATCCTCTCATGTTCCAGTCTCCATTTACACCTGGAGTCTCATACGTGCTGGATAGGCTGCCTACCAGTGGCCAGTCAACACCTTTGACCCCAGTGTCCCCTTCATATCCCGTTATTGGGTCGGTTTATCAAACCCCTCCGTCACCAGCTCTGACTGTTCAGAGCAACCAAAGCCCTTCCAGACCGATGCCTGGGTATGGCAGACTGGATGCCCGAAGACAAAATGCAGCTCGCGTCAACCGGTCTCCTCACCACAATTCGGCTGGCCACCATAATCATGTCGATATACAACGCATCAGGGAAGGCATCGATGTGCGAACAACCGTGAGTTAAACCAGCCACATTTCTAAAGACGCAATTAATAATAACGCTTGAAGATCATGTTACGCAATATCCCCAACAAAGTTGACCAAGCTATGCTCAAAAGAATTGTCGACGAATCAAGCTGGGGCAAGTACGACTTCATGTATCTACGAATTGATTTTGCCAACGATTGCAAGTGAGTCACACACACTGGGCATTTCTCACGTCTCTACAACAGAACTAACCTGAAGGGGCGCAGTGTTGGATACGCGTTTATCAATTTCGTCGATGTGAGCACAACCGTATCAAAGACTTGGTCAAAAAATCTAGAGCTAACCTGTTGGTGAAAATAGCCCCTGGACATTATAGATGTAAAGTAGAAGCAAGCATCCAGTGGGAAGCTAGACTAACCTGTTTTCTAGTTTGTCGATGCTCGTGGTAACCAGCGCTGGTAGGTTTTCCGTGTCCCTCTTTTTTCATTCTAATCTCACCACAATCAAGGAACTGTTTCAAAAGCGACAAAGTAGCAGAAATATCTTATGCTAGTAAGTGAGATCTCCATATTCTCATCAATAAACTCTTTAAATTATGTATGATAAACTTACGGGGAACAGCCATCCAAGGCAAGGACTGCTTAGTACAAAAGTTTCGAAACAGCTCGGTGATGCTCGAGGCGCCCCATTACCGGCCAAAGGTAGGAAAGATGCGAGCCTCTTCAGCTCAAAGACTCTGCTCACATGCTTCTAGTTGTACTTTACATCTAACGGGCCGGTGCCAGAACTGGCTGGCCAAGAGGAGCCATTTCCAGAGCCAGACAACCAATCTAAGATGAAAAGAAGCTGTGAGAATGCTGAACATGTTGGTACGTGACTTATCGATTATTTTTAAATGCAAGAGTGAGAGATAGGTTGAAGCTCACACACGTGTCAAGGTTTGTTTACACCAAATGCTGGCCAACACTTTAGAGATGAGCAGCGACGTAGACGGTCACAGTATGACCGCGGAACTCGTCTTGCGGCACTTGAAGAGTATGATTACGAGACAGCCATCAACCATCTGCATGGTGCAACTACACATTGATCTGACCACCACTGGTGACTATTTCAGGGAGTTCTTTTTCTTTTGATCTTTATGAGTGAGAAGATTTGAAGGTTTCTGGAGGTCAGGTTGTCTTGAAGGAAAAAATTGCTATTTAATTACTCAATGCAAAAACACCATGTACGATTCTAATGCCTAGTAAACAAATCGAAGGGCTCAAATTACACTGCCAGCAGTGGTCGCACTGAAAATGTATCCCAGCGTGAATTGATATCGTCGATCCCGCGCTAAAAACCGACGGGTTTAGTTCCCTCTCGGATTTGAATGCCCTTTGTTCTAGGGGGGTGATGGATGCTCCGGAAGTGCTGGTAGCGGCTTCCGATTGTGACTATGCTGGAAACTTGAAGTTCGTCGTAAATTAGATGCTTGCAAATCAAATGCTGTAGAAGGATCGAGAAGTCCAGATTCAGTAGCTTGAAGGCTTGGGGTCAGTGGTGGCGAGAGTCTGTTATGGTTCGACAAGGTGTTCTGCGTATCTACCGACTCTGCGGTGCTCATCGAATGATCCAATTGCGAGTCCAAAGTGGTTGGATATTCAGTAGCTAAATGAGACGGCTGTGTGTCCGTCGGATGGTTCACATGAGGGTTAGGTACCAACTGCTCGCCTCCCACTCCGTACATTGTTCGGCTTTGGGATGGCAAGACAGTCGGATAGTAGTTTGCGGCGTTGCTTTGTTCCAAGAGTGGAGAGATATAAGGAATGGGGACACCACGAGAGAAAATGACGAGAAACAGACAACAGAGCAGAAGTATGGCCTGAACAATTGCCATTCTCTTTTGAAACACGACTTCATCAGCAAGTAGGTTGAGGCGAGAGCTCAGGGCAACAATGTCATTCTCAGAATGCTCTCGTTGACTTTCAAGAGCGATAACTGTCGACTGCCATATCTGATCGTACTGATCACGCATGCCTCGGAGTTCAGCAAAGACGGTGCGATTGAGGTTGTCCAGAAAGTCTGCCACCTTGGATAGTTGCTTCTGCTCGGCTAGCTTCAACGCATCTTGCACATAACGCGAATGGTCTTCCAGATATTGGAGCGAGAGAGTGAGGTTAGACTCAACGGCCTGCAGCCGCTTGGTGATGGAATTGAAAAATCCTTCCTGAACAGTAGGTGTTGCTGCTGGTGCACTCGAAGTGCCAGTTCGTTGCTTTTGAACAGCCTGTGCGGCCATTGAGGGCTTGGAAGCTTGTGTTGATGAACTCACAGGGGCCTCACCCGTCACTGTGCCATTGGCCGACGTTACGTTATTTTGTCCTGTAGGGCGCATCTGATGATTCGACGAAGGCGGCTTAGGGGGTTGTACTGCAGCATCGCTCTCTACCTCGCCCTCTACAGGCTGTGGCAGGTTTTTTGCATCTGCGAGCTTCCCGCCAACTCCATCTTGGGGAGATGCTGAATGGAACGATCGATCAGGGCGGGTGCCATTATACAGTGGTAATGTTGCATCGCGATCAACTTGCTCTGAGCCCTTAGGGCACGTTAAGGTTCCGCTCTCAAAAACATTAGCAGGGTGAGAGGCCCATGGGCTTGTCTCACTCTGTCTTGACTCGGGTTGAGAAACAGAGCCTTGGTCCTGCTCCAAATTGGGTTGCACCACGACATCTATGGGATGATCTGTTACGGTAGGATCATGAGATATCGTGAGCGCCTCATCGATAGGCTCATCAATGGCAAGATCCTCCTCGCGGGTCGTCTCGCCCGCTTTCCAGGAGTCCAGCATGCGAGAGCCATGCACACGCAGTAAGGAGATTGGGCAGTAGTATTCGTTCCCGTATTGTGTCAAGAAGTCAATTCGAACATATTTGGCAAAGATTTGAGGATTCTCCACAAGAAAGGGCTGGATGTCTCTGGAATTACGGGTTTCAAAGGTACCGATATCATGCCATCGGTCTGCTTTGACGGGATAGCGGTCACTAACGCTGACACTAAAGTGACGGATCATGCTCGAGAAAAATTCGAAGTTGGCCACCACGATAGTGTCAATAAGAATATCATCACTCAACTCAACAATGACATACTTGCTCTGGCGGGCGCACTCCAGGAGCATGTAAGAATCTTTGTTTTCTACCAGAATTGCTTTTGCATTCTTGGCTCCGGGTCCAGATTTGAGCACGGTGGCACCAGCGTCGAAAGAAGAGTAGGAAAACCTCTCCTTGCAGGTCTTCCCAGCATCCTTGCTGCGATACAGAGATGCGTCGCCTTTGTGTACGACAGGTTCCTCGGCCTTTTGGTTTTCGTTATTCCCATCCCTCGGCGGAACACCCGCTGATGGCTGGTATTGGCCGTGCTTGTCCACATAGTCTTCAAAATCGAGAGATATTTCGTCCTCGCCTCCCAAATCGAAACGTCCCATATCGGGGGGTATTCTGTCGTAGGGCTTTCCGGCGTTGTCCTTCCGGGAACTGAGGTCTTTCGGGTCCTGCCCAGTCCGCTGAAGCATCATTGCCTTCCAATCTTCGAAAGACATGAATGGTGTAGCGGCAGGCTCACTGGCTGTAGACTCCACCTGTGTTTCCGAGCTTTCTTGCGTTCCTACAGCAATCGACGAGCTGCCTGTAGTGGATGTGACCGGCTCTGCGGCCGATTCATTGGGGCCATTGGTGGCAGGGACATTCGAGTTGGTTTGGGTCGAAGGTTGGTCTTTAGCAGATGTCGGGCTCATCCAGGAGCTTGTAAGGCAAGACTGGGGTAAGGTATGTGTTATGTAATTGATCGTGCGGGCCTCGCATGTGCCGACAGTTGAGCTGACATTATTGGTGATGGTGCTTCTCTGTGTCTGGGGCTGGGTTCGGTCATGTTGGGCACAGACAAGGTGATTACTTGCCACAAAGAAGAGGTAGGAGAGGCCTTGGAGAAATCGAGTTGCCTGGACCATGTTAACGTTCAACAGGCAGAGATGGTGCGCACATTTTTTACGAATTCTTCATCTCCGACTCGTCTAGCTGTCAGGGTGAGTGGCTGGTGTGGCATGCCGTGGCCTTGGGAGGTGGTTGTCGATCGGGCTTAGTCATTCAGAGAGGCACAGACAGAATGGGCCTTGAATGCTGGCGGTTTGGCCGTACAGTCTCTCCCATCACTCGCTGCAGCGCGGAGCGGGGGCAGTTAGTGGTGGCAGTTGGTGCGCGGAAGGTACCCACCACTGGCGATACCTGGAGGTACTTGCAGCCACCATTGTGCAGCTGTGCATAAAATGCCCACTTATTGCCTTCTCCAGCCCAATCACCAACGCCTTGATTTTGAGTTCCAGGCAAGTGGGTGACAAAAAGAAAAAAGCAGGGCGCGTCAAGGCCACTGCACTGACGACGTTTTCCGACCGGATATCAGCGCAAACAGCTTTGATAGCGAGTTATCAGACTGGAAAAAACATTATACTTTGTGCTTTTCTTGACCTTAGTTTCTTCTGTTGCGGTTTCGCATGCCGTACAGCCTGATATTGTGTCTAATACGACGCCGTTGAGTGCCGTGGTTTATGTCACCCAGCTTGTTGCTCCATTACGTAGGTATGATGGGTCTGCCAGTGTTCGTCTTCCTTGTTTCGATCCTGCCAATCCTTTCCCCTTATAGCTTTTCTCGTGAACCAGGCTCGAGCCCACGCACCTTCATGACCGTTGAAGATGGTCATACATCGCTGACGTCAAAGAGATGCCGGTACCTGGCCTTTCTTCCAAGTTCCGGAAGACGAGATGCGCGATGACGCAGGCCACCTTACTGCGAGCTGCGATCCCTCTGTCTAGTTATTTATGTATGGTTCTCTGTCGCCCTGCCATGTCCTCGTCTATGAACGATCCAGAACGATTCACATCCTTTTCTCGCCCTATTTTGTCTGTTCCAAAACGACCCGAGTCGTCGCACTGTAATTGATTCAAGCATTCATACATACAATCAACCGCATAAACAACCATCACCATGCCTGGGAAGCCTGGAAAGGGAAATATCTTTAGCCGAAACAAGGATGACGCAGTTGAGGCGCAAACCCAACTCTGGCGAGCCATGTGCGACAAGCCTCAGTCCATCCGCAAGTACTTGGCCGAGGATGCTGTGGTGACTGATCCCAGCAACGAAATCTACTCGCCCGACAGTGAGCCATCACTTGATGACTATGTCGAGCATTTTGAGCCTTGGACAGCATACCGCATACACGACGATCCAGCATTTGTGGAGATTGACATGATGAGCTCTGCGCTCACCTACCGCGTCACGGCCTGGCGTCAAGATAAAAAAGGCAAGATGATCCCTACTGAGGCGCTGTGTTCCACTGTGTGGCGCCAGGACGCCGGGGGAGATTGGAGGTGCTGCGTTCATCACATGACGAAGATCTGAACGTTGGCCTGGTTGGGCCGCACGTGTTGTAATGATATATGATTATGCCCTCCTCCTTGTGAGTTCAATTTCTTGGGACTGAGAGGCAGATGGATGGATCTTGAAGTTCGAGGAGGTTGCCCAAGCAAATCGGCGCACATACACATTCTTGTATGCATGTAATAGTTGGTCGATAGCTTCTATTTCAATGTCTCTTTTTTTTTCCTTGTGGCGACCAACATGTCATCTTCACCGAGTCGGAAAATGAGTCGAGTAAGGGCGATGCATCATAGCTTCCACACGCATCAAGTCCTTGTTGGGGCAGTAGAATAAGCCGTTCTAGACGTGGCCTATCATGCTGTATTTCGCTAGACGTTGAACTTGCTATTTGCTTTTCCGATCCAGTGTCTATATACGAGTTTTAACTATCTCCCGAGCAACTCAGTAACCCATTTCAAATCATACGCACCAAACACGCCATTCTCGAGATTGGATTTTCATCAGATACCGCCTGACCAACAGAAGTAGGACCGCTCTGTATATTTGCAAGCCGTGCCTCGCGCGGCTATCTAGGAATATAATTAACAAGTCGTAATATTTTATATATTACTTAGCTATAATACTAAGAATAAGAAATAGAGAATAAAATATCAGAATATTAGATTATTAAGATAGTATTAGGTTATATTATTCTATATAAATATTTACTTAATAATATAAATAAATAATTAATAATAAGCTTAAATTTTTTATTTTTTTTAATCTAATAGTAAATTATAAAATAAATTAAATAGTTTAGAATAAACTAATAAATTTAAATAATTAATAATTAGTTTTTTTTAAAAAAAATATTATTTTAATATTTATATTATATATTTATTTTATATTATATAATATATATTATAATATAAATAGAAATTATATAATATATATTATATTATAAATAGAAATTATATAATATATATTATATTATAAATAGAAATATAAAGTTTTTTATAAAAAAACTATAAATAATTAATAAATAAAGATAATTTAAATTTTAAAAAAAAAAATTAGTTTTTTTTAATTTTTTTTTTTTAAAAGTTTTTATTATATATAAAAGATATTCTAAGATTAAACTATATATAACTAGATATATATAATTAAAACCCTTAGAATAATTAGAAAAACTATTTAGAAGAAAAATTCTATAATTACTATAGTTTCTATCTTTTCTAGAGAACTTATTCTAGCTTTTTAAAAAATATTAAAACTAGATAAATAATAAAATTAATAGAGCAGTATATAATAAATATAGTTAGTAAATAACTATCTTATATTATCTCTAATAATAGTTATTATCTCTTAAAGAGCTTTATTAGAAGTATTAATTAAACTCTAAGAGATTAAAATATTTATATTAGATATAGCTATTATAGCTATTATTATTTAAATACTTAATAAGTATTTAGTAATTAATTAATAATTAATAAGCTTAATAAGTAGATATAGTTATTAGATAATAAGCTTTCTCAGATTATATAATTTTTTTAAGAATATAATTAGTAGTTTATATTTAAATTTTTAATTCTATAAAATAAAGTTAGATATTATACTTTTAGTTTAAATATAAATATTAATATTTTAAAAACTCTAATAATAGAAGCTATTTATATAACTAGATATATAAATAATAATAACTATTTTTTCTTTTTATTAGAACTTATCTTAATTAATTAATTATTTAAATTATATTTTATTATTAATTAATTACTAGATATTTTAAATAGTTATAATATTTAATATAAATATTTTAATTTCTTAGAACTTATTTAATATTACTAATAAGATCTTTAAAGTAATAATAACTATTATTTAAAATAATCTAATATAGTTATTTACTAATTATATTTATTATATATCTCTCTAATTAGTTAAGAGTTTATTTATAATAATAAAACTACTTTTAATAATATAAATCTAATAATTATATTTATTTAATTTATTATTTTACTATATAATCTACTATTAGTAATTACTATAGATATTTATAGAGAATTAAAATTAGTTTAAATAAATATTATATTTTAAAAATAGCTATTTTTTTATATAGATTTATTATAGTTTAATATATAATTTATAGTTTTAATATATTATATATTATATTAAATTAATAAGAATAAAAATAATATTATATAGTATAACTAAGTATATATAAATAGATATTAAATTAATATTAAATCTATATTATTTTTAATAAAAATTTCCTATAATAGTAAATATATATTATACTTATAAAAATAAATTAATTTATAATTTTAAAAGTAACTAACTTTTTTATTTCTAAATATATATAATTCTAGATTAAATTAAAATAAATTCTAATATATATTATAATACTAAGCTTAATCTAATCTAATTAATATTCTAATCTAAATATAATTAAAAATAATATAAAGTTTAAATAATTAATTTTTAAAAACTATTTCTACTCTTATTAACTTAATATAGTATATAATATATTAAAACTATAAATTATATATTAAATTATAATAAGCTTATATAAAAAAATAGTTATTATTAAAATATAATATTTATTTAAATTAATTTTAATTCTCTATAAATATCTATAGTAATTATTAGTAATAAATTATATAGTAAAATAATAATTTAAATAGATATAATTATTAGATTTATATTATTAAAAGTAGTTTTATTATTATAAATAAGCTTTTAACTAATTAAAAAGATATATAATAAATATAATTAGTAAATAGCTATATTAGATTATTTTAAATAATAATTATTATTACTTTAAGAATCTTATTAATAATATTAAATAAGTTCTAAGAGATTAGAATATTTATATTAAATATTATAGCTATTTAAAATATTTAATAATTAATTAATTAAGTAATTAATTAATTAAGTAATTAATTAATAATATAATTTAATTAATTAATTAATTAAAATAAGAAAAAATAGCTATTATTATTAGATAATAAGCTTTCTCTTTTAGAGATTATAGCTATAGCTAGACTATTTATATATCTAGCTATATAAATAGCTCCTATTATTAGAGTTTTTAAGATATTAATATCTATATTCAGATTAAAAGTATTTAATTTTAACTTTATTTTATAGTATTAAAGATTTAGATATAAATTATTAATTATATTCTTAAAAAATATATATTAAATTATATATTATCTAATCTTAGAATATACTTTTATTTATAATAAAACTAATAAAAAAAGAATAGAAATAGCTTTTAAAAATTAATTATTTAAGCTTTATATTATATTTAATTATATTTAGATTAGAATATTAATTAGATTAAATTAAGCTTAGTATTAATATATTAGAATTTATTTTAATTTAATCTAGAATTATATATATTTAGAAATAAAAAAGTTAATTACTTTTAAGATTATAAATTAATTAATCTTTATAAGTATAATATATATTTACTACTATAGGAAATTTTTATTAGAAATAATATAGATTTAATATTAATTTAATATCTATTTATATATACTTAGTTATACTATATAATAAAAACTAATAATATATTAAAAATATTTTTAATAAACTTAAATAAAAATATAAAAATAAGAAAATTATTTTAAAGAAATATAGATCTTTTACTAAGTATAAATATATATTTTACTATAATAATAAATATATTCTAAAGATAAAAGAAGAATAAAAATAATATTTATTTACTAGAAATAAAATTAAAATTAAATACTATAAGTTATATAATTATTACTAATATAAAATATAAGATTAAAATTTAGATTAGAATACTAGATTAATAAGTACTATAAAAACTATTTAATAATCTGATAATAAACATAATAATTTATCTATTAATACTATAGAATAAAACTATATACTATCTTTAAAAAAAATCTAAGAAAATACTCTATTAAATATATATATAAAGAAATATCTATAGAAATATATTAAGAATAGAAATATAAGATATATAAAGATAATAAAATTAAATTATAATATAATTACTAATAGATAGAAAAATAAGTAATTTATAATTATAATAGCTATATTAAATAATATTATAATTAGAAGTATAAAAACTATTAAGAAATTAAATAAGAAATATTAATATTAATATAGAATAATAATAATAATATAAATATTATTAAGCTATATTTTAAATAATAAAAACTATAAAAAGAAAAACTAAAAAAATATTATTAAAATAAATAGCTATTTCTAATAAATAGTAAGAAAAATAATAATATAGAGAAACTAGAAATAATCTCTATAAATAAAAAATAAAAAAATAAGAATTATTCTAATAAGAGTATATTAATAATAATTAATAAAATATATAATTAAAAATATAAATTTATATAATATATTTTAAATTATATAGAGAAATTAGAAATATTTAAAGATATTTTTAAATAAGTATTTAAAAATAATAAAAAGTATAAAATATTTAAAGAATAAATTAATTAAATAAAAAATAATCTAAATTATTTATAATAGAGCTATAGTATAATATAATATTAATAATAAATTAAAGAATTTTAAAAACTATAGAAATAGAAAACTCTAAATATATTCTTATAAAAATAAAGATTAAAAAGAATTAGTTTATAATATTTATTAATTATAAAGTATAAAAGAATTATATTTTACTAGTAATAATTAATTAATTTTATTTATTATAAAAAAAATAAAAAAATCTATATAATTATAAATATTAAAAACTTAAAATTTAAATATAATAATAAAATTATTAATTTTAAATTTAATTATTTTATAATTAAAATCTAAAAAAAGAAATTTAAGATTATTTATAATTTAATATTATTAGAAATCTATAAAATTATATTAAAATTATTATAATTTTAAAATATAAACTTATTAATTAATTAATATATTAACTAAATAGAGTAAAAAAATATTCTTATATATTAATATTTTTTTATTAGTTTTATTATAAATAAAAGTATATTCTAAGATTAAATAATATATAATTTAATATATATTTTTTAAGAATATAATTAATAATCTATTATTATATAAACTATATTTAGTTTTTATTAGTATATAATAACTTTATAATTAGCTATTATAATTTTCTTTAAATAATCTATAGTAGTATTAGATTAATTAATCTATTATATTCTAAATATTATTATATTAATCTTATTTAATTTAACTTTTCTATCTAATAAACTTTTTAATAATTTAATTTAATTTAATTTAATTCTCTTCTATTTAATATTACTAATTAAAATAGATATTAAACTTAAAGAGCTATTTTAATCTAAATTAACTTAATCTAATATATTATCTATTAGAACTATATATAGTAATTTAGATTATAATAATAATTAAATACTAAAGAAATATTATTATAATTCTTTATAAATATATTAATAATTAGATCTATCTTTATATTATTACTAACTATAAAAAAATAAAGTAATAGATCTAATAAGTATAATTACTAAGCTTATATAAGAGAGAGTAGCTTTATTACTATAAGTAAATTTATAATAGATTATAGATTTAAATAATTAATATTTAAAAAGAAATTCTAATAGTTCTTATTAATAATAATTATTATATATATAAAGATCTAATTACTTATAATAACTAGGTTCTAGCTATAAGGGATAATAATATTAGAGATATTTATTATTATTATAAGAAGAGATAGTTAATAATAATAATAATAAGCTTAAAAAGATATTATAGTTAATTATAGATAATAAGTATTTCTCCTTAGAGTCTATAGCTAAATTATATACTTAATAAGTTTTTCTTAGAGTTTTTAAAGAAGTTATTATCTTATTTTAATTTATATAAATAAAAAAGTAAAAAAAAATAGAATTAAAGATTAGATATAAATTAAAACTTAATTAAAAATAAATTATATAGAGCTAGTTATATATAGCCTGATTTTAGAATATTCTTTATATATAATAAAAACTTCTAAAAAAAAAAAAATTTAATAATTTATATTTAAATTTTTAATATTATAAGATAAAATTAAAATTAAATACTTTTAGTCTAAATATAGATATTAATATTTTAAAAACTCTAATAATAGAAGCTATTTATATAGCTAGATATATAAATAATTTAATTATAATTATAATTCTTAAGAAGAAAAACTTATTATCTAATAACTATATTTACTTATTAAGCTTATTAATTATTAATTAATTACTAAATATCTTAAATAATAATAGTTATAATAGCTATATTTAATATAAATATTCTAATCTCTTAGAGTTTAATTAATATTTTTAATAGAATTCTTTAAAAGATAATAATTATTATTAAAAATAATATAAAATAATTATTTATTAATTATATTTATTATATACTATTTTAATTAGTTAAGAGCTTATTTATAATAATAAAGTTACTTTTAATAATATAGATTAAATAGCTATATCTACTTAGTTTATTATTTTATTATATAATCTATTTAGAGTTATAATAAATATTTATAAAGAATAAAAACTAATTAGAAGAAAAACTATATCTTAAGAATAACTATCTATTTATATAAATCTATTATAATCTAATATATAATTTATAGTTTTAGTATATTATATTTTTTTATTTTTTTTAAGATTTTTACTATATATAAGGGATATCCTAAGATCAGGCTATATATAACTAGATCTATATAATTTATTTTTAACTAAGTTTTAATCTATATCTAACCTTTAACTCTATTTTTTTTACTTTTTTATTTATATAAGCTAAAGTAAGGTAATAGTATCTCTAAAAACTCTAAGAAAAGCTTACTAAGTATATAACTTAGCTATAAGCTCTAAGAGGAGATACTTATTATCTATAATTAATTATAATATCTCTCTAAGCTTATTATTACTAATTACTAGTAATTAGATCTCTCTTTATAATTATAATAATAGATACTTCTAATATTATTATTCCTTATAGCTAGGACCTGATTATTATATATAACTAGATCCTTAACTATATAATAGTAATAATTAGTAAGAACCCTTATACCCTTACTAATAATATAAAATAATTAAGTTTATACTCTATTATCAGATTCCTTATAGCTATAAAGCTACTCTTAACTATATAGGCCTAGTAGTTATAGCTACTAGGCCTAATACTATATTATAAAGCCTATAAGGAGTAAGTAATAGATCCTACCCTATATAAGATACTTAAGAAGGAGGAGCTAGATAATAATCTTTAAGTACTTAATAATTATAATAATCTAAGATATAGCTTCTGGTTTTAGTATATTATATATTATATAGAATTAATCCGGATAGAGGTAGCTCTTAAAGTCTAAGTTAGTAAAGATTATTTATATTCAGATAGGCTTTATATAGAAGAAAATTAAATTAAATTAAATTATTAAAAAGTTTATTAGAGTAAAAAATTAAATTAAATAAGATTAATAAGATAGTATTTAGAATATAGTAGATTAATTAATTATTATAATAGAATATTAATAAAGAAAAATATAATAGCTAATTATAAAGTTACTATATACTAATTAAAATACTAAATATAGTTTTATATAGTATTAGTATATTATATATTATATTAAGATAATTAGAATAAAAATAGCTTTTAAAAATTAATTAAATTTATATTTTTATTTTTAATTATTTAATTTAGATTTAGATTAGAATATTAGAAAAATATTTATTATTAGTTAGAAATAATAAAAATAAAAAATTAATTACTTTTAAAATTATAAATTAATTTATCTCTATAAGTATAATATATATTTACTATTATAGGAAATTTTATTAGAAATAATATAGATTTAATATTAATTTAATATCTATTTATATATATTTAATTATACTATATAATAATATATTAATATTAGAATTACTAAAAATTAAAATTTTATTAAATATTAGAAAAATATATTTATTTTTTAATATCTAAAAATATTATTATAAAAAACTATAATAATTTATAATAATAAATAAATATAATAATTTTAATTTTAATAGTATTATAATCTAATAATATAAAGAATTTATTATAATAGAAACTAAAATAAATAATATAAATTTTAAATTAAATTATTATAAATTATTTTATTATATATTAGAGTTATATAGATTATTCTACTTTTTCTAACTAATTACTAGTAGATTATTAGGATCTTATAATAATTCTAATAATTCAGAATAATAAATTATTACTAAATATTAATAATCCCCTAGTATATATATATATTTATTCTATTAAATAGAATACTCTTTTAGATAGTTATTAATATAATTATCTATATATCTATTATTACTAGCTCTATAATACTTATATATTAATAATAATTTATATTATATAGTCTAAAATAATCTAATTATATTATTTAGAATAATACTCTAATTAGTTTAACTCTAACCTACTCTAGACTCTATCTAGTATAAGTTATCTAAACTATTATACTGCTTTTAGAATACTAAAAAGTTAAAAAAATATTTAATAGGATTAGATAATATTATAATTACCTAGGCCTATAGAAGAAGATATAAACTATAATTTTAGAATATAATACTTATATATAAATTAAGTCTATATAATATAAACTCTATAGAGAACTAAAATTAATTCTAATACTAGAATAACTATAGTAATTAGTATTCTTTAATTATATTATTAAGCTATTATTATTAAAAGAATCTATAATAAAAATAAAATATAATAATATTTTAGTAGTTATTAATAGATTTATAAAATATAGATACTTTATTCTATATAAGGAGATAAGCTTTATAGAAGATCTTATATACTAGTTTCTATAATATATAGTTAGTTACTATAGATTATCTAATAAGATTATATTAGATAGAGAAATAATATTTATCTCTAAGTTTTAATAATTACTTATAGTATAAATAAGTACTAAGTATAAGCTTTTAATAGCTTATTATCTATAAAGTAATAATTAAATAGAATAATTAAATTAAACTTTAAAATAATATCTATAAGTATATATTAACTATAAGTAAGATAATTAGATATAATTACTACTAATAGTATAGATTACTTATAATAGCTTAGTATAAAAATCTATCTAGTTAATATCTATATATATAAATTATAGTTATAAGCTATAATTTTAGAATTAATTAGAACTTAATAGATTTAATATACTAACTACTATATTAATAAAAGAAATATTATATTTATTATATATAGAAATAAAAATAGAATTTAAATTTATCTAAAGAAGAATAAAAAAATACTATAATAAAACTAGATTAGAAAAACTAATTCTAAAGAAAGAAGATAAAATCTATCTACTTTATAAAAATATTATAATAATAAAACTAAATAATAAATTAAACTATAAAAAACTTAAACTATTTAAAATTTTTAAGAAAAAATTAAATACTAATTATAAACTCTTATTATTAAATACTATATATATCTATCCAGTTTTTTATATTTTATTACTTAAGAAAATATTAGAAAATATACTAGATTAGAACTATTTAATTAAAATCTATAAAGAAGAATTTAAACTAGAAAAAATTCTAAGAAAAGAAATTAGAAATAAATAAATCTTTTACTTAATAAAATAAAAGAGATATATTAATAAAAATAATATTTAGAAATCTATTAAGTATTTAAAGAATTATTAATAGTTTATTTAATAGTATTATTAGAATTAGAAATACTTATTTTAAACTAAAAAAAAAAAATTCTATATTTTTCTAAAGAAATACTAGATTAATTTTAATCTAATTATAATTTCTTTTATTAATAAAAATACTAAATTTTTATATCTATATAATAATACTTTTTTATTATTATTTCTAGCTTAAACTCTAATTTATTATACTAATTAATAATATATTTTAATTATTTTAATATAAAGCTTTAAGTATTATAATATAACTAATTATTTTTAATATAATAGAAATAGTAGAATAAAGAACTCTCTAATTTAAAGTATTTATAATTATAGAACTTATAATAATTATACTCTAATTATATTACTAAAGAATTTAATAGAATAGTATTAATAAGAGTATTATATTAAAGGATCTTTTTATAAGAAGTTTTCTATATATAGTTAGATATTATTATAAATTATAAAGAAAATATAAAATTAAATTAGAAAAAGATTTACTAATAAGCTATAGAATATAGTTTTAAGAATATAACTAATAGAGAGAGAATTTTATATTATAGATTATATTATTATATATTAAAGTTATATAAATTATTTCTATTTTTTTCTAATTAATTATTAATAGATTATTAGAATCTTATAATAATTCTAATAATTTAGAATAATAAATTATTACTAAATATTAATAATCCCTTAGTATATATATATATTTATTTTATTAAATAGAATATTCTTTTAGATAGTTATTAATATAATTATCTATATACTTATTATTACTAGCTTTATAATACTTATATATTAATAGTAATTTATATTATATAGCTTATAATAATCTAATTATATTATTTAGAATAATATTCTAATTAGTTTAATTCTAATCTACTCTAAACCCTATTTAGTATAAGTTATCTAACTATTATAATATTAAATTTATATTATTTAATAAAAAGTTTCTATAATAATAAATATATATTATATTTATAAATATAAACTTAATTAATAGTTTTAAATAACTAATTTTTCTTTTATTTCTAAATAAATATAATTTAAATTAAATTAAAATAAATTCTAATATATTAATATTAAATTTAATCTAATTTAATTAATATTCTAATCTAAATTATTTTAAAATATAAAAAGTTTAATTAATAAACTAACTCTTAAGAATTATTTTTACTTTTATTAATTTAAAATAATATAAAATATATTATTATTATATAGTATAACTAAGTATATATAAATAGATATTAAATTAATATTAAATCTATATTATTTCTAATAAAAATTTCCTATAATAGTAAATATATATTATACTTATAGAGAAAAATTAACTTATAATTTTAAAAGTAACTAACTTTTTTATTTCTAAATATATATAATTCTAAATTAAATTAAAATAAATTCTAATATATTAATATTAAATTTAATTTAATCTAATTAATATTCTAATCTAAATATAATTAAAAATAATATAAAGTTTAAATAATTAATTTTTAAAAGCTATTTCTACTTTTATTAATTTAATATAGTATATAATATACTAAAACTATAAGTTATATATTAGATTATAATAGATCTATATAAGAAAGTAATTATTCTTAAGATATAGTATTTACTTAAATTAATCTTAATTCTTTATAAGTACTTATAGTAATTATTAGTAGTAGACTATATAGTAAAATAATAATCTAAGTAGATATAGTTATTAGATTTATACTATTAAAAGTAATTTTATTATTATAAGTAGGCTTTTAACTAATTAAAGGAATATATAATAAATATAGTTAATAAATAACTATATTAGATTATCTTAGATAATAGTTATTTTATTTTAAGGATTTTATTAATAGTATTAAATAGATTCTAAAAGATTAGAATATTTATATTAGATATTATAATTATTTAAGATATCTAGTAATTAATTAATTAAGTAATTAATTAAGATAAGAAAAGATAATTATTATTATTAGATAATAAGCTTTCCCCCTTAGGGGCTATAGCTATAGCTAGATTATTTATATATCTAGCTATATAAATAGCTTCTATTATTAGAGTTTTTAAGATATTAATATCTATATCTAGACTAAAAGTATTTAATTTTAACTTTATCTTATAGTATTAAAGATTTAGATATAGACTATTAATTATATTCTTAAAAAATATATATTAAATTATATATTATCTGATTTTAGAATATACTCTTATTTATAGTAAAACTAATAAAAAAAATATATATATATTATATTATATAATATAACTAAGTATATATAAATAGATATTAGATTAATACTAAATCTATATTATTTCTAATAAAAATTTCCTATAATAGTAAATATATATTATATTTATAGAAATAAATTAATTTATAATTTTAAAAATAATTAACTTTTTTATTTTTTAATATATATAATTCTAAATTAAATTAAAATAAATTCTAATATATTTTAATCTAAACTATATTATTTTAAAATAGAAAAAGCTTAATTTTAATTAACTCTTAAGAGCTATTTTTATTCTAATTAGTTTAAAATAATATAAAATATATTAGAATTATAAAGAAAACCTTAGATTATAATATATATAAATAAGTAGATAGCTATTATTAAGATATAGCTTTTAATCTAATTATATTTTATTTATTTTAAGTATTAATAATATATAGTAACTATAGGCTATATAATATAAGAATAGATCTAGTAAGTATAATTACTAGATCTAGAGTATTATTAATAGTTTTATTATTATAAATAAACTTTTAATTATTTAAAGAAATATATATTAGATATATTTAATTAAGAGCTATATATTATTATCTTTTATAATCTCTATTATCTTATTAAGATCTATATTATCTATAATAACTAAAGCTCTATAAATAAGAATAATTATAGAAGATAATATATTATAAATACTTAATATTAATAATATAATTAATTAATTAATTAAAATAAACTTTAAATTAGAAAGAAAAAATAATTATTATTATTAGATAATAGGCTTTCTCTTCTAGGGGCTATAGCTATAGCTAGACTATTTATATATCTAGCTATATAAATAGCTTCTATTATTAGAGTTTCTAAAATATTAATATCTATATCTAAACAAAGTATTTAATTTTAATTTTATTTTATAATATTAAAGATTTAAATATAGATTATTAATTATATTTTTAAAAAAAATTATATAATCTAGTTATATATATATATTTTTTTAGGGGTCTTTGCTATATATAAGGGATATCCTAAGATCAGGCTATATATAACTAGCTCTATATGATTTATTTTTAACTAAGTTTTAGTTCGTACCTAACCTTTAACTCTATTTTTTTTTACTTTTTTATTTATATAAGCTAAGGCAAAATCTAGTTATATATTATCTAATCTTAGAATATACTCTTATTTATAATAAAACTAATAAAAAAAAATATTAAAATTATAAAGAAAATTATAAATTATAATATATATAAATAAATAAATAATTATTATTAAATATAGTTTTTAATTTAATTATATTTTATTTACTTTAAATACTAATAATATATAATAACTATAAGCTATATAATATAAGAATAAATCTATTAGATATAGTTATTAGATCTAAAGTATTATTAATAATTTTATTACTATAAATAAATTCTTAATTATTTAGAGAAATATATTTTAAATATATTTAGTTAAAAACTATATATTATTATTTTTTATAATCTCTATTATATTAAGATCTAACTAAAGCTTTATAAATAAGAATAATTATAAAAGATAATATATTATAAATACTTAAAGTATTTATAGTTAGTATTAATAATAAAATATAATTAATTAATTAATTAATTAAGCTAAGGAAAAATAATAATTATTATTAGATAATAAACTTTCTCTCTTAAGAGTTATAACTATAATTAGACTATTTATATATCTAGCTATATAAATAGCTTCTATTATTAGAGTTTTTATAATATTAATATCTATATCTAGATTAAAAGTATTTAATTTTAACTTTATCTTATAATATTAAAGATTTAAATATAAATTACTAATTATATTCTTAAAAAATATATATTAAATTATATATTATTTAATTTTAAAATATATTCTTATTTATAATAAAACTAATAAAAAAAATTATTATAATTATTATTATTATTTAAAGTATTTAATAATTAAATAATAATTAATAAGCTTAATAAGTAGATATAGTTATTAGATAATAAGTTTTCTCTTTTAGAAACTATAATTATAATTAAATTATTTATATATTTAGCTATATAGATTATTTTTATTATTAGAGTTTTTAATATATTAATATTTATATTTAAATTAAAAATATTTAATTTTAACTTTATTTTATAATATTAAAGATTTAAATATAAACTATTAATTATATTTTAAAAAAAATTATATAATTTAATATATATTTTTTTAAAATATAAGTAATAGTTTATATTTAAACTTTTAATATTATAAAATAAAATTAATATTAAATACTTTTAGTCTAAATATAGATATTAATATTTTAAAAACTCTAATAATAGAAACTATTTATATAACTAGATATATAAATAGCTAATTATAATTATAGTTTCTAAAAGAGAAAACTTATTATCTAATAATAATTATCTTTTCTTTCTAATTTAAAATTTATTTTAATTTAAATTAATTAATTAATTATTAAATAATATTAATATTTAATATAAATATTTTAATATTATATAATATAACTAAATATATATAAATAAATATTAAATTAATATTAAATTTATATTATTTATTAAAAAATTTCTATAATAATAAATATATATTATATTTAAAAATATAAACTTAATTAATAATCTTAAATAACTAATTTTTATTTTATTTTTAAATAAATATAATTTAAATTAAATTAAAATAAATTCTAATATATTAATACTAAGTTTAATCTAATCTAATTAATATTCTAATTTAAATTATTTTAAAATATAAAAAGTTTAATTAATAAATTAATTTTTAAAATATATTTTTATTTTTATTAATTTAATATAATATATAATATATTAAAACTATAAATTATATATTAAAATATAATAAATCTATATAAAAAAATACTTATTCTTAAAATATAATATTTATTTAAATTAATTTTAATTTTCTATATCTATAATAATTACAATAATTATAAATAATAAATTATATAATAAAATAATAAACTAAATAAATATTTTTTAAAATTTTTACTATATATAAAAGATATTCTAAGATTAGGCTATATATAACTAGCTCTATATAATTTATTTTTAACTAAGTTTTAATTTATATTTAATCTTTAATTCTATTTTTTTTACTTTTTTATTTATATAAATTAAAATAAGATAATAATTTCTTTAAAAACTCTAAAAAAATTACTAAATATATAATTTAATTATAAACTCTAAGAAAGAATACTTATTATTTATAATTAATTATAATATCTCTCTAAGCTTATTATTACTAATTACTAACTATCTCTCTTTATAATTATAATAATAGATATTTTTAATATTATTATTCTCTATAGTTAGAATCTAATTATTATAAATAACTAAATCTTTAATTATATAATAATAATAATTAGTAAGAACTTTTATATTCTTACTAATAATATAAAATAATTAAGTTTATATTTTATTATTAGATTTCTTATAACTATAAAACTATTTTAAATTATATAAATCTAATAGTTATAATTACTAGATTTAATACTATATTATAAAGCTTATAAAGAGTAATAGATTTTATTCTATATAAAATATTTAAAAAGAAGAAACTAAATAATAATCTCTAAATATTTAATAATTATAATAACTTAAAATATAATCTCTAGTTCTAATGTATTATATATTATATAGAATTAATCTAAATAAAAATAGCTCTTAAAATCTAATATTAATAAAGATTATTTATATTTAAATAAATAAAAAAGAATTAAATTAAATTAAATTATTAAAAAGTTTATTAAAATAAAAAATTAAATTAAATAAAATTAATAAGATAGTATTTAAAATATAGTAGATTAATTAATCTAATATTATTATAAATTATTTAAAGAAAATTATAATAGTTAATTATAAAGTTATTATATACTAATAAAGACTAAATATAGTTTATATAATAACTAAATAAATATAATTATAAGATTTATATAATTAATAATAACTTTATTATTATAAATAAGTTTTTAATTAATTATAAGAGTATATTATAAATATAATTAGTAAATAGTTATATTTAATTATCTTAGATAATAAGTTATTATTATTTTAAAAACTTTATTAAAAATATTAAACTTTAAAAGATTAAAATATTTATATTAAATATTATAATTATTTAAATTATCTAGTAATTAATTAATTAAATAATTAATTAATAATATAATTAATCTAAATTAAGATAAATTTTAAATTAGAAAGAAAAAGTAATTATTATTATTAAATAATAAGTTTTTCTTCTTAGGAATTATAATTATAATTAGATTATTTATATATCTAGCTATATAAATAGCTCTTATTATTAGAGTTTTTAAAATATTAATACTTATTTTTTTTTATTAGTTTTACTATAAATAAGAGTATATTCTAAGATTAGATAATATATAATTTAGTATATATTTTTTAAAAATATAATTAGTAGTCTATATCTAAACTTTTAATACTATAAAATAAAGTTAAAATTAAATACTTTTAATCTAGATAATATAGATAATAGTCTGATTTATATATATATATAATCTTAATTAATTTCTTAATAGTTTATCTATAGCTAGTTAGATTATTAATTTCCTACTTATTACTTATTAGCTTATTATTAGCTACTTTCCCTATAGTAATTACCCTACTTAGAAAAAATATTATATCTTTATAACTATACTTAGCTAAATAATAAATTATATTCCTATAACTATACTTAGTAAATTAATAATCTATATAATTATAATATTTTATATAAAAGTAAATTAATAATCTATATAATTATATTACTCTATATAAATCTAACTAGCTTATATTATCTCTAAATACTAATATCTAATTTTATCTTAATAATAACTTATAGTTCTTATATACTAATTAATTATAATAGATATCTTTTAGTATTAATTCTAAGATTTAAATATATATTTTTATTATTATAATATTAGCTTTATATTTACTAATTATAGTATATAAATTTATAATCTAGGATCTTATATTTATCTCTCTAGAAGTTAAATAAGTATATATATTCTATTAGATAAATATATTTTAATAGAAAGCTAGTTAGTATAATAGCTATTAGAATAATAACTATTAGAGAATTATAGAATATTAATATTAATAATTAAAAGTTACTTTATCTTATCTAAATAAATTATATAAAGGAAATCTAATACTTCCTAGTATATTATCTAATTAATTATTCTTATACTTTTATTTAACTAAGGGTAAATAGTTACTCTAAGTATTATCTAGTAATTTAATTATCTTTAGAGCTTTATCTTATTTTAATTCTATAAGCTTATTCTTTTATAGTTTATTATAATATAAATACTTAAGATATTCCTTCTTATTCTTAATATAAGTATAATTATAATTTAGAGAGTTATTATTATATATAATAATCTAGTTTATAATAAGCTTATCCTATAATATAATAGTATATATAATATCTCCCTAGATCTTATTATATTCTAAAAATATATTATTAATATAAATCTAAAGATAATTATTTAGAAGATTCTTTAGTATAATATTATAAAAGCTTTTAATTAAATTTAACTCTTTATTCTATTTATTCTATTTCTTAGTATATTACTTTTTTTTCTTCTTCTTAAATAGAAACTTATTTAAATCTCTATTATTATTATACTTATTATTTCCCTACTTTTCTATAGGTTTTTTAATTTATTATTTACTCTTATTATTTTTCTATTTATCTATAAATTACTTAGTTTACTATTTCTCTATATACTAGAGTAGTTTTATATTTAGTTTAAGTAACTATTTATTATCCAGCTTTAGAAGAAGAATATATATTAATATATTATAAATATAATAGTTATTCTTAGAAAAAAAAGTATTAAATTTATTAACTAACTTTAGAATATAGTATACTAGATATAGGAATCTATAGTTATTATTTATAATTATAATTATATTTATATATTTTTCCCTAATAAGCTTAAGTAATATTAGAAAGAAATAATCTATAATCTATAAATTAACTTTATTATTAGTATTTATTTATTATATAACTTAATACTAAGTTAGTTATTTAACTTTCTAAAAAATAAACTTTAGTAAATTATTTATTATTTTTTTCTAATCTATTTTAATTATATAGTATATATATTTATAATAGATATAAATACTTATTTATACTATCTTTTTCTTATAATTATTAAGATTATCTTTAAAATCTTCTAATTTAAAACTAATTCTCTTTTTAGTACTATTTATAATTATAATTTATTATAAATAGTTAAGAATTAGGATTTATATAGGAATACTAGCTCTATATAAAAAGAAATAGTAAAACTATATACTAATACTATATAGAAAAAGGAGTTTATATATTAATATATAATATAGATATATAAGATATAAATATTAAGAGAGTAAGATTTTAAGTTATTATATTAAACTAAAGGAAAAAATTAAATAGTAATATAAAATAAGTTAGTAGTTAGTTAATTATAAAAATAAATTATTAGTAAGCTAATCTAGTTATAATATACTAAAAGAGTATCTCTTATCTTAGTTTTCTTTTACTATATAAGATTATTAAATACTATTATATTTATATAATCTTTTAATAATAAACTCTTTTAATAGCTCTAGAATATTATCTAATTTCTTTTTATATAGCTAAATATTAAACTTAGTATTATACTCTTTTTATTAGATAAGATATTAATTATAGTTATAGTATTTTTACTTTATAATAATTATTTCTAATTTAAAGAATTATTAAATATTATTATTACTCTTAATAAAAATATATAATTATTTATTTCTATATAGTCTATTAAATAGATCTACTTTTTATAATATTTCTTCTAGCTAAAGAATTAAAATAATAGAATATATTTTCTAATATTCTAATAATTTTAATTTATATATCTAGGGATTAACTTTTTATAGGATTTTAAAAGAACTAATCTAATACTAGCTAAATTTATATATTTACTTTAGAATAATATATCTATAATAAAAATATAAATATATCTATTAGTTTTTACTAAACTTAATTTACTAATATTTAATATTAAATAATCTTTTATATTATATAGCTATAAAATTAGTAACTATTTTTATTTTCTACTATCTAGCTTTATAAAGAATAGAGAAATATACTTTCTTATTATATTAGCTATTTAATTTCTTATATAAGATTATTAATAGAATTTATAGTTAAAAACTTATTATAACTTTATTTAGTATAGAATTAAATATTATAATAAAAGTATTATTTAATAATAATTAGATAGTTAAAAGTATTAATAACTAATAAATATCTAGATTAATAGAGAAACTATAGTATATTACTATCTTAATAATTTAATTTATTAATTCTAATTAACTATTATCTAATAAGTATTAAAATATTATCTAAATTAATCTTATTTAGAGAGTTTTAAATATTATTTACTAAAAGTTATCTATTTATTTTCTATTATAATTAAATATAATAACTTTTAGTAGTTTCTAGTTAGCTAGTAGTTAGAACTTAAGAATATTTATAATCTAGTTCTCTACTATATACTTATTATAATTAGATATTAAGATATACTTTTTTAATAGCTTATAAGTAATTATTAATAGTATATTATATTCTTTAAAATCTAGTCTTTTAAATATATTATCTACTATAGATATTAATAATAATCTAATAATAAAATTTATTATTTAGATTAAATAGAATTTAAATTCTAATAGAATAGAATTAAAATCTCTAGATAGTTATTAGATTAATTAGTATAATATAATATATTAGTAATATTAAATAAAGATTTTAACTTATTTCTAGAGATTTAGAAATATAAAGCTATTTATCTTATATTTTATCTACTTAATACTAAAATAATATATCTTATATACTATCTCTAGAATTAGTTAAATTAATAATATAGAAATATATAATTAGTACTATTTAGTATATACTTTATAGTATAATAAATTATTTTTTACTAAAGTAAAATATAGATCTAGTCTTCTTAAGAAACTATCTATATATATTAGAGTATACTTTTTTATCTTTTATTATAGCTAGCTAATTATCTTCTAATACTTTATATTAGTTTTATAACTATCTATAAATTACTATAGTATTAATAGCTCTATTAATATCTTAGAAATTACTAAAGTAATTTTACTATATATTATAGAAATATCTTCTAATATATTATTATTTTTAACTAGTTATATCTATTCTTTATTATCTAATTATAGAAAATAATTTAGAGTATTTAGAACTATATTTAGTTTTCTAGGAATATAATAAATATCTATATTAAATTATAATAGGAAAATACTTACTAATTATAAATAGTAGTTTATTTTAAAGATATTAATTATCTTTATACTTTTTTAGTAAACTATTAGAGTTATTACTAAATAGTCTATTAGTATAATTATATAATTCTTTATATTATAAAAGATTAATATATTCTTTATAGCTATTTAAACTAGTATTATAATTTTAAATTCTATAAATTAATAATTTTATTTAATTTAATTTAATAACTTACTTTAAAAACTAAGATATTATATTTATAATTTATTAAGTAATTCTATAGGGTTTTTTAAATTAAAATTATTATTATAATAGAATAAAGTAATACTAAAGCTATACTTTAATATATCTAGTTTAATAAATAGCTATTAATTATTATTAGAATATATAAATTTTAGTTTAAAATAATTAATTAGATTCTATTATATTAGTTTAAAAATCTCTTTAGCTTTTAAATTATTTTTTATTTTTATTTTTATAGTAAATTTTTTTTTTTTATATAAGTTATTATTATACTATCTATTTAGCTTTAAGCTAGTAATACTATTTTTCTATAATATAGAACTTCTATCTTTTATATATATAAAGAAATAAAACTTTATATCTATTTTATTACTCTAATATATATTTCTATTATCTTTAGTAAAGAAGGAAAACTCTATTTAGCTAGTATATTTATATAGTTATCTATTAATATAATACCTTTACTATCTACTATATATTCTAATAATTAGACTCTCTAGTATTTAATAAATAACTTACTAAATATAAGCTATAGATCTAGTAACTTAAAGAAAATAAAAATTATTTTAATATATTAAAGATACTCTTTTAGTATATTTAAAAAGATAATTATATTATTAATATAAACTCTTATAAACTTATAATATAGAAAAAGCTATTTATTAAATCTAATATTATATATATACTAATAAATTCTAATATCTTATTAATAGTATATTAGATCTTTCTAGTCTATAATATAATATAATAGTAAATTTATTAGTATAATCTAAATAGATTAAGAATTAGTAAAAGAAAGAGTATATATTAATAACTATAAAATACCTTATTCTATATACTAATATAAATAAATCTTCCTAATAAGAAAGTAGATATATATTTAGAAGAGTTATAGTATTTAGCTTATATAAATTAATAATAATATAATCTTTCTATTATCTATTTATTATTTTCTAAATAATAAAAACTAAAGTAGTAAAAAAGTATAATTTATTTATCTATTTTATTCTACTAGTATTATATAATAAATTAAATATATTATTAATAATCTAGTAATTTTCTAAACTAATAATATATAGTTTATTTACTAATTTACTATTTTACTAATTAGTTTTAAAATAGATTTTTATTAATTTCTCTCTTAGTACTAGTATAGTATCTTAGTCTTACTATATATTATATTTAATAATTAATTTATAGAAAACTTCTATAATCTTATAGTTTTCTATATTATAATATATATTCTTAGATATAAACTCTTCTTAATTAGATATATATAATATTCTTAGGAACTAATATAATTTCAGAAAATTACTTATTAATAGCTTAGAGTTATACTCTAATAGAGGTTTATTAGTATTTTAAAGTTTAGTATTTTTAATTAGAATAATATCTACTTATTTAATTAATTAGCTATATATCTTATTTAATTTTATCTCTATAGATATAATATAAATAGTTTTATTAAATTTAGCTATCTATAATTAATTAGCTTATATCTATATAATAAAATTAAAATAGTTATTTTATAAAAAATTAGAAATTATTTCTAATTTTATATTATAGGGAATTATTAATAGCTTAGTTAAATTATTAACTATTATAATAAAGACTATATTATATAAAACTATTATTACTAGTACTTTTATATAGTTAGATATTATTATTAATAATTTATTAGTAGGTATTTTAAATTTCTTAATAGATATATAAGAAGTTTTTCTAGATTTTAAAATAAAAAACTAATTTATAATAATCTTAATTTTAATAAGCTTATTCTTCTTAATAATCTAAATAGAAATTTATAAATTCTAATATAATCTAATTTCTATATATAGTATATAGTAATTAATTATTATACTATATAAATATAGTTATCTTATATCTAATAATAAACTAAGATCTAGATTCTTTATTACTTAAATAATAATTATTATTATCTAATATCTCTTTCTATTTCTTAGTAATTTACTATATAGATAAATAAAAAATATTACTCTATAGAATAACTCTATATTACTATTTAATCTTTTAATAAATAGAGATTTAACTTTAGAATATTTAATATTAGATTATTAATATAGCTAGTTTTTATTAATAATAATTATTAATAATCTACTATCTTCTAAAATAGTTATAATAGGAACTTATAGAATTAGCTTAGAATATACTTTAAATATAATATAGCTATAATCTAGCTTTTTAACTAATATCTTTTTAGATAAAGTTAATATTATATAAATTATTATTATATATTTCTCTATATCTATATTATTAGTTATTAGATAATAGTATTTAAAATCTAAGTAGTTAAATAGTATTTCTCTAGTTTTAAAGACTATTTAGTAATAATAATATTATTAGTTATTATTTAATAATATATCTAGAGAATAATTATCTAGTTCTCTAAGATAATACTATAGAGTATTTACTAAATTAAAAATATTATAATATAAATAATATTTATATTATAATATATAATAAAATATTTTATTATTTTTTATAATAAATACTAATTTCTTTTTCTATAGAATATTTAAGTTTTTAATAAATAGTTTAATTATTTCCTATAGTATATAGTTAGAGTTCTTATTAATAAGATACTATTTTTATTATTATTTAGAATTAGAATATTATCTATCTATATATTATTATCTTCTACTAGAAATATCTTTTTATATTATTTCTATTTTTTATATTTTTAAAAATAATATTTACTATTTACTATTTATTTCTAAAGAAGTTTTTAAATAGAGCTTAATATAATATTAGAGTACTTAAGATTAGTAGATATCTTAAGCTTATTATTAGCTTTTTAATTATCTAAGAATCTCTTCTATTAGAATATTCTTAGATAAATATCTATAAAATTATATACTTATTTTTACTATTTAAATTAAAATTTTAATTAGATATAAAGAAAGTTTTATTTAATTTAATTACTTATTAAATACTAATTATTATAAAAATTAAAGCTTATTATATTAAGCTATTACTTTTTTATTTAATTTATTAAACTATTTATATAACTTAATATATTATCTAGACTTTAGTAGTTCTTAGTATAAATAAGGATTAATATAGTTATAAATATATACTAATTATATCTTAATATTTATAATATCTAATATTTTATATAATAGATTACTAATATTATAAAGCTTCTAAATAATTTATTTTTCTAATATATTAATTTATTAAATTTTAAATTATTAACTTTTTATTATATCTCTATTATATCTATATAGAATCTCTTATATAATATCTTTTTCTATTTATTAATTAATAGTATATTTAAATATTTATTATATTATTTTACTAATAACTATATTTAATACTAATCTAATATATCTCTATATAATAATAATTATATATTCTTATATATTTTATAAATAAAACCTATATTAATACTATTATTTAGTATCTTAAGAAATATATTTACATCTATATAATAGAAGAATAATTCCTAGTATTAAATTAGTTTTAAACTACTATTAGATTAAAACTTACTAATTATTTTAACTTTAAACTTAATACTATTAATATATAATAAAATAGCTATTATTATATTAGAGAAAGATAATATAAATAGAGAGTATTTATATTAATTAGATTTATAATTATAATTCTATCTCTACTTATATTAACTATAGAAATATAGAGATTTTATTTAATAAGTTAGAATCTAAATTATATAGATCTATTAATAGATTATAATACTTTATATATCTATATAAATACTTCTTAGACTTATATTTATCTAATCTTTACTTATTATAATAGTAGTTATAATTACTTTTATAAGAAAATAAGTAGAACTTAGAGTTTTTTATATAACTATAGCTTTTTAACTTATTATATAAATAGTAAGAAAGCTCTTATAAGTAATAGAGAAGCTCTTCTAAATAATAAGAATAATTATTATTAAGTTTAAATAGTTATTTATTATATAATATATTAATAATAATCTATACTATTATTCTACTTTCCTATAGAATTACTCTTAGATCTTATAATATTTACTTTTTATTATTATTATTATATTAAATACTATTATTTAAAACTACTATATTTAATAAACTATCTTATTTATCTATAAATAAATTAAACTAATTAGGAATTATTATTAGATATTAATAATTAGCTATTATCTTAGTTAAATAATAAGGAATAGAATTAGTTAGTAATTAATTAATAAAATAACTAATTAAATAAGATATATAGCTATCTATAGGATCTTATACTATTAATAGTATTATAATAAATTAATTAGTTTTAATAATAGTAGATTAAGTAAATCTAATAACTATAGATTAAATAAGCTAGAATAGTAATTTAAATAGTTTAATAATAAAGATAATTATATCTAATAGTTTAATTATAGATAGAGTAGGAGATATAGATATAGGGATATTCCTTATTAAACTATCTATAGAGCTAGAATATAATTTATTATTTAATTATTCTAAATTAGATAAAGTTTTATAAATTAATATTTAATTAGGCTTTATATCTTTCTATAAAGCTATAGACTATCTTACTTTATTCTATAGAGTAATTATTATTTTTACTTTTCTAACTATAGTAAGATATATTTTTACTAAAATAAATTCTTTAAACTTATATATAATATTATCTATTTAGAGCTTATTAGAAGATAAAGATAAATAGAATAATTAACTTTATATAGTATTATAAGAGAAGATCCTTATAATATTAGCTATTAATTATAGATAGTTAGTATAATAAAGATTTAATAAGACTAACTATAACTAGTAAATAAATTCCTATTTATTTTTTATCTAAGAAAATAAATAAAAGGTTTTAAAGATTACTTTTAACTTCTATAGTAGATTAAACTTTATAGAAAATTCAGTAATTAGATAATTATCTATATACTAAGATAAAGCTTATTATTATACTAATATTATAGTATTTATAATAGACTACTAATAGTCTAATAAATATACTAATAGTAAATAGATTAATAAAGGTATATTAGTTAATTTAAAGTAATCTATCTATCTAGATAGATAGTTTTTAATAATTAGTTAATAGTTTTAAAGGTATAATAGTTAGATAATAAATAATTAATAGTTAGTAAATAGTTTTAACTAGTTTTATTTTTAAATAGTTTTATCTAATAGAAAAAGAATCTTCTAGCTATTTATTAGGGGAAAAAAAGTATAGAATTACTACTAATTAATATAGATAATAATCTGATTTATATATATATATAATCTTAATTAATTTCTTAATAGTCTATCTATAGCTAGCTAGATTATTAATTTCCTACTTATTACTTATTAGCTTACTATTAGCTGCTTTCCCTATAGTACTAGATATAGATATTAATATTTTAAAAACTCTAATAATAGGAGCTATTTATATAGCTAGTATTATATAATATAACTAAGTATATATAAATAAATATTAGATTAATATTAAATCTATATTATTTCTAATAAAAATTTCCTATAGTAGTAAATATATACTATACTTATAGAGATAAATTAATTTATAATTTTAAAAATAACTAATTTTTTTATTTCTAAATATATATAATTCTAGATTAAACTAAAATAAACTCTAATATATTAATATTAATAATACTAAATCTAATTTAATCTAATTAATATTCTGATCTAAATATAACTAAATATAATATAAAGTTTAAATAATTAATTTTTAAAAACTATTTTTACTTTTATTAACTTAATATAATATATAATATATTAAAACTATAAGTTATATATTAAACTATAATAGATCTATATAAGAGAGTAGCTATTCTTAAGATATAGTATTTATTTAAACTAATCTTAATTCTCTATAAGTATTTATAATAACTACTAATAGTAGGCTATATAATAAAGTAATAAACTAAATAGATATAACTATTAGACTTTATTAAAAATAACTTTATTATTATAAGCAGGCTCTTAACTAATTAGAGAAGTATATAATAAATATAATTAGTAAATAGCTATATTAGATTATTTTAGATAATAATTATTATTATTTTAAAGATTTTATTAGTAGTATTAAATAGACTCTAAGAGATTAGAATATATATATTAGATATTATAGCTATTTAAAGTATCTAGTAATTAATTAATTAAATAATTAATTAATTAAATAACTAATTAATAATATAATTTAAATAATTAATTAATTAAGATAAGAAAAGATAATTACTATTATTAGATAATAAGTTTTCTCCCTTAGAGGCTATAGCTATAACTAAGCTATTTATATATCTAGCTATATAAATAGCTCCTATTATTAGAGTTTTTAAAATATTAATATCTATATCTAGACTAAAAGTATAATATCTAACTTTATTTTATAGAATTAAAGATTTAAATATAAACTACTAATTATATTTTTAAAAAAATTATATAATCTAGTTATATATTATCTAATCTTAGAATATATTCTTATTTATAGTAAAACTAAAAAAAAAAATTTATATAGCTAGATATATAAATAGTCTAGTTATAGCTATAGCTTCTAAAAAGAGAAGCTTATTATTTAATAACTATATTTACTTACTAAGCTTATTAATTATTAATTAGTTACTAGATATTTTAAATAATAATAACTATAATAACTATATTTAATATAAATATTCTAATTTTTTAAAACTTAATTAATACTTTTAATAAAGCTCTTTAAAAGATAATAACTATTATTAAAAATAATATAAAATAGTTATTTACTAATTATATTTATTATATATTACTCTAGTTAGTTAAAGATCTATTTATAATAATAAAACTACTTTTAATAATATAAATTAAGTAGTTATATCTATTTAGTTTATTACTTTATTATATAGTTTATCTAGAGCTATAATAAGTACTTATAGAGAATAAAAACTAATTAGAAGAAAAGCTATATCTTAAGAATAACTATTTATTTATATAGATTTATTATAATTTAATATATAATTTATAGTTTTAATATATTATATACTATATTAAAATAATTAGAGTAAAGATAACTCTTAAAAATTAATTAAATTTATATTTTTATTTTTAATTATTTAATTTAGATTTAAATTAGAATATTAGATTAGATTAGATTAAAATATTAAAAAAGTATTTATTATTAGTTAGAAATAATAAAAATAAAAAGTTAATTACTTTTAAAATTATAAATTAATTTATTAAGTATAATATATATTTACTATTATAGAAAATTTTATTAGAAATAATATAGATTTAATATTAATCTAATACTTATTTATATATACTTAGTTATACTATATAATAATTAATACTTATATTTAAACTAAAAATATTTAATTTTAATTTTATTTTATAATATTAAAAATTTAGATATAAACTACTAATTATATTTTTAAAAAAATTATATAATCTAATTATATATTATTTAATCTTAGAATATATTTTTATTTATAATAAAACTAATAAAAAAAAATTTAATTTTTTAAAATCTAATTAATATTTCTAATAAGATTTTTAAAATAATAATAATTATTATTTAAAGTAATCTAATATAGTTATTTATTAATTATATTTATAATATATCTTTATAATTAATTAAAAGTTTATTTATAATAATAAAATTATTATTAACTATATAAATCTAATAATTATATTTATTTAGTTTTTTATTTTATTATATAATCTATTATTTATAATTATTATAATTATTATAATTACTATATAAAACTATATTTAGTATTTTTAATTAGTATATAATAACTTTATAATTAGCTATTATATTTTTCTTTATTAATATTCTATTATAATAATTAATTAATCTATTATATTCTAAATACTATTTTATTAATCTTATTTAATTTAATTTTTTATTTTAAACTTTTTAATAATTTAATTTAATTTAATTCTCTTCTATATAAAACCTATCTAAATATAAATAATCTTTATTAATTTAAACTTTAAAAACTATTTCTATCTAAATTAATTCTATATAATATATAATATACTAGAATTAGAAACTATATCTTAGATTATTATAATTATTAAATATTTAGAAATTATTATTTAATTTCTTTTTTTTAAATATTTTATATAGAATAAGATCTATTACTTATTTCTTATAAACTTTATAATATAATATTAAATCTAATAATTATAACTATTAGATCTATATAATTAAAAGTAGCTTTATAATTATAAGAAATCTAATAATAAAGTATAAATTTAATTATTTTATATTATTAATAAGAATATAAAAGTTCTTACTAATTATTATTATTATATAATTAAGAATCTAATTATATATAATAATCAGGCTCTAATTATAAAAGATAATAATATTAAAGGTATTTATTATTATAATTATAAGAAGAGATCTAATTATTAGTAATTAGTAATAATAAATTTAGAGAGATATTATAATTAATTATAAATAATAAGTATCTCTTCTTAGAGCTTATAATTAAATTATATATTAAATAAGCTCTTTTTAAAGTTTTTAAAAATATTATTATTTTATTTTAGTTTATATAAATAAAAAAGTAAAAAAAATAAAATTAAAAATTAAATATAGATTAAAACTTAATTAAAAATAAATTATATAGATCTAGTTATATATAATCTGATTTTAGAATATTCTTTATATATAGTAAAAATTTTAAAAAAAAAATTAAAAAATTATTATAAATATTTATAAAGAATTAAAATTAGTTTAAATAAATATTATATTTTAAAAATAATTATTTTTTTATATAAATTTATTTATTATATAAAACTATATTTAGTATTTTAATTAGTATATAGTAACTTTATAATTAGCTATTATATTTTTCTTTATTAATATTCTATTATAATAATTAACTAATCTACTATATTCTGAATACTATCTTATTAATCTTATTTAATTTAACTTTTTATTCTAATAAACTTTTTAATAATTTAATTTAATTTAATTCTCTTCTATATAAAGCCTATCTAAATATAAATAATCTTTACTAACTTAGACTTTAAGAACTATCTCTATCTAGATTAATTCTATATAATATATAATATACTAAAATCAGAGATTATATCTTAGATTATTATAATTATTAAGTATTTAGAGGTTATTATCTAGCTCCTCTTTCTTAAGTATCTTATATAGAGTAGGATCTATTATTTACTCCTTATAAACTTTATAATATAATATTAGATCTAGTAGCTATAATTACTAGATCTATATAGTTAAGAGTAGTTTTATAGCTATAAGGAATCTAGTAATAAAGTATAGGTTTAATTATTTTATATTATTAGTAAGGGTATAAGAGTTCTTACTAATTATTACTATTATATAGTTAAGAACCTAGTTATATATAATAATCAGGCTCTAGCTATAGGGGATAATAATATCAGAGGTATCTATTATTATTATAAGGAGAGGTCTAATTACTAGTAATTAATAATAATAAGCTTAGAGAGATATTATAATTAATTATAGATAATAAGTATTCCCCCTTAGAGCCTATAGCTAAGTTATATATTTAGTAAGCCCTTCTTAGAGTTTTTAGAGATACTATTACCTTATCTTAGCTTATATAAATAAAAAAGTAAAAAAAAAATAGAATTAAAGATTAGATATAGACTGAAACTTAGTTAAAAATAAATTATATAGATCTAGTTATATATAGTCTAATCTTAGGATATCCCTTATATATAGTAAAAATCTTAAAAAAAAAAAAAAAAAAATATAAATTTATTATAATTTAATATATAATTTATAGTTTTAATATATTATATATTATATTAAATTAATAAGAATAAAAATAGCTTTTAAAAATTAATTTATTAATTAAGTTTTTTATATTTTAAAATAATTTAAATTAAAATATTAATTAAATTAGATTAAATTTAGTATTAATATATTAGAGTTTATTTTAATTTAATTTAAATTATATTTATTTAAAAAAATAAAAAAATAAAAAATTATTTAAAATTAATAATTAAGTTTATATTTATTATTATAGAAAATTTTTATTAAATAATATAAATTTAATATTAATTTAATATTTATTTATATATATTTAGTTATACTATATAATAATAATAAAATTAATAAAAAATAAAATATTTAATTTATATTTATAAATTATTAATTAGAGATTATTTTTAAAATATTTAAATATTAATAATTTAAATAATATTATTTTTAATTAAAAAGAATAAAAATTATATAAATAATTATAGAGTAATATATAAGGAAAAAAGAGAGATTAGGACTAATAAGATAGGCGATTGACTAGGGTAGCAACTTAAGATATTATTCAAAAGACTCTTCTTCCTTTCGTTCAAAGAGTCTCAGAATAGCCTGGTTTCCATTTACCATCGCAACATCTAAACATGTTTGGAATAAAGAATTCTCTGCCATAATATCTAGACCTTGACCAATTAACCATTGAAAACGTTGAACCATGACTTCACCAGCCTCGCCATTTTGTAACGACCCGGTCGTAGCTGCGACTGTGTGCAGAAGCGTGTTTCCGTCTGCGTCGAGTGTAAAGGCATTTGCCTCTGTAGCGGAGAAAATATCTAATGCGGCCTGTTGTCTCTTTGCATCTTGACCTGTGGTATATTTATACCCAACGTCTAAGCCTTGATTCTTGAAAAAGGACAGAATGGGAGTCTCGCCCTGTTTGTTACGTCCATTGATAGGTAAACCCAGTGAGATGAATCTCTGATATAGTTCATGAATTTGCAAGACCTGCTCTTCAGACCAACCGTGCCCAGCTAAACGTGCACCGAGCATGTGCAATGGGTTGTTTCCTTGCGCATCCTCAACGTTGGGGTTGACGCCTGCATCAAGTAGCATTTTGATCGGTTTAGTGTCCGAGGCTATTGGCGAGAAAAATCTTTGAAGTGCATAGAGAAGGGGACTTGCGCCAGAAATATCAACTTGGTGAACCAATTCCGGTGCACGAGACATTATCAGAGAAAGAGATTCCAGTCCCCCGGTGGTCCTGGACTCAAAGATATGATGCAGTGCGTTTTTCTGGTCATTATCCCGGGCAGTGATGCACGCACCCTTTTCAATCAGATATTTCGCCAACGACGGCCTTCCCTTGGACTGTTCAGGTGCTACTTCCTTGTTGTAAAGGTTCCCCAAGAACCCGGAATGGACGGCACCTATAGGAGCATCTGGTCCAAGTTCGCTTCGACACGCGGCAAGGAGCAATGTTCTTCCCTTGTTGTCAAGTCGCTCCAGCTCTGTACTATGGTGGTTCAATAAAGGTTCTACAAGGCCTCCAATCTCGAGGAGATCATGTAGTAGTGTCACTTCTTCCACGCTGTCCTCGGTATCATCCTCAATTGGCTTTCCCCGCTTGAAATAACTGGCATAGAGGTTGGCACCATGTTTGAGAAGAACATCGATCACCGGTAAATTTCTCCGAAGTACCTGATCTCTTGAGTATTGAATCCTGGAGCCGGGTTGGAAGAACATTGGATTCGGCGCGGCTGCTAGATACAAGGCGTAACGCTCTTGTTTGGTTACCGGGACACCCTTAGCTTCAGGCGCCATCGAATTTAGTGATGTACAGCGGGAATTAACATCTATCCCGGTGCATATGGTATCAAGAATCAGCGGAGTTGATTCATCCATGTTTCTTTCTTTCAGGAGACAGTGGAACACCTCCGGCTGAACACTCGCGCCGTAACTCATCAAAAGCTTCACTATTTCAAGATTCTGGGTTGTGTGTGTCAAGCAATTGAAGCCAAACTTATCTTGTGCATTCACGTCTGCACCGTGGTCGATCAGATAATGCGCTCCTTGAGAGGAATGCGCATGCATGAGCGGGGTGCGGTTTGTCTTGTCTCGCAGATCGACTTCGGCGCCCTGCTCCAGGAGATACGGCAGACCGCGTGCGGCAGCCCACCAATTTCCATTGCTGGCCAGTTCATGCAATGCACCATTCCCTTTAACAAGTTTCCTCATCTCGCGAGATCCCGTAATCTCTAAATCCTGGATGTTGATATTTGCGCCCAGTTCCTCCACGAGGAACCGCAGCATGGGCAGATTATCTATGGTCCTCTCACAAGCCTGAAGAAGGAGCGGCTTTGGCCCGTTAGAGCTGAATCTATTATCATTAGAAACTGAAGGGATTTTGGAGTGCAAAAATCGCTCTTCATATTCTCCGTCGAGTTCCTGCATATGCTGTGGAGTCATTAGGACTCTTAAGATTGAGACCAAGCCCCATGTCGTAAATTTCGACACTACGCAGTTCCCATAGTACTCGGCTTTGAGGAGCTCCGGATCTTGTTGGGCCTTGTATAGGATCAGGTCCCACTGGCCATCTAATGTCAGATGATCATAGGACATATCAGAGTCAGTGCGGACAAACGCTCTCCTGGCGGATGCGCGACGATATACTCCAGCGAGGGATGCATACGAGAGGGCGTTCTGCAGCCCGTCTTTGAGATCGCATGTCTCGTTGTTATCTAACGAGGTATCGTTCCCTGGCTCGTCCTCACTTTTGGAATCATCGTCTCTGCCGTGATCTCTGCCGCGTCTTAGCAAAGCATCAGCATATAGCTCCAGGACTGACAGCGGTTTTGACAATGTTGTTCTTTGATCGTGTTCCAAGGCGTCTACTTTCTCTCCAGAGTAAATTCGTCGCCTTAGTTTGAGCAAACATTCTGTCGCATAGTCGTCACCGGCGTTCGATCCGATCATCGCATCAATGTTCTCTTCAGACATCGCACCATGAGAATACAATAAATCCATGATCGGTTCAAGCCGCGGCATTTTATCACGGCCTGACACACTTCCCGAGCTATTCCACCTATTCCATTGATTTATTGTAGAATATAGCCCACTCTCAACATGTTCACTGGGGGCAAATTCGTACCCATCTTTCTTCTGCACAGTTTCACACCATAGACGTGGGATTTTGGGTGTAAAAGCCAGACCCGGGTCTGCACCAGCGTCGAGGAGCAGCGAGACCGTCTCTGGCATTTTCGTCTGGCAAGCATACTGCAGTGCCGATGGCATTAGGCCGCCACGGCTGTAGTCGATGTGAGACTTGAGAAATTCGGTTCCCTTCTTAGCTTTAATGGCATCGATGAGTCGACCGACGATGTTGGGTTGCCTGAAGGCTGCGGCAACCTGCAAGGGGCTCATGCCTTTGTGTGTGCGCCCAACAGGGCACGCCCCGCCATCCAAAGCCAGAGCGACCAGCTTGTCGTTGTCTTTTGCGAAGTGATGGATTGGTCGTATCCCAGCATTGTCTTCGGCATCGAAGCTGTCGAAGGTTGTGAGCGTCTTTTCTAGCCGCAAAGCGTGGTTGGCCGCTAGCCAGTGTACATAGGTCTCGCCGGCGTTGTTTTTGTGGCCGGGAGGCGCGAGAGACCAGTCCATCGGATTCCCTTCATAATCAACTGCTGCTGGATCTATTCCCCAGGAAACTAGCCTTCTTACCATTGCCTCAGAATCGCTCATGGGGCGGTAAAAGTAGAGGTTGCGGCCGCGAAAGTCGCGGGCGTTGATGTCTGCCCCAAGCTCTACCAGCATCTGCACAACTGCGACTCGATCTGGCGACCTGGCTTCGTTTACCAACTTGAATAGCGGGGTTTTACCCTCATTATCACGAACATGGATATCTGCTCCTGCTGCTAAGAGGGCAGAGACCACCCTCTTTGAAACGTGCTCGAATGGGGACTTGACTTCTGTCAGTTTGAGGATGCGGTGTAGAACAGTCTCACCGTCGTGATTCTTGGAGTTTGGTGGTACCCCTGCTGCAAGGAGAGCTTCAACAATCTCTACAACCTGGTCACATTTGAACCTAAACAAGTACCCGGAGAAGAAACGATGCAGGGCACCCTCACCCTTTGGGCCGGTATGTGCCATGTTGGCACCAAGCTCAGAGAACTTTCGAGCCAGCGCTGCCGTCATCTTGCCACTACCGGCCGCACAGAGGAGGGGTGTTAACCCAGTCGAGGTCTCCGCATGGATAAGATTCGCGTTTCCCTCCTCAACCATGAGCTGTATTAGCTCTGGGTTCAAACAGTTATGTAGTACAGTCGAACCGCCACTGCTCCTGGTTGTTACATCCGCCCCAGCTCTTATCAGGGTGCGTACAAGGGCGGGTCGCCGTGATGCGGCAATAGCTAGAGGACTGCCCCCGTTATAATACGATGGTGCACGGTATGTACCATTTATATCGACTCCGGCATCGAGCATCAAGGCAATCGTTTCTTCCATCAATCCTAGGTTGAAGGTCTTTTCATCGGCTGTTTGAGATGACCAACTCGTTTCCGTTGCGCCACAAAGTAGGTGTAGGGCGTTGAGACCGCGTTTGACGACCATCTCTGGATTTTCACCATCGTCTTCTCCTTCGAAATGCTCCTCCTCGTCAGTGTCATAGTCCTCAAACTCATCACCCCAAACTTCATCGGCCGTGATCATCGGGTTCGCACCAGCGCGTAGGAGGAGAATCATAAGCCTGAAATCGTGACGCTTTGCCGCGTACATTAGGGGCGTCTCCCCGCGAATCTTGGTGTTGACATTGACATGTGGGTGCTTGAGCATCTCTTCCACTAGAGAAAGGTGCCCACCCTCTGCTGCCCATCCTAGGGCCCTGTAGACATGTCTCTTCGTGAGAAGATAGGGTATAAAGGCCCTAGCTGATTCCAGATGACCGTTGAGGAAGGCCATCATGAGTGGTGTATAGCCCGTGGTTCCAGAACCAACGGGATACCAATCAGGGTCCTCTCTTGTCTTTTTTGTCATTGGATCGACTCCAGCTTGAAGAATTAATCTGACCGTGTCACCATTATTGCTCGTCGCTGCCTTGTGCAGGGGTTTCGACCCGTCTCTGAGAGATTCCTGATCTGGCTTTGCTCCAGCTGCCAGCAGCACCTTGACAGTAGCGGCGTGCCCTCCTCCAGCGGCGAAAAGAACAGGTTTTTCTCCATATCTATCATCCATGTCG
Source organism: Clonostachys rosea (assembly GCA_026958235.1). Lineage (NCBI taxonomy): Eukaryota > Fungi > Ascomycota > Sordariomycetes > Hypocreales > Bionectriaceae > Clonostachys > Clonostachys rosea. Next base: position 2,603,871 of record CP110206.1, read on the forward strand.
ATATTCGTCCCTCCTCTTGTCATGAGGTGAGATACGTACTGACTCAAACCATTGCAAGAAGCCACATGGATGGGCTTCCACCCACAGGCCGTTCTTCTCTCCAACGCCTCCAGAGCCAAACAGTTAGTATCAGTGAGCAATTTATCAACGTCGCCCAGCAAATCTTGTGAGAGTTGTGAGTGAGAATCTGCCTTTCTGACGTGGACGTGCCAATTGTCTATGCAGTACGCCAGAAAGGGATACCGGGAACGAAGTTCTGGAGTTGCAGGTAAATCGCCGTTCCAAGTCCTTTTGCACTTGGCTTCATCATCTCCCCCGAGCCTCTTGTAACTATATTGGTCTAAAATATCGACCATACCGTCATCTGTCTCGGATCCTCCGTCCAAGTGGATATGCTTTTTTACCTGTTTGGTTTTGACGCCGGCGAGGCATTTTGAGCCAAGTATGTAGGAAATGCATACTTGAGCGAGGCGACTGTGTGTGGAACCGCGATCTAAAATAGGATAAGATGTTGTACCAGTCGTCGATACAATATGCTTCTCTGGGCTGCGGGTCGACCCATTGAGAAACTCGGTTAAAGAGTGATGAACTACTGAGACCGTTTCATCTGGTAAGATCTCTAAAAGAGGGCCACAGCTTGTTCGAACCAGCTCCTTGATTGCCCTAAAATCAGAGAGGTCCATGTTTTGTGTCTTATTGATCATTTCAGCAATCTCCAGCAACCGTAGTGGTCGTGAAGCATGAGTGACCCATGAGAGGATGAGGATCTGGAGATGTTCAGGTACCCCAGAACGAAGAATATGTTGCTGTAACAAGTCCGTATATAGAACGTTCAGATCTGCCGGCAAAGCCTCCATAACTTGCATTACATCTGCCCCTGGCTTAAGAAAGGCTTCCATTGCCAGCTTGGCGTAGAGAAAGAGTCCGTTGGCCCTGCCAGGGACAACTCGCTTGATTTGAGCATGTAGATCTACCGGAATGGAAGAGTGTTCTAAATGGTGCCCAACATAGGTAGCAATATCAATATCAATGATCTTCTCCTCCAGCCTTATTTCCTTCATTGGAATCTGCCGCATCGGAAGCTCAACTCGTGGAACGGGGCGGCTCGTAGCAACTACCTTGATGTGGGCTGGTCGCCACCGTCCAAGCTCGGCAAGCTCCTTGAGAAAGTCCTCATTACCATCGTCTATCTCATCAAGCGCATCCACGACACAATATACCTTGGGCAAATGACCTAGGGCAATCTTGAGGCCTTTCCAAAGGTCATTCATTGACTTGATCGCCAGCGTCTGTCTATGTTCGAGGTATTTGTCCAGCTGTGCCTGCAACGGCGGGCTGTAGACCACCACCTGATCTAGCCAGTCCCGTAGCAGTGCAATGGGGGCATGATTGGCGTCAATGATCTGGCGGAAGAAGAAGTACAGCACCGGAACGTCTTCTCTCGATAACCTGTCAACCAGGCTCCCAGCGATGACGGACTTGCCGGACCCGGGAATGCCTTTGATCAGCAGCATGCCATGCTCATGGCTCTCGTGCCATTCTGTGTAGCTTGGGGCGTTCCAAAGCCAGTCGCCTGTGCCAGCGAGGTGCGAGGCCCGATGCTTGCTGCACTCACTATTCTCTGCGCTGTAGGAAGTCGGCTGGAGCCAGGCACGGATCGCCTCCACTTTCTCGTCAGGGAGGGGAATGAGCCCTTCTTCGTTAAAGTCGCGCAAGTCGTTTCGACCGACCACAACGGCGTCGTCATCCCACGGCTGCTCCTTTGGTGCCATGACTATTCTTGTGTGACTTGCAATTTGGAAGTACGGTCGGATGACTCCTTGGCCATTTATATCTGCCGGTGGATCGAGCGGAGAAGCGCCGCATCAATATCAATGGCGGCTGAAACGGGCAAGATGCGACGACCGTCAGCGATTATGCAACATGGCCCGTGTATTGACCTACGATTGGCTGGGCATGGCTCACATACTATACTCTTTACTATTACTTTTTCTGGCTTTATTCGGTTTCTAGTATTTCCTGGACTCCCCCGGCACAGTCAAGCCTAAACAGTTGCTCGTTCATTGGGACTTGAAGCGCGTACAAGGACACCTGTCTTCAATGTCCCATAGATTTGCTTTACTCTGCAATCAGCATCATGAATGTCCGCAGCCGTCCCCAAGCTATCCTGAAGCTCTCTGTCTAGCGCAAGTAGCGTGGCAGTTGCAGAGCTCTTTAGAATTGGCACGCAAGATCTCCTTGTCGCAGCTATTGTGAAAATGACAAAAATGGTTGATAAGACGACCTCACCTGCCAAGAACCCCAACCAACCCCATCTCACATGTACATATACCTCTTCTCTCCAAGCCGTACCGGGAATGGGCTCAGTTGATGCTTTGGACCTGATGCTATCACAAGTTGGAGTTAACACACGGATTGAAAATAGATTGTATGTAAACTTACTGGTTGGTCATTTGAGTTGCAAGTCCATCAAAATAGGCCCGAACCCTCTCGAGCTGCTTCTCGGGGTTGATAATATCCCTATCGCGTCCATAAACTGCACCTTTGAGCCACAAACCGCTGTATCCATCCCTCTTCGTGTTTCCCCCGTCTTTTTCCCAGGTTACCATTCCCTGCATCAACGAGTTGAGCGATCGAGAGGTCGTTACGGCGGTTCCAAAACTGAAACTGAAGCTTTCTTTTGTATTTTTCTAGTTGGCGTACTCTTGATTTTGGTCTATCCCAGGAGGAAAGGACAAATTTGTACTTGCCTCCTGGGAGTTGTATGTGCTGGGCATAATGCAATCAACAGTATCTGAGCCCGACCTAAGAGTAGGGCAGTGAAGCTTTGGGATCTCCCTAACTCTACCTTGTTCATCTTTCAAGAGAGATGATGACAAGGTTCTCTGTTGTGTACGAGACTTTCCTTCTTTTACGCTAGTATCGTACTCATTGATACACATATATATCAATACTTCTAGTGCACCAAATTCGGGCTGCTGGTGCTGGTGTTGTCGTGTCTTATCAGTGCTCTCTGGTGAAAAGGGGCTACTGTCGTTGTCAGCGGCTCGGGAGTGGATGATGAAGTGATTTGCTAACGCTGCTGGGTATCCTGCGTCTTCATGGAAGCTAAGTGATGAAGCGTTCCCTGGCTGGGTCCACAGAGAATACGTGGCAGTGGTTCTCAAGTGTATCCCATTTGGTAGCGCGGCAGAGTATGTTCGTGTATGGCTGTTATCCTTAAATCCGCCTTCGCCAGAGGCGATCGTAGAGACATTTAGAAACTGACTGACGTCCTTGACCTTGGCGCATACTGTAAGTGAGAGGTACTTTTTGAAGGAGCAGGTTGCTGTTGGACAGCTCGCTACTAATGGCATTGGCTGAATATCTGGGCTTGACTGAAGTTCATTTATTATTGATTTTTCCCCGGCGATATTAAATTGAAAATTTCGCGAAGGATTCCAATGAATGGCAGCGTGTATCTTGCCACGGCCCTCATCTCCCACGGGCCTTGTTGGAAAAGTGAGAGCCTGCTGGGTGATAGGTGATGTTAGGACACTTGCTATCGATATCACTCCTGCAAGTGAAATTGGGTGTCTACTCATGTGAATTTAATGAATGAAACTCCCCCTTTTCTATGTTAAAGAAGACTTACCGCCACCTGAACCGACCATCAGCCAGCAAGAACCCCAAAAGCCGCGGCTTGCGAGGTCAACCACTTCAGAGTCGTGAATAATGCGTCCTTTCGTGTTATTATATATATTCCACTTCCATTGGCTGATACTTTCGGCGATGGATATCATAAACGAAGCCTTAGATGTAGTCGATAAGAGAGCGAGGAAAGCATTCAGTGTGATATCAAGTGGCCATGTTGGCCGTTGTTTCTGATCGTACATCCGGAGCACGACGACGATAACTGCACATTTGAGCAAACGGAATCCCTTCAGCACCCAATTATAGTCCACGTACCAGTGAAAGTTGCATAGCCGCAAATACAGAAACCGCATTCCGGCCACCAGCCCTTCCAAATACTGACCCTGGCGGTTACGGTTGGTTCACCTCCCAATCTAGATAGATCTCCGGTTGGCAATATGTTGACTGGTGTGTTTTTTGATCCAAGTGCATCAAGAAAGCCCCTGAGTCAGAGGTGTAAATATTGACTATGGAGGACATTGTTGCTCCTTTGGCGTCACTCTTATACATTTTCGGGCCCTGACCCGAAACAAAAGGGAGTGTAGCTGAGGCTCTGGTAACTTATGAAGTATCGCAATGAGACACTTTGAACGGATGAGTGTGCTATATTTGTCGGGATCGCTCACAGTAGCGCCGAGACATATGCTGCAAGCTGCGCCCCGGCCTTAGTATCGGACACAAGCCCTCATCCATGAGCCTCCCTGGCGATCAGAAATCCCGCTTTGAGATCGGAAGATGAGATATTTCGAGGTTGAGTTCGCGGTCACTGGATGTGGCCACTAATCAGCTGTTATCCTAAAATCACTTTCCTAGTAAACACTGTCCCTTATTTCTCGCTTGATCGGCGATCATCGGCTTCCAGTTTCTTGATTTTCTGATCGTTGCTCATATGTCTATTAGTTGAATAGCTGCAAGCCTGGCCCATTTAGACTGCTGTTTCATTATTTTTGATCTTATGACGCTTATTGGTGCCTCTACTTACTACAGTATCTCTAGAGACATATTCTCTGCGGTGCGAATCAGTACCAACGTCGCAAATGCTTGGCTCCAATCATCCTCTTGTAGCTTCGGGCAATTACACGCGTACCACGGTTGAGTTTTGACTAGGATCGCGATCTGAAGAAGTATATCATGGTTTTCAAAGACATATATGTCGCAAAATAATGTATTCCAGCTGCTGGAGCACCACTTTTCTTGATGTTGCGCGGCCCTTTGTTACCATTGCTTGCTTTTTTTTCTTGATTGAAACGTAGTTCCCTCCAAGCTGTCCTGTCTAAAAGTTTGAGTAAAGCCACAGACCACTGGCTCAGAGGCTTCACCCCATAACTGTATTTTGTTGCTACTTTTACTTCTTAGGAGTAGAACCTTCGTCGGTAAGATTATTGGTGTGAGGCTGGAGAGCCCAACTGTTGCCTGGGCTGAAAACATAGGAACAACACTGCTAAGTCAGTCAAGGATTTCATTCCAAAAGCATAATAGTATATACGAATCTACTCGAATTCAATGAAAGAAACGGCTTCAAGTAACTGCTTGCAGGCGCCCCAGTGTTTGGGGAAAATACTAACCAACCAGAAGCCACGGAAAATTATGGCCAAACATGGAAGCAAGCCCCCCTTCTTCGCCTTTCCCAATTCTGGAGAGGCCCCAGCTACTCTACAATTTGATATGAGAGAGTAGTCTCGAATGGTAGGATATCCTTGTGGCGGAAGTACGATGATTGCTGCTAGAATAAAATTGTGTCCCTAAATCTCTTCACGTTCTGATTGGGCGCTGGCTCCATCAAGATAGCGCTCAACATGTGGTTTCGGAACGGCCCTATCTGAGCATCGGAATCTCGGAAACCTCATCGCCTTAGGATTCTACATGCTTCAGAAACTAAGCAGGCTCATTGATATTCATTCTCTTCATTGTCTCTTTTTCCGTATCTCAGATATTTGCCAGTATCATAAACCATTATGACCGCATCCGCTTCATCTGTCCTTCAAAGGAAGGCTGTCATTCTCTCTAAATTTCTGTGCCGTCTTCAACAAGCCGTCCAATCGCGTGAAGGTCAAGATGCGTTTCTTCTATTCATGGGCGAGACATCTCGCTTGCTTGCGGTTTTGCTTGAGCTGTTGAAAGAGTCACTCTCTAAGATTCACCACACCTCACGGCTTTCTTCACAGTCGGCGTGGATTAAGGCACTTAGCCCTGCGATGGCCAAAGCCGCTGGTCGTTTTCAAACGCTGGCGGGATTCCTGGACGAGTGGCAGATGATCAATCGAATGTTTGGGTTGCTCGATGTGCTTGTTGGGACTGGGAAGTTTCTTCGGGAAGTGCGCAGGAGAAAAAAAGAAAACTTCGCCGTTGACCGCAAAGACATCGCGTTGGAAGGCCTGCAGCACGTTTCAATGATTTTCTTCCACTTAAGCGAGGGGGCGGCATGCTTGGCTTCAAAAAAGATCCTAACTCTGCCATCCAAAAGACAATATCAGTTGTCATTTGCAGCCGTTAGAGCGTGGGCCGTATTCACCTTTCTTGATCTAACCCGGGGCGTTATAGAGTACAAAAAGATGACAAAGCGAGGAGATGTAACATCACCTCCTAAGGAACAAAAAGAAGGAGGACAGGATATGCAGCAATGGAGGAGCCAGTTCCTGATCAACCTGGCGTGGGCTCCTGTGACGGTGCACTGGGGCGTCGACGGAGGCCTGTTCCCTGATTCGCTGGCCAGTCTTCTGGCAGTCTATGCCACCAGCGGCATATTTAAAGACGTGTGGAAACGGACTATCTGAAACAACAATGGAATGGAATGCGCTGTATCTTCGGGCTGTATGATCCCCTCTAATCTGCATCCGGTGTACGCAATACGCCTTTGACAAATATTTAGACAATTGCCTTTGTTTCATCGTTTCTCTTTTTCCCTCCGGGGTCTGTATAACATTTTCCCCAGTCAACACGGGGAAAGAAGTTACAGATCATATAGCATATTCGAGATCTGCTATTTCTTCGTTTTCCTGTTTCTGGAAAAGGTCACATTTGGACAGCTATAAACATGCTTGGTCAACATAGATCCTCTCTGATTCCAGTCTAAACCTGCTAAGACTTGACACAGGGCAAATTTCTAGTCTGGTTACCTGGTGACTTCCAAGCCCCTGTCACATTCAATCAACCAGAAGAGGAAGATAGCTTGCGAAACTAACTGGAAGCGCAAAGATCTCGCACTGATGATAATCGCGAGCCTCGAGATCCCCATTGCCAATGTCACACCATCTGAATTACGGAAGTCAAGCCCCTAGGGGTCATTGGGACGAGATGACTATCGTCAATGAGAACAGTAAACGGTACCTGCTTAGTCAATTCAGCGAGTTGGCCAATCTCAAAGCTTTGTATTGATCACGCGCTTAGACGTTATTTATTACATGCTGGATCTGAGGAAGAATAGACAAATGCGCGGCATACGTACATAGGTGATTAATAGATGGGTTACGTCAAGGCTTGATGCATGGATCTGAAAGGCAGATCGGTTGGGCAATGAGGCTTGAATATGGCTTCAAAATGCATTGCGTTGGGTGATTGATTGATGCTTCAGGGGTGGAATTACACAAACAATACCTACGTGGCCAATGAGTTTTCTCACGTGTAGAGGCGCGATGTGCAATTAGCAGCTACGATAGTAAACCTGCTATTGTGTGTCTGGTATTGTATATCTTAGAATTTGCCTACTTTACCTGTTATCGTCATGTCTATTGTTGTGCTCAATTGCTCCTATTGTCACGCCTGCCTTCGGGTCATACCTATTGTTGTATTTGAGCTCACTGTGTCTATAACTTATTCATTATTACCATATCCATTGATGTAGGATCTGCAGCTTGGGGAGCTGGGCTATAAAAACCACTCTTACCCTCTTAGAACCGGGCATCTTCTGCATCTTATTCCACCACATTCAATCGTATTACCCTTTCTCTCGGAAACCAACTTTAAAAGATCACTTTCTTTTCCTCTTTGATAACTTGACATATCAAACTTACATTCACAAGTCTCATCACCCTGATATTCAGTCGCCAACCCAAGATGACTGGTCAACGCAAGACAAGTGGCCGACGCACGACGAGTGGCCGCCGCAAGACGGATGGCATGCCTGAGGTTGGGGAGCGAGCCAATGTTCTTTTCCACCTCGAACCCGTAAACAGGAGGACAGAAAAACTTTTCAAAGACGCTGAGAACAGTCCCCTCCAGGCCATTGATGACTACGGAACAGTCGTTCTTGAAATCGGCCATGCAATGTCTGTATGGGGCTCGAAGACACTTGCGTGCATTGGACGGCATCGTCTCGACGTCTGCTTGTACGACCCATCAATTTCCGTCTTCCAATGCTTCTTCGAGATTAACCGAAACACAGGGGTCATCATGTTCAATGACATTTCAGCTCGGAGCACCAGTCGTTTTATCGGATCCAATGCAACCGACTTTCCACCCAACTTGCCGCGCCGCGTGGTTATTCTACCACGTGTTAACACCCAAATACAGCTGGGCCACGAGGGCGTCATCCAGTTTAATATTGTTTGGAATGACAGACATCCTCAAGGTGCAATTGCCGCTGCCCAAGCGCTTCCCTTACCCCATGGCATTACTGACAACCAAGAAATAGGAGTGCGTGGTGGTGGCATCACGCCTAGGCTCACCCGGCCAGAATCTAAATCACCTTCCATTTGGAACGCTAACATCAAATGGACCAAAATTGATGATCTTGGTGCCGGCGGGTTCGGGATGGTGAGCAAAGGCATCAACCTGTTTACGGGCGAGTTCATGGCTGTCAAACAGCTCAAGCAGAGAGTACCTCCCGACAATCGAGACTAGAAGTCTATGAAAAGGGAGGTTAAAGCTCTCTCAAAGATCCACCATGTAAGTTCTCCATGCCATTTACTATCCTACTGAGGTTACTGCTGCTAACAATATCTGGCTGAGTAGCCCCGTATTGTAGAGTTTTACGGCTCCAGTGGTCACGATACTGGGTCGATCAAGATGTTCATGGGCTTGAGAGACGGCTCACTTGCTAGTTTTCTCAAGAAGTACCCCGGAACATCACGTATTGACCTCGCTCAGAGGGTCCTGCGCCAGATGCTCGAAGCTCTTGCTTGCGTCGCCTCTCACAATATGATCCATCATGATGTGAAACCCGGCAACATCCTCTACTCCATGGGGAGCTGCCTAGAATCAACCGAATTCTTTCTTTGCGACTTCGGCCTGGCATACAAGGGTGGTGTAGATAAAGAATGCGGTGGGACTCGGCTCTTTAGGCCACCCGAAATCTTTCAGAGACGACCCAACACGCCCAAGGTCGATATATGGGCCCTTTTCGTAACCATGCTGGAGATCTTGGATGAGAAGGACTGGCGAAGGCGATCCAGGAAGTGCGACGCGTCAGCCAACAGCCAGTTCCATCCGATCGAGCTTGTTGAAGAATTTGCGGACGATGAAGAGACCGAGGCCTACACCTTCCGCAAGATGGCACGAATCGACCCTGACAAGCGCTACTCGGCTGAGGTATGCTTAAAAAAATACTTCAGGGCCAGACCAACTTAGAGAGTAGTTGAGAGAAGTCAGATGTCTCCCCAATAGACTAATATATATGGTTTCCTAGACGGCTGATTTCTTCTCTTTTAAGGTCCCGCAATTGATGCTAAAATCAAAATGAGTGGCAAGGCTGGTTCAGTTTGATTAACGTAGGATTGCTACCAATTGGCACAATATTGAAGGTAGAGCCTTCTGGCTGTATGATCTCTTCAAGCCCAACTGATTTGTGACAGGCTGCTCGAGCCTTTGTCTGCACTGATTGCCTCCGGCAGAAAAATCAACATCGTGTGCTCATGATGTATATCGTCATAGCTGAAATCCCAAACCAATGTGCCTTTATGCAAGTGAGCCTGCATAACCATCCCACTGTGCAATCGACTAAGGGCAAATGGCCATTTCTCTATACTATTATGACTTCCATATTCATATCGAATCTCTTACGTTAAACTAACGTTCAATACAAGCGGCGTCATCCGACACTGAGGCCAGGATCGCGTTAGGGCAAGCGGTGTCCCAAACATTCCCATCCATCATACGAGGCTTCACTCAACTTCCTTGCCATCCGAGACTCTGGAAGCGCCCTTCACCCTGGGCTAGCCCGAGAGCTCCACAAGTGAGAATCCTACGCCACTCTCTTTTGGCTGTAGCCCAGCCGCCTCCGCAGCATTGAAGAGGCAGCTGAGAGGACGCCAAAGCCTAATGCGTCTCGATGTCAGCAATACCCCTGGCACAAATCTCTCGAGGCGATCCCGGCACTTGCGCCTCCTGCCAAGATCAATGCGTATACGCTGCTTTGCCGCACCTGTCCAGCAGGTATATATAGGCGGATGGCAGACACCGACATGGCACACAAAGGGATCCCATTCCTAAGCCTGTTCTCTAGGTAGCCGTCTTCCGAATCTTCAGCATGGCATTCACCAAATCGGCTTGGAGCCTTGTGCTCAGCGCTGGCCTGTCCGCCGCCCTGACCCTGTCCCCCGTCCCGCCCCAGGTGGACGGTGCCTGGGTCGTATCCGGCATTTCCTTCTGGAAGTCGGCCAAGTACACCTTCGAGAACGGCCTGCCCGATGGCTTGCAGATCGCCAACTGGGATACCGGTCTCAACTGGCGGGCTGACCAGGCAAACGCCAAGTTCAACAACGGGTACCTGGAGCTCTGGGTCCCTGGTGGCCAGAACCCTCCAGCCGGCACCAAGTATGTCGGTGCTGAGGTGGACACGCTCGAAAAGAATATTGCATACGGCAGCTTCCGCACCGTTGCTATCCTGACTGAGACCCCTGGTGTTTGCAATGGTATGCATCTTGACCCGTGAAGCCTGCCGTGGCCGCCCCAGCACTAATCAATCACAGGCATGTTCACCTATGGTGGCAACACGCAAGAGTCCGACATCGAGTGGCTCTCAGACCCCAATAATACGTCCGACCGTGGCGTCAACCACTTGTGGATGACCAACCAAGCTGTCAACGGTAACGATGCTGACAAGACGTCTATTCCTGTGACCAAGCCCGCCAATCCCTTTGAGGAGCACGAGTACCGCATCGATTGGCTCTACGACCGCGTCGAGTGGTATGTCGATGCTGTCAAGGTGGCTGAGACGGACCAGAACATCCCATGGCAAGGCTGTGTATTTGCTGTCAACAACTGGTCCAACGGCGACATCGGTTGGTCGGCGGGCCCACCTGCACAAGACGCAGTCTTTAAGGTCAAGTCTATTGAGATGTACTATAATACTCTGGAATAAAAACTGGCAAAGATGTCTGTGGGGATGTAGATACACAGAGTGGTGGCCGGTATCAAAAAAGAGGATGCCATTTTGGTGCGTATTCCCTTGGAGAGGTCTTGGATAGGTTGTGAGAGTCAAAAAATTCCGAATTACATACGATTCGGGATTCATTGGTGCCAGTTTCGAGAGCTGCAGAGATTTTATATGGTCACGGTGCCGCCCGTGCAGATACCTATTGCTACCTCAATGACAACGTAGCATACCTTCACATAGTTCTTTAGCCGAGGTTCTAGATCATCTCACACGTAATACACCCTTGTTTCACCATGATATCTGGGGTTGTCATCGAAATCTTTTCTACGGATCTTTGTGTACGATTCTCTTGCGACATGAACGAGGAAGGACGCAGATAAGCTGCCTCTCCACCCAAAAACGATCCCAATAGTTAGAAACGTTCCGGATCTACCCTCAGAGGATGTTTCACTCCATATACACTTGACCAGGCACAAGGAGAGATATGAATTCATTACATCTGTTGCGATTGCCGAGCAACCCATAGTCTATGAGATTGGTAAGTAGCAATGGACGGCTTAGCGGGAAGTGGGAGCATCTCAGGACACACATGACGGAGTACATGTGAGTGAGAAATTAGAAATTATGGATTTAATTTTCCATATATATGGATATTTACTATAAGTACCTATTGTAGCTATGTTATATCATCTTGCTTAAATAATAATGAGCTGGATAAATGGTTAGCCTCAGCCGAAAAACGTTCAAGGAGATGAAGCTTCATCTTACCTCAATCAGCTTCTCCGTCAGCTCGAAGCAGTCGCGCTGGTAGTCCTCCATTGAACCCATTGAGCACGACTGCCAGAGCCCCCCAAACCCTTTGCCTTCAAGGACATCTGCGACGTTGGTATTTAAGTCCAATTGCCGCACGTATCTCCTGTCTGATGACAGCGTGCGGAGTAGCGTATGCGCAGCATCTAGTGTAGTGGCGTTTTGCCCATGTAGCAGCACGTCGTCGAGGATTGAGCGCATCGTGCTACATCTAAATCACTCTAGTTAGCCACCATTTCACATGCTACCCATGCACTGGGCGTCATCATAACTTACAAATGAAGCATGACTTGTGGGCGCGCCTGTGCCAGTTCGTTTAACCACTGGAGACTGCGCGCCTGAACTGTATCCTCCAAAAACTGGAAATCGACCATTTCCATAGCTGTAATCAACAAAAGCTCATCGTCCTCAAAATTATTCACGTTTCGGTTGTCTTGGGTAGTCCCTAGCGCAACATCGGCTTCCTCAGGGCTGATACCCGCGAGCCACAGGCTATCCTTGAGCTCTTCGGGGCTGACTGCCCTCGCACGAATCAGTGCGAGATATGGGGACGAAGCGATAGCATCACTATTATTTGCTCCAGGGCCCGGTACCCAAGTCGTCATTGCTAAGAAGGAGGAAAGCACACGAAGTGCTGACGGCCTTGTGATGGTGTCAGTGAGGCCACGGGCCACACAGGCACACACCGCGAAATGAAAGTTCTCCTGATTAAAGTAAATGCCATATGTTTCGTCCAGAAGAAGCGCTGCTTCTTCAAGTTGCGTTCTGCCTTGGAGTAATAGCTCAACCATATCTTGGCCCCGGACATCGCCAGCAGAGCCGATATTCGTCAATACTGCTTCAAGAAATTGGGCAGCACAATTAAATAACGTCGTGGGGACCAATCGAACGAGTGAAATGGCAAGCCAGAAGAGCTGCAGGCCATACCGCGAGGCAGACGGCAGCTTGGCCATCATCTTGGAGAGAGATGTTGTGATGGACACCAGCATTTCACTGTTGCTTTCCTCATCAAAGCGATTGACACTGTTGCGCAGGGCCACAAGAACCTGATATAACAGATCGTCATCTACTTCTTCCCGTGCCAAGTATCCCATGACGGTAAATGCTCGAGGTTGAATTGCTGGGTTGTTCTGAAATGCGGTGCTGGCAACCAGGCTCATCCAACGTGACCGCCACGCATTGCAAATATCAACTGAGGGAGCGGCGGTTGAACAAACATCGAACAAAATGGCAGCCAGATGCTCTGTTGCTGCGAGAGTGGCCCCCGAGTCTTGGATAGTAGAGATAGAGGCCCCTTCGCGAGTCAAAGTCGGATGCGTTGGGAAAATGTCTCCTCGAGGCTCACAAAGAGTTTCAAGAGTTGCTCTGAGCCTACTCGCCTTGGCATCATCCAACACGAAGCAGGTGCACGCTGCATGAACCGAGTTGATGAGCAGCTTGTATACCAGCATCCTTACAGCGTGGTTGCCAGTATTTGATAGCATGGTTACAATGTGAAACACCTCGGGCAGGAATAGCTGTGTCTGCACTCCATGGTTGAACGACAGAGCAAGACAGAACTGGAGAAGCATACAGATCTCTGCCCAGGCTGCATTATCTGGAAGATATTTTGTTGGTCTGTACGATGAGCGGTTGAGAGCCTTGCGAAGTCTGGCCATGACCTTTCCACGAAGCGTTACACTTCCAATCCCAACAACAATGGATGATATAATGTCAAGTGTTTCTTCATGAACTCCATAACCCATTGCCGTTTTCATAAGCTCATCTAAAAAGATGTCCAACAGCACTTCGTCATCGGCGACTTCTGGCCACACGACTTGTTCTAAAGTGTAGACAAGTGTATGATCAAGAATCGCCACATCGATGAGTTTCCGGAAGAGTATCGCAACCCTTTCGCGGCCTTTATCGGGATCAGTTTCGGAGACCAACACGCTTGTTCGAAGTCCGGGTAACCATGGCGCCATATAGGCCAAGCTCTGCGCTTTTTGGTGTTCAGGAACATTCTCCCATCCAACGAAGAATTCAGTGAGGAAGTCCGACGTCAGTTGCGGCTCTGATTGAGCAAGCTGCTTACTGATCTCGACGATAAATTGGACTGAATCGGGAGGGATTGAGACATCTATTGAACCATTAGTATTGTCACCATACATCAGTTATAGCCATATCATGAAACCGACCTCGGGTGCAGACAAGTCTCGAAGCAGAGCTGAACTTGAAAGCTTTGCAAAGAGCGCCGAGCAGGTTATAAGATGACAGCCTGAGTGTCTGGTCAGGACTCGAGAGGTTGGTAAACGCGAGATTCAGTAGAGTTCCCGGAACATCTTGTGGTCGAATCAGCCTTTCCGGGGGTTTGTGGGACCTGCTGTCTTTGCCGTATTTCGTCTTCGCGTTGCGAATGCTCATCACAATGTCTGCCTTCTTCGGGCTGGTAAAACACATGACAATCTTCCCATTGTCAGCCCGTAGGCCAAACGTTGAATCATCCTCAGACTGGATTGACGCAGCAGTTTCGTCGATGTCCCCGAGACGGAAAATGTCGTTCACTATAGTGCTTAGGCGGAAACCTGCGAAGACCTCTTGCTTTTTTGCTGTTGTGATCTGCACAAACTGGCTTCCAACTTTGATAGCAACTTCTATGTTGCCTTTTGATCTGGATAATCGGGTAACTGGCTGATACATGTAGCGGGTATCTGTCACGACACTAATAGTCTCCTTGGGTAGTTGAAGCTGGTTCAGCTGGAAATGCGCTTGAAGCTCTTGGAGACTACCTATAAGGTGATACTCGACATTTTTTGGGTGGAACACGCTTCCTTCACCTCTCGTGCTGACACGTAGAAGTCGCCGAAAGCATCGCCTAGGAAATTATGTCTATTAGACCAAATAATAGATTGAGTCAATAGCAATCTGCGTTACTTACTTGAAGGCGCTATTCATATTGTAAATGTACACACGTGAAAGACTTCGTGACAGTTCCGTGGGTGTCAGTAACTCAAGCATACGGAATATGTCGTCTTGTGGCTCGTTTCGGCCATTGAAACAGGTAGCGTCGATGAAAAGTCCAAACGGCTCATGCCAGAGCCTACTTGCAAGCTAGTTTGAGTTAGTGAAAAGACCCTGTAAATACTGGAAACGTAGTAAGGCTGTTTAACTACCTTGAAGTAACAGAACAATAGGGTATCATAATCAATTCCTTCTGATTCAATATTTCGAAGGATAACACAAATGATGGAAAGGCCATCCTACATCGTTTGTGTGAGAACTTCAGTCATATTTCATCGTTCCCATGGGGTATGCTTACCTTGCTCTCGCCTCCATCATACACTGCACGGGCGGTAAGGAATGATTCGGACCCTTTGAAGGCATTCCGTAGCATAAAGTTTTGGAAACGAGAATATAGAGGTGGGTTATTAGATGAAATCCCTGGGCGATTCCACGATATGGCAAGCGGGGGTGGCCCAAGATTAGAGATGAGGTTGCGAAATGGTTCTAGAATGGGGGACCGTCCACGAGAGAGCTCTCCAGGAGACCGCACATACTCTCGTCTTTCTCTGGATATAAGGGTTTGGCGAACATGATCCCAATGATCATAAAGAAAGCGATGCAGTGCCACACACGAGCCGAAGTCAAACAAATCTGCTGCCGGTCGGTGATCAATGCGATCCGGGGGAACCTAGAAAGGTGAGATAGAAGGTAAAAAGGGGGAAGGGATTTCTAGCCCAAAAACATGTACTTACTGATATTTCGTGCAAGAACCTTGTGATATCGAAGACATTGTGTACGAGGAATTCATTCAGTGAGAACATGTAGGGCTCCTTTACCCCGAAAAGCACATTGTTGGCAAGGTTTTGAATTACCTTGGCAACGAGAAGGAGCCCTCGACGCATCTCTCGGGAGGGCGCGGTCGAAACCAGCCCCTCCACATCAGGAGCAACGATCGCCGGACAGAAAAAGCGAAGAAATATGAACGCGCCAACTGCGGTGTATTTAGCCTCGGGGAATCGAGGCTCGACAGCACTCACAATCTATGCCATTAGCTACTTCGCTGACCCATCTGGAAGAATGAATACCAAAGCTTACCAAGTGGCATATTTTTCGAAAGGGTGGTGGGATCTTGGTTGATGAAGCGCGGATGTGCTCAATAAAGACTTTGGCCACGATTCGAAGCTGCTTTGCATTTTTCTGCGCCTCTTCCGCGGAACTGAGCCGGGCTGGATCAAGTTCAAGGTCAAGGTCCTCTGATGTTGACATAAGTCTCTCGATAACTTTTTGCAAAGTGTCTTTGAGATATTTAGACCCCTTCCACTTAGCATAGATAGAGAGCATTTTGGTTGCTACCGAAGTACGCCGCAGCAGCTCCGACTCATTTTCTTTCAGCGTGTTAGCCACAATGCTTATTGTGCCAGGAGGTACATGTGTATCTGCTCACCAGTTTCTTCAACTTCCAACTTGATCAGCGCATCAAAGAGCTCGAAGGTAAGCCCCCTCTGTTCGAAAATGGTCAATAGGCAAACTGCGAGTTCATCCACCTCATTACTAGGGCAGATAGAACTCATTGCCATGGCAAGAGATAAATCTTTTGTCAATAACTAGATATCAAACATCAGGATATGCTCATGAAATCAGGCCATGTTCGGGCTATACTGACCTCAAGGAGCTCTTCATATTTCTCGCTTACAGCGGAATCAGTCAAATTATTGAACTCAGTTCCTTGAACGAGAATATTGTAAAGGACACGCACGAAGGCTGTTCGGATTTCAAGCTTCCCGTGATAGCCGATACTAAGCGAGTGCTTCAACCCAACATCAATATTCGCACTGAGCAAATTTGAAAGAATCGAGATTGCTAGATCGGAACTGGGAATACCTTCCTCTCGACCAATTGCAGACATCTCCGCTCGATTCGCTTCGGCGGAATCATAATTCAAGAGCGATAGGAATTGGTTAAAGTAAGTATGGAACATGCGAGACTTCATCTCACTCATTCCAGCATCCGTCTGATTATCCGAAGACTGGAGAGGTAACCGGTAGGTAAGATCAGCCAATGATTTCAGACAGGCCCGATCAAGATCCCTCTGGAGGCGTGACACATCATCCGGACGAGCATTGTTGAAACTCTGTTCCATATATGGAGATCGGGGACGAGCTACCCAGCCGAAGAGGTATTCCAGGAGCTGGTTTCTGATGCGGACATCGTCTCGGATAATCAAATGTTCTTTCCTCTTTGTGACAGCCTCACTTAAATGACACACTCGAATTTTTACCCGGAGCGTATCTGGTGTATCAGAAACACCATCTAAGAACTTTGCGAAGTTGAGTGTCAGGCTGCCAAGATGTATCGACGACGCAGCACCAAGATCGGATGGGCTCTCAAGTCTCTCCACCAGAGCTCGGAGAAGTGAGGCGCTCTGTTCGGCGAAAATGATTTCACTATCCTGACCCTTATCGGCCGCGGCGAGAGCTCCAGTGAACAGAACCTCAAGCTCCGACTCCAGCGCTCTAAACAATGACTGATAGAGTGCCGGTGATACCTCGGTTGACAGAACCTCCCGCATTGCTTCACGAACCCTGACATTGGAGCATGCGAGGAGCTGGATGCTTAATCGTAAGTATCGTGTCAAAAAGGTTTCCTCATAGCTTTCTGAAGAGAGCCGATCGATCCACCTCAAGCCCCCCAGGGCTGGTTCTTCTTGAATCATAGCCTGATCTGCAATGCAGATGCCGCCGAGAGAGGCTAGAAACCCGGAATAATTGCGCCAGTCATTCCAGGCCTGGTCATCAACGGCATCAAAAGCAGTAGTGGATACTTCTTTAGCCAGATGAATCCACCGGTCAAAGGCAGTCTCCCACGCATTGATAATCCCCGTTGTGGGAAACTGTATCCGCCGCAATAAGCCACGGATACGCTTCTGGAAAGCCACGAGACCCGTAAACCTGAAATCAGGGGAGGCAATTTCCCGAAAAACGTCGCCATTACGAAGGAGCGACGCAGATGCCTTGGCAGACTCGACCTGCTTATCGACGATAGAACACTCCTCTAGGAATGTTCCTATGCAGGAAGCCACTCGTTGACAAGTTTCGGAATTTGAGGAACAAAGCGACACGAGCAAGGTTGTTTCGAGCTTTGAAGAGGCCGAAACTACCTCAGATATGTTGTGGGGGACGTCGGACAAATCCTGGGCTGTGTGATAAGTTTCAGAAGAATCGGCGCATCAGAGAGTCACTGTCACGTACCGGAAGGTTTCTTAGCAAGAGAAGGCGAGCGCTCAAGCAGCCGTGAAGTGTATCCAGATCGGACTCGTTGGTTTGCGAACCAAGCCGTTCGCACAAGTTGAGGAGTACCTTAGAACTAGTGTCGTTGTTAGTGTGTGTAAATATGTTTGGCAATCCTAGAAGGCGGCTTTCTTGCCTACCTTCGGCTCCATATATCCTTGCAAAGCTCGTTGGAGTCTAGTTTATGTTCCTTGTAGTATGATCTAAAGGGTTCTTGATTCTTGTTGAAGAGGCTGTCGGCGACTGCCATAGCAAGATGTCGCACGGAAGCATTAGGAGACAATACACAAAGCAAGAATGGTTTGAAGAAACCGGTATGACTGCCTGAGTTTGTTAGATCGTTCAATAAGTAGTCAGGTGATGCATTGAGAAACTCCAAGATGCTGCAAATCATATCCGGGCTACTAGAATCAGAAGATGAGTTGAGAGTCAATGCTTGCATGCTATCGGCCTGTGCAAAATAGTTAGCTACTGAGCCGTCAGACGACGGCAAGGAAGGCCTACCTCCAGTTGTGACTTCATGAACGGGACAACCAGCCGGAATAACTCCTGGTACTGATACCCCTGTGGTTGCTGTGCGAAATAATGGCAACTCTGAACAGCAGCGATCTTGAAATTGCTTGGAGCAGATGGAGAAATGCAGGTTTCAACAAGACTGCCCAACGATCCTCCAAGGTTCAAGTGTGCCAAGCTCACAAAAGCGACAGTGATGGAGTCTTGATCGGACAACCCGTTCTCAGACACCTCCCCCATGGAGGGCGTTGTGGAAGAACTGTTATTGCGGAAGACTGCCTCGCGCACTTCATCTTGAACATCCATTGCGTAGCTCACCAGAGCAGAGTCACTCTCAGCATCAAAGTGACGAGCTACACGAAGGATCGAAACCAGGCAGTGGGCGGCAATCTCATGCCCATTCTTGAGAGATTTCTTCAGGCCCTCTAGGAATGTCACTTTCTTAACAACACCACCGCTTTTGACTTCCTTCAGATTGCTGGCGATGTCAAAAACATCCGGAAGCAGGAACAGAAGACTACACTGGAGAGGCCATGTTACTGCTCTACGCTTGGCGTTGTCGGAGACTCTTTGGGCCATATCGAACAACGTATCCGCAGAGCCATCCAGCCTCTTTCGTTGCAGATGAAGATGTACCATCTGATGCGGAAAGCGGTCGATCCATTTGGTGATAAGCAAAGGAACCACAATGCAGGCCGTATTTTGGAATGGCTTCCGGAAATGTAAAAAATTGGAACAGATTTCTTGCAGCAAGAGTCGTAATCTTGTGCTGTCGACCCAAGAGAAGGATAGAAGGCGAACCACTACCAAAGCATCTCGCTCTGCATCCAAGGAGGGCTTCGGGATATCAGGTCCACCACTGACGATAGTAGACCTAATACTGTAGATGGCATTTCGGAAGTAGTCGAAAGCGGACTGCCAGCTAGAAGCAGTAACGTACTCTACCAAAACTTGGATGTTGGGATTCAAGTCAGCCTGGTAAGCGCTGAGAACGTTTGCGACTGTGTCCGAGCTTCGCAGTTGGGAGACGGCAGTTTTCCGTCTGTGATGCAGGCCAACTAGAGTAAGGGGAGTCAAAATATGCTCCTCAGGAAAGGGTTCAAGTAGAACCTTGAGAGCGTCCAATATGCGGTTGACTAGAGCAGCTGGGAGCGGTAGAGGTATGCGGCTTGATGCCCCATTATACGGAATTCCCACGCCCGAGCTCGTTGCGTCTTCTTGTTC
Source organism: Clonostachys rosea (assembly GCA_026958235.1). Taxonomy (NCBI): domain Eukaryota; kingdom Fungi; phylum Ascomycota; class Sordariomycetes; order Hypocreales; family Bionectriaceae; genus Clonostachys; species Clonostachys rosea. Next base: position 2,623,671 of record CP110206.1, read on the forward strand.
ATCAGTTTCGTCGTCGTCGTCATCGTCGTCATCGTCATCGACGTCATAATCATTATCCAAGCCTCCACCAATGCCCTCTTCGCTCGAATTCTTGGCTTTGCCCCTGTGTCTGCGACGAATAGAACCCCACTTTGCCGAACAGCAATCGGCAGCGAGAGCCAAGATATAGAGTTCGGAGAGCAGTACATGGTCTGGATGTTTGGATACGGCTTCGTACGGGCGCGCGAGGGTTTCAAGCAGGCCTAGGAGGTGATCGAGAACGGTTTCAATCGTGGTCTTGCTCAGCTCAATGAGGGTAGCTCGGGTTATTGGGAGAATGCCGTCGTCAGGAAAGGCTTGAGTAGTAGTTCCCGTGCGATGAGGTAACTACAAGCGGAGTGTAAGCTACTGAAGGAATGGAATGCTAAAGATCAAGAGGGTTTTTGGTGTTCACCTTGGTCGCCAGCCTGTCGACGAGGGAGCCGACAAGGCTCGCATCGGCATCCATTGCTGAAGCATTGAAGGTGGACACAATATGATCGGCTGCTGAGACTCCAGGTCCAGATCCCACAAGCTACCTCAGCCAGGTGAAAGGGGTGAGACCCAGCCTTTGCGTCGAAAAACTACCAGTCGGTTTCGAGAGCTCTTCAAGTAAGTGACCAGCTGCGCGGAATGCGAAGGCGCTAATGGCTGATAGACTACGGAGCTTGCCTAGCACTCAAAGTTGGGATGGTGGTGGTTGGAGTCTGGGGTAGGCGAGCAGTGGAACGGTACGAGAGCCGTGCGGTTGATGCAATTCGTGACAGGCTGTCTGTTTCCAAACCCTGCACCAGTGCTTCTGCCCCAAGTCAGAGTCGAGACGAACAGAAAGCGATTAATGGGCGCATGAATGTGAAGAAGCCCCAACCCAGACGAGCCAAGAAGAGACCCCGCGTGTCAGAGGCCCAATTGCGGGTACTTCAGCACACCACTGACACCACTGGCGCTACCCACATCAAGGTAGGTATGCATGCAAGGATAAATCTACGAGTCGGTAAATAAATTGAGCTCCCCAGTGCTCTGCTGGACTTCTCGACGGGTTCGATTTTTCACTGAATACACCGTACCTACCTACCTACTTAGGTATAATCAACTATCTGCGGCACAATTTGCGCCCAACGTGTAGAGACAACGTGTCCCCTATTCATCCGGGGCAAGGGCAAGGGTAACTTGTGAAGCATAGGATTGCCAATCGAATCTTATTATTCCTAATTTCAAAAACCCTTTCTTCCCACCTTATCGACGATAGGGCCTTATCACAGCTCGATATAGCACCACAACAATGACATCAACAAAATGAAGAGGGGAAAACAAAAAAGGGGTCGCAAATGTACTTGCTAGCCATTGGCTGATGTTTCTATATAGGTAGATACCTGATAAGGAGCAACTAAATTGCTGTCCCAGCAGGAATGTGGCTCTACAGCTAGATGTTCCATCTTACCGCTGGCCACGCCAGTCTCGATTTTGCCCGTTCTGCCAATGCTGTGGTGGAGGCGGTGGATAGTCACGACGATCATTTGACCCTCGATGTCCTGAATATGATCCAGAGTGCCCATGGTTTTGGCGATGGCCATTCTGGAAGTGCACTCCAGGAGGGGGAGGTGGAACTCCCATGCCGAACCCCGGTGCCCCAGGTGGTGGTGGTTGCCATGCTGGTGGATGAGATGGATAGGATCGACCCGGAGCATCGTATTGCGAGTAGGAGCCATTGCCACCATGGTATCCGCCTCGCCCACCGCCCCGGTGTCCTCCGCGTGGTCCATTGTTGTACCGGGATTCTGATCCGTAATGAATCGGCTCTCTTCGACCATTACCTTGGTCGTGTCGGCCCAGGGGAGCGCCCCCGTAGCTTCTCCCACCTCTTCTAGCTTTGCCTTTCATGACTTCGATATCGCTTCGAGTCAATTGGGCCGTTGGCAACTTGACTCCACGCAGGAGCATGGATTTGTGCGTATGTGTGGTGACTGGCATCTCAAAAATGACACTTGAAAGGGAGGACAAAGTTAGCGGTAAGAATTGGGATAAGTCGGGGGTTGAATGGTAACTTACCTTATAGAACGATCATAGTCAAGATCCGGAAGGGCCTTTCGATCCAAAGGATATTGTAGCATCCCATGGGGCACATAGTCCTCTTGTTTGATGACTTTGCCAGTAAGGCCGCCGCTGGTTTTGGAGTTCAGCTTAAACTGCGGTGCCCCTTGCTTCTTGGAGTAGAAATTAGTCAACACCTCGTCGTAAATGCCCTCGTGACTGTCCGAAAACAACAGGTTGTCTGTGCCGATATCGTTTCGCCTTGTATCATCGGCGCTGAGTAGCGGATACTTCTTGTGAACAGCTCCAAGTAGTCTTGGCATGTCAATGAATGGCAGCAGGGCCACACCTTGCCATGCGAATTTCTTCCCGTTAAGATCAACTACGAAATCTTCGGGGTAAAAATCAATGATCTCGCTATCGGGCTCCAGCATAAGCGGGTGGAAGACTTCGGGAATGGCATGGCGGGAGGCGGCAGGAAGCACACTCATGAGTTGCTCAAACGGCCTAGAAATTCGCCCCTTCTCGAAGCGAATGTCCATCTTCCCAAGGTCCTTGAAGTCCGCTGCGAACGGGGCGTAATGATAAGGATAATACCACTCCCATGAGGGGCATCCTTGAAAGTAGTACAGCAGGACCCATGCCAGCCCTTCAGCATATGCACGACCCACCTGGTGACGGAATTCAATGTCAGAAGGGTCCTTGTGGAATTTTTGCTCGTAGTATCGGTCTGCGTATCCTTCCTCCCACATTCGAACGGTATCAGTCGGTCCCTCGTCTGCTGCCGGGGCAGGTGTTTGGTTTCCGGAGGTGGTACTACCGTTATCCTCCTCAAACTCGGCAGCTTTCCGTTTGCCAAGCGACGGTGGGCTCTCAGGAGTATCAACTCCCTTCTCAGCGGGAGGGAGAGCCTTCTCCGCCTTCAGTCGATTTTTAAGGACATCCGCGGCGCTTTTATTGGCTGCATTGGCATCCTGGACAGCAGCTCGGTTAACTATCATATCATGAGTGAGTGCACCGGGAGGCTTTTGCGGAAACGAGCCGATAGGATGAAGGAGATGTGGCGCAGTATGGTCTTGATTCTTGGGGTTCACTTTACCCCCAGGACCTCCATTCCTTGCTGAATTCGCTTCGTTTTGTAATTTTCTGCGCTTTGCGTTGGCTTCTCGGCGTTGCTCTTGCTCCCTTCTCCTTTTGAAGATGGCATCCTCCTGTTTTGCTAGGCCATCTAAAATGCACTGCGCTCTGTCCATGTCTATATGGCCGTCCTTGGTCACGTAGCCACCCATGGAAGGAAGATTATCTCTCCAAATCGCTGTCAATGTGTCGATTCCGTCTTCCCGAATCTCCAACGCGGGAAGATGCGGCAAGAAGTCGTTTCCAACGAAACAGCACATAAAAATCCAGTCGTCGACAGCACGCTCCAGATCAAATCGAAATGGGAGACCCGGAACAGAGAGCTCGATGGCAAGATACTCGCGAAGAACAGCCACATGCAACCAGATGAAAGGCTTCAACTCAACCGCGCTATCCTTCTCGTCGAATTCGCCTTCTTTCTCTTTGGCCTCGCCTCGACAGTTACGGGCTTCGTGACCCTTCTGCCCGCACAATTGGCAGGTTCTTGCTTTACTTTGCTGAAAGAAAACATCCTCGCGCAAAACTCGGAAATGAGGCTCGTGGGTCGCGAGACCTAACATGATCAGATCTGCATCAAGACCGTAGATTACGTGGCGTGTGTTCGGGTCATGGTCGGGGGAAGCCCTCTGCGACCGAACAAATGACATGATTTTGTGCTCGCCTTCTCCTGGAACAGTTGCATCAGATATCAAAACCTTGAGTTTTGCCCATCCAGGATCTGTATTCAGTTTATATTGACACCAGTATCGCAAGCTGGTGGCAAGGATGTCCATGAAAGGCGTTCCGGGAGTGATTGAATTGGAGTCGAATGCTTTCTTAGCGATTGTCTCTGTGTTTTCGTGGGGTAGAGTGCCGCCATTCTGCTGTTTCAAAAGCTTCAATAGCTCTTGTTTGTCTGCTTCTTTCTCCTTGGCTTCTTGGGCTGCGCGGAAGCGTCGGGATCGTTGCTGGTTCATCTTTGCTCGAGGTGCAACACCATCTAGAAATGATAGGTTAGACCATAACGTTCTCTAGTCTAGGATGATGGATATTTGGCAAGAGGGGAGTGGTTTATATAGAAAGATACGTACCAACAGCAATCATCAAAATCTTTCGCGGTCGTACCATGTTCACAACGCGGTCAGTATATCTGAAGACCTCAAGCATCATTTCCTCCTCATCTTTTGGTGCAGGCCTGTCTTCCGGGTGGGAGCAAGGGTGGACGATGCCGTTCATGTCAAGATAGAGATTGTCGAACTCCTCGCCGTTTGGGTTGGGCTTCGTTGTATCGACAGGAATCGTTGTTCCATCATCCATAGTGATAGGTTGGTCCTCTATCACTGGGGAGATGATCTTGGGATATCGGTTTGAAAGCCATCGGAAAGCGGCGGGAATACCCATGATGAAGGTGGAATCTGGTGCGGATAGAAAAGCTCAACAGGGCGCAAGACAACAGAACCCAAACGAGAGCAGGTGACAATCGCGACGGTCACAGCATGGGCCTGAAGTTCGAGAAGCCGGTGCAAGGAAACCCCAGATGGAATAGATATCAAGGGAAAGTGATCCGTTAGCAGGTCGTGCCCAGAGTTACAAGATATATGAGCGAAAAGAACGACCGACTCGGAGGAGTGTAATGCCCTTGATGAGATAGATATTCGTTCAGTTGCTTTGGTAGAGGAAGAAGAAATGGCTGCGATGCGAAAGCGTCTGTTGGAAAAGTTAGCGGGTCCCTGGCGCAGAGTCCAGTTGTTAGCTACCTTGGGTGTACTTTTAATTCCAATACAGTCTGGCTAGAGCTCAAGGTAGAACAAAAGTATCTTCTCCTTGAAGCATGATGGACCCACTACAGTGACTCGCCCCGCCTTCAGGCCCTGCTGCCAGTCCTATTGGCGCGCGCTCTACCTTGTACATGCATATCTTATCTCTGCCCGAGCTAAGCTTGCCATGCACTAAAGAAGTAGCATGTAGCTAAAGGGACGTGTTCTGAATGCTGGTAGGATGATCCCCTTAAGCTACCCGTTAAGTGGGCAGCTTCATGGCCACCTGTTCCAACTTGCGCTTCGCTGAGGTAGCCGAGACCATGCGCTCCCGTCGAATTCTCAAGACTCCAATGATGAGCGGTTGAGATTCCGGTGAGTAGGGTTTTTCACTATCATAGTATTCTCCAAAGGCGCATTGACATTAACCCACACGGCTCAGCCGAGAAAACGTCACAGCAAGACAGTAGCGACCATCTTGCTATCGAATAGTTCGCCCCATCGACCATCGACAACCGCCGTGCGCCTTCAACCCTACTGCTCCCATACAAGCCGCGGTTCTTCAAAAACGGGTGTCCTGGTTGGTTAAGGTGGATATTGACGGCTGCCCAATGGCAGGGCACTCCAGCCAGTTGTAACCATGTTCTCGATATCAACTACACCGGCGATACAGTCTGTCAGCGAGACCATAACTGTTCTAAGTGGCCGCTTAGCCTCGTCGACGCTTCTCGAACACCGTCGTGCATCTATTCTGGGCTTGAGGAGTTTCGCTAAAGACTATCCTGCTTCGGTTGCCTCGGAAGCATTAAGAGGGCTCATTGGGAGCTTGAGAAAGGATGGCGAGGACATCGATACGGTGAAAATAGTCCTCGAGACACTCTTGATGCTATTCAGCCCTAACAAGGGCAGCCCTGAAGCGTCAGATGAAATCGCACTTTGGCTGGCTGATGAGTTCACGCAGCGACTGGAGAACATCACATTGCTTCTTGACTTCCTAGATTCCGGCGACTTCTACGGGCGCTTGTATTCTCTCCAATTGCTTTCTGCCATCTTGTCTGCTCGGCCTGAGAGAACAGAGGAGTGTATTTTTACTGCCCCGCTCGGTATCTCGCGGCTAGTTTCCATTTTGGATGATCAGAGGGAAGCTATTCGCAACGAAGCTGTTTCACTATTAACCTACCTCACCCTGACGTCTGTGGATATCCAAAAGCTCGTAGCTTTCGAGAATGCTTTCGAGAGAATTCTTAAGATTGTCGACGCTGAGGGCTCTCTCTCTGAAGGCGGTCGAGCTGTAGAAGATTGTTTAATCTTGCTGGCCAATCTTTTACGGCGTAACCCAACAAACCAATCTTTGTTCCGGGAATCTGGGTTTATTAAACGTCTGTCAGAGCTCCTGGCAAGCTTGCTTCAGTTTCAGAGTCAAGAAACGGATATCGCCGAATGGGCTCTCGCCCAGAGAAATCGCATCCTGTATGCATTCTTATCTGTCCTCCGGCTTTTTATTACCCCTGGATCTGCGGCTACCCCTCAAAACCAAGTGGCGTTCTGGAAACATGGTCTTGGATTCAATGTTCTCCAATTGGCATTCAGCCAAGAAGCCCACTCTCAGATCAAGGCCGAGGTGAGTGTGTCTCTCCCGAAAGGTCACTGCCAGTCTCATTAACTCGAGCCCCATAGGCACTTTTGACCAGCGGCAACATGATTGAGAAAAATTCCGAACTCCAAGAGTCATTCGCGTCTCTCATGGTTCCCTCTCCGCTTAAAGATGCGAAGCCAGCTGAAGATTCTCAGGGGCCAGAGAAGGTCTATGTAATTGATGGCCTACTTGACCTTACACTTGGCTTGCAAGATCCAAGCGCATTCGATGTTCGGTTCTCTGCATGCGAGTGCCTGAAGGCGTATTTCTCAGATCATTCTGAGGTCAAAGCGCACTTCTTAGGAAGGGCCATGATGGGCTATCAATCCGATGAGGATGAGACCACAAATGTGCTGACGATGCTACTAAACCCAACTGCCGCAGTGAATGCAAGCGATCCATATAGACTGTGGTTTGCCGCTGTAATCGTTTTCCACCTTTTGTACAATAACCCAACAACAAAAGCGAAGGCCCTAGAGCTAACCGAAGGCGACCACTCTACTGGTGAAGAGGTTGTCACAAGCATTCAAACAATGGCCGCTCATCTCATAACTGGCCTGCGGCGGGACGATGACCCAAGAATTTTAGTGGGATATTTGATGATCCTCCTGGGCTGGCTCTATGAAGACATGGACGCTGTGAATGATTTCCTAACCGAAGGCAGTAATGTTCAGGGGCTGATTCAGGCCGTTCTACAGCCTAATACCCCTGGTGGCGAGCTGGTGCAAGGTTTGTGTGCTATGCTTCTTGGTGTCGCTTACGAGTTTTCAACCAAAGACTCCCCCATCCCGAGGGCAACGCTGCACTCTATATTATTATCCAGGCTCGAAAGAGATCGATACTTAGATCGATTAGGGAATCTCCGGGGCCATCCGATCATACGAGAGTTCGATGTCACGCCTCAAAAGCTTGATGCTACCGCGTCAGGGCTGCCCGAGGTATTTTTCGACGCCGTTTTTATTGATTTCTTCAAGGACAATTATAGCCGCATCGCCCGCGCTCTTGACAGGGATCCTAGCATGGAGATTTCCGTAGTCTCCAACGGGGTTCAGAAAGGAATATCCCGAGAATTAGTTGATTCATTGAGGAACCAAGTTGAAGAGAAGGACCGTACCTTGGAAGACTTGAAGGCCTCCCTAGCTTCTCTCGAAGAGAAACTGAACCAGGAGAGAGCTGAGCATCGCCGGACGAAGGACAATACCGGCGCTGAGTTTAGCAAAGCCAAGAATGCATCCGAAACTCAACAAAGAGTTCATGAGGCAGAGTTGCGGTTTGTCATTTCAATCAAAATATGACGGGGTTTCAAGCTAACATGGGAAACAGAAAGCTCCAGAGCCAGGTTGCGGCAAAGGAGGCAGAAAATGAGAGGCAAAGTGTCAACTGGAAGAAACAGCTCGCGATCAAGGAGGCAGATGCCGAGAGGCTAAATGTCAACTGGAAAAAGCAGATTGCAGCCAAAGAAGCCGATTTACAGAAACAGCTTAGCCAGGCCCGCAAAGCCGCCGAAGCCGAGACAGAGAAACTATCAGCAAGGTGGAAGCAACAGATGAGTGCAGTCGAATCGGACTACAAGAATAAGCTCAGCCAAGCTCTCAAAGCCGCTGAGACAGCTGAGGCTGAAACTGGAAAGCAAACGGCGGAATTGAGACAACAGATGAAGTCTATCGAATCCGACCACCAGAAGCAGCTCGCTCAGGCACGGAAGGTGGCAGAGACAGAAGTCGAGCGAGTTCATCGCCGAAGCGAAGCCGAGTCTGCTGATCTGAAAGCAACCATCAGTCGGCTCGAGGTAGATTTGTTAAAGGTATGCCCTATAGCCAACTAATCGTATTTGCGAGTAACACTAATAATTTTTGAATTTAGGCGAACAAAAGCAAAACACACGAGATGCAAGCCCTCCGTGATGAAAGCGCAGCAAAGATAAAGGAGCACACAACGCGTTCGGTGGAGGCTGAAAAGAAATACCAGGGCCTAGAGCAAGAGCTCAAGAAAACACAAACTGTGGTTGAGAAATTAGAATCTCAGCTCAAAGAGGTATGCCCGGTAACCTTTTTTTTCATTTTTCGGTTACCTCCTTCTAACATGTGGTGCAGGCCAAGACCCAGACGACTGAAGCAAACAATGCCAAGGACGCGACGCAATCAGAGCTAGATGATTTACTAATGGTCTTCGGAGACCTAGAAGATAAGGTTAACAAGTACAAGGTATGGGCAGAAAGACCAAAACAAACCAACAATCATGTTGATTTCAACTATTCTAACGACTGAATACTTAGGCGCGGCTCCAAGAATTAGGGGAGACGGTATCAGATGCTGATGACGACGACGATGAAGACGATGAAGAAGAGGAGGATGACGAGGACGAGGATGACGAGGAGGCAAGCAAAAGCAACAGCAAGAAGGCATAGTTAGGCGTTTTGAGTGGGATCGTCGTGAGTTTCACGGAGAGGAACAATATCTGCCAGATTTTGTTGTGAATGGAGGTAAACAGCTTCTCCCCGACGAGCCTATGATCAAGGATCGAGACGAATGACTGTCCACAAACATTGGATTGCTCGTCCCATGCCTGGCGGCTGTTCAATTCTCAGGCTACTCTCTTAGCTACCCTGTACAGCGATATTGCACCTCGCCGCATTGCATCTCCACCAACCACATCCATCCAGCCCTAGTACTACATTTATTTTATTTGGGCACCCAAGATAAAACGTAGCAATAGTATGGGGCCGCATTGAAAGTTTGTATTTGGCCGTTTATTTACTTCATTGCACATTGTAAAATCGACGGCTGGAACGCCCTCTTCTTCTCTTTTTTTTATTAGGCCCATCCCTCCACGCTCTTTGTGACATTCATCTGTAGAGAAGCTGTGAACATTTGGGGGTAGAAAAGGTCACAAAGAGGCCCGAAAAAGGCAAAAAGACAAAAAGTTGACGGTTCCGCCCCGCAACTTTCATCATGGCCGACTTCCCCCCCAAAGCGTCCGACAGGAGTGACACCGAGAGCTCTGGCGGCGACAGCGAGTGGCAGGATGTCGAGCCCGATGAGGAAACATCTACGGTGGTGTCCTTTTTCGACCAGCAGACCTTCGCTTCGCCCACCGAGATGCTGGCGCACAGCAAGGAGAAGCACGGGTTCGATTTTCTGGCGACTCAGCGACGCCTGAACCTGGACTTTTACGGCGCCATCAAGCTGGTCAACTATGTTCGCTATCAGGTCCAGCAAGGCCAGTCACTCCCAGCAGAGATCACTCTTGCCGACCTCGAGCATGAGCGGTACCTGAAGCCCGTCCTTGAAAACGATGCACTCTTGTTCTCCCTGGACGACGTCCTCGAGGCCAACCAGAGCGAGGACAATTCCTCACTGGACGCAGCCTCAGCGAATGCGTTGCTGACTCGCAACAAGGAGCTTGAGGAGGAGCTCGAGGCCATGCGCAACCAGTTCGCCAACTACCGCCTGGCAGTAGAGCAGACCCTTGATCGCAGATGGGGCGACGACGAAGAACCTAAACCAGGCGCTGTTACCCCAAAGAAGGACAATTCCGAATATTATTTCGAATCTTACGCTGCACACGGTATATATTCTCCCCCGCATGACATGTTACAGTCAGTTTACTGATTCTCGTTAGAAATCCATGAAACCATGCTCAAGGATGCTGTTCGAACAGACGCATACCGTGATTTCATGTACAACAACAAGGACATATTCAAAGGCAAGGTCGTGCTTGACATTGGCTGTGGTACCGGTATGAAACTCCTATTTGCAATGTGCTTCGCTTCTCCGCCACCAACTTGTCTAATGTAATAAAATACAGGTATTCTGAGCATGTTTTGCGCCAAAGCTGGTGCCAGCCGTGTCATTGCAGTGGATAAGTCAGACATCATTCTCAAGGCAAGAGAAAACATCTTCAACAATGGCCTGTCTGACACCATCACCTGTGTCAAGGGGGCCATGGAGGAGGTCGTCCTCCCCGTTGACCAAGTCGACATCATTGTGAGCGAGTGGATGGGCTACTTCCTCCTCTACGAGGCCATGCTCCCCAGCGTTTTGTACGCCCGAGACAAGTATCTACGACCTGGCGGCATCATCGCGCCAAGCTCCATGACCATGTGGATGGCGCCTGTCGCCGACCCGGAGTTCGTGTCGGACCATATCAACTATTGGAAGGACGTGTACGGATTCAACATGAAGGCAATGCAAGAGGGAATCTACGACGAAGCTCGAGTGGAAGTATTGCCCAAGGAATCTATCTGCGGCAAGCCCTACCCCTTTAAAGTCCTTGATTTGCGCACCGTGACAACGCAAGACCTGTCGTTCACGGCCAAGTGGGAATCTAGCCTCACCAAAGATATTGATGAATTGGACGGTTTTGCCATCTGGTTCGACAACTTCTTCGCAACTTCGGCAGATGAGCCCGTGCCCGAGGCTGAGACTCTCCCAGACACATTTGCCAAGCAGAAACCTGGAAATGTCGGGTTCAGCACCGGACCGTTTGACACGCCCACCCACTGGAAGCAGGGGCTTCTGCTCATCAATCCCGATGGATCATACAAGGACCTTGCTGCGCAGACCAAGCTTGCAGGAGAGGTCACATACGCTGTTGCCGAAGACAACAAAAGAGCGCTCTCTATTGGCGCTGCATGGAATCTAAACGGCGAGAAGCCAAGAACACAATCATGGAAGATGAAATAGGTCTAGATTTGAGTAGGATCTACATCTGAAGAAAAAAAGAAGTGCTCTATTTATATGATGTATGGCATGTTCTCTATTTTAAAGATGCGGCACCTTCAGACCTTGAAGGATGAGATTGACTATGCTTAAAAACCCTTCTCCGAGGATAAAACCCTGAGTGTTTGTTAGTAGCTATTGCCTCAGTGTGCCAAAGGGGAACTTACAGATGCAAGTATGATGAGAGGCGTATTTGACCGTTTCATGACGTGGATCCAATACCATCCACCAATACCACCCATGGCCCGAGCTAATGTAAACGATGGGACATTGTACATGCCTAAGAACGGTCAGTATTAATAAAGCCTGAGTAGAGATGACTTCGAATCAGGGATAGCACCCACCGACGGCTACTGCAATCCCGCCCGGCACCAGAGGTCGCCAGGCTTTGCCGACCGAGACAGTCCTGACAATTGTCGCAATTGCAAACAAGATACCGACCCCAATAGCCCATTCCTTGACCATATGCGGGAGACCTTTGCCAGTGACAAGCCTGGCAGTGAAAATCCAGACGTATGCGGTTGGAACCTGGAACAAGTCGCCGGGAATTTCATAGACTCTGTGGGTGTTTTAGTACAAAAGATACTGATCAGTTATCAAGAGGTATAGGGTTCGCTTACGTCGTGTAGAGTTGGTAGATGAGGGCTCCCAGGATCGCACCGGCGGTTGCACCGATGGTCTGGCCCCAGAACTGAGCCTTGGGTGCTGCTCCAAGCAGATGACCAGTCTTCAAATCCTGCATCAGGTCGCCAGCCTGCAATGCCCCGGCTTCAGAGACGGCGCCCGCAATAAGATTGATCAAAACGCTGGACTTGTGAGATTGAGGGATGATGAGCGCAAAGAAAAGCTGCGCAAGCTTGCTAATCCCCGACACTGGATTCAGATCTGTCTCCCCGAGAGCTCTGACACCCATGATGCTGAGAACCAATGCCATGAACACTGCAATGATTGTGGCATAGAGCGGAATGAGGTCCCCGAAAACAATGTGTATGGTTAAGATACACAGCGTAATGGACACAATCAGTCCGATGGTGACGATTTTGGCGCTGATACGTTGATGGGCAGGGGCATCCTCGTCCTCATCCTCGTCCTTTTTATAGGGATTCACTAGACGGAGGCTACCCTCCCTCTCCTGAGAATGACGGGGGGTTTCTTCATTTTCCTCACGAGACGGGATTGCAGTGTATGCATGTGAGTTCCCTCGGAAGATGTTTGCGATACCACTGGCCTGGATTTTCTGTACCAACAGCTTGGACACGGTTGTAACCTGATGGCCGATTAAGGGACGTAGCGCAATGTATGAAAGGCTCACAACCGCGTCAACAAGCATGATGGCAAGCGAAATCCAAACGATCCAGCCTTTACTACCAGTCTCCCAGTCATCGACAGGCCCCGGAGCCCAGCCCCTGGACTTGGCTAATGGGCTGAGGATAGCCCAACCAACGACTGCGCCAATAGTCATATGCAGAGTCGTCTCGGCGCCCATGATGATCCCCTGGCCAACATAGGCAAGACTAGGATTCAACGTCCACAGCCACACTTGGGCAGCCGTGGTCCCAAAGATGGGCAGGTTTCGAAGAATGGGCAAGAAGTACGTGCAAACCGTGTAAACACCAGAAATTAGAAAGCAGATAAGAAGGAGGCGCATTTTGGATGCCCAATCGTCGCTCGTTCCGCCAGTTTCCTCCTGTACATCGTTGTCAACATCACCACTGACGGCCGAGGACTCTTCGGCCAAGAGAGGCTCGTCACGAGGAACCAGGCTGGCAAATTTACCCTCAGCCGCGGCGTCAAGCTCCTTCTGTGATTGCTGGCCCTGGCCGTGCAGGAAAGAGATGAGCACGGCTGTACTGAAACCGCTGGGGAATCGCAGCCGCTCCCGGATGATGACTTGCCGACGACTTCCACCATAGTCAGCATAGACGTTCATATACTGTACTGTACTCAATGAGTATGAAGATCTTACAGTGGGACGGCAAATACAACGCCAAAATAACACAGGCCAAGGGACCAAACGATAAGCTGCCAGGTGCTCAGATTCAAGGGGCCTTGCTCTTCAGGCAACAGAAGCATCGTCATGGCTGGTATCTGCCGTGGCCTCAGTTAGCAGACAACTCTCTCATATTACCGAAGACCGGCTGGCGTTGGAACTAACCACGCCAACAAGGCCACAGCCCAAAGGCATAATGGCCATCCCGCACGCTACGCTCTGAACGAGTACATTCTCCACGGGGGTGAAGGGGAAGGCCAGGTGACGAGACAGAAGCTTAAAGATCCCGAATCCCATCAGACTGGCGGGCATCGACATGATAGAAACCCAGCCAGTCTGCAGTCCAAAGTAAACATTGGCGGCACAGATGACGGTCCCTACCGCAAGGCCCACCAGGACCCCGCGGGCCGTGAAGCTCTGTCCAGGGGGGACTGGAGGTGCCATTGCCCTTCAATCGAAACCCTCGGACGATGATTGGGACAGCGGGCAATTGGGGTTGATGATGGTCGAGGCCGGAATCAACTTTGAGTGGTTCTACGGGGGATTCAACGCCCGGAGATACAAGTAGCAGCCGGCAGTTCTCCAGCCGCGTTGAAGGATGATGATGTAATCCCGCTATCGGCGAATTGATGCACATGCTTACTAAGCATCACATTATGCATACCACGTCTGTCCATACCTATGTTTATAGCTCGCCACTGTGTCTCATCTAGCAATGCGCCGATAGGTCATGTAATGTACTTTGATCTCCGGCAATTCTTACACGAGGCGCTCTGAGGCGGGTGTCCTTAGATAATGGAAGGAAGACAATCTAGTTGTTGCGAACTTAGAAATGACTTGAACGATCCATATACAAGAGACCGCCCTCGAACGTATGGAGGGAGACCTTCCTTGTCTTATCAATGTCAAGCCATAGCAGTCTTGAACGTACATTTCTACTCATTTTGTCCTCTCTTTCTGTGTGCCTCTCCGGACTAAACCAACCACTTTACTCTAGTAGTATTATGTTCATGCCCCTGATATTATCGCCATCCATTATATACAGCCATCCTACTGCCCCTCGACTTTTGTACAAGAGCAGAGCTGAAGAGATTTCTTCCGCTCAATCCACCCCATACTATACATATTACAAACAAAGGCGACGAGAAGTCGCCGAAAACCCACATCTTGCCTCCACGCTAAAATCCAAAGCTATCCAGGAGAGATCCTGCATCAGGTTCTTGGAACGTTGTTGGTGCTGCCTTGGGCTTCTTTGGCCCTTCAATCATAATCTTGCGCTCTATGCCCAAAGCAGGGCGATCATCGACGACGAGCGAACTCCTTCTTCGGAGTAACTGGAGAGGATTGACGTTACCACCAATCTGTGTAATTGTGGACATCTGCTGGAACTCCCAGTTGCGGACTGAAGAGGAAACCATTAGCTTATTCTGTGTCTGAAGCATCGATAGCACGGGGAGAAGCTGATTGCGGCTCACCTAAATCTAGGCCAAGGAGATCACAACCCATGCGGTCATACAGCTTTGCGCTATGCAGAACAAACCCCCATTCTACCTTGGGCGTGACCTTAGATGCTCCTCGGAGCGTTTGCAAAGTTTGTTGTCGAAGCTGTGAATAGAGAACCACGAGTGCCGGATCATCCGTCAAAAATAGGCGGGACTTGATATCTGGGGAACAGGGTGTCTCCACAAGGTCGTACACAGGCGTCTGCGAGGTGCAAGTTTGGTTAGCTCCTTCTTTCTTGAGATAATAATACGGGGTGAAGAACAGCAGTGCAAGTCATGGGCTGCAAGTCTTACAACAAGAGCTCGGACGGCCATGTCCTTTCGACCCAGCATCCAAAAGGCCCACGATGCCAACCATCGATTGCCTTCCTGGGCCGCCAACGGAAGTACTTCATCATGTAGGATTTTGCGCAGCACAGGGCTCTCATCCCCTCCATACACACGCGCTATTGCAATGGCCAACTGGATATCTTTCAGTTGGTGTAGGCAGATATCAACTGCACTTTCGAGATTGTCGGCAAGCAGAAAGAATGCAGCCGCATACTCTACACGTTGTATTGATTAGCAAGCCCACAAATAACGGTCAATCTGGATTTGAGTGCGTAATCCTACCGAACCGTCGTTTACTCAGTAATGCATATGCATTCTTTAATGCTGTCGTCTTCCATTTTGGATCAGCAAAGTTGTTAGCCAGTAACCGCTGTGTGGCAATCTGTTCTTTGTTCGCTAGAGCCATGCGCCATAACCCTTGGAGCACTGTCTTTTTACGAAGTGCCAGGTAGTAGAGACTGCAGCCCACAGGGTTTTTATCCTCATCCCTGGTGTACTCATTCCTCGCAATCATTTCGAATTGAGCCCTCTGCCAAGTGTGAGTAGATGGTTTGGGAGGAAGGAGTATATCGATTTGTAAGACTTACCACAGTGTTTATATCCGTCAACCACATGAAGAGGCCATTCTCACGAGCGTTGGACCAAAGCATGTTGCCATGATTCTGTCGTGACACAAAGTCCACCAAGATATCCTGACTAGTAGAATGGTATGCCCAATTCACTTCCCTCCAAGAAAGGTGCAAGTCATTGGCTTGTCCTTTGCGCAGAGCATTCTGGCGAACGAAGAGCATAAAGCGAGCAGCGTTTTCGTCCATAGAGCGCCTGTGGCGTTCGACGGTAGCTGAACATTCGGTGATATCGGCGAGCTGCATTTGCTCATGGCCAGACAGCTGTGGTATGCTGATCTTCAGTAATTTATCATTGATGGCCGCCGCAGTTTGCTCAGTAAAAGTATCATCGTCTTCGTCTTCATCTAGAACAGAGTCGAGATACGATCCGTTAATCTTCTCGCTTGTCCGAGTTCGTTGTTCCTGCAATGAATGTTAGCCTCTCTTCCTTTTCGTTTCCAGTTTCCAGTAAACATACGCCTTGGATAAAAAACTCTTCAAGGTCAATCCCGAGATAGTCGTCCAGAGGCTCGCCTTGGATATAATACTTCAAAGTTTTGTGCAACGACACAAGAATCCGGCGAACAAGGTTACTCTTGCCAGCCAAAATACACTGGCTGAGAAATTGCGGATGAAAAACGGGTAGCGGACCGTTGAATCTTTGTACAGCGTCAAAGAGGTCCCAAGTGCCATCTTTCTTCTGAGGCAGACGAATGCTGCTCAGAAGCTGGTCACAGCTAGCAACATTCCGATCGTAAACAAACATTTGATTCCCTGCCCCAATCACAAGATGGCCATCACCCAACCAAGTTGAGTCTCCAATCGGGTGGGGCGTGAGCTCACGAATGCTGATCTCTCGAATGGCGCTCCAAGCAGGTCCCTTGTTCAAATAATCAAAACGCATCTGAGAGAGTAGAAGAACCCGGTATTGGAACCCCACAGCTAAAATAGACTGCGAATCGGGGGTCGATGTCCAGTCAAGATCTTGCACAACCTCATGGGCTGTATAGTCTTCACTAAACTCAAGGCGGGTACCTCCGATGTCCCAAATCGTCACTTGTGACCGTGTCGAGTCAACTACAGAGGCCTTCCTCAGCATACTACCGCTAACCAAGGCTGGCTCAGATAGGCCAGTCTCAGTAGAACAGGTTGACAACCATTCAACACTCCGTTTTGCAAGGTTGACACGGGCAGTCCAGAATTCAACACGGCCTTCGTGTGTGTAGGAGATAGCAATATCTCGAGCGAAGACATCGAGAAAACCGTGTTCTACAGGAGCCGAACCTGCTGGATCAACAGGTAACATATATGACAGAGAATCGGCTTCCAGTTCGAACCGACAGAACTCGCTGACACCAGTGCCACGTACAGACATAGGGTCTTCAAAATAGGGAGGTAGTTTCACCTCCCATACGATCCCTTTCCCCAGCGAAGTCACTGTTGCAATATGAGCTGTAGCGTAATCCTTCACTTTTGGGCGAGGGAGAATGATTAGACACAAGGGTTTGCCCTCGACCTCATACTGGCATTCTCCAAGAAGAGTCGCTGTTCTCGAACGGCAATCCCAAAGCACAACCTGCTTCTCGTCCTCGTAAAGGAAGACCACGAATCGGCCCTTGCGGAGGACGCAGATGCGATGGACCCGACTTTGATTGGGAACAACGCATTGGCGAGTGAGGTTCGATTTCGAAGCCCGTTTTGAGGAGACAGGATGCTTCCAAACAATGCTCTCCCCACCTCCTGTTCTCGAGACGACCGCACGGCCACTGAAATTACGCACCATTTTCTTAATGGATTTGGAATGCCCTGACCAGACGGTATCTAAGGACAGACGATGGTTATTGGTTGTAGGGTCAAACAAGTCTGCGACGTTGGCGGTTAGAACACCAATCCTGCCGTCGAACGAGTGTAATAGGATGTGTAGCCGCCCGGTGTGCTTATCACAATATGTCTGAACTTCCACGTGCGGCAAGTCCTTCAGAGAGAGAAAGCCGCCAAGAAGATCCACTTGTCGAGACTTGACTTTTGCAATCGTGAAGATGCTTGGGGAGCCATTGCTGCTGCTTCCCACGTTCTCAAACGCCCACGCTGACACTAATCCATAGCTATCCACAGCAACGCATATCTCGGGATTCCTCCGTGCTATGGCGACGAGGTGATCCAGAGCCACGTCGTCAGTACTGGCATCGTCAGCCATCTGGTCTTGGACTACGCGCTCGACAGAAGCTGTGAAGTCTCGACTGTCGATGATGAATGCCAACTGCACGTCATGCGCCAAGGGTGGCCCATCCTGAAGAGATGCTCCAATGTCAACATGGCCCCAAAGGCGCCAGATTTTCCCCTCGGAGGCATCTGAAGGCGTCCAAATTCGGACCGTTGAATCGGTGGAAAAGGTATACAGGACGTTCTCAACAGCCTGTTCCACGTGGAACGGCTTGCGCCACCTGATTGTAGCGACGATACCGGGGTGACGGAGATAGGACATATCGAAGCGCACCTCGTCTCTCCCATATGACAATCGGCGCCAGACCTTGGGGAGTCGATCATAATGGCCAATGCTGACGATGAAGGCTGAGTCGTAAGAGAGTAGGGCAGATTTGACCGGGTTCGGAAGCTGTTTTTGCCAGATACACTCGGGAGAGCCCTTTGTCGTAAACAGGGAGAGTGAAGTGGTCGCTACGAGAAGCTCCTCTGAGCTTCCCCAAGACAGGGCGCATGGTGTTCCCGAGGTAGGGTTGGGAATATCGAAGGTTGACTCGAGAGCCCACTGCGACAATGGTTAGGGTAAACCCAAAACAAGAGGGCAAGAGATGCGAACCTTGAGAGCATTATCCTGCAGCCCCAGGGGTTTGTACACTCGGACGACGGAGGATGTGCAGCTGGCGATCTTGCCAGTGAATTCGTCAAATACAACGGCATCGAGAGGTTGCTCATCGTCATCGTAGATGGTCTGGACAATGGCGCCAATGTCATCGAGGATCGTGAGGGCGTTTCCGGTGACGTATACCTAAGAAACAAGCATGGGGCATGTGTTAGGCGGATGGAAAGGCGACAGCAGCCGGAAAGGGGCAATTCGTAGCTTACGTTCAGATGCCTCTTGTCCCAAAAGCCCACAGCGAGACCTTGGGGTCTGGACTGGGGCTTGCCCGGTAGGACGGCGCTCATACTACCGGCCTTGAAAGTAGGAGCGCATCTCTCAAATCGGGGTTCTTGAGCGGCCGGGAGCTTCTGCGGCTTGGGAGGATATTGAGCTCGTGTCGTGGGCCAGCACTGGGATGGCGCGAGGGCAATGGATCAAGCAGCTTAGCTTGGATTGTGTGTGTGTACAGAGAGCAGCCGGGATGACGTCCCGCCTCGGCCATTCGTGCTGCGCCGTGGCTCGCTCAGATCAGCGCACAGGAACGCGTGACGTGACGCAGGTGGAGGTACCTGCTAGGTACTTCGATGGAGCACTGCATGTTGAGCCTCGTATACCTCTTCCAAAAATACCTTAGCGGTACTTCAATAGGGGTCCTCTCTCCAGGCAGCCAGGGCTCTGATACAGGTAACAGGTCTGAGGTCTGCGGATTGTTGGATGCAGGCGGCCTCCACTGCTAATTAATTCATCCCACTGTTATTAAGTAGGTAGGCATAGATACAAGCTAAAAATAGGTCTCGATTTTACCATCCTTCTGAAGCGCAAGCATACAGCGTCTTCTCCAGCTCTCGAGACGAAACATTCGTGTACGCAGATAGTGTACCATCTCAACTCCTGAACAGCCAAGTGGGTGAAATAAGACATGGCATATCGAGATAGTTCAGCACTGAAATTCAACACAATATCACAATAAATGACCTAGTACTGAATACAATAATATTAAGCTAAATATTATAGAATAGTTTATTACTCTATTACTATTGTATTTAGTTAAAAAATGAGGTCCCTGTCTCACGCGGAAAGAGCTTTGGTGTGCCATGTTTTATTCCAGCCACTTGACAGCCTACAACACACATATCATAGACATAGGTAGGATGACCTAGCCAAATAGGAGGGAGCAACGATGTTGATATTCAGTAAGTTATATACGATGCGACGTGGTAGATATACTCAGAAAGAAAAAACAGCCAAGGGGGGCAATGACGCCCAAACGCCAAAATGCAACATCTCATAACTCCTTCAAGAACACAATGCTTCTCCAATGTACACAAGTACTCAATCAACTCTGGGACTTTTTTTTCCAATTATGGCGCCCAGAGAATCCCATTTGCAAGCAACAAAACGGATCAGGATTTCTCCCCTCAAAACAGGATATCAACAATGTCCAAAAAAAAAAATCAAATGCAGCCCTCATTCACGCTTTTTCTTCATCAAAATTATTTCTTTGTCATGACTGGATCGTCTGAATTACCGTTTGATATATGGCCCGGTTCTAATAGATGGTATGGGAATCGACGATTCCGACTTTCGAAAATCCGCCGTCTGTGTTCGGGAGGACCTTGATAGAAGCGATTTGCCCTTGATCGCCGAACGGGCGGGTGTATATGGTACGGTGGAGCGTATAGTGGCTGGCATGTTTTTCATGTCTGCTCTCATTGACGTAGCACCAAAGTTTATGGGGGTGGTATGGTTGGCGGCGTATTTGGTTGATGGAATGAGGTTCGCGTCTGCCTGAGCTGGGACAGTACTGGGACTCTTTCTTTTAACCCCTCGATGATGGGATCTGGAAATTTCCCCTGGGGCCAATGAAGCCTCTCCGAGAGAGCTGCGGATCCACGAAGCGCCAGCTTGAGCCTGGACAGGTGGTTCCAAGTGTGTAGGAATGGGACCACGAGGAGTCGTCGTGGATAAGTTAGCGGTATATGTTCGCTCGATCTGCCGCCTAGAAGGCGATACAAGGGGTTCATCCTCGGTGACACTCGAGGGAGCAGATGGCCTTTCCTCAGCTTCACGAAGAGATGGCATTGGCCGTGCCGACAAAACATTGCTCATTGGCACCATTTGCCCCGTCCACCGAGTAGGAGTTTCTAGTTGTAGAGGTTGATAGTTCGGTATGCCCTGGCTTCTCCCTAGTTGTGACCTTAGTACTGATGCAGTCTTCCAACTCATCCGGAACGGGTGTGACGGTCGATGCTCAGGGGCAGATTGGGGAACGGTGTCGAATCTGACGCTCTTGCCCGGGTCAACTCGTGCTCTCCAATAGTTGAATGCCCGACGCTGCTTATCACGATCGTGCCTCTCTTCTACCACAGCGGCCGTGTGTGCGTGTCCCCGCTGCTGAATCGAAGAATTAGACCATGCTTTTTGATACTGATAACGTGTTCCGGAGGCCCATAGATCCCAAGCATCGGATCCCCTTTGGCGGTAACTCCACGATGCCTCATTCCACGCGCTCCACCAGGCTCGGATATAATGCAGATGCGCGTCCATCGATTGTACTTCATCAGCCATGGCTTGCTCATGCCACCTATCCACGGCCGTGACAACACGATTGAGCTCCTGAGACTCTACCATTTCGGTTGCCAAAGCTGCGTGGCGCCTGTTATAGAGTGTTAATGATTGCCATTTATCCAATGCCGAGAAAAAGTTTCTTCTTTTTCTTGCGGATGACACTTGTTGGTATCTCTGACGGAGGTATCGTTTCAGAGCCACCTTCTCACGCAGCTGATTTCGCGTTACTGTTTGTGTAAGGGTATCCAGAAGTCGCATGCTTCCAATATAAAGCTGCACTCGTCTGTCAAGACGATCTAATTCCGAGCGAGAGCTGTCAACAGCCTTCCAGCATCGCATCACCTTCGACACAGCTACTTGTTTCTGGAACGTCTGGGCCTTGTCTCTCAACTCGCCATCCTGGCGACAGAGCCGCATCCATTGATCGAATACTCTGCTCACAGAGACGTACTCTGTCCTCCAAACAAAAGCCTGGGCCCTTGCTTGCAAATTCCACTGATCGAAGGCACGAATTGCTTTTGATATCAGAAGATTTTGCCGATACACCTGGGCCCTTCGGCTGGCCTCCGCTTGATCCCACCATTCTTGGAGAAATTGATACGAGGACCAGCCCAGCCCGATTTGTTCCGCAACGAAATTTCGTCTCAAATCATCGTTGGCCTTCCTTGACCATTTGAATAAAACGTCGGCATGGTTTGCCTTCTCCATGTGTTCGGTTGTTATACGACCAAGCTGAGCATTGTACTGAGCTCGTTGTGACCAACGCTGTACCATGACACTTCTCTTCCGTACCTGACCGCGATCGCGAGCTTTGCCGGCTGACACGAGGCATGCCCATTTTTCTAGAGCTCGGTGCGCTTTGCGCTGCTGATGAGAGCGGAGAGCAGCGTCGGCAGCCAATTTGAAATGAGCCTGTTGCTCTGCAACAGCTCTTCTAAGTTTCTGCGCGGCCGTGCTGGCTCTCATTTGGTCCACAACCGGCGTCCTAGAGCTGGGGGCTTGACACCACCCCCTGAAGTAGCGAAAACGAATCATGTGCCGCCAGGCCACTGCCTCCCGCTCCAGTCGGCGGGCAGTTTTGTCGGCCCAATGGTTGAAAACCTTACTTGCCAGGTATATTTCTCGAGCACGCCCAGCCCGGGCAAGCAGTCGCTGTTCTCTCTCAAACAAAGCGGCTTTCTCCGCTTCAGGATTCGGTGTCCGTAACTCGTCGCGAGCTCGTGTCGTTTGCTTTGGTGGTGTAACGACTTTGGATTTAGCCTGTGCTGATATGGAACTTGACTTCAGGCTCCCTCTCCTTGTATCACTGTCCTCCACAAGTCTTGTAGGTCCGTTTATTTCAGGTTTAGCTTCAGCTTCAACGACAGTACTCGGCTCGGCGATTTCTGTAATTTTGCTTGAGTTGGCGGGAAGAGGTTCCAGCGGGGATGGTCTCCTGCCCTCTGCATTTGGTAGTCGATGCAGGTCTCGGGCTTTTGCTGCCATTGCACTCCAACGGTTCATCACGGCGACGAGTGATGTTGATCGGACGGGACGTGGGTCAGTGCGACTGGGTTTGACCACTGCATTCGGTACTTCCTCTGCTTCTTCCCCCTCTTTCTCCGTGTGGACTGGAAGTTCTGGTCCGCTCGCAACGGGTGGAGCGATGCTCTTTTCGATTTCACCAGGCACAACTCGTGGATAGGGTGCCGCGGAAGTCGCAGGAGCCAGAGGGGCAGTCATTCTAAAACTGTCAGCCAAGGCAAGCCTGCCTTGAACCCTGCGATTTTGAGAAGCTGCTTGTCGCCATCGGTATAGCGCTGAGGACAACGCCATACGTCTTGCAGACTCAAGTGCCTCCTCAAGCCCGCTCTGGGAAAAGTCGCTAGCATCGTCCGCGATTGACTCTTCGACCCCATGCTGCGAGGGTGGGCGTGAAAATGAAGCCGTATCTGGAGCATCGCTATCAACCACTGGCAATTCCTTGCTATACGGCCGTGGGGGGAACGTTGAGAGGCGAGTCGGGGGCGACTCTGGAGGCACAGGTGAAGGCGAGGATCTCACTGAGAAAGCATTGTCCTCCCCAAATTCAAGCTCGATGCCCATCCGACCGAGAATAGTATGAAGCTTATCCGGCAACGTGCCCTGACCGCGCTCACCTCCAACCCGGAAGACAAAGGCGGACAGGTGGTGATCATCGTCTGGATCGATGCCATTCTCGGGAAGAACGCGATCGTAGGCTTTGAATAGCGCTGCAGCTGGTAATGGCTTGGGATCTGGCGCGGAATCGATCTCGTCTTGGGCTGCGGACACAATGGCGTGTAGAATTGCTATGTCTAAACCAAACAAATAAATTAGCGAGGTTCGTGGACCCCTCCCATAAAAGACAGGACGCATACCGTGATTAGAGTAGTAGGGTTCCTGGACGGAGCGAGCCCAGCTCGCGACGCTTGAACCGCCATCGTCGGGTTGAGGGGAGGCCGAGTGCTGCGATAGAGGTTGAGGATACGAATATGCCACTATGGTTAACGAGCAAGGGGTCAGCTGGGTGCTACAAATCGCGATCGCGAAGCTCAAAAGATGAACCAAGCTTACTTGAGGCGAGACTTCCAGGTCCGTTATTGATCCATAATCAAAAACAAGAGGCGACGTCGGGCTGCTGGGTTGCGACGGCTTCATGCATGCGCCAACCCTTCCTCTCGCGAAGCAGAACCACTATTCGGGACCAGGACAGTTGTGATGAGCGCCAGAATCGGTGGTGCGGATAGGCGAGATCTTGGTAGAATTGGCATGCGCGCACATTTGGGCGGAAGAGGGTGTCCTGGGTCTGAAAGAAAGACTGCTGTTTATCTCCCAGGCTTGCATTGAAGCAATTGGACAATGAAAACTGGTGGACAAACGCGAGCACGCGCATCGACGTGCAACCACCAACCGACCGACTAGACGGACCTGCACCCTCACATTGCGCCCCACCATGGCCCCGGCCAACCTCCTGCCAGGGAGTGACTCGCGGAGCTAGGATAACAAGTATCTGCATGTACCGATCCCACTGTGCCGCCCTGCCAAAATACCTTGCACTTACAAAAGAGCAAGTACCCTCTTGGAGACTCGCGTTGCTATGCCACGCCACGCATATCTCAACCGGATCGCATATTCTTTGGCTTCCTATCTATTGATGTTGACATTAATAGGTAGTAAAGTGGATATCCTCGACTCAGCTAATTGCCATGTAGACATTTAGAACCCTCCCAGCATGCTGTGATTCTGACCTTGCTTGGGACGGGGACCCTTATTGTCCACAGGGAACAATGGTCAGAGATCGTTAAGGGGATTTAGGGCAGGTTCAAAAGAAATTGAAGAACTTCTCATTTCCGAGATCTCTTCTTATCAATGAATAATCTCTTGTTGATAGACGTAGGCGCAAACGGTGCTGGACACAGGCAGCGAAGGTACCGGATTGGCATCTCGTACACACCAGAGAGGACGGTCTATGATGTTGGGGTCACTTATGTAATGAAGCGGACCACCTATCACAGAAACCGAACCTCACATCAGCTAAGACAAGTTTGTTCATCTTCATCAACTGTCAACTACAACAACAGCCAGTGCACCCAATCCGCATTCATCTTCACAATGGCCCCAGCAAAAACACGTCCAATTCAGAAATTTGCAGAGGCCACTGCCAAATGCTCGGCACAGGTATCTTTGCGCTGTCTTACCCTCCTCTTCTTGAACAAGTCAAACTCATCATCTTAAGGCTGCTGCGTACGGAAAATGCATTGTAGCCGACTACAACTCCGTGCACAAAGACAAGTGCGTCACTGAGTTCATCAAATTAAAAGATTGCTACTTGGTCAGTCCAATGATTTCAGACAGCCCATTCTGATTCTGTTGTTCAAAAGCCATGCTCCTCAACTCAACATGTTTGCACTGACATTGCTTCTATTTTCTACAGAGAGCAAGCAAAAAATAAATTGCAGGCTCCAATAAAATCGGTTACGAAATTAGTCTTCACATAATATATTTGTATTTTCTAGCTTGTCTACATTTCTTTCGTCACAAGATGATTTTTTTTGTCCTCAATACACCAATTAGAGCTTGAGGAGTCTAAGCGAGAATGTCGCCTGTTGCACTTCCTGATCCTCCTCAGCAATCAGCTTCTCGCCAGTAGCATCCGGTGATGCCTTTTCGAGGGTTCGTCTCAGAGCCTTCTCAAAAGCAGGCGACTGCGACTCAAATGCCTGCTCCAATCCGACGTTGTCTGGGTCGGTGAGAACGCGGTACTCCATCTTGATGTCATCAGTTGCATTCAAGCCTGCCTTCTTTCGAAGTCTCTGTACCCTGTTGATGATCTCACGTCCGAGACCTTCAAGGGCAAGTTCGGGGTGGATTTCGGTGTCCAGAATAGTAAGAACGTGGCTATCGGTATTGATCTCCAAGTTCTTACTGGATTCGTCTTCCTTGACTCCACGGCGGACAACTAGGTCGCCCTCCTCAAGGCGAATACCATCGACCTCGATAAACTTGTCTCTCACGTACCCCTGAACTTGGTCGCTGGTCACTCCCGGGAGGGCCTTCTTCACTCGCGCCATGTCCTTCTTGAGCTTCTTGCCCAGGACTGGCCAGTCGGCTGTGCAGCTGTAGATGACATTGTATTTAGCCTCGTCAGAGGACAATACAAGGTCACGGACATTCAACTCCTCCGAAATATAGTTCTCAAGAGACTTGATATCCTCAAGGTATTGAGGATCCGAGTGAATGACCACGAGAGTCTGCAGCGGCTGCTTGAGGCCAATGGTGCGTCGCTCTCGGGATACTCGGGCAAGCTCAATGACCTTCTGCATTCTCCCCACTCGTCTCTCAACAGCGGAGTCGAACAGCTCCTTGCGAACTTCGGGGAAGGGCAAGAAATGCACACTCCTGAAGTCCTCACCACGCAACTTCTCGGGGATGTGAGGAAGCAGCTTCTGGTAAATGTTATCTGCGAGGAATGGAGTGAAAGGTGCAAGTCCACGGCAGAGCGTGAAAATAACTTCGAATAGGGAGTTCAACGCATGCAAGGTATCCTGCAGGCCGTTCTCACCCTTGAGTCGCTTACGGTTAAAGCGAATGTACCAATTTGTCGTGTTGTCAATGAGCTCAAGAAGTCTTGGGACAACAGTGTATAGGCGATAGACTAGCGTTAAATGGTCAGTCAAGGAATTGCCTTGCGAAAAATAGCAAACTTACACTTCATCTCTTCATTGACAAATTCAAGCAAGCTTTGGCAGCTGGCCAAGATCCAGCGATCCATGACATTGCTGTTGCTAGACTCCATTGAAGGATCCCAGACGTAATCGGTGTTCTCAATCTTCTTTAGCATGGCTACTGAGGCCTCAAAAAATTTATATGAGTTCCACAAAGGCAGAAGCACCTTCTGCACAACTTCCTTTACGCCTGACTCTTTGAAGCGAAGTGGCTCGGCTCGGACAACGGGTGAGTTGATGAGGTAGAGCCTCAATGCATCAGATCCATACTTTTCCATGACAATAGATGGGTCGGGGTAATTTTTGAGACGCTTCGACATCTTCTTTCCATCTTCGGCAAGAACGATACCGTTCACAACACAGTTCTTGAAGGGGGAGACGCCGAACAGCTTGGTTCCCAATACCACAAGAGTATAGAACCATCCTCTGGTCTGGTCAAGACCCTCAGCGATGAAGTCTCCAGGGAAACTCTTCTCGAATTTCTCAACATTCTCAAATGGATAGTGTTGACTGGCAAATGGCATGCTACCTGACTCAAACCAGCAGTCAAACACTTGCTCAACACGTTTCAAGACTCCCTTGCCCTGCTTGCTGGGGATGGTGATGTGATCGATCTTATCCCGGTGGAGATCGTTGATCTCGCCCTCGAAGCCGCTAAGCTCCTTGAGCTCCTGGATGCTGCCGACACATACACGCTCTTCCAAGTCATCACTGACCCACAGAGGAATCGGGGTTCCCCAGTACCGGTTTCGACCAACGTTCCAGTCACGAGCATTAGCGATCCAGCTTGCGAATCTACGTTCCTTCACAAAAGAAGGAACCCAGTGAGTACCATCAATATTCTTTAACATGTCGGGGATGCTCTCTGGCACTCGAATGAACCATGATGGAAGGGCCCTGTAAATAAGCGGCGTATCGGATCGGGGGCACATGGGGTATGAATGACGGAGTTGCGACTCGGCAGCCAGTCGTCCGGCATTCTTCAGGTGCTTGATAATGTGCTTGTCGGCCTCCTTCACATGCATTCCCTCAAAGTCGCGAACGCGCGACAAGAAGTGGCCCGTATCGTCCAGGGGGTCGGGAGCAGGGCGCTTTTCGGTAACGATACCGGCTTCAACAGCAACGCTGTAATCGTCTTCACCGAAAGCAGGGGCTTGGTGAACAATTCCCGTACCGCTGTCGTCGGTTACGTAGGTAGCATTGAGAACCTTGAATGCAACATCCTTGTAATCCTCGTAGAAGTAGTCGAACGGCGGGAGGTACTTCCAGCCAAGCATATCCTTGCCGAGAATCTTGCCAATAATGGTATACTTAGCCTTCTTGGGGTCCTTGTACAGAGTGCTGAGGAGCTTTTCTAGAATGATGTACGTCTTTCCAGTCTTTTCATCCTTCACCTTGGCGTACTCGAAGTCGGGGTGCGCAGCCAGCCCGAGGTGGGAAGGAAGGGTCCATGGTGTCGTCGTCCACGCGAGGAGGCTGGTTTCAGGGTCGTCAACCAGGGGGAACGAAACAACAACTGCAGGGTCGTTGACATCTTGATAATTCTGGTTGGCCTCGAAGTTGCTCAGAGCCGTTGTCAAGACAGTTGAGTAGGGCATAACACGGTAGCCCTGGTAGACCTGATCTTTCTCGAAGAGCTGCTTGAAAGCCCACCATTCAGACTCCATGAATCTTGGGTCCATGGTCTAGAGTATTGTCAGCTACCCCATCCGCGAAAAAATGACACCACCACGAAGCATGTGATGCTCACCTTGTAGTCATTGTCAAAATCGATCCAACGTCCCAGTCGCTCAATGGTTGTCCGCCACTCAGACGCATAGCGCATGACAATAGCGCGGCATTCCTCGTTATACTTTGCGATGCCAATCTTCATGACAGCCTCCTTTCCCGAAATCCCGAGCTTCTTGTCAATCTCATGCTCAATGGGAAGACCGTGAGTATCCCATCCAAATCGTCGCTCAACATGGTAGCCTTTCATGGACCAGTAACGAGGGATGACATCCTTGATGGTTGAAGCAAGCAAGTGACCGTAGTGAGGCAGACCGGTTGCGAATGGGGGTCCATCGTAGAAGGTGTAATGGGGTCGGCCCTCGGACATCTCGACCTACATGGGAGGCGGCAAGAGTCAGATTCCATTGCCCACTATGCAGTAGTAATAAGCCATTGGGGAAAAGGCCTACCTGGCGTTTGAAAGCATCAATCTCCCTCCATCTCTCGATGATGGCCCTCTCCTCGGCGGGAAAGTCGATAGACATGGTGGCAGATTCCGTTAAGCGCAAGTCCACGAGGATTTACTGGGGTGCAAGCGATGCCTCGCTAAAGCCGCCGGTGGCGTCAACAAATCGAAATTGAATCCGCTCTCTGATGATTGCGGGTTTAAGGCGCGATATTCGAAGAAAAACCAAGAGTCTGGTCCCAAGCAACTGAAAATATACAGAGTCGTGTCTATGCTTGGGTGACTCAACGTTGGCAATGCTCGAGATGGAGGGGTAGTTTTTCTGGAGGGGTGACTCAAATTCAATCAGCATGGTGGGGTCCAGGGACTCCAAACAGGGTCAGGTACCTCCGTACCAGCTCCAGAAGCTCAGGTGCCCAAAAGTGGGGTGCAAAGTACTCGCTACCTTCCCGTAATTGTTTCCGCCGTCCTGTCTTATCTCAATACAAACAAGTCCCTTCCAGCCCGTTCTGGATCCGCAATAACAGTGGTGTGATCAGGTACCGGGCAGTTTCCTATACCTCTGTGCAAAGTATGCAGTACTTTGGTTCCCCGCCATATCGGTTGCATCTGACCAACAGCCGTAATGAAACGCCCTGGCAACGAAACAAACATGCTAGGTCGATAGTCTGATAGGAGGACTTCAATACAACTACAGTGATAATACAGAATGCCTCCTTTCTCACGCCCTTTGCATTCTCCATAGCTATTTTCAGTAGCAAGATACCCGGTCGAAATCAATCAAACAAGCAAGCACGTATTTTATGCCGTCAACCCGAATTTGCATCCTTTTTTATCACCCATCCTCCCAGCTCTAAGTTGCGCCGTCACCCCATACGATGTCATTCTTCCAGTTTGGCAGGGCAAAGTCACGACCTACGGCTGATCTGCCACGACAAGCTCGTGAACATGTTTCCAGGCTTGACGGTCCCAATGGTGCGGCGAAGGTACGGTTTCCATCCCCCCGGGTCCAGGCAAACTCTGGGTGTGCCTTCGTCAACAAATGGTTGCTAACTACATGCATCGTCCACATTAGGCCGAGGAACTCGCACGTGTTCTCAGTCAGATGAAACTTGTTCTGCAAGGAACCCAAGGTACGAGAACTCAAGCTCCTCCTGTAGCCTACATGGACTGACGTATCCAATATAGAGGCCGACAGCTCGCCCGAACAAACATACCAGCTTGTTACTGGTCTTATCGACGAGGACCTGCTGCACTTGTTAGCCGTCAATCTCTACCGACTACCCTTCGAAGCTCGAAAAGATACCCAGGTTATCTTCTCATACGTTTTCCGATTCCGACCAGCTGCCGCCGCGCCAAAGAGCGATCCTATTGCCCTATCCTACGTTGTCTGCAATCGTCCGCAGGTACTCGTCGAATTATGCCGAGCGTACGATCACAAAGAAAGTGCCACCCCAGCTGGGTCCGTGTTGCGGGAGTTGCTTAAGAACGAGGCTGCTGCTGCCATAATTCTGTACGACGACGGGGACGCACCCGGATCTTCTTCCAAGGGACTCAATGCTATCGATCGGGACCGACCACAGAGTGGCAGGGGTGTGTTCTGGAGATTTTTTGACTGGGTGGACAAGAGCTCGTTCGAAGTCGCCGCAGACGCATTCACCACCTTTAGAGTGAGTTGGGAACAAACGCAAACGCAGAACCGCTTTGGCTAACCATGTATACACAGGAACTTTTAACACGACACAAGGAGCTGGTACCCAGATATTTGTCCGTAAATTTCGACCTCTTTTTCGAAAAGTACAACAACATTCTGGTCCAATCAAACAGTTATGTCACCAAGAGACAGTCGATCAAGCTTCTTGGGGAGATTCTCCTTGACCGGTCAAACTACAGCGTCATGACGGCCTATGTAGACCGGGGTGAGCATCTGAAGATTTGCATGAACCTGCTGCGCGATGATAGGAAGATGGTGCAGTATGAGGGATTCCACGTTTTCAAAGTATTTGTGGCCAACCCACACAAGTCCATTGCCGTCCAGAAAATCCTTCTCATGAACCGAGACAAGCTCCTGAATTTCTTATCGCATTTTCTTGAGGATCGGACCGACGATGAGCAATTCATCGACGAGAGGGAGTTCCTGATAAAGCAAATCCGCAATATGCCTGCTACCCCTGTTCCTCCACAAAGATAAGCCCACCTATTCCTACTTGACAGCAATATCAACATCAGCGGCGACATAAACGCTCGGCCTCATGTGTCTCTTCCCGTACTACATCAACATTTCATGTCTGCATCATTGTGGCTAGCGCCACATTCTTCTCTTCATTGTCATTATTCATTTGGGTGATTTAAGTCGGGGCGTCCGGGGGTTATTGGGCGAAGTTGCACAGATAGATTGCATGGCGTACAATCACACTCAATTTCAAGATCATTTTCACACGCGCAGCTACTTAAGAACGCTGGACTAATCTTGTATCAATGTGCCATCACATATATGCATCATGCCCCCATTATTCGAGATTCAATGAACAATAATTTGCAGTCCCTCGGTGGTATAACGTACAGACCAAACCAACTTAATTCCAATAACCAACGCCCCATACGTAACCAAGACGCCCCAGAGAGAAGCTGAGTTCCCACAAACCTCCGAACCCGAGGTTTTCAAGCATCTAGTGTTCGATTGTCTAAAGTATGCAGCGAAAATCAGCGCTGAGCTGACAACATCACGTTGACGCTCTCCTTGGCATTTTGAGTGGCCCAAATACTATCACTTCCACCTCGTCTCCATTCATCTCCATTAACACTGTCGACACCGCTTCTTGTTGACTCGCCCAAGACAATGTCAAGGTCGCGCTTTTGAGAACTAAGCCAATTTCTGACAAAATTGGCTGGGTCCTTGCTCAACGATGTGAAGAATGTGTGCTTGGCTTTCGAAACCGAGACCGCTTGCACAATCTTGGCCAGCTGATCATCCAAGGCAGTCGTTTCTTTGAGCATGCTAGCAAACTGGGGGTTGCTTAGCCAAGGTTGCAGCGTTGCTCTCAACGGATTGTCGACCAGAACTTGGACATCATAAATTGTGGGCTGGGGGTTTTTGTGGAACTCCTCATCAACCCGGATCGTATACTGAAGAGAAACGGGAGGGAGAGGGTTAAGATGTTGTGTAACATATTCGTTCAACAAAGGAATATACCCAACATCTCCTCGCTTCACAACCTAACCAAAAGTTAGTGGGCCGAAAATACCATGCAAACTTGGCTCGATCCAACATACCTTCTTCAATAAATCGTCGCAGCGGAAGTTCCTCTTCTCTTCATCTTCCTGCAGACCGAACATTCTGACGTATTCCCATAGGCCCATGACAGCCTCCTGCTGAGTTGCCTCTGTCATGTCCACCACCTCAGCAAGCTCAGGGCTAAGCTGGTAACGCTCAGGTATCTCGTGACGGTAGAGCTTGATCGTGATATTCATATTCTCGTCTCCATTTCTCTTGAAAGCAAATTCATCGAATTCCGGGGTGGGAGATGTTCCAACTGGACCCTGATTCCTGGCTCCGGTTTCGGGCTTCTTCCATTCAACAATCTGCTCGGCGCCATTGCGGAATCGCGACGAGTCAAAGTCAACAGTGATCGATTTGAAAAAGTGCGAGAATCGATAGGGAGCATCTTTAGGTGCGTCGGCCTTCGAGTCGGACGTGGTAGCTTCTTCACCCTCGGTCTTTTCAACTTTCTCTTCAACCTTGTCGCCACCTTTTTCTTCGTACTCTTGGTTATCGAGCAGCGCAGCTCTGATTTTGACGCGGAATGAAGCTTCCATGTTGGGGGTGAAATCAAATGCATCGACGTTGAGTCCATTGCTTTGCCACACCTGATCTTCAACAGTGTTGCTGACCCAGATTCGCAAGGTCTGATAGATCTGAATAATAGAGTTAGCAGAGAGTCACAGAGTATCGGGAGGGTCCAAAGTCGAACTTTTGAGCTGTGGTTGACGCTATCAACGACGTCGAGCCGCTTGCGTGTCAGGGTGGCATCCAGGCGTCGCTCAACATCTCTGAGATCCTTATATCTTTGGACTGCCTCGGGGTTCACGATGCTATCCTCGACTCCATCTGGAAGATTTTTATCGGTGGGCTTTCGACTTCGACGTTTCGCGAGTTCGCTGGCCTGCGCCTGCGCCTGTTGCTGGTGTGCGATCTGCGCCTGGGTAAGGGGAACTTGCGGGTGAGGTCCTGAGGACATCATTGGGCCTGAATATACAAATTAGTATCGATCAACCAATTCGAAAGTGCGCTGCTTCGGGCTGATGAAGAGAATGGGTGCGTCGGAGAAAGGCATCGCGGAACTACACGTACCAATGCCACCACGGCGCTGATTTGGCGCATGAGGCGAGCGCTGGGGAACCTGCTGTTGCGCGTAAGCGCGGTATTGGGGCTGCATTTTGATGGCGATGGCACAGCAATGGGTCGGTGATGTGTGCGATTTGGCTGGCTTGGCTTTCACGCTGGAGACCTGAAGCTCAGAAACGACCCTTGACCGTGTCGCGACTTTCCGCGCCCAATTCTTACGGTCACGTGATTGCCTCCAAGCTCCAACCACAAGTGTCATACACTCGCGAAGAGGTATCTTCCAAGCCTCCAATTTACATGGAATGTTTATATTTGTTGGTCTCGTGCTTCCATTTCCTTATTTTATTTGTCTCTGTTGGGGAGGGCGGCCCAACTCAGCTATTACATTTGGATATATCCATACCCGCACAAATCCTACGGCTCCATGCCTGTAAACCCAACGGCCAACTCGTTCCAATTGTAACTATCCACGCGTATATTTGTACTCTGATTTATACATTCGCTGAATGCTACAGTTCATTCCTGACTCAAGACAACACGATGAGCAACGAGGAGATAAACCCAAATGAAGAGAGTAGCGCTCGCTCCGACCCTCGACTGAAGCGGTGATAAGCCCTTTTCTTCGCCCAAACCTCCAACCTATCGCCTTCACACCCCTTTAAGAAAGGAAATGTATTTTTGTAGTCATGCCATCCTTGGAACATGCAGAATAATAAAGGGAAAATGCAAGTAGGGAACGGGCCCCGCGTCCCATGAGAGAATTGAAACTCCTCAGAAGTGCGCCTCGCTACTAATGCAAAATGACGCACCGAACTTTGAAATATAAAATCTAGGATGGAGGTGATGCCTTTAGCACTTCTCGGATTAGAAGCAATTTTGCTAGTAGTAGAATTGATATGCCTCCGGTAGACTCAGAAGGCAGAATCGAGTCCGTTGCGGGACTGCCTCTTGCTGAAACGGTTTCTTTTGGGTGCCGGGCTCACTTCATCCATGTTGCCTTGGCCCTTAGACATATGGCTGCGTGAAGATCGGTCCGTCGCCCCAATCATTTCATGTGAGTTGTTGGCTCGGCCTCCGCCGATCGTACTTGACGGACTCGACATGGTAGAAGATAGATCTGCCAGGCCACCCTCGCCATAAGAATTCATACTTTGAGCGACAGCCAAATCTTTTGCCCGCTCTAGGCATTCAACCCATTCTTCAGCCGAGGGGCGAGATGTATCTATTTGAGAAGAATTCTTGGTGTCCTCAAAAGTATAATGATAGCCGCCCTGGTTTCAATGTTAGTCCAAGTCGTTCGAATCCGAGAAACTATTCTATTGCAAAACATACCGTATCAACGCACCAGACAAGCTGCCCCTTGGCGTCTGTTTGGGTTTTCCACGTACAATCCGAGGCCAACAATGATAGCTCTGTTTTCGCACGCTTCTCCTCGCCTCCGGCAGGTGCCAGTAACACTCTACCACTAGAGGTGATCATGACCAATCGTTGCCGCTTCTTAGTTGTGCTGCCTCCGAAAAATCGAGAAAGCTTTTTGTGCCCATCTTCGGAGCCCTTGCCGTTCGAGCCATTTGGTAATGGAGTTGAGACAACTAATAAGTCACCCAAACGCAATATACGTTCATTGTTCTTTGTTAGGACTGGAGACCACTCAATATCAAGCTGGGTGGGGGGAGGTAATTCTGTAATCAAGCGTGCAGGACGGCCAGCCCCGTTAGCCATGTTTGCCTGATTTGAGGGAGCGCTTCGTGACTGCGAGATGGGTGGAGGGACCGCAGAATGACCTCCGTTCAACTGAATCACGGTGGGCTCTGGTACAGTCGGAACGTATGGCCGGAGCCTGGGAGCTTTCGTTCGCCATAATGTTTTGCCGAAAGCTTGGCCGTCGAAGAATTCGTGATTTTTTATGTGCTCAATGGTCAATCTTCTGGAAGGGTCCAACACCAGTAATCGCTCGACCAGATCACGAGCCGCTAATGGGAATCCCTGAGGGAACTCATACTCGAGATGGACAATCTTCTGAAACGTCAAGTACTCACTCCCCGCTTTGAAAGGTGGCCTTCCAACAAGGAGTTGATATACTATGCACCCAAAAGCCCACAAGTCACTAGCCTTGCAGGCATTCTTATGAGTGAGTAGTTCCGGACTGACATACTCGGCTGTTCCGACGAAAGACGCTGCGCGTCCATCATCATCCTCATCTCCCCTGCTGGGATCTAATATACCCCTCTCCATTTGCCTTCGAGCTTCCCGGGGATCCTGAAGCAGCTTTGCGGTCCCGAAATCGGTAATTTTGATATTCATCTGATCATCCAGAAGCACATTCTCTGGCTTGAGATCTCGATGTATGACACCGCGGGAGTGCATATAGCTTATGGCATCAAGGATTTGGGCGCTGTAGAACCGTGTGCACTCGACATCAAAGGTGCCCGTCTTCTTCAAAACACCAAGAAGCTCACCACCGCTGCAAAGATCCAAAACATAGTATAGAGAATTCTGGTCTTGGAACGTATAATAAAGTCGAACAATGCCGGGGTGCTCCGTCAGACGATTGAGTGTATCCTTTTCGATATTGACGTACTTGATCTTTTTCTCCTTAATAATGTGTCGTTTCTCAAGTACTTTGATGGCGTATTCCTTAAGTGTCTGCCTATCCGTGGCTAGGTAGACTGAACTATAGGATCCCTCGCCCAGAATACGGCCGAAGGAAAAATCGCGAACACCTTTCTTTACTTGTCTAACAACAGTGCGACCAGATGCGTCCGTTTCCCGGCGAACTCCCACGGCAGCACCCCGTTCCTGCCACTCTTCACTAGTCGAGGGGATCGGTGCATCTCCCGCATAGGGAGCGTGGGCGCCCGTTTGGCTTTGAGTGTGACCACCGCCCATTGCCCGTGAACTTCTCCTTACCGGCGGATTGCTTGAAGATATGGCAGCTTGTCTTGAGGAGTTATAAGACCACTGGGTGTCTCTTTGACTGGGTTCACGAGAAGGGTACGACGGAGTTGTAGATGCGGCTGTTGAGACTGTGGTAGTAGATTCAATCATTGGTGACAGATCATAGGTTGATGACCTTGAGAAATCGGGAAGTGAAGGAGGTTCAGAAGATACGGCGAGGAAGCCGGGCTCCTCATGTTGCGCTGGCCTTGCTGCGGAGTCCCTATGATTGGGATCCGTGGTAGCCGTGCTTGTTGCCGCTGTCGTCGTCGTCGTCGTCGTCGTCAAGGCTACTGGCTCGGTCGTTGGGGGAGGTCCTGATGAAGTTGCAGGGGCTGTGGCTGTGGGCTGACTCGTATCCGAGGGGAGAGGTGATGGCTGTACGGCGACATCATCAGGGTTGGCTATACGAAGCCCACCTAGGGCCTGAGAGAGGCTCAGGTCCCCGTTCATGATGATGCTGCTGTTGTTAGACGGGCAAGCCTGGATCGGCTTTGTCTAGTTCGACGACTTCGGGGGAAGCCTGCGATGATGAATTGGGGTGGAGGAGTGGACGCAAGGTGTCAGTCCGCGTAGGCGGCGCGAGCTTAGTGGTCCAGTGGCAGCACCCAGGCAGACCAGGTGCATGGTACACTGTAAGTACTTGGGCGCTTATCCGTCTGGCGGTGGTAAACAGGTACCTTTGGGTACCCAACCGTCTATATTAGAGCCTACATATAATTAATAAATATGTATATCTCTCCCCTGGCATCCGTCCAAACCATCCTTTATTAAGGCAGTTCTGCTCCCAGACTCGCGATAGTTAGAATACGAATCCTTGCCAAGCCATCGCTCTGCAAGACCAGAATTAAATTCGCAGCCGAGGTACATCATGCGCGAAAATCGAAGTATACCTACACAGTCATCCCTCCGACCTTCTCCAGTCGTTGCAGGCCGAGCTGACAGGTGCTCGCTTAGGGACTGGCGGGAGCGAATTGTGATTCGTGTCAAGCTTCTAATGAGCATGCAATGAGCGGACAGCACCTCAAGAGGAGGTAGACAGCCCCTATTCTTAAATCCATTACTACCCGTCAAACCGCCGGTACCTTGCATGCCCGGGTATAGGTTAGGTAAGTGCTATTGTAATGCTCGAGGACCCAATGTTAGCTTTTAACCCAGAACTGGATAGATTGATTGCTGGAGGCTTGCGGCTACCTCATACGTACACGCAGGTAGCACGACATTGGATTGAAATTGCCTGGAACCAGCTATTGGTACTGGTCGGCCACTAGCGGCGGCCATACGAGTCCATGTATTTGGTAATACCCACTCGCTTGAAATTGTTGTCGCTGTGGCCAGGCTCTTCCTTGCTAAAGCGAGCGCCACTCTCTCCCCAAGCTCGAATTGAAGCCTCTGCAACACGAGGCGGGCCAATCTAGTAACATCCATGGTGCATGACACGCCAAGTCCCTCTCATTTTTTTTTTATTCCGACACAGATCAACACATGTGAAGATAAATGAACGAGACAGAGCGCAATATGACTCGTTACTTTACAGTAAGTCAAACTAGTGCGCCGTCCCCATTTGTATGCCCCCTCTATTCCAACAACCTACCCTATGCCACTCCGGTAGCCTACAACCAGTTGTTATGCGATTGTCAGTTCATTGCCGTTTTGCTTGGGATATACTGTTTCAATGAAGTATTATGCCAGAAGTACAGGAAAATTTAGAAATTAGCATGCCACTTAAATTCGAAGTAGCTTAGCCACTAGTGTTGAGCTCTCTCCACGTGCCTTCATAACAACTGCGTCTTGCTCTCAACCTTGCTCAACTCGAGATAGGTGCGCCATCAAGTCAAGTTGGTCCTTATCACAATGTCTCGATTCATCGCAAGCGAGGGCGCACATACACCTTCCAGGTCACATGTGGAATAATAGGAGGTTACGCATCATCACAAATCGCGAATGGGATTTTTGTGACGGTGGGCTAGTCTGGATGACGTCAGGCGGCGACGATCTCGGACGGCCGCCCTGGATAAACTGCCTTCTCTGCGTCCAACCAAGCTTGCACTAGACATACGTATGCCCTTGTCTCTACCAAGGCAAGTAAGAATCCTTTAATTGTCTACTGCAGTAGATAGCTATATCGGGGAGCGATCTTGTTCATGGACGTCATCCCTCCAGCCCAACATGTCTAGCATCGTGCTCCATCCCGCCCTAGCCCGTGCATTTCGGCAACTTGCGATGCTCAAGGTTCTGCTCTTTGCCATAACGGGAGCCAACACACGCCTCTAGGACAATTTGATGTCCAAGAAGTTGGTTACTCGTAGGGCCGTAGCTCCACCCATCCCGTTAGGTGCACGCCACTCTCGTGTGCCAACCATTACACATACCATGCACCAACGACGTCAATACCCTTGCCCGTCATGCTTTGTATAGGTCATCGCCACTCGTAGTTCCTGCGTGCCCTCAATTCAAATAAGATTTATATAGACCGTTGCACTTCGTGATCATTGTAGTCAAGCAGACACACGCTTACGACCATTCTTCTCATTGTAACTGCCCCGACCGATTTCGAACTCCTTCATCTCGGCCTACGTACAACGAGCATCTATACAACCTATACATCATTCTTATACAACCATCATGGAGACTATCAACAACGTAGCCTCTGCTGCTGCAA
Organism: Clonostachys rosea; assembly: GCA_026958235.1. NCBI lineage: Eukaryota > Fungi > Ascomycota > Sordariomycetes > Hypocreales > Bionectriaceae > Clonostachys > Clonostachys rosea. Next base: position 2,662,153 of record CP110206.1, read on the forward strand.
AGGCTATTCTGGGTGAAGGCAATACTAGCAAGGAACCCATTTCCGGCGCAAAAGGAGATGTTACCCAAGGCGAACCCTATGACGCCGGCAACCTAGGTAGGTATACAAACCCCAGCCTTGAAGCTTCACTCGCTCATATATTTGCTTGATCAGAGACCCCTGGCCAGCAACAGGTTGAAAAACGTCTGGAGCTCGGCGATAGCGATCTCAAGCCAAGTGAAACCGCTGCGGTCACAACTCACCCTTCGAGTGGCGGTCCCGTCGAGCGGCAGGAGGCAGATGAAAAGATCACCGAGGGAAAAGAGCAAATCGAAAAGACCTCAAAGGGAAAGGAGGTAGCTGAGAAGACCCCCGAATCCGATAAAGACCTCGACGAGTCCGGCCCCCCATCCCCAAAGGGTCCGGGCCCCAGACCACTACCTGTACTGGCTAAAGAACACCAAGGTGATGCTGGTCGTATTGATGATGACAAAACATCCAAGGAAAAGGCCGACGAAGCAGCCAAGGTAACGCCCGACGAGACGTCCGATGCTGGAAGTAAAGCTCCTGTTCAGGAATATGTTAAGAGCACCGGTTTCGCCGCCGAAGGGGGGGATTTTGATGCCACCAAGCCTGGTGCTGGTAAAGAGGCTGACCGTAAGTTAAGAAAACTCAATCTTCGCGCAAAGTCTGCCGGGGATGCTCCTCCTGTTTACTGATTCACCTGGACGAAGACCGGAATACTGACTGTTTTTGACAGGCTTGCTCGGAAAGGAAGGCGCTACCCACGGCGACTCTGACCACCCTGAGAAGCATTCATCGAAGAGTAAACCCAGCCTAGGCGAGCGAATCAAGGCGAAACTCCACAAGCACTGAGGAGATTGGCTTTTGAGAACGATGATTTGATCAATTTCTAGTTTAGCGTCGGAAGAGCAGAGTGTAACAACAGGGTCATTGGCGAACACCATTTTTAATAAGGGCTATGGAGTTGTATTCGGTATGGTTCGACCAGAGACGAACTCTCCCCCGTCTCCCAGGCAGCAGGATGAATAAACCCGATCTGATTGACTTGAACTGGTATTGTGGTTGATGTTTCCATGCAATGAACATCGCACGAGAAAAAAAATTCGAGCCTCAAATTGCCATAAATCCGTGATATACGTCCGTTTCCTCATTGATCGTAACTAAAGCCTCCAGAATGTGCCTAAATACAAACAAGCTCCAAAACCCCCTTTGGCGAATCATCAAGATACTATTGTGACCTCCCACTAGAGCCCAGATAATTTAACATACCTGCCCATACCCGCCCAAAAAGGTACTATTCATGAAGCCTTGTAGGAAGACTCAACTCCTCTGAGACTTCCTGTTGAGTAGAGCTCAAGGCGGAGGGTGTTGAGTGCTTTTAAGGGTATGCATGAGCAGTGCCCAAAGTTTTATACCACCATCCAATTCCTGGGTAGGCTTCCCTTGCTTTATTGTTTAATGTAAGGTATATATAGTCCCTCGTTGAATGAGCCTAGACTCATCCGCTGAATCTTCTCTTCCCGTGGAAAGCAGAACAATATCCAAGAAGAAATTGATGACGATGTTGCCGATGCTTCGACATGCGAACTCCGTAAGATGCGAATTTGCATAAAAATATTGCGTGCACGTACACAAAGATATTCGTGTTGCTCTGGAAATCCAAACGCAGGCCTGGGAAAAAATTTCGTTCCATGGGTGCCCACCACCAGCAACGATTTCAGGTGAATAATACAACACAGCATCAAATGCCGAGAGTTATTGGAGGAATACTCAATACACACCGTGTAATTGCGTATCAAGAAGATGTTTACTTTGCTGGCAATTGTTGATGCCAGCTTACAGGAACCCTGATTCAGCCAAGACCCTATACAACAAAGAATATGATTAGTATTGCTTTTGTAACCGTGAGAGGTTATGGTCAAACCATAGGCGGTCTAGAGAACCCAAAGGAAATGCAATGGAATGGAGTGGGCGGATAATTTCATACCTGACAATCTTCTCATCCTCTCGTTCACGTGGTTCCACTTGCAAACTCTTATCGTACATCTCATGCACGTCTCCAGCAGCTTGCATGTTGCTCAAAATATAGTCCTGTAGTTCTGGAACCGGCTGGAGTGAGTATCCTACGTTCTGGTATTGTTGGATGTCGCGAATCACTTCTGCGGTCTTGGCTCGCTTGGCAAAGTTGATTAGGTTCGTCTTTTTGATGATTGAAGGAATACCGTCCTCAATAAAGGTAAGATCCGTCAAGTAGACACCTAGGATTGATTAGCATGAAGCAACATCTCAATGACGAGGGCCGGATTCCTACCGAAGAAGGGCACGCATGGAGGATTAGCATTGTGGAGTTGTTCTCTGTACTCTCCAAAATTCTTCGTACTACCCATCACTCTGCGCATGTTTTCCAAGATAGCCTGTGTACGCTGGGGAACTTGATCCCAAGTTCTTTTGAGGCGTGAAATTGGCGCTGTACCCAGTGCAGAGATAATTGATGTGAGGGTTGAGAAGTTGTTCATACCCCGACATTTCTAAACATCGTATTAGCGAATTCACGAGCACTTGTTTTTCAATCTGAAACTCACATCAGCAACAGAGACAAAATGCTTGATCACAACCACACGCTTTCGGGCGTCCATTTGAGCCAATATCATTTCTGCAACCCAATTCGTCATTTGATTTGAGTGTAAAATGAGTGCCTTGACGTTAGGGGCAAGGTCAGGTTCACCCTCTGGAACCTTCTTCTGCCACGTTTTGTTGAGGCATTCTGCTGGCTTGATCTTGCCATACAGCCTAGATTCAATGATGGTTAACTGACGAGCAAACTCAGTTACATCAATGTCGAGGAACTTGAGTTTTTTCATATTTTTGGGTATGATAGGTGTCGGCGTGTTCTGATTCAACGTCTGGATCATACCCTTCCGTTGGATTGGCTCCTTGCCGCTGAGTCGTTGAGTAAGAACCGCAATGAGTGGTGCAGATCCTGGGGTTTCGGTTGACTTCACAGTGTCGCTGGCGAAACTGCTTACGTCTCGGATAAGCTGTTTCGACTCCTCGTTGAACTCCTCCATCCAGAAATTGTCAAACCAACTCTTAAGAATATTTACAACACGAAAGCGAATCAGTTTTTGTTTTCGATCTCTCCACAAATCGAAGTCAGACTGGCTTAAGCCAGGCGGAGGCTGGATTCCAAAACGTTTCACTAACAATTCAAATAGCTCGCGAGCAGTGGTGAAAGAGCGGTACGTCAGAAGGAAAGTGTTGTTGAAGCTCGAGTCCAGCTTGTCGTGACGAGTGAGCTGCTCCACAAGACCAAGCAGGGAACCTCCTTTAACTGTGGCAGAAGATGTTTTGGTTTCCCATGAAACCTCATGTTCGTAATCCAAGCGTAGGAAATCCGGAATCTCTTCAGCTGAAGGCATGCCGGCCTGTGGGGATGGATCTTCACCAAGAATTTTCGCGACCTTGGAATAGTCTCCTTTCCTCCAGTTACCTGGAGGGGCGTCACCCTCTGTAAAGGACTGAGCTGTTATGAGGGGAGGTCGTGGGCCCGCCGAGCGCGAGTTTGACCGTTGGTGAGATCGCTCGGGTGGCATCGTGTCGCCTCTTTGTAAGTGGGCGCGAGGATGATCTTCCCATGGCCGAGGATCATGCTTGTTTTGCATATCATTCTGTACCTGCTCCGAGAGTAACTGCAAAGAGAAGCCAACATGAGACGAGTTGGTTTCCAGGGCCCGAGCACACTGCCGAACATATTCCAGTCTTTTCTCTAAAGATTCCCCCTTGATCTCGGACCACTCGTCAGCCAAGGGTCCGGCGACCGCTTGGCAGCTGAGAACAAGATCTGCGATATTATCGTATAGACTTTGTTTATTGGTGCTAAAGTCAGCCAGCTGAGGGGTCTGGAAACTATTGCCCAGGGATGAAAGGTCTATAGTTTCAATAATAGCGATCCAAGGTTTGAAAGCCTCCACTACTTTGCCACCGCAGAAGCAAACACTATTTCCAATGAATTCATGACGCGTGGCGCTCACTATTTTCTCGGGGATAACGAGGTTCTTGTCCAGTTCACGAATGCTAGAGACCAGCATCCGCTTCTGCTCATCCAGTCTTTCGAGAAGTTTGCTGTCCAATATAGCCGTTGGTTCGGTAAAACCGTCGTCGTCTTCTAGGAAGTTGGCGGTAATGGGATCCTGAGGCCCAAGTCCGTTGTTCTGCCAACTACCTCCGGCACTACTGCCAATGACGAAGCCAGGGAATAGACGTGGTATTTCCTCGCCTCGTTGTTGTTTTGCAACCTCAACGTAACTATACACGCCTAGGAGGACGCCCTCGGCTTCCTGCAAACATTTTTGTATAGACTCTGCGTTGGGCCAATCGGCGGCGGCAATGTGAGAAGAGATAACGAGCTTGGAAAATTTAGACATCATATCCCTGAAATGAGGATAAAGGGCTTTGTTGGTGGATATGATGGATGGCTGGCCAGAATGATTGTCAGTGGTGCCTGAGCCTGCAGCTAAGAGAAGCCTCAGATGGTCCGATATGTCTTCTGCTCTTGCGACGTAATTAGAACGTTCGTTATTGGTGATTGCCTCACGGTACCGATCTATTGAAGCCCTCATGTTGGCGACAAGGAGACTCCAGGTGAGTGGTGGCGTTGATCCGTCGTCGAAAAATGATTTAGGGACAGCGGTCGTTGTTGGCAAGTTGTAAGTTGTGCTTGTGAAGGAAGTTGCGGATGCAATGTTGGGTGTCTGTCCCACCTGCAATGCATCGTTTCGCCTATTACCATCTGTGGAGGTACCGTTGATGGAATCCATCGATGCAGAGGGGGACAGTGCGCCACTTAGTGAGGTTCGCCTCTGTCCCTGTTACTGTTTTAGCAAAGAAGCAGAGGAACATAGGCACGTTTAATACATACTCTTTGAAAGCGGGATCTAATCCCATTAACGCCGCCCTCGGTCTCTGATGCTGAGGTAGCTGAATCGTAGTCCTCATCCTGAGTCAAACCCCTAGCCATCATCTCCGGAGGCGGCCGAGTCCTTTCAGGTACGGTGACATTCATACGGTCCCGCGGCCCTGTCTCATTATTCGACACTGGAGATTCAAGAGGAAGTTCCATGCTGCGATCGCCCGTCATCATGTTATAGTAAAAGAGTCGGCCGTCCGGTGTGGCCTGGGGAATCCAGAAGTCCGCCCTGGATCGACCGCCGGTGTCGAGGCTATCCAGAGGTACGCCGTTGGGACCATCTCGCTCCACCGCATCGTCCTGGTCCAGGGCATCATCGTACATATCGGTTTCGGCCTCCTCCTCCAGATGCTCGAGGCGGCCATTCTGAGTCAGGTCGGGGAGATCATCAGGGCTCGTGATGATTTGACAGTAGTTACTTGGAAACCAGCCACGAACGCCATTTATAACACCGTCCCACCATCCACTCTCGAGCTGCGTGATGACTTGGATCACATCTCCTTCATGGAAGCTCAGGCTGGTTCTGTCATCGGCTTCATAGTCGTACAGTGCGCGGACGTACATAGCGCCGGGAGGCGTTGTCCCCACGATGCCATTCATGGCACTAGGGGGTTGGATGTCCAAGCGATATACACGGGATTGGCCGAGAAGAAGGCTTCGGGTGGCTCGACTTGGCCGTCTTATTGATACTCGTCGTTACGGTCGTTACGGTCGTCGTCTATCGTTGAAATCGTTGGACTGTGTTGGAGGGGTGAAGGTGATGGGGACGTGCGTGTCGCAGATAAAGCCACTCTTAGGACATGCTGGGTTTGTTCATGAATGGGGAATGATGCGAGGTTGGCGTAAGAATAGAGGAAGATCGGTGCGGGTGCTGTCACCGCACACGTATATGCCTAGCGGAAACCCCTTGATTAATGCGATTTCAACCGGGATGAACCATTTCCAGAAGGCCTGGGTTGCGTCGTGGGAACAAGAGAAGGTGTAGTAAAGTAAGGCTACATCGAGAGAAAGTAAGAGGGGGGAGGTGCGAGGGGTTTGACAAAGGTGGGCGGCTCCTACGAGTGGTTGGCGCTATCATTCGCTACTGTGGTGGTACCTGGAGGGGCGCTAGGCGTTGTTACCCCATCTATCAGCTCAAGGTATCTGCTGGGTACTAAACAGTAGGGCTTTTCGAGAGGCGCCTTAGTGACCGGTTGAAGGATCGTTCTGCCAAAGGCAAAAGCTTAGGTACCTAGGTAGGTAGGTAAGTTCCGTTACATCTACGACCTACCTAACCTACCTAGTCCATCGGCGGATATGTTGGCAAAAGGTAGCTTTAGGGGACTTCGCCCTCGCCCAGCCTGGCATTTTGCCTGACCTTGCGCTACCCGTCTAATACGACGTACAGCAGAGGATCGCAATCGTTCCCTTCCCCCATGCCATCTGCAACACATGCCTAGTGGTTTGGAGTTTCAGCATCTCGACGAAGACAATTTTGCTCCCCCTATTGCCCATAAGGTTTCCTTGTCAAGGAGTCGTTGTGCGAGTAATGGTTTCAGCAGCTTGCTCTCGCAAGCAATTGGAAGGGTTGCACAATTTACCTAGCTGAGCATCAGCCCACAAGGATCTGACCCAATCCGGTCAGGGGCCCAAACGTGCTACGGCGAACATCCATGGCGCAACAACGGGTTTCTTCTGGCTCATGGTTGACAGCGAGTGCCATTCGTTCTTTTAGCGGTCAGGCCTTGTTGCGATTTCTGGTGGCCGCCTTCAGGGGCTGCTCTAGCACATGAGGGGCGGAGATTGTGGTGATATTTGGACATATCAGGGCACTAGAGCATTTGATGCATCAATGAGCATGCCCTCATGGTAGCTGAGCAAACAGCACTGCGTTGGAATGAATGTGGTTCTCACGTGCTGCGGCTTTAGAAAATCACTTTTGTTGTGGCTGGTGAGAATCAAACTCGCACAATTGGGCAACTTGGCTTCCTCTTACATTGTACTCGGTCAACTTCGTCGCAAATTGATGGTTACCCTGTGTGCCTTGGATCACGGACGAGAGGCGGCTCCTAGTTGGTGCCTGGAATTGAAGGGAGGAAGAACTTCGTCCCGTATCAGCTCTCTTAATTACCTCCAACCTGCGTTATTGCTCCATACGCCCACCTTCAGGTCAATACGAAATGGGTTAGTAAGGGCTTGCCTACTTTAGTAACCCTTCATGGTCCGCCGCCGGGACGTGGCCGCGGACCCACGCGCTCCAGCCGAAGTGTTCTGTCAAGGGATGATAAACTTCCATCCATGCTCCATAGAAATGCGATCAGTTTGCTCGAGATGGAAGCGACACACACACGTAGGGAGAATGAGAGGAAAGATGGGAGAGAAGGGGAGAATAAGACATGGTAGGGAAAGGGAAAGGCGGCCACCCTCAGTAGGTCATTCGCGTATTCTTGTGGGTCTGTCTCCGAAAAGCAAGCTGTGCTAATGTTGCAATGGAAGTTAAAAAAGAAAGAAGAAGCGGAATATGCACGCAAGCGAATGTCTAGGTACCCAGGCCGTGACCGTTTCTCTCTCTCTTACTGACTTGCTGAAATCGGACGCCGTTTTCGTCTCTGATAACAGCGGTCAGGAATCGGAGTCGCCCGTGTTTGATCTCTCCGCCTCGAATTTTTCTTAAACATAAATCTAACGACCCCAGCTGTAAATTCATGTCCATGTTCGATTCCGCTACATGCAAGGGTCATCCCCTGACTTGGGGCGCGTGCGCGGTGGACCTGCGCTCCGGATAGCTAATAGTAGGTGTAGGTGCGACAGGGGCAACATGTAGCCGTTCATATGGCTCGCACCCTGCCTGAAGTGGTTTAGTAATAGATCGATGTATGCACAGATGGATGGACACGGAGTTGTACATCGAGCGATGACTATTACACGGCCATTCCTTTATGACTGAGTTGCCAGTTCGCAATACAGCCGAAGCTATACTAGTAATTAGAAGCTCGATGATATAGGAGTCAGGTACGGAGCGGTAAACGCTTGAGCGCCCCCATAGCCATTCCAGGGCTATTGGCATTGACGTGTCTCTTGCGCGCGGGCCTTGTTCGCTGAATCAATGACTGAACTATTAATACTAAGGATGACGTCCCAGGATCACGGCGAACAGATCAGTTCCAACAGATTTGGAGATTAAACCTTCCCTGTTCCGTGAGCTCTCACCGCATATCGGATGTGATTTCGACACCGCCAGAGTATTATCCCGGTGCCCACTGTCCAGGAGACAAGATACGCTACTGATGCAAGCAATTGTTTAGCGACCTGCTCAGTCGGTCAAGTACGACTTCTCGAAGCGCCCCGTCTGATTCTCAAGGCCATAAAGGCTCAGTCAAGTGCGTGACCACCGGAAGGTCTTGGGGTTAGAGCCCTGCGTGGAGTGCAGAGCTGAGTGACCCCTGGGCGGGAGCGTCCTGTCACCAGCTTATAGCCCCATCAGTAATATCCGCGATCGAGTGTGTATCTGGGCTTGGATTGAAGCCAAATATAAAAAGAAATCTCATTTCGAGTCATCGAGTGGCTCGGATGCCGCCCGGTAAGAATTGCCAGCTGTCTAAATACCGCCCAAGAGGCTGGTAAGACATGGATGACACGGACGGACTGGTCTGGGAATTCAGAGAAATTGGCTAAGAAATTAGACTGTTCCAGGACTGGGAAATGCTCAGTGCCGATAAAAGGCCCCAAACTGTTCAAACATGCCCTAGGACATACTCAACCACAGTGCGCGCCGGAACGGAAGGAGATTCATCCCGTCGCTAAGTGAGGTTCCTTGGTGGAACAAAGGATGCAGGGAGTGGCTCCTTCGCCGTGTTTTCTGTAGAGGCGGTCGCGGCGCTCTAATCCGGCCTCGACGTGATTAGTACTGCAGCGGTAATCGGCCGTAGTGATGGACGATGACTCGCGACTTCTGATCTACGGGAGGTGCCCCCGTAAATTATTTTATTTTTGAATCGCGAACAATGAGGGTGCTAAACAAGGGAGCTAAGAAGCATTATCAGGCAGTAACCGTAGCAATGGGAGACCAAGTGCCCACCCTGACACTTCTCGAACCCCCCCGTATTTGAGGAACCCGTAGATGACCATTGTAGCTTTATGCAGAGATATCCCATCATTCTGCATGCACGAAGTCATTTGAGGGCCGACTTGCAGGCAGCCCGGCGCATTAGAGTAGCAGCCCCAGCCAGCAAGCCCTCCCCTGGCTGAGGCACCTGACTGATGACAGAGGGGCTCAGAAGTGCCACCAGTGTCTTGCCACGACAGAAATCATTTTTCATAAAATATATGACTGACACTAGTCGACGAGGCAGGAGAGTATTTCATCTCGGGCTGTACGAGGCCCCTCGCCCAGGTGGTCTTAGAGGAGACGCGCACAGTGTGCTAATCTCCCTGATCGCGCTTAATGACTCGACGGGCTTGCTGGGTTCTCCTGAACAGCTTTTGCGCGACACGAAAGACCAAGTACCCAGCCACACTTTTTCGGTGGGAGAGGTACACTCGATCTGTCTGTGCACCCAGTTGTCGGTGACAACGAGCACTGTGTGAGAGGTGCCAGCAAAAACGTTCCAGGCGACACCCCTCTTATATTAACAAGGTCGGTTCCTTGTGTGAGGGATACCCCACTTCACAGTTGCTTGCCCCGCTGACTTACTGGCACAGGGCTGTTAAGCAAGCACTATTTGGTAGGTACCCTCTTTTGCTGTCGGCACTATGCAGCTGCATTGCGACCAGAAAACAGGGCGAGCATCGAGCACTGGCCTCTGGCGTTCTCCTGCGAGGCACAGTGCCCGCATAACCTGGCGACCTACCGCTACCAACAGATGGGGCAGCCACTGGTCTCGGCGCCCAGACACGGCCACATGAGACCTCTTAGGCCAGCGGGATCCATCCGGGCTTACCATGTACCCTTCCGCTGGCCAGCCCGCCACTGAGGTACGCGCTTTCTCAGCCACCCCCTCCCCACGCCATCGCATTCATCCCTCCAAGCCCACCCCACCCAGTCCACCCACTCCCACCAGTCCATTCCCAATGCCATTCCCTCCTAACTTGGTGTTACTATGTAAGCAAAAAGAAGGTGAGGAGGTCCTCCCTCTCCATGGCCCAGGAGGTGCCCATCCACCTCCCGTCCACGCGCCCCTCTTGCGAGCACCCAGGCAAGCCAGGTCACAGGTGTTGGCCCCTCCCCCCCTTCGTCCTTGGGTTGATTCCCCTCTCCGGTGCGGTCCCAGTGCCCACTAATTCCCACCGACCACAGACCTGTACCTTGCCTTGGTACTGCTATCAGTTTGGAATTCCATGCTCCGGTCCCCCCCCCTCCTCCCGCCCCCTCCTCTTGTACTTCTTGTCGCCAGTTCGCACTTTCAGCTTTCCCGTCCTGATTCCCCTCCATCCCAACCACGTTAATCATCACCACCCAACACGTCCCTGCGACATCCATTGCCATCGAGGCCACCGGACGCCTCAGCCCTCTGACCCCCTTTTATTCTTAACACAATCATTCCATGACTAGAATACAACCGCATCCAATGACCAGTTACACGATCAAGTCAACCGCAGCCACACTTTAAAGCCCACGGGAGCGCGTGCGAGCGAGGAGCTAGGAGAGGAGAACGAGAATAGCAGACGGAGAAAGAAAAGAGAAAGAAGTAGTGCCATCACTTCACCCCTCGAGGGGCCATTCAACATCGCGAAAAGGAGCAAGAAGAGCCGACCCAATCAACCTGTTTCCATCCACCTGGATAAGACCACCGCCCTGCCGCGCAACTTCTAGCTCTTTTAACAATCAGCTACTCCCCCAAGTCCAACCGACAACACAACCGTCATGCCTGGCGCAAGTGTCTCCGTTCTCCCGCCTCCAGCGGCCTCGACGCAATCCTCGCGGAAAGCTCCCCTGGCACCGGAACGCAAGTACAAATGCCAGTTCTGCCACAGAGCTTTCAGCAGGAGTGAACATCGCAGTCGTCATGAGAGATCTCGTATGTTTAGTTCAAACCCTCAGTTTCGTCGTTGACATTTGGTCGAGTAGCATGCTAACATTTTTTTACCTAGACACAAAGGAGCGACCTTTCAAGTGCTTAAAATGCCGAAGTACCTTTGTCCGCCGTGATCTCCTCCTTCGCCATGATCGTACCGTTCATGCCAAGGATGGAGGTGAGCCTCTTCATAGCGATGGAAAACGCCGTGCCGGTCCGAAGACCCGCAACGTTGGTCCTGCAAAATCGCCTCTCCCGCTGGATACTTCGGCGCTAGAACAGATGGAGGCCGGTAACGATGGGATATTTGACGTTGAGGCTGCTGCCATGCTTGTTGCGGATCTCCACCACAAGGCGACCGCCGCCATGCGTGGTGAGGAGAGTTCGTTTGAGGACAACTCTTCTATGGTCTATTCGCCTCACACTTCGACTGTGATGGACTCGGCTGTGACATACCCAAATGGCGCTATCGCACTGCCACAGGTACAATGGGATGGCTTCATTCCCCAATCTGTGACTGAGCCCAAGGCGCATTCCATCACGTCAAGTGCCTCTTTTGAATCCCAACAAACCCTCCCTGGGGCAAAGCATGTTCAGTCAAACCCCAACCAGTTACCACCGATTGCTAGCCAGAATGTCAACAATCTTGTCCCAGCACTTCAATCCATGATTGGGTCGCTTCCAAACTCGGGTGCTCAAACGCCTGTTCCTCTCGCCCCCCTGGCGGATGCTTCTCACGCCGGATTCACTGCTCCTCAGGTTGCCAACGACGAGGAACGAAATGCAATTCTTGACAACATCCGCAACTGCGACACGGAACATGCTATCCCTGCTAGCTTTAGACTGCCTGGGCTGGGGTCGATAAATCGATACTTGTCAACTTATTTCGGTTTATTCCACCATCACTTGCCCTTCTTGCACCCTGCTTCCTTCAAGCCTTCCAAGGTGTCGCCACCTCTACTGCTAGCTGTCTTGAGTATTGGTGCACTCTATGCCTTTGACCAGGACCAGGCCTACATGCTTCACATCGGGTCTAAGCTTTTGGTGAGCCAATTCCTGCACAACAAGGAGAATTTCAGTTCCCGCAAATGCCCTCTGTGGACGATGCAAGGTACCCTCTTGAACATGATGTTCACATCGTGGAGTGGCGACCCCAAGGGCCTGGAGTGGGCTTGTTCGATTAAGAGTCTGCTCGCCAACATGGTAGCTGGCAATCAATATGAGCTGAAGCTTCGACAGGACGCTCGAGGGGGCGCCAGACCAAGCCGAGCCGAGTGGGTTGAGGACGAAGGTTGTCGTCGTACGTATTATGCAGTCTACATCTTTTTTGGACTGCTCACGCTATCGTACAATCACACTCCGGCCATGGGCTTCAACGAATTTGAGGACTTGCAGCTGCCTTCAACTGAGGCTATGTGGAACCTCCAAGTGGCGGATGAGGCAACTTGGGCTGATTACCTCAAGGCATCTCGTGAAGCTACTTTTATGGATTCGCATGACAAATTGTTCCAGGGTGAGACTGTCCGGTATAGCGCTTTCTCGACTCGCGTCATGATCAATGCGCTATTCTTGGAAGTTTGGTATCACAAGCGCAGCCCAGAAGCCCTCCAAGACGTGGTCACTGAGTACAAGCTAAGACTTGCATTGGAGACCTGGGAAAAATCACTCGAACTCTGCGAACCTGAGTCTGTTCCCGTCCCGCTCAGTGCGCCTCACAAGGGACACCCCCTGATTTTCAATGCGAAGGCCCTCTACCGGAACGCTCGTGCCAGCCTCGAGGTGGATCTCAAGACAGTTCAAGAAGCTCTTCGTTACCATGAACCTTATGAAGTGGCTGCCATGATGTCTCATGCTCGCGATCGCGTAAAGCGTTCGAGCGAGATGCTCAAAGTGATTCAGGAGTGCTACAATTGTCTTGAAATTGCTGTTGTCCAAGGCGTTCGATGGGTTGCTCGTACTTCGCCTACCAACTGGAGTGTCGAGCACCCCCTCTGCGGATTTGATCTCATGATTATCCTCACGCTCTGGCTCTATCGCCTGGAACATGACGAGGAGCCAGCAACGCCAGAGGAGCTGTTCATGTACAACAAGATCCGTCAGCTGTTTGCGAATGAATTGGAAGAGGGCTATATGCCCCAGCTTTCGTCAACTGTGGCTCGTCTATGGGCTTCCATGTTAGAAGAAGTGGTAGTTTGGGGGTACGTATAGATCTTGGATTTCCCATCTCCATTACTGATTGCTAACTGTATTCTAGAATTACTCGTTTGATGGGTGACTCTTTCAAGCTCCACTCGCAGGCTCTCATTGGCTATGTTGATGATCCTGAGGCTTCCTCGAACGTCTCAACCCCTTCTATGACTTCTCAAGGAGGGGACGAGGACAGCGTGTACTAAACCTCAATGACTGAAATGACCTGATTTCCTTGCGTCGCCGGAGGCCCTAGGTTGCCCGGCATCACCGTCTTAGTTTTTCCTTTTTTTCTTTCCTTTGTTTTGCTTGATCGTTGATTGTCATTTTCGGTATCTCTGAGGCTTATTTTTTTCTCACAGCCTGTCATTCTCCTTAGTCGCTTGCGCCTTATCGTGTTTGTTTTCTGGCCATTGGTTTCTCTTGTTTTTCTTTATCTTGGCGCGGAGATCGACAAGGAGTTGGAATTGTTTCGTTTTTCTTTTACTCTCATGGTCTCATCTCATTTCCTTCATGGCATCCGAGGCAGAGCGGTTGGCATGCTGTCACGTTTCGTTTTGCTCTTTATAGCTCTTGATTTTGTCCAATATGCTATTTTCTCTAATTTTACCTGGAAGAGCGGCCCAGGAACGACTCTGGTTGGAGTGGGGAGTTGGAATTCCCCTTTCATCATTGAATCTCAGACAAAAGTGCTGAGTATGATGATGATGGTGCTGGCTGTGGTGTTCCATGCCAGGATGAATGATGGGCTGGCCCATAAAAGAGACGTTCACCTTTTTCATTTCAATTGTCCCCTGGCCGGGGCGAATCCTGGGCAATTGTTAACTTTTCTTTAATAACGATGCGGCGGCAACAATCCTTTCCGCCAAGGATACATACACACACTGAGGTCAGGGCCCAGTTCTACTGCTATTGCTTTTGGTTGTTTTCCAGATACCTTGTTCGATATACAACTTTGCGTTTCATCTCAGCATCGATTGCGCGTTCATTCCATCTTGGTTTCCTTTGTTGTTTGTCCATATTTCCTTGCTTTTCATTGTTCCATGTTTCTTTTCCTTGAGCGAATGTTGATTATATTGAGAAGAGGCGACCCGGACGCAACCTTTGTGGAAAGAGGCTGGTCTATTCCTCGTGTATACCTAGATATATGTTAGTATTGGTCTTATTAATGATAAAACCTTCTCTGCCGCCACTAGCCAACCTAAGACACGGACACTTTGTATCATGTAAAGTGCTTGGGCGTTTGTCTGCGTGTTCTACCTACCAAGATATTGACCACTGTATGTTGCGCCAGACAGCGCTCAAGTTGTGAGACCAGCTTGCCCAATGGCCCTAGGTGTTACTCGCGCCAGGTGTTACTCATGAGCAATGCTTTCACAAATGAGGTCACGTTGACTTACCATGATTGTCACTGGTCATCTGCTTCTTCTCAGTCCACGGCCAGAGATGCACTTCTCCGCCTGCCTACCTCCCCTGGGTAGTAGCCTCCCTATCCATAGATGGGGTTTCGCACCTTCCATTCCGCACGCTGCCCTCGATCTTTGCGTCTGCAGGTGCGTAGGGCCGTACCTACCTACAGTAGCCCCTCAACCTGGACAGTGGGTGTTAAGTCGTGGCGAGGACAATTAAGTCACGTCCACAACTTCATGCCCACAGCCGCAAAGCTCGCCATTTGAATTTTAGGCCGATACTACCGCTGTGAGAACGAAGGGGCTAGATTGTTCTGAACCTGCATTCATGTATCTCTTTCGTCTTCTTTCAGGCTTGGCCACCATCGCTCTTGTTACAGCTGACTGCGAGTGCGGCTACCGGGCCAGGAATTCGACACATCATGGTGAAGAATGGATGTTCACCGAAGCGCTTGAAACGGACTTTAGTGATATACACGACCTGTCGGGAAATACTGATTGGATAAGGCAAGGATTTAATGTCTCTGCCGAAGATGGCCGTGGCGGCTTTGGCAAGTCATTCAAACCTAGCAACGTCGAAGCAAGGCCAGCCTCGGGCGGCAGCATAGATGGGAATGCAAATGACGCCGGAGTTGCATTGCGTGTGAGCAGTACAATCGAGGATAATTTAGTTCTATCGGCTGAGCTCGACTCATCTCGACTGGATCTTCACTGGGGATCGTACCGAGCATCGATGAAGTTGCCACAAGTGCCAGGCACTTGTGCAGCCTTTTTTTGGGTATCTACTTCTCTTACAATCATTGCGGTGACTAGCTCTGACAGACGTCTTTAGTATTTCAACGACACCCAAGAGATTGACATGGAGTTTCTCTCAGCGCAGTTCGATTATACGAATAATGTTTATCCACTGAGCCTTGTTGTTCAGTCTCGGCAATCGAAAATGGCCGGATACGACGCAACCAAAACAGGGACCTACCGACGAGTAAACTTAACTTTTAACCCGACACTTGGCTTTCACGAATATCGGATCGACTATTTACCTGGGAAAGTAGCCTTCTATGCTGATAGTCAGCTATTGGTTGTAATGCAAGGCGAGGAGATGCCCACAAGAGGAGGTCATATGATACTCCAGCATTGGAGTAATGGGAACCCTCTGTGGTCGGGAGGGCCACCCAAGAGCGACTCCCTCATGATTGTTCGCTACGTCAAAGCTTATTTCAACTCATCAAATCCGGATCACCTCAAACGTCAATTGGCAGCATGCCGTAACGAGGGAATGACCCTAAAGGATACATGTCTGATCCCAGATGGAACTGCAGGCGATGCCGTTTCTGGTGGCAAGTCTTTTCTAAAGACCACCGACGCCAGTACTAAGGAGACAGAAAACAGTGATAATGACCGGAGTGACAAAGAAAGAGGAACAGCCACCTCATCTAGGGCTGGGGGCATTGCACACAGTGGGTTTGTGTTGGCAATGGTCTTGTTTCTCCTCGAGGCTTAGAGTTGAAACCATAATACCGTTTATAGCATTCAGATGGCTTGTCTCAGTTTTGTTCTGCCTTGCCTTCGGATTTCCTTGCCTTGCCTTGTCAGTGTCTCGCATTTCGACCTACGAGGTTCCAGATAGGGTTCAAATTGTCATTTTTACTCCCCACTGCCGGTATAGAACCTCTTGCTAATAATACCAAATTTGGTGATACATCAAGATTGGGACGAATTACGGAGTGTTGGTAGAGTCTCCCATGTCAAACACCCAGAGTATCATTGAAAAGCTTATAGGCCGATAGCAGCGCAGACCCTTGGAGGGTATGTGTCACAGATATTGATATATTGATTTGATTCTGGGCTCTCTCGGCAAGTCCCAAAGACCAACAGCACAAAGTTAGGCCTGGCGGCGGTGCAATGTAGCATTTGACCGTGGAATGATGCGCTCAAGAAGGCGCCTCGACTGGACGCTGAGTCTATTTCTGCGCCAGTATGACCCCGCAGCGACATTTGAAGGATGAGAAGACATGAATCCGGGTTTTAAACAGGTTCAGCTTTGGGAGCTGTACTATGTACTCGCTGATAATCAAGTTTGCTACTATAAGGGGCCTGCATAAGTGACCAACCAACCCTTCCAATGTTACGCTCTGCAACTGTACTGTTGCACTGGAGTGGAGAGAAAGGTGCGTGCGGCTGAATCTATCTGACATGGGTTGACCACCTCTCTAGCTGCTGCTGGACGGTGTATGCCGGTAGCTGGCTACTCGGCAACTTCCTGTCAGTAGTCAGCAGCGGATCTAATATTGAGTAGTTTGAGGGGCAATCACGCGGTCAGCTTCGAAAGCTCCTAGAAGCTTATCAGGGAGGGCTGGATAAGAGGGCGTCCGAGGTTCAGCTTGGGCATGTGATGATGGGGGGGGGGGCTTTGTTGCTGTGCCGTCTTCGAGCAGGGGATTCGGGTCTCGTCGTTTCCGGTTTAACGTAACAGTACATATGTCCATGTGCTCATTAATGCAGATGCAGGGCATCATAATGCATGCACAAGGGGCAGAACGGAAACATCGATACATCCGCAGCGGCAGCTGAGTACATGGGTTGCGAGTCTTCTCCTTGCAGTCTGCATGTCCTACGCATGCATGTATGGTAGTGAAATGCCTAAATGTGATACAAGGTGGCAGCTATCCTCCATAACTACACACCTCGTTCAGCGGTGGTGTGCTGTGACGAGGCCAGTCGGCAGCGTTGCATCGGCCGGCTCAGCCACGCATTGCTTGCCTCCAACCAGGCAATATCAAGTTAAACCGGATGATCCTTCTGTGGCCTGCTCTGGCTTGGAGCATATCGATTGGATTCTTGCGGCTCTCGAAACCGTTCGAAATGGTGCAGAGCAACTGGTCGATGATTTACATGATACAAAGGATGCCGTTGCTCGAAGGACTCGCGGAAGAAATCCATCGTGAAGTTCTATCGGGACAATTGCTATAGCGTCGCTAGCTCAAGCCTAGCGCAACGCTGCTGTTGGTTGTGAGATGGCTGACGATCTTGGACGAACATGAAATTAGACAACAAAGAAGTGGGAAGAGCAGAGAAAGAAGGAAGGCATTGAGGGTGTGCCAAGTCTTCAGATAATAGACACTTCTTAGCCCCAAGATATCAATGGAAGGAAGGGTGGCCACGTTGTTAGCCGGCACTTAAAGAAAACGCTCTGAAACGGTCGGATTCAGAGCACCTCTCTTCCCAAATCCCAACTGGCTTCTCATAATGTCATCAGAATGAGACACTCAACCCCTATCTACGCAGAATGGACTTCATCGTCCTGCTAGGTACTGTGGCCCGTGGATGGAACGCTTTAATAACTCGCCTACTTGGGATTGCATTACTGAGTTGCGAGGAACTGTATGTTCGAATCTTGGTGTAGAACCTTTTTAGCGGCCGTAGGAGTCCTTGGTTGTTCGAATGTCTTGAAAGTAAAACAAACGACTAAAACGCTAAACGAGAGCGCCACTTGCGTAATATGGGGCCATTGTCAGGCTAAAGGCATGTAAATCCCGTATGCAATAAAGCCTTGGCACTACTCAATATTGAGTTCATGGAATTGTTGGAGAAACAGGGATGGTGAACTTTAGCCAGAAATCAATCATCGTCATCGAACTCATCAAGCAGGCAATACATCGAGAATGAACCAGGCGACCTTGCAAAGAAACCGCGACAACTAGCGTGAATTAGATTTGCCTGGCATGTCAACGAAGGATGCAAAGACCATCCCTAAAGGGGAAATCCCATCTCCATCTCCAGCTGAGATCTACTCCGGAACTTTTCCCTCCCTCTCCGAGAGTAGCTGATGGCATACGTTTTGCCCCTTGGTACCTAACTAGGGGATAAAACGTGTTAGCGACGGCGAAATGGCCACACAAAGGCTCATAAAGTGCGTCTCACGACGGAACTAATGGCAGCAACTCATTCCCTTCGAGCCTCGAATGATGTGAGAGCGCACGGAATGTTGGGGCAGTGTACTCCGTAGGGCCAACGCCAATGGAATTAGATTCGGCACAGCGCTGATGTACCGTATTTAACGGCGGGTCTGATTGGGACTTGTGCCGAGTCTGCATAACTCAATACAGTGGTGGCAATGGCTCTCGCCCTCAACGGCTCAACGGGGAGTTGGGCAGCTGAGCCCGTATCTATGCATGAGCACCATATTGCCATTCTCTACCATCCAGGCGTCTGATCCATCGGATCTGTGACGGTATATACATGGGCACGACGGCCGGCACATTTGCATTCAGCTGAGATCCAACTCGGTAGGGAGAGACACTTAATTAGAGCTACCGCTGTCACCTCGATAGCGGAGCCGGCGCGATGTGTCAGGCCCTCGCTAGGACGCAGCTTAACACCGGGTGCCAGGCACATTCATCAGCGTCTGCATCACTGATTGGGTGAGAGAGAGGCGGCCGAACGTTACTTCTCCCCACCACTTCATCACTCGGTGCTATGTACCTAGCAGGTATACATAGGGGCTAGCAGCTAGCCTGCTTACTGCGGCCAGGCTGCAGAAACACAAGCGCCAGCCAGTTGGATGTTAGTGTCGGGTTGTTGGCACTAAAACCGCGGGTGCGGTGCAGCAGAAGGATGGCAGAGAAACTGGGCACATCGGTCGCTTCAAGGTTGCCTGCCTTGCCACGCGCTCGCTGCATGTAACCTCCATCTGACTCCTCTTCCGGTCACAATCTTCCATATCCCACCAGTCCGTTCGCTACCCCCCCCTCAACACCTGCAGGACCTACGCCCAGAGCCGTCCCAGACACACCCTGTCTCGACATATTGCCCCTCTCCGAATTCTAATAAATGCGCAGCCAGGGAAAGAATAGCCCATCAATCAGCGACATATCTATCCCTCGTCAATCCGACCTGCCTGCGCGCTGAGAAACTCTCGTTGACGATCACTTCAGTCCTTGGCGAAACTCTTCTATCCATCGCCAACATTGCCCATTACCGCCCATCATGGTTTACTGCGGTAAACCTTCCAAAGGATGTTCCAATTGCCGGGAGCGCAAGGTTCGGGTAGGTTCAGAACTATCCCCATCGCTGCTGTGCTTTCGAGCCGTATAGCATCGCTCGTCTCTGCCCCATTCCAATGTACATGGTTTTCTAATACGGTCCCTCGCGAATCTCCAGTGTGACCAGCGCGAACCCGAGTGTGGTCAGTGTGAGAAGCGCGAACAGAAGTGCCCTGGGTATCGAAACATGGTCGACCTCATGTTCCGTGACGAGAGCAGCCATGTAATTAAGAAGGCCACGAGAACAACAAGGACTACCAAGACTGGCGCTGTCAAGAAGCCCACGAAGCCTGAACCCATTGCGAAAATCACTGCGCCTCGACCTCCTCCAAAGCAAATCCATCCTTCGCAACCTTACGCTCACCATGAACAAGGCACCGCGACTTGCGTTCCGTCCTTCTCCTCGGCCCTATTCTCGATGCTCACACCCAGCAGCGGTTCGTCGGGCACATCACCTTCGTCCAACGACTCGGACAATGGCGATATCTTGATCGACTCGGGTACATCGTCTCTAGTCCTCCAGTACCCCTTGACACATTCGCTACAAGAACGAGGGACTGCGTTCTTCTTTTCTCGATATGTAGCTGTTGATTTTGGTTGCTACCAGAATTATGACTTCGTCTATGACGTGTGGAAGCCCCCCAAGGGGAAATCCGAGGTCCTGGACTGCGTCACTGCCAGCATGACTGCAGTTGGGCTGGCTGGTCTCTCCAAGATCACTCGCAGCCATGACATGATGGTACAATCTCGCCAGAGTTACGGCACCGCTTTACAGTTGACAAACGCCGCCCTTCAGAACCCCGCAGAGGCCGTCAGTGATGGCACCATGCTTGCTGTGTTGGTGCTCGGCACTTATGAGTTTATCACTGGCCGCACCCCACAAACTATGGGAGCTTGGAAAGACCATGTGAACGGCGCTGCCGCTCTCACCCGGATGAGGGGTGCCACACCCTTCCGTACGAAGGCTGGCACAAGAATGTTCCTTATGCTGTGCCATTCTGTTCTCATTACCTGCATTCAAGCCGGCCTCCCAATGCCTCAGGCCATGTTGGATCTAAGAAATGAACTGGGACAGTATACCAACACCAAAGACCCAACCTGGCGGATGTTCGAGCCCATTTGCCGAGCCCTGCAAATCCGAAATGACATCAAGCAAAAGATCCTCAAGGACACGGACGAGATCGTCGCTAAGCTTGCCGATGTAGAGAATGAATTCGCTACACTTGTCAGTGAGATGCCTCGGGTTTGGCACTACCGTTCCGTCCAGGTCACTCGACCAAACTCGGCAATTCTGAGCAGCTGGTGTCACCTCTACCGTGGTTTTGCGCAGGCTACAACATGGAATGGCATGCGCACTATGAGAATGCTTGTCCAGGAGACCATCTTGGAGCAGCTGTGCTCCAGCATGGCTCGGACAGCGGTACCACCGATGAGGCACCAGATTCTCCTAGTGAAATCTATGAGAATGTTGGAACTGCTTGGAGACTCCATCATTGCTAGTGTCCCGCAGCACTTTGGCGTCATTAGTTTCCGCGATGCTATGGCTGGGAGCCAATGCCACTTTGTCCCAACCACAGACCCCCCGCAACGCATCGCCTCAGCGTGTCCCATTCCATCCCCCAGACCACCTCGCCACAGAACACCCGAATCACCAGGTGGCTCTCCAAGACCGACGCTGCTTGACCCTACCCAATCTGACGATGGTCGAGGTGATCCTGAGCGTTTTATGACTCTTGCATCAGCCAGCAACACAATTGTCTGGCCTCTGTACACCCTCGGCATGTCGTCTTCGTGCACTCGTGAGACACGGCAGTACATTATTGAGCGTCTGGACGCTATCTATGTCGAAACTGGATTGGATCAAGCACGGACTGTGAAACTGATCATCCAAGCCAGGGTCGAATCCCCGCCGTGGGAGGACATTCCCATGAACTATATACCTGCAATCTCGGATGAAACTCTGCCTATCATGGTCTAAATCGCTGCTCTGCTGAGTTGAATACATTAGAAAAATAGGATATGATGAGTGCGTCGCCTACTATGGCAACATATATACGTACATAGCTAGTCAGCGAGCGGGCTGACGGGGAGTACAAGCCCCCTCTTAATGATTAACGAATTTAGGGTTGGGAATATAATCATGCTGAATTTACCAACCGTCAAAATTGCCAAAACCTCCTGTCTTGATTTTCTTCTTCGACGGTTCTCCTCCCCATGCGCCATTGTCAGCTCCATCGTCGAGTGTCTCCTCACGGCCAGAACCCGTCTTGAGATACTTTCCAACTGTTTGAGAGGACCCGGTGTCGTCAATGGTGCCGTCTTGCCGTATTCTTTTGCCAGTCCACGTAGTCTTATCATCCTCGGTGCCTCCCTGTTTTCGTATCTCCTCCTTCTCCTTTTCTTCTAACTCGGTCTTCCTCTTTTGCTTCTGGAATTCCTCAAAGGGATCAACAAATACGGCAATGTCATGAATAACAATATCGTTCAAGGGTCGGTTTGAGGAGTCTATCGGCGCTGCCTCCATTTTTGCAAGAACTCCATCACCGTCGACTATACGTCCGAAGATGGTGTGCTTACGGTCCAGGTGGGGAGTTGCCTTGTATGTGATGAAGAACTGACTCGAGTTTGTGTTTTTGCCCTTGTTGGCCATGGAAACTTCACAGGTCATTGTGTCAGTATCCCTACAACCCACACTAAATCAAAGAATGGCGTGGTAACTTACCAGTTCCCCGGGCATTATGCGTCATCGGGCCATCAAACTCGTCGTCAAAATATTTGCCCCAGATACTGGAACCTCCTCGCCCTGTCCCAGAGGGATCGCCTCCTTGTATCATGAACTTGGGAATGTTGCGATGAAATGCGACATCCTTGTAGTACCCCTTTTGCGCCAGCTTGATAAAATTCCACACAGCCTTGGGCGCGAACTCGGGGTGTAGCTCGATCGTAAGGTCGCCCATATTTGTCTCCATTCTAGCATAGCCCTTTGTCTTGACTCGCTTCTGCTTCAGCATGTACTCCTCTTCGGTGAGAATCGCCCGCTCGCCGCTCGTCTCTGGCGTCAGGCCAGTGCTGGTGAAACTGGCAGCAGCCTTCCCGCTCGTATAGGCCGCGGCATTGGTCGCCAGCTTCTTATCCTGGATCATCGAGCGGCGGGCAGCGGGCGCTACTTGGGACAAGGCAGCCGACGATCCTTTTGCCAGCAACCCCGAGCTCCGGTTCACGTCCACTCCGGCTTCCCTCGCCTTGCGGGCTCTCTCCACGGCGGCCTTGGCCTTCACCACCTTGTCTCCCATGCTTCCCAGAGCGCTCGCGTTTATATTCCCCTCCTGCCTGGCCAGCTCCTGCTCCGAGGTGAGCTGGGCCTGGTGGCCATCCTTCAGAAACTTAAACTGGTCCAGATTCCGAGCCGAGGCGTTCAGGGGATCCTGGAGCGTGATGATGTCGGCTCGCGTGAACGGCTCGTCGTCGACGAGATCCTGCCAGAGCTTGGCCTTGATGTTCATGCGCTCGACCGTCTCCCACGCGAACACGTTGGCGTAGCTGCCGTGCCGGATCGCGACGATGTGGGTGTTGTCGGTGAAGACCTTGTACGTCACGGGGTCGACGAGGTCGCCCTTGCCGTCCGACAGGCCGGCGCCCAGCGAGTCGGTGCCGGCATTCCTGGAGAAGTTGAGCCTGATCAGGTCCTTCTTGCTCAGCGGCTCGCCGTCGACGGGGTTCTGGCCGGGGTGCTTCTCGAGCCAGGCGCCGATGACCTCGACGTCGAAGATGGTGCCGTCGGGGGTGCACACGGGGTTCTTGAACGGCTGGAGGGAGGCGGCGCAGAAGTTGAAGGGCAGGCGACGGAAGGGCGCACCATTGGCGGCGTTGCGCGAGCCAGCGTTTGCGCCGACGCTGGCTGAGAAGGCGTCGGAGGATGACCACTCGGAATGGGTAATCTAAAGCTGGTTAGTGGACGGGCAAGCTTCTTTGATGGTTGTTGGGATAGCGGGTGTCCTCACATAGAGCTTGTCTGTTCCCTTTCCCATGGCTGCTTATCGTGGGTGTCGTTTACGTTGATTGTTTTCCTCCCCTAGCTCCAGATATAAAGATTTGGGATGATTAACCTGGCTCGGGCTGGCTTAGTTTCATGCGGTGCTCGATCTAGTGGGCGGGGTGGGCCCTGGACTGCGTTTCCAATCAGTTGAAACAACGTCGGTTGATTGATTCATTAATATTGAATCGATTGGTTTGATTGATCACTAGGTGGTTGATTAAAACTGAAAAGCTCGACAGATTATTTAGCCTTTAGAATTGCTTTTAAGGAGAGGCTTGCAAGAGTTATACTTGGTGCTTTTGAGTCCCTCTTCGCAATAGCTATCTAAACCTTAGCTGTCCTTCGAAGTGGAATTAGATTAACCCCTGGGCCCGTGGAAATGACACTTATTAGTACGTTTCTAGACAAAAGAAGTCCTCTAAGCCAATCGTTCTGAGATAGTGGGGCGGAAGCACTATGTCAAAATGTACTATGGGGTGTGATTTTCGATGGACCGGGGCGTCGATTTGGTGCACTAGCTCCAGTGCACTGGACAAGGTTGCTGAGCTCTAGGCAATGAATAATGGCTCCATGTCGTGGATACGTAAGTGCCGAGAAACTGCCACCCTGGCTACCTTGATCGCAACTCTCCCATGCCTCTTGGATGTTCGGATAGCATCAACAGCACCAGCCCACCGTATTGACTGCTGTATCAACCTTGGCCGAATCGCGACATGTCCGACGAACGCATCAAATCCCACAGTCGATAAGCCTTGAGAGTCCCAGCCGAGAACCGCTCGCTCGCGGGAGCGTCGCTACCCCTTTGCGCCCACGACAAGCTTTAAGCTGCGATCGCCTCAACCAGCGGTCCAAACCTCGCGTCTATCTCTGGAGGAGACATCCTGCGATACTCAGTCAATATGAAGCTATTATTGAGCCTGATGGTCCTGGCCCTGTCCTTCTGGACGGCCCAGGCGCTGGAGCTCGCTCTTGTACGTTTGGGATCCCTCAACCCCAAACATTTACCCTCATTCGGCCGCCTATGAACAGGTATTGACAAAGCATCTCTTCGCTTAGAATGAAAAACCAGA
The DNA here is from genome assembly GCA_026958235.1 of Clonostachys rosea. Classification (NCBI taxonomy): domain Eukaryota; kingdom Fungi; phylum Ascomycota; class Sordariomycetes; order Hypocreales; family Bionectriaceae; genus Clonostachys; species Clonostachys rosea. Next base: position 2,686,859 of record CP110206.1, read on the forward strand.
AGATAACCACTGGTGTGCCGGTTTGTTTTGTCCACCCTGAACCCAATCTGTGCTAAGAGGTCATCCCTGACGATATAAACCAACTATAAAGGCATGTACGACAGAAAGTCCTGGGGCGGTCCTATCGATCCCTTTATCCATATCAAATTCCTCGACCAACCGAAGAAGGACGGCAAGGACCCGGTGGCAAGTTTCCTCATTTTCGAGTGGAAGGACAAGAGCCTCGTCGAAATCGATGGTCCCAATGGCTTCAAGGTGAACATTTATGCCCGTGTCAGCGCAATTCGGTGGACAGTTGCTAACACAGCTCTGCCTGACAGGTTCTAGCCGTGTGCAACCAAGACTTTGTGAACCAAGGCCGATGTAACTCGTCGAGCATTGATCAGTACATCGTTGCCCCCGATGTGGACGAGAAGTCCAAAAGCAAGGTCGTAACACAGGCCGTGCATCTCGACCATGCCACGCCTTTCAAGTACTCGATCAAGAAGACGGGATACTATTGTGTGTTCACTCATTCGGACAACTCGCACCCGTATACTGCCATCGCCGAATTCCGCAATGCCTACGGTGAACTCGCTGCAACCCAGATTCCTAAGCTTCCATTCTACGGTGGTGTTACCATCCTCTACCTTCTGGTCGCTGGCTACTGGGGAGTCCTCTACTACCAGCACCGTCATGATATATGTCTGTCAACTCCTGTCCTTTTCATATCACGTCTGCGTGGTCTGTGGCTAACAAAAACCAGTGGCTGTTCAGAACTACATCACTGCCATCTTGGCCTTCCTCCCGATAGAAATGGTTATGACATGGGGCTTCTATGGTACGCAGCGACTAAAGTAGTGAATCGTGACCGGAGTACCTCAACTAACCTGCCCTACAGATTTCAAGAACCACAATGGCTCTAATATCGGGTCCAAGGTCATGCTCATCATCGTTGCTATCCTCAATTCAGCTCGCAACTCGTTCTCCTTCTTTCTACTCCTCATTGTCTGCATGGGATACGGTGTAGTGAAACCCAGTCTTGGTCGAACAATGATCTGGGTTCGGTGGTTGGCAGCTGCTCATTTTATCTTCGGCCTGATGTATTCGATCACCAGTCTCATTGTTTCTCCCGAGAGTGCTAGTAAGTCTGGTATAAGTGCCAAGTTTCTCCAGCTCAAAATCGGCTAATGCTCGTTCAGCTCCCTTCGTTCTACTCATTGTTCTTCCACTCGCCAGCACCTTGACAGCGTTTTATGTGTGGACCTTGAACTCATTGAACGCCACACTCAAGGAGCTCAGGGAGCGTAAGCAGAATGTCAAGGAAGGCATGTACAAGAAGCTATGGTGGGCCATTCTTGCCAGCATCATCGTCATCTTCGGTTTCTTGTTCTTCAACAGTTTTGCGTTCGCCTCGATCCGGGATCCAAATTTCGTCCCCAAGCATTGGAAATCCAGATGGTTTGTGCTTGATGGGTGGCTAAACATTGTCTACTTTGCCGATGTTGTTTGGATCGCATACATCTGGCGCCCTACAGCCAACAACCGCCGTTTTGCCATGAGTGACGAAGTCGCCCAGGACGATGATGGTAATTTCGAGTTTGCCGACATTGGTGTCCCGGATGACTTTGACGATGATGACGAGGAGGCCAATGTTGGTAAAAACCGGGGTCAGAATCAAGGACAACAGTCCACTGGTGCCGCACTTCCTGGTGCCGGAATCGCCGGGGCTGCTTTTGCTGGAGCTGCCGGAGCTGCAGCATCATCATCCAGCCATCACCCTCTCCCGCGCGAGTCTCTTGATGGAGAGACTATCTTCGCCGTCGGAGAAGATGGTGACAAGATGTCAGATCTTGATGATGACGATGACGACGACGACGACGATGACAGCGATGAGGAGGCCAAACTTGTACGCAAGAACAACTAATATACTGAGGGTCAAATAGTAGGAGATTGTTACGTTAGGTGGTTGTAGATAAAGCCTCGATACGACTTGGGCGGCGGCGTTTTTGATTTGGTCTGCGGATGTTCTGTGATGTATGAGGGACACGAATTTAATCTTAGCCTCAACACACGTATATGCAGGTATAGATTGGGAACTGTATTATAACACATTCATATGTCAATCAAATTATATTGAGCATACTAATACAGTGCCGCATGATCCACGATAAAACAGTCAACATGAGTTGTCGGCAAATTCAAGATCAGCTGTCAAGACATCTTCGATCTACATTGGTGTTTGATATTAGACTTTGGATACCTTAGAGTGTATGGAGTTGGCAAATGGCTAGCTCCATGCCCCTAACGTAGAACTACAGGAGAAACGGAGATAAATACAGCGCCCAGGGACGAAGCCAGCCAAGAATATCCCGTACTTCAACTGACAATTACATCGTTGTATGCTGTGCATTGGAACAACGCCCTTCAAGCTTTGGCAGCTAAGAACAGCGGTCGGTCCAGATAACCAATTGTGTTTGGTCTTAAATATCACCACCAAAACCAACCGGCCGTCGACGGCCATCATTCTCAGGAAGAATGGCCAAAGCCTTGTACAGCTTGCCCATCCCGCCAGGACCCCGATCGACGAGACGCCTCCACGACTGCTTAATCTTATCGGCAGACTCCTGAGTTACATCGGGGGCCTTGGTAAGCATCTCAGCTCGTTCGCGAATCCCCATGAGCTCGAGGAAGTCGCCCTGTCCGATGGGACCATGAACCTCGATGCCCTCGCTCGCCAGCATGGCAGCCTCGGCAATGGCAGTGAAGTCGACGTCGACGCTGAGATCGACGAGGCCGGGCTCCGAGAAGGGGTTCACGCGCTTGTGCTGGCGGATGCCGCGGAGCGAGTTTATCGGGATGGTGTCGGAGGTGCCGTAATCAAGGATGAGGGCCGCACCGCTCGGGGTTGCCTTGGGCGACTTTGAGGAGCCGCCGATGCGGGTTGCAAAGTCACTGGCATAGAGCGAGGCGTCGGGGCAGACCTCGACGACAGAGCCGGGGGTGGGCTTGAGTTTCCGGTATCGTGGTGAAGACTCCGGGACATATCTCGAGTGTCTGGTTGGCGTTGAGGACATGATGAGTTGGAATTCGGGGACTGGCTGGTGCTGCTCAGACTTGGGGGTGCCCAGGTCTGCATGTGTGGCACCCGGGGGGGTGGGAGACACCATCATCTCTCGCCATTCAGTGGCCTCCTTTGGCTTCGGCTTGCTTGGTTTGTCTCCCTCCTGGTACTCAGGCTCTGTGGGAGTAGCCACCGACTCGAAAGCATGTATAGGCAGGGCGTCAAAAAACTCATGTGCCACGATAAATGGCATCTTGGACGGATCTAATTGGAGACATCAGCGGGTTGTCATTATGGCATGAGATGGCTCATGGCTTACCGATAGGGATCGACTTGATGGAGTCAGTCCACACGATAGGTTTTCCAGTGTGCTTTCCGGTTGCATGATACCCAACATTAGACTCTGTAGACGGGGCATCCTTGCCACAGAGGAGATTCTTCTGCGTTTCTCTGAGCTCGCGGCTAGCTTCAACCATATAAACAGCATCAATGCTATTAGCCATTGCTGGAAATCTCCGGAATGTCTGCACAGCATATGGTGAGAACGTGAGACCATATCAAGACTTATTGCATAAACATACGCGAAGCATATCATCCATGAGGGTTCCACGGCCAGGGCCGACCTCGATGAGCTGGACACCGCTCTTCGGGCTGCCTTGGCTCATCCATTCGGCCACGAACCAAATGCCGATGAGCTCCCCAAAGACTTGTGAAATCTCAGGAGATGTGATGAAATCACCCTTGGTGCCAAATTGGTCACGAGTGTCCTCGATGGCACCGGTATAGTAACCACCAAGATCACCAGTCAGACACATGCGCATATAGCTAGCAAGGGGTACAGGACCAGTGATCTAGCAATTATCGGCGGTTAATTACGAGAACAGCAGGGCTCACATCGGAATTGAGCTGATGGCGACATACAGATATGGCTTGGAAGAGCTTTTTGGCAAGCGGCGTAGACCACTGTCTCTCTTCTTGCTGCTGTTGCTGAAAGACTGAGTTCGAAAAGCTCCTCCGGAAACATGGCTGAACTCGGTTGATTGCTGAACACCGTGCAAGTCTCAGCGGCCGCAGACTGAAAGGGACCGGCCTCAGCATGACGGCCCCGATCTGAGGTTGGCGGGCTGTTGATCAACCGACTGGATGAGGCTCTTGTAGGAAGAGTGCAGGGTTATTGAGTTTTTGATCTCCCCTGCACAGTCCAAGCTCAATGCCGGATGTCGATGGAAAGGTGAATCGAATATTTTGTCAGGAAATATACGATGGAAAGTGCAAACTGGATTGGAAAGGCAATGGCACATGCAAAAAGTCTTCCTCGGGTGTTGTGTTATACAAGTCTTGATGCTACCTCAATACCTAGTACTTGACGTCGACTGAAGAACAATTATTTTAGCTACCCCAAATCAGCCAGCATCTACTCCACACACGCGCGACACGTCCCAGCGCTCGGACTGAAGTGATGGGCTCAAAGTCAACGACGAGCTGCCCACGCCAACAAAATACATGATCTTTCAATTCTCGAGTCGCGGACAGGAGGATCGCCATGTCGTCGAATCCTCGCTCACGATGGGCCAACGCGCAGGAGGATGAGGCAGTGGAGGCCGAGCGCAAGCGACAAAAGGAAGAGCGGCGCCAGCGCAAAGCAGCCAAGGCTCGCAAGGCCGAGGAGGAGGAGGAAGCGAGGAAGAAGAAGCACTCTCTAGGATCGACGGATGACCGACCCACGAAGCGGCAAAGACGGACGCCGGAGCCGGATCTCCCGCCAGCAAAGCCGCTGCGCTTCGAGGTAGAGGGCTGGAACAAATCTCGGAGTGTCGAGCACTATGACAAGCTGAACGACATCGAGGAGGGCACGTACGGCTGGGTCGCTCGTGCCACTGAGCTGGCCACTGGGAAGGTGGTTGCGCTGAAGCGCTTGAAGCTCGAGGCTGGCGATCGCAGCGGACTGCCTGTGACAGGGCTCCGGGAAATACAGATCTTGCGCGACTGCAAGCATCGCAACATTGTCTCAATGGACGAAGTAGTCGTCGGCGATAATGTTTCCCGACTGGACAAGTATGTGGCATTGCGATCTGTCCACCCACCGTTCTACGTACTCTCTCTCTAACAACTGCCCATAGTTCCATATTTCTTGTCCTAGAGTTCGTCGAACACGACCTCAAGGGAATCCTCGACGACATGCCCGAACCGTTCCTCTCCTCCGAAGTCAAGCAACTACTCCTCCAACTCACATCCGGCGTCGCCTATTTGCACAATCACTGGATCCTACACCGGGATCTCAAGACCTCGAATATCCTCCTCAACAACCGCGGCCAACTCAAAATCGCCGACTTCGGCATGGCTCGCTACGTGGGAGACCCCCCTCCCAAACTCACCTCCCTCGTCGTCACCCTCTGGTACCGAAGCCCAGAGCTGCTCCTGGGCACAAAGACCTACGGCAGCGCCGTGGATATGTGGAGCGTGGGCTGCATATTCGGCGAGCTCCTCACCCGCGAGCCGCTGCTGCAGGGCAAGAACGAGGTCGACCAGATATCCAAGGTCTTCGAGCTGTGCGGTGTGCCCACCGAGGAGTCGTGGCCCGGCTTCCGCAGACTCCCCAACGCCCGGTCGCTGCGGCTGCCACGGTCCGCGCAGACGACCGGCTCCGTCATCCGCGCCCGCTTCCCCAACCTGACGTCTGCGGGCGCCTCGCTGCTGAACGATCTCTTGGCTCTGGATCCGGAGCGGCGGCCGTCCGCCAGCGAGATGCTGCAGCACGAGTACTTCCACCAAGACCCCAAGCCAAAGCCCGAGAGCCTGTTCCCCACGTTCCCCAGCAAAGCTGGGCAAGAGAAGCGGCGGCGGCACGAACCCAATGCCCCTGCTCGGGGCCAAGCAGCAGCTTCGCTTGGAGAAGTTGATCTGGGCGGTCTATTCCAGAGACGAGAAAGGGAAGAGAGAGGCGCGGGGTTCTCATTACGAATGGTCTAATATCCAACCAACTCTTTCCCATTCATGTTCTTGGGAACGAAGCTTTATCACAGAGTAGTATTAATAGCACCATCTTCCAACCACAATTGAACTGTCATGTGTATGCGATTGTATGTAGTAATTTGAGATCGTGAATATATATCGCCACCGTACACTACTGTATTATCTCTCCGTCAGAATTTTTTTCAACTTGGACCAGGCAATTCGCCGTATGAATCTCCAATATTAAGTAAGTAAAGCCAAAAAAAACCAATCCCTCAACTCCCAATGACAAAAAGCTCTGATATGGCCATCACGCAATGCATATGCATACCTTACCGTCCCAACCACATACCAATCCAAGAGCGCCCAGACCAAAGCGCAGATACGGAATTTGTATTCATGATATTAAAAAGTAATAGGATCACAGACCAGCAACGAACCAGGTGAAGCTGAGGAGCGTGATGAGCGACATGGTCATTGCAAGTTTCACAGCCCCCAGGTCGAGAGTTGGGGGTGCAGAGCTGCATGCATTACACTTCCAGTCTGCGTAAGGTGTGTAGGCCTGGGGCGTGTACATTCCGAAGGTGAGGGCACTGACGACATTGAGGTATCCCGGCTGCGGGCTATCGGTGATTTGAGCCTCTGAATCCTTGACGATGAGGGTGTACTGGTCGGTTCCAAGAGGGTTACTGCCATCGTTGGCCTGCTTGTTGGTATCCCAGATGTATTCAACCTTGGTCTCGTAGGTCATGTTTCCAGTCAGGGTCCAAGTCGCCGACTTGGACTTGCAGCTAAGCAGCACATCAATGGCAGTCGGCGCCGCCTTGACACTTGTGTAGTTCCAGCCAAGAGTTACGGTGTCTCCGATCTTGAAAAGGGCGCTTGCAGTCTTCGTCGGGTCCGGGGTCATCATCTTCACACCGCCGGCGAAAATGGTGTTGCCGTAGGTGGTCTTCTTTGCGGAATCGGTTCCCTTCGATGAGCCACTGGCTCCCGATGTCGTCTTGGATCCATCGGTCTGGGAGCCAGTTTGGGATCCAGTTTGTTCTGCCTCTGATTCTTCGGGTTTGGCTGTATTGAGCGAGTTCCCTCCGGTCCTAGATGCTTCGCCAGTAGCCGTAGCTGAGACGGAAGCTGGTTGTGAGGCCGCTGATCCGAGGTGTTAGTAGGCATCCACTGGTTGTTACACATATTGCGAGAGAGAGAGTCCTACCAGATGATTCGTCCGCACGAACGTAGAGCGAATCTTGTTCGGGCATCCATTGTGGCCATGCGGAAGCCAAGGGAGCCATGGCATACAGGCACAAGGCCAACTGGGCAATACTACGGGTTGGCCGCATTTTGATTAAATTGATATAAAAGACGATGGATCTCGACTGCTCGTGGCTCGGAGGGGTATCGGGATAAACAACAATGGTCGGAAGGCTGAACACGTTGGTTCAAACAAAGATGGTGAGCGAAGGTGTTGGTGTTGGCAGGTCAACGATCAAGGGGGTTGCAGCGGCGTAACGGGCGGACGGATTATCGAGTTGAGAGAATAGAAAAAAAGCGAGTTGAGAAAGCGAGCGGAAGGTTAGGAAGCGAGAGACGGGGAAAAGAGGCAAACAACGCTCACTGAAGTCGACAAGTATCGCCCTCTGTGTCAAAGTGATGACTTGAAAAGGAGCGGCAGATGCCACGGCACGGAAGAGAGGAGTCGCTGGACTTTTCAGCAGGGTCAAAACACACCAGCCAGTGGAACACTGTGGATTGTCTTGGGTTTAGAGTAAGACCCCCTGTCCAACTGCTACCAGCCGTGGTTTAGCGCCGCGTGCGTGCGCTGACTCAATTGGCCCGAAGCCTGGACGCTCGCAGAGACAGCTGAGAGGCTGTGAGAAGCCGCTGATCGCCAATACGAAGAAAAAAAAATGCTGGTGCTGAGCCAAGCAACAATACACTGTGGCGACCAAGGCGCGGAATCCGAGGAAAATTGGGGGCGCGAGGCACGAAGAACTCAGGCACTCGTGCGCACAGCAAATGGGGGATTTTCCATGTCTATCTCATCCGTTTCACCCTCTCTGTACGATAATTTCAGAAGCGGTGCACCGTCATCTGCTACATATTACAGGCTCATTCCAGTGGGCTCAGGGACGCGTTGTGGTGCTGTGACGGACACACAGCTCAAGCGCCTGGAAGGACCGGTATGCACCCTGGACCGATGTGTAAATGCAAAGCACGTGATCTCGTGTTGGGCGCCTGGCATCTACCTAAATATACTCCCTGCTCGTATCCTCAACACGGGGTTACCCGCATGTGACGTTGTTCGTGCTACACCGGTCAGGGGCCCCAGTACCGATGTAGTGAGGGGCTTGGGCACGTTGAGGCAATGGCCACCGGCATGGTAAATAGTGTAGCGCTAAGTCGGTTCGAATAACTGACAGATGTAGTCTAAAAGTAGTATTTATATACATTATTCCCAACTTTGCGGGCAGAACTATGATTGTACGATTTTGTATGCCACTGCTTGAAAATAACTCCGTGCAGTCACCTGCGTGCTCGAAATACCCAGTTGGTGGGACGCCAAACATCCGAGCCGCAAACCTCAAAACACTATCCGCAATGCCAGCAGGAGCACAGAGTTGTTCTGCGTGTGTAACGGGTTCAAGAGGCAATGTCCGGGTTACATGAACTTGTTTGCAATCCATTACCCTCACTGGTCGTCCTTGAAGTGTACCAACCTGACATGTGATGTATACATCTCGGCCTCTGCAGCTTCATTTCGTCCAGACCATGAGCCAACATTTGAAACAACAACATCCATTGGCTTCATGTTGACCACCCCTCTGCCTAAACGGTCGCCATGTTCGCTTTTAAGCGCCGCCGTTGCATGATGGTTGGCCCGTGGCGCAGCGCCACATGAACCAACAGCCAGTGGGAAAGTGATGCCAACGTGAAGCTGGATGCATCAAGCTGCTGCAAGTGGTGGACTCGCAGTGGCAGCGGGCGCACATGAGGCGGTTGGCAGGCGGCAGACCCCAACTTGACCTGTCTGGTGCGGTACCTGGGGATCTTTCCAGTGCACAATAGCGCACACTTGCACATTTGCAGGTCCTCAGGTACTTGCGAGGTAGAGGCAGGTAGAGGCAGGTCTGACCGGCAGCTGCGTCCAGTCCGCATCTTGTAGCACCTTCCTTGATGCCTGATTTTTCTTCTTCCTCCTTCTTCACTCTTCCTCGTGCGGCTGTCCTTTGCCTTCCAACAGGGTACGCTCTACCGCCTGAGCTTGAGACCTTCGGCCATTTGCATCCCAAATACCTTCAATACGGTCGCGAATCCTCTTTCCCTTCTTGGGCTCACGGATCCCGTACACCATGACAATGGGTTGGTAAGTCTCCACACACTTTACTCCATCGGTTTTTGACCATGCATCAAGGCTCAAGCTAATCATGCTACCAAGTTCTGTATGATTAGGTCCCTGTACTTTCTGCCGAGTATTGTTGCTAACATCTGGCGGCCAAGTCCGCTGGCCCTCGCCCTGCCAATGAAGCACATCGGGATCCGTTCATGGTCTCGATCCCAACTGTAGAATACAATCAGCTAACTCGAACTTCTCGCCGATACGGTCAGTCAGTTTCCGAGCGAAGCCGTTTGTATTTGAATACCTTGTCCCCTCCGCCTGCCTTCTTGAATCGGTTAACTTTTGTGGAAAATTATCATGTCTCAAAACACATAACCATATTCACATAAGCTAACTATCATTAACTCACGACATAGCCAGACTGTGTGCCAATTTGATTCTTGGGGGAACTGACGAAGAAACGATCGCAGTAAGTCCTCTCGTTACTTTTCTAACACCTACTGGTTGTTTGGATCTCTGAAATCTCGAACCAATTTTCTCTCACATCTGTGCTCTGTTTGCTTATCTCATTTCCTAAGGTTCAAGACTAATAAGACTTGTGGTCAAGCTTCTCAGTGAGACCCAACCTCAGGAGGGGATAGACAACCTGGAACAGGAGCATTGCTTCGAAACAAGCCCCGAAAGCGAGTCGGTCTCGCCCCTTGAAAACGAATCCAATGGCTACCAGAATAGGCTTGGCGAATGGGTAGTTTCCCAACCTGATCCTCCAAATGAATATCCTCCCCGTCAATCTTCATTTGGTTCATATGTCTCTACGGGGAGTAGAGCAGAGAGTTATCCCATCAATTCAAAGCGCCGAGCGCCACGCGAAGGGAACAGAACCATAGGTCTATCGAATCTTGCTGAGGGAACAACTCACCTCGATGTCGCCAATATGATTCGAGGTGGTCAGGTTCTGGACATTTATCTCAGATATAGAGAAAATACCGCGTCCGTTTCTTTCATGCACGAAGCTGATGCCAAAGCATACATGAACCACGTTCGAAAGCATGATCTGTACATCAAACAAAAGCGGGTAAGCAAAGAGCATTCCAACGGACTTCTCACGAGCTGCATTCATTCTAAGCTTCATTCATTCTAATATGTGTACGGCATAGATCGATGTCACCTGGAATGAACGTCAGTTTATTCTTTCCGATCACATCGCTCGTAAGATATCCTCAGGGGCGACTCGGAACCTTGTTATTCGAAAATGTGGTCTCAACCATACTGTGAAAAGCATCCGAGAGGATCTTGAACACATCCACAATCTCGTTGTCCTCAGAATCGAGTTCGCCAGGGGAGATTGTTACATCAGCACCAACTCGGTCACTGCGGCCACCTTTGCTCGTACTTGCATGATGAGTCGACTGTAAGTGTTGAGCAACTCTAACTCTATGGAATGTCTTTCAGATTTTCTAGATTCCTAATGCAGACTTGACAGGAAATACAAGGGATCGCGAATCGAGCATGACGTCGATGAATGCTGCCAGCCTCTAGATCAGGTGCCTTTCAGACGCCCAAGTCGACCCAAACCTGCAGTGAAGGAGCGCCGGCCAAGCACGACCACAAACAGATTCAATCTCCTCGATATGAACCATAGCGACGATGAGGCATAGTAAAACCTAAGTTCTTCATCACTTAGCGATTGTCCATTACCGTAATCGCGCGTGTTTGAACACACACAAAAACACAGATATTCAGATGTTGAATGAGATCACGAGATCATGTCTCTTTATTGTTGCTTCCCTGAAATTCGGTAGCCGATCACTCTATAGTTTGATCTTGGTTATATCAAGTGATGAGTTTCCCTGGTTCGATAACCGCTTCAACTGTCTTCCTAAAACATTCTGACAGAGGCGATCCGGGGGTTGGCCCTGTAAACTTGATTGTACACAAAGACGAAAAGCTACAAATCAATTCTGCTCGTTGCGGGAAACCTAGTTCTTCCGGGGTTTATTTGAAAAGGGAATTCAGATAGCTAAAAATGCAAATATATGAACACTCCTCCGATCACAGCATGACGATTTTCACAATAGTGGCTTTGCATTCGAGAGATGATGATATAAGGCGTTACCACGCTATCGATACTTGCTATCCACCCGCTTCGTGCCGGCATAACTCCTGTAGAAACGGGTGCTCCATAGTTTGAAAATAGAAAGAACATGATTAAGAAAGGACATAAAAACACCCGGCACATAGTACAGAAACGTAAAGATAACAGCCCATCATTCCCAGCAGGTCATCTTTCAGCGAGACGCGTTATTGGTCACTGACTGAAGGTAATCTAACAAAAAGCTCTGGTCCGCCGGGGATATCGGGGTCTGGCTACTGCCCCTGGAAGGAGGCCCAGTTCCATAGCCAACCCCGCTGCCTGCGAGGGACACGAGGCGCGACCGCGGGGGCTCGGGTGCCGCCAGCTCGGCCTGGGCGGCATCGTGGCCGGGAGCATTCGGGTTAGGCTGCTTGCCGAATAATGACAGGAGCTGCTTCTTCTGGTCCTGGGAGACTTCGGCCCGTCGAGTGCCTGCACCCGGCGACACAACGGAAGACCTATCAGCGGAGGTAGACAACTCAACCGTCCCGGGCAGAGCTTGGTTGGAGTATGGCGAGTTCGGGACGGTTCGTTCAGAGTGACCGGGGAAGTGGAATGGGTCTCCTTGGCCCCTTTGTAGGATACGGATAGGTTGCGAGGGTGCATTTGCCGAGGCCGCTGTGCTGCTTCGAGTAGGGATTGGCATATTTTCATTTGTCGTTTTTCTAGGGGGGAAGTTCTGTTGCGTTCGAGGCTTGGAAGCCAAGAAATCAGAGAGGGCGGTACTTGGATTCGCAGGTTGGCTATGAATTGGATGTGCTGGTTTAGCCGGCAGTTCAGGTCCTGGGGGTATCCCCCGAAACGCATCTAATAGCTGCTTCTCTATCCCGGTCGCAGCTCCCTGAGGCCTTGTCCCAGAGAGTGGGGAAGCTTGGAAAGGTCTCGGAGCCATATTCGTATTTGTCTCCGAAACCGGATTCTTGAACATGCCCAGCAAGGCTGAGCGATGCGGTTCTATGGGGGGTTTGGCTGCTGGAATATGTTGTGAGGAGCTGTGGGACGAGGCCGCAAGCTCTGAAGGGAAGGACAGCCCATGTGAAACCGGTTGTTGGTGGTGGTAGGGGGGCTGGCCAGAGTGAACGTGGGAATCAAAAGGTTTTTGTTTTGGTGGGAGCTGCTCAACTAGTGCTGGGGCAGGGTCTCCTTGCTTAAACGCGTTAAGGAGGGCCATCGATTGACCATCCAAATGGGCAGCTTTCCCAGATTCTTGAGGTAAATTCAACGATGATTGCCTCGACACTGTGTAACCTTGCTCTTGTTGGGCCTGCGGAAGATTGTTATGTAGAGGCGGTTGGTTTTCCTGATATCCTGCCCTGTCAAACACAGCCCGCTGCACCTGGGGTGGCAAAGGCTGTGGGTGGACAAGGGAGGCTTGGGCGTTTCCGAAAGATGGTTGTTGGTACAGGTTCTGCGGAGTATTCCAGTGAGATCCCTGATGGTATTGATTGAGAGGGAATGGGGGAGGTGGCTCGACTGGTTGGATAGCAGTATGGTGTTGATTGGTATGGTGATGCGGATTGCGCGGTTGAGGAACGGGTTCCGGGCCAGCGTTCATAGGTGTGTGCGGCAGCATACTGCCCGGCCTAGATGAAGTCGCAGGGTTAGATCCTCCAGCTTGGAGCATTGAGAGGAGCGCGCTAGCTTTATCTTCAGTTACAGACGCAGCCTGAAGACCTTGCGTAGGGGGCTGCACTTTGAGAAGGCGTTGCAGTTCGTGGGTGGCATCCTCCAGACTATTATGGGCTTGCAAAATTCCCTCAGGGGCGGGTTGAGGCCAAGTATCATCCTCAGTATACACCTCGTCGAGGGCGTGGTGGGGATGTAGGCCAGTGTTTCCGGCCGAATGCGAGAACTTCCTTGACTCCAGCTTCTTCTGTGAACCAACCCATTTTTTCAAAGGGACGAGGAACGGGGCGACCATGTAGAACTTGTTCGCACTCGGTCCCGCGCCGGCGTCTTGACCATTCGGCGTCTTCTTTTTGCGGAACGCTGGAAGCTCAGATAGCCTATACCACTCGATCTTGCTGATCTCTTTTCTGGTTTGAGGCTGAAACACCGTATCCATAGGCACGTCGCGAAAGACGTAGAGACGCATCTGTTGCTCTCTCATCGTAATCTCAATGTATTTGGGCTTTTCGGTGGGCACAAGTCCAGCTTCTCGGAGGTCCAGTCCTGTCTCTTCCCATACTTCGCGAACCGCACAGTCCAGGTCATCTTCATCCTTGTTGATCTTGCCGCGGGGAAAGCTCCAGTTTGCGCCCTTCTTCCACCCCTTCACGAGTACCGTAGAGTCCATTTCATGGTTCAACAAAATCGCTCCGCGCACAGGCACGCGAGTCTTGTATTCGAGAAACTCTTCGAAGGCTTGTATATGGTTTTCGGTTGAGAAGGAGGCGAGTAAAGGGCAATGTTGGAAGATGCGGAGGCTGAAGGTTCGCAGAGTCATCGATGGGAGACTGGGATCCAGTGGTCGGATGAAATCCTCGTAGAACCATTGGGCCTCTTCGACTTGGAAACATATCCGTGCTACCGAGGACAGGTCCTCTTCTGGTAGGTTGATTATGAACCGGACGCATAGGTCATCCAGCCCTGTAGCGAGTTGTCAGTTAAGGCTGCGCGATTCGGCAGGGATCATTCCTTAAACCTACAGTCTTCTAATTGCATGTGTGTTTGAGCCATTCTGTATGTGGTTTGTAAAACTAACAGGCCATGCTCGGGGCCGAGGAGTGCGTTTGCTTAGTATCCTGTTGTACTCTCGAGGTGTCGTTGTTGGATAGGCTTGGGGCAAGAGAAGGCGCTGCGCATCATGGCCGTGACCTAGCCTGTCAGTTGGAGAAGCTCGAGTGGGGACCACAGTGGTCGTCGGCAAATGCACTACGCCGCTACGCGACCAGCTCCTTCTAGCTTCGAGTTGGGACAGCCGTGTGCAAAGGCTGTGGTTGGGACGTGTCGCTCGTGGGACTTGGTCGAGTACTATAGAGTCGAATGTAAGGAAGGTAAGGTAGTGAGGAAGAGGTTTCGGCTCGCTTGATCGAGTTACCTATTCACGTGTCGACCAGATTACTGATGGATGCCCAACTGGCGCTACTTTTATTACGCAAGTGAGGCTGGAGAACTGCGCCACATCCCAGCTGGTGTGGCGCACGACTAATAGGTGTTTTATTCGTACGAGTGAGCGTTGTCATTTTGCCGCAAGCCCGAGTTTTCGCCTCCCCGTTGCATACATCTATCGATATCGTGTGGTGTCTATTTTATCGCTAACTAGATACTCGACCACAAAGTTTTGCATTGCTAACATTAGCATTTTCCCAACATACCTATATCTGTCCCTCGAGTGATGTCCTGCTACCCTATACCCATCTTCCCCTCATTAGACTATTCGAGGCACTCGGCCCTCGTGAGCTTCCGTAGGGAACTATTACTTGTTTTCCTTTCCTTGGTCTTTTGTCTGTCGGGTTTAATGTACCATGTCAGCATTTGTGATGTAATTGCACATTGTTGTGAGATCATCAGGCAGACGTGACCGGGTGCTGCTCAAGCACACCAGAACCGCCCATATCTACTCTGGGGACGACGATATAGTAACGGGGGCAGATATTAATCCGAGCCAGTATTAGAAGCTGATGGAGCACTAGGAAGGATATTCAAGACCACTATCTCTGATAGTAGGCGGCACGTCTCGACTTGACACCCAAGGCAACCCTGGATGCTTTTAAAAAGCCCCAGTTGTTCCCGCCCCACCATGTCCTCAACTAGCACAAGCTAAGCCCCAGCAACGTGCGTGGGTGTTGTTGCATAGAGGGGGATATGCGCTAACCCCCGTGTTTCTCGTCTGAATGTGCGGATTCTGTAAACAAGACCCGGGACAGAGGCAAACAAGGGCGAGATGGCGATAGCTAAAGCACCGGCATCACACAAGAAAAGAGAGGACAGCGTGAAAGGAAGAAAAGAAAGATGCGTGCAATAACTGAATTTTGTCTTCCTCGAGTTGTTTTGGTTGTAGTTGGTGGGGAATTGCCTCGGGTTGAATGGTCTGAATCAGCCACCCTCGGTGGTGACCAGTCTAGGCCGGTACATGCACCTAGCTCATATCGAGTTATCCTGCCATCAAGATGCAATTGAATTTCTGCTAATGATCCGCAATGGGACGCGTGACCAACGAAATTGACTCGTCATTAGGTACAATTGCACTTTGAAGCAACTTTGCGTACGCAGCCAACGCTGGCTATTTAAGGCTAGCTTGCCCGGAATCACGACACCGGAAAGTATAAATAAAAAACCTGTCTGTTACTGGCGGTAGTGCGCGACTCGAGCCAAGTTAATCAAGGGCGGGGCATGGGTCAGGCAGAGTGTGCATGCCACCTTTCGGAGAGGTAGTGTTGGAAGTTCGGAAGCAGGCCACTCGACAACTTGAGCACGACGCAGCTGTGGTGCTTGGCAATCTGCTCTATTATAGGTGTAAGATTCTCAGATTTGTGTAAGTGGGGGGTGGGCTGGCTGGGGAAAGAGCGCGAGTGGTGGTGTGGTGTGCGCGACATCCTGACGGGGTGTGTGCGACAAGGGGCGAGGCAATAAAAACCGGCGCAGTCTCTCAGAGGCAGGAGGTGTGTAAGGCAGGGAGGGGTGGCGCTGCCGAAGAGGATGCTGGGAGGACCACCCGGTAATTGCCTGGTGGTGCGCCATGGTACTATCGTAGTGTTATTTGTTCGCTCCCGTACCACTTGGCGTTGGAATAATACTGCGGACCGAGTGTCGTGGTCATAGCTACACGAACCGCCAATCCTGTTCATAATAGTGCCGCTCCTATTACTCGGTATTACAGGCCTGCCCAGGCACACAGCACGCCTAGCAGCTACGCCGAAGCCTACCAGGACGATGCTCAGGAAAGAATACCTTGCAATATCTGGGCGCCTCTGTTGCCGCCCAGGTAATCTCTGTTGGGAGGTCGAGAAATTCCATGGTGTTGACGGGGTTAACAGAACCTGGACCGGGCTCAGCATTGACTAGGTAGGTAGCTGACCTCTGAGGAGCTGCAGTAAGCTTCCGACCACCGGATCCTACCTTGTGTTCTGTCATGGCCAGCTTGCCTACCAATGGAAGCCGGCGAAGTCATGGCAGAGCTGAGGATATGGAGGTGCACATTCAGCAGCAGGAGCCAGGATGGGCACAAGGTGCAGGTCGAGCTACCTTAGTGCCTTAGAAACGCACAGGCCACGGGAGAGTCCAGGGTCGGCCCACCCACATGTAGTCTCTTCCCCATCAGATACCTGCTGCACCCGTGCAGATACTTGATGAGGTTCTGCAATGCAAGAGCCCCACCACCAGCCGCCGTGGCAATTCTCAGCTTAGCCCTTCTGGAAAGCGCCCACATAGCGCTGCAAGCCCGCGGGAATGGGCGAGAGAGCGGCTAGTCAGCAGCCATGCCCCTGGCCTCGGGCGTTTAACCCTGGTCTCTTTTCCCAGCCCACAATGTAGCTTTCCTGATGCCGTAGGTACCCTGCGTCCTGCCGGAACTTTGGGTTTCACACACATCACACCGGCCCACAGCAAAGAAGGTGCATGCAATCGGGCTCGCTTCCTCTGCTCCACTATCCCATCCATCACTCCCAGCCCAGCGCCTCGCCGCCATCATCTTTTTTTCCTCCTTTCCCCCTTCCCATCCACAAGCTGAGCCCATTCGTCACGCCCGACCCCCACCGTCGATAGCCTCCTCCTCGTCGATCGTACACGTTTACTTAGCTTTCGCAAGACTCGACGGTCAACCGGCGAATTTCTCGCCGGCGCCCGTGTCTTCTTCAGTTGACTTGATCTGATATCGCTTTGGCGCAGCAAAGTCATCCCGTGTCGCTCACGCCTCAACGCCAACGGCCGCCGACCCACCACGCGTGCTTGCTGCTCTTCACATCATCGACTTTGAGTGCCGACACGACACGTGTGTTTCTGCTGGCGTCTTTTCAACCATCAACGCATATCCTTTAGCACATAGCTTGCACTCATGTCCATGTACAGCCATCGCGGCATGGGGGCCGTGCCCCCCAGCAATTCCGCTCGTCTAAATGAGCTTCTCGATCAGATCAGGACCGAATTTGACAGTCAGTTGCGCCAGACCGAGGGATTTGAGCATCAGAGTAAGCTTTCCGCATCGCACAGGATTGTATAATCGACCCTTCCACTAACTCGCTCCCGATAGTCAGTGCTCAAGTGAGCGAGATGCAGCTCGTCAGAGAAAAGGTTTACGCGATGGAACAGACGCATATGACTTTAAAACAAAAGTGAGCTTTGCTGACGATTGATTCCCTTGCAATTTTCTGATAGACTGACACTCTCATAGGTACGAGGAGGAGCTTACCATGCTCCGACACCAACTCGCGGAGGCGACCCGAGGCAAGGCCGGTGCCGGCCAGCCTCTTCCAGGCCCTCCCCAGCATGGTGGCCCTTCCCAACAGCCTCCTTCAATCGCACCAGGAAACGGTCTATTTAGCGGCGTCATGGCTGGCGGCAACCAAGCTGGACTCGCCCCTCCCCAACCGCAACAACCTCAGCAGCAACAGCAGCCGCAGCATGGCCCCCCTCATGAGCAACTTGGGCCTCAGCACCAAATGGGCCAAGGCCCTCCAGGCCTCCCCGTCCCTCCTCCACACTCTTCTGCTCAACCCCCGCAGCCTCAGCAGGGTCCTTATCCTCAGTATCCTCCTGGCCCAGTTTCCAACGGAATGGGCGGCCCCCAGCCAACACAGAGCACCGCGTCTCCTGGACCTCGAGGCCGGGGAATTGGGCGACCTCCGAACTCAGTTGGAGGCCCCGCGACACCACAGGTTAATACTCCCGTTCCTTACCCTGGCAGTGCGCAGTCTCCTCAGATCAGCCACCCCACCCCCGAACATCGCATTGGTGGGCCAAGACCCCCTCCATCTGTTGGTAATGCTCTTGGTGAGCTGGAGCTTGATGCAGTTCCCCCTCACAATAAGAAGAACGGAGCCGACTGGCACGCTATTTTCAACCCGCAAGTCCAGAGAGTTCTCGATGTCGATCTGGTCCACTCTCTTACACACGATAGCGTTGTTTGCTGTGTGAGATTCAGCCATGACGGCAAATATGTTGCCACTGGTTGCAACAGGTCGGCTCAAATTTACGATGTTGCGAGTGGTGAAAAGGTTTGCGTTTTGGAGGACCACACTGCCATGGACCCGATGGGTGGTACCGATTTATACATTCGCAGCGTTTGCTTCAGTCCGGATGGCCGCTATCTCGCTACTGGTGCTGAGGATAAGATGATTCGAGTAAGTTGGTCTGAGTGCATTGTTTGCTTGTACATTGCTGACACAGAAGTAGGTCTGGGACATCCAGAACAGGACGATTCGCAACCAGTTCAGCGGTCACGAACAAGATATTTACTCTCTGGATTTCGCAAGAGATGGCCGCACTATTGCTTCTGGAAGTGGTGACCGAACAGTTCGTCTGTGGGACATCGAGCAAGGTCAAAATACTCTCACCTTGACCATTGAGGACGGTGTCACCACTGTTGCGATCTCACCAGATACCCAGTATGTTGCGGCGGGATCCCTTGATAAGAGTGTCAGGGTATGGAGCATCCCAGATGCTGTGCTTGTTGAGCGCCTGGAAGGCCCAGACGGACACAAGGACTCCGTGTACTCTGTTGCTTTCTCACCAAGTGGCAAGGAGCTTGTGAGCGGCAGTTTGGACAGGACAATCAAGATGTGGGAGCTGAGCGCACCACGCGGCGGTGGTGGCGCCCGAAGTGGCAAGTGCGTCAAGACTTTCGAGGGTCACCGTGACTTTGTCCTGTCTGTTGCGCTCACTCCTGACAACAACTGGGTGTTGTCTGGATCCAAGGATCGTGGTGTTCAGTTCTGGGATCCCCGCACAGGAACAACACAGCTCATGCTCCAAGGCCACAAGAACTCGGTCATCTCTGTGGCACCTAGCCCCTCGGGTGGCTTCTTTGCTACTGGTTCCGGTGACATGAAGGCCCGTATCTGGTCCTACCGTCCACTTCACAACTGAGCAAGGACAAGCCGTTTGACCGGCAAAATTGGGTCTTTGTTTGAGACTGACTGTGGCGTCATCTCTGTCTTGTAATATTGCTTACTCTGTGGCACTTGGATTTGGAATGTATGGAGCAATTGGTTTAGCTGGATCAGCTTATGCGGATGGAGGTCAAGCCTTTTGCTCATCTGCAAAGGAAGCAGATTTTCTCAATATGGGCGCATGAATGGGAGAGCTAGTGAATAACGATTATGTCTTTTTGAGTGATGGGGCTGGGGTCACAGGCAAAAGAAGCAAATTTGGAAGTTGCTGACAAAATCGTCTTGCCTGATTTTCATATTTGTCACACGCTCTCGATTTTAGTTAGAAATTGAAAAACAGTATAGCTGCGATGGAAATGGGCGAGTTGGCTATTATTATGTGTAATTGATATTTTTATACCTACGTCAAGGAGCCAAAAAGGCTCGATAGCTCGTCTCTCTTCTTCTTTTTACTCTTTTTACTGCTCTTCTTCTCCTCTGCGGCCAACTTCGGGCGACTGGGCTTATCCAACGACTTTGACGAGACCGTTAATGATTCAGCTCTCGTGTTCTTTCTAGAATCGCGCGCTACAGTGATTCCTTTGTCCACCTTTGATACATGGTCTGGCGCAACTCTGGGCAGGGCTTGCTGGATGGAACTGAGGGCGGGAGCCTGTTCCTCTGCGGGGAGGATATACGTCAAGAGGGCATGGACGCGAGCGAGAACCGTGAGGAGGAGGAGACCCAGGGGAGCATGTTGATTATCGGCAGCTAGCTGGGAGAATGCCCTAAACAGAATGAGGACGTAATTCTCTCGGAAAGACAGCATCAGGGTGGGGGTGATGTTCACGAGAGACGGAATCATTTTGGGGAGGCGAATAAAGATCTGGGAAGGCATCCTAACAGGAGGGATACTTACTTGTATGATCGAGGCAGGACGTGAGACTGGAGCCATCGCGCATGTGAAGAGGAAGGGTTCCCGTCCCTGTCCAGGAGCGAGCAGAGACTGCGCCGGAGGCGGGAGAAGTGCGACCACCAGTAGGAGGAGTGGTGCTGGTTCTTGTGTCGGTGGTTGAAGGCGTCGAGAAGAGCGCGCAGGTGGGCGACGGTGTCGGGGATGGATTCGCCGGTCGGTGTCGTCCTTGCGACGGCCGGCGACGAAAGGTTCATATTGGAGGTCGGATTATCATGGCGGGAGCGAAAATAGGACGCGAGAGTAGGATGCTAAGCCTAGATATCGGTATTCATCGGCACTTGGAGAAAAGGTGGGATTTTCTGCCAGTTTGGACGTTGGTGGATATCCCCAGGGCGGTGATAAGCTGCACCCACCTCGGTACTAATGGTGCTTGGCCTGATCTAGGTTAGGTGGGTTGGAGTTCGTGCTTTGCTTACTCATGATGATTGGCATTGGGTGGGTTGCTGGGGAACAAGCCAACGAACTTTGACTCTCTGGAGGTCATTGTAGAGGATGTTGACTAGGTAGGCGGGTAAGAGAGACAGAGAAAATGAGCGAGCTATAGCTTCTGGTGGGAAATGGCATAATTGTGAGATGAGTTTTGGGCTGAACGACAGGTACACAAGACAAACACCACGTCGATGCGAACGACACCGCCAACGACCACTTGTAGAGCACTCACATTAGTGCACCAGAGAAGCAGGTCACACCTGGACTGTGGCAGCAGGCCCTGCGCCCCACCTGCACGCAGCGCTGCCAAGCTCGTGTGTACTGCCTCCCTAATGTATGATGATGCTGGATGGGCCCAGATAATCATACCTTAATCCTGACAAACTTGGTAATATCGAGCACTAAGTGCATCATACTTATCCACCCGCCATCGCCCATCCAGAGACAGGCCTGCCCCAGGACGGCAGTTCACGCCAACGTTCTGTCCTGGCCAGCCCTTAGGCTATATTCATATTTACCATGGCAATGGCGGCATGGATTTGAGAGAGCCTGCCTTTCAACACCACTACAGAAATCAAGAATTTGGGTCTGTGCTGGACTGTAGCCCTTATCTTGCCCCCCGCTCCTTTCCCCCTCCCAGTCTGCAATCGGGTTATCCACCGGCTCCTCATCCTGCTGGCAAGGTCGATCGATACTGCAGACTAGGTCGACCCTTGTGCCTCGACTCTCGTGACCTCGGGTGGCGTTCTTATCTATTGTGCCGGGCAAGCTCCGAAGCTGCTCGTCTGCTTTGCATTTGCTCGACGCTGAATTGGCCCTGCACTCTCTCACTGGGCTAAGGAAACGCGTCTCTCGTTCGCGCGCTGAGGAAGGATAGAGTGATGGTTTCAAATATCAAGAATCCCGCGACATGGGACGAATACGATGGACGGCCCTCCCCGTCTGGCAGTGCTGCGTCCAGTGGTTTGCACTCCGAAATGCATGGCCTGTTGGACGATGACAACCATGATGAGCACCGACGGTACGAACTTCTCCAATTCCCGCGCTCTTGAACTTTTCCAGGCTAACCTAGCAACCCAGTGGCTCGTTCTCGAACCGACTTGCTGCTGTGGCCGACATTGGTGGGGTGAACAGTTTTCGATCTTTTGCTCGTAGCTGGCAGCGCGCAGCTGGATTTCCCGAAGTCATTCCCCGCCGACCTAGTTTCATATACGCGGGCGATGGTACCGCAATTGAGGATGCCGACTCTGACGATATTCAATATGGAAGGAGTCATGTTGAGGATCGCGAAGCCCGCCCTACCACCAGCTTATTACGGCAGCACCTCGAAGCCTCGTACCAAGAACACTCGGCGGGTGATGCCTCATCATCCAATGCCTTGAGAGAGATTGGGGAAAATCACTTGAGTCCTTCTACCGCGCTCGAACACTCCCGAGAAGACTTCAGGTCTCGAGAGGGAAAGCCTCTTGATACCGAGATGGCTAGCGGCGCATTGCTCGGCTCTTCGCCGTCTGGCCGATCCAGCATATTTGGCAACCCCCCGTATCTGTCAACCTCGTCCATTATCGGGAGCTATGATTCTTATCGCAGCTCTATGTATGGGACTATTGGTAGAGAATCGTTGCAACCGCGGCGACTTTCGCTTGACCCTGCAGCAGGCTGGGTGGAAGAAGAGGACGATGAGGACGCCGCCCATGGCGAGCATGAACCGATCCTCGTCAAAGAGGTTAAACAGGGATCCCACGTTGTACTTGCTGTCGAAGGCCAGAGCACGCTCCCCCAGTCGGTTTTCAACTCCATCAACGCCATTATTGGGGTGGGCATCCTGAGTTTACCATTGGCCTTCAAACTTAGCGGCTGGATTTTCGGACTCGCACTCATGACTCTATGCGCATGTGTGACTGGTTACACCGGCAAGCTGCTAGCGAAGTGCATGGACTATGATCCTGGCCTCATCACCTACTCAGACCTAGCATTTGTGTCGTTTGGCACCCGTGCACGCATGGTTGTATCAGTCATGTTCTCCTTGGAGCTCGTTGCTGCCTGTGTGGCCTTGATGATCTTGTTCGCTGACTCTCTCGATCTGCTGTTACCTGGATTGGCGACCGTCAATAGTTGGAAGTGTCTTTGTGCAGTCCTCATCTTGGTGCTGAATGCGCTCCCCCTGCGCTTCTTGAGTTACACAAGTATTGTTGGCATCTTCTCCACCTTTGGAAGTAAGAGATGCCCTCTGCCGAACTGAACTCGTGTCTCTGTGGATGTAGCACGTGAGAATGGATGCTAACCGCTTTCTACTACAGTTGTCTGCATCGTTATAGTAGACGGCCTGGTTAAGACGGAGACTCCCGGGTCTTTACGAGACCCAGCCGCTACTTACCTACTGCCATCAAACTGGCTTGCGTTACCCCTAGCCTATGGTCTGATGGCCAGTCCTTGGGGTGCGCATTCTATTTTTCCCTCGGTAAGTTGGGCCATATTTGGCGAGAGCTATTCTAAGGTTACCGAGATGAACATCTACTTACGTGGGCCATATTCTTCCTTTTTTAGATCTATAGGGATATGCGCCACCCCGCCAAATGGGGCAAGGCCGTCAAGGTCACATTTTCTTTTTCTGTCAGTGAAGCCCTGGGAAACAATCCTTGCACTTTTATGGAGTCCGTTTACTGACATTCGTATCTGGGTCTTGTACTAACAGTACGCCTTGGATATGTGTCTTGGCGTAATTGGCATTCTCATGTTTGGTGATGGCATCACTGATGCCATTACGTCCAACATTCTGAAGAGCGAAGGCTATCCAAAGGCCCTGGCTATCACCATGTGCATTTTCGTTGCCATTATCCCACTTACCAAGATTCCCCTCAACGCCCGGCCTCTGGTCACCACGGCAGACGTACTCTGCGGCGTACATGAGCATCACCATCACCACCATCACGAACACCAAGACAGCACGGGCAATCATCGCGGAGAGCTGGTGAAAAGCGGAATCCGCGGTGTCATCCGTGTCAGCGTGGTCATCATTCTGCTCTTCATATCAATTGTCTTCCCCGCCTTTGACTCGGTCTGTGCTTTCCTCGGCGCAGCGCTCTGCACGGTTATCTCCATCATCCTCCCGATATCCTTCTATCTGAAGTTGTACTGGCAAGAAACGTCGCCTTCGGAGCGGCTCGTGTTGTTCTCGCTCCTCATCGTTTTCTCCATTTTCGGCTCGGTTGGGACAGTTTGGACGTTTTTGCCAAAGGATCTGATTGGGGCGTAATACGCACCTTGCTATTGCGGGCACAAGCCGCCAAACACTGTTTTTGCCCCCCCCCCGAACGCATTGTTTCACACAAGACATCTATGGCTATCTCTCGTGTTAGCTGCTGATCGTTGGGAAACTCGTATGGTTTTGTCATGGCAGCAGTCAGCTGTAGGCTTGGCCAGGTTTTCTGGTCTGGCCATTGGTGTTATGTTATGCATTGATGAGCGACTTGGCTTTTCCTGTTTCTGAAGTACGTTGCATAGTATAGGAATATTCATTGCGGCCAGTTATATGCCAACTTTTGACCTCCCTTGGAACCCTTAAGGTCAAGTACAATATGCACAAATCAATTGTGATGTTCCATACTCAACATATAAACGTGTGTTGGACTAAGACGCAAGTCGAACATAAGTCAAACCAAACGAAACTCATATACAATCTAATAATTGGTCATGTTAGGTCAGGTCACAGCGATTGGTTAGATAATTTGTGAGTGGGTAACTTCTGGTATTGTTATCTAGAGCTTTTTAAGAACTATTCTAATACGCAGCAAGTAAACTGACGAATCTAGACTCATGAAGCTTGCGACCTATGACAACGGGCATAGACCACTTAACATGAGCAAATATCCTTCAGCCATGATTGGAAGATTGGAGAGAATGACATGCTATCCTCTTACCAACCACCAACCCACTCAACATCTCCAAGATCGGTGCGTCGATCGCGACGCCAGTTCCAATCTCTGCCCTTGTTCCAGGGGCATTCCTTAATCCGCTCCTTCCCCGAATGTGATTGTGGTTGTTGTTGTTGTTGCTTGTTATTGTGATGATGATAATTATGTTGTTCCAAAACGCCCGCTTCATAAGACTTAATTCCAAATCCAAAATACCGAGGTGTCTTCATGTCTGGCACCTTTTCCTGCTTGATGTTGTATGTAGCATTCTGTCCACGACGTCGTTCGCCCAAAGCTGCCCATTTGTCGAGAGCGCTTCGCTTCGAAGGAGGGGAATAACGTGGCATCTCAGGGACATGACGCTGAACAGCTGGCGCCTCTTGGAAGAAAAAGCCGTCAGCCAAATCGTCGTCGTCAATATTGCCCTGGATGCCAAGAGGCCCAATTGCGTGTTCCTCCTCAGCCTTCATCGTCTCACCCTTGCTCTCATGGCTCCAGGTTCGCGAATTCAGCTCCTTCAGTGCCTGCACTTGCCTGACACGCTCCTGCTCCTCCTCCTCCTCGTCTTCGTCCCACATGTCACTCCAGCTCTTAGAGACAGTGTCTCGGTTGCCAAAGACGGTAGCAAGAGAGAGCATGGGGGGCTTATTCATTTGAATGGGTAACGATCCTGCCGCTGGTGATACCTTGGATCGGCGCTTCTGTGGGTCAATGGCCAAAGACTTCATGGAAAGGCCAAGGCTCGAAGTGAGCATGGATGACATTGAAGGGGTCTGAGTAGCAGCAGAGCACCAATCAATGGTTTCTTCAGAGGTGGAAAACAGGTCCTCGGAGTAGCTCTCATCATCGGGAATAGCGCTGAGTTGACGAGCATGACGAGAGGGAACATGAAGAGCCTTGGTCCAGGGGAAAGCGCCAGCGTCGTCCACTTGAGGGCTCTGGATCGAGGGAGTGCGAAGCGGTTCGCGGTTCGCAGAAGCAATGCATCCCTTCTCAGCAGTGCAGAAGTCATCGAAAATCTCATCTTGAGCAGTGAAGCTCACGACGCGCATGAGAGCATCGCGCGCTCCGACAAGGGATCGGCGTCGAGGGTCCATGTTCATGCACTGGACAATCACCTCATAGGTGTCCTGTGACATGGATGGAAAGACATCAAAGAGACTCTGCTTGTCGCGAGAGAAATCAAGGAAGAGCGGGTCAGACTCGGTAGGTGTGGTGAAGGGATTGCGGGAGAACAGAATGTTGAGCAGGCAGATTCCAATAGCCCAGATGTCTGCCTCAGCGGGTGAGTAACCAGCCCCGGCTGAATCGAATTGCTCCGGGGCCATGTAACGATCGCTACCAACAGTCATCTCGTATGACCACTTGTCCGTGGTGGCCAATCCGAAATCACCAAGCTTCATCGTACCTGCCTGTGTCAGGAAAATGTTCTCTGGCTTGATGTCACGATGGTAAACACCCTTGGAGTGCATGTAGGAAACAGCATCAACAAGCTCGAGCATGAATTGGCGGACATGCTCGGTCTCCAGAGGGCCTTGACCATTGCGAATTGCTTCGTAAAGGTCTCCCTGCGAACAATACTCCAAAACGAGGTAAACGTGAGCGTCGGTCTCAAAGGTGTCGAGGATATTGACAATGTGAGGATGCTGGCCAAGAAGGGTGTGAAGAGCGTACTCTTCGGACTTCTCATCCACAGCCAGATCCGCAGTGCCGTCGAAGGAAGCTGACCGCTTGGTCATGCACTTGATTGCGACGGACTCATTGGTGACAAGATCCTGCGCGACAAACACCATACCGAAGGAGCCATGGTTCAGGGGCGAAATTGTTTGGTAGCGGCCATTGAGAAGAGCACCACCGGAAAACTTCTCTCGCATACACTCCATTCTGAACAGGAATCGGACAATTGATGATAGAAACGTGAAGTACTCGTACAAAGGCCAAACAACTGCAAGCCAAGAGCACGCCTTCTATCGTTGAAGAAGGAAAAAAATAAAAGGCAATAAAACAGATCCGAAGTCGTTAAAAGTTAAAAGAGGTTTTTTTGGGGCCAGTTAAGAACCTTGAATACAAATAAAAAGGGTGTGAAATGAAAAGAAGTGTTGGAAGAGAAGAATGGTCGTAAAAAAATATACAGTTTGGTGTAAGTAGAGTTGATGATTTTTCGAGAAAAGGAAAAGCAAGTCGAATGTCGATTGTAGGTATATGTGCGTTTGTCGGGTCGTGGGGAAATCAGAGGCTCATTTGATAGAATTGATATGCTGAACAAAAGAAATTTGGCGTATTATCGAGTCGTAGTGGAAACGTACCGAGCCGAAGGGCTCAAAAGGCGAGCAAGAACAAAGAAAGATTCGTTATGATGACATGGGGGTTGTTGTCAATGTGACAATGAAAGAGCGACTCAGACAGCGATGCCGTATATGATGGGTTGAAGGGCCGAACAGGTACCAAGAACCAGAAGCGTGCGAGATCACCAAACGATTCGAAGGGCGAAATCTATCTGCTAGTTGGAAATGGCAGGATGAGATACCTCGTCGCTGTCAAGAGTCGGGCTGCGGTCCAGCTTCGTCTAGTGCCGGTGGCGCCGGGCGAAGACCGGTAACCGTTAACGGGTTTGGGCTTTCAATTTCAGTTGTCGATATGGGGGGAACCCCGACGACCCAAGTTAAGGTCAAAGTATGCCAGGAGAATGCTTTCTTTGCTATAGTGTGATAAGCGCTCGGAGCCGAGATCGGTCGGTATGAATCACACGGTCGTCAGTTGTAAGTCGACGAGTCGTGGCCACGAACAATGGTTGGTAGGAGAGGCGAGTGGTGTGTGTATGTGTGTAACGGTGTCGGGCCTAGAACCCTTCTTTCTCTCGATTACTGACAGGATAGGAGGCGATGTGTCAGTCGATAAAGCGATGGCTTTGGCTTGCAAGGTGAATCCGGGAGTTTCTGTTGGGGGGCGGAGCGGCGGGTAGAACTAGTTGGAAAGTGAAAGATGTGTAGAGGTAGTGCAAGCTCGAGAAGAAAGAAGGCGGGCGCCGATGGCGTGGCGAGGTGAAGCGAGGATGGCGAATAAGGCAAAAGAGAGGACGCTGAGAAGAAGGAAGGTTGGAGAGATGATAATAAAGGGACTGGGGAGAAGGTGACGAGGGAATGGCGGTGATGAAGAATGGTGGGCGGTATGAGCGTCAGGTGGAGGGGGTGGGGACCAGGGAGTGCGAGGACAGATGCCCAAAGACACTGAGGGAACCTGCTGGACTCTGCTGGGTCATTTCAGTTCCAGGAGAGACGAAACCCGGGGGGTGTGGGTGGGCTGAGGCTACCGGGGACTGGATGACGGGATTGGTCTCGGAGCTGGTCGAGACGGGGGCAGCAACATGATAACATGGCATCTCAGGGGGCCCACACCGCATCGCAGGTACCGCCAAATGCCAGTCGCGGTGCCTAGAACCTCGAGTACCACCCCTACCTTTCCAGGCCTGGTCGCAACCCTGCTAGCCTGCACAGTAGTCTGCCATAGTACGTATCTAGTCTTGGTGCCTCAGGCACGGATCCTCACGTTGGCGCGGCTTGGGCTCTTGCTGTCCTGGTGACTCGATCGCTCAGTCATACCTCGCTGGCCTCGCCGTTAGCGGCGCTGAGCTGTTCTTGGTGACTCCTACCAACCTGCCTATTAATGGCAGCGAGATACATAGTACGTAGCCAGGCACGGCCAAGGTATTACGTGGAGCATTGGACGATGTCGGCAGGGATTACATCAACAGGGCCTGGCAATTTCGCTCAGGAGTAAGTTCTGCAGTGAATGTGATCGACGATGTTTTTTCGTCCGTGTTCGTATGTGCTGTAACCTTGGCTTGACATCAGAATGCGCTGCTTCCGTCCCCAGGCGAAGGAGCGAGCGAAAGGGGGGGATCGAAATCAGGGTGCAACTCTCAGGGGTACTTGGTACATACCAACCATCCGTCCGTCCACCGTGCAATCCCAACTTGATATCACTGTTAGGGACCAATGCGAAGACTGCGCGCATAGCCAGAAGGTTCTTGCATAATACCCGGCAAGGTACCAGCCATTACTAAGTACTAGGCGATTACGAGGCGCCCTCCAGCAGCTGTTTTGAGACCTGGTGGCTGCGACACAGCCCTCTCGGTACCTGTGTACATGGTAGGTGGCCGATCGTCCCCAAGGTATCATGAACCTATATATGGCGCCTTTGGGTCCCTGGCACGCGACCGTCGGTACCTAGCTGGCCTCTTAGACATTCGCATGAACCTTACGTCGAGGCCAATTAATGACCTGGGTCCACTGCCGGATTATTAAAACGGCGATGACACAACGCCCGTGACGGCAATCCTCTGTCGGCTTGCACAAGACAAAACATCCCATTGCAAGACGGCATGGCGATGAACTTCTGTCTTGTCCCGCCACTGCGATAGATCATGATTGTCACGGATACAAATGAATGAATATCATGTAATTCCTCTGTCCTGCACCCAACAGGTCATCTCACCTGCAGTGTCTTATTCATCGCCCGCTTGCCGAAGGAGAGTGACCGGCGCCAAAACAGCAACCTGAGGCACGACGTGTTTCGGTCTCGCCATGTATACAGCTAACGATCCGGACTGTGTCTGGGTCTCGAGGGCGCATCGCTGGCTTGATTGCCAGCCCCATAATTCGAGGCCACCCTCCTGCACAGTACATATCCCTTGCCTGGACCGTGCCAATACGACACCATGGTTGGCTAGAGGTCTGAAGACATCCAATAGTTCATGCAGAACTGTGTGGGGATACAGTGTGATGGCCCTGGAGGAGGCAGGAAAGGTGTGGAAGATAAGGTGATTTCGAAAGCAACATACCCACACCGCCCTATCTGTACTTGCTCTAAGTCGCCACCCATGTCAACGGTCCACCCCCCTCAACGGTCCACCTTCAACGATTGAAGCATATAATTCAAATGCGCATTTCTCAGCGTAATTATTTTTTTACATTAAAAATGAAGCTATTCAAGTTGCCAGGTGAAGCATAGCTCTTCAAAAATATAAGTCTCAATTTCCTGAGCCGATATCTCAGCATCTAATTGACCCTTATACCGTTCCCTTGCATCAACGATGTTGGATATCTTGATAAAGCGTTTATTCGGATCCGGATGAACAGTACGTCTTTTCTTCGGCTGCAGGAGGTTATTTGACTCCTTCAGCTGTGTGTTTTCGGTGTTTGAGATAGATAACTGTATTTGCTGTTCATCCAGGCCCTTGCAGATCTTACGGAACAGCAGTCGGATAGTCGGGTCCACCTCCTTCTCGTCTATGAAATCACGTATCAAGCCACGCAGCTGTTGACTCCCTGTTGGAGTGGTCATCACGGCTTCTTTCCTCTTCAATCCGGCTGTTGGCGTTGCCGGAGGTGTTGAGGGCCGATTTTTGAAGGTGTATTGAGGCGCAAGCACATAAGGGTTCATTAACGGCACCGCAACGTTCGTTGGCCAAAGTCCGGATGCTTTCCAGCCTGATAGGATATTTTCAACTGTTAAGGCAGCTAGCCGGGCCAGGTGATAACACTTCAAGAAGGTCATCTTGCCGATTGGCGACGAATCCGTCTGTATTTGTTGTTCTGAGAGATAGCGACGAAACGCTCGCTTGAGAGCGGAAAAGATAGATAAGTCAAGCGGCTGTAAAACGTGCGATGAGTGTGAGGGCAGGAAAAGAAGCCAGATCTTATTTTGGAAGCATTCCCACATGAATTCAATAGTCTCATGACTCTTGTGGCCATCCATAATGAGTAAACGCCAGCTGTTATTCGTAGGTTTGGTTGACGGGATAAAAACCTCCCTGAGCCACGCCAACGCGATAGTATTGGAAGTCCACCCCTTCTCGGAAGCTGTAAAATGCCACTGCTTGAGATGATCTAATTCATTAGGAAACCACTGCTGCTGAACGGTCTTTCCTTTGAAGATAACGAGAGGCTTGAGGTGCCTGCCTGTTGCACTGATACACTCAACAATTGTAGTCCAATAACGAGTTCCCGGCTGTATCTTAGCTGCCCAGTTCTTACGAGACGATCCGAGAACCAGGCCATTATCACCAATGCCTTCCATAATGCCGGCTTCATCCATATTCCAACGATCGCAAGGAGGGATCTTCTTGATATCAGGAATGTGCTTGAGCGCAAAGAAATCCTTTATACGGTCAACTGTAGCCCCGTCAATTCGTAGGAAGTCAATTCTCTTGCCTTGGAGAGTTCTAACCTCCGGGTTACGGCGTAAAAATCCCTCCATCCAACGTCTTCCAATAGGGTCAAGATCACCCTGTTCGCACAGCAGGAACTCAGCGATATCCTTGACCTTCGTATGGGTCGGAGGAAACCCAATTGAATCTTGAACAAGGATCCATTTCGTTAAACGGGCTTCCTGGACCTTCGAGAGCCGCTGCCGGGTCTCTGCTTCCTGTTGCCGCGTTTTGCGACCTTCTATACGCATGCGTAGGGTTGTCCGAGAGATTCCCCATCGGGCTGCAGCTTTTCGCTGTGAAGCACCTGCTTGTACCTCGCGAATGGCCGATTGAATATCATCTTCGGAAACGTCAGGCATTGGCGAATCTAATGGTATAATTTTTAATTGAATTGAATAAAATTTGCATGAGAAATCGCGCAGTTACACATACAGAAAATAGGGAGGTTGGGACGTGGAAGGTGGACCGTTGAGGGGGGTGGACCGTTGACATGGGTGGCGACTTAGTGGTTCCCCCAGCCTATCCATTGAGTGTGCCTGGAACTTGCTGACGAGGTCCTCCTGATGGCCGATCCCTCGTCGTGGAGGACGTCGCCTGCGTGGCACCACTGGCCAACCTACACACAAGTCTCAGCCAGTTATTGGGGGGTTGGTGACTGCTGCCGCCTTTGACGCGGACGGGCTACGTACCTCGTTAGGTTCGTCGATCCCTCTCAACAACCAGTCCCCCAAGTTCCTGCTCCTTTTGTCTGACACTTGTGCTCTTCTTTTGGCTTAGCGCACATGCACTCCTGTCCGGCTGCATTCCAGCTTTGGTCCCTTCTCACATACACCCCGATTTATGATGTTTGACCCAGACACCGAAGCGTTGCCGTAGCAGTATGTAAACACAATACGACGTAGTTGTTCGCACAGGTATTTATATGATGTCGCAGGAGGTAGCGAGTGTACCCAGCTGGAATTGAGGCAAATTCAACCGGCCATTCATCACAGAAAACCAGTGCCCAGTTTTGGACACTCTAGGTTACCTAGCTCGATGTGGTCAGTGCTCGCGACGTGAAGGTTACAGACAAGCAAAACGTCAGTTGGAGGATCAATGGGGTGACATACCTTCCAAAACCGGCTTGATGAACGGTGTGCATCCGGCGCAAATTACTTCGGATTGTAAATGCTACCGGCCCCGTGAGAGCCGCTTCCCACACTTATCATGCACATCCAAAGTGGTTATCATCTTCCAATAAGAGATCTTCGATTGTTATGCTCATGCTGGCTTGTCCCTCCCTTATGCTTGTGAAAAGCCAAACACGACTAGTAACTACTTACCAGGTAAGGACCTCCGTGACGCGGGCCAAGCTGTCACATACCTGAGATGGGAGGATTGAAAGGCTACTTGTAGACGACCTCCCTCCTGGTGTAGCTGTGTAACATATCACATTTGCCACGAAGAATGGATCCGCACGACTGTAAAAGTTAGCTGTGCAGCCTTACCTTCATGAATTTTCGAGCAAGATTCATCTTTGATGATACAATTGATGGTTATAGTGGCAGGCTTCTTCCTACCGGGTAGCCATGAGTTGACGGCCCGAAATAGCAATGATGACTAAGTCGTTCCTGAGTTGCGACTCGAGGACGGGGCTCAAAGTTATTGTGAAGACCACTCACTGGAGTTGCAACGGTTATCTTGACATTTTCGAATTGGGGTTCATGCGCAAACACTCTGACTGTAAGGTAGATTATTGTTCATAATCGATGAAGGCGACGAGATTATTTGTGTACATAACGTCAAGTCATCTCTTCTTACAACACAATGCTTCGACGTCACGTGGCGTGGGGTTAACCCCTCCGCCGCCCAAACAACCCCGCCAAAAGTTGCATTGAGTCAAGTCAACAGGTGCTGTGTGAGTCAATCCAAGCTGCTATCTTTTTAAGGTAGCTAGCCGCCTCGCCGAAAAAAAGTTCACCGTCGAACCTCAGTAAAAGCTTTCCAAGGTCTGGGTAGATTGTGGACTTTTTCTACCTGCGGATCTTTGTTTAGCACATCATGGCGACCGAAGCAGCAACCCAAGGCCTGCCGCTCCAGCAGCGAGCACAAAATGTTTGTCTATCCGTAGGCTATTTCGGGCCTTTTTGAAACTGATAGGCTCTTTAGACAGACAAGCGCGACTCCCTGATAGAATATGAGAAGAAGTATCAGAAAGAATGGGCCGACGCCAACCTTTTCGTGAACGATGCGCCCACCGATTCCGAGGGCGAGAAGCACAAGTACTTTGGGACCACCGCATACCCGTACATGAACGGTACTCTTCACGCAGGACATGCATTTACCTTTTCGAAGATTGGTTAGTTCGGGATTTCTCACGGTTCCTCCATATCGACCTCGAGGCTGACAAGAAGGCAAGAATTTGGGACTGGTTTTGCCAGAATGGAGGGGAAGAGAACCCTGTTCCCGCAAGGATTCCATTGCAGTGGTATGCCTATCAAAGCAGCTGCCGATAAGCTGGCAAGAGAGATTGAGCTGTTTGGAGAGAAATTCGAGAGATACGAGGAGGAGGAAGTGGCTCCTTCCGACGCCCAGGGTGTCCAGGCGAAGACCGACCTGAGCAAATTCAGCGGCTCCAAAAGCAAAGCCGTTGCGAAATCCGGCACGGTCAAGTACCAATTCCAGGTAAATCAAGTTAACCGATCATGGAGAAACGTCACCTAACCGAGCGTGGGTCAGATCATGGCATCTCTTGGTATTCCAGTTGAAGAGGTCTCAAAATTCGCTGATCCCGCCTACTGGCTTACCTACTTCCCCGGTCTCTGCCGAGAAGGTTTGTCGCAATACAATCGACGCAACTAGGTCGTTTTGCTTGCTAACTGTCAATCAAAGACCTCACAGCCTTTGGATGCCGCGTTGACTGGCGCAGGTCTATGGTAACGACTGATGCGAATCCATATTACGACGCCTTCGTCCGGTGGCAGATGAATCGCTTGAAAGAACTCGAGAAGGTTAAGTTTGGAAAGAGATACACGATCTACAGGTGAAATTTGACACATTGCTGAAATTCGCAACTCAAGACTAACAGAAATAGCCCCAAGGATGGTCAGCCGTGCCTTGATCATGACCGCAGTGCTGGAGAGGGAATCGGCGTACAAGAGTACACTTGCGTTAAGCTTCAGACTCTTGAATGGTCTGATCGCGCCAATGAGGTTCTCGGAGACAAGATACCTAAGGATGCCAAGGTCTACTTTATTCCCGCGACTCTGCGACCTGAGACTGTTTACGGCATGACGTGCTGCTTCGTCGGACCTAAGTCAGTGATACTCTTCCTGGAGGAGATGGCATATACTCTTTCATACTAACATCGCTCGCTCAGAGTCAACTATGGTGTCTTCTCCCTGTCTCCTGAGAAGAATGAATATGTCGTCGCCACGCCACGTGCGGCCCGAGTAAGTCTACCCATAAACAGTACCAGTATCGCCAAGCTCCCGTTTTGCCAATCAGCCGCCCGTGGTATTCTCTTCATGATCATCACAACCTAACTTCGAAATAGAACATGGCCTATCAGAACTTGAGTCCTGGCTGGGGAGTTATCACGCAGATCGCAGAACTCGTAGGCTCCGACCTGGTTGGTACTCTCGTAAATGCACCTCTGTCAGCGTACAAGGACGGTATCCGCATTCTTCCAATGGAGAGCCTGAAGGACAACAAGGGTACTGCTGTGGTTGCTTGCGTCCCGTCTGACAGCCCCGATGATTATGCGACGACCCTCGAACTTCAGAAGAAGCCCGAGTTTTATGGTATCAAGAAGGAATGGGTCGACAAGGATATTGTGCCCCTCATCGAAACCCCCAAGGGAAATCTGATTGCCAAGACTTTGTACGAGGAGCTTGGGATTAACTCACCAAAAGACGCCAAACCATTGGCTGAGGCCAAAGAAGTTGCATACAAACTCGGCTTTTACCAGGGTACCATGATTTTCGGCGACTATGCTGGAAAGTCAGTTCAGGACGCTAGGACTCTTGTTGGAAAGCAGCTCTCTGACGAGGATCTTGCTTTCAAGTACGCCGAGCCCGATGGCCTCGTGGTCAGCCGCTCTGCAGACGAATGCATTGCTGCGTATCTCGACCAGTGGTATTTCAACTACGGGACTGCTGAAAATGGAGGCGATGGGGAGTGGTGTCAGACCGTTCTTGACTACCTCGAGGAGGAATTCAACTGCTACTATCCGGAAGCAAAGCATGCGTTCGAGCAAGCACTTGGCTGGTTGGCTCACTGGGCGTGCAGTCGCTCCTTTGGTCTTGGCACCAAGATCCCATGGGATGCATCCCAGCTTGTTGAGAGTTTGTCTGATAGCACAGTCTACATGGCTTACTACACTATCTGTCATTATCTGCACAGTGACATCTTCGGCAAGAACCCCGGTATCTCGAAGAAGCCGATCACCCCTGAGCAAATGACAGATGAGGTTTGGGACTACATCTTCTTCCGATCCGAAAAGGTCGAGACGGATATTGCTCCGGAGGATCTTGCAGCAATGCGCAAGGAATTCTCGTACTGGTATCCCATGGACATCAGAATTTCCGGAAAGGTATGTTGAAAGGGTAAGACCTTATTAGTAGCCCATAACTAACCTCCTACAATAGGATCTTATTACCAACCATCTTACGTTCAGTTTGTACCACCACATCGCTTTGTTCCCTAAACGGTTTTGGCCACGAAGTTTCCGTGTAAACGGTCACCTCATGCTCAACGGATCTAAAATGAGTAAGAGCACTGGTAACTTCATGACACTGCGCCAAGCGATCAACAAATACGGAACAGATGCGAGTAAGTCTTATTCAACTGTATCTATGTTCCGGCCTCATACTGATCTTGGCTATTTCCTTTTAGCTCGTCTAGCTCTTGCAGAGGCTGGAGATGGTATTGAGGATGCTAACCTCGAAGAGACGGTGGCCAACTCCGCAATTCTTCGCCTGTACGAACTCAGGAAGTGGTCAAAGGATGCTCTTGAAGAGGACAATCTCCGCACCGGGGAGCTCAGCTTCTTCGACAAGCTTTTTGATAATGACCTTCGCGGTCTTGTCATTGAAACTAAGAAGAGTTATGAGGGGTATGTTTACATTCGAAAGCTTCATTTTCTAAACTATGCATACTAACAAACTTATGAAGCACTTTCTATAAGGCTGCCTTGAAGACAGGTAAGCTAGCTTTCTTGTTTCTCTTGTAGATTGCTCAACGTCGAGGATCAAAGCTAACAGAGAAAAAAAGGCTTCTACGATTTCCAAACTGCTCGTGACTGGTACCGCGAGAACTGCCGAGCTGCTGGTGTTGGTATGCATGTTGACCTTGTTCGCCAATTCGTCGAGCTGCAAGCTCTCCTGGTTACGCCTATCATTCCCCACTGGTCCGAGTACATTTGGCGCGAGGTTCTGAAGAAAGACTCGAGCATCCAAAGTGCTCTTTACCCTACTGTTTCACCGCCGGACCCCATCCTCGTACTTATTCGCGAGTAGTAAGTGCCAACTACCCATTATAATTGATTAGAAATGTAGCCCATGGTCTACATACTGACAATCGGAACAGCATCAAGCAGACAACCAATAATACATTGCAGGCAGAGGCCAAGCAAGTGAAGAAGAAGGAAAAGGGAAAACAAGTCTCATACGATCCCACAAAGAGCAAGAAGCTTACCATCTATGTGGCCGAGAAATATCCTGAATTCCAGCAGCGGTACAGAGATGTTCTGCAAAAGCACCTTGAGGCTGAAGGCAACACCGACATCAAGGCCGTGATTTCCAAGATTGACAAGAAGGATATGAAGAAGGCCATGCCGCTCCTGCAACATTTGAAGAAGCGACTGGAGAGTGGCGAACCCCCGGAGCGTGTGTTTGAACGGCAGCTGCCATTTAGCGAGACGGACGTGCTCCGGGAAATGGTGCCTGGCCTTCGAGCCGGTGTCAGGAAGTTGGAAGTCGTGGAGATTGTTCGTCTGCGAGATGACGGCAAGGCCGATGTCGCATTTGTTGGCGCAGATGAGCAATTCCTTGGCGCTGCTTCCAAGGTTGGAGATGTGGTAGACGGGCTGAGCTTGGAAGTGGCTCCAGGCACCCCCGCAGTGTTCTTCGGAAACATAGAAGCGAGCTCATCGTGAGTTTGTTAGAGGTAGATGATAGATCTCCTGGGCCTAGACATAAAAGCACTACAGTGCCATAATAAGCACATTAGTTGCGGGACACAAGGAGTAACTATGGAAAAGATGAGACTGCAAAATATAGGCAATGCACGCAAATAAATAAATAAAAGTTCAGTTCAACTTTGCTTTAGTCTATCAAGCAACGAAGTGCACGAGAAATGCTAGTTAAATAATCGACGATAAGTCGCGACCAACAACCTGGGATAATGGCTCACAATAGGAGATGATGAAACCAGCATCAGAATTGAACTTTCCACTGGTACAGTAATGCCTGGATCCAGATTGGTGAGTTGCCTCACTTCACCCCGAATTGCAGATGGCTGTAAGTGGACCAAGCCGGCGAGACAGACGGAGGGAGAAGCAGAGCACCGCCGCTAGATTCCCCCACTCCGTTCCGCCAAAATCCTGCGCTGGTTTCATCATCATCTCGCTTCATCAACACCGACACTGACCGCCATTCTGCCAGCCACGTCTGTTGGAATAAGGGAAAATAGTGCAGGCACTCCATCCTGTGCATTGACGAGCCCAATCCTCCGAGATCTAAGCCAAGACAGATCATACAGCACAGAGGGGGTTGGACTTCACCGCCTCAACAAGACCCCGCGCACATACCACCTCATCTCGCCTCTCCACAATGGCCACAGGCTTTGCTGACTTCGACGTGTTGTTACTCGATATTGGTGAGCTACCTCCTTGATAATCCATATGAAGTTCTCGGTTTAATTACAAGGTGGAACTTCACGTGTTCAATTCTTGTTTGAAGCTAACAATGGAGTTTGACCGGGGTTGAAGAGGGCACCGTCTGTCCCATATCCTTCGTCAAGGACGTCCTCGTAGGTTTCCGGGCCCTGTCCCCCCAGCCCGATCTCATTGTCTTGTTCCCTGTCCGCCTCTTTGCCATGCCGCCCGGCATTTGCAAAACCTCCGTCCCTGTCGATCTACCTAGTTGCCCATACACCCGCCCCCTGCAATACTGTGCATTTTGAATCAAACTAACTGCATGAAATCTCCGCCCTTAGTTTCCCTACGCGGTTAATGCGCTCCCCAAGCTATTGGAAGAGAAATGGGATGACGCAGAGCTCGCACAATATCGCAATGCCTTCCCTGAGGAGTATCGCGATGACCGGGCAGCCTTCGAGGCCCACTTCCGGGACCTTGTCGCTCGAGACGTCAAGGTGTCTTATCTCAAGGCACTCCAAGGTTACATATGGAAGGCAGGGTATGCCTCCGGCGAGATCAAAGCCCCTCTTTTCCCTGATGTGGCACCCTTTATGAAGGAGGTTCACGCCAGCGGAAGGAAGATCATGATCTACTCATCAGGCTCCGTACCGGCCCAGAAACTCCTCTTTGGGCATACGAATGCCCAGCCAAGCGATCTCCAGCCACTCATCTTAGACTGGTTTGATACTGTCAATGCGGGGATCAAGGTCAACGTGGCCAGCTATGAGGCAATCCTGGCCAGCCATCCTGAGGTCGCCCCTGGCCGTTGGCTCTTCCTGAGCGACAACCTCCAAGAAGTGGAGGCTGCACGGGGGGCTGGGATGCAGAGTGTGCCTGTAGTGAGGCCTGGCAATGCACCTTTGCCCGATGAGCACCCCCTAGCCAAGGTTGCTGTTGACCAGTTCAAATTGGCCTCCTCATAGTTGGCTAGCAAGGGGGTGGTTGGTACATTGATCCGATACTCGGATGCCTGGCAATGACCAAGGCGAATCGAACTTTCTAGACACGAGGTGCTCAACTCATCTTGAGACGGAGAATGGCACCGGCATGTGCCAAGGGGGGGCTGGAGAGCCTGAGCAGTGTCATACTCGTCTTTTGTTTATCAACTAAAGCGGCCAACGGTCTCATTTTGGTAGAGGATAATCTAGCTCAACCGCTGCTATATCCATGATTGGCAATATGAGCCGGTTCGATAAATTGTAGTCA
This sequence comes from Clonostachys rosea, assembly GCA_026958235.1. Lineage (NCBI taxonomy): Eukaryota > Fungi > Ascomycota > Sordariomycetes > Hypocreales > Bionectriaceae > Clonostachys > Clonostachys rosea. The sequence continues at coordinate 2,725,986 of CP110206.1, forward strand.
CAGTTTTGACTAGCTTGATGTATCTCGTCGAAGGAAGCCCGAACCATTGGGTTGTTGTGGTTTTACACTCTGTGTCAGTCATGACCAATAGACCTCCGATTTTCACTATCGAGGGGTCCAGTCATTTCGGCACTGCGTTATCCAAGCGTGATGACAAAATTATTTCGAGTTTTGCCGGGGTTTAGCTCCTTCTTTGGAAACTTCCTTCTGTCGGCAGGATCACCCACTCTCTTCCAGAGGCTGTAAGTCAATTTTTGCGTCAACTTGTCTCTCAGCTTCCGGTATCCCAGTGCGTTCATGAGCTCCTCCAGCCTCTCCTCCGTAAAATACCGTGAATTCGTGACACAGCTTCGAGGTAACACAACGAATAATGCTGGAAATGTAGGCCCTACCACACCAGGATGGGATTGTTCTGATGTCTCCCGTAGGAAAGAAAGTGTTCGGTATAACATCTGGCCGCGACCCTCAGCCTCTGGGACGTAATTGAGAACAAGGCTCAATGAAATGATGTCAAATTTCTCTGACTCGTCTCCCGGTAGCGGTCGCTCCATGAAGTCTTGCTGTTCAATGCCAGGCTCCTGACTGTTTAAATCGATATGCACCATATCAAACAGTCCCGATGTCGTACATGCGTTCTGCGTGCTCAAAGAACCAACTTCAAGCATCCTTAGCTTCCGCTCCGATTTTCTGAGTTCCGTAACTGGAAGCCATTCTAGCAGAACCTTTGACGTGTCCCCACCGCGATCTTGGCTTTGCCCCTGAAGACTCGCCTTTTGGTACTTCTCAAGGCCTCCAAGTTTAGCCAGCTCTTCGTTTAAAGCCGTCTCTGTTGCCTTGTCGCCCTGTACGATTGCCTGGCGACGCTTCTTGTGCAGCTGGTGATGGTTGTTTATCAGAGCTCTACTGGCTCTTCGGGACATTGTCCTCGAAGACTTGGCTAGTGGAGGACGCCCAGCCTTGAGGCTTTTCAACCTTTGGTTTTTAGTGGAAACCATGTTTGTCCATGTCCAGGTGAAGCTCCAGATGTTCAGCTTCCACGGGATGATCAGATCACCGCAACTGTGAGTATTGTAAGATGCAGAACAGGCATACGAGGAGGATGATTTGAGCTTCAATTCAGCATGATAACCTCTGAAGTTCACTCTGCAACCTTCGAAACGTAAATGCACATAGCCTTTTCAGGCCTTTGATTCAACTGCTCGCTGAAATTGTCTGGCTCGCCGACCCACTACGGCATCCAATCCGCTAACACGATTGTATCCGATGATTTTCCAGTTGGAATGAAGGTAGCGAGCATCTATCAACACGTGACCTGTACTGCCGATTAGAAAATGCCTGCCCAATCACATTCTCTAGCATCCCTGCAACCCTAATCGAGGCCACCCACAGGTCCGCTACCACAAGTCATTTTTGGGCTGAAACTTTTTCGGAATTTCGAACTCCTCATCCCGTTGACAACTAACCATCCAGCACAACAAAGCTGCCACTCAATACCGACGCAATGGCCGGAAAGGACGCTACCAAGGGCAAGAAAGGTACGACATGAAACAAATCTCGGATTGGATACTGCGCACGAAGACGCCCTGCGATTTGGCGACGACGAAAATGGGCAACCCGCCCCCGTCCCGCATCATGGCAGCAGCAGATTTTGCGAGTTCTGAACAAGAGCGATTGCTGATGCGTGTGTGATATATAGCCGCCCCCAAGGGCACCAAGCAGGCCAACGCTGCCGCCAAGGCTGCTCTCAAGGGTGTAAGTTGGAATTGGCTCTCGATGGCGAACTGTTGTGTGTTGTCCGGCAGCAGCTAACATCTCTCTGAATAGACTCACTCCAGCAAGAACCGCAAGGTCCGCCTGAGCACCTCTTTCCACCGCCCCAAGACCCTCATCGCCGCCCGTGCTCCCAAGTACCCCCGCAAGTCCATCCCTCACTTGCCCCGTCTCGATGAGCACAAGATCGTCATCCACCCTCTCAACACTGAGAGCGCCATGAAGAAGATGGAGGAGCACAACACCCTCGTCTGTACGTTCATACTTCAGCTCCTCATAAGCATTCTCGAAACTTACGTGTTTGCCCAGTCATCGTCGACATCAAGGCCAACAAGGCCCAGATCAAGCAGGCCCTCAAGAAGCTCTACGACATCGACACCGTCAAGATCAACACCCTCATCCGGTATGTTCAGTCACTCTCGAGCGCTGAACTATCCATCCGTTCCAAATACTGACACCCTCACAGCCCCGATGGTTCCAAGAAGGCCTACGCCCGCCTCACCCCTGACGTCGATGCCCTCGACATCGCCGCCAACAAGCTGTCGCTCGTATAAATATGGTTCCCGGGAAAAAGCGTTGCGGATATGTGTGAATTTTTTTTTTCGGCCTGGTTTGGCCACCAACTTTGAGAGTAACAGGCATCGGAAAAGGCGTATTAGATCATTGCTAGGACAAAAATGATGATGAATTCAAAGGCCAATCAGTACCCGAAAAACATGCTCTGCAACCACACAAAGCTATTGAGTGACATGTAATCGTGATGCCTACTATATGGACAGGTTTTGCTTTAGCATACCTTACAGACCGCCGGCCTTAAAATACTACATCTAGTGTACAAAATCTATGCGCCGTCTATTATTTTTGGACACCAATTCACCAATCATAGAGTGAAGTTTTCGTTTTCCCATCCAATCCATCATAAAACCAGGCCAGATTGCCTACCCAAACAGTCCATACGCAGACAAATACACCATCATCTTTATCATAGATCAACTAGTTGCTTCGCATGTTCTGAAGGTGCTTGACCGTCAGGAGATTGAGGTCCATGAAGCGGTTGACGCAGTTGGCCAGGCATGTCTCCTCGGTCTTGTCGAGCTTCCCGCTCTTGACAGCGCCCGGGACGCACTTGGTCCAGCAGACCTGGGTCAGCTGGTGTGTTTCTATTGCCGCGAAAACCAATTAGTCTTTCCTCTGGCTAGCAAAATAGTCATCGGGGAGCAGGAGGCGGGCGAGAGCACGTACGGGCCTGGATCTGGGAGCGCTGCTGCTGCTTGTTCAGGAACTGGCGGATCTCGGCCTTGTCCTGGTCATTCAGTGATTCTAGGTTGAGACCATCGAGGGGGCTCTGTGACAGGCTCATGGTTGCGGTTTCGTCTGGCGTTATACGAGAATAATCGGGCGTGGTTTGCTTTCTTCAACGCAGGATTTGAGAAAGTGAAGAATCTATTGTCCCAATTCAGCCAATGACATAACGATGCTGGGATGTGCCAGGTCCACTAGATGACAACCTACCCTGTAGCGCGGGGGACCTGTGATATCGGGCAACGTCATAGAAAATCTTTTCCTCAAGAGCATCGCTCAATTTGTCAAGATGTCACTGTCGGAAACCAAATATAATATATGTTCATCTCAGATAGGATACAAAAGTCCATTCTATTCCCACTAGAAACAATATTGACATTTCAAACTATAAGACAGCGTACATACAGGAGGTGACCAGAAGATATCTACAGCAATATTAGATGTAGCGAGCCCAACGAGCCCAGCTGAGGATAATTGCGCATATCGCAGCCATGACGCCAATGATGGTGAAGAATGGAGCCAGGTTGTCCTTGTCTGCTCCAACGAAAGGAACTGGCACGTTCATACCAAACACACCGCTGACCAAGTTCAGAGGAACCAGAACCGATGCCAGGAAAGTAATCTTGCTAAGAACGCGGTTGGTATCTGTACCCTGGGAGATGTTGTTGATGGACAGGATAGCCAAATAATTGCTGTGGGCTCGGGACAGGATCTTCTCGAAGTGTCCCAAGTTGGTAGCCATGGTCACAACGTGATCCTGGATATCGCCAAGATACATTCCAATATCCATCCGTGGGGTGACCTGGTAGTTTTCGTTGCATCGCTTGGTGAAACCACGCAGGACGTCCGCCTTGCCACCGAGTAGACGAAGCAAAGCCATACAGTTCTTGCGGACCTGGCCGATTCGCCTCAGGAAGGAGCTTGAATCGTCGTCTCGCATGACGAACACTTCATCCTCGATGGCATCCGCCTCAAGTTCAATCTGTCGAATAACGGGACCGAATTCGTCCACAATGTTATCGCTGTAGTTATGTTAGTTTCAAGTTCAAGATACACTGTCCATGAAATGGTAATTATACTTACATCAAAGCATAGCAAATCCAATCGCTGCTTAGAGAAACATAGTCCTTCAACGCCGTAATCCTCTTTCGTACCTGAGAGGCGTGACCGTTTGGAGCGAAACTGAAGCTCAGTGTGCCCTCACGAAAAACGATGACGTAGATGTTGAATGGCTCATATTCCTTTCCGTCTTCTTCCTCGACAATGTTAAAGGACCTGAAGCATGCAAAATAGTAAGACGGGAAAAGTTCAATCTTCTCGCGAGCTTCCTGGGTGACAATATCCTCAATCGTCAGGGGGTGAATCCCAAACGCCTTGCAGATGCCCTGAACCTCTTCTTTGGTTGCGTGGTTGCAGTTCAGCCACCACACGCCATCGGCCTCATCCTTTGGAAGCTCAAAGAGCCCACGGATATCCTCTCCGGGAAGGACGAGATCAGCCATCTCTGCGGCATGGATGGTTGACTCCCATGCCGAGGAGAAGAAACTGAACCGATTGTGATCGATGGGGTTCGTTTGCGGCTTGTGTGGCGATGGCGCCGCAGCGGCTTCTTTCTCCTTCTCTTGTCCGGTGGACTCATCAGATGGCAGATCCATTATATCCCCGTCCACAGTGACGACCGTGTGACGACTCTCAGCAGGTTGTAGCCGGGCATCCTGGAAGGAAGCTGTGGCAGCTTCCTCACGAGTCTCCACGTGAGCATCACGCTCCGCATTGATAAAGTTCTCCAGGAAATCAAAATCAATGTGAAGCTGATCCTTCCTGTAAGTCTCTGGGAGGGGAAAGCATACGTCTTCCTCGGCAGTGTTGTTTGAGAGGACACTGGCAGCCTTGTCGACAGTTCGAGACTTGCTTCGGCCGCTGCGACGGCTCGAGATTGACAGAACTCGACTGAGGGTATCATCCGCATCAACTTTGGGTTCTGAGAACGACAGGTCCCGTTCACGGCGCCGGGCAGCAGCGAATGCCTTCACTGAGTTTGGCGGAGAGACAGATCGTCCATCGGGAATGGTTTCAACGGTCCCCCGGCGATTGCGCCGACTAGTCTGAACGACATCTCCCTCCTCGTCTATGATAGCTTCTTCAAAGTCACGGACAACAATCTCAGGGGAGGTGGGCTCGGAGCCCATCTGCCGTGAGCCGTAAAGGCTATCAAATGTTCCACGACGAGGACGCTCTTGTCTCTGAGGGGATGCCACCTGATGTCGGTGGTCGTCAAGTTCGGGGATTGGGGTGTCGTACCCAGTGTTGGGTCCAGACTCTTCGTGATCGGACATTTTGTTGAATCGAGGCTATTCTAACGCGGGAAAGACTGCTGTAGCTGAAAGTCGAGCAAAGTAAAGATCGGGGGCGGGAAACAATACGCTACCAGGCGCTGGGTAGGTCTGAAAACGAAAAAGCGATGCTTCCTCTAAACGGTAGTAGACATGGTTTGAGAACCAACAACTTGACCACAACTTGAATTAGTCGCGGACTGTCAGCCCGGCGCGGCAGGGGCGCGCCGAGTCCTTATGCGGTGTCAACGTGACGATATCAGTCCGGTGTGGTCCCGGAATGATGTCGGGGAGAGATAGGCTTGGGGTCGAAATTGAAACGCTGTGTCTGAAGTCGAGAAGGGCCAGTTATGGGGGTTTCTTGTTGACTCCGCTATAGACCCAGCAGCGTGGGCTAGGAAGCGAAGAGAAGAGAGGCTTTAATTGAGCGAATTGAGCCAACTTGAAGGTTTCGAGGAACTAGTTCCGCAGGTAGCTGAGGCAGACAAGAGCGAGGACGGCCTCACAATGCCTGCGCGATAAGGAGTTCTCCAACGTGAGATTTGGGGAACGGGTCAGATCAATGGAGGTCTGTGGTTGGGGCACTTCGAGAGATGCGGTATACGTCGGTGGTTGCTTGGTGGTGGATAGGAGACAGCGAGTTCCTTGGAGTTGATAGCGTCAGGAGTAGCCAGTGGCAACAAAGTAGATCTGAGCGCAATAGACAATGAACCTAGAGCCGTTGGCGAGGGGTCCAAATAATCAAGATAGCGGTTGAAGAACGGTTGAAGAACGGTTGAAGAACGGTTGAAGAAAGAAAAAAATACCGGAGTGGCTTTTTCCTTGGTGCGCAATATTAGTATGTTGGATATCGGAGCAATACCGAGCTAGGGACGAAAATTTTGGCCTCCGTCATCCTGGTTGTTCTATGACTGGCGTTGTATTAATTATATACGTAATTGCTATAATAACACCACTACACGGGGATCGGTCGGTAATGCCGCCACCGTCTGTAGGGTAGCGTATAGGGCCTGGGCGCCGTCTAGAGCGGCCTGGTCGCCTGTACGAGCCTCTGGAGCAGTGGAGCCCATCTGCTAGTCAACGGACCCTTGGCAGCCAGTGGGTCTGAGGCTCCAGTGCTGCACCAGCTGTTTGTCCAATTGCTTGACGTGGTCAGTACGCTACATTCCAAACGCCTCCCAGAGAGACACTCCAGCGACTTGTATTCCACCCGCCAACAATCGATTGTCCTTCACCAGCGCTAGGGATTCTGCTCAATTGCCACGTTCTCAAGCCTACCCACTGACTTCACCATGGCTGAAGAACTACTGGACCAAGTCCGCGACCTAGTGGATGGTGTTATTGTACGGCTAAGCATCCCACCTCTGTCTGTCTGTGATACAACATCTGGCTAACTTGTTTTCAACACAGGATTTCGAAGGCCAGAGGCGAGCTGAGGTTATCGCTACCTTATTGCTTGCAGTTTCCGGAGTACGAACACATCTCACCCATCACCCTGGAAGATCAAGGCTAACATGATATCGATATGAAGTTACTGGCATTCAACGTCGGATACACCAAGCAAGATATCTTGTTGGCGCTGTATATTGGAGGAGCCGGGACTCTTCTGACCTTTCTGGTTGTTGTGCCACCGTGGCCATTCTATAACAGGAACCCCGTCAAATGGCTGCCCGCCGGTTCTAGGGCGGCTAGCACTGGATAGATCGAGAGAAATACCAACCGCCGATTATTTTGTTCACCCGAAACCCATCTGCGAGCAAACACCCGTCCGTTCCAAGAATCCGTTCCTCCGTAACGAGCCATCTCTAAGGATTGCAATACTTATGTACATAGCTTGTATCTCGAATGCCTTTTTAAAACGTTTCATTCATCGACCGTACTTCTGGAATTCCCAGTCTCTGTTGTCTAGCGGGCAGACGGATCGGGCCTTGAGCCATCGAGAGATGCAGTGGAAATGGAAGGCGTGCTAGTGATGTGTCAGATAGAGTTCACAGGTTTAGCCAGACGGTGTTTACTCACGTTGCAGATTCCCCAAGCAACTGTGCACTCCTCGCTTGTCGCCGAAGCCTGATTTGCCTGGCATTCGATGCCTGTAGAGAAAGAGGTTAGCGAAAATGGGTCATCGTGGAGAGCGGAACCGTGGCGTGCGTACAAAGATCCATGATGTGGTTTCGGCAAATAGCACAGTTATCAACAACAATGTCCCAGGCCCAGAGTGCAACGGCGTTCCACTGTTTCGCATTAGCATGACTCTGTCGCCCGAAAGAAAGAGGGAAAAGATCCCATTCTAAACATGGCGAGTGGCATACCTTCTTGACCTCGAACTTCTTCTTCTCGACGGCTCCGTCCGCCTTCTTAGCCACGGTGGTTGGGGCATCGCTCATCTCGACGTCAGCCATCTTGAAAGCTGGGATCTCGGTCACCGGGGAATGATAATTGTGATGTCGGGTAGAAAAGAGAAGACAACCAAATGTCCAAGACGTCTCTGCTCGGTGTGGTTTCTTTCCGTGGTTGGGTGACGGGTGTGTCACTGTCTGGATGGAGGTTAGATAGATGAACCCCACTGGAGCAAGGCAGCCGCTGCTGGGCAGGAGCTCGATCAGCTAACACCAGGCAGCTTCCTCATCAACCCCACGTAGCGCCGCTCACAAAGGTGCCCGAGCACAAAGCTGGGACTCGCACCGGATAAAGGTTTTTCCAGCACCTATCCCGCAATTCGACCTTGCTGACTGTACCAGTAAAAGGTGGGACTGTGACGGTGTCGTGAGGAAACCGGTGTTTTGCTTCAGGGAAGGAACCACCGAAGAGCGGGAAAACCGAACGATTTCGGGGGCAACAGATTAGGGGGAACGATTCTGACAATAATTGCTGCCTAATTTTTGTCTCCTTGTTCTTAGCGACGGAAAGTCGTTCTTATCTAATAAGGGCAAGAATTCATGAGATGATACAGCACGAATATGAAAGCCAGCTTTGGCTGCGTATATTTCGATGAGAGCCATACAAGCACATTTCCATTATTAACATTTATCTCTCTCTATGAGCCCTGAAGGCTAGCTACCAGTCCAGCAAACCAGTGTCAAAAAGGGCCCTTTATCTAGTATCACAGTGATTGATTGTATCTCTAAGAACGACCCGAAAAAAAAAGAGATGAGAGTTGAAGAAACAATTCAATCTGGTTTATGATTTCGAAACATGTAATTGCGCCCACACCATCAAATCAATCTATCCGTCCATAAAGCTATCCTGCGCCGTCATGTCCAAAACTCCCTTCTTGGCAAACTAATCTGAGTTTGTTACTGCCAGTATGCGTGTATAATGATAACTGTGTCCGTTGCTAATTCTGTCAAAAAGAAGGGTGACTGGGATTTCTCAAATCTCGTCGTCTATATATTTATTCCAGTTCCCATCGGTCTGGGTTGGCGCCTTGGTAATCTGAGGGACCATCTGGGTCGTAGGCGCCTGGGTAGTCGAAGTCACTTCATCACGGCAACCCCAGAAGTTGCCGGGAGTCTTGCAGGTAGACGTGGAAGTAGCAGACGACGTGGATAAGTCGGTGGTCGTGGTTGTCTTATCATTGCAACCAAACCACCCGGGGGTCTTGCAGGTCGACGTTGAAGATGTGGATGTGGATGCTGTGGTAGACGCTTCAGTTGTGGATGTCGTCGTATCCAAGCATCCCCACCACCCCGGGGTCTCGCATGTTGATGTGCGGGTTCGAGTCCTGGTAGTGCTGGTTGAGGAATGTGACGTTGTTGTCGTTTCCGTGCCGTTTGATTCGTACATCTTCCAGGGTGCGCAATCTCGACATTCAGGCGTATAGTTACATTCTGGGACATCGTCGTATTTCAGAAGGACATCCTTGATGACTGCCCGAATCTTGTGAGTGCCGATTCCTACACGCCACCCGAGATCTCCAACGACGTCATAGACACATTCTCTACCAGTGTGGCAAGCCGACTCCATTGCATACCCTGCAAATGAACAAGTTGCGGTAGCGCCATTGCACGTGCCGATATAGACGGGATCCGCTGTGTGGCCAAAGTGATATGCCCCAGTGAACTGGCGAGTTTGAGGAGTATTGTGGTCCGCCCCGGGAGGGACAGGCAAGCCTAGTCGGGATGCAGCAAGAGCTTCTGGGACGGCCTCAAATGTGACAGCCGGCAAGCCATATGTCAGACCCAGAAGAGATGTGACAGCTCCGCCAAGCGAGTGTCCAGTGAGCCACACGTTGGAGTTGGGGTAGCGATCGGTGACGTTGGAGAACAACTCTCGAGCGGCGGTATAGTATCTGTTCTCCTCCATAAGGGCAGTTCTTACACAAGTGTTATTGCAAGAGTATGTTCCAGTGGCACAGTCGCAAACTTGATGCCAAGTCCACTGTCCTTGTTGCGCACAACAGCAGCTGAAGAAGAGGTTATCATTCTCCTTATCATTTGTCGTTGTGCCATCCCCGTCGAACACGGCAGCTGTTGTGCCCTTGAGTCCAATGACGATGGTCGAGTTATTCTCGTCTGCCCAGACATGGCCCCGGAGCCCATCACTCTCCCAGCCAAAGTCATCGCTCCGGTTGAAAGGACCGCCAACATCAATCCAATCAGTTTGTTTCTCATCCTCAACATAGGCGTCTGCGGCCATGTACGCTAGACTTAGAACAGTGTCCTTGTCCGTGACATCTGGCGCAGGTACTTCATCCGTCGACCATGCAGAAGCGTCCATGGCAGCAACGTACCCATGCTGTCGAGCATGTGCAACCATAGGATCCACAACTGAGGGCCGCCTATCAACTAGACGTTCGATTCTATCCCCTCGACTCCGGGCCTTTAGATGAGGGAGGTTCACTTCGCCGAGACCGTCTTCTGCCGCAAGGAATACTCGCGAATCCTCCGGGGTCACGTCCCGTACACGATGAAGGGTCGGATGTTCGTATGTTCCATGGTGATAGACGTGCCGGAGGGTGAAGACGTGTTCCGATGGTCGAACAGAATCCGGCTTGCTGGGAAGAACTGGCCCGGGAAGGAGTGCATCTCCGTATGACCAGGTTGCCGCTGCTGCTGAGCCAGCAAGCGCTAGGAATGACACCAAGGTTGAGGTAACGGGGCGCCTCCCTGGGGAGTTTGTACGACCTCCAAGGCCACTCTTGCGAGCTACCATGATGGCAGTAACGACAATATTCGGTATTTTCGATTCAGTAGGAGATAGGTCGCGGGAGGTGGAAGGCAAGCAGTGATAGCCGAGGGCGGCTTTGTTGGGTGGTTGGGGTAGAAGCGACAACGGCAGGTGATGTTGTCATCGGGGTCCGGTATCAGTGTTATCGTTATCGCCTGGATTCAGTACCTTGCCTTAGTGGAGATTCCTTGCAATCGGTGGGGTACCCGGGAAGAGCTGGAGCCTGCGCCCTGCAGTCTCATCTGCTGGTCGGCGTCGCAAGTAGGTACAATGCGTATTATGCCGTAGAAGACTATGTTTTACTTTGATGAAAGGGTTGATGAAAGGGAATCAGATCGTCGAAAAGCAATACAGATATATGACAGCGCGCCAGTAGTCTGGGGGCGAAAGGTTGGAGCTGGACTGGTATCAGTGGGGAAGTGCTACGTAGGTTTCAATTCAAGATGCCTAAAGCTAAAATCATGTGCAGCCTACAAGATACGAAAATGATGAGCGACAAAGGCTGCCGAGGCAAGATCCCAAAGTACTAGGCCATCGAATATAGTTCTAGCTGGGTACTAAGGTAGGACCCTTGGGAAGGGTCATAACACAACAAGCTGACGCATAAATGCAGACCTGTGTCCTCGTTTGGCGACCTCAGCAAACGCCGCATGCGTTGCAATATGCATGTCGCTGCACACGCAGAGCACCGGGAAGGGAGTGAGGGAGGGGCAACTCGATGTGTGCGGCAGCAGCCCCAGTCGAACTGTTGCTGGGTGGAACTTGGGCTCTCTGGGCGCATGAATGACTTGGCAGTACCTCTGGATACACGGTGAAACGGGGCCTGTGGAGAGAGTCTGAGGTATCCGAAAGTGTAAAGAAGTAGCGGCCGGCGCTGTTCTAGTCGTGCATGTACCTTCAGCTTGGCTGGGCTGAGCACGGACGCAGCAAGGCAGTGTAGGGTCATGGGCTGGGCGGTTGGTGCTATCCGACCTGACTCCAAAGCCTACTACAGTCAGTCTCTGCGACCTGCCTGCCTTACCTGCTCTCCCTTCCCTTCTCTCCACTGCCTCACTTGCTCATTCTCATACTAAAACCCTCGACTCACCTCCACAATCAATCCTGGGTAGTAGCTCGCACGCAACATGGTCACACCGATGAACTTGACTTACGACCCGAAATCCTCGAAACAAACTAGCTTTCCTCCCTCCATCATTTTATCATCCCCACCTGTGGCAAACCAACCTCCCGACTCATAGCCTGGACAGCCTTTGCAGCACCCTCCCACATCCATCCACAACCACACAAAAATGGCCGACATCTCGACTCAGCAAAGACCGTCACCGAACCGTCGCCGTCGAGGCAAGAATCAGGTTCAGCACTCCGTTCAGAAGGCCTACGCCTCTGAGAATGATGCTGCTGCCTTTGAGTCGTCGCATTATGGGGTCGCGCCTCAAACCCCAAGCAAGACAAGTTATACGTCTCCCGGCCCGAAATCGAACCAAGCCACCAATGCCAAACAGCGGATGAAGATCAAGACGGCCAGGCAGAAGAATGCGGGCACCACCACCTCGCCAGAGCCAGACCATCCCAGCCATACAACCCCTCAGCGACCGGCTTCGCTCAAGCCGGCTTTCGCTGGAGCTACCTTCCACGCTTCCCCGGCGCCTTCTGCACTGCCAATTCCGAGCTTCTTGGCAAAGCCTCCCATCGACTCACCGGCAGCGAAAGAAGAGGAGCCGGCATTTGTTCAGCAACAGCCTTCGCCTCCTACTACTGATAATGAACTCCCCACCCCTCATCGCCCATCTCCTGCTGCTAAGGCGAGCGAATCGCCTTTGGATTTCATGTTTCGCGCTCATCGCCAGGAGAAGGAGAGAGAGCGTCACGGGCAGAGTCCCAATGTGTTCAATGCTGCTACCCCACCCTCGTTCTCTTCCCCATTGGTTCCTAAAACATCCTCTCAGCTTCCCACTCGCTCAACTCCCACCAACCGAGCCTCCCATGGAATCGATTATGATGAGCTGAATGGCATATCTGGACAACCTGTTGGGCCAGCTTTTTCAACGCCCTACCAAGATCGGATTAAGGCTGCTCGATCGGGACCGAGCCGTCCTGCACCCATTCAGCATCAAGTTTTGTCGTCGAATGAACCCATCGAAGACCCTACCGAAGCATTGAAAAAATTTCTCTTCGGTGGACATATGGCATCTCCAACCAACCCCTCTCCACTTGGGGGAACTCCTCCCGCGCCCGCCCATCCGCATGCTGGATTTTCTCCCCGACCAGCTCCCGTCAACAACTCACCGCATGCTGGGCATCAAACCCATACTATTCAAGCAATGGAAAACGATCTTCGTCGAATTTTGAAGCTCGATAACGCGGTTGATTCGCCTTCGACGGAACGCCGTCTGTTTACACAATAATACTGTTTCTGATCATGACAACACATCTTGACAACAATTCAAGGTGATTCTATGTCACTGATTGTGCGCTGGCTTATATCTTGCCCGAATGGGAAACAATCTCGAGCGTCTATGCTTTGTGGATTTGCATCTCGGAGAACTCTTGATCTTAGTAGCAGTCTAAGACTTGGTATAATCTTAAATTGGAGGTCAGCAACCTACATCTTGTTTTGCTGTGGGGATACCCCTCTCGACACTCTTACTTGGCTGAGGTGAACAGCTCTTGAAAGTTCACCGTTTCATATCTGACTTTAATGTTTTGGGAGCATATGGATTTGGATGATAATCCCTGATGTGTGGTTTTTATGGGGGTTTTGGCATCTGCTTTTGGGCTGGTTTTCATGATACCCTCGTATACGTCTTGGTCATGGTGGCAGCGAATTGGCGTTCAGCGCTGGATGGATGGGCACCCCCAGAAGCATGATATTAGACATTATCCTTGCCAAATTGGCCATTAACATCAGAGCTAGAGATAATTTCGGGCGATTTATATGGCATCGAGAGAGATTTCTCATATGCTTACCGCTCACCTGTGATGAATCCAATACTGTTTTGTCATAGAACTGGCATGAATGATAAGTATGTATTATTTATAGCATGTGATTTTCCAAATGGGTGTTGCATATATGATAAACTTGATCCCTTTCTGCGTCATTCCCCCTACCTATGTACTTCGCTTGGCCCTCTTCTTTTCCTGCCGAGAGTACACCATGCCATGAGAGAGTAAGAGGTATTTTGCAAAGAAGTTCTCCGCAAACTCATCAAACTTGACATAGTCCGCCCCAAGATGGTATGCCGCGGCAATCCCGCTGACACAGGCCAGCTCATGCATGTTCTGTAAGCAACAGTCAGTCGATTAGCTGGCGTGGCTAGACGCTGGAAAGGGGAAAGAAAACTTGCCACTAGAGTCCACGATCCGGCGAAATACGTGCTATTCCGCCCGTGGAGGAACATCATGCCCGGGACCACGCGAAGGTAGTGCTGCCAGCGATGGCCGAGCTGGTGCCACCAGTTCTTCTTGATGATCTTGGCCTCGTCGATTTCGTCGATGGTCCAGAGGTGCTTCTGTTTCTTGTTTAGGAAGATGGTCTGGTAGACTGGCTGGTACTCCTCGTCTGCCTTGGCGTTTGGCTTCCTCAGCTGGTGCTGGTAGTTGCTGCAGTTGAAGGACATCTCGATGAGGCGCGGGTCGGAGGGGTATGTGTAGGTGAAGTACATTGGCGAGAAGCCATTCTGGGAGTCCTCGCCCTTTGCGAACGATATCTGTTTCTTTTGTTCGTCGGACTTGGGTTCGGCGCAAAGATTCGACTTGAATTGGGTCTCGTAATGGCGCTCAAAGTACTTGGTGTCGCTGTGCGTGACGGTGATGTCGTCGTAAAAGGCTGCACCCCCAAGGACGAACTTCTCCCGCCAGGTTGCTGAATCTCCGAGGATGCTGAGGGCATCGTCCGCGAGCGTGCAGAACACAATCTCGTCGAAATCTTCGACTGTTGTCTCACCTGTAGCGGCGCTTCGGAGTCGAAGCTTGACGCCGTGCTTGGACCTGGATAAGACGGTTCTGACTTCTGTCTCGGTTCTGATGGACACACCCCTCGCTTCTAGATCCTCGCGCCACTTGCGGTAGAATTCATGTAAGTGGTCGAACGTTACCATGGTGGGTAAATTGGGTAGTAGCGTTTGAGGATCATAGTCCCAGAGCTTCATGTTAGGATCGTCAAATAGCCTCTCGACAATTGCCGAGGGGACATGGGCCGTCTGATTACCGGTGCCCAAAAACAGGGCAATCAGAGGGTAAACCATCTTGTCGCCGAAATCCTTGCTGAATAGAAACAGCCGAAGCATGATGCTGATGGGGATCAGGCCCAGAACCGGCATAGCCCATTTGACGACTTTGAGGAAGAAGCCAAAGCGCTTGATATCCTTGGCATATTTGGATACCAAGTTGCTTGGGAACACGTTGGTCCAGAATCCATCCTCGCCCTTGCCAAATGAAACCTGTAGCTGGATCTCTTCAGGCGGATGATGGTACTTTTCGAAGAAGTTGAACGTATGCTTGAATATCTAGAGTAGGAATAGGCGTGTTGTTAGCATGACTCTTGCTGGCTCTAGTCGGCGGCAGATACGACAAAGCCTGACCTTTGAACCTCCCTGAACGCCATTGTTCATCCATGAGGCACCGTACTTTTGGGGGTCTAATGGTATGGACGTGGCCTGGCCACCGACGACATTCGCCCTCTCTACCAGCGTGACCTTGAACTTCTCCGGATGGTTCGCAAGAGTAGCAGCGCACGACTTCATTCTCATTCATATCAGCACACGGTAGTCAAATTTGGTCGTGGTCGAATATTCTCACCATTCCTGCAGCGCCGCCGCCGACGATGACCACATGGCGTCTACTCTTGTTGGTTGAAGGCATCATGAGCTGGATGATCTTCAAGTGCACTTTTACAACGCCGCCTGCAACAAAAAGTAACACAGGAAATCAAATAGAAAGGTTTACAGAATGCCGTATTTTTATGACCATTTATCTACCAACATTCCTCGCTTAATCAAGGCTTCGTGGACGTCATTGACTAGCCTCCGGATTCTCCGATCTCCATGAAGCTCGTGGTTCCCCACCATCGGCACGGCGACGGCGTTTTGGTCCAGCCTGATCAAGGGGTAATTGACCAATTTAGAGATGGCAATACCTGGAAATTATGCTTAGGAGAGAGGTAAATGAGAAAATCTTATGAATCACCACGGACTAGCGCCAGCCTTGGTGTGACCTTGCTTCTTATACGTGTATTTCCACCTAAATCGTCACCTTCGCTAAAACCAACCTTTATCTCAGATTCGCAAGTAGTTCATTAGTCGGAATCATTTGAAGATTCCATAGACTAATCCCTCGCTTGTGTGGCATCGGCTTGTCTCATCACCGCCTGACCGATCTAGAAACAATGACTGTGGAAAGTTGGATATTCAAAATGTTGCAATGAATAACGGAATGGTTTTAGTTTTGGTGAAGATAGGAGTTTCGCAAGTATATCCCATTTCTATTGAAACTGCATTCTGATAATGTTTGGGGAAAGCATGACCTCAAATTAGAACGACATTTCTCCTTCTGCTTGCATACGATTGTGCTCAGAGCTGCAGGATGGATTGCTTAATTACTACCGTTATAGGCGCCAATAAACGATGCCCGTGGGCTAAACCGGTTTCATCACTGCTTTTATGATAAGTGATCAATGTGACCCCGGAATGTCTCCTTTCAGCTGTTTGGGTTGACCCAACTCCTCCCCGACGGGCCCCATGAATGCGTCATGTTCGACTATCAGATGATTAAACGGCGACCTATCGAAGTCGAGATAGCTAATGTAAACCGCGAAGCTCGACAAGTTACACTCCATTGGGTACGCAAACTTGGCCTCGAGCTTTGCCCTACCGATTATGGACGAAAGGCCTACCTCAAGTCCTTCGACCCGGAAACTGACGTGCTCTTTGTCGAAACAAGCCTCTGGGGTGACTTCTTCAAGGGATCTGAGCTTCTCCATGGTGGGCCTGATATCCGCGAGCCCAGAATTCTCCTGCTCCCATACATTACACGGCTCTTCGTCACAGATGAGCTGTTTGAACAAGCCATCGACGAGTTCATCACAGTACTTACATATTTTCATACCTTGACGGCGTTCCAAATCCTTCTCGTTCGTTCTAGATATATCCCAAGAGGAATGTTCAGGGTGCTACCTCCGTCGGATTTCATTCCGATTGGAGGCAGAAGATTGACTTGGCACCTGGAGCACGAGGAATTCCGCCTTCCCGGAAGCGAAGAGCCTGGTCCCGAGGCTGACATGTTCGCGATCTTATCGTCAGTTGCCGACAAACTTACAGCCGAATTCATTGAGGGCCGCAAACTGAAATTTGAGATGACTACTGCTCTACTCTACCGTCACGTACCTGGGCCCCCGGTGGCAGGAGCCCAGAGGCCTTCTTGGTGGAAGCCTGGAATGAAATTGAGTCTATATGACATGGTTATGAGTAACTGTTGATTAACCCAAATGCAATTTATAAGTTATGGCCACATATCAGCCCTATCCTTCACCCTAAGCACTACAAGTATATGCCGATTCTACATTGAACTGTAGGCATTATTTATTTCCCCATTTCTCCATGATTGGCGGTCATTCACGTTTCCTCTCACTATTCGTGCTCATCTCTCTATCCCTATTGCCACTAATCCTGAAACGTTCGTTGTTCAAGAACGGCGGTATAGCCAGATAGGTAATCTCGACGCCACTTCAACGTAGTAGCCGCTCCTTGCATTCCTCTTCCAACCTCAGGCTCTCCTTCCAGGAGCCGTCGGTAAGATATTGTGACCGCAGTTTCGCAACTTTGCTTGCGAGGCCCATGGCTTCAATGTACGCGCCCTGGTCCATTCTGACCTCCGCAAGCCTGTGCAAGGTCTCCAGCGTTGCCGCATCATGATCGCCTAGCCTCGCCTTCTGCAAACCAAGAAGCTCCGTGTAGGTTTCAAATGCCAAACTGAGTTGGTTATTGAGACTGTACAAGTGGCCCAGATTCAGCATGGTTGCGAAAAACTCGGGAGAATATGGATCCTCATGACTTTTAATCTCTTTGATAACTTCAATCGCTTTTGTATAGTTATGATTTTCGAGAAGGATCTGGGCATATGTATCAATGGTCTCCCGAGTCTTCGGGTGTTCGGCGCCGAGCACCTCCTTATACAATCGGACGGCATCTTGTATTAGAGTCTCTGCTCCGTCCGCCTTTTGCTGGAAGTCCTTTTGATAGAGTGCATATTTGACCATATACTCGAGCGTGATCTCATCGTTCTCGCCCACGGCATTCTTTCGTAGTAGCCACGCCCAATAGTAATGCTTTTCGGCCTCGGAATGTCGCATCAGGCATGTTAATGTCACCGCTAGACACTCTTGCAAATCTGCTTGCATGACCTCCTCGTTAGCTTTTCCTTCATAGGCATGAAGAGCGGTGCGGAAGACCTGCTCTGCCTCAGCATACTGCTTTGTCGAATACAGCGCCCGCCCGAGTGCAGTCACAGCTACAAGAGTTCCGGGGTGGTGCTGCCCCAAGTTCCTCTCCCTATGCGCTCGAACTCTCCTGAAGAGAACCTCTGCTTCATAGAACTTGCCGCTCTGATCAAGGAAGTCCGCAAGGTTGTAGACAGCGTCGATTGTGGCCTGGTCATCCACTCCTAATTCAATTTCCTTCAACTGGACAATCTGTCTGAACGACTGCTCTGCGTTGGCATTGTCACCCTCATCAAGGAAAGAAGCGGCGATTCTGTCCCTCGTCACTATTGCGTCTCCGTGAGCTTTGCCAAAGGTGAGCTCTTGCTTATGGAGAAGAGCTTCTAGTATCTCGCGACCTTCTTTGATGTTGCCAGCTCTGATGAGTACATCACCAAGCCAGAACGAAGTGGTGAGAGTATTTGGATGGTATGCCCCCCAAGCCTCTTCAGTAAAGCGATAGACAGTATGGCAAACTTTGAGTCCTTCCTCGGTTGGCCCCTCCTCAGTAAGGAGAAGGTGGCCGAGCCATTGCATGGTGTGAAGAGTGTCGGGATGAGTGGTGCCGAGGACTTCCGTCCTGCGTTCGAAAACTTCTCTTGATTTCTTCATGGCTTTCTTCGTATCACCCAACTTGATGAGATGCTGGACATATGCCTGTTTAGTCCTCATTGACGTTATGTTATCCCTACCGAGGTTCCATTCTAGCATCTTGACCAGGCGTTTCCACATCGGCTGAGCCTCTTGGTAATGCTCTAGGGCGTTTAGGGCAAAGCATAGCCAATGGAAATTCTCCATAGTGCGGAAATACTCAGGATTTCTCTGATCCGAATCTTCTCGTAGAAGCCTTTCCGCTTCTTTAATCCGGCTCTGGTGACACAGAGTGAGGCACAATACGTGGACGGCATCTGGCGCTCGCTTTTCGTAGCTGTCTGGCTCTCTCTTGATAATCTGAACAGCCTCTCGGAGAATGGGTTCTGCATCGTGGACTCTGCCTTCTTGGTTCAGGCAAATGCCCAGAGAGACCATGGCGTCAACAGTTCTCTTATCAGTAGGCCCAAGGAATTGTTTCCTTACTTCTACAACCTCCTGGAACATCGGAGTGGCCTCGCTGAAGCTCTGCTGCCCCTGGAGACAGGCAGCTAATGCCCCTAAGCTCTCAATGGTGTCGATATTTGAAGGGCCAAGTATTTTCCTTCTCTGTCGTAGAGCTTCGCGGCAGATGGGCTCCGCTTCTTCAAACTTGTAGTAACGCGACAACGCATCTCCCAAGTCGTGCATGCTATGTAGGGTTCTCGGATCATCGCTTCCAAATATCTTCTTCTTCACAAGAAGGGCACGTTGGTATGTCCTTACCGCTTCAAAGAAATTTCTCTCTTCGTCGATTTGCTCTTTAGCGATAACGCAACGTGCATCAATGACAATTATGTGATCCTTTCCTAATGTCCTCTCAAGCTCTCCAATAATATCAAGTCTTTCATGTATAGTTGGGGGTTCGTAATCGCCATGTATAATCTCTTTACACTTCTCATCAAAGTGGTCTTGTACGCGAAGCTTTTCAAGCTGCTCTATCACGAAAGCCTTTTGATAGCGATCCCCATAGGG
This sequence comes from Clonostachys rosea, assembly GCA_026958235.1. Taxonomy (NCBI): domain Eukaryota; kingdom Fungi; phylum Ascomycota; class Sordariomycetes; order Hypocreales; family Bionectriaceae; genus Clonostachys; species Clonostachys rosea. Next base: position 2,745,633 of record CP110206.1, read on the forward strand.
GACATCAGATTGGTCGTTTACTGAGATATCAAGTTGATTTGTATCAGTTGGGACCGCACTCTCTTTTCCAGGGCGCGAGGGACCAATTGGAAGATCTTCTGACCATGCATCTTTAGGCATATTCGCAGGTGCTTCTTGCTGTGATTTGGATGCATAGTCGTGCTGGTTGAGACTGAGACTCTGCCGAAAAAGGGGGTATTGATCGCTGGGCGCTGTGAGGTCTTGCGAGAGAGCTAAGGGGGCAGGTGTGAAGGCTGGAGGTCCCCTTGCAGATGGTGATGGCGTGCTCTTTGGTAGAGAGCTATCAGGGGCATTCACCAACGGACCGTGGATAGACCTTCGTGCAGTCGTAGTGTCATGCCCAGGGCTTAGGGAATATGTTTGCGTCGTGGGAGCTGATATGGACACCGAATGTGGACGGTTCGAGCTGCGCTGGTTGGAGGCGGCGGCAAAAAAGAGCTCGGCGTCATCCTTTCTTGCTATATTGTTTCCTTCATCCAGGAAATCTAAACCATCGCTGGGAGTTGTTCGTGTTACCGTTGGCGACGCTGTGGAAGCCTGGGCAGACTGGCTTGATACCATGTTATTACCCCCATCCAAAATATTTGGATTATGGGTAGGAGCTTTATGAGTGGCAATTGTCCACTCCGCCGGGGCCCGGGTAGTCTGGTTTGACACCGTATTATCACCTCCATCTAAAGGACTTGGACTATGGCCCGGAGCTGTATAAGCAGCCGTTGGCCAAGCCGCAGAGGCTCGGGTAGACCGGCTTGATACCGTGTCGTAAGAAATTGTATGATGGCCTGGAGCTATACAGCTAGCTGTTGGCCACGCCGCAGAGGCACGAGTGGACTGACTTGATACCGTATAAAGCTGGCTCTCAGTAGTGCTCAGCTTGTTGGGGAATGGCGAGGGACAGCCGGGATACAGAGTGGTCTCTGTCAACGAGGTGTGAGAATGAACATCGACGGCCGAATTAGGTGGCTTTCTCCTAGATTGATCATGGCTTGTATGGCTGGGTTCAGCAACAGAAGCCTCTTGCTGGTGCTGCTCTTGATCATGTCTCTCAATCCATGGGTCTCGTGATGCCGTTTCTGCGTCGATCCTTGCTCCAGGATCAACAACGACCAGCCTCCGAAGGAAACTGATCCCATCGTCACTTATCTGTAAATTTCGCAGGATATGGTCGGGGAAGGGCGATGTGTTGCTGAAAAAGGAGTGGCGCTCGTGTCCATCGCGGAACATGCCTTGGCCAGTCAAGACTCGAAAGATTGTGTATCCAAAAGCCCACATATCGACGGCTCGGGAATTATCACCACCGGACCGAGACCTATATCCATGGTGTTCTGGAGGCATGTAGTCTATCGTCCCAGCTAGCGATGTGAAGTTGCTGATTGCCTCTCCCCGTTTACTGATACCAAAATCGCCCAACTTGATGAGCCAAGGGTTGGGAGGCTGTTGCTTGATCAGAAGATTCTAAGGAAAATATGAGTATATATTGAAACAAAACGTCGATTCTATTATTTGCAGAGTTCACTTACTGCAGGCTTCAGATCCCAGTGGGAAAAGTTGTGCTGGTGCATCACATAAAGAGCATCCAAAATCTGTGAGGCGATACTGCCAGCCTCATGCTCGGGCAGCCGGCCATTTGGGCATTTAAACGGGTGATCGAGATACTTTTGCAAGTCTCCAAGCTCGTAGTATTCCATGGCTATGTGGACATAGTCCCCACTAAGAAACCATCCATAAGGCTGGATGAAGAGGCCCTTGAACTACATTTTGAGACCAAGTTAGCCAGGCATGACTTTGAAGAGCCACAGCCAAAAGAGAAAGAAACCGACCCTAGGCTGTGAGAATTTAAATATGGCTTCCAACTCTCATCTAATCATCTTCCTCTGCTCCGGGCGCCCTGAGAGTTGAATCTTCTTGACTGCCCGCAACGAGACAGGGCGAGATCCCACTCTCTCCCTCTCCTCGACGTAAACGAGTCCCATACCCCCCTTTCCAATCGGATCTTGGTGTGGAAGCCATTTCTCATGGCTATAATTCTCTCGGCGAGTTGCCGCAGCTCGGGGGTGTATGGTGCAGCCCCGTTCAAAGACGACATCCAGCCGCGAATCTCGCACCAGTTCAGAGAGATCCCCACCAAGGATGTGCGGAGTCGACATGGTCCACACACTGAGATCCTCCGTGGAGCCTCAGGGTTCTTCCTTTGCTGCTGTCCTGGGCGCTTTCATCGTTCAAGGACAAAAACTACCCAAGGCGTCGTGCGGCAAGTTTGTTTTCTCTGTCGACGGCTGCGGCTGCGGCTGCGGCTGAAGCAGGAAAGGGAGGGGGCTTTCTAGCTTCTGGTGGCTTGCTTTTGTGCACCTCAGCGCTGTCTTGAAGCTCAGCTGGACATGTAAGTTGGGTGGGACTGGACAGGGGTCGGTCTCGATAGTACTGAATGCCAAGAGAACCTGTAAGCCAGATCCCCTGAAATCTGGACAGTCCAGACTCATGCTAGCTGAAGTGCTGTCTGGCTCATCCTGTCACAAATCCGATTGGAGAGGGAATTCTAGACCAAACACCAAGACATCAAACCGCTGGCTTCTTCAAAGCCCCTCCCCATTCTTGTTCATTTTGTCTCGTATAAGCCGAGCCTAAATCATCTGTAGATTAAACCAGATCCTAATAAACCAGCACCACAATAGTGCCGATCCGAGTCCTGCACTGGAGAACCCTTGGCGCAAGTTGATCTGCCCCTGCCATCTCACCAGAAATGGATGCCCACTGCGTTATGATTGGTCCTTCTGTTGAACAGATCAGTAGGTAATTGAGCCTGCCACCGTCTGGTATCTGGCCATGGGACGCAGGCATAGAGTCGGAGAAAGAGGAATGAAGAAAACACATAGTATTAAATATTTAACCGAGAAGACAACGAACAGCGATATGGGAGGCAGGAACCAAGAGCAGATGCCTTAGATCCTTGAATTTGACCATCCCCTGGAAGGTGGGCAGGGTTAAATGCTCCTGCCTGTAGCCTTAGAAGCGACACCTACCTACTCGGAAAGATATTCCTCCAAGTGTGTCCCTAATCTCATATCACCTGGCTTCAGGGCTGTTCGGAAGTAGAATGCCTCCGCCACGGCCATCTCAATAATGACACAAATCAAGGCTTCAATTTTTTGCCTCCGTGGGCCGCTGCCACCACAGCCTTCACATGCTCTTTTGATTTTCTCCTCCACAGATACTCATCTTCTTTATCCGCTCCATATTTCAGTGTTTGAGCTACCAAGGTGGCCGTCAGAGTGCAGACACTGCGGATATTGAGCTCGACTGTGACCAGATCAATTGTGCCCGGTTCGACCTTTTTTGCGAGCTCCCTACGCACTTGAAGCATGATAACATCAACGCTGTCTAGAATCCTTTGCTCTTCTCTTCTGCCAATATGTTTGGAGGGCATGCTCTTAAGACCTTTACAACCAGAAAGGAAAGAGTTGTTTGGGAAGAGTAGTTTTTTTACATTTGAAGTTTTGGACTTTCTCATGGTTGACTGTGACTGCTCGAGGAAGTGCAACCACGAAGGGAGATAGCGTCGCAGACGAGATTTGTGAGAAGTTGCCATCAGTGATGCTTGTTGAGACAGAGCCACTTCGTGGTAGCGAATCTACCAGGCACTTATTGCTCATTCGGTAAGAGCGCACTTGAGGAGAGGGGGTTTGGTAAAGAAGGTAGACATCGCAATCGTCATGAAGGGAGGAGGGGGAGCGACTAATATATCCCAAGGAAAAGCAGCGCAGGTCAGGCTTGCGACAAAATAAATGAGCCAAGGTTCACGCTCTGCTATCACAGTGTATCGGAGAGTACCTTAACTCAAAGCCACCGCCACATTTTGCCTGTTTCTTTTGTCCCTATGTCAGATGTGTCAAGGTTTGAGCGTTTCGCCCGGACACGTAGCACCGTGAAGTGCCAGAGGTGTAAATCCAGGTAGGTAGGAGTCTACTAACCACCCCGTGTCTGCGAATAGATCCATTATATTCAGATTTCCGCTGTCACTAGAGGCTCTAGAATATCTGGTCCCCTCAATTTGCTCGACTAAGAAGGTCCATCGCGAAACCCAACATCAATGAAATACCAGAATTTACCTCCATCTCCCTCAAAATATGGATGCAATACTGCATCCAAACCAAAAATGAGTATTCTATTCCTCAAAGGTGGATGCCAAAGCAGACTCTTCCCATCATTGCTCTCATCGTGGACGCCTTACCCTTGCGCTCGTCACTTCTTGCTCGGGCCCGAGTAACCACCAATGCAGTTGATACTTGCCAGTGAGAACAATCAAAGAAACCAGATGATAGATCAGCCGTCCAGACACCAGTAGATCATACAAACCTCTATTTATTGCATTCGGTGACATAATCTAGCTAAGACATCGTTCGACCGACTATCTTCGTAGGTGAGTCCTGAGATCCATACGGTAATAAGATATACCAGAATTCTCTTTGGACAGAATGTATGAAAAGGTGTATTGAGAGGTAAAGTACGATCTTAATGGGAATGTGTTAAGCCTGAGAAGAGCATTTAGACGTACATCCTCAGCCTGCACCCCTGGAGCACCTCGGTCACATCACATTATCGAGCACTCCCAAGGTTGTCAAAATATGAGTGTGATGGAAAATGAGCATCCGGTTGGTAGCCACTGCGTGGCATAACCCGTAACTTGCGACCAAGACCATGTTAGAGACTTGAGATCGATGCTATAAATGCCACAGCGTCCTCGGCCTTAAAATGCAGCGATCTCTAGAAGAGTTTCGTATGAAATGTGTTTTTTCTCGCCATAAGCAAGGGATATCTTGGACATGTCAAGTAATATCAGCAGAGAGAGAGAATGGTCAAGGACCATAGTGCAAAAATGCTGAACGGAGCAGAATATTGCCCAACTACAAGCTTCATGCACGGTTGGGGCATTAAAAAAAAGCCCAACGGTGTCGAGGAAACTCCGCCCGTGGTTGGGGAGAGCTCGTGACCCATTGCAACTGGAATTGGTGAACGGCATCATTGGTATATTGGGTTGGACAAGCTCGGTAGGAGGCAGGTCTGAATACACAAGCCGGAACGCAGCTTGAAAGCGGACTTGGAAGAGACGTTCATGCTCGTCGATAAAAATACACCTGTATGAATCTACGCGGCCGACCGTTTCTTACTACTGGCAACAGAAATGACCTTACAAAAATAGCAGTGGGGGAGTGAGTGAGTTGTCCGGGTAGCTCGTCGTCGCGTGCAAGAACTCGTGCTGTGGCTCTCCAAGAAGATCCCCAGATAACGTGATGATGATGGGGAGACCTTCCGGGGAGACCTTCCGGGGAAAAATAAAATCCAAAAAGATCCAAAAAAAGAGTTCGCACAGCATCGGGGTATGCCTACTACATCTCATAAGCCCGGAGTGATCTCCGGGGAGATAACATGGTCCAGCACCTGTTAGTCTCAATCCCACGCTTTTGACAGCCTTGAACGAACCGGGGTTCGAACCGGGAACGTCGAGTGATCAATACAAGTGCATTAACCACTCGACCTATACTGGATTATCTCCGAAAGGCATTTATCTATGTGTGGTCATATAGTATTAGCATGTGCGGTGGCAGGTGGTGACGGCTGATGGCATTCTGAGAGCGAGGTGAGATGAACTGTGCAGCAGCCAATCAGGCGCTTGCGGGTCGTTGGTTATTGTGGGTCCACTGCTCACAGCCAGGCTGGAAGACTCAGTGGGTGAGTAGCACCTCCAGTGGCCACAATCCGGGGAATTGGGGTATTCGGAGGACAGAAAATGGGAGAGGAGAAACGGTAAGTCTCTAATTTGGCAGCATTGGGGCGAGTAATGGTATCGCACTATGAGGTCGCCGCATTCTCATAGTCACAGAGGAATTGATAGAGAGATGAAAAAAAATGGAAGCAGGAGAGGAGAAAGAGCGTTTTAATTATTTGATTTTATGTAATCAGCTTGCCCCACAACAACGGTGTCCACAAGGTACTTGGGTTTGTGTGCGCCCAGGCAGAGACGCTTTGTCCCCATCCGACTGCAACCTTCTGTGGTAAATCTGGCAACCGCCCAGCTCGAATCCCATGATCGAGCTTCGATGGCTTCGACTGACAGCTTTCTGGCTAAGAAATAAGAACGGTTGTTTTTGAGACCTTCATCTGAGACTCACGCAGACACCCAGCTCGATTTTAATTTATAAAAAAAAAACAATTAGAAAAAGAGTCAGTCATCTCTGTAGCAAGGCTACTGAGCGAGCACGAGCTCGTTGAACCATCTCACACGCAGCTTCTAAGCTGGCCTATCTACTTGACCAACCTTTTTCTTTTGGGAGGGTCTGGTATTATACAAGAAGTATCTCAACTGCTGGTACGCGCCCTAATGAGCCTGTAGAAAGTACCAGATAGCCAGTGCTCATCTATCTTATGCTTCCGGTTCCACGATGTACAAGTTCCGGGGGGGTTCTCGAGACAACGGAGACAGCTATAGAAATCCTTCAAATGGCCGATGGTATTAAAGTATCTTCATCTGCCTAGGACGAAAAGCTATCTATTAGACATTGATTCCATCTAAACTGAACTCCTTTTCAATATGGAAGCATAAGCTCAAGAGCAATAACTGGCTGAGGGACTTGTCCCTGGTCATATAGGAGATTGGATCTCCATCCAGGACAGCTCATATTCCCAGAAGTTGTTTATTCAGTCGACTTCAACCCTCTAGTGCCCTTCATCAGTCATCTTTCCTTCTGAGCGTCCATTTGGGCAATCATCAGAATGCATATCTAGGCTTCTCCATGCAGCATAGCTTCCTTGGGGGTTCGAACTGGCTATGCCCAGCCGCCTTATGTCTACACTAGGTGATTTCCCTTATGGTCTACCGCAGGCTCGGGGAAAGTGCGTACGCATAGACCGGAGAGCGCGAGCATTGTAGCAGTTGCAGTAAGAGAGACGGGATGCATGATTTGCGTTGAGTTCATTACATTCCAGAAATTCTGCGACTATTTAGACTTATTCATTGAATCTTTGACGGGATATAGGCCCAGTATACAGATTAATCTGCCACTTTGCACATAGAGACACGGACACAGAGACACGGCTTCCCGCCGGCTTGTCGACACCCATCCCCAACCAGCTGGACTCGAGATTTTTGCGGGGCACTTGAGGTCGTGGCTTGCTTCAACAATTGAAAATTGGTCGAAGCTTGGGCAATAACTCGTATCAGGGGACAAGTTTGATGTAAGGGGATCTGACTGGCGGACAGTTCCTGAGTGCCCAAATTCCGCAGCGCCAGGGCCTACGGTGGTGTTGGCCGTGAAAACGAAGGCGGCTAGTATTCATTCGGAATACATGATGCGCAATGATAATTGTTCAATTTCGTATCATGTTAGATAATGAAACTTACTGTGTGAAAAATAAGAGGCAAAGAAGTGGATGGCTGGCAATATCGTCCTGAAATAGAAAATGAAACGAGCCAACAGCCATTCGTTCTTTAAGTTATCCTTTCGAGGAACATCCCCTAGACTCTGCTTTCAGAAAGATTGAACACAGTATATAGCACTCACCAGATGTGCAAATATAATCCAATCAGCTGGGCAAGATCCTTCAATACTCTACTTTTTTTTTTTTTTTTTTTTTTTTGGCTCTCCGTCCTGTTTAAGAGCCTTACAGCAGGGGTCGTGTTGTAGGCAGCAGAGGGAGAAGGTCTCTTTCCCTTACAATAAGCCAAATTTGATTCCTTGAATCCAAATTTGAGCAATTTGTCTATCAATTTAGTCAAACCATTGGTAAGGACTGGTGACTTCCTCGCCCGGGCCAAGTGGGTGACATTCAGCATGGTCTGCATTACACCGAGCTCAGCGTCTGGTCCTTGAGGTACGACCTTGGTATTCTGTAAATGAATTCAATCATCATCATAAAATGATACAATAATCTCATATATACTATGTATTGCGAGAGGGGTCCCGAAGAACGGTATGCTAGACTCACTTGATGCTTTTGGCTCAGCTCCCCTACGCAATGAAGATGGGAATGCTTGTACCACCGCAAAGACTCGCCGTTTACGGAACATCTTCTTCCCATGGCTTTTCCCGAATTCCGAGGGAACTGCGAAAGCTTGAATGACGATGATCGATCTGCGAGCCTTGAACAAGGCCAGCTGTGCCTGACATGTACCCAATCTCAAGCCAACAGAACATCTTTGCAAGAGTCAGAGGAAAGAAATTCATGATGTTTGATGCATCTGAACTCTTCTCAATTCCTCGTTCCTAGAAGCCACTGCGGCAGGATGACCATAATTAGCATCAGATATTCAGAAGTGGTTACAAATTGATGAAAAGGAGCCCATCCTTCGCACAAAGGCCCGTGGACCGGCTCGTACGTCTGCACTTGGCGTACGCCTGTACGAATATTGATAATATCCCCGTGTAGGCATCCTTCTCAAGAACACGCTAGCAATCTGCAACAGGAGGACCATACCCATCACTCCGTCGGTGGATACTCTTCCAACCATGGAGTTTTGATCCACCTCTCACCCACACTTTCAGAGTTTCTCACCATCCACCATCCACCTCAACTTCTGAGGCTCACACGAATACAGCCTGTAAAACTAAACCCAGCTTTTCAGGGGTCACGCATTAGTTCAGTGGGTCGATCACCTTACTGTCCGGTTCAGAGGTCTAGATCTCTAGTTTCTTGGTCCATTGGTTCGCCCCCTTCGAGGAAAGTTTCCCTTTTTGCTTTGGCTGAGGCGCACAGCCATCTCGCTCATGGTCTTTGACGACAGCGCCAATGGTGCCTCTAGGCCTGCATAAATTGTCGGTGGCAAATTTCATGCAAAGCATCTGAGGTGGATAGAGAAGCTTGGCATAGCCAATCCTAATCACAAGCAATATCGGAATCGGGAGAAGAAAAACTTAAATGGCGATTTAAGGGATTCCGAATGACCACATTAGTCATGAATGAGATTTAAGCTTTCATCTTCGGTGAGGTTGCGAGTAATGAAACTTCACTTACGGTCACGTGAGCTCGCGTACCGCAGATCACATGTACCTGGCAAGAAGCGCGTCGTTCAGTCGTTCACGCAGATCCGAGCTTCAAGGCTGTGCAGATCTGTTAAATTTGTGCCTGACACACCTTATTTTTGCTCACGAGATTTGCCGCACTAGCTATTCAAACTCCAACCTAATCATGTCTGGGCCGGGAAGCGGCTCGGCGGTCCAGCCTGACGATATGGACGATGAGGAGGCCCTCCGATATGCCATTGCCCTATCGTTGCAGGAACATGAAAAGGAGTCTCCCGAGCCCGCCAAGCCAGAGGAGTCACAATCCGATCACGGGTCGCGCACCGCAGGAAACTTCTCGCTACGCCTACTAGACAGAAAGGCAATGGAAGAGGCGCGGCTGCAGAGATTAGCTGCAAAGCGACCCCGTCTGGATCAGGAGACGACCCCTGACGATGGCGACGATGTCGTCGAAGTGCCACCCCCCAAGAAGATGAAATCTGCAGGAACCAGCACCCCGAAAGCCGCCCCTGTGTCGGCCTCTCCGTCCACACAGCCGGCGTCAAGTAACTATTTCCCCGATGGTGTTGTCAAGAGGACATGGGCAAGGGGCCACCCTCGAGCCTCTGATGATATCAAAATCGAGGAGGTGTTCCAGAAAGAAAAACTGGAACTCGCACTCATATCCTCCTTCCAATGGGACGAGGAGTGGATGCTATCCAAAGTAGATCTCAGAAGGACCAAGTTACTTCTACTTGCATTCGCCACAAACGAGACCCAAGTAAGAACATATCCTGATGCTAGACACTCGTATTCTCGGTCTACCCCCATCGTGAACCTCATCTAGGCCTCGCATCGACTAACGTAGATTCTGTAGCAACAAGAGATGCAGGCCAATGCACCCCCCAATGTCCGCTTCTGCTTCCCGCCAATGAATGGGCCTGGTGCCATGCACTCCAAGTTGCAGCTTCTCAAGTACCCCGACCAGCTTCGGATTGTTGTCCCTACTGGAAATCTGGTCCCTTACGATTGGGGGGAGACGGGCGTGATGGAGAATGTAGGCGGGAAATCTAGACATGCCCATTGGGCCGGGTTGACGTCAAGTCCTGGCTAACCATTTCCCCTGCGACCTAGATGGTGTTCTTGATCGATCTCCCTCGCCTAGGCGATGCCGCCGACCACAACCCCACACAGTTCAGCACGGAGCTAGCGAGATTTCTGACCGAGGCCAAGGTCGACGACAGGATGGTCGACAGCCTCACCAGCTACGACTTCTCACGGACCGAGAGGCTTGGGTTTGTTTACTCCATGTACGTCACATGAGGCTGAAAAATGTCACCCCATAACCATAAACCTACCCACAGCAGCTGACATCCGTTTGGCTGTGGCTGCAAAATAGTCCCGGATCACATACCAACGACCTGCGCAGGCGGACAGGTGAGTGGCTTGTGCCCCCCTCCATCAGAGGGGACCTATGGCACGATGGTGGCGGCCTTGCTGAAAACTAATTTAGGTTACTGTGGCCTCGGCAATGTGGTGTCCAGCCTTGGGCTCGCTACCACATCTCCGATCGAGGTCGACAGTGTTGTACGTCCACCCCTGAGCACCATGTCATTGTGCAGGTACCCGCTAATGTCGGTACTTGCCAGAGCGCCTCACTTGGGTCCCTCACCAGCGACCTAATCACATCAATCTACAACGCCTGCCAAGGTAAGCCACGGTCCCTTTGTCGCGGCCGAATACGTACGCAAAAACTCCAAGGACGCGTTTGCGCTGACGAGTTCCCCTCCCCGTTCCTCGCCGAACAGGAGATAATGGCATGAAGGAATACAACGCGAGAGGTACCCGGAAGCCAGCAGGAGCATCGCATTCCACGCCTCAGCTGTTAAGGGACCACTTCCGTATCTACTTCCCGACAGAGGCCACTGTCGTCAATACCCGTGGCGGAAGAGGGGTAAGTGATGCCTCGGAGCCCTTCACACCATCTCGCATCGAGTCCAGGACGCAAGCCCAGCTTAGTCTCTTCCCACCTTCTGTCCCTCTCCCCCCTCCCCTCCTTGAACTACGCAAGTGATGTTTTGGTCAGCTAACCAAGTGCTCTATCGCCGTTCCTCGATAGGCGGCGGGGACGATCTGCGTTCAGGCCAAATGGTGGCGCCAGCCCAAGTTCCCCACAGACCTGGTTCGCGACTGTGTCAGCTCTCGGAAAGGGCTTCTCCTACACACCAAGGCCATCTTCGTCCACGCATCCAGCGCGGCGGAGGTCGCCGATGCACCCAGCCACAAGGCTAGCGCCTGGGCTTATGTGGGCAGCGCCAACCTCTCCGAGAGCGCCTGGTAAGTTAGCCTCCTTTCGTCGGGGGTGTGGAGAGAGGTTGAGGACGTCGCAAAAAAGCCTCTGCAGCCCTCTACAGCTTTTCCTCCATCCCCAGAAGAGAAGTGGGATAGAGAAGAAGAGAGGGGACCCAGAAAATGGATAGGCTAACCATCAAAAACAGGGGCCGCCTAGTCAAGGACAGCAAGACCGGCAAACCGAAGCTGAACTGTCGGAACTGGGAGTGCGGAGTAGTCGTACCAGTGCTAGAGGCCAACGGCAAGGCTCGGCCTACCACCAAGGGAGCTGCGGCGGTGGCAACTAGTTCTGCTGGGACCGAGGACGGCAGCAGAGGCAGCAGCAACTTAGGAGAATTGTTCGCATCTACAGTGCCAATGCCAATGCTAGTCCCGGGTCGTTTGTACGGGCCGAATGAGGAGCCATGGTATTACGCCGATTCGTAAAGAAAACAACATTAACTGCTGCCTGGACTTAGAGTAGTAGTAGAGCCTGCATGTACGACGTTGCTTTAGAGGGGGGATTATCACGAGCTTTGGAGAGAAACTTGTATAATCTAGTATGTAATGGGAACACCAAGATAGGTAGAGGAAGAGAGAAGAGAGAAAAGAGGGGCAGAGTGAGGGGCAACGGATTGCAGATGGATGACCCAACCAAAGAGCCCAGCCCAGCCTACTACAGTACTACCTCTCTTCTCCCATTCCTCGCACCAGTAACCCATCTGCGCTTTTCCCGTGGCATGTGAGCTTCGATTACACCTCACAGTCACATGAGGTCCCCTTTTAGCTCATCGAGCTGGTGCAACGCCAAGACCCATCGCTCCTCGGGCGGAACGCCGGACCAAGGTGCCAGAGACGAGGGTGCCCCAGCCCAGTGCGAGGGCCGCCCAGCGAATAGGAGGGGAGAGATAGGAGAGTGGGCTCCCAGCATATCTATTTGGGACGGGGCTCATTGGCTGCGTAAACATATCGCCTGGCCGCGTCCGGGTCCCCGCTTTCGTTCTCCCATGTCTGAAATGCGACTCCAAGCCTAGTCCCGTAGAGGATGGATGGTCTTGGCTTGCCGCCGCCTGCCGCTCCCGACCCAATTGGCCAATCATGCGAGGCATTGGAGGTTCTGGTTGGTGATTGTTTTCGAAGGGGGGGGCAGGGCTGGAGAGTCATCGAGACTAGGGCTTGGCGTGTCATTCTGTGGGCCGCCCTAGACCCAAGCCACTGCCCGTTTGCTCTCTAATGCAAGATTGATCGAGAGGGGTGATGGATCATGAAATGGCGTTGTCCAACCAGGTACTGGCGAGTGCGCGGGGAAGGATGGTCAATTGACGCCCGCAGGCGTGAGATCACCCATTGCAAGATGGATGGCTTATTGGGCTCCCTCTGCCACGCGTGTGGACGCTTGCTGAGCAGGCGTCCAGTGCTGGCCGGAAGCAGCACAGACGAGGCTATCTGCTGGTGCTCGTACTCTGAACCCAGAGAGGAGGTCTCAAGTGCCGTCGCATTCATGCCAGTCGCCGCATCCACTCTATTCTGTCAGACGAGGGTGTGGTGGGGATGCTAATTGTTGCGGATCCGCCCAGGCCTGCAGGCAGCTCATTCAGTCTGGCGGGGTAATACGCATTCTGTGAGGCTAGGCTGGGGGTCCAACACCACATTCACGTTGCCAGTCAACCAGTGTATGCTACTACGTCTATACGCACCATGGCAAATCACAGTTAGCAAGAGGAAAGAGAGTTAATAATAAGCCCGTGTATTGCAACTAGAATTACGCATTGAGTCTCCGAAAACAAAACTGAAAACAATAAAAAACAATAAAAAAACACCCAAACTCGAAAACTCCAGGTAATAATAATCGCGACAGTACACGAGCATCAGACGGGAAAGAAAAGAAAAGACATCCCTGCTGCGTGCCCCAATAAGCAGCAAGGATGATGACTTTTTGACCCTTCACTTGACCCTAGTGAAACCGAACCAATAATCGAGATAGACTGTTTCCCTCCGTCTACCAATCCAGAACGCCAATCATCAACAGGTTGACTGGTCCAACCTTAAACAAAGAAGCCAGCCTGTGCCACCCGTCAATTGTGTAACACCTGTAAGAGCGTATCCAATATTAAGAGAAAAAAAACCCATAAAAAACCATAAAACACCTGTTTGGGGCATGAAAGACCACCAATAGAACAAAACGCCAGCCAAAATAAGCCCAGACCCTAGATCAGCAGGCTAGTGACCTTCTGAGTAGTGATCATTAGGGGGAAAGCTTCCCTTGAAATAGTGCTGGGGGAAATCTTCTTGAGTATCATCCAGCCCCTCGAGGTTATTCCAGCTGTTGTCCAAGGTGAATGACTGAGATGCTGGTAAACTGTTGGCCAGAGTGTCTGGCTCTGCCTTGGGCTGTGTAAGACCCATGCCTGCATGCTGATGCGAATGCCCGGTGGCGGGAGGTGACGGGAAGGTAGCGCCGTGTTCCGAAACACCGTTACCTTGGATTGGGCTCATGAATGAATGCGCTGAGAGGTAGTTGTTCATGGCTCCGCTTCGGCCTTCGGGGACTGAGCTCAGAGAGAATGCGTCCATATCGGCGGTCTGGCTCGCTTCAATTGTTGAGTGGCGGCGAGGGATCTCTTGGGCAGGAATATGGCGGGGAGACTCTTGCATGATCCCGGCAGTGGATGCGAACCGGCTTCTACCCCCTTCCAGATGATAGTGACCAGGAGATGTCTGACCTGCGACGGGCCCTGGGTGAAGTGGGCTAGGGCTGACACCATTCTCAATATAGCTGGGGAAGACATTAGACGGGAACCCGTACATGGAGGAAGTCGTTGGTGCTGGGTGCTGGGTCCCGTAGTCAGAGGGGCCGCGAGAATGATAAGATGCTATGTTTGACAACGGAGCCGGTGCCGAAACCGCATAGGCAGGAGCACCCGGAGGGTAGGAAAGGTTGCTCATGGGGTGAGGCATGACCCCGGGTCCTTCGAAGCCATGGGGGATGGGGGTTGCGATATAACCATTAATTCCAATATAACCATCTGTGGTATACTCGATCTCTTCGAGGGGGGCACGGAAGTTCTGCGATGAGCAAATCTCATGGCGAGGAATGATGTGGCGGAGAGCTGGATCCCGGGAAGGGGTTTGAAGTCGGTTTTCCTGCACATCTTCGACACTGTAGTAGCTGACTAGGTGGTGAGTGACTCCACGGTAAGTGATACTAATGGTCTTCTTGATAAGGCCACCCTCCTTGAATGGGTAAGAATCAATCAGGGAGCCGATAAGAGCTCGCTCGGGATCCTTGAGATTGTTTACATTGACCTGGCTCGTAGTGGACGAGAAGGCGGCGGAGGAGAGGTCGGGGGGGGTCTGCCCTTGAGCCTTGGAAATGCCGCCATTGGAGGGCTTCTTCTGTGGGCGCTTGAGAGCTCGCTTCTTCTCGCCAGGGGGGAAGGGCTTGTCCAGCTCGCGGTAGATGAGAAAGTTGTTGAGGATGCGGCTGGGGCTCCAGGAGACGCCGTCGGTCCAGCGTTTGATTCCTGATGAGTGCTCCTCGTAGATGAAGACGTACCCGCTTCGGATGAGGTCCTGTCTCTCTCTATCATGGGGACGGCGTGGGACATGCGAGAGCTGGCCATCGAGGCATGCCTCCATGAGGATCAAGGCATCTTTGGTGGAGGAGATGTGGCCGTAATAAGTAGGCTCGAGAGGGCTTGCTTGGCTCGACATGGCCAAACAATAAGGTGCGTGGTCACAAGGTTAACCTTTGGACCGAGCGAGAGTATGAAGATAGATGAAGAACGGGGAAGACGATTGGGTTTGATCTTTTCAGGAAAGGGAGGATACTAGGTCCAATGGAGCGTTGTAAACGCTGTTGATAATTCCAACGCGGAATTTGCGAGATGGGGATGTGAGTTCAGGATCTGAGCTGTTGCAAAGGCTCTTTTGTGGTTTGACGATGGAAGAGATTGGAGGGGACGTCAGTGGAGGTAGGTAGGAAAGATGTCTGGCAGGTCGCCAGGCAAGTATGGCTGGTTGGGTGCTATGCCGTTTGCGGAATACACAAGCGTGGGTGAAGCGAGGGAAGGCCTGCTTTAAGTAGTCGCGAAGGAGGAATGCGCAAGTTGGTGAAAGGGAGAGAAGGGCAATAGCCCAAGATATTATCGAGGTCCAGAAGGGGGCAAAAATTCAGCCAGCTGCAGCGAGTCCCGCAGGCCAAAACATTAACTCGCAAGCTTTGGTTGTTGCTTTGTGCTTCTTGCTCGAGGATTGCCCGGTTTCTTGGGGAGGAAGCCTCGAACTTAAAGGAAGACGCGGTCGCCAGGCAGCACGTATACGGCCGGTAGAAAGCAAAAAAAACATACACGAAGCGTCTAGTATATACTTTTTCTCTAGTCGCAAAATGTCCTTTAGAGGTGTGTATTTTCAGTAGAACAACGCCTCAGAGGGGCGAGGATATCGTGTACGGCAAAAATGTACAGGCGGACAGTACCAAATCATCAGATCTTCACGCCCATTCCACTTATAGCTGAAGAGGGCCAAGTAGAAGGACTGGGACGAGAGCAGATCTGGGAGAAAGGAAGGAGCGAGGGGGCAGAATATACGGAAAAGGTGCGAGTAGAAGGGAAAGAAGATGTGGAAGTGAGAGTACGGCGAAGGTGATGAGGCAGCGTAGAGATGGATGGATGCTTGCTCTGGTAGGTAGATTAGCCCGGCCGAGTGGTCGAGGCAGCCCTTTGGGAGCAAGATAGCCGTATCTGGTGGCTGAGGGACGGGGCCAGGGCCGGAAGTTACTGAGACCAGAGTCGAAAAGCCACCGGGCGCGATCCACCTCGAACACGCAGAGCCGAGAAAGTATGATGCCCGGAGGTGCAGATGTCAGTCGTCAGAAGAGTGGAAATTCCAGACCTAAAGGGGATCGAAGGCTTGTCCGCTCTCGTAATGGTTGGGAAACGTCTCCAAGTGCCCACATCCACATCAGGCTTTCCAGATCTGGATGTCCGCAATAAGGCCCAGCAATGTCGCGGCTGTTCCCGGACACAGCTGTGGAGGAGGCAGTGTCTCACTTTCTTTTTTTTGCTTGCTTGTTCTCGCTCTACTTCCTCTACGGCCGGCCTTGCTCGTTGCCAGGATGTATATGTGCAGGAGAGCTCCCGGCATCCAGCCTGCTCAACAGACGGGCAGTCAGATGTGGTCTACTTTGGATGGAGCCCGATGGTGGGAGGCGGGGATTCGGCACCACGATGGTGCTGCTGCATACGGCACCAGCCCAACACACAACAAGCACCAGCCAAGCCGTAGCAAAGTACCTATGATGGGATGGCGTCTCTGGCCCTCTCCTCTACTCGAACACACTACCGCTCCCATCGCTACCACCACCCATCTGCCTGGTACCTGCCAACTCGTATCGGGCTACCTCCCTTTCGTCTAGCGCATGCAGGTAGGTAGGTACCTGCTGCCACTACCACAGGCAGGGGGGTGGGCAGGTACTGCGATACGCAGCTGGGGCGAGTTAGCACTAGAGTTTGCGTCGGTATCTTGCGTCTCGGTGACGTTCCGGAGTCTCCTCCAATGCTGGGCTGGGATCCATAACAAACCTCCATCACTTACATACATGCATACAGGGATGCATTAGTCCTGTAAGTGTCTATGTGTCAAAGTAATTGTACGGCACATGGTAGATTGCAGGTGGCTGTGGCGCTGCAACACGGTCTGCCTGCCCTGCCCCAGCACTGAATGTCGTCCGGTCCGTCTCCAGCAGCCAGAGATTGGCCGGGGAGCCCGGGATAGAATGACCGACGGCAGGATAGCAGAGTCGGCCACAATTGGTCTCGGCCAGAGAGGTCCTAAGGCGAGGCGGGGAAGAAGGGGGGCGGCAGAGCAGCTATCGCCGCTTGCCTCAGGCCCCGACGAAGTCGACGTCCCTCCTGTCTGTCGCATGCATATCAGATGCTGAATGGAGGGGAGGGGGCACGCTAGCCTCGAATAATGGCTGTCGACCTCGCTCCCAGTCCTCGGGACGCCATGGCACTGCACTGCTGGAAGTGAGTGAGGAAAGGCCGCACGCGAGTGGCTCACGTCGCGAGAGCATGTGTGCATGTGTGTGCGCTGGTGATGAAGGGTGTGCAGGAGGTTTGAGCTTGCCGCATCCTGGGCTAGCGCTGGAGCCAAGAGGCGGGTGGTGGTGTGTGGGGTGTCTGAAGGTGCCCCGGCGTGTCTGTCTGTGCAACCAGCACCACCCCTGTTTGGTATTTGCGGGTGGCCGTGATGGGGGAAATCATGATCCAACCCTCCTGGCCGCTGGCTGGCTGGCTTGCTGGGGGTTTATTTTCCCATTGGGCGACACGAAAGCGATGCGCAGGGCTCCTCTTACGTGCAGATGTGGACTGTGGGGCTGTCTAGATATCCAAGACCAGTCAATTGTTCTCGCACGCCTGTTTGCTGTGCATGTCTCTGGCTCTGGATTCGCAAACAGCTGCCGCACATTGGATGAAAATCTCTGTCCCGCGCGTGAACAGAGGAGGCGCCTCGCCAGCAGCACAGGGCGCCCGCCGAGCAGTGAGCGAGGACTGACCTCATTGGCCTTCCCCCGCCCAGACCTTGGCGTGGCTGAGCTGTCTTTTTTCGGGCGTGCATTCTGGATTCTGGCTCGTTCTTCAAGTCTCTTGAGCTGCGCAGGCACCGGGCCCACTGCCAAAACGCCCTGCAGCCATCTCCATTAGGCCTGGCGGGCTGCCCTCAGCACGTCAATACATACATCTCGTACATGGTACCACAGCGAGCTTTACCACAGCTGCTAGCAGCTTCCAGACCCACCAGACCCGGCATTGACTTGGCCCACTACGCAGCAAGGCAAGTACGAACGAACCTGGCCAAGGGCCGAGCACTGACCAAGGAAGGACCTTACCGAAATCTCCTCCGGGGAGAACTGACCTGTCTGCCCGCAGCCTGGCAGCCTCTACTCCAGCCCGCCTTTTCCCCCTCTCTGCTGCTAACAACAGAGAGCTTGCTAAATCGAGATGGGCGGCGCGCGCGCTGAGGCACGTCGCCTCCACCCTCCTCTCCTTAGTGTGTGTTGTGTGCATGCGTAGCTGGTATGATTTTGTTACATGTACTGTTGTTGTGATGGTTGTTGGATGCGCCTCTATAATGCTGCTTCTCTAAACTAAGATGGTTGGATGGACAGCTCTCTGCAGACCGGGGTGAAAGGCCTTGGAGTGGTGTTTGCATCTCCTTGCTTTTTCCATTCCCTCTTGCTGCAACTGCTTTCTTTGTTCTTGTTGCTCGCTTAGGATTCTCTTACTCCCTTGCGTAGGTACTTGGATTCAATTGGGTTGCTGATGTTCTCTTCTCTCTTCTCTCGCCTTACCTTGCATCTCCTGCGCTCGACTGGGAATGGGAGTTGTTGGGCCGCATATGATATGTAGCTGGCCTTGGGGAGAAATGGCATGCATGCACCCAATCCAACCCGCAGCCGTGGGTACTGATCGGACTTTGGGGATGGGACCTGCTCTCGGGCTTCCTCCTGACGGCCTATGAGCTTCACCCAGATGCGCTGATAATGAGTGAATCGAACGGGGCAATATAACCATATGTGTTCGCCTGCCGCCACTATCCCAGTCCCCCTACTTCTCGCCTCCAGCTACTTCAGGATATGAATCATGTAAGGTGTGTACATTGCATTGCAGTCCGGCGCGCGCACAATAAGCAGCGAGCTCGCGTTCTGTTGCATTCTCCAGCCCCATTGTGTAACCACTCGGTGGTGCATCACCTTCATCACTGTGCATGAGCCTAGTCCCCGAGTAGATGAGAAAACTTCAATCTTTTGCCCTCCCCTTGCCACTGCATGTCTCTCCTTCCTTGCCCAGATCCATGCCTTTGCATATTCATACATACATCTGGCGCCAGGTGCTGTCCTAGAGTCATACCTCGCCCACCCTTCCCCTCCCCGGCCAAGAGAAATGTGACCGATCCATGCGGCTTTGCCTATAGTCTCTCTCGAGTACATGTGATTTTCTTTGTGTCCCCAACCTCAACCGTCATGCAAGGTACATCAGACAACACAATCGCCACCTATCGCTCGCAAACGAGGCCCCCTTCGCGCCCAGGAGGAAGTCCTACGACTTGGCCGGTTGCCATTGGTCCTCTCAGGAGGTCGACCTGATTCGTCGATTTCGACTACAGCTGAACCAAGACTCGAGTTGGGCTTCGAAGAAACCTCGTCGAAGGCCCTGTCCGCCCTCGGTCTTTTTTTATCCTGGTCGAGAGGGGCGCATAATAATAGTCGGGGCCGAAAGATCCCCATCGCACGAGGCGGCTTCCAGGGTGACATTCATACAAGCTATTAGCTACCCCCCCTGTCCCAAAAAATCTCCTCTCGTCATTGATTGCGGATCAGCAGTACCGCTGCAGCTTCGGCCGTTACGGGGGAGGCCACGGCAACGACGGAGCGACCAAGTCAGAGGCCGGCTCTGGGATAGCCCATGAAGCCTCTGAGAGTAAAAGGGACACGGCGATGACACGGGAAGAGTTTCATTGACTAGAGCAAGCACCTGTTTAATTTACTATCGCGAGCTCCTTCAATTCCAAGGACTTTGCAGGAGATACCCGGTGGCGCTTCACGTTATAGCAAGTTGAGGCCACGCTCTGTCCGTGATGATATTCAACCCTCAAAATGGGATGAGAAAGTCAATTGGGAATATTGTTTTGCTCGCTTCTCCTGAAACTCCAATCCAGTTATGTAAATGCAATATAAACGGACTCTCCCTATTTTCCAATACTCCTTCAAAGTAAATCCTCTATCCGGGTCCCGAAGTGATATGGCACCTTGGCATCCACGAATCCCCGCCATCTCGGCAGCCATCGTGCGTCTCCTCCAAAAGGCCGCCAGGTTGAGAAATTATTGAGGATATCCGAGTGGAGACTCACTCAGAAACCCCATGCCATGGGATTCTTGATACCCATTAGCACTAGTGTTTTGCCGTTTCGGAGCTCGCTGCACTGGCTCTTCGTCATCAGACGACAGAGTTAAATCTATTACTTCTGCTGCTGGACGTTTGTTGCTGATCGACCCAGCGCCTCTGGGGGTCCCGGAGGAACCCCCTACATGTGCAGACGCGGGTGTGCTAACGTTTGTTGAAAAAGCGGGTTTGGATGTCTCATAGCCTCCGATGATTGTGATGTCTGAAATCTCCACCTCGTCGTCGTCTTCAAACGCAGCGGACCCTGAAGGCTGGTATTGTTCAGGCTCAGTGGACTTGGTTGTCCACCGCCCATTGGGTTCAATGGTTACTGTCTCCAAGCTTTTTGAGGTGTTGTCAAGAATGTCGCGGACATACCTGACGCGGAGCGTTAGAAGGGTTAACCTGGCTTGGGGTTCGGCTCGAAACTCACTCGTCAACAGCAAGATGCTCATATGGGGCTGGTTTGTTGCAGATCGGACACATCCACTGGGGTCCTTGCTCCTGAAGCTGCAAGTACGACGTCGCGTCGAAGCACTGGATATGCCCACAGTTTATAGTCCGACATGGAACATCGAGTCTCATGTACGATAACGGGCACTTCAGTGAGAATACTTGTGAGCAGGCCACAACGTCTGGGTCCTGGGCCTTCTGGTTCACTGTGGCTGGTTAGCTTTATGTCATTCTGGCAATGGGCACCATAGCTGGCACGTACGCTCTGTTATAACCGAGTCCTTTGGTATTCTCCGACGTTTCTGGATTTCCATCACAAGGTCAGAGACTGGTGATGTTTTGCACACAAAAAGCACCACGTAGAATGTCTGCTTTCAGTTAGACTCGAGGACGATAGAATGGACATGTTTAAACCTCAAGGGGGCCCACCTTATTCGTTAATGCGTATGTGAATTCAATGTTGTTCGTGTAACTGGATTTCAAGCGAAGAGCACTTGTGATGTCAACTGGTCTAGTAGACCCAGGCTTATTCTTCAACCCGCGCAAATTCGCCTTGAATTCTCCGCCGTTTATCTTCAGTTCGGACTGATGGGGGAATGCAATGTCCTGGACACCTGAATTCTCAGTTGAGCCAAATAGCATGACCCGGTAAGAGGGATCGTCTACACATCGCTGCAGAATCAGATTATCGGTCAAGCGGACCGTCAAATGCACACTACTGCGATGTTGGGTCATGACTATGAAAAAGGGTTGCCAAGGTTAGAAAAACACACCATCGCGCGCAATTGCTGGAAACATACCAGGACATTTGAGAACCTCACTGATCTGGCTTTCCAGATGGTAGAATGGGCTTTGCTTGAACAGCAAGGCTGGTGATGCCGATGAGGGATAGAACCCTGTCTGCCGGACGCCAGCGGAAGTGTAGCCAGGAGTGGCATGTTGATTTGTGAATCCATTCTGCCCGAGCGTCCCGTTGTGTGACGCTGGAGTTGCGAGGCCCATCTGGGGAGTGCTTGTCCGGGGTGTTTGTTTCTGGGGGCTCGAACGCTGGCTCATTGCATTATATATGCTCTGCCTGATTTGCTGAAAGCGCGTGGCATCGTTCGCATTGTATGCTTCCTGAATTACTATGGGAAAAAATAACAACGTTAGTTATGGAATCAACAGACTAAATGAAAGAGTATAGGAAGAGGCGCAGCAGCTGGTGCGTGCGACTATTGCGCTTCAACATGAACTCACGATCTCTGATGCGCCCCTGTAACTCGGCTTTGACGCCAGTGCTCTTAAGACCATTGATCTGACATATAGAAGCCAGTTGGCGGTTGAATAGCGTTGCGCCAGACACCTGGCGGATGAGGGTAGTGTAATCAGTGCGACTGATGGACGTGATGCCAGGCATGGTGGGGGGTGGTGCTGCCATGTTTTCAGCCCGACCTGAGCAAAGGGTGAAACGCTCTGCCAGGCTTCCTCCTTCCCCTGTCTCCTTATTGCAAGTTGTTGGTCGAGGTTTGCGTGTCGGCCCTGCCCAAAATTTGGCTCGCCTGAGCGGTTGCCTTGCGTTCGCCTGTGTGCTGGTCTTTCGTGATCACGCAGGGTTTCTGCCCTCTTTCGACACAGGCAGAACCGGCTAGGAAAGCTTTAAGAGTTGGAACAGTGGTCGCTCTAAGTAGCAGTATCTCGTCTGACGCTGGGGCCGCATGAAAGGCAATGTGGTTGTCGTTGGGTCGGGGAGTAGGGCTGGCTGAAAATAAATTGAGGGTAGCGAACCAGGTTGAATGGGTCGTGGCGAAGTGGCTACGTGAAGTTGGATTGTCGGAACGATAAACAACGGTGCGGTTGTTTGCGCGCCACACAACCGATGCCAGACAAAAACATGTCCCTACTCGGGGGGTGGGTTGTTGGGTTGGATGTTGGCCAGGTCGTGAATCGCAACAAGAATCCCTAAGAGGTCAATACGAACACCCTACAGTGCCCTTTCCGCGAATATGGAGAGCGACTCGGGCGATCTCACGCTAAGGCCAGCGACGCCACACTTTGTCTGCCTGCACAGCCACAAATGTTCAAGGCCGCTCCGCTCAGGATGGACGCAGTTACTGCTGAAAAATATCTTCACTGGGTAAATCACTTGCTCCCGTCGTTCATCTCCCGGCAGACCTGCGCAAAAAAGACATATCCTCTCGTCCGGCATAAATCGGTCCCCGCGTAATCTTTGTTTTATTCGCGTTCTTTCTTAACCGTCACCATGGCGAAGAGCGCAAGGGCCAGTTCCAAGAAGTTCAACAACCAGCGCAAGGCGGCCAGCGTCTTTGCCCCTACTGAAAATGCCCGGGCAGAACGCCTTTCCGCAAAGCTCCTGGAGTTGGCCAAACAGCCTAAACCTGAGTCTTCTGATGTGAACATGAATACCGAGGGTATGTGCAATAATTCCTGTCTCATCCAGGCTGCCCAGCCGCATGCAGTGATGTTTCGTTTCCTCGAATAGATTCTAACAGATGACAGACAATGATCTTCAAGTTGAAATCACCACACGGGATGACAACGATACAGGTAAATAACTTTCTTTATTCGCCTCCCTGATTTGTTTCTGTTCCCTTGTATTGACATCCTGAACAATAGCCATGGAGGTAGATGCAAGCACCAAGACTACCAAACCACGGAGGAGCGGCAGGGTCATTGCCAAAAGTAAGCACAAGAAGTCAAAGATGGTGTTCCAGAAGTACAGCGACAGAGTGGGCAAGAAGAAGCAGAAGAGCCAGAAATAAACGGAATTGATAGGTGTTATGGGTTCTATGTTGGATTTTCTTTTCCCTTTCCTTTTCTCTTCACGTATATCCACTCGAGGCATTCAAATCTACCACTTCAGCAGAGATTTTACGATGCGATGATAATAAAAGTACACATGCATACACTTCCACTGCCGCTCTCTGTCTCTTTCTCGTGGGGAATCTATAATTAGTACAAATTATTGTGTGTATAATAACTTGTCACCAAGGGCAGACAAGCAAGACAGACAAAAACCAGGACAAAAAAAAGCTGGGAATGCTTATCTTATCGGCTGCTGTGGCGCAAACAACCACCATCGTCTTGGCAATTGATGCACCTGATTGATCGCCTCGTCTCATTGGCTTAGAGCCTCGGACGTGTCTACGTCCAGCAAGGCCAAGACAATTCATTATTCTGCGCGCGCTCGCTCCCTCTCGTCAATGGAGCAAACAAAGCTCTAACATCACCCTTTCCTCCTTCTTCTCTCCCACATTCATTCATTTGCCCATGCATTCATTTGAGACGGTCCTAGCTGCTTCCCGCTGATTGCCCGCTTACCAAGCTACCATGAAATATGGTTCGCTCGTTAACACGTTGCTGTTGAGCTTAGCCAACATCCTCGTGCCAATATCCATCCTTATATTCGCCATTGGCTTTTTCCCATACAAGCCGTTTCTTCCGGGCCTTGCCGAATATGAGTCTCTCGAAATTGGGCCTCCCCCGAGCGGCCCGTTTGACAAGCTCGTGTTCATGGTCGTAGACGCCCTGCGAAGGTTGTAGCAACCGATGATCAAGCCCACTCAATCTCCGTACCGGCCAGCTGACTTCTGATTGTAGCGACTTTGTATTTTCGGAAAACTCCGGGTTTGAATTCACCCAGAGGTGGGCAAAGAGTCCTTTCGACTATTTCTGTCTCCCAAATTCCACTGTTAATCTAACCTCTCCTCCAGTCTGATTCGAGATGGCAGTGCTGTTCCTTTCACAGCAAACGCGCGGTCTCCGACCGTGACAATGCCAAGGATCAAATCCATCACCACGGGCTCAATTCCTTCCTTTGTTGATCTCATCTTGAATTTCGATGAGGCAGATACGTCGTCGACGCTGTCGGCGCAAGACACTTGGCTAGCCCAGCTCAAGGCGCGGGGCATGGGGAAACTGCTCATGTTCGGCGATGATACGTGGCTTAAGCTGTTCCCAGACACTTTTGACCGGACCGATGGTACCACGAGCTTTTTCGTTTCAGTATGTCACGGTTCTTCAGGCTGGTCTCAGCGTGCCATTAACAAGTGCACTTGTCCAGGATTTTACCGAAGTCGATAGCAATGTAACAAGGAACATTGCTGAAGAGCTTGAGAATAATGATTGGGGCCTGATGGTCCTTCATTATCTTGGTCTCGATCACATTGGCCATAAGTCCGGGCCTCGAAGGTGAGCAATATGGCCAACAGACATGCCAAAAATGTACGCTGGGTCTGGCTAACATTCGCGCGCAGCCCCAATATGGTCCCGAAGCAGCAAGAGATGGACGGTATCGTCCAAACTCTCTTTGAAGCAATTGAGTCCAAGAATCACTTGAAATCGACTCTGCTTGTCATTTGTGGTGACCATGGAATGAACGACGCAGGAAATCACGGAGCGTCATCTCCAGGCGAGACGTCACCGGCATTGTTGTTCATCTCGCCAAAAATGAAGGCAATCTCTTCTGGACTATCAGCGCCAGCAACCCCAAAAGACGAGTTTGAGTACTACTCCAAGGTAGAACAATCTGATTTGGCGCCGACAATCGCAGCATTGCTGGGCTTCCCAGTATCCAAGAACAATCTTGGAGCCTTCATTCCCGCTTTCCTGTCCTTCTGGCCCAGTGCGAGAGACAGGGTTCAAATTCTTATGAGAAATGCCAAACAGATCCTCGGCATAGTCACAGCAGCCTTTGGCGATGAGTTATTTGACCCCGAGAGTACGTCAGACCCATGTTTGCTGGAGCCTACAGATATCAACACCTTGGCTTGCCAATGGCGCAGTATTAGCCAAAAAGCGCGCAGTGTGGCAGATGCTCGCCATATAGATGCAGAATGGCTCTCAGAAACTTCAACATGGTTGAGGCGTGCCCAGGATCTGATGAGTGCTATGGCTTCGAACTACGACATTCCCAAGCTCTTGCTAGGACTCGCCCTTGCCTCAGTGAGCATGCTTCTCAGCATCAGCTCCACAGTCTCGCGAGGATATCATTGGAACTCAGATGCAGTTCCCCTCTTGCTGATCACCGTATCTTACGGCATCATGATGTTCGCCAGTAGTTTTGTGGAAGAGGAACATCACTTTTGGTATTGGTCTTGCACCTTGTGGCTTGCGTATCTTGGGTCTTGCCAGGTCGCAAAGTAAGTCGAGTGAAACCAATCACAACCCAGTAACACGCTAATTGTAACGACAGGACCCGACGAATATCTCTTTTTGGCTGGTCCTTAGTAGCTCTAGCTGCACTTAGGATAATGCGCAGCTGGAACCAGACAGGTCAGAAATATGCCGGCGAACCAGACATTGTCAAGATATTTCTTTTGCCGTATCCTGAGCTCCTATGGATCCTTGTCGCAGCCACATACGGCATCATATCCTTTAACATTCTTGCCAGCCTCGACGGACTCCCATATGTTATTTCGACGGGTCTATCCTCTTTTCTTGTTTCGGCTGCATTCAGTTTCAAGCTTGCCTTCACGGCCGAGGATGCCCCTGAACTCGTAGTGGGATTTGCGAAAGCCGTATACGATATGTTTCAAGGCCAGACTTTACTATTTAGAGCCAGGCTCGTTTTTGCCCTTATTTCCATTACTGCAGTCTGGGCAATATACAGAAGCATCGTGGGTGGTCCGCGAGCCTCGAGAACATCTGGTGAGTTCCATGCACTCCATCTACCAAATCCAATGTAGCTAACCGAGTCTCACCTGCAGCATACCTTTTTCATTATCTCTACACCCTACTCGCTTTGACTCAATCTCGAGCAACGAACATCCCCATTCTCCTCCTATCGTCTCTTCTCTTCAACTTCCTCCAGTCCAGCAACCTATCCATTCCACAGATCACCACCAGCTCCATCCTCCTCCAGCATGCTACCTTCTTCGCCTTCGGTGGCTCCAACGCCATCTCCTCCATTGACCTCTCCAGCGCGTACAACGGCATCAGCTCTTTCAACGTCATCGCAGTTGGATTCCTCACCCTCATCAGCAACTGGTCCGGCCCCATCTTTTGGACCTCGGCGGCCAACCTGCTCTTGATGAAGAAAGCCCATGAGGGGCAAAAGGACGTCTTCAGGCAGCATATCACGCTTCTCACAGCATTTACAGCAGCCAGCATAGCCTTCGTAATGGCAGCTTGCACGGCGCTGAGAACACACCTCTTCATTTGGACAGTCTTCTCACCCAAGTACCTGTACTGCATGGCCTGGGGGCTGGGTCAGCATTTACTCATCAACGTTGGATTCGGTGGCCTTCTCTTTTGGCTCAGCTCGCGATAGATATTCGGGGAGATTCTAAACAAAGATTTTGTATTCATTCAGATTCGTCGTCAAAGAACTTATTCGTCATTGGTTTGGTCAGCCCATACCATAGATTATGTACTTATATAGAGAGGCATTTTAGGGATATCCATGAGAGAGATTTCATTAGAGACATAAACGTTAGCTAAAAAGGAAAACCACTTCGCCTAGATAATCAATATTGCCGCCAGCACGCTCACATAACCAGCCAAACCCATTACCCTACGCCTCTCATCGGCCGACCGTCACAGTCATTGATTCGTCATCATCAGACAGAAGCTCGTCCACCAACGACTCATCTTGAGGTTCCTTCTTAGAGGCCACAACAGTCGCTTCGGGTTCGTCCTCATCTTCCTGTTCCTCGATCTTGCTCTCATCCGCCTCGGTAGACTTATCCCCCACGCTTGACTTCTCCCCTGATACAGAGGGCTCGTTTGTGCCTGAAGCGCGGCGGCTTGTGCGCTCAGTTGCCTGGCGCTCATCCAGCGCGTTGACAATCTTCCCAAGGCTGACATGAATCTTGTAGAGCGAGTTTCGGCTTGTGGCATCTGTCAAGAGGCCATTCTCGACAGCATCGCTGACATCGGCGTATGTTTCACGCAGCCTATCCTCCGACGAACCAGGCGAGATGTACAGTTTTGCCAGGAGGCCAGCAGCGAGTTTCTTCTCTTCCCCTGTGCGAAAAATTGTCAGTCAAAACGGGTCAGGCTTAATTCATTAATAGGAATCGTGTGCTTACTGCTAATACTGCCACGAAGTCTCTCAAGAATATCTTGGGCAAAGTCCAGGTGCACATCGCCATTGACATTCTTCCTCTCTGAATCGTAGATTGCATCGGGGCTGTAACATTTCCTAGGATCTGTCCAATCTACTAGGCAAGCGCCGATTGTTGTCAGACTCACCATATCTTCACCGACGTCCGCGTCCTCGTCATCGTCCAACCCTTCCCGCACACCGAGAAGGGCATGGAGGGCGTCCAATGCCACCGTCCGCATGAGATCTTGGTTCTCTGGACGCGAGTAGCAAAAGACGGGTAGGAAATAGTTCAGTGCTTGCCTAACCGTTTGGTTATGGGCAGACGATGGGTCGAAGTATGCAACGACAAGCACTTTCAACAAATCATGAGAGGCTCCCTCGTCGCTGATCACACGGCCAAGGAGGAGTTTGGTGGCAGCAATAGTGGCAGCCGCTTGCACTTCTGAAGATTTGGATGCACCCTTGACGGCTTTCAGATACACCTTCAGGAGCACTGGGCTAGCTGAGAGAAGCTGCGCGCCATGGACGTTTAGGATATCTGTCAAAATGTGCAAGGCCGTTATCTGCAGAGCAGGGTGACCTTTGCTGAAGAAATGGATGAACAATCCCAAATTTTCCTCGGCAAGGGATTTGTCAAGCAATGCGCAAAGCCCTAGGCACACCAGCCCTCTTTCTCGCACGGGGGCCTCGTGACTTCGAACAGCTGGAACAACCAAGTTGTTGAGCATTGCAACGAGTTCTGTGTTATCCTTCAGGTTGCCAGCAACATGGGTCAACATGCACTGCACAATGTGCAGACACTTCATGTTGACGAGCATCTCCTTAACGGCCCGTCTATAAGCCTCTCCCTCACTTAGCTCCGATGTTGCTCTGCGCCTAGCTTCCCTGGTTGGAGTTGTGTCACCAGATATCTCCGACCTAGCCGAATGGAAACTGTCGGATGCGTCATCCGCGTCTGGGTCGTCGACAATGGTATCATGGACGTCGGCAACAGCCTCTAGGACCACGCTGCAAAACTCGCGCTCTCCCGCAGCATCTGGGGTGCATATGTGCTGCAAAACTTCAATTGTGAGCTTAGTCACGGGCTCTGGCAGGTCCTCGACAGAGAGTGTTTGACGCAAAAGAGTAAACATCTTTCTGCGCCCAACCTCATCTGAGTAGTCAAGTGTCAGGCAAATATGAAGTATCTGCTCGACGATGAACTCCTGCTCGAGTGTTTCTTCCTCTTCTGCTTCTTCTTCTTCTTCGTCATCTAGCCCCTGTTCCTCTCGAAGTCTCTTATTCTCAGCAACCCTCTTAACTGCCTCACCAAGAACCCTGAGGTATCGCTCAAGGTAAAAGGCGAGCTTGGTCACTTCCGGGATCTTTTCATCTACGATCCACTCATACTTTCCGTTGCCTTCGTTGCGGCAAAAGTCATTGAATGTTCGTGCAAGGAAAGCCGACTCGGCGGAAAGAGTCTCCCAGAATTGATCATCGAGAACAACAGCGTCTCGGTAATCGGGGCGGCCCTCCCAAAATCCTCTCATAGCCTCCAAAGCCACTCCATTCTCTCCACCGCAGGCGGTTACATCAATTCTCTCCAGCAACTCCAGTAGTGCCTCGAAGTTGACCTGTCCAGGTTCAACCACTGTGGCTTCTCCTTCTTCTGAAGGTAGATGGCAACAATCCTCAATCCAACGATCTCGGAATAACCGCCCAGCAGCTTTTCGGACAGTTTCATCTCGGTCGCGTAGCCCCCATCGGAGTAGCTTTTCGCGCATAGTCAAAGAGAGATGGCGGAAGTCACCAAGAGCAGGCAACAGGCGAGCATAGACAGCTCTCCGGGTGCCGGGATCCTGGTCTCTAGCTCGCTCGAGTAGATAAGGGAGTGAGGCAGTGAGAATAGGAAGATTGGTCAGAAGTGTTTTTCTCACATCTGCGCTAGGGTCATTCTGCAAGACCTCCAACAGTTTGTTAAGGAGCGTAGCCTGGTCCTCCTGGCCATCAGAGTCCTGACCTTCTTCACCTGGTTGCTCGGCAAGGCGGCATAGTCCTAGAACCGCCTGGTTACGAACTATGCCCTCCTTATCTCGAATGCGCCTGACCAAAGTATCTCGAACGTTTTGAAACAGGCCGTCATCGATAGCTTCAACGGTGGAAATAATGTGAGACACGAGCTGGGTTGAGCGGAACCGAACAACTTTGTCCTTTGATGTCATTAATCTCAGTGCAGCTTCTAACAGCTGGGAAGTCAGGCGTGTCGTTGGGTTATCGGGCAAGACGCTCAGATCTTCCTCGTCGTTTCCAGCAATCTCGGCGTCCTTGTCCCCAGCCAAGCGCAAGAAGAATCCGACAAATCTCAGGATTTTATCACCAGCGCTCTCGGATTTCTTGACGGGCATTACCCGAAGAACACATCTGATAAACTCATAGTTGAATGTTTCCTCATCGTAACCTTCGGGAGTTGCATTTCTTTCGCTTTCCGGCTCATAGCAACAAGCCTCATGGATTTTGCGCAAGTTAACGACCAGTTTTCGGTGCGTCGCAGTAGTTCGCTGAGCATCGCGGAATATGGCACAAATCCGGGGGCGTAGCGCATTGTCGGGAGTATCGAGAATTTCCACGCTCTCAGGCGAAACACTAGAGGCCATGGAAGACCGTGAGGTGACTGTCGTATTGGCTTGTCTGTTGGCCGTGGTCCGGCCAGACCGGTTGGCTGTACGGGCGGGCATGTCGATGAAATGGTACGTTGTTGTGAATGCGAATTCACAGCATCCCAAATCCTGTGTTTAGTTGGTGAATGATTCAATATGGGGCTGCTGGGGAGGGGGTTTGTTTGGGTACGACGCGGAGCAGCGTGTTTTGCCCATCTAATTAAGTCAACATTCTTCCATTTTCAGCCTAGCCCCTCCAATGAACTGCCCCGCTCTTATCACGTGCGATAAGATAATGCAAGCTTATCGGAGTCTAGTTCAACTTTTTTTTTTTGAAGCAAATACTGAGTATCGCAACGGCTGTTCTATAGCATAACTAGAGGTTGTGACTCTCCAATTGCAAAATGGCAGACACAACTGCGAATCGAAAGCGCGGTCGAACTGAAGCTGAGGCTGATGACAACGAGGCCTCTAATATCGATCAAATTATTGCAGAGCAAGTCATCAACCCAACCAATGCCAAGCAGCCTTCCGCAAAGAAGGCCAGGGTAGAGGAGCGTCGATCAATCTTTGTCCGCTCTCTCCCACCCAGCGTCACCAACGAGGGATTGGCTGAGTTCTTCTCCGAGTATTTTCCTGTCAAACATGCCACGGTCATCACCGATCCTAAAACAAAGGAGTCAAGAGGGTATGGTTTTGTGACATTCGCCGACGCCGAGGATGCTTCTCAGGCGAAAACGGCTCTGGACAAGAAATTATGGGACGGGAGGAGCATCAGAGTTGATATCGCTGAGCCACGCAGTCGAAACAATGCTGGTGAAAGCAAGCCGACCATACCTGGCAGGCCCACATCGAGAAACGAGACTCAGAACGCAACGAAGCTGATCGTCCGAAACCTTCCTTGGAGTGTCAAGACTTCCGAACAACTATCGCACCTATTCCGGAGTTTTGGCAAGGTCAAATTTGCCGATCTACCAAGCTCAAAGGGTAAACTCAAAGGTTTTGGTTTTGTGACACTTCGAGGCCGGAAGAATGCCGAAAAGGCCTTAGAGACTATCAATGGGAAGGAAATTGATGGCAGGACCCTCGCTGTGGACTGGGCTGTTGATAAAGCAACCTGGGAGGGTCAAAATCAAAAGGACGATGGCGAAAAAGGCAACAAGGAAGCAAAGGAGGAGGCTGAGACCAGCGATGCTGCCAAGGATGAGGACGATGATCAGACCGACTCAAAGAAGGAAGGTGTGGATGCCGACCTCGCGAACTTTTTGAAGAACCACATGCAGAATATGGAGGACGAAGACGACGAAGATGAAGAAAAGAATGACGAAGATGAAGACGAACAGGAGGGCGAGGGCGAACATTCCAAGTCCAAGGAGTCGCAAAAGTCAACCGACAACTCATCTACTATTTTCATTCGAAACCTACCCTTCACAACAACTGATGAACAACTGAAGGGCTTCTTCATGCATTTCGGCAAGGTCCGATATGCAAGAGTCGTCATGGACAAAGCCACAGATCGCCCCGCAGGCACAGGTTTTGTCTGTTTCTTCAATGCGGAAGACGCCAAAACGTGCGTTAAGGGTGCTCCACGACCTCAACAACCCACTACTACAAAAGCCAAACATTCTATCTTACAAGACGAAAACGCCGACCCGGATGGCAAATACACCCTGGATGGCCGCCTGCTTCAAGTAGCACAGGCTGTGAGCAAGGAGACTGCGGCCAATCTGGCAGATAGCTCCTCGGTGAAACGAAGAGAGAAGGACAAGCGCAGGCTTTTCCTACTCTCTGAAGGTTCCATCGGGCGCAACTCCCCAATCTTCAACTTGCTGAGCCAGCCTGAGCTTCAGATGAGACAAGCCAGCGCGGCCCAGCGCAAGAAACTCGTGGAAAAGAACCCTAGCTTGCACATCAGCTTGACTAGGCTGGCTATCCGCAACATTCCTCGCGACATCGGGTCGAAGGAGCTGAAAGATCTCGCCAGAAAGGCGATTGTTGGGTTTGCGAAAGATGTCAAGGAAGGTCGCCGACAACCTCTGTCCAAGGAAGAGAACGCAAGAGACGGAAAAGACGCCAAGGAAAAGGAGCGTGACCGTAAGCAAAAAGGAAAGGGCATTGTTCGACAGGCAAAGATTGTTTTCGAGAGCAACCAGGGTTCCAAGGTCGATGAGAAGAGTGGGGCTGGAAAGAGCCGTGGCTACGGCTTTATCGAGTATACTTCCCATCACTGGGCCCTGATGGGGCTTCGTTATCTCAACGGCATGCAGCTGGATGGTGATAACAACAGAAAGCAAAGGCTTATTGTTGAGTTTGCCATTGAGAACGCGCAGGTGGTGCAAAGACGCCGCGTGAACGAGCAAAACACAACACAAGCTGCGCAGAAGCAACATGCCAGTGGGAGGCCTAAACAAGAAAGCGGAAAGGATGAGCAGGTCTCCAGGATACTGAAGGAGAATAAGAAGGCGAGAGGAAAGGATGGCCAACGCCCAAGCAAAGGAAAGGGTAAGGGCAAGGGTAAGGAGGAAATCGAGGACGAGGGCAATGACAAGCCAGATATGAAACAAACGCTCATTGCTAGGAAGCGGCTAATGCGCAAGAAGAAGGCGCAGAGCAGGGGAAATAAATCAGGCTGATGTTGTCATGTAATTCATTGTCATTAAAGCATTTTACATAGTTGGTAATGCCCGAGTGAGCAAACAAGAAAAGTACATAAAATGAGGAGAGTATCAAAACAATTTCAATCCATCTGACACGCCTGGTTTACTATTTCCAAAACCATCCAGCCTTCTTTTTGTCATCCTCTTCTTCATGACTACCTTGTTCTTGTGGATTCTTGTCCTTGGGAGCAGGGTAAATCTGGTAGCTGGTCGAGCTGCTGACTTCGTTCCCATCACTGTCCAGTTCCTTGCGCGTAACTTTGCTATGGACGTAGCCAAACCTGTCAACATACTCGTTGCGGTCCTCGATCACCTTATTCTGCGGCTCTGGGGCCTGTGCCTGATCGTTTGGAGTTTGGCTATCAGTGATAGTCTTCATAAAAGTATCCCAGGATCTTTGGCCAGAATTGTAGGCCGACTGGATTGACTCAAACAGCTCATCGAAGGTATCGGGGTTGGCAATCTGGCGGTTGTCCCACCCCTTGTCCTTAACATAACGATCAAAGTCGTCGGCCGATCGCTCAATCTCGTCCCAGATGTTTCCGATGGCCTTGATAGCCTGCAATGGACCAAGCACAGTGCGTCCCCAAACATCCTCTGCCTTCCGGTCTAGCTCCTGATGGAAGCCGTCCCAGTCTGGTTGGTCCACATATTTGTGATCTGTGGTGTAGCTCCCAAGCAGGCCCGAGGCTCGAAGTCTTCTATGCCAGAACCAGAAGGGCTCTCCCTCCGGAAACATTTTCTGAAGGAGGTTCTTCTGTTGAAGTTTTTGCGTCATCTCGGGCAGGTCTTGCCCTTGGGAGATAGCGAGCAAGTCCTCAAAGGCATCTTCGAAGGTAAAGGTGCTTCGGTCTACGTCATCGGGGATATCATTTGGTACGGGCCGCGGGAGTTGTCTGAGGGCAGCAGGGGAATATTGCGAAAATAGAACAGATCTGAGGCTTAAAGCTTCTCCAGCGCTGGGCTGGTATTGATTTTCTGGTTGAGCGGCTACGGAAGAGCCACCACGCTGATTACCGATCATTGTGTTGAACCCGAATGAAACGTTGGAATCGACATGGTGCTTAAATTGAACAAAGGGATTTGAGGAGGAATCGTCCTTATTGCCGTCGGAACCCATGATATATGTGTGGGATATACGAGCAATAGCGTTGAGGCAATCCTTGATCCAGATAAATGGGGCAGATAATCTGTCTCACTGGGAAGATGAGAAGAGAAGATGCGATGTAGGGAGGATGAGTCGATGGGAAATAATGTACAGAGAAGAAGAGAGAAGATGCGGAGATGCCACAGGAACGTATGTTAATGCAACTCACTTAAGATGCGGCAAAACAGCTGAGTTTGGTTGGCTGGTCGGAAGGGCAAGCACATGATGTCGCATACTCGAAGATTCCCTGTCTTATCGCTTATCGGCTTATCGGCCTCCACGGGGGTCGCCAGTCCAGGGTACGGGTACGCAACCAACAGCCAACAGCTGCCAGTCAATGAGAGCCCCCAGCCAGCGCATGCCCCGGGGCCACTGCACCACTACGTAATTTCCTGTCCAAGCCCCACTTCCCTTGGCTTGCGGGATCTGAGGTGTGGCGCCCAAGCGAAAACCAAACGTTTTGTTTGGCCGCGCGGGCTCGGGGTTGTGGCTTGGTCCCGCCGTCACGGCAAAAGAAGCCAGGTCAAGGGAAAAAGGCGAAGTCGACTGCGAAATGAACGCACGATGCCAAGAAGCCGCCGTCATTACGACTAGACAGACACACCATGGCCGGGCCATAATATCTCATCTCTATCGCGACACGCCTCCAGCAAGCTATTCTGCTTTTGTGCATCTGTTTTTTGGCCGTTGCTTCTTGCTTTAACTCATCTTACTTCGCATCTGCAGCTTTTTCCCGTTCATGACGTTGATAGGAGGTACTCGGTCCATTCATTTCCCCACGGACTAGCGGCGCCTCCCGATGATACCTCGACAGACAACTTTCCTGGCAACCAACTTTATTGACCAGCCTCTCAGGCAACGGTCGGGTCCCAAATCCCTCTCGGCAGTCTCGGTCAACCTATGAGGCTGTCAGGAGGAACCTCGCTACCAATGTCGACAGCACATCCAGGCCTTCCGTGGTCGTCCTTCCCGATTGCATCCGGACACAGGAATGGCACGTTCTCCGGCGGCAAAGATGGAGGCGGGAAGGACGGCAATGGCGGAGAGACGCTCCAGGAATGGTCTTCGCTCATTGGCATTGTGACAGCCATCGTTGGCAACATGCTGATCGCTCTAGCTCTCAACGTACAGCGATACGCCCACACCCGACTTCACAAGCAGCGCATCTCGGTTCGAAGACGAGCGAAGGCTGCGATGAGACGGGCTCAGAACGGCAGCCACTCAAGATCATATGGCACCGTGGATGGGGATGGCAATGGCGTGGCGAATGGCACCTACAAGGACGATGATCACGGCGGGCAGTCAGGCTATCACGACAATGATAGCGCCGTCGGAGATAGCCACGAGACGGACCCGTTGAATGCCTCGACTCACTCCACGATATCGACCGAGGAGACTCCAGGCGAAGATGACGAGCAGCCCAAGGAGACGTCGACGTACCTCAAATCTCCCTACTGGTGGCTGGGCCAGGTTCTGATCACCTTGGGCGAAATGGGAAATTTCTTGGCATATGGATTTGCGCCCGCATCAATTGTCTCTCCACTGGGTGTTGTTGCATTGGTCTCAAATTGCCTGATCGCCCCCCTCATGTTCCATGAGAAATTTCGTCAGCGCGACTTCTTGGGGGTTGTTGTAGCTGTCGGTGGCGTAGTCACCGTCGTGCTGAGCGCCAACACCGAAGAAACGAAGCTCAAGCCCGACGATGTCTGGGACGCCATCACGAGCCTACCCTTTGAGATATATCTTTCCGTAACAGTGGCCCTCATCATATTGCTCATGTGGGCAAGCCCGAAGTATGGGAGACAGACTATCCTCATCGACCTGGGGCTTGTCGGTCTTTTCGGTACGTACTTCCATGCGTTTCCTAATACTGAGATACTTTTCCTAGTTCATTGGCTCACATGTAATAGGAGGCTATACTGCACTGGCTACAAAGGGTGTCTCATCAATGCTGTCTTCTACATTATGGAGAGCATTCACGACGCCAGTCACCTACGCCCTGATTCTCATCCTCCTCGGAACCGCCATCATGCAGATTCGTTACGTCAATAAGTCTTTGCAACGATTTGATTCAACCCAAGTCATCCCAATTCAGTTCGTCATGTTCACTCTATGTGTCATTGTGGGGAGTGCTGTATTATATCGTGATTTCGAGAAAACCACAAGGGAGCAGGCAGGCAAATTCATCGGTGGGTGTCTTCTCACATTCTTCGGTGTGTTTCTTATCACAAGCGGGCGAGAGCCCGCTCACGACGACGAGGATTGTCTGTCAGAAGTCGACGGTGTGGAAGAGACTATTGGCCTCGAAAACCAAGATGGAAACCACGAGTCTGTGCCTCGCACACCGGACACTCCCGGTTCAACGACCGCTACGCGAACTCGTCGGCCGAGTGAGCAGTCACGGGCCAACTACTTCGACAATCCAAATGTCGAGTTGCCCCACGAGGAGAGACCAATGCTCCTAGACCTGGAACACAGTGATGCGGACATCCCTCACATCACATCGGGGTCGCTGGAGGGGGATACCGGTTCAACGCTGTTCAACCCCTGGACCGGCGCACCTTCAACGCCTCCTCGCAGGGGAATCAGAACTCTATCAGCGGATTCTGTTCTGAGGGGCCCTACAGGAATCATCTCCCCCAACCGGTCGCACCCTACGACTCCAAACCGAGATGATCGGCTCATCATGGGTTTGCACGCAGAGCCAGGCCTAACACCCCAAAACCGAGCGAGCACCTACGCACCAGGCCACAAGAAGAATCGCTCAGGGACGTTCATATCCCCATCACCCCTCGCGTCCACCGTGACCACCGTGATGAAGGATGGTCTGCTCTACCGGGACGACGACGCCGCCGCTCCCACATACAAGTCTTCCATGCGGCAGCTCCGGTCGAGAATCCGAGCCAGCCTCTTTTTTAACGAGGATGAGGGAGGGCCTGTGCTGGAGGGCATAGGGCACGCCTCCGAAGGTGACCTGGTGGCGGGGGTTCCCGGCTTCCAACCATATCGCGACAACGAGGACGGGGAGCACGATGACCGGGACCACGACAACCTCATCCAGCACAACCAACAGCACTCGCGCACGAGGTCCCGCAGCGTCAGCGACGCGATAGGCGACTTCTTCCGACCGAAGAGAAAGAAGCGGAAATCTGACGCGAACGCTGACGTTGAGCGTGGAGATTACTTTGATACACCGGCAGGTCCGACAAACTAGACGGGGGGAGGGGAATGTGAGGATGAGACTACGAAGGGGACTACGAAGGAACATATCTGGGTGGCAGGTGGCTGATAATTAGATTTGCATGAGCAAGCGACAGTTTTTGTCTTTTCTTCTAGTCATCGTCGTCTTGGGGGCGAGAAAAAAACCGCCAGACAAAGGCAAACACACCCCGGGATTGGAAATAGTACGCGGCGGCCTTTTGGCAACACATGCGAGGGGGGGACAAACCCACGGGGTTTGGCCGCCAGGCGGCCCTATATCAGCTCACTAATTCTGTATTCAGCAGACGAAAACTGTCGTGCTGCTGTCTATCAAAGCAAGCATATCGATTTTATAATAGATTTCACATACCTACCTACTCCTCTCGGCCCGCTTACCCTATGTATTGGGCCTCTTCGCTCGTAACCATTACCAAAAGCTCGCTAGCTGACTCTACACTGACCGGGTTTCGATTATTTTTAAAGGCGCTGCGAGAGGTTGGCTGCGCGGTTTCCGATCAGAAGGATTCCGGAGAAGCGTGAGCATGTTCCATGGTGTTTCCCCAATAGTCGCCGGACATGATCCCACATGGCCCACGAGATTTAGACGCGCAAGACCCAATCAGGCAGAACAGTCGCCAGCAGGATTCCTCCCCCTCCCCGTGGAACTTTGTGGGAAGATTACACGCCAGATAAAAGCGTCAATGGGAGAGCCGCGGCATCTACTGTGCCCTTTTCGAACAGAACACATTAAAGAAAACCTGCCCAGGGCACCTGGCCTGTACCGGGGCCCTGGCCGGCTCCTTCTGCAAGCCGCAGCCGGCGGGGAATGCGAGGGCAGGTCAGCGAGATGAGGATGTTCATTGATCAGCAGCGGGCTAGCAGGCTACGAGCTAACGCGGAAAATCCAAAACACGCCGGTGGCCTCTTGGGCTCCGAGATCTTCGGCGGCGACAGAAAACGGCCCAGCCTCACTCATTCGACCCGTGCTCTGGCCGCTGTGTGTCACTGGGCTAGAGCTAGAGCCGCATGGCATGTCATGGCATGGCACTGGCCGGGCTCGACCAAGTGGCACTATGCTGGATGGGATCGCGTCCCAGGAAAAGGAAAAGGAATCAGATCCTGCGGCTTGATGTCGGCGTCTGGCCCTTGCCTTTGAGATCCTGGTGCGTGCTCGCCATGCCGGACGATGAGCCCAATCCCGTTGGACAAGGCACTAGTGACTCGACTCTCTAATGTCTACATGGAAATGTCCAACAGCCCTTTCCCATGCCCTGGGTCACAGAAGATCGCCACGAAATGTGCGATTAGGTAGGCTGGCAAGAAGCTGCAGGCTGCGCGATGGAGTCCTGCAGGCAGGCCTCAGAACCCATGTCGCCATGGCGAATCCTCGAAGGCAACATCGGTCTCTCACGTGCACAATAGACGCGGCCTTGATTGAACCTCTTCGCCTCGATCCATAAATCCGCCTTGATGGCGGTCGATATAAATACCATCACGATGGACAACTTCCCGATGTAGAAAGGCGAGGGCTGCAAAGCAATCAGTGCACCTGCCCTATCCCAACACTGAGGAGGACTGAGTGACGGCGTGCGTGCGTGTTTGCGTATGACTCTCCACATATCGGACGAACTTCCATTGTCCAACGTGGCCACCCCAAGGAAATACCCTGGAGTCAGGAACGCGTGGTTTTGTGCATTGTGCCAACCCATCCCAAGCACTCACCTACCTTACCGGGCGGTTGTGAGAGGCTATCCCATCCTTCCCGTCCCGCAACAGGGCGCGAGCTGATTGTTGGCCGACGACTGCTGGAGGTCGGATCCCGACTGGGGGACCCCAACCTGTCTTGTTACATCCAACGATAACGACCCATGCTGCCTGGCACTTCTGATATAGGTCGGCGAGGTATAGCTGCCGCTCTCCCGGGAGGCGAAGGGCGGAAAGTTTTTGACAGGTGGACGCGTACCTAGTGGCTAAACAATGCCCTAGGCACTCCTCGCCAAATGGGATGTCTCCCCGGCGATGGCTGGCAGCAGTAGGCCAGAGAAGACCGGAGAAACCAACAGGGACTGGTATCACCAACAGCAAGAAAGTACCCCTCGGGGCCGTAACGAAATTATGCGGCTGGGTCCAATCCCCCCGAGGTCCGACGCAAGCAATGCAATAGACGCGGGATTTGGCACAGCTGAAATGCACCCTCCTCGGCCTGGGGCAATATGCAAATCGAAAATTAATAGGCCGGAGGTGGCAACTCAGCTGGAAGGCTGAGCCAGATCCGT
Organism: Clonostachys rosea; assembly: GCA_026958235.1. Classification (NCBI taxonomy): domain Eukaryota; kingdom Fungi; phylum Ascomycota; class Sordariomycetes; order Hypocreales; family Bionectriaceae; genus Clonostachys; species Clonostachys rosea. The sequence continues at coordinate 2,785,341 of CP110206.1, forward strand.
TGGGACCTGCGTCATACAGTCGCAACGCATCAAGAGCTGCCTATGCAGACTCGTATCATGCGGGTAGGGACCTATAACGGGTAGAATATTGACCCGTCTTCAACAAACGGACAGAGTCTGCAGTGTGATATGATGCAAAGCCTTGCAGCCATGTGGCTTTTCGAGATGCATCAGCTTTCTTATTGCTCAAGTAAACTGGGGGAATGCATCCCCATAGGCACCGCCCCAGAGCTCTGGCAATTGTGATTTGACATGAACACTCAATATTAGCGCTTTGATCAACCAATACGCTGCGAGAGATAATAAGAGACCGATCTAGACTGAACTTTGCAGCCCTCCTCGGCCGACATGCCAGTTCGTATATGTACATGTCATGTATGTAGGTTGCGTTTTGGCACGATACGTCACGATAGGCGTACCGTATGTGCAGACCGGTGTAATACGATGTGCATGACGGATGGTGGCCTTCTCGAGCGCGAATCCTTGCGCTAGACTTGGGAAGGAAAAGTGTCAGGGGTTCTTTTGTTCTAAAGCTCTCGCGGATGTGGTGATGGAGGGAGCCGGATCGGATCTAGCAATCCATAGTTGGGAAATAGACAAATAAAGTGCGAAGCGTGTTGCTATTGCCACAAGATCAATCGTGGGTAGCGTGTGTGCTCGGGATGAAGCATTCCCCAAGCATCCGATCGCCACAGATCCTGCCGGGCTCTTGGTCAAGAGGGAGACAAGGGGCGTCTGGGTTCATGTCCGACACAGCTACTACCTATCTCGAGGTCTGAGTTGCGAGAGGTGCTGAGAGTCGTGCTGGGTCTTGTGTCCCAGCAGGAGCCCACGGATGCCGGCCCAGTTTCCCATATCAAGCTGGTCTGTCTCTGCACCAGAGGCTTCCGACCGGAACGGACACCCGCCACCCAATCGCAACTCTCCAGCGATCAAGCCTGGCCATTAGTGCCCTTCGCAGCAGGATCCAACCTTGTCGTCGCTTCTGCTAGGCCGTTGCGCAGGCGTTGGCCATCCCTGTCCTCCTCCATCTTCCACCCGCAGCCTGGCTGGAGATGGAAGCCACAGACTCTCGCCGGTGCGCAAATATTGAGGCGGTATGTTCCGCCAGAAACCCGCTTACATACCAGTGCTGCGCGCTGGCTTCATCTATTCCCACATTCACATCTAGAGGCAACTATCGTTGTGTTATCTGTACGCGCAGTTCTTAGCCTGCCCTTGTTGGTGATGAGCGTCCCACTAGGCCGTTGGCTCTCTGGCTTGGTGTAGTGGTAATTTGGCAGAGATTTGAACCGCGTCAATCATCTGTCTAATAATGATTGTGCGAATCGCCGAGTGCGAACGCGTGCTGACAGTAAATTACCGGCGACAGATCCTTGGCACCACCTTCTTTTTGCTGGGCTCTTTGCGTACATAATACATGAATGAATGGATATTAGATTGTGTGTGTGGTGTGCGAACCCATGCAGGCAACAATTTTTTCCGCCAGAGTGTGCGCTGAACACACATCGCATAATGGCAGCATCACCGTGCTGCAAACATTGCATAGAACTGGTACCTACCTGCATCTTTACCCACCGACTGGCTGGCGCACAATGAGATGCAGCGGTCGATGGGTACAATGCAATGCAGGCTTTGCGATTATTGCTCCACCTGCGATATCAGGACGCAAAGTTCAGAGGTAAGACTGTGCGCGTCCAGAACTGTGCGGCGCCGTAAACCCAAAGACCATCCATCGTCCCGCGCGCGAAAGAGGCGGTCTTTTCTTCTCTCCCACCCCCTGGATCGACCGTCTCATGTGGTCCGCAGTCGCATAATGCTTACCCGTGCGCCCCTTCTCCATGTGAGAGCACGACTAAGCCGTGAGTGAGGTCGTTCGTGAGATCGTTCGTTGGAACTGAACCACGTGCGCCCCAGACGATCGCTCACCCTGTTCTTGGGGTGAGCTACCATCCTGTCCACGAAATTAATTTATTTTTAAAATTTAAGATTGTCATCGCTGGGCTGGAATGCAACGCAAAGGTGTGGGAGAGGCGAAGGGGCCCGAATTTAGAATCCACCAGCCTATTGCGGGTAGCTCAGGGTCTGGAAAAGCCTGGGCGACATGTCTAGTTAGTTGACAGCCCACCACACCCAGAAGCGATCGTGGCGAGCTCTCACATCATAAGGACCTAGCCATGGACAGGAGAGGTGAGTAAGGCCTGCATAGACCTTCCATGCCAGGAGGGGACAGAAGTGCCAGAACAACGCGCTCCACTCCCCTCTCCAGGGCACGGCATGGGACGGTTCGGTGCGGCAAAGTGCATAAGAGAAAAAGTATGATGGCATCCATGGAGGATCTGTACATCTGGCTGATGCAGGTCAGCAACGGTAGAGCAGGAAGAGAAGGGACGAGACTGCATGGAACGCCCGGGCATTGGCTCGAGTGGCGCTCAGCGACGGTGATGGAGTGTCGTGTCTGCCTGCATGCCGCCGACAGCGCGGTACCGAGCATCGGGCCCGTATTCAGAGACGGGGCCTGCAATAGTGCAGAAACTGCAGCGTCCGGCGCCCGGTCAAGCCCTGAGAAGCAGCCACCCGCAGATAGTTTCTCTGCGTAGGAGACAGCCCGTGCTGGTGTGATGGATGGAAGCCACCATCACACAGCCCTAGCTACTAGCTCAGCCCGCCTTTTCCACCTTGGATGTGTTTCATAATCGATGGCTGTCTCAAGCCACTGTTGCTCTCGGAACAAGTCCTTGCTTTTCTGCATCCTCGTCACCTCTACATTCGTATCCTATCCTCACCGACGTCACACTCACATCAAGACAATAGGGAGCGGGCTTCGACTCGTAGAGGGGGAACCAACAGCCAGGTCCATTCAAGTCAGTCGGGTTGGGGGCGACGGGAGGAAGGCGAGTGCAAGGCGAGGTGCTCGTACCTGCGCTAGAATGCATCGCGAATATCCGCTCCGAGCACTGGCGTAAGCTGATGGGCAAATGGCTCCATCCAGCACAGTATCTGGATCTTCTAAGACGCGCATTGACGTCTTGGGCCGGGTTGGGGTTTCTCCCCTTGGCTCCCCTCCCATCCATCCCACGGCCAACGGTCCACCGCCCAGCTACTTGCCCTGCAATACGTGGTGGGTGCCGACCTTGTGTTCCTGCGTCGCTTTGCTGGAAAGACCCCGCCGATCAACAAGCCATCCGCGACTTAGACCACATTAGGCTGCGCTCACCACCGTTTCGAGACACACTACTGGTATTTATTTTCCGCGACATGATGGCCGAATGAGGAGAATTTTGGCCAATTAGCAGGACTGGGCTGTCGATTTAGCCAGCAAATAGTGCAGTAGGTAGGAAAAGAAAAGGAAAGGTCCAAGGGAAAAGCAACGAGAGTGAAGAGACAAGAGTCGATGAACTAACCATGACGAAGCGTAGTGCCTCTGATAGCGCGGTGCCATGCATGCATGATGGACTGGCTGCATTTTTCTTCTTTCACTGCTTCCTATTCTCTGTTTTTCCCGGCTGGAGGGGCCGGTGGGGAGCTACCAACCGAGCTGCGATGCATGCATATCAGGGCCCTTCAACAGGCTTCCAAACCCTCCCAACCTTTCCAACCAGACCTAGCGCACGGCCTTTCGTAGGGAGGGGAGGGCAGCTCCTACCTACCGAGGTGGATAAATGCCCAAACAGGTGCCGTAGGGGTTGACCAAGCCATCGGAATGGCTGGTGGCGCCAGGTAGTTGTGATAACGCCAAAGGGGACCCCAGAGTCTCTGCCCACCAGCGTCCTAATCCCGTAGCGAGGGTATATCGTCACAGCTGCTATAGCCTGCTCTTGTCACTCTGCCGGCCAAATGGAGGTGAGAAGAAGAATTTGGCTACGGGCAGCACTGACCATTTGCGCAGTAGAGCCCAGGCCAACGCCCCGCCTCGTCCTCTCAGCGGATGGGAATAGTACTCGTTCTAGGATGTTGCTTGTTTCCTGCAGGTCGCGGCTTCTGGGACATGTCCCGATTCCACCGCCACGGTACACATTGGCTGCAGCTCTATCACATATCCCCAAAGGTCGCGGATGTGACCTACTTCGGGGGCGTACGGGAGGGGTATATGCCACACCTGACTCCACATTCTCCCCAGAGCTGCGAGAATTAAACATTTCCCTCTCCCTTGGGATACGGGACATGCAAAAGTGCGTGGCAGCCGTTCAGAGGCTGTTGATTGCCGGGATTTATCTTCACATCGTATTAGAGGACTGATGGGAGATAGGACAAATCGCACTGAAATTTACCATCGGTTATAACGTTCTTTTGGCGTTCTCCACCGGAATGGCACTATGCCCTCAGACTACTTTAGCGTAGCATGTAGCACATGGGATGTTAGTCTCGGTACTGTATGTTTTGTCCATCGCACACCGCTGGGAGTCTGAGACGAGGGAAGGGGTGATAGGGTGATGTGATGGGGGGAAGAATCAAGCCACGAAGATCTCGTCAATGGGCTAGCATGGAAAGGGTAGCAATCGTACATGGAAGTCCATGATGGTGTCGGATAAGCTCCATGTTTTCTTCCGAGTGGATGTGATGTGGTAGTTGGATGATACCCTGACTAGCCAGGCTCAGGTACCCCGACGGAACTAAACTGGTGTGACGACATGCTGGAGGGTGCTTGCCTCCTGTAGCTGGGTTTGTTGCTACTGGCTAACTCGAGGTGCTGCGAGCGATGGACGTTGTTATACAAGGTCGGTATGTAGTAATGAATCGTCTTTTCCAATTCTGATGGATGGTGAGTCTCGGGCTTGACTTTATCGTCGTGTAGTTTTCCCTTTCTTCCTGTTGGTGAGGCTTGGCCAGTCGCATCCCATGGTGACCCTCCAATATCATCGATGTTTATATGCCGTTCGTTCATGCCAGGCCATGCCTCACCCTTCCATGGGGTTTGTTGTCTCCAATACAACATCTTGGGTCAAGGTAACCCCCCCTCCCCCCCAACCACCTATTCACGCCGTGACTGGCTGAAAATATGATGTTGGGCCAACCCCAGCTCGCATTCTAGGAGGCATCGGGCAATAAGCTTCTACACCATCTTCCCAGGTGGGTGGCTGATCCGCGGGCAGGACAGACTGTAGGTTAGGTACCGAGGTGGTGGACGGGCAATTAGCTGCCGGAGGTACCTTACCCAAGGAAGCGGACGCGACCGGTGCCCCTGGAGCGATGGATTCACCATGGCCCGTTGGAAGGACCTTACCTATACCCGTTGCCCGCTGGGTTGCCCGAACCCAATCAACTGCACGTCGACCGCTTCACCTCGATCCGTAACCTGCTATGAGACGCCAATCCCCCAGATCATCCTCCAGGCCTCGGGCGGCCAGGACCGGGAGGGTAGCTGTCGAGGGTGAGGGCGAGGCGAGGCGAGGGCAAGGACCAGGACCAGGAGCTAAGACGGAGGTGAAGAAAGCGGGCCAAGCTCAAGAGCAAGGCGGGATGTTATCGAGGAGCGACGTTGCTACCCTGAGCAGACTGCAATGGCCCGGCAGGTAGCACCTCTAGCAACTACCCCCGCACCACTGGCATGGCTCTCCGACTAGGCCACTCTAGGGGAGCCCAGGGACTGCAAACTGCTCACTCGAGAGTGTGCCTTTTTTTTTTTATTACCCCTGGCCCTGGATCCTCGTAGCCTCGTACTAGGGATTCCTGGCTCCATCCCGGCCCAAACTGGAGCTGTCTGTGCCTTTTCTGGCCTGGTGGGATTACCCTTCTCAGCATCCACCAGATTGATGCAATTCAAGCCTCTTCCCGGGGCCCTGGTCTGCTACAGACCTGGGACCCCCTCGCAACAGGGATCCCCCCTGAGCCTGAAGGTCGCGTTCATTATTGTAGCTTGTTATTATTCCACCACTACCCCCGTCGTCCTGGGCGAGGGTGCATGGAGGTGCATGCCTGCTCTCTCTATCCCATCTCCCCACAGCATCAGTCCATTCTCTGGCTCTTTGCTGCTGCGTGCTGTGAGCTCCTGCCTGTATACATACCTTATAGTGCCATACTTTCCTTGTCGTGGGCTTCAGACGTGTTGGCTCGCTCCTTCTCCAACTCAATCCCTCCCAGCCGATTGTCCATCCCGCCTTCCGCACCACCTTGCTACCCGTCCTTCCTTTTCGCCAAACTTTGCCTGGATTCCAACCTGAATCCTCCAGCCCGATCCTCGATTTAAGTCTCACTTAGACTCGTTCTCTCAATTTTTTGGGTGGTGAAACCTGCAGCTACCCACCCGCCCACGCAATTTAGGTTCCGGAGCTGGCCCTCGTCAACGGACAGCCGAGACATATATGATACACAAGGCGCCTCCAACTGGGAACTCCTCGACCACCCTGGATCGCAGTGTATAATAGCCCTCCAGAGGGCACGCATGCTCGTCGCCCTCTGCTCCAGCGCTGAAACAAGCCGGTTCGCTCGTGTACCGCCGCAATGGCTCCGTCTGAATTTGAAGGGGGACGTCGACGCGTTGCCAGTAGAGACGGTCTGAAGACATCCTTCTCTAAACCGTTCACGTCGCACGGTCAAAAGCCTTCCTTGACCTCAATAAGCCCAATTGAGCCCTACAACCCTGATATCGACTACATGATGGAACCTGCCGTTGATGGTCCACCCTCGCCCGAGCGCCTTCGCCAGCTCAGCAACCAGATGAAACGAGCTTCAAACATGAACCGGACCCAAGGCCACCGAGCCGTTTCGTCTGCTTCCTCGCCTCGCCGCGCCATTGGCATTGATAGACCCCAATGGGAACAGTCAATCGAGAACGCATCTTCTTTAACCCGCCGCTCTTCCAGCCGTTCTAGCGATAGCAATGCGCCTTCTCGAGGTCGCTCAGAGCGAGAGAGCGTGCAAGCACTTGGCCGTACCTTTTTCCAGCGGAGCAACACCGCCACTTCTCAGATGTCCAAGCGCACAAGCAGCCCGTACAGCTCGTCTGGCAGCTCCATGTACTCGACTGAGGGACCAAGTGAGACTGGCTTCAAGGATTCAATCATCCCCAACATTTTCACGAGGAGAAAGCAATCGCGTGATGACAGCGTCCAGAGAAAGCTTCAAATATCAGGCCCTTTCAACTTCCAGCACGTCACACACACGAACCGCGGCCACTTGTCCACCATACCATCAGATATAGCAGACTTGGGCGTTTGCGGCGACGCGGTCTCGTCGGCTGGCGTTCCAGGCCTTGGACTACACGACGCTCCATTCTTCAAAGGATCATCCGAGTCCCTGGACACAGAACCGTCACTGTCGGCACCTCCATCCCGGGCATCCTTCGTTCCGCGCCACGGCATGCCAGTCACCGGACCCAGAAGAATGCTGAAGACCGCCAAGTCGCAAGATCAACTTCGCTCAATGGCCACTTCACCTCCTCTATCATCAATTTCGTCTGATGTGCCTTCACCCCCTGTACCGCCCAGGTCATCAAGTCGTCAATCCGCCCTGCCAGACACGCTTGGTTCAGCAGCGTCTCGCACAATGCAAGCGGCTGGTTTCCGCCAGCCACAGCCGTATAGCCCTAGCCTTGGAAATGATCAGGCGCCCTCCCCTGCGCCCGATATGGGCACTGGCAGCGAAGACAATGATAGGCGGTTCTCGCACGCCATCACTACTGCTGGTGACACCGCCTGGCCTCTCTCAGCGGCAGCTTCTCCATTGTTATATGACCAAGTGCTTGCTGACGTGCCAGAGGAGGAGGAACAGCAACAGCAGCAGAGCGCTCATGAACAATCGCGTCAGTCATTACGCGGCAGCCACTCTGTTCCAATTCTTCGAAATTTCCTTGAGCGACCGTCGAGTGCTACTTCGGACACTCTGGGAGAAGTAGTGGCCCCACGTGCCGTGGACGAAGACGCAGCGGGAGATGCTGCTGGTCACATGCTTCATGATGATAATTGGGAAGATGTTATCGATTATTGCTATGAGCACGAGGCTGAAGCTAACTTCGATTACCAATGGGATCGTCCCTCAATGGATGTCACTCGCGACCTCCCCCCTGAGTCACCTAAAACAAAGAAGATGCCAGAAGCTCTTGACTATGACTCGGTAGTGGCCCCTGGTTTTACTTCGACACTCTTCATCGATGAGCCAACGTCGAACTTTTCCAGCCGTGCCTCGAGCGCTGCTGGTCACGCCAGCGTTGGAAACACTCCTCATTTGATGCCTACCAACAACTTCTCTCTGCCCCGTGGTGACAATCGCGCATGGAAATCGAAGAGCGCTCGCCCCACCTCATATGCTTCGACCTATAAAGAGTCTCAGGGCTTCAACCTCTCACCGTCTCTTCTCATCCCTGGCGATTATCACCAGCAGATGATGATTTCAGAATCTGAGAGGTACGAGTACCAGGGAGAGAATGAGGTATATGAGGAGGCTTATCGAGGTCCTTATCATGATGATGCGATGGGTAAAGGACCTCTCCAATCTTACCTGCAGCGATCTAGCACCTCAACTACCGAGACAGTCTTCTCATCGGATACTACCGGTGAGCGCCATGTTTCGGCCAACTCAACATTTACTACCCTTACTCGTTTGACGATGAGTAGCAGCACCACCTCGCTGAACAAGGTGGCCGGTATTGTAGCCGAGGAGCAACCAACCCAGTCTACAGACGCCAAGTTGGACGAAAACGACAAGGTCGAAGAGGAGGAGTTGGGTTCTAAAGATACCGTCGGTGACCTGACGCCATTCCCCGTTCCCCCATTTGCCAAGAAGCCCTTCCATAAGAGTCATGCCAGCGAAAGCATTGACCGCTCGGCCTTGCAAGCCCAGGAGATGGCTAAGCCCCGGCGTCCACGAGCAAGAACCTCCAGCTTAAGCGCTCAGGTCACTCCACCTATTGGACAATACGCTCTATTCCCCCGGGCACCAGTCAAAGGTACAGGAGACCGAATTTAAGCACAGCAACTGCTTGTATAGTATTACACATCCACGCCACCGCGAAGCTCATATGAAGCTTTTTGTGTGCATCATTCGCACAGCATGTGTAACCATGGTGCATATTGTACCATGCATCATTCCACGGCGTTTCTGGTCGGAACGTGTGGATTACAAAGAAACGAACCGCGACGTTTCATTGTCATACAACAACTATCAGACGGGGTATTTGTACAAAACACACTCGTTTTTTTATTTCATTATTGGCGTTCATTACTGGCGTTGTCATCAAGGGACGGGAAGATGGGCAGCTTTTCATGCTGAACTGGGGATCGAAGTTACACATTTGGGCTAACTATAATTGTGACTTACTCTGATGGATCTGGAGTATCTGTTCGTGAGTATATGGACGTGGGAAGGACATGGGATCTGGGTTTTGAAGTGAGCCGTCCCCTCAAAAAGGCATAGACGGTCTTTTGCAATTTTTTCACTGTTGGGTTATTTTACTCCTCCCTGTCGATGGAGGCCTGTTATATCTAGAGAGGCCGATGAATGATGATGGATCATGACGATGTAGATCAAGTACATAAAAAGGTGCGAAAGGATGGACATAGATTTAAAACAAAGAGCTGCCGAGCTCGTAAAAAATTTCAAACCCATGAGAGATCTTCATCTAGGCCGAGTGACGCATCTACTTAATGTCGTAGATGTATTGTACGGGTATTCATCTCTTGTACCTGTTCGGACGAACGACGAGCGAATCAAGCAGGGGAATGCAGCAGGCGAGTGTCACCACGAAGATATGTTGCCAGAATTGCTTGGTATACAAATATACAGATCTCTCTAAATCCTCGAGACTAATTGTGTTCTTCCATCCGGAACGCCGCACCCTTTCGCTTAAAGTGCCTTCAACTTTACCCTCTTTTCTTCAAGTAAAAGCCAAACTGCCAAAAAAAAAAAAACCATCACATTACAGCTCAGCCAGCCACCTCAACTGGCGGTTTTCACCACCGCCCGGTAAACTTTAGTTGGTCTTCTTCTTCTTCTTTGGTCTCTCTTCCTCTTCCTCCTCGTCGTCATCCGCCTCATCATCGTCATCAACGCCGCTCTCGCCCTGGTCGCTCTCGCTGCCGGAACCATCACTCTCATGGGCCGAGTCGAACTCCTCGGCGACATCGCTTTCGCTATCAGCTTGGAAGTCTTCATCGACACTCTCCTCATCTTCGTCGGCCGAGCCACGGTCTGCCTTTGCATTGACGACCTCCTCATCCGAGTCATCCATATCTTGCTCACGGAGAGCGGCAGCAAGAAGGTTGGCATCCTCATCGATCTCGTTCTTAACCCGCAGACCCTTGAGCTTGAAGAAGGCCTCCAGGGCTTTGAGATCTTCCCTGTTGATGTTGCTGAACTGGGAGGAGCCAGCGCCGTTCTTCATTACGACGCTGATATCAAACGTAGAAAGGGCGGATACGGCACCGCTAACACGAGAGAAGGTAATGGACTGAGTCTGCTCGTAGGCGATGTAAGTGGCTGGCTTTGGCACGAACATAAAGGCCTTCTCCAAACAGTAAAGGAAACCTTCGCTGGCCTTGATGGAACACTTGATGCCGTACTGGTTCCGGTGACTATCGAGTTCGGTTAGCGTGCTGATTTCAAAACTAATGAAGTAAGTGAAAGGAACATAGACGTGACATACGTGATAAAGTCCTTGGCAGGAGAAGAGATCTTCTTGTTAGCCAATCCTCGGAAGATCTTGGCCACAACGTGATGCAAGGGCTCTTCGTAGTGAGGTTCCAGCTTCTCCTTGTATTTCTGTTGCAGCTCTTCCTCCTCAAGGTTGAGATCAATGGTAACCTCCTCGTCCTTCTTGAATTGCATCACAACAAATGGATAGCGAGTTTGACCCTGACGAAGAGGTGGGTCGAGACCAATACACAGCATGCAGTGCATTTCGTCTGGCTTGGGAAGGACCATAAACTTCTTAATAGCCTCGTACTGGATCTTGTAATCGTATGTTTTACCACGGAGACGGAATGACGAGTCGTACATGTCGATGTCGAAACGACCTCTGTAAAGGGAGGGTCAGTAGGGTTTTCAGAGCAAGAAATTGGAGGATGAATGCCGTACCTGGGTGTGAGGTGCAGAACGTCGAGGAAGGTAGCAATGGCATCGCCGGCAGTCTCTCCAATCTCGGCTCTCTCCATCAGGGTATCATAAAACAAAGTGGCGGCATTCTTCTCCTCCTCAGCTGCATCACTGGCCGCGTCCTCGCCTTCAGCCTCTTTCTTCGTCGTCGTTCCTGGGATGTAGAATCGCATCTCCACAAGCTGGTCTTTGCCTGCACCCGCCTTCTTTCCTTTGCCTCTAGCACCACCGAGATGGCCATTGGTACCGGTGTCCTCAGCATTCAAAGGTAATGATATCTCGACAGCAACCTCATTTCGGCCCGCTAAGTTTGTGTTTCCAATCTCCGAGTACGGGATCTCGAATGCGGGACGGTTCTGCACGTTGAAAGTGAGCTCAGCCTTGGAAAATTCGGCCTTGCCCCAATTCCAGCCTCTCAGAGCATGTTCTTTGTTTTCTAACGCAGTGCTGTACCAGTTTTTGAAGACTTTGCTTAGACGGTCGTAGTCTTCTTGCTGGAAACCGTCGAGCTGGATGATGGCCGATGAATTACGTTGGAGGATTCGGATTTCGTATCCTTTGGACGCGCGACTCCAGTGGGCGCCGCCGATGTTGCTGTGATCGAGGGTGAAGGTGTCGCCTCCACCGGCAGGCTTCCAGCCAAAACCGGTCTCTGCAAACCTGCACTTCCCGCTCTCCTTGGAGAGATCGAGATAGATGTTGTCGAAGCTCTCACTAGATGATTCGCGACGGTTTAGCTCCAGCTCTCCGTCGTGCGAGGATGGATGTGGCCAGGGACGTCGCGGCCAACACAAAGGAGATGGAATACTTACATCGCAGTCATGATTGATTGATTCTCAGGCGACCGGAAATATTATCAATCAACCTTCCGCAACTCGTGATGGCAGGAGATGGTTGCGTGGTTGGGTTTGGCTGAAAATTGGGGATTGGAGGTTCAAATTTGAGCTTCACGGTTGTCGCGCCAGAAGTCGAGAAACTGCGGCGCGTGTCGACCGTGTTGGCTAAGTGGCAGGTACAGTGGAGAGCTAGTGCAGCTGGTACTGTGTACAAGAGACGCGGCTGACTGTCCCCGTATTTACGTGTACAACACAGGGACGACTACGTACTAGTACAAGCCCATTAATCAGACCCAGAGTCCCTTCCGGTCAGCAAGATTTCCGCTACGGGCGCTGCATGTGGCATCGATTGTTCGACTGCCATCATCCACCTTGAATTGCTTGTTGCAGGCGACATCTATATGATAATTTCTTGCTCCCATCTAGGCAGTATCGCATAATCAATACGAGTCATGTGATCGTCTCTCTATCCCTCTGTTTCTTTAATTTTACAACTCCAGGCCAGATCTTTCTTTCATTCAAATATCCGCCTCTCCCCACCGACCTTCACGATGGATTCCGAGTCGAAACTGCCTGAACATGTCGACCCGCCCTCATCGAGCGATAGCGATAGCGACAGTTCCGACCATGGCGAGGCTCCAATCAGACAATCGATAGAATGGCTCGCGACCGCGCGAGAGAAACGTTCCACGGCCGGCAATCGAATGAAGGCTATGCTGGCAAACGAGGAGCCCGACTCTGATCTAGAGCTTCTTTTTGCCGAGGACGATGATGATCAAGGCTTCACTGATGTTGGCGACGACGCCTCCGATGTTCACATGGACTCCTCCTCAGACGACGAAGACGAGAACGCAGCTGAAGATGATATGGAGGGCGAGAAGGAGCTGGAGCGCCAGGCTCGGGAGAAGCGCAACGCTCAACGAAAAAGGAAAGCGCAGGAAGCAATTCCCGCCAAGTTCAGAAAAAAGGTGCGCATCGATACGACGACAACACCTTCTCCAGCTCCGTCCTCGGCTTCGGGTCCGGGGCCTCGACCTAAGAAGAAGTCGGAACGCTCATCATGGCTCCCCTCGGCTGCCGACATGCCAACCCGTGCGTCTTCTCGACAGACCACAAGGCTCTCCAAGGAGCAGCTACATGCGCAGATGGAAGAGCGCGAGGCCCGGCGTCTCAAGCAGTTGGCCCAGATGCAGAAGAAGGCAGCCAGGATGGAGGCGTTGAAGAAACCACCAATGACACAAGAAGAGCGGCTTCGCGAGGCTGAGATTGTGGAAAAGAGAAACAGCAAAAGTCTCAATCGCTGGGAGATTGCTGAAAAGCAGAGGGAGGAGGAGAGGAGGGCAAAGCTGGCAGCACTCAATGAGAGGACATTAAAAGGACCTGTCATCACATTCTGGAGCGGCACCAGAGAATGGCAAGACGGCGGAGCGGCAAGATATGTCGTCATGGAAGAAAAGCCAAAGAAGAAGCCCAGAGAAAAGAAGGATAAAACAAAGGGCAAGGGTAATGACAAGGACAAGAAGGAGGTGCCAGAGGAGGATCCTCAGAATGCCGAGAAGGATGTGGAAAAGAAAGAAGCAAACGAGGACAGTAACAAGAACAATGTCGAGCCTAGGGATTCTGCGCCAGCGAAACCGACAGTGGAGGAGGAATCGAAACAAACCTCAGCCCCAAGGCCATCTGAATCCGCAACGCCAGCACCTGAGCAACCGGAATCGGACAACAACAAGACCAGCACAGCTGGAGAAACAGCAGCACCGCAAGAGATAAAAGATTCCTCAACTTTACAAGCTCCACTAGCTACAATACCCACCGGCAACGAAGCTTCATCAGCGGATAGTCTGGCTCCTCCAGCCCTTCAGCCTTCTAGTTCGCTCTCACCACAACCTAGCGAATCAAACCCTGACAATAACCTCAATGCGCCAGTTCTTGCACCTCCCGTGGGAATGGATGTGGACCAATCTTCCCCCTCAAATCCAGGAGCAAATCATTCTACATCTCACATTCTAGCCCCACCAAACACCTCTCAAAACCCACAACCACTTTCAGACCCAGCACCAGCCACTACATCTCCAGGAGACGAGCTGTCGAATAGCAAGCCCGTTGATGCCAAGCCTGCAGACGACAAGCCCTCAGTTGAAAAGCCTAATGAAGAGAAACTCGTGGAAGACACACCTGCGAAAATGGAATCGTCTGAGAAAAAACTAGACCTATCGGCGACGGAGAGTACACCTGAGAACCCCCCTGATATCACGACTCCTTCCGAACAACCCCAGGAGAAGAAAGAAGGCTCGACCTACACTCGAAACGCCATCGTTTATCAAAATTTCGACGATACTGCTCTCAAGGATAAGTCCATCCAAGTCCAAATCCTCTTTGGTCGCAAGATGAACAAATTAGCCAGTATGTTGATATCTATCCCCCCCTTCATTTTACTACGATCATCACATGGTCATTGATTCTATATTTGAAACAATGTCGCTGACACATCTCGCCAGAACCTCCTCCCCACCCGCTCTGTGTGATCACAAACCACCCAGCTCGCTACCGTGACCCCAAGACCGGGCTTCCCTTCTATAACGCGCACGCCTATGGTGAAATTCGCCGGCTCGAGCGTGGCGACTACCGATGGAGCAAACTGCTCGGCTCCTGGGTCGGCAGTGGCAAGAATGCTGCTAGCGGCGTGCCGGAGCGGTTCTTGAACCCGAATGCTCCAGGTCCGAAGAAGGAGCCCAAGAACGATTCGCCGCCGCCAGCAAAGAAAGAGGAGGGTCAACCCAAAGAACAAGAAAAGGCCGGTGAAAAGGGAAATGTTGATCAAGAGGCCGTCCCGGCGAACAAGGCGGAACAGGCAGCGCCAGAACCTCCATTACAGGATGTCAAGCCACAGCCCGAACAGCAACAAGATCCACCCAACAACCCTAATCCTGTAGAGACCAAGACATAGCTCATGGACACCTTATGTTGGTATGCTACGTTAATATTTTATGACAGGATTGTATTATATGTATGTATGAAGGATAGATACCCTGCTTGCACAGCCCTTTAAGAAATACCATCACACAAGATATCATTGGGAAATAATCGGACGGAAAGTTAAGGTTTTGGAGATGAGGTTTCATGCATTACTACCCAAGACGAATGGCTCCTGGCCAAATCGACCAGTACTAAATCTTCTTCTTCCTCCAAAAATTAAAAAAAAAAATCTAAGAAGAAGCCCAGCTTGCTTCGGTCCAGTTTCCTGGACAAACCCATCCAGCCTCGTGGCCATATCTATGTCATTCTGCCCAACCCAAAAAATTACATGTGAATCCCTCCCTTTTTTTTCTCTAGATTCCCTTCCATTGTCCTGAAAGGGGAACCACCGATATGCCATGTTCGTCCAGATAAACCCAAAAAAGCCGTGCCTCTCGCTTGCGCTACCATCCGATGGAATGTTTATGTGTCGAGGGTGAAAAAAGTCAAATTTGTTGTAAAACGCCTTGTTCCAATGCAAATCGCTCGTCTTGAAATCAAAATCAAAATGTGAGATGATGATAAATGCCTGGGGCCAATGCCCCTCAGGTAGGTAATCAAAAAAACAAAGTGGGCTGGAGGGGTGCGAGCCCACGAGAGTAATGTTGGTGTACAATGTCGTAGTTTATGATGTAGGTGAGGGGTGGTTTGGGGTTTGACCCCCGTAGATTGCAGACAATCAGTTGTCTTTGGTGCCTACTGTATCGACAATAAGACCCAACTCATTCAGAAAATCATCCAGACCGGTATCGACTGGAGAGAGAAGAACCTTCGAAAGAGTATCAGCAGGGCTCAATGACTCGGCCATGAGGCTTGGAGGGTTGAGGCGCGCACCAGTTGCCTGGAGTTCAAACTTCTTTCGGTTATCACCCTGCTGAGGCAGGCTGTAGCCAGTGAAACGCGATCGAAGGGGAACAGCTTTGCGGCGAACGGACAGCCCAGAAGCTGGGACTTCCTCATCCTCGTCGTTTGAGTCGTCGTAGAAGGTGAGCATCTCCTCATCAGGTGTCAAAGCCGAGAGCGGGGAGGCCATGACACTGGAAGCAGCAGAAGTCAAATCGGTGCTGGGCGCCTGAGTTGGGATCTCAAGCGAGGGCATCTCATTTTCACCAGTGCATACAGCAGTGCCCTTCTCCCTAGTATCTTGACCCCGGCTGGGAGGACACAATGTGGCCAGTGTGAGGGAGCTGAGGTTCTTGGATGTCAAAGGTGCTGACTCGCGAGGAGTCGTCGGGCGCTGTGCTGGAGGCGGTGACAAACCCATGGCAAAGGGAGGGTACTCCGAGATTGCGGATGTTGCGAAGTTATCATCGTCCTCATTCTCCTCTGCAATATCCTCGGGGATAATAAGCGTCGGACGCTCGCTGCGGTTCGATCCAGGTCTGGATGGAGGGTCTTCGGTCAAGAAACGTCGTAGCGACTCTGGGGATATCGAACGATTCCGGCTTCTACTTGAAGAGGCGGCGCTGCGATTATCATCGCAGGCGGTGGATGGTCTCAAGCTGTCCTCGTCGCGATCCAGAGAGCGGCCACGGTCATCGTCTTTTGACTTGTGGTGAAAGAATCGCTTCCAGGCTGGCGAAGGCGAACGTGATCGAGGTGCTGTGGGGCGGAACAGGGCCGGTGCAGTTCGCTTGCGAGCCTCGACACCTTCAGCCATTGACGGGAGCATCATTGGCTGAGGGGGGAGGAACTTCGCGGTCGGATCCATCGTGGTATAGTCGGTGATTCTCATTGAGCTGAGTGATACGCTCCTCTGGCGTAAAGTTTGTTGCGTTGGAACGGTCAATGTGTTGACGGTCTGTCCAGGCATATATGGGCAAGTTGTAGTTGACGGCATACTCTGATCATATGTTTCAGTGGACCCATCCACTTCGTACTGTTGTCAAGCCAAGGATATATATGTCAGTTCAGAGATCAAAAGTCGTATCATGCATGACAATAAGTGGAGGGAGAATGGGGAGGTGAGTTGTCTTATAGAGGGAGGCAGGATGTTATAATCAATGCTTGGTATAGAAGGAGGCTACGCACGTAGTAGTAGTAGGTGTGACCCATCTGCAGGGCCCCATGTCGTGTCTTGTTCAGGTCACCGTTGCAGATGATGTCCCGAAAAAGATGACAGCCTTTCCATTGACCGGGGCCACGGCGATAATCACGCTCCATCGGGTAGTGGGACGAAAAATTGTCCCAAGATCCAACTAGGTCAACGGCTTGGACTTCGGGGTCCGTTTGGCTACAGAGGCACAATCGTCAGCGCAAGGTCAGATTGCCAGGGTGAATTGAGAGCCAGCGACATGCAGGTTAACTGAATGGGGGCAAGGGGGCAAGTTTGACGTGGCCAGGCTGGCTGGGCAACGCAGTGACGGTCACGGTGACAGTCACCACAGCCACTGGCTGGGTTGTGCTGGCTCGTGTTTGATTATGATCAGGGAGACTTGGGTACGAGGCGGGCGCAGTGCTGAGGGTGAAATTCGAGGGAAGGTTCCATCCCATCATGACGGCCATTCCGGGGAACCCTGCGCTCTGAGACGCGCCAATTTCCAAATTTGACCCCGGCAACCTTGCCTGAAGCAGAACATTCAAATTCACGGAGCTGGGGCCATCTCCATGAATCTGAAGATCCTAGGCTGTAAACCGGGTCCCCTCTGATGACGAGCGTCGGAAATGACCGGTCACAACAAAATGACCTGAGGAAGACGCATAGATGCATAGAGAGTGCGGTGTGATAGTGCAGGCAGGCAGGAACGTGAATGACATGGGTAGGTGGATGAGTGTTAGGGGCGTGTTAAGGCTGAGATACGCGTGAATGTGCCCAAGCCAAGGGGTTCAATCGGTCCATCGCCCGGCCCAACTCGAGCAGGCGTGGATGAAAATAATCCTTCCCGGATTGCATAAATGAGAGAAGAGGAAAAAGCAAACTGTCAGACTAACCAAGGGGAGACTAGAATGCTAGCGAAGAAAAGCACAGGCGGGCAGAGAAAGGTGCGCGTAGAACACGGCGACCGAAGCTCAGGCGCTGCCCGAGTGAGATGCTGAGATGGCGGCCGAGGCTCAATCCTCAGCCCTTTTTTGGGTGTGAGTAGCTTGAGTGACTCTTTTGCCTGGAGGACTTGCTTTGGAAACGAAAAAGCGGGGCTTCAGGTCCCGATGAAACCGAGTAGGATCAAAGGTGATGATGTAAAGGGTGTGTCTCAGCCAGCGAGACCCGTATTGAATGAAAGGGAGCAATAACAAAGGGAAGATAACGAAGGAAGCGGGAGATGTCTCCAACTCACAGTAAGAAGGTAATGAGGGTGGTGGAGGGATCCATCATGGACGATGAGACAGCTGTCTTGCTGCTCATATATGCTTTCTTCGGGCGGTTCAGATCCAAGACAGCAATGTTCGTGAGAGTGAAACAGGAACTATTCAATCCACACAGGCGCTTAGCAGGTTGGTGGCAGCCAGTCAGATCGGCCAGATCGTCCCAACCTGCGGCTGCAAGTCTCTCGTCGCGTGCGGGAGGTGGATTGGCTGCAGGCTGGCAGATTTGACAGCCAACCTACCTAAGGCGAAAGGGGAATCCAGTGCTCGAGTGGGCCAGATCCAGGCACAGTCCAGGGGCAGGTTCAATTATAGAAACCAGAACTGGCTAGCGGCACAGTCGCAGGGGCTGGCTGTTGCGTTCGCTAGACTGTCGCAAGTCTGTTTGGGCGGCGAGACCTGGCTGTCTCGGGTTGGAGATGCGGCAGCCAATCAATAGCCGACTGCTCAGGATGCCAAAGCCCGTCGAGACGCCGTCGGAACAGGAAGGCAGATGGCTCTCAGGATGCCTCTTGTTCCAGAAGCAGCAGGGAGATCAGCGCTTAGCTGCGAGTTGGGCGGCTGCCGGGGTCCAGAGCGGCTTGCGCGAATGCCGCAGGATTCGGATGCGTTGTCGGCTTCCTATTGCCTGGCTGCAACCTTTCCTCGTGTTCTGTCGTAGCAACGCGGCCTGGTGTGGACATGCAGCAGGGAGTCGAGCAGGTAGTTTGCGTGTCGGAGCATGCGCCGGGTCCAGCTCACCAACAGTAGCTTGGTGGTGGGATGTCCTGCCAGCGCGGCGATTGGCCCAGAGCAATATTAGAGCTCTTATTCTAGGGGTGGGATCAGATCAATTTGGGGGTGAGGAGATGAGAGCTGCGGGCGGTCCGGAAAAAACAGAGGACAGCAAATACGGCTGACGATGCTGATGGGACGACAGCGACGACGACGAAATGCACCAGAGGCAGAGGAAGGGGATTTGAGAAATTGGAAGAGGGAATAATTTCAATCCCAGCTACGGACTATTCCAGGTCCCTAACTTCAAACGACGAATGCCCCAAGAATGGCGAATTTCAGCTGGCTTGAGCCCCTGATGCCGATACCTACGATACACCAGTCTTACTATGGGGAAGGCGGCGAGCCCAGGTACCACCAGGCCGCCTGCAGCGATTGGCCCTCAAGCCTGCGACCGCTAAGCACCAGTTACATCTTAGCCTTCGCTGCACGCGGCCAGAACCCGCGCTTATTGGCTGCCCAGCAGCTGTGCACTGTTTTAATTTGCATTGTAGGGTAAGTGCCTCATTTCGCTTGTTGCCTTGCCAAGCTGAACCGCCGCGAGAGCGACGCCTGAATCCAGCCGCCATGTAATTATACATGCCAGTACGGGTATAAATCGGACGGTATAGTCGACCTATTATTATACCAAATTATCCAATATTATGTAGGCGCTCATTTGCTTTTTCTGATTGTTAGTAAGCGGACCTGCTGATATTCGCCCCCATCTATGATCTGACAGTGAGCCCTCAAGTGGTGAAGCAGAAATGAGACTTTCTATGGCGATAAAACTAACAAGGCAGTATTAAATTAACAATGCCTAGTGTATTGTCCTTTAGGCATTTATTATTAGCCCTTAATAATTCGATCGTACCGCTCGCAGGCTCGACAATAAGCACTACAATATTCTGAGTGCCTCAAATTCAATATCAGTTGGCACTTGAGCCATGATCCATGCTGCTGAACTCCAAAGTCCATTCTGGATCGAGAAATGCCACGTTTCTTGTGATGCAAACCTATGTCAAATGATCCTCCTTCCTAATATGCTGCCATTCATCCCAGTTCTCGGGCTCCTACATACACACGTGTGTCGATCGATGCGTCGATCAAGGTGTGGCGAGCAGGCAAGGCCCCAGACACCGATGTTCTGTGTTGTCAGCATCACCGTCGTCCAAGCTGCCAGGAACAGGCTGCCACTTCCCCCTGCCGATAGAGTCATCAGCTAACTCCTAGCAGTCTGACCGCCGGGCACTGCCGCAATTAGCCAGTCTTCTACGAAATCCCTTTCCTCGGGCCGCGCGGGAAACCAAGTCTGCAGTGTAGAGTCTCGGCCCCAAGACATCACCGGGAAGACGTGTTTCGTACGCGCGCCAGGAGGTGAGCGAGTTGTCTCACGTACCATCTCCACTGAACCGCCCGGTGCACAGGCACAGGCGGTCGCGCGTTGATTCATGCTGTCTACCGTTCTATTTTTGTGGCTGGAGGAGGCCTGTCTCGTAACTTTAGTCTTTCCCTTTTGGCAGGCCCCTTCGTCACCACCACAGAACACGAAGTCTCGAACGGCAGGGGAAACTGGGCAGGCCGGCCAGCCAACACGTGCGATTTCTTAATTAAGGGCTCCGCTTCAATGCATACATGCACGATCTCCCCATGCCCCTGACGCGAGAGATGACTCAATCTGTTGCTTCTTATTTTATTCTTGCGGGGGATGACCTTGGATTCCGGCACTTTGACCTCGAATCTACGTACCCGCGCGCGGCTTGATCATAGAGAGACACTTGGAGACGGAGTGATTTATGAGCCCGAAAGGCTCAGTCAACCGTCATAAAACCTGTTTGATCTAGATCGCCCATTGATCTGAACCCCTACGGATGTTTCATGCTACGGTTTTATTTCCCCCTTGTCTGTCACCAATCCCATCCAGACGCTCAATCAGGGCGCAGTGACTCTCAGACTTCTGAAGACTATGACGTCTTAAGTGAGGCTTGCGAAGGGGTTCATAAGACTAGGACTCGGTGAGCTGTCAAGGAGCAATCCGAAACGATGGCCCGGTTCACAATTATAAAACAGAGCGGTCTGTTTCAGTTCAAGTGCTACCCTGGAGCAATCTGGATAGTTGAGGATCAGTGCCAAAGACAAAGAAGTGATTGCATAGGCCAGAGTGACTGTGCACGCTTATGTATTTGTACACTTAGTATACATTACATGGCAAGCTGGGTGAAGGGCGGTTATCCGAGCCGTGATGTAGCAGTATCTGGGTGTTGGTCTCTTAGGAATTGGTGAGTTGGGAATATTAAACCTGTATACTTGAGGCTACAGGGTACGCAAACGATAGTAGACTGAGTGGAATCGGTCAGCACTGCAACAACCAATTTGTTCGCGCAAGAGAGATTCTCAACTGCGAATTCATGAGAAGAGAGGTAGTTTTACCAATCAGTTTATTCGCATCATTAGATACCAGGACCCAAGTCTCCTGCTACGTGATATCCACAACTGCTTCGCAAGACTCAGCCACAACGATTCATTCTTTTGATTACCCAATTAGTCTTGAACAGAGGCAGTAACCCGAACAGATACACATCAACACAAAAGAACAAGAGCGGGCACCGACAAGACTTCGTCGAGCATTAACATTATCGTACAGCCAACATTGACCGATAAAGGAGAATAGACGTCCAAGGAAAAGAAACCGAAAGAAGCGAAAGTTTCTCAAAGACCCCGAGGCTCACACCAATACACCGCAATAGCCAGCCAATCCAACAAATAACTTCTCAAAATAATAAACGTTTCCCGCACCTGCAAGGAGCACAATGCCGAGTAGGTGACCGAGAAGATAAACAGCCAAACCTCTCCATGTGAAAAAAGAAGGTGACTGGGCTCCCACGATTGTGTATATCGACCAAGGGCTGAACCAAGTGGTAAAGGCTACTGTCCTAAGAAAAAAGGATAAGCCAACACATTAACGGCCTCAAGCCGAGGCCACACCGCTTGACCAGTCTGCGGTTGTGGCACACCCTTTCTATGTTTCATATTTCATTCAAATCCAAATTGTACACTATTGTCGAGGCCCAAACCGGCAAGTTCCTCTCACATTAACCAAAAACATATTAAAAAGGGAAGGAAGAAGAGGAGAAGAAAATGACTGGTTGGAGGGTATCCCAAGCCATCTGCTTATTTGGTTTTCTTTGTCTCCTTGTGGCGCTTGTTCTCCACGATGCGATTCACGCGGTTGCCCACGTACTTGGTTCCGAGGAGGGTGTCCCAGAATGTGAAGAAGGGCTGTGCAAAGTTTGTCTTGATGCCCCAGTGTTGGTGATGGATGTCGTGGTAAGCAGCGTTATTGCTGGTAATTAGCTGAAGAGGGTCCCAGGGGAAAGAGTAACCGCAGTGGTCGTCAACGGTCTTGATTGTTGAGAAGCAGAAGAACAGAATGCCCTGGCGAAGAGTCATACCGGTGAGCTTGAAAGAGACTCCGGCGCCAAGGGTGTCAAGAAGGAAACCCTCAACTGGGTGGTTATACAGAGCACCGTATGCATAAGGAACATAGAGGCGGTGATGACGGGAGTGGAAATGAGCTGGACAAAGTCAGTACATCAGAAACGCAAATGAAGGGTTAGCTTTGCTCACTATACAACCACTTGTTGACATGCATCAAGCGGTGAAGGAAGTACTGCCAAGTATCGAGTGCGATAATGGCACAGATGAACTGGATACAGGGAATAAGGAAGTAGTAGATGAGCTTGGCGCCGGTCATTTCCCAATTGGCAAAAGCAGGGCCTTCTTCACCGGTGGTGAGAAAGGGGTAATGGCCTCCAGCAAGCGCGCCAGCGAGCAATGGGTGTGCAGGAGCCATATTCTTCGAAATGGCATCGGCATTGAGGCCGATCAAACCAAGGATCGAGGGGAGAGCTCGTTGCGCGAGACGTAGACGGGTAGCCCAGACGGCAACGTTGTGTTCATCCTTGCCGATCATCTCCATTGGTTCATAAATGGCAAGAATGTAGCCGGTGACAATTTGAATAATTTGCTGAACGACGACATCTCTAGCGACGTCAAATCGAGAGACATGGTTGCGCTTTGTGATCTCCTCAGGGGTGTGAAGGCGGTACTCTGGGAAGAGGTCATTGACGTCAAAGAAGTGGAAGATCAGAGAGATGACCCAGTAGACCACAACTGGGGCGACGACGGAGAGCCAAACATCGGGAAGCCAGGAAATGAGATCTGGTTGGGGGATGAGGGTGTAGTCTGGTATAGGAGGCAGGCCGGCGTCGAGCACGGTGTTGTTTGCCATGATGCCGACGGCTGGAGAGGATTCGTTGATCATTATGGTGTGCCCAACCTAAATGTTGGCTCGGGAGGCCCGGGAAGTCAAGGTAGAAGCAAAGGCGCCGACGGCAGCGCCTAGTAGGTGAATATGAGAGAGAGAGCTCGGTTGGCAATTTCAAAAGGTGAAGAGAATGTCGGGGAGACTGAGGTCGGAAGAGGTCGAGGAGGCTGCGCAATTAAGAAGGGCAGCGTTTCGCGAAGAGAGATGCCGTCACGCGAGCGAAGGAAAATAAGGAGTGAATCGGGCGAGTCGGACGGGGGTCGCGGTACGGCAAAGGAATCAGCAGTTAGGGAATGAAATAGGATGCCGATGATGCGTCAGAATGGTAACGGAATCGGATTGAAGACGAACACCGCCATCCAGCGAGGAATCAAATTAGAAGTCCTAGGGGTGATGTTGGTTGGAGGTGAAGTGCTGCAGGGCGGCAGCACCTGATCGGTGATAATCTAATCATTTATGCGGGCATCTCGAACAGCAGTTGGCCCACTGCAGACCAGGCCTCAGCTCCCTGAAGGTGCTAGATACAGCCCAGCGCCCGGCGGCTATTGGCCACAGGCGGGCAGATCCCCACAGTTACACACAACCCGCCCTACCAACCCTGAAATTTGTGCCTGGATGCAATCTCGGGTTTCTCGGGAGGCGTGGCTTGCTCCTGGCGCTCCCCAAGTGATCGCGAGACAAAAACGCGTCATGTCCGTCCTGGGAGCGAACCACTTCTCACCGGCAGTCAGGCCACTCCCGACTCCGGCTGGGCAGATCGCGGCGTTCATGTAGGTATGGTCATTTTCTTAAGTGCTGCCACTGCCCGAGGCAATCCCCCACCCAGCAAGCCCCTTGCGCAGTTCATTTCGCATTTACCGCGAGCTCGGCACGTGGCGATTGGTGTGGTCTAAGGAGAGTCGCCACCTCTGCCCAATGCGCAAGCTAGTAATGGCACAGTGCTGCACTGGCTCGGTTTCGCGATGACCTGGAGCGAGCTACCAGATGGATCGTGAGAAGATATATCTGACTACGATCTTGAGTGACCATCTTTGGGAGGATCGCCGCCCCTTTCTCTCTGTATTCTGGATGTTCTGCTGCCTTATTCAACCTGCTCGCTACCCAGCATGCTTCGACCCGATTGCTTCCCCGGCCATTTCTTGGCGCATTATCTGTGAGTTCAGTAGAGGCTGTTTATCATACTTGACGCTTCAGCCGCTGGATCGTGGGTTGGGTCTCTATCGACTACCAACTAGGCTACTGTTGCTGGCCAGATGGCTCAACGGCAATGCGTATTTGGCTGCCAGTAAATCCCAGCAGGGATCGAGCCAGATGTTTTACCTACGCATACAGCCCCATTGCTTAAAGCATGCACTCCATTGGCAGCATTAACTCGCAGGTGAAGGTTTTTTCCGTCTTTCCATTTGAGCTCCCGCCGTGAATTTATGGATTACTTTCCACATCCAGACTAGCGTATGAAACCCCACCACTGAGCCCCTCCTCAAGTCGCTTCTGTTTTTTTTTTCTGGCTCTCAAAAACCGTCTGGCCCTTGGATCCTCCCCGCGCTCCTCCAACATCTGTCTTCCTCATCCACTTGCTTTCCCTCTACGAGTCCATTTGATCACCTCGTGTAACTAAACCGCCACCATGATTATTTACAAGGTACGATTGACAGAACCTTCCTCACGCCCACGCCCCTCACAGTCCTCGCCATACTCTCTATGTGGCTCTGCCCCGCCATGGCATTCTGGCTGACCCCGCAATTGTTCAATAGGATCTCATCACCGACGACGAGATCATCTCGGACTCGTACGACCTCAAGCTCATCGATGACATTGTCTACGAGGCCGACTGCGCCATGATCACTGAGGGTGCTGTCGAAGTTAGTATGTAGCATCCTCGAAACCCCGCTTTCCATCCAGGTGGATGATGTCCAATAAGCTGTTGCTGATACCTCTCCCTGGATAGACACTGGTGCCAACGCCTCCGCTGAGGAAGCCGACGAGGCCCTCGATGATGCCGAGGTCAAGGTCAACAACATCGTCCACTCTTTCCGTCTCCAGACCACTGCCTTCGACAAGAAGTCCTACCTCACCTATCTTAAGGGTACGTACAGTCGACCCCGACCTTACTCTGTAAATTCCATCCTCACACCAAGTATTAGGTTACATGAAGTCTGTCAAGACTGCTCTTCAGGAGAAGGGTGCCAGTGCCGACACTATTACCGCTTTCGAGAAGGGTGCCTCGAAGTACGTTAAGGAGAAGCTCCTCCCTAACTTCAAGGACTTCGAATTCTACGTTGGCGAGTCCCAGAACCCCGACGGAATGTAAGTTGGCAGAAATGCCTTCCTCCCATTTTGCACCCCCAAATGTGTATGCTAACCAATACTTCAAGGGTCGTTCTCCTGAACTACCGCGAGGATGGTGTTACCCCTTATATCATTGTCTGGAAGCACGGACTTTCCGAGATGAAGGTCTAAGCCTGCATTTGGCTCTTCTGTGCAGATGATGGGTGGTAGCATCCGGGATGGGGACTGTGATTTACGAAGCCCAATACTTTTCTAGCGCTGGCATAGTATTGAAAAATAACCCAGATGGGGTGAAATGAGTGCAACGAATCGGGCAAAATGAAGAACAATGAATAAAAAAAGCCAACGCAAGCAGCACCCTGCGTGCCTTCAATTCAATGACCAATTTCCAGATCAAATCGGTGACATATTCACAAAGTAATGTAGGTGTAAGCAAATCAAGGAACCCTTACGCCTTTAACTCCCTTGCCAATCTTAAGACTACCCATCTACTGTATCTGCAATTCCCAAATGCCACCATACAATCAAAACCGAGGCTTCGTCGCCAGGGGGATCGGTGGCGGCGCATCTCCATCATCAGCAGGAGATGCAGGTGCACGAGAAGGAACCGGCGCAGCCTCCGAGCCACCCCCCAATCCGACCTTCTTCTTTGGCGGAGGGGGCGGCGGAGGCTTCTTCTTCCCAGCAAGCCCCGGGGAAGGCGAGTCGGTTGCACGCTGCACAGGGCTCTGCGACGCCGCACCAAACCTTTGAGGCAGGGGGACGGGCGTAGAAGCGGTGGGCCCGGGAGAAGGACTATTCCGATTGTTCATCTTGCTGAAGCGGTTCTGGAGCTCATTGAGCTGGTTGACACTCCCGCTGGAGTCCTGGCGAGGAGGCGGGGGCGGAGGGCCTGGAGAGGCGGCAGATCGTCCTATGCCGAGGGCAGCTACCGAAACGCCAGCCGCGCCCAACCGGTTCACGGCATTTTGGTTCAGGTAGCCATCCTCTGCCCCATGATTGCTGGCCCCCGAGGGCGTTACAGGAGGCGTGCCCACGTTCGTTCTTGCTGGTAGGCGCGGGGGGAGGCTTGGCTGCTGTGCGGGCTTAGGAGGCTGCTGAGGATGGGTCAGAGCGGTGTCGTAAGATGGCGGGCTCCTCCCATCAGCGCCGTCTCTCCGTCCCGGCGGCGGGGGTAGGTGATTAGTCGAAAGACCTGTCGTATTGACGCGGTAGGGACCTCTTGGGGCGGCCTCTCCCTCTTCCTCCTGTTGCTGGGCACTGCCCCCTCTTGGCGGAGGCGCCGGGTTCAGAGCTCTGGGGTCTTGATAGTTTGAGGGTGAGGTGACGACGCTGCGTTTTTCTTTGGTTGGGGGTGGCGGTGGTGCGAGGCCGGAGCTGGTGCGACGAGGAGGGGGAGCAAAGGCGGACGGGTCCTTGAGCTGGGAGAGGGGGACGGAGACGTGGTCGTTGGACGAGTCGCTGGACTTGTTGCGGTGAACCAGGTTGCTCTAGAGAAAATGGGCGGTTAGGGGCCGATAATTTTGTAATGTCACCGAAGAGAGACGTCTTTAACTCTGAGGGAGAGTGAATACGTACGACCTGGCCTCGCACGCCCTGACTGGGCTTATGGTCGTTGTTGCGGTGAACTAGGTTGCTCTAGAGAAACTGGGCGGTTAGATGGCCGATAAATTTTGTAATGTCACCAAAGAGTGATGTCTTTAACTCTGAGGGAGAGTGAATACGTACGACCTGGCCTCGCATCTTGCCCTGGCCGGGCTTATGGTCGTTCCATTTGCTCTTGGCCTTATCTGTATATTTCGACGCCATCGTCGAGGGCCTTCTTGCTCCAGGTCCACCGATCTGAGTCAGAACTGAGCGATTGGGCGGCTGCGAGTTGACAGACGATCCTCGGCGAGAAGCAGAGAGTTAGAGGTGCCCGGCACAGATGAAGACTTGGTTGAGGCTGATTGTGAGCCCAAAGTAAACAAGGCGACCCAACAGAGATTGACGTAAAACGGGCAGTCCCTGGCGTCAGATCAAACGTGATGGATGTAGCTGGATGTACCAGTATCCACACAATAATCGGCGGGGCTTCGGGAGCCAACGCTGAATCCCGGCGCATGGCAAACCCCGGTTTATCAGCTAATGCAATCTTCCGTCCGTGTATTCTTCCGTATCAACGGCATTTGGGGACAGGATTGATTGCCAGACTCGATTGCGTTTGTACACATCTGATTGATTCTACTCTTACCTTGGGAAACCCTCGGCTACTTACTCAATCCCCACTGCCCTCAAGCACGAACCGCTGAGGCGCGTCGCCCTTGACTTGAGCGCGTCGCAGCCTCAACGGTCTCTCCATTCTCCCAATTGCACCACTACACACTCTTGCGACAATGGAGTCGCAGACGAATTCCGACTATGAGCTCCTAACAGAGCATCTGGGATACCCCCCGGTGGTATGTGATCAACCATTGCCCTCATTGTACGCTTCACTAGCCTAACCCCCGCCATAGTCCCTCCTCGACGACATCATCAACACCGTCAACGTCCTCGCCGACCGCGCCCTCGACTCCGTAGAACGCCTCCTCCTCTCCATCCCACCCCAGAACCTAGGATTCACAGCCCCGAAATCCACCTCCTCCTCAAAGTCGCAGCCGCCCCCCGAGGAGGCCGCCAAGCTGGAGATCGAGACCGGCACCCACAAGCTCGAGACCCTCGTCACCGCCTCCATCGACCGCAACTTCGACAAGCTCGAGCTCTACGCCATGCAGAACATCCTCACCGTCCAGCCCCGCGAGCTGCACCCCTACGTGCGCCTCGCCCACTACGCCGGGCTCGACTTCCCCGCCGAGGAGGAGCAGGACCCCGCAGCCGCCGGCGACAGGCCCACGCTGGAGAGCGTCACGGCGCTGCGCCGCCGCGTCCAGGCCTCGCAGAAGCTCAACGTCGAGCTGCGGCGCCAGCGCGACCGCAACGACGCCCTCCTGCGCAACCTGCGCGAGGTCCTGGGCGTCGGCCCGGACGGCGTGAAGCGGGAGGAGGACACGTCGGCCGAGGGCGCGGGCGCGGGGCAGCAGTCAAACAGCAGCAGCACCTTTGGGTTCCTGGGCAGGGGCAGGACGGTGCTGTCGTCGATAGGCTCGAAGACGCCCGTGACGACCACGACGCAGTTCACCCTCTCGCAGCTGCAGTCGCTGCGGGCCCTCTCGGTCTCGCTCAAGGCCCTGCTGCCCGAGCTCGAGGCCGCGCAGGCTGCGGCCGCGGACGATGTGGCGGCGCCTGGAAAACGTTCATGGCGCCGCGAGCGTGCCGAGTATGTCGAGGCGGCGTCGCGCAAGTACCTCGAGAACACGGGCGGGCTGGAACTGGGGAGCCAGGGTGAGGTGCGGGACGGCGAGTACCAAGGCCAGGGGCGGAATCTCAGCAAGGGAGATGTGGAAGGGTTGGAGAAGGCTGTCGCGATTTTGAGGAATAGTGAGGGAAGAAGTACGGAAGCTGGGGAGGAGCCTCGCGATCCATCATGATGTCCATGGCAGAAGGGTTTTTAATGAGGGAATGAGATAATAATCAATGGTCATCTGGAACTTGGAAAACAAACTCAAATCAAGGCGGCGCAAAGCGTATCGTCCTTTTTGTTGTATGGGAACTTCTATGATTTTAAGTCTATGTTAATGTACACCAAGCAGGGGTATGAATTAGTCGAGATTCAGCCCTGCCGTTCGATACAACAATAAATGAAATTGTAGTTCGATATAATCTATGCATGTATAGTACAAGCTCGAAATGCCGAGGCAAAGGCCATCAGAGCCATGGCTTGTTTTAACGCTGCTAGTAAGAATATTGCACAACCCGCTTCAACGCGAACGGCTCTTTGGTCATGTCGAGCAGACCATGCGCGTGAGCCAGATGCCAGAAGTAATGATGCCATCTCCGTTCATTAACCTCTTCCTCTCGGCTGAGCAGCTCCTGAAGCACCTCATCCACAACTCTCTTAGCATCGTCCATCCGACGGTCTTCGATGAGTCCTATGAGCAGATCACGGAGACAGAATAGCCTAGTCGGGGGCCGCCCCGCCTGGCGAAGCTCATCATAAATGGCGAGAGCCCGGGCGGTGTCCCCAGTCATTGCGAAGGCACTCAGCACGTGTTCCCAGAGGCGCTGGTCACCGGTGTCGATGCCAGTGAGGCCGTGCTTCTCGAGGAGCCTCTGGATTGCTGTGCTATCGTGCAGTCCCCGCTGCAGGTAGCGATCGATGAGGATCAGAACCATATGCGGGGAGAAGCTGGGGTGTCCATGCTGACGCATATGTTTCTGCACGGCCTCGATGGCTTCCTCGGATCCGTTTGACAGTGACGAGACGGCGAAGAGCATCTTTCCGTACATCTCCATGTTTGTTTGCAGGCCGGCGCCTTCGATGTCAGCAAAGACAGTATTTACCGCTGCCACCTGTTCGGCTGCCGTAGCGTGGACCAATGACCCGAGGACCTCCTCAAGAATAATGGTGAAGGTTGCGTTATCAGGTTCGATGCCCTGGGCGGCCATCCCTTTCAACAAGTTCTGGACGCCGGCATGGTCCTCCTTTTCCCTGAAGGTTTCACGCAGGATGATATTGTATGTTCGGACATCAGGCTTGATACCCTCCCGCCCTGCCCATTCCAGCACCTCATATGCTGCTTTTTTGTCCCGCCTGATGAGGCCACGGAAGGCGCCGTTGAACACCTCAATGGTAGGCTGAACGGCCTCGTGCGGAGCACGGCGGCTCACGGCATCTTTCCATAATTTGAACATGTTTACCAGGGCGGCAATGCCGTCCTCTGGCTTGCCTAGCTCGATGAGACCAGAGATGCGCTCAGTCCAGGCATGTGTGTCAAGCTTGACCTTGGCATTGATGAGCATTCCCCACAAGGCCTCGATCTTTTCGGCATCCTTGGAGATCTTCCACCCGTTCATCATTGCGGTGTATGTTCTAAGAGTCGGCTCAAGCCCGATTCTGCTCATCAAGTCGCTGGTTTCCTGGAGCATCTCCGGCCGACGGGTCGCGCACCAAAGAAAGTGCCAGTAGTCGAGAAAGTCCGGGTTCTCCCGCATCTGGATGATGAGCTTCGGTCTGTCCTCCGAGGCTGACATTAGATCTTGCCATATCGATATGATGGCTCTGACATTATCAGCCTTGTGCGCCTGACGGGCCTGCCTCTGGAAATTGGCCAGTAAATCGATCGCTGATCGACTTTCGAGGCCTTGCCGCCAAGATGCGTCGGGTCTATTAAGGAAATCGAGGACCTTGTGTGACCATGACTTCCCAGCCAGAACCCTTAGTCGAGTGGTATCTTGGGCCGGAGTATCGATGCTGTCGCAAAGGAACTTGTCGATATATGCATTATCAACCTTGCAATACTTGAGAGCAACCTGAACGACCTCGAGGAAAGGAGCTGCAATTTGTAGCCGTCTTGGCCGTAACAGAGTGGAGTCTGACATGACGGCCATTGTGCTGAGAACGGCTGGGATAATGGACTTTATGCGCGTAATCTCATGTTGGTTGAAAATGGCAGAGAACGCCTTCGTGGGGTTGTCCACGGCTAAAGACGTGGGCTTGTATTTGGGTTTCTTTTCTTGAAGAGCCTTGATATCCTTTACAAGCTCTTCTGGAGAAGGAAAGACGAACCGTAGCTCGCGATTCCTTTGGCTGGGCCGACCCATCTGGGAAACCATCTTCCACAGGTCAACCATTTCACTCAACGCCAAATTGCGCCGGGTGTAATCCGTCTCCAGTTGGATGACGGTGCAGAGGCCGACGATCATTTTGTTCGCGAGTCGCAGATCTCTGCTGCCGAGAAGGAGGGACATCCTCAACAAGGATGTGTAGGCTCCGGCTTCGAAGTAGTGTTTGACAACCATCTGATGCGAAACCACGTTGATGATTTCATTAGTTAGGAGGTAGAGCTGCTTTGGCAATGGCTGCCCGAGAGCAAAAACATGAGGCCAGATTTCTTCTCTCAGCACTCGATTCCTCTCCGCCACAGGCTTCTCTTTCTGCCTTTTCAGGTCGTTGATTATCGCAGTGATCTCCCAGGATTCAAGCGTTGCTTTGTTCTCCAGAGCGGTCCCGGCGGATGGCTTGCTGATACCCGCATTTTCATCATCTTTGCTGACTATCTCGTTGAAGAGAGCTATATGATCAACAGGCTGTTTCCGCGGGAGCTTTCTCTGCCGTGATAGCTCTCCCGGCTTCCTGTCCGGTTGAGAAATACGGGTCCTCTGCGAGTTTGCTCCTCGGGCGACCGTAGCAGTTGGCTTGGGGGTTTCATGACTCTCAACTAAGGTCGTTAACCGGGCTACGGCAGCAGGCCTCTGTGAAATGGAGGATACCAGGTGCGAGGTGCATCTTGAGCAAAGCGCCCTGGAAGCGGACATATTGTCAAGCTACGGCCGCAATGCCGCGAATTGGGACCACTCGCTTATTCTATACTAGAAACGAGTATGAAACCATTGAGATTTCATCTATAACCTCTCTCGAGGCAATAGATATGTGTCGTATGGCATATAAACGCGCTGAATTTCTCGGTTCGAGAGAGACCCTTTTTTTCGGTGTTATCGGGAGGATATATAAAACTACCACCCGATAACGGCCAACCAATGAGACGCTGCGATGCACGCAAAGTTTCCCCACATCAAGTCTTCAGCAACAGCACCGCCAACACTAACATCACCCGAAAGGAAGTCAAAAAGGACTGCAAGTCAAATACAGGCATGAATATAGGTACAATTTGGTTCTTTTTTCTAGCTCCTTTCCCACACATCATCTTCGTGACCTATGCTATCCTTCCAATTAAGCAGAAAGGTTTTTTCGGAAAGCCTGCTCACATCAAAGCTAAAATATCATATAGGTTGTCGACACCCTCCGGCCAACGTCTATACATGCCTTTATCCATCTCTATGGTGAAACGCCTTCCGCTCATCCCGCTCCTTTTGGAGCTTGCAAAATAAGTAAACAAAAGCTAAACAAAACGGACAATTCAGCAAGAAGCTCCTGCAAACAAAACGCCACCCCACGCTAGCTGTTGTATCGATGTTAATTGCTGCCACATGCAAAGCCCTCTGATGCAGTTTTCAACCCGCCCACAAAGCCCAGCCAGCCAGCTTCCTTTGCACTTTGATGATGCGATGATGTACACTGAAGCACTGCCCTATTTTCACCGAACAACTTCAATATTACTTTTCCACACATCACTAGCGGCGTCGGGTCTTTGATGGCGGTGCAGCCGCCGGCGCTGCGGCGGCCTCCCTCTTCTTCGTCTGCTTTCTGACTCGAGGCGGCGGTGGAGGCTCGCTGTGGAGGTGGCCAAGCTCCTCCAACGCCATCGTGTTTTCCCACTGTAGACATCTGTAATTGTGCACCTCGGGCGTCTTCTCCCGGATGCGAGAGCTCGTTCGCTTGTTTTCTCCCTTCTTCTCCTTCTCTTCAGTACCGGCAAGGTACTCCTTTCTCTTCTCCATGTGCGAGACAATCTTGTCCTTGTAGTTAACGAGTTCTTTGCGAAGCTTCATCTCATTGATGCCGCGGCTGTCCAGCCACTTGATGAGGGCTTCGAGCTGCTCTGGTTCCGAGATATAGCCCCATTGTCGGGCGTTAAAAACGCTGGTGCTTCCTTCTTCCTTCAGCTTTCGTTCGGGAACCGTCATATTGAACTTGGTCTTGTATTCGTCCTGGTATTCCTTCGAAACCTCGATGAATCCCTCACGTTCTATTTCATCTGGTCCCTGAACCCAGATACAGCCATTTGCGTACTCGGCGGCAGCTGTCGAACTGTTAGGAAGACCGCCGTAGGGCATGCCGTTGCGCTCAAACCAATAATATCGATTCCAAAATCGATCCTTGCCAAGAACCCTGGTTCTAGGGCAGTCGGCCTCGCGGAGGTCGTTTTCGATAACGGCAACCTCCTCTTCACAAGCCTTGATAACCTTCTCTTTCTCTTGGATTTGCTTGAGCAGCTTAATAAAGTCCTTGGACTGGGCGGGAAGCTTTGCCGCGGCCTGCTTCTGGGCCTTCTCTTTCTCTTTGCGCTCCTTCTCCTCCTCCCGTTTGCGCTGATGCTCAGATTGGGTTCGTCGGCGTTTCCTTCGTGACTTGGGATCATCCCCGACAATGCTATCCTCATCCTTGACTTCAAGAGTAGTATCAACGTCAGTCATTTTTGAATCATCGTCCTCATCCTTGGCAGGCGCTAGAGGTGGTGAGGGAGGCATGTTATCGGGCAGCAAAATTTTCCGCTGCTCGTTCAACTGCCGGAGCTCTTCGAGTCTAGGTCTGATGTTAGCTTTTCCTAGTCATCGTGAGGTAAATAGGTTTGAAACATACGCTTGCTTCTTCTGCCTTTGCCAGTCAATCTTGTCCTTGCGGTACTTGGTCATGGTTTCGCTGCAGTCCTCCATGTAGCCTCTCACGGCCTTGGTCTCCATGGTCAGCATGCAGATCATCTGCAATATCTTGACCCGGTAATTGATATCAAGTTCCGAGTATGCCTGGCGGACCGTCTCCTGGCTGGGCTCAACGTTTGGAGGAACAAGAAGCAACAAGAGCTCCTCGCAGAGATCCTCTTTTCGCGGGTTCTTGGAGAGCTGATGAAGCAGTCCCACAATCATCATCTCCCAGCCACCTTCAGCAAAATTGCGATTTCGCAGTTGCTCAATCCAGTTGTACTCTCTAAGTGCCTCCTCGGCTCGGTGCTTGGTTGCAAGTTCGGCCCTGAGCTCCTCCTCCTCAGCAGCAGCAACCTCGGCTGCGAGTCGCTCGGCCTCGAGCTTAGCGAGGCTGCTGCGAGTTGCGCGACCCGTAGACCTTGGTTTTGGCTCAGGCTCAGGAGTTGCCACTTGGACTTCGTCCTCGTCCTCGTCATTCTCCTCATCGCTATCCTCCTCTTCTATCTCGGGGAGAGTAACTCGAACTTTGCCGCCATCTCGCTCAGAATCGACAAGAATCTTCAACACTGAGCAATGGATTTCGTCAAAGAGTTGAACTGGCATGCTCTCGGAAGCTGAGAACATGGCCTCAATGAAGTCGTCAAAGGTGAAAGAATCGAGTTTGAAGATTTCGCAATAGACGTTGAGGGTGTCCCAGGTCTCTAGCAAAGGACCCACTGAGTCCATATTGATCTGATCGCTATGCAGTTCATGGTTCGGCTCATCAACAGTCACTGGAGGGTCTTTGCACATGAATCGCAATGGCGGACGAACGGAGCCTTGGGGCTCCAGCTGAAGATCATCGATTGGGTATTTCGGTGGAGGAGGAGGCGGCGGAGGGGTTGGCTCCTTGTTCGCGTTAGGGGTAGAGCGGTTAGACAACTTGCCCTTTGATGCTTTCGGGGCAGGCTTCAGTTCTGGGAGTCGCGACGGGCTGGATTTCTCGGATGCGACACCATTGGTTTCGTGTGATGATTGTGCGCGCTTCTGTGCTTGTAACTGCCTGCGCTCTTCCTTCACCGTGTCCCACCGAAGATGTGGTGGTACCCGGGTGTCGATCTGGTAGCAGCCGGCGTACTCATGCTTAACCAGCCAGGGCGCACCATTCCAAGCTTCTCTATGAGTCGTCCTTTTCAGGAATGATCTCAGCATTGCCTTGGTGAAGGCGCCTCTTTCACGGCAGATGTGTTCGTCCGTCACGGTGATCTCGTTGATGCTATCTTTGATGTTGACTTGATATCTCGTGGTGGGTCGGCATTTGGTGCCGTCGGCGAGCACTCTTGGACCAAATGAAGTCTTGTCGCGGACGAGACCATTAGCTCTCTCGCCGCCATCCAGGGTCACGGTAACTTCTTCGCCGGGGTAGTAGTCTTGTTTGAACTCTTCGAACAGGGTATCGACAAGGTGGTCTAGGCGCGACACAATCTGGAATTGCACTTTACGCAGAATTGGACCCTTAAGTGCTTCCGGGAACGCTTTC
Organism: Clonostachys rosea; assembly: GCA_026958235.1. NCBI lineage: Eukaryota > Fungi > Ascomycota > Sordariomycetes > Hypocreales > Bionectriaceae > Clonostachys > Clonostachys rosea. The sequence continues at coordinate 2,820,811 of CP110206.1, forward strand.
TCAACTTCGCGTCCACCATGGAGCTAGAGATCTAATTAGTCTTGGGGGTGTGTGTGCGGGCCGAGATGGACGAACCTCGCTCTTCTGGGCTTGGAAAAAAGTCATGCCGGATTGGCCAGTAATCTGATCGTTGAACCGACGCTGTTGGATAGGTTAGTAATGGCGATCTCCATTCGACGGCGCATGAGGCCGGGATCTACCTGTTTATAAAAGTCCATTCTGGGGACATGTTGTTAGCAGATGCGTGTATACGGACGTGCATGCGAGTGAAGCACTCTCACCTGTTCAAATAGTCCTCGTACGAAACAAATACTTCGCCGGTCTCCTTAATGAGCCAGACCTGTTCATTTGGGGTTATTCGTCAGTCGCTGAGTCTTCCGGGGAGGTAGAATGATTATGTGTAATCACCTCAGCATTGTCATCTTCGATTTCCGCCGGAGGCAGAAACTGCACCGGCTTGCGCTTGAACAGCACCTAGACGAGGGTTAGAGGTTCGATCATTTGATATTTCCTTCAAAAATATGCCCGTACCATTCCGTATATGTTGCCCGACAGGCAGCGTGTCGTGTCGCGGCCGCAAGGTTGTGTATATATGCGTGTGCTGCACGCGGGTACTGAGGAAGTCCGGTGTCCCCCGCAAGCAAAGCGTGTAAGTCGGTCGGGGGCTCAAACTACGAGGAGCATCTGTATACTGGAGGGAATGGACGATTGCTGTCGAGGGCGGGTTCAGGTCGTCGTCGGCGTGGGGCGTGCGGGCAGAGTCTTGGAATTGGATGCGGCTGCTCAATTGACCTGCAACGAATGACTTACACGGCACTCTCTGGAGGAAACGCGCTCCGGGCTGGTGCGCGTGGGGATCCAGGTTCCTGGAGAGTCTGTATAGTATCGGAGCTGCAGCGGCCGGGGCTGGGGTGGGATGGTTGTGCGTGGCCGTCGAAAGCAGACGGAACGCGCTTCTCAGCTAAGAAAGGTGAGGTTTGACGAAGGAGAGGAAGAAAAGGACGGAGAGGGCATGAGTGGCAGAGACCTGACCTGGACTGGGACCTGTAAAGGAAAAAACTGGGGGTGTGTGCCGGAGCACCACACGGGTACCGCACCGAGGAGCTGGTGACCAGGTAGCGGGAACATGGGCCCTACCAGTCGGCCACCGTGACGCGCGCGGACAGGCACGACGCCCAGGTAGTGCGCCGGTACTCGCTACCTCATTGTCGAGACAGGGACGCGGGTTCTTTTCGCTTTAAGCCTAGTCGAGCTACCCTTCATCAACCTCATCCCCGTCCGCCGTCATGGCTCTCCCGCGCCCAGTGGAAAGGCCTTGCTCCTCCGCGCCCACCCCCCAAGCCCTCCACCACCCTCGCGTTCTGTCAACGGACCCCAAACACCTGGTTCCTGCTCTTTCACCACCATTCATAGGCTCATTCTAATCGCTGCATCGCGGCCAACATCCCAGAGCTTGAAGCAGCGTTGAAGCAAAAAATTCCAGTGAGATATTCGGATTTTTACCGCTTGTTGATTTCGGTGCCTGCGGGTAGGTGCTTTTGACACGCACGTCTCCAACATCCACGCTCCACCCCATATACACAGTCCGTGACTCCGGCACGCTCGCTACATTTCCACAAGCCCGCGACACAAAACCAGACACGGCTATTGATCAACTACGCATGGAATCCGGCTTGTTTGTGCGCATGTTCTTGAGTGGTCCGGTGTTCACTTCGCCAATTTGACTTATACATGCCGGACCGTTGATACCAAATTTAGAAACCCGCGTCAACCGCAGCGTCCCCTTTGTTTTGATTTCTAATCAGAACTGAAGTTCTATATACTGCGCATATGAAGAGACATTTGATGTGGTTTGCATTGCCCCTACCTCCGACATACGATGGCAACAAGCAAGGCTCTTCAGTCAGGTGCATCTGAACATCGGTGTGTTCGACGTTGTTTTACCCAAAAAAGGCAGCAGCCTCACATTTCATTCGGAGTGGGGCGATCCACTTAAGCGAAAGTGCGTGCTCATGTACCTGCTTGTACCTTGCTGACTCAGCCTGACTTCCATCCCTCCTTATTCTCAGAACCAACGAGGTGACAAAGAGACGGACAAGACTCTTTGGCATTTCCAGACATTGCTGTTAGAATGCTGATAAGGAATAAAGTAAAATTTGGGTATCATGAAATATCTATCTTCAGAATTGTCAAAAACCTGGCTATGACCCTCTGCTTACGAAGTAAAGTACACGACCATGTAGCCAATCCAACTCCCGACGACACCTATCGCAGCGTACGCGCTCGTAAACATGAGCGGAAGGAACTCGTAGCTATCCCCAAATAAGATCTGATGGAAAAGAGAAGTGTATGCAATGAGTGGAATGCAGATAGCAATGTATAGCGTGCTGAACCTGTCAAGAAGGAAGACTCTAGGCTTTTTGGCAGCTGGAGCCATGCGCTCGAAGACCATGAGGAATAACACGAGCCAGAAAATCGTATAGACCGTTTTGATGGGGAATTCGGCCGAGGTGAATAAGAGCGGAAACAAGGACACGTGCCCTGCGACCGTCAATGGTTTGAATGCCCCAAAGTGGCGACGATCCCGGAGGGCGATGAGACTGAAGGGGAAAATAACCAGCAGGATGGCTTTTTCATGAACATGCCATCCAAACAGGAACGAGGAGTAGCCGCAAAGAGTGACTGCTCCGATAAAATCCTCCCATGAAGGAGAAGCGGCTAGGAATAGCTTGGCCAGGGGCAGTGATTGGAAGAACAACGTCAAGAAGAAGCATATCCTTGGGCTGATATCGGGAAGCACTGCAAATGCGGTGTCTCCAACAAGGCCTCTGGTTACGCTTTGCAGTGCCTCCGTCTTGATTTCTAGCCCTAACCTAGGAGCGACTTGAGTGCAGGTTAGTACGAGATGAAGAAGGGTAGAACATCAGGGATGGAACTTACGGGATATGAGGATTCGATCCGCAAACGAGTACAATGCCCAGATATTGGGTGCCCAGTAAGCATGGCAAAGACCTCTTGCGAATGGGAAAAGACGGCTCAAAAGCTGAGGGATCTGGTTCATATAAACAAACGGGCCAAAAGCAGCTCCAAGAATCGCAATCAGCCCGGTGCCGATTTTGACACAATTGAGGAACTTGATGCGGAAGATTGACTTTGTGGACAGGCAGTACGTCCGCAAAAGAAACACAAAGTAGGCTGGTGCCAGGTAGAGATATATGTGCTTAAAGCACAGGAGGGCAGCGAAAACCAAGCCGCTGTGCAGCAAGGTAGACTTGCATCGTGCCAAGACCAATGACCATATCAAAAGACCGTACATGGCGCCATTGTACTGGAAATGGATATGGTCGATGATAAGAAGACCAGGAGACAGGATAACCGACAAGGCCGTGATCTGCGCGGTACGCTTCTGCAGCAAGGGTGCCGACTCGATAAATACTTGGAGGGCGTAGACCAGCATAAGTTCGGTCACAATCACCGTCGTTCGCTGGAAGTAAACCGTCTGCCAGCTGTCATATTCGAGATTGAAAACTCGTAGCATTGCAGGGTCAACCAATCGAGCCACTTGGGCAAGCGCCCATTCGAAGTAGGCGAAGAACGGGGGGTAGTCGAGCGTCCATTCCGACGTCTTCTCGTGATACCATTCGGACACGGGGAGGCTGCTTGTTAAGGCAAGCCAGTTTCGATGAACCTCGAAGTCTGTAGATTTGCTGGATGTGTGTTAGTGGTCATGTTCAAGGTGCGCGCTTCTCTTGCTGCAGCTGGGCAGGAGCTTACTAGGCCGGGAATAGCAGGATCTTGAGTGCAGCAGCAACCAGAGCGCACTGCGCCAATGATGGGTAGAACTCGTCCATTGGATCTGTCGGCAATTGCTTACGAATGGCAGCTTTCTCTACCGGCAATGTGTGGGCGCGAAGCTCGCATTGCAATCCCTGGTCGGGCTAGCTGTGCTCTGTGGGTGGCAGGTCGGAGAAGCCACCTGTGAGATCATCCGGCATGGAGATTTGCCAGAGCTTCTGGAACTTGGGGTGGCACAACGGCCAACCTCCAATTGTGGGTCAGCTTCCGGGGGGGGCGCCAATAGACGAGGGCCAGCCACACGAGTCCAGCGGTCAAGCCACATTCCCCAATGAATAGCGTCGTCGTTTGCAGACAATAGCGGCAGCCACCCCCCCAAAGCCCACTGGCGCGCAGCGATTGGCGGGTAGCCTCGTCTAACCCGGCCAAGGTTCAGGTCGTGCAGCCCACCATTGACCCTGTATTAATTCGCATATGATTCCCCTGTAGACACATTGCCGCCTCCCCTCGATGACCTTGCCTCTTCAGCCTGCGCTTGTCCGTGTGAGCTAATACAAGAGACGGCCGACGACTGCAGTGGACATTTGCTTTTACTGTTCTCTACGTTGTGTTCTCTTCGTCTGCTTGCTTACCCCCCTGTCCATCTATAAGCGCTGGCGCCAGATCAATAGGAATATACCTTGCTTTGCTTCCCATTGTGCAAAGTGGCCTCTGGAAGGATCTGCTTGTTCCGACCCCAACCTCGGCCTTGCACCTGCACATTAGCTACCAGAGCTTAAACGTGGCAGACAAATATTCGGGGAAAGGAGGGAAAGGCCTGAACTGTAGCAATGCACTTCACATCTTCTCTGCTAGCGCTCCTGGCAGCGAGTGCTGTCGAAGCCCAGCAGTTCCTAATCAATGAGCTTAGTTTCGGCCATTCTGGACGGTATTGTTTGACATTCCACCTTGCATTCTTTCCAATTCAAGCTCAACTAACATGATATCCTGCCAGGTTGAGCCCTCCCGACGCCAACGGCCAGATTCCCGGCTTCAGCATCGCCAGCTCGGGGCGCCCGCTACAGATCCTCTCAAACAAGGTCATCCTGACCCCAATCTCCCCCGGAAACCAACGAGGCTCGATATGGTCGACCGGCACGCTTAACCACGATCAATGGGTGGCCGATGTGGACTTCCGTGCCAACGGGCCCGAGCGTGGTGGCGGCAACCTGAACATCTGGCTCGCAAAGAACGGTGAAGCCGAGATCGGCTCCAAGAGCATATACAGTGTGGGCAAGTTCGAAGGTCTGGCGCTGGTCATTGATGCGCACGGCGGCACTGGGGGCATGCTCCGAGCTTTCTTGAGCGACGGAACCGTGGACTACTCGGCCAAGTCCAGCATCGATGGTCTAGCCTTCGGTCACTGCCCCTATGCTTACCGCAACTTGGGGCGCCCGTCGCAGATCAAGCTGCGTCAGACCTACGAGACCTTCAAGGTTGAGATTGACGGCCGTGTCTGCTTTGAGACCGACAAGGTCGCCATCCCTGCCGGCTATGCCCTCGGTGTCACCGCAGCTACCCCCGATACCCCAGACTCCTTCGAGGTCTTCAAGGTTGTCGTCATGTCCGACAAGTCCAAGTACGAGAAGTTCACCCAAAATGTTCAGGAGGATGCCTACTCGCGCCCAAGAGACCCCCTCTTGGACAATGAGCAATCAGACCGTCTTGCCGATGAAATTGTGAGAGACATAATTCAGGAGGAGAGCAATAACGCCATCACAGAGCAACTGCAGGTTCTCCAGGCTAGTCTGGAATCCACCAACCACCACGTCACCTCCGTCTATCGGTCCGTCTCTCGACTCCACCAGGTAGATGAGCAGCGCCACGAGGAGGTCATCAAGCTGCTTAATGAGATCAAGAGCGAGTTTAGGAAGCTTGACCAGCTTGGCCCGATCGACCAGCGTGTCAAGGACCTGGAGAGAGAAGTCCGCGGAATGCGCACCGACCTGACCAAGAAGATCCAGAACAACGAGCGCACAGTTAAGGACTATCTGACCGACCACCACGCGTCTCTGTCTCAGGCCATGCTTGATCGCATTCCGGGTCACGGGAAGCTGATTTTCATCATCATTGGCACGCAGGTCGTCCTGGTCGTCTTCTACGTCTTCTACAAGAGACGCCGCGCCAACTCGCCCAAGAAGTTCCTGTAAACTTTGACCCCCTGAACTTAACAGGACAGTCACGATCGGGGTGAGAGTGGTGATGGATACGGAGATGATGTGTGTAAAGCAGAGAGCAGCGACTATCCTGTAAATGAGGGAAGTGATGGATTTTTATGTCTAGTATGGATTATCACGTATGAGCTCGGACCGTTGCTTTATGTTTGTATTATTTGCTTTGCTCTTTGTGCTTTAGACGAATTTGGCGCCGGAAGTGGTTGTCTGCATGTTTGCGATTATAGGTGGTTTTTGCGATTGCATGTTGGAGTCTTGATTGTTTACCAGTTAATGCTACAACGTTTCTTTCGGTACATCACACCAGAATATCATCAAATTTAAAACACAACAAAGTCAAGAGAGATAAAAGGCAAATAAGATTAGACATCTAAATCCTAGATATAGAGAAAAAAACCACCATCAAATATCATTCCATGCTAAACTCAACGAACACCACAGTATAGGGTAGCCGGACATGAAGGCTATCCCGAGGAGTCAATGACCTCAAAACCTTCGTTCATTATGCTCAATAGCGGATCTCCCTTCGGGGCGGATGTGAGATTACGATATCCCTTTTCAGTAACGAGGATATCGTCCTCAATACGGACACCACCAACCCCATAGTATCCCTCCAATACATCGCGATCGATGAACTCGGCGAACTTTGGACGGGAAAGGAAATAACCTTCCAGGTATTCTCGACAAAAGTAGCTAGATAGGCGTTAGTAAACATTGTCATTGCTAGAATCCACTAGAGAAAGGCACTTGAAATGGCGGAAAGATGTATGGAAATGGTTGATGTAGACTTACATGCCAGGCTCAACTGTGACAATCATGCCAGGCTGAAGGACTTGGCGACCATCACTGTACATGCTCACATTGCCAGTCGCCGCGCGTCGCTCCGAACGCCGCATGTCCACAAACTCGGGCGGGGTTATCATCTCTCGTTTGCCGTTTTCGAGTCTGGTCAGCTTGTCCGCGGAGAGCAGCCTCAGGTCACCGCTCACATCGTGGACCTCGAGTCCGACATGGTGGCCAAGTCCGTGCGGGAAGAACGCGCTGGCAACCCCGGAGTCCTCGACCTTGCGGAGGTCACCCTTGAGAATCCCCAGCTTCAGGAGGCCCTGGGCGGCAACACTGGCGGCGTGGAGGTGCAAGCTGGAGAACTTGGTGCCGGGCTTGATGGCAGAGATACACTCCTCCTGTATGCGTTCGACGATATGGTAGATTGCCTTGGATTCCGGCGAGAAGACCCCGGGGATGGGCAGGGTACGTGTGACATCACTAGCGTAGCACTTGTATTCGCACCCGGCATCAACAACAACGACCTGCTTACCGTCGAGAGGCTGATCGTTGGCATCGTAGTGCAGAGTTGAGGCGTTCACACCGGCACCTGCAATGATCTTATAGGCCTGGGAATGGGCGCCGTTGGCCACGCAGGTCGCAACGAAGATGGCCTCGATATCCTGCTCGTTCCGCAGTTGCAGCATCTGGCGGGCGACCTCGCGGTGGGCAATGCTGGAGATGTCGTTTGCCTTCTGGATCAGGGCGATCTCGTACTCATCCTTGATGACTCTGGCACGATCCATGGCTGACTGAAGGCTGCAGTAATCGATCCTGCCCGGCTGGCCTCGGCACGAGACGGTGCGGCCGTCACTTTGACCAAAAATGTCCCGAGGAAGCTGGGATCTGTGTAGGACATAGAGGGCTGTAGAGGGGTTAAGAGCAAGGTCAAAGAACTTGGAAAGGTCGTTGGTATATCGGACATCATCGACATCATATAGTTGCAGCGCTTTGGCAGCGTCTGGAGTTGATCCATACCAGAGGACCTGACGAGGCTCGACATATGGAATCCACAGCGTCAGCCTATCTTCTGAGACCTGGTATGTTACGGCACAGTCGGCGAAATCAGCCCCGGTAATATAATAGAAGCTTGCATTGTGGTCAACGAGGCCCCGGAACTAGGTTCGAAGAGTAGGAGGACCAAGACTTACTATCGTCGTTGTCTGAAATCAGGACCTTGGTCCGAGTCCTCGTATAGCCGTGAGGGTTCTCCCGGTAGGAAGATAATACCATTATCTGGAACCCCGGTGCTTGGTCTGGCTAACTCAGCTGCTACTTTGCGGGCATGTTGCTTGGCTTAGAAAGCATCACTACTTTAGCACATGATATCACATAGGAGGTTATTGGAAGGGGAGCCCACCTGGATATTTACGGGAGCTCAGAATCTCCTCGACATTCTCAGCCTTCACCTCAATATTGCTATTCAAAGCCATTATAAGCTTGGTCACGATGGCATCAAAGTGGGTGGTTGGTATCTTGCATACAGGGCATCGAACTCGTCCTCAAGCGCAAGCTCATACTTGAGTTTGTCCATAGTGAGACAGCTTGCGTAGGCCTTTGAAGCTAGACCGCTGTTAGATGGCGTGATACTGACCGACCGCACCTATCCGTGGCACGCAGCTGTGGCAAGCAGAACGGAATCAGCTCAAGGATGCTGGCCGGGGTTGATGGTGGTGGTGATGGTCACAGCTATGGCTGCTAACCGATGACGGCAATCGCTATTTGGGCGCATTCAAGTTAGTAGTGAGTGCACAGACCATCAAATGCAAGATAGCGCCCGCCCCCTCTAATTATGCGGCTGGACCCAACCAGTCAGTTCCAAACAGGCAAAAATGGCTGGATCATTTCGCTAATCGCATGCTACCTTAATCCGTGGCATTGGGAGAAACGATCGCGGGTGTTTTTAACAGGTATATGTTTATTATTATTTGATTCAACTATCAGAACTTTGGGAGCATTTGTTTACATTTCTCCATAGCCGTCTTGAGGCCGACGACGTCAAGAAAATTTCTGGACGACGTCGCGGACCATTTGTCTCAGCTCTTGCTTCCGGCTCTCGTTACACCAACTCCCTTCGATAGACCCCAGAGCAATGCCCTCCCACTCTGGTATTGTGAGATCAAACGCCAACTGTACGGCCTCGTAGTTCCCCAAGATGTCCGCTCCAAAGTAGGCCGGATCATCGCTGTTGATGCTGAATCGCACTCCCTTGTCCAGGAGTTCTCTGATAGGAAGATCCTCAATCCTGGAAACACCCTTCAACCTCACGTTCGAAACGGGGCACAGCGTGAGCATCAGCTTGCTCTCTGCCAGCCGGGCAACCAGGCTCGGATCCTCGATGACCCGCCGCCCGTGATCAACCCGTACGACGCTGAGCTGCTCAATGGCCGCCTGCATGTACGACGCCGGTCCCTCCTCGCCGTAATGCGCCGTCAAGTTCTCGATCCCCGCCTCCTGGGCGGCCTTGTACACGGACGAGAAGAGCGAGGGATGCATATCCTTCTCGGTGCTGGACATGCCAAAGCCGATGACTGTGCCATCGTGAAAGTGGCCTGCACTCACAATCTCCTCGAGCATCGTGTGGGCCGTGGGGACAGGCAGATGACGGACCAGGCAGGGGATGAACTCGATGCTCATATCTGGGAACGCAGCCGCTGCTCTTGTCTTGGCAGCTTTTAAGCCGCTGATGAGGGTATCATATGTTATCCCGCGCTCGGTGTGCGCTTGCGGATCAAAGAAAATTTCTGCATGCTTGACATTTTGGCCTGCCGCGTTTTGGATATAGTCATAGGTAAGTGCTTCAAAATCGGAGGCGTTGGTGAGGACTTTGAAGCCTATGAAGTAGTAATGGAGGAAGTCGTCTAGGGAAGCGAAGTTCTCGTAGCGGGCTTTGAGCGTCGCGGGAGAGGCGAATGCCGGATCATCAGTGGGGAGTGATATAGAGTTTTTGGAGGCGAGGTTGAATAGAAGCTCTGGTGAGAGGGTCCCCTCGATGTGAAGATGGTGCTCGCACTTGGGAAGCTCCCGAAGGAACATGGGGAGATGATCTGAACAACTCATTTTGAAGTTTCGGGAGGAGGGCTGGATCTTCTCACTCTATTCAGTAAGTTTGGATATAGATGATGGAGCATATATGGAAGATATTTTATCATGTCACTAGGTTCTTTGATTATGGAGCCATGTACGGCGGTCGCCGCCGATGAGCAAAAGAGACAGTCAACAACTCCAGCAGCCTTATCGGCTCTTCGAAGTTGTGGCTCCTTCCTTGACGAGAGGCAAGCGTGACTGCATGCCAGCCATCCAGCAGGAGCGTTAATAGGGAAGGCCGATGAGATGACTCGCTTCGTTTCGGATCACGACGCGCTTCCTCAGCGCCTCGAGACGTCGGTTTCGCTGCATTATTCGCGCCGTCAAATATTGGCTGAATGGCCCACTCGCATGTATTTCCGTTCTGTGGAAGGGTTCCGCTCTTCTGCCCCTCCCCTGGAAAACTGGAATACGGCGCGAGGCAGAATTGGACACAGCCGCACCCAATAAATTGCCCGCGAGATTTGGACCCCTTGCTAGCTCCGGTCTTGGTAGCGGATGACGTAGCTCCAGTCACCGTGCGAATACATTTGACTGAGACTGTACTTTCTGTCGGTGCCGATGCGGCCAACGACCGTTTTAACGGTGGGGTCCGATTGTAGCTGCCACCGTTATCCCCGTTCACTCCACATACAAAGCAACAGCCATATCACGTTCGATATGAGACATCTCGACATCTTCATTGAAGTAATTATTGGAATCTTGATGCGTGTTTATTCATATGTTGATCGATAAAACTCCGCCGTGTTGTCATCCGGAATAATAAGATAAGCCAAAGCACCCGGCATCATCTTGTCTATCCAGCCGCCTGGCAAACCGATTGAAGCGCCGTAGGTTGAATCCCGCAAAGGCTTTGCCCCCATCCTCTGTGTATCATGCCAGCCAAAAGCAAATAAATCTTTCCCAGAAGCCTGCATCCAAATGTTTCGCCCCCGCCCCATCTCTTGTATCGCTGTATCCATACCCAAAAATGGAGTCAAAACGACAGATCATTCATTACCCAAGAAAACATCAAAACCAAGAAAAGTGATATGCACATCAAATGAAAACCGTGCCACCAAAGACCGTGCCCAGTCCGGTATCCAAAAACACCGCCAGTTCGCCCTGTATTTGCGCGATATGGAGAAACGATAAGGAAAAGGTTGGGTATCATATAGTTGCCATCACATCCCTTGAAATACACCCCTTCCAGAGCCGAAGAAACTTCCCCAGTCTGCCTGCATACCTTGCTCCGTGAAAATTTGATCAATCTGCCTTTGCTGTCGCCTCTGGTGCGGCCGACGAGCGTGTGGGTACGTCTGTCCAGAATGTGGCATCCCGTGATGCGGCGATTGTCCTGGTCCTGATCCGTGTGTATGTGGCTGCTGTCCCATTTGCATTCCAAATAAGTTGGGGTCGTACATTTCCGTTGAAAACTCAAATCCAGGCTGGCCTTCGGGGTGTTGGATCACGTATGGCGGGGGTTGCCCAAGGACCTGACTGTCGCCCTCCTCCATGCTTCCGGGAACGAAGAACTGGGATGACTGATTTTGATCCCCCATGTTGGAGTGAGGCTGGAAGCCAAGTTCCATCATTGGCTGGTTGGGATAGGCGAATGGGTCTTCCGATGGGAACATGAGCGTATTGAGTTTATTTACAGGGTGTCGAGTGCTGAACTGCTGTGGCGGCATTGAATAAGGTGGTTGTTGGCTGGTCGACCCTCCAATGCTGGGAGACCCCGAAGTTCCCCGCGATGATATATCCATCGACAGTAGGTCGGTCATGTTCGTGGAAAAGTTCGGGTCCTGGAATCTAGGGTCAGAAAACTGTTGAATGGTATCGCTGGATCCTCGCGAGGTTGGCGTAGAGAAAGCAGTTGGTGCCCTGCCTCCACTTCGAGCCCGTGCTAAGTCTTCTGTCCGTTGTGACGACACGCTTGATTGGCGACCACCAGAGAACATTGGCAAAGAGCCAGGCTGGCCAGCAGCCGGGGCAGAGCGCTTTTTCGATGGCGCTGAGCGACTCGCCGTTGTTTCGAGATCATCTGGTAATTGATCAAACAGAACCTAGGTTACGGTCAGTATCTGGAGTTAAGACTGTGACTAGTGTAGGAGGGTCTCGAACCTTTAAACTGCTCGCTACTCTATCCGCCGAGTAGCTCTTATCCGCAAGCTCGGCAATCATCTGACGGCCTGCACGGGCGTCGGCAAGAACTTCAGAAGTGCCTGGCTTTTCCGGGTTTTCTAGGGCATAGAATACGAGAGATAGGACGGCGAAAAATTCGGTATATAGCATGAACCAATATGGCCCACTTAACACTCGTTGCTTTCGAATTTCAAGACCGATGTGAACGATATTACGGGACACACTGATGGCAGCGGCAGCGCAAGCATATGATAGCTCATCGATCTTCGTTCCTTGACCAAGACGAGGAGAGACGTAGTGCAAGAACGGACGGTACAGAACTAACTGTACGTGCGCATAGACAAATCTCAGTAGATGACGAACCCTGTTCCTATAGTTAGCTATGTCCTACAAATAAGTCTGATGGATACGAGGGGTGCGAATATACTCACCTCACGACCTCAATAGGCCCATCGGGGCTGGGCCGCCACCTTTCTGGGAGCTTCTCAAACCAATCGTGAAGGTCACCTTCGATCTCCTTAATCTTAGCGTAACTGATTGAATATGAAGACTTGGCGGCCGAAGCCTTCTGAAGTTTGCCGTTCGAAGGCCCACTCTTCATTGGGTACACGAATTTCGTTATCTTGGCGAGAATTTCCATGAGTCGGGTATGCGCATTGAAAGCCACATAAAATGACGAGGATCCGGGTGGTGGCTGCAGAATCATAGTCGGGGTGATGAACTCGTCATCCACCTCTGAAGGGTATGGCTGGTCTATATCTTCGGTGTTGAGCAGCAAAGGGAATCCTAATAAGGTTGACACATAAATGTCCATTTGCCGAATCACGTAGAAAACACGCCGACGAGTCTCGTCTTCCACGGTATCGATTTGCGCATGCTCTAAATGTCGATGAAGACCCATGCGAAGGGCGGAGCGTAGTGCGATTCCCACGAAAGCATAGCATGCGCTTAAATTAGATGTTGCTTGGAGAAATAGTATGATGAAAAGAAGGGCCTGGAGGGAGGTGAGATCACGGCACTCGGTGATGTCTTGCAACAGCACTCTTGCACTTTTGTAATATTTCATGCTACTGCGCGTTAGCCTTCAGATATCGGTGTAGCTAGATGCTGATTAGACTTACCCCTCTTCTGTTGCCTCTTGGTAAGCCATCCTTGATGGGCTTGCTTCATCCAAGCTGTTGTACATGCATCCCAGGGCAAGGACTGAGTACACCAACCCCAGGAAATGACTCTCTTCCTGGCTGAGGCTATCGACTGGTCGATCGTAGACAGAATCGAGCTTTTCGTAAAATGAAGGAATATGAATAATTCGAACAAGGCAGGTTGCGCAACTTAAAGAATAGTAGCATAAGTTGCGAGTGACCTCCTTCGAGGGCATCTCTGCGTAGTTAGAGACGGAAGAAAACGGAGACTGTCCAGCCGGCGTCGGAGGATCAAGATTTGTCAGACCAGTATGTCGTTCTCCGCGAGCCATGAATGGGAGCTTCGTCGAAGGGCCGAGTTTGCCTCGGAAGTGATCCTTCATTCTCTTCAAGAATACCGCCCCAGATGAGATACCATGAAAGTCCCAGCCGCCCTTGTCGTCGATGTCAAGCTGCCCGGTCGAGTCGATCATAGACATTAGCTGAGTATCATTTGAGGATGAGGTAGATGGCACTGAATGGTGACCGGGTTGCTGTTTGGCCGCACGAGCGCGTGCTTGCTCGCGGTTGTGAAATTCTTGCTGCACTGCTGGGTCCAGATTAGGATCCGCCAGGTCGACGTCCGGCATGAATTTGCGAAGAAGGGTCTCTGCGCGTTGCAAGCGGCCTTCGAGGGCCTCGATGTATTGTGGCGCTGGGTTTCGTCTTCTGTTGGATGGTTTATCATATGTACATTCTGCCTCACCACGTCAGATTGACCGTCTCTTTAGCTGATAGGGGGCAACATGGTGCGTCGCAATGCCTACCGTAACTGTAAACAGAGCAATGGGTGCATGGCTGCTTCCCATCGCATTTGATTTTTTTGCGGCGGCATTCGTCGCAGGCGCGCGTAACTCGACGCCGTTTTTGAATTGGTTGTGATGGCGCGTCCGCGCCACCGGCCTCATTCTCCGATTCACTACCTGCAGGCGACGCGGCACCGCCTGCCCAGTCTTGAGCGGGCAGGCCGCCGTCGTCCTCGGCCATGTCCGTAGAAGCACCACCAGTCTTTCCAATTGTCAGCGATCTTGCACTCCTTTGATGGTGTTGGATTTGAGCCTGATTTTCAAATGGGGTGTGGAGGGGGTGGTGGTGTTGGGGCTCCAGCCAAGGTGGGATCAATTTTTGGGGTTGCTCTCGGGCGTAGGCGTTCGTTGCGGGCGGTTCTCACCATAATCGTAAGACGAGGGTAAAAAAAGAAGACGGTCGAATTGACGAGGTCAGGAAGCTGATACGAGGTGAGGCAAGGTCAAGGCGAGACGAGGACAAGAACGAGTCAGCGGTTGTCGCACTGTTACGATAGCGAGCGAGTGACGGGCACCACTGGAGACTGGCTGGCTCTGTCGAAAGTTCCAGGTTCCAGGTGTCGCTGACAGGTGCCCATATCCCAATTGCCCCGAAGATGAATGGCAATCTATGCCATCAAACGATCGTCGGCGGGCATATGTGTTGTCTAGGGGCGAGAAATCGAGGACCGGTGCGCAGTGTTCCGACGGGAGGCTCGTGGGGAGAACAGGCAAAGAAGCAGTCAGACGTATCGACTGACAAGGGCTGCCTCCAGGTAATGGGAGGAATTTCTTGGGTCTTGGGGAGGGAATAAGCGCACAGTGGACGGAGGCAGGCTGTCGCTAGCAAAACGGACGTAGCCCAGGTGAGTGCGGGCTAGGTTAGGTGCTAGGCAGGGCCGTAGGTAGCACTGGAGGTGAGAGCGGGCGGGTCGGTTAGCAGACAGGCCACTGCGGGCTGGGGACATGGACAAGGTAGACGCGAAGAGCGAGACTACATTGGGCAGCACACAGGTCCCAGAGAGGGGTGGGCACCTCAAGTGCGACGGTTAGGATTGACCCTCGTACAGGGCACTATTCCACTCGAGGGACAAATGCATGAACCATCCACCTGTTCCACTGAGCGGTCCTTGGGCAATCGCATGAGATTTGAGCGATGGCTGAGGCCTCCTGCGCCGACTAATAGGTGAGCTGAAAACAATATTGATGGCTTCACCTTCCAGCAGAGAAAAGAGCGAACAGCGCAAGGTCAGCCGGCAACAGAGGTCCCGGATGATTGACACTGCATGTAGGTCCATGCACTGGTAACGTATCCAATGCAGCACACCATAACGCCGACTGGCTGCTGACAAAATTGTACGTACTTTTGTTAGTGCACCAGCCCTCCTCAGCCAGCCAGGGGCGTAGCGTAGCCAGGCCCATCCACTCCATCTCTTGATGCATTAGGTAGGGAGGACTGATTTTCTTAAGGGCCTAGTGCCGTTGTGGGGTCATGGGCGGCATCTAGGCCAGGCGACCTTCCTGTGCATACGAGGTCTATTCAGCAATTGGTAACAGGATGATGCTGAACGGTCGGCCCATCGCATGCCAACGCTCCATGGTAGAGAGCTTATTCTGAGGTCCCAGTTGTCCTGCATATCCGCCCGTCGCATCGGTCTCTTTCTTGCAGCCAAGTGCGATGGGACGTTGAGGGAGGAAAAAAGTGGTTTTGGAGGATTGTTGGTCAGGACGGACGTGTTCTGTTACGGGCTGACTGAATCTTGCGGTGTTTTGGCCGCTTCCTCTGACTAATCTCCTCGATGTGAAAATCCAGGCCACTATCACACCTGCAGCTATCCGTATCTGCATTCCTTTTCTACCTACTTATTAGCCCGACTAGATGGACCTATGATGTCAATCCATTGCAAGGCATATTAGATGATGGATGTCAGTGATCTTAGTGGCTTTTGCATTCTCCGTTGTGGAAACTCCGGTTTACGATTCGACTCAAACCTTATTCAATGGTTTTGCCTGTGGGTGTTATGGAGCTGCTGTAGGGCGCTGACGATGAGTACTTCTAATGTCAAGTACGTGAAACCTGGCTTTAGGAGGAAACTTCAAGGCCGGACAATTGAAAATAATTACCTATGAAGGTACGCCCATCATACTACACCTGAGCGAGGGGGCTACCAAGTCTCACTGGCAATGCGGTTGCCGTTGGGTATTTCTTTTTCAGGTCGCCCAGTAGCGTTCTAGACAATTGAATGCGCGTACGTACGCGTCGGCTCTCGCCTGAGGGGGAAACGGAACCACCAAGTTTGGCCATGCGCATACGCCGAGCTCCGTCCGTACTTGATGGGCAGCCTGCGGCCATCGGCCATTTTCTATTGAGGCCAAGCAATCCATGTATCGAAAATTCATTTTCCGTTGGACCACTGAACTACGGTCCCAGTAAGGCGGGACGGAAGCTGGGGCCGTCCTTGGCACAACGCAAGTCAACCATGGACCGGGCGGTATCACACTGGTTCGAGGCCCTTCATTGAGTGTGCCAACATCTAAGCTTCTTTCAAATAACCATAGCAGCCGACGATCGAAGGCCGCAATGTGGTGTAAACCTTGAGTCTAGCGCCTGTGTGTTCTGCGACGACGGCTCTGTTACGATGAGCTTGAAAGGCCACGGCCGTGCCGAAAACCGAAGCCAACCCAACACCCGTCGGATGTGAAAGGGGGTCTGTTTCGTCTTGCACAGTATAGAAGATCAAGGTGGTGATGTACGCACTGTTAATGGAGGGTCACCATTTTCGTAACGGAGGTCGTATTAGGAAGCATTTCAAACGGCCTCAGGCGCCAACCCCACCCACTACATCTCCGTAACCGCCGCCTTATTCCCCCACATCAGCGTGAACTAAGTAAGCTCCAGGCAGCTCACCTATTAGTTTAGGAACCTGCAAACCAGATCAACATCGTCTTTGGGATTCTCGTCGAAATGGGCGCTTCATCCGACCTGCTGGCTTTCTTTAGCCGAATGAAATCACAAGGCGCCATTATTGTGGAAGGTTCGCTGCACACTCTTCTCACCCACCATCCCGGACCTGCTGGCTGCACGAACATAGCTGACTTGTGAATACAGATCTGCCCAAGTTCGACGTAGAATCATACATCAGCAACTATCAAGGTAGACAGACGCAAGCTACTGTCCCCAGAATTTCTTTTCCCAATGCTTATCTGAGTATGCTTTAGGCCGAACCCGTTTTGACCGATTAATGCTCCTTGGCGAGAGCTCTGTACCGCTATGCGTTGATGCTCTAAAGGCAGCAGTAGTCGAAGCAAAGAATGGGCGCGACGTCGGAAGATATAGAGGAGCATGGGAGTATATTCGAGTGGCCGCTCCCAACGAACCCGAAGCGATACGTGACAATGCGTGGATCGAGTCAACAGAGACGGCAAACAAGGCCGAGACGGCCAGGCTGGAGGTAGAACTGAAAGGATATCGCAACAACCTCATCAAGGAGAGCATCAGGGTAAGGCAAGAACAGTCCCAAACGGCCATGAATTTGTTTCTAACCGGCACAGATGGGAAATGAAGATCTTGGCACCCACCTTGAGGAGACCGGCCACTTGAAGGAGGCTGCTGAAGCTTATGGTCGCATGCGGCACGATGTCGGTACGACAAAGCACATTGTGGATTGTGCGCAGCATCTTGTTAGTGTAGCACTCCAGCGCCGTGACTGGGTTTCCGTCATCAGCAATGCCAGTAAGGTCAGCGGCGTGCAGGCTACCGACCTTGAACGGGATCTGCAACCATATCTCAAGGCCGTCTCTGGTATAGGACAATTAGGCTTGGGGAAATACCACGAAGCAGCAGCGAGCTTCCTTCAAATCAACTCAGCCGGCTCTCTAGAGTCGTTGCAGGGTCTCGTAACTTCTAACGACATTGCCATATATGGAGGCCTCCTCGCCCTGGCCACCATGGACAGAAACGATTTGCAGACCAAAGTTCTGGATAACCCTACTTTCCGCACATTTCTGGAACACGAGCCTCATGTGCGAAAGGCCATTAGTCAATTCATCAACGGTCGTTACTCGACCTGTCTCTCAACTCTGAATGCTCTTCAAACTGACTGCTTGCTTGACCTGTATATGCAGAAGCATGTTGCAACAATCTTTACCCGCATCAGAAGGAAGTGTATTGTCCAATACTTTATTCCATTCTCATGTGTAACTATACAGAGTTTGGATGAGGCTTTCGGCCGCGGAGGAAACTCCATTGAAGACGAGCTCGCGAGTATGATTAGAGACGGCGCCTTGAGTGCCCGAATTGACTCAAAATCAAAGGTAGTTCCTTCCCTTCTCAACGTTTTGCAAAGCTGCGATATCTGACTTCATTTATTTAGTTGCTTGTGGCTGTTAGCACAGATCCACGAGCACAGATGCAAGCGAAGGCTCTAAATGTCGCAAGAAAGTACGAGCACGAGGCCAAGGAACGCCTCCGACGAATCAATGTCATTGCTTCAGGGCTAGAAGTGACCCGAGGCAAGAGACAGACGGACGAACATTGGTACGAAGGAGAGAGAACATCCGTTCTCACTGGCTAATTGAGGGTATCAGGCCATACAAATTGAGGACGAGTGATGAATGCTTATGAGACCAAAATGAGGAAGCTGCACTTAACGTATCATAAACGGGGATAGACCGCCTTTCATTTTGGAGCCAGGGTTACTCAGAGCATGACTGAAATGCAAGGCGCAGGAGTTGGTATTCATTCTAGGTCATTACAAAACGCTGGAGATTCTTTAATACTGAAACGCTAAATTGTCATCATTGCTCGTAGTGCAGTGTGTTTCTGCTGTTGATTGTACATTTTTGAAAATACAATTGTGCTATCCCATTAACTGCTTCAAATCGCTTGGTGGCCACCTCACCTGTGCAAAGGTGAGGCAGCGTTTGATGCTCTGAAGATATTTTCGTGTGACTTCATCGCCCATAACATGCCCCTTCTCGCCATTGTGCAGCTTTTCTCGGGCGCTACGTTCGTGGATACCAACCATGGTAACACCAATCGGCCAGGCAGCCTTGCCAATACTGAGGCGTAGGTAGCCATCATTGGCATCGACATATCGTCGTTCTTGTAGCGCCTTGACAATTTCGATGATGGGTTCCAAGAGTGAATCTTCAAGATTGCCGCTTTCGAACTTCCGGAACAGCTGGAGAATGTATTGTCAGCAGTGAAAAGCAAGTGTGAGATGACAGTGGGACTTACAGGTACCATATTTTCTCGTGTCTGTACCATGGCAGTGTATGCAGTTTTACTTGCAGTTGTGTCTCTCTTTTCTTCTTCCATTGCGCGTTCGTAAGCCGTGAGAATCATTGTGAAGTAACTGGCAAGCTGGCGGAACACCCATTGTTTCCCCTTCTTATCTTTCGGTACTGTCCCATCGAGCTTCATATCCTTCTCTTCCACGAGTTCCAAAGTGGTGGGAATGGGGCCCTTTGTAATTACGGTGGTAAGTTTTCTGTACCGCCGTAGTCTTGCTACATGTTTCTCTCCGAACAGAGCGACGGGCTCTCCAAGGGCTCTGAGCTTCTCTCGGAGCTCATCTTCGGGGATATCCTCTACTCCCTCGCCCACGTTGTTCTCTTCGTCGTCTTCCGTCTTCCTCTTCAGCTCCTCCAGACCCAGCTTTTTCCTTCTCGCTTGTTGCTCTGCCCACTCCTCGTCCTCGCGACGTTTTCGAGACTCTTCCGCAAGCTTGCGGCGCTTCTCCTCTCGCGCGGCGTTCTCCGCTGCGACTTCTTCCTCTCGCTTGCGCTTCGCAATCGCTTTCGCTTCGCGTTCGTCCTCAAGAGCCTTTTGTTCGGCGGCATAGGCTGCCTTGCGCTCGGCTTCGATTTCAGAGCGCTTCATAAACTTTTTGGACGAGCCGCTGTCGCTTGGCTTCTGCGACTTGCCAAGCTCCTTCTTCATCAACGCCGCGAAATCCATGGTGATCGTTGCAGCAAAGGCTTCGAATTGCCGTTGATAGAGCAAAGGCCAACAAATAAAGAAAATAAACGAATGAGTGATAGACTTGTTTTCAGTCGAGATTCAATCGGACAACCATTGCGCGAGGCTGCAAGTTGCTTCCCATCTCTTATCGATTGCGGATAAAGCACGGAGAATCTGGAAGCGCCGACGCATCGGCAGAAGCTCTGAATGGTTTCCGCAACCAAACAAGCAGCCACCTACCTAACGCAGTAGGTGGTTCTAGGGTCCAACACATTGCAATACAACGAATACATTGATCAATAATAAGTTGTATCGAAGCTATAATCTAAACATGTCCTCTGTCTCAAGCGGCCGAGACGAACCGGCCCCATTTCTACTACAACTCTTTTATCGCACCGGGTCCTTTCATACGTAGGCATCCCAGCGCCCCAGCGGGAGTTCAGAGCTGACCTATTGCTCGTAGACCAGAGGACTTCTCGTCACATACCCTGCCGTCCCATGTATCCGTTTATACGGGACAGGACTGTACGCTTCATCAGCTGGCCCTTGAACTAGCCGCATTGAAACCATCTGCCATACCAACCCCGGCTGTTGGTACACGATTAGCTTTTCAACTCGTCTGCCCTGATCTTCGTAACAGTAACGGGATTTCCCACGCGCCCCCGCGGTATGCGGTAAAAGATCTTGGCAGTATTGTCCTTGGAGGGCATGGGCCAGGCGCAGATCATGATGCCGGACTCTTTGATACTAGTCTGGATGATCAGAAGACTTTAGCAGATGCTCGATTCGTAGTCGGTGATTTCATATCATGTGCAGTGCTCCCTCCTTTGGCTGATGGATCAGTCGCGCCGGTACCCACCACTAAGAGAGAACCTATCCCTGGCGCGAGGGACAGCCGTCCGAGTTGGCGAGGTGACTCTTCAGCTAGAAATGGCGGGTTTGGACGTGGTGGACATCGAGGAGGACGAAGCGGCTGGAAAGAAGGGGCCGGAGGTCGCATTCCGACTGGAGAATGGCGGAGGGGTGAGAGGCTTCCAGAGGGTCCTAAAGGCAGATTAAGAGAGAAAAGCAATTGGTAATTCATGTCACGCATTTGCGAGTTTGCGCCTTGGCTCAGTATTTCGCTTCTGTTCCGGGAGGATGAGTAACTCGAATGATATTAGAATCGGTCATGGCAAGTCCTTGGTAGAATGGAAGTTTTATTCCGTGCCAAAATAGCCATATGTACACACTCCTTTCCCAACCATTCTGAACGCAATTTACTTCTGGTAGACAGTGTCGCCCTTTCTCTTCGCCTTGAGATTGTACAGTCCCTTGAAGCAATTAGTTGTGGATCAATTGGAGCGGCGGACATGAACCTACATCGGTCTGGTAGGCGAGGTATCCGACCAGAGCAGGAATGACGGCGACGTAGATGAATGTGATGCGGGCGGTTCTGGGGGTGAATCGGAAGTATTGAACGCGGTTCTTTGTCATGGCTACGCTGAATGTTAGAATTCGGCATCGTGGCGGTGATGGTGGTTGTTACTCACCCGCTACCTTTTGGTAGGCCGGGTCCGGCCGGAAGCCTGGAGCATTGTGGTTAGCAGTTTGAACTTGTATTCTTGCGATTGGAAATCTTACTGAGTTCGGCCATTTTGATTGAACGAGTTCTGGTGAGTTTGAACTTGTTTGCGGGCTGGGAATGGATCGCTCTGAAGTTGGAATCCTTGGCGTTGAAGGGACGAGGCACTTGAGCTTTATCTTACATAATAAATTAGGAACTACCTATTGGCCCGATCTGCCGATGAGAACGACCTCCGGACAACAGAATTCACAGCCTCGTCCTTCAGCTACGGACAATCAAGAAGATATGTAATATTAAGGGATCAGCGAGAAACAAGAGACATATTTCTCCAAGTGTCTGTTGGTGTTACCCCGAAGCGTGGAAAGGTGTACCATTTGATGCTTCAAGGATTGATAAGTAAATGGCGTCACGTGAATGGTTCTTGCTCTTCCTTCACTCAAGTACAGCAAACTTCGCAACTTCTCGTTTTTCGACGACGTCTACGAGGAATCGACATCCCTCCTATTTCTAGCCCAGGATCTGACAGATATCCTGCTGGATTGGTAGTCTAGCTCAATAAACAATCTCTACCTACAGATGCATGTACCTGTACTTTTATGGTGCCTGCAAACATCTTTACTTTCAAAGGATAAACTATTCTATACTGGTTTCACATACTGAAGATCGAAATAGTTTTCTTTCTCGCGTCAAACATATTGCATTTAGGCAAAGCTCTCAGGTTCGAACTCTTCGCTCGCGTGCTCAAGAAGCTGTCCATACTTATTGGGTACTTTGGCTGTTGAAATGGGGTCACGTGCGGCGCTAGTCCCATTCAAACGCCAAGCAAGAAATTAATTTGGATACGCGACGACGGCCTCATCGTGCAGCTCGCGATTGCAAACCTTGATCTCCAAGCAGTCGCGCTGCTGGTCATCATGTCGCAACCACCACCACCACCTCCGGGATGGGGAGCTCCCCCCCCTCCCCCTCCTCCTCCATCATCTCTTCCTCCTCCTCCGTCGACGCCGGCTCCTCCCGCGCCGCCGCCGCCTGGCTATCGACCTTCGACTGATCCCCTGGTCGCAAAGCTGGCGCAAAAGAAAAAGGAATGGCTTCGGGACCGTCGAAACCGATTCGGGGAGAAGAGGAAGGCTGGATTCGTCCAGACTCAGAAGGCTGATATGCCTCCCGAGCATTTACGAAAGATCGTTAGGGATATCGGCGACGTATCGCAGAAGAAATACACCAACGATAAGCGCAGCTACTTGGGAGCTTTGAAATTCATGCCGCACGCCGTTTTAAAGCTTCTTGAAAACATGCCTATGCCCTGGGAGTCGGCAAGGGAAGTCAAGGTGCTTTATCACGTCAACGGTTGCTTGACGCTCGTCAACGAAATTCCTCGAGTCATCGAACCCGTCTTCTTTGCACAGTGGGCTATGATGTGGACCTTTATGCGAAAAGAAAAGGCCGATCGACGACTCTTTAAACGTATGCGATTTCCCCCATTCGACGACGAAGAGCCACCGCTGTCGTGGGCCGAAAACTTGGAAGACGTCGAGCCTTTGGAACCCATTCAGATGGAGCTCAACGAGGAAGAAGACGAGGCTGTACACGAATGGTTCTACGACCATCGCCCTTTGCTCGATACGCCACATGTCAATGGTCCGAGCTACAAAGCGTGGAATCTATCCCTACCTCAAATGGCCACCCTTTTCCGACTTAGCAGGCCTCTGATTTCCGACGTGGTTGATTCAAACTACTTCTACCTGTTCGATCTCAAGGGTTTTCTTACCGCCAAGGCGCTCAATGTCGCCTTGCCAGGTGGTCCGAGATTTGAGCCCTTATACAAAGACATCAACCCGAACGACGAAGATTTTGGCGAGTTCAACGCCATCGACCGCATCATTTTCCGAAACCCCATCCGCACAGAGTTTCGGGTAGCATATCCATATTTATATAATTCCCTTCCACGAAGTGTTCATCTTGCTTGGCACTCTTACCCCCAAATAGTCTTCAACCGGGCTGATGACCCTGACCTGCCTACCTTCCACTTCGACCGCCGCATCAACCCAATTTCTTCCCGAACAGTGGCTTCGAAGAACGTGGAGGTATCACTTGAAGATGAGTTGTTTGGCCCGGGTTCTAACGAAGAACCGGAGGATGATGCATTTGAGCTTCCCGCTGGCGTGGAGCCATTCCTTGCCGACGAGGAGTTAGAAAACACAGATACCTCCTCAGCCATTGAGCTGTGGTGGGCTCCTTTCCCATTCAATCGACGATCAGGTCGCATGGTTCGCGCTCAAGACGTACCACTCATCAAACAGTGGTATCTTGAGCATCCTCCCTCTGACCGACCACCCGTGAAGGTGCGGGTGTCTTATCAGAAACTTCTCAAGAATTTTGTTCTGAATGAGCTTCATAAAAAGAGACCGAAGGCACACAACAATCAGAATCTTCTACGCTCTTTGAAGCAAACCAAGTTCTTCCAACAAACGACCATCGACTGGGTGGAGGCTGGTCTGCAAGTTTGCCGCCAAGGCTTTAATATGCTGAACCTCCTTATCCACCGCAAGAACTTGACATATCTTCATCTTGACTACAACTTCAATTTGAAGCCCGTCAAGACCCTCACCACCAAGGAGCGTAAGAAGTCAAGATTCGGAAACGCATTCCATCTGATGCGAGAAATCTTGCGTCTGACCAAACTGATCGTCGATGCTCAAGTTCAGTACCGCCTGGGAAACATTGATGCCTTTCAGCTGGCTGATGGTATCCTCTATGCATTCAACCACGTCGGTCAGCTCACGGGAATGTACCGTTATAAATATAAGCTGATGCATCAGATTCGAACTTGCAAAGATTTGAAGCATTTGATCTACTATCGCTTCAACTCTGGGCCTGTTGGCAAAGGTCCTGGCTGTGGTTTCTGGGCACCTGCATGGAGAGTTTGGCTATTCTTCATGCGAGGTATTATTCCCCTCTTGGAGCGTTGGCTAGGAAATCTTCTCTCCCGTCAATTTGAAGGCCGTCACAGTAAGGGAGTCGCAAAAACTGTGACCAAACAACGTGTCGAGTCGCACTTCGATTTGGAGCTCCGCGCTTCTGTCATGGCTGATCTTATGGACATGATGCCCGAGGGTATCAAGCAAAACAAGGTCAACACGGTACTTCAGCATCTATCTGAAGCATGGCGATGCTGGAAGAGTAACATTCCTTGGAAGGTTCCCGGACTGCCTGCGCCCATTGAAAACATTATTCTACGTTATGTTAAGTCAAAGGCCGATTGGTGGATTTCGGTTGCTCACTACAACAGAGAGCGTATCCGACGAGGTGCCACTGTTGACAAGACTGTTGCCAAGAAGAACGTGGGTCGCCTGACTCGTCTCTGGCTTAAGGCTGAGCAGGAGAGACAGCATAACCACATGAAGGATGGACCTTACGTATCGTCAGAGGAAGGTGTGGCAATCTACACCACTACCGTACACTGGCTCGAGTCACGCAAGTTTTCTCCTATTCCATTCCCCAGTGTGTCTTATAAACACGACACGAAGATCCTCATCTTGGCCCTGGAACGTCTTCGAGAAGCATACTCTGTCAAGGGGCGCTTGAATCAGAGCCAGCGTGAAGAACTGGCCTTGATCGAGCAGGCCTACGATAGCCCCGGTACTACGCTTGAGCGTATCAAGCGCTTCCTCCTCACGCAGCGAGCTTTCAAGGAGGTGAGTATTGATATGAACGACAACTATAGTACTATCAATCCCGTGTACGATATCGAACCCATTGAGAAAATCAGCGATGCTTATCTCGATCAATATCTTTGGTACCAAGCAGACCAGCGACATCTGTTCCCTGCCTGGATTAAGCCTTCCGACTCTGAGGTTCCGCCGCTTTTGACATATAAGTGGGCGCAAGGCATTAACAATCTTGGTCGGGTTTGGGAAACGGCAGATGGCGAATGCAATGTCATGATTGAGACGGAGCTGTCCAAGGTCTACGAGAAGATTGAATTGACTCTTCTGAACTCTTTACTGAGATTGATCATGGATCACAATCTTGCTGATTACATCACCGCCAAGAACAATGTTCAGCTCACATACAAGGACATGAATCACGTCAATAGCTATGGTATGATTCGTGGCCTGCAATTCTCAGCTTTCGTCTTCCAATTCTATGGATTGGTACTCGATCTGTTGCTACTTGGCCCTCAGAGAGCTAGTGAGATTGCCGGACCTCCAGAAAGCCCCAACGATTTCTTGCAGTTCCGTGATCGCGAGACTGAGACGAGACACCCAATCCGTCTGTATACTCGATACATTGACAAGATCTGGGTTTTCTTGCGATTCACAGCTGAAGAATCGAGAGATCTCATTCAGCGATTCCTGACAGAGCAACCCGATCCTAATTTTGAGAATGTGATTGGGTACAAGAGCAAGAAATGCTGGCCAAGAGATTCTCGAATGCGTTTGATGAGGCATGACGTCAATCTTGGTCGAGCCGTGTTTTGGGATCTCAAGAACCGACTACCCCGATCTGTCACTACAATCGATTGGGATGACAGCTTTGTGAGCGTCTACAGTCGCGACAACCCGAATCTGCTATTCTCCATGTGTGGCTTTGAAGTCCGCATCCTGCCCAAGATCCGAAACCAGAATGATGAATTCTCAGTAAAGGATAGTGTTTGGTCTTTAGTTGATAACACAACCAAGGAGAGGACCGCACACGCTTTCCTACAAGTCACTGAAGAGGACATTCAGAAATTCAACAATCGCATCAGGCAGATTCTCATGTCTTCGGGATCTACAACTTTTACCAAGATTGCCAACAAGTGGAACACGGCACTGATCGCTCTCTTCACATACTATCGCGAGGCTGCTGTTTCCACCGTCGACCTTTTGGACACTATTGTTAAATGTGAAACGAAGATCCAGACTCGAGTTAAGATTGGGCTTAACTCGAAGATGCCTTCTCGTTTCCCACCTGCCGTGTTCTATACACCCAAGGAATTGGGCGGCCTCGGCATGATTTCAGGATCTCACATCTTGATTCCTGCGAGTGACAAGCGTTGGTCTAAGCAGACAGACACGGGAGTGACTCACTATCGTGCTGGTATGACGCATGATGAGGAGACGTTGATCCCTAACATCTTCCGATACATCGTGCCTTGGGAGGCCGAATTTATTGACTCTCAGCGAGTGTGGACGGAATACTCGCAGAAGCGTCTCGAGGCTAACCAGCAGAACCGCCGACTAACATTAGAGGATCTTGAGGATAGTTGGGATCGTGGTCTACCTCGAATCAACACCCTCTTCCAGAAGGACAGGAGCACACTCAGCTTCGACAAGGGTTTCCGAGCACGAGCCGACTTTAAAATTTACCAGCTGATGAAGAGCAATCCTTTCTGGTGGACAAGCCAGCGGCACGACGGAAAATTGTGGAATTTGAACGCATATCGAACCGATGTCATCCAGGCGCTGGGTGGTGTTGAAACGATTTTGGAACACACCCTCTTCAAAGCAACAGGATTTCCATCGTGGGAGGGTTTATTTTGGGAACGAGCATCAGGATTTGAAGAGGACGCTAGAACCTATCCCTTTATTTTGAAGATATAAAACTAACTGTTGTTGCAGATCGATGAAATTCAAGAAGTTGACGAATGCGCAGAGGTCTGGTTTGAACCAGATCCCGAACCGACGGTTTACCCTGTGGTGGAGCCCCACTATAAACCGCGCTAACGTTTATGTGGGGTTCCAAGTACAGCTGGACTTGACAGGCATCTTCCTCCACGGAAAGATTCCTACCTTAAAGATTTCCTTGATTCAAATATTCCGTGCTCACTTGTGGCAAAAGATCCATGAGGCAGTCGTCATGGATCTTTGCCAGGTGTTTGACCAGGAACTGGAGTCGCTTGGCATTGAGACAGCGCAAAAAGAGACAATTCATCCTCGAAAATCGTATAAGATGAATAGCTCTTGTGCTGATATCCTGCTCTTTGCCAGCCACAAGTGGAATGTCACACGGCCATCTTTGCTGCATGATACCAAGGACGTGGTGGAGCCGACGACGACTAACAAGTTCTGGATTGATGTCCAATTGCGATATGGAGATTACGACTCGCACGACATTGAGCGGTACACGCGCGCCAAATATCTCGACTACACCACGGACAGCGCAAGTATCTACCCATCGCCAACCGGTCTCATGATTGGAATTGACCTTGCCTACAATCTGCATTCTGCATATGGAATGTACTTCCCTGGTCTGAAAGAGTTGGTTCAGCAAGCAATGGCAAAGATCATGAAGGCCAACCCTGCTCTTTATGTTCTGCGAGAGCGAATTCGCAAGGGTCTGCAGCTTTACGCTTCAGAGAGCAACCAGGAATTCCTCAACTCGAGCAACTACACTGAACTGTTTAACGACAAAACACAGCTCTTCATTGACGACACCAATGTCTACCGTGTCACTATTCACAAGACCTTCGAGGGCAATTTGACTACAAAGCCAATCAATGGCGCGATCTTCATCTTCAATCCCCGCACCGGTCAGCTCTTCCTTAAGATCATCCACACAAGCGTTTGGGCTGGACAGAAGCGTCTCGGACAGCTTGCCAAATGGAAGACAGCAGAAGAAGTCGCCGCGCTTATTCGCTCTCTCCCCGCAGAGGAGCAGCCCAAGCAATTGATTGTCACTCGTAAGGGCTTACTTGACCCTCTCGAGGTTCACTTGCTCGACTTCCCCAACATCTCTATCAGAGCATCCGAATTGCAGCTTCCCTTCCAAGCGGCCATGAAGATAGAGAAGCTTGGAGATATGATTTTAAGAGCAACTGAACCACAAATGGTTCTGTTCAACCTCTATGATGAGTGGCTCAAGTCTGTTGCCTCGTACACGGCCTTTTCGCGTCTTATTCTCATTCTGCGTGCGCTGCATGTGAACCCAGACAAGACTAAGCTGATTTTGAGACCCGACAAGACCGTCATCACCCACGATCATCACATTTGGCCTTCGCTATCTGATGAAGACTGGGTCAAGGTTGAAGTCCAGCTTCGTGATTTGGTCTTGAATGACTACGGCAAGAAAAACAATGTCAACGTGGCCAGTTTGACCAGCAGTGAAGTTCGTGACGTTATTCTGGGTATGGAGATTTCCGCCCCATCAATGCAAAGGCAGCAAGCAGCGGAACTGGAAAAGCAACAACAGGAGCAACAGCAGCTTACTGCTGTCACCACCAAAACGCAGAACGTTCATGGCGAGGATATCATTGTTACTACGACCTCTCAGTTTGAGCAGCAAACATTCGCGTCCAAGACGGAGTGGCGAACAAGAGCAATTGCTTCGGCCAATCTCCGATCAAGAGCTAAGAACATTTACGTATCATCTGCTGATGATGCAGACGATGTTACCTATGTGATGCCAAACAACATTCTGAGGAAGTTCATCACGATAGCTGACTTGAGAATCCAAATTGCCGGATACTTGTACGGAGTTTCCCCCCCCGACAACCAGCAAGTTAAGGAGATCAAGTGTATCGTCATGATTCCACAAGTAGGCGGTCTCCGAAACGTCAAACTGCCAAATCAGTTGCCCCAGAGCGATTTCTTGGAAGGCATGGAGCCACTCGGTATCATCCACACAATCGCAGGCAATGAGCTGCCCTACATGTCGGCAAGCGAAGTGACCGAGCACTCAAAACTTCTTGACGCTCATCAAGAGTGGGACAAGACGAACACTGTCACGGTCTCGGCGGCGTTCACATCCGCCAGTGTAACTCTCTCCGCTTGGGGACTCACTCCTCAAGGTTACAAGTGGGGAGCCGAGAACAAGGACATCCAGAGCGACCAACCTCAAGGCTTTACCACCACAATGGGAGAAAAGCGGAAGCTGTTGTTGAGTCCACGCTTCAAGGGCTTCTTCCTTGTACCAGAAGATGACCGTTGGAACTACCTCCTCATGGGCAATGCATTCAGCGGCATGTCTATGAAACCAGTCCCAGTCAAGCTTGATAATCCACTGCCGTTCTACAATGATCATCATAGACCCATTCACTTCCAGAGTTTTGCTGAATTGGAAGATATCTGGGTGGATCGATCGGACAACTTTGCCTAGACGGGTATTGTGTGGATGGCTGGGGTACGTTTCCTTGCCACCTCATTTGGTTTTCATTTGCTTTTGCACAATCGGGAGGCGGGATAATGGGAGATGATTCGAGAGGAGGAAAATGACAAATTGATTTCAGGCAAGCAGCCTGCACTATCTGGGTGCGAACGGCGTCGATTTGCAGTTAGGTTTGTAAGTTGTCAGATATGCATTTACGGGGTTGAGAAGCCCACTATTATGGGTTGTAATTTTAGAAGATGCTCAACGAAACGCAAAATATATAAGTTCATGACACACATACAATTCTTCATGCGTATCCTATTGTTTGTGATGTCGTTCTAATTATTGTTTCTGATATCGTTCTAATTATTGTTTGTGATATCGTTCTTATCATTGTCTCTTTGCATGCTTGATGGGCTTGTTGTTTACATGAAACCCCCCTATCCGGGGACCAAAGCTTAGATTTTGATGTCAGACAGAGACTTCGCTGCCGTAGTCAGTCAACTTCTCTTCACTTCTCCCTGGAGTCAACTTCTCTTCACTTCTCTTTGGATAAAGTCACCATACTTTGAGAAATCTCTTACTAGATAGTCATCGCTACTATTGATGTCAACAGCTTCTCACCAGTGGTAGAACTCTTGACCAACTCCCAACTTTTGGTGCGCCCCCGAAGAGAAGATGGAGTTCCTTATGAGATTGGTCGGGGAAATTGTCTAGAGTCTAGAGCCCAGTGGTGTGTTTTCACCCTCTCTTGACGAAGCCGACTACTTGTCCGGGGTCAAGCCGCCTGCCTACATCTTGCCCTTCACTTTCCTATCACTATCACCTATCCTAAATCATTCATCCTACGCTGCCTCTACTGGTGGTCTATGATTCAACTCATCTTAGTTTGCGTCTAGGACCAGATTATCATCAATCAGGCCTTAATTTTGGCCATTGTTGCAAACAACGCCGACAGTCTCCATTTCCACAATCTTGCATAGGGGGAACCAACCTTGAGAGAAGTATAAAATGGCTGCCGAACCTTCAATTCCCACGCTAGGCAACAGAAATGCTGCATCTCTGAACGTGGAGAGCCTGGCGACCAGACTGCCTGAGATAGGCTCCTTAAAGCCCCCTTTTGGTCAAAACAATTTGCCCTGGATTCAATGGCAAGACATCTGCACTGACGCCGACTCCTCGGCTGACCAGTTGCGAGCATGGATGGTTTATTTGGTCTATTTGAGAGAGGCTATACACTGGGATGCCGATGACCACCAAGAGATGAGACAGTATTTGGCCGTCAGACGACTATACCGGTTGAAGGGCCTGAACCGCCTTGCCCCGAGCCGGACTTTGCAGTACTGCGCTGCTAACACAAGGTAAGAGAACTACACTTTGTCTATTGGTCATTTACTAAAGACACTCTATCCTACGCATCCAGTTGTTGAATTCTGGGCGCTTCACCGTCGTGTTTACCCTGGAGTTCCCGCAGGTGTATCGCGTTCAAAAGACCCAGTTGAGACAACAGCATCAAAGCCAATAGAATTGGGATTTGATGGCCTCGATTCTGAGGCTAGCCTGGCTTCGAGATCTCAACATATCGGAATAGATTCGTACCTCAATGAAATCCCGACCCATCTCACGAGCGAGCAAACTGCTTTCTGCATCTCAGGTTCTACCCCGATTTCAATGAACTCAGACCAACACGTTCAAGACTCCAACCAATTGACCTGTAGTATGATATGGAGGATTGGCGATGAAGAGAGAACAACCGACATCCAAGTTTCGGATGTGACGATGACTGGGACTAATCACGTCATTGTCCCATCGTCTCTATCTTCCCAAACCCATCACCGATATAAAACCTTCCCGAGCTCAGAATGTCACTGCCCCGCAAGAGTATTCGGAAAACCTGCAGAACTGTCACAGAATGCATCAATTGAATGTGGTTTATCCACTTCAATCCTTGAGAAGCAACCATACTCCAACAACACCAGGGTTGAGAATCGCCAGACCAAAAGAAGCACTGAAACTCACGGAAGTGTTTCTAATCATTCCGCCAGGCCGGGTCTCACCTCTGACAACCTAGTCACATCGCCTTCCAAGTGCCTGACAGATCACCCCGCTGCAACAGCAGAAACAGTAGGAGTCATTACCTTACCAGTGGGAACGGGGAGCCGGCCAACCTGGATCAAGCAAGTCTGAAACACCCTCTTGGGGAATTTCTTCTGTTTCAAATCTCCACGCTCAAGCAGGAAGTTCGTGAACTGCAGGCAAATCATGAAACCACCAATAGAGAAGTTGTCAGGCTTCAGAGGGAATCCGATGGGTCAAGTGTCGGACAAGGTGAACATAAAAGCATCATCGGCAAAGTGAGGGCAGCTTTGGCCTACATCTAAAACGCACATGGGGGGATCTAACCACCGACCCGCCCAATAGCTTTGGCTAATTTTATCAACTGGAACAAAAGAAAGGGGAAGGGAACAACATGAGAGCATTGGAATCCATGAAAGATCTTGCTGTCGAGGGATCTGCGAAGGGATTATACGATGACGTTGATCTTTGAAGCTACCAGCTTTGGCCTTATAGGCAAGGCCTTGATTACTGGCCTCTGGGCTCGTGTTTACTACCTGGAGATGTTAGGTATAGCTTATAGCTTTGTTTAATTTCCACTGCGGTGGTTAAGCTTTCCCTTGTATAATATGATCTCAACTGATGACAGACCCCCTGAAGAAGTCTAATTGAAGATCCCTGAGAGATAGGAAAAGGATACGGTTGGGAGCCTCGACAGGTAGCAAAGACAACACGAGAAGTTTTCGTTAATTGCAGAAGCTATAGCTACTACTTACCCCTTTTTTGTCCACACAATATACAAAGCACACTCATCTCTACGAAGGCCGGGGTGATATTAGTGATGATTATGGCATTCAGCTCGCTTCGCAAATAGATTGCCTGCGTGTTTGCTATGTGGCGAGGGAGATTGATGACTCCGCCGTCGACGCGACTAGATGTTGGTTCGTACGAGAATTACGGCCTCGTAAGAGGACGCGTCGTGGCGTACAGGAGCAGAACATGGCGCAACCTTGCGGCGGAGCGGAGCTCGCGAGATTTAAGAGTGCAA
The DNA here is from genome assembly GCA_026958235.1 of Clonostachys rosea. Taxonomy (NCBI): domain Eukaryota; kingdom Fungi; phylum Ascomycota; class Sordariomycetes; order Hypocreales; family Bionectriaceae; genus Clonostachys; species Clonostachys rosea. The sequence continues at coordinate 2,853,529 of CP110206.1, forward strand.
CGTCAATAGCGTGTCAATCCACAGAGGCAGGCATTCGTCGTGCAAGGATGGCCCAGGAGGCGACCCGAGGGACCGGGTTCTGATCAGGATGACAGGTGACAGGAAGACTTCCGGACTATGGAGAAGGCCCCGGAAAGTATTCCCAGGTGGTCTACACGGAAGGAGTTGGAAGCTTTTTTCCGCAGTCGCCGCTCATGTCATCATGATTAATTGGATTCTGGCGATGCCGTAGCTGAGTGGCAGAAACAGCAAAGGGTGGTGGTATCGAAGCCGGCAGGCCAAGTTGAAGGGCTGGCAGTGCGCATCATCATGCCCGATTTGGTAACTACCAAAATGGCAAACAAGATAATTGTAATGACGGAGATTTCCAGAGCATTGTAAGTGGTCGGGTCCTCCATCATCACGGACGGTGACGGTGGAGGAGTGAGCATCAAACCTTGTAGCGAAGCGGGATACTGCTTTGGTGCACACCCACTGGACAGTTAATACATCATCTCCATAATCATGGTAATACCGACGTAAAGACAAAGCTGTAGGTTAAGCCTGTGCTAGCAGACGGCATCCCGGTCGAGGGATTGATGGATTGGCCAGACGCGCTCAATGCCTTAAAGAGACACTCCACTCTCAATTTCCTCTTGTCAGTCTGTGCTTAATCGAACAAGCACCAACACCGCCTTGCCTTGATTGGGGCAGTTTTTCCTCACAGATGGAGAGGTGCCATTGCGACTAGCAGTACAAAGTACGCACGCACGCACCGATGGCGACCAGGGTGGTTAATCACCCACAGACGGAAATTAGGCATTTCATGCGTCCATGCAGCCAGCGGAGGTTCAACTTGATTGCAATGACATTCTCCATGTGGAACGAACAGAGCACCCTTACTCGGGATTTGACCTGTGCAGCGTGGGCGGTGTCGAATGCGGGCAGCCGCCTGTGTCGGGAACGCGAACCCTGCCGCCCTCAAGGCGTTTTGAGCCTCGAGCCTATTTAATTGTTAGATTGGGCGGGCGCGTTCGTCGGGACCAGAGATGCTTACGTACGATGCCATCTCCCTTTCCAGTAATCGCAAATTGTAGCATGAACAGTTCATCAGATCCCGTGCGTCGGTTTATATTAGATATTTGGGAGATGCGCATTCTTGGGAGTATTGACGGTCAGTGCCACCACCACTTTCGGGGATGAGGGTTTCCTCCTGAGCCGAGTTCTCAATGTGGATGAGCACGTCGGTCTTGCGGTGTATTGCCCAGACGCGGGCCCAGGCTGGCGCTGATGCTCCATCTGCGCTGCGTGATATTTAGAAATGCCATGTCGGTGGGAACGTCGCGAGAGGCACATGTAAGGTCGGGACGGATGGCTGCCATAAAGGCCTCGTCGGCGTTAAGAGCCCAACACACATGCGGGCTGGGTTCTGGGGGTGGTATCTTCGCAAGATTGACTCCTTTTTTCCTGACCGTTAGGTAGACAGTCTGGCACTCTCGCGTGTCGGCGACAGAAGAAGTTGGAGTACGAAGAGGTTTCCTGCTTTCTGTGATGGAGGCCCATCACCGTGCATGGCCGTGACCTGTCAGTCTGTCAGTCTGCCAGTGGCTGCTGTCAGTGCAGAACCCCTGTGGGCTAGCGGGGCAGGCGCTGAGATAGCGGCGCCTATTTGGGAGGCGCGCAGCCGGTCATGCCCATTCCACAGGGCACGGTGCTTATTACCCAGCACCACCACACACAGCACTAGCGGCGCACAGGCCGTGGCAGGTACCAACCTTACACCTACGGTCCAGGTGGTACAGCGGCTGAGCTCACTGCTGCCAGGCCTGACCTCCACTGCGTCTGCGTGGGTTCCTGTGGCGGATGCACTTTCCTAGTGGCACGACCTCTTCGACTCCATCCCACTCCCACCACCACCCTCCACCACAATCACCACCCATTCCGTTCGCACACCGGTCGACACTGGAACCTCCTCTTTCCATCCATCCATCCGCCATCGTCCACTCACGACGAGCAGCTTATGCCCTACCCTGCCCAGCCGAGCCTAGCCTCGCCTTGTGGTCCTGCTCGGGCTTAGTCCTGGCCGCGGGCTGGCCTTCCTAAAGCTGTGCTTGCATGCATGCATGTAATTATGTATGTACATGTCAACCATGCTTTTCTTGACCACCTTCTTGCCTACCCGAGCTAGCACTAATCATGGGTAGCACGCTGCTCTACCAATCGAGCTGTGGGTGCATTGGTAGCCAGGTCCTGCTTCCCCAAATCGTAAATGAGCATCCCCTTGACTGCTTGTCTGGGAAAAGGACCACGGAGGGGAAAACGTGGTGATGGGCTCCATGGTCCAAACCATGATCCAATCAATCAGTCCAAGCCCATCCCACGATGCATCCATACCGTCGCTCATCAACCTTCTCGTTCGCCACTTTTAATTTCACGCTCACAATGACACGAGGTGGGGGAAGCAAGAGCACTGACAGGCTCGGGGCAACCGGCTGGCCCATCTTTCATCTGCACCAAGTTAACATCACAGGGCAGAGTCCAGCAAAGTCAGTCGGTGGCCGTCCTTAGCCGCATTCCTACGATGAGCTCGGGCCTTGGAGGGTCCTTCCCGTCCCTCTGGATGACCCAAGTCCCCGGGGGTATGGTGTCGTCCTGGCCTGCACTCGTGGCCTTGTCAGACCGGCATGGCATGGCATTTGTCGCCGTGGTGGAGGCTGCACACGATCGCATGTATTTCACAGCCAGGTCTGCCCGCCCGCAAGCACCAGCCCATTTTCCAGAACATCCATGCCACTCTTGTAGCCCAACATCACCTCACCTCCCCTACCCGCACGGGATGGGGATCGTGGCCTGCATCGCCGGTCAGCGCGCTAATCGGCCCCCCCAAGTAATCTACCCCTCCCCGTCCCCTCGTCCAAGCCAGTACCTGTCTCCCCGGGCTCACTGAATACCTCTGTTGGGTCATTTTGGCCATGATACCCGGATGCGCTGGGTATTGAGTGCTGTCTGCTGTGCTACACTGGTCAAAATCATTGGGTAGCACCCACAATTCTCCCTGGCGGCTTCCACAGTCTTGGCACAGCCCAGCCTGTCGGGCCCTTCATTGACTAAGGCACAAAGTAAGCTACCTATCTGCAGATGGTAGCATGGGCTAAATCTCTGATTGTCCTGTTTGTCATCTTCTGCCCGGACTGGGTTGTTGCTTCTGAAGTTCTGATACTAGCTGGGTTCTTCCCTCGAAGTCACGACGGCTAGGACACCATGCGGGACATACCAACAAAGCCCTGGTACCTGACAAGGCAATCGAAATCACCCAATCCCCGCCTCACTTTGAGTGGTTACTTGCGCGAGTAGTCGAAGGATCTTACATCGACCTTTGAGCAGAAGCGGAATCGAACGATTTGTCACCCTTAGCCTCGGTTATCCACACCCTTTTTTCTTCTTCTTGTTATTCCATCCCTTTCTCTCGATTTTATCGCTACACGCAACCTTCTAGGATGCTACGTGAAGATAGAGCGAGAGAAGTGGGGGAGAGAATCCGCGGCACTGCTCTATACCGCGTATAGTCACGATAGCTACTAAAACAGCTTAGGTTGGTGTGGTGCTTGGTACCTATCCTAACGCCTTCTGCCCGTCTCCCGCAGCGTCGGCGGCAGTTGGTGCTTGGGCATCTATCTAGGACTATTTACGATCGCAGTGGCGACCGTTGGATTTTCTTGCTTACTAGCTTGCTAGCTTAATCGCCTTAGGTAGATGGATGGATGCCAACGGCCAGAGTGACATTGTCGTTGGGCCCATAGGTGCCTTGTTAGTGTCCGGTGAGTTTTTCGTGCACCGCACCGCAAAGATGAAAGATCCTTGGTTTTTCGTCCAGATCGTTAATTGTGGTACGGCTCCTAATTCCTTTACCAGCTAGGTAGGACTCAAGGCTCTGATGGGGAGGGAGTCTAGCCACGGTTGCCCAGACTAGCCTAGCTGCTGGCATTTTGTGGCCGGCATATCCTTGCTTCACAACACTATTAAACCGGCACTCATTTGGCCCTACTCGTACGTATGTCCTCGTGGGCGCAGTGGTACGCCCCTCCCCCCCCCCTTCTTCACCCTCCGTCGAGCCCCGTCCAGCATCTTAGCCTTCCGCGGCCTGACAGATTCTCTTCCCAAAACCCACAGTGTTCCGAGACGATAGACATGGCCCATCACGCATGCTCTCTCGTCTCTCTACTAGTGACTAGTGCCGGGTCAGAATCCCCACGTCCATGGCCTGAGCCGGGCTCTCTCTCTCCATCTGCGCAGTGAACCCGGCACGCGGCCCTGGCAGCTTCGTCTGTCTTGCGAAGCTGGCTGCTATGCTGTACACATGAGGGCATGAAGCAGGAATCAGACGTTTCAGAGTGAGAGCCTGCCTCTCTGTTCTTTGGGTCCCAGCTTTTGCTTGCATTTTCAGCCAACTCAGAGGACAGGTTTGTAAGTAGTCCGAGCCAATCTGGGGAGGGAATTTATCATTCTAGCAGGGTCTGCTCGCTCAAGGGTGTGGATTTGGGTGCGTGCGTCTGCTTGCTTGTTTGCTTGCTGCCCCAGTTGCATCATCGCAGGGAATGACCAGGGTATCTTGGGCCCGCGACATGACATGTCTCTATATGCGGAAGCGCACAAGTCGGTAGCATAAGATCCTCATTATACACCCCTTGGCACCTGTCCAGGATTGGCCTGAGGTGCCCGCATCTTCAGGCTCTTTGACCCAGAAGAATATACCTGCACCTGCCCACGACATCACTGCATTTGTTCTAAACTTATCGGTGTTGGGATACAGGCCGCTTCAAATGTATGCCGGCTGCTCCTCCCTCCTTGCCCGGCTCTTCACCAATCAACATATGTGTTGTGATGCGCGTACTTTGCAGCCACTGACGGTCCATATCATCCATTCCACTCCTTTGGGACCAAAACATCCCTTTGATTCTTTTTCAAATCACTCTGCCTACGTGTATCATTAATATCTGAGCTGTCCGGGCTCAGCCGTTCTCTGATCCAAACAGCGGTAATATTTGCGACCTCTCGGATCATCAGCCGGTGTTGATAACTGCCTTCTTTATCATTCCTGCTTCTTCTCTCAGCTCCTGCGCCCCAAAACCATACATATACTGCCTATCCCTCCTTCCCTTGCCTTGCTCTTACACACAGCCTAGCCTGTGAGTCTACCTGTATAAGTACATGGCATCTCTCAGGTCGACTTGGTGAGCTGCTCTGGACCATCTTTGAGGGGTAGTTCTTTGGATTCCACGCGACTAGCTGAAGAAAAGTAAAAGCAACACGGGATCCACGGTGTATTAAAAAAATCGATACTCGCGATATCACTAGTCCTTAGTGCTTGGCCATCACGGAGGTTATATTACCACTCACTTATAGCCGGCCTACCACGGAAAACGAGTCGTGAATAAACAAAAACAAGAAGGCAACCCCGCAACATCATTCCCAAGGTTTCCTCCTCCTCTCCCTGAAGGCCCGAGAGGGCACCATTGTACCAGATTACTTCCTTAGAGAGTCTGGCGACCGTCCAGAGCGGTTTGCTCTGGCGGGCTCCATGTATCGAGGCCACGCTGGCGGACAACTATCGAGTCGGGGACTACAATGTGGACTACCACGGTCAGGCGGCCCAGCTAGCTCACCAGAGCCAGGCCCAGCAGCATTATGACGCTCCGTCCCATCACCATCACCACCATACTCACCTCCCGCAGCATGGACGGCCGCTTCAACACCCTGGTGCCCCTAGTCCAGTCCTCCAGGAAGCGCCTCAGCACCCGCATAATGGAGTTACCCCAGCCCACCACCCTGCGATGCCCCATCATCACCACCAGCCTCATCCAGCCCAGATCTTGCTTGACCCGGCGCAGATGGGCCATCACCGCCTAGAGGCCACGCACTTCGAAACGCCCAACTCCGTGGTCTCGCCCATCTATCATAACATTCCCACACCGACATCTCAGACGCACAGCCATCACCATTCAACCGGGATCAAGAGACCAAGACCCGATGAGCTGGATGTCCACGCTCATGGCATGGCGCACCTGGACCAGTCCGGCCTCGGCGGCATGCATCACGTCTCCCCCGGAGGCGGACACTACGAACCAACGGGGACGCCAACTACCGCCATGGGCCCTGGACCGCCAACCCATCACCATCATCGACTTCCAGACTCTGAGCCTTCGCCAAAGCTAATGCGACGCGATGACGGAGGCGCGCCCAGTGTCGTTGGGCAAGTAGGCATGCCAGAGCCCGCTCCGCGACCAAAGGGGCCCAAGTTGAAGTTTACTCGAGAAGACGACCAGCTGCTCATCGACCTCAAGGAGCAGAAAAATCTTACGTGGAAGCAAATCGCCGACTTCTTCCCAGGACGATCCTCGGGAACCCTGCAAGTTCGATACTGTACTAAGCTGAAAGCCAAAACCAAACAATGGTCAGACGAGATGGTATGTTTTTCTTCCTCCCTCCCCCACGCGTCTCTCCTTCGAAGATGTTGCGTAGAGCAAATCGCGACTGCTCCCTGGCCACCACACCTCTTGGCCCCCTTCATCTACCCGTTGATGGTGTCTAACAAATAGCTAGGATATGAAACTCCGTACAGTATTAGAAGACTACGAAAACGAGAAGTGGCGCATAGTGGCAAGTAAACTAGGCACCGGATTTACCCCAGCCGCCTGTCGAGACCGAGCCGACCAACTATGGGGTGATGCTCCTGCTGATTTCGAGGCATCATCCCCAACTCAAGATGTTTCCGCGGCGGACACATCTGAAGTGATATACGCCCAACAACCGCAATGACAGCTTGCGGGTGTGGCCAGCACCGCTAGCACGTCCACGCCCCCTTACCGAGTCGTCGAGGGATACTTTTGATCTCTATCCCCCATGGTCCAGCCTTGGGTCTATCATTTGGACTTTTGCCAACCTTACGCAACACAATTCATAATATAGGCAACCGCACAAAACGACGAAAACATCAAAACCATTGTCGATATTGAAAATTTCCCACGACTCTCCTTTTGCACGACCAAACATTCAATATGTTTAATGAAATTTCCTTTCCTTACAACAATAACAACAACTTCTTCTTGTTACGCGGCTCAGACTGGCTACACGAATTTCCCTTCTTTGCTTTTTTCTTTTCTTTCAGGACTAGTTATTTTGGTTTTCATTTTCTTGTTTTCGGGGGGCACAAAAAAACAAATTTGGAGGTGTATGGAGGAATTTCTGGTCCTTTCAATGATGGTTGAGAATAGAATGGTCATTCTTTAGACGGAACACACCTTGGCTTAACATTACGAACATGTTCTTCCCTTTTATTTCTTCTTCTTTTTTTCTAACCCCCCCCTCTTACTCTATTATAACTGTTATCTATCTTTTTCTTTTCTTTTCACCACTCTTTCGTTAATATTCCACCTCTTACTTCTTCTAATACTTTTCTAAGAGTTGGGTTGCTGATCTGGTCGCTAGACCAGCGGGCCCCCTAGTTGATGGCTGTACGAGAAAATACACAATACGCATAGACACATATCGGATGATGAGTTGGAGCATTCCAACAAAAGGGTTTGTTTTTTCTTCTTCCCACTTGGAGATGGAAGAAGGGGAAAATGCATGTTTGAAGCTGGTGCCCTCCTAGCATTGTGCTAGGTGAGGCTACCTTGGTATATGTGCAACATATAGTTTTGACACTAAATTGAATAATTAGTTGAACGTCACGTCCAGGCTGTAACTTTTAACCAAGTCTTCCCATCCGAGTACTTGTATCCAAGGCGCTTAAGGAGTTTACAAAATCGTAAAGTACATCCAAGGTCTACGTAGCATGATTATTTAAGCAGTGCCTGGGCGACTTCCCCCTGACTCAGTGCCCGCCCACCCTCAACAAGCGTGATGAGTTCGACGTGCGCCGTCACGTCAAGCTCCTCCTGGCCGAGGAACCTGGCCATGTCGACGATCCACCCGTTGAAGTCCCGGATCTCGGTGGGCTTGCCGGCCCGCACGTCCTGGAGCATCGAGCTCGTGTTCTCCTTGACCTTGTCGCCGACCGTCCAGAGCAACTCCCTCAAGGAATCCACGCCGAACCGCCGCAGCAGGGCGTCCCGATCGACCTCCGGGGTGAGGATGTCGCTGCTGCTGGGGTGGCGGACGAGAGCCCGGAGGACCTTGCTCGTCTCGTCGAGGAGGCGGTCCATGACCTGTGATAGCGCGCTGGTTCTTGACTCGAACAGGACGCCGTTTTGGCATCGCAGCAGGGCGCTTAGCGGGTTGATGACGGAGTTGATGACGAGCTTTTCCAGCTGGAGGATCCAGAGGTCGGGCCGCGGGACGAGCTGCGAGTCGAGGTGCGGGGCGGCGGCGATGCGGTCCATCAGGTAGTCTGCTCCCCCTGGGTTCTCCTCGCTGGGGAGCACGAGGCCGACCTTGGCGTCGGCGAGGGAGGCGTGCGTGCTCCTGAACGGGCCAGTGGAGGTGACGCCGTGCGTGGTGATGCATGCGACGAAGTTGGGCGCCCCGTTGCCGCCGCCGGAGTAGCGGTGCGAGACGTACGTCTGGCCGTGGGGGGGCCAGAGCTTGGACATGCCGTTCTGGGCGAATGCGACGGTGCTGGAGCTGTCGAGGTATCTCCTCAGGCGGTCGGCCTGGGGGAGGGCGGCGGAGGCCTTGGTGGCTATGATGATGTTGCCGATGGTGTGGCGGCCGGGGGAGGAGCCCGGGCTGGGGGTGAGGATCTCGTGGGCGGCGCCGTGGTCCGAGGGAGGGGACTCGGTCCAGTACTGCACGTCAAAGTCCTTGTTCCTGTCCGTGGCGCCGGAGCGGGTGATCTCGATGCCCTGGCCGGCGTGCCATTGCTCGAGCAACTCCCTCCGGTGAAGCACGAGGGTGATGGGGGGCGGGTTGGCGAGCTTGGAGAGGTAGCTGGCGAAGAGGCGGCCGAGGTTCCCGACGCCAAGGATGAAGATCCGGCGATCTAGATCATCTAGGATTCTGGGGGATGAGGCTCTGTCTGGAGTCCAGGAATAGAGCGTTGGGGCAGGGGTTTGGTCCTGGAGGAGGGTGGCAAGCCAAGACGGCTGGGGTGATCCCATCGAGGGCAGATTAGCGGAGGCCGATATGCTTCGTTTGGATAGGGCTGGGGTTGGGATAAACGGCTGGTAAGAGGCGAGACCAGCCCGGGGCCGGCACCTTGCGGCAGTGTGAGTGATAGTAGACCGGGTGTTGTTGGTAATGAGTAGTCGCATTGTCAAGCTTAGGACCTTGTAAATGGCATGACGGTTCCTGACTGAGAGGAATTGTTGTGCTGTGACGCTCAGACTGCTCCGCCTGTCAGTTTAGATCTGGCGTTAGAGTTGAGGTAGTGACATGTAATTAAGCAGCGGAAAGCAATTAAGGTGCCGAGTGGTTCGTTTCGCTCTACTCCACACTGATAATACTTTTATACTTTGCGGATTATCTTATAGAACCAGAGCTAAGACGATATAATGAAGCATGCTAAGGTAGATCGCTGGGTCCGAGGCTATATTTCTCTATTTATCAATCTATACTCGGATCGGGGAATTATATCTGAACTGGATATTAGTTTATTGCGTTCAAATAAGAAACTCCATAGACAACAGCAATGGCAACTAAGACTCAGTCTTTTTGGACGCCGAGCGGGTCCACGGAGAAGATGGTTCCAGCCAATAAAAATACAGCTCTGTTGCCTGGCAGACTCGAAGGGCGCCACTTGCCGTTTCTTTCCTATTCTCGATCTAGGCCTGGATTAGTAATTAGTCATTGCAGTGGCGGATAATAGATTTGCTCATAGCGCCTCGAGCCACTGTCTGTATTCAGCCTGGGCGCCTGTGCTAACCTGGCTGGTGACTGATGCCTTTTTCTCACGCCCTTGAGTGAATCATCCATTACATTCTCACTCTCGCGGCACTTCATCACGCCCTCTTTCTTTTCCTTTCCTTTCTTTTCGGCGTCGCCAAAATTGAGGCTCACGCATTGGGATGAGATAGACTTCGCCCGCCCTCGGGTTTTCTTCCTTTTCCCTTCTATATCCCGTTCTCCCGCCTCATCCTCACGCTCGTTCTTATATTCGCAACACCATATATCAGATCTACCGTCAGTCCTCGACAGTCCTGGTCCTCAGACCAGTGAACCGCAGAGTCGGGTCTCATTTCAAGTATATGAGACCGCACTCTATTGCGCAGAGGCTATCCAGTCATGGAATCAGAAAATGCCACGGTCTCTACGGAGAATGCTGGTGCACCAACTGTCGATGAGGAGGATGTTCTGAAAAATTTGACCGGTGCTGTGCGAGATCAGGATGATCTGGAGCGTGACATCACCCTGCAGGCCAACGCAGTATTAGTGGAGGCCGAGGACAAGAAGGATCAGGCTCGCATCGACAAGCTGGAGGCTACGAAGCAAAGGGTCCAGAATCAGCTTGACAAAGAGAAGAAGCAGTACGAAAAGTTCGCTGGTAATCCTTACAAGTCCCGGATCATCCTCAAGGATATCGTCAAGTTCGAGGAGGAGATCAAGCAGGTCAGCAAAGACATTTCGGATTTCAAGTCACGCATTGAAAAGAGACATGTCGAAAATCCCCTGGACGCAGCAAATGCGGCAAGTTCTAAGAGACATGCCGGCGAGAGCCAGCGAGACTATCTCATCCGTACAGGGAAAATCACCCCCTTCGCAAAAATCGGGGGTCCCCGTCCAACTGAGTTGCAAGGCGAGCTGGCCGAGACGATCCTCAATGCGGAAGACGATGCTGCTGCTGAGGAGTTGGGCGATGGGAATGAGGAAGGCCCAGTATCACATCAGATGCTGAGACGGCCAGGATTCGCGGATGAGGTAGAGGAGCAGTCATCTAGATCTGCTTCAGCAGTTGAAAGTGAATTTTCTCTGAGGCCTCGGAAGAAGCAGCGTCTGCATCATCGGGCAGACCGCTCAGAACGCAGCCCCTCTGCAGAGTTCAAACCAGAGCCAGACTCGGATTCGGATGGCGTCGATGGAGTATGGCAGCAAGGCAATGAGGATGACCTTATTCGCGAGGACCGTCGAAAGTCGAAAGCCAAGGCCAAGGCTCAAGAGCAGGAGCAGGTTGATCTCAGCAAGATAGACGACGGAAATGAATACATATACCAGAAACGGTTGAAAATTTGGGTTGAGCGACGAAGCCGCGCCAGGAAATCGAGACGGCAGAAGATGGCTGAGGCCGAGGCGGACGCACAAGACAGTGACCCCGAGGTGGACGAGTGGTTCAAACCTGCACCAGATAAAGCAGACTACCGTGTTGATGAGGGTCTCAAACTACCAGGCGATATTCACTCGGCGCTTTTTGGCTATCAGAAGACGGGTGTGCAATGGCTGGCAGAATTGTACAGGCAGCAGGTCGGTGGTATTGTTGGCGACGAGATGGGCCTTGGCAAGACAGTCCAACTCATCGCCTTGGTCGCCGCATTGCACTACAGCAGACAACTCAAACGCCCCGTCTTAGTTGTCGCCCCGGCGACATTGCTCCGACAATGGGTCAGCGAATTTCATCGATGGTGGCCGCCTTTGCGAGTGGCAATTCTTCATTCGTCAGGAAGTGGAATGCTCAACACCGAAAGGGAGGATGATTTCGATCTAGATTCATTCAAGCCTGCTATTCGCAAGTCCGGTAGTTCTCGAGCTGCCCAAAGAATCGTCAAAGGGGTTGTTGAAAAGGGTCATGTCCTGGTCACTACGTATACTGGATTGCAAACATACGCCAACGAGCTCTGCCCGGTTGAGTGGGAGTATGCTGTTCTTGACGAAGGCCACAAGATTCGAAACCCTAATGCTGCCATAACAGTTACTTGCAAGGAGCTCAATACTCGCAATAGAGTTATCTTATCCGGTACACCGGTTCAGAATAACCTGACAGAACTTTGGTCGTTGTTCGATTTCATATCCCCTGCTCGATTAGGGACTCTTCTCGAGTTCAGAGAACAGTTCGAAATACCAATCAAGCACGGAGGATATGCGAATGCATCCAATTTCCAAGTGGTTCAGGCTGAGCAACGGGCTGAAATTCTCAAGGGTGCTATCAGCAAATATCTGCTTCAGCGACTGAAAGTTGATGTTGCAACTGACTTACCCGAGAAGACGGAGCAAGTCTTGTTTTGCAAACTTACGGATAGACAACGTGATGCCTATGAAAGGTTTCTGAAGTCTGATGAGGTATCCCAAATATTGAATAAGCAACGGCAGTCTCTATACGGAATCGATGTTCTTCGAAAGATCTGCAATCATCCAGATCTGCTTGACAAGAATCTCAGCTCCAAGGCCGGATACGAATATGGCAGCCCAAATCTTTCCGCCAAGCTCCAGCTTACGATAAGCTTGCTTCAACAAGTCATGATTCCTAATGGCCACAAAACTCTCCTGTTTTCCCAGGGGAAACTCATGTTGAATATCATTGAGAAATGTATAAAGGAACGTGACATCTCATACGTCCGAATGGATGGCGAGACACCGATTGAGCAGCGCCAGCCCATGATTGACAAGTTCAATGAGGACCCCAATATTCATGTTTTCCTAATCACAACGCGAACTGGCGGCCTGGGCACAAATCTCACCGGTGCAGATCGAATCATCATATTCGACCCGGACTGGAACCCATCGACCGACTTGCAGGCTCGAGAACGCGCTTGGAGACTTGGCCAGGATAAGCCTGTCAAGATTTATCGTTTGATGACCGAAGGAACAATCGAGGAGAAGATCTACCACCGCCAAATATTCAAACAGTTCATGACAAACAAAGTTCTGAAAGATCCGAAGCAACGTAGCTCATATGATTTGTCAGACCTGTACGACTTATTCACATTTACCCCCGGGGAGTCAGCGGCCAACCAGCGAAGCGCCATCTTTCAGGGCGCTGAAGTTGAAATATCAGGGCGGGAAGGTGGTTCTAACAAAGACAAGAAAAGCCAGACCAATGGCTTGGCTAAAGAGAAGGACGTGGAGAGTTCGGCGCTCTCCAAAATGGAAGGTGTAGCAACCTTGGAAGAGTTCAAGGAAGATCCATCAGTCCACGATGAAAAGCGTATGCTCGATGGAATCTTTGCTCGGAATGTTGGCAGTGCGTATGACCATGAGCAGATTGTGAATGGCAAGCAGAATGTCAAACCTGACATTGAAGTCCTCCGCAAAGCTGCCAAAGAAGAGAGCCGCGAGGCTGTGGCCCATCTTCGCCGAGCCGGTGCACAAGCGGACAGCATGCCAGCCGGAACTGTTACCTGGACTGGTGAAGTAGGTCATCGACCCGGGTCAAACCGCCGCCGTGGGGGCCCAAGCTCTGCTGGTGTTATGAACAACCTGGCGGGCAGGCAGGGACTGAACAGCTCAGAGGGGATCAACAAAAACATGAAGGCCAAGGACTTTGTTCCCATGATCAAAGAGTTTATCAATCGTCAGGGAGGCAAGGTTGTGACCAAGATGCTGGTCGATCACTTTAGCCCGTATTGTAAGGGCAAAAAGCAGAACGAAGAATTCGAACGCGCTTTGAAATCCGTGGCCGAAATATCACAGCGTGGAAGCTATGGGAGAGCCATGTGGTCGTTGAAAAAAGGTGGGAATTAGGAAGGACAGGTGTGCTTGGTACACATTTTCCATTACTATCACTTAGATCGGGGTTCACATCAAGACAGGAAAGCGAGGAGTTACAGGATTGAATGTTTTATTTTCTGATCCCATAGAGTGCTCTATCTTTTTTTTTCTTATTTGCAGCCAGAATTGACTCTCTCATAAACACCTTATTTTGTTCTTCATGTTCTCATCGTCTTGCCAACATCACATCTTGTCTCTTGCTCACGAGGGTCATTTGTCTGACAGGGAGTACTTGTTCATGGTGCCTACTTTGGGCGAATTCATAACTGTCTACTTGGTTTGCGACTTCTCCCCTAGCCCACTAATAAAAGAGACCCGGTGAAAGCAAAAAGTAGAATGGAGACCAGGCGAAAATTGCCGTTCTCCTCGTATTTCTCAACGCCACAAGAGAAAACCAGATACCGATACTCCCCACCCGAGCCGTTCCAGCCAGCGATCTCTGAGCGCGCCAGCAGCTTAGAGACGACGACCACGGCGACCACCCTTTCTGCGGGTAGAGTCGGAGGGAGTAGGGGTAACGTCCTCAATGCGGCCAATCTTCATGCCGGCACGGGCCAGAGCACGGAGAGCGGACTGGGCACCGGGGCCGGGGGTCTTGGTTCCGTTACCTGTAAAGCAGGAAAGTCAGATTTAAAGTGTTCCTCCATCCATTTTGTGAGCCAGTGTCAACTTACCACCAGTAGCACGGATCTTGATGTGAAGGGCGTTGATGCCGAGCTCCTTGCATCGGGTGGCGACGTCCTGGGCAGCCAACATGGCGGCGTAGGGGGAGGACTCGTCACGGTCAGCCTTGACCTTCATGCCACCAGTGACACGGGTGATGGTTTCGCGACCACTGTAGATATGCGCATTAGCCACAAACGTCCTGCCTGGTCGATTTTCGCTTTGCTGTCGAATATGAGGGTATAGACGAACCTGAGATCGGTGACGTGGACGAAGGTGTCGTTGAAGGAGGCGAAGATACGAGCAACGCCGAAGACGAGCTCGCCTATATTGATTGTCAGTCAACCATTTTCAAGATCTGGAATTGTACAACGACGACCGTCGATGACGAGGGGATTTCGTACCATCGCGGGCGGAGGGGCCGAGGGAGATGTTCTCCGCGGGGGCACGGGCGACCTTCTTGGGAGGCATGTTGGATTGGCGACGTCTGGGATTCTTGTGACGACTGGGACTGGTTCAAGGAAGCGATTCACGAACCGAAATAATGGTGTTGAGCCAAATTGGCGGTGGAGGTGGGTGGCCCCTCAGGCGGTGGGGTGTGGCAGAAAACCTGCACGCAAAATTGTGATGTGGTGGGCGAGCCCACTTGAGAAAAAAAAGCCCTGCCCTAGAATTATCTGTGGTGCAGGGAAGGAGCTCCACTCCAGTGAGGAAGAAAAAAATCCAAACGGTTCCAGTGCAAGATCTTCCTCTTGTCTTCTTCACGCCGCCGTCAAGTACTAACCGACATCAACGCCAGCCGTCACCGACAAAATGAGTGCCACGTATGTTATTCTTTCCTGATGGTGCGAATGAGGACGATTGCCCGGCTTCAAGAAATATGTGCAGATCGTCGTGGTCCTTTCGCTGCGTTGTCGATGTCGCTCCCTCTCCGTGAGGGAAGACTCGCCTAGCCAGCTCGATCTTTCTCAGGCTTCTCCCTCCATTCTCCATACCTGCTTCGGTGCTTGGGAATGGAGAGATGTCGTCTGAGGTGTTGGAGATGAATTGCGCAAGCTGTTCTCTCTAAAATTTATTGTTGCGCTTCCGGCTCTGGGCACGGTGAAAACCTGCCTCAATGCCACTAAAAGCCTTCACTCAATTCCTGAACACCTCGTTTGGGGCTTTGTCGGATGAGAGTTCAGCAATTGGCCTAGCTTGGAAACTTGCCTGCCGTTGCTGCTCACCGATCAAATTCATCTCGAGTTAGCCAACGCGGAGAATGCGGCTACGCTGCAGTTCTCGCACCGGCGCTCTACTACTCATACCACACTCGGTATGCCGGACTACGTACTGATTTGTGATAATAGCTCCGTCCCCACCAACGACCAGATCCTGGTCCCTGAGACTCTCCTCAAGAAGAGAAAGAGCCAGGAGAAGGCCCGCGCTGAGCGCACTGCCCTCATCGAGAAGAAGAAGGCTGTAAGTAAAGAATGATTATGATTCTCTCGCTTCACACTACATGATGCATATCACATTTCATCAACTAGACATTGTCAATGCTGTTGATCAATTAACCTTCTTTCGGGTCTGATTCCGTTTGACACAACACATTCATTTTGCATCCCATATCTGATCGATTGCTAACTGAATGAAAAAAGGCCAACAAGGAGAAGCGTGGTGTCATCTTCAAGCGTGCTGAGAAGTACGTCAAGGAGTACCGCGACACCGAGCGCGAGAAGATCCGCCTTGCCCGTGCTGCCAAGGCCGATGACTCCGTCTACGTCCCTGCTGAGTCTCGCCTGATCTTCGTCGTCCGTATCAAGGGTATCAACAAGATTGCCCCCAAGCCCCGCAAGATCCTCCAGCTCCTCCGTCTCCTCCAGATCAACAACGGTGTCTTCATCAAGGTCACCAAGGCCACCACTGAGATGCTCAAGGTTGTTGAGCCCTGGATCGCCTACGGTTACCCCAACCTGAAGTCCGTCAAGGAGCTTGTCTACAAGCGTGGATACGGAAAGGTCAACAAGCAGCGTGTTGCCCTTACCGACAACGCCATCGTCGAGGAGTCTCTCGGCCAGTACGGCATTGTCTGTCTTGAGGATCTCGTCCACGAGATCTTCACTGTCGGCCCCAACTTCAAGCAGGCCTCCAACTTCCTGTGGCCCTTCAAGCTCAGCAACCCCAACGGTGGCTTCCGCCCCCGCAAGTTCAAGCACTTCATCGAGGGTGGTGACCTTGGCAACCGCGAGGAGGCCATCAACGCTCTCATCCGCCAGATGAACTAAAATGGATGTGATAAGATAGGTTGATTTCATGGGACTGTTAGCTGCACTCAAAATTGGCTTGGTTGCTCGGCGTTCAGATATGACAACGGCTTTGTGAAAAAATGATATCCTGATGAATGACACTTCAGATTCCCATAACAATATGTGTGACAACAAGTGATCTGTGATCTGTTGTAGTAATAAATGGCGCCATCTAGATGCTAGTCAAAGTGTACAAGATTCACCAAGTCCTTTGGCGTGGCAGATGCTAGAGAGTTGCTGCGAAGCTTTAGGCCTGGTATAACATTTTTCTATCTGATTCGGCAATTAGGGTAGTGAGCCATTCCCAGCTACATCTTGATGTCAAAACTGGTTCCGCATCCGCAACTACTCGTCGCATAAGGGTTGTCAACGATCTTAAACTGCGAACCAATGAGCTCCTGTGTGAAGTCGACCTTGCTTCCCTTCAGGAGATCCAAGGATGGTTCGTCGAGAATAATCCTTGCTCCTTCTGGGGTGGGTGCAGCGCCTGCATCATCCGCAACGAACTGAAAAATCGTGTCGTCCTCATTGACGACGGAGGAATTGTTCTGAAGTTCCCCGGGCGGGATAGTAATGAGGCTCATGAGGTATTGAAATCCATGGCAACCGCCGCTTTCGACTTGGATTCGTAATGCAAGGTTGGGGTTTTCGTCCTTGGTCATGATTTGGGATAGGCGCTAGTTCTGTCAGTTTAGGTTGAACTACAGTTCCATTAGGTTTTCCAAACAAACCTTTGCTGCGCGGGGGGTGATTTCAAGCATCATCTCGCTGCCATCCTCATCCTTGACAGGGTTTTTAACGCAAACCGTTGTCGGTCTGGGGATCGTCGTGGCAAACGCTCGCCTCGAGTCATGCCGTACGACCAGCTTATAGGACTGCGGAACGGCCGTTCGTATGTTGGGAGATGGCGCCCAGCGTGGGACAAGAAAGTCGAGGGGTGGCGACGATTTTTGAGCTGACGCCGTGGTTGAGGAATATCTGCGGATGGCAATGTTGATGAAGGATCGAGCCGTTGAAGGCGATCTGGTGCAACGCACGGGCACCATGGCGGGAACGCTCTAAGAATTAAAGATATATTATACAATTATGGAAGCAGAGGAAAAGACCCTGGGCTTTTTTTTTTTGTCGGGATCGGAGGGCGTTGCATCAAATCTGAGGCGGCTTCAGCGAGGGACTGCATGTTATAGCCGGGCTCGCTCGTCCTCGGTGGGCGGCTCGGAGCAGGCGCTGACATAAGCAATGGCCAAGGGGGGCCTTGGAGCCTTGGGCAGCCAATGGTGGGATGTACCTTATCGCTAAGCCCCAAGTTGAATGCCCCCACTTTGCCCACCAAAATCACCAATTTTCGACGTTTTCCCTAGATTCAACCCCGCGCATCTGTGAATTTTCGCAGCCCTGGTTTTTGCCCACGTCTAGGAACCAGCGTCAACGGATCACCAGCCGACAGCCTCGCAAACCGAAGACCCGAAAAAAATCGCAAAAATGTCTTCTCGATTTTTCCGTGGCGGAGATGACAGCTCCTCTGAGAGCTCCAGCGACGAGGAGGAGCTTCTCACTGAGGAGGAGGAGGACGACCACAACCAGCAGGACGCCTCCGAGGAGGACTCTGACGATATGGGATCCGACGAAGATGATAGCGACAGCTCTGATGACTCTGAGGAGGGCGCCGGCAGATTCTTGAAGAGCGGCGCTGACTCCGACAGCGACGAGAGCGACGAAGAGGTTCGAGCCAAGGTGAAGAGTGCCAAGGACAAGCGCCTGGACGAACTCGAGGCATCGATCAAGCAAATCGAGAACGGTCAGAAGAACGGCGACTGGACTCTAATCTCAAGTGGTACGGAATTTTCGAATTTTCCCCCTTTCCCTCAGGGGTGACTCATTTGGTGTGCATCTTCATGCAAATGGGACTTTTGACTGACACACGGATAGAATACGACAAGCTCAACCGCCAGGTTACCAAGCTGCCCGGCGGCAAGACCCCCAAGCCTTACATTCGAATTATCTCTGAACTCGAGGACTTCATGAATGAGGCTCTTGCTAAGCAGAAGGTCACCCCCAAGAAGATGAACGCCACCCAGGCCCGAGCCCTCAACGCCGTCAAGCAAAAGATCAAGAAGACCAACAAGGACTACCAGACCGAGATCGACTCCTACCGTGCGAACAAGGATGAATTCATGGAGTCTTCCGAGGAGGAGGTGGCTCCTGCCCCCAAGCCCAAGAAGACTGTCAAGATTGAGCTTGACGAGGCTCCCGAGGTCGATGGCGACGATGGCTTTGCTACCGTCGGCAAGGGTGGAAAGACTCTCACATACACGCCCGAGAGTATCTTTAAGCACCTTCGAGGGATTATGGAGTCTCGTGGTAAGAAGAACACAGATCGCCTGGAGCAGATTGGTGTGATGGAGAAGCTGCTCGAAATCGCCAACACCCCCTACCAGAAGATCCGTGTTCTGCTGACCATCGTATCGGCACGCTTCGATCTCGGCTCAAGCATTACCAGCGCCATCCCTGTCGAGCACTGGAAGTCGGCTGAGAAGGAGCTCCTGACTCTGCTGACTGTACTCGAGGAGAGCCCAGAGTACATTGTCGTTGAGAGCGCAGAGGAGTGGGAGGATGACGAGAAGCCCCCTACCCTGCAAGCTGGTGAGAAGTACATCAAGGTTGCTGGCAGCATCGTCTCATATGTCGAAAGACTGGACGATGAACTGAACCGATCTCTTCAAGCCATTGACCCCCACACTTCAGAGTACGTTGAGCGCCTGCAAGATGAGGGTGCCTTGTACAACGTCATTGTCCGTGGTCAGTTATACTACGAGCAGCTCCGCAAGGACAAGGACCTCGACATTTCCCAAGACAGCATCAACCGCATCATCATGCGAAGACTGGAACACAACTACTTCAAGGTGAGATTTGATCCCCATCCCCCATCCCACTTGCTTGAATATTGTTACTGACTGGATTTTGATAGCCTGCCCAAGTTATCAAGACCTTTGAGGAGAACCTGTGGAATGCCGTCACTGAGAAGGCCGAGTCAGCCATTACTCCCCGCAGCGAGTCCAGCGATGCCGCCAACCTGGTCAACGTTCTCTGCAATTACCTGTACAGCAACAGCGACGGTATTATCCGTGCCAGAGCTATGCTGTGCCAAGTCTACTTCCTCGCTCTTCACAGTGACTACTACAAGTCTCGCGACATGATGCTGATGTCGCATCTTCAAGAGAACATCCCCAACTTCGATGTTCAAACCCAGATTCTGTACAACCGTACGCTAGTCCAGATTGGCCTCTGCGCTTTCCGCAAGGGCCTGGTCTACGACGCCCAAAACACTCTGCAGGAGATCTGTGGCAGCGGTCGCCAGAAGGAGTTGTTGGCTCAGGGTGTGATGATGCAGCGCTTCAACCAGGTATCACCTGAACAGGAACGCCTGGAGAAGCAGAGGCAGCTGCCTTTCCACATGCACATCAACTTGGAGCTGCTGGAGTGCGTCTACCTCACCTGCAGCATGCTTCTCGAGATCCCCCTGCTTGCCCAGACCGGCTCTTCCCCCGACATCAAGAAGCGCATCATCAGCAAGACCTACCGTCGTATGCTGGAGTACCACGAGAGGCAGATCTTCACTGGTCCCCCTGAGAACACCCGTGACCATGTGATGCAGGCCTCGAAGGCTCTCGCGGCTGGTGAGTGGAAGAAGGCCACCACTTTCATCCACAACATCAAGATCTGGGACCTCATGCCGAACACCGAGGAGATCAAGACCATGCTCTCCAAGCAGATCCAGGAGGAAGGTCTACGGACGTATCTCTTCACATATGCTCCCTTCTATGATACCCTCGCCGTTGAGACTCTCAGCGGCATGTTCGAGCTGGACGCCACCAAGGTCTCGGCTGTGGTGAGCAAGATGATCAGCCACGAGGAACTGGCCGCCTCGCTCGACCAGGTCACGTCAAATCTCATCTTCCGCAAGGGAGTCGAGCTCAGCCGCCTGCAATCCCTCGCCCTCACCCTCTCAGACAAGGCCAGCGCCCTCATTGAGACCAATGAGCGCACGCTGGAACAGAAGACACAGGGCTCAACGAACGCATTTGAGCGCGGCGGCGGCCGTGGACGGGGAGGCCAAAGATCGGGTCAACGACCCGGCAGAGGCGGAGCTCGCACAGGTGGCAACACCCAAAGGCAAGCAGGCGGCACACAATTTACGGGGGGTGCGCTGGGAGCTGCTGTCAGGGGTTAGAATGCATGAAATGGGGGAGGCGTCTAAATATATTCCTTTGATGTGGTTGCATGATATGGTTTGCTTTAATGAAACTGAAAAATGGCCCAAGGACGCACAAGGCGCTCTCGCCAATGTCTCTAGGATGAATGGAATACATGGTTATAGATACCTGTTGCCTCTTGTGTGATGTGCGTAGAGCTTCTTGTGATTGATCGCCAGCTCAGCTCCGATGTGCTTATCCTATCAAAACGGCTGGATTCTAATTAGGACGGCGAGTGGACAGAAACAGCCTCAGCTAAAATGTGAGTATCGATCGCACTTTCCTTTTCTTGTTGGAGGCTTAGCTGATTGGCACTTACCTTGGTTCAACCCCTTCGGTGGTTCTTTCCTCATTAGCGACGACGGAGTACCCAGACACAGAAAGACCCAAGAGAAATTGACATTGGCTTCCTCAACTCTCACTCGTTCATCCCTCAACCATTATCGACAAGAAGTAGGCAGGCTGCTCGCCGCCCGTCTGTAACCATGTCCTCATGGGAGGAATTCTTCGATCAGGTGTCCGACGGCGGATTTTCAAAGCTTTGCGGCGAAACAGATGCATCAAGAGAGCCACTCACCGCTGAGGAAATGGTCAAGTTCAAGGAATGGGTGTCAACTCAGCCCCGGATGCCCTCGACACGGGTCACCGAGGCTTGGATCAAAGCGAACTTGAATAAGGTAGTGCCAATCGCCGGTTACACCAAAATGCTGCTAGAAATGGTAGTTGCCCAATTAGCATCCGATAGGCATCTGGTCAGTAGTCGACTCACCATGATAGAGCACATCCAAAAATCATATTTGACTCAAAGAGGAAGCAAAACTGACCCTCGATAGAGCCTTGGTGGGGGCGATTTGAAAGTTCCCGGCTTCGGTCTGCCACTGAGTCGTCTCCCAGTTAGTGCTAAGCGGTTCCCCGTTCTCGTCGGAAATCAGGATCTTGACTGGAAAGCGAATACGTTGTTGATTCGGGAGGCATGCATGCTTGAGGTGATGGAAATATTGACCAATAGGCCCGAGTGGTGGGTCAAGGTGTTTGACTCTGAAATCACAACAACATGGAAGACGCAGGTCTTGGGAATAGACTGGGCCCACTACCTAGAGCACGCAGACTTCACACCCAATATGGTAGACCTGGTGAGCATCTATTTGAACCGTCCCGCATATTGATGATACACATCTTCCAGCATGGATTACTGACATATCCATGGGGATTTCTCCCAGTGCATTAACGAACTACGCACAAAGGCAGCGTTATACGAGAAAACTGGTATGATACCCATCATGGACTACTCAGCTTGTGCGATCAAATCCGATAGCCTAATATCTGCGGAACTTGCACAATCCTTGAAAGATACTGTCAGATTCCTTGAGGAGGTGCCAGAGAATGAAAAGGACTGGCACCCAGGCAGTGATAATAAGGTTCTCGATTTGGTTCACCCATCGCTCTATCCCCTAGCTTACGGCTTAACTCGGGTGCTTGTTGAAAAGAGCATTGGCATCTCCGATGCTCTTGAGCACTGCGGCACAGGAACCATCCTGCCAAAACCATACCCTGTCGAGATCTGCGGTCAACCCGAGCCATATGCAGAGACTAAACTACCCTCTCTGTCGGAGAAGTTCCAGTGGTTGCCCTGCGATGTCGACATCTCGACGGACGGTGCTGCGAAGATCGCCAGCTATATCAACAACTTACATCCGATTCATCATGCTGATATGTATCCTATCATCGAGCGCTTCATCGAGAAAGCTCTTCCCGCATGGGACATTGTATACCGATGGCCAACAGAGTTTGATACTCAGCGTCTCACAACTTCCAAAGTCAGACTCATGTGCACCACTAAGGACCTTTGCCATGGACGGAATCAATGCAGAGCCTCCACTCGACCTCTCAATGATGGAGAGCCAGAGCGGGACGAGGACGAAGAATGGGAAGATGGGTATGAAGAATCTGTGAGAGGTCAACTGGATCGAGAATGGTTTGAGCGCACGCATCGACCGGACGTCCCTGATGTTGATCCAACAAAAGGCACGGTTCGGCTCACGGCAGACCATGTCAAGAAGAGGGGCTTCTTCAACAGCGCGTCTCGTATCCAAGTTATCGTCAAACTCGCTAATATTCACTTGAATCCAAACAACCCAAAGTACGAGGGTGGCGCCTGGCACATTGAGGGCCAACTCAATGAACACATCTGCGCGACGGCTTTATTCTATTATGACAGTGACAATATCACAGAATGTCACTTGGCTTTCCGCACTCGTGCCGATCGTGAGAATTTGATGGGCAATCTTGACTACGCACAGAACGACGAAGACTCCATTGAACGGGCTTTTGCCATTGATCCCCAAGGGAATACCCTGCAGGTTGTTGGCACGGTCCTTACACGCCCTGGGCGGTCTCTGTTCTTCCCTAACGTTTACCAACACCAAGTCTCGTCTTTTGAACTTGCCGATCCTTCACGAGAGGGTCACCGCAAGATCCTCGCCCTGTTTCTTGTCGACCCGGCCATACCTATCCTCTCTACTTCTAGCGTGCCTCCGCAGCAGAAGCACTGGTGGGCTGAAGCCTCAAAGATTTATGCAGGTGGGGGACGTTTGCCTCCCGAGCTGGTAGCCATGGTAGCAGATCATGTAGACTTCCCAATCACAGAAGATAAGGCGAAGCAGATCCGCAGGCAACTGATGAGGGAGAGGTCGGTACTACAAGAGGATATGAACCGGGGCCTCAATGTAGAATGGAATTTCAGTGAGCATTAGTGGGTAAAGCGAGGCTTGAAGCTGTCAAATGTAATACAAGTAAGTGTAACTAATCCAGATAATACCAATACCTTACTGCCAGGAACAATTCAAATATCCTTGTTGATGCTGAATAAGTTTGCACTGTCCCTTTATCTTCTTCTGCTGTCCAAAGATAAGGATGCCTATTACCTCGGTCTTTCGGAGCCCATCATCCGTATTGACCTCATCCTCAAGAGCTACAGGACATATTGATGATGAGGAATTGACAATACGGAGATAGGTAGATAAAGATCCGTCTAACCCCGCCGCTATGCTTTTGGTTTGATTTGATTGCGTGCTGCTCGATGCCCCTCACCAGCGCCTTAATGTGAAGACCCCGCTATTCCCTCTTGCATATGGACTGAGGTAGATCGGCATAAGACAAGCATATCTCATCAATTCATTTCTGGTTCCATCTTAGGTCTCTTTACTACGGAATTATCTATTGGGCGTAAGACTGTATCAGATATACACCATGGCTTCTCATGATCTCCCCACTCACCTCAAGCAGTCGCTCGAGGACACCAAAGTCGAGTACCGCCAGCTGGGTAATTCAGGTCTACGAGTGTCTGTCCCCATCTTTGGCTGTATGAGTTTGGGAGACAAGAGAGTGCTCCCTTGGACCATTGAGGAAGAAGAGGTGCGTATTGGGTTTCCTCTCCTTACTAGTTCCTCCTATACTGACAGGCGATGCGACATCACAGGCACTACCACTTCTCAAGGCTGCGTATGACCGCGGGCTGAACACCTGGGACACTGCCAATGTGTACTGCAACGGTGCCTCGGAAGTGATTGTAGGCAAGGCTCTCAAGAAGTACAACATTCCCCGCCACAAGGTTGTGATTCTCACCAAGGGCTTCTTCGCGGTGGGTGAAGATCCCGGTAGGTCCCAGCTCTCTTCCATTCCTCTTACTCTTACAGTTTAAGCATCAAGACACAAATCCTAACTAGACATTCCGCCGGTCTTCAGGCACCCGCCACTTTGAGCAGCGTGCGGCCGTCGAAGCCTCCAAGGACTACCAGAACAACTTCGGCCTCTCGCGCGCGGCCCTCTTCAACCAGGTGGAGGCGTCGCTCCGGCGGCTGGACACCCCCTACATCGACCTGTTCCAGATCCACCGCTTCGACCGGTCCACGCCCATCGAAGAGACGATGAAGGCGCTGCACGACCTAGTGCAGTCGGGCAAGGTGCGGTACATCGGCGCCAGCAGCATGTGGGCGACGCAGTTCGCGCGCATGCAGTTCGCCGCGGAGCGCAACGGCTGGACCAAGTTCGTCAGCATGCAGAACCAGTACAGCCTGCTGTACCGCGAGGAGGAGCGGGAGATGAACCGCTTCTGCGACGACACGGGCGTCGGGTTGATCCCGTGGGCGCCGCTGTGCCGGGGTCACCTGGCGCGGAGGCCGGCCGAGTTTCGGTCCACGACGAGGAGCGCGGGGGAGAAGGAGGGGCGGGTTGGGCAGACGGAGGAGGACCAGAAGATCATCGCGAGGGTTTTGGAGATTGCAGAGAAGCGCGGCTGGCCGATGGCTCATGTGGCGCTGGCGTGGGTGAACAAGCGGGTGTCAAGCCCGATCATTGGGTTCAGCAGCCTGGAGCGCCTGGAGCAGGCCATTGGGGCGACGGGCAAGGTCCTCTCAGAGGAAGAGGAGGCATACCTTGAGGAGCTATACCGGCCCAAGGCCATTGATGGACATGCGTAGCAAAGTGAGGTGAAGGCATGCTCACGTTCAAGGCCGACGGACCGAGGCTTTCTGAGAGAAGTCTAGGGTAGTCCAATGAACATTGGGATACTACAACTATTACAGCGATTGGATCTATGGAACAATAAAATAATACACCAGGAATTAGTCCTTCGTAAGAAATTCTAGATCAGTACTTTTAAACACATCATCCGGCTTTGTCAGAGGTCGTACGATGGCCGTTGGCGAGTGGCTGAGGCCTAACCGCCAACCGTGGCTGCTGACGATCAAGCCGAGGTACAGCAAAACCAGGCCAGAGCTTCCATCTTCCTCGGCGGGTTCGGTGTGCGGACCGCTTCATCCGCGGCGTGTGCGCTGGTGCTAGCTCTGCTTGTTTACTTAAGTCTGGGGAAGCCTGGTCTAGGCTGGTTCTCTGTCCAATGGTCCTCTTGTGGTGTCTGCGTGTTTTTGGTGCGTCATCTGAGTGAGCACATCATATGCGTGCTATTCTTGCCATTGCCTACTCACACATGCTAATTATCCACTTATCAGATTCGACGTATTCTATTATCTAACGTCTGGTCGATCAGCACCTCGACTTTAATCTCGCATCCTCAACAACCACCATCACCAAAACAAGTCTTTCCTTTCCTCTCATTTCCAAGGACCACTGTACTGGTAGGCGGCTGGAGAGGATCACTCCAGAACCAAGGGGCACACATCCACAATGGCCTCAACGACGTCAGCGACGACCACGGTGGTCGCCACCGAAGCGACATCGGCATCGTCCATTGCCTCACTACCATCTGGCAAACCAATCGACTCGTCCGCGCCCAAGTCCAACCGACCGCCCCCTTCCCTCGCCTCCCTCCTGACCGCGGGCCCCTACGCCGTCGACTCGTTCCTCGCCCGCCTCCACCGCTGCCTCCAGACCCGCAGCGGCGCCGACACGGTCCTCTTCTTCATCTGCTACGCCTCGCGCTTCGCGGGCGCCGCCCTCGAGGACATCAGCCGCTCCGCCCTCCGCCACGCGGCCCAGAACCTCATCGCCCTCGCCGTCAAGCTGCCCCCCTCCACCACCGTCACCTTCGACTCGGCGCCCCTCGTCTCCCCGGCTGCCGCCATCGCCCTCCAGCTCTCCGCCCGCCTCAAGGCCCTCGCCGCCACCCTGAGCGAGATCCGCACCTTTGGCCGCCTCTGGGGCCTCCTCGGGCTCTACTTTGCCAGCAAGAACCTCGTCAAGTCCGCCCTGGCGCCGCCCAAGAAGGAGGGCGAGGGAGACGGCCGCACCAGGGCGCAGGCCCGCTTCGACACCTTCTGGGCCGCGGCGCAGATCCTCGCCCTCGTGTCCTTCCAGCTCAACGAGAACATCGTCTACCTCGCGTCCAAGAAGATCCTGGGCGTGTCGCCCGCGACGCAGGGCAGGCTGGGCCGGCTGAGCGTGCGGTCGTGGGCCGCGTACACGTTCATGGAGCTGGCGAGGCTGCTGATCGTGCGCCAGCGCCGCGCCTCGGCCAGGGCTGGCGGGGAGCTGACGGCCAAGGATGCCGAGTGGAGGAGGGACTGGACGAAGGACTTTACGAGGAACCTGTCGTGGGCGCCGATGACGGTGCATTTCAGTGTGGAGAATGGCCCGCTGAACGAGCTGGGCATCTCCGCGCTGGGTCTGTATCCTGCTATCTCTCAAATGCGGGAGCTTTGGGCGGACAACGCATAGGCAGGTTTCATGCCGCCTGTTGAGCGTTTGGTCATCATCGATCGTGAGACAAGAGTGCTGGCGGGTATTGAAGCAGTCCAGCATCTTAAAGAGATGGAGAGTTTTGCGGATGACTATAATGGTCGTAAAGGGGGAAAGAAGAATCATCGGAACAATTATTTGAGTGTTGTTTCAAGCCAGCGAATACACTTGCGCTTTCTGCCTACACCAGACTGAGCAGCAAAGCATTATACATCTTATACGATACTCGGAAGCAAGGCTTTAGCTAGACATTCTCTCAATTTGCCCCTTTTCATGTAGATATATTTTACGGTATATAGATGCCCCCGAGAATTTCACATTTTGAATGAACTCGATAGAATGAAAAACATCATCAAAGAAGCAGATTCCATTGCAAGTATATACCAATCATGTAGCCACCCATGATTCTCATGTCTTCATTCTATTTTCTCCTAAATTTCCTCTTCACATCGGCATCCTCCTCATCTCCTCCAGCGTCCAGTACTTCCTCATATTCTCCGCCCCCAGCGTCTTCACCTCGTCATCAAGATGGGCCCAGAGCACGTCGCCCCACGTCTCCATCCTCTCCTTGAGAACAGTGAGCTCGAGCTCGTGCTCCCCGGACAGGCACCCCCGCAGGTAGGCCTCGAAGACCTCGAGGCCGGCGTGGATCTCCTTGTGCTGGTCCGGCAGGCTGCCGCGGAACTCGGGCATGCGGCGGGCGAGCATGGGGAAGAAGTGGCGCTCCTCGATGCCGTGGTGCATGGTCAGGTGCTCGGCGAAGCTGAGGCCCTCGCCGATGAACTGGCGCATGCTCATGCCCTGGGGCCGCTTCTTGTTGTTGCAGGCGTCCCAGAGCAGGGTCCAGGATTGGCGGAAGTAGTTGTGCTAGGGGGTTTGTTAGGCTTTTGATTTTCTGGGGGATTGCTCGGTGAGACGTACAAAGGCATCCATCCGCACTGCCATGCGGTTGTATTGTTTGAAGTCATGGTCTGAGAGGGGGGGCAGCTTCTCGGTTTCTGTGGCCGCGGGAGGCTTGTTGGCCGATGGTTCGGCTGCACTGGCCATTGCTACTTGGGTTTGATTTCGATTCGAGTGGGAGAATGAGCGTAGGAGAAAACTGTTCCGAGGGCGGGCTGCAAGTAAACGTCCCAGTGTCAGACTGTGAGACGGCGGCGGGCGCAATCTCCTCATTTATCACGAACGTAAGTGTCTATCGCGAACGGGCTACAAGCGCAGTTACGAGATGCATGTATATACATATATACGACCAGATAAGGTACTTTCAATTTCTTCTGATTTATCAGACCGTCACAGTCGCGAGGCCAAGAACCACATGGGCAGCGGCGAGAAGAATTAGTGGTTTCCCCATTAAACACCCTACCGTTTGCCCCAGACGGCAGATGCAACGCCCAGGGCCGATCCAATGGGAGTCGACGCTTAGAATTAATGGTGGTGAGAGGCGATGCAGTGAGAAAAAAGCTGCTGCTTGATTAGTCTCTGCCGCGCGCGGTTATTAGTCATGCTGCCTGACATAGCTTTGTGCCGCGCGCGAGTCAAACTCAGCCCGGCGACTTTTCGCTCGTCGGACAGATCGATTTGCCGCATCGATCAATCAGCTGCGCAGTTGAAACAGCAGTCTCCCGGTCTGCTGTTGCTGCTGTTTGCCCCGATGTTCATTGAACCAGACATATGAATACTGCTGGCCTGCCGTTAAGAGGCATGATCTCTATAGGATGAAGCTACAACCAGGGTAAGAGTTCTATGACGGTATACACCGTTGTCTTAGTAGTTTCGCAGGGCAGCTGGACGATCTCTTAAATCCACTGAGTTTTCAGTGATGTCTTTAAGCTGAACAAGCCTGGTGGAATCATTGTTTTCTCTACGAGCACCCCGGACCTAGTCCAAGCTTCTGACAACAAAGGCAACTCGGGGTGGAACTTTACGATTGCCCAGAGATGCCCGAGTTTCCCGGAAGCCTTTCCCAGGTCCTTCAGATCTCGACACACCTAAAATACTTCTCAACCGCACTCGTCTATTGTTAAGAACCTCAATTAACCTCAAAACATATACGATGATTTTGGGGCTCATTTGGGTGGAACGTGCGGATACCAGACAGGACATAACCATCTCGAAAGCCAGGACTCGTCACTTTGTTCGGTCGGCTCCCTTGCTAATCCTACAGGATGGTAGCTGGATAGCATTTTGACATTTAATAGAAGTCTTGTTCTACTTTTAGATATAAGAAGTATATCGGAGGGGATACACGGATCGAGGCTGAAGGTGCCTGGAAAGTCCTCACTTCCAGAACTTCCAATTATTTTAACAACAATTTCTTTAGAATAATCTCAAATCCTGGACCTTATATTAAGGAGACCATGGTACGTGATGGATTTCAAGAATGCTATTGTTTCCTAGTTGAGAGAACACAAGGCAAAAGGTTAGGCTTGTCGTTCACTCAGGCGAGCTTCTATAATATGTCGGCTACCCTATACTAAGCCTAGACATTCAGGTGCACTCAAGCTTCAATAAACAGACAGCAACCTCATGTTCCTTATCTAAATATTTCACTTTATTATTGTTGTACATGTACAGCCCAGCTGTGTAATTCCATGCGCCCACAGGTCCTATCTTGTCCACCTACATACATGCATAATGGCACAGATTTTTATCTCTCATAGTCCGGTATTTCTAGTTACTTACATAGCAATGACTCAAAATACACTTGCGTAGAGGCCTTTAGTCACCGCCAGACTTCAATATCCAAGCCATCAACTGTCTCTTCCACACCAAATACAGCCCACAACAAGTAGAATATTCCAGAGGGGACAGAATCAATCCACAATGGCAGCAGCCCCAGGCCCCGCGTGGACCTTCGAGGCCCTCCCGGACATCTTCGAGAACTACGGCGCCGCCTCCTACGACGGCCACTACACCTCCAAGTTCAACAAGGTCGCCACGCAGCCTCGCCTGGCCCTCCTGCCTCGTGAGTACCCGACCGACGACCCGTCCGCCGCCGACCAGAGGGACTGGACGCGCCTCGCCGCCTACGTGAGGTCGCTCAACGCGCAGGCCCCGGACAACGTGCGCTACAAGGTGCTCTACCTCACCCGCCACGGGCTGGGCTACCACAACCAGAAGCACACCGAAGTCGGCACCCGGGAGTGGGAAGTATGTAGAATCCTATCCTCTTAGTACTCGTAGATATCAATGAGTTTCATGACATGTGTATTGACTGACACCCCTCAGGAGAAATGGGCACTCAAGGACGGCGACGGCGTAAACACCTGGTTCGACTCCTTCCTCACCCCCGCCGGCGAGCAGCAGGCCAGGGATCTGAGCAAACTGTGGGAGACGCTCACCACGGAGGACAACGTCCCCTTCCCGCAGTCCTTCTACACCAGCCCCATGGCCCGGTGCCTGCAGACCACCGAGCTCGCCTTCGCCCCTCTCCGCCCTCCCTTCCGCGCCACCGTCAAGGAGGCGCTCCGGGAGCGGTACACCATGCACACGTGCGACAAGCGCCGCCCGCGCTCCTGGGTCGAGGCCAACTGGGGGCCCAAGGGGTATCTCGTTGAGCGGGAGGGTTTCCCCGAGGAGGACCAGATGCGGGCGCTGGGAAGGCCGGAGACGGACGAGGAGCACACCGCCAGGAAGCAGAGGGCGCTCGAGGACATTTTCGAGGCGGACGAGGGGGAGTTCATCTCGCTTAGCATCCACTCCATTGCCATCCGGGCCGTTCAGGCGGCGTGTAAAGCTGATGTGTTCCGGGTTCGGGAGGGGTCGTCGATTGCCATGTTGGTGAAAGGTGAGAAGCAGGTTAATGGTGAGGAGCTATAGACGGATAGAAAGCGTGGGAGCACATAGAAAGCTCATTAGAAAGGCTTCGATACCTAGACATTTTTTTATTTTGAAATTCGAACATGGAAAAAGATAGGTTCTCCATGTGGAATAATTCTAAAGCAGCCATCTCATGACCTTTCATCACATCGCTCAAATGCTAGAACAGCATGGTTATCTGCTATGTGTATATCTATACATGCCGCTACGGACGGCGTTGCCCGAGATCCTCCTCTCCCATGGCAAGATGCCTTCTTCAGGGTATCTAAACGTGAAAATAAAAAAAAGACTTTATTTCGCCTTTGGCTTGATGACCATCAACCCATTCCCACTGGCACTCCCCCACACACTCTCGCTGACCTTAGTCGGGATCTTCCTCCCCTTGAGGCGCTGGTCTATCAGCCACATCCCAACCACAAACTCCTGCCTGCTCAGCACGCCTCTCTTATCACGGTCGACGAGATCCCACACCTCGATCAGCTCATCCTCGGGGAGCCGCGATCGCTTCCAGACCTCCCTCACGACGACGTTG
This sequence comes from Clonostachys rosea, assembly GCA_026958235.1. Taxonomy (NCBI): domain Eukaryota; kingdom Fungi; phylum Ascomycota; class Sordariomycetes; order Hypocreales; family Bionectriaceae; genus Clonostachys; species Clonostachys rosea. Next base: position 2,884,893 of record CP110206.1, read on the forward strand.
GCCACCGAGTGTGAAAAGTCCTTGAGATTGTCCCTGCCGCTGCTGCTGAGGCTGGACGCCGAGGGCGAAGCGGCATGGGGCAGGTGGATGCCACGGTTGGACGCCCACACGGCCTCGTAACGCTTGCGCTCCCTGGGCGTGACCTCATCTCGCCATCTCCTGCGGGAGCCCTCGTGATGGGCGTGCTTCCCGCTTCGCAGCTTGTGCCGGTGATTCTTCTTATGTCGATCCTCCTCATCATCGGATGAGTCGACAGGACCTCGAAGCGTCTGGCGAAGGCGCGGTGATTTCTGCCGTATCGGCGTTACGGGAGGGGGCAACGAGGTTCCTGTGCTATGGGGCGTTAAACGAGCAGCGGCCAAAGACCCAGCCATGATGGCGCTCGTTAAGGAATCCAGGGCCTGGTTCTTGTTGGTCGAGGACGCGGTAGTTGAGCGTTGCCGCTGCACATCTCTAGTTGGTGATGGTGGCCCGCTCGCCGTTTTCCGATGGCGGGGTGGGAAGGCCGGGGCAGATTTGGCAAGCTCAGGCGAGGTTGGGGCAGAGACGAATACATCATTTGCTGAATCCATCGTATCAGTTGTTTTTGTACGGTGCAGCCCAATCGGCTCCGGGCTGTCTGTATCACGATTCGAAGAAACCTTGGTTAACGGCTTAGAGCTTCCCCGGGGCTTTGGTGGTGCGGGTGCCTGGCTGCGATCTCCTTTGGGCTTGCTGGGAATGGGTTTTGTTCGGCCTTCGGGAGCCTGATTCTGCTTTAAATTACTTGTAGATTGAGGTTTTCTTGGTTTTGGTGGTGTTGGGGGAGCTGAAGATTTCGCGACTGGCTTAGACAGAGCTGCGTCCTCACTAATAGGCGCTGCCTGACCTGATCGTTGCTTGGATGAGACTCCGGCGGCTGGTTTGTCAACCGACGGTTTTGGCTTGGGAGGAGGGGCAGATGTCCTAGATTCTGGTGGTGTAGGTGGTCTCGTAGTCTGTGTTGGAGCTCTCTTGGGCTTCGGTGGAGGCTTCACAGCCCCTGGCTGGAGCGGACTGATCCCGGCTGACTGCGGTGGCGGCGTCAGAGGGCTGAATTGCGGGGGATTGCTCGTCTGTGGTGAATTGTATTTGTTGGTGATCCGAGGAACTGCTGTCTGCACAGGCGAAGTATACGTGGGCGAAGCACGCCTCTCCTCCACTTCAGGTCTCTTCCTGTCACTCGTATTCTGAGAGACAAGGTTCTTTAACCGCGGAGGAGAACGACTCGCTTTCACCTCTGGCCTACTTAGCTCAACAGCACCCGCAGTCTGTGGAGCTCGTTGCCTCTGTCGTGAAGAAGATGGACTCGTCCCAAGATCTGGCTCCCTCGTATCGGTTCTATCCTTGGACATCAGATGGTCGAGCCGTGGAGGAGTGGCCTGGCTCTTGGGTTCCATCTTGAGCGGCCGCTTCTCCGCCGCCCTCGAAGCCACATCTTCATCCACCGGCGGTTCTCTCCTAAAAGCCACAGTCTCATCCACCGAGCGCTTCCCACGCACCGGGGTCTTCTTGACGGGATCCCCACCACCTCCCCCTCCCCGTCCACCTTCAAATATCGATATCAAGGATCCCGTCGGGGGGATAGGCTCCGAATCCACAGCCACATCAGCAGAGCTCACCGAGCTCATAGCGCCCACGCTGGCCTTCCTCCTAGGTGCCGGGGACGCCGCGGCCGGCTTCGGGGGACTCGGACTCCCATTGCGGCTCGCCGCCAGCGTGGCGGCGATGAAACTCGTGCTCTTCGGATCGACCCTCGGCGGCGTCTGCAGGTGACTCCCGTACTGCTGGTGCTGCTGCTGGCCCGAGGCCGCGGCCAGCTGCTGCATCCTCCCAGCGACGATGCTCCTCGCCGCGGCCGCGTCCATGTCCGGCAGGCCGTTGACGCTCCCGCCCGTGCTCTGGGAGCTCAGCGTGGCGGCGGCGAGGGCGCCATTGCTGCCCTTGGACGGGGGAGGGGGCGCGGGCGGCTTCTTCTTGCTGAAGGCCAGGGAGGCGCCCCGGAGGGCTGCAGCCGGATCTGAGGATGCGCCGCCGCCGGGGGCATGGGGCGCGCCGTAACTCATCACCGGAAGGAGGCGTAGGGAGAACGACGAGGAGACATTAGATATGGAGAGTAATTCGGTTCGGTCGGGTGAGGCTTTGGTTTAAGAGAGATCTGGCAGATATAGCGATGTCGCGGGTGGTTAAACGAGGCCAACAGGAGTAGGACCCAGCCGCTGAAACAAACAAGGATCCCGCAGCAACCGAACGGGCGGTGGATCAGGGGTTCTAAACGAGCGGGCGGGCTACATTAAGGACCAGCCAGGCGGTGCCGGCGAACTGCACTCAAAGCGAACGGACGAGCGAGGCTGGGCTCTCGGGGGGGTAGGTCACTCCCTCATGCTACCCCTCGGTCGGAAAAGGCTGATCGGTCGAGGTCTGGTGAGGGGGGTAGAGCTGAGACGAGACAAGACGAAAACGAGGTTGCCTGCCACATGTCCTGCCGCTCAGCTGTGCGACATGTTTTTGATGGATGGAGCTGACTGATCGATCTCCAAGGCCCGCAAGCCAAAATGGAAGTCTCGGGAACCTCCGCACCAGCCGTGCTGGGTGTGGCAGCCGTTGCGGCAGAATGTATCGGGTACAGAGGCCAAATTGAAGGTCAATTACTAAAATTACAGCTCCATAGCGCCTTCTGGCGCTGTCGTCAGGGGTTCAGCTCTCCGCGTGGCACTTGTCTGGCAGCTATCCGCCGCTACTGGTTAGCGGCTCATCACCAAGTGGCGCCTGGCTCGAAGAATGCTGCCAGTTGTGTGGCTGATGACCACGTACATGTGCATGCTCGTGTTCGGGATCCGAGGAGACCAGAGACCTGGTTGGCCAGGTCATGGATCTCTCAGAAGTGCTATACCGCGGAAAGTGGGAGAAATCACAGGGCCATTTCGTGGTTGGATACCTCCATGCATGATATCTTGAATGAGGTGCATCTTCGGCCGCTCATCTCACAGACATCGGCACCAAGAGTAATCTTCAACATTTTGAGTAGACGAAAATTGTGTATTCAAGCCTCTCTACCAAACACAATACGAAAAGCCCTTATATCGGGAGCAAGATGTGCAATCAATCAATCGATCCAACAAACGCCAGACCAAAGACAAAAACCAATTCCAAACAGCCACACTGCTATGCGCCTTAACCCTTTACCCGTAGTCCCTCCCTCAACACCCCTCGGCGTGTCCACGATATTACCCTGGTAAAAATGTTTAGCTGGGACCAGTGGACGCAAGCTTCTCCTTGCATCCATCTGTACCCTTTGCTACTCCTCCTCCAGGCTGAAGGGCAAGACCCAAACCAAAAAGAAAACAAGATAAGGAAACTACAAAGGAGGTTCCTTTGTAAACGTATTGGACATCGCAAGAAAAAGTCCCCTTTGCAGGGGACCCGCGATGATTTTCAAAAAGAGATAATAAATCTTCTCTTCCAAATATGCACAACTAGAATCAGAAGAAAGAAAGAACGAGACGAAGCGAATCCGATGGGAGTGTGTTTGGTCCCCATCGGAATGTAAGAGCATGAAATAATAAACGAACGGTTCTGTGATGAGAACCAACTGCAAAGCTTGTTGTGAAGAGAGGTCAGCAAACTGACAAGTATCGTGTCCAGCATCAATGTCTCGTCGTGAACCTCTTCCAGCAGGGGGAAGTATCAGTTGCGCCATGATCATAAAGAATAATCTGCATCAACTCGGAACTCATAGTTCTAGTGTGTCTCATTAATCATGCTGCGCAGGTTGAGAACTAGTAGGCGTCCTCATCGGTCCAGTCGCTCCCCGAGATGATGCGGTTGCCGTCCTGGTCAATCATTACGGGTGCGTTGTTGTACGCATGTGAAGGGGGCATGCCTCGTATCCGCTTCGACTGGCTGCTCGTCAATCGACCACCCTGCTCAGTCTCCACGCGCTTTCCCCTGGCGGCCCTCAACTTGGCATAGTAAGCATCCGAGGCGTCCGGCTCGGGCTCACTGTTGTCATCGTACGTCTCCCAATTCTCGGAGCCTGAGATATTCACAGACGACTGGGAATTGTTGGACACTTGTCGGGGAGGCGGCGCCATGGGGTACGGATTATTTCCACGGACGGTTGCGTATCGGTCGTCGTAGTCATCATACTGGTCCTCGTAGTAGCTGCTAGGTTGTGTGCTGTGCGACTGGTTGGTACTGTGAGAGAATGTGGTGGAATGGGACTGGTTGGAGGTGGAACGCCCGCCTCTGGATGTCTGTGGGCGATCATCATACACATCCTCAGGCTCAATAGGCCGCACGATACTGCCATTCAAACCAGCTGACTTGTAAGGGTTGACCGGTGTCTCGAGCTCAGGCACGCCCATAAGATCTCTCATCTTTGGCGGTGGTGCTCTCATCGGAGCGGCGCTGCGAAGACCATCGGCTCTCGACTCTGGTCTCGGTCTCTCGGGCGAATTGTTTCCATGCTTCAAATTAGACAGGGGGACACGGGCGGGGATTCTCGATGGGCTTCCCTTTCCACCAGCGCTTGAGGCTGCTGGCTTTGCTGGGGTTTTCCTGAACGTCCCACCGCCGTTTCCAGTTGCAGTTGGTGTCTTGGTCATGGAACGTGGGGGGATCGACCTCGTGCTGGGCGCTCTGCTGGGGACCGACTTGGGAACAGCCTTGGCTGCCGATGAGGGGTGGCCTGCTGGTGTCTTGGAACGGGCGGGAGGAGCCGACCTCTTCGAATCAGCCGCCTCAATCTCGTCCAGATATCGTTCACCAAATACCAAGAAGGGGCGCCCGTATTCATCCTCCCATCTGCTCAAGACTTTGCGCAATTCGGCGGTGATTTTGGGGAGCTCCTTTGCAATTCGCTTGCGCATCTTCTCTTCACGGAGGAGCTTCCCTGGGTCGCGCTTCTCCCCCTTCTGGCCGCGCATCATGAGTCGAGAGGCATCTTGGCTGGAAGTGGCCAAGTCATCGCGTTCCCTGATCAACTCCTTGTGGCGATCAACCAGAGCAAGCGTGGGTCCACGCTGCTCTTTGAGTGCCTCCAGCCTTGCAACCTCTCGCTCATGGGCCTCAAGGAGGGCATCACTATATACGTCTGAAAAGGCGGGAGTGAACTCGAGCATTTCATCCTCAGAGAAGTAGAGCGAGTCCCAAAGCTCCTGCAGCTTTACCCGAGAGTCCTCGACGAACAGGTGGAGATTCTGGCGCTTCAGTTCATTGAGACGTGCAAGCTCGTCCTCAAACTCGTTGATCTGGCGAACACCGCATCCACGGTTCTGATTAATAAAGGCTTTGGTCTCTGCCGGGTCCACCTCCAACTTCACCCAGAGGGCCTCAACAGCAACCTTCAGATCCCGGAGCCTCTTCTCGCGAGACTTCTTCTCCTCAAAGAGCCGGTCACGCTTGGTGCGGAGGCGATCGAGGTCCTCCTGGTGGAGACCCAGCTGCTCTGGCGCATCTCTGTAGTACTTGACGATGGCGCCATCCTGCTGCGCTTGAGGAATGCCCAGCTCGGCCCAAAGCTGGATAACGTCGTTTGACAATGTCTGGACGGTGGCAATACGGCGCGTATACTCTTCATACACACGGGTAAATTCACCATCGAGCTTGTCTACATAGGTGGGTGAGAGGTCGAAGTTGGTGGGGATTGACTGGTTGTGGCCTGTGGGAGGTAGTGCGATCTGTACGAATGTGGGCTCAAGATGCGACGAGTATGATTCTAATGCTTCAACAAGCTCTGCGGGAAGTCAGTAAACGCGACATGAGGGGGAGAACAGCTCTCGAGGTGGTGTGGCACAACATACTTCTGACTTGCTCGAAGCGCTCTTTGTGAAGTCTGCTAATCTGGATATGTTTCTCTTTGAGGGTTTGTAGGCAGCGGTTGAGAGGATATGTGATGACGAAGTCGTCTTCGTCCTTTTCTCTGCGGTGCTTAGTGTCATCTAGTGATGCTTCCATCTGGCGAATGGTTGTGATGATCTTCTTGGCCTCGTCGACCATCTCCTTCTTCTCAGCCGTCACCAGCCGTACTTGGCTGTTCAATGCTTCTGAGAGAGCCTCGAAGAGCTGTGTGATTTCGCAAGTCAGATTGATGCGCCAATAAGGAAAAATACTCGAGTCGCAATACACACCTCTTCTTCGCGAGCCTCGCGCTCATGGTTCGGTACGCCAATCTCGTCGAATAGGCCATGCAGCTGGCCTATGCTGGCGTTGACCTGCTGGGCAAGATAGCTCGTGTCCATGGTAGTGATGCGGGCTCAAGGATGGCCTCGAGAGGTAGTAGATATAGAGGTAAAGAGCGTAGGGGCAGGGCTATTGGATAAGTCCAAGCTGCCGGCGGTGTTTGGAATGTCGCGGGATCTCGGCCTCGTTATGTTTTCCCTCGGGGTTGCACAGCGTGATGGGTCTCTGGCGGGTAAAAGTGGTTTGTTTACTTCCAAAAGCAAGCTGCCTGGAGTGGTGGCATCAGGTGCGGGTGTGTCGAAGAGGAATACAGCAAAGCATGCTATAGGAGGCGAAGCTAGACACAGTCCATCCAGAGGACGATGATTGGGAGAAGCAGGAGGGAGGAGGGAGAAATTCACGGTAATCTGACGATGCTCGGAGAGATGATCCAGGCCTGCCTTGTACATGCAGTGCAGTGCGCAGGTACCGCACTATTTACTGGCGCATAATGGGGATAACGTCTACAGGGCACCACTCCACTGAGCCAACGGCCCTGCGCGCTGTTGTGGTGGGGGTTGGCGTGGCAACCGACGAGCTGCTGGCCCCAGCCAAAGAGCCTGCAGCCTGTGGCCGATAGCTGGGTTCTGCAGCCAGTCAGGACGGTGCTCGGCGGCAGCTCTGCGGGCCAAATGCAACCTTGTTTCACAGCATGCGCACCGGAACCTTGTCAGTGGCTCCCAGTGGCGCCTGTTTTTATGCACCGCATTGGGCCTGTGCAGCAGCAGCATCCATCTCGTCTGTCTCGTGAGCAGCTATTGCGGCGTCTTGTCGTCTGGTTGGTCGGCCATCGTTCCCGTTTAAGGTAAGGCAGGTTTGAAGCCCATACTCTTGGTCAGATCGAACCTTGCTGGGGCGATGCAGCCCGATTGATGTGCATCCTGTGGATGGCAAAAGCAGGCAGGACGGGAGCAAGGAGGATGTGCATGTAAACAAATGCCCGTCAGGAGGAATATGCGTATGCACACGCACATATCGCTAATTACCTCCTACCGGGTTTCCGATGTTCGGTCCCTCGCAATCACGAATCATGTTCCCTTCCCTCAGTAGACTCGTATGCTTTTGAAAAAGCAATACCTGGTCTTGAGTTTATGATTAGGGATGGGGCCGCTAGTGTTTTGTGCGAAATATGCTGATTCTAAACCCGTATTCATCAATCCCAGTCTCAGGCTGAACAAAGCCCCCTTTTGAATCTGTCTACCTACCCTATGACAAGTTGAACCACTATTTGTTAGGGTTTCATACCTATCGCATTGACGTTTGCCGGTTTTCTTGTTTGACGCCCATGTGAGCGATCACCTCAAGGTTTTCTCAATTGGTCACATATAGCTGCCACGCTTATCTCAGAGGGACTTGTTTTTGATACAGGTGAAAACCAATTGGACTAATACTCGGTATTACATGCATCATCCAGTCTAAGTAACCACCTCCGTGATTGTTGTTGTCACTGGCAACTAACTGCAAAATGGAACGGGCTGACGATGACCCCATGTGATTGTGCTAAGCGCATTAACGAACCTGTGCTAATGCCGGGCTGGCTGAACGATCGAGAAACCCCCATTCCATCGGAAAAGAAAGGAAAAACGCACGGATACGGACGGCGCTTGGGCACCGAGTTGGACCCATAGCAAATGAACTTGTTGGTATGGGTATCCTGGATAAGCAACCATAGAATGCCTCCAATGTCGATGGATTCTTAGGACATCTCGAGGTTTTTGCCGCAGCCCGTACCTTACTTCGGTGACGACTGTGCTTGATATTGCAGTAGCCGAGGAACGCAGAAATAGTGTGGGAGACATGAGACACCAAACAGAAGCGTGATTAAAAAGAGACTCTCTTCTAATTTGAATCGAGAAATATAGCAGTATAAAATAAAATATAGTAATATATACTGTATTATCTGAATTTTGTATCATTAGCACTCAATAATATGATAATTACCGGCCACAGACTGGAGAATAAGCAGCTTAATGTTCGAGTATCTCATTTCTCATGTCACCCACTTGGCATTCTAGCGGCCACCTGACGTGCATTTTTGATTCATATTGCTGACTCAGCTAACCTGTGCACAGTTTAGCTGAGTCAGCACAGGAAATATCAAGGCCGTTCCTGGAGAAGCCACTACTGTTCCCGAGAAACATCAGGGTGTCTTATACATGGCTGTGTACAGGAATGCGCTCAACGGTCAACTTGACAAACATGGTCAACGTTGACTTGATCGGCCACGGAATGTCTCTAGCATGTTTTAACCACCCGCCCGACAGTCATGGGCCCAAAAAACGAACAAAGGAGTGAAATGGGCTAACTCAAGATTAGGTTGCCTTCCCATGTTGTTGAATTCTGGACATTGATATACAGCCAGCAGATTTCACTTCAATGCGCCAACGGTTATAGAATGTGTGTTGAAAATTTAACCTATTGATTATATAAAATATAAAATAGATGGTATCCCATTTTTAAACGCCAGAGATGCAGATATTGTATCTACTCGTCCATCTCCTCCTCATCCTCTGCAGCAGCAGCTTCGGCCTCCTTCTTGGCTTTGAAAGTAGCTGCCCAGTCCTGTGCCTTTGCCATGACTTTGTCCTTGCCCTTGGGGTCGATCTTCTCTTCCCACGAAGCCCATCTGCGGAACCACTTCTCGGCCTGCTGGGGCTTCAGGCCCTTCACCCTGGTTCGTCTCTCAAAAACGTCCCTGACAGCTGTGGGATCGGCTCCCTCACCAGTGATGCCAAGTTCCAGATCAAGAAGCTGGCTCCACAAGTCACCCTTCTTGGGCCAGGCAGCCAGCAAACCTTCGAACATGGTTCGTCCTCGCTCTGGCTCACCATTGGGAGAGCGGAATTCAAGGGCAGCGAAGCGGCTGATAATGTTCTGACTGTGCTTGTCTCCAAGCTGGCGTGTGGCTCGGGGAAGGAGGGCGCGAGCTTGACCGGGCTCGTTCATGGTGACGTGGAGGAAGTGGGCATAATTGAGCCAAACGCTGGGAGCCTGGGAACCGAATTTCTTAACCATGGCTTCAAACAAGTCATTGGCATCCTAGTTTAATCATGTTAGTGGCTGACGTGTGTATGATTTGTGGAACAAGATCCTATCTTACCTTGAGCTTTTCAGACTGGATATAGATACTGGCCAGTCGCTCGTAGACTTCTTGCTTGTTGTTGTACTGGCAAGCCCGATTGAAGATATCCTCGACAGTCTGCTTGTTACCATAGGCCACTTCCAAGTTGAGGTATGCAACCCAGACATTGAGCTTCTCGGTCTCCTCCCTGATGTTGATGCTCTTGATAGCACGTTCAGCGACCTCTCTTGCCTTTGATAGCTCACTGACTTGCATTTGGAAAGCCATGTAAGCAATCCACAGCTCTGACGAGTCGGGTTGACCGAGAAGGAGTCTTTCGTAATCGCTTGAGGTTTGAGGACCCTTGGCATCGAGCTCAGCCGTCCTGTCAACTTGCAATTCTGTCTTCTTCCTCTTCCTCTTCTTCGATTTGTCCTCATCTTCGCCTTCGTCCTCCATCTCGGCATCAGAGTCAGCGTTGGCGAATGGGTCTGCAGACCAATCCGACTTCTTGCCGGCCCCGAGACCCTTGGTCTTCTTAGCTGGCTTCTCCTCCTCATCGGAATCATCTTCACTCTCCTCGTCATCATCATCGTCATCCTCCTCATCCTCTTCATCGTCGTCGGAATCCTCAATGTTATCTGTGCCCAAGATCTTTAGTTGGGCTCCGGAATCTTCCATGTCGACGTCTTCGTCGCTGTCATCCTCGTCAACAAGGGCAGCACCTTGGTCCGAATCATCTGAATCCATGTCGGTATCCTCGTCATCAAACAGAGACGGCTTGAGACCCAGGCTGATCCTCTTCTTGGCGGCATCGATCTCCAAGACCACTGCCTTGACTGCATCTCCTTCCTTGTAGAGCTTGGTTGCGTCCTGCACGGGCTTCTCGGCCATCTGGCTGCGATGACACAGACCACTGACATTTGCCGAGCTGTCAATCAGAATGAAAGCACCGAAATCCTCCACCTTTCGGACCTTACCAGTGAGAACCTGACCTTCCTTGATATCACTGAAGGTGATTGGAGGAGTGTAGTCTTCATTGACCATGGATGCCTTCAGACTCAGCTCAACTTGCTTTGTGGCAGGGTCGACAGAGAGAATACGGCCCTTGACAAGCTGATCAACCTGTAACTCGTCTTTCCAGTTCTTGATGAATCTGTCGGACAGGTTGGAAATCTTCACGAGCGCGGTGACCTGACCACCCAAAAGAACAAACAATCCCTTGTCTGAAACGTTTTTGACAAATCCTCGAATGATGTCGCCTGTCGAGAGCTGCGTGAAGTCGCTGATTTCCTTATCGACAACTGGGAGTGTGGAGCTAAGGATTCGCGAAGGCCTCAACGACAAGCGCAGTCTCTTGTTACTGGTGTCGACATCGACAATAGAAACTCGGACGATGTCGTTCTTCTTGAATTTGGAGGTATCCACGTCGTCGAAGTTGTCAACCACATCGGGAAGATGCACTGGCCCAGAAACGGCATCGCTCAACTTGACCAGAACTTGTCGCTCGTTCACCTTAGTGATCCTACCTGGAAGGATCATGTCCCGTTTTAGTGAGCTCCAGGTGATCGCATCAGTTGAGTCAGATGAGCGCGCAGAAAGATCAATGCGGTTATTCCCGACGTCAACGCCGGTAACTCTCACCTTAAGAGCGGAGCCAACTGGGAAATTCTCACGGAGATCGCTAAGGACGGACAGGTCGTCTGAAGCCTCCATCGCAGGGATGCGTCCTCGGACGGTTGGTGACAAATTCACCCAAAGGAATTGCTCATTGACGTTGTTGACAAAGGCGATGTGCTCGTCACCAACTTTGATCTTGTCCAAAGACAGTGGTTCGAGCTCTGCGTCTTTGAGCTGGCTACGCTTCGCGGTCATTTCGAGGACGGAGTGAGCCGACCTGTGAGAAAAGGGAAGGAAGCGATGGTCTTTGGCGTCGTGAACTCCAATAACCTTTGCGTTCATGACTTGTTGTTTGTGGAATTTGCCCAGTGGTTCCTGAGGGTTATCGATCTCGTCCCAGCTGTCGAAGACTTGCGAGATATCAATGCGTCCCTGCACGTTACTCTCAACGACTTGGACATTGAGCTGGGTTTCCTTGATGGAAGTGATTTTGATCTTAGTGATGCTCCCCGAGGCAAGATCATCTGATGGGGCCGGCTTTTCTTTAGACTTCTTGTCAGTGCTATTCTCGGCATCATCATCGCTGGTAGAGGGAGCGACAAGGATGCGCTGAAGGTCGTTAATTACGGAGATGATTCGAACTTCGATAGACTGGTGCTTGGAAAGGCCGAATTCAGGCTGAGTTTGAAACTTGGCTGACAAGCGCGACTTCGGCAAGAGCGCATGTAAGCTGCCAGCGAACTGAATAAAGACAGCGGTTTGAGTGATGTTTCTGACAAAACCAGCGACGATAAGACCCTCCTTGGCCTCTTCAAAGCTGGAGAGAAGCTTGCCCTCCTTAGAAGCCTTGACCAGGCTTGGCTTCTGAGTAAGAATAATTGCCCTTCGTTTTTCGTCCTTGTCCATTACCATAAGATCGGAAAGAGTTTGTCCAGCAGCAATTTTCTTCAAGCTGAATTGGTTCTTCGAGGCGGACTTGTCTGTGAGGTGGCCTACAGGAAGTACTGCCTTCAGTCCACTGTCGGACAGCTCAACATAAACTTGGTCCTCGGATTTTTGGGTGACCTTGGCGGAAACGAAGTCACCAAGCTGGAGCTTCTTCAAAGCGGTTTGCTTTTCTAGACCAAAGGCAGAAGGATCTTTGCATGAGACGACTAATCTCCTGGCTTCGGGATCAACGTCGAGAGCGTGAACCGAAACAACCTGACCTAAACGGAAGTGTTCGCTAGGATCGCGGATGTATGCCTCACTCATTTCAGACACTGGGAGAAAGCCCCTTAATGATCCATAGAACTGGATGAATGCGCCATTCGCCTGCATCTTCACGATGGTTCCGGGAAACTGCATGCCCACACTGACCTCATCGTAAGACTTCACAACTGGGGCCTCTGAGTTGACAAGGGTCTTCTTCATCGTGAGTCGCATTTGCTTCTTGGAGAGATTGGTGGAAAGCACGCGTGCCTTGACCTTTAGGCCCTCTTTGAATTTCTTCTCTGGATGTTGAAGTCGGATATCGGACAAATGACGCTCGGGGACGAACCCAGTGATGCCATCAGCGAGTTTGAGGATAAGACCAGAGACACCCTCCTCATTGATAATCAGCTTTTCCACCTCAGCTGTTACAACAGCTCCAATGGGGACGTCTTCGAGACGAATGTACTGCTGCTCTAGGATGCTCTTCTGGAATGAGAGATTGAAGATACCATCCATCTCGTTGTATCCAACAACCCTACCCTTGTGGACAGAGTCAACCTTGAAAGGTCCACTTGTCTCATAGAGGGCGTCAACCTTGCCGTCCTTCACTCGGGAGATGTGCACGAACCCCTTCAAGCCGGGGATTCCGATGTCGACGAACAGACCGATATCGTTCTCAACATGAGAGACGGTGCACTTCTCAACTAGCGACGAGACGGGGAGAACTTCTGTAGGAAGCTTCATGCGGTTTGCCTTCTCCGGGCGTTTTCTTCCGAGAGTGGTGAGGTGAGGGAGAAGAGAAATTCCCAACTTGGGCTCTTTCGCAGTAGGGAACGTGCAAATGATTCTCGCCTTTACTTTAGACCCGATTTTGTGAGCTGTTTCCGGGTTCTTTCCATCGGGTCCAGCACCCGAATGAATAATATCTGCAGTAGCGTCCAAGGACCCCAAGATCTTGCCAGCCAGCCCGCGACGATCAGCATTTGAGACGAGAACATCTGCAGCAGTTCCTGGAAGAAAAGTCTTGATAGTAGTGGCTTCGCCAGGAACGGCCTTGATATTCCCCAATCGCTTCTGGAGAACAGTGAGCTGGGCGACCTTGCCGCCAGATGCCTTGCCCGTGACGGCGCAGAGGAATACAGCACCGGGCTGTAGACGATCCTCGGTGATTGAAGGATCAACCTCGGCCTTGGGAAGGAATCCTCGAAGGTCGGGGATTCCCACATCCATAACACAGCCTCGATCTTCGACGCTGACTACGCTTGCCATTACGGTGCTGTTGGCAACTAAATCGTCCTTTTCTAACCCCGTGTTGGTTTCGCTGGGGCGGAGAGAGAGCTCGATTTTCCGCCTTCCTTTTCCTGCGACTGATTCATCGACTGTAGACAAGACATACACTCTCAGGTACTGTCCAATCACAAAGATTGACTTCAGGTCTACATCCTTGTCGTTGGTCTCCTCGTCCTCGTCCTCTTCGTTGTCGCTTTTTTCTGCGGTGTCTTCCAGCCTCTCTGTCAATTGACTGGAAATGGACACGATGGATACATGGCCAGTCAGGTTATTCGGAAGCGTAACTTCGATATCGAGGTTGTTGATCTTGGAAACCTGGCCGAGAATCAAGGTACCCTTGGCCAATTTCTGTTCAACGATTAGACCCTGTCGCATCACAATGACCTTGCAGGGAAAACTCTTACCTTGAAGCCGAGACTCTCAATCTTTACAAAGTCCTCCTCGGTGACCTTTCCCTTCTTCTTATCGCCCTTGGTGCTTGCCTTAGCCTTCTTGGCTTTCTTGGTCGACTTCTTGCCAGTGTTGAATTCCTCTTCGCGAAGAGCATCCGCCTTGGCTTCAATTTGAATGCGCTTCTGCTCTAGTGGTGTCAGAATGCTTCCACCTCCACGGGGGAACAGTGGCTCTTCATCCTTAAGCACCGATACGACCGCCGGCTTGGGCTTGTCGCTGGTCTTTGCTGCGGGCGACTTGGATGTATCCTTGGCTGCACCATCCGGCTTCGATTGTCGGCCTTCTTTGATCTTTTTTGCTGATTTCGCAGGAAGATGACCCCCGGGGGCATCCTTCCGCTTGAGGGAGCTCATTGTGTGTGTGAATGTGCAGAATCGAGCAACCCAATTGCTTGTGGTCGCTCAAAGGTCACACTCGTTTGGCTGAAGATGGGCTGGCTGCCTTTGCTGATGCGCTCCGAATTTTTTTTTTTCCTTGGGCGACGGCGGGACAGCTGATAAGTGATAAGCTGCAGCGCGATAAGATCCGGGGTTTTGATGGAACGGGGACTCATGCACCGATCCGAACAATCGCCGAGGACTAGGTGGTTCTTCGCATTACAAATTTCCACCCACTCTGGAGAAGCCCATTGCTTGAGTTCCAGTCATAACGTAGTGTTTCCTGGTATTTATCCAAAGATGCTGCGTAATTTTGGTTCTCGATTACAGCCTCGGGCAAGGGCCGCATGCTCGAGCCTGTTCACAAACACCAAACAGAGCTCTATACCGAGAAGATCACTAGCCACCATCTCCGTCGAAGGGATACCCAAGGTTGGTGACGATTCATACCTCGATTTTGCCGTCGTTGTCTACTTTCGGGGAACCACGAAACTAACAACTTGCAATACAGGAACCCACAGAGCTCGATCAGATCACAACCCTTCCAAATGGATTACGGGTGGCTTCGGAGGCCCTCCCCGGGTCCTTCTCCGGTGTGGGAGTCTACATCGAGGCTGGATCACGATTTGAGAACCAAGCGCTGCGCGGTGTATCGCACATTATGGATCGCCTAGCTTTCAAGTCGACATCGAAGCACAGCGCTGATGAGATGTTGGAAACGGTGGAGGCTCTGGGCGGCAACATACAGTGTGCGTCATCTCGTGAATCCATGATGTACCAAGCAGCAACCTTCAACGGAGCCGTACCTCAAACGGTCGGCCTGCTGGCCGAGACGATTCGCGATCCCCAGATCACCGAGGAGGAGGTTGCTGCTCAGATTGAGACGGCGCGATACGAAGTTGCCGAGATCTGGAGTAAACCCGAGCTCATTCTACCAGAACTGGTTCACACAGCTGCGTTCAAGGACAACACCTTGGGAAACCCGCTTCTGTGCCCTGAAGACCGGCTCGGGGTAATCAACCGTGATTCTGTCCTGATGTACAGGGATTTATTCTATAGACCGGAGAGGATGGTGCTTGCTTTTGCTGGTGTTGAGCACGGCGACGCCGTCCAACTGGCAGAGCAATACTTCGGCGATATGCCTTCGACCTCAAAATCGACGATAACAGGATCAGAGACTAGTGAGAGTGTTACAAGCGAATCCGATCTCTCCAGCGTCACCTCCTCCGCCGCTTCATCCCCTCGAAGCTCCCCCAAGATCCTCTCCAAGATTCCCTTCTTCAAAAACATCTCCACTACCGCCCCCAACGGCGCTGCCGTTCTTAATACCCCTCCCTCCGAACTTGAAATCAACCAGCCATCCCACTACACTGGGGGATTCCTCTCTCTCCCCCCTCAACCCCCGTCCCTGAACAATACCAACTTCACTCACATCCACCTCGCCTTCGAGGGCCTCCCCGTCGCCTCAGACGACATCTACGCCCTGGCCACCCTCCAGACCCTCCTCGGCGGCGGCGGCTCCTTCTCAGCCGGCGGCCCCGGCAAGGGTATGTACTCCCGACTCTACACCAACGTCCTGAACCAGCACGGCTTCGTCGAGTCCTGCATCGCCTTCAACCACTCCTACACAGACTCCGGCCTCTTCGGCATCTCCGCCTCCTGCCTCCCCGGCCACACCTCCGCCATGCTCGACATCATGTGCCAGCAGCTCCACGCCCTCACCCTCGACACCGGCTTCTCCCGCCTCCAGGACACCGAGGTCGAGCGCGCCAAGAACCAGCTCCGCTCCAGCCTCCTCATGAACCTCGAGTCCCGCATGGTCGAGCTCGAGGACCTCGGCCGTTCCGTCCAGGTCCACGGCCGCAAGGTCCCCGTCCGCGAGATGTGCCGCCGCATCGAGGCGCTCACCCTCACCGACCTGCGCCGCGTCGCCTCGGACGTCTTCGGCGGCAGGACCAGCAACGTCGGCGCGGGGAGCGGCGCACCCACCGTCGTCCTCCAGGAGGCGCAGGCGTACGGCCTGACCAGCCACACCATGAGCTGGGACAAGATCCAGGACCGCATCGACAAGTGGGGCCTGGGCCGCAAGGCATAGATAGACATATGAAAGGGCAAACCTGTAGAGCGATGAACTGTAAAAAAATTAAGTATGGAAGGGATGAACACTCACGAAACAAAGAGGACACGGTTTTCAGGTGTAATTTTTTATATATATGTACCAATAGACAATGTATGACCTCTCTTTCTTCATGGCAAAGAGAGAGCGAAACGGAGTTGGCATAGATGTTTCAAAAAAGGAAAAGTTTATTGCAAACTACATTTAGGGTATATCGAATAACTGAAATGTGACGCTATCTATCCCAAGCCTTGGCGACCATCATAATTGCGTTGGTGTATCCTGATCTAAAGGGTGGTTTTGGCATTGAGTGCGTAGTTGAAGAAAAAAAGAGGAAAAAGGAAACATTATCGTCATAGCTTTGAGCGAACCGCTTCTAATCTGTATTTTACATCCTTGAGAGCCTTGTTGACTGGCTTCCAGGCGTCAAACTGCCTCAACAGCTCATCGGTCTCATGGCTGAGCTCGGTTTTTACGAAGTCTTCCTCCAGAAGACCTCTCATAATCCATGGAAGTACGTACGGATTGGGTTGAGTGCCAGCCACTGCGGCGCGATGCTGGATCGAACAAGGGGTTGGATGAGGGGTCGACGTAGTTTCAAGGGCGTGCGAGATAGCGAGATCGTAGACCGCAGAATCATAATACAATCTGGAGTGACCTTCACCTGAGTAGAGCGAGCCGGCAAGTGGGATAGACAACTCCCGGATGAGCCCGTGATCTGAAATCCCGAGGTTGCGGAGCTTGAGAGCAAAACCGACTAGATGTGCGATAAAGTCGGGGGCGTGGATCCGACCATCTATGAATGCAGCCCGATATATGTATGGGTGATTGGCAGGAGAGTAGATCGCAGACTAGAGCGTGGACATCAAGTTAGCTTCGTCAAATCAACATGCGTGATGTTTACTAACCTCCATTGGAACTACCTGGTCATCGATACTGCCAATGAATGTGATTCTGGTTCCGTAATCTAAGACTCGCTTCAGAGCCGCCTCGAAGCGTTGTGAATTGTTGCTTTGTGGATTGCCAAACTCCCAAAGCTCTGCGGCAGAGCCCATGAATATGCTCGACTTATAATCCGTGAAGGGCCCGAGTGATACACCGGCCATTGCACAAACACCAATCCTGGAGCTGGTGACGATACCGAGGTCAATGAGCTTCTCGATAAGGATTATGCTCACAGGGACACCCTGTGAATGACAGGCAATGAGGACCAAGTCTGCACTCCGAATGTGCTCGATCCAGTTGAGAAGTAGCTTCCAGAGGTTATCCACACGCTCGCTGATCTTGCCTTCACCCTCCAGGGCTACTTTCTCAATCTCGCAGTCAGCGCAACCGTGACTATCTGTCCATCTCCTGATGGCATCTGCACAGAGACCGGCGAATCTTAAGGAGGTACCAGTGGGTTGGCCCATCATTGGCCGCAGGTAAGTAGCTGGAAAGAGGCCATGAACGCCAATTGCTATTGCTTTACGAATCTTGGGCGGCTCGTTTACCCGGTACACATGATTGGCGGGTGGGTTCTGAGTACGGAGTAAAAGCTTCGCAATCTGCTTTATGATAGATGGGTTCTCCTTCATCTGATAGGTGCTTGTGAACGAAGGGAGAAGCAAGTTGGCTGGCATTTGAGTCTGGGTTTCGGGCTCCGGCGTCACCTTACTTAGTTTTGACTGGCTTGCTTTGGCAGTCTTGTTGGAGTCTGGTTGTTCGGCTTGAGAAGGGGGTTGTGGTGTTCCTGGCTTCGCTGGGCTCATTTGCCCGGACGAGGTTGATGCTTGAGACTCCAAATCCATCGAAACTGGTCGCACTCTCTTGTTACTCCTCCTCCATGTTGATTTAGGCTTTGGCTCTTCAACCTTCGTCTTCTCTTTGGGGGCCTTTGAAGGGGTGTTGGAAACATCACCCTCGGCCATCGGATGAGGGTGTGCTTCTGAGCCCTCACCAATAACTGCAATTTCTCCAGGGTCCTGGGGAGAAGAGATGTTACCCTTGGATTTTGGAGAATCCTTGGACCAAAACGCCCATGTTGAGCCAGCTTTGGGTGGGGGTTCAGTCATAGGCTGCTCCTGTGTAGGTGGCGGTGATTGTGGTGTAGCTACAGTTGGTGCTGTTTCTGTAGTGTCTGTAGTTTGAGTATCCGGTTGAGGCTCGGGATTAGGTGCTGGCTTGTTGTTGCGAGCGGGAGACGCGCCCCAGAACCCGAACCAAGACGTGGACTGCGGCGCGGCCACGGGCTGCTCAGGCTCTCCCTGAGCTTGCTCGGCATTTTCAGTCTGGGCTGGCGGGGTGACCGGACGTTCGGGCTCATCGACTTTCATGTCATCCTTGCTTTCCGGAGGAGGTGCAGCCGTGCTAGGCTGCGTATCAGTGAAAGGCGTCTTCGACCACCAGCCGAGCCACCCCGATGATGTGGCCGGCCTTGGAGGCGCTGGCATCTCGACACTACCAGCCTGGTCAACCGCGGTAGCGGCTGAGTCTACAGAAGCTGCTTGCTGACTATCGCTCGTCGTAGGCTTTGGCTCCTTGTCCGGCTCGGCTTGATTGTCGGCAGCCTCATCCTCCGGCACTTTGGGTAACCCAACATTACCTTCCATCAGCGTGGCTTGCGAACCTGTGGCGTCGGTAACATCCTTCTTGGGCTCAAACCTTCCAAGATCAGGCCCTTTGTCTGACTTTACACTATCTCCGAATATAGTTTCGTGCGCGACCGAGGTGGAAGCCGATGCCTTGGGAGCCCTGGGCCAAGATCCGTACCAGCTTTGTGACTTGCGGACCTGTTTATCGGGTTTGCAGTTAGCATCAGTCGAACAGACGGGCCGACCTGCTTGAGAACGAATACTAACTCACCTGTCGCATGGGAAGTGGCTGGGCCGACTGAGCCGTGGGGTCTGAACCGGAAGGGCTGAGGGTCAGCGTCTGCTGCTGCGTGCTTGGCTGGTCCAGTGATGACGTCGAGGGGTTAGGTGCCTTCGCAGGCGTCGGTACAGGGGTGCTGGCGACTGAGGAGCCGCTGGACTCTGGGAGATCCCGGCGCTGCCTCTTCCGAGGGAGCATCATGAAGGGTCGATGGGACTGCGATATTGTGTATCCATCGGAGCTGTGAGAGCAAGTCGTGGCAGTCACAGAGATCGCCACGTTCTGGATGTTGTCTGGTGTAAGCCGGGCTCAGTTCCAGCTGGCGCGCGCACATGTGCTAATGTAGGTAGTGCCCGGGCTTGGTGAACCACAGACCACGCTCGCGAACCTGCCCCCACTTGTTGCCTAGTGTTCGGCCCAGGTGCCTTCTAATGTTGGCCTCTAGTGGCCAAGACATGGAAGCTTTCGATGTGTTACAAGTGCTGGCTTCCGGGTGCGTTTGCCGTGGTGGAGGCCGAGATCGCCATCAGCTACATTACCAATACATGATGAACAATAATAAGCCGATTGTAGCCCTTGTTGAGTGTCTCATATGTACATAGTACAGCCCTCCTAAATACACAAATGTGGCGATCTCATTCGCAGCAAATAGAGCAATTACTGGCCCCATACCCCAAAATGCTAAATGAGTTCTATGCGAGATATCTTCATCCTGGCTTGTGATTCCATATCTCTCGGGGAAAGGTATGTAAACATGACATCAGGTGTTAGCTCCGCGTTTTGGCTGGGCATATCACACCAACACGTTCATAATTCCTGAGTGCTGATAGGCACCCCTTCATCATCACGAGCGCACAGCCCATGAGGCTGACGACCTGTCAGATAAACACAAAGGCAAGTCTATTATAGTCATATCAAAGTCAGAAGAGTACGTAATATGCTCTGGCGATATTATACTAAAAAAGCCACATTGACAAGTATGCCCTCATCGTGATTGTGGGAACAATTCCAATATTCCTCCCTCGTGTTCGTCAAAACAATCGAGTGCGCCCGTGCCCTCAGTTCACCGGGTCCCTCCCAGCGCTCCTTCAAAAAACAAGACTGGGCCAACAAAAAATAGACAGATAACAACAGGGAAAATTTCCTTCTCTACCTCGTAAAACCCTCCTTGTCGTTTTATCCCGGGCCATGAAAATGCTGTATTAAGACTCCCATACTCCTGGACCGTGATGATGATGATTCCTAAACGACCAAAGACAAGACAATGTATAACCACCCAGAACGGCTGTAGCAAACAATACTTCAAGACTCTCTCTTCGTCGACGGTTCCTGGTTGGGAAGAGAAGAAAATGGAGGCCAGCCCCAACAACAAAAGAATATGTCCATTAACTGCCTCAGATGAAAGATTGCCGATGAGAGAGAGAGATGGAAAACGTCTGGGCGCCACGTCACCGCTTTGGGCTGTTGATTGAAGCCCCGTTAAGCATGTCTGCTGCTGCATCTAGACTTCCCATTGCCTCGCCTGCCTCCGGATTTCGCTGGCCACTACCATCAAATACCCAGGGCCCGGCTTCATTTCTGGGTGTAATCGGACCCTCGGTCCCAGCGGGAGGGGGCGAAGGAGTCTTTCCGTCTCTCGAAGCTCGACCAGCCCCGGATGCCGGGTTTGCTATTGGTACTGGCTCGGATGTAGTGTGAGTCGAGTTTGGCTGGTTTTCAGAGGACTCGACGACGGTCATGTTCATCGTCATCTCCGCAGGGTCGATATCCATGCTTGCTTCATCTTCTGCTGGGGGAGGGGGCGGCGCAGTCTGTGGAGGCGAGGGGCCGTCATTTGGTGTCTCATTGCGTACTTCTGCCGGGGCGGCTGGCTCCGCTTCCTCCTTGATGGCCTCCACCTCAGCGTCAGCGTCGTTGCCGTCGAGCTGGTCCCAGTCTTCGGCATCATCAACATCGGCTTCGAGGTCGGCACCGGCACGACAGTTTGGACAAATGAAGATGGGGTACTGTGGAGATGTGAGAAGCGACCGGACGCATTTAAAGTGCCAGGTATGGGAGCAGGGTGCCACGAATAGTGACTGGCAGGGCTATTGAAGGAATAAGTAATGGGATCCAAGAAAGGTTTGCGAAATACGAACCGCAATAGAATTTAGGCAAATCGAGCAGTCGGAAGAGCCAGAGGCATTGCTTCCCTGAGAACCTGTTCCCATTGTCCTCAATCTCTTGTGGGCGGCCATACTGAAAGGATGCGTTAGTGAGAAACTCTTGGCTCCAGACATGGGGCTTCCATGTGAATTCGGAGGACACTTACTTGAATGTGTTGAGCTTGTTCTGCCAGCCACGGTTCAGCTCCAGTCTCATCTTGACACAGCGGAAGATCATCTCCTCTCCACCCTTGAAATCAATTCCAAGTTGCACAATGTCTCCATCGTTGACGGGGAAGGCCTTGCTCTCCTGGGACGGCGGGCTCAGACGAATGTGGTTCAGAAACGTTCCGGACGAACTCTTGACATCTTTGATATACCATTTGCCGTTCTCGTGCCAGAACTCGCAGTGACGGCGACTAACCACCTTGCTCTTGAATCCAACCGCGGCGGCTGAAGGCTGGTTACCGGGCATGTTGGCCATGGATTGGCTGTCGCGCTCCGAGTATCGCCCAACACGAATGACTTCCTTGCCGGTAGGCAGTGTTCTGGTGATCGGAGGGAATGTCAGAGAGGGACGAGTGGACCGTGGGTCGTAGTACGCCGAGAAGCGGATTGAGGGTAGCAGATCGGGACCTGTGGTGTTGGAGTTTGTTGTGGCAGCGGCGGCGCTGTCAGCAGTCTGTGTCGCGGCCGTGGTGGGCTGTCCCTCGCTCGCAGCTCCAGGAGTCGGAGTCGAGGGGGCACTGGCCCCGTTGGTCCTGCCGAAGGTTGGTGTTGTGAGAGCCATGGGGTTCGATCTGGGAATTGCAGAAGGTGAAGTTTCAGCAGATGCGACCACGAGCGGACTGGTGAGGTCGATGGAGAGACCCTGCGATGAGGAGGAGCCTGCCGGGGCAGAGTTGACTAGTGATAGATCGTTGGAGTGGCCGGGTAGAGGTGCAGATCGAAGAGCTACAAAATGACCTTCAGGGTCACTTGGTGAGCCCGCAAGGTTGTCAGTGCTGCCTGTGGTGCTCGTGCCGTTGGCCCCATAGCCTCCTTTCCCACCCCCACTGGAAGTAATGCCACCGAGCAGGTGACCGTGGGTAATGTTTCGCAAATTTGAGAATCGGCGCAGGCGGCTTGATCGAGGAGGCGGGCTGCTCATCATAGGTTGTGGTGAAGGAGACAACATTGGGTGGAATATGAAGCTGCAGAAAGCAGCGGGTGGATAGGCTAGGGGAGGGGATTCGGAGTCGAGGGAGGCAGAGCCAGTCTCAGCGCCTGGACGGGGCTTATTCCCTCCTGTACCCAGGTGGACTAACGGCTGGGCTGGGGGTGGGTTAGGTGGTAGGTCTAGGCAGGTAGGTGCTGCACTGGATTTGTCACCTGAGAACTGAGAAGCGAGCTGAGCGGACAGGGCGCAGGAAAAAAGAAATATTAAAAAAGCACAGATGTGTAACTCCAGTCAATACTAGCAGGGCTCCGTTTCTAATTTCAATATACAGGCAGGAGGCCCGGCCTAAGTATTTGACCTGAAGGCTCAGGCTCAGTGAGGGAGTCCACCGTCCACGGCGTAGCCGACCCCCGTAAACTCAGCGTCGGGCCCAGGCACAAACAGGGCTGTGCTGATCCCTGCCAGGTTCCATCTGGCAAGGAGCCTAACTTCTAAGAGGAGGGGGGCCGCTACTGCGCTTGCGATTGTCATAGTGCGACAACCTCCACTGAGATGCGGTGTGCGTCCTCAGTGGTGGGCTCCAGCCCACTAGAGACCGGCACCCAGAGGGTAAGACCACTGGCGTGCGGACGGAGGCCAAGCGATGCAATCAGCTGGGCCGAAACATTGCGGTACGGAGACAGCTTCTGAGACCTGGCTGGCATCTATCGGGTCCGCCCCGAATTTCCAATGACGGAGAGACGAGGAGAGAGGGGAGGAGAAGGGAAAATGGAGCAGAAAACAGATCATGTGTGAGGTGACCGTTGGATCTGTGTGTAACAGGCGACTGTACACATGCACGCACGAGCGATTTGCCCTACGTTGTGGGCTCCCTACCATGCATGGAGAATAAGAACATGAATCACTGTCTTTACTTTTGGAAAAATCCCGTAGGAAAATTTACCGATACCAGCCAGTTAGATTTGCGGTGGTTGGAGTCCAGTCGACCCGTCCCGCATAGGCGTGCAACAATCCCTCTGAGTACTTATACGCCGTAATGCGTAGAGCTGAGCGATTGAGGCGGGAGGAAGTCAGCTCCTCGAACTAGGGTGGCCCGAGCAAAAGCTTCTCATCTCAATACGTACTATGGAGTCCCTAGGGCGGCATGGAAGAGATCGACACCATCTCTAACTTGAGACGATACAAGATCTCAAGGCAGGCCGTTCCGTTCGCTGCGCTACGCTAGCATAAGCGCATCAACTGATGCTTGGCCATGTGCCGTCCAAACTCTCTGCTCGCGTA
Organism: Clonostachys rosea; assembly: GCA_026958235.1. Taxonomy (NCBI): domain Eukaryota; kingdom Fungi; phylum Ascomycota; class Sordariomycetes; order Hypocreales; family Bionectriaceae; genus Clonostachys; species Clonostachys rosea. The sequence goes on from CP110206.1 coordinate 2,908,681, forward strand.
GAGAACAATCCCACCACGCAGCTGCGACGCTGTGTTCTGGAACCCGGGTGGGCGATATGCACAGGGCAGCCAGACCTGCTGATAGATGCATGTCACACGACTGGTCGCCGCTGGCTTGGTCCCCTGTGTCTTGGATAGTGCATCACACACTGCGTGCAGTCTTGACGCATCTGGAACTTGCCCCAATCCATGTTGGACTATCGGGTTCGTTCCTTGGCCAGAAATGGAGTCATTTTCTGCTTGCACCATCCATCCCATTGTCTTAGCTCGTCACTGGCCCGCCATTCAGCACCCAACCCCAGTTCAGTATGCGGATTTGGGTGTGTTTGAGCGCATGGGACGATCAAGCCACATCCTTGTCCATGAACCGTTTGCTTTTTGGTGGTGCCATTGCTGCTTTAGTCCTATCACGGTTGGCCCTCGCGACCGAGCTTGGCGATGCTACTTTCACGAGGATAGTCAGAAATATTAATATCAATAGGAGGAATATGACCAAATCCATCCGATTCAGATCCAGGCACAACAATGCAATGCTACCTGGGTGAGCGATCTGCCCGTTGTGAGGGTAAGCTTACCACGCACGTCGGGTACATGCAGAGCATTAGCGACCGTCGCTATTATTATAGCGCTGGGAATCCCTTTTCCTAATCGTCCATTGTTAATGCAACGCGCGGCCCGCTAGACAAGTCAACTTCGAGGGACCGAGTACATCTACTATCCGCCTGTACTGGAACCCGACCTATTCTGTTGTTTGTTTATGTTTACTGGATTTATATTGTTACACCTAGATCCGAAACTAGAAGGCTTACACCCCAGATCGATCCGAAGGATATTATTAATAGGCGTAGATTGAGGCTGGGTCGCTTTCTGGGGAAACGCTAGCAGGGACATTACACACAGTAAAAATATCACAGACATGTCAAGCAATTTAAATGTTCCTGGAAAGATAGACCGGGACCGAAGAGTGCTGGATTGATCGCAGCATTTTCGGGATGTGGGACTACTCGACCCGTTCGCAGCACCCGCCCGTCGAGAAGAGGAAGGGAAAACAAATTTGTCACTACAGCATCCACTGAGGAGAACCGCCGTTTGAGGAAAGTCTCTGGAGTAATGAGACACCGCGACTCTACTAATAACTAACACATACTAGGTACGAGACACTGGACGGCATCAGCAGAAGGGGAGGGGGCAGAGCCGTGGCAGGACCAAGACAAAGACAAAAAAAAAAGACCCGCCAGCGTCGGGTCCCAGCTCGAAACATCCTGCGCAGTGAATATGTGATGGTCTTGGGGCCATTCAGCTCTGCCCAGGCTGGCGGGAGAGACAGGAAACGGAACTCCCGCCCCCGCTGGAATGCTGCTGGACCCTGGTTTGCGAAAGACTGCGGTCGGTAGCGAGGCACCTCATTCCTCGCCCGCCAGACCCAGGGCAGATTTGGCGAAGCTCTGGAATGTCAATCCAATTGACTGCGACATGTTGGGGGTCACTGTTCCTGTTTATCAATCATCGCCCCTTCTCAGCGCAAACAGGCAGGGGGCAGAAGGGAATTCAGCCCTAGGCATACCAAACACCATCCACGGTTTGACTGAGACGAATGCATGACCAAGGCGAGCAATCCGAGAACGTAGGTGGCTTCATGTAGTACAACTTACCGAATGCCGGCATACGCATGGCATCCCTCCGAGATGACGCACACTTACTGATTACACGACCTTTGTACTGCACGCACACACGTTCGTGCAACCCCCGCCAATCCCGCCGGCTTGCGCTTATCTCGCTGCCGTTGACTGCCCGTTGCCATTGTGTGTGTGGCAGCGGGAACTCTCGCCTCGTCTCCGGGTCCAGCTGGGCAGTTCTAGTAGGTCGAGGCTTGCCTCCCGCATTCCTTCCGCTCGTCATGGACTCGTTCCGACTTGGCGTCTCGTGGCGGTTCCCAAGTTTTAGCACGCCGTGTTTCAACGTCGAGACCAACCTAGGCGACTGAGCTAGTTGTTAGCCGACCCGTTTCTTCATAGACCGCTGCGCCGCTAGAATCCCGCCTGGACTCTTTCACATGTGCTGCTGTCGTCACCTGAGAATATAGTTGCGTGGGCTGATCACTACCTGAGGTAGATAAAAAATCTTGTGAGCACGCTATCTCATAGCCGGCATCAGCTGAGATGATCGTAGATAGATCTACTTTTGCCTTAGCAGACCGAGAATCCCGGTGGCAAGTGGGTGACAGAGGAATTGGCACCCCTAAGCACTCAAATGGGTGATGTGAGAAATAAGACACTCGAACATTAAGCTGCTTATTGTTCGAGTATGCAACCGGTATTATCAAATTATTGAGTACTAATAATGTATACTTGAGAGATAATATGTAAATATTATTACTTTCTTTCGTTTTATACTACTAAATTTCTTAATTTATCTTCCAAAGTAGGACCACTCTTCTTCTCGGTGTCTTATTTCTCCTGTCACCCACTTGGCACTCCCTTAGGTCACACTCATTGATCGTCCGATCTTAGCGAAGCTTGTCAAATGGGATATATTAATTAAGGGAAAACGTGAGATACCTCTGGCTAATTCTATACGTAAAATGGTTCGCTGCTTGGGGGTCGTCTGATAGACCTATCTCTTAAATACTGTAGCGCCTAGCCGCTCAATCTCTCTCCCCTCAGAAGTGGTCTTCCCAGCAGCTTCCAAGAGCTTCTGCCAAGCTTGTGCATTCTTAGTCTTGACCGCTTCTTCAGCTGCCTTGAGCCGCATGCCGCACTTCTCATACATGGTTATCGTCTCCCCCGCTTCAAGATTTGTGCATTTTGGTATAAATATGGCTGCCAGTCTGGGATTACCGGCTTGTAAGATGAGGTTATAGAAAGGCTAAAGAGAAACACTATGTGTCAGAATACCCCCCTAGATGAATAGACGTGACGCTGAGGACATGTGGAACTTACCTCCCAGCCAATCGGACTCTTCTTTGCCCTGGCAATTTCTTCAATTTCATTCCATTCACGCTTGGCCACAAGCGCTCGAAGCCTGGTGAACAAGTTAGTAAGTGCTCAGTTTTGGCAATAAGATGTATTCGGTTTGTAGATATTTGGCGTACCTGATCCACCATGCCACCTTTTCGGGCACCTTGAATTCGCTCTGGATTTTCTTCGCTCGGCCGTGATAACCCAAGCGAATGAGTTTGAACATGGTCTCATTGACGCTCAGCCCTGTAAAGGTGTCTGTCAAGTCCCGGTCTAAAGTCTCCTGAATTCGAAGCAATGCTGATGCCTCCTTGAGGACTATCAAGTCAAACGCAGAATCCTTGGAATCCGACAATTGTTTCGCTGCCAGCGCCAGCTTATCAGACGCCGTGCGTGCGCTGGGCTGCTTCAGTGACTCGCGAATAAATACATTCGCACTATCGACCCTTCGGTCGTCCTGGTAGTATAGGTCTTTTAAGAGAGCATGGTCGCCTTGAAGGCTGGCCGAGGATTCCACAAGCGCCGCAGCTGTTGGGCGTGCGCTGATGACATCGAAGAATGCAGCGAGCGGGAGCTTCTTCTTGAGCTGGACAACCACCGAGAGAATCAAATCTGTATCACCACTCTCGATGGCCTTGTCCAAGGCCAACTCATCCTCTTCCATGTCTAGGAGTAGAGGCACCTGTCGGCCTCCTCGAGGCTCATGGTTCAGTAATTCTGTGGCCAGCCGCCCACGGCCTTCATGGTAAGCAGCCCGAGCGATTTCCTCAAAGGAAACGCCTAGCTTTCCGTTGAGTCGGTCGACGATGAGTCGACAAATCGTTTCGTCGTCCTCGGCTCCAATTCGCACCTTGCTGGATGCCCAGTGCACATAGATGTTGTCAGTGGGTAGCTTGAGATACCCTGCTATTTTCAATGCCAGAAGGTATTCATGGCGGTTCAGCAACCTCCGCACCAGCCTCTCGGGTGTTAACCGGTGGAACTGCTCAAACGACAGCGGTAGGCCGACTTCAAAGAATCGGACAGCATTGAGGACCCGCAGAGTTTCGCACATGTCAACAAAATCGTCACTGTTGTAGATATCGAGCACTGATTTTCCAAACGAGGCTGCCTTGAGAAGACGTTTTTGCCAGTAAACTTCGAATTCACGCCCTGCAGCGTTGACACAGGTGTCGACGGCCTCAGTCAGATTTGGTCGGATCAGCTGGATGTAGTCATCAGCCTTGGGAGACTCCATCTCCAGCTGACCGACAGCATCCAGCAAGATAGAGGCTGGAGACGAATCGGAGGCATTTCCAAAGACCTCCTGGGTTTCCTTCGCAACTCTCTCCAAGAACTCACAAAAATCATTTGTAATAAGACGTGCACCATCATATTCTACCACATGATTAGAAGGTGCCTCCGTAGTGCTCAATCGCTCGCATGGACTTACCTGATACAATGTGAACGCGCGTGCTGTCATAGATGTAGGATATGCTAGCCTCTCCAGATCCAATCACGTGAACCTCATCTTCCCATGCAATGAGTGCATCGCTGCCACACCATTCGACGTACTTGGGAGGGGTTTGCGAGTCGGAGTCATGTTCAAAGATTCGTTCTTGGAAGTCGCTGGAGATGATATGCGCCTTTCCGTTCTCTCCATATAAGTTCACAAATCTCCCATCAGGAGACACACTGATGTGAGAGAATGGGCCGATATCAAGGAACCTATCATCGCACTCTGTAGCATCAATAACGTACACTGTCTTCTCAATGCTCAAAAGAACCTCGACGGATCGTGACAAAGTGTGGTCTGGTGATATGATAGCCCAAGAATGAATTTCTCCCTCTGGAGGTGTCGCAAGAAGCTTGGGTCGCGGCTCCTTATATGACGAGACTGCGACCAATGTGTTGTTCCCAAGAAGGGCAACCATTCCATCAGGATAGAAGCTGATGTTCCCACTGGTTAGCTAGGATGAAGAGATAAGTCTGCAGCAAGCTTCACCTACCGGCACGACTTCACTCCATGATTCTCCACCCCATGGCCAAGGGAGAAGTGGCTGAAATCTCCCTGGATGTCATAGCAACGAACACTGCCATCCTCAGTGACAACCAGCAAGGACTCGTCCTCGGACCATCCTAAGCTCTTGATTGAACCCTTGTCCCAGGGGATAGAGCGCAGCTTCCTTCCCGCAAGACTGTATAATTCAATTGCAGGTTTGGATGATTTCCCTGGCTGGTAGGCCTGGAGCTTGGTATCGTCGCGCCATAGTGCTAAGAGCTATTAGAACATGATTCGCGAGCTTCTATCAAACCGAGCCCAGCGACAGACACGCATCCCGATGGCCGGCCGACACGGGCAGAGATCCCCTTACCTAAAGCTCCAGCAAAGGGAGCTCCCACGACGATGAAATTATCCAAGTCCCGATCCTGTTCAAAGACCTCAGTATACAACTGTGTCTTCCGGAACCATTTGCCGTCAACACTCTCCCATTCAGCTGTCGGATGGAGTGCGTCCATGATGGCGCGTTATCTCATGATGGTCTCCAACGGCGTCAAGAAAATGCTGACCAAGAACGTCAAATCCACACCTTGGGTATCCAGGGTGAGAGGTGGAACAGCTGTAGTGAAGCTCTGGTGCTGCAGCGCGATCAGATTGGAGGCTGGTAGGATGAGCTTGCTGCCTGTCTGGACACCTCCGAGAGCACGCTGTAATTTAATTGGCGGCGCCAGGAGCTCGTTTCCAGCGGTGACGTTGAGACCTGTCGAAGGAGATTTCTCGGGTAAACAGCCAAGCGGCTGACATAAGAGATGAGACACCAAACCGGCACTTCAAGCGTCCATACCTACCTATTTGGAGAGGCTCTGTGTTGTATTCACTACAACTTGATTCTAAAAATCCTCAAAAAAGACCAAAGAAGGACTTTAATACTATTTAGAAGCTAATAAAAGGGTTAATGTACTTTTTTAGGGGTTATTGTATCTTTATTGCAGCATTTGATGGTTACAAAGAAGGCACAATAATTTGGTGTCTCATTTCTTATGTCACCCGGTTGACAGCCATGTACCGATACAAGGTGCCTGTTAAGTGGGTTTGGTTGCATCATCTAGGCCCCCCACCGTTAACTTATCAGCGGGCGGGATCTGCCTTCCCATGTACTATTACTTGTCAACGACAATTCCGTCCGAGAAACACACCCTCCCTTGACCGAAACCAAAACGGGCTCGTAGGCTGGAAAACACCAGACAGATAGCACCAGCTTGCAGTTTGGAGTCGCAATGTCCAAATGGAAAGAGGAATATGCCATATCCCTCCAGGATGTCGAGCTCAATAACCCAGTGAACATGGAGCTGGTCCAGACATGTACGCATCCCTCGATACTACCCACCTCAAGGGTCCTTGCTTTCCCGAAGCTCATCATGTGTTTATTCTAGGTTCACAAATGGCCGACCGGATATCTGCGCTCGAAGCAGAAAAGGCCGCTTTACAGGCTCGTGTGCCCGGCCCCAAAGACGACACCACAGCAGCCCCGACGACGAACCTCGACGACCCTGGCCTGGCCCAACTACGCCTTGAACTCACCGAGGCTCTGCGCTCAAAAGGTGTCGCGGAAGCGCGTTTACGAACAGCCGAGGAGGAGCTGGACAAGCTTCGTGTACGAACAAAGAAGGAGACCAAAACCATCACGGCGCTGGATACCGAACGAGCTGGCCTCACGACGAAGTTGAAGGACCGGGACCACGAACTCCGTGAGAAACGGAAACTTCTAGAGGTAAGGGCGCGGGCCTGGGTGAAATTGTGGCAAAGCAGCACCGGACTGACTTTCTCGTTCAGCAAGTCCAGGATGAGATGATCGCGTTGAACCTTCAGCTATCAATGGTCGAGAAAGAAAGAGACAAAGTCAAGAAGGAGAACAAAGAACTCGTCGATCGATGGATGAAGCGTATGGCCCAAGAGGTAGATGCGATGAATCTTGCCAACGAACCACTCTTCGAGAAGGGCACATGATGTTGCCCCGACGATTTCGTTTCCTTCATGTTTTACGCTTACGATTCCTATCACTAACAAGACTTGCATCATCACGACGGCGGAGTTTGGAAGTGAATTACAAATAATGACAACGCATACTGATTCGAAACAATAAGAAGTATTCTGTACGCTAACACCGTCCATGAGTTTCCCTTAATCCATGCACCCAAGCTTATACACGAAAACCAAATACCTGTGGCTAACATCTAGTTCTTTAGTCTATTTGCGCGTCGAGATGTAGTAGGCACCTCCCGCATTAGTCCAGCTCACAAAACCCTCGGGGTATATGTGCTCCTCCACATTGAGGATCGTGCTGCCCACATCATTGATGTTGTGGTTGCTCTTGGAATCCGCAACAAATGATTTGAGCGACACGATCTTGCAGCCCTCCTTCAAGTCAAGAAACATCCGTACCAAGTCGTCGTTGAGCGTTGGGGTGAATGCCTTGTTGTTCACGAGAATAACGTCGGCACGTCTGAGAACTTCGTGAATGCGAGTGTTCTTCCGGAAATCGCCTCGCTCTAAATGAACAGCACCCGGCTTGATCCCCCAGAGCATGGATCTCGCGACGAATTCGGTTTGCTGTACTTCTGCCAGGTTGCACGCATTCTCCATCATCTCACAGCCCCAGCTCTCACACCCAATCTCTAATGCAGCCTGCATAACGACGTTTCCGACTCCCGAACCCAGATCTACGAAGACCTGCTTCGAATTCATCTTGAGCTCATCTACCAACAACCTTGAAATAAAAGGATGAAGTAGCTCGCCATACACATTGTCGGAGCCCATCTCATATTTGGAGAGGAGCTCCACCTTTGGGGCGACAACCCGGTCATAGATCTGATCCAGGATGAATGCAACTAGTCCACGTGGGAGCTCGTGCAGGTTGTCGAGATTCTTCGCAATTATGCCGTCCTCGACTAGAGCAAGAAGCGTGTCGTTGTACTCCTTAAGTGCAGCCTTGAAGCCCATGAAGTCCTGGACATTTCTGTTCCTGGCCTTCTCCAGGCGGCGTATTAGTCCTTTCGGGTTGGTGAAAGGCTCGGCTTCTTTTTCCGTTAGATATGTCTCGGCCACTAGTTGAACGATGCGGACACTCGCTTCCTCGGCGTTGATTTTGTCCTTGCCGCAAACTAGTTCGAATCTGGCGTCGCGTTAGCATATAGAAGAAATAGAGAGGATAGACCATAATAGAATAAACGTACTTTTCACGAGGCTGCAAACTTGGATACTGCAGCTCGAATTCCACGTCCTCTCTCTGGCCCCCCATGGCAGGGACGCAGTTGTGCTGGAGAGACGCCACCTGCACGGCGTGGATGAAGTCGAGTCCCGCATCCCCCACCTCGAAAGCCCGCGCGCTCCTGATCTGCCTGGCCGTGTCCTCGGACCGCCCATTCAGAGTGCCCTTGCGTTGCCTCTTCCTGCCATCCAGCTTCAGCCAGCCGTCGTCTTCCTCGCCATCGCTGTCCTTGCCGAAGTCGGGACGGTCCACAGCCGGGGATCGACGGGTGGACGATGCAGAGCCAGCTTTGCGCTTCCGCTCGGCGCGCTTCTCGTCCGACGAGGACGGATACGGAGAGTGGCTCTTCTGGCGAGGGAGCGAGGAGGGTTTGGGGGACGGCCGGTGGGTGGCCGCGGGCGAGGAGCGTGCCGACGAGGCGTTGGAGATGGCCTTGGTGGAGGGTGTGACGGGCTTGACGGCGGGCTGGGCGACGGCGACTTTCTCTATGCGGATCTTTGGAGGGTCGACCTTGTATTTGTTCTTGCTGCCAAAGAGCGGCATGGCGCCGTTCTGGAGATGGCGGCCGAGGCGCCGGGCGTGTGGATGTAGTGGTGGTTAGGGGGTTGGAGGGGCTCTAGAGGCCCGACGTCGCGTGTCCGCGCGCTCGCGTAGATGGAATGGTATTAAATGGGAATGGGTATGCCGGGAACGGGGAGCGAGATGGGCCAAAGCAATGAAGAGGATGGCAAATAAAAGTGCGGCAAAGACAGCAACGGGCAAAAGAAATGTATGTACTCGAAGTGCGGTGAACGGGCGTAAGAGAGGGACTGTGCGTGTGTGTGAGCGTGTATGCAAGAGAAGGAGAGAGCGGGTGAGATGTGCTGCCAGAAAGGCGAGGATGAGGCGAAAATCACCGGTCGCTCACAGCGTATGCCCACTGGCAGGCACCTGTAAGTCCCAGGCGGCAGCGCCGTTGGCTCCGCTTAATCAGCAGCGCCGTACTGCCGGTTCAGTGGTTCGCCTGCATGATGCCTTGCGCTTGGCGATCGGAGGCAGTGGGTGGTGCACCGCACCGTCCAGGCGTCTGGCTGGCCTGTACCGTGCGGTGGTGTGGGGATCTTCCGGTTCTTTCCACCCACCAAAAGCCTCGCACGCTCCCCCGGCCAGAGGGTCTTTGTCCATCACGCCCATTTCAGGGCCACTTGGTCGCAATGCCACGCCGTTTTCGGGCTGCGCGCACCCGACATGAAACATGGGCTGGATGCCTCGCCAAGAAAAGCTGAAGGCTGGGTGCATGCGTACGCACTGCATATATTGAAACTCGGCATCTGTTGTTGGCTCTTGGCTTTCTTGTGTTTCCCAATCAACATGCGAAAATGGCATCATTGCAGGCTTCCGATGCTGTGCTGAAGTAAGAAATGCACTTTCCTATCTCCCGAGCACAAGCCCAATTCTCACCACCAGTTAAGTAGGTAGACTGATTGATCCGCCTCCCTCCCGAGACACGGACAGACAGTCTCTGGGTGGAATTGCCAAAATAGGGAATTGCAGTGCACACCCAAGCTCGTCACTTGGCTACAAAAAAGTCTCCCTATTTCATGCTTGAGGCCGCCGTCGGGGGTACGAGCTGCATTTGTTGAAGTTGGCGGCCCCCTTGTCAGACTGCAGGTCTGTAACCTGCAGCCGTAAACTCAAAGCTGCCCAACAAAGCACAAGTGTAATCCATTGAGTGTGAGGGGGTTGTCGGCCAGCGGTCCAAAGTACTCTATTGTATAAATTTTAATTGTATTCTTTCTGATTGCTCATTTACCGCTTGAGGGTCTTTTGTTTCTCTGCATCCGTAGCCACATTTCTTCCTTCAACCAGTAAACCCTTCTTCCTACGCACACCGTCCATGTACCTCTTTGCCACATTCTCCTTATCTCCGAATTCTCCCAGATCTTCCAGGTCGTCTTCCGTGAAGGGGACCCAAAATGGATCCTCGTCTAGAATCTCAAACCCAGCGAATAAAAGCTGAGGCTGGGCGGCGCCACTTGTTCGCTTCCGCATCTCGTCTGCAAAGCCAAAACTCTCCGCAACGGGGAGCAGGGCTTGAATTGTAAAGAAAGGGGTTCCTTCTTTCATAGTCTCGGCGATAACGCGACCTCGACGCCTGGTCAACACATCGTACACTCGGCCTAGAACCTCCGTAGACGCTTGGATCTCGACACTGTACATCGCAAGCATGATTCGTGGGGACCAGTCTAGGAATGCAGATCGTAGAGAGGACTGGAAGGTTTTGATAATTTCACCAGTCAAACGTCCGAGCTTGTCCCTGGCTGAAGAATCGTCTTCGGGAAGATCTAGGGAAATATCCTCCACAAAGACTGCTAGTCCCTGCACAGGCTCGTTGCAGAGTGGTCCCTGGGCTGTCGCCAGCTGGAATGCATAGGTAATTTTGTCGGACAGATGACTAGGATGTAAAGCCTCTCCTGCTTGAGGTGCCGAAGCCTGATCCTTCTCATTTGCGAATACCTTGGGTAAGATACCATCCTTTGTAGCATCAATGAGGAGGTTTGGACCTGTTCGTCGAGGGCCGAAGGCCGCAATCTGGTGGACCTGGTTCTTCCAGGCTTCTCGGCCTTTGCCTCTCTCCAAAGATTGCTGGAGTTGCTTCTTCAACTCATCAACTGATAGAGTATTGCCTGCAGCAAGCTCCGTATCGGCATCAATATTCTCCCTATCTGCTCCGTCCACGTTATCCTCATTGTCTGCCAAACTCTTATCGGTATATAGCCTCTTGATAGAATCCGCATTCTTAAGAAGGAAAGTTGTAGCTTCCTCTGGCAACGGGCGAACCCGAAGGGAAATGTGCACTTGCTTGGAGCTGGTAACACCGACGACAACACCACGTCCAAGCTCGCGGTTAACAGGAGGGCGCATCTCTTCAGCTCGCACAATCGTTTCCCTATAGGGGACAATAGGTTCTCCTGCTTGTACTTCGCAATGCGCAAAACGATCCTTCAAATCTGTCAAGCATCTTTCTAGGTGCAGTTCGCCAGCTGTCAGAAGAACATGCTCGCCACTGCTGAACTGTTCGTACTCGGCGCAAGGATCGCTCTGGATGAGAAGCTCCAGACCTTTGATCATCTTGTCAAGATCCGCGGGGTTGACAGGCTCGAGAGCGACGCGGACAATGGGCTTTCCTGCCATGCTGACTCCAGCCAAGTTGGGAGCCCCATCACGTAGACTGCAGAGTGTCCCTGACTTCAGTATCTTACCCTCAAGACCCCCGATTCCGAAGACCACTCCAGCCGGAACTTGCTGTAAGGACTCCAGGTTTCTGCCCATCAACATGTACAGAGCGGTGACCGTCACCTCTTGTGGTTGGGGATCGTGGTCTGGATGGGCGGGGGACCATTTGGGGGGAAGGACGTAGAGCTTATCTCCAACAGATAATGTTCCGGAATAGATTCTCGCGAACCCTATCAAGTGTTCGGGATCGACTTCTGTTTGTTCGAGCTCTGGTGTGATGTTGTCAATATCAACGTTAGCCAGAGACTCTGCGATGTTCTCTACCGCTGCTTCGCCGTTGGCTCCCTGAGCTCTGGCAGCTTCGGCTCGCTTTCTCCTAGCTAGATCTCGAGCCTCTTCTCCACTCATCTGTCCTGGCCGGCGTTTGTTTTCAGGTAACTCGCTTTCTGGAACAGATACCATCTTGCTGACATACGCAACTACAGGATCCGACTTCTCTGTCTTGAACGACACCATGGCGTCCTTCACCCTGTTATCAATATGGTCTGCTCCAGGAGAACTGTCCAACAGCTCTGGTAGTCGTTCAGACTGAGCCTTCGGTGGCGAAGGAAGACTCTCAACAACAGATACAAGCAAAGCGGTCGAAAGAGGAAGCCAAGAAGCGAAGACCGTAGTCATGAGAAGTCGTGGATCGCGGGCGCGGATGACGTGTGGTGAAATTGTGAGGTTGAGTGACTTGCTTACTTTCTCGAGAAGCACCGGATCACCCTTTCCATTATCGCCGCCTGTTGTTGCTTGATAGACCGTCCAGATCGGCTCCAGTACAAGCTGAACAAACATAGGCTTCAGATTTCGGCCTTTTAAATGTTTTGGCCCCAGAACCTTTTTGGTTTTAGGATCTAGGTAAAAGCTTCCCCATAGGACTTTCTCCATCGCGCCTCGCTTGATGCCGAGTTTCTTCTCATATAAGCTGGCGAACTGTCGGCATGTAAAGGCCCAGCCATCCACAGCACTGCTGAAGATAACATTATTCCGTTCTGGCGCAAAGTAAAGATCTTCATCGTCGCGCTCCTCCCACTGAACATCTCCATTGTCGGCAATCTGGTCCGCGATGGCTGATTCTTTTGCGGCTGCAGCGGCGCTCGCCCGCTCTTCCATTCTCTCTCTCCAGTTCAGATCTTCTTCCATTCGCTCACCTTGAAAGAAACTGCCCAGGACCGCATTTACCTGCTCAAGGAGTTTGCTGAGATGAATGTATGCCTCTCCTGGCGTCATCTTCAACTCCGTGACTAATCGATCCATCTTGTTGATCACAAGTAAGGGCTTGAGCTTTTCAATCCATGTTTGGCGGAGGACGGTAACTGTTTGGCTGCACACACCCTCGACGGCGTCAACGAGAACAACTGCGCCATCGCAAAGTCTAGATGCCGTAGATACCTCGCTGCTGAAGTCAATATGCCCAGGGGAATCGATCAGGTTGATCAGATACTCCTTCTGCTCAGGATCTACGTCAGGTGCTGACCTTCTCAGCATAGAGAAATAAAGTGATATAGCCGATGATTCCATGGTAATGCCTCGAATCTGCTCATCCGGCCGTGAGTCTAGATAGCGGATCTTCCCCGCCAATTTTGGTGAGATGATACCGTTCGTGGCCAACAGGGCATCCGTGAGAGATGTTTTCCCATGATCAACATGTGCCAAAATACATATCTGCGACGCTTAAGCAAAAGAACCGGACATATCGCGTACAGGGCAAGCCTACATTTCGAACATCTTGAGACTGCCTTTGCAGGCTAGCCAGCTTTTCTGGCGTAACGACGGGCATGGTGACGGAAATGCAACAGTAGAATTAATTTGCCACAAGAGAATTACTATTCTCTCTCGACAATAAGTCCAATCTTGGGACCAGGGTGACCAATATATAGGCCAGGGGCCGGAGTTGTCGTGTGTATGGTAACCAGGCAGGGAAGTAGGCTGGTAGATAACTGGCAGTGCAAGTCACGTTGTGCCTAGATGGCTCTTGCTATTAAAGTAAGTATTACTCAGAATGACGCCGTCGTCACTATTGCTCATATGTGTCATATGCAATCCAACAAAGGGTGGCGGGGCCTGGGAAAAAGAAGAGGAAGAAAGACAACAAAGCAATCCGCCCTGTACTGCTTCTAGCTTCAGCGAAGAGATCTCAAGAGTATATTTCCGTTGACGTCTAGAGAAAAGTATCGTTTCTACTGTTTCCAACCTTGCCCCTCCATGATATGAGTTGCCCCACCACACGGAAGAGGCACTTTTTCGCTGAAGTTGAGTGACTCAACCCCTCCTTATCGATAATATTCATTCCTGAGCCACAATTTGGCGCCCCCTCCAAGATTCCGATACGGCACTACACCGTCTATAGGCATAAATTATGCCTATACCCCTGCATTACGCCCCGCTTCGCCCACGACAAGCCCTAAGGCTCACGAAAATTTGGGTGAGCCGAGAGAGCATCAACAAGCCCCTCAGCTAGAGCAAAATTCCGGTTTGCCCCTCACCCATCGTTGCCGCCAACATACCAGGTGGGAACGGAACGAACGACCGCGACGATGGCGAGCTACCAGAACGGCGTGGCCCCGGCCCGTGCAATTGACGATGACAGCGATGTCGAGGAGGAGGCTCTTGTGGCCGAGTACAAGGAGCATGTCCAGTACGAGGACGGCGAGGAGCTGAGCCAGACCAACTCCCTGACCATGGCTCAGCAGGCCGACGATCTCCAGGCCCGTCTTGTTCAGGCTGCTCAACCTCTCGATTTTTCGGCTCCCCTTGAAGTCAAGTTCCAGAGCTACGACCAGTACTGCAGCCTGTTCCATTACATTCTCAACTCTGAGGGACCCATTGAGTTGGAGCCTCCATCTGTGCGTTCCAAACCCAGTGCGCGTGTCTTGTCCACCAGATAGCTAACTTATACTTGCAGTACTACTGGGCATGGGATGTCATCGACGAGTTCATTTACCAGTTCAACTCTTTCTCATCTTACCGATCCCGCATCGCACGACAAGCCTCGAACGAGGAGGAGATCCAGATCCTCCGCGAAAACCCCAACACGTGGGGATGCTACAGCGTGCTTAATGTGCTCTACTCTCTCATTCAGCGCTCGCAGATCACCGAGCAGCTGGCCGCTATGAAGCGTGGGGATGACCCCATGGCCGTCGCCGGCGAGTATGGATCTAAGAACCTGTACCGCATGCTGGGGTACTTCTCCATCATCGGGCTGCTGCGCGTGCACACCCTCCTCGGAGACTTCAGCCTCGCCCTCAAGACTCTCGACGACATCGAGCTGAACAAGAAGGCCATGTTCGCTCGCGTCATGGCTGCTCACTTTACCACCTACTACTACGTGGGCTTCTCCTACATGATGATGCACCGATATGCTGATGCCATCCGCATGTTCAGCCACATCCTCATCTACGTCTCGAGGACCAAGAACTTCCAGAAGAACGCTCAGTATGATTCCATTACCAAGAAGAACGAGCAGATGTACGCTCTGATCGCCATTTGCGTGTCATTCCACCCCACCAGGCTGGATGATACTATCCACAGCGCCCTTCGTGAGAAGTACGGCGACCAGCTCCTCAAGCTGCAGCGCGGTGGCCCCGAGTCGCTCCCCATCTTCGAGGAGCTCTTCCGCGCTGCCTGCCCCAAGTTCATCTCCCCCGTTCCTCCTGACTTTGACAACCCGGAGTCTAACGTGGACCCCGTTGAGCACCACCTTGCGGTCTTCATGGACGAAGTCAAGACCAACATGTGGAGCCCTACCATCAAGTCTTACCTGAGGCTCTACACAACGATGGACCTGAACAAGCTCGCCGGCTTCCTCGAGGTAACACCTGAGGAACTCCGAGCCTGGCTCTTGGTCACGAAGCAGCGCACGAAGCAGCTGCGATGGCAGGACCAGCGCCTCTTGGAGGGCGAGCTGGTCAACGTCAGTGACCTTGACTACGCCATGCAAGGTGTACGTACCACTCTTTGACCCCGTTTAGTTCTTGGTCGAGTTAATTTCATGCTAACATTTGAAAACAGGATTTGATTCACATCTCTGAGGCGAAGGTTGGAAGAAAGCTTGTGGACTGGTATCTTCGCAACCTGTCCCGCACATACAACTAAGGCAGATGCCTGTGCTCTGTAACACGAGCATGATTGGATGTGCCACTTATGAAATGAGATGAGCAAAAACAAAAGGAGACTCGGTAGATATGCAGGCCGGTAGGCAGGTCGCATGGCATTGGCGTCACGGAGTTGAGGGCCTCGAAGGGCGCACGGGAACTACCTAGTGTGTTACAGAGGTCCAGGATCACCTTTGCAGGGACTGAAATAATTTACAAATTGAGCATTACCTGAGAGTCACGGTTATGTAGTTTGCACAAGGGGTCTGGCAGGTGTCCCACATATGGGTGCAACAGACTCCCTTTTTCATGGCAGGACGATTGTATTGCGGCCAAGATCAGCGGCGTCAACGCTACGATCTGGCTGCCGTCGCTTCCCGAAACATGTCCTTGGGCAGAAACAAAACCATTAGCTTCCTATCTTACTTTCTGGTAAAGAAAAAAACTAGAATGTTTTTACTTCACACCGGTCTATTCGTGCCCTGCCAATGAAGATATGCGCCCTAAAAAGGTCAATCTTCCACACCTCATGCAGGTAGGTTAGTATGTAGTCAGCTAGACACTCAAGTGGGTGACATTAAAAATGAGACACCCAAACAATAAGCTGCTTATTCTCGAGTCTGTGATAGGTATTATTAAATTATTGAGTATCAATAATATATACTTGAGAGATAATACAGCATATATTATCACTTTTTTTTTATTTGATACTACCAAATTCCTTAATTTATCTTAGAAAGTAGAACCACTCTTCCATTGAGTGTTTCATTTCTCCTGTCACCCGCTTGACCCTGACACAGACGTAGGTCTCTCAGTGGGTAACATAAAACATGGCCACGATGTCATGCTCAACTTATGATAAGTCATTTATGGATTTGCAACTTAAGTTCTAGGATATCAAAATAGGCAATCTTTCTCTATTTTGAGTATTGCGCATTATCTTCATGTATCATTTTCCATATTTGGCATTTTTTTGTGCGAGATGGACTCGCGCTGGTTTGCCATATTTTGTGTCACCCACATCTGATCACCGTTCACGGCCGCAGCCGTCTGAACCCTCCCTACATTAGATAGGGGCGTTACTTGCCAGAACGAGGTTAAGCTTGTTCTCGTGTGAGACAACTCTGCAGGATGGGCAGCGAGAGGACGATGTAAGTGCATGCAGAGGCCGCCAACGGCACTTGGGTTATTGACTACGCGATATTGAGCACCTCGCATCGCATCCACACGAAATTTGCTCGAGGCATCTCGTGACCAGCTCCTTGGGCACCGATTTGCAAAAGATAATTAATTGCCCTGCCTTCTTTTAATAGCCGCTGCTGGGTTCCTTCGTAAGGGAGTGTCCACATCCCCGCCTTTGCTGCTAACTTGGCTTGATGTCAAATCTCCTGGCATGTGGCTACAGGGGACCTAGAAAATCTTCGAGATTGCCTCAACCTGCTTTGGGGTTTTGGGATCTTCGGGGCTTTGCCAGGCCTCCAGCGCACACTCAGCCGTACTGCGCTAAGAGACCCCCTCCCATCCGCGTGATGGGGGGGATGACGGGGCGCGGCCTCTCTCTCTCTCGCGGGATTGAGCCCAACGCACATGCTAGGTAGGTAGTCCCCCATGACAAGGGCTGGTGTCGCTCACCCGATGGAAGTTGGATAAGGCGAGGTGTCGTACGAACCAAGAGAACCAGTGGACTGATTCATTAGTTGCGGTGGTGGAGCGAGAGCCCTATTCATCCTTTTTTTTTTTTTGCCGTTGTATCCGTCGAGGTTTCATGTAGGCTATGGGTGCAGACAATACAGAAATCTAAGTAGCCGTTAGCCTATAACTTTGTAATTAACCTTACTCGGAGCCAGACTGGTACGTCAG
The DNA here is from genome assembly GCA_026958235.1 of Clonostachys rosea. Taxonomy (NCBI): domain Eukaryota; kingdom Fungi; phylum Ascomycota; class Sordariomycetes; order Hypocreales; family Bionectriaceae; genus Clonostachys; species Clonostachys rosea. The sequence continues at coordinate 2,926,102 of CP110206.1, forward strand.
AACGCGAAGCTGCGAATAAAATCCCAGCGGTCGTATTCCAGCTCCCTTCGCCCAGCCCTGGTGGATACAGGAAGCAGCAGCAGCGGATCTCCCAGAACTCGCTTGGCGGTAGGAGCCTACGACGTGCATCATCTGTGCTTTCCTGCCCGCAAACGCTGGTTATGCAAGTACATAGTGTGTAAGCTGATCAACAGCAGGCCATTGGTGATGGTTGCTTGGGTGTCTTGGCGGCGTCACTGCGTAGGGGCAAGGTAACCTTGGCGATGCGGATCGAGGGCCCTAGAGCTGCGGCTAGGAGGAAGCAGCAGAGGGCGGTGGAGGTTTGGTGAGGGGGATGGGGATTGCGGAACTTGTTTCTCCCAACGTTGTAACCGTTCCGAGAGAATGACGGCAATAAGGTTTAGGGGCTGAGGGAGCGCATCGTTATCACGCCCGCATGCACACACACAACCAAGCACAGAGATAATTAGATCCGATGGGAGCCAGATCGCCGAAGGAGCTGGCTGGCTGGCTGGTGGCAGATATCAGCTGCAGCTGGTGACGGCTGGGAGCCAGTCAGGTAGGAGGCATCGGGTCAGCTCTTCCAACTGCAACCCCAAAAATCGTGGCTTTTTCCGCTTCGTCCCGCCTCAGACGCAGCTTCTCACTAGTACTATCAGAAGAAGTCCGCGCCAAAGGTGAAGATCCTTGCCGCCACCCTCTAGCCATTCTCAGGCGACACGCACGTGTGTCCAAGTAACAACCTCCAGCTGCCAGCACCAGTCGAAGCTCACGGCCATCAGGGCACATGGACGGCTTTTGCTGGATTTAAGAGCCCGGGCAGCCCTTTCCAAGAGCTGTTGGTGGGCTACTCTCCTAACCCCATCTTTACCGAGGAGGAAGCTCCCGTCGTTCCCGCCAGACTCAACCCACAGCCCAAACGACCCGCCACTTGGGCAGCTCCCTGCACAGAGCAAGGCAAACAGTACAGTAGCGCGGCACAAGTTGAAACCAGCCGGAAAGCACAACGTTTGTTCCCGTTTTCTTTGCTTTTTGTCCTGCCTTGCTCTTGTTTCTAACTTCACCGTCATTGGCTCATCAGTGGCTCTCCGCGATTCACCCACGTCGATCCAGCGAATCGACATCGCCGCCTCTCCCCGTGTTCTGATCTCTGGACGTGCTGCACCGTAATCGAGTCCAACCAAACGGTCAAGTCAGACCCCCCTGGTTCCGCGGAACCCTGGGCCTTGCAGGCCTTGACCGAACATCGCGCGGCTTCCTGCCTTGCATTGCAGCACGGCAGTAGGGTCCCTTCAGCCTGTTAGAAGGCTCACTTTATCAGTGCGTCTGACTTGCCACCCTGTTGATCAGAGACGTACCTTTGGTGGCCTGGTCCGTCATATTTTATATATATTTTTTGCCCTGGCCTTGCCGACTGGTCTTGGCAGCCAACCTAGTGTCATTCTCTTTGATTAAATCTCCCACCATTAGCTGGGCCTCTATCTCTCTGCCCAATCGTCCTTGTCATCAAACGGAACAACCCCTGTCCTTCCAGTGTGACGGTGCCTGCGCTTGCGGCAGCTTATCCAGCCATCAAACTATACGCACCATTACAGCTACGACTACTACGTCGTCAGCCTGGCCTCTGCGTGTTCTGGTGTCGGGCATCCCTCCTGCCCTTTAATCACACCATTCCCAGGTTTTGGCTTCCAGCGTGGCTTTCTGTCATCACCCATATTTTTTTTTCTTAATCGCCTCTTGTCTGCTTCTCCATTTCTCACCAGCGCCTGAGAGGAAGGAGGGTTTTGCCCATTAGTTGAACACGAACCGTCGCACGCGGTGCCCGGTTGACCAGCAGCTGTACTACCTTAGGGAACCCGTTACCGTCACCTGCCAGATTCCTCAGCCCATTGCCTCGGTTTAGAGGCATTCATCGGGCAGTTGCGTGTTCCGAGATCCAGCAATTACCCCCTTTATAGAGTGGCTTGGAGAAGGACGATGGAGCCTGGCTCGTCGATCCAGAGAGACGAATCCAGCGATGTTTCTCCAAAGACTGTTGTCCCAGCCGGCGCATCCAAAAACGAGTATTTCCCAGATCACAATGCTGGGGGGTCGACGACAAGCGCAATGACAACCGATAGCGTCGACTTGTCCGACCGAAAATCGTCAGCAGCTTCCTTCTCGCCCAGACTCTCAACTGTGAACCCAGAAAATTCCAGCCCCGTCTCACCGCCAGAGGAATGGCAAGGAAATCTCAACGGCCTCAGCAGAAAGTCCTCTGGGACTTCCATCACGATCCGACTTCCTCGTAACCCTTCGCTACCGCAGGGGACAGAGAAGAGGATGAGCAGGCCGAGAATCCGAGCGGCTTCGCCCCAACCAGTGCGGTAAGTGGCATTACGCACTTTTGCCCATGTTTTTTGTGACCAAAGGTCGTTATCTATGACCCTGCAGTCTGTCTGCTATCTCGAGTGGGAAGCGCAGTTGCAATTGCGACATTATCCAGTGAGAGCGGTGGTTGCCCTTCAATTACTGGTCGGCTCAGGTTGGACCACGTCAAGGTCCAATTACACAACCCAATGCGCAACTATGCTGAAACCATCAACGCCCGCTCTATTCCCAGGGAGCGACATCGTCAATTTCGGTTGCGCGATGAAGGCGTGACGGTTCGTCGTGGTTCGCCGCAACAGTTTCTGTCAGTGTCGGGTCTTGAGTTGATGCTCTCCAAAACATCCTTCTCCGGCTTGACTCGACTTCCCCACCTTCTTACCCGCCCCTGCCCATCCTCTTTAGAGCATTCCCTCCAACACTTAAGGTGACGGCTATCGTGGCTCAGCCCCACTGCCACGACCATCATTTACCCGTTACTTTTCGCTTCTCACCTTATTACCCCGCTGTCATCGCTCTTCCCGACCCAGAAACCCGAAGCCTACAGGCGAAGGAGTCGGGCTAGAATCCAGCACTGGAATGAGCTCGACCCAGTGACCACCACAGCCTGCCAAAGTCAATTTCGCCCCGGTCCTAAGCCGTCCATAAACCCCGCCCAGTATGACATCTCCCACCTGCATCATACTTGTACCTTATTAGATTGGGCTGCCACTACGTGCTCGTCAATTCTTGAACCCTACTGCCCGCATTCTTTCTTGTTGTCTCAGAATCACTGCGTTCCTGCCGACCCCCTTGTGATTTGCGCGCCCCTCTGCCTCCCGGAATGGCCTCTCTAACGGTGCCGTCCAATGACAGGTTCCAGAACCATGTCGCATTCGATAATCTGCCGCTCGGCGAGGCGACCAAGAACAACACACCGTCATTGACCCTCAACGTCAAACACAAAGGCTATCGCGCTGGGCGAAGGTCACGGACCTTCATGGTCGGGGTAGACGAGCATGCCTATTCCGACTACGCGCTCCAGTGGCTGTTGGATGAGCTCGTGGACGACGGCGACGAAGTGGTATGCGTGCGCGTGGTGGAAAAGGAAATTCGGGTCAACGATAAACAATATGTCGACGAAGCCTCGGCGATCATGAAGGCGATAGTCGCGAAAAACACTGCGAGCAAGGCTCTGAGCTTTGTTTTGGAATTCGCAATGGGGAAGCTCCATGGGACATTCCAGAAGCTGGTGAGTGGCCGAAGAAGGCGGCAATAACCGCCCTCGTCTACGTGAAATCGTCAAGTACTTACAAGGCTTTTTTTTTCCTTTTTACAGATACAGATGCACCAGCCTGCTATGCTTGTGGTGGGCACGAGGGGCCGTTCTCTCGGCGGCTTGCAAGGATTGGTCAACACACGCAATTCTTTCTCGAAATACTGCCTGCAGTACTCCCCAGTCCCCGTCGTCGTCGTTCGGCCAACTGAAAAACGGATCAAGAAGAAGACGAAGCGTGCGAACGATTCAGCGCGACAAACCTATGTCACCATGCTGTCAGCCACGCATGGAAAGCATGAGGCAGACAGCGAAGCAAGTAGCACTTACGAGCTGGAAACCCAAATATCTGCCGACGAGGAGGCCCACCAAGTGGCCAAAGTACTGGGCCTGCCAGCTGCATTCGATCCAACAATCAAGCCTATCAACCTCACACCGAGATCACGCACACCTGTCCAAGCAACTGGTGAGCCTGCGGGAGAAGATGACTCTCTCGTCCAAGCGCCCACCAGCCCTGGAAGCGATAGCAGTGACACGGAGGATGATGAAGGAGAGGCCGAATTCGAGGTCATGGATGGGAAGCAGGCGCTGAACCAACAGAAGTTGGAGCAGCTCCACAAGATGGAGGTGGGAGAGGCCGCTGCTTTGAAGATGCGTGTCGAAGAGGATGAGGACTCAGACGACGACACTTCAAATCAGAAGACTGCTTCATAATGGACGCCTCCCAGCCATTCGTAAAAGCATGGCTGGGATTTGTAGGATTTTTGGCAGGAATATTTTTTGTCCAAGTGGGTTCAATGAAGCCCTTGTGACATAGGTATTCAGATATGAGCTCACGAGTCTTTCTTATTCTGGCTATTTGGCGTTGTATCCTTCAATTGCGAGGCTACGGAGCGGGATATCATAGCGTTTGCTAGCATTCAAAGCATCATACAGTTTCATGAGTCAAGCTTCTGCAAACTTAGAACCTGGTGCTAGAAAAGGCCATGCAAACACAGCATCAGGGTACACAGCATCAGGGAGTAAACGGGAATGGCCCGCCTTGAAAAAGGCGTTGTATAACCTGTATCCTGATGATGTGAGATCTAGGATGAGAATCCATGACTCTTGCTTGGGAGCACCACCCTTACTCCTCGCAGGGGCTCAATCGCTGCTTCCTGCCCGCTTCGCAATGTTGCAGCTGCATCCCAACGCAAGACACGGCTGCAAGTCTCTTCATCACTTGAGAAACTTGTAGCGAAGTACCAGGCAGGTGCTGGTGCCGTTTGGGGTTTGGGGTTTGGGGTAGCTTGCATCCACGAGCTTGAACATGGATCTCGCAAGGTCATGCATCAGCTCAACTCTACTCTACTAATTATCTCGATACCTTGCGCAATCCAAGTACCAGGTAGACAATTCAACTCCATGAAAAAATAGACATCTTTAAATTTGCCAGACAGAGCTTCCGTGACATGGGGTTGTGTTGATGCTGCTTTGGGCCAAACAGCTGCAAACCATTTGAAATCAAGCTGTCCTTCGGGAAGAATTAATTGTTGACTTCTGAAAAGTAGTACCTGCGTGCGCACGGATAATATATGTCATACTTCTCCTTCATTCTCTCATCAATTTTTGTTCTTTTCTTTTCTTTCATCTCTGCCCCCGATATTTTGCGACTAATTTAGGGCTATTTGCAGCATCACTAGCAGTAAAACTGATTCAATAGCGCCGTTGACCGTTCACAGGGACGGAACTGGCCGGCATTAAAATGCTCGCTACTGCCAGGTACTTCTTCTATTGGTGTCAACAATAAGGGGGTTTGAGATACCTTAGGTAGGTAGGTAGGCCAGGTAATTACTTACGTATCATTCTGCTCTGGGCCTTGTTGTCTCGGAGGTCTCCACCCCACTTCCGCTGTGGGCAGCCTGTGCTCCCGTTCGTGGCCTTGTGTCTCATCAGCACCATCCCTCATGCTCACATCTCGCGGAAGCAGCTCATTCTTTTCGTAACATCGCTCATTGTTAATTCGACCATCACTCGCTTCTTACTTATTCTGCATTTTTCAGCACCAACTAGCAGTTCGATGGGTCCAGGCCCCTGGAGTCCGATGCTCTCGAGAACCACAAACACCGGATCGAAGACGTAAGCTTGCCCGTCCACGATCGCACCGGCTTCCCATCCCCCCTCCTCTCTCTCTCCGCGATAAGACGACGAACCCGCTGGCCATAGAGGTCGGGGCGGTCGAAGCTACACCTTGCCAAATGTGGCCTTTCTCAGGATGCGGTAAAGACGCCTGCGCGGCACCACCGAGACCCATCACCTTCACGACCATTCTCGCCCTGGTGCCCTTCGTTGCCGTCTTCGCGGCGGCGAGCACCCTCGCCGCTCGACACATCTACCCGCGCCTCAGCACCACCCACAACGACCGCGATGGCGAGGACCACGTGCTGCCCTCGCACGCGCCGGCGGCTTTGCGACAGGTGCACGCCGAGCACGGCGCCAAGAGCATGCAGCGGAGGGCTGCGATCATGACGTTTGGCGCCACGGTTGGCTTCGCTGCGACGCTGGCGGCGCTGATTCTCGCTGAGATCCTGGAGATAGTGGACGCGCGGGCCGGGGAGTTGACTCATGAGGTCACGGTGCCGACCTTGCTGTTCCTGCTGGTCATTATGGTGCCCTGGCTCGAATGCCGGTCGTTGGTGAGCGCGACTGGCCAGAGCTTCCAGCGGTCCGCCAAGGGGAAGCTACCCCGCGGAGCTTGGGGGTTGCAGCTCATGCTCTTTGGTGGGTGGCTCTTCGTCTTCTGGAGTCTGGGGAGTGTCGTGCCCAACGCCCCGTCAGGTGGCAAGGCCAAGGTTAGAGGCGCGGAACTGGATACCTACCGCGAACGAATAACGCGCGCGTGCCTCGAGAGGATCGGAGTCGTCGGAATCAGCCTCATGGCGTTGCTGGCAGGATTCGCTTCTGTCTCGTCGCCGTGGCACACGTTTAGCGATGCGGCAGCCCGGAGGAAGAGACCGATCACCGATGGCGACGTCAACCGCAAGCAGGCCGGGCTCGAAGCCGCCAACGAGATGCTCCTCACCAAGCGACACATGCTGCAGATGCTCGAGCAAAAGGCCTCGGAGCCATCGCAGGGTGGGGCCAAGTCTGGGTTCGTGGGCAAAATGATGGGCTCTATTCGTGGAGGTTCTGGCGATGCGGCCGAAATGCGCAACTTGCGAATAGAAATCGCGGCTCTGGAAACCATGGAGAACAACCTGGCGTCGAATCTGTCCATCCTAAAGGACCAGCGCAACGCCGCCGTGAGAGCCTCGACGCGGATGGGCCAGCTCTTCTTGATACCGTCATATGTGTTTAGCTTTTACTGCGTTTACCGCATCCTCGCGACAGGGTTGACAACTCTGCAGCGCTCATTCTCTCCTTCCTCCAGCAGTTTCTCCAGCACCGACCCCATCAACCGCTTTTTGGGTGTCCTGGCCAAACACTGGGATCCTAAGCTGGACCAGATTGCCTGGGCCCGCACCATCAGCTTCCTCCTCAGTGGAGTCATGCTTCTACTCAGTGCCAACAGTGTCGTTCAGACACTCCATCTATTCTCGCGCTGGACACCGCAGTTCCTGCACCGACACGCTCAGGCCAGCCTGGCCCTGGCAGCCGGCCAGGTCGCTGCTACCTACGTGATTTCATCAGCTCTGCTGCTCCGCAGCCATCTTCCTGGCCAGGTCTCGAGCGTCGTCGGCGGTGCTCTTGCTCGTGGGGGTCCGCTCATGTCCCCCTCGTTTGCTGATAGCTGGTTCGAAGGGTGGTTCCTCGTCGGCGGCATGGTGACCGCCACTGCCATCTGGATTGGCCGAAGTGTCAGCGGAGCCTCCGACAATGATTTGGGCGACGATTACGGGATGGACGATATGGGTGCTAAACGGGCGTAGAGCCTATAGCGTGGAAGTTTTGGATTGACTACTCTGTCTCAGCGTCGTGTATGGATTTATGGTTTTTATTGTGATGTTAGGAGTCTACGGACATGGGTGTAGAGTTATCAAGTCTACGTGGAGTTTTTTTCCTTATTCTTGTTTCTAGCATTCAAATCGTTAAATATAAACACATTACTGTACGCTGTGCGGCTCTCTGCATTTGTGAAATTTGTCTTGGGAGCTGGAAACCTCAACACCGATGGGGAGCTGTTGATCGGTACACATCAATCATGAAATCACAGTCGCTGGCTATTGCTTGGAATGAACTGAGAGTGAAAAAGTTCCCAAGGCCTATTGAGTTAAAGAAATTCCCAAACCTCTGCACCTACTCCAAAGACATTGCCATTATGCACCTCTAGGGAAACCAATACTAAAGGATGACTTTGAAGAAAATTCCGTCTTTTTTTAAAATTCTCTCTTTCTTTCTTTTTTGGTCTGTTTCTCTTTAAAGTAAGGTAGAAAAGGGTGGGAGAAGAGTGCGTTGTTGAGAGCGAGGAGGGGGGTTTATGGTATCAGTTGACCTCATCATTCACATTCAGATGACATGACTCAAGAAAAATGCATAAGGAAAGAAAAGAAGGGAAAAAGTAAAGGGTAGAAAGGGAAAATAAATCTTTTCATGAAAATCATCTCTTCTCATTCAATTCCGTATCTCTCCCCTTCTCCGTCTCACGCATAACTTGCCATTCCGCTTTTTACGCATAACGGCAAAGGCACCGAAAAACAACTTTTGGGATGGGGTTCGAGAGGGGTCTCCCGGCTCCTGTGAGCCGGGAGGTGCATATAAAGAAATAAAATAGTAAAAAACAACGCCGACATGGTTCTGACCCGTCTAGAACAAAGGGAGATAACGAGCGACACTTGCGTTTGGCGCAGGGGGAGACGTCTGGGGGGGAGTACGTGTTCCACACTAATTCAGTGTGCGAGGAGAAGTGCTCGTTATATAGGCGAGCAGAGCATAGTCGAAAGAGGCGGCCGTAACATTTCATGTAACAAATCGCCAGTCGTATCTTGCGACATCATCTCTATCGTGAAACCAGGAATGGGGAGGGGACGGAGGTTAAATTTACAACTTGGCTGTCCTAAGATGCCAGAGGTCTTCCCTGGCGTCCCTTCTTGGGGACGGTCGTCCAACCGTCGTCCTCCTGGACAGGTGTTGCGGGTTCGGAGCCGGCAACGGAGCCTTGCTGCTGGCTAGGGGGGCCGTTGGAGCGCGGTCCGCGGCCGTCATCCCGACGAGGGCCACGGCCAGAACCACCACGGCCACCACCTCGGGGTCCGCTAGGGGCTCCTCGTGGTCGATCACCCGAAGATCTCCAGCTTCCAGTCTCAAATGCTCTGGTCTTAGGGGTGGTCTGGCCGTCCTTGGAATCACGAGGCTCGCGAGTTCGGATGGGGACCTTTGTCTCTTTGATGGCTCCGTTCTGGTCCTGCTCAGATGGTTCGGCTCCCTCTTCCTTCTTCTCCTCCTGAGTTTCACTTACGGGCTCCTTAACGCTCTCCTGAGCCTCCTGAGCTTCCTTCGCCTCTTGGGCCTCCTGGGCCTCCTTCGCCTCTTGGGCCGCAGCCTCCTTGGCCAGACGACGCTCCTCCTTGGCCTTCTCGTCAGCCTCACGCTTCTCACGAAGAAGCTGCTCTCGTTTCTCTTCGACCTGCTTCTCGCGAGTAGCTGTATCAATAGGACGGGCAGCTCCGAAGGGGCTGGCCTTAGAATCAGATCCCGCGCTTGGGGACAGAGCATCACTCTCAGCGACGGTTCGCTTTTTAAGGTTCAGGCGCGGTCGGCTTCCAGGAGCTGGGCCAGTCGGTGACGTCGGCGAGGCGACCTCAGAAGGCTCGGGGGACTTCGCAGCCGCATCAGGGCGCATCCGGTCACGCCACTGCATATCCTTATCGGCAGCAGTGGGGGCACGCTCAGGTCGTTCAGGTCGTTCAGGGCGCTCGGGACGCTCAGCGCCATCACGACCGGGTGGACGAGAACCTTCAGATCGTCCTTCGCCCCAGGTGGCAGGTGACTGGCGGCGGTTGCCTCTGTAGGACTCACTGCGTTCGCCAAGGCCTTCCGGGGCAGGTCGCTGGCGACCAGCATCTGGGGCATTCTCTTCTTGGGGAAGGGGTGCGAGGGGTCCACGACGCTCCCAAGTGAAATCGCGAGCGGGCTTGCTCTCGGCGGCGGGATCCCGGGAACCACGGCGCTCGCCAAAGTCGGACTGCTGGCGCGGACCGCGGTTCGGGGCGTCCTCGAGAGGTCCCTTGCGTGTCCAGTTTCCAAGCTCTCGGATGGAGTCACCTCGGCCAGGGTCTCCGCTACCGCCACGAGCTTCAAGGGGTCGTCAGTAATTGCACAAAAGACTGGGCGGCGCGGGGAAACATACGAGGTTCAGCGATCTTAATCTTGATCATTCGTCCTTGGAATGACTCGCCATCAAGAGTGAGGGCCTTCTTGAGGCCATCAATATGAGCAAACTCAACGTATCCGAAGCCCTTGGGGCGCTGGAGCTCGCGGTCTTCGATGATACGGACACTAGCGACATCACATCCCTCGAAAAATTCAGTCACGGTCTCGCTCGTGGCGTCGTACGAGAGATTACCCAGGTGAGCGGTGTAGGGAGGCTTGTCGGGGAGCGTCTGCGGGAAGTTGCTCTCGCGAACCGAGTATCCTGGAGAAGGTGTCAACGAGGAAGCGAAACGGCAGGTTCATGTAAGCTCTCACCTCGGTCTTGCCATGTAGAAGTACCGCCACCGAAGCGAGGTCGGTCGGTTGGGGGCAGTTGCTGGGTTCCTGAGAGGGAGTTAGACTGAATATCCGGAAGCAATTGTCAGTGTGGATCAGGTACCAGTATAGGTCTCCTCGACCTCGTCAGCCCAAGAGCCTCCTCCAAAACCTATTTAAGAGTCAGTACATGGTTCTCATCCTAGGGTTCAGTCGCAAGAAAGCAAAACAGGTACAATAGCAAGGAAGAGTGGACTTACCAGAATCAGTCAGAAAGTCCCCCAGGGACATCTTCTGCTGCTCCTTCTTTTTAGGCGCTGAGAAATATGCCTCGTCAGCATATAATTCATAGACCACATGGCCTTGTCAGTTCCAGGACTAGAGATTTACCCATGATTGCGGTTTAAGCGGCCACGCGCGACGATTCCGTGACCGAAGCGCGTAAGTTGACAGAGTCGAGAGCCCTGCTCCTCCTCTGGCACGATGTGGGCGAATGTGGCGGGGTTATCGGTCTCTGGGAGACGACGAGAGGGCGGACCAGGCTGAAAAATCGGCGCTGGAACTGGGTTGAAACTTCGATTTCGATTGAATAACTGCACAAACCCCGGCGAGCAGAGGTTTTCTTGGGGAGGGGTTGTGGTGGCCGGGTTTGAAATTTACTCGGCGTAAATTGAAAAAAATACTTCTGGAGGCGTTGATGAGGGTTGCCTCAATTTTCACCGGCGAGAGTGTGAGTGTGGAGGCACCAGTCCTCGAATGGACTAGCGTCGCTCTCTGGTCCTTTTCCTTCCGCTGCTGCCACAGACCGCAGGCTGCCGACCCGGACCTGTGATTGGCCTGCCGCCCTGGCCAGTGCTCCACCTGCAGACGAGGCAACTTCGCACTGATATGGATATCCTCGTGGGTTTCGCGTCAAAGGGTGCCCTCTGGACTGCTGGTATGCTGTGCCTTTTCTGCCGTCTGGGCGCTCTCATTTAGCAGATTGGTTGTCTACGGACGCCGCCATGCTTGATATTCGCCTCTAGATCCACGCTTCCTACGCTTCCTGTATTGCCTGGCACCTTTCCATCCGCTCGCCCAGATCAGCGCCATCATCATGGGAGTTGCAGATGAACCCCAAAACGCACCCGGCCCTTCCAGGTCAGCTGGGCGACGGGGTTTCATGCAGCAAGAAATTATTGATTTGATTGTGCCACCATTGCGAGTGGGAGGTTGGTGTGGTGAGTAAAATGCAATGCCGGCATTTTTCCTATTTCCTATTGAAGCATTGACTGAGACCATACTCACGACTAGGTGCTGCGGGAACTATGACCGGAATTGGTGCGGCCATTCTTCAAGATGCAAGCCCTGCGATGAGTGGCATTATGACTGGAACACAATGGGCTGCGCTAGGAGGTTCCTACTGGTGTATGGTTTGCTCTTGAAGATATAAACTTTACTTCTCTCATTCTAACCTCTACCCAGTTTCGAGGACAGTGATCATTCGTGCCGCATGGGGTCGCGAGGAAAACTTGACTCCGCTCAATAAAGTGACAGCAAGTGCAGTTGCAGGTCTTCCCCCAGGCGCACTGCTGGGTCTCACACGTAAGTGTGGCGTGCATATAGAATTACCGCAACGTGTACTAAATCAAGCGCAGGTACGAGGACGATCCCGTCTTCTATGGTACTATGTAGCATTATGACTGCAAGTGGCCAGGCTATTGTCAACCACTTCTCAGGTCGCAAGGCCGAAAAGGACGAGGACGATAGCTGGTTGCGATCAAAGTGGAGCCCATTGAAGAAGTTGAATGACCAAGAGTATGTTGATATGATGGAGGAGAAGATGCTGAGAGTCGACGCCGACATTGCCCTGATCGATGAGCGCATCGCACTATTACGACAGGCCCAAGAAAACGAGAAGTAATCCACTGGGCTTGTTGGATAGCCCTCCCACCAAAATAGGCTGCGTCTGTTGAATATTGCCCACCACGTGTACCTGCGTGCTGTATATTACGATTGTCACAATAATTATAGAGTGTGTTCCAATAATTATGTCGGGAAGCATGTGTGCAGACTTCCTTGTTCCTTGATTGGCTAAATCTCATGCAAATAGGTGGCAAACCTAATTGGTGAAAGCATGCAGAGTAACCGTTTCGTCCAAATGCATAATGACAACTGGATGCAATGCATTAGGAGGGCTTCCTTCAAGTGGGCTCCCTCTCCCAGGTTGTGGTAAGGTGTAGGTATGGATGAAAAAGCGCACCATTTTTTGCCGAGCAGGGTAAGTAAGTAGGCAGACAGGCATCCCAAGTTCGATCTACCTTATCATCGAGGTATAGCTGAATGGCGGGGTGAGAGCTTCCTTGTTCTCCCGATCTGTGCATCCATCCTGTCACATACCTAATGTGCACATCGGTACGTGCAACCTACAGCTCTCTGACAGACCTTTAATCTAACAGGAACCAAACCCTATTGGACCAGATTTGGCTTGCTGCCGACAGCATGTGGTTCAAAGGCGTTGGATCAGGCTTTGTTAGGATGTGTTCCTGAGTCTTAATTATGTGTTTCCAGTTTGTGTGGGGGTGACAGCTCTGAAGCGACGGAACCAAGGCCAAGATACCTACCTAGGTTACAAAGACGGTGATTCGTTGTGCAACCTCTCCCAGCTTCTTTCCCGATATGACCGTGATATGCGGAACATTGTGGTACTTCTAGTTCGGCTCAGCCCCAGCGTTAGTGGAGCTGGCGGTGCCTTAATGACGGACAGCTTGCTAATTGCTGCATATTTGGTCGTCTGAACCCCCCTCCACAGCACAGAAGCGGTCAACCGCTAACCGTCAGATTCCGGACAGCCATCATGAGACGCACATTCTGGGCCGAATTGTATCAGGCGGGTTTGCGCCAACGTGTCCTTGACTGGGACATTGGGCCTCGGGGTGTGAGGGGTTGCCGCAGGTACCACTGGCATCACGTAGTAGCTCTTATCTCGCAACTGTAAGCAAGCAAGATCCATGGTGCACCCGCTAACGCTTTCGCTGTCGGTTTAGCAGGAGCTAGTTGAACATCCAGGAAGTACTGGTGAGGTACTTGCTGCCTCTGTGCTCAGACCCCTGCCATGCCACCGCACCGCACTCCACAGCACTGAGCACTGGTTCGCGATCCGCACAGCTGCACAAACACATTTATCCTCGTAGGGTAGGTTGGCTTAATCTAACAGGCCGGCTGTGTCGGTACCCAGCTCCCGCTATACGATTACGGAATATGATAATACAAGGAATAACATTCCACCATCGCCAATTCGGTCTTTCGTGCTGGAATTTCGTTCTCGGGTCCTTGATCTGAATTGCCTGGGTAAGATGCGCCAACATCCATACAGCCGTACAAATGCCCTAAACCCGCCTGTTCTGTTCCATTTTCTACCTGGGCGCCGCCTCGTCTCCATCGCTACTGCAAATACGATCCTGCATTAGAAATCCTAACTGACGTCACGTAGCAACGCGCACTTGGCGGCTCATCTCCATCCAAGTCGAAAACCGCCATTCCATTCCTTCAAAGCGCAATCCAATAAGTCGACAGATCGATCCGCATAGAACGATTCTTGCATCCGATTTCCGTGCGATCCTTCCTTGCGCCCAATAGTCCGGAGTCGGCACCATCACGACTGCCTCTCCGTCGGATCAAAGGGGGGTCATTGAAAAGACCGGGCTCCCCTCTCGCCTCCCGTACCCCTTTGCGCGATCTTGAACAAATTGGTTGGCACGATGACACTGGGCCGGTCGGTCTCACAGTCTGCGTAGAGTCCTGTCATCTTCACCCCAGGTAGGGGCTGGTGTACGGACAGTAGCTCGGCGTTCAAGTCGCTATCTAGCTCTCGGCTTCGCATAGCCGATTCAAGATGGCTTTGTTGAACCCGACCTTCGTCTTCGGCATATTCGTCCTGCTCTACCTTCTCTCGTTTGTTCTCTTCGCCCTGATTCGCATCGTCACCGGCATATCAATTCAGCGAATCGGCTACTTGTCTCTCCGACGGCTCGCCTATACACCAAAAGATGGATGTCGAGTGGAAATTCGGGGGCTGGGATTTTCGGTCCATCGGCCGACATTTGCACAGCCAACTTGGCTGAGCTTGGTTCTGACCGACCTTGTCGTTACTTTTGATGTTCAAGAGCTGGAGGGAGCCAAACCTGCCGCCACCGTGGTGGAAGAAGAAAGCGAGGGCAGCGAGGCAACTTCTACTAGCAAGCCGGCTCTCAAGCGTCGGCGAAGTACTGCTCCAAATACTCGAAGCGAAGCCTGGAAGCGACTTACCAAGATCAAGGAAAAATTCAAGAGGCTCCATCGCAAGGTTAACTGGCTGAGTATGGTGGATGTTGTCGCCACAAACTCGACAATCAACGTTGTAGATGTGGGACAGTTGCAGCTGGGTAGCCTCACCCTCGCTGTTGACACAAGGTCAAAGACTGCGGATCGAGCTCGGTATTTCTTTCAGCGGCCTGAATCAAGGAAACGAGAACGCCAGGCTGAGTGGATTTTGTCAATTCGCAGTGTTCTTTTCACAGCCGATGGGAAGGAATCTCTGGAGGTCCTGGACCATGCTCAACTGAACATACACGGATTCCTTTATGAATCAAAGGAAGGCTTGCGAGATGCGTCGCTCGCGCTCAAGCTTGGTAGGCTCCACATCCCATACGACGACATGAATTTCTGCCTCTTGCGATACAAACAATATCGGCAAGAGTCGAAGCCAAACATAATCAAAGATCCAATGGATGAGTTCTTGGACCATGTTATTCAGGAAACTGTTGAGCCTGGAAGTTCCAAGGACGATGACTTGATCCGAACAGTGTCCGATTCAAAGGAGTTCGTCAGCTCCATCCTCCGAGGCATTAAGGAAGTTCAATTTGCTGTTAGTTTCCTCGGCCTCAATAAGAACATTGAATCTGTCAAACCGGGTTCAACCACTTTGCAACTTACTGCTGCGATGAAGGAGGTTGGAATCGATTTACACCGGCTGGACCCCAAGTCAGCAGCACATCGGATGTACTTCCCTTCCACCGATATCGCCCACGAAGCCCTGGCCGCAGCGCTCTCCATCTCAGTAGGGCTGGACGATGGACGTGGGGAGCCCGATCGTCTTTTGTATGTGCCCATGGCAACCACGACTGTCCGCACAACTTTACCGTCAAAGACCATGGAGCTAGCTCAAGACCGCAGCGTGGAGGAGCGAAACACCAACATCGTATTCGCAAATTCGGTCATTACTTCTCCATCACTCGATTTTGACCCTCGCCATTTACCAATACTCATTGCTCTCTTACGACCTAAAGCAAAGCCCCAAAAATCGTTGCAAGAGAAACGCCGCTATCTCATCACACGGCTACTCCCAAAGGCCATCAACAAAATCACAATGCACGAGCCCGTTGTCCGTATAAAGCTAACGCCACTGGGAATGACCGAAGACCCTGAAGACTTCGATCTGATCATTTCCTCCATCTCCTCCATATCTTTCGACATGGAATCGTCTCACTCTCTAGTAGAAGATTCACACTATTCGCTGAACGGCGCATTGCGCCTACAAAATCATCACTTATATTATCAGACTCATTCAAGAGAGAGATTCAACCTGATCACAACCGACGTCTTTGATATGAAACTCCACCTTACTGCAAGTCCTGACGTCTCCGTCGAAGGTTCGGGAAGTGTACAATCCTTCTCCATCAGTATGGTTAGGCCTGAAATCACGGATGGGCTGCGGCAAATTGTCAAGCAGCTACGAATTGATGTCGAACCCGAGAAGCGAGCATCATCCAAAACGAGTAAACATGGCAACTTCCTTCGATCAGCTCCTCAATGGCTAAGGCACTGGTCGTTCGAAGCCACAGACTTAAATCTTGAGGTTGCGGGCATTGATGAAGAGATTTCGGATGACACAAGAGGCGTCTTTATCCATTGGGATGCTCTATCAGCGGAATATAGAGAGAGCAAGTTGGAGGGCCCACAACTACGACCTGCAAGAACTCGAACACACAGCAGGTCTATTACGACGTCAGACTCGGACATGGGACCAACTTCCCAGCCTTCCCGGTCTAGACTGAGACAACACAAAGTCGGTGATGGTCGCCGACTTGTTTTCTATGCTCGGGGTATGGAAGGCCAAATTATCGAAAGTGCAGAGTCTCTCGAGATTGAGCCCTTCATGACCGTTCCCCGGCTGGAACTTAGCTTCTCAGCAGCCTCAGATGCACACGGTCCCATGTTTCACATTCAAGCATCAGTACGGACAATCATGTTACACTACTCTCTGTACCGACACTACTCTATAGGAGTGGCCACGATGATACTTCGGAAGGCTTTCATGAAGACCGGACAAGATATCCCCAGAGCCAAGCAATATGGTACTTCGCATCTCGCTGATCGTCTCGCGCCGCCATTGACGCCAGGTCCATTCACTGACGCCGATATCTTTTCCACCATCACCCCCGAATTGGTAACAGCAGATCTGAAGGTTTCACTTGTCCAAGTGAAGGCCGAAATGCCCCATGAGCCGACCATGATGTTGCAAGTGTTCGGCTTAGAAGGCGGCCGCCATAGATGGTCAACACCCTACTTGATGTCTAG
The DNA here is from genome assembly GCA_026958235.1 of Clonostachys rosea. Taxonomy (NCBI): domain Eukaryota; kingdom Fungi; phylum Ascomycota; class Sordariomycetes; order Hypocreales; family Bionectriaceae; genus Clonostachys; species Clonostachys rosea. The sequence continues at coordinate 2,942,984 of CP110206.1, forward strand.
GCTTGTTCGACTCTACGTAGAACCTCCCCGGATGCATCATGTATGGGCAAGAATGGTCAGCATCAAATCCTGCAGAGTAGATCTGCGCGAAACGAAGCAAAAGACGGCAACTGGAGTTGTGGAAGAAAAGATGATTGACTTCCTCAGCGAAAGCATGCGAATTGCTGTGCCGCATGAGGTCATTGTCAACCAAGTGACGGACAATTGTGTGAACGTCGCAAAGGCAGTTCAACAGTTACATCATCGTTTCAAAACAGGAACCAATGAATACATCCTAGAGAAGAAACCAGAGGGGCCCAAACGTGTCCCAAAGGTTTCCCTTCGCGCACGCAACTTTGTCTTCGAACTCGAGGATGGAGCATTTGAGTGGAAACTTGGCATGATATACCGAACTGGCCGTATCGAGCAGATTCAACGAATTGCACGAGATGAAGCATTCAAGGCGAAGATTAATAGAATCCATGAGGATGAATCGAGAAGAGGAAGCAACAAAGGCCGCGCGAGATCTCTCTATCAACGCGGTCGGAGCGATCATCCCTCATCCTCTTCATGGTTCAGAAGTCGCAGTGCTGATGCCATGTCATCTACGAATAATGCCCATGCCCCATCAAAGCCTAGACTCCCTCGCTATAATCCAGACGCCGAAACTATTGGTATAAGCGGCCATGCCAAGGTCAACGAAGAGGACGCTCGGTATCATCTTGACATGTTCAATGCCCAGACGTGGAAGAAGCGTATCGATAGGGCTGTTGATTTAGCACAGCGACGGACAAAAGAACAACGGCGAGCTTTCTGGGGTGCCACAAGCGTGCCAGAGGATGTTGACGAGGAAGAGGAAATCCTCGAGGTTCCTCAGCGGCCCGCGCTCATGTCCACATCTATTACTGATCTTCACGTTGTCATTGATAAGCCAACATTCCCGATGTCGGAGCTCCCCGATTTCCTTCATAAAGTCGGGAAGGGCATGCCCAAGGATATGAAGTACGGTTTGCTAGTACCAATGCATCTTGCCATTGAAATGGACGAGGCTCGTGTGGACTTGCGAGACTACCCCTTACCACTGCTGCATATCCCAGCATTGAAAACTGGGCAGTCACCCAGGCTCAGTTCCGTATCTCTGAGGACCAATCTTGTTATTGCTGAGGAATACCGAGGTGCAGAGTCCACTCGTAGGGTCAAGGTAAACATCGTCCCGCCCAAAACCCCCAACCCTGAGGCACCGAACAAGGGAAGTTTTGCGATTGAAGTTCGGCGGACGATTGGCCCAATCAAGTCCTTCTCGGATGTCTACATGGATATCAATACCGCCCTCCCTACCAGAATCAGCTGGGGACCTTGCTACCAACCTGCCATACAAGATATGATGATGGTCGTTGAATCGTTCACGAAGCCCCAGATCGACCCTTCTGAGAGGGTAGGGTTTTGGGATAAACTTCGTTTGGTTTTCCACTCACGTATCCATGTTGCATGGAAGGGCGATGGCGATATGCATCTCGCCCTAAAAGGAACCCGCGACCCCTATTTGGTTACTGGCAATGGTGCTGGTTTCCTCATGTGCTGGAGAAACAACATCAGATGGAATATAAATGCAGAGGATGATCCAAAACGCTTCATGACCGTAGATAGCGGCGAGTATGTGCTCGCCGTGCCCGACTATGCACACGAAATCCGAGATAGCGCCCGAAAAGAGGATGGTGTTCTATCTGTCCTCTCCGACGAACCAATCAAGTCGGGTGCGCTATTCAAGAAAGTGGTGATGAAATTGTCGGGCAAGGTCCAATGGATGTCTGGCCTGACTTTTGAACGCGCAATTGAGAATGGCTCAAGGAGTTTCGAATTCAAACCTCACTACGAGATTGTTCTCAAGGGTCCTCAATATGCCAAGCCTCGAGATGGCCTTCCTTACGACTCCATGCGAGGATTCAGAAGTCGACACATTCATCTATCGATCGCCGTGCGTGCGCCAGTTGATCGTGACTGGCTATCTGAGAACACGGAGCCGTCTAGGAGTTATAACACCGTCCACTTAACACCAAGATTCTTCACGCATTTCTTCGCGTGGTGGGGCCTGTTTGGATCTCCCATGTCCTTACCCATTCGCCAAGGTAATCTTTTCCCCGGCCGCGAAAAGAATAGCAAGAAGTTTGGACGGCACTTGGCCACCGTCAAATATAACCTACTTCTAGCACCCCTTTACCTGAGCCACATTTATAAGCACAAGGATGTTCAGGACCATACTGAAGATGCTGTATCTGCAACAGGGCTCAAGGTTCGCTTTGATAGCTTTATGCTTGATCTGCACCAAAGACGAGAGGAGTTCAACACTCTTGGCCGAGGTAGGAATATGGAGGGGCGGACTTCTGGCATTAAAATCCATGCTGCCCAACTGGATCTTGTCAACGCGGATCTACGGGCTGTCTCGGCGAGTCTGAGGGGCACAACCACAGAAGCACTCAAAAAGGGAACTCTTTCTACGCTCATCAATGATCAACACGATAAACCAGACCTATCCCGCTTCACGATACCTGACAAGGATTACAGCTGGATTGACATGGATGACTTTGTCGAACTTGACTGGATTCTTCCCACTGAAGGGTATCCCGAGACAAAGATTTTGCCACTGGCATTTGCCCCCAGGTTGACTTACTTCCGTCAAACTGATATAGGGGGCACCATTGCTGGCGATCCCTCCAGGACAAGTCCTTTCGGCGATGAGCCGACACATTTCTGTATCATGAGTCATGATGACGACCCGAAGAAAGTACAAGCAAAGCTGATCAAGGAAAGGCTTGAGCAGCTTGAGGTTCAGATGACGGCACATGCTCGAAATGTTGGAGAGGCAGAGTTGAGGCTTGTCAAAACAGACACATCGGATCCAGAGGCTATTGGTGAATTTGATACCCTCCGAAAACATGGTGGTGTTTTGCAAGAGAAAGAGGCATTCCTCAGGGGAATGCTAGACCAGGTATCTGAGAAGAAAGGGGCAGCCTCGATCAAGTCCCGACGAAGCTACAAAAGTCACCAAAGCCAGAAAAGTCATAAAAGATCCTCTTCCCGAGGCACGACGCAATCTAAGCTGCATAAGATTGATGAGGAGATGAACATTCCCAACACTGCTGAATTTGAGAGCGAGTTCAACAATCGTTTTATATTGCACAATATGCAATTGAAGTGGAACAACGAGCTAAGGAACATTGTCTTGCGCTATATCCACCAGAACAGTCAGCGTCGAGGACTTATTTACTACCTCTCACGCCCTGCTGTAAAATTCATTCTAGACATTGTTGAGGAACAAAGCAAGGCTAGGGAGTCGAAACCGGCAAAATCAAATCCTTCGCCAACGCCCGGTGCAAAACCGATGGATAAAGAAAAACCCCAGGAGGATATTGAGGATCGCATCAAAAACATCCTAGGGGAGGGCGGCAAGTTCCAAAGTGCCGGGTTCAGTAACAACTCGGACGGGAGTATCAGCGGGACGATCGAAGACCTGGACTTCGGAATTTCCGAGGAGTTTATCCCTCAAAGCAGCTACCATGTCCGTCTTATTGCCCCCCAGATACAGTTGCAGAGCGAGAAGAACAAGAAGCACGTGGTCCTCATCACTTCCAAGGGAATGGAGCTCAAGGTTGTTGAGGTTATGGACAAGGAGAGAATATCTGATACCGTGAGTGGACTGGTTCAGAGGCGTATCCTTGTCAACATGGACAGCACGCAATTTTTCGTCACGCACCACAAATGGTTCGTGACGAATTTGGTGTCCATGTACGCAGGTAGCAGATACGGCACGACTATCGGCTCCGCATGGCCGCCATGGGTCCCCATGGAAGTTATGTTTGACTTCCATACCGACCCCTTCGGCTTCAAGCGGGTAGTGGAGAAGACCTCAGCTATGTTGAGATATGATAAGTTCAACACTCTTCGTCTGAAGTTCAACGATGAAGTGAATGCCGATGGCGCAGATTCAGAATCGAAGGAGGTGACCGAGAGTCGCACTGACAATCTATGGGTTGAGTTTCCTCAAGCCCGAGCACTCTGTAACTCATCACAGTACTATGCGCTGTATGTCATTGTCCTAGATCTGTTGATGTACAGTGAGCCACTTGAGAAAACAAGAAGTGAGCGACTGGAGAAGATCATGCTTGCTTCCGATTTCAGCGACCTCAGCGGCGCCCCTGAGAAGATTGAGCAGCTTCAAGAGCGTATTAGGCAAATGGAGGAAATCAAGTCACATTTCCAGACCTACGCCAAATACTTGGACGAGAGAGGATGGGAAGACCGTTTGGCCCTTGAGAGAGATCTGGCAGCGTGCGAGGATGAGCTCTTCTTCGTCATGAAGGCCATCACAAGTTCTCAACGAAAGTTCAATGCAAACGAGGACACCAATGCACTCTTGAAGTGGAGCATTTCGGTTCGCGATGTCGTGTGGCATCTAATACAAGATTCCAATGTCCCGCTTGTCGAACTGCAGCTCAAAGACTTGGAGTATGATCGGACAGACAATTCAGATGGCTCACACATGAATCTTTTCCGGGTTGGAAGAATTCTTGGCCTGAACCTCCTCCCAGATGCCTCGTACCCGGAGATAATTGCTCCGTACCATACTAACGAGAAGGTCAATGGCCACGAGCATCCCCGAAATGAGATGATCAGGGTGTACTGGTATATGTTAGAAGCTATTGCGGGCATTCCCGTGATGGATAGCTTCGAGGTCGACCTGTTTCCCATGAAGATCCAGCTGGAGCGCGAGGTTGGCAAGAGACTTTTCGAATATATCTTCCCCGGTATGGACGAGGACAGAGCCACGGGTTCGAAAACAGACGCCCATAATCTATTCAAACAACATCTAGCGGAACCCGTTGAGGATGACGAGGACTCATTCGGCGGCTCAAACAGTCAATATAGCACCCCCACTGGTGACAAGGACTCCTCTGGATTCTCAACTCGTGCGGGCTCTCTAGAACTCCGGCTCCGACCAACGCTGAGCTCAAATACGCCAGAGCGCCATACTAAGAAAGCCTTGACGATAAACACTGGCGAGGGTCACGGCTTACGCCTTTTCAGGGGTGGTGGAGCGAAATCAATACACAAGAAGGCATCCTACGATTCACTGCGACCGAGCCTTGCTCCCAAAGGTGGGCCTTCTATCAACCGAAGCATGACAGCGTCCAGCCAGGCAACGAGTTCAAACGGCGATGCTAAGAAGCGATTCGGTCTTCGAGTACGAGGCGCAGGTGATGACAGGCAGCCTCACTCAGACGATTTGACAAAGATGATATCCCGTGCCAGCAACTACATGACGTTTGCCTACATTCGAATGCCATCCGTGGTGCTCTGCTTAAGCTACAAGGGCAAGGATCAACGTAATTTTGAGGACGTACACGACTTTGTTTTTACTATGCCAACAATTGAATGGCAGAATAAGACATGGTCCAACCTCGACCTGGCCCTTGCCGTCAAGAGAGCTGTCGTGAGAGCATTGATCTCGCACACAGGTGCCATCATCGGAAATAAGTTCTCAAAGCATCGGCCAAACGCAGAGCAACGTCACAAGCTGCGTGAGCTGGCGAACAGCTCTGTTCTGATTGCCCCCTCTTCGTCCTCGGCCTCTCAACACTATGCCAGAAGTATCAACGACAGTGATGATTCGTCCAGCATGTATGGGCAGTCGCCAGTTGACTTTTCTCGATCACCACCGCGATCCCTTCGCGGCAGCACACATGGAAGTACTCACGGCAGCACCTATGAGAGCCTGAGTCAACCACGTTCACCAAGTCGAAGCAGTAGTGTTGCTAGCGCCAGATCTCTGAAGACCAAGTCTGGGATCCCAGTTCCGACCTTCCTAACGATGACTCCACCAACGCCGACTGATGGTCCAAGTGAGGGACCTCATAGCTTTGGAATAGACATCTTAAGAAGGAACACTGGCGGACCTACAAACTCGCCACCTCGTCGCACGAATACGAGAGGACGTGACCCAATCGAGAGGCCACGTACGAGTGCTAGCAATAGCAATAGCACTACGGAGCGAAAGAAGAGCGGAGCTACGATCATCAAAGACAAACTCAGTGCTTTGACGCACCGCATGGGTCATCGCGAGAGTAGTCATATTCCACAGCAGCAATTTTACCAACAACATGACCATGTGCAGGACCAACATGAAGACCTGGACGATGACGACGAGGATTTCTATGACGAGGATGAGGATAACAGCACGAAGCTGATAGCTGCGAAGAGGCTTAACTGGGGTCCGGGTCGAATCAAAACGGGTTAGAGCATTATTAAACAAGAAGACAAAAGAAGGGCGAGGGGAGTGGTCCCTCTCGCCTCTGACGGCGGCTTACTTTCGTTATTTCACTTTCAAAGCGTTTAGATGCCCATGCGAGTTCGGGTGCAGGTCACAAGACCTTTCGGGCCGGATACTGTTGGGTTGGTTGCACGGCGTCAAATGGACTGGGCTGGGCTGGGCGGGTACATACGAGGATATGAGGGTTCCTATGTTGGATATTGCCCTCTGCGCATATGATGTTTCATGGCTGCCTGGGTAACAGCCCTTCCTGGGAAGCCTCCTTCTTCCTATTCATATCGTTTAATTATTTCATTGTAGTACTAGTGATTTACATACTCTTCCACAGCAAAAATAATTGGGAGACGACATGAAACAATACATACATATTGGCATCAATTCAAAAGATGGTCGGTTCGTGAGTGAGATTATTGAAACACGAACTCTATCTTGAGGCGGCATTGCCAGCTGTTCCAGAGCACGAAGAGCTCTCAAACGGGCCAAAACCAGATGGTGTGTAATTTCACCCTAGTAATGGCTAGGAACTCGAAGTATTTGCAAATAAATTCACTAATTTTCATGCATTCAACGCGGCCATCAGATCAACGGTAATGCGTTTCATTTCCATATCCTATTTCCGACAACGGCATGACAGCATTGCTATGTAAACAATATAGCGAATATGTGTAAATATATACAACGAAAAACTTGGAAACTCGCCCATCGACGGGGATATGATTTCAGCGAGTGCCTTTCTCCAATCCTCTTTTCAACGCCACCAACACCACCCAATTCGCAATTATGGCGGGCTCTCCCAGAAAAAAAAACCAACAAACAATTATATGCAATGACGGCGAGCGCGAATCAACTAAACAACCGGTCGTGTCTCACCCGGGGAGCTCGCTCATGAGCGCCGTGTCTCGGCCCGCGCGGGCCGACCTAGCATTGACGCTATTCTTGCGGTGCGTGACGCTACTGCCCTTCTCCGTCGTGGGCTGGGCGGCCGAGCCGACGAGCGTGCTGGGGGACGAGGGCCTCCCGGACTTGGGTCCGCCGACGCGGGTGCGCGAGCGGCTGCTGCGCTCCGACTCGAGCTCTGCCTTCTTGGTCTTGCGGTAGTAGTAGGCGACGAGGAAGATGGCGAGGAGGAGGGCGGGGATTCCCAGGCCGAGACCGACGCCGAGGCCGATGACGCCCGACTTGTCGTCGGAGCCGCTGTTGGACGAGTCGGCGGTCGCGGTGGCGCCCGTCGCGGTGTTGGTGTTGGTCTGGACCTGGACGGTGCTGGCCTGCGTTGAGCGGCTCGTGGTGGTGCTGAGGGTGGTGGAGGTGACGATGTCGAGGGCCTGGATGCTCATCTTGGTGGCTGTCCCCGTCGCGGGACCCGTCGACGAGTTCTCGACGTCGACGTTGGCGGGGCACGAGGCGTCGACGTAGCCATCCTGGCAGGGGATGCGGAACTGGGCGGAGCGGTGGCTGGTCCAGCAGTTCTCGACGATGCAGCAGCCGAGGGCGTCGAGGAACGAGCTCGAGGTGCAGTCGCAGTCGGTTCCCGTGCTGAGGTCGCAGGCGAGGCTGCCGGTGAGGTTTCTACCGCACTCGAGCTGTGAATTTGGTTGGTCAGCGGGGCGGGTCCGTGTGGTCGCACAGATAATATGAGGTTTGAGAGGCTTTTTCTCTTGTGAGGAGAATAACTTACATAGCATGATGGGAGGTTGTATGTGGATGCGGCCGAGGTGGAGGATGGCAGGAGGAAGGAGGAGAAGAGGAGGGGGAGGAGGACGGTCGGAAGCTGAAGCATTAGCCGCTTCTGCTCGAGATGCATTGTCTCATGTCCCAATCGCGCCTTCTTTCAGTCGTGGTCCGGTTTCCTTTTTCCTAGGTTTCGTTTCCTTCTCTTTTGAACCCTTCGTCGTCGTCCCAGCAGATGATGCGCAGATTCGATAGTCGCTTCCCAACCCACACAAAAAGTAATTCGTATTATATTGCCGTGTATTAAAAGAGTCTAGCCGGTGGCAGGCTGACGAGAGAACAAAGTGGCGTAAATCCGTAAGTCGAAAAAGAAACGAGACGCAGCACCCCAAAGATTTCCAAATATTATCCGTCGAGCCGGTGTTTTCCTTGGGTTGCAGAAAAGAGAGAGAGTGAATGTGTGAGCACAAAGTTTTCAAGGGAGTGAATGCCGTTGTTGAGACGGTGCAGTGGGTTAAAGAGCTCAAGTCGAATTACGTCGGTGCCAACAACCGATTTCCAATCACCAATCAATACACACCGTCGGTCAGGAGGGAAGAGGAGAGGAGGGGAGGAGGGGGAACGGGTTGCAGCAGAGAGCAGGCAGAGTTAATTAAGCATTAAGCCGTGTGAGAGGGCGAGAGGAAGGGAAACCCTGGAACAAAGCACGTCAAAACCGCCCGGGGATGTGCTATATACGCACAAGGCAAGGAAGAAGAAGAAGGCCCAGCTTCTTCGGACGAAAAGAGCAGGGGGAGAAACGTGCGAGTGGGCGCACGTCCGTGGTGAGGCCTCGCACGCCGCCGGGTGATTGGCTGCGTGGGCGCCCTACGGCGATGCTGCCACCGAAAGAGATGGATGAATCCTTCCAGCGACAATGCAGACAGACCGTTCTCATCGTCCAAGGGGGTCGGGATGGGGCAGGGGCCTGGTGGAGCAAAAGTCAGATTGTGCGGTCGTTGGTGCTTACTTTGTTGGCTGACTTAGTATAGCTTACGGCCGTGATGCACACCCACGAATTATTATTACATGCTGTGTACATGGTAGTATGGGTAGTATGGGTATGATGAGTACGATAGATGCGCAGGGAGGCCGTGGCTGAGTCGCATCCAGCAAGCCTGCCACGCCTTGAAGAAGGCGAATCGAATATTCAGAGATCTACGACAGCACATGCATGCAAACAAGGTCGCAGTCGCATTGGAGGCGGCTGAGTCTGGCTGCCATTGATCCATGAACTGCTGGACCACACTAAAGCCTAGCGCATGTCCAGCTAGTATCAGTTGGTCGTAGCTCGGCCTGCGAGATGAAGTGTTGGCCAGTCCCGAACATCACAATCACAGTCGTTCGTCTCTGCAGCTTCGCTCGCGCTTATGGGGCCTGCGGTCGGTGAAGGTGTACAGTCTTCAGTTATTTCAGTCTGTCCCTCATTACAAGTCGTATTAGCCAGACCCTGGACTGACACGCGAGCGACGAGGAGGATGAGGCAGGGGGGAACAACTGGCTTTCTCGATCGAGACATTTCTCTCGCCACCGTCAAATAGATGCGCATTCCCAGTCGGCACCTGCAGGAGGCTCTCGCTAGTCACGAATCCATCAACAAGGCCAAACCATTCTGCGCTCTCTCCAGTTCAGTGTCGACACTTCAAAGTGGACTCTGCAGCATCATGGTTTGACCGATCAGGGTGGAGAGAATGCAGTTGACCAGAGCTAATGCTGACTGAATAGAGATGCTTGCAGCTTACCTGAACCAGGATCATCCCAAGCAGAATTCCCCAGAAGAGCGTTTTATCCATGCTCTTGCCATGGTAGGGCTCATGCATGGCTTTGAGCTGACCAAACAGGTAATTATCGACGTCTCTGGTATGAATCGCCTGACTGTCGACGACGGATCGAGTATCATTTTCCCCGTTGCATTTTCTTTGGCGGAGACGTTAATTTGTATGAGGCAGGCCTGCTTCAGGTAATACATGTCGTTGATTTGAAACGAGTGTTCCCTTGAGATGCATATGCATACATGATACAAGCACGCGTATCATCGGGAACAATCGTCTTGACACGCGGCTGGACGCAGAAAATCTTCCATCGAGGCTTAGATCCGAAGCTACCGCTTCCTCTGTTCCAGGGTGAAGGTTGAATCCTCCTTTCGAGAGCACGAGCACCTCGAGGCATCTAGGTACGGTTAAATGACGCCGCTCCCAAAGTGCTTTTCTCAAAAGCGCAACGCGCCGCAACCTTCGTTGGGAGGTCGTAGAAAAATGGGTTTGCATCCACGCAGATCCCAAGCAACCATCGTATGACATGTGTGCCCAAATTCTTGTATTTGCACGTTGGGAAAAGTAGAACCGGTGCCAACAGCAGCAGCCCCTCACGTCTGCAGCTCACTGGCCTCGCTTACCGGCTTACCCCATGCTGCCTCGGTCTCGTTGTCAAGATGTGATATGAAGGTCCGAAGTTCAGGGCTTGGAAAAGCACCCCATCCATGTCTTCTCCTCGTCTGTGGGATGAAATGGATCAATTTGCAGGGCGAGATTACGGTTTCCCTCGCCGGACCGTCCCAAGATAAGAACGGGGGTCTCAATCACACAAGACGATGAACACTCCCTCAATTCTCCGTTTGAGGAGGGGAAGGAAACATCATTCATGCCGTTGATTAAAGACCGCAGCTCAGGGGTTTTAATAACGGGCCATATGTATCGATGAAACGGCCGATAGACCGAACAATTGGCATACGAGCTGATCCGCGGACCAACACCATCGTACCAGAATCCGAGCTATTGATTGGAAACATGGTAAAATATTAACCGAAATCGATTTTCTTTCATTTTCTCTCTAATTACTCACCAATTTTAGCCCTCTATGATCCTTGAAAGATGGGGTGGACAACGTGCTACGTCTTCAAGCCCAAGTGAAAGAGACTCTCAATCATCCATCAACTCCCGCCACGAACAACTATTTCCCAGGTGGTTCAATTCACCGACGCACTCGATAATTGTGCGCCCAATGTTTCAACATGTCTCGTCCCCTATTTTGAATCAGCACTATTTGCCCTCAAGTACAGGCCTAGACTCTCCCTTGAGTCTTGCCTCGCCCGGCGGGCTGCCGCCAAGATGTCTCAGCTGAAGGTGAACACAGGGTCCAGACACTGGCAACAGGGTCAATGTGCTACACAACCGGGAGCCAGTTGATAATACAAATAAGCATTTGCCAAGGGCAGCTGACAAGGGAAGGCGGCGTTGGGAGTGGCACAAAGGGCGCTGGACCAAGACATTGAGGAAGAAAAAAACAACTGCACACTGCACTGAGGCCCGAAGGGGTGACTTTACATACCTCGATGCAAACCGCGACAATACTGAAAAACCTTAGATAACGACAAGCGCTAATAAGGGGGGAGAAATGACTGGCTTACGGGGGCCACGTCGCGTATGTGGGAGGCTACATATGACGATTATCATTTTTGGGTACATGTACCTACGCCTAGTCACAAGGCCGTCAAGCCGTATCCGTGCCTCAAATCTTAAACCCCATGCCCTCTGCTTTAGTTTGCATAGGGCAATTAGTCGACGCCATCATCTGTGTGGTTATTGATCAGTCGGCTTTGTTTCAGTGTGCGCTAGCAGCTCGAATGGAGGCCAAGCTCTGGGGAGGCAGATTGATTTGCTCAGCTGATGGATTTCTATGGGCAGGCTAAATCCAGATGATGTTAACGCCGGATGCCAAGCAAGGAAATGTACTGGAGCTGCTCTGGAATTGTGGCCCTAGGCGGGCAGTTTGTGAATGGGAGCATACCAAAGCTTACCCGCCCAACGTTTTGGTGAGAGTCAAGATCCCTGTACTGCAGTCGCATCCCATTCCATCATTGCGGATCGCAAGGATCCGACGTGCAACGCAACGTACAGGTCGCGTATCGTACCTGTTACCTACCTACGTATGGTATCTTGATTCAGGGAAGCCGACCAAGGCAGCAGCCAAGTGCGATGAGGGAGGGGTGGGGTCGTCACCCCGCGTTTTGGTCGCTGACGCTACGCTGGTCCACGCTGGGTGACCTCACCGTCGGCGACTCAGCAGCGATTGGCTCCCCAGGGAAGGGCGTCCTGATAAGGGCGTCGCCTGTTGCGGCCTGGTGCAGGATGCCAGCTGCCCTCTGTGTCCGTTCCGGAGGGGACGGAGGGAGAGAGATAGGACGATATTGGCGACGACTTCACACTACGTAGGCTTGCATGATTGGTTAGATCAGCTATCAGATCTCGCGTACAGAGCAGTCTGGGGGATCAGCAGCCCAGGTTCATATTTTCTCTTCCCTCATGCCCATCGTTGCCTCGATGGGTGTTTACCAGACAGTCTAAGGAACGAGGGGGGGATCTCGGGGAGAGGTGCGGGATCGCGAACAACCTCATCGCAGTGGGCGGGCCAAGACGAGAGCACCCCAGCAAGACGACAAAGATCCCCTCCTCATTGGTGCCTCTGTAAACCGGAATGTGACGCAAGTGCGAAAAGATGGTGAGCGAGATAAGCTGCTAGCATTCCTGTTCAGAGAACAATCAGAGAAGGCCGAAGCTGGAAAGAACCTTTTGCGCGGCATATGTCACCGATGGGCCATGCGTCTGGTGCTGCTACATCATGCTCACTCCTCGGAGAAGCAGCCGCAGACACCTGCACTGGTTTTGGCACCACACTGGATGCAAGTGCTTCTGACGGGGGTGGGGTTTCGAGTCAGTCTGCGCGGTCTGCGCGGATGAACGAGATAGACATTGCCGAGCCTGCTGCAGTCTGTAGACTGTATCATCGGGCAGAGCATTATTCCCCGGGTTACTGCCTGGCCATCGCGTGATGGTTGGGGATGCTTATCAGTGGCTCCCAACTCGGCCGATGGAAAGACTGCGCTACAGTCTAAGCCATGTGTTCTTATCTGCCCACTCGTTAGACTAGGCGTGACCACCAGCTAAGCCCGAATGCAGGGCCCGTATCAATCAGGGTCCTATCAATTGAATAGATAGATCCAGGTGATGACCTACAAACAGACCCCTTCCCCCCCGTCTAAGGAGATCACTCGTGTTCCATCTGTCTGTCCTTCATTTTCAACTCTCTCATTCCTCGTCTCAGCCCAGCCCAGGTCAACCCGACAAATCTCAGCTTCAGCCCAGCTTATCTCAGGTCGACTAACAGCCGATAGCCAAGCTCACGCATTAGAGTTGCCGGGCTAGGCTATCTGTAGACATTGGAGCCGGCTCCGATTATCGGGGAACTCAACAATCAATCGCCTGCCATTTGCAGTGGGAACCCGACCGACCTGTCAAAGGTACAAACCGCCATCGCCGAAAATCATTCAAAGGTGCACTGGTGAATGAATCGCCTACACTGACAGGCTGCACACCTGCAAGGCACGAGAGGGCGGCACGCGTTACATACATCCATACTACTGCTACATCAGCGTCAGCCTGGGAACCGATTTGGCACCCCCGGCACGGTCGGCAACAACGGAGAGGGCATTATTATTAATAATAATAATTTCGACTTTAGAGGGCGCCCAAGAGAGAGCCCAAGCAGAAAAGGCGCTAGGAAGCCTCAGGAAGGGCAGAGAGAAGCAAGCCTAGCTGAACGTGCTGCGCTGGCTGTGTTCTGGGCTTGCAAGGGCACGTCGGGGAGCGCCATTACGTACTGAATTTCGGCCGCCCACAACACACGCGAGCAATTCCTGGACGCTGTCGACTTGGCTCAGTCCCCTTTGTTGGCGCTGGCCTATTACGTACTTGTCTCACGCAGGGACCTGTCAACCCCTTTCCCACCCCTCCGGGCCAGTGGGCGTGGTGTACCTGAGGACGCGGGCTGAGGCCAAGGGACATGCGACGAGATAGAGGAGGATTCTCCTCTCTCCATCGCCTTCGTTCCTTTTGGAAGGACGATAAGCCGATATCCATCCCGCGACTAAATAAGGAGCGCGGGAGCACTCCTCTGCAAATTAACTGCCTTCCGCCTGGGGAGGCTTGGTTTAGCTGGTACCTACTGGCCCACTCTTACTGAGCACGCCCCCCGCAAACCGAGCTGAGGTACCCAGTACAATTACATCAGGGCCAGCGCGGTTCCTTTTTTTAAATCCAAAAAAGTACCGCGGCCACCACTGCCCCAAAGTCCCGCCAGGTACCCCCACGCTGTTTCGCGTATTCGGGATCCGCCCCGGTACCTGCAAGTACTTGGGCCACGCATTAACTCGGTACTCGCTGGCCGCCCACTGAGGCAGGCCGCATTTGAGTCCCAGCACAGAGCTCAGGTCTCGACCTGCCTTATCATCGGATGTGCTTGGATTGGACTGGCCCGCGGAATCAGACAGCGAAACAGGGTCTGGTGGGTCAGCAACCGACGCCATGATCTCCCCCAGGTCATTCATCTACACTCACCAGCACCCTCCTTCCACACCCTCTTCCTCCTCGTACCGAACATCGTCAGCCACTTCGAAATCCAAAAACATACCTTCGCCCTGTAGATCGAGCTGCTGCAATCCTTCCAAGACGCACCAACACCGACAGCGAGATCACCACCACTCGCCTCCTCGAGACACCATCGCCAACAAGTCCACCGCTACCATACCGCGGCGCATCAGTGCCCTCAAGTATGACGAAAGACCTACGCCTTGCCCCATTGCCATCAACAACGTCGTACCGATCCGACAGCAAGCAGGTATTACTGCGGACTACATCCAATCGCTCGCCATGGGCAAACGCAAGAGTCCTGTAGACACCATGGGTTACTCTCCGCCTAGTCCTCCTGAGTCGACTCTCGACACCGGTCGTCCAGTAACCATCTCGAGCCCGGTTCAGATCCCAAAGAATGGCAAGCGTGTTACATCGCACGCCCAGAAGCGCCTCTCGGGGACCCCCCGGCGGGTATCAAGCCAGGCCCATCTGGCAGGCAACATTTCACCTTCTGTCGCCGCTCTTCTGGCCGTAACGGATATCCCCAAGATGGGCTCCCAACGACGGAAGCGCAGGTCAGAGCAGCTTCTGACTGCCACCGATATTGTGGATAGGCAGCAGATGTCCGAGAAGGAGTTCAGCTGGAACATGTCCCGTACGCCCATGGATGTGCTACTGTCGCCTCCCGAGGAGTTTGCCGATGACATGAGCATTGCCGCGAGCGACTGCAACACATGTTCTGCTCTGTCCACGAGGACCATGTCTGTGGACTCGCTGCCATCACTCGGTGACTCATTTGCGACCGACGGCATTTCGTCTATCGAAACCCCGGGCAGCCCAAGCTTGTCGATGCGGAGGAGGAAGATGAGCCCAATGCGCCGTTCATTGGAGCCTCTGCAATCGCCTCCTGGAGAGGATCTCGACCACCCACTTTCCAAGAAGCACTTCCATCAGGAGGAGCCAACCCTGGAGCCGCTGCCGGAGTCGATTGAAGAGGAGTCATCAACGAACCTTTTTGGACAATTCAAGCCATTCCGCTACGCTTTCAAATCCAACCTCACAGCGTCTATTCGAGCTCTACGGTCTGCTGCGAAGTCCTTCTCTGCGATCAACTTCTCATCAATCCCTTCGGATGATTTTCTCACCCGCTCTCTACTCACAATTGACCCCAATGTCCCTTATGCGGATGAGAGACGGCCTCCAGTCATGGACGATATTCCTTCGGCCGAGGTACGACGATATCTCAACCCAACCACATCACCTCGCGTCGAGACGCATCCGGTGACCATCCCACCCCCTCGCAAGTTTTCTGCATCAATTCAGATGCAGACATACAAGGTACAGCGGTCAAAGGTTAACTCGGGCCGCAATAACTACCCACGATCTTCACCGCAACATGGTTCACTGAGCCAACCAGAGGAGAAACAAGCTTCTGACCCCGGACCACAAACCCCAGCCCCGGCAGTCCGCCAGCGGGAGATGCGTGAGAATTCCGACTTCATCCGCATTGCAGTTATGGAAATGGCAATGCGCAAGCGCGGCAAGCTGGACGACCAGACACCAGGACGCGCGCGCTGGGCACTCCCACCAAGAAAGTCATCTACGGTAGCATATCAGATCGGAGCCGACGGTGTGCCCGCGCGATGGATCGCCATCACCTGCTAAACAGCCCATTCCAGAGCCAGGACTTGGATTGATCATCAATTCTACGGTGTGCCCTCCAGGGTTGAACGAAACAAACCCTCTCAATTTCTGCCACGAGGGCAGTGTGGCCTGAGGGTCTCACAACCACTTTGCCGGATTACCCTTTGTGTGGCCCCAACACATCTTGCAGATTACCTCCCGAAAACAGCAGTCCAATATTACATCGCACAGAGGAACATGCGGGCTGCTGCAAGCACCCTGGCAACGAAACAGAGGGTAGGGCAGGATAGCCATGCATTGACACGTCATTGGTACCCGGCCCAAAAATCATTTGGCCAGGCTCCAATGCAGGTCAATCAGCCACTGCTACGGCACCACCCGCCATGTGGGTGGGCCGTTGGAACCCTCTATTACCCTCAGGCCTGCCCGGATTGTGTGCGCCCTTTTTGGGCCACCTTCGCCACTTTTTCGGTCTTCCGCTTCGCCGATGGAAAAGTTTTGGAAGCATCATGGAACATGAGCAGTTGGGGAAACGGGTCCAACTTGCGCAATCCAAGTTTGTTCCAGTGAGCAAATAGCTGGTCGGTGCAAGGCATACGACTCAATTTACCCCTCGTGGCTGCCAAGATCACCAGCTGTTTTCCCGCACGTCCTAACTCTTTCTCTTCTTGCCAGCTTCCAATTCGGAATGGGATCAGATAAGGATTGTCGGTTCGCTGCAGGGTCCCTTTGTTTCTTCCATGGATCAGTCATGTTACCACCCAGTACACCGCCCACCACCGACTGAGTTGACTGATTGTGGTGGATCAAAATTATTCGAAGCTCATCCTAGCCTCGGTCGCTGATTGCATTAGTTTCAGCTGTCGGCGTCGGCCAACCGATATTTTTTTTTCCCTCGCGGACCAGCCGACCCCCACCCTCCCTCCAAAATGAGCCCTGACTCTACAACCACCGACGTCGGATCACTAGCCTTGGTCTCTCAATTCACGATAAGGCCAGTGTAGCCTGGTGAATAGCCCTACCGCATCGGAATGATTTTTCTTCGTCGGAGTGTTTTTGCCGACGGGTCCACTTCTATTTTTCTTTTCACTTGTTCATATTTTGAGTCATACCAACACAAACGCGACGTCGCGACACACACCACCCTATCTCAATTGTCCAAATTTCCATTGGACATGTTACGAATCATGTCACGATTTCTTTTTATTTCTCTTTTTTGATCTATTCTCATTTAGCAAGGAGTCTTCATCTCATCGCCATCATCAGAAAGCAGCAGCGGGAACAGGATCTTTCTACATTTTACAGGTACAGCATGGCATTAGGCTGCATAGTGGAGCGAATTTGTTTTTCATCGTTTTTTTTCTTCTCACGTCTCACTGGATGTACCGGGATACTTACCCAATCTACAAAAGAGAAAGAGCCTACCAGAGGCCAATGGCGCAAGCACATACTACGATGTCAGTTAGTGTGATACAGATAGTCTCTTGGAATTAGAAAGACAACCCTACTTTTTTTCAAACCTATGGGCCTCGGTTACTCCCCCACTCTTGCGTGCATATAACCAGAAGGATGCACACACTAGAGCGTTTACCGCTATCCACTCATAGGGCCTCCATCCACCGACTAACCAACTTTTTCACTACACACACTCCGTTGTTAGGGTAGGGGACCTGTCTATTATTTTTCTTCTGCGGGGAACCAGTCATTGGATGCCATTGGATAGGATGGCATGTATGTATGTGTGCCCAACCAGTGTGAAAAATAACGATTAAGCGAGGTAGCCGCGCGACATTAGGGCAGAGCACAACCCCAGACTTGTCTCTTTCCTCTTTGACGAGTGTTACATGCACTATTCCAATGGCTTGATAGGGTTAAGACCCGATGTCTATCAAAATTCGAGATGTAGTGAAGCGTATTTGAAAGCATGGGTTGTGTCACTCGGAGGGGTCAACTGCATAAAACAATGCTGGCACTTTGTATATTCCTTCTTTCCAAACGACTAGATACACCTGTTACATATACATTGAAAAGATGGCCGGTTTCATCCTAGCCCCTGGGAATTAATTGGTCGTTTTCCCATCCTAGCACTTGAACAGGGCAGGTCCGGGGATGGTGTAAGTGGAAGCTATATAACAAACATTGGTTAGCTCATTGGAACTTCATTGAAAGGGGTTTCGAGTTTCGGGAGATTGGATGCGGACTTACCCTTGTAGGAGTCGTAGGTGATGCCCGGGTCGGTGCTCTTGTAGGCTCCGGGGAAGGAGACGAGGTTGCCGGGGGTGGTGCTGCCGCCGCCGGTGACCTGGAGCTGGTGGCAGCCGGGGTAGAACTGGGCTCCAGGGTAGGAGTAGGCCGCGTGCAGGGCGATGATCTCGTGGCGGACGAGGTAGTATCCGGCCTTGATGCAGGAGGGGATGGTGTACTTGACGCCAGCGTTGCCGGATACCATCAGGGAAGACTATTTTTAACTCATGTTAGAATTGTTGATAACCATTTACCTCTTTTACCAAAGAAGCGAAGGGAATTGGTGAAGGGTCGAGCTTACAGCAGCCCAGGTGTTGGAGGTTCCTTCACGGCCACCCTCCTGGACCTTGAACCAGACGGCATCGGTTCCGGGCATGTAGTTCTGGCACCCGGCGTCGGGGCAGCGAGCCATGTAGGTGAGGACGGGCCCAACATGGCTGTCCGGCCACAAGGTCCAGTTAAGCGTAACAGTCGAACCGGCTGCGGCGGTGGCGTGCAGCTTGGCGGGCTTGCTACCGACGATGCCGCCTGCGGAGTAGCCGCCGCACTGGATATCGGCAATGGTCAAGTCCTCGACGGGGCCGTTACCCTGGACTTCGCGGGAGATCCTGTCGGGGGTCGGGCTGGTGTAAGGGTCCTGGTACGGCTGGTAGAAGGTGTACTGAGTGCCGCCGATGGTGCCCTTCTCGACGTAGCCGTGGGCGGCCACGAGAGCGGCGGAGGAGACGAGGGATGCCAAGAAACGCATTGTTTCTTCGTATTTTGGGGGAAGATGAGTGTGCGGATTCAAAAATGACCTCTCAAAGGTTGATGCTGTGGTTATAAGTGTATGTACAATCTCCTCCAGGGACGACGTAGAGAATAAAAGAATGGGTTGGGGTTTTTCGTTTGTGAGACGATGAAGGCTATGATCGACTGGAATAATCAAAGAACAGCCTCGTTATATATGTTTTCCATCGATATCCTGACCGCGTTGCCCCGAAACAAGACCCCAGAACGGGACGTGAGACTCCGTGACGCAAACCTTCTTCGTCGAAGCTTGGCACACATGGCTAAGCGAGCGAGAAAGAGAGCGCCAAAAACCAGGAAACTGTTCTGCGTCGTCTACGTATGCCGCTTGACAGTGTCTGCATGAGGGATGCCAAAGAAGTTTCAGGTCGGAGAGTGGACCTCCGAAGCGCCCAGGTTGCGCGATCCATTATCCCTTTTTTCCCCAATTGAAAAATAATCCGTACAGGCCTGGAGAGCTAACACCCAGGCATAAGCCTGGCTCATCAGGAACTGGAGGGTGGCAATTGGTCAAGATCAGTGATCCCTAGAACCCCCATGGTTCTTTAGATGCCTCGGAGATAGGGGGCACGCCCTGAATTTCGGGAAGCCTGTAACCAGTTTTAAGTCCCGTATGATGCTGGGCAAGGGGTTCCTCAAACACGGTTATTGTGGGTATGAGATGAACCTGAGACGGAAGTCGATAAGATCAAACGGAAACAAAGCAGCCAAGGGTAATTCAACCCCGCGAGAGAGGGAAAGAAAAAAGCAGACTACTACTAGGTCCATCAATTGACCGACCCGACGGGTCTATTCCCTCCCGGAAAGAAGGCCGTTTATAGTTCCGTCTCTTGATGATCACACGGGCAGGCAAGTTGCCAGCCAGCCCGAGGAGAGCGGCTCACTTGTTGTGGAAACACGGAGCTGGAGGCGCTGGATTGAGCAGCCAGTGGGGCCGCCCGCGGAACCGATCCTCCGAGACAAAAACGGAGATCCAAGGCTGGCGTTTGGGATCTTGAATTACCTAACAGTACGGGAATTTGCTTCCCCATGGCCTGGGGTTGGCCCTTTGGAACCTGAGATGGGGTTAAATCAACCTCGTGCCTTGCTCGACAGGCTGCATTGGCCTATCGTTGGTGTTTCCACCAATAGGCTCGTGGTCGAGATGTAGACTGGGAGGCCTGCGAAGCCTGCAAGGGATATCATCAAATCGGGAAAAAAAACCTTGCCAGGATCAACTTCTCACCTGATTCTGGTCAATCCAGGATCATGAACGTTAGATGAGACGAAAAGTTGGCAATTCCGGATGTCTTCAATATCGCAACGAGCTGTACAACGCATTTGTGTCAACTCGAGAAAGACATATCAACGATGTGAAGGGACGGTGATCAGTCTTCAATGAGATAACGTATCGAAAACAACTCAAGTGGTTAATAGCATGTCCTGGTTCAAACAGCCCGCTCTAACAAACATCGCTTGTGAACTCGGCCGTGGTAATGGAAGGAAGGACCATGTATGTAAGCCGCATCATCACCGATCGAATCATGAGAACGCCAGTTGGCTATTCTAGAACAGCAAGAAAGAGCCACTCGTCGCAGCGTGCCTGCTTGGTTAATAGCAGACATCTACATAGAAGAGAGAACCCGGAAGAAACTTCTGATGGGTGGCGAGCCTCACATGCCAATTTTAATAAGACAGGTGCATCTTGCCTCAATTCTCATTTCAAATATTGTGCCTATTCATAGAGCTTGGGTAAATTGATTTTTTTGCAGACGAAGGCACGAAGGTAACTAGTGTATGCGATTCGAGGCTTGAGGGTTCGAGCGAGGTGTAAAAGAATGCAAAGTCGGAACACTCGCCCATCAAAGTTTGTTAGAGGACAAATCAGAACTTCAAGGTGTCAAACATCCCAGAGAAATGATCTCGCCAGGGTACAAAGCTCAGTTGAGAAAATACCAACCATACTACTAACCAATTTTTGTATCAGTATGTCTGGAGAATCTAATTTCAATTTAAGCTCTAGAGCTCAAGGGTAGCTTGGTGCTTATCGATAAGCTTGTCTGCTTGAGCAACCAAGCAGGCAGCCAGCCAGGTGGGGGAAAGAGCGGGGCGGCTACAGGCAACCTCGAGAGTGAATGGCCCAAGCTTACCATTATCTTTGAAAGAACATCTCCAGCTTCCAGCTTTCCGAATTCCCCTCTTCCCAGATCGAACCGCCAGTATGTCACAGGCAGCCTTTGGTGGATGGGGTATGTATGATCATATCGCGGTATTTGCAATTTGTATGGAATCCACAGGCTGACGCTCCTCTTTTCTGTACAGAACTCGACAACAACGTCGAGCTTGTCGATCCGAGACGAGATGGCCTCTACAACTACGATGCTGAAGCCCAGAAGGCCTTGAGCCAACAGCGGCCATGGGTTAAAGACCCTCACCACTTCAAACATGTCCGAATCAGCGCTGTGGCGCTAATCAAGATGGCAATGCATGCCAGGTCCGGCGGATCCCTCGAGGTCATGGGATTGATGCAGGGCTACGTTTCCCACGAGACCTTCATCGTCACCGATGCCTTCCGACTTCCCGTTGAAGGAACAGAGACCCGTGTTAACGCCCAGGACGAAGCGAACGAATACATTGTCGAGTACTTGGACCAGTGCCGTGCTCAGGGAAGGCAGGAGAACGTCGTGGGGTGGTATCATAGCCACCCGGGTTACGGCTGCTGGTTGAGCGGTATCGACGTGGAAACCGAGTATATGCAGCAAACCTTTCAGGATCCATTCTTGGCCGTCGTGATTGACCCTGACCGCACCATCAGCGGTGGCAAGGTCGAGATTGGAGCCTTCCGAACATACCCTGCCGACTACAAGAGCACTGACGGTCTAGGAGCATCCGACGGCTATGAGGCTGTGCCTCTCGCTAAAGCAGCCGAGTTTGGTGCCCATGCGAACCGATACTATAGCCTTGAGGTGTCCCATTTCAAGAGCACTCTCGACTCCCATCTCCTCGAGCAGCTCTGGCACAAGTACTGGGTCCAGACCCTCAGCCAAAACCCGCTTCTCACCAACCGTGACTATGGCAACAAGCAATTACTGGATCTTAGTTCCAAGATTCGAGATGCCACGACCAACATCACCCGTACCAGAGGTGGTCAGGGGGGCATGTTTGGTGGTGTCGGCAGCTCTAGGTTAGATAGGACAGTGGCCAAGTTAGCCCAGGACACCAACCAGATTGCCAGCCGGGAGAGGACGGGACTTACTGCCACAGAGGTCAAGGCGAAGCTCTTCAACGATCTTGTGAGCAAGAGCTGAAAGCATAGCTGCTTGGTCATCATGAGGTCTACGCATTATGATTTCTTGCTCATCAACTGCCGGCATAGGGTTTCTTTTTGGTTTGATTTTGTGACTTTAGATCGGCGTTGGGAATGGACCAAAGCATTACCATTCACTTAGGTAGAGTAATGATGAAAAAGACTCCAGAAACATTTTGGTTTTTGCTGAACTGAATGAATTCTCCGAACAGCGCGAGCTAACAACTGGCTACAATATGCTTTATTAGGTATGGTCTGTAATGTGCTTTCTATATCAACATCTAGGGAAACTTGAATTCTACAGCTTGGGGGTTACTTTTGGCGACCCGAGGGCCTTCTTCGCCCACGATAACTTGGCGGCAAGCGAAGCCTTGGAAACAGCAGCATCGGGAACCATCATGTCGAAGCAGTGGTACCCTCCCGGCCAGACATGCAGCTCTGTTGGCACGCCGGCCGCGCACAGCTTATGCGCATAGGCCATGTTCTCGTCTCGGAAAATCTCAGCCGCGCCCACAGTGACGTACGCCGGCGGCAGGTTGGACAGATCGGTCGCCCTGACGACGGCCGCGTACGGGCTGACCCGCTCGTGGCCGGCGTTGGGTCCCAGGAACGCGTCCCAGGCCATCTTGTTCACGGCGCCCGTCCACAGACCCTCGTCCATGTACTGCTGACAGGAGACGGACTCGGTCCGGTCGTCGAACATGCCCGAGTCGAGCAGCTGGGCGCACAGCTTGGGCCCCCTGCGGTCGCGGGCCAGCAGGGCCATGGCTGCGGCGAGGCTTCCCCCCGCGGACTGCCCAGAGACCATGAGGCGGTCCGGGTCGATGTTCAGCTCCTGCAGGTGGGAGCCGATCCAGGCCAGGCCGGCGTAGGAGTCCTCCAGCGCCGCGGGGAAGGGGTGCTCTGGGGCTTGCCTGTACTCGGCGGAGATGCACAGGCCGCCGACCGCCTGCGCCCAGCTGAGGGGCTCCCTGAGGCCGGAGAAGCGGGTGCCGCAGATCATGCCGCCCATGTGCAGGTTGTAGATGGCGGGGCGGGGCGGCGCCTTGCTGGCGGCGACGACGGAGGAGTCCTTGGGGTAGAAGATGGAGAGGGTGACGGGGCCGTTGGGGCCGGGGACGCTGCGCTCCTCGTGGGTGAAGGGTAGGCCGGCGATGGTGGTCTCGAGGGTGGCTGCGTCGGCCTGGGCTTTGCGGAGGGCTGGGATGATGTCGCGGGAAGCGACCAAGGGCGGGAAGGACTTGAGGAGCGGGATGAGCTCCGGGTCGTAGGGGGGTTTGGGGATGTTCTGCGCCATGGTGGGTGGTGTCTTCTTCACGATGGGAGGGCGCAGGTGTCTGAACCAATTACTGGAGAGGAATTGATTGATTCCGAGCCTGATATAGGACTATATACACATGAGATAGAGGGCTGGAGTAGAGCATTTAAGGGAAAGTGTGTGGAGATAATGGTCCCGCCGGCATACATTGATGCTGTTTCGGCACGCATGGTTAATGGCAAGGTGAACACGGTAAATGGATATATATTCAGCTGGAAGGCATAGATTCGGTTAGAATCATCCGGGAGAGGTGCGCGGTGAGGGGTGGACATTGGTTCCCGAGGGCGAGGGAGGTAGATCGGGTGCCCGTGTCCCTGCAACGAGGGAGTGAGATCCGGATTCATTGTATCGGAGACAGCCATGCATGTCTGGCGAAACACCAAGGTGTGCCCAAGCCTGATTGTTGGCCGGGCAGTGGTTACACGTGCTTGTGTTGCTTGTTTTTGATGTTTCATACACTCGGTGCGATCCGGGTATGTGAAAACATTTCCCCAGGCTTGAGGTTCCGTGGATCTGGGGCAGATTGGCTGGGGAAAAATACTTCCGGATATGCTTTGTAACCCGCTGAGACCCTGGACGGGGTGTTTCCGCTCTGCCAGGATGAAAATTTGAGAGTTATTGTCATCGTCAATAAATCAACGGAGTATTGTCGTTACAGAAGTTTCCTTGCGAGAGCTGTGAGGAATATTGTTGATTGATCAAAGTACTGGATGGCTGCGCGCGGAGGTAAACATTTTGGTGGCGATGCTCGAAGGCATCAAATAGGCGCCACACCCTGGTCCTTGATCAACATCTCTTCTTCAGGGTTGTAGTGTCAAGACGATCCTACTCACATCTTGACTTACATCCGAATGTACAGTAAAAGCCCATTAACATCCTCTGGGTCTTAAATCCATTCTAGGTGTTCTTCCATACTTTGCACCAATTTTTAGTACGAGGTACCATCATCTTGGCTACAGAGGCAAGCGACTGACATAACACATAAAACATGGCACACCCAGAACCTCTAGTGTTATTGGAACAATTAACTAGTAATAGACATAATATTAAGCTAAATACAGTAGAATAATAATAATTGATTTTCTTATCATCGTGTTTAGTTTTATTGATAAGAAATTGAGGTCGCTGGCTTGCGTGAACAGAGCTTTGGTGTGCCATGTTTCTAGGAGGCAGCAAAAAATCAAGGAGAAATTCTATTCACAGCATGCTGTGTTATACATGACTCAGCGACGTCCGGTGCCGCGGGACCCTGATGAGACAGGTCTCAACATTAGCACATAACATATTGATTCTTGAAATACTTAGAGTCACAAGCGGGCCACCGCACGTTCAATCATACGTCAATGAATTACGCAAGCGGTCTGCCTTGCCATCTTGTAAACACTAGTGGGAACATTCTACATGCGTGAAGGAGCTGCAATCGAGCTCCCTAAACTACCTTAGCTCAGATCTTTGCAAAGCTGTTCAAGTTCACTCTGCTTCCTTTGGTAGGTCCGGGAGCTATCGTTGACCGACGGTTCCACATTCCTCGAGTTGCTAGCAAGAGGATACATGTAACGACCAGTTTGAATGGTGGTAGGCCATGAAGCCTTCTCAAAGGCCGCAATTGCAAGCTTGATGAGCATCAAATCACTCCCTATATGTAGTTAATTTCGTATTCCTGACCTCTTTTAACGCTGTTCTCGTACCTTTGGCTCCGATTAACGTGCTTGCTATAGGCCTCACTTCATCCCTTCCACTGATTCTTGAGAAGTATGGCATTTGGGCAACTGAAACTTGGTTAGTATATCTGTGGCAAGGAGCATAGGACGATGTGACCTACACGGCAGCACGAGCTGAGGGGCATGCAGGATAGGAGATATAAATTTTTCCGTTATGGTAGGAAAGGTTCCAGCTGGACTACGAGAAATTGTCAAAACAAGCCGAAAAGAAATGTTTGGCCCAAACCTACGGGTTTGGTTCGTCACGATATTCCGGGTCTGGTTCCCCATATGGCATCACGAGAATTGCTCTGGAAAGGCTTTCTGGATCTGGACGCATAAACTGCTTGCTGAACCACTCTCGAAATACTTCCAGTTGCCTCAAGTACTCATCGTATTCTTTGGGGGTGACCTGTTTCCCAACGTCCCTGATTTATTCGTCAATGAGAGGTAGCAACAGGAAAGCGGGAGACTAACCACCGGAACCGAACGACTGAGCTGGCAAAAGCATCTTTTCCAAATTTTGCTTTGTAATCATCCCTGAAGACATCAAATCCGTGATAGTAGTCATAGCATAGTGCCCAAAATGCACTCTGGTTCTATCATTAGCAACTGAATCAGGGACGGGATTTTCGTAAACACACTTTTTCAGTATACTTGAGCAATGGCAAGCCTTCAGCCTCTTTGGGGGGATTCTTTCCCCACTCCTCCACGAAGCTAAAAGGAGTTCTCTTCACCCCTAGAAACTCTTCGAGGATAGCAACGAACTCTTCAGACAGGTTTTGTTGCTTTGAATCTTTCAGCGGATAGAATTCCAGTGGGTAAAGGATCTTTGAAGGAAATTTTGAGAAGTTTCGAGATATGTTTTCAAAAGTATGTGACACGATATAATGAAGATCTCTCAAGTTGCGAGCGAAATGGCCCACAGTATCAAACTCTCTGTTTGGGTAATTAGCCAGAGTAAATACATGCGACGGAAGAGATAGGGATGCATACGGAGAGTTGACTGGTATCCCTTTCATTGATGTCGAGTTGAAGCTGGGTCGCAGCGAGAAGAGCCCGCTACAAGGTGCCGGTGCTCGTACACTTCCGGCAGCTGTATCACGAAAATAAGCAGAAATCCCAAGGTAAGATATGGAATAGGGTACCAGCATACAGTCTCCAGCCACAGAAAAGTCCAGCCAGCTATACCCAGCAAGTGAAGTGCCGGCGCCCGTAGAACTACTTGAGGGGCTCTGGTAGCGGTCTCCGCGCGGATTGACCGGACAATGAAAGTCGATCCATTGGTCTGTAGCTTCTTCCGGCGATGCAAAAGAAGTCATCTTAGTTTTTCCTACAATAACGGCCCCAAGAGCAATTAGCTTCTTGGTGTACGCGGCGCTCTCTTCATCTGGTCCGTGAAGCTCGGTCCATGGCCTGCTCATCATTGTCAATTGAGTGCCTTCAAGCCGAAAGATATCCTTGATTCCCATTCGAGCTCCCGCCAGAGGTTTTTGGGCTTGTACTTCATGGTCTGTGTAAAGCCGGCTTGGAACGGCAATCTTCTTCCATAGCCCATTTGAGCTGAGTGCTGGGAGAGGGAAGTACCTAAGCACATGGTTGTTAGATGAAAACCCGAAACCAGGTGGGTATACCGGGAGTATAACTTCTTTGGATTTAGGACATCCTCGGGAATGACCCCAAAAATAAAACTGTCTAATTCATCTTCGTACAAACGGTATGCTTGGTGAATATTTCCGTGGGTTAGAAAGTATGGCCCCGTTGGGAGAACATTGGTTGGTGAGGTTGGAGCAATATGGTAGACTGCCTCAAAGCAACCTGAGTCCCTAAATTGACCAAGTTCTCTCTGTGCATCGATACTGGAGTCTAACTGCAGAACAATAGTATCTGCAAAGGAAGGAGCGTACACATCATCTACATCGGCAAATCGGTGAATGAGTGTTGTGACCTCATTGGCCGAGGGGATGGTAGCGTTGGAGGTGAATAGGACAACAGGGATGGGATCAGATTTTACCCAGGGCTCAACTATTCTTGCCTTTGAGCAAGAGCGAAGGTTAGTTGTTATCTTATGCACGTTATTTAATAATACAACTTACGAGAGGTTGTGGGTGCAGTAGGTAGGAGATGTCGTCTACTGCTAGAAACGACAGATTTGCAGAAGCCATGAGGGGCGTTTATATCAGATGAAGAATTTTTACTGATGGATTCTAGATGGTGTGAGCTTTTATGTCGGATATGTCCGTGTGTTATGTTGCGAAATTCACAAGCATAAACTTTGCGCAGGGAGCAGTAGCTGGCATATATTCTAGTCAAGACGCTTAACTATGTCTTGCCCATTTACCCAACCACAGACTGACACGTCACGACAGCAGCACATTCGGATTTCCCAATGCTATGGACTGGTACTACCGTACTAGTACTTATTATGCACTTATTATGCAAAGAAATGCCTGTGGCGTGCGACCTGTTTTGTGTAGCTCTAAAGCGGGGGAGGTTGTTCACTTCGTCACGTAAGATTTGTTAGACAGTCGCCGCCAACATGCCAATCCAACTTACCCCAGGAGTATTAGGTTGAAGTTTACGATACACTAAATTGGAGAAAATTGAATACGAACCTGACTATCGACACCGAGCGCCTGACCAGGCACTCGACTTGCTGCGTGAAGCATGAATCCCCTACCAATTGTCTACGACGGAGTACAACAGCCAGAACTAGAGTGAGTGACTGAGCAGTGGGGAAATGATCGTTCCCATGACACTAAAATCATAAAAATGCAGCATTGTTTCTATCCCAGCGCTCCCAACAAAAGTACCACAACAAAAAGCTCGAGATTCCAGCCAATGGCTTCGCCAAGTCCTTGGCCATCAGATTCCGCGGGCGCGGATCATGGCGTTTCACTACGACTTTAGCGATGATAGTCAAGATGAAAATGATAGCAAATTATCCTGGAAATTGCTACTAGAGCATGCCATAGCGTTGCTGGTTGGTCTCACAATATGGCGTGAAGGAACTGAACAGAGACCAATTGTCTTCACTTGTCACAGCTTTGGCGCTTTCATTCTTAAAAAGGTACATGATCTGAGTAGTATTTGTGCTTTCCTCCAGCTGACACCCCCGAATGCCTTTATAATCGCGAAGGAGCAGCATCGGTTTCGTTACATTCTCGAAAAGACAGGTGGCATCATTTTCCTCGGCTGTCTTCATGATGAGAATCATCCGCGCTTCGAAGATCTTTGCATCAAATGTGCCGCCGTCGAACTTGGAAGTATGAAAAAAACGGAAACGCTCAAAAGATCAAAGGACTGGACCATCATTAAAGAGGTCATGGAAAGATTTCGCACCTTAAATGCGCCGTTCCAAGTCCGTGGCTTCTTTGAACTAAGGCCCACAACGTATCAAATTGGTCGGTTCTCTATGGTGAGACGATCAGAATGCGTGAGTATTCGGTTTTACACATATCATCACCTAGACTAACCCCACAATGAAGCTGTGTCCAGAGCAGGTAGCTTCGTTAGGCTGGAAAGACGAGATATTGAACGGACTTGATGTGGACCATGAACAAATCATCACCTACCCTCATAGAAGTGATGAGCGATACTTTGATCTTTTAATGACCACTCTTGAGGAAGTAGTTGGGAATGTATGCCCAAGCTCCACTCGTCCTGCTTTTACTAACACCAAAGCGCCATCGGGGGTCGAAGAGCCTTGGCAATTGTTCCAAAATCTCGCCGCAAGCACCTCTCAAATGAGCATTCTTTCGGGTCAGTCTACAAACCCACGGCCCTTGATCCGCAAGCTTCTGAAACATCCCAGAGATACATACCCCGGAGACTTCTTCAAACACGGAAAATTTATCCAACCCTAGAAAAAACGCACCCTGCTTTGTCACTACCCCGTACGAAGAGAACCCGAAGTTCGTTGGCAGGGACGATGTTCTCAATAAGATTCATAATGCCCTTGCACCAACCGGTGAGAAATCATCCGAAGCCAAGACGTTCGCCTTGGCAGGGCTTGGTGGAATGGGCAAGACGCAGATTGCCATTGAGTACGCATTTCGGCACCGGCATACCTACCACATTGTTCTTCTAGCACATGCCGACGGGGAAGCAAAATTGTCCGAAAGCTATTCCCACTTTGCCCGGGAGCTTGGACTTGAAAATAACAAGCAAATCAGTCCAGAAGCCGCCAGACATTTGGTCAAGGAGTTTCTAGCCAACGTCGGTCAGTGACTCACGGCACGTGTTCAACGGGAGATCTGACTAATTTTCATATAGATGCTGACTGGCTAATGATCATTGACAATGCTGATGGGGATGATAAAGAAGGTTTGATCAAAGAATATGTGCCGAAGAGTCAGCGTGGATCTGTGCTCATCACTACTCGAGACTTTCGCCTCATTGCTCAAATGGGTGGCATGGAGCTCAACGTCCTAGACGAGACCAGTGCTATTAACCTCTTGACTTCCATGTCACGCTTCAATGTCGACAAGCTCTGCGATGATGAACGTAAAGAAGAGCTTGAGGCCGCTGCCATGATCGTTAAAAGGATTGATGGTTTGCCGTTAGCCATTATGCACGCAGCAAATCTTATTCTTTCGGATTGCTGTACATCTTCGGAGTTCCTCGAGGCGTATAACAACCGTGAGCTGATTCAAGACTGTGAAGATGTTCGCTTGGTTAATGAAGCGAGTGGTGCAACCTACCGCTACTCGCTTCGAACTGTTTGGGGCATGAACTTCGACCGCTTGGAACAGGGACCCCAGAGTTTGATCAAGATACTATCTTATTTAGACCCCGACCGGATCCAACTACGACATCTGGCCGACGGCGTAGAGAAAGCGAATGACCGGAAACTAGATTTTATGGGCAACTCATATAAAAGAAACAAACTAAAGACTCATCTCTTACGGAGCTCGCTTATCAGTCAAAGCGAGAAGCATAAAGAACTGAGGATGCATCGATTAGTACAAGCATCATGCCATCTACGTATGAGCAGTGAGGAGCGTCGTGAAAGTTTCAACGGCGCACTTAGCATCGTCAAATGTTGCTGGCCAGTTCCACCGAGGTCTGCCATTTATGATCCGAAACTATGGGACGCCCAGCAGGCTCTCCTACCTCATGTGCAATCACTATGCATGCATTACGTGGCATCTTGCAAGGAAGGGAACCCATTAATTCCGGTCGGATCAGTGAACTGGGGCTTTGCCAAGATTCTATACGAGGCTGGATGGTAAGGTCATGTGAACTAATAGATGATACATTGCTAAAGCTTTGCAGGTATTGCTATGAGAGGGCGCTTCTTGGGTTGATTAATGACCTTCTCTTGCCAGCCGAAGAATATTGCCTTCAAAACCTGGATCAAGGAGGCGGCTATCGCATCTTAGCCGACGTATATGGAGGCATTGGATCGCTTCAAACCGAATCAAACTTATTCCAGCAAGCCTACGATAGCTTTCGCGAAGAGTGGGAGTATCTCAAGCTTGCGTTTGAATCTGGTGAGATCGAACGCCCCAGTATCTTGGAGGTTTTTGGTCTAGCCCGCCTTGGAAATGGACTCCATGGATTAAATCGCTATAAAGAGGCCGAGAATTACTATTATCAAGCCTTGGAAGCATGGGAAGGGCTACCTGGTGATCGCACCGTGTACACAACAAACCTCGGAATTTGTTTGTGGCTACAAGGGCGGTTAGATGACGCTGAAAGGAGGCTTTTGCCGCTAGTCAAAGACAAAGAGGATGCAACTAATTTCAGGTACACTCTAAATCGCCTTGTCTCCGTGTCCACTTCAAGCTGACACTTCCAGAACTGGATACGCACTTCTCGCTCTTGGAAATGTCCAAATAAGCCAAGCTCGCATTCTAACAGAAAATGGGAACAAGAAAGAATCAGAGACAAGATACAAGGAAGCCATGGATACCCATTTACAGTCACTAAAGCTATACACGCTCAAGATTGGACCTAGACATCACCGGACAGCAGACACCTACCATAAGGTTGGCTGGCATTTGCATCTACGGGGGAACTATACTGCCGCATTGTAAGTAAGGTACATGACTTGAATGACTTCTCTAACAATACCAAGATCAATGCTTGAGAAGGCTCTAACGATTTACTCGATAAATCCTGAACACCTTAGGAATGAGATAGCTCGGACAAGATACAAAAGGGGGTGCATCTACCAAGATATGGGAAACCGTCAGCAGGGAATGGACGAGATCCGTGAAGCAGAGAATATGAGAAGAGAGATTATTGGGCCGGAGAATTGGAAGCCGGCACAAGGGGAAGAAGATTTTGATGCAATCGTACAGTTTTGGAGCAGATGACTTTAGGTATTTAGGATAACCACTGTGATAAAGCTCACTAACATGGCTTTAATCTAAATCGAATTTCCTGATTTTCGATACTTATTTTGATATTATTTCATCCACTCTGTACGGTTCGTTGCCAGGCCAAAACGCCACCACCCGAAGTTCGAGGCTATATCGAGGAAGAGAATTGTTTATGCCCGTATTAATAGCCGCATGGAAAGCAACTATTCCATGAATATTGGTTAGTTGACAGTCTTTAACAGCCATTCGGAAAACATACTGGGGCGCTGCTCCTTGGAAGATGTATTTCGGAAAACGATCAAGTCATCAACCTCTTGGTCTCCGAGATAGTACCATTTGTGGTTAGGGTTCTTGAACAGGAGAATGTTTTCGCCCACGGACTGTTCATGCAGTATATCGCAAGCAATAGTGTCTCCCTCTAGGTCAATGCTCTCATAGTCACAAACGGCCAAAGGCCAATCATTGTTCGGCCCCCGAAGCACTCTCCACACACTGCAAATAGTCAACACAACCCTACTCACAGCATGGACGCAGTACGAACTTTATCAAGTCAAAATCTCTGTTCTCAAAAAATTGTGACTGGCCAGGAAAGAACTGTTCCATGGCAAGCAAACCACCGCGGTGGCTGAAATCAGAGTGCGGCAATGCTGCTGGCTGAGCATGAGTTGTCGGTTCGCCTGGCTTTTCAGGAAATGATGCGTCGCGCAGTCGAACCTACGCAGTTAGCTCTAATTTTGTATTGCATTTATAGAGTGGGCTATTACCAAATGATCCAAATAATCAATTCGCTCATATCCCGGCAAAGCCATATGCAATATTCTCTCCATTTCTGGAAAGTAAACCTTTTTTACATATTCCGCATCATTAGCAGATTCGGTTGTGACTGAGGTCTTAGATCGGAGAAAACAAAACCCATTCTTGTCTAGTTTGAATCTCTCGATATGTCTTTCTGCATTTGTGATTGAGCTTTCTTGGTATTCAAAACGATGGTTGGTTTGTTTGGCACCGGGAATGTGGTCGACGGCGAAATCAGCAGCGTATGGCTTTTCGTGAGTATAAAAATCATCTTTCATTAGGTATGGCAGCTTGATTTGGAGTTCCATATGCTCAGGCATGTTCAACCAATCGACTCTTCTTTTTTATTGCACGAAGTTTTTTGTTCGAGAATGCAGGCTGAATGTAGGGGCGCAAGGCTCTTAG
The DNA here is from genome assembly GCA_026958235.1 of Clonostachys rosea. Lineage (NCBI taxonomy): Eukaryota > Fungi > Ascomycota > Sordariomycetes > Hypocreales > Bionectriaceae > Clonostachys > Clonostachys rosea. The sequence continues at coordinate 2,975,915 of CP110206.1, forward strand.
ACAACTCAATAGCTTGTGCTGGTCGCCTAGATGACAGAATGACAACAAGGTCAATGAATCCGAAGTATTGAGAGCGGCGTACATCTCGCTGCTGTAGAAACTCCATACTATGCATGCAGTGTTCTTTTCTAGTGGCAACATAGACATAACTAAGGCTGTTCATGCTACGCAATAGAAGAACAACACGTCACAACTCGGGTGATACCGAAGAAAACTAACAAAGGCGGAGAATGTTGCAATGCTACCTGTTCTACCACGCTGCCAAGCCAAATATTACCCGAATACTAATGTAAGCACGCCATAAGCTGTTACTGCGTGGCGTTAGATCGTCACTATCTATTCCTTTTACATCTGAGAGGTGGCAAGCCAACGGGTAATTAATGTTTCTTCCATTATCGAGAGCGGAGAGTTTCGTGTTATTATTGCGATTGCATGAATGAGTACACTCGGCCAATATCAGAGGCATGTGATGCGTGTTGGCCTACTATCTAACATAATTAGGTGATACTTCATACAACCCCAAAGGTGCTGTCGGTTTTGAAGTTCGGTGGTTAGCGTCATTGACTGAGCAATCAGAAGATCACAATATTCTGTCGTCGCCTAAAGTGTCGTTATCAGATCCAAATCTCACGTCAGACGCCAATTACTGCGTGTTTTTTTAAACATGAATCATAACTCAAGGTCGTTGTCAAAGCCTTATTACTCAGCTAACGAAGTATCACAAAATAGGTCACCAAGTAGGTCAAAGGCAGGTAACAATACACATTCATAGGAATCCCCCCTGAGTAGCTTTGGCGGCTTTGTTGAAATGGTCCCTTCTGGAGGTTTCACCATACATCCTTACTATTTTGCATTGCAATCTGCCTGGCTATCATTTTCCTCACTCTGGCTTCGGCTTTGGCTCTCCCAAATTTGCTTGAGCTCCGAGCGATTCAGGCATAACATTCCCAGCTGCCATAACCGGTACTATGAAGTGGACTGGTTTTTCGTAGTTGTTGTTCGATTGATACCACATTCTCCACGGCTGGTTAGGTGTAGAAGCCATTCTAGGGGGAATTAGCCACGCTTCTCCGTCTGGGGGAGATCATGTGGACATACTTCAGTGATGCGTTATGCCTAAATCGTTCAAAGGTTGAACTTTCTGGTGGCCAAAGCAAATAACTCAAGGAATCAGGTGTCTTTCGTGGGAGCGTAGTAGAATGAATCGATTTTAGCACTTACGAGTGAGTAAAAGGAACATGAAGAGACGGCTTAATCATTCGCATTGATCAGGCCGTGTCCTCTCTTTATAGATAGAGGCGGTACTTTCGTGTAGGTACTTCACTCCATAAGCTTCATACTCTTTCATTGGCTCTATATCATCCAGGCCCTGTCCATGAGAAGAGGGGGTGTCAGAGATATCTGCAACCAGCAATCCAGGTCGATCGGCGAAGGTCATCCATGACCAACGGAAGAATGAAGTCGCTAGCCAATCAATGTAGATCGGAGTGGGAGGAATATCACGACCTAGGGTGATGGAGAAAAAAAAAAGAATAGCATAGGCTAGATTGAAGTAAGTGCAATAGTTGATAAGTCTAATATGAAACCTCCTTACAAATTTCTATCTGTTTCCGTTAAAAGAGCCATAGTCTCTGAACAATCACACTACTCCAGATTCAAGATACTTCTTCTGCCTGTTTTGTTTGAACTTGGAGTCCAGCCTTCCAAGGGCCACTCTCACCCAATCCCATACCACAGACGAGAACATAGCCGTGTATGTGGCTATAGAGATTACAACTGCTACAATAACAAATACGAAGGTGGATGGATAGTTGTCTTGTATCTCCTTCGTATTCATTCCAAATGCAGAGGTGACAAGTGCTAAGGGCACGAAGAAAGACGCCAGTCTTGTCAGCCGCGACATTTCGGCCGACTGAGAGGTGCTCTCTTCCCCGCAGAGCAATTGTGAGTAGCTCAACAGGAATCCCATGCCTGACTCACAGTCCTGTCGCATACCGCTGCTGCAGAGCTGCGTAGTCCGCCATCAATCTTTCCTGCAAGACCTTCTTCCGTGCAGCCGCTCTACTTCCTGGACGTGCTCTTGGCCATGAGCTACAGCCACCCTGATTGACCCACTGTAAGTTCTCGGTAATGGAAGACTCAACCCGGTAGATGATCCCAACGCAATGGCGAAGGCGCTCGAGTTTGATGTTTAGATGGGCGCTACCCCCCTTGCGGTCCTCGGAAATGCTTGCTGACAGGTAATTGAGAAGCTGGACGAAAGAAAGCGCGGATGTGGTAAGCAAGCTTGCCAATAGGAAGAACGGGTCTGTCAACAGAAACTCCATGTCTATGTCGTCGTGGGCAATAATATTCCGAAGTGGATGTAGTTGACCAAAGGATGCGGTCAGACCAAGGCAGCTATCATTGCTTCGGTTGTTGTTGATCCTGCTACTATCACTGCTCGGAGAAACGTCTTGATCAGCATTTGCGGCTGAATTGATGACTGAGTGGCGACACTCGAAAGGTTGGGATGTTATAGGGGCGTTGTAAGGAACAATTGGAACGGTCCCCACGATCGTGCCACCGTTGAGTGAGGAGGCACCACTGTCGTATCGGGCCCAAGGTAATCGCACGTCTTGGAGGAGTGACTTGCCCTCGTCGGTGAGGTAGACAGCGACCCACGGCGATGTATTCGCGACCACTGTAAAAGATATAGTTTGCTCCACGCTACAGTAGAAGGAGTCAAACTGGTTGATCTCTCGAAATCGAGTCACCCCATATTGACTCCCATTGAAGAGACGCTTTTCATATTCTTGACAAGCCTTCTCTATGCCTGACCGCTTGTGTAGGTATGAAATCATGCTTGGTCCTTCCACAAGTGACTTGACTAGGCTGGTGAAACGAATGCGGATGATGTTTTCTTGCCTTGAAAGTAAGTTTGGAACACTATAGAAGCCTCGATGGCAGGTCTGGTTCCCAAAGAGATGCTCTATAAAAAACTCCGGACGCAAACTCCATCTTTGAGCCAGTTGTAAAATTGCGTCAGGAGAGGGTAAACCCTCTAGTACCACCACGCGAGGTCTGTCCGAGCGATGAGACCATTCCAGAGGCTCAAGAGGTAATGGAAAGGGGTACTTCAGTGAGGGGGTAGTCAATCGCGCTTGGAAAACACGTGGCTTCTCCCCGTCCAGAGGGATGCGCTTCCTTGACCCCTTCTCGATGTAATCAACTAGGGCTTCATAGTAGCTGAAAGCCTCTGGATCATTCTGATAGCAGGATCGGATGTTTTCAACAAAAGAGCGCCGCTGCAAAGTGTGATCAGGTGGCGTAGGATCAAAGATCGGGGTACGGGGCTTGATGGGCTGGACGTCAGTTTCTCGTTGGCTAGACATTGATAACTTGCCACGAATGTGTACTCTCGTTACAGATGGGTGCTAAGCAGCATAGGAAAAAGAGCAGTAGCAGTGACTAATAGGCACTTCAATTTATATTCTTGCGCATTAAGGCGTGGCTGAAGAATATAGTCCGCCTTGGATTCAGCTACCCAGAATGCGAGAGGAGAGCCACAGAGCCATAGTCTAACAAAGGGGAAAAATGGCGTCGGGCATCAACAAGAAACGGCGGCCTGACTCCAATCAGGACAGCGGGTGCGAGCTATTCATTTCCCTGGCTGCAAACGAAAGAAGGTCTCTCGTTTCACCAAGATATGTAGGCAACATTACCATGATGGACCTGCAGTGACCTGCATCGCGCTAAGAACATGGCGGTTCCAGCTGCCAAGGATCTTAAACCATACCACAGTGATCGCCACGAATTCCTTTATGTGCATCCTCTCTTGACGCTTGAAGTGCCAATCACCTTGGCGAATCTATAGCCCCTGAAGGTTCATGGTTTGGTAACACAGATGGCCAATCGCGGCCTTGAGATGATGTGAGTCCTACCAGCCTACAATGTGACAATGGGTGATTGTACCCACCGCCTAGCGGGGTAATGGTCTAGCTTCGATATGTTGCTATTATTCATTGTTCCTAGATACTTCATAGATGATTTGATGGGAACAAGTAATACCTAGGTAGCCGGTAATGCTGCTTTTACCATGATGTACATACCTACCTTCGATTCAATGCCGCACGTGACCAGCCATTGAGATTTGCTGTGGTAATCGGGGCTGTGAACTTGCAACGATGATTAACACGGTGCCCATGGTACCTATTCTAGAGCATTCCTTATGCATGCGTTTTTACAATGGAGAGATCCCAGCTGCAGATGCTTGATTCTTGGCACTGTCCAGCATTGAAGAGCGTTTATTTTATACTGCAAATATGGATCAAGAAGATGCTACGCTGCTTTCCTTACCCTTGCTATATAAACATGATACCTACCTAGGTAGGGGGGAGGGGGCCAAGTGGGTGACAGGAGAAATGAGACGCCCAATGGAAGAGTGTTAATAAATCAACTGCTTAATGTAATAAATAGAGAAATTCAACAGTATAAACCAAAGTAAAGCGACAATATCTACCGTATTATTTGTAAAGTATATATTATTGGTACTCAATAATTTAACAATATCGGTCGCAGACTCGACAATAGGCAGCGTAATGTTTGAGTGTCTCAAGTTCAATGTCACCCACTTGGGAGTTTCTGAACAGCAGGCTTACCTAAGCCAGCTACCTACCTAGGTACCTAGGCATAAAACACAGCGCCTGAGGAAAGACGAGCATGTATCGCTGTTTAGCGATCCATCGCTCCTTCCTTTACAGAATGTTTTCTTAATACTAATCTGAAGACATCCTTGCAGCAACGCTGCAGCAGAAACAGCCTCACTAGCAAGTGACATTTTCGGATTTCACGAGCATATACCTAGGTATATTGAAAAGCACCTCTATCTGAAAACCCCCTTGACCTGGGTAGGTACCTCAGGAATCCTGGCCACATCAGTGTTTTTCAAACAAACAAACAAACCCCTCCCCTCGACGCGGCGCGCGCCAAGTTCGTTTTATACAACCTCATCACGACCTGAGTCTACGTCGTCTTATTGATAAAACAACTCCTCGTCTCGAGATACTGGAATTGCCTCCAGTACCGCACATAACTTCTCCTACTCGTCTCGATCCTGCGACTCTGGACGGCGCGCTCCCAGTCCAAAATATCGGGTACACGGCCATCGAGCGGGACGATGATATTTGTGGATTCCAACTCTGGGTGATAAAAGTAGAAGATTCGACCAATCTGAAAGGGATCGAAGCATTCTTGGCACTGTCCAGCACTGAAGAGTGTTTATTTTATACTGCAAATATGGATCAAGAAGATGCTCCACTGCTTTCCTCACAGCCTTCCACCGCTACTCAGGTCCAGGATCGTCGAAAACTAAACGCCATCTTGGAGATATGGCTCGGCTTCTCCCCATACTTCAAGTATTGCATCGTGCTAGAGCTCTTATGTGAACTTGCAATGATGATTAACACGGTGCCCATGGTATCTATTCTAGAGCATTCCTTGTGCATGCGTTTTTACAATGGAGAGATCCCAGCTGCAGATGCTTGCAAAATTCCACCAATCCAACAAAGTTTAGCAGAATTCCGTGGGTGGGCAGCTTCTTTCGAGACTATTGCCGGTATGGCCCATTGAAACGTGCTTCGAGCTGATGCTAATGCCTCGCAGCTATTTTTGTTGCATTGCCCATGGGCCGCCTTGCGGATAATCGAGGCCAGCGCGGGGTATTCATGATCATCATGCTGGGGATATTGATGAGCCTCACATGGTCCTTGTTCATCAGTAAGTCATATGATTCCTTTGAACAACCAGAAAGCTCAAGACAAACAGTTGCGAGCGCCAAACTACCTATTAGGCTTGTATGGGCGTCTTCCATCTTTCTACTCGTAGGAGTGGGGCAGATACGCCGCTGAAATGCTTCTTGCCGCAATGGTTGCAAAGGCATGCAACGAAGAGACGAGGTATGAGCCCTATGATCAATTTTGGCGACACGGATCGAATCTAGGCTCACGTTGATAGAACTCGTGGCCTTTATCACTTCTATTCGTGTTTCATTTTCGCCGAACTCATAGGTCCTCCAATCGCATCTGTCGCTGCTGACATCTCCCCTTGGCTTCCATTTATCATCAGCTACATTCTGCTGTTCTTGACGTTCCCTGTCCTCGTGATCATGTCAAAATATGACACAGCGCCACAATCACCGCATACCAGTCACGAGCAGAGTATGCATCCAGATGTCCCGCCAGTAAGACGTAACTGTCTTCGCATAGCTCTCTCCGCCACAATCGATCAGTTCCAAATCCTCAAATTCATCTTCTCAACTGGTAAAATGCGATTGGCATCTGTAATTTTCCTGATCGGCACGCTCAGAGGTATTTCTTTACGCGCACTTATTCAATATACATCCGTTCGATTCAGCTGGAAGCTTTCCAGGGCAGGCTAAACCCAAAATCTGCTTTGTTTTTCCTCTTTGCTAATCAAAAGCAGACCAATGCCCTCATCAGTGAGGTCGCTCTCGTGAACCTGCTGCTTTTTTTGTTCATCATGCCAGCCCTTATTCGTGTAGTTGGCATCTACTTGAAACCTGAAGCTCAAATCCTCAGCCTTGGTATCTTGAAGTCCAGTTTATCGTTTCTATGTGTAGGATCCTTACTTCTTGCCTTTGCTGCAAGTTCTCCCTTGTTAATTGCTTGTAAGTTTGATTCGAGTTGTTGCCTCTCCCATGGCATCTTTAACGGATTGTAGCAACAATGATTTACGGGCTCGGGTTTGGCGCCCGCTCAGCCCTGCTATCTCTCGTAACATCATGGATTGACCTAGAATGCACCGGTACCCTGTATAGCGCGGTATTTCTCCTTGAACAAATCGGTATGCTAGGCGGTGAACCCTTGATCCAAAATCTACTTGGCATTGCGGTTGGGCTGCCAGATCCGTGGAAAGGCTTGCCGTTCATCTGTGCAAGTGTAAGTTTTCAGCCAGCATTATCAACCAGCAACTTCTATTTTTAACACTCAACCACTGGTTATTTTATTTCATGAGTCTCGTTTCCGCCTTTGCAATTACTCAACATATTGAGTGACGGCTTCTGTTACGCCTTATCCAGCCTCAACTGGGTAAGGGTCGTAGTCACGATGGAGTCTTTTTTCCAATTGGTGCGTATTCTACTGTCGCGTGGGTTGAAGCTGCGTATCACGAAATCTGCACTTATGAGGCAGATTTTATGATGTTAAGAGCTTGATTTCTATCCTATGGGCCGGTCGGATTCTCCTTTTGAAGGGTGAGAGAACTCTTATACAGATAAAGCACTTGTAGCAGGCAAAGATATTAAGAATCTAGGGAATCCTTATCCGCAATACCTTAGGGCATTTGGAGCACAAATATATCAGATTCAGATTGGCAAGGCAGCTAAGTTTATTAAGGATAGTCACCCAGTCAAAGACTCACAGCTTCTTGAATCCTGTCCCTCTCAAGGGAGTGACATAAAAATCCATCCTTCCAGGTACTAGAAATGCAATTCATTTGCTCAAGCTTGCCATATCGAAGGTTTGGCCAACGGTTCCCCATGATGACTTATTAGTCGCAATGACATTAGGCGAGAATATATAAAGCAATTTCAAGTAGCGTTTGTGTTTATTTTGAACCATAATATATCCTATGCTGGGGGTTTTCAATTATTTCCGCTGCCACAGAACAATCAAGTCATCTATTATAACAGCTTAGCCTGTTCCATTTTGGGAAGCGAATACCTCGCTCTTCGTTATAACAGAGCTCATTCTGGCTGAGTTTATAAGGTAACTTTTATAAGTAACATTTTATCCTCCAGATCTAGCTCCTCGCCTTACTTCCCACTCGTCTCCTTCAAGGCGTTTGACTCTGTGACAGGGGTGGGAGGAATGCAGAAGCTAGGCCCTGGAGAAGCACGCGACATGACCGGCTTTTCTCGTCAATTGGCTTTTCTGCTATCGGCCGAGCTAGATTGGCTTGACGTCATCTTAACGTGGTGTTGAGTCTGCGATCGGCAATGAAGAAAGGCCCATCGAGGCACTAGCACAATGGATTTGCGCCAAAAGCAGCAGCATGCAGTTGGCAGGCATCGACAAAATCAAGCTCGGAAGCTGCATTGGGCGATTGCTAGTGATTTCAAGAGATGTCTAGGTCGATCATGTTCTCGATAATCGGTGAAATGGTTGATTCAGGGACAATGGTTTGACACGGGATTGCTTCAAGGGTCGCGGTAGTGGTTTTTCTGCATGCAACCATGTCATTGATGTATCATGGGTGCCCTGGCTGGTATTCCGCTTGCTCTGCCCATTCAATTGTACATAGTAGATGGCTTGACGACGAACCCTGTGAAAGTTCCCGTGGAATGCTAATTGGGAGGCAACCGGCAGGATTTGAGATCGAAGCGCAAGGGACTAAGAATAGGCCATTGGATACGCCCTGCCTTGTAATTTCGAGGATCCTTCACCCTCAAACATCCCCAAGCCTGTCTCACACAAAACAAGGCTTCTGAGACTCGACTCGGGGGCTGGAGTTGTACAATTGATCATCACGACCCCCACAAAAGACTGGTTTCGTGGCACGTCGCAGGAGTGAATTGGCAATTGGGCAATGCGTAGTCTATGAGCAATCGATCCAATATTGGCTGATGGCTGCAGGCCAGACCACCACCCCAGTGGCACCACCACACATAGTGTCTGTTAGCTGCGATGGGCTAGCGGCTAGTGATCGTCGATCTTCAGCTGAACCAGCCTTGTGCAATTTGACTTCATGGGCAACAAACTCGATCGATGGCCTGCAGGCATCAATGGGCAGCAGGGAAGGACTGCGCTAGCTGGGCATCAGGGCATTTCGCAGTGCGTGTCGGCCCACTGCGCGCCGTCTAGCAGCTCGCCAGGGAGCTCTACCGGCACTATTAGCACTGGCAAATTAAGCCTCGGAGGGGCGTTTGGGGAGGAACTTCGATGACGCATTTGAGACATCACCCGAAGCAGGAGCTGTGGTCGTGCTTGCCTGTACGCGGCCTGTACGCGCTGGCACATGTCGAACGGCAGAACAGGCTTGTGGGTGTCATCCATCCCCCCATGTCATTTCACCTTTTCATCTCTGCCGGCTGCCCTCAGAGCAGCACAACGTCACTGACGCCACACAAGCTTCCTTGGCGACTGGCTCCTGTGGTTTCCCTTCCCGGTTCGCTGGCCCCTGCTTCCCCTCCTCCCTCCGACCAATTGGCCCCTGCCTCCCTTGTGTTGGCTTTGGTCTGGCTTTGGGAATGATATAAGTATGGCGACACAGCTCGGTTGCGCCGACGGGTGCGTCTTCGGACCTTTCTTCATCATAATTTCTCTTGTTTGAGCATTCCGTTCTCTCTCACCACATTATACCCGCAGTGATACTGTACAAGCAAACAATATCTTAATTCCTTTGATACCCAATTAGTTTGAAGACCACCCTCGATACCACCAATTCATAGCCCGGGATCTCTCTGCTCCCTGCTATCTCTAATACACGCGGCCAATTTACAGCATCGCACATCATGGCCGCCAACGTCAACCGCCCCGTAGTGAAGGAGCAGAAGGATGCAGATGTCAACCGAAAGCTCCAGATTTACGGCATCATCTCTGCCTTTAAGCATGGCAAGGTTCCATCGGTATGTTTGTTGTCGCCCGGGAGGCTTCTCATCTGGCAGCAACTCACCCGTGGAGAGTTTGCTATATGACTGGGCCACCCTCATCTTCCCTCTGTATTTACTAACTGCGAGCTCCGCAGAACGACCAAATCGACGTAGCTCTCAACAGTTTCTTGGAGTCACAAGCTCTATCCAAGCCCTCAGAGAAGCTTTCCGCAGATGGCAAGCTCCTTGTTCAGGACCTCAAAGAGGTTGTGCAGCAGTCCAAGAACCTTATACTGTCCAAGAATCAAGGAGATCTGATTCAGGACTTTATTTGGCAAACCACCCAATATGAATACAAGAGCATCACTGCTCCTGGCGCTCCAGTGGATAAGGACACTGCCAAGCGAGATGGAGACGAGGCTCTTAAGGGATTGAGGACTCTTGGAACCCTCATTATCACCAACGGCCAGTTCCGAAAGCTGCGTAAGTCAATTAAGCACCTTTTGATTCAACTATATGCCCATGATCTAAATTAACACTGCCACAGTCAAGGACTTCTCTATTCTCGTTCGCGATATTGCGGGGGATGCAGCCAGCAATGCTGCAAACAAAGTCCGCCCTTCGGAAGAACAGTTGGGCCAGCTTGATGAAGCTGCCCCGGACAACACCTGGCATGAGAAGCCCGACCTGAGCAAGGATAATCTTAAGAAGCAAGCCCAGAACGTCTATGGTGGAAATGCCAAGAAGGATGCCAAAGATGTCGCTCAAGCCGGCATCCAGGCCTCTAATGTTCAGCAACCCAACCCTCAGCAACCCAACCTTCAGCAATCCAACCTTCAGCAACCCAACCTTCAGCAATCCAACCTTCAGCAATCCAACCTTCAGCAATCCAACCTTCAGCAATCCAACCTTCAGCAACCCAATGCTTCTGCTGGAGTCGATAGGCAGGCCGTTCAGTCCGCCGTTAGACAGGTCGCTGAAGACAAGGTCGACCAGCATGTTGATGACGAGACCAAGCAAAAGATCAAGGAGCGCAATGCGGAGTATCGTCGACGGGCTCGATCTTACTTCGATAAGAAAATGCCCAAGGAGCGTAAGGATCAGATCATCTTCAGGCTAAAGAAGATGATCCTGGAGTGTCAGCAACACACCGATTACATGGAGGCGATTCAAACCCTGCTCCGCCTAGCTGAGAACTACGGCAGGCATGGGCGCACATTTGGATCCGGCTCGGCTTCCACTGCCAAAGACACTCGGTCGGGCTTTGCCACTGCTGAGGCTGACCTCCGTACCATCATCGAACGTTTTGCCAATGGTACATCCACCGAGGATCTCTGGGCATCGATCGCTCAGATCTACAAGGATGCTGAGCACGACGAAGAGCTTCGCAACTGGTTCAAGACTGTGGACGCTTACGTGCGACGTTGTCTCCTCGAGCAAGGGTACATCCTGGAGGACGAGTCAACCGTTGCGTGGAACCGTCTCTACGACCAGGGCAGGTACCTGCTTCGCGAGAAGTACCGAAGCCACACCGACCGAGTCCTCGATGAAATCAAGTTTGTCGCCAACCAATTCGACGAGGATGCTCAGAACAAGGCTTTTGCTAAGTCTGTGGAGAAGCTCTTCCACGACTTGGGCAACGATGAGTATGGAAAGGCTGTTTTCAAGCCTCATCTTCTCAAGGATTTGACCGAGGTTATCATCCCGGCCGTTTTGGAGAAGATTGCGTACGTTCCCATCCCGCGCATCGAGTACTCTGATCCCAAGATCGACGCTGTCATTGAAAACCTCGTTTTGGAGAGCGACAACTTCATGCCCAATGTCTTTGAGATCGCGAGCGAGAACTATGTGCGACTGGGACGTAAGAAGTTCAGCAATAAGCATAAGCACAATATCGAAGTCAAGGCATCCGGCATCCAGATGGATTTGCGTGATGTTGGTTTCCACATCAAGCGCAAGCAGGGCTTCCCTAGCATCACCGATACTGGTGTAGCCGATATTATACTGCCTGGTAACGGTTTCTCTTTCAAATTGAAGATCTCGTCGGCCGATAAGAAAGACAAGCAGCATTTCTTCAAGATCGACAAAGTCGATGTCGATTTTAAGGATCTAAAGCTGAAAGTCATCAAGTCCAACCACAAGCTTCTTCTTACTCTGTTCAAGCCTCTTGCCCTCAGGGCCATTCGACCTGTGTTGCAGAAGGTTGTGGAAGCAGCTATCAAGCAGCAATTTGATCGACTTGATGCCTTGTTCCATGAAGTGAAGTTGGAGGTTGATAATATGGTGACTGAAGCCAAGGGAGACCCTGAGAATGCTCCTAATATTTACAAGCGATACTCGACCGCCTTCCAGAAGCGTCTTACGCAACATAAGGAGAAGGCTAAGGAGAAGGCTAAGAAGGCCACCGCAGACAAGAAATTCAACATGGCCATTACAAAGGAGGACAGCATTTTCCCCAATGTCGATTTGCCGGGTGGAATCAGCTCCAAGGCTACTGAGTACAGAGAGCTGGCTCGCAAGGGTGAGAAATGGGAAAGCCCAGTGTTTTCGATTGGCACCGCAAAGCACAGCACCGGCCTTCCATCTGCTCCAAAGATCGAACGCAAGGCTCACCCAGCGACAAACGGTCATACCAACGGTCACACCAATGGTGCAACTCACACTAATGGTGCAACCAATGGTCACACGAACGGGGCAAGTAACATTCCTCGCAGCGCCAACCTTGCTGGGGGCGGCTCTTACAAGCCAACTACCACCGAGTTCCTCCCACCTCAGGTTGCTTCCCAGGCTGCTCCAACTCAGGCTTATCCAACCCAGGCTGCTCCTACCCAGGCTTATCCTACCCAGGCTGCTCCAGCTCTTCAGAACTATTAGAGACGTGCCATTGAAGCTGCTGAACATATGCGTGGCATAGCACAGTCCAACAAAGATGGCTTGAAAAGCTAGTTCAGACTCAGCTTTACACATCTATTGAGTCCTTTTTTTCTCTTGCGTTAGTGTTTGGCTCTGGTTACTTAAAACACCTGTTTTGGTTTTGATGATACCAAATTTCTTTTTGACGAGTAGGTAGATGACCGGTTTAATGAGGCAGTCATAATACCCGTGCTCTAACATTACGATTCTTTTCTTCTCTAATTCCAATTCTTCTATTCCTTTTTATACCTCGACGTTTCTGCTGTGTTCGTTTCTTCTTTTCAGTCATGTTCTAGTCTTTCGCTGTGCTCCGCAATTGACCGTACAGGAGTAACACTAGTTACCCCCCTGTGTCTGGTAAATTGGAAAAGAGTGGACGTCTTCGCTCCCGTAGTTATAACTTACTAGACGATAGCTACGCACGAACATGAAAAGACTTTATCTGCCTGTCTCAAAACACATTCGTACCTCAGGAACCATAAATGTGCCATTGTGAATCAAAATTCTTAAATATCATTAACTCATCCTTCAAGAAACGTTCACATCCTTTGCAAGGAATGAACATTTGTGAAATTTGTGCCTCAGTGCGGCCGTCGATTATGGACGTCTGTAAGCCGCTGAAAGAACTATGGGTTGAGAAGGAAGAATTTACCTGGGTCTGTTGCCAATGGGTGGTCCAAAGTCCCCAAGCTCTGTCACTGGCCCCTGTATCCAGTGTGAGAAGCAGAAATTGCCACATCTGGCTGTATACTTGCACGGTTAGGCTTTCAAATATCGAAGTGAATCTGTATTAACAAATAAAACAACAACCTAACCGTCGAGCCATCTCAAGCAGCACACATTTACGACAAGACGATGGACTCCAAACAGTTGAAAGAGAAAGCGCTTGATAGTAGTGTGCCAACACTGGCTCCGCATCAGAGATTCGCTTGGCGTGGTAGGATCACGCATTTGGGCATGTTGCTGCTCTTCGTCGGGTATCTACTTTGGTCACATCAGCCCTCTCTTGAGCGACAGCTTGATGTGCTTTTAGATCACTGGAAGGAGTCGAGCCCTCGTCGGCCCGAGGCATCAACAACAGGTGGGCGTTCGACCACCTGCCCAGCCGACCGGCGCCCGACGTCCTCAGGGACATGAAGCAGTGGTTCCGTGAATTCAAAGTCTTCCCCGATAGCCTGAGGAGCAGCGGTGGTGAAGGAGATTGTTTCGAAAACACGGATGGCCGGACGCCTTTGATAGCAAGGCCTTCCAGGTGGAGCGGGTGAGGAAGAACTCGGCGAGGCTGGCGGCCTGGCACGCGGAGGCGCCCCTGGGGGTGCTGAAGAGGCTCGAGGAAGATGAGAGGCGAGGTGCCGAGAAAGAATGGGACGGGCTCTTCTCGATGTGGCTTGCGATTGGCGAGGCCCCGTAATTTGCAAATGAGGTGGGCGAGGCAATGAAGGTTGCGGATCAATATTGCCCATGGGGCATCGGCTGCCAGATGCCGGAAGACCTGCCGGTGTGGGAAATGGAGGCTCTCAGATTCATCGCGGAAGACTGGAGAGCGGAGGTTGAGCGCTTGGGATCATCTGCCCCGGTGGACGAGACGGCTCTCAAGGTCGCCCAGCTCAAGCTTGCGCAGTGCGAGGACGCTCTCGAGGCGTCCCGTGCCGCGACGAAGGATCTACAGCCGAAAGGTCCCGTCAGTGCGCAGCTGGAGTACGCAAGGCGGAAACGGGACATCGACTACCATTCCGTGCTGCTACAATATAGGAAAACGGAGTTCCCTTTCATAGCTCGGAATTGGTCCCTTCTCCCAGATGTCCAGGCTCAGGCAGAGGAAGCCATTGAGAGGAGACAGGCTGATCTAGACTCGTATTTGGAGAGCGAGTACGGAGCGCCACCAAGCCAAGAGAGAGAGTATACATTCTGGGTGGACATGGATGTATTCTTTGATTGGGAGATGGAGGACGAGGTCTCTTGAGATATGGAGGATGATGTTTCTAAGTAGGTGATGGAGGACTGAAAGCACGAGTCCAGGCCTTCAGTTAGGACATGTACATCATTTTGGTTTCCACCTCCCCAATCATTTCTGATATCCTATTGCTTCGGACACTGTAGTTTATTTAAGAAGTATGAGTACAGCATCGCCAGGTTTGACAGAGGATTCTGTTATGTCATGCGTCATCGTAAAGCTTTGGTATTAGCATGTAACTGTTTGTCTGGTTATATGCTGGTATCAAAGGGATTGACTAATAATCGCTGCTGTATAATTTCCTTTGTAGTAGTCTTTTAAGTGGTGTTGGAAACAGCAAGTTGGTCAGCCAGGTTGAAGATGTTCTCTCAGCTCTAGGGTAGTGCGTCATGCATAGCGGTTCGCTTAGTGGCGATCATCAACTCCGTCACTGACTAGGTCACACCCCTGATTTTTTGAAGGTGACACAGCCGGCTCACATTCATTTGGTTACTGCTTTCCCAGCTCCAACCTCTGCCTGAGGAGCTGAAGCTCATGATACATCACGCATTTCTTTCCTGATACCCAGTTCTTGTCCAGGTGTTTGGGCGGAGCTGTTGAGTCTTGACAACTTGACAACCCCGCCTATGATCCTCTGATCGAGGGCCCAGTTATTCATCACCATCATGCCCGCCTCAGCTACTCTTACATCTGAGCAACGGCACGCCCTGTTTGACATTTTATCGCACAGCGAGACGTACTCTGAGATTGAAAACTTCAAGTATCCCGACGGCGTCACCGGTTATGGCTTCCCCTTCAGCAGTGAAACCGTCATCCCCCCTCCTCCGGGGCGGAGTGCCTCCACGACGCCTGCTGGCTCGGGACGCAACACCCCTCGGTCACGCTCCAGGACCCCAGTACCTCCTGGAGAAGAGAAGAAATCTACGGAGGCTGGAGCGGGGACCAATGGCGAGGTAGACGGCGAGAAGGACCGGCCGCCTTCAACCTCCCCCGTGCTGCAGACGCTGTTCACCAGGTTTGCGCTGCGGCTGCCCTGGCTGCGAGAACTGCCTCGGGACTTCTGGTCAGTCAAGATTCAAGGGATCTTATCGAAGCTTGCCGAGGCGGAGTTGTCTGAGAGTTATGACAAGGGTGCGCTGGGCCTCCGGAAAACACTGGCGACGGGGTCGAGTTCTCTTCTTGAGATGCTGGGAAGGGGCGCCTTGGGGGGGCTGAAGAAGCAGACTTTTGCCTCCAATGGCGAGTCTAAGAAGGAGTATGACCTGCAAAAGGCTGAAGACTTGGAGAGGGCGTTTGATGAGATTGTGCATGGTCTCGTCTATGGGGATCTCGTTAAGAAGATGTGTGACCATATGGTTGAGACGGACGATTTAGAAGGCTTCTCACCCGCCTCAAAAGCTGCTGTGCAATATGCCATCATCTAGTAAGTCGATTCATTCCCCTTATCTGCCATCTTGCTCTAACCGCCTACTACTACTTACAGCGCTGCTACATTCTTGCACCAGATCTTTGTCCTGTCGCCTGAAGGCCAGTACCTCCTTCAGTTGATTCAGAACCTCCATAATCTCGTTCCCTACAAGATGGTCAAACAAACGTTACGCATAAGCAACGTGGCGACTATGATCAATGGCATGACCAGACTAATGTTGGCCAAGGTCAGCATCGGCGGCATCACCAACTACTTTGGATTGACCACCAATGCCGACGACGGAATGAACCTTTTCCAACGGATAATCTCCCTCATCCTCTCCTGGGACGCAGCCGAGTTCCGCAAGACGGCGGAAAAGGTCGAGAAGAGCAAGGCCAAGGATCGGCCGGACGAAGACATGCTCAAAACCATCAGGCAGTTCATTGATGAGAAGAGTCGCATGCAGCACGAGGCGGCGCGGGCTATAAGCATGCACAAGAGGCAGTCGATCATCACAACGATTCTGACGGAAAACGACGCCGATCCGACAGAGGAGCAGCATGCGCAATGCCTGGAATACTACTCTGCCCTTCTCTCCATCCACGACCGTGATGGAATCACGGCGGCTCTCTGTCGTCAGCAGCCAGACCTGTTCTCGCAGGTGGTGCGGGATGTGGTGCACATCTACGAGCCTTTCATCAGCATGGTTCACACAGGGGTGGATCTGAAGGAGTACTTGGATGGTGTGCAGGTGTTCATCGATGAGTTCATCAAAGCGTCGAAACCAAAGACGGATGCAAAGGGAGAGGTGCGGCCGGCAAGCGTGGAGGACTACGTGGAACTTCTGAGGAAGAACAGAGGGTTCCTGTACACGTGGATCCATGACGTCGCGAGCAAATGCCCCGGGGTCTGGAACGAGCTGGAGGCGTGGGCAGTAGACTCGTTTGCCAAGTTCCGGCAGAAGCCGGCGCAGCAGCCCTCTGACGGCGAGAAGTTGGATGATGAGAAGGATAAAGACAAGAGTGATATGGACGCTCGCCTGGAGAGCCTCTTCCAGTCGCTGCCTGAATCGACTCAAAAGGAGGTCCAGGCAGCCCTCGACGCCCAGGCCGGCTACCTTGCCAACCTCACGGAAATCTCGAGGGAAAGCTTTCAACACCTCTTGGATTCCACGGCAGACTCAGAGTCCGAGAAGAACAGCCAGACCGGCCCTGGGAACTATCTCCACCGGTGGCACGCCCTACTAGACGAAACCGACATCACCCCGGAGAACGTTGTCGGGCCGGTGAGAAAGGGTAAAGATGTCAAACACACTCTGGCATTAGGCAAGACCAGCATTATCGGAAATAAGCAGGAGGTCCCGCCTGTGCCTAAGAGGGCGGCTGGTCCAGCTGCGCCCGATGTGAGCGTCGTTGTGAGCGAGATGGGACCCGGGTTTTTGAAGATCTTACAGGAGATTGGCGGGCCAGGCAGATAGAAAGGGTAAAGGAGTATCTCTAAGCGGGGGCCGTGATTTAGCTGGTACCAGATGGTCATACATACACTGCATACGAGCATTAGGGCAGTGGTGGAGTTTTGAACAATGTAAAAGAGGCATAGAATTAGACGTTTGATTCTGGCCTAGGTGAGCTAAGAATAGAAGGAAAACGTTGCAGCAATACCATGGTTGATCCTATACTATGAAGCTGAGCAACAGCAAACCTCCCCAGATTAAAATAAAAAACACTGAAATAGAATGCCTATTGGTAGATGGAAAGAATGACTGAAGAGAACAGGCTCGGGTCTTGACGATGGCAAACGGACTCAAGTGAATGTTCTGTTTTAGTTCCGTCTTAGAATGGCGATGGAGCATCTAGCCATCCCGTTGTCATCTCCTCATCCTCCTGAATGACTGTGTCCTCGGTAGCTTTAGAATAATACGTGACAAAGGGAAGTGTGCCCCGGGGAGCTCTTGTTGGCGTTTCAATGACAGCATCCTGATGCCCCGCTCTCCATTCCTTTTGCTGGGATGGTGGGGGTGTTCGCAGAGAAAGACTCGATGGAATACTCCCGTTAGAAGAAGATCCATCTTCTGACAAAGCTTGATCCAGAGGCATCTCGGGGGATTGTGGGGTTAAGGGTGGGCTGATGGGCTGAACCGATGTTCGCTTCAAAATTGGTGTAGAGTGAGGAGCCCGGACCGGTCTTGAGCCTAGTATTCTCTCTATCGACGAGACAGGCTGCCCGAGGAGAAACTCGGGTTCCTCAGTTACCTCTGTGGCAGGCAGGGGCTTTCTGACGCTGGCCGTTGCTGGAGCCCCCCGGTGGGCTTTCATTAGTCGAGCGAGGTCTACAATTGCGGTCCGCGCTGGAGTGGCTGCCTCGCCGAACTGGCCTACACAGTATGCCAGGCCGCTCACATAGTCATCCACTCTATTGTCGTTGTTATCAGCAGGCGGCTCCGGGGTTGCCACGGCCGGGTCTGCCGTCAGGTCGACCGTAGGCATGGGTTCGCAATCATCTCCCCCAGTCAGGTCGATGGCAGATGGATCAAGCGTGAGATCGATAGTCATTATCTCGTCTTCATCTTCTTCCACGCAGCCATCATCGTCAACCTCGATGTCGGGGTCTTCATCCACATCTATGACCATTTGTTCGTCGACAGTGGTTGATTCTGGT
Source organism: Clonostachys rosea (assembly GCA_026958235.1). NCBI lineage: Eukaryota > Fungi > Ascomycota > Sordariomycetes > Hypocreales > Bionectriaceae > Clonostachys > Clonostachys rosea. The sequence goes on from CP110206.1 coordinate 2,994,437, forward strand.
TCCGTCACTGCAGCCCGCCTCTGAAATAGAGAGTAAGGCCGCTTCTTCCTTTTCGGATATTCTTTTTGGGCCAGTCTTTCCTTCCAACACAGTTTCATGGAGATACCAGTGATCTCTTCGAGGGCCTGGGCAAACAGCCCGCAGCGTGCACAGTTCTTGCGCGAAAAGTAAATCTCGAATCGCGGCCGGCTCCTATCCGTACAAGACGCAGTCTTCAGCTGTTCCAGGTGGCGTCTGGTCACATTGTTCAGGTCGTCGGTGATGCCGAAGAACTCCAGCATGGCAAAGATTGCATACGTCGCCAGCTTGACCTCGACATGGCCCGCCTGGTAGACGCCCCTCCGAGCGAGCCTCTCCTGCACGGTCATGGTGCGCGCTCCTGGATTGTCGAAGGGCGAGGCGAAGGCTAAACCCAAGAGTTTTGCAAGGTGTATCCCTCTCCGGGTCCATATGACATTAGGGAGAGCAGCACCTTCGTGCCCTTCGCTTGGGGCGTCCAGAATGTCTCCCATCTTCCCGCATCCGTGGCCGCTCTCGGACCAAGCGAGGATCATCCTTTGCTGGCTCCCCACCAGGGTGAGGAAACCGGTTGTCTTATTCGTGAGGATGTTGTTGATGTGAGCGCGGCTTGCTATCTCCTTCGCCCTCTTGTGGCCAAAGGTGAAGCCCAGATTGGGACCCAGGACCTCGACAGTCAGCGTCGCTTCGTCGGGGTTCACGATGTGGTGGAAGTAAAAGACAGGGTTCGCGATGCGGAATGATGGCGTGAAGTCTAGCAACTCTCCGTCTGTATTGACATCTAGAGGCATGTTGGCCGTCTCGTCATTAAAAATAAATCGGGTAGCAAAAGTGAGGAATCAATTTTGGTGTTGGCCTTGTTGACGAGTTGCTTGATCGGGGCAGCTCGTGCGTTGCTCCTCAACTGTGGTAAGTGCATTAGTGAATGGATGTTGCCTGAGAACAATATGCCAAACAACATATGCAAATATACACCCCCTTGAGTAAACAGACAATTTTGGAGAAACAACTAAGGAACGCACAAAGGAGATTGAGTAGTGAGACACCTAGTTTAAGAGTGAATAAAGCTGAAGCTATCCATGTTGATTGTATCAGAGAAAAGTGAGGGCATCCCCATACTAGTGGCTGGCTGCAAGTAGCTGAGCCCGAGGGAAATCTGAAGAGGTTCTGAAGACATCCTTTGACGGACTCGATGCATGAGCTAGCTAAGCTCATCGCTATAGTGTTGGTAAGTCATTGGCAAATCTCACTTGAGTTGTCGAAGATCTGCCTTCCACCAGGAGCCGAAGTTGCAACTTACTACTTGGGTTGAGCCATAACTCTCAATGACCCACAAATCCGGTGGGTGTTACTTTTCCTACGAGCCAGCCCACACACGACAGATAGTCTCATTAAGGACAGGAAATCTTTCAATGCCATAAACAGAGCCCACAGTCAAGACAGGTATCACAGAAGGAGCAAGTTTTTAGTCAACATGGACGAGTCCAATTGAGCAAACAGAATGAACCCAAATCAGGGGGTATCTCATTCATATATGCCGAAAAAATCTAAGACCGTACGCCCAAATTGTTCACGTGGGTCCCTTCCCACGAAACTTTTTTGCACCCGCGTTAGAAAATGCCGTAAAGTTCATATTTACTCGTCATCCTCATCCTCCTCCTCAGCCTCAGCAGTGGTCTGGGCGATACGGTCCAAATCACGCTGGCCGGCCTGGGTGATGCGGCGGCCACCCTTCTCCTCGTCCTGCTCAACGACGCCGATCTTCTCAAGGGCCTGGAGGACCTTGCGGTCTACGGAGCCGGAGGCGTCGTAGTGGTGAGAGGGGCGGTTGCCACGGTTCTTGGCGGTACCGTGGACCTTGCGAAGACGGCCGACACCGACGGTCTTGCGGAGGTATACGTGACGGGCGATGGAAGCAGCACGGACGTAGAACCAGTCAATGTCCAGAGGAGGGAGCTCCTTGGCGTGACCAGTCTTGACGGTGTCAACCCAACCTTGGGGACGGTCAGCGGTCGAGTTCGATTATGGCGGAAGAGGGGAAATGTTCCAAACTTACCAGGGATGGGCAGCTTGCCCTGACGCTTCAGGAACGCAGCATAGGCGTTGATGAACTTTTGCGCCTGATTGACAAATACCCATTAGCATGATTCCGTCTTCAGAAGTCTTGCGACCCCCTCGCGCCTGCTCCTCCATATGCCATTTCTAAAAACGAGCGTCTCTCTCACGCCCGCTGCCGGATTGCAGCAATTGCTATTCCTCGTTGCTCAAGCGCAAGCATCGCTGCAATCGGAAGCAGCGGCGGTGGTTCAGCTTCATCTTCGGATTTGAAACAATAAGAGTCGGGTGTCGTCTCGAGGGGTCGTCGTGGGATCGAGGAGATTTTTCTGGATTGTGTGCTGTGCATGCTCATCGGCATCTTCAAGGTGAACCTACATCAACATCGCGAACGCCAACTCCGCCAGCCATTTTTGCGGTATTGTTTGAAGAGGTGGGTGGTCGGGGAAAGGATGGGTGCTTGGTGCGTTTGGTGATGGTCGAGTCGTGAAGTTCACAAAAAGTTTCAGAGAAGTTGGTGGTGGACAAATTCGTGCACTTGCCCTTGTGTGGGGCCACAAACCCTAGAGTGGATTCTAAAATTGTGACCTATCAGAGATCAGGCCAAACCAAAGACTTGTGGGTCGATAATTCGGCCGGGTACCACGCCTACCTAATCCTAAACAGGTAATCATGCTCAAAACTACCTAGGTACCTAATCATCCTCCATCGAATTCATAGTCCCATATGAGGTCGCTTTCAGCGATAAACCTCTGGGACGGATTTCTCATACTAACCAGATCTCCTGCTCCTGTAATCTCAGCTTCTCCTGCAGAACCAATGAATTGGTAGCTTCTCCGTCCATGAAGCCATGTACATAAGCGTATGTAACAATTTCCAAATGTTCCTTGACTCCTTCTGTTGGACGAAGTACCAGTGGCATCTGACAGCCATCCAAACACGCGATGATGTCCCCCTCCCTAGCTGGAGGAGCAAGCATAACGTACAAGCCATTTTCAGTCATGCTAAATGTCCAATTGAAATACACATCATCCCACAACTCGTTGATTTTACGATCAGAAAAGCATGGCTCCTTTACCGAACCTGAGCCATGGGTTTCCATGTCGAGTATCCTCCGAGACCACTCTGCACGCACTATAGCGTCTTCCGATTCGATCTGTTGCGCCGAGAGTCGAATCGTAGGATGTGAATTGCAGTCCATCACCAAAGTGCGCCAGAAGGCCCTGATGCAAGATTCGCCAGTAACGTATTCCTGAGCTGTTGCGTCTGATTCCGTCAGAACCGCCCGGTCAAGGTACAGATCAAGGTATTCCATAGGCAGGCTATCTTTTCTCATAGCTCGTGGCCCGCCCTCGGGGTTAATCCATTCCATCCCCTTTTGGTAATCGTAGTCGGATTGTTTGATCTTTCCCACACGCCCGAGCTTTACACCCTTGGCAACAAGTACCTTGCCGTCGATTACACGGATTGGCACCTCGCAGGAAGGCCGCCCAGATTTATAGGGACAATTGTCTGGAAACAGCCGCCCATACTCAATGGAGTTTTTTTGAAAGTTAGCGACCCAAGAAGGCTTCTCCCCTGTTGGGCTGCTAATGGAGTAACCATAGCCGTAATGAAGCGTGGGGGCTGAGAAAGACCTCCAAGGACCCTGAGATATCACGTACAAGTTCTCATCGCGATTGATGAGTAGCTCTGTCAGATTTGAGAATAATCTTCCAGGGGAGTCTCCGTAGTCGATCTTGAAATCATCCATGTCCGTGGCAAGGTTTATCATGCTGTGAATAAGGTCCCTCGAGTCCGCCGTCTCAACAAAACGGAATTGTTCCATCACTGCTAGCAGTGACTGCTCTGACTGCACTACTGACCCTGCAAGAACATTTCTCATGGTCTGTCTCTGGTGGTAAATTTTGGCGACCATCTTCATCATGAGGGACAATATCCAAACCTTTCCCCAGATGTAGTCTTGCCCATAGATTGTCTTTGCGTATGAAACGTCGCCCAGGAAATCTTCAATTTTAGCCCAGTCCACAACGTGTGAGCCTGCAAAGAGGTGAACTTGCGGCGCAAGACAGATATCCCGGATAGTCCACAAATCCTTCCATGCAGGTGGGGTTTGAAGAGCATTTTCCAAGTCCTGCTGCTGCTCCATGGTCACGAGCCTCGTGACATGGAGATCAACTTTTGCTTCAAGTTCCGGGTCGGTAATCCCCCCCGCAGCTCGATACGGTCGATACAACTCGAGGCCGTACAGCTCTAAATCTTGAAGCAATGAAGGATCCTTGTTGCAGATTCTCTCCATCAGCTGCAGGCCTTTCCCAACATCTTCTTCGCTTGCCGTTGAAGGCTCGCCTGGTGGAGTGAGGTTTGGCCCAAGCCATACCAACACGCGAACGCACTTCCTCAATATCGTCTTCATAAACCTGATATAAAAGGAGCGCTCAGACAGGGACCGCTGGTCTACACAAATAAAGTCGACCCAGAGATGTCGGGGCTCATTGTGGTAGCGCAACCTACGAAGAGCGGCTCCGACATTCGCCGGAACGAGCACGGCCTCCTGGTCAATGTATATCAGATTCATAAGTTTGGAGCTCTCGCGCACGTAAGACAAAACTTCGAAAGGAGTTGCATCATTGAAGTCCGTTCTCTGTATGGAGCCTTCAATGGGGGAATCTTTATCATCTGAAGGCGAGAGTGTAAAAAGACGAAATTGTTGGGAGTGAAAATCCAAAGGCCTTTCCAACTCCTGCGTCATTTCATTAATTCGAGGTGTCGACGAGAGAAACGGAGGCAATTCTGGTAATGGATTTATAGACATCTCCTTCGGGATAACTCCAGAAGAAAACAAGTGCTAGGTGAGGGTGTTGCTCATCTCGCAAAAGACGCCTTGTAAAAGTGGCAGAGTACGAATCAAGATCAAATCGTGTGAATAAAGCCCGAAGGAATACGGCTGCCTAAATAGAACCTCGAAATCCAAAGATTCACGTTCTCGTATTTTAGGCGAGAAAAATCGGCGACTTCCCAAAGCAGCGCAATTATTGACCCTTGAAAGCATCAATTAAATATGCAGGCTACCTTAGGTGTTGGATCTCTTCAGGCAAAAAATACCTACGCAGCGTTCTAAAACCCATCAAGGATATTGTATGGTTTCTTGCATTTAATCTCGCAGTCCACATATATTAATAAAAAAAAGACCCGATGCGATAGTAATCTAGGATTGAATTAGCATGTGCTGTTGTCGCAAAGGCTGTACAGTTTGTAAATAATATGCCCTTCCAGGGTAGACTCTAAATATGTAACAGAATATGAACGGATGTGTATCAAACAATAGGTCCTCCGAGTTCGGAAATGGCGCCAAGAGAATGGTATATAATTTGAACAAATGGACGGATAACATGATCAGTGTGATTCCTTCATGGAGTCTTAACCCTTAAGCCCACTTGGCAAGAACGGCCATAATGGCCATGCCAAAGGCAATGCAAGCGAAGGCGAACAAAAGCACCTTAAGCGAAGCCTTGCGCATGGTAGGGTTGAACATAAACTCGTGGGCGAGGAGTTCGACCAGACCCGTGTACATGAGGATACCGGCAGAAATAGAATCGAAGATTCCGTTGACGAGCTTCTGGGTGTTGGCGTTGTTTGGCTTGGCGCCCACCCCAGCAGCGATGCCAATTGGGGTTGAAAGACAGAAGCAGAAGGCAAGCAGGTAAGGCAGCCACTGCTTGTCCTTGGGCCAGGGTGCAACAGCAAGCCTAGAGCCCAGACCAAGACCCTCAAACATCTGGTGGAAGACAAGAACGACAAGGAGGACGATGACATCGTCGGTGGTGCCAAGAGTCAGACCAATGAAGACGCTGTGGAAGAGGACACCGAACTCGAGAATGAATATGTCAAGAAGCTGACCTCCGACGTTAGGGTGAGAGTCTCCCTCCTCATGGGAGTGCCTGTGCGCAAGATGGTCGTGGGGCTCATTTAAGGGACCATCATTTTCTCCCCTCTCAGCAGCGCTCGAGCTGTCCTTGGCTGAGCTTTTAGCAACGACGTCCATGGCAGGGTCCAATTCAAATTCTTTCTGAGCCGTAGATGGGCTGCCGTGGCTGTCCAGCGACCTTGAAGCCAACATCTCGAAAAAGAACATGAGCAGGACCGTCCAGAGCCCGATGGCCTCCGGCCAAGGGTAGTCTCCCAACATGGGCTCCAGACATGCATCGCTAAGGTTCTCAACGGCAGGGTCGAGCAAATGCAGCCATGCGGTGGCGATAATAACACCCGTACCAATGTATTTGCAGACAAAGAAGGCAAACTTCGGAACGGGGATCTTAGATTGCCTGGCGAGAATGACGGGCGCGAAAGCACCAATGCCAGAGGCCACTAGAATGATGAAAATAGATGCAATGCGCAGACCGAAGTAACCGACATCAACGGCATCGCCATTGCACTGATCCTGATCAACCTGGTCTGCCATGGCTATAATAGGTCGGACTGCTGAATTATTCGCTGGATTGTCGGAGGGGAGACCCAGGTGTCGTCACCTTTGAGCGTGTTATACTCAAGTATGAACGAGTATACTGTAGTCGGTACCCTTTGAACCGATTGGAGCGAACAGGCACAAGTTATAGACGACCCTAAGCGTTGGAATTACCCGCCGTGAACCTTTATGGTGAAGATAAAGATAATTTCTCAATTTGTGAGTACGGGCGGGCCGAGAATGGGATCATGGTGGATTTTGTTAGATTCAAAGAGGCAACATGACGGGAGTGAGATGCCGAACGAGCAGCCCCCAGACAGACTATGGATACAGTCGATTCGTGGCCGTAGATAGTCCCTTGCTTGTATTGATCTGTGTGGGTGGAGAGACAAGGCAGGGACTGAGTGTGGCTTCCAGGCGGGAGCTATCTCGAGACAGCTCAACTTTTATGTATATCCGTCAGAACAAACTTTGTCTAAGCGAAAGCTTAAACCTAACATTGCATTCGTTCCGCCGTTCTTTCGTTCTTTTCCTCTCTTCAGGGACTGCCGTTGGCATTGACCGCAGTCCCGGCAACGGCAGCAGGTACCAAGGCACCGATCACACGTCGTGCTGGCTGGGCTTGCCAGCAGCCGTCGAACGAGGTGGCCAGACATGCCGAATGATTGTAGGCTGTCTCGAAGGCCGGCACGCCAGATCCGAAGGGAATCGAAGGGTGTGGGTTTTCTCACCCATCGCAAATGCTAAAACGCTGGTTCGGTGTCTTGCGTGCGTGGCGCGTGGCTTTTGGGCCGTTTTCGAGGCATCGTGATATCAGCCAAATGGTGGTTTTTTCGGACGTGGATTTTTTTCAACGCATCACGCAGCCTCGTCTCTGCAGTCTTGGCAACAACCATCTGCATCGACGGTCAGAAAGAGCAGGCAGATCTGTTTTGAACACAGCTGCGCACCTTGATGATTCGTTTTGCGCCTCTTTGGGTCCTGCTGGGGTCCGACAGCTAACGACAGTCTGCCCCCGCCTCTCGTCCGGCGAAGTGTCCATCAAGGTTCTCACGCCTCATCCGCCTACAACCATAAACGAAATAAGAACTAGCTGAATCGGATAGCACGGCAGATCGCAAGGCAAAAACTCTGCTCCCACGCTTCTCTGTTTTTAAAAAGGTCCGTGGCAATGATTTCATTTGTTTCATTGATATTACGTTTGAGTGTGTAGTCCTTCTTACCGGCTCGATTAATGCATGTACTGCCATTGGTCCGCTGCTTTCCAATGGATCCACGATGGAAGCCTGCCCTTTCTCAGCCTTGACATCGCCATTTTGCTTGGTGAGAAGCTCGGTCGCAATATGACTTCTGCGACCAAGGACCACCCTGTCGGGAGAGAGGGGAATTGGCTCCAGATCCGCATGTGGCATGAATATGGTGGCCTGACACCAGGCGAACTGATCATGAATTGCTCGTGAAACAACCTTCCCAGCCCAGGTAATCATCATGATGAGAACTGAATCTCCAGTCCGAGTGTCCGGAACGGCTTGTCCGTCTTTCTCAGGTCGATGCCACTGCCTAAGCTAAAGAGTAGGGATTTTATCCTCCCTTCCCAGAGGACTCCAATCTGCAGGTTCTGGTCCATCCGCGCCTTGAGAACCCCCGCATATTCCTCAGGGTCTCCATCTTTGGGCGTCTTGATAGGTTCTGGGTCATCCAGCTTCCATTTCAACTTAGACTCGAGGCTTCGCTTCGGCAAACCGTAGTTGTCGTCGACAAGTCGGGGGAGTGGTTTCCTCCACAGCTCTGTGCCTACCGCCCACGAACTCTCATAGCTGAAGACGTTGAATTCCATGCGCGTCGCGAGGCTGCAATGCTTGCCTGCCACAACTGCGTAGTTGGCACTGATGGTCCCCATAAGTGGGTTCACTGTCAACGTGGCAGCAAGAGGCGTCCCCTTATGCGACGGAAGGGTCGCAAACCGAGTCCCCAAACTGATGCCACCTGATTTGTTCAACGTGCCGTAATAAATCTCTGCTCCTGTACTGAATCGGCCGTATATGCGCTCGCGCTCCGAGTGGTTTCCGTTCTCAGCGGGCGCCGCAACCTTCGGGGGTTCGGCGTCGCCACCAAAATTATAAACACCTCTGAAACCCAAGAGTCCACCGTCGGAGGATGCGAGGCCCTCCAGCGCATACCTCCCCACGTCATACTGAGCCAACCCTACCGTCGTTCCCCCATCGCGAAGATGCGCTCCCGATACGGCGCTGAACTGGACTTGGAGGGCTGGAGAGATTCGCTTCACTACCAGAGCCTCGAGGAGAGACTGCGGAAGATAGAGTCTGCCATAGAGGAGGGAAGACTTGGCCACATCCTGGCCTCCAGTCAGTGCGGAGGTCTTCGATTTAAGTTCGGTGAGGGGCGCCAAAGGTCGATACGCTCGGAGAAGGCTCGGCAGAGAGATGCGCTCGGATCGCGATTCGATTGCTACGCGCAACGGTACGGAGGAGTAGAGATATGATATTGAGCCATCAACGACACCAACCGACCCAAGCTCGTAGGATGTAGCAAAGTTCGGACTAGAAAGCGACGAGAGAGTAAGTCGTAAGCCTCGCGGAGTCGGGAACTCCAGGAGAGCTATTCTCATTCCGTTAGAACCGATATAGACCAAGGAATGGGGGGCGTTTCGAGAAGGACTTTACCGTCGGGCGTAGAGTTGAGTGCCGCATAGGAGTTGTCACGGTTCCATCCTGTGGCTTCGTAGAAAGCGCTGTGGACGTAGTCCATAAACTCGCGCATGTCGACTCGCTATAACATGTCCCCTAGGTAGCGACGAGGTAATCGCCGCCTGGGATTCAATCAAAAGCTCTTGGTGGGTTTTAGAAGCTGTCGTGTCAAGGCCAATGGAGACTGGCCGGAGCTGGGCCTGAAGGTTTTCGGTTAATCCATGGAAATCACAGGACAGCTTGATGACGCTGTCGCCACAACCGATCCGCTTTGTAGTACTGTTCACCTACCCTACGGTGGTGCTTCTATCTTTTCAATCTCAACCTTCCTCACATCCTAACACCACAAGATATCATTGAAGAGTGGCATTCTGGTAAGTTCGTTTCAAGATAATGTTATGATAAAGGATACACTCAACATAACAATAAAAAACTCTCCTCAGCATATATCTACGAAGCCAGACCTTGAGACAGAACTCAAAATACTTTGCTTAGTTTTGTTCACAGCACAAGAAAATGGCATCGCCATCTTCCGCATTGGACAACGGCTGTAGTATAGGGCTTCCACAAAATGTGGTCGAGATGGACTACATTAGCTCAATAGTTGCATGCCTGGCCCGACTCTGTTTCTTGGCTTTGTTCTCTTCATAATCTGTTGAGCGTGACGGCCTACAATACCACAATGCTTTATGAGATGTGAGACAAAATCTATCTACGTCGCGTTGATTGGGTAGATGGAGTAGATATCAGATCTAAACCTGATAGCTACGTCCGCCACATGCAGGAGAGGACAAATCAAGAAACAATGCGGGGAACGATTCCTCCGATATGACATCTGGATGTTCATACTTAATGGCTCTTCCTTTCTTTGCTTATTCATGGTCAAATCGTGTTTTGTTTCTCTGCTCACGAATTGAATATTTTTACCCGAGAGTCCTGATCATGGAGAACAACAATGTCAACATGAACGTCCTCCCTGCCAACTCGAAGCTATGGGTAAGACAGCTGCTCCTTCGCGAACCATCCTGTGACCTTCGTTCTCAAAACATTTACTTTCATTGATGAAGCTTACTTCATATTGACCATTCAGCTACTTGATTTGGGTCATCTGGATTGCGAGGCCACTGCGCTCTATTTGGGAGCAAATTCTACTGGCGTTGGCAAAGGGCCAATTGAGCATGAGCGGCGGGATGCTGTGATGATCTCCGCATTACTTTCCCACCCCGATGTTGGCTTGGTTCTCTTCGATGTTGGTAGTTGCGAAGACATAATCAAAAACTGGCACCCGGCAATCGCAGAATGCACACCGCGGGAATGGGAGAAAGGCGTTCATGACCTTCCGTCGGCTATCAAAGCAACAGGTGCTGGGACAATAGAGGATGTCAAAGCAGTTGTTATTAGCCATTTACATTACGACCATGCTGGGGGATTGGAGAACTTTATGGGAACAGGTGGGAGACGATGCCACACCTCATGCCTTTAATAAATCGCCTACACTTGGCTTGAAGGCTGACCATTGCATGCGAACAATAGACGTCGAAATCTGGTGCCACGAGGAGGAGCTCAAGTACGCATTTTGGTCATGCGCAACGGGAATGGACCGCGCGTTCATGGTTCCGCACTACTTAGTTCCCGATAAGTTGAACTGGAAGACGTTTAAACGTGAGACATTCGACATTTGGCCTGGTGTAAGGCTACACCATGTTCCAGGCCACACACCTGGCTCCATCATGATGGAGCTGACCATGGAGAAAGCGGGCACGGTGCTGCTCACCAGCGACCTCTTCCATGTCAAGGAGAATTTCGAAGACGGGATCCCGCAGTCCGGACCGCTGATAAGGGACTACACAGCCTGGTATCGCAGCTCCGAGTTCGCCAAGCACCTTGCTAAACAGAAAGGCGCCAAAGTCGTCCTGGGCCACGAGAACAAATATTTTGAGGCCATGCCGCGCAGTCCTGCCTTTACTGAGTAAAGACACCTTCGTCCGCTGTCCTACCTCCCTCCTGAGAACCTCGAAAGTCGCAGGGGCACCGTGAATGAATGACCCGCTGGCTAGACGCCACAACGTATTGGAACTCACGATTGGGACTTCTGCTGAATCTGCAAACACGCATCTGGAAGAGTGAATATTGGGGAGAAGGAAAGCCGGCTGCCATTTGCAGGTATTAAAAGTCATCAATTCCAACATAAAATGTCCTCTTAAAGCGCCTGAACCCGAATTCATATTTTCTCAACGTCGGCTCTCATGTTAACCAAATAAAAAAACTCTAATAATCCTGCTGAAGATTTTGGATCAATGAGACGTTGTCTCCCTTTAGTAAGATTTGCCCTGCAAACCAAGTTAGTATTCTTCGCCATTGCTGTGTCATAGATGGTGACGTTTTGCATACCAAGTTCCTTCCTCGATTCTACCGGGTTGTCTTTTGTAACCTGCTTGACTTCGACTGCATCATCGATGACAAGGTTCATGAATTCATCAAACCCCTGACGCCCCAAGTTAGCTTTATCCAGTTGGATTGATTGCGGATGGGTTCATTGTCTCACTCTGATGGTTCCCTCGATTCGGATGGACAGCTGCTCATAGAGCCATACACTAACTCTCGCGTGCTAGATTCGGTTAGCAATGCAGGAACGATAATAAACAGATATCAAATGGTGTATGGGCCCCCGAATCCTTGGCAATTGTCGGTATGGGTGAATAGCCGTCACCCCAAGGCAACCCCGCGTCGATTGAACAATCTTAAGATTTTAAAGCATCGGCCTCCGCGAAGTACAATGCAAAACAGAACAGCGGTTTTCAATTGCTGCTGAGTTGCGGTTGAGCCTCAGCCGATGCGCATTTCGTTTTCGAGTCTCGACTTGATTCATTTTGTTTGCGGTGGGGTCGCTCCGGTCCAACACTGCCATTGTCGCGTAGATTCAAGGATTCGGGGGAGTAGCGGTAAGATCAAAATTCTGGTCAGCTTACCGTCTGGAGGAGCTTGAAAATCATATTGCTAAACAAGGCTGTCAGTTACTCGAACGCGACTGGGAAGCTGGGCACGTGGGACTCACATAGGAGGAAGGAGAACCTTACGGCCTCCGCCACCACCGCGGCCGGTCATTTTGCAATTCGGAAGTTGGATAGATTATGCGACGGTTGCGCAGCTGTAGGTTTGGCCGTCGGGCAAGTTGTTCACTCGAGAGGTTCGTCCTGCTTGCTGTAGGTTGTCAGGTTGTTCAGAGTGCGTAGGTAATCATAGCTTGGGAAGCTTGGGAATTTTTGGCGGGGCAGGAACATCATTAATCCAGGACCCAAGTAGGCTCGACCCTGGCCACCCTAGACAACCGCCAGCCGTCCACTTTGATGAACCTGTATCCTCTCGGTCTGTCTGAATTGAACAAGGCTTTCAGCCCAGAAATTTCATTCTAACAGGGAGTACCATTCAACTGGATTTTTTGAGCCTCCGAAAAGAAATGTTCTTCACTTTTTTTTTTGTTTTGAGTTGGATATGATCCTAGAGCCCTACTCTAAACTCTTTATTGCTACACGAGTGTACATGTTAACAATCGATGGGCATGGGGAGGCTTAGTCCAAAAAAGCCTCAACTGAGTTGTACCTGCTATTGATGACTCTTCGGACTGGCACACTCAATAGCAGTGTTAATGGTGCCCCATGGAACATCTCACGGTGAGGAATTCACGGTTATCCGAAGATGGGAAAGTAAGAAAGACGTTGGTCGCTTCAAGCCCGGATCTGAAATGTAGCCCTATCCATCAGCGCCATACAGTCTGGCTGTAATGAAATTGGTCAGACTTGGCACGAGCCACAGCCCGAAAGAGGCTTTCGAGCAAAGGAGAGATATGTCAAGATGGGATGGATTTGCGTTAGAAAAAACCAATTGTAATTCTAAGGCTAGATCTTGACTAGAGATACTATGTTTTTGTAAACTGGTGGGCGAAATCGACCTAGAGGGCAGGAACGGTTTTAACGACATGAGTTCGCCATTTCTTGATAACTAGGGAGCAAGTTTCTGGAAGATGCGGACTTTCTCACTGATGATTCTCCAGACTTTAACTTCACTGTTCCAACTGGAACTAAAACTACCTGTTGATGTTATCAGTACAAGATCACTCGGCAGGCTCTTTCCCATACACTTTTCCAGACTGGATAGTAGCGATAAGACAGGCTTATGGCTGCGGTGTTATGGCTTAGGAGGCTATCAACTCTTCCTTTGGCTATAAAAACTGACCCAGGCCGAATTTGAGGATGGCCTATCGTGATGCTATTTTGGCATCAGACGTTAAGAGAGTTTGGAGTCTGAACCGCTTGATCTCAGCGACCAACTGACGCCGCTTTTCGCTAAGGTGGTCACAGAGGTCAAGGAGTTCAGGCTCCAAACTCTATTAACGTCCGATGCCACTTCGATTGTTTTGGTCATAAGCAAGGGCTATTCCTTGCTTAGGCCAAAACAACAAAACAAATAATGAATTGGGCCGCTGCTATTGATAAGGCAGGGGACGCCCTTCATTATCGTTCGCTACCTTACTTACAGACGCAGACTTGAGAAACAACTGAAATACGTGTTGGGATCTGAAATGAATAAATAGGAAATAGAACAGGGTCATAAAAGAGGGAAATTCAACGCAGCAGACCATTTCCCCCGTTTGCCGAGGGAATCATGAAAAAAAATTGTGGTGGACACATGATCGAGGCGATAAGGAGCATAATGTGCAATTCGTGAAGATCGGGCTGGAACGAAGGATTGCGGCTGCATTAGCGTAAGCAGCCGCATTGACAAAGCCTCCCACACATGCCCTGATGGGGGGAACCAAAGTGATCAAATGAGGGGTTGAGAGATCATGAGGAGGATGGAAAGGTTACATTGCATGGAGGGGATATGGGACAGACCGCCTTTCGTTGGTTATCTGGTACTAGGCCAATTACGAGTGTCCAAAAGTTCATGGAAACTGATCGTTAAAACCTGATCATTATCTGAGGGGTTATAAAAAATAAAATGGGTGATCTGATGGAGCAGAATATGTATAGCAGGTAGTGGCGGTGAAGTGCCCTAGATTCTATCATACCATTAATGTGCAGCCCACCCAGATGGTTTACCTACTTACATGTAGTCTCTCGAACTGGAAATAGGTATTTTGTCTTCCAATTCGGAAATATCATCAACATGTCAAACCTTCCGCGTGAGATATTGCTTAGACATCCGCCAATAGAGTTAGAAGAGAGTATAATCCAGCTGAATCTATCGTACCAATGAGAATGAATCCTACGTATCTAATCACGGTACTTTGGGGGCTTAGATCACCTGATCTTAGATGACACCGTTCACGCAACCCACTTGTTTGAGATCTCCCTCCAATTGTTCCTCGTGATAACTGTCTAATCCTCATAGACGTATGGGCAATGCTGAAAACCAATGGCCAATCAGAGGCCCTGCCTATGTCTTGGTTATCAAACCCAAGGGGCATTGAAGAACCACAGTACCCTTTTACAAACGTGACCAGCTTGTGCCCTTCTCTTCACAACATTACCCGTATACAGCAGCTTCTGGGCAACAAGCACAACTACGCGACCGAGTCAAAATGTGAGATCTTCGAAATCTACCATGATGGAGAATCATACCCTGTTGGAAACTGGACTCGGTTGGGCCCCTATGAAGTTTCCACCCACTTCAAGGTAGGTTGGCAGGCCAATGGCTCAGCCTGAGCTCTGATGTTCTAACGCGAGAAGAAACTATCTACGCCCCCCGAGAACCTCAAAATGAGAGCAATGTAAGCTGGTAACCCGGACATTGTTTTTTGAGTTGGAACGCTGATTGGAACAGTTTCTGTGACCTGCAGACAGTTCCCAGTGCTGCTTTCGGCTTCAGGCTCAACATGACAAGACAGGACACCCTCTGCATGTTAGGCGCACTGCAGGTTTGTCCTCAATTTTGCCCCTCTCTGTTTGGAGAGCCTGACTACTGGGCACCGGCCGTAATCCGGTCACGAGAGAAGAGCGGCAAGGTATATCGGGCAGGTAAGCGTTGCCATGTGCCAAAGGAAGCCGTATGTTTAACCAATCCGCTCAGAATTTTGTTACCAGCATCCACGGTACAACATACACAGGAAAAGGGACGAGCCATGCTCGGTTTATATATCATATGACATATCACAAGCCGTGACTACGTATATTATCACCAGTGCCGACGATGATCCTTGGGTGTCTCGAGCCAAGAGTCGACTTGCCGAGTACTACCTTCGCACTGGCCCAGAGACGCCACTACAAAGAGCAGAGTCATTAGATCCCTTTCTTCTTCAGAGCATCCTCTGCCACGAACAGTTAATCGAAGCCAAAACCCTCATTAGCGAGCTACGAGGGAAGCTCTCCATGGTCTCGAAAGCCGTGACAGTGTACTCCCAGAGCCCCGCTGACGGGAGCTTGCTCAACACCATCACCCAAAAGCTATACGCCCTCTCTGAAGAGGCAGATGCGCTGTACAGAAGCATCGAGGTAGGCTCGGAGGTGGCAACTCACTGCGTTGGCGCCCGGCAGGAGCTTCTGGAAGCCCAGCCCAGCCGCGTCTTCGCCGCCAGCAACGTGGGGGATGCGCTGAACTACCTTGTCGATTCCCTCGACTCGCAGAAGCAGTACATCCAGGGGTACAAGAACAGCAAGGACACAGCCATGACTCTTGTGTTTCACCTCCTGACGCAGCAGGATAGCCTGACGAGCACGGAGATATCCCGGGACATGAAGAAGGACAGCGCGAGCATGAAGACGATCGCGGTGTTGACGATGGTGTTCCTCCCCGCGACGGCTGTATCGAGCTTCTTCGGTATGGCTTTCTTCAACTTGTCGGAGACTGGTCAATTTGTAGCGAGCCGCGAGATATGGATGTTTGCAGTGACTTCTGTTCCGTTGACGGTTGCCATTCTGAGCTTATGGATATTTTGGTCGCCTCTGTCAACGAAATTTAAAAGCGATTGGTTTTGAAAAATTGGATAGAGGTCTGTTTAATTTTTTTCAGGTGAAATGGCCATTGATCCCAACCGGATTGAACGCCTCAAATTCAAGAGTATAGCTCGTATTTGGCAAGTTCTAAGATCGATTCGTCTTGTTTTACGATTAGACCATGTTAGAATCTACAGTTAATACACTACAGGTGACACAGACTCTTATATTTCAATCAAACTTGGGAATTATGGTAGCGATGCTAGATGGATATTGGTCTATTTAGTTTTATATCGCATGTAAGTGAAAGTTTGATCTCTTCGGACGTCCCGCATATGCCCTGCATTTCTGTGACATTTTTGCTGCATGTGTTAAGATTGAGCTATGGGAATGCGTTGTCATCTTACAATAGAGACCGGCGTCTCGGGAGTGGGAAACCGGTTTTGACATCTGCACTTGCCCGTGAGATCCGGCAGATCTCATGTTGCTACTATTTTTGAAACATGCAGAGACGGATGCCTGCCGAGATGTTGTGATGCCATTAGACGCTGGAGGCAACTATCCTGAACAAACATCATTTTCTGAGAACCGTTGATTCAGATGCTGCAGGCTTCGAAACAAGCGAAAATACATGCGCGAGAGTACATTCTGCTAAGGATAGACCCGAACAACTGTGTAACACTAATAGCAAACAACGTCATGCTATATTTTCAGGTCTGCAACTGATAGAGCCAATAACAAACATTCAAGAGACATTTCACTCCATATCGTCAAACTACGTCGTTTCACATCGTTGATTCTTCTGGCCACTTCGGAAACTGCTACTAAGTGCTCTTCAACCTGATGCACCATATCTTCCGACACCGGCTGCCGACTTCCAAGGCCAAACCTCCGACATCTGGTGACAAGTGCGGGATAGGCGATACCCCAGACTTTGCACGGCGCCACTGGGACGAGATGCCGACACCTGTTGACTTTCCCTCGCCTTCACTTGGGGTGTGTCATTGGAGCGCCTGGCCGATAGCATGATTATCGGAACGGAGCGCCTCAAACAAGTTAGACGGCTCACACTCCCCCCGTTACGTCACTCCACCGTGCATAATCCGCCATTCCAACTGAGAGCTGATTCATCAGCGTCTTCTCTCCTAGGAACCTTTCCTTAATTAACATGCATCCCTATGAACTCTCTCTTTCCAGTTCCGGAACCCGCGCACATCCGAATAACTCGTATGATGTCAATTACACTCCCTGAGAATCCCTAGCCCAAGCCACCATCTGCCTCATCTCATACATGTGACAGTTTCTTCCAGCCGTTCCTATTCCCCGGAACAGTATTCCGTCGTAAGCTCCTCGGAAATACAGCAACGTGAGCGGCGCCAAGTAAATTGAAAAGCACCACATTCGGCTGCCCCCGAGAGGAGCCCCGTTGATGAGCGAACCCTCCCACAATTTGACACAATGACTAAACTGTTATGACGATCAAATTAAGGCCCAGTAGCGGCCCAGTGTAAAAAAAAAAAAAAAAAAAAAAAACCTGACAGGGCCCCCGTAAGGCGTAGCCGCTACGCACTGGTGTTTGATGCGGGCCTTCACGCGCCATCAGTAAATTTTCACCTCCACCTGCTCTTGACTCTGACTCCACCGGCGGCTCCAAACGCAGCAGGGGCGCGCACGTCACAATACGAAAATTTAACCTCATGGATCGGGAAAGGCACGGTTTGCTTCGGGTCGTTATGGATCCTCTGACTAAGTTAATGGAACATTCATGGAAGCCTCGTCGAAGAAATGACAAAATACTCCGGTGGCCGGCAGCAGTCCACGATCTGACATGAATCGAGCGATGTGCAAGGACAGGCACACTTCGAATTAAACGTCAAGAGATCCGCTGTCAAGATCCGGTTCGATTCTGACTCAAGCCGGGTGCGCACTCCGAAGCCGAGCTCTGCACACCGAAGCCGAGCCCACGAACTCGGCTTGGAAGCATCGTATCACAGTAATTTCAAGCTGTTGGGCGAACCGAACTGCCTACTCCCACCGTTCATCCGCCCACCCCAGTAGGCAACTAGCTAAGCTCAGAATGAAAGGAGTTTGCGGGAAGGATGGCCCTAGGCTGAGTTCTCCCACTCTCCTCTCCTGGTGACTAGCCATTGCTCCGTGCCCTCCCATTCTCCCGGCGTGTAAATGCCCACTTTCGTCGGCGGTCGGCGTCCGCCATTGTGAGGGATCGGGGGTCCGATGACGGATGGCCAGAAAATCGAACCATGATCTTCATTCAACACGGGATGGTGGGTGGGTAATACGCAACCCTCAGGCCAGTTTGTCACATGACCGGATCTGGGACGGACAAGTACGGGCGCGGAGTCGTCGCTCCTGTGAAGATGACCGCCCGGAGGTTGGTAAACTTGCCTAATATGGGCGCATAGGCGAGAATAGGCGTATCTGGGTAGGAGGGGCGAGTCGGCACATTGCGATTGAGACAACGTCGAATCCCATGGGGTTCATGTGATGGGACGCTGCGGTACAGCCGCGGTGAACTACTGATTTCGGTCAAGTTCGTGAGAATTGAGAGCTCCCCAGACCTTCGCTTGATTCCCATGGGGTTCCCGCTAAGAATTGCCCATCCAAGCGGGGAGGATCAGTAGGCTGGTGAGTAGTGAGCATGGGATATTTCAAGGCAGACCTGAGCTGCGGGCTCCGGTATCGGCAGACCAGTGTGCTCTGGTTCGGTGTACATAGTACTCTGTAATTGGGTGCTGGGCTTTGTGTCACAGCAGCACAACAGGCCTACTGTCATGCTATTACCTACCGTCGCCGAACTGCAAACTGGGGTGATCAATCTCGATTTGGCCTGCCTGTCGCTTCTCGGTCATTCCCGATATATCGCCTGATATTGGCATAGATTCCCCTTTCCACACTCGATCTCGCCCCGGTGGAAGCTGACGAACCCCCAAGCAATGGAACATTCCAAAACAACACGAATCGAGATCGTGTGGTCGAGTCCTTTTGCTCTCCTCTGACTCATGGGGCCACGGCGACACTCGATTCGAGATGCTCGTTCGGCTCGCCAGTTGTCGGCTTGGCAATCTGTTACGTACAAAGGCGGCTCCTAGGTCCGTAGCTACTTGAGCCGCTCCGCTATAATTTCCTAGCTCCTCGGAAACAGGCGAGAATAAGCACGTCGGGAATTGTGCCTTAGGAAAGCCCTGCACCCTTGACGAATCATTAGAGTCCTTGACAGGGTCTTGTGGCAGAGGTGGACCCGCGAGGTGCAGGCCAAGTCAATCCTGCGCCTTCTGAACCATCGTGAAATGCTTCAATAGCCTCTTGCTCCTGAGCGTGCTGTTACATCTGATTCATGCGGGCCCAGTCTCTTCGGGTGTCGCCTGCTGAGAGTGGTTAGTAGGGGGCTATTTCTTCCGTAAGAAGATCCATCCCGTGGACTCTACTAATGGGCACCGTCTTGGGTGGAGAGATTGATAAAAAAGTCTGGTGGTGAGCTTGCGCTTTTATGGTCAATTGAATGATTTTCTCCTGATCATGAGCGCGACGTGACCTTGATGAATGGCAATCATGTAGGGGGCTATTCACAATTGTTGGATAGATCATACGTACGGAGATATTCACACCACTTACTGTTACATTGAAGTCTTACACCAGGGCTATGGGAGAGAAGAGAGATGAGATGAGAGATGACACAAACCGGGCACACACACGTGGGCTGTCAACTTGGTAAGGAGGGAGGAGTGAAGGCAGATGTCTCAAAGAGGGAGGGGGGTGTGCGCTGTTCGCAACTGAGATTCGTCGATTCGAGAAGCAGGGGGAGGGGGGTGAAGAAGACCCAGAGAAAATTTTCTTAACCATGAGACTGGAAGAATCTAAGAGAGCTCTTAACGGGAGCGGGCAAGCCAGAGCGACGACAAGGCTGGGAGGAGGGGCTCCCCGCTGGCCAATAAGGAGGCGGGCCCATGTAGGAATGGGCAATGGAGGTGCTGTATTATGAGCTGATATGATGTGCGGCGGCCATCGGGGCGCATGTCTTGCTTAAATTTTCTCTTGTTTCGCTCGCAGATCGGAATGGGCAGGATGGCCCACCTGGAAAACACCGGGGCGGAAAATTCTGGATGCAGCTGTGACCAGTCTTTAATGGCTGTGGAACCTGGTGCCTGGCAACCAGCCACGGCGGGAATAATCAATAGATGGGCTGGATGTCATGATCGATGGCGGGAGATGATGGTGGTAGCTCGTCGTGATGCTCCTCTCAGGGTCCAGCCAAGCCATTGGGCGTGGCTCTTGTCGTGATTGGCCACAGGAGAGGCTCTGCTCGAGCGCAATGTCCAAGCGCTTTCTCGACATGTTTGTCGACATGTCGGGATGTAATTGCGGCATCAGGTTTGCGCACCGCCGTCCATTGCGGGTGCGCCCGGTGGATCGTCGCCGGCTTCTATCGGTCACGATCGGAGTTGGCACGGTGTACTGCCTATTTCTTACGTTATTTCAAGGTAAGGCGGACCTACACCGTACATTGAGATGTTTCGAGCCTCTCCACAGAGCTAGGATGTGAAGCGACGCTGGCGGGGGAGTGATATGTTCTCAATTGCACGGAGTAAGCATCTTTCAGCCTGAGCAAATTGTCGTGGCCCTCGCTGGGCGTTGATTCTACCAAGCCTAGCTGGCTAGCAGCAGAGTTGGGCAAACCTGCGCCGGACTCGGTCATCAAGGTGCGGTAAGGCGTGCGTGAGCCGCTGGGTGAGATTTGGATGGATGCGAATGTCATGGGACCAACCAACCGACAGAGTGATGGTGCCATCCACTTACCGGGTTTGGAAGGGCCATACACCGTGACTCGGCTCTTGACTGGCCTGCTCACTCTGCTTTCCGTAACAGACCATGTTTCCAGCACCCCATCTCATCTGTCCATTTTTAGGCAACTTGGTGAGGGGGGGTGCACGAAGCACAAGCGCCCACTGGGCCAGGCACCGGACCTCTCCCGTGTTTCTTCTCGTGGCCGGCAGCGCAACCGCCAATTGCTCTCCTGCGACGGCGACGGCGTTTTAGGCTGTATGCTGTGCCTGGTGTCTCATTCCAGAGCAGGCCACTTGCGCGGAGGCTTGTGTGTGTATGGTGCTTGGCTGTGGTTGAAAACATACAGGATTGGCCCCTAACCGGTTATGCATTAACATTAAGGTTCACATGATCCAAACCTGTAATTTTTCAAAGTTTGTCCCCTGATATGATGGCACAACGCACGCTTGCATGCAGAGCAAGGCAGATGCGGCAAGTGAGGCGTCTGCGGTACATGTGGTGGTACTTGGGCAGCCTGTGGCCGTGCCAATCCAATGGCCTCGAGAAGCGAGCGTCGTGCCGCCAGCCGCCAGCGCTTGGACTCCTCTGCTGCTGGCAGGTTCTCTGGGCTGAAGCAAAGACTTCTGGGCCCGGGACGCGGCCGGGTACCTGCAACATCTGGACGATTCGCAGTGGATGAGGAAATGAGGAAAAACTTGCCTAGTGCGTCCAGGGCACGTTCACGCCTCGAGCACACCCTATAGGCCTTCTGAGGGGGTGCGGGTGCTCCACTGGCCATTAAGCAATGCAGGGGACTGGGGCCCTGGTACAGTCACTTCTGAGCCGAGCTGGTTTATGACACATAGATTGTCCATGGCGACATGATGGCGAAACCAGGGAAAAAGTTAGCTTCCGTATATAAGTTTCCCGCTCCTGGACGAGATGGAGGCTTCTCCGAGATCTGTAAGATTCGCCAATTCACTGTCCATCATCAGAAACCCAGGTTTGTTCTGACGACCCCGGATCTGCATACCCCGACCCAAGCAAGCATTGCAAGCCCTGCCCGAAGACTATAAGCCTTCCATTGCACCTTCTATACCATTCTATTATACAAGAACAAGACTCGAACAAAAGGAATCACCAACCTTGACTCCTGCTCTGCCTGTGCCAGCAATCCTATCCCGCCGCCCGCAAGCAGCAGTCGACGTCACTGCCGTCTGATTTCAAAGACACCGGCAATAAGAACCAGAGGGAAAAGGCCTTCCGCAGCCAATACCATCCATCCATCCATCACCGCGCCGAACATAGTCTGGTGACGATCCCCCGGCTTCGGCATCATCTGAGCGCTCTCCCAGACGCTCTGCACCTCGCTAGCCAGACTTGCTTATTCTCCTCGGCACGCGAGCGCCCTCACTCCTTCGCCTACATTCGGTCACAGGGAGCGAGGGGCCACCCATTAATAATTCTACCATCACATACGCCGCTGGTCGGAGGTGATTTAGCATTTTTTTTTGCTTTTTTCCCCAGCTACTCATCCTCCTGCCGCATGCGACAGGGTCGGATCCTTTGAACATTATTATTTAATTGTCACCCTTCCCCGGATCCTACCCCGCGCCGCCACATACGACACAGACAGCCAAGAGACTCGGCTCGGTCTTCTGCCTCTCTCTAGGACTGTCATTGGCATTTAAATCGGGTGATTCGTCTTTGCAATTGCCCCTCTTCAAATACAACCATCCCTCCTCTTACACACACTCTCACAACAACCACCCACAATGCCTCACAGAGTCACAAACTTCCTCAGGACTTCCTCTGGGAACATTGGCCAGATCAAAAAGGTAGCCACCAGCCGGAGGTCATCGCCCAGCCCCGATATGTCTGACCACGAAGACAACCACCACTCGCACGCTGTCGGTGCCATCAGAATGCCAGATCTCGCCGAGGCCCTCAAGGCCCACCGCCTTTCCCTTCACTTTGGCAAGAAGGAGCACAACTCGGCCGTCGCCCTGAATTATGATGTGGAGAGCCCTCCCATCGTCCTCCACGGAAACCCAGAAGAGAGCACCGGAGCCCTGTTTTCCGGCCAGATGCAACTCGAGGTCAAGGACGACGTGGTAGATGTCGAGACCTTCGCTGCTACTCTGAAGATGCATACCACCCACAAGCGACCGTTCCAGAACCACTGCTACGACTGCCAGAACCAGTTCACTGAGCTCAAGGCCTGGAACTTCCTCGCCCACCCAATGACCCTGAAGCGTGGCACCCACTACTTCCCCTTCTCAGTCCTGCTCGAGGGCCACTTGCCCGCCAGCATGAACACCTCAACAACCATCATCGCCTATGAGTTCAAGGCAGAGGCCAAGCTGAACCGCACATCCAGCTCCCAACACCCCACAACTGTCAAGTTTGAGCGCCCACTGCACGTCAAGCGTGCCATGGTTGAGTCTGAGATTCCTCACCACTCGGTCCGCCTCTTCCCTCCCACCAACATCAAGAGCAGTGCCCACTACTCTACTGTCATCCATCCTACCGGCAAGAACACAGTCGAACTCAAACTCGATGGTCTCATGGACCTTAACGAGCAGACAAAGACTTTGAACCTCTGGAAGCTCAGGAAGGTCACCTGGAAGCTCGAGGAGACGGTCAAGACCGTCTCTCCCGCTTGTGACAAGCACCGCGTCGGTGGCGAAGACGAGGCTTCCAAGGGTGCCGCTCGAACAGAGATGCGCGTTTTGGGCGAGAAGCACCTCCACGACGGCTGGAAGTCAGACTACACCGGCGTTGATGGAACGGTCGACATGGAGTTCGACTACCAAGTCACTCAGCGCCGTTCCAAGGGAGATCTCAAGTACGCCTGCAGCGGAAAGTACCGTGACGGCACCGAGGTCACCCACTCGCTACTCCTCGAGCTCGTTGTCTCCAAGGAATACGCACCGGAGGGCAAGCCACACATGGCGGCCCAGACCGGAACCGGCCGCATCCTCCGCATGCACTACGATATCATCATGTCGGACCACCCAGGCCTTGGCATCAGCTGGGACAACGAAGCCCCGCCTGTCTACACTGATGTGCCCGCCAGCCCGCCTGGATACGAGTTTACCGAACACTTGATCGAGTACGACGAGCTTGAGCTGCTCGATGCGCAGCGGGGTAGCCAGCCCCCCACGCGGAGACCCTCAACATCTGACTGATTTCTCACGACACTTGCATTTAATACATGATAATAATTCCAATGAAGGAATACGGCCATGATGCAGAGAAGAACTCTGAAATGAGGAAATGCGAGCCGTTAGAAAGCTTAGCGCACGTGGTTTTTGCATACACACATATACCCAAACAAGCGTTCTGGAATTAGCATTTGGTTTAAGCCTGAACGAACAATCTTCTGTTTTATGATTTCCCTTACAGGGAAACTTTCTGCCTCCATACATTTTATAATGTGTCTATTTTTTTATTTTTTTTTGGAGTTTGTACTCCAGCACTGCCAAGTGAGCGGGCTGGGAATGATCTAGGATATAACGTCTCATTGAACATAAAAGGAAATGACGAACGATAAGGACATTTGTTTCTATGTACATAAAAAGAAGAAAATGAGCTGCACAAAAAAATACAAATCAAAATCAGATGATCAAAACCACTCTCTCACATCGTGAACGCCCAGTATCTCGTAGTGAGCACCAGCATCGCCACTTACATGACCTCGTCCCACAGATTCCATTCTAGCAGTTGAAGATGTATGCCCTTGTAGCTAGTGATGTATGACTTAATCTACATGACCTAGCTCGAGATGCGACCCGACGTTGATCTTGAGCAGATAAGCAGTTTGCCACAGCTCCGAGCGGATATACCAGAGTAGCTCCCGTCACCAACGGGGGGACTCGTTTCCCTTCCGGCAACCACCCGCCCTAAACAAGGGGTGTCTTTAGGAGACTCCTAGTCCGCCAGAGGCGACGATCAGGAGATGGAGGCGGTCCGGCGCCGCGCGAGCCCAGTTCGGACCCCCGAGCGGGAAGATGAGGGTCCCCGGTGTCCGAGGCGGTGGGGACGAGAGAGGTTCGTGGCGAGGGAAGCTGTCTTGTCGGTGACCCACCCGGTGTCCGTGGCCTTTCCCCGGTCTTGGGGATGTAAGGGACCGGTGTTGTGGAACGGCGCGGTTGGGAGAGGTGGTGGGACAGAGGGCGCCCAAGTGGCCGATGGCTGGTATTATATGATATGTTGTGACACTAGCCTCCCACATTGGCTGGATGCAGGAAGTGAGTGTAACGAGGGGCGTGGGGAGAGGGAGTGGCACAAAAACCCTGAATTAGCTGACGGGTGTTGTGATATCAATATGTTGGGGCACAATGGATCAGACGTTGGCCAGACGCAGGAGGTGAGGGTGGGGGGATCAGACTAAAAACAAACAGATGAGAGGCTCCCTGCAGGCTTGTGGCTGATGAGATGAGAGTTGACATGTACCATTTGTGTTCTCTCCCGTTTTGGGGTAGTTTTTGTTGAGTTGGTGCTCGATCTCATGAAGTTGCATAACATGTGGGAGCTTACAGCTATTGATTACCATACTCGTTCACGAGTCTGTAATATGTACAAAATACCTTCCCAAAAAAAAAGCTGAAGAACAGGAGAAACGGTTCACATAGTCTAGGTCCATTAAAGTATGCTCGCTCTGCATGGAAGACTCTAGAGATGATTATATCTGGCTTTTAACTTGATATCTCAACCAAAAAATACCATATAATAGCCAGCCCAATAACACCCTATGCCTGAGCTAGAGAACTGGTCCGGGACCACCTCACACCAAACCAGTAGACAACCGCGCCGATGAGCCAAACCACAACCAGGATCAAAGCCTGGACTGGCGCAAACGAGGCCCCCCTGACCACTACGAACCCGCTCACAATGGCAAAGATGAAGGGAATGGCAATGAAAGGCTTATAAGGACGCTCAAGACCAGGTTCCCGGTACCGCAGGACGATGGCGCCGACCACGGTGAGGAAGAAGAAGGCATACTCGCCAAGACCGTTGAAGGTGACGAGGTCACGGAAGTTACCGACTGCGATGTACACGGCGGACACGACGACGGACAGCAAGACGGCGTTGATGGGAGCGTCGTATCCGGACGGGTCCTGGGAGTCGTCGGAGTCTTCGGGCTTCTCGCGGAAGCCGATGCGGCCAACAATGGCGAAAAATCGCGGGAACCAGCCTTTGTTGGCCGCCGAGACGATCATGCGGCCCACGACCAGGGAGTTGCCAAGGATGGAGCCGGCGATGACGAGGCAGATCAACACGGCGGCGATGATGCCGAACTTGACGCCCAGGAGGCGGCTGATGGCGGTCTATGACGGGTTAGTGGCAAGGCCCGGACTTTCGTGGGAAGTCATGATTAGAAACGTACAACAGCAACGCTGTCACTCGTAGAGACAGTATCCCATGGTAGGAGGATGTAGTATGCAGCATTAGCAACGATGAAGCAGAGGAAGATGGTAGGAATCGCCGTGTTGATTGTGAGCGGAAGTTGCTTTCCCGGGTTCTTGAGCTCAGAAGAGATATAAATTGCCTATTACCATAAGTTAGTATGCCACAAGGAGACAATTGACAGAGTAAACAGACCTTGTCCCAGCCCGAGTAAGCCCAAAGAGCACCATAAACTGCGGCCGAGAAGTGTCCCAGCAGTTCCCAAGAACTGAGTTGATCCCAGTCGGTAGTGCTCCCATCTGGATTGAGGGTCTGGCGGTTGCCAAACCAGGGCTTGGTGAACCAGTCCCGGCCACCAATGTCCTTCCGCTCGGGGCGAGCAACCTGGAGGACAATCACGGCCAGACCGGCGGCCACGATCAGGATGATGCTGGAGAACTTGGTTCCCAGGAAGAAGCCGCTGAGCCGAGTGCTGGTCTTGGTGCTGATGCAGTTGGCCAGGCTCACAACGAGCAGGACGAGGATGGCGAGGAGCTTGTGGAGCAGCGTGCCAGCCTGGTCGGTGGTGCCCAGGGCTGAGTATATGCTCTCTACGAATACGATGCTCAGGATGGCGAGCGTGGCGGGCATCACGGTCAATATCCAGGTCCAGGCCGCCAAGAAGCCGAATATGTCCCCAAAGATGTACTGGAGATAGGGCTGGACGCCGCCTACAGAAAACGCGCAAGGCGTGTTAGCACAGCTGTTTACATTTCCGAAATCTAGACACCAGAAAGTCTAGAATGAGAAAAAGAATCAATTGGAAATTGCATACCCTCTCCGGGGATTGCTGTACCGAGCTCTGCCAACGTACTCGCGCCGGACCAAGCCAGGATCCCGCCGACGAGCCACATGACGAGGGCCATGCCAGGTGAAGGGACATTGGTGTCGATGGCACCGGGAGAGGTGAAGACCCCACTGCCGATGACGATGCTGACGAGGATGCCAAAGGCCGCCGCTGCGCCGAGGGAGGGCGCGAACGTCCCTCGCTGGTTCAACGGTTCGGCTTGCTGGCCGTCATCCCTGGCGCCGAGCAAGGGCTGGCGAACGTCTTCCGCTGCAGGCTGCTCTGAGGCCATTGTGAGCGGACTCCAGCTGTCGTTCTATATCGGTCCAAGAGTTGGGTAGTAGGCAGATGCTGGCAGGAGCGTGTGTGGAGAGGAGGATGAGGAGGAGCACTGGGAGGCTGGTGGTGGTGCTAGAGGATGGCGCAATCGGCAATCGTGGGGATGCAATGAGTAGCATGCGAGTGTCACCATCAGTCGGGGGACAGCCCGTGCTACACACAGGAAGGAGATGGCAAGCAGCGTGAGATGTACGCTGATGGGGGTTATCTACAAAACTCTGTTGCAATTGATATCTTATTGAGGCTTAATGCATTGCATCTGGTGATGAGGTCACGGAAGGAGGCTGATACCGACTCAGGATGACATGGGAATTTGCAGGCGTCTGACTCACTATTATTTTGGTGAGTACAGTGGAGTATCACTGAAGAGCCTCGCCACTTGATTAAGCCTGGTTTTATGGATGAAGGGTTGATCCAAATATCCTTTCGTATTGAAGAAGCTAAAAAAAAATAGAGAAGAGTCGCATTGGCACTTCCGACCGTCATCCTTCAGGACTGACTGTATGTAGGCTTTAATGCACATCATGGGACATTGGTAGTGGTGGTGTAACGCGGGCTGAGACAGACAGAGGGTTGACAGAAGAAATTAGGCAGATTGAAAGACGTTTATGAGCATGTCATTTTCTATGGCGATTAAGAGAATCCAGCAATGTAAAACGATATAAATTAACAATAGTCAATGTATCTTCCATCGGGCATTTAGATTGGCCCTCGATAATCGGACAATCCCTCGAACAAGCATTACTCTCCATGCATGAGCGCCTGAAATTCAATGTCACCTCAGGTACTTGACTGGTAAGCTACGCCACCAAAAGTTCTTCCCCCATCAACAGCCGCGTCGCCTCCT
This sequence comes from Clonostachys rosea, assembly GCA_026958235.1. Taxonomy (NCBI): domain Eukaryota; kingdom Fungi; phylum Ascomycota; class Sordariomycetes; order Hypocreales; family Bionectriaceae; genus Clonostachys; species Clonostachys rosea. The sequence continues at coordinate 3,022,821 of CP110206.1, forward strand.
CGATTCCTTGCAGAACTAACAGCATTTCTACTCTAGATGCCGTCGATTTCTCCCCACCCATCGTCGTCGTACGAGAACAGGCGCAGGATCGCCTTAGCCACCTCTCTGCCGTCATGCTCTAAATCCGCCGTCTCCTTGGCCCGGTCCGCATGCTGACGATCTGTTAACGACCCGGCTTCCTCCCGCATCTCGATTTGCCTCTTGACCATGTCCTCGTCGAAAGCAAGATGGGCCTGGGTCGTGAATAGCCTCTTCTTGATGAATAGCCCCTGCACCGCGGTATGCTCGCTGCGCCCCCAGCACTCGACCTTGGTGCCTGGCGCGAGCAGCCCACCGGCTGTCTCAGAGCTGGGCGGCGCTACGACTTGGTCTTGATGCATCTGGTGTAGGTAGACCGTGTCGTCCTTGGTGCGGAAGAGTCGCTGGCCCGTAGATGTGAGCGTGATGGCACTATGGCCTAGTTCCCAGTCACCCTTGGGCGATGGGGCGACCTTGGCCCCCAAGAGGCGCGAGAGGAGCTGGTGCCCAAAGCATACTCCCGTGAAATAGAAGTTCTCCTTCTTCAACCAAAGTTCTAAGCGGCAGCATGGCTTAGTAGCAGTTCGCAAACGGGAGCGAGTCACTTTTGCCTCCACACTCACCTCGTAGTAGCTCGAGCAAGTCAAGAATCCATTGGTTGTTTCCGTGGGCATCATACATGCTGCCCGTGATTAACAGCCCGTCAAAGCCGTCAAACTCATCACACGTTGGTAGCCGGCCACCTTGCTCGGTGACGACAAAGACTTGGTCCGTCTCAACACCAAGCGGCGGATGGTGCTCTTTGCCCGCTTCCGTGAAGTGGTGGTGGAGGATATCCCCAAATGAACCCTTCTCAGTCTGAGTATCAGGATGCGGCATGTCGGTCTCGAGGACCATGACACGGACCACGGGCGCATCAATTTCAGGTTTGTCGTGCCTCGACATGATGGTGTATAACAATTGCACTGAAGATCCAGACCAACTCGCGATCCGTTTAGGTTTACAGTCAGAGAAGAACTATGGTAAAAGACTCAATTTGCCTTTTGATGACTGCGTGATTAGACCATGGTCGATGGTGGTCTTTATTGGCCTTCATTGCGTCTATAGTAGTGCCGTTGACGCGTCCAGCTTGGCAAAACCCACGCTTTGCTCATGTTTCCCACATCTAAGCAGAGTCTTTGGTGTTTTGGGTGATGCCCAGGCTTGATTACGTAAATTTGCATTGGCATTCTCACAATGACGACAATGAGTATCCGCCGACAATGGGGCATATCGGCTATCCACCGACTTGTTACCTAGCTCAGGCCAGGCGGTTAGCTTGTAGCAGAAGCGGCTGTCAAACCGTCGAGGGCGTCTCGCAGTGTAACTGGCATGAATTCATGTAATTAGCGTATGCAGGTGCTGCAGGTTTTGGACTTTTGAGGTGATTGCCAAGGTGGATTGATCTTACAACCACGCTGAAAGACGGCCCCCAACTTGGTCGTAATATCCAATTGTATTTTGGAAACTGCTCCAGATGGATGACGGCTTGCAGCGCAGCCAACATGGAGGGGCCAAGGCAGTTAGTAGCTACCTGTGGGGTAGGTAGTTTAGGTGTCTTGCAGCTCCACGTCTCCCCTGTCGGTGGCCCCGGCCGAAGTGAAACTGCCATGCGCGCTGTGCTCCGGCCAAATGACGCACTTGATTGGCTCAAGGCCTGCGCCGCCGCTGTGGTGGGTGTTTTTCACAGGCTTCCGGCCGCCCAGCTTGCGGGCTCCATTCACAAGGCCATGACAATAGGAGGAACACCTGCTGCTCTATTTTTGTCGCTGGCGGATTCTATTCAACCACAATGGAGGGGCCATTGAGCAACACGACGACCAAGATGGCCTGCCGTCTTGCGCCCGCGCGAATAAATACGCGAGGCCTCGTTTCTTTTACCTTTTTAATTGCATCTCAATCAGCCTCTTCGTCTATTTCGCGTGGCATCCCTTCCTTAAAAACCTTCTTTCGTCTTTGGCGTCGGCTAGTCGAATACGTCACCCGATCAGCGATCAAGCCTTGGCTCTCACTCACACAAGCAAAGGTTCTTCAACCCCGCCTTGGCTTTCATTTTAAACCCGGTCCTTATAAGACATGATCTACAACAATCATCCCAGCACCCATTCATAAAAACTCAAAGACGCATTCCATAGTCAATCCGGATTTGTCTCCCACTATTTGAGACTCACACCTTGTCTCTTCCCAAACAAAGAAAAACCACCACGACCTCTGCTGTCTCTACACACCGGCCTCGCCATATAAATCAAGATGCGTGCCAGCAGCATCTTCCTTCTCGCGGGCCTGCTCACCACCGCCGCCGCCGCGCCGCTTGCTGCCAGCCCTGGCGACATCCACAACGTAATTTCTCCTAGATGGGCCCTACGAAAGACTATCGGGTGCACCGATGAGGATGCCCAGAGAGCCGGCTGCCTCGGCGGCTGCGACAGATACTACAGCTCTGGCGTGGTCTGCAAGCACAGCGAGAGGGCGGAACGGGCCCATCAGGAGCAGATGAGGTCATCGGCCTCGACCCAGGAGAGAGACGAGGACCGGCCCATGTATTTCTGGGGTACGCCCGGCAAGGGTATCCAGAGCGTCACTCCGGGGCATTGATTTTATAAATTATGACGGATCGGGCCTGGATTGCCCTGAGATTTGGCGTTTGGAACTTGGAAGGAGTTTCTTTATCTACCTAATGATGGATATACCCTTATGACTATACCCGTGGCTGTAAATGAGCAGATAGCTTAAAAGAAATACAGAACGATCTTCATGTCTCTTTCAATGATTTTGGACTTAAGTTCAAATAACACTGTTTATATCCTCGTGAGTGGTAAGACGGTGTAGATGAAATTCATTGCTTGAACACTTCAGCGGATGGAGTAAGTCGTCTACAGTTAGCCATCAACATTGAATTAATTTTCAATCCGATTCTAATAATAAATAACCCGAACAGTTAACACATTGATAGAGAAATTATTCTAAGACAGTTTATTGAGTGATTCTTGCGGCTGCGATTGTCAATCAACGTGCACAAGGTTTGATTTCACGATCATCACGAGAAAAGAAATAAAGTTGCCAACTCAAAGCAAGCCTGAATTTTGTAAATACGATTTACAGACCCGTTCTATCCCGTAATGTGATGAATTCGAATATGGACTAAATGATCGGTGTATTCTAGAAAACCACTTCCATCATTTCCGTTTTTTACAGGTAGGCCGAAAGGTTGCACTTGATGGAAGTGTGACAACTACTGTTCAAAACGAGAACTTGCTTCTAGGTCAATGATCCGCCTTACTTTTCGGTGATTTCCATTAGTTGTTTAATGTAGTAAAATCCAATGCAGCATCGCAATATCATTCTGTGTAGCGTCATTCGGTCCGTTAGGACATATCGTGGAGGTAGGCAAGCGAAAACGGGAGGGAACTAATCCATCAATATAACCCACAGCTATCCCCACCCGAGATTTCGTCGGTTCCAAGTCATTCGACTATATCTTCCTTAGGAACAAGCTCCTCCTGATCCAGGAGGGACTTCATCTCCTTAGCCAGCTCCTCGGCGTTGTGTACTCGTGAACAGCAGGAGGGCGGTGTTGTCTGAACATCAATGCTTTATTCGACCTCCCAAGGCATCTGGCTCTTTGACGCTCCCTCGAGGAGTCAGTTGTTCCAGAAATTTTCTCCAATGGCTCGCTTTTTGTTTTGGGGAGTCCATCCTCGCGGCTGAAACCTCACTGGCCTCAATGGGTTTCGTCGGTTGACTTCTGCCCGACTGTCGCTGGCTAGATGCCAGTTTCTCGTCGGCAATTTCCTCTCCGGGGCGGATAACTCGATAGTCTTCATCGGCGAATGTCTCGATATCTCCAAAGAAGATATGGAACTTGTAGTTGTTGTTGATGGACATTCTTGATACTCGAGTGATGTAGAGAAATTCTTAAAATTTAGGATAAATTTCTGTCGCGGACTACCTAGGTAGTGTTAACTCAACTTCAACTTGGGACTAAAACACAGAGTGAAATCACCTTTTGGCTAGATATACCAGGATGTGTTCCAAATATGACTGTGCGAGATCATCCCTTGGTTTTATTTATAATTCTTCTATTTCTTCTTGTCGCAAACCTGGTAGATCCCATGATCAAGCGACATATAGCGATGATCACAACTAGTTTTTCTGCCATGTCTCTAATTGAACTTAGTAGGGAAAAAAATACACACGTCTACAAAGGTACTTAGCCTTATGCCTTTACAGCACAACTGTTTCAGCATGCCATGTGCTGTGTCAAGTCGATCCGAGCAGGGGTAGTCCTCCCAACGAAGTTTAACTCTCGTGTTGATTTAAAGCTTGAACGAGGAACTGAAGCATGGGATTTTTCTTTCCATAAGATTCAGAGACATGTGCTACCCCGTCATGAAATACCTAATTATGAAACCGCCTAAGCTAGATGAACTGTGTTTCTTCGCAATTCATTTCGCCTTTGCGTCTCAGTAGCATGATGAAAAGTGCACTCAAGGAGGTGTAATAGCCCTCCGAGAAAAAGAGAAGTTTTGGCCCAGATCTCTTACCAGTCTTATTGCAGTCGATGTTCATTCGTTGTTCCAGCAGTAAAAAATGATTCCGTGAAGCGTCACTGATATCGACATTCATTTCCCAGGACAAAGTCGTAAGAAAATTTGTCGTAGTGTCGTCCAATTTCCGTATTGACTTTCCAGCAAGATTCGTTCCAGCATCGTACTACTCTTTTCAGTTTACAATCACTCTGGATATCCTAATCAGTCTTTTCCGATCACTTATTACCCGAGCCTAGAAGGCCTCGTCGCGATGTTTGCGGGTTCTCAGGTTCGGCTTGTTCTGCCCCTTGTCCCCATTTCATTTTGCAACCCATTCCTCCATCATGTGATTCCAATTCGGGCTGAATATACCAAAAGAACGCACGCCAAACATGACTGAAAGAACTGTCTTTTATTCTAGAAATGTACAGTTACGCTCGCTCTATAGTTCATCCTTGCCCTCGTCCAACTTGTCGGACCCCCAGTAAAACGTCAAAATGTCCACACCAAGATACTCATCCTTGTAGCTCTTGGTCACCTCACCGTCGGCTGCAGCGCCCGCGCAGACAATCTACCCAGGTGTTAGCATAAGTCTATCGCGCGAAGAATAGGTAGTACTCACAAGAGGGGTTAGGTGCTCTGAGGCTCCTGGAGGGTGCATGACCTGCGAGCCCGGAAACGATTTCCACTGTTGAATACCCCCCCACCGCTTCTCCGACTCGGTGCCCTTGAGCGCCTCGGCCAGCGCGCCGTTCCACGCCTCCGAGATGCCCCTCACCTCGGCCTTCTGCACCGGGTTGGCGTGGCGCATGGCCATCATGATGCGGATGTTGTGGAAGGAGGCGAAGCCGGAGCCGACGATGGCGATGTTCTTCTCGCGCAGCTTCTGCAGGGCGCGGCCGATGCGGAGGTGCGACTCCGGGTCTTCGGTCTCCAGGACAGACATTTGCACGATGGGCACGTCGGCCTGGGGGCGGGCCAGGGTCATTGGGACGAAGACACCATGGTCGAAGCCGCGACGAGGGTCGAGGCGGGTGTTGTTGAAGCCCTCGGCCTTGAGGAGATCAGCGATCTCAGCCGCGATGGCGGGGTCGCCCTTGGCGGGGTACTTGAGCTCGTACGACTCCGGCGGGAAACCGTAGTAGTCGTAGATGAGGTCCGGCTGCGCGCCGCTGGAGATGGCTGGCGACTTGGTCTGCCAGTGAGCTGTGACGAGGACGATGGCGCGGGGCCGGTTGGCGGGGGAGTCGAGCGAGAGGAGCTTGGGGATGCGCTTCTCCAGCGAGTCGATGATGGTCTTGTGGTCAGGATCGCCCAGGATTGGGAGGGGTCCTGGCCGGATCCGAGTGTTAGTATGTAATGTAAGATACGGGATTGGCTGCTGAGGAAAACTCACCTCCTCCATGGGACAGAGCAATGACGGGGGCGAGAGCCATCTTGGAAGCGTTGGTTGTTCGGAAGAGAGTCCAAGCTGAGATGCCAGCAACAGCGCCAACAGATGCAAGCAGCCTCATCGTCTGCGTCAGCCTATTTATTGTTTGTCGGCCGGTGCTCCTCCAGCCTTAGCCTCCGCACCATCAGCGGTGGCGGGGGGGGGCGGAATATTGCTTATATATTCCACGGCCACAGACCAGATTCTAGATTCAGGATTTACCTATTTGGGACCAAACGGCAATGCCTATGCCGGGGAGGGACCATCGAGGGGCCGCGGGAGGTTGTCCTCGACCGCTTTAGCTCAACCGCCTGCTCAGATCCACCGCATGTGTGGCTTTCCCGCGGTGCTCTGTCATAACCGCGCGGCCCGCCCACAATTGGCTTTGTCATGTACAGTTCCGCCATCGCCGCGAGATCCCTGACTACATGTACCAGTTTGGCTTTGTCATTCGAGTCTGAGGCTGGAATGTGCAGTTCCACCAATAATCCTCTCCCGCCTTGCCGTATTTCCGAATGTCGTCCGACCGTCACAACCTCACCGACTGGTCCAATGTTGTATCACTTGGTCCTCGATTTCTCCGAATACATGACCCTCTGTCAGCTGGGAGACCTCCTCGCGGCGACGAAGAGGTTTGCAACAGGGCAGGCCCGTCTGCGTTACTTATGTAACCTTATTCCTCTACTAATAGCTGGTATCAGGGTGCAAGTCGATGCGAGTAGGAGCGGCACTTGAGCCTAGCAGCGATTAAATGTTATGTAAGTTTAGGCTGTTTAAATGGGTGGCTCGAGTTCACGATCATTATGAAGAAGTAGGCATGCTTTTCATAAAGAAGATCCAGAGGCATATGATGCCCAGTCGCTTAATAATTACGAAACTGATTTATATTCCCTTGTACCTAGGTTGCTTCATCTCAATTTCGCAGTAGCAGTTGGAATGATCAGCTCAAGGAAATGTCATAACTGCTGTTAAGTGAAGAGAAGTTCCAACCTGGCTGTGCAAAATCTTTCTTGTAGCCCTCCTAATCCGTTGTTCTAGTAGCAATAGTCATTCCAGTGTCGCAATAAAGTCCCGTTAAGCGTCATTCGTTTTCGACCTTTATTCCCAATACGATCCATTCCAGCATCGTTTTATTGTTCATTTCCCAGTTCAATTCATTTCAGTACGATTCATTCCAGTATCGCAATATGATCTCATGCAGTCCCATCCGATTTTCGTATTGATCCCCTTGCAAGATTCATTCCGGTATCATATTATTCTTTTCAGGGAATAATTTCAGGAATCCTCACCAGTCTTTTCCGTTCACTTATTCCCCCAGCCAAAAAGGCTGTGTCGGGATGTTGATGGGTTCGCGGCGAACGACTGGAACTGCGACTGTTGGACTTGTCCTGACTGAACTTGTCCAGGTTGGGTTTGTTCTGCGCCTTGTGGGGCCTGCCCATTGAATCTTGCAATCCATTCCTTCATCTTCTCATCACTGTAGCATTCGATGCGGTCATCATCATTCTTAATCCATTGGCAAAGCTCACTAGGAAGGAGAGCGAGAGCGTGGACCAGTCCCTCGACATTACCTGCATCTAAATGCTTCTTTGTGGTCTCGAGGAATCCACGCATGGTAGTTTCCATTCCATCAAGCGTTGTCGACAAGTCCTGATCCATCTGCTTTAGTGAGGCTTCCTCTGAGAAGTCCAGGGCAGAATTGGCATTCTTGTTTTCTGTTTCCAACGGGCCCTCGCGCTCCGTTCGTTGTCGTTTATTGGTGAAGCCATCCTTTCCCGTTTCGAGCTTTGACATGGAAGCTGAAAAAAGATGATCCAATATAACACCATGGTGAACCAACATTTTATTCTGGCGATCCAACATTTCATTCTGGCGGTTTGTTTCTTTAGTCTGGCGATCCATCTTCTCGAACATCTTGGTGATCATGGCAACTACTCTCTCGGAATCTGGTCGATCTGCCAGTGCTTGCAAAAGAATCTGCTCTCTTTCCTTCAGTGTCTCCAATGCAGTCCGCATCCGTTGGGCACTTTTGGAGAAGAAGTTTTCCATCTTAGATCCCTTCCAGAGTCTGCTCATTTGCATCAAATCTGAAATTGTTTCCGAAATTGGACAGGCTACTGGGAACTTGGCTGGCTCTAGCCATTCAACCACGTCTTCCTCGGCGGATTGCTTGTCCTGGCTCAGAATTGCCTTCATCTCCTGGTATAGCTTCTTATCTTTATTCAAGGCAAGGAGAGTGATATCCCCTTTAACATCTTTAGGCAGCACCGCCTTTTCAGCCTTTGTCATAGAGCTGATTGTCGTGAAGGTGCTGTCAGTAATTTCAAGAGAAGACATCTCTTCAAAGACTTTTTGGTACTTCTGCATGACTGCTTCTCTAGTCACGGTGTTCTTGCGGACATGCTTGATCTTGTCGACGGTCCAGAGGTCGATTTTCTGATCCCAATCGACATTGTTTAGATCAGCTAGCAGGGCCATAGGGTCATACTCTCCGATGAGAAAGGAATGAGTTTCAAGTTCATTCTTTTCAAGTTGTTCCTGAAGCGCGATGACTGATTCGCTATCCGAAGCAGAACCTTCGTCTTCGCTGCTCTGGTCGTTGTCGTCCTCTTCCTCGTCTTCGAAGTTACCACCTGTCTTGTCCTTTGCTATGTCCGCGAGTGTCCCGTGGAACATGTACTGATCTGGGACTTCTGTTACCTGGAAGACATCAGGTTGTCCTCGGTAATAGGCAGTCAACGCTGTCTTCATCTTTTCGAATAGGTGGTGCTCGTTGATAATTCCCGTGAGCTTTGCGGAAGCACCTTCTTTGACATCTCGGATGAATCGCATTGCCCAAAGATTTCCCAGAACTGGAAATGAGAGGCAGACTTGGATCTGGTTCTTCCGAGCGGAGCGGTCCATACTTATTGCTTTTTGTATGGCAGATTCATCGGAGCCGACGTCGGAGAACTTGTCCCAGGTGAGTAACTTTGTGCCGGTGAGCTTGACTTTCAGATCCTCAAATGCATCTGGGTATTCTCTCTTTGATGCCTCTAAATGCTGGAAGATACACTCTGCCATACGCTCATATTGCGAATTAAGCTCCGTCTGAGGCATCGATTTCCAATGATCGGCCGATTTGGAATTGACGCTTAGATCCGCATAAGTTTCAAGTAGATCACTGACAGGTCTGAGTCTCGCGGCGATAAACTTGATCGTTGGCATATCAAAGCCCTGATACTGTAATCCGGCTGCTGATTCAGACATCGTATAGCTGGGATCAACTTCCGAAGGTAATATAATGGCTGAAGTGAGGAGTGTAGGTTGGATTGGAGTGGATAGTTCTCAAAGGCTTCAAGCGGTGGATCAAACGGAAGTGAAGGATGTGGGAATATTCGTGAAGTTGGTGGAAGGAAAGAAAAGGGATCTTGCCAAGGTAGATTGTAGGAAATGAGGTGTATAGTAGATTTCCCTACTCTTGTGGATGAATACTGGAATACGCTGCACAAGTGTGATGAATAAGAAGCAGGTCAGACCAAAGTGAGAAGTTTCTGAAAATTAGCTAGGTCGGAGATTTCAAGAGAACCAGTTTCATTTGGTGCATCAAAATTAACCGACAATGCCAAAACAATAACACTTGACTCCCTCCTAGGCAGCACTACCTCTAGGTTTGTTTAGCTACTTGAATTGTATTAGGCTTTAAATCTTTGAAGATCTACCCGGTAGATAATCCATTGTTGTGTATCGAACACCCGATGAGTGGAGTTTATTGGAAGATATGACCGCTATTGATATGTCTTGTAAGATGATTTCGCGCAGAGAACGATGCATCGAGTCGCAGTGGCTACATTCGCATTCCTTCCCTGCGCCGTGGGCTTTTTGTGATGACCCAATTCTGACGATGTGACAAACGCCCATTCGTAGTTGGTACATTTATAAGGTTTCTCGCAAGGATGCGTTTTTGCTTTGTGTCTCTCCAGAGATATACTGTTTCCATAAGAAGCATTGCAGATCGTGCACCCGAAAGACTTCTCTTCAGAATGGGTCTTCATGTGAAACATGAGGTTACCCTTCCATTTATAACCTTTTCCGCAGATCGTGCACTTGAAAGGATCCTCTTCGGCGTGGGCTTTTACATGGTCAGTGAGTTCGGTGCTCGCCATTCGGGAGGGCGGGTTTCGTTAAACTGGGTTTTGGGGGGAATCAATCCGATCGACTCGAGGGAATCAAACGTATCCCGGTCGGTCTGACTGAATGCTTTGGAGTGAGGGTGTCCCGATTTAACGAATAATACTATTTGTTGTGCGTATGCTAATCCGTTCATCCGCTCGCTTGGGCGAGCTGGACGAGTAGGACGCGTTGGACGGGCAGGATTGGTTGAAAAATGAATATGGTGTATGGTATGGTTATGGTTATGGTGGCTACAACCGGCGCAGAAATGCTACCAATTGTTATGCGATGGATCAGAATGTGTGTGAAGGCTTGTATTTCTCCTAGCTACGTCAAGCTCAAGGCAAGAAGATGCGACCGCCTCCTGTGCGCACTGTCCGAAAGAAAGGCAAGGATGCATACCGCGAGATGATTCACCGCGCTGTTGAGACCGGATCAAGCAAGCAGGTAATCCAACCTTTGGAGCTTCCGACCGACGTTCAACCATCGACAAATGCGAACGAAACGAGTCCTGATGGAACCAAACCTACTGCCGATGGATGGTCTGGTGGAACCGCTTGCAATGAACTCAACTGGTAAGAAGAGACGAGCACAGCCGACACTACATCCGGTTGGGATGTCCCGAATGATTGCGATGAGGTTGAACCCGTCCAGTCCACCGACTCCGGTTGGTAGAAGCTTGTACCCTTGGGACAAGGTAGTTTCTTGGGTGACGAAGCCGCGATTGCACAAAGTGCACTTGAAAAGTTTCTCTCCAGTATGGCGTCTTATATATGTTTTTGCCCTGAATTAAAATCTTTTGGTGCAGGTATGGCGTTTGAATCATGATTGTTGGCTTCTCTTTGAGAGGCCAAGTCTTGTGAATGAAGATGGCAAATTCTACACTTGCTTCAGCTGTAATCCGGTTTACCAGAGAATTTGATACTATTTCTTCCTTCGAAATAATAATGTCGATAAAAATGTTGTAAGACTTTGATCCTAGAAGGATGTTTTCTTTCCACTGTCTCAATAGGAATTTATTTCTGGTTTCCTTACCGCGGCCTGCTAAGTTCATGTCTGCTATGTAGAAGTAATTTCTTGCCCAGGTAGCGGTATCACCTCGTGCTCTGTGATTATCTTTCAGGATAATTGGAATGTTGCCAGTATAGCGTATTCTTTCTGTCGACGGAATTACTCGCTAGAATGGTAGCCCCTTCTTCTGGCCGATCATCGAGTTAATGATTGGGATGAATGTAAACCTTCTAAAACCATTCGCAATCTTGAAGAGAATCTTATATACCGCGTTATTCGTCGCCAAAACCTTCATTGCGGTTGAAGACCTGACTTTGCTGAACTTCTCCAAGCTCGGAGACGTAGCCAAGGTGTTTCAGGCGCCGTTGATCATCTGTCCGCAAATACGCACGGGTTCTTCATCTGACGACTCGAATGATTGATTAACCTGCTTCGCGATATGGGTGATGCGATCGACACCAAACGCGTCATATGCGGTTTGCATGGCCGGGACGCTCAGTTCTCAGAAGAACCTGAGAACAGTTAGGCCGCAGATACTATTATACTTGGGGTCGTCATTTGGGCTGGTGCGATTTGGCCTGCACTGCTTGGCGTCGCCGATGTAGCAGACGACCGCGTGAGGACGTTTCGTTAGAGGGATGGCGGTTTCAGTTTCTGGTGCTTTGGCCGCCTCGTCAAAAACGATGAAATCAACTTGATACATATGGGCCGTAACGGCCTTTGGGAAATGATTGACCGTGTCAGCGAAGGCCACCGGAGTTGCTGTAATTATTTGGCCTCTGCACAGACTGCTAGCATCAAATTTTGTTTTGTATTCTTGTCCTGTTTAATGTCCTGTTTAATGTCCTGTTTAATGTCCTGTTTAATGTCCTGTTTAATGTCCTGTTTAATGTCCTGTTTAATGTGCCGTTTAATGTGCTGTTTGGTGTGTTGTTTGATGTGCTGTTTAATATTTGCCTTGAATCGAGTCTCGTCATGCGTGCGATCCAAAACCAACTGGGTATACGCTTCTTTCAGCTCTGGATATCTCTCCATAAGCTCGATAGCGTTGGTAATATAATCGGCGACGAGTTAGGGTCTTTCCTCGTTATCTCTTTGCTGCTTGGTCAAGTGGTCGAAATACGTCTGACTTTCCAGGGTCTTTGTCAAGGACAAGTCTATCGCTCTGGGGCCCATTGAGGAGTGCCTTCTCCTCAGTGTCCTATGCTAAGGCTTTGGCGCCTCCATGGCCAGCTGTAACGAATCTTTCTGTGGCGTCTTTGACTAGTGAATTCTGGGGTGCAAGCTAGACTGATTTACGACTAGTGTCTGAAGTTGCCAGCGAATTGAATATTTGGCCACCCCATGTCGACTTTCCCGATCCTGGTCCACCAAACACAATGATAACGCCAGAAAGGGAAGAAAGATGAGGGATTTTTTCAGGAAGAGAAGAGGAGAGGAGAGGAGAGAAAGAATGGGAGCGAGAGCGAGAGGTGGGCGCGTACGCGTGTAGTGAGGTGAGATCAAGTTGAGAAGTTGCTGACATGAACGGCTGCCAGCCGGCGGCGGCCCACACCGCGTGTAGAGCGTGAATTGATCTGCCTACGCGTCGATCAAATCCCGACTAAGGTTGCAAGTTTGTTGAATGGATTTTGGTAATTCCCATACGATAGAGGGCCGATATCGTATGGGGTTGGAGCAGATCCATTAGTAGATTGGGAGCAAGGCTCGACTTATCCCTAGTAGTAAACTAGACCCGCGCGAGGGTCTGGTCGGCTAGTCTAAGTCATAGAAATCGCCTCTAATAGGAGCTAATATATCGACTGAACAGTATAGTGAGCTGAGCTCATCACCTTAGTATAGATGGGTTGGTGAGAACAGTATCTAGATTGGTCTAACTGCCCCGTCTTGGTCATATCCGGTGTGGCCCGGCCCATCAGCACCTAGAATACATACATATGTGGAATCATGTACTTAGGTAGCAACCCTTTTGGAGAGGTTAATATCGCTGTGCATCCCTCAGCCACCACCACCTCCTCCGCCGGTACTTGGGGGCCCTAAATCTCAACTCCCGACCCCCAAGTACTCCCTCCACTCGCTGGAGTCGTTCAGCTCATGGAAGTGCTCAGATATACACTGAGCTTCTTTGTATGCTTGCTAAGTAGCAAGTGTTTTTCTACTGCTTAGTGTCAACATGGGTTAGGAGTCTGGGTGCTTATTCTGAATTAGGAACACTCCAACGGATCACATTGTCTTCCAGCTTCTTTGCTAAATAATGCTTCTTTTCCATCTCCTTCGTTCGATGGCTGTCTCTCAACCATGTTCGCAAAATTCAAGGTGTGACTGACAATGTTGCAAAGAATTTACTATAAGACCCCGAATAACGCTCTACTGAACCTGGTATAGACCACCTACGCCCTCCTCATGGGCGATCTCACCTCGGTGTTTGTTTTGGGTATCCCATACTAACCCTTTCAAGAGGGCGTAGAGGTTCACGGCCGTGTCTGCATGGTTGAAAATGTTACCTCGCTGGAGTTTGGGGGTCATTCTCGTCAGCGAAATCGTGGGTTCATAAACCTGCACAGCAATTTTAACCCGCCCTGCTCATCGGAAGGAGTTGTGCAGCACAAGGTGTGGGATAGATCCGTGTAGTTTTGGGCTCTCAAACTAGATAGATAAGAAATATCGTTTCCCACTGAGGCATGGCTGGCATCTCACACTATTGGCTTGCTTGGAATTGCTCTCGTTAGTATTGCCCTTTATAGACTTGGTGCGACCTTATTTACAAGAGGGGCAATCTTCGGTTGGATGGGAGAAGAGTTCAGCGCTCATCCTCACTGATACCTTGAGTGTCCATTCCCTCCATGCCACCATCCCAAGAAGAGGGGTTTGTCTCTGCGGACGCTCTATTCACCAATCCCATGGTCGCATAATGTGATGAAGCAACTTTCACGTCACTGATTCGCGAGCTGCTCAGGTGATTGATGTTACCTTGCATGTCGTACACACCTATCCAGCCCAAAGTGCAGGTTTCATTACTACCCAACCCCTATGCGGCCCGCGTTTTCCCGTTGTCGTGTACACTCTGGGGGATGCCAGCACTCCCGCCCTTTATCTCTCTGTCCCTCGGGCCTCCCTCTTTCCCATTTTCCCCTCTCCTCATCTCAATAACCGACTCCAGCCATTTATCGAACCAACATCTTCGCCATGGTGGTGACTATCAGGCCAGATCAGCATGACGCCCTTTTGCGCGTCGCTACATATCATTGCCGAGACTTTGATCTTAGCGTCATCTGTTCAGATCCATATAAGCTTTATGATGTTCGACCCTTCATCTCTGAGACGTTTCTAAACCCCCCAAGTGCACCTCTCGGGGTGTTGGGACACCTTCCAAATGAAGTCCTCGTGGAGATGTGCTCCCATCTAGATGTCCGATCCACCTTTAAACTCCGCCAAGTCAACCGGCTGGCCCGTGAAATTGTATCAGCATCGCCGGCATATCGAGATCTTGCGAAACACTGCTTGGAAAGCTTGCGTGGAGCCCTACGAACGGGGATTTCTAGCGGGCTGCCGATGACTGAACTCCATCGCTTGCTCTACAAGCCTGAGTGCTCTCGGTGTGGCAACTTTGGGCCACTCCTGTTCCTACCACTGATCGAGAGGTGCTGTTATAAATGTCTACTGCTGGACGGGGAGTATCGTCTTATATCGCTCGATGCATTATCTGAAGCGACCAAGGTTTCCCCAAGCCGACTGCGCGAACTATTGCCAGTCCTCCGTACCCTTACGGGCAATTATTTCCTGTTGTGTGGTGAACAGCCAGAAAGGCTTGACTTGGTTCCTTACAGAGCTATCCTGCAATGTTCAACGCCTCTTGATATTCAGGATCTCCCAAACTTCGTCCCAAAACCCGAGGATGAAGATATCATCCTTCGCTGTACGGCGGCAACACCCTTCCCGTACTTGGACAAGGCAGGCTCCAATATCGACCACGGTGTGAGCTGCCTAGGTTGTGAGATGGTAGCACTGGATCGCAGCCGTGCGGCACCCAACAAGAAGGAGGCTACCAAGCTCGGGGAGATGGCATTTTCAAGAGAGGGATACTTGGTTCATTTTCAGTCGTGCAAAGAAGCCCAGAAACTCTGGCAGGAAAGCCACGAGGGAACTGCTAAGGCTGTAGAGCCTCCCCGTCCTTTTGAGTACATCCGCCCACTCTACTCGCCCAAGCACTATAAATAAATACCCGCTTTATTCTTCTTCCCCCCTCTGGTTTGGTTTCGATGATGAACTTCATAATCTCGGAGGATCGGGACTGGCAACATTTGAAGATGGCAGTGAAAACAAATTAAGGGAGGGGATCATGGCTTGAAGAGTTATCTATCATCAGAATGCTTGGGCAAGACCCTTAACTAGGTAACTGCTGCAAGTTCCGAAAGTTGAAGGGCAGCGCTTCCTTAGTGGTGCGGGCAGGCAAGTAGGTGACATTGAAATTGAGACACTCAAATATTAAGCTGCTTATTCTCAAGTCTGCGACCAGTATTATCAGATTATTGAGTCCCAAAATATGTACTTCAGAGATAATACCGCATCTATTGTTATTGTTCTTTATTTTTATACTACTGAATTTCTCTATTTATTGCAGAAAGTAGTCGATTAATCACCACCTTTCAATTAGGTGTCTTATTTCTCCTCTCACCCACTTGGCGGGGTCTTCAAGATGGATGTCTGTCAATTGACCCCGCCCAGTGTCTGACAGCTAAAACAATGATGTCAAACTGAGATAATGGGTTATCCTGAACGGAATTGGGCAAATGATTTGTTGTTGACGGTTGGGAGTCGGATTCCCGAACTCTAGATGCAATGAACAGGGCCATCGAATCAATGTCGGTGGTAAGCTATTTATTAAGCTGGTAGGCCCAAGCTACTTGGTGACAAAACGCTAATCGAGGGTCTAATCTCAATTGCTGCAGGGCCTGGTCTTGTCACGGTATGTGGCGGCAAAGTTGACCGCTTTCAGTCAGGAATGCTTACTCCGGTGCTCGGAATCATGGTAAGCAGTAATTAAAAAGGCTTGTCCGTGGGCCTCAGCATCAGCCCGAATTGCGGATTCCATCACTAAACGCGGCCCGCGCTTCAGTGGCGCTTTCTCTCGACGTTGTACAATCGAGAAATTGGGGAATTATACGCTTGCCAGCCGCTGCTTCCTCTGGGCCCTTTATTACGGCTTGTTCACCTCGTATTCTTTCGCTTGGGTGGCGCCTGATACATGATCGGCAATGAATTTGCGATGATGGCGGTGGTGCGCCCCTGTCGTGATGCTACTGGTCAGCGTGAGTCGTGAGCGGGTGTTATATTTAAACATGTAACGCTCACTATTGCATAGGTATGGCGTCGCTAGTCTCCTTTATTTGCTTAGTACCCATGTCCAATTGATAACGGTCACTTCCCCTGTGCTTGCTTCGTTTGGGGTTGGAAGGCTATCATCAATTTCTTCTTTTTCTACACACATATTAGATCCGACCATGCCTTGACCGATCATCTTGACTGCCCACATCCCGAAATCTTCACAATGGCTGAAGAGGACGACACCCCCCAGCGGCTCTCCGAGTTATCCCCACGCCAAACCTCGGTCGCAAGCACAACAGCAGCTGGACTCAACCAGCATGTGACCAGAGAGGCTCTTGGCCTCAAGGTCGACACCCGAAGCGTCTCTTCCCCCGGACCCAAGCCTGAGGCGACTGGGCGGACAACGACCTTCGCGACGCGCTCCGACCGCCATGCCGGGAGCACGAGCCCCGAGGCGCTGCGACGCCGATTCACAAACGCAATCAATCGCTCGGCGACGTTTCGGACTGTCGAGGACCTGGACGACTTCGATGACCCGTTCAGCCCCAGGCCGGGCTGGCAGCCTGGCTCCGAGCCCGGCTACGACCCTCTGCTCCCAGATGGTGGGCATGCGTCCATGGAGTTCATGAACGCGCCGTGCCAAATCACCGTTGTCGACTTTTCGCACAACCGCATCGAGAAGTGCCACTACGACAACCAGGGCTTCATCGACGCCCTCGAGCGGCCGCAGGAGCCTTGGGCGCAGTGTCGGTGGATCAATGTGAATGGTCTCAGCTGGGATGTCCTCCAAGCTGTCGGCTCCAAGAAAGGGCTGCATAAACTAGCTTTGGAGGACGTCATGAATCTTCGGAACAGAACGAAGGCAGATTGGTATGCAATTCATACTATGAGCCTGTCAAGCTTAAAGTCTTGGAGCAACAGGTAGCTAACATGCCGCAGGTATTCCACCCATGCGTATATCAATCTCACCCTCCAGAAGCTCGTCCATCTGGTAGAAGACGACGAAGCCTCTTCGAGCACGGGGAGTACGATCTCACGGAAGTCTATCGTGGCTGGTTTCCGTCGATCAGTCAAAGAGCTGTGGAGGAGCAAGAAAGCAGAGTACCAGGAATCTAGGAATGAGGCCAAGCTCCAAGATCAAGACCCAGAGAAGACATCGACGCAGAAATACTCCCAGGGACCTGGGCTTCCTGAGACCACCATGTTGCGGACGGTTCAGAGATACCATGCCTCAAGTAATGAGGCCCGTATCGATTTCATGGAGCGTCACTCTTCCCTGGTGCCTTACAAAATGGCCGTCTCCGCTGAGCAGGTCTCTATCTTCCTCACCTCTGACAATACTGTGATATCCTTCTTTGAAGTCTCGGCAGGCGACATAGAGCGACCCATCATCACCCGCCTTAGCACGGCAGGCACTATTCTTCGCGAGTGTTGTGACGCCTCTCTACTTGTCCAAGCCATCATCGATGCCATCATCGATCTTGCGATGCCCATCACAACAATCTATGCAGACATCATTGGCGACCTGGAACTTGATGTCCTTACCGCACCACACATGGACCAGAGCATAAGTCTCTACATTGTCATCAGTGAGATCAACAAGATGCTCACGTTTCTGAATCCCATAGATAACCTAGTCAATGTGCTCCGTGACCACAAGACAACTCTAACGCAGGAGCAGGCCGTGGCCGAGCTTCGCAACCCCAAGAGTGGAGTGATCATTTCGCCCATGACACACACATACTTTGGCGATGTGTTGGATCATTGTATCATGATCACTGAGAACCTGCAGCAGTCGAAGCGAGCATCGGACAATCTCATCGATCTCATTTTTAACACAATCTCATCACACCAAAACGAATCGATGAAGCAGCTGACGGCTGTGACAATCATCTTCCTCCCTCTGACCTTCATCACTGGTTTCTTTGGACAGAACTTTGATGGCGGATTCCCGGAAATCCACAAGGATATTTCTTACTTGTAAGTAAAAGAAACTTCCCCTATCCCATTCAACTTTTCCCTCCAAGGTTTAACTATCCGTATCTAACATGTATTCGCAGTTGGATGTGCGCCGTTCCCACGGCCTTCGCTACGATTCTGATCCTGATGAGGAACATGATCCATTCATGGTTCCGTCGTATGGTCCAGAGAAAACAGGTTCTATCTACGCGGCGAAGGAAGAAGCGCAGAAAGTCGCTCGTTGGCCGAACATGAAGTGTCTGCACTTGTGAGTTCTACTCCGGGATTGGATAGGTTTGGGTTTCGTTTTCAGTGAAGCGGGTTTGGGGGCTACTGCGATATGCGCTTGCCTGGCGAGGTTTCTGGTCTATTATCTTGTATAAAAAGTGAGCATGGCATAGGAAGAATACCCATATGAGAAAGCTTTACCACTGATTAGCGCGATTTGCCAAGGATGACCCTTATATATAAGCTTCACGGGCATGTCATTCAACAAGAACAAGAGCCCCTGTGGCGAAGTGGTCAGCGCGCTTCAATGACACCCTGCGATGGCTATTTAGTGCACGCAGTTTCCGCATATCTCGAGGGGTAAGCGGAGAGAACGGGTACATCACGGGGCCTAGGAGAGGTCCTCGGTTCGCTCCGAGCAGAAGCATAATTTTTTTTATCTTCTTTCTTTTTTTCTTTCATCTTTTTGTCCTTGGAGTCATCTTAGTCTAATCTTCTAGGGGCGCTCAACGGCTGCTACCCTTCTACGGCAAGGGTGCACATCGGATGAACAGTCGGTGCCCACCTTCACCCACCTACCGTTCTAGCTTTAGGTCGAGCATTCAAGCTATCACTTAGCCGCTATCTATTAATGGTGATTGGCCAAAGAAGAATGCCGTTGGCTGTTTCCCCGCTCCGAGAATGAATCTCTAGATTGACCGCTAGGGATGGTGCACCTTCGGAGCGGGGACGACCGATTCTCGGAGGCGGCAGCTCGTGATGCTATCCAGAAGTGAGTAAGTTGGGGCCGATTGATAAGCGCAAGTCCCCAATGGCGCCCCCTCGGCATCTGTTGAAGCACCCACTCTAGGTGCTCGCATGCGCCTTGCATATGCTAGGCGCTGGTACCACACACATTCAGCCCAACCCACCGCCTACTCTGGGGTTTGATGAACCAGGAGGGATTTACTTAAATACTTCGGACCTGCTTGATCTAGCATCCGGACGGACTGAGAGGGGCCTTCTCCACCTTGGAGTATTTGAATCAGTGTCCTTCTCACGCCATATTCACATTCGTTCAACATCTTCCGTTTTCTCTTTGTGTCGTCCTGTCTGCTCTTCCCCCACCTGCTGGAATTGCAGCATCCGATACAGTCTAAATAATCAGCTGTTGAGAATCAGGATCGACCGACCATGGCTGAGTCCAATCACCTTGTCCTGCGAAATGGCAGAATCTATCAACACCCTGAGGATAACTTCAGTGGAAGCGGGCCTTCATTCGCGAGTGCGATGATCGTCAAGGACGGCATCATCCAGTATGTCGGTTCAGATACGGACGAGCAGGTGGTAACCGCCACCACTGCGGGGGCCCAGGTCAAGGACCTCGACAACCAGCATGTCCTCCCCGGGTTCATCGATGGCCACCTGCATCTACTGCTCCTCGGGCAGTCTCTGACCAAGGTCGCCCTGGACGGCTGCAAGGACCTGGAGGAGATCCGCTCGAGGGTGAAGAAGGCCGCCGAGGAAAACCCGCACGCCACACGCATCTTTGGCAAGGGCTGGATGGTTTCCATGACGCCAGAGGGTGTTGATGCCAGTGTCCTTGACGACCTGGACCCCAGGCCCATCTTCATTGACAGCAAGGACTTGCACTCGACGTGGTGCAACAGTGCCGGGCTGGCTGAGGTTTGCAAGGTCATGGGCATCGCGCCGGACGGCTCGTCCCCGGATCCTCCTGGTGGGACGATCCAGCGCGATGCGGATGGCAAGCCTAATGGCGTATTTAACGAGAGTGGAGTGTTTGAGATCATATGGCCATTCGTGGCCAAGGTTGCGTCCATGGAGGAGAAGAAGGCTGCTATCCGGGCTGCCATCACGGCCTACAATTCCGTCGGATACACTGGCATGATCGACATGGCCATGGACGACACCATCTGGGAGCCTCTTATTGAGTTGCGAAACCAAGAGGGCCTTGGGGCCATGCGAGTCGCTGCCTACTGGCTGATGAAGCCCATCAAGAAGGGCGAAACGGTGGAGGCCGCGCTGGCTCAGGTCGATCGCGCAGCCGACATGGCAAAGAAGTACAGTGACCCTGATTGCAGAATCGTTGGTATCAAGGTCATCTGTGATGGAATCATCGATACTTGCACCGCCTCGCTAACAGAACCCTACTCAACCGGCGTCAACTCCGACATGTTCTGGGACGAGGATGTCCTCAACGCTGTTGTTGCGAGGGCACACGCCGCCGGCCTCCAGGTCGCCCTCCACGCCATCGGCGACCGCACGGTAAACACAACCATCAACGCAATAGAGAAGAACACGGACAAATCCCGCCGGCCACGCATCGAGCACATCGAGATCTCGTCGGCTGAGGACGCCAAGCGCCTGGGCAAGATTGGCATCACAGCCTCCATCCAGCCCGTACACTCCGACCCGGCCATCCTCCGAGCCTGGCCGCGACTGATTGGCGAGACCCGATGCAAGCGCGCCTTCGCCTACCGCGAGTTCGTCGACAACGGCGCGACCTTGGCACTCGGCTCCGACTCTCCCACGGCGCCTCACATCCCCCTCCCGAATCTCTACGTTGCTACGACCAGGCGATCATACCGCGAGCCCGAGCTCGAGACGACAGTGAACCCTGAATTTGCACTCACAGTGTGCCAGTCGATTGCAGGAGCCACCCACGGCTCTGCCTACTCGTGCTTTGCGGATGCTTGGACAGGAAGCTTGAAGCCGGGACTGAAGGCGGATTTCGTAGTGGCCCAGGTGGAATTGACGCCCGAGAAGCTAATCAAGGGTGTTGTCAAGGAGACCTGGTTTGAGGGAAAGAAGGCGTACTCATCCAGTGGTTAGCTGGCATCTTATCACATACTTGTGAGGGAAAGGTGTCGGGTGGTGTTAGCATTTACGGGCGTTTGGCTAGGTGGTTGATGAGATTTGTCGCAATGGGGGAATTGAGGATCGGTATAGACGAAAGCAAATGCCAAGATTCCTATTATCCCAAACCTTCGAGGTATTATGATTCTTACCATCCAATCTCTATCAATCAGGGTCACACTGGACTGGTGTTGAAGGGAGTGAGTTGGTGCTGACCTAAGCTTCTGCCTGGAAATCGCCTAAAATGAGAGCCCGAATCTAATCATCGCCTGTGGGGCTCGGCGCATCTTCACGGTTCAGCCATCAGATCATGCACGATTTGTAGGCAGCAGGCACCAGCTCTTCGATTATGTTTATTCTCTCATAAATTCGAAAGGCTCGTCATTTTATTAAATACCTTCATTAATTGACGCCATCTCCTCACCTCGCCTAGTACCCTGCATACAATCCCAAGGGTCTGACATTTTAGATAATAACAAGGCCACCTCTCTGACGTGACTGGTCATATTCGCCATGGTAAAGTCAGAGCCCATGTCGGCCGACGCCGAACGCGAAGATGAGATCCAGTATGGCGCATCAGAGATAGCGAAAGACGAGATCTCAGAAACGTACGTGTTGCGCTTCATTCACGTCATGCTTCAATCGATCCCCCAAATTAACATCGCCCAGGTACCCCAATCGCCCCAGGAATCACTCCAAGACGTTCGCATTCTCTACTCTATTTAGAGAACTCTTCAACCCTCTTAATGAGAACAAGAAGCAGGGCGCGGGCGGCGCACGGAGGCGAGGGCCTCAAGCTGCAAACAAGCCATCTCCACATGAGCAGCGTCGCCACATTATCGACAGGTTCATTGCGCGGTGGAAAAAAGAAGTCGGGAATGACTTCTACCCGGCTCTGCGCCTCATTCTCCCAGACAAGGATCGTGACCGGGGCGTGTACGGTCTGAAGGAGAATGCGATTGGAAAGTTGCTGGTGAAACTGATGAAGATTGACAAGAATTCAGAGGATGGGTACAACCTCCTGCACTGGAAGCTTCCCGGGCACACAATGGCAGCCCGTCTCGCAGGTGACTTTGCCGGGCGCTGTTTTGAGGTTATCTCGAAAAGGCCCATGAGGACCGATGTTGGCGACATGACCATCGCTGAGGTCAACGAGCAGCTCGACAACCTGGCTGCGTCGGCAGGCGAGTCGGAGAATCTACGCGTTTTCGAGGTCTTCTACAATCGCATGAATGCCGAAGAGCTCCTGTGGCTCATCCGGATCATACTCAAGCAGATGAAGGTGGGCGCGACAGAGAGGACCATTCTTGATCTGTGGCACCCAGACGGCGAGGCTCTGTTTAGCGTGACTTCCAGCTTACGGCGTGTATGCTGGGAACTATACGATTCTTCAATCAGGTTAGAACAAGAAGAGACTGGCATTGCTATTATGCAGTGTTTCCAGCCTCAATTGGCGCAATTTCAGATGCCGGCATCTTTCCAGAGGATGATTGAGCTCCTCGGACCAACAGAAGAGGATCCCGAATTCTGGATCGAGGAGAAGCTCGACGGTGAGCGCATGCAGATGCACATGACCGCCGACCCATTGCATCCTGGGGGCCGTAAGTTTCTCTTCTGGTCCAGAAAGGCAAAGGATTACACATACCTCTACGGCAACGGGCTGCAGGACGAGAATTCGGCCTTGACACGGCATTTAAAGAAGAGTTTCGCCTCGAATGTGAGGAACCTCATTCTCGACGGAGAGATGATCACATGGGACATGGACACAGACAAGATTGTTCCATTCGGCACACTGAAGACGGCCGCACTCTCTGAACAGCAGAACAAGTCCAATTCGGATTCAACTGGTCATCGCCCAGTCTTCCGGGTATTTGATATCCTATATCTCAACGACAAACAACTCACCCAGTATACGCTCCGAGATCGCCACAAGGCGTTAGAGAAGGCAGTCAAGCCCGTTCATAGACGCTTGGAAGTCCACCCATACACCGTAGCAACGGGCGGCGATGCAATCGAGCCTCTTCTTCGCGAAGTGGTCGCCAATGCCTCCGAGGGTCTGGTTCTCAAGAACCCAAGGTCAATGTACCGCCTGAACAGCCGAAACGACGACTGGCTCAAGGTGAAGCCCGAGTACATGTCCGAGTTTGGAGAATCGCTAGACTGCGTTGTCATTGGCGCATATTATGGCTCGGGGAAACGAGGTGGTACCCTCTCATCCTTCCTCTGTGGGCTCAGAGTCACGAAGAATCACATCCAGGCCGGTGCCAACCCCGAAAAGTGCTTTAGCTTCTTCAAGGTCGGCGGTGGTTTCCGTGCAGAGGACTACGCCGAGATCAAACACCGGACAGAGGGCAAATGGATCCCCTGGGACCCGAAGAACCCTCCGACAGAGTATGTCGAGCTGGGCGGTGGAGAGAGCAAGCAGTATGAACGGCCTGATCTCTGGATCCGACCCAAGGATTCTCTTGTCATATCCGTCAAGGCCGCGAGTGTAGGTCCCAGCGACCAGTTCGCCAAAGGTGTGACTCTCCGGTTCCCTCGCTTCCGCCGGCTGCGGCTTGACCGCAGCTGGGATTCGGCCCTGTCGTTGGAGGAATTCCAAGACTTGCGTAGGAAGGTAGATGAGGAGGCGAAAGAAAAGGCCATGACGGTGGAGGACAGGAACCGCCGAGGCGCGAAACGCGTGAAGCGAGAACTCGTCATTGCTGGTGAGGACAGTGCGCCGGTAGAATTCAAAGGAGCATCGACGAAGATATTCGATGGTCTAGAGTTCTGCGTCCTATCAGAGTCTCTGAAGCCGTACAAAAAAACCAAGGCCCAACTCGAGGCCGTCATCAAAGAGAATGGCGGGACCCTCTCTCAGCGCGCAGCACCAGGTACAAACATGGTCCTCATCGCGGACAAGAAGGTTATCAAGGTAGCCAGTCTCATCAAGGAGGGCGATGTGGATATTATTCGACCCCGGTGGGTGAGGGACTGTCTCGAGCAGAGTGACAAGACCTTTCCCCTCCCGTATGAGGACCTCCACCTGTTCCACGCCACAGACGCTCTGAAGCACACGGCCGCCCAGAACACAGATCAGTATGGAGATAGCTATGCTAGAGAGGTGTCTGTGGACGAGCTTCGGGAGATTTTAGCAGATATGCCCAAGCTCGAGAGCCTGGACACTTTTAACAAGAAAGGCTTCATTGAGGAGTTGGAAGAGCGTGGTAAGGACCTCAACAACCTCAAAGGAATGGCTTTCCAGCGTTGCGTGGTTCATCTCAAGACAGTGCAAGATTCCGACAAAAATCTCGCATACAGACTGTCGAATTATGTAAGGTACGCCGGCGGCGTTTGTGTCGACGATATGGACAACTCAGAAATCACGCACGTTGTTCTGGTTGGCCAGGACTCAGCCGAGTCTCGCGAGGTGGGGGAGCAAGTTCGGGGTGAGCTCTCATCTCGAAGTCAAGTACCCAGATTTGTCAAAGGAGGATGGATCGAGGATTGCTGGAAGGAGAAAACTCTGATTGATGAGGAGCAGTACTCTGTGCTATAGGAACGGCTAATCATGAAGAAATAAACGCAACGCCAGAGACCTATTCCAAGCCGTCTTGCGATTTCTATCTATGGATATTGCCTCTAATCCCTCATCTCTTCAGCATGTGCTATATAACTAAGAGAAAAAGCGAAACTATCGCTTGGCTCGTTCTGGTCGTTGCCTTACTTGCCAATGGTCAAAAATAACCTGTCACCAACATCGCCGAGGCCTGGTTTCAGCATGCCCTCCTTGGTCAGCTGCTGGTCCACGGCGGCGAGCCAGATCTCCGTGCCCTCGGGCCACTCCTCGGCGGCCTTCCTCACACCCTCCTCGGCCCCCAGGACGCAGAGGACCAGGACTCGTTTGGCGCCCCACTCGCGGAGGGTGCTGATGGCGGCGGCGCAGGTCCCACCGGTCGCGATGACGGGATCCACAATGATGGCGAGGCTGGAGGCGTTGCCGCCGTCCGAGGACGACGCGATGTGGTGCGGGAGGTTGTTGTAGTATTCGACGGGGTCGAGGGTCGTCTGCTCGCGGTACATGCCCAGGTGGTGGACCGGCACCGCAGCTGGGAGGATGGTCTGGACGGCTATAGAATAAAACAATCGGGCGTGAGCAGGTTGCTGGGGAAGCCGAAGCGCACAGAAGAGAGATCTAACCTTCCACCATGCTTAAACCCGACCGTAGAATGGGGACTATGGATATCGTGTTGGGCTGGATCGTGGTTGTGGTGTATTCGAAGCCTAGCGGTGAGACGTCCTGTATTTTGACCGCTCAGTTACAAGCTCGAGAGCTGCCGCGATAAATCATCATGTTCATGCTGCACACCTTTGGTCCGTCGGTAGGAGTGATGGCCTTTGTCAAAGCCTCAGTGGAAATTATGAGCGAGATCTCGTGGATGAGAGCCTTGACGTCCTTGGACGACGCGGACTTGGACCGAAGCTGGCTTAACTTGGCCAGGACGCTGGGGTGCTGGGAGACATGTACGTTGGACAGGGATGCCATCGTGCTCTTCTCTGCTGGCCGAGCGCTCTCCAATTTCTATAATTCTTTCACGTTGGGAGGATCGAGAGGTATGGGAATCGGAGGAATAAGTACTAAGGAGAACGGAAGAGGGGGAATTGATTTCTGTGGGAACCTTAAGGGAGACAGAATCTCAGGTCACCTGGATGTCTCGAGTCTGGATGTCCTACGGTAATCGTTTGGGCGGCTTTGCAGAAGCACAGGGCGGGAGCAGGCGGTAAGTGTCCCTTTTGGCGGGTCGGTGGGGTACAAGAGGGGTCGTTATCCACCTCCACAAGGTGCTATCGGGTCCCACTGGCCAATCCTGGCCTCGCAGTGGCTAATGCCATCACCGGGATGTCAGGAGAGCTTTCCCGCTGTAAGAGTGGGCCTACTATTTGCCTTACGTAGCTCCAGGCAGGGAGCTCTTTGGGACTGAGCTGGTCATGTGAATGGCATACACTGCTTACCCAGGAGCCTCCCAATCATGGTCTGGTCAGCTTCAGGCAAGCTCTGGCTGATTGACCAGGGGAACATTCATATGATCTGCTCATCTTGGAATAAACGCGCAATCATTTTCATATTCACAGCTTTCTCACGTTGAAACGGCAACAAAGGAGATGCTCCATTGCTGCAACTAACCACTGCTCCTCTAGAGGAGGCCCGATATGATCATACAGTGAGCTTTAGAGATTTCTTACTACATGGAGCCATCTAAACCAAAGTATGCCTGCCAATGTTATGGATGAGAAATACTGCAGCTACCTTGCGTGTGATTCCCTGACACCAGACTGTTGGTGGGGTGTGTGGTTGTCGTAGAGAGAGTGAGAGAACAATAGAAAGAATGCAAAAGTAAAGAACGAAAGGAAAAGAACGTGGGAAAATACACTCCGCGAGACTGAGTAATGGTAGGGAGGAGTGGGAGCCGGAGTGAGGAGGTGGTTGTATCTTTTGAGATGTCTGCTAACTTTCTACAAAATTGGATGGACAAAAATAGTGCGCTATTTGAGCAAAGTTGGCCAGATGTTCTGTCGAAGATCGGGTCGACGAGGTTGCCGTAGACATAAATCAATTCATCAACGCCTTACTTCCATTTTGGTACCTGGAAGGATAAGTGAAAAAAAAAATCATGGATTTGACTTTGCAGGATTATGAGTTCTCTGAGATAATCGGCCAGCATACATTTAGAACACATGAACAACCGACCAACATCTTTGTGCGCCTAAGGTAAGATGTCTCCCCGCTCAGCGAAGCATAAACATGCAACGCGACCTTTGTCACGGAGGTAATCTCTGCCGCGTACATTTTTCTTAGTAATTGGGCAAGAGTGCCATAGTAAGCAATTTGGCGCCCCTGCCTGCCCAGCGAGACTGTGTGAAGAACTTCCAGATCAGAACGACGACGCGTTAGAATCCACCATCCAAATAGTACATCTAGGTATCAATCAATTCAACCATTGAATTCAGAGAAATAAAATTAAAATTAAAATACTCTCCTAATCTCCGAAATCTAAATTTTATTTCTTGTACTTTAATCATTTTCTTTATAAGCTTTCGTGAATATTTTAGAAGAATAGAATGCAGGCTTCTGCTAAGTGGTGACCTGAGATAGCCAGTGCCTGGGTGTTGAGGAGCCCGCAGTTCGCCTAGGTGCTTATTCGCCAGCATCGAACATTGGTTGTCGGATATTCCTTGTAAGGTTAATCACAAATTGAACGACCTCAGAACAAAGCAGTCCGGGTGGCTGTGCTAATGTACCTCTGCAGCACTACGGCAGGCGCAGGGATCGGCTTGAAGACGCCACCCCAGATTGGCCCGTTTCTCAATATGCAGCCTTAGTTTCAATTCCATGCCCTGAATGAGTCGCAAAGTAGCAATCCTTACAGAACTGAGTGCATGCTAGGTATATATAGTGAGCCAAAGACCTTGAAAAAGGACAAGAGACATAGAAATTCATTCCGGCAATTTCACTCTCTTTGTACTCCAACAAACTCCATCCAAACAGCAGCCCCCTTTTTTGGGCCAGTAACTTCCAGCATGAGCCCGGAGGTTATCTGTAGTGTTGTGTTTGGCTGTGTAGCCGCCATGTTGGCTGTCGCTGCTATGGTCCAGAACTACATTCACGGCCGACGGGCAAGAGAAGGTGGAAACATTCGTCCCATCCTTTGTTAGATACCTAAGATCAAGTTACTTTTACTTACATAGATGCTGCAAAGGAACTCATAATGAAGCCCGCCAGCATTGGTACGGCCGGACCCACCGTGAAGCGTACCACTTACAGGAACAATTTACAAACACAACGGACGAAACGTCATTGCAGTACCCCACGCCTACAGCACGTCCAAGTTACTATCGTATAAGATAAAAAAGAAATCTTTATGATATTGGATTCTATTTTTTCAGCATCTTGCTCTAATGGTGCGTCTAAATTCCCTTTTGCCTGTTAGAGTGTGGCGTCAATGGAGCGGGCCCAGGGCGTGATGTTGTCTGATCCCCCGTTACCATCCGCGCTTTGGTGTATAAACCACATCTACTAACTGTGGCTGAACAGTGGTGGCTAGGTTTGGAGGTATGCAATGCCGCCCCACTCCGCTGGTATGGCGTCGAGGATGAAGCTAATCAAAGCCAGTTTGAACAGTTCACTTTCATTTTTCTAGACCTTCAAAGATTACATGTTCTCATGTTCGTTTTTCGAAGCATCAGGCGGTATCTCTCAAGGGGCCCTGCAGAGATACTAACCTGTCTACTCTCGCCGATGAGTCAAAGGCCTTTCATTTGAAGTTTGCTCAGAGAACGGATGTCATTTGAGCTCCCGGTGCCGTGATACCCGATCGCTCGCACCTCTCTGCTCATCTACGACCCTCTCATTCTTCAATCGTATTTTTCATGCTCAATTCATCCAATCGCAAAGCACCAATGAGGCCTAGGTAGACGCGAAGATAACTTCCACTCTTTATCCTAGCTCTCTCCTTTTCGTCTATTCCCAGCTCAAGGGATAATCAAGATGGCTGAGAGGTTTCAGAGAGAAGGCCTCCCACAGCCTCTAACCCAGGATACAAACCCAACACTCCACACTCCCCATGCCGATGCTACTGAGAATAAAATTCTAGAAGAGCTCAGCTCCGGAAGGGAGGATACTCAGACTGAACCATTGGGTCAATATGAGAACCTAGACGAGCTGGCAGCAGTTCCTCCCGTGGAGAACCCGGACGAGGCTGAAATCTACCGTCATCGCAGCTTGGAGCAAACCCGAAGCCAGCAGCAGGCCAGGAGGCAAAGCTTGGTAGCCGGCCAAGAGGCAGGAGGAGCCGGCATCGCCAAAACCGGCGAGCCTTCGGATCTCGCCATCAGGGTGTACACGCTGTCCTACCTTGTCTTCTTCGCCATCCTGGGCACGCTCGCGAGAGTAGGCCTGGCGGCATTGACCACATACCCGGGCGCGCCGGCCATCACTGGCACGCTGTGGGCCAATTTCGCGGGTAGCCTCATCATGGGGTTTCTCATTGAAGATCGGATGCTTTTCAGCATCGGTAGTCCATCTCGAGTCGATGGAAAGAAAGCAGACGACGCCAACGGCTCAAGCAGGGCCGAGAATGCTGGCAACTTGGAGGCGGCGAAGAAGAAGCACTTGGCTCTGAAGAAGACTATTCCCCTTTACATCGGGCTCGCCACCGGATTCTGTGGCAGTTTCACAAGCTTTTCCTCGTTCATCAAAGATACGTTCCTCGCCATCTCCAATGACCTTGTCTCACCCGACCTCATGGGTTCGCCTACTCCTCGCAACGGCGGCTATTCCTTCATGGCCATGCTGGCTATGATAATCCTTACCCTCTCGCTATCCATCTCCGCCCTATTCATCGGGGCGCATTTGGCCATTGCTGTGGAGTCAGTCTTTCGTCGCCCCTTGAATTTCCTCGCCTTGCAGCGCATTGCGGATCCTCTGATTGTTGTGCTCGGATGGGGTTGTTGGATCGGTGCTGTCTTCCTCGCCATCTTCCCTCCACATGATAGCTGGCGAGGGGAGGTTCTGTTTTCTCTTATTTTCGGGCCGCTGGGTTGCTTAGCCAGATTTTATCTTTCGCTATACCTCAACGGGAAGATCGCGTCATTCCCGCTGGGCACATTCACTGCGAACATCGTGGGCACCATGGTGCTGGGGATAGCTTGGGACCTCGCGCATGCCTCCGTTGGCGGAGTCATCGGGTGTCAAGTGCTGCAAGGAGTAGAGGATGGCTTCTGCGGCTGCTTGACGACGATATCAACGTGGGTATCCGAGCTCACCAGTCTCAGGAAGCGACATTCGTACATATACGGGACAACAAGCGTCGTTGTGGGTCTGGTAGCCATGATTGCTATTATGGGTGGTTTGAAATGGAGCGAAGGATTCAGCGGCTTGGTGTGCAAACCATGATAGACGGCTAAATACATCAATACATACTCAAAGCGAATGCCTCTCAAACCTTAGTTGCCGTATTGCCATCTTAATAGACACATTTGCAAAGGCTCGGTCGATGATTCGGTGACCATGATAATGTACTCTTCCAGCCTGTCATGGGCGCAAAGATCTCTCAACCTCTTCTACTCCTTCTTCTCATCCTCTTCCTCGAGCTCTGGATAGTGCCTCCAAATTCCGTCACCATACTTTTGTCGCTTATCACTTGCCAGGTACTCTTTAATTGCAGGACGCTCCTTGATTGTGTCGTACAGCTTGAACACACCATCATATTTCCCTGATTCCTTGAGTTTCTGGAATGTCTTGGGGAAAGCAAACTGCGTTCCGTCAATAGACTAGTGGTCTTGGTCAGCGTGACTACTGGAAAAGAGGGAGATTTGATGAAAGGCGGGTGCAACTCACCTGGAAGAGCACGAGATCGGCATACGTGAGGTTATCTCCATACAGCCAGGGTCCCTCGCCGCTAGTCTCAGCATCTAGCACTCTCTGCGCATAACCCAGAAACTTGGGGATTCGCTCCTCAATGAAGAATTTGGAACGTTTCTTGGCCTCCGGCTTCTGATCCTCATAGTAGGCAGAGACGGAGATGGGGTGGTGCGTATCGTGAAGTTCATTGACAAAACCGTCGATGAGAGTGAGAACAATCTGGTTCAGATGGTAGACGGCAACTCCCTCCTTGGGGGCCAATCCCAGTCTCGGGGCGAGATACTGGAGGATGTTGGGCGTCTGGCTGAGGAGGACGTCACCGTGACGGAGAGCGGGGACGGCGCAGACGGGAGGGTTTTTGCCCTGGACAGACGGTCCCGAGTCTGGGGAGATGAGTTCAAGAACCTGGCCTGTGGAGGCTTTCATGCCTTTGTCCGAGGTGTCTTTCCATGGGACGCCGGCCTCCACGAACAGGAGCCGGATGAACTCGCCGCGGCCGGGGAGGCCGTGCCAGTAGATGAGCTCATAAGGAGCGTCCTCGGTCTTGAGCCGCTTCGAATCGGGCTCAATCATGGTCGTTAATTGATTCTTCTGAATTGAGTACTTGTAATCGCAAAATAATCAAAGGAGAGTCGGTGAGATAGGGACGGAAGGGCGTGGTTGAACTGCTTATAAGTGCTTAGCTCTGGTGGATCACATTACTGCGGGGTTCCGACTGAGCGGCAGGTAATGCTACGATGACATAGTTGCGGCACAGCAGTGACTTTTCTGGTATATTCTCCTCCGATACATCGTTGTGATAAATACACTAGGTCGTGTTGTCTAGATGATGCACTTCTCGCTAGGTGTGTCTAGATATAGATCCGAGGTTGCCTCAACTGCGTATTGCGTATTTCTAGTCAAGTCTGCCTTCAGGTAACCCGTCCGGCTGACGGCAGCTTCGGCCACCAAGCGGGGGCGTGAGAGGTAGCATCAATCTGTTTTTCTGTCAAGGGTTTTGTGTTTCATGATAAGCTCTCTGATCTTGGCGTGAAGAGACAAACACGGATACCATCACGTCAGTCGGGTTAATATAATCTCAAATTCGGTTACGATAGGTAACAAACGGGACCTTAAGTAGAGCTAAGCTTGATTTGTACAATTAATATGTTATGTATTCTATGTGTAGACGGTGACAAGGGAGGTAGGGACTGGCTTTTGAAGCTCTCTTTTTTTTGGTGCTGTATCTTTTCCCATCTGATACGCAAGCCAATCCCAATACCTACATCAAATCCATATATGTGCGCCCCTAAAATGACGGTTTTGGCATCAATCTCCAGGACACGGAATAGAAGAATGCTAGAAAGATTGAAAACTTGCCATTTCCAAGCCTGGACTATTGTGCATTAGCGCTGAGTGTCTCGTTCGGCTGCATCTAGGCTCAGGCAAGCTGAACAGCTTGGCGCAATTCGTCCGCTGTTCTGGTTCGTCGAGAGAATCAGTGCATCCCTGGCTGAGCAGCAAATTCTATTGGCTCCATAGCCGCTGCTGAAAGTATAGCTAATTGCTTTTTTTGAGACTTCAGCTCGAGAGGGGGAGAATATTATAAGTGGAATGAATATCCAACCAATCTTTTCACCCTCACAGCTACAACTTTACTTATCTCCATTACTCAATGCCAAAGATTTATAAACTACCTTTGATTACATATCCTCCCATTCTCATCAAATGAACTTCCATAATCGGCAAGAACGAGGACGATGAGTTCAAGAAGCTGACACCGCACTGGATTCGCATGACGAGGTTCCTAGAGCTGGAAGATGGCCTCAGATCTCGCCACGGGAAATACCCTTGGCTCTGGTGCCTCCTGACAGTCCACCAGGAATTCGACTCGCGCCTAGCAAAAGCCGCTTCCCTAAAGCCTCTCACCGACCAGTTTGAACTATACCCGCTCAAAACCATCCAGAGAGTGGCGTTGTTCCGCCAGGACGTCAAGACGCAGGATTTGACGCACGCATTTCTTGCGTTTTTAGCTTCGAGGCAGGAAAGCTACCGCCTATGTTGGTATTTTATACAAAGGAGCCTCCAAGCCCAATTTAAGAGGTTGGAGGAGCCCACGGAAATTCACTCTTCGAGGGGTTGGAATGACTATGAAGCCGGATACAGTTTCAAAGGCGAGAATTTCGACGACTCGGCTGCACTTACAAGCCAAGACAAAGCTCTGGCCGAACAAGTCCGGAACTTCGCCATCAAATTTCAGGAGGACTATGCCAACATCCGAAATCGCAGTAAGTCCATGGCCTGGATCCCATAATTCTTCGATATCAGGCGGCTGCTCACACCGCACAGAGATGACGGCGTCTGAGCCGATTGCAGACAAGCTGCAAGATATATTCCACCAGGCAAAGAACTCCTGGCCAAAAGAGATCGACGATATCTGGAAGTTTCTCGGTGATATTATGGAACTCGAGCCTTCTGACACCAAGTATCATCAACGGAAGTACGAGAATGCGTTCGCTCTCACAGCGCTTTTGGAAGCCAACTTTTGCATGTTTGCGAGGATGGAGACTGGAACCCAGGCAATCTCTTCTTGGCCGGACGCCTTCCAGAGGCTGAAACTCAGCGCTGAGGAGAGAGCGAGCAAGTGGGGGGCCATATATCAGGAGATAGAAACTCTCAGAGGCACAATCGAGGAGCAACGTCAAATCATCACGTGTCTTGAATACCGCCACATCCTGGAGCATCTGCCTCCCGATCGGGTCCTCGGGAAGGGCGGCCCGAAATGGATGAATCTGTGGGAGGAGGTCGTGAACCAGGAACTGGATCTACAGCTCCTGGGCGACTTCGGACCACGGGCTCTCACGCCGCTGTTTGAAAAGAAAGTCAAGGATCTCACCAGAGCGAGGTTACAAGCCATCACGAATGAGATCAATCGCCAAATCACAGTGGCACAGGCAAATGGGCGGCTGCCAGCTAAGCCTATGAATATTGCCCAAGAAATAAACGCGGCTCCCAACAATATATACGGTGGTGTCAAAATCCCATACAAGGAGTGGCCGGGGTATCGGAGAGGTGAGGACATGTATAGTGACCTGAGTGAAATGATTCACGGGTATGGGAAGAAGTACGAGTTCCAGGCGACGAATTGGCCAAAGCTGGAACGACACATCCTCGAGTGGCTGAAACCCAGCAGCGCCGCGGCTCGCGACGGGGAAGAGCTTATCTGGGAGGATGAGAGGCTGGAGAAGAAGATCCGGTAACGCTCGATTCATTTTTGGGTTAGAGGTTAGATATGAAGTTATCTGCAGAATCAACAGGAGTCGGATGCTGTGCCCGAGGTTGAGATGATGAGCAAATAGCTTGGCATCCTATACAGAGCATCATAAAAGCATAAGGGGACGAATAAAACTCGGTAACAGGACAACGGAGACTCAAATAGGGCAATGCTGATTGCCCTGGTTTTGGTTCTTACACAGGCTGATGACGATTCGTCCCTCGAATATTTCAATTGATACTGTTCTCTCTTGCAAATATGCCATGGATCGCCTGAATATCGATGATAAATCAACACATATGTTTGTGTACAGCTGGATCAGTACATTTCAGAAGTCTAAAACTACTTAAACAAAGAGATAAATCTTCTCCTTTCCAGAACCGACAGCCTTGATCTGAGAGCCGATCGTCAAGGGGCTACCCTCACTGACGACAAAATGCCCGCTTTCCCGCCCTTCAGGCACGCCCTTTGCTCCAAGAATCTCGTGGATGTTCGTGCTCACCAGATCCAGCGCCTCCCGCTCAGTCAGGCGGCCCTCTCCGTTGCGGTAGGCCGTCCCAGCCGCAAATGCAAGATCGCGGACCTCCCAATCTTCCAGCAGACCGACGCCGACCTTGACGCCCGCATCCAGCAAATAGTCAATGGTCGTACCATTAGTCAAGGGTGCTCCCGGCAGTGCTCTCCGGCTGTCCCAGGACTCTCCCTTGGCCTGGAGCGGCGTCAGGATCACGCCGACCTGGGCTTTTGCCAGCTCCTTTGCAACAATATGGGATTCTGCGCCACCAATGATGGCGAGCCTGATCTTCTTTCCGAACTCGTAGGCTTTCAGGTCCTTCTTCACTCTTAGAGCAGAGGCAATACCGTCGGCACTATTGATGGTCAGCGCCAAGGTCCTCTCTCCCTCGAGGACCTGCTTGAGGAAGCTGGCCTCTGAATATGGTGTGGGATCCTCCTTGCTCTGGCCCACAGCGATGAGTGCAGTGCGGAGAGCGCCAAACGCCGCCGAGAAGCTGGAGGTGGCCTTGACGTTCCCATCAAGAGTATAGTGGACAGCGACGTCGTCTGCAAACACGGCGCCATCATCCAGGCTGATCCGCGCGTCTGTCACGAAGCCAACGCTGGTGCCATGGTGTGTGGCGCCGCCGAGGAATTTAGGAGCCGAGAATGCCCTGGTCACGCCGGCGGTCACCGCAGCGTGGAGTTTCTTGCTGTCAAACGCGAGTCCGTCAATGGCTCGAGAGAAGGTAGCAGGGTTGTCACCGTTATCGGTGCTTGACTCGGCATCAATCTCGTTCAGACCAAGTGTGCCAGCGACGCCGGTCAGACCATTGTAAAGGTATCCGTTGGTCAATTGGGTCACCTTGATCCCAGAGTCTGCAGCGATCTTGAACTCGCGCTCGCAGCTTCCAAGACACGAGAGTTTGCCGTTGGTGATGACGGCGTTCAACGAACTCTCTTCTGATCCCAAGGTTTCACCTGACAGCAAGACTTTGGTAATGCCCTTGAAGAGTGCATCCGGAACCACCTCTGGTTCTTCAACAATATGCGACAGTGCTTCATCTGGCGTGATTGGAGCCGAGGTATTCTTAGAGAGAACCACTGGGCTCTCATACTGCGCCGTGCCATCAATCCAGACCTGAACTGGAGTCGCACCAACACTGAGAGGATCGCTATCCCACACAACAACATCGGCGTCGAAGCCTGGCTTGATTTTCCCGAGACGTTGACCCAATCCAAGTAGCTCTGCCGGGGCACTTGTAACAGCTGAAAGCGCGGCGTGATATGGGAGGCCCCAATGGTAACCCTTGGCAGCTTCGAAGAGAACGTGCTGAGCATTCAGGACAGGGTTATCGCTAACATAGACTGTAGTCAAGCCTTCGTCGTAGAGATACTTTCCAGCGAACTGAGATCCGATATATGCCTCTTGCTTGTAATACATGTTATCGGCAAAGAGGGCGGAAGCAGGAGCCCGGCCGCCCCAGGTGCGGTTAAGAATCTACAAAGTGTCAGAACAAGTCTCTCAAATTCAAAATGACCGCTTTACCTACCTCAGGAACTAAGAACGTCTGGTGAGCATGATGGAAAGCTCGAACCGGAAACTCGAATTCGTTGGTGTGATCGACCATAGCTTCAAGGTCTGGAATGGTGTAGCAATGGGTGTTGATATGAACTTGGCCTCGCAATGCCGCAACTAGAGGTTCCCAGAAAATTTCCTGTGGAAGATACTCGTTCATGTTCTCCACGCCAATAACTTCAGCCTTCGCGCACCAATCGTCCTGTTTCTGGATCAGGGCTCGCGCTTCCACGAAAGCCTTGCGGAACTCAAAGCTTTCACCCATCCTTGTCATGGGTCGGGTTGTGCGTGAACCGTGGTAGCGCTTCGGGTTCTCACCACAGGCCATCTTCATGTAGCGCCAGCTACGCTCAGGGTCAGCCAGCATATCCGCAGCACTGATCTCGTTGCGACCATCCTTCTTCCCAACAGCGTGCTTGATGACATAGGCTTCGCCTCCGATGTTGTTAGCAGAACCAGGCAGGACGAGAGACGTGGTGACACCTCCAGACTTGATCACTTGGATCTGAGGATCCAGAGGCATGATGGCGTCAATGGAGCGGGCCCAGGGCGTGATGTTGTCTGATCCCTCGTTACCATCCGCGCTCCCCCGAAGCTGCGGGAGCGAATACACGCCGGCATGGCTGTGCATGTCGATGACACCAGCAGTGAGCTGGCGGCCCTCAGCATCAAAGACGGTCGTGCCATCCGGAACTCTCGACGAAGAGATGCGATGCTGTACCGTCTGAATGAGGCCATACTCGAGCAAGACATCGCCGCGGATCCACTCCCATCCTTTGCCGGCCCTCGCATCCTCAGCGCTCGTCCCTTCAATCGGCTCGCCCACCCAGATTGTAGCATTTTTGATCAGGGTCGGCTTGCTGCCCTCAATATACCGGGCATTCTTGTCACGGCCGAGTCCAATTGGATCTTGGGGCTTAGACTGGAGCTTGGCGCAAGTCTGAAGGTCCGCTCTCAACTTAACAGCCGACAACAACGGCTCTTTGGTTGTTCTGTTCCAAATGAGCGTCCATTGGCCAAGGGCGATGAGAATCAGCGAGGCGACAGAGATAGCCTTGATGACTCGTGATCGACGGAAGCCTGGTCGACGGCGGGAGAGACGAAAGGGCGCCGCGGCAGTGGCCGCAGAATAGGGCGGCAAGTCTGATTTCCTGTCCATGTCTCCTTCGCTTCACAGGCTCACACAAGCTCTGGCATGAATCTCAGAGCCAGCAGCCGCCAGGTGTTGCGGTTATATGAGCACGAGGACAATGGGAGAGGGGAGCGAGCTCGGCTCAGAGCTTGTGGAGACGGAGCTCTTATCAGTGGGTGATAAGCCTGGACATCCCTGAAGCTACAGGGGATTGAGATGATGCAATTCTAGCCTAAACTACATAATTGAAATGGAGCGTATTTATATTAGTTGTCTATTCATGATATGATGGGATTTACGATATATATGCGTCTAGGATGTTGTTGAGGGTGACGGATCAGAGCCCTCCGTGATTGTTGGTGTCTAATGTATAACACAACCATCACCTTCTGTCAGCTGCGAATATAGCACGCTGTTTTATGATCAATTGCAGTCACACAAGAACAAGTGAGAAATCTCATCAATTGCATCAGTTATAAATCACACACCAACATTTGATTTCTTTCCCATAGACATCTCTCATGAGCTCGTAATTAATAAAACAATTTCCCCCACACCGCGACCCAGATTCATCCCATCATGATCATAAATAAATGGCTGGTTTTCATCCACTAGCCAGCTACAGTAGTGTAAAGACCTGCTCCGTCCCATTGTTGCAGTTATCAACATCAATCACCCCATCAGCCGCAAACAGACAGAACCCCTCGCCATTCATGGGAGTCAGTCCCAGTGGCCCCTTACCCCCATCGAACTTCCACAGCTGAGAGTCTGTCACCTCACCAGATCCATCTGCCCGTCCTCCACACGAGAAGAGGTTGATCTGGCTCCCAGGTTTCCGCCTGGGGTCGGCGTTGAAACACGCCTGCGTGAGGGTGCTGACGATGAGCGTGTAGCCTTCCTTGTCGTTGTGCGCGCCCTTGGTGATGAAGTCCCATCCTTGACCATCAGTCGTTCCGCAGTCGGCGATCTGGATGGGGGTCAGATTCGCGCGAAAGTCACCAGATGTCTTGTCAACATAGAGGCAGCGGCCATTGGAAGTCTTGATTTGGATGTCGGAGAAGGCACGAGTAGCAGTCTCGTCTCTGTGGTGAGCCTCCTCGTAGGCTTCTTGGTTGAGCGTAGCAGGCAAGGGGATTGGAATGGCCAAGATGAAGGCCGCGAAGCAGAGAAGGGCAATGACAATAAACAGCATTTTGTAGATTTGCAGCAAATACAACAGGTAGGTTGATGTGGAAATCAGAAGTGAAGAATACGAAATGTTTCTCGTCAAAGTCCGTCCAGCGGCACGAAGTTGATAAAGTAAGGAAAGAGAATGAACAAAGAAATAATTTTAGACAACGGTAGAGAATGGGATATTTGGACCATTCTCATCCCGTAAAGTAATCATTCGAACAAAGGATATATATTTCTTTAAGGGAGGCATCTTGGCAAAAATTGGTTGTTGGTTAAGCGCCCAATTGTATGGCATATCTTGGCATCAGGCACATCAGTTTCATCATTCAACCACAATCGGTCGAAACTCTCGACTCCGATAGCAAAACGTTTCATTTGCCAGGCCCGCAAATTGTGTCGGGTAGAATGGTTGTATGTACAAAAGTCAATGCGGCTCATAAAACGATCTCGTATACTTTAGCCGCCTGACGTGCATCATGTTTCGTGTCAGCCACTAAGCGCGCGGGTTTGAGGGAGAACCAACGAGATCGAATCAATCGCATGTCCCCATAGAGAACCCAAAACCTAAGAATAGATTTCAAACCGTGACCGGTTTCAATAGAGAAGTAGCTTGGCCCAGATAACCCATCTTCTGTGGGTTGGGTTATCGTGCATCCCCAACAGACCGCCCAAACCCCCGTTGTCCAACATAGAACCGATGATAGGTTGAAGGGGAAAATAAGGGCTGTGGCTCTAAATTCCACCCATTATGAGTGCGACGCTGAAGGTACACTCTACCCAGCCAGAATGCTACCTTATACTGCCCTCGAGACCTGAACGAGGAGAAGGGCTCGAGGGCTCTTCAAACGAATAGGAGCCCAGAAGGTGGTAGGACACAGTGTGCATATGAAACCGAGTGTGCACTCTCAGCCATATGGGTGGTTTGGGTCTCTCGTCGCCGGGCAGTCGTTGAAATATCCAGGACAGAATACGCCGCTGGGGATTATGGTTGTATTGTGCCAGTTAGGGAGGCAGTCTTCTGGGAAGTCAAAGGGGAGGTCGTTGATCGCCTCTCCCACCCACGACTCGAGCTCGTTGATCCGGTTGAGCTGCTCAATGATAATACCACAAGAATCACCAGCTACCAGCGGCCCATAGCATCCGCATCGGTTGTAGTACAGCAGGTACTGGCACATTGCCGTCGGCGCCTCGACATGAAAGGTGCTATTGGCAGATAGTTCTATGGGGAAAGGGGATCATCTACGAAGTGGCACGACAGTCCGTCCACCGATCCATATATGAGCTTCCCACGCTCCTTGGCCTTCTCGCAGAGTTTGTGTCGGTCAGGCATGTTGGCAATTGCGATAACGATGCTCATAATAACAGCCAGGAGAGACGGGAAGCTTGAAGCAGTTTGTACGCCATGCCACTGCCGTGCCTTACACAAACCCACTGTTTCGCTCTCCTTTTCCCGGTCCAAGACATCGTTGGCGCCATCGATGAGTCTTTTATCAACCAAAAACTCAAGCCAGAAGTGGCTCATGGCAGTATGGACGGGCGATGGTGATTTGGCTTGCTTGTCCACAGTTACGTAAGGGCCATCAGCCCATATCGTGCTTTCCAGGACACTGTTTTGTCCGCGGTTGTTTCCTTACCATGAGATTTCAATCACTCGCACATA
Organism: Clonostachys rosea; assembly: GCA_026958235.1. Lineage (NCBI taxonomy): Eukaryota > Fungi > Ascomycota > Sordariomycetes > Hypocreales > Bionectriaceae > Clonostachys > Clonostachys rosea. The sequence continues at coordinate 3,063,065 of CP110206.1, forward strand.
CAAATGCAAGCAGGCTGAGCCCGCCCGGTTGCTTTCCTCGTTTTCGTCCTCTTCTCCCTTCCCTCACCTGCCGTACCCACCACTCTGATCTCTCCGCATCGTGTCATCCTGTGGGACAGCCCAGTTGAGTGATACGTGCCATGGTGGCTTGGCTGCTGTGCCCAAACCAACAGGTTGGGGCAATGCTCCGAAACAAACTCAGTTTAAGCTCTTGCGACAACAACGTGGTTTGAGGATTCAAAGGTGCAAACTAAGCCATGACAGCGGCAAGACTTCAATTCTCAGCAGACTCTCGATAGCATCGGTGGGCAGAGCAAACCCTTTGTACTGGCCGGGTAGTCAACAGCCGTCAACAACGTGTTGCAGAAGATGGAATGGGAACAGCCCATCTGTGTTAGTCCAAGGAAACGGGCAAAAGATCTGTCCTACTCCCCGGATCCTGCTGGTGTCTAGCAGGGGCTCCGTCCATTCCTGTGTCAGATTGCATCGACGCCAACGGGGCAACCACCAATGAGGAGACTCGGGTTAGTATCGCAGCTGAGAATGTAATGCTCTACAGGGTGATAGACAATCAGATGACAGCCCTCGGTGTGGCTGCCATGTGATGTGGCAATCGGCCATGCGCCCTGCTCATGTGGATGATCCACATGAGTTGGAGAGCTGCAAAGCTTCGAGAGCTGCAGCACGGGCGATAGGCAAGGTCGATACCCGCTAAAATAGGCACCTCTTTAGGGCACTTTGCCGGGGTACCTGCTGTATGATAAGGTTCCTCCCGGCAAGCGGCACACCGTATTGGTCTAGCGCAGGGCTGCCTACATACATTACCCAGCCCCCAGAATTGCCTTGAATGGACTGGACGTCATGCTCTATAATTACCTGCAGCCGGGCACGCGATCTATCTATCGGGACTCTCCTCACTCTAGGTCGAGCTGTTTCCAATTCAGAGCCTGAGAGAGTCACCGCCGACGTCTTCTTCTGCGATTGCTGGTTCACGCTGCAAAAATGGTATGTATCCCCTCACCGCCTCCTCCTCCGGTCCGGTGCGATAATCTCATTGCTCATGTCACCTCAAATGCAGACGTCCGAGCGAAGCCCTCTCCTCGCCTCTGGCGACGCCGCTGCCTCGACCAAACCCAACCCTCGCCCGTCGCGCATCCGTGAGCTTGGCCTTTTCATCTGGGCTCTTGCTGCGACCGCTGCCGTCATCATCATTGCAGTCTGGGCCCAGCATGTCCAGCAGACGGCCCCCCATCGCCCTCCCAAGCACCATGCCTCCAAGCGCAACCTTGTGTTCATGGTCTCCGACGGCATGGGCCCCGCCTCGCTCTCGCTCACACGCTCGTTCCGCCAGCACATTGACGACCTCCCCATCGACGACGTCCTTACACTAGACAGACACTTCTGGGGCACCAGCCGTACCCGCTCCAGCAGCTCCCTCGTGACCGACAGCGCTGCCGGTGCAACTGCCTTCTCCTGCGGCCGCAAGAGCTACAACGGTGCCATCTCTGTTACACCAGACCATGAGCCTTGCGGCTCTGTCCTGGAAGCCGCCAAGAAAGCCGGGTATATGACTGGTCTTGTGGCTACTACAGCCATTACCGATGCTACACCCGCTTGCTTCGCCAGCCACGTTCTCGTCAGATCCATGCAGGACGAGATCGCCATGCAGGAAATCGGCGCCAGCAGCCCGCTCGGCCGGTCAGTTGACCTGATCCTCGGCGGCGGCCGTTGCCACTTCCTCCCCAACCACACCGACGGCGGTTGCCGTGAAGACGACGTCGACGTCGTTCAGCTCGCGCAGGACAAATACAACTGGACTTATGCGGGAGATCGCAAGAGCTTCGATGCTCTCGAGGGCGGCGAGAAGGTCGACCTGCCCATCCTTGGCCTGTTTGCGCACTACGACTTTCCCTTTGAGCTCGACCGTCGCAACCAGAACGATGTATATCCCAGCCTCAGCGAGATGGCCACCACCGCTCTCCGTGCTCTCGAAAAGGCGACCGCGGACAGTGACAAGGGTTTCTTCATCATGATCGAGGGCAGCCGCATCGACCATGCTGGCCACATCAATGACCCTGCTGCACAGGTTCACGAGGTCATCGAATACGACAAGGCTTTCAAGGCCGTCCTCGATTTCATCGAAAGCTCCGAGACCGAGACCGTGCTCGTGGCAACCAGCGACCATGAGACTGGCGGTCTGGCCACCGCCCTCCAGGAGCCCGGCCACCTACCCGTCTACAACTGGTACCCGGAGGCCCTTGCCAGAGCCAACAGCTCATGCGAGTACCTCGCCAGCAAGCTCATCAAGCGCGTCTCGAGCACCTCCGAGACCAAGAAGAAGCTCAAGTCCTGGATCAACGAGGAGCTCGTCATCGGAGGTCTGGGCATCACGCACGCGACCGACGAGGAGCTCGAGTACCTCATCGCCCACCCCGACCTGTCCGTCCACATCTTCGCCGCCATGATCTCCCTTCGCGCCCACGTCGGCTGGAGCACCCACGGCCACACCGCCCTCGACGTCAACATCTACAGCTCTGGCCCGGACAGCGCCAGCGTGATCCGCGGAAATGTGGAGAACACTGATGTCGGCAAGTACTTGCGAAGCTATCTCGACGTCGACGTGGAGGAGGTCACCACCCAGCTCAGGAAGCAGCTAAAGTTGGCGGGGATGAAAGGCAGCTTGAATTTCGGTGCGAAGAAGCTACACGAGAAAGACTATCACAGAAATGAGGAGGTGTAAAGTTGATTGAAGCTTATACAGGTACAATGTTTATGCTAGGATTGATCAAATAGATCAGTAGAAAGGGATTTTGGAGATTTTTTGGCTTACGGGGGGAACATTATCCCCTGGGAACACGAGCACGAGATTTGGATAGATTGATATTTATCATTCGAAGAACTTCAGACAGCATTACAAGTTCATATATGCAGAAATTTACAATGAGAGACTTGCAGCCCCTGATATAGGACTATTATATGATCCAAGATTCGGTTCATGATGATCCAAGAATTCATTTCGTGATGATCCAAGAATTCATTTCGTGATGATCCCAGGGAGAGGCTAAATTAATATAGGGAACAACAAGGTCAATTGCACGATGTAAGGCAGGCGAGTGTTGCCCTTGGGGGATTGAAATTCGTAGCAAATCACAAGGAAGAAGGCCGGAACTAAGAGAGATGAAGTTCATTAAGAAAGCCAACAAAATCTTCCCAAGCGCGCCGCTATTTACCAAGTATACCCAAGGCCGTCAAGCTTAAACTCCCTGTCGCCGTCTAAGAGCTAAGCCAGTTTCCCTAAAATAAACCGAAATTGATAACTAGATTCCTTCCCGCTATGATCATCAGTCATCAAAGACCAAATTGAGAAAGAGAAAATAAAGCCCAAGTACGAACAACTCCTACAGAGAACTAACTTAAAACAGGCCATATTTAGTCCTTCTGGACAGCCTCCATGCTGTATCTCACATACAAGCGGTCCAGGAAATGAGAGTGCCGGATACCGTGTGGTCTGTTCGTCGCAAACTCTGCAATCGCATCCTTGACGCTGAAATCACATCGCTCAACGAGATAGCACACAATGAAATAGCCTGTGCGGTTGAAGCCATAGTGGCAGTGGACGCCGATCAGCTCTTTCTCGCCCTCGTTATTCTCTGGCTGCCGGCTTCGGATTGTGTCGATGAGCTGGATGAATTGTTCGACCTCCTCGGCCGTGGGTGGCACCTTGGAAACGGTGGGGAATTTGTGGTAATGGACGCCTGCCCGCTCAAGCCCACGCGGGTCATAAACAGGCTGGTCTTTTGAAATATCGACGACGTTTTTTATGATGTGTCCCCAGTGGCTGACAAACTCTGTGGGAGTGTGTACGTCGTCTGCCTCACGGAGGGTCTTCATAGCTCGGAAAATGGGCTTTCCAGCAGGACCAATGGGCTCAGATACCGGCGCTACCTTCTTCCATTTGTTGAGATTCTTGACATCCCATTTACCCTCCCGGGATAAGTACTGCAGCTGCCAGGCCAAAGACAATCTCTTCGTCACATTGGTAGCGAGGAAGTCGGATATCAAGCCAGCCAGGGCACGAACAGACTTGGGGACGTAGAGCACAGCGTGAGTGGCCTCCGGCATCACAATGTACTTGACTACCTTGCGGGGATGGCGAGGCTGGGGCGGGACATCCGCTGGTGTCTCCTGGGGAGTTGAAGGGTCATCATCTTGACTTTCGGGTTGAGGTTCCTTCGTCTTATAAAAATCCGACTCCCTAATATCTTCAATAGTCTCGGGAAGATGATCCTCGAGTCGAGTCGATATATCCACAGGAGCAGCTGAAACAGCGCCCAAAGCATCTGTTCCCGCTGCTTCGGATCCTGTATCCTTGAGGCCTAACTTTACCGCCTCGAATATCTTCTGAACTTCTGAGGGCGGCGTCAACTTGTCCTTGTCGCCCGCGATCACAAAGACTGGAATATTGAGTCCTGCCCAGACATCCAGACTCGCCATACCACCCACTGGCTTTCCCTCCTTGTAAGTCGGTAATGCGCCGTTCAAAGTCCGTCTCCAAACCGGTGTCCGGCTTTGCTTGTTGTAACGATACTGCATAGCCTTCAGCTCGGGTTCAGCGTCAGGACCAACCAGGCGGCGCACACTCCCACTCTCCGGGCCACCCATCCCATCCCAAGCTCGCCACAGGTCAAAGATCCACCCAGGAACCCACAGGAACCATCTCACTCTGTTGGCCAACACCTCGCTCACTGGAGGGGCAGGACAGATGGCGATGAGCCCGACAACGTACTCTGCCAAACGAGTAACGTGGGCGACCTCCCTGTTCGCCAATCTAGCCGCATGCGCTGTTCCCATGCTATGGCCAAGCAGCACAACAGTTTGCCCCGCATCCTTGTCTCGATAATCCTCAATAATAGTTTCAAACAGCTCTCCAAGGGCCTCGAAAGAATAGGCGTCCCAGGAAGTCGTGTTAAAGCCTGATCGACCACCACCTGGGTAATCGATTGCCAGACATGGCGCCAAATCGACGAGACTGTTGAGGAGAGGATCAAACTGCGCAACAGAACCGCCCAGGCCGGGAATGCATACCAGCAACGGCAGGGGTCCTATCGACTTGTAGAGCTCCTCGGCCTTGGCATGCTCACGGTAGAATACTCTGATGTCCTTGTACTCTGCATGGCTGGTTTTGTAAGTCTTCAAAGCAGAGTGATTTTTCAGAAGAGGAGGATCTGTGAGATGAGGGTCGGTGGACAAGGGAGGGAGTGGGCGCTCCATTCGCGCCACAATTCATGTATGGTGCTCCCCGAAGAGAGCGAATCGGACAAGTCTCACTAAACAGAGTGTGAAAAGGGCCAATGCGTGTCAGAAAAGAGACGAGGGAGGCAAGCCGTCCTCCTCTCTCTGATCCTCTGGCTTGTGAGAGAGAAAAACCGGGCAATGCGGACGCGCAATCGCGACTGAAGATGACTCGATCGAGAAAGACCGGCCAAGAAGTTAGGTATTGCTTTGGGTATCTACCACCAGATGTGCGGCAGCGGGGCAGCTGGATCCCTAATAAGTAGGTGCCTGTGGGTTCAGCCTCGTGAGTCCAGTGAGACGCCTGGAAAAAGCAACGACAGCGCAGGAGACGGATACTAGATAGGGCATTTAATGCAGGGCGGTCGCCAATAGTAACGCTTCGACGACGGGGGCTGTCTTCCCATGGGGCCAGCAGCAATTCGGCTTATCGTGGTGCGAGAACCGGCGACGACGTTTTCAAACAAAAAGGGTCACATGTAAGGTTGGAGGATCTCGGTGTGTTTTTACTGGCGCAGAGCACCCAGCCACACTAATAAGCAGGGCAGAATAAACTGTTGAAAAAGTGTAAATTATATGAGAGGCCACTCGTCTTGTCTCCCGATGCTAGAGCTGGTCTCGACTCTTGCACAATTGATTACCTGCAGAAGCGAGGCGAGGTGGGGATAGATGGAGGGGAGGAAGGAAAAAATGACATATTGCGCCCATTCTCCTCACTTCCAGCAGAGTGAAGCCTGCAGCAAGAGCTACCTAAACTTTGGTGCTGGACCAACCAATAGCCACCATGCAGCCATTTAAGCCTGCCATTGGAAGGGTTCAACCAGCCTCACCGACAGAACAGACGCCCTTTGTTCAATTGCCCCGAACAAAGTCTCGTAATTGCTTGGCGATCAACGGCGAGGAATGTTGAGGCCAGAGCCAATCATCCACCACAAGATAGGACATGTTTCGGATGATTCTTGAGTCCCGCACAGCGGCAGGCTATTACTATTGCAATGACCAAATATTGAATTATTTTACAAGATTTTCCTGTGCACGAAGCTTGCTGCTAGACGAGCCTTCGGTTGCAGTTTGGGGATAGGCAGCAAGGCAGCATAACCGCCCTACTGCCGTTTGCGGACATCCCAATGGCTGGCTCAAGTGTTCCATATCTTCGTCCCTAGTGTACATAGTGTGTATTGAATTTTACATTTTGTTGCTTGCGTCTGGTGGGTATGTATTGTTCAATCGGTCCATTGGCCGTCCTTCCACCCCAAAGGTACCAGCGCGGCCGCAACATCCGAAACTCCTCGCTCCGTGGCCAGCAAGTTAAATTGCGCTGCGGCGTTCCGTGTATCTAGGATATCAACTCGGAATCCCATTTTCGTGATGGCCTTTCGTGACTCGGGGCTCAATGGCATGATATTCTTGCCTGTACCGATGATCAAAAGGTCTGTTTGTGAAAAGGTTCGTTAGGATTCTGCTGCAATGTCATGGGCCATAGCGGGGTTGGAAAGAAGGACGTACCCGGGCGCGGCCAGAGCAGATCCAGCGTTGACAGACTTTCCTCTGGGAGCACGAACTGCCCCTTGGCATTGCCGAGCTTCTTGTCTGTCGCGAGTTCCCACGGCCGCCAGGAGAAGGCTTCCCCGTTCACCAGCAGAGCTCCATTCCCGTCTGATATCGTCACTCCACTGTTGAGCCCGAAGCCGTCGTGCATGCACACGTCCACTGATGTAGATGGCGGAGGGGTGTTTCCAAACATATCCAGGTCCTGAATAGTTGCAGGTTTGGGCTGCGACTGCCTGTCGTCTCGTTTGCGCTGGGGAGTCGAGGTGTGAAGCAGCCTGGGCGTCAATCCCGGGCTGGCCGTCGCCCGTGATGCGATCCGCGTGGAATATGCTGTCGGTATTTGGCGCACATTTCTGCGAAGCACCTGACATGCGCAGCGTTGTAAAGGTTGTAAACGCATCATGGCTGTGGTTGTGGTTGAAAGGTGATGAAAAATGCCAATTGGCTTGCTTGGGCGACAAGCCTTAGAGGTTCCATTAGTCGTGGGTACTATTTTTTACCACACCTCAAGACAGCTTTTACAGTACCATCACCAGCACTAACAAGTGTTGACAATACTCCTCGTACCTATCTTTAAGTGAAAGGAACAAATATTTTCACCAATGGGATTTAAATTCAAAGTATTGATATCCGGAAATGCGCAGGATAGTTGGTCAACGGCGGGCCAAATAGGCATGAGGGGTCCAAGGTAGGCATTTAGGCTTGGCCAACATTAAGCACCAAGTCAAGTCAAACGTCACACGCAATCAGACACAATCCGGGCCAATTGATGGTTGTTTCATTTCAAATCACCAAGAGGAGGTAGCAGTCCTAAAGACAGCGCAAGGCCCGCGAAATGAGCTGGGCCTCGGAATGTATCATGCAGTCCCTTTTTGCCCTAATGAACACCGAAGCAATGAACCTAAACCCCCCTCGCAGTTCTTTGCCCTTTTCAAAGTCAAAAACCCCTTCGATCAAAAATTGGTTTTTTATTTCTTCTTCTGGCTCTGCTCCTGCTCCTTCAGAACCTTCTTGACGATCTTCTGCTCCTCGATGAGGAAAGCACGGACGATACGGTCACGGACGCAGTTGCCGCATCGGGAACCACCGTAGGCGCGCTGGACGGTCTTCTTGGGCTTGGAGATCTGGGCGTACTCGCGGGGGCGGAGAGCGGGAATCTAGAGTATTGGGTCAGTCTTTGCTCTTCTTGGGTGCATGTCTTCTGGCGCTGGCGAGCAATTCAACAGCGAGTTTGGTAGGCGAATGTCGAGTTAGGGCTCCTATGCGCACGGCAGTCGTAGATTCATCGAGATGTGATCCATTGCCAAGAAGCCCCCTTCCCTAGCCCTCCCTCGAGTTGTGTTGTCGTCCCAGGCCATATCCATCCAGAATTGAGGTCGACTTACGCCAGAGAGCTTGGAGCCGCAGTCACCGCACTTGGGGACAGTGCCGCGCTTCTTGATGTGAAGAAGGCGGAGCTCACCACCGGGAGTTCGGACAACACGGGTTCTGTTGGAACGGGTGTTCCAGCTATAAGGGAAAATTGTATCAGCCGACGAGTTTCTTGTCAAATCTGCATCCTCGCCGCGATTGGGGAGCAGTCCAAATAATAAAGAGTTAATCGGAAGTCATCACTCACCCGTTGCGGCGGCGGTAGGTAACACGTTGAGACGGCATTTTGGCTCGGTGTTGCTGGGCGTTTGTCGATGAGGATCTCACAAGAAGCGAGGAATTTCGAGATTTAGGTAAATTTTGTGTGGGTGGAAGACGATTGTGCCCGCTAGTCTGACGAATCAGAGCGCTCGCTGGTGGGGGCTTTCGTTCTCACGTGACTGCGGGACACTCGAAAAATCAATATGTCAATTGTGGAGATTAATGAGGGTGCACAAGATGAGCGAGCAAAGGGCTTAGATGCCTAACTGCCTCTGGTGGCAGAGAGCATTTACTCATATAAAATGAAAGCGAGTATATACTACGTAGCTAAGACTCGCATATTCTCAGGCCTTCTATCCGTATAATTATACGCAGACAAGAAGGCCACAAACCACGCGATGGTCAGTTGGGCCTTTCATTTCACACATCCAGCGGCACTACATATATGCTACGGTTCCATTTCTGTTCTTTGAAACCCAAATCCTGCTCTACAATACTATTCGGAAGGACAAGATATGATGCAGATAGAAAATACGATGCAGGCAGAGGAAGGATAAACAATTGCATTGGTGATACAACATAGGCAACCGGTTTCTACCCAGCCCATACCAACTTAAGGAGAGCCATTGGTAATCTCACAAATTTTGTCGCTTTATCGTACATACATGCAGGTGGTCTCTACTTAGAGCTTGCCAAGCCATTATACCAGTCTGGATGGTCCTTATGCCTCCATGGCTTGATACCTTTGGGGTCTTCTTGCTCACTTTTCTTCGCTCTGTCAAAGACAGCCTTAGTCTCTTCATCATGCATCTGATCAGTGAAGTCCCTGAGATCCTCTTGTGCCTCGCTGACCGCCTTCATGAACAGACTGAACATGACGTCGGCTGTATTTAATCCTTGTTAGTGATCGCTGGGGTACAGGAGAGTGCTGGATGCTTACGCGACGGCTGCTTTTGAAGCAGTGGCTCAAGCATTCTAGGTATAGTATCCCGCAAGCGTCGTGCCTGCATTGGGTTGCATGTTAGCAGGGCCTCCTCCTCGGGGTCGGAAACAAGTTACTTGGACATGAAGCGCATTTAGCCGTTCCATCGCCTGCTCCATCCGTGCTTCGTCCCACGCGGAGCCATCATCATTGGACGGTTGAGGGGGCTTGGAATCCATGATGCAGCGTCAGCCTGCGTAGCGCTTTGGGCGCAGTTCGTTTTGTGTACGTTTTACGAAACTGAAGGCGGGAAGACTTGGGGTCGTGTCACCCCTTTTGAGGCGCGATCACGTTGGGCATGAAAGTATGATGCGCGAAGGGGAGATATGTGTGGTTACAATCCGGCGTCTTGGTGGTGGTAGTGTTGGGCGTAGGTTCAAAGCTGGGCCAGAGAGGCAAGGTTGGCGCCGGGTGAGACCGAACAAGGGGAACAGTGGCACTACACACGGAACTCAAATCTACCACGAAAATTTTACCAAGACAGTTTGTGATGATCGGATATTTGCAGATCGGGACCAAAACAATGGCACAGAGGCGTGCAGCGCAGTGTTGTCCTGTCAGGCCGCGATGCCTCTCTCTTCCCCTGTTTACGATGCTCTACACTTGGCGGTCTCGGGTAGGTACATAGCCCTCAGCCATAGGTAGTTGCGTCATCATGCCTTGCGAGAGATGTGAATGGTACGTGCTACATGGTAGATCCCACCTCGTCATACCGTCCGTCTGGGCGCTGGATCTTGAGAGATCCAAGAAGCTTCGCAGACAGTGCAGAGAACGCAGAAAGCCAGTCCATACTGGGGAGCCGATGCTTCTTTCTAGCTGACGTTCCATTGAATGCAACTTACTCCTGACTGGTGCCATCTGATGCGATGGCGGCAAGCCAACCGAGGAGGGAGGCCCCATATTTCTGCCAGGTTCTGCCAATCGAGATGGGCAGTGCAGGTACGTACTGGAGGATGGTGAATGGGTCACCGCGCGTCAGAGCAAACGAACACCAAACCTTAACTTGTCAACAGTGCGGATTGGAAAAATCCTCACAGCCCAACCTTTGTCATTGATATACACGCACGGCTATCGTCACGACTCGCTGGCAAACGCGACACCCAACGATATACATCTGCACCGACTTTCCCAAACCATCCGATCCGCAACCCTTCCTCGCAGAAATCAAATTCGAGCACTTCTTTCCGTGCGACCGATCCCCTCTTTCCCACCCATCGTCCTCCAAGGCACGCAGCCTTGAACCCACCGCAGCCACGGCCTACCAAGTCGCCATGACGGGCACTCCGCCCCCGAGTCTTATTCCTCCACCCGAGGGCATCTTTAGATCATTTGAGGATCTGATGAACTCGGTGCAGCGTGTTGCGAAAGACCAAGGCTATGGAATTGTGAAGCTTCGTGCGTCCAACTATCGAGACGGCAAGCCCACGCGGTATGACCTTGTGTGTGATCGCGGCGGCGTCAAATACAACAGTACCGCAAAGAAGCGAAACCCATCCACACGAAAGATTGACTGTCCTTTCCGGGCCAAGGCTGTTTGTGAAGTACAACTCGGCAATCAATGGCGTTTCGCCCTCCAGGAGCCTCGCCACAACCACGAGCCGCGCGCACCGAATGGGCCCTCCACCCCTGAGAACGCACCACTTGCGACTTCTATTCGAACCTTCAACAACAAGCTGGATCGCATGAACCACGACCTGATGAATTGCCTCATGCGCATCGAGCAGCGATTAGATCACATCGAAAAGCGAATGGAAAACATGGAAGCACGCGCGGGCACCTACGAGCCACGCTTCCAAGCTCTCGAGCAGCGTGTTGGGGGTATGGAGAGCTTACGCATGGATAGCTTGCCCGTGGACGATGTTGAGTCTCGGTTGTTGGCCTCGACGGTTATCTAGGAAGATCCGGTTGAACAAGAGGCCGCGAACGCAGGCGTTCTGTGAGTCTTATCGAGCCCGCGGCAGAGAGCCGCAAGCCTTGCGTCCGGGCACCAGCGACGCGCAAAATCACATGGCCTCTCTGGCGAGTTTCTCTTCGGCATTTTGCGTCTAGTAAGCGATGCACAACCTCGCACTAAAGATCGAGGGGGATTTCGCGTTTCTTAACTACAGCCCCTTCTAGAGAGCGAAGCTTTAAATCTTGGTCTTATTTACATATCTATTGTTTCAGAGTATCTTTCGGAGCAACATTTTGTCAACAATGATGCTCCCAAGTGTTCTCTTTTCTTATTCTTTTGCTTTTTTTCGGGAAGGCGTTCTGGATGGATGATACAGTCAGGTTCACAGATCTGCCGCAGAGGACGGTGCGATCAAGGCGCTCCACGGATTGTTTTACAGGGCTTCATATTACATGATGACGGGTTGGGTGCTATCTTTTTGCCTTTGTTTTCTCGCCAGAGCAGAGAGGTTGCGAGGAATGGCTTTTTTCTCATGCGTGGCAAGGTCGTCGGATTTGGCTGTTGCATTCAACGGGGCCTTGGTTGCCCTTTCATGCTTTGCGTGTTTTGTTCGGTTTGGGTTGGTCAAATTTCTCTTCTCTCATTGCTTCTTACTGTGCGCTGGTCGCGTACACAGGGCATTTTCTTTCTTCTTCGAAGATTCTCACCGTTGCCAAGGACCGTCACCAAATGTCTGACGTCCAGTGATCAATTTAACATATCACGCAACTCGGTACACTTGTCGTAAATTACACTAATAGAATTGAAGCTCGAAAGAGCAACCTTTGACCTGCCTCACCAGTTTCGACCTGCCGGGAAAGCCGGATGTGTGCCCTCTGTGCCATGGTTTGGGAGGGCATCACCCCTGATCAGCTCGCGGGAACTTGCGTCATTAAGCACTTTGGATCCGCGGTGGCCGCGCATCACAGGCCACTGCAATCCTGGCAATCCTGGAAATCACCCCCACACCAAGGGTGACAGGTCATCGCTGCCATCGCCTCCCCTGAAATCTGCACCCAACCGCCACTGCCGTCTCGCATGTCAGGATTTGGTTGGCTGAGGACCTCGGCATGTGTTGGTTGGCGTGTGAATGCCACGCAATTGCTGGATTTTTCAAACCTATTCCAGCCAAACGACGCCCGGCGTGGTGATCCCGTGAGAGCGTACGAGGGTCCAGGTCTCCAAAATAGCAGTTGCTCCTTGCATCCGTGACCAAAACTTGGCTTTTTTGGATCCGCAGCCCCACCACGAGAGACTACCTAGGTAGCGACCTGAGCTCAGCCCCCCCGGAAATTAGCGCGGAACGGCTCCGAGATGTCTGGTGGCCATGGCGCTGGGAATTGGGTGGAATAGGCCACGGCGAGCGTGGGAAGCAAGACGATCACACCTCATGAAACATGGCAGTTCTCCCATGGATTTGGGACGTCTGGGATTGGGTTGGGTCATGGAACAATCTGGGATCCCTGGCCATACCGTAATTATCAGGGACTCCGAGTTATCGTTTATAAAGCAACCTTCTTATCTAGGGATTTGTGCTGGATCCTGATCCGATACGAAGTCATCATGATCGCAGTACAACTGTAACATAACCGTGCCATTACGGGAATTATGATTATGAAAACAGATACCAAAAGAAGCGCAAAATCTCGTTAGTTGAGATTAGTTGACAAACAAAATTGACAAACAAAATTTCTTAACCTATCATTCCTTAAGAACTAAGGTAGATGAGCTGGCTGTAGACGATGCTTGCTGTAGGGTAAGGGGGATGGGGATATTTTGAGAGGGAAAGCACGTGTCAACGTCTTCCACATCCCGAAGTGACTTTCAACGACACCACATCTCGACCTTGGGATTCTTCAGCTCTTTCATCAACTCCAGATCCATCCCACATTGCTTCAGACAAACAAAAATCATGTCATACATCTCCAAAATATCTTTGCACCACTCGTTGTCTGGCAGCCGCTTGATTTGGGGAATTGATAGCTCGTCAACTAATGCATCCGCCCATGTCACATCAAATTGCTGAGATACGACCAGGTGTTTAGCTAATTCGAGACCTGGAGAATTGCTCAGGCTAGATTGGCCGGCTTTGAACGCCATCCCGACGACTAGAATACGAGGTCTGCTGCCTAGCACTGCCCCTTTACCGAAACGATTCAGCTGTTCTACTGCTCGTTCTGCAATAGCTGCGGGCCGGGACCACATTATCTTGGTTGCCTTTTCCAGTAGAGGAAAGCTATTGTTGGAAAGTAGGTAAAATGGGTTGATGGGGATGCAGTGTCCACCCACACCAATGCCTGGCGTATACGACATAAACCCAAAGGGTTTGGTTGAGGCAGCGTCACAAACCTCAAAGGGGTTAATACCGTGAGAGATGCAGGCATCAGCCATCTCATTGGCGTATGCAATGCATACCATTCGCTGACAGTTCTCATACAGTTTGGTCATTTCTGCGACCTCAGGCGTGGAAACTGGGACCAAATGGTCAAAGACACGGCCATAGATGTTGGAGATGGATTCCAATGACCCAGGGACTACGTCATCAAGCCCGGAGATAATCTTGGGGATGGACTGAACCGATGGATGCTTTCTCCCTGGGTCGACTCTCTGTTACGATAGTTATCAGAATACGCAGAACAACACGGAAGAGTAGCGGGGTAAATCACCTCGGGCGACATGCCAGCAAAGAAACCGCACTCTTCGGCCAGAGGCCCAAGAAGCTGCCTAGTCATGCCGACGGCGACAGAGCTTTCTATGACAATGGTTGAACCGCGACGGGCTACCATGCCAACGGTTCTGAGTGCTTCACGAAGATAGGAGGAATCGATAGTTCGGTCCGGCCTCAGCAGGGTTGGAACCGAGATGAGGAAATGTGTCGCTTGAGCGAGATCTCTCGGATTGCTAGAGATGCTGATTGACGAGACCGTGTCGAACTTCTCACTTAGCTCGCGCACTCTCTCACTCGACACATCAAAGCCGATAACACGAAAGTGGCTGGAGAAGGTCTCCACAAGATGGCTACCAACATAGCCAACACCCAAAACGGCAACAATAGGATTGTCTTCAAACCCCTTCGTGTTGATGAAAGAAAGCGTGAGATCACTCTCGCTGGCGCTTACAGAGATGGGTGGGGTCTCTGGATAGAAGTCTGAATGCAGATATCCCCATGGAGCATCAACTTGGCCGTGAGTTTCTTGAAGCTCCACGCCTTGAGTTCGAGACCCAGGTTCAATGTTCGCAGCAATAAGTTCAGTTGCCATCTTATCGATAAAGGACCTATGAATGATAGAATTCAAGAGAGGAACAGAAGAAAGGAATTTAAGCGTCAAGCTTGTTCTAAGTATCCGTGTCTAGATGAGCCGTGGTCCTGGTACCCTTTGTTCTGGGCATTTCGAATGGCATTGGGCAAACATGCGCCATATACTGTTCGGAACCCGGCGGAGGATCTCGAAGTGAGTAGCATTGTGCTCGCTACGGAAGAGAGCACCCGATCGGAGAGATTTAGGTCCACTGTACAACCTCTTCCTTGTTCCTCTTATGGGCCAAAGTCTTGCTGGATCCACGTTCCTATTTCTGCCGTATTAAAGGTTCAGGATCATTACCTTTTCAAGAAACCTCATGAGATCATGCAAGGCAAGTTGTGTCCTCCAAACCCCCTTTTACTGGGTTTATGGTGTAATTCTACCGGGTTTCCACACGATGATCCCTCAGCTTGCCTCGAAATTCCCCGTCCTCAGCAAAATCTCCGATACAATGGTTCCATCCGTTTGTGGGTTAACGGGACACAGTGTCAAGCACATGCCGCAGGTACGGAGACAATGCATATTCAGTCGTGATATGTCATCCTTGGCAAGAGGGGACCCGAACTCAAATTCTAACCTAACCATCAATAATCTTGACAGTTTAAATGGAACCCTAGTATCACTTGAGGGCAGGGCACTATATGTGCTACATGTTGTACTATTCATCGGTTCTTTTGTGCCTGGAGCTTCCGATTTTTTGCGAGTCGAGGTGTCGAATGACAAACCACAAGCAGCAGGATAGCCGACACTGCACCGAGGACTCGAAAAGCTGAGAAGAACGGAATATGGCACATCAAAGTCAGGCCACTGAAAACTGCTGACGGTCGGATAATAACAAAAGAAGATGCAACCTTGGCCTATGCGACAAAGCCTAAAATGGCTCTGCAGATCTATCCTAATTGAAAGACATTCAATGGTCGAGAGAAGAAGAACTCTTCATACACCCTTCGACTCATTTTGGCCGATTCCTTGTTTCTGTAAAGATTTCTTGCACACGAGTGACAGGAATCTTGACCGGATACAGCCATCCATCCGCATGAGTGGATGTTAGTGTTTCCTGGCCATTCAAGCTCCTGGCTCGGAATTGTTGGACGGGAACTATGGCTCATTTGATGGAACGTTGAAACGTGATACACGGTCTGCACAGAGTCTCGTGTTTTCGAAAGGCTTGCAGCGAGCGTAAGCCGCTTGCTATTCATAGTACGTATGAAGAGCTAGACTTCCCGTGACAGAAGCTCTCACCCCCAAGCCACTTTCAAACATGCCTGCTGAAACTCGTGATAATATGCTGTGGAACAAGCCTTTCAGATTTCCAACATTCATGCCGAGTAGATTGGCACTGTGGCTGCAGATGCATGTGTAGAGATTCGCTGCAGCTACCTTGTGGAAGCTGCTGATGTTTTTTATTGACAGCCGATAGCTGGTGCCTTCGTGTAGGCTTTCAAATTTAGAGCCGACCGAGCTTCAAGGTTACATTCGGCGCTCGTTTCATTACAGTGCCTGGATCGCTGTATTTTTGGGCTTCGTTTTCGTTCTAATCTCGGAGAACTTGTTGTTGTGGACATGATTTGCAGCATCTTTCACCTAGCTGAGCAAATGATAGCCGATGTACCTTATGATGCATCGAATGGCCTGATACCGCGAGTGCCTTACCCTCATGCTGACAACCCGTCAATGTTTCTGGGGTAGCACAGCACGATCAAGCCTCGGGTCTGAAACCTAGCGGTGGAGGATGTGCCAAGAAGAGAAAACAATCTCCAGGATGAGTTATGCAGCTGAGATCTTACCTCGCAACGTACAGGTCTGTATTGATCTGAAATCAGCCAATGGGCGCCGCCACATCGGGATTGCGTTATGGGGTGTAATGCGGCAGCTTGTTTCTTGTTTCCAAGCAGACAGTTCATCAAATCTTCCAGGTCGGGCTTACCTGCAGTTTAGACGTCAGGTCTGCATGGTAGGCCAGACTTCTCGTTCCTCATGACCAAGGCCAGTAGGGAAATGATGGCCGCTCGCCGTGAGTTGGTCGGCTTTGAGAGCATGGATCACCCAGATTGTGTGAGCCGCATTGCATCCATCTCGGACAACGGCATGATACCGGAAGGTTACAATACGAAAGAAAACACCCAGAACCGAGCTTAGTTCCGATGGTTTACGATCATGTACCTCTTGGGCATGCTGTAGCCTGGTCGTATTCGTTATGCGTGGGCTGGGTCGCCACCAGGCCGGTCGGGGCATTTCCCTGCCAGCTCACGGGTCCTCGAGAAGCGGAGAACCAAGAAGACTGATGAGAGCAGATATTTTTGCGACCTTGCATGCATATGCTGGTCATTGCCTAACTGGCTTATGTCAAATGGGATATGAACATCCAGCCCTTATTAAGCTACTTGCTCACATTAAACATACATCGGCCAGCTATGAGATCTCGGTCATTGAGCGCCCTTCACACATCCTGCGTATTTGAGAGTGAGAGGGCCTTATTGCCCTAATCAGTTACAATGGGCTCGATCGACATCTCGTTTGTTTTCAGCTTGGAGAAGACTAAAAAGGAGACGATCGTTCCCAAGCAGACTCGAGTAAGTGAAAGTCAAGCTGACACAGCGAAAAATGTCTATGTTAACCAAGATGGCAGGTGAAAACTACTCCAACAAGCGAGGCCAGGGACTCACAGCCCGCAAAGCCCGATGGGAAGCGGAAGTTACTACTGCCGCCGCGCCCTGAGAGAGCCTCTATTTATGACTCAGAGGATTCAGTTGCCGAGAGCCTAGGCAGAACTTCAAGGAGTGCTGCCTGTGATGATTTGTATTCGTCTAATGAAGAGAATCCCTTTTCAAATGCAGCATCCTCCAAATCCTCGGTTGTCCAGGATGCTGTCGAAAATCCTGGCACTTGTCAACCGCAATTATCTTATGACGCCTTCAAACCAAAGAGACCACCCGGTAGGCCTCTTATCACCCCGACACTCCCAAAAAATGGCCCTCAGACACCCTCCGGAGTAGCAGGACACTTCAGAGATCCAGAGGAAAATGACACTGGCTCTCGATCTTGGCAACCGGAAGCTACCGTCGCAATTCCACAGGAATGGAATACACAGCCCAACACTCAAGCTGACAGTATCCCAACGGCAAAGCCGGCGATGAAGGATGCTAGCAAACTGCAAAGTCAGACAGACCCGCTTCAAAAGAGAGGCCGAAGAAAGATGACGGTGACGAAATTCATTGTTGCAGCTGGTTTGATTGCTGTCAAGTAAGAAACCCTGCGCTAATTGTTCCGACTCCTCTTAACCAATATTTTGGCATGGAACTGATTTGAGTGCAGTGGAATGTTCATATTTGCATCTTGGTGGTGGCAGAAGTATTACTATATATACCTACCATTCATCTGCCTGCCACTTGCTTTGAATTGTTTCATGATTGCTTCCATTATCTTCTTCAAGTTGCGAAATACTGCTCGCCCGGAGAAGATCATCGAGCCTGAGCACGTTGAGTCTTTTGGCATGGTCATTCCGTGTTATAACGAGACTTAAGAGGAAATGACCAAGTCTCTAGACTCTCTTGTCGTCCAAACTGGCATTGATGACAATAAGAAGGCCATCATCGTTATTTGTGATGGTCGTGTTCGCGGCCCTGGGATGGAAAAAACGACGGCGGACTATCTTTTCGAGGATATTTTGACCGAGCAGACACATCGCAGTAAAATAAAGAAGGCTTATATGGCCTGGGATGGGCAGCAGATGGACATCGAGGTGGCTAAAGGCTTCTATAAAGGGCTGCCCTTCTGCTGCATTGTCAAAGATCAAAATCAAGGCAAGCGGGACAGCCTGATTGTTGTTCGCTCCTTTCTGCATAAGTTCAATCACCGGAGGGCCAATCCTGAGCATATTTTCTCACCACGCTTCTTCGACTACATGGAGAGCTGGCTGGGCAAGGATGTCGATGTCGACTACATTGACCACCTTGTCGGAATGGATGCCGATACAATGTTCGATACTGATTGCATTTCACAGCTGCTGAAAGAATCTAAATACCCGCACACCGTCGGCGTCTGTGGGTATGTCGCTGTGGACTTTTCGGGTGGCAGCTGGAACTTGTGGTCGTTGTACCAGAATTCGGAATACAGCATTGCACAAGGACTCCGACGCTTACACCAATCCATTGCCACGAAAAAGGTTTCCTGTCTTCCCGGGTGCTGTCAGCTTCTTCGCATCTGTGAATATACCTGTGGAGACAAGGTGCTGGTCGAGCTTTTTGGCTATCATCCTAAACCACTCGACGGGCTGCTTACGCAGATCAGGGCAACTGCTTCGGAAGATAGAAACCATGTAAGTTTTCTCCATATATTAAACCTTTTCTATTACCCCTTGTGGGAAAATGGATGGGTGGCTACCCATGAATTGGATTCTAATTAGGGCAATTTTCTAGGTCTGTCTTATGCTTACGACGCACCCGGAAGCCCAAACTCGTCAGGCTCTTCGGGCAAGAGCATTTACTGATGTGCCTCAATCTTGGAGTGTCTATCTGTCTCAGCGTCGACGGTGGACGTTGGGAGCCACCAGCAATGATCTTCTGCTGACTCTTTCCTGGCACTGCCAGTGGTGGGAACGAATCCTTGCATTCAGCAATGTTCTGGGATGGTGCCTCAACGTGTTCATTATCGCATCTATTGCATGCATGGTTGTGACCTTCATGTCACAGCCGTGGTGGATCATTTTGGCATTTGCGTCCGTCATGATTGTCCCGCTCTGCTATTACCTCGTTATGACTCTGTGGCTTCCACGCACCCTGAAAGAGAAGATGCAATATCTGGTGGGGCTATTCATTTTCGTCGTCTTCGGACCATTTGTCAATATCACTGTCCTTCTATTCGCCGTCTGGAACATGGACAGTTTCGGATGGGGAAAGACACGGATGGTCGTTACTGATGACAGCAAGGACGAGTCAATGGAGAAAAGAGGCACCACACAATGCATTACTGAGCCGGATTCGAGCATGGGCGGTCAACATCAGGCATCAATGGAAAAGCCCCGACAGCCCGACGAGGAAGCCGCTGTGGAGACCGTGATTCATCGACCGACATCGACACATGTGCGGTCTCCTCTTGGCGTAGAATTTGAGTTAAGGGGATGAAACCCGACGGCAAAGGTACCGGAAAGATCACGAGCGAGGCAACGGGATGGCGAATTTTCTCCTTCTACACATGAAATGTACATGGTATATGCAACTAATGTTGGGAGCATGGATAATGCCATGTTTCGGGAGGCTGTTTCATTGTTATGTAGTTTGATGGTGCCACGAATGTTTATGCATGCATGGCGCCACGTCCTGCGCTACACTCCTGCGTGATGAATCTGGAGGGATAGAGGCTGGGCTGTGATGGCCAAATGTGGAAATTCCGAGAGAAATCAATACATTACCCGGCATATTGAGGCGTTTCCCCCGCCCCAGATATATGTATGATCGATCGATTGCTGGCTTGCAGGGCTTGACATGCCATGCCATGCTATGCCTGTCTCACCTTTGCATTGCCTGGCAAAGGGAATGACTCTTGCTGCACGCCGTCTGCTGGCCCATTACACCCTCGTTCATCTCATCGTAGCGACTGGTATCAAGGACAAAGGAAGATATCATAACCAAACAGGACCTTGGGTTAAGTTCTCTCATTTTATTCACGCACCGGTCACATCCTCACCTCTTTCACCAATACCGGACAGGTACCTCAGGGACCTGCATGGTAAATTGTGATACAATGCTACGTACCATGCTTTGATCGGGCGTACTGCATGTCAAAATGCATATAGACCTAATGGAATACGAGGTGACACAACAGCCGCTAATCACTGCCTCAAGTGAGGTGACGCAACACACGGTCCAACGAAGTTTGGCATGCATACGATCAATATGCAATATGCATTCATGTCTTTCTTATGTACAAGCCTTCCTTGAAAGTGGCCGGATTTAAACCCCAATGTACAACGGTTGTAAAACTCTCCAGCCTAAGGCTGAAGGGCGCACGCCACACGATCGCGAGTCGACAACCTTTGCAAAGCTCTACCATGTTTCAGCCAAAGCTGCGAAGACCGTAATTTGGGACATATGAATCCACGGTGGCTACCTAGCAAGCTTAATTGGAGGGACTGAAGCCCAAGCCAAGGTTCATGGCTTTGGAGAGCGAACCATTTCAAGTTTCTGCGTAAGCTGGTAGGATCCCAAACGTGGGAGATTGAGCAAGGATCAGCGGATCTTTTGACCTCGTGCTCATCCTCTAAGCCACTGCAAAGGAACCTGACGGTATCAGGTTGCCTATTACGTATATACATGCGCACATTGTGCGTTCGCCGGAGAATCAGATGTAGATCATCATTACTACCGGTTGCTGTGATGTAACGAAGCACTCGGATTGTTTTTATCACACTATGTGACCATGGTTCATGGACGATGGATGCGTAACAGGAGTACGAGCCTGATTAGGCTGATGCTGACCCTCCACTACGGGATAATGCGAAATAACATGTATTTTTAGGTAATAGAGAGGATAGACTGCCAGTCGAAAGACACCGCTTGGCCTCTGCCCTTATTGTGAGCAAGAGATGTGCCTACTTAGTTATACTTTACGTAGCAGTGACAATCAGCCAATGAATTGAGCTGGTGTGCAAAGGAAAAAGAAGAAACAGGTCTCATTTTCGAAACGAGCTAGTAAGTTATGTCTCACCAAGACATGTTCTAACAAAGGAAGCCGATTTCTAATCTGGACCGGTCTACAGATGTCAACATGAAAGCGTGCAAGACCCCAGCTCACGCAGCCTTGAAATTTGACGACGGCGCTCCAAATACAGGGAGAGAATTCTGGACTTCTTGAAGAATACGGGGCTAAGGGCACTTTCTTCAATACTGGGAACAACCACGGAAAGGGTCGGGTCGACGACTTTGAGATGCTGTGGCCCCAGGTCTTCTTAGGATGTACAAAGGTCGGCATCAAGTCGGATCGCCCGACTGGTCGCACATAGGCCTGTCCGGAGTCAACGAAGTTCTTCGCTAACGCGGTGACCGATGCAACGAGAGCAACATGTAATGCACTCGGCGTCATTCCTAGTGTATCACCTGAGATTTCAACATCATGGCTTCGAGAACAACTCTCCAAAGAGGATCGAGCTGTCTCAGGAAACATCTAACAACAAGTTCAAAAGGTTACACAAGGCTCAGATGAAACAGGAGTACCACGGACACATGAAGTGGGAAGCCCCCAGCTGGTGGGAACCTCCCAGTGCACTCAGTTGTCACATCATGGCATCCCAAGGCGGTCTCGAGAAGATGCCAGGAACCTGACACCGTGCATGCTTCGGAGACTGGATATCCTGGGGGTTAAATCTGTAAGTCTGTGAGAATATCTGGGGCAGAAGGCCACGAGAGATTGGTATATGGACGCTAGAAGAACGCTGGACGCGGGAAAGTGCCTTTATGGGCAGAGGATTGAATAGGGGAAATGTGTTTATATTTTCGGTAGGATAAACTTGCAATATATTCAAGGAAGACCATGTCTAACAGCCTTTTTCTGTCTCCATAGCCGTTATTCAATTTAGGCCCTTTCAGAGACAAGTCGTGAGATAGGTTGTAACTCATCAAGACCATCAACACAATAATGGCGACAATAGTTAGCCGTATAAAGAACAAACTATTAAGATATTTCCGTTATCTAGTTTACTATCAACTTGTCAATGAGGTTGCCTGTTTCAATCAAAGAATTTTGTAGGCCTGAAGCACAGTTCGATATATACAAGTTCAAGAGCACACCTTTTTATTTTCTCCTAAAAGGCCTGGGTAATACGGCTTGATATCACTCTTGGTTAAGGTGCTAGAAGGGAAACTGAAAATTGAAACAAATGAGGGGGCTTTTGCCGAGATTCCCCAACTCATCACTGCCAAGATTTCAGCTGCCGGCTACCCGCCAATCAATAGGAAGAAGAGGGCCAAGCTCCCTTGTGACAACTCACTCTCCATCTGATAATTCGCTCTCTTCTCTACTTTTTGTTGGCAATCAGCCAGTTGGAAAGAAGAGGAGGCAAGATTCAAGAAGGTGGTGGAGTAGATGGGATGATAATAGCTTGGCATTGAGCCTAGAAACACTTGTATAGCAATTGATGTATAAGACCCTGTAGCAGGGCTCCATCAGGGTGCAGGTAGATGGTTTTGCGCTGACGACGACTTTTCCCAGTCTCCTCTTTGCGACCTGCTACGATCCGTCTCTTCGAAAATACTCAACCATAGGACAAATTATTCTAGATCAAGCTCAAGCCGAAGACCGTAGCATCATGCCGACCGTGAATGCAGTTTACTATCCTTCATGGAAGGTCTACAATGGCAAGCCACCATCTTGCCTCAATGTACAGGCGACCACTCACATACTCTATGCCTTTATCCGGTGTGTGTGAAGCTTCACAGCATCCACTCATGCTTGACTTTGATCAACGCTAACTCCTCATAGCGTGAACGAAGATGGCTCATTGAAGGTGAGTACTGTGGTTCTCTGAAGGGCTGAGGTCCGAGTTATGGCATACTGTTCATTGGATTAGCTGACAGAAATGAAACGGGGCAGCTCCTTGACGAGTGGGGTGACATCAACATGGAGGTTGATGGCGCCCAGGGATGCCTGGGAGCTCTGGCGAAACTGAAGCAGGAGAATCCACATATCCGGACCTTGATATCAGTTGGGGGCGGATCAGGCAGTGATGAGTTCCCGGCACTCGCAGCGAACCCAGATGCCAGGGCCCTATTCGCCCAGCAGATTCGAGAATTCTGTGACCGCCACTCGTTTGATGGTGTCGACAGTGGGTGGCTACCCAGATCTCCCTCATCATAGTTGGTTTCGGGGATAAGCTAACCAAGTGCGTTTCGTTTCCTATAGTTGACTGGGAGCACCCTACAACAGAGGATCAAGGCCGGGACTACCTGAGCCTGCTCCAGGCCGCACGGGAGGCACTTCCGGCACCTGACTATCTCGTTACAACAGCGCTGCCTGTCGGGGAATACTGCCTGCAGCATATTAATCTCGAGGCAGCTGGGGAGATTTTGGACTTTATCAACCTCATGGGGTACGATTCCGTGGGCGGATGGACTGACGTATCGGGCCACCATGCTCAGCTTTGCCTGCCCAGTGACGATGTCGACGAGGTCCATCCAAACTTGCGCCATTGTTGCGTGGGGGCGGTGGATTATATCATATCCCGTGGATTCCCCAGCTCCAAGATTGTCCTGGGCGTGCCCGCATATGCCAGGTTCTTTCCTGGCGCCAGCGGGCTGGGCGAAGCATTTTCAGAAGCAGGGGAGCTCGACTACTGTGACCTGTCTGAAGACTGCGTCAACCACGCACAGGTGGATGAGAAAGCTGCCGCTGCATGTTACGTTGACGACTGTGATGGGAAGGGGTTTGTGACGTTTGACGTTCCTCGGACGGTAGTGCTGAAGGCCCAGTTCGCAAAGGAGAAGGCATTAGCCGGTCTCTTCTACTGGACTGGAGTCGGAGACAGAGAGGGAGACGACAGTCTCGTCGCCGCGGGATATACCGAACTGACATCATAGTATGAGAGCATGGGCAGGCAAGTGGGTGAAATAACACATGCATGGCACACTAAAGCTCTTTTTGCGCAAGGCAGGGACCTCGTTTTTTTTCTCCACACAATAATAAGAGAACAATTTATTATTCTACGATATTTGGCTTGATATTGTATTCATTATATTTATTACTCGGTCAATTATTCTGATATTGTGTTGAAATTCAACGCGGAACTGTCTAGATGTGCCATGTTCTATGCTAGTCGTTTGACAGGGTCCTCAGATTGAAGAGCGAGGAAACGTGTGGGTGTGCTTTAACAGATCAGCTTAATTATGACGGACCTGCATTGTTCGACGCGCTCTAATTCCCCCTAGAGCGGCACCGACACATTGCAGTTGCTGAATCCCAATTATAATATCCCCTTCTCCTTGCTCTGGCTGGCGAAGGAAAAGGTGAGCAAAATCCAGTCGGAGGGCGCCTCCAGCAGCATACGACTGGGGAACGGTTGGGGCTGCGTCATCTACCCTCCGAATGTTAATAACTTGCATCAAGTTTGGCCCAAGGGCCTCAGAGGCTCGTGTGGTGGTGGCGCCAGCTCGATCCTGGGGCGGTATCTCTTGCCATTTTTCAATCAGTATTTCCCCAGGTGATGTAGGGTCCATCTTGATCAGAAGAACTATCTTCACCTGATGGGCTGAAGCCCTAAACCACCATGCCGCCTAATCTCTTAGTCGTCGATTTAGGGTCTGCGAGTATCCAGCCTCAATGACCAGTGTTGGCCAGTCTTGTAACTCTCCGACTCCTGCGACAAACGGCCCTCCAGCTGCATCGCCTTCTCCAGCACTCCCGTTGTTCTGATTGGTGAATGTTGTAGAATTAAGGCCTACCCAAGACTGATTTAGGCCTTGAGCGATGATCTCCTGAAGGAAAAATGAGTAAATCTTGGTGACCACTATTTCGTGAGGTTTAGAAGGGAATGCGATAATTAGGAGGCGCTGGACAGGACAAAAGAGTTTTATACGAAACGGAGTCTTCTCCCCTCTTTCTCTTTGAACAAGGGCAAACTGCTCTGCGGATACATCTAGAGAATATATTAGCGAGTAGAGAAAAAGTGGAAGGAGTAAATTACCCTTAATGTAAAGGCATTCAGTTGATGCCTGCTTGGCCTCAAGTAACGCTTGGTACGTTGTGAATTTGATAGTAGGTGGTTCATATGAGCCTGTAGATCCCTGCCGTATGGTGAAGTCCATTGTGGATGCCGCAGGGGCTTGTTTGCATTCGCTAGACTGTCGGAAGTAGCGAGCCCTGGCAACCTGGGTATCTTGAATGAAGCTTAGGGAGACGATACCGGACTGACATCATAGGCTGAGAGCACGGGCGGTCCTTGGATTGAGGAACAAGTGAGTGACAGGAGAAATGATACGCCCAATGGAAGAGTGGCTATAAACAAACTACTTTCCAGACAATATATGCCGTCTTATTCACGAACATGTATTATTAGCACTCAACAACCTGATAATACCATACCGGTCGCAAACTTAGGAATAAGCAGCTTATTGTTTGAGTATCTCAATTTCAATGTCACCCACTTGAGGAGCTAGGAAACGTGTGGGTGTGCTCGTGGAGAGTAGCTTAATTATGACGGACATGCATTGCTTGATGCTTGCACCAATCGCCTTTAAGGAGCAGCTTAGTCATATGTGTGTGCCTGTGGAAGGAGTGACCCACCGCATGCCCCTACGTCATACATTATCGTGATGATGCTCAAAGCATTAGGCCTTGATTTGTACGTGACCAGCAAACAAATAAAACCCAGGCCTGATCGTCCGTTTGGATATTTGGTGTATACTAAATCTTCACCTTTACCTAAACCTTGAAAAACACCTTTCCAAATTCACCAATATTCAACAAGCAACAACACTTCTACAAACACCTAACCTGTATGTCCCTCCATCAACTACCTACCTCCTTCGGGGGATTAGTTGGGGTCTTTTGACAGGAGTATCATTTGCTAACTATACTGATTAGAAAATACCTCCGAAATCATGGGATTGTTCTACTCAAAGGGATTTGGCAATCGCCACGTTGGAACCAGTGTCAATGTTAGCAGGAGAGGAGTCCACCGTGGTCCTTGGAGGTTCTCACTGGGCAGGTTCAGCTGCTTCAGACACTAGAGGAAGAGAAGACGGTGGCGAATTTGACGAGTAATGAGTGCCTGTTCTATTTCAAACGAGTTCTAATACCAACACGTTGAGATGCACTGGTGACCAGATACCTGTGTCGCCTATTTTTCAAATAAATATTTTATTTTGATCTCTGTCTCATCAGATTCGTGTGAACAATGATTGTGAATATTATCTTATGTTGGTGATGGCGCAGTGCCTCCATTCGTTCAGGTGAATATGCGCTTAGTGGGACGCTGCCACTGGCTACAGGGTACGTCTTACACCGCGCCAGTAGCCCGCCCCAGAGATTGCCCAACTTCTCAACCAAGCAGGAGAGCAGGGAGTCAAGTACCAGCAAAATGAAAGGTCTTTCGACCTCATTTCCATAATTTTTCTCCCCATCAAGCCCACTGACACTGACTCTTGGACAAAGCGCAGCAATGGTCGTGCTGAGCTTCACGATCAGCGACGATGGTGTGGGTGCGTTTCGCGATGCTTTGATCTGTCTCAGCAAGTTCAGTGACGATGTGTCCCTCGAGGCACGCAAAGATTCTGTGCGTTAAGTCTATGGATTGGCTCAAGATGCGAGACAATTTCACTAATCACATGCTTCAGTTCGTTCTGAGTACTCTCAATAGCTCCAAGTCTGCCTACGCGAGCTTCAAATTTGCGACCACCAAATTCTTTTCACGGTACCAGTACCACGGTGGAGGACAGTTTCCCGAGCGCTTCTACTGCACACTTTACATAAGGGCAAGTCGTTGTAACGGTAGATTTCTAATTGGTGTTCTAATGGCGTTTTCAGGCCCTCATCTCGTTGTTTCGAAGCCGCTCTGGATTGGATAATCAGCGCGATGCTGACAAGCAGACCATCATTGATCGATGTGACGTCGTTATCGAGGACGGAGAAGGAATTGAAAGTCGCTTCATTTCCCGAATCATCTTCAAAAATGGACTGACTTCTACCCACCGCCTGCCGTACGAGATTGCGGTGCCAGTGCACGCCAAGTTCAACAAGCAAGACGCACCTCACCATTGGACCATTTCATCGCGAACACTCCGGGAGCTGATGGAGCATTTCGGGCCCGGTGTCGAGTACCTAGACATCAACACGGAGGGTGATCATGTCAAGTTTACGTGTTTCAGTGAAAAGACTGTGAGCGAAGATAGTACGTTCTTGATTCATCTGCAATTTATCTCTGTTATACTCAGTTTCTTGGAGGGCAATGGATCCAACTAACACGGCCGTAGTGGTTTTAAAGAAACCCCTCAGAACTACAATTTCTTTGGAAATAGATGAGTTCGATGATATTGATGTCGAGGATGACCTCCACATCGTCATCACCGTCAAGGATTTTCGTGCCATCATCCAGCACGCCGGAATTACTGGTAACGACATTTCCGCGCGTTATTCTCTCCCTGCCTGCCCCATTCAGCTCGCCTATCTGGGAGATTCTATCTCGTGCGAATTCCTCATCATGACGGTTGGCGATCGCGGCGCCAACCCAGCCCAGAAGACCAAAAAGGGCCGTAAGAGTGCCCCGCCCAAGACTGCTGGGCCGCGACTGGAGGCCATCTCTCGTAGAACGAGTGTCGCTCCATCCGAACCGCCACAGCCACCGCAGAACCAGCCAGAACCAGCTCCCCAACCTGCACCAACGGCATCCTTGAGTGCCCGGCCGCAAATGAGCACGGCGAGAGCTAGTGCCTCTCGCTCTGGTGTGTTCGATTTGCGTCCAACTCAACAGCAGGCGCCCCCTCAGGCCACGATGATGTCAGAGAGCCTCTTCGTGGATGACGACGGAGGTTGGGAGCCTATGAGGGACGAAGATGAGGATGAGGAGGAGGATAATGCAAGGTTAGGATGGGACCATAGTGCTGAGCCAGTAAGTTTAATCACCCTTCTGGGTCAAGTTCTACTAAGCTGACCCAACAGAATCCTCCTTCATTCCATCTGAGTCGGCCACCAGAGCAGCAACAGCAGCAGCAGAAAGAACCAGAGGCTGAAACTGGGCTCGTGCCAACCGCCGACGACCGGGAAGCAAGTTTCGTTGAGCCGACACAGAAGCTGTCTGATGTTAAGAATCTTGCCCTCTTCCCGGATTAATCGCAGTCGTTTAAATAATTATAGTCCCTTGAGCATCGTATTGCTTTCTAATTTGTTTCATTTTGAAGGCAAGTCAATCAGCTGTTGAAATATAGACCCAGCTAGTGGCGCACCCTGCCCCTATCGTGGCAATGCGAGCCTCTTTCGGTATAAATTTTGACGATGCTATGACATTCCACCGACCCTTGACATCGTTGTTTTCAACTTGTGGCCCGCAATTTCCATGTTCTCCCCAGCCCCAGGACAGCACATCACCACTTTCTGTTAACGCAACAACGTGCTCGCTTCCTATGGCAATCTTTGAAAGAGTAGGGAGTGCAGGAGGTGGCAGTTGCCCGTGATCGTCCCGTCCCCATGCGACCAGGCGACCGTCTTCGGTCAAAATATACACACTACCCCAGCTCGCTCCAGCATCCTTCCAGGCTGGCGCCTCTTTTGGTGCATTGGACTCTATTGACCACTTGTCGGAGCCCAGCACAGCAATTTCTCCTTTGCCAGACTCTCCAAGCAGACATGTGGATTCTTTACAGCACACTGCCCTGTAGACGTGAAAGCCAACCCCTTCAATCTTGCGCGGCGAATGTATTACTTGTGCCGGCTCTCCCACTTGCCCTTTGCGGCAGTTTCCCCAGCCATAGGCATCACCGTTGCTTAGCACGGCGACGGCATGGCCCATGGAGGCGTGCAAATCTACGATTTCCGTTCCAGGCGGAGGGAAATCCTTGATCAGCGTCGCCGAGGGTGTCCTGACGATAAGCTCACCGGCTCCGAGCTCGCCCTTCATGCCCACACCGAAGCTGTACAACCTCGTATTTTTGCCTTCGCCGTCTTGGGCCACCACGAACGAAGCTTCCCAAGCTGCAGCCACTAGCGTACACTCTCCGATAGCTTCGTTCCCATCTTTCAACAGCTGGATATCCTGGAAGACAGGCACAGTTGGGGGAGACGCTATGCCGCACGCACCAGTTTCCGGATTTCCACTCCAGAATATCTGGCCGGCTTCGGTGAGTATCAGAGTGTGGTTGCCGCCAGCTACAATTCTCGTGATGCGCGACTCTGGCTGGGATGGGTGGAACATAACGGGTTTGGGGACAGACACGTCTTCTTTATGACTGATCCCCAACTGGCCAGATCCATTGGATCCAAGCGCAAATAAGGCGTTCATGATGGCATTTGTCTTCGCGAGCTTCGCCTGGCTACCCTGCGGAAGATGCAGCTGCACAGGTCTTATACCATCTTGGTGCTGATCCACTTTGGGCAGGCACAGCAGATTGCGTAGCCCCCACATTTAAACGCAGTACACCATATATGCAATTATCAGCAACTTGATTTTTTTTTCGCTCCTCTATTTAGAAGCTAGAAGTCTCGCGTCCTGCTTTGGCGTTCCTTATCCTTCCTTGCAAACTTTTCTCCTGGGCACACCTGGAGGAGACTGCGAAGGTTGTTGATTATCTTTCTAGGTGTGAGAGCTCTTCTTGAGCTTCGCACTCTTGCTGTCATTCCCGATGGCTGCTGCCACCAAGCCCGATGCAATCCCTGAGGGGATGGAGGGCTTCGTCGTGGGCCTGATTGGCATGGGCGACATGGGCAAATTGTATGCCGAAAGATTGTCAGCCGCAGGATGGAGGTAAGTTGTTTACCGTGTGCTACACGAAACACGCTGGCTCCCTTTGAAATGGTAAGTTTGACTCATCTCTCTGTCCTCCCTCTTCTTCCCCTTCCGGTACTATGATGACTAGAGCGCATTTGGCTCGAGTATCGGTCTGGACAGTCTGGTTCCCGTTATGGTCGCCAGATGTCGTCCAGGCTGGTCACTGATGTAAACGCTTGCTACCTTATTTTTTCTTTGTCTGACTGTACCTCACTTTTCATCTTTCTCTTCAAGCACCTGCAAACCCTTTACCAGACCTTGAGCTGACCAGATGAAATCAGAAATAGATGAATAGCTACGTGATGTACGAACCACCCATTCTGATGCCTGGCTAGGATATTGGCGTGCGACAGGGAGGAAATGTACGACAGTCTGGTTGAGGAATACTCTAGCAACGTACGACCTGTGCTGTCCCATGCTCGCTCCGACGCCTTCGCTGAAGCCTTGCTTGTATAGAACAGAATAGAGATATGCCGAAATGGCCACCTGGTATCCCGCGCAAGCGACTACATCATCTACAGCGTCGAGGCTGCCCTCATTGATCGTGTGATTGCCCAATATGGCCCTTGTACGCCAACCCTCTCGTGATAATTTTGCCAAAACTGTAAAGAGCACCTTGATAGAAGAGAACCCGCCTTCTAACCAGCGAGCGCAGCTACCAAACTCGGCGCCATCGTCGGCGCCCAGACGTCCTGCAAAGCCCCCGAGATCAAGGCGTTTGAGAGCCACCTACCCAAGGACGTCGACATCGTCTCCTGCCACTCCCTCCACGGCCCGTCCGTCGACACCCACAACCAGCCCCTGGTGCTCATCCAGCACCGCGCGCCCGACTCGGCCCTCCGCAAGGTCGAGGCCGTCCTCTCCTGCCTCCGCTCGCGCTTCGTCTACCTCTCCGCCGCCGAGCACGACCGCATCACCGCCGACACCCAGGCCGTCACGCACGCCGCCTTCCTCTCCATGGGCAAGGCCTGGCACGCCAACAAGCAGTTCCCCTGGGAGCTGAGCCGCTACGTCGGCGGCATCGAGAACGTAAAGATCAACACCATGCTGCGCATCTACTCCCAGAAGTGGCACGTCTACGCGGGGCTCGCCATCATGAACCCCGAGGCCAAGAAGCAGATCGCCCAGTATGCCCGCAGCGTCACCGACCTCTACAAGCTCATGCTCGAGGGCGACCTCGACGGCCTGCGCGAGCGTATCCTCGCCGCCCGCGAGAAGGTCTTTGGACCTTCATTCACCTGGGGGTCCCGCCCGCTCGTGCGGCCGGAGGTCCTCACGTCTTTCTCGCTCGGCACGCCCAACCCGGACGCCGAGCTGAGGCCCAACAACCACCTGTCGCTGCTCGCCACGGTCGACTGCTGGGCCGCGCTGGGCATCGTGCCATACGAGCACATGATCTGCAGCACCCCGCTGTTCAGGCTGAGGCTCGGTGTGACTGAGTACCTGTTCGCGGACAAGGACATGCTCGAGCAGACGCTGCGGACGGCCGTGTCCGACCTGACGTACCGGAGCGACGATCTCGAGTTCACGTTTGCCGCGCGCGGGTGGGCCGAGTGTGTCGAGATTGGGCACTTCGAAACGTACGAGAAGCGGTTCAAGAGCACGCAGGAGTTCTTCCAGCCTCGGTTCGAGGAGGCCAAGATTGTTGGCAACCAGATGATGAAGAAGGTCATGGAGACTGCGACGGACGAGAAACCATGATGCCGGAATCTAGTCCCCAATCATAAAGACATAAATAAAGCTGAGAGACAAAAAAGAAATGTACCAAGTGATGTGACATTTTCTGCTCCGTACTATTGGGATCTACTCTGTACAATGTATACCTTAGACTGGCTCAAACAATTCGGTGGATATCCTAGGTGGGATTCATCTGACAGTAGCCTTGCTAACCAACTCCACCACTGGTTTCTCTAGCTCTCCGCTCTCCTGCTTGCCTCGTACTTGGTTATACCTGGGTGATCACGTCCGGGATGCCAAGCTCGGTGCTCTCTTCCAAGACCGCGATGCCGTACTCAGTTGTCAAAGTACTTTTGCCCTCTGTAGAGCTCGCGACCAGGCTCTCTGGGGCGTAAACGCGAATCTCTTCTGTTATAGCTGGCATTTGTAATGGAGTGTTGCATGTCATTCCAGAAGCCCCATTGTACTGGTAAGCTGGCCCTGTATCGCCCTCATTGTCTGAATCGTACGGATCCTCTTCGTCTAGGAAATTGTCGCCGAGATCAGCGAGCTGACCTTGTGATTCGATCAAGGGAAGAGAGTGGACCAGTTGCTGCCGCGCGAGTTGATTGGTTTTCATCGAGAGGGAACTTCTATCATTCAGCAATCTAACTTTTTGTATTCCTTTTGCCGGGGCACGAACCTTCGACCATCAGTGATGCTTGGCTCTTCAGCGAACCCAAGCGAGTATGTTTCAGAGGCGCTTGACAACCCGTACGGACTGGGAGAAGGCGGGGGCGTACAGGCAGTTCGTGCTTGGGCCGATGTTTGAGTTTCCGATGTTGTGTTTGTGAAGACTGCGGACAGGTTGTCGTAGCCTGGTGAATGCTTGAGGGTTTTGGGAGCAGCGTCCGCTACCTGCGAGAGAGAGAAGCTGCCACCGAGTTCAGGGCCTGTCAGGAAGCCCACTCCGCTGCCAAAGGAATACTGCTGACTGCTGGAAATTTGCTTCTCAAGGAGCTCTATGAGGCTGATGTCTGACTCCGGCAGGGAGTTGTCGGTGCTCCCATCGCGATGGCTTCGAGTCTATAATGATATACTTAGTACTGGGCTAGACTTGACAGCGTGCCGGGGATGGTCTCATCTTACCAAAGAGGGTGGGCGGCAGCCGATTGACCTGAGAATATCAACGTTCATGACAGGCCGTTCGCCTAGTCCATGAAACCCAAATCCTACAGCAGATGTAGGCTGGACCTCGCCCTTGGCCACACTATCAAGGCTCAGGAAGGATCTGTCAGCTGCCGAAGGTCGGCACAAAGGGCAGACCATATAGCGACATTCGTTCTCTAAACTGGGAACCCAGGGTCGAGGATTCTCAGTTCCCAGAAAAATAGTGTCTTGGTAAGGTTCGAAAATCTGATAATTGGAAAACGGATTGCGGCGCAAATTGTCTCTTGTTATGGCGTTCCGGACCTTTTCGGCTCTCAAGTCAATCCTGGAGCTTCTAAGGAGGATGAACACTTCTCAACACTGGCGAAATTTACTCACAGACTCCCGCTGTCGTAGAATTGTTTGGATTTGATCCGGGCGATATTGCGACATCTGCTGTGGCGTGAGCTCGTCGAACAGACTGAGAGGGTCTGCTCTGGCTTCTGCGCTCCCCTTTCTAATGCGTAACTTTGAGGACCAATATTCCCCCAGATCGTCAAAATATTGCTTTCTCCTCAGTTAGACCAACCACGATAAAGAAAATAGGGAAGGGAAAGGGTAGGGGCAATGTACTGGACAACCAGCGGCCACTGCGCTCTCAATCATCACCTCGCGATCTTGCGTGCAGCAATACACCCAACCGAAGGGGCCTGGGCGGCGGCACGCATCGCACAAAAACTCAAAGCCATGAAGCCGCGTCATGGTAAGATGCGTACATGAAGGCTTGAAGCGGACTGGAACCAACATGCCTGGCGGGCTTTGATGAGCCATGTCGGCGAGGTGGCTCCTGGTCGGCCTGGTCAAGGGAGCGGCAGCAAACCTCGAGAATTGGGAGAGAAATTCGGTGAGAGAAAATGTTGAATTGGGTGACTCGGTCATCTGGTTTAGTTTTAGAATGACAATACTGCACGGCAAGATTGCAAAGACGCTTGTGCGTTGAGTTTGCCCCGTTTGAAGGGAAGAATCCAAGTCTTGAAAGCTAGAAAGGGCTGGAGTCAGAGGAGGAAAGTAAGAAACTCACCAGTCCCCCTCTGAACCTGCACTGATGCGTGGAATTCGTAGCCGAGAGACGCATGTGGTGCTCAAAGTTCTGAAAGCAAGTAATTTGCTCTGAGAACACGAGGCAAGACTGCACCCCCCGCGTCTCGTGCAAATCACCACCGCCGGCCAACTGATGCCAGATGGCCACAGCCGCTGGCAGGTGGCGACCTTTTCTCAGGTACTAAGTTTCCCCGTCTGCCGCGGGAACTTTGATTCACTGGATTTTACTGTTGGCAAGAATCTGCATCTCTTAGCAGAGACCGCTCAGTCACTGGGAAGCTAGCTGTAATCCGCAAAAGGGAGAAAAATCAATATACTCGTGCAAAACCCACCTCAAGAGAAAAGTAGACAATTAGAAAAAATTCCTTGATCTACCTTTTACCATTTCAGACGCTGTTGGAAAAGCCTACGTCGTTAGGGAAATGCTTAGCAAGGACCTGGCGGAAGCGTCTTCGGTGATTCTGTCGAAACTGGAACCGTGACTCGTTACAAAATCAATTTGGGTTCATGCAGGGTTTCATGGCAATAAGGACTGGTGATAGACATCATGGGGACTATCAAGATGATGAGCCATCTCGATCCGCCTGTCTCTGAATGAAGAGAATCCAGTGAGTGAATGTGATGATATCTGCATTTACCAAGGCCTTTGAGGAAATTCGTGGTGGCTTCTGCAATGGCGTTTCGTGGAGAATCTTCCTAGTTAACAAACCACAGCCGGCAAACAATCGTCTCGTAGAAGTCATCCTGAATCAAAGTATCTGATTTTGACCATTTCTAGAGCACGACATCTCATGCATTCTCGTGCGAAGAAACGCCCCGCCTTGCTGATGGTATCTTGCCTATTCCACCAAGGCTCTGAAGGTTGCACAATTTGTAATCATCCAATATCGTCCGCCGCACTTGAGGGTGAGGCACAGCCAACACCTGATCACTGTGCTAATCAGAGTATATTGTGAGTGTAAGAGCTATTTAGACTGGGCGGCTATGCCTTCCAATCGACTCTCTCCTCAAGAAGCAGTACGATTGGTAGTGTTGGTAAACACTTACGCGCGAGCAAGTCGGAATCGGGCAGATCTTTCATGTGAATAGGCGCATTCCATCTTCAGGTCCCTTAGTAAGAAGTCGATTGATGAAAATGAGACGACCGGTTGTGATGTAATACTTGCGCGTTGTTGGAGATCTGCCAGTCGCTATCTCGACAGCTGCTGGCTACCTGCGTTGATCAGTCCAACCACCCGCTGACGGAGTTCCTTTGAAATTTCAATTGTTCTTCCAGGAACTAGCATACTGACAGGTTCTGATCTTGGGTAGGTACGGGAGGTCTTTGGACGCCGTCTTTGAGATCGCATTCCAAGATCTGCCAATTAGAGTAAACAGGTCTCCCATCCATAGCCCGCTTGGCATACGCAGCGATCCCTTTCCATGAATAAGATATTCTCAAATAGCTTCTGCCTTGATCTATAAAGGAAAATTATCTTCTGCTGTAATCTTGACAGAAAATGGACAACAGGTTGGCCAATCAGCTACCCCGTAGGCTGCACTGGAGATTTCGTTCACAGGTACATGAATGTACATTTGCTGTCCAAAGTCTTCCAAGAGGCCTGACGCATATGCGGAATTGATCAAATGTAGCTACCTGGTTTCTGTACATCATTTATGCATGCAGATTTTGGACAAGCTGACCGCGTAGCATATGATGGCAATTACAGCACATCTTAAGACCGGAAAACAATTTTATTGGCCTTCAGCTTCCGACAGGGCGATCATCACCGTTGCTCAAATCCTAAAATAAGCACTATCAGCGGACTGGAGAATTGGAGAAGGTGAGAGCAAAACTGCACATTGTGCAGTCTTGGGCTATATAAGCGCTGGCCTCTCCAATCCAAGGCCTGGGCAGCACATCTTGGCCAAAGGCTCACAAACCCTCTTATCAGCAACCAACTTCCTTCTACTTTCTCTTATTTGGCCAAATTCTCCCCAGTCCTACCACCAAGTTTGGTGCACTGTCTTCCCACTTTGCCCAAAGGTTTCCAGCTTGCAAGATGGATGACATCTTCACTCAGTACAGGCCGCTCATTAAGCGCCTATACCAGGAGGAAAGAAAATCGTTGAAGCAGTTGAAAGAAATTTTAGAGAGTGAATACCAGTTCCCGGAATCATCGTATGGCTTTATGTATCCCGGCCATGTCCCCCCTCTTAGCTGACCCAAAGATTAGGCTCGCTTTCTATGAGATAAAACTGAGAGATCTCCTGGGAGTGCGAAAGAAGTTCAAAAAGGAAGACTGGCCAGTTATTTATCAGCATCATCTGAACAGCAATAGAAAGAATACCGCGTTATATTTGGATGGAGTGAAATTCCCGTGGAGGAAAGCCTGGAAAGAAATCAGACGTTCTGGTGCAAGGGAAGCAACCATTGGTGAGTCCATGAACTGACCCTATTCTGGTCCGGTTCCTAATGTTTTCAAGCTCGGGATACACCACTTCCACGGGGAATAGAGCTGCGTAGTCCATCGCCCTCTGCACCTGGGCTTGCAATTCGCTGCCCCCCACAAGATGCCTGTCAATCCATCTTGCCAACTTCCCCTCGTCAGGCACTTCCTTACGGCCCAGATCGCATATTTATCGAGCCTACAACTGGATTCAACTGGAGTGCGAGTGGATTTCATTCATACAGCTCAGCTAATGACACTGTCACCTCCTGCAATACTCACAACGACGCCAACATAGACCTACTCGAGGTGGGCACATCCATGACAGCAGTTGTCTCGTTTCCTCGTAAGTTACAATTAATACAACTTCAATTTTAGTACATCCCGCTAATTAGCCTTAGGAGTCGATTGCATCCATCTCCTCTCACATGAAGACGGAATCATCCCAGTATCTCAAAATATAATGCCTCCATCAAGTTACACGGAAGTGGGAGCTTCATCTGCTAGTATCAAGCCGGTTTTCAGAGTTCAACTTTGGCTCGAAGATTTACCGTGGCAAAGCTGCCGACTTTTCTTTTCCGGTAAGGAGTCGAGACATGTACCGCACATGATTGCTACGAGCTTTTTTCTCACAGGATTTACAGCATTTCTAAAAGGCGAGAGAAGCGCTCAGATCAAACTCCAAACAGTCAATGGCCTTGTCTATAGACTTATACCACGAGACAGTTTCTGCACAGAGACTTCGGGGCTTGCTTTGGCCAGAATGTGTGATACTACCTTCCCTACTCCCTGGGATATTCGACAGACAGCCTCGAGGTTAAGCACATCTTCTAAGATTGAAATATACCGTTTCTTGGCCCAGGCAATCTATTTACTCTCAAATTCGTTATTGTATTATCGGGATTTGAATACAATCGAATTGATAAAGGCTCTTCTTCAGCTCCCTCCAGGCACAATAGTTTCACTCTTCCAAAACGAATTTCCGTCTATCTATGCCGCCTGGGAGAAATTACTTTCCATCATGATCGACATTTTATCATCTTCAGATCAAGAGGTTCTACAGATATGGCGAAATATCGATATTCAGTCTGTGACTTGCTCCCTGATAGAGGTAGCCCTACACCGAACCAAGTGGCTGATGGAAAACGATGAGGATCTCGTCCTTGCAGCTACCTTAATCTCCAATTCCAACTTGCTCGAGCAACTGCTGGACAAAGGCGCCTGCCCAGAGCGCACTCGAAAAAGGAGTGTGGCGATTTATTGCGCCGCGGAGAGAGGCTCAGCGCCATGCATCAAAATATTGATCGAGAGCTATGATCTGATTTATACTCTCGACGATTTGAGGTCGTTTTTCACCCTTAGATATGACAGATCTATCAAGCGGAGTAGGTGGCGTTACCTATACGAGCGACCAAGTAACTGGCGCAAGGTGTTACTCCAAGTCGTTGACTTCTATTTCGAGTCAGGTGCTGATGTTGATTCACCTTATCCGCCTTGCGACGAACATCGGGAGCTTCTAGAACAGACTGAAGCCCCTGAAGACTGGTGCCCAACTTATTTAGATTGGATCTTTCAATGTGAAAGGGAGTTATTCGACCGAATCCAGCCGCGGAGTTCAGTTGATGGAACGACCGTAACAAGGCACGGAATCCTCCTGGCTGCCATGCAGGGCAAACCAATACTCTTAGGATACATTGGATCTCGGAGCTCACAAACGGCTGCAGAAGTGAGCCGGTTCCTGGAGCTCGTTCTTCGAGAGCAATTCATATCCTCTACTATCCTATGGGACTTTTTCAATATCAAGATTGTGAAAAGTCTCTTGAGTATTGGGGTTCAAATACCTCATTCCGACTATTCAACATGCTGCATAAAACTTCTGGAACATTCTCGAGGGAGCGACGACCACAATAGTCTTTGGATTCTTAACCACTTATTCCAGAATGGGCTTGTCGTTACTTGGGAGATTTTCCGTGCCGCAGTGTCCGACAAGGGTATATACATGCTTGACGTCCTGCGGAAATTCGTCCTTGATGTTGGAATGATTGGTGGGCCCGCCCTGGTGAAAGCTGCAAGACTTGGTAACTATGAAGCAGTGGATTGGCTATTGAGCTTTGGTGTGGACATCAAAAGCCCTATACCAGATGAAGTGGGCAGCTGGCACAGTCCCAAAGTCAACACTGTGATAGGAATCTTCATCTTGAGGAGTCGAAAAGAAAATTCAGACATATCAATGTTACGATATCTGGTCAAATGCGGCGCTGAGCTTAAGAGAACTGTGAGCGACCAGCACGCGGGTGGTCTTGCTGAAGTGATCCAATATTCCGCGGAAACAAATGCAACGAAGCTTGTGCCTTGGCTTCTTGATCAACTCGAGGAGCGAGGCACTAGGAAGATGTCGAGAGCTGAACTTCAGGCTCTATACGCATTCGCTGTGATACCAAAAATCCGCTTGAGCTTCGAGAAAAGCTTCTGGTGGTCAGTCTTTGATAGGTTGCGTAACACGTACGGTCTCCCACCGTGCCCCGAAGCAATCCTAGGGCCAATGATTGTGGCCGGAGCTCGTGACGAAACCATCCAGGAGCTTATCCGGGCAAGCATTGACATCAACACCTATCCGGATGAGGGGTCCTACGATTGTTATACCCCGATACAAGCAGCTGCATTAGTGGGTAACTACCCCTTGGTGGTTCAACTGTTTAAGATCGGGGCGGACGTGAATGGTCCGCCTCAAGGGACATGTCGTAAAACAGCACTTCAAGCAATCTGTGCATGGAATCCTCTGTCTGAAAAGGATAATAGTTGTCAGCAGAATATTGTGAATTTTTTGATCAAGAAAGGCGCAAATATCAATGCTGCACCCGCGCACAGGCATGGTGTTACAGCAATTATGGCAGCGGCAGGACATGGAAATATTGAACTCGCCACAGTCCTGTTGGCTCACGGCGCTGACCCCAACATTTACCCATGGCAGTTGACCAAATTACCATGCGCGACCTTAGACCTTGCCCACGGCAGCTGCGATATGACGAAACTTTTACTGAATGCGGGAGCATTGAGTTCACATCGGGGTTCAACCGGATACGAAGGTGCTTTGTGGAGGGCTGAATATTGTGGTAATAATGCTGTCGCAGACATAATTCGCGACCACATGTTGCAGAAGGAGGGACAATTTCGTTCAAATCCAGAGCTGCGGGATCTTCACGATGCAGTCGTATGTAAACTGGATCTCGAGGATGCCTCGAGGCACGCGAACGAGACATACGATGAGGAGGATATGAAGGATATGGAAAAGATTCAAATACTAGCGGGTGAGCAAGGATGGAACTATCCGCCACAACCTCGCCCATAATACGGGGGTATCAAACCTGACCTTTGGTCTTTTCTCTGATATTCACTTCGAGAAGCAACTTGATAAAATTGGTGGCCTAGGGGGGACACAATCTCAGGTATATAATTTGTCCTGCTGCAGTACTCATCAGCATCGTTGCGTCCTTCTTTCATTCCCAACTGTAGCTCAGTGGCAATGGGACTTACCTACTATTATGGAATGTTATAAAGAAAGAATTTGAGTGCGATTGACTGCAGAAAGGCAGACGGGATCGAGAAGAGAGCTGGGCATGTGAGAGAACAAACTCGAAAATGAGATAGAAGATCAGCATATGGCTAGGAAAGAGCATAGGGACGAGAGCTATGTCCGGGCGGAAAGGTAGGGGAAAGAGAGAAAATGTTTGGGTCTTCGATACGAATATGTGTTCTAAGCCGCTTTTCCTTTGCCTCGTGGCAGCTGTCCTTAGATTTGCTAGGGCACTCAGTTGGTCACTGTCGAGGTTTCCTTCTTCAAAACATCAGTTCTATTGATATGACCAAGTGGCAAAATAGCAACCAAGAGCTTCGAGTAAGATGATATTTGGGGTCTGTTACCTAAAATCTCAGTATCCCAATCTACATCATTGCAATACTTCAAACACTCCTTATACTCTTGATATAGTGAATGGAGGAGACTTGAAGGGTCTGTCGATTACTTTGAATATCGTATGTCTGATCAGACATAGTTGGATTCTATCTACTTAAAGGTAAGCGAATCTGTGATATCCCCATTTCTAGCAACGGGCATGTGACGAGAAGAAGTTCACTTGCAGACAGGTCTCTAATGTCTAGCTCTCTGCAAGGATTACGAAAAGGAAGCTTCCCACTTTTCAAACCAGGCAATGGCTTTCCGTATGCAAGTAATCTTTCGTTCCAGGGTGCCAATCTAACTGCATCATATCACAGGCTGACAACGCGACGCAGCACATGCACCCCAGGATCATAAACATCGCCAGCCAACGACATGGGTCTAAATTAGTGATGTCTGATGCTAGCAATCGGCGAAACTCCAGATGCAGCTGTGACCATTCGTTCATACATCAAGGGTGATCAAGGAGCTTTCCTTCGTCTATATCCGAGATGATATGGACGCCTGGTTTATGATCGCTGTCATGTTGGTATTTGAGCATCCTGGTCATCAGGCACTGTGACAGCGTTGCTAGGGGTTTCGGGACCCACCAGGAGAAGCCTCGGCCTCGGTGTGTTTAGATAGCAAGGGGCCATCGGGCCAATCACGGGCGGCATGGCAGTAGCCAATGGCTCAGCTCAGGTCCAAGGCGCCAACCACCCGTTTGAGTGCTCAGTCCACAGCCCAGCCCAGCCCAGCCCAGCTCAACTCAGCAGGCCGTCGCGACATGAGGTCCCCTTCCCTTCAGTCTCCGCCCCCAGCCCAGTTCCATCATCTCCCCTCCACACGGTTCGCGACATCCACATCACCACCATCGACGACCTGGACCACGCTGCTTGGAGGTGAGTCTCTGTCCCTGTGCTGCCGATTTGTCGCGTCATTTCGGCCGCATGCCCACCCAATGCACGCAATTCCCTACGCTGCCCCTGTCCCAGATTGGGAGAGCTGCACCAGTCTCGGCGGGTAAACAAATCCATTGGCTGGACACCCAAGACATGGATTCGAAGCGCCTCGTTCACTTCTAGACCTCACATCACCCTAGACGCCTCTGTTGCACCTCAGGAATGCGATCCCGTCCTCGTTCCACCTTTGCTAACGCCTTCCTTCCACTCGCAGACTCTGAGCAGCGGCGACGACAGCAACCACCGACGACTTGACACGCGCGAACACCTGAACCGCCATCATGTCGGTGAGCTTCGAGAAGCAGACGAAGGAGGCCCTCAAGACGGCCGGGGATGCCATCGCCGGTGACCCTCAGAACATTCCGGGCACGAGCGGCAAGCACCCCATCACCGCCGCCATCGGCACTGCTCTGACCGGCGGCAAGGAGATGGCGGGCACCAAGGGATATCTCGCTGTGCGTAACCACCGTTTCCCTCTCCCGAGGCACTAAGGCTCACCAATGCATGCTGTTTCTATAGGCCTACATGAAGCAGCTCGAGGACAACCCGCTGAGGACCAAGATGCTCACAGCTGGTTCACTCGCCGGTGCTCAGGAACTCATTGCCTCGTGGCTTGCAAAGGACCGTAACAAGCACGGCAACTACTTCACCTCCAGAGTACCCAAGATGGCCGCCTATGGCGCTCTCATCAGCGCACCTCTGGGCCATTTCCTCATCTGGCTCCTGCAGTTCACATTCAAGGGCCGCACCAGCCTCCGGGCCAAGATCACGCAGATCATCGTCAGCAACATTCTGGTATGTCCCATTAAAGCGCTCAAGCTTACTTGATTTCTCTACGTCGGGCGACCCAAACTAACCACAGAAATCTTACAGATCGCGCCCATCCAAAACACCGTCTACCTCGTGGCAATGGCTCTCATTGCTGGCGCGCGCACCTACCACCAGGTTCGCGCCACTGTCAAGGTCGGTTTCTGGAAGGTGATGCGTGTGACCTGGATCACTTCTCCCATCTGCCTTGCCTTCGCGCAGAAGTTCCTCCCTGACCAGCTCTGGGTACCATTCTTCAACATTGTCTCGTTTGTCATTGGTACCTACATCAACACCGTCACAAAGAAGAAGCGCCTTGCTGCTCTCCGCAAGAAGCACTTCGGTGACAACCGTGGCGACAGCGTCGGTCCCCGCCCCGGCCCCGGCAGCATCGGTCGTCCTGAGGACTACAAGGACTATCCTCCGATCGGTCCTAACCCCCCTTACTAAACTGAACGGTGAACCAATTGGAGAGCGTGTGATGTGGTGAAATTGCACAACTCCTGTATCTAACAATATTCTTCCTGGAGAAATCGGTTCCAAGCAAAAGCGACCTTGTTCGGTACATCTGCCGCGGATGAGTTCCACAACTAGTAAAAAATGTCAACTAAACGTGGATATGGGTGTTGCAAGATTTGAGGTGGAGTGGATCTTTGGCCTTGTTGGTAATGATTGTCTAGAGGCTCCTTGTACAAATTTCGGCCTGATTGATTTTATGTTATGTTTCATGTGTTGGTTGGCAGTCAGGTAGATAGGATAGTTTTCTATTTGAGTTGCCGTTTTTGAGGCATGTTCACTCGCGTGATCTTGCCCAGGCATATATGGCCTGCGTAGTTGCCGGGATTATGAGGGCCGTAGCTATGAGAATATGGCCTCTGCGCCATGATAGCGCACCAAATGCTCAGTATGTTGAGCAAGCCCAGGACGCAGTCCATTTCAGATGAAGTGGTGTGGTCGTTATAATGCCGAGCGACTAATATATGGCCCTGGCATGTCATAATCAAGCTTGATGCTGGCTTTTGGGCTCAAGATCCGAAGGCCTTGAGCCTTTCGAGCCGGTCTTGGGTGGTTTTGTTGGTTAAAGATGTGAAAGGTGAAAGGTGACTGGTGACAGTCCTCTTCACTCGCCTTCCTTCACAGCGCCGTCCGTGTCAACCATGAAACTCGGGCTCCAGTACTCCCACTCGCCCTTGGTCTGCTTGTCAACCCACAGCATCCCCTCAGACATGAGATCGTCGATAACCGTCTTGCACCTGGCCGTCTCCCACCCCAGGTTATCCCGCAGCATCCCAACACTCACATACCCGAGCACCTGCACCGCCTCCACGACAGCCCTCTGGTCACCGCTCAGCTCCCTCGGCACGCTCCGGATATACTCCTTCTTCCCGACCTGCAGCACGGCATAGCTCCCGCCCAACGGCTTGAGCGTCTCGACGGCGCGCCGCACATCGTCCTCGGAGATCTCGCTGCTCCCCTCCATCCTCCCCTTGGACACCCGCTCCGTCAGCTCAGCCAGGCCGATCAGCCCGCCGTTCTCCCCCCGCGTGACGCCGCACACCTCCACCACCCGCACGGCCAGCTCAAAGTAGAAGTCGTTGACGCTCTCGCCGAGCAGCTGGGCCCACAGGCCACCGCCGCCGCTCTCGTTGTTGGTGTGGCTCGAGGCGAGGGGGTCGACGCCGATGACGCTGCACATGCGGGCGAACTGGGCGCGGAAGGCCGGGTCGGAGCGGATGTCCTTGGCGTGGGTCTGGGCGAACTGCTGGAGGAGGGAGCGGAAGACGGAGAGCTGCGTCGAGAGGGCGTCGGCGTTGGAGGCGCGCAGGTTGGAGCCGTGGGAGGCGAAGTGGGCGGAGGTGAGGCGGGAGCGGTCGAAGGCGCCGATGCCGACGCCTTTACGGGACATGGCGAGTGTTTTCTTGTGTTATGCCTGGTCTGCTGGGGAGCAGACCCTGGGCTGTCGTTGAGATTGTATGATGGATTGTGGTTCAACCTTGGTTTGAGGCGCGGGGGAGGGGACCGGTGGCGGTGGGTTCAGATCGAGGTTGGTGGTGCGGAACAGGGCCCGGGGCTGTGATAGGGGGTACCTCTTTACTTTGGTTTTGGCTCCTGATTACCGTGTATCTGCATG
Source organism: Clonostachys rosea (assembly GCA_026958235.1). Lineage (NCBI taxonomy): Eukaryota > Fungi > Ascomycota > Sordariomycetes > Hypocreales > Bionectriaceae > Clonostachys > Clonostachys rosea. The sequence continues at coordinate 3,107,392 of CP110206.1, forward strand.
TACTAACTAACAGTGATGTAACCACCTCAGGTGCACGGCATCCTTCCGCTGTCCAATATGTCTCTGATCTGTTACTTTTGGTCACAATGAAACCAATTTATCTCACCAGACGTCACTCAAGACTAAGCATGGTTTAGACGTTAAGGTTAAGAGTCTGTCCGACCAGCAATTCACCACGTGAATCCCTTTGAGCAACCGTCGACTATTAGTGCCCAGCCAGACCAAATCTAACATTAATCAAGCTGCATTGACAAGTCCTACCTAGCTGGTTTCAAGGCTGGCCCAACCCGAGAACCAAAGGGCTGAAGGACAAGGGTTCCGTCGTGTTGATCACTAGGTTAGACGAGGGTCCATATTCAGCTACAACAGCCAACTCTTGCATGTCACCTACCCTTCTCTCTCCCGCCGTCCCCAAGATCATCGGCACTTCTCCCAGCTAGTGGGAAATCCGCCTCGCCAACTCCACTTGCCTGATCGTCTTTCCTTGTTTAAACTAGGGGGTCGGCCAATCCATCGTTTCATCGCCGCCACATGTCGAGCCCTCGCCATGCAGATTATGGAATGTAGTGCGAGCTGGATCAGAGCGCCCAAGGCATGACTTCAATTACGTCGCTGCAGGACCGAAACTCGGGTCCACAGCCTCGAAGGGTTTCACCAAGTGTGATTCGTCCGAGCTGATCGAGCTGAAAACCACAACGGGAAGCTCAAACCACAGCCAAGATGTAATAGCTGCATGTACGACGGGCCGGTGACGGTATCTCGACACTTTGTATGCAGTCTAGACTCTAGCCTATTTGTATAAGAAGGGGCCTCCTTTCCTTGTCCAGAATGGCTGTCTCTATCTCCTCATCAAAGAGCAATCCAGCATAGATCACAAAAGACAGCATCATGAAGGTCAGCCAACAACGCTCAACTTACATGTACATGTAGAAGAGCACTCCATTTTAACAACCACCACAGTTCTCCGTCGTCCTCGTCACGCTCCTCGCCACCGTCACCACCGCCGCAAAGCTCACCCAGAGCCAGGCCGAGACCCGCCTCAAGGCCGCGGGCATCACCGCCACCTCCTCGGGCGGCTGCACGAACCGCAACGTCGCGACCTGCACGTCCTACGAGCAGGTCAACGAGGACACCGTCCAGGGCGCCATCACCCTCAAGCGGGCCTGCGGCTGCGACATCACCGTCACGGGGGGCACCGAGACGGGCCACGCGAGCGGGACCTACTCGCACTGGAACGGCTACAAGTTCGATTTCCGCAAGGGCTCCGGGATCGACGGCTACGTCAAGAACACCTTTACCAAGATCGCGAACCGCGGCGACGGATACCCCCAGTGGAAGGCCGCCTCTGGGAACATCTATTGCGTGAGTTGAGATTCATTTATTTTTGTGCTTGTATACGGTGACTTACACTACATACATCTAGGATGAGGGCAACCATTGGGATGTTACCTTTTACACCAACGGTGGCTAAATGGCCAGTTCTGCGGCTGTGGATGAAAAGAAATGAGTTGATGACCTGGAATAGCCAAGAATAGACTTATCTTAGGTTGATTTGATTTAAGAATGCCGAGTTCTATTGTCTGCCTTGCTCTCCCTTCCGTCCCAGTTCCTCGCTTGTCCGTTTCCATTGTGGTCCCATCTGCGTGTGTTTCGCAGAGTCTTTGCATTCCCCATCGTGTCACTTGTGTAGAGAAGAGAGCAAGCATGTCATCACGATCAGAGGTAGGAGTCTTCTCTCCGTCTCCCCTCTTTTTTTGTTCATGTCTACGGCACCACCAGGCGCCCCGTTCTCATCTTCCCAAGAGTGGTGTGGTGATATCCTCAATACAAATAGACCAACGCATTAAAGCAAACTCGTCACTAACATCAATGCCACTTGTCTATTGTGGCCTCTTGGCACGCAGAGGCCCATCGTCGTCATAAAAAGTCGTAACCCATCCCAATATATGCCTCACCATGAAAATATACCATCAGGATAAATAATGGCCCGGATTTCTTTTTTTATTGAGTATGGCATTGAGCCTGGCCCTCTCCCATCTCGTCGTCATCTTCCCATTCGTTGTCGAACCGGGGGTCTCCCGAGTTCTCGCCCATCTTCAGTGCCCGCAGGTTAGTAGAGTCCTCTAAATAAAAAAGAACCGGACAAAGGGGGGTTGTTGTGATGAAACTTACCTTTTCAATGTCTGCGTCGTCTTCATACTCTACCTCGTCAATCTCATCAGCCTCCACACTTGGGAGCGGCGGGGGCAGCATCTTGGCGAGAGTCTCGTGCTGAGAGTCTTCCTTCAAGAAATCATCCTCAGGGAACTCAATATCGACAATCAGGTACAAATCACCCTTGGTCTCTCCCCTCTTCACGGGCATACCCTCCCCAGGAACCTTGAGAATGTCACCGGGTCGGAGGATCTTGCCCCTCTCCCGTTCCAGGGCAATACCACGGCCGTCGAGGTGCTTCAGAACCGTCCGATTGAACCCAGACAGCGCCTCAACCAGGGAAATCTTCAGCTCAGCAGAAAGATCGTATCCGAGGCGTGTGAAGGTGTCATGAGGTTCCTCAACCAACGTAAACACAATGTCTCCCGGGATCTGATCAGGAACCTGGTCGGCCTCGCCCTCCAGGACAATGTGCTCGCCCTGCATTGAGCCTCGGGGGATGTACATCTCGATCGCCTTCTTCTCCTGCACCGTGCGGTTGCCCTTGCACTTCTTGCACCGATCCTTCTCCTTGTAGAACTGGCCGGAGCCGTGGCAGTGGTCGCAAATGACGGTCTCGCGTCGCATCATGCCGGGACCGATCTGCCGGATGGCCTCGACCATGCCGTTGCCCTTACACCGGTCGCAGGTGGTCGCCTTGGCCTTCTCCTTGCCGCCGCTGCCCTTGCACTGGGTGCAGATGATCTGCTTGTTCGCCGCAAACTTGACGGTCTTACCGCGGTAGAGTTCCTCGAGCGTGACCTTGTATTCCTGCTGCTCGTCGGGGCCCTTGCGCGGCCGTCTCGGTCCTCCAGCGCCGGGGGGGCCGCCTGGTCCGCCCATGTCGAACCCGAACATCTGGGAGATGATGTCGTTCAGGTCGACCTCCGGTCCAGGGCCCCGGGACTTGTCGAAGGCGGCCATGCCGTGGGTGTCGTAAAGATGGCGCTTCTCATCATCGCTAAGGATCTCGTAGGCTTGGGTGACTTCCTTGAACTTGACTTCGGATTCGGCACGCTGGTCCTCGGCGACCTTGTCGGGGTGATACTTCAGGGCAGCCTGGCGGGGAGACAGATGAGCGACAATTCATGCAAAATATCAAGGATTGAGGGCCTTCAAAGGTTCGGCAGGGTATCCGGGCTCGTTCTTACCTTGCGGTAGGCCTTCTTGACTTCATCTGGTGTTGCGTTCTTATCGATACCGAGGAGGGCTGGCGGTAGTTTCGGATTAGACACATGCATTGCGGCAACGGAAGGCGTGCGGAGGATGAGGCTTACCGTAGAGATCAATGTCCTCCTCGCCGGGCGAGCCGAAGCCGTCCATGGTTTTCAAGTGAAAATAAAGTGAAACGAAAGCCCAGCGTAATCTAGAGGGTGAAAGCAGAAACCAACACGCAGCGAAGCAGGATGATGGCGGGTGCACAGCGCTGCTCGAATAGAAAAAAATATTTTGGCAAGCGGGCGGCCTGCTTAGTTCGCCCAGTTAGTGGGGGCGGTCACTGAGCAGGTGAATGCTACCTCTTGTGATAAGTGAGTTCAAGTTAGTACTAGTAGTAGACAATCTTACCCCTATACAAAAGTACATCAGATCAAGCAGGGGACGCGTGAGATTGCTGCTGCCTTAAACATATACTGGATGACATTCCATCTCACACAAATTGTACCACCGCTCGTCTCGTCGAGCATCGCAGCACCGCGGAAGAGGAGGGTTTAGAGGGGTAACTCAGTGCATAGATAAGCCACAGGAGCCACAGTGTGGCGCTAAAACCCCTGTAGATCCTGAATCGGCCGTTGAAAATTCCCATAATTATAAGGCCTGGGCCGTGATTGGGGATCGCCAATTGACATATGAACAACTGGAAAAGTATTAAAAAAAATTGGGCTTCTTCAACTCAATCTCTTACCTTACGGTGTTAATATGAACACACCATCATAGACAGTCTGTCCAATGGCCTCCTTACGCTGGCGCTCCAGCGTTTCTCGGAGCATAGCCTGTGCAAGATGTCATCAGCCCACGGTCCTATGGCGGCGTCTTTGTAGCAGCAAGGCTACTTCTCTAAGATGGACCAACGTTACCAATTCTATTGGGGAATTCAATAGAAGGGAAACAAGCGGCTGGGATGGGCGACCTCAACAGCGCGGTTATGCAACAGAAGCACCGGCAACGGCAGCAAAGACCAAGAAAGTCTCGCGCTTAGCTTCACTCAAAAGCCAGGCCAACACTGAAGGCAAGGCAGCTGCACCCAAGAAAGTCCGTCGAATATTTGGCCAGACTCCAGATAAACCTATCAGAGCAAGGTTTGCGCCTTCACCAACTGGCTACCTTCATCTTGGATCGCTCCGGACTGCCCTTTTCAATAATCTGGTTGCCATCGCCTCGAACGGAGGCTCCTTTATCCTTCGCTTAGAGGACACTGACCAAGTGAGTCGCCGTTTCATATTTAACCATTGACTCTTTCTTTTCTTCTAACAGCAAGTCTCTTAGAGCCGTCTTGTAGCAGACGCCGAGGAACGTTTATACAAGGACCTCAAATGGCTCGGGTTGTCATGGAGCGAGGGACCAGATTGTGGCGGACCTCACGGACCATATAAACAAGTAAGTAACTTGAACTTTGCTACGTATCTTCGTTTACTAATGCGTCTATACAAAAGTCTGAGCGTCTAGATATCTACAAGGACCACGTTCAGAAGCTCGTAGACAGCGGCCACGCCTATCGCTGCTTCTGCAAACCCGAGGATCTTGAAGCGCAGAAACGCCGTCTACATGAAGCCGGCAAGCCAACGGTGTACCCCGGCACATGCCGCTCCATTTCTGAATCAGATTCTCAGCAGCGCGCTGACGCCGGGGAGTCTCACATCGTCCGGTTCAAGGGCGATGCCTTTGGCAACGTTTCAGTGCGTGATGCCATTTACGGCCCGTTTCAGAAAAAGGATGTAGAAGAAGACTTTGTCCTATTGAAGACGGATGGCTTTCCAACATATCACTTAGCCAATGTGGTGGATGATCATCTCATGAAAATCACACACGTTATTCGTGGAGAGGTAAGAAACATTTCATCCCCCTCTCACTACTAGTATCTTTCGATGTAATGCTAACTATGACATGTTCTAGGAATGGCTCATTTCTACTCCGAAGCACGTTTCTCTATACAAAGCATTCGGATGGGAGCCCCCAACTTTTGCTCACCTCGGCCTACTTATCAACGACGACGGCACGAAACTAAGCAAGCGCAACGATAGTGCCAACATCTCAACCTACCGAGACCAGGGCTTCTCTCAGATTCCTCTCAAGATCTGGCTTGCAGGTCTCGGCTCGTCATTTTCATTCGATCTCACAAAACCTTCCCTGAAAGGCTCACAATTTCCCCGCACCTTGAAGGAGATTGCGGAGGCGGTATGATTATCTTGTTTCCTTGGGTCCACTCACATTGGACTAACTTTTCTTTCTCGTAGCTGTCTTATAAGTTCACAAAAGGAGGCATCAAACTTCATACAGGGACCCTCCAACATTACGAGACCAAGTGGCGTCGATCCATCGTAACAGACCCGAGACCCGAAACCGCCATTGAAGAAGAGGCTCTCATCGAAGAGAAAGTCCTCCTCCCTCTCTGGAATGAGATTAAGAGCGTCACGAGCGATAACACCACGTCCATCTTCTTCCCCAAACAACCCGCCAACTCGAAGCAAGACGAGCAGAAAGAACTCGTCCCAGCCCTCAAATCAGACCAGACACGCATCCCCTACCTCCGCCGACTGTACGCCCACAGCGCCACCAACAACCACACCATGCTCGAGGACATGAAAAAGTTCCTCTCCTCCAACCCCCACTACTTCTGGCGCGTGCCCGAGGAGCTCTACCGGCGCAGCCTGCTGGTCCACGGCTACAGCAAGCCCGTCCTGGAAGCCGTCGACGGTGTCTGCGACGACCCCGACCTCTGGGATACCAACGATCCCGCGCTCGGCAAGAGAGTCGCGCTACTGGACCCTAAACTCCCCAGCGATACCCTCTACCGTAACCATCGCCTCGTCGCCAGGGGGGATCCCTCACTCCCATCCCACAGCGCCTCCATCATGTTCAAATTGATCGGCCGCGAGGAGTGGAAGCACCGGATCACTACTGTCAACAACCTAGTGAAGGAGCTTGATGAAGGCGGTTCCGATGTGCGATTCCTCTGGGCCCAGGAGGCACAGAGACGAGATCCGGATTTCGTCGACGAAGTTACCAAGTCCACACCTACGAAGGCTTAAGGGGGAACCCATGGAGACGAATATCCTCTCTCAATAATGCCGGGTGGGATCAGATCATGTATACTTGTACAATACCAATATGTCAAACCTGAACAAATTGCCAAAGCATCGTCACTGGCGCACAGGTGTGCTTGGCCCCTTGCTATGGGGCTGGACTGGGTTTTATTCTTCATCGGCCTTTGAAATGTAAAATACTCCAATGTAAATCACAACTTATATAAATGCCTATCCTAGGAGTGAGATGAGATATGACATATACTCGGGTGGGGGAACAAAGATCTACGTTTCAATACATGTCAGGATAACCTTTCACAGCCGCATTGTAGCACATTCATCGCATTTCAAGATAGAAACTGTAGATCATATACTCTGACTTGAGTAGTCTGTATTATATACTTTTGGAAAATTACTAGAATCTCGGCAACGAGACCTGCAGGACCGAGAAAGCTCAGTAGCCCTTCGATTAGATGAGAGTGTAAAACAAAAGAAATGACATGAAAATGCTCGCTGTCCACCCCACGGCTTTGCAGTCGTTGATGACGTCGTCCTCCGCTTTATATGTGTAAACAAGAGAGATAAGGAAAAACATATCGCTGATGACGCTTCGTAATGCCGTTGTAGACCTGTATGAAAACAATTGTGAAGAAAAGAGAAAAACAATGTGGCTATCATAACTCATGAGAAACAGGTGAGACTGTCGGGTATCTGTTTTTTTATGACTCGAAAATCCAAATCTGGAAAAGAGGAATGGTTAGCTGCTTGTGTTGCTTAAAATGTTGACTCAGGTTCTTAAACTCACTTCAATTCTACCAAGCTCCTGCCCATGCAACTTCGCAATCGATTTTGCACTCGAAATTGCCATCTCCAGGTCATCTTGATCACCCATGGTGATCATATCGCCTTCAGGCATATCTTCATCTTTGATCTTAATCTTGAATCGCCTTCGCAGGGCAAACTTGTCCCTGACGCGGTCGGCAAGGTCTTGAAAATGGATGGTCGATCCGAATTCGATATTTCGAACATCATCCGATGTGTGGACCTTGACTCGGATTCGGCGCATCTCGACATTTCGGTAAGAGGGACCATTGGCTGATGAGGCAGAGGGGCGACGAATGTTCCCTGGATGCATCTCGAACTCGACAGAGCCCACGGAACCGTTGTCGTTGTCAGATCCCGACCTCTCCTCCATGATAAAACGCTGTTGGCCATGGGAATTGCCTCTTTGGTGTTGGTTGCTACCTCTCGAACTCCGGTGACCGGGAACTTGTCTGTTTTGGTAGCTGTCAAACATCTGTCCGGGGTAGGCTTCCACAGCTTCCTCGTCGATTGTCGGGGTCCTCTGCAGTAACACCGGTCCCTGATCTCTACCCCGAATGGGGGTTGCATTTGCCGATTTGGTGGCACGCACAGGCCAAAAGTCGGGAGGGCTGATTGACTTCTCGTACTTTGAATGAGGCTCGTGGGGTTGGATTTTGAGCTTGGCCAATGCAGGCTTCGGCATGCTACGGGTAGATGAGCGTCGTGAGACGACCGAACGGCCATCGATCTCTGGAGGTGGTGTGGGTGGGAACATATTGCGGTTCAGTGGAGGCTCGGACTGTTGTCTTCGGGAGTGAAGACCAGGCTTGACAAGATTTGAGGCAGCAAAGGAGATGCTCTCTGGTGGGCGATCATCTCTCCCAACCTAAAGATTTATTGTCAGAACAATCAAGGGGATTCTCGAGGGTTGTAAACCCGTGGCGATACTTACAAAGTTCAAATCCGCACCCCAGAAATTGGGTGGGTGGTTGGGGCGATCAGAGGCAGCGACTAATCTTGCCTTGCCGAGGTAGTCTTTCGTCTTGAGGTTGCGGACTTTGGCTTCGTTTGGCCTGTAGACAACGCCTACTGGGATGGAAAAGACAGTGTAACCCTCTGCCTCGTCTCTAATTGCTTCATCGATGACATTATGGTCCTCGACAACCTTTTCCTTGGCTGCAAAGCTAAGATCATCCATTCCAGGTCCCTTCTGTTGGAGGTAGATGTAGCATAGACCACGGTTGAATAGCACCTCGCAGGAGTAGAGCTTAAAGATAAGACCCAGCTGCGTGTAATCGATCGTGGCGTTACCACGAAGGTAGAGAAGGGTGTCGTTGAAGTTCACAAGAGCTTCTTCAAAGTCGCCCAAAAGGAAATTCGAGACACCTTGTTGGAAATAAGCTATCGCAAAATACTGGTCCAGACGAGTGGCTCTCTGGTAGTATTCGACCTATTCAATGGCACGTCAACAGGCTGGATCCGTTGGCGCCTGGTTCACTGCAGACTTACGGCTTTCTCATGCTCGCCGAGGGTGGCGTGGATGACGCCGATGTTGAAGAGAATCTTGCTGGTTTCAGCAATCTTCTCGAACTCTTTGACAGCATCGTCAAATTCGTTGTTGTCGTATCGAGCCAGGGCTCCAACCCAGGTCTCGATCTCCTGTAAACGAGGTCAGTCACCGTCCTCCCACTAACACCCGCACTAAAGAGCCGACTCACCTGTTTCAACGACATGATTGCCGCCATGGTGGCAACTGTAGCCGGAGGCAAGCACAATGGAACAGAAAATGGCTGAGTTCAAATATCAAAAGGGTAGATGCAGGAGTAAAAGTAGAACTGCCGCTCGTTGCACAGAGGAGCTCCTTGGGTACCAAGCAGCAGAGGCAGCTCGGCGCTTATGGGGAGAACCGGCTCTTAAGAACGAATTGATCCAAACGGTGGGATATGTTGGACAGGGGTACCTTGTCCCGCCCCTGCAACCCTGTGTGTCTGCAATTGGCCCAAAAGATGGCCGTGTGGAAGGGTCCAGCCTCTTGGCGGGGAAGTGCTGGGCGGTTGCAGCGTGCAGCTGCTTGGCTGTGATGCTCCATCATTGGCTTCACACGGCGTTAAGACTCCTTGTTTGAAATTTGAGCATATTTTAGGCCAGATTCCCGGGCTTCGGTTACGGATGCAGATCACACAGTCTCAACTCTTCGAGAACAATGCATCGGCCTGACGGCTTCAACCCTAAATATTTCCCCCTTGTGTACACGGAGCCTGAGTCTTGTGGCAAGTCTTTTGGGGCTCCGTGGCGGTTCTCCCCCGTTAGTCCTCAGATCCCCCCCCCAACATTGTCTGAATCAAGATCAGACGATAGTGTCAATTAGAGGGTGGAAAGCGCAACAGGCCATGGCACGAATCTTTACCGAGAAAGTGACAGAGTGCTTGCTCGTGCAGGAAGTGGCTACATGATCCAATCGCGAGAGGCAGGTAGCGGCACAGCTAGTGAGTCCCCGTGTGCTGGGAAGCAGACCGAGCAAATGCTAAAGTGGGTAAACGTTGGTGCCCATGCTAGTCAATGAATGCATCACCTCTGGACGCATAGACAGACACTCCGGAGTGTTTTCTGAGAGAAGTGCAGGGGGTCCCGGATTTCCAGAAAAGCCAGACCACTAAAGAAGTGGTGAGGAGAGATGATCTGATAGAAAGCCACTTGATGCCATTTTTGGCTGCGGGTGACGGCAAACTGGCCCGATAACATGGCGAGTGCAACCCTTCAACCTGTTCTTGTCGACGCCCCTACTCTTGGCTGAGAATAATCGAGCAAGTGGCTGCGATCCAAGAGCACTGAATCATGAACATGGCGTTGTCAGGGCTCAGACCACAAAATTTCCTCAGAATGCCGAATTGGTGACCACTAAATGGCTGCCGTTGAGGGGTGTGAAGGAAACTACCCAACCTGCATATGCAGTCCCGCCCCCTCGCCAGCGCCTCATTGGGTGTGATGTGTCGCAGACCAGGGGTTGGGCGCGTGCATCGGAGCGAGTCGTGGAGTCACGCCCAATTGTTTGCATAGCATCCGTCCCATGACGTTTCGCCATTAAGCGCCCGCAAGGGTGATGCGCACCAGCAGCTAGCACCCAGCCCTCGCTCCGCCAGACCGCTGGCTAGCACCAGCCAAGTGCCATTTGCTGTGGCTCGCGTGGCCACGGGGGAGGGGACGAAAACGAATGAGCAGCCTATTCGAGCTTGCTTTCCTACATTGCGATGGTTTCTGGCGTGACTTTTGGCTGGGTGATAACGACGAGGAGACATGAAAATTGTGACGATGCTAGTGCGAGTGTGGATGGGGAAATCTCCAGCGCCCGAGCTTTGGTGAGGCGGTGGGAGAGGGGAGACAAGACAAGACACGGCAAGTGCAGCCTACGTGTTGAGGTCTGATTGCGGCTTCCCTCTGCGGCCTTGAAACACTAACCAGCAGTCAATGCAAGGAAGGAGGTGGCTTTGCCCGATCGGCAGGCACAATGGATTCCCTCGTGGTTCTTGGGAATTAGAACCAACACAGCGCAGCATCAGGAAGCGACTGAGACAGAAGCTCGGGAGAAGCCAACGACCAACACACATGAATCTTGTCGGCCGATCTGGGCCAGCCCGGGCTCGCCCCACGAGCTTGTTTGGGAGAGGGCATGCCCGATGCAACCTCAGAAGGCAAGAAATCCGGTCTTGCGGCCCTAGCAGGCTAGCCGCGTATACCAACGCACCTCGAAGGAGTCACAAGCTTTGATCCGTCGAGCCTCCTTTCTGGTTCCCAGTCTTTGGCAGGGTGGTTTGCTTCACCCAGCGAGCTGTCACTATCCCAACATCACCCACAACTCCACACCCACCTTGATGCCAAGATGCTCACCGTTGGTCTACTTACATAGCCGCCCAGAGATCGTGATATCACATCCAGCAGCACGTGCGATACCAAGTTGGGCCAATTGACCCAGGAATCATCAGATAGTCTCTGAGCCGTTTGCCGGTTGAGTCGTGCCTAGCCTTGGCACGATCAAGCCACCCCGTGGTTTATGTGATATCGATGCTGTCCTGCAGCAAAACTTAAACACCGCATCTTGGAGTTCTATTTTTACTCTACTCTGGCAACTCCAAGTTGCATCCAATGGGACATGGTTCGCATCACCGTGGGGGGAGCATCGATATCATATGCACAGTTCCCCGAGCTGCCATACCGCTCATCATTCGTTTCTCTCATCACTAACTAGTACATCCCTGTATCTGTGACTATTCGTCACCACGTCCCCATCGTCACAGCATCCCCTTGGCGACCTCATCCTTCCTCTCCTCCCAGAGGGTCTTCCCGGTACAGGAGCAAACAGTCTTATCGTTGTCCCACACTCCAGCGCTTCGAGCAACCACGCCAACAACTGTGTCGATATCGTTTTTCAGGGATTGGGCATCCTCCTGTTTCGTCAAGACCATGGCATGTCCAATAGCCTCCCATATTTGAAAAGGGTAGTCGACAAACGCAGCTCCCCGCCCATCTGCGCCGACTTCTAGTTTCCCGAGATCACCCTTTGCCTCGCCGCTAGGGCCCTTCCAGACAGGTCCAGTTGATTCAGCGCCATCCTTGAGATCACCGTATTCGCGGATGGAGGCTGAATATGTCCCGGGCGAGACACCTCTCACAGTAAGGTCCACGAGTGTGCGCCCAGAGCTGACCTGCACCATCCGCGCTAACCCCCTGACCTCGCGGTTTGTTCCTTCATGTGCCGTTTGTTTCTTGTCTGTGTATGTTTCCAATATGCTGACCGCAGCACCTACAAGGAATCCATGGTGTGAGTAGCTGATCTACACCTTTCCCGGTTCATGTTGTCACTAACTGTCTGAAGTGCCTGAGCCTCGTAGGATGGCGTCACGTCCTGTTGCCTGAATGGCCTCAACAATGGCCGATGGCGCAGCTATACCCAATGATTAGTCCCGGTAAAGGCCCCCTATCATGGCCAAGTTGGCCGGGTTGCGGCATAGAGTAAAAATAGCCGCAACACATGACCTACCAGAGCCTTCAACGTATATCAGTTGATCCTTGAGGTTGCCCTCAACCTTGCTTATACCACCCAACTTGAGAACTGAGTCTGAAACAGACTTTACACAGCCATCGCATGATAATGGGACAGCAAATTGTGTCTATTAACGTCATTATAAGTCATTTACCGATGAAGGATTCCCATTGACAGGTTGTAAAGAAGTAAAGTGTGTAGACTTTGGCAACTGGGCGCTTACCTGAAACGAGTGATTGACAGTCATGATGTCTAAACGAGGTATAATGTCAGCTCACGCCTCAAGCCCTCGGTTAAAAAAAAACAATGTTACAGACTTGATGAAGATGATTCGTTGTTTAAACGATGCGCGCTTCTGTAGCGATATGCAATGAATCCTGTGAGAAAAAAAGATGAAGCAGCAAGAACTCGAGGCGCTGTTAATTTCAAAGCCATTGCGGAGTCGAAGGCAAGCTGTGGGGATATCGGCTGCACGATGCTTTGAAATCCATGGCAGCAGTCGCATTACCACACCACGATGGTCGGCCTACCTTAATCGATAAGCAGCTCGCCCTACCTTGACCGAGTCGCGGTCGTCGTGCTGCGCGGGGCATCTCGGAGCTCCGCGAAATCAGGTGACCCGGTATTTAATATCTGCTTAGTCATTCTACATACATCGAAACTTTCGTGGTGGCTTCTCTTGGTGAAGCACCGGCGAACGTCTATAGCAATAATCGATTGAGCCTTCACGGGGACAACGAGGGGAGCTTGAGGGCCAATTACACCGCTACGCCTTTCAATGAGGAAGTGATCCCTCTCCGACCTCAATATGTCTCAAACCGTCGGTCTGGTAGGCTCTTCTTGTTTCGCCCACTCTTGATCCGCACATCATCAGCTAACAATGGATTGATTCTCAAGACCCGACTCGCCTACTCTCGAGTATGGCATCATGTATCCGCTACAGCAACCCATCAGAAGCTCGCCCCCCCTTCTATGGAAGCTCCCCCCTCCCTCGGACGTCTCGCCTCTCGAATCGCCGTCATCCTCATGGGCAAGCACAAGCCCACCTTTGACCCTTCAACCGACTGCGGCGACTACGTCGTCGTGACGAACTGCGCGGCTCTGCACGTCACGGGCCGAAAGATGTGGCAGAAGACATACTACAGACACAACACGCGGCCCGGCTCGCTCAAGTCGCTCACCATGGACCGCCTGATGGAGAAGCACGGGGGCAGCGAGATCCTGCGCAAAGCGGTCAGAGGCATGCTCCCCAAGAACCGGCTGCGGGACAAGCGGTTGGCGAGGCTCAAGGCTTTTGAGGGCAAGGCGCACCCGTACAAGGACAACCTGATCCGATTTGGGGGTGTTGTGGTTGGGTCAGAAGGGTGGGAGAAGGCAGCTGAGAGGATACGCTATAACGACCAGCAGAGATTATAGGTCTGGATATTAGGGGGAAGGAGGTTGTTCGATCTGTAGGGTAAAAAATCTTGTACCATTTGTAACATAAATACGAGCATGGAGTAGGACGGTCGTCTCTCAAGCAAACATCATCGATCTTCGCACTTCTGGCCAGCATTGAAGGGCAGCTGGTCCTGGTCACCAATTGATAATGAAGGAATCAACTCAAGTACAAATCATATACATTTCTAACAAACTATTTACGCCCTAGCTGAATTGCGCTATCATCTCAAAACATGCATCATTCTCAAATGTATACGACTACCCTCTACAGCTTGGATTTGATGGGTTGGTCCCTAGAAGCATGGTTGTTAGAAACAGAGAAACAACAGAATGACGGCACGAGAAACAATTACTTACCCGCGAGACACTGAGCACTTGATGAGACCATTGGGGCCTGACTGAGGAACGTATACCTCTGCATCCGTGCCTGTGTTCTTGATGCCCTTGTGCCAGCTCAGGTCTGTGCAATCGTTAGCGTAAGTCTTATAAGATCATGGCGTAGTTGATAAGGGATCAGAATCTCACCTAATTCGAAGTAATGCTTGTTGGGGAGAGCGTATGTGACGGTTTCCGTCTCCGGAACAGCAGCGAGGATGTCCTCGGACATCTTGTACATGGTGGCTTGGACACTGGCGCTGTCATCCGTAGCAAACCGCTTGAGAGTGATGTCACGGGCCGCCTCCCAGGCCTTATCGAACTTGCCCACGCTGGCCTTGACGGCCTCGTGAGTGCCAAACGTCTTCCACGTCCAGCCAGCGTCCACGTCGGTGGAGAGGATCCGGTCCCAGGTCTCGGGCAGGGTGGTGTACTCGTCACGGACGAAGCCGTGGAACGCAGACCCGGTGCTCTTCAGGACGCTGAGGCCGACGATGCTGCTGGTGATGGAGATGCCATCCTTGCGGCTGATGGTGGCCTCGACGTTCCTGGTCTCGCCGGCGTTCTTGACGAAGCTGTGGGGGTGAGGCTTGCCGTCAATGGTCATGCGCTCCCAGTGTTGGGTGATGATCTTGACATGGGCGGCGTGGATATGGCTGTACTTCTTGATGAAGTGCGAGCCCAGGAGAGAGGCGAAGTACTCCGGGGGTGTGACGGGGTTCTGCTTGGCAAGCAGGTAGATGGTGTTCTTGACGGAGTCGGTCGCGACAACGACGCTGTTGTCGGCCTTAGTGTAGGAGGTCTCGATGTCACCCTCGAGCAGACAACAGACGGTCATTTCAGCAACAGTCTGGACACCAGTGGACTGGTCGCGGTGGACCTTGTAGACGCGGACATTGTCCTTGCCGTAGCGAGCAGCGGATACGTGAGGCATGGTGAAGAAAGAGTCTAATATGGCACAAAGGTGCGATGGATGAAGAACAATGAAGATATATTATTTCACGAGGGTTGATCTCAATTAGGAGGTGCCTGACCTGGGCGATGACCGAAGACGGAAGGAAGAGCTGGCTGGAATGATAAGGATGATGAAACAAGCTGATGGTTGAGACGGGGAGGGGAACCAGCGGATCTTTATATCTGGTCGATGGCAGCTCTATCTACAGATCGTCCATCTCCGGTGCTTTGACAGCTGCAGCTCGAGGCGGCGAACGCCCGGACTGGCAGCTAGTTCTGGTGAGCGTTGAGTTCGGAGCCCGCCGACGCCCCCATGACGGGAGCTGCCACCACCATTATTCGTGGGTCCGCAGCATAAATCCGGGACTCAGGAACCGATTACTTATCGAGGTTTCCAAGACGGACAGGTCGTCTTATCTATCAATGCTATTGTTATCAATAGTTATTGGCGAGAACAGCCGAGTCGCGATGCAAGGAGCTGGCTGACCGAGCTCTCCCAAGTCTTACCTGGGACAGCAGACCTATGGCTGGCCTTGTAGTTACCCACCTGCAAAAGCAGGTCTTATCTGTCCTCCCGTGTCTTATCTTCACCTCTAATCCACGTTGTACACCTATCGAACCAGAGCTCTGCCACGAGAAGTGAGGAGGAAGGCCACCGTCAAAGAACAAGGCCCTGAAGATTAATTTCCTTGGCCAAGCTCTCATTCCTTACACTCTTCGCTCTTATTAATCTTTAAGCAAGGACATGCGCCCAAATGCTAGGTAACGTAAGGTACAAACTGATACTACTGGTGGCTGACGGTAAAGTATGCTGAACAAGCTCAAGCCATCTTGGGATGGTTTTATTTAAATTCCATTGTTCTGTGATGGGGAGCGGTGAACATGCGGCTGCCTGTTCATGAATAATTATTTTCCCTGTTTATTTATCCCAAATATTTGCCCTGAACCCTTGTCGACGTGAGGCTGGTAATTTGCCTTGGCACTCCCGCTGTAAGAATCCTTCCATCGCGCTGTCTCAGATGGCCCCCAGAGCATCCTGGAGAGTCCCCAAACGTGCGCACTGGTAGCGCTGTAACACCACCACACCCGTCCATCCATCCCACCATCGTAGGGCAGCTGTTCCCCAAAGCAGACTTACGCCATTTCCCACTGGCGACAACTGCTTCGTCAGCCCAACAAACCGCCTGGTGTCATTCTTGCTTCGCTGCAAAGACATCGGCTCCCAGGCTGGCAATTCCCGCGAAGAGCATCCAACGTCATCGGCAAGAGTCCGCCGCAGACCCCCAGTTGTTTCGAGGTCCTGCCCCAAAGCGGACACGGTCGATTGGGAGAGTCGGGTCCAACCTCTCCGCCTAAGACAACTGCCATCGCACCGAGCCTCAGTCTCTCGACCTTTGCCCACTCGAGCTTAAGCGCAAGGGCCAGACTATCGACGCCAAGAAATCCCCTCACCTCTACAACAAATCCTCCTGTTGCTGCACCAAACCCCGCGAATCGAATGGGTGGCCTCTGACCCGCGCCAAGTTCTTGCCTCAGCCTCGATCTATCAAGAAGCTATCACGCTTGACCTAGGACACGAATGCACCAAGGCCGCCTCAGGGCATCGTCCCATCTGGTGGGCCCCCCGTTGCCGTCGCCATGGTGGGTGGCTCCTCGATACCGAGCCAGCAGAAGGGCTTGAACACCACCCCCCAAGGCCCATCATCCTACAAGTCGATCGCACCGGGTAGGACCAGTTACGAACGCGATGTAGGGGCCGTATCGGGAGGCTTGCAGCCTCCGGGCAACTCGTCGGCAAGGCCTACGCCAGGGTCTTCGCAGCGAAACGCCAGTTATAACACCACCTTTGCGCCTGGGAGTTTCAGCTCGGAGCTACGCAGCCAGATGAATAGCCGTGCGGGGAGCAGGGCAGAGTACGGCTCGGTATATCCTGGGAGCATCATGAGCAAGGTGGACGAGGACGACATCGAAGCCTTGGTGGAACAAAACATTGCCTCCCTCAAGGATAAGCTGAACCGAGAGATGAAGATCAGGGAGGGCAGCGAGAACATGCTTGAGGCCATCAATGCCAAAAAGGCCAAGCACACCAAGGACCAGCGGCAGAAGGTGGAAGCGGAACTGGCTGCGAGTAGCACGCGGATCAAAGATCTACGACAGAGGATAGCAGACGCACAGCAGAACCGAACAGTAGCTCCAGTTCCTACGACGCCAACAAAGCATCGAAATAGAGATCCGGTCAACGACATCCGCTCACCCCCCAGCGCATCGAGGTCCGGTGCCGGATCTGATATTGAGGAACTGACTGAGAGCCCAACGTTCGCTCTAACGGAATTGCTCCAGTCCCTTGAGGTTGAGGGTATGATGCCCGAATACTACGTTTCCCGTGCTAATCAATTTGTGGACTTGTTCAAGCGACATCCAACTCTCAAGTACGATTTGGTCTGGTCTGTTTTTGGGCTACGCATGCAGGTCATGCTCCTCAGTGAAAGTCGTGAGGTTGCCGCGGCTGGATACCGCATGACGAGATATGCCATTTCTGATCGCGCCTCACTGAGAACGATCAGGAGCCTCAATACCGATTTTCTAGTCGTGCGATCTCTAAGCAACTACAGGAAAGCGGACGTGGAGCGAGAGCAGGCTCTCAAGTTTGTTCGTGCCTTCTTGGATGTCAAGGATGGAGTAAAAGAATTGTCCCGAGCCATTGTACGGACTATCGTTGCCGTCGCTGAAGCTGGAGAGGATCGCCGAGGTAACCCAGTTGCCTCAGAGATGGATGCTGATCGGCTACGGCCGATTTGCATCGAGACTCTCGCCGAGATCCTAGTACGAGATCCGCGACTGGTGCTGGCTTCGGGGGGCATGAGTCCCCTCTCAGAAGCACTATCTGAAGGAACATACAAGGTTCCTGAGAGTATAGCGTCCGCTTTCATGTTTCTCCTTGACAGGCCAGAGAGGCGGAAGTACCTGCAAGCTGGCTATGGTCTAGATTCCCTATTCACGGTTTTCACGGACCATTTGACGAGTGATGAAACGACAATGAAGCAGAACTCCAAGGCTATCGCGGCGTCTTTGAAATCATGGCCTGGACTCATGAGTCTCTGTATGTACGACTTCCGGGCCATTCGATCCCTTGTTGCAAGTATGATCCTACCGAGCCCTCAGACTCGCGAGACTGTTCTCGACTTAATGTTCTCCTTATTAAGAATTAAGCCGCCGGCATGGGCGACCTCGTTCTTGGCAGGGCGAAGATTGACCACATATGGGAGAGTTGCAAACCTCAAATCTTCAAATAATAAAGATCGAGGCGCGGCCCTTTATCTTGAAGAAGATGGTGGTGAGCAAAATTTCGTTGAGCACTATACTGCCCTCCTTCTCGCTGTCCTCATCCGAGCTGGACTCCTTCGCAGCTTGCTGCAGATCGCACAAACAGAGGAAGATGACATGGTGAAAAGAAAGACAACTTTGCTAATTAGCGAGGTCTTGAAACTGGCAAGTCGGATATTGCCACCCTCTTGGAGTGGAGAGCTGCAGCTTCTGCCTGAATTGTTTTCAGCAGCCGCGAAAATCAATGATGAGGGTCACTTCCTCGCATCTGGGATTGTATATCAAATAAGCAGCGTCAGCCGGACCTTGTACAGAAGTGCCCCATCAGGTTCGAACCCCGGGGCCCTGCCATCAAGTAACAGCATGAACGACCTCACTACTCTTGAAGAGCAGCCAAAGGCAAATTCCTCCGTTGTGTTCGATGATGCATCGTTCCGCCAGCTGCTTATTGACACTGGTGTGCTCAATCATTCGAACTACACAAAGTGGAACTGGGACGTCGTATTGAGAGTGATCGATGGGCCCCTTCAGGTTGGTAAACGACTTGAAGAGGCCATCAAGGCTTCCAAGTTCATGAAGCGCCTCATGAGTTTCTACCGCCCCTTCAAGTACCGATTCGCGGAAATTAAAAATACACGAAGTACTCAGAAGTACATTAAGGTAGGGTGTGCGCTGGTACATTCGCTTCTCCAATCTCCTGAAGGTGTTCGGGTGCTGGCAGACAGCAAGCTGTTAAGGCAAATTGCAGAATGCCTCGCCCAGTGCGATCCCGTAAGCTCCCCCCGGTCCTCCCCCAATTCTTAATCACAGAACATGTCGACTTATCAATGTATAGACAAGCGGTTTGACAGCGCAATACCCAATGTTCTCAAAGGACAGGCTTGTAGACACGCTGTGCTCGGGATATTTCTCAATGCTCGGGGTCCTAAGCAGCGATCCCAAAGGTCTCCAACTTCTCGAAAGATGGCGCATGTTTAACATGATGTATCACATTGTAGACCTCAAACAACGGCCAGACCTGATCAAGTTATTACTATCGAATTTCGACTACAGCCTCCAGGGACACCCTCGTGTCCTGTTATCCAAGGCTTTGACAGCTGGAACCAAGGACATGAGGATACATGCTACCAACGCCCTTCGAAAATATGCGATCCGTTCTGTACCATCTGTTCACAGCCAAGGTGGTATTAGCGATTCAAAATGGGCCATCCAACTCCTCGTGACCCAACTATACGACCCCGAGATCGACGTGTGTGCGACAGCTGTCAAGATCCTCGAGAATGCGTGCAACCGGAAAACTTATCTTGAATACATTGTTGAATGCCGACCGTCACTTGACCATTTAGGAGAAATCGGTGCGCCTCTACTTCTCCGATTTCTATCTACATCAATCGGCTATCATTATCTGGACGGGTTAGACTACATCAGCAACGAAATGGACGACTGGTTCTTGGGACGTAATGACACATATGTACATGTTATCGAAGCGAGTTTAGCGAAGTCTTTCTTCATGGACTCGGAAGAGCAAACGAATCGCACGGGGCTGTTTGACGAGAACGATGCTGACCCCGATTTTCACGAAAGCCACGTCCCGCCACACTTTTACCGGGAGCTCACACGTACGCAAGAAGGTTGCAAATTGTTACGTGATAAAGGCCACTTCGAGGAGTTTGCCAGCACCATTAATAGCTACGGAATGCAATCAGCAGACCCGGAACTGCTCACAAAAGTCAAAGGCTGCCTCTGGGCTGTTGGTAATGTTGGCTCCATGGAACTGGGAGCACCGTTCCTTGAATCATGCAACGTGGTTGAACAGATTATTGAGATCGCGGAGAATCACGAGGTCATGAGCTTGCGTGGTACAGCGTTCTTCGTTCTAGGTTTAATCTCGCGCTCAACCCACGGTTTGGAAATCCTCGCGGAGCATGGCTGGGAATCCAATATGACACAAATGGGCAACTCATTGGGTTTCTGTATCCCTACCAATCTTTCCAAGCTATTTTCGCTGAAGCCGTGGAAGCACGAGAGGGCCAACAACATCACGCTCCTGGATACCCAACGCACGATACAAGAAGCGCCTTCTGCACAACCAGCACGGCCGCCATTAGAGCCATCAGAGATGCCGCTGATTGAAACTGAGGCCGAGTTGACGCAGCGTGTTCAAGAGCTCATTGTTGACTTGGGGAATATGGTTCTTTACAAGAAGACGCTCGCGGAGCTCCAGAAACTCAAGCGACGAAAACCCACGGCCTTCCAGAGCACCAAGTTCTTCAGGGAGATCATGGGCTTTATGGAATACAACCATTACCGCCTTGGCGTGCGGAGGATGGTGATTGATCTATTCGATAAGAGCGTCATGAGACAGATCGTCTTTGAGGACGACGACAGCGAGAGTAGTGAGGACGACACGGCCAAAGATCAGGTCGGCGGCATCAGCGATCGCGGCGCTCGCACTCGCGCTGGCGGCGAGGAAGGGAGTAGCTCCGGGGACGACCGAACAGAAAGGCAAAGGAGCGTCAGCGAGCCCATGGAATTCAAGCCGGACATGGGCCGGTCCCGGTTGAGGCGATGAGGTGGAAATAGAAAAGGGGGGAAGCGAGTCATCTACATACCATATTAAGATACCATGATAGAGAGCATAAGGAACTTCAGGTGTCAACAGAGTCGCCCGCTGATCTTGAGGAGTTGCAAATAAGGCGAAACAGATGGATATACATCTTCTATATTACAATATTATGTCAAGTAGGGTGCTGTGCGCTCCCCAGTTGTACACACAAGTCTGAACCATGTTCTTGAGCCAAAGACTATTGATTGAGTACTAAGACGATCCCCCACGTGTCCATCACGCATCAGAGACACAGAAAACCTGCGCCAAGATAAAAAGGCCGTGGTCAATGGAGGTAGGACAGCTGGCAACTTAGGTATTACGTACCTAGTGACTAACTTCTTACTCACTACCAGTAATTTTTCCTAGTTTTCAAAGCAGCTTAAGTCATCCTCCTATAGATTACGTATTAGCAAGTAGAGAGGTCCCCATCCATGTTGCTACGGCAGGCACCAAGACAGAGGGATGATTCTATATATCGGATGGACCCACCACCAAACTTTGAGGCTTGAGGCCTATTTGTGAAAGGCTAAAGAAAACAAATAATAGAGCGTTCAAGAGCTTTAGCTGGAACATCAACGATCCTCCAAGTTATCCAAGCAAATATACCACCGCCTCCCATTAAGAATTCGCATGCGGTAAATCCCACACAGCCGATTTCGCAATGGTCCAGGGACGGGTGCTGGTTGTGGCCGGTTCGGACAGCTCTGGCGGAGCGTAAGTGCATCGCCTGTCGTCCATCTTGCCAGCACCCCGTGCATCCATCTTTTTTTCATGGAAGATGGATTTCCTCTCAGATTTCAATGTTCTAGTACGGGGAAGCTCGGTATAGGAGAAGTGCTAACGTCATCAAAGTGGCCTCGAAGCCGACCAAAAGGTCATCGCCGCTCATGGCTGCTATGCCATGACGGCGACCACGGCCTTGACGGCGCAAAACACCAAGGGCGTCCAGGACATACATGTCATTCCCCCTGGTTTCGTGCAGAAGCAGATCGAGGCCAGTCTGGACGACATTGGTGCCGATGTGCTGAAGACGGGTCAGTAGGCGGCATGAGCATGCGGGAGCACAAACGCTGACGATGCAGCTTTTTGGCGCCACAGGGATGCTAGCGACGGCGGAGACGATAGAGATGGTGTCGAAGGTTGTGACGAAATATCAGATTCCGTCTTTAGTGATTGATCCGGTACGTGAGAGGCGATCCGATCATTCGCATATTGGTAAAAAAGGAGCTCAAAGCTGAACTACGTCACTATCACAGGTCATGGTCTCAACCTCGGGCGCTCAGCTCCTGCCCCATCAGGCCGTCCAGCATCTTACGAAGTACCTGCTTCCTCATACTACAGTTCTGACTCCTAACATTCCCGAAGCGAAGCTCATTCTCTCCGAAGCCGGCCAGCCAGAACAAGAAATTACGTGTGTGGAAGATCTGGAGGCTATTGCTCGCAAGATCCGGGCCCTTGGACCAAAATGGGTGCTTGTCAAGGGCGGGCACCTACCTTTTGGTAAGGACTTGAAGATTGGAAAGAAAGAGGTTGTCGTGGATGTCCTTGTTGGACCTGCGGACGAAGATGTGGTGAGAGTCCAGAGCCCCTATCAAGAGAGCGTCCATACACATGGAACAGGCTGCTCTCTAGCTTGTAAGTTCCTGACCTTTGCAATTTGATATCACATGTGAAATCTGACGGATGACTCCCAGCTGCAATTGCCTCGGGTCTTGCCAAAGGACTTGATGTTCCTTCGGCCGTGAGGTCTGCATGCCGTTACATCGAGGCCGGTATCAGGACAGCGCCTGGGCTTGGGGGCGGGCATGGGCCGCTCAACCACTTTCACTCTACTTACACTCTCCCCTTCTCTCCGTAAGGATGTTCCTTTTGCTACATTTGAACAATAAGCCGTATGCGTGGCTAATGGTATATGCAGTGGCTACTTCATTGAGTACTTGCTCAACCGTCCCGATGTCAAAGACGTATGGAAAAGATTTCGTCACCACCCCTTCGTGATGGCCATGGGGGATGGCACTCTTCCTGTTGATTCTTTCAAAGGATACATGGTGCAGGACTACCTCTATCTGGTACGCGGTTCTTCATACAACGTATCTTTCCGGGGATCACTAACCAAAATACAGATCCAGTTCTCCAGGGCGAATGCTTTATCTGCATACAAGTCAAGCAATCTTCCAGATATCGCAAGAGTACGTGTGCTATAACGATGTTAAGGGATATGAGAATTCTCACAGAATATTACAGGCAGCACAACTTGTTACCCACACCACTCACGAAACGAAACTGCACATCAAGTACTGCGAATCTTTCGGTATCCCACTTGCACAGATACTAAGTACTGAGGAGCATCAAGGTTGGAACTCGCGATTCCCTGTCCAGGTCTCTTTTGTACATATTGCAAGGATCGCTAACACGCAGCGCAGCGTGTACAGCTTACACCCGTTACGTTCTCGATATTGGGCAGAGTGAGGACTGGCTTGCACTTCAATTGGCCATGGCGCCCTGTTTGCTGGGCTATTTCGCCGTTGCTGAGATGTTGCGCGATCATCACAAGACGGTGCGTGAGAACAATACGTACTGGGATTGGATCGAATTCTACATCGGTGCAGAGTATACCGAGGCCGTGAGGCTCGGTTCCGGTAAGTACCTCTTCTACCGAAATCTTTGCTGAATTTACCTTATTTTTATTTTTGGTGAAGTATGTATGCTAACAATCGGGGTTTCCACACAGAGTTGATAGAGAAGCATATATTACTTCAGTCTCCGTCAAGGATAGAAGAACTTGTCAAGATTTTCATCCACGCTACCAAGGTAAGATGTTTTCTGATCAATCTAGCGAACTCAATGTCTTCAGTCAGGCTAATGAATATAGATGGAAATTGGTTTCTGGGAGATGTATCCCTCCAAGTAATCGGACGGTGGTTATAGGGAGCCACGTGATGGCTCAAATTTTTGTGAATGAATCCTAGCAAATGGGGCTTCAATGAGGCTTTGATGGGGAAAATGATAGACACAGTGATAAGTATTACAAACTACAATGGGCGCAATGCGGTGCAGACGAGCCAATGGCTCGTCTCTTGGGCCCAGGTGATGCTCGTCATCCCCAGCCCGTTCATCCAATACTATTGATGTTGTGCGGGTCTGCGGGTTAGATTTTATCGATAAGCCGACAAAAAATATTGATCCTCCCCGAATTCCAGATGACACAATAATGTGAATGGATACCTACCGATTGAGCAGGGCAAAGCTAGTGGATGAGGTCAAGCATTCAAAAGGGTAGGTCTAACCCGCCGACATCATTTCGAGCGGAGACGAATTCCATCATCGCGGCAAACCCTTGATTAGAGCCTCGCGGTGAAAACCCGTCCGGGCACCTGACTACAATGAGCGGCACGCGACGATTTCCTGTGTGAGGTGCAATATCGGCATGTTTAATGGGTCTTCGGAGTTGGGCCGGACACACATGCCGAAATTTCATTTCAATCTGCACAAGTTTTCGATGGTGGTTCCCTAGGTATAAATACGGCTCTGGATCGGGAAGCACGGCGAAATCGCCGGGAGCCTACCTTTTAAGTGCAGAGATCTAAGGCCAGTACGCCGGGCAGGGGGGTGTTGGCTAGCAGCTTCGGATTGAAGGACGGCTGTACGGAGATGGCCATTGCTCTGGTTATCATGTCGCTGGACCTGGACCCAGCAGTGAGCCGCAGGAGACGGAGATGATGCACCTTTATCTGTGTGCTAGCAGGTGGGCTGGGCCGCCCGCGCAATCATGAGACGATCGTACGGTTCATTGAATCTTGGAGATGCTCTACCCCAACCTTAAAGCATCGATTAGCACATGGGGAGGCATGCCAGATGGGACGGATGACGGGGAAGTATCGGGGGATTTGGCTGTCTTTACTATGAGGGCTCTGCCCGTGCCCACAATGCGGTTTACCTTCAGGCTCTATCGGCCGCACTAGCGCCTCGTAGCTCCCTGCCTTGCCCCCAGGGAATGATATGCCTACAACACAAGTACGTGCTCCTGCGAAATGTTCCGGACAAACGGGTTTTGAGTTGCGCAGCTTCTGAGACTTGGGGATTAGCATGTGTTCCGGGTCACCGGCTGGGGCGCCGGGTTCTCCCGGCCTCCAGTCCAGCTGAGTGAGATCGCTGGAATTAATGTTGAAGGAAGGCTGGCGGTGTGTAGAAGCAGAGATCACAGGTGTAGGTGCTGTCCAGCAATACCTGATGTGTGCTGCCGCTCTCGTACACAGAGATTGCAATCAGTCAAATTCTGCCGAGGCGCTCGAGACGAGGTCCCATAGCGAGAGATTTACTGTCCTCCCAGCCCTGAAGGTCCCCGGAGACCCGCTAAAACAGCTGCCGCTCACAGTGGATGAATGCGCTATAAATTTTAGGCGACCGGGAAAAGAGCACAATAGGGGAGAATGTACGTACCGGCCGGGGAGCCACTGAAGCACTGATAGGTTCCAGACGGAATTCCACTCGCGATTACGGAGTGGAGGGTCAAAAAAAAAAAGCCAGTCATCAAGGTAGGTAATAGGCAGCACCAACCCCGAGCTCCCCAGCTTCAACATTACCGTTTGCGCCCCGGGTTCCAACAGCACCAACCTTCTTCCTCCAAAGGTTAATCCGTGACCACGAGGCTCA
Organism: Clonostachys rosea; assembly: GCA_026958235.1. Taxonomy (NCBI): domain Eukaryota; kingdom Fungi; phylum Ascomycota; class Sordariomycetes; order Hypocreales; family Bionectriaceae; genus Clonostachys; species Clonostachys rosea. The sequence goes on from CP110206.1 coordinate 3,133,022, forward strand.
CCCGTTTGACCTCTGTGTATTTTGGCCTTGTGCATTGCCTCCCCGTTTGCTGTTGCTCTTCAATTGAGCTTTAGCGCAATGGTCGCTGCCGCCAGGACATCCACCATGATGCCCATCCTCTCCAGAGCTTCTGGCCAAATGGCCAGTCGCACAATTGCCTCTCGGGCTCTATCGACAGCTTCAAGGGCTACTCCCCGATCTCTCACGAAGCCCTCGGTGTCGATGAAGCTGGCCACCACTGGCCGTATCGCCTTCCGCAGAGCTTACGCCAGCGAGGCTCCCAAGCCCAAGCCCAGGCCTGGCAAGATTCGACGAACCCTCCGCTGGACATGGCGACTCACATATCTGACCTTTGGTGGTCTTTTGGGCTACACTGCCTGGGTTATCTACGAGGATCGTCACCCCCAGGATCAGGTCAAGCCCGACCCCAGCAAGAAGACTCTCGTCGTCTTGGGTAAGTACATCAATGAAATGAATGACTCAAACTTTCTACTGGGCAGAAGCTGACGGGCGCACAATTCTAGGTACTGGCTGGGGCTCCGTTGCTCTTCTCAAGAACCTCGACACCGAGAACTACAATGTCATCGTCGTATCACCACGAAACTTCTTCCTCTTTACCCCTCTGCTGCCTTCATGTACCACTGGTTTGATCGAGCACCGCTCCATCATGGAGCCAATCCGCGCCATCCTACGCCACAAGAAGGGCTCTGTTCAATACTATGAAGCAGAGGCCACAACCATTGACCCTGAGCGCAAGGTTGTCAAGGTCGCCGACAATTCCGAAGTCAAGGGCTCTATTGCAGAGAACGAGATCCACTACGACATGCTCGTTGTGGGCGTTGGTGCGGAGAACTCTACCTTCGGTATTCCCGGTGTGAGAGAGAACAGCTGCTTCCTGAAGGAGATTGACGATGCCCAGCGCATTCGCAAGAAGATCATGGACTGCGTCGAGACCGCCGCTTTCAAGGACCAATCCGAGGAGGATATTGACCGCCTGATGCACATGGTCGTCGTCGGTGGTGGTCCTACTGGTGTCGAGTTCGCCGGCGAGCTCCAGGATTTCTTCGAGGAGGATATTAAGAAGCTGATCCCCGAGATCAGCCCTCGCTTCAAGGTCACTTTGATCGAAGCCCTTCCCAACGTCCTTCCTTCTTTCTCCAAGCAGCTCATTGAGTACACCGAGAACACTCTCCGTGAGGAGAAGATCGACATCAAGCTCAAGACTATGGTCAAGAGGGTCACCGAGAACACTGTCGAGGCTGAGGTCAGCCGACCCGACGGCACCAAGGAGCGCCTGACGATCCCCTACGGTCTTCTCGTCTGGGCCACCGGTAACACCATCCGCCCCATCATCAAGGACCTCATCTCCCGCATCCCCGCCCAGGCCAACTCTCGCCGTGGTCTCGCCGTGAACGAATACCTGGTTGTGCAGGGCGCTCGCGACATCTGGGCCGTTGGTGACTGCGCTGTTGCCGGATATGCCCCCACTGCCCAGGTCGCCTCCCAGGAGGGTACCTTCCTCGCCCGTCTGTTCAACAACATGGCCAAGACCGAGTCTCACGAGGCCCGCATCACCGAGCTCAGCACCAGCCTGAACGTCCAGCCCGGCAACGCTGCTGAGACCGCCCAGGAGATTGAGTCCCTGGAGCGCCAGCTCAAGAAGATTCGTGATGTGAAGCCCTTCAGGTACAGTCACCAGGGAAGCATGGCCTATATCGGTAGCGAGAAGGCCGTCGCCGACGTGACCTGGTGGAACGGAAACATCGCCAGCGGTGGTAGCTTGACTTTCCTCTTCTGGCGAAGTGCCTACCTTTCCATGTGCTTCAGCAGTAAGTCTTATTCTAATATTCTCTAATTAGAGTTTCGGTGTTCATTATGCTAACTATTCAACTTAGCACGCAACCGTGTCCTGGTTATCGTTGACTGGCTCAAGTCCAAGGCATTCGGCCGTGATGTTTCTCGAGAGTAATTTGAGGCGCCGTGATATCATTTAAGGCTGCCTTGTTCTAGTAGCGGAGGGAAAAGTTGTTGGCTGTGTGTACTCTAAAGTTCTGGGGTCGTTTTTCATTTGGTCATGGCTCTGGGTATTTAGAGGTCGGGTGTTAATCGGCCAGTTGGGAGCTGGATGTGATTTTGAATTGCTTTTAGATTGGCTTTTCTTTGTTGTGCGTGTATCTCCTTGCATCTAGAGGTGGCTACTATACCTTACTGCCCTGTATGAAATAAAGCATGTGACTATAGTTGTTCGACCTGCGTGTGGTAACCTTGAATTTCAGTGCCTTCTGGATTGCATGTGCTATCATTACATTCACTTTGCATAATGAGAAATTCTGCCTCGCCATTTCCTCGATGACGAACCACAAGTTGCAGCCAAAACGCGTGGGGGCTCAGTCGCATGACAGGACTTTCCCCAAACTGACACCCAATAGATACATCGCTATTCTCTTTATTCCAGTGCATGCCTTGGCTTTCCCAAATGATTCTTGTGACACCGCTCGTCGAGGTACACACTCTGACATTCCTAGCATGTATAGGGTAGCGAAGGCGGTGAGTCCGATAGCTTAGATAATCAACATTCTCAGGGAGGTACGTACCTACCAGATCGGGTTAGTGCGGCACCCTTGAAATTTTTCTAGCGGCAAAAAAGCCTGGGAAGGTAAGACTAAAAAAAAAGTATCTGGGCCCTTTAGGCTGCCTTATCCCTACTAATCCAAACAAAAACTTTCTGTTTTTCTTTCCTTCCTAATCCCATCCATCGACCCTCTCGACTGCGCTCATTCATATCTTTGTCAGAGGGATTTCATTTTGCAGATACTTGAAAACAGACGCGCTCAGGAACACAATACCCTGCATTCTCGCGTCTCGCTCCAAATTATCCGCGATCATGTCTGGTGGCTATAACGAAGGTAGCCGCGGTGGTGGCTACGGAGGCGGTGGTTACAGCAACGGCGGCGGCGGTGGTGGCCGCGGTGGCTATGGAGGAGGTGGCTACGGCCGTGATCGAGGAGATCGCGGTGACCGCAATGGATACAGCGGTGGTGGTGGTGGCTATGGCGGAGGGTAAGCTCGTTCCCTGGATGCTTGTCGCGATGTGTCGTCAACGAACCCCATCAGCGTGGGGTCCGATTCATTGATTCCACACATCAGCGATAAGCATCAAAACACATTTGATTCAATGCACTGCTAACTCTCTGACAGCCGAAGCAATGGCTACGGCAACGGAAATGGCTACAGCGGCGGCGGTGGCGGTGGTTTCGGTGGAGGATACGGTGGTGGTGCTGGCGGCGACCGAATGAGCAACCTCGGTGCCGGTCTGCAAAAGCAAGAATGGGGTAAGTTTGGCCGGCTCTTCTTTGAATTCCAAGTCGTCGCCAACACATCAACTAACGTACGATGCAGACCTCTCCACCATGCCCAAGTTCGAGAAGTCTTTCTACAAGGAGAACCCAGAGGTTGAAAACCGCTCTGATGCCGAGGTGGAGGCTTTTCGCCGCAAACACCAGATGACCATTGCTGGCTCTGATGTCCCCAAGCCTGTCGAGACCTTCGACGAGGCTGGATTCCCTCGCTACGTGATGGATGAGGTCAAGGCTCAGGGTTTCCCTGCTCCTACCGCCATTCAGTCACAGGGTTGGCCCATGGCTCTTTCCGGACGCGATGTGGTCGGTATTGCGGAGACTGGTTCTGGAAAGACACTTACTTATTGTCTTCCCGCCATTGTCCACATCAACGCCCAACCCCTCCTCGCCCCCGGAGATGGACCTATTGTCCTGGTCCTTGCCCCCACACGTGAACTGGCTGTTCAGATCCAGCAGGAGATCACCAAGTTTGGGCGATCCTCCCGCATTCGCAACACCTGCGTCTACGGTGGTGTTCCCAAGGGTCCTCAAATCCGTGATCTTTCTCGCGGTGTCGAGGTGTGCATTGCCACCCCCGGACGTCTCATTGATATGCTCGAAGCCGGCAAGACAAACCTCCGAAGAGTTACCTATCTTGTTCTCGACGAGGCTGATCGTATGCTGGACATGGGTTTCGAACCTCAGATCCGCAAGATTATTGGTCAGATCCGCCCCGATCGTCAGACCCTGATGTGGTCCGCCACCTGGCCCAAGGAAGTCCGTGCTCTGGCGTCCGATTTCCTCACAGATTTCATTCAGGTCAACATTGGTTCCATGGACCTCGCTGCCAACCACAGAATCACCCAGATTGTTGAAGTTGTCAGCGACATGGAGAAGCGCGACCGCATGATCAAGCATCTGGAGAAGGTCATGGATGACAAGGAGAACAAGATTCTCATCTTCGTCGGCACCAAGCGAATTGCCGACGACATTACCCGATTCCTTCGCCAGGACGGATGGCCTGCTCTCTGTATGTGATCACCATCGTTCAACAATATCGTATCAGATATGCTAACAGTATAACTATAGCCATTCATGGAGACAAGCAGCAGAACGAGCGTGACTGGGTCCTGGACCAGTTCAAGACCAACAAGAGCCCTATCATGGTTGCTACTGATGTTGCTTCACGTGGTATTGGTAAGTATACGAAGCCCCCCAAACCCTCCCCCAAATACCCCCATCCATGGCAACTTCCAGCGACTATGTGCTGTACTTTACTCTCGTATCTAGGGGCTCTCTTGACTGCGCGAACTTGCCTGATATATTCGTGTCCACTTGGATCTCCAATTTTGGGGCCTTGATCCGCTGTGTAGCTTGGTGACCTGCTATACTCGTATTTCCATTCTTGTACCTGATTCACTCACGTGGTACGAGCGTGGAGGTGACATCTCTTGATCCGATCAGAGCTGTCCCCCAAGGATCCCTCAGCCCGAGGACACTGTTGATATCGCCTATCTTAGGATGGCATTTTTCGCACTTGGATTGCCCCAGTCTGCTATGGAGTGAATGTGTGACGGCAGTACAATTTCAGCTGCTCTGATCTCCTGCTCCCACGCTGGAACGTTGCTATACAAACCCCATCTTCGCCTGCTAACCATATACTCAAGATGTTCGCAACATCACTCACGTGTTGAACTACGACTACCCTAACAACTCGGAGGATTACATCCACCGTATTGGTCGTACTGGACGTGCCGGCGCCAAGGGCACGGCCATCACCTTCTTCACCACTGACAGTAAGTTTACCACGTCGCAAGACTCGTCATGCTATTGGACAAGCTAACAAACTTTGCAGACCAGAAGCAGGCTCGTGATCTCGTAAATGTCCTCCAGGAGGCCAAGCAGAACATCGATCCCCGTCTTGCTGAGATGGCCCGTTACGGCGGCGGTGGTGGTCGCGGTTACGGTGGCTACGGACGTGGACGGGGCGGTGGTAGAGGTGGGTTCCGCCGACGTTGATACTGTCAAACCTCACCCGCGAGCTGACCGGTCTTCAGCCAACGCCAACAACATGCCCATTGGCAACCGCAGATGGTAAATCGGCGAAAGCTGCGACAAGGCGACCGCAGCCTTTTCGACCTTTCGCATTCCAAGGTCGCCAACAGCGCATTTAGACGACTGGCTGTTGCAGGTTCCTTGGCTGACACAAGACTCATGGTACCCTTCGGCGTTATATAGAGGACTAGTGATTTTTTGGGGGGTTATCAAGAGTGTGCTCTTTGCTCACTCACGTCATTTTTATATTCATCGACTTTTCTTCTTTGTTCTAATGATTTCTTTATCGTTCAACCAAATAGACTGCCATAGGGGATATTCCAGTCCTTGGGAGGCTTTGCTTCCTGTGTTAACTCAAATGTTTGAGTTTGTTTGTTTGCTTCTCTTCTTGGCTCTCTCTCGGCTGAGGGAGATATCAAAACGGTGATGGAGGTCAGTGCTGGGCTAAGGTCTTCAAATCCACGACAGTCTCAGCGACTCCAGACGCTTGGCACCTTCTGATTCATGTTTATGAACGGTCGACTGAAGAATACTCGCATCATACCCGGCAGCCAGCTCACTACCTATGTAACTAGCACTGATAGAAACAAAAAATACACTGAGCTGCCTAAGAAATCCCGAAGTTCCCACTCACACTTTACTTTGCAAGTCATTGCGTGTCCCGGATCCTCGTAGCTCTGGTGTGGTTACTAAGTGGATGAGCAAAACGTGGCACACCAAGACTACCAGCGTTGAGTTGCGGTAAGATATCGAGAACAATGAACCTAGCAAGGAACAAGATTTACACATTGATCGTTTTCCCGTTATGGTGGTTGCTTGTCAGTCAGTTTACTAGGTTCATGACTTATTCCATGTTCTGCATCCTTGTCACGATTATGCGATTGCCCCGATGCGACGTGTGCTCAGGACCAGCAGGTCTGAAACTAGACCGGGTTGTGACACACCTCGTCAGAGAGCATGAGTCGGTGCGCCTTATCACTTGAAGCTCTCGACTGGGCTCGACTGGGGGGAACGATGTTTTTTTTTTTTGCCAGGTCTCACCTCGTCACATCATTGGGCATGACTTCTGGACCGCGCTCCCAAAACATGTCTCGGGACTCTGCTCACAGTCGGTGAACCACACACACAACACACACACACCCACTCTCTCTCCTTTTTTTCTTACCCACCAGTTAAATCATGGGATCATGACGCAAGGTACGTGGGAGGCAACTCAAGGTGGGAGAAGGGGGGGAGAGATCCGTGAGTAGCCGACATTCACCCTCTTGCGAATGATTCATGGCATGTTTCGCGATACGAGGAGAGATTTCAGCCATCATCAGTAGTAGCATTTACGATATCCGAACCGCCGTCACTTCCCCTTCGGTCTGGAACCATCCTTGGCTTTCTGGCCCCCCTCCCTTACCCCATCTCCTAAGGGGGGAATTTCCCACGGCAGTTTGATCCGAGAGCAATATGGTAGGACTGTCAATGCGAGTAATGGTCACGACATTTGCCAAATAGCGCGGTGGCTCCCCTTCTAAACCCCGGACCGTAGGTAGTTCCTTTTCCAAATTCTAGCCTGCTAGCACAGCACGGGCGTGTCTAATTAACTAGGCGGTAGGGCTAGGATGGACGGGCGTTGGGGCGAGGAAAAAGGCGAACCGGTCCTCTTAGGCTACGGATGGGGGCTTTGGTGTGGGTAGGACTCAGCCTTGAGGGCTTGGGAGGAGAGCGTTAAACGGGTAGAAAGTAGGGTCAGGGTTGGTTGGTTTGGGCCACCAAGAGAGAGCAAGAAAAAACGTGCTATTGCGACGCGGTCGCTCTTTTGGCGCTGGTGTCAAAGTGTCACCTTTAAAACGGGCGCGCATGAACTCCTACCTAGCATTAAGCGTAGGGATCGGGCCCCCCTCCTTGAGGTAAACCCACAGGCGTGGTTCTGCTTAGCAAAGAGAGGTCCGGGATTTTGGTGGTGCGCTGTCTGGAGTCAGGTCCGGATGGCACAGCAATCTAATTTACTAGTTTGCAAAAATGTACTTGGGCTGTCTTCTCTAGCGCAATCTGAACTACCGAGCGAGTTGCGCGTGGGTGCAGGAACAGGATCACCTAGCACCGCGGTAGTTGCATACAAGTGGTAGGGGGAGGGAGTTGCATGCAGATTCATGTTGGCGGGGGGGATTGTTTGATACACGGAGGGCAGGTTTCCTTCCCTCCCCCTCCCCTCGCTGGGGGCCATGGCAGTGATGTGATCAGCAGATGGAGTCCCAACGAGGCAAGGTATTCCGATAGCTGGATGGCTGACCCAAGCTGCTGGGTGATTGGAGGCTGGGGGCAGGACACCCTCTGCCGCCTGTCCAGAACCAAGGTGTGAGATGGAGGGATAATTTGGGGTGACCTACCCTGGGTACATTGCGGCAGCAGAGAGACCGCTCGCGCGCGCGCCAGACGCAGATTGATGCAATCAAATGTCCTATATCCAGCGGCCATGACCACCACCCTGGTGCTGTCTGTTTGGGGGGGGCCCATGAGCCAGACATGCTAGGCTCTCGTGAGGTAAGGTCTCGGGTAGCTGGAAGCCGGAGCGAAAGCACAGGGCTGCGGCTCGACTTACCTAGCCTGGCCACTTATTACAGTAAGAGCCAGCATGCCACGGACTCTTCCACCAGCACAGGACAGGACTGGTTTCGCTGCTAGTTCAAGGGGTACATGTAGATGCTAGGCGTAGGCCATGTCGGGGTCGGTTCGACTAAGACTAGGCGAGATCTAGATTTCCAGCTGGTATCAACTTCAAATTTCCCTATAAGATTGAACTGCCATGGGCACACGGAGAAGGGGGGAGAAGCGATGCGGATGCAGCCGGCAGAAGGGAAAATTTAGGGAAAATCACGACGATGATGCTCTTCGATCCACCTGAATCGAAATCCGAAAATCATCGGTGGAGAAAGTAAAGTTGGATTGGTAAAAGGGAAAATGAGATGATGGGAGAGCGAGAGGGAGGAGGTGACTGGAGAGAAGAAGGGGGAGAGAGATCAGCGTATTGGATGAGGGGGGGCGTGCGGATGCACGGACTGTCTGTCTGGCTTCTGGAGGGGCCATATTGGATGTGAAGTGGATGTGTCTGCCTGCCAATATGAAGCCGCGAAAGCAGCCACACACACGCGCACACACCCAGGATGAGGGGGCGCACATGGTAGCGAGATCCAGAGGCATGCGGGTTGGATGAGGTCGGCGAGGAGGAGAAGGTCGCAGGCAAGGCAAAGGCAACCGAAGTCGGTCGCGGCCCACAGCCAACAATCACACTGCGCTTGGGTGCGGTGGCATTACTGTAATGGGAGGCTAGAGGCTACAGACTAGTCGAGACCACTAGCCCCAAGACGGATTAGAGAAGGGTGTGGGACCAGCGAAAAAAAAGTCAAAAACCTCTTTGTCCGCGTGCAGTGCAGTTGCACGGTTGCACCCAGGACGAGAGATTCGTTAATCTGGGTGGGGACCTGGGTGGGTGTTGGGTACCAAGAACCAGGTACTCCGGTACTCTCAGTCTGTCTGGCCGACTTCTGGCTGTGCTGTGGGCGGTCTTGCCACCGAGTGTGTCTTGCACACATCATCACTTTGACCTCACCTCAGCAGTAGAGACGGGCGGGCGGTGCAGTCTGTCTGAGCTGTGCCCGACCGCTCAATTGCATTGATTGTTTGATTAGCTCATTAATGGGAGGGATGTCACGGCCAGACGAGAAAGAAGAAAAGAAAATGACACCAGAGGAGACCTCCAGCTCATGTCCACGGAGGCAGGGGTTGTGGGAAGCAAACCTCCTGAGAAGAAGAAACGAGAGCAATCTAACACTCTGTCATGCCCTGTCCCTGGGAGCCCTCCAAAAGGCGCCCCTCCCCGGAGCCCTCTCCGTGCTGATGCACCGACGTCCGAAGAAGTGGCTAGTTCCATTGATAATCCCACCAGATCCAGGGAAATGCTCAGTCGGAAGGGATCATGGGCTATGGCGATGACATGCCTTGGGAGAGATTTGCGCGCTACGGCGGGCCCCAACAAATATCCTGAGGCGCCCTATGAGCCATTCTGGGTCTGCACTAGACCCGGTGCGCCGTCTCGTCCCAGTTGGCGATCGTACATGCGTAGGCGTAGCGCTTTCGCAAGTCCCCCGGAAAGTTGAGGAATGGAATCATGTTCCCCATCTGGCCGGAACTCGCCAATCTACGTGCTAACTGTTCTTCTATGAGCTTGCGAGGCACTATTCCAAGAACGTAGGGAGACGCCTGGGGGGGAGGAACGCACGAATAGAGCATGTGTATGCCCTGCTCTGTACGCGTAGATTTAGATTTGTGATCGGGCCAATAGAGGGTGAGGGCATCTAGACAACTCGCGAGCTTCTTCGCAATTGGGTTCACCACACTCCGCGAGTACCCCCGAATCTCTGGCCGCTGGGGTTTTCCTGTTCGGCCCTGCTACAAGTTATGTGCCAGCTTTCATACTGGGTCGCTTTTGAGGTTAGATCGTGTACAAGAGAAACCCACTTCGATAGAGACACCATCCGGGCGAGATCCGAATAGAGGGAAGCGAACACTTCCGGATTCCCGGTAAGCGTCTAACGAACCTAATAATTCTCGCAGAGCCATTTATTGGCAAGTGGGGGAGCCCTTCATGGGGCAGATTGAAGCTCCTCCAACCTCAATGACTTTAGCCATCGATTCGATGGCCAGACGAGAGAGGTGGTTGCAGCAATAGAGGTTGGGCCTGCCAAGACTGGTGGGCTGGATGCAATACAACTGGAGAAAGTCTCTCGTCGATTACGTCGGCGGCTGGCTCTCCTCAATGGAAATCCCTGGTCCCAAAACCCAGGCAATAATGGGGGTTGGGTGAGCTCGCATCCAGCATTGGAGCTTTGGAAAGCCCTTGAATTAGCCTACCTCCTTCCCAGAGTGTCGGGAGAGACAAGCTTGGCATTGCACTTTGGCGAAGGGCGACCGCGCCGGACGGTCTGCCGCCTCCTGCTAAGACTCCGGGCTTTGGGATAAGATTGTGGGCTAGCCTTAGGCCAAGGGGGGGGGATGCAGACAGCCTAAACATAACCTCTCAATGCCGCAAGCGCTGATGGCGAGCCAGGGCTGTGTTCGGAGATATCACCAGGCAGCTTCTCTAGGGATCATGCTCCTCATCCTGGGATGGGCATGGCAAGCAAGCATTCCAATTGCGGATGGCCAAAAGTCTGAATTGAGTATGCCGAGTTCCAGAACGACTGGGAGGTGAAATTAAGCCGCATATGATCTTCATTCGTACCCCCAACGTATTTGTTGCGTATGTACAATGTATGCATGTACGTACGTATGTATGCAGCAAGCTCTCCCTGTCCATGATGGATGCTGGGCTGGAATTTTTTTCAGCTTTCTGGTGCTCTGGCATGGCGCCTTTCCCAGTCTGGAAGCATTTGATTGTCAGCTCTTGGCGGGCGTCCAAAAGAAATTCCCACCTGCGCGGTACCACTTACGCGGATTCGATTCCAGTCAATCAAGCTGTAGGGAAATAATGGCCACCATGCACGGGGCAGATGGGGTCGGTTCTGCATCCCATATCCACTTGATCTCACGTCTTGACCCTCTAGTTACTGAAGCAAACGCCTGGCTGTGGAGGGGAGGATTTTGAGCTGAGAGTAGCTTGGCGGAATGGGTTGTAGATCAGTACGGCGCTAGCGGCGCATGGGCCTGCGCGCTAGCACCTTCTCGCACACAGCTGCAGGCATCCCAGCAGGCAGGCCGGTGCGGCCTTGGTACCGGTACAGGCGCTCCAGGTATCTTGAGGTGTAGGTGTAGGCCGTACGGAGGTGGGGCCACGGGGCCCTGGCCACCAGGTCGACGTGTCCATGTGCATCCATGCGGGCATGGGCCAGTGATCACGAGCGCACACATTCCATTCCCCGACCTCATCATGGCGACAAGAAGGAGAGGAGAAAAAAAATCAGTCGCCTCAAGTGCCGTGAAGCTCCGGCCGCGAGTCGTGGCCGCCGGAAACCGAACCTGTCCCCGCGACCACTGCCCGAACACGCCGCCCATAACCTTGGCCGAACTGCAATGTCTTGTCCTGTTCTACCGGTCCCTAGCCCATTCCGCCGTCGCTGTCAATCCCCATAGCTTTGCCGTAGTTTGGCACGTTCCTGGATGCCGTCGATCATTTTAATGCTGTATGGAGACCCGACCTTCTTCCCTGCTCAGAGGCGCGTGTGTGTGCCCTTCCCAGAGCCTTGGACCGATGGCTGGCGCTAGTCCCGCTTCGGACGCACATATTAGCCCAACAGCCCTTGTCCATGTCGTGTTATAGACGCGTTTGGCTTTCGTCCGTGTCTGGCTGGGAATTAATCAGTGATGACAGCAGGGAGAGACGGCATGTCTGTCGCCGTCTCCTTCTCTTTTCTCTCGTTCGCGTAATGCCTTATCGCAAAGGGATGTTTGAGCTCTCACATGAAGAGAAAAATCAAATAAAACAAAAAGGCAGATATAGCAATGGGTGCAGGCAGTATTATGCACATCTTGATGCACATCCTGGCCCCATCGATGCTAGATAACGCTGGTAGCGCGGCTCGCGTCTATCTTGTCGCGTTTGACCAGCGTCGCGTGGCAATAAGATGCTGCTAGCAGTTGGTGCCACAGCAGCGCCGTAGTGTCACCTACTAGGATGATCTTCATCCACGTGAAAGATCAATTCGGGGTGTAATACAAAGTTGAGTCAACACGTGGGAGAAGGAGTTCCGTTGGGATGTGACGTGACTCACGGTAGGGACTTTCCTCGACCAGGTGGAACGGCAAGTAGGAAGGAAAGAGCAACTCAATAGAAAAAAAATCACATATCAACAGGGTAGGTACAGCCGGCCCAGGTTTGGCTAGCGGGATACCCTGCAATAATTACGGCTTGATCTACATATGATTTCTAATTCGGGAGGGCGAGAAGAAGCAAAACTATCCCCATGATCACGTCGCCATATGCCGATTGCTCAGTCATGATTAGTAACCTTTCTTTATAGTCGCAATCGGCATACATACAATGCCCAGGCAATTAAAAAGAGGGTGGTGGTAATTTAGTAGCACCTTTTTTTTTTTTGCGACACCCTGGCACCGTTGGCCACAGGAGGTGCCAGGACTGTGCCACCAAGTCGCTTAAACCATCTTAGTTCCACCCAGTGCACTGGGTTCCGATTGATCTTCACGGCCAGGTGCGTTAGGCTAGATTCGAGCCTTGTGCCTTGTGACAGATCGTTCGCCAAACCCCATACGTACATAACTTACATCCCAACTGGCTAGCAGCTCTGGGCGGCGCGCCCATCATTAGATGATGCCATCTTCTTTCGCGGGAGGGAAGGGGGGAAGGTCAAGGGGATGGGAAAGGGGGAGAGAGGGGAAGATGGTCAACCCTCGTAATGCGGACTTTGCGTGGGGGGGAGTGCTGATAGTATCGGTCGTCCTGTGACAGAGGGCGGAGGAGGAGGAGTTGCGGCAGGTCACTGAAATCACATCACGGGCAAGGGCGGCAGGCAGACGCAGCGTGTAAGGGAGAGTCGAGGCAAGGAGCAGCTTGCCATGGCATTGCGCTGACTGCGAGCGCATTCAGCCCAATTTGTTTGACAGGGGCGAGAGCCGATTCCTGCTACTGTCCAGCGCAGCGGCCGTGTTGTTTACGTCGTCGTCCATAAAACGCGACGTGCGACTACGACTGGGAGCAAGGTGGAGCGATATCGGCAGCGGTCCCCATGAGCCAATGGGACACGCCCGCTAGCAAGAGCTGACCGGGCAAGCATAATTCAGATCAGGTAAGCCAAATGAGGGGAAGCGTATTGCAAAACCAATACGGTCCATCTCTTTAGTCTCATGCTGAACGGTCCAGCGAGAAGAGGCTGATTGTCGCTGAATAACAGAGCTCCGTGTGCCTTAACCGGAACCAGAATGGTACAGGCTGTAGCCTATGGTTCACTGATCGGGGCTACTCGTGCTGCTCCTCCTGATCCGCTTGTTGGTTGGGGGTTAGCACGTACCATCTCGCTTGGGGATTTCCGGTGCAGTGGACCCAGTTTTGGGCACGTTATCTGCACCTCCCATGTCGCGGTCCCTGGCCCTGTCCTGTACCCAGGTACTTCTCAGCGTGGCTGCTCGGTAGAAGGGAATACAGGCAACCTCATGCCAGGGTATGGTGAGGAGCTTGGGAGGCTGCAAGATATGAAAGGATTCGGTTTTGAATCAGCAATGCAATCAGGACGTGTCAATGCAATGCTGGAGGAAGGTCGTAGAGAGGCGCCAAAAAACCCCCATCCCCGAGGAGAAAGAAAAATCAAATCAGAAAAGGCAAAATGTAATGTATATCCTGCGTAAGTACGCCCTCCACCTGGACGGACTTCTCCAGGTGTTGGTATTGGGTACAAGCCCCATGTGGAGATGCCTGAATATGGCTCAGGTGAATGAGTGCTCAGTGTTCCTCCACCCAAGCTCACCTATTATTATCATTGTATTATACCAGGGATCAATCAATACTCCCCACGGATATTATTCCCTATGTTGAGTCATAAGAGGCCGACATATAGGCAATTGACTGCGGTGCATGTCCCTTGTGGGCGGCCCAGATATGGGGGAGGCGGGCAGGCTCGTCTCCGGCGAGTGTCGGCAGTTGTGGTAGGAATGAAGAAATGTGCATTATAGGATGCAACTTCATATCAGGCATGAAGATGTACCGTACCGGCAGAGAGAGGGGACATCCTAGGCCGGAGCAAGAGTTACGAGGATCCTTCCCTTGGTCCCTCTCCTCGTCTAGGCCTCGTGAGGCGTCTTGACTCAATCTCTGATGGCATGGAGGCAGACGGAGGTCCGCAGCCCGGACACTAGGTCCATATGGTATTTCCATTTCCATGTGCGTGCAGATCGGAGAGTTGCAATGTGATTTGATGGTCGGATTTCGAACCCCATGATGGTACAGACTAATGCCTCAAGGAAAGGGGGTCCTTTGGTCTTGGGACATGCGTCATGGAGATGGGCCCGAACATGGGGGAGCTCATGTGTGAGGCTCCTCTGTTCAAACATTGCCGCTAGGCTCTGGCTCTTGGCGTGAGGGTGATGGTGATCTAGACCTGACTCGAAACCAGCCTCCTCCCTACACTGTGCCATTGCCCTACGGACTGGTGCCCGAATTGAGCCTGGATGCACCAGCCTCTCTCTCCCATCTCAATTGAGAAGCTGGCAGTGGATCTGCACAGCGAGTCCTGCCCAGCGTGGCCCACACTCTTGGTGCCTTGTTCGCTGGGCCAAGCAATACTCTAGCACGCAACGGCGCCGGCAGATGTTCCTGGCCGGAGGTTGTCTGTTGTGCAAAGGCGACTAAGTTCCCTGTGGCCAGTGAGATGGTTCATCTCTGGTATTAATCGGCCTAGCCAGCAAGTCCAGTTGGCCGCATACGTGCCGCCGCCTACCTTAGGGCGGTCTCGCACTTGTGCATCCTGCCTACGGAGAATATTTTGCTTGACTTCTGGAGATTCGATTCGGGTGCAACAGCAACTAGCGCCATCTGGACCAACAATCTGGACTCTTGTCGCTCCCGGCGGCATGGAGGTGGGAGACGTGCCCAATGGAGCGAGGTACTTGCCGTCGCCCTCAATACGGTCACTCCGGCCACTCAGCGCCGAGATATGGACGCAGGACGAGCGGCGAGCAAAGAGTAAACAGGTACTCCGTCCAGACGTAGCGACGTGCAGTGCGGGTTACTTTGCAGCAATCCCCACTCCACCCGATCACATCGATTCTATTCGTCCCCGTCAGCATCCATTGGCGGTGCAGGCGTAAGCGGGTGCTCGCTGTGCGGTAATTTCGAAACGCAACTTGTCGGTGAGCGCCCTCTTCTGTTGCATTCTATCCCGCATCGGCGGCCATCTCGATGAGCGCTGCCTCTTGGTCGAAATCGATGCATTGAGACTCAGCCTGCCTGCACCATCTGGACAGGAAACCGCCCAGCGTCATGCTCATGCATTGGCACGCTCCACCCTGCGGTCTAGGAGGTATTTCAAATCGATGCGATGCACGAACAGCCAGAGTATTACCATCATCGTCCCATCTAAAGCAGCAGTACGTCAAGCGCCTCCACTCCCTGGCCCACCGACACGCCCCCTAACCCAAAGGATGAGGGAACCCAGACATCAGAAATGCATCGACTACTTCCAATGCCAAGACAACCTGGGCATTCAGTGACATTCTCTGTCTGGCACCCTGGTTGGTGGGGTTAATGCTAGGCCGCGTGATTGGTGAATTGGGGGTTAGCACGCAGATCTGTCGTGGATTGGGGATCGTCGACCACACTGTGCGAAGCAATATTATAGTTCTCGACCCTAGAGCGTTCATCACCTTTGTTCAAATCATATCATTGGGAGCTGATGCAGCAATGTAAGGTGGAGGGGCCGTCAGATTCCATTTTATCAATACGGTGCTTTGTCTGCCTGCTCTCCATCGCTGGCCAAATCACAAATGAAAGCTGAACCGACCGCTGGCCCCCTGGACCTGGACGGAGTCATAGGTAGTCTAGGCCCCTGCGCTCGAATGTCTTGCCATGTGTGTCTGACAGCTGTCCCCGTTTTGAGGATCAGTGCTTGAGGTTAGGTACCTACGGCGGCATGTTTTAGGCACGCGGGCGGTAGGGCAGGCAAGCAGCATTGTTGCACTCCAATTTGATGCCATGCACGAGGCATAGGTGATTGCTGAATGCAGCTTGCTGCCATAATTTCCCCGTATGCTTGCTCGATGCATTATGTAATTCATAGCTCGTAGAAGTGGTGCATTCATTTTCCTGTTGTGTCTGGGTCCCTCGCACCTGCTTTTCAGCTGCCGCATCAACACGGTTTCGTTGGCCCCCCAGAACCCGCCACAATTTTGCATCCTCTAACCCCCCCAGCACAGGCCGGGGGGACCCAGCACCAAAGAACGTACGAGTACACAGCGGCATGTACTCCGTACAAGCGGCGATGTAATGATGAGTCGACAGGGGCAGGGGTCTGGGTACGCTTGGGTGGCCCTCAAATTTGTGCCAGGTTTATCCTAGAGCTGGGCATGGTACCGAGGGACTCCATAGGTTCCGCCTTTTACTTTTTTCATCGATGAACATCTCTTCGCTGTGTCTTGTCCCGCGCAGTGCCTCTGCCTGTTGTAAATTTTTTTCTTAATACTCTGGCCCCTCTCGCCCTCCCCCATACATCCACCCTCGTCCAGTGCTAGACACCGTTTCCGTCGGAGACTGACTTTCCCCCATCTCCTCCTTGCAACGAAGCCAGACAGCATCCAAGTCAGTTGCACGTTGAGAGGCGCAACAAGTCGCACTATCCAGCCGCCTAGACTACTTTTCGCCGCCTTTGGCCGAGCGCGAGTCAAGCGACAGATCCGGCACCGGCAAGCCGTGGAGAGCGATCTACTACGCAGCCCCAAAAACCAACCGAATCCTTGTGTGGCCTAGCGCACCTCACCCTCCTCTGGGCTTTGGGGGGTTTTTCGCTGTGCGCGCTACTAGGACGGAAATAACCCGATTTCACACCCACCCCCCCTCCTTCTTTACTCAGCCATCCATACCGCCGCCCTGATAAGCGCCAATCCAATCCCACCACTGACTGCTGGCTGGCTTGCTTGCTGGGAAGGTACTTGCCGGGCTGTACCTACCTCTGCGCTCGTCTGGGTACTCACTTGGTCTGGGTAGCACCTCCCCAGCCAGGTGACTGGGAGTCGTTGACTGATTCTTCGCTCCCGAATCACTGCTCACCTCTCCCTCAAAGCATTCCTCCTTCTAACGCACCTTCGCGCTCGTGCCTTTATTGACCTTAGCCGTCTTGGTCAACTTTATCAGCACGCTTCCGGTGCCGTCGTCGCCTTCTCGAGCAGGTTGCAAGAACAAGCCCAGACACTTTCCGGGGTTCCGTGCTGGCGACTGCTTTCCGTCTGAAAGTCTATTTTGGCCGTCTCCCTTTTATCACGTCCCCCATTACGTCTTAAAAGAAGAACTTTACTGCCGTCGTACTTATTTACTACGTACTGCTACGTGTACGAATAGAGCCACAGCAAGCCACAGCTCTATCTTGACCTCCGCGGCTTTCAGGCTTATCCCCGCCCTCTATCTCTGGAATCAAGGCAGACCAAGGAAGAAGAAAAAAAAATAAGGAGCTTTCTCTCTGCCCCTTTGTCGCACCCCCTCTTGATCACAACGGGGACCAGACTGAATCGTTCACCTTGACATCTCCAAAGTCAAGTGAGCGTTCTGAATAGCTAGCTTCTTTGCCTGTGCACCCCCCCTCCTGGTTTGCAAACGCAAGCTTGCACTAGTCTGAGTTCGACTGTGTGTGAATCTCTCGGCAGCGGTCCACTCACCAGACCCGATTAAGTTGAAGTTGACACTACTTATTAGTGCCTGCGCACCCCAATCTGCACCAAGCCGTCCTTGCAACTATTAGTTCCTTGAACTCTTATGATCGCAGGCCAGGTTCTCACTACGATCCGCGCCTAAGGACTTTGGACCCAGTTCCTGGTGGCATCAACCAACCTTTAGACCTTAACTTACCCTTGGTCTTTTTCCCTGGCTTCTGGATCCGCGCTACTGCTGCCCAGCCGTCTTTGGAACAACATATACAGCCGCGCCGCCTCACGTTTCCTTGCAGGCGGTCTACCCGACATACCTTCTTTTCCTTGCTAGGTTCTGGTCGACCACCAACGACTTGACGCGGTCTAGGAAACTAAGCTTGGCCAGTATCTATCGTTGTTGTAGTATGCTATTAGAGCCAGCGCAGTCCCAACGCCACGCTCTTGCTGTTGACCATCGCGTTCACCCACTCGCGTCCCACGAACATCCGGGCTCCAAGGAATCTGTCGACACCTTCTCTGGTCCTCGCAACCCCATGGAACGCAGCACCGCCGAGTACTCGCAGTCAGGTTTGCCCTCGCCCTATCCTAGCAACTTCGGCGACACCAATTCTGAAGGTTCGTCGGCAGATCACGCATCTGCTGCACAATATCCCGTGAAACAGGAAGCAACCTACCCAACTTCGGCCACGCCAACCTCTGAGTACGGTGTCTATCCTCCATCGGCCCGGTCAGGATCTTTTCCAGAACATTTGCAACGCCCATACCATACCGCAAGCAGTGCAAGCAGCGCAGGTATGGCGCAGCAGCAACCAAACAGTCCGTCTTTGCCCCAGCCGGATGGGCGTAACCATCATGAAGCCTCATCAGCTAAGTCTGACAACGATGTTCCTATAGATCCGTCCATTGCGGCTCCGAGTCCTACATATCCGTACGGGCAGCACTCTCCCTACGCCCCGAACCCAGATATGGCGGCGCACAGCTACTCTCACCCAAGCGGTGGGATGTACGCACAGCCGCGACCAGACTGGGGTGGCTACGGCCAGCACGCTCAGCCTCTGACCCCGGGGCACCCAGTTTACGCTCACGGGGGTCCTTCTGCACCTCCTCAAGCTCGTCCAAGCCAGGTGAGTTCCAAGCATGCAGTTTCTGAGAGTGGGATTGGGAAATGCTTCAAAAACTAGCGCAAACGCCGTTTGTCCAAGTTTTTGGACATGGTGCGTGTTTGCGCCGGTCGAATTAGGGGGGAATATATCTTTTGGCTGTCAAGACGCGTCAAGTTCGAACCTGGGCTAATAATGATGTTTAGGTCTACTCTTTCGTTCCTATTCCCGGGGCCCAACAGCACAAACGGCCGCGAAGGCGATATGAAGAAATTGAGCGCATGTATAAGTGCGGCTGGAACGGCTGTGAGAAGGCATATGGGACCCTTAACCATCTTAATGCCCATGTGACGATGCAGTCCCACGGCCCCAAGCGTACTCCTGAAGGTATGTGCCAACACGCGATCTCCTTTTTCTTTCGTACAATGCGATTTGGCGCAGTTCCTACGCGTTCGCAAGCTTCTAGCGCCAATCTAGTGGCACGCGCTTGTTGTTCTTGGCAGTATCGCGTCAAAATTCAAGATTGCTTCCCCAACAAGAAAAAAAACAATCAGCCACGCATATACTGACATGATTTTTCTGTATAGAATTCAAAGAGATACGCAAAGAGTGGAAGGCCCGCAAGAAGGAGGAGGAGAATCAGCGCAAGGCTGAGGAAGAGAGGCAGCGTCAGGCGGCACAGGCTGCTCAAGCTGCTGCACAGAACGGCCCCGACCCACAAGGCCCAGACGGACCACCAACCTCATCCTACCCCGGATCGCGACCCGTCACTCTGCCTCCTATCGGGTATCAACCCGCCCAGTACCCGGCGCCTCCTTCTGGTGGTGTTCAGCAACCTCTCCCCGACTACCAAAACCACATGTACCCTAATTACCCTCCGCCACACTCTCCTTACGCTCAGCCTACCCAGGGCATTTATAATCAGTGTGAGTTTGACGGCCGATTCTGCAATTCTAGCGTTCCTCTGCTAACATACAACCTAAGCTAATGGCGGGCAACCTCCTAGCCACTAGGATAGGCAAGACTATGATGATATAGAGGAGGAAAGTCACCGATCTTAATGAATGGGAAAAAGCACAAAAGGAAAAACTGTACCATACTGGGACTTCTTCGCTGCATCGCTTTATTGCGCACTTGAACCATCCCGCTATTTGGCGCCGGGGTTTAGACGCTATAGAGCTTCCGATACACGAGCCCGCTATAGGGTCTCGGCGCATCTCTGGTTCGGCTTTTCTTTTGTCTGTTTGTCGAATTTGTTTCAACTACATGCAAACGCGGTGTCTCTACCCAGGTATATAGCCCTGAGCCATTATGTGGCGTCCTTTTGCGGCTTTGGGCAGGAGGTGTTGTGCTGTCACTTTTTGAGTATATTCAACGTACATGCTAACTGATGATTACGGAGAGGGAGACGGTTGCATTTTGGCGGGGGTTTCAACCGGGGGGGCGGTCTGTTTATTTATTATTTCCCCATGATGAACCTTTCTATTTTTTTCCTGGTCTTAAATCTCGGTTTCTGGAGTGATCTTTGGTCTGGAGTCTGATGTTCAGAGAGAATGGATTGGCAAGTCTGACCTTGGATACGATTCTCGGCAGCGGCCTCAACCACAAATTATTACAAAGAGTGGATTGGGATGGGCGAAGGCAAGAGAACAGAGGAGAGAGTACGTCAGATTGGTACTGGCTATTTGAGATGTTAAAGTGCGTACGCTTCCAGGGCTGTCTGCAAAGGCAGGCTCTGGCTCTTGGATGAGGACCAATGACAAGAAAACCCTTCATTCAGTTGATTTCATTCATTGCACCGTGTTGATCGAATTTCTGTGAACGTGAAAATACGAAACTTGTGCGGTGGGAGGCGCACGGCAGGTTACACTACACCGAGCGTGGAGCAGCGTAGACTGTTTTAAGTGTGACTCTGGACGGCGTGGATACAAGAGAGTCTGGGGTATTGGTGGAACAGACGTGCGCATACTTGGGGGTCTGGTTTCCGCCGGGCCACCATGCGCATAACAAGCATCATGCTAGATCTGGCGTCTATTTTCCTTTCCTTAGATCTGGGCCAGGTGAACCCATTGATCGATCGTACCACCAACCTGATTAAGTTAAGCCTCGCATGGCGAGGGCATGTGGTGTAACCGCATAGTCTGACCAGGTCTGAGACGGGGGTGGCCGTTGAGCCCCACGCTAAGGTTGCTAAAAAAGAATAGAGTACCTCTTCTGACTGAACCCTCCCCAGTTGCTGGCCCTCTTCGGAGGCAGATGTGTGTGGGTGTGAAGTATTCGCGGGCACACGTCTGGTGCAGTGTGCGTGCACTCCATACCGATACATAAGAGTTTCAAGGCTGCATACTGCCCTTTTGACAGCAACCGGGAACTCTCTCAACCAGGTGTTTTTCTCGTAATGCATGCGCACGCACCATACCGTGCAAACCTTCTTCTTTTCAAAGTTGTCATTTGTCATGCCGAGATTTAAAAATGCCTTGTTCCTGGCTCCAACGGCTCGGCTGCTGCCCGGGGTTTCTTAGTCTGCAGTAGTAATCGCCGTGCTAGCAGCTAGTTTTTCTCGAAGCAAGGACTGCCTTGCCTGCAGCACCAAGGCGGTCCATCCCGCTTGGATTCGAAACCGGCGGTGTGTGCGTGTCTTGGAAAGCGAAACGATGTGCACTTAAAGTTTATAGCGTGATACTAGGACATGCTCCGGCCTGGCTCGGGGGAGAGGGGAGGGGGGGCCACCACCTGTTGCTTAAGTGTAACGAGAAGAGGGTAAGGGGAGGGATTAATAAAAAATAATCCAGTAGTCATGGGAGCCACGCGGCTGGCGTTACTTTTGGAACCCAGGCTGAAGAGGCCCCGAACTAATCGGCAGTTCAAGTCCAGGGATCTTCTGGCGTGAGACTGCCAAAGCCGGTTAGGAAGGCGGGAAAATCTCACCTTACACAAGACGCGGCCGAGATGGCCTTGGGCGTACGGCAAGGCCAAGGGGAGGGCATCTATCAATGCTACCTTGGCTAGCGCCCTGCCTGGAAGGGACTTGGGGACCCGAGAGGATGGGAAGAGGGTGGTAATGGGGATGCGGTGCACCCCCAGGCTGACTGGCGATTGCAGGAGGAGTCGGGTTTGGTAATACATGCATATTATACGAGGAGAGTGTATCTGGAAACTCGTCCCTGGGTGCAAATACGAATGATAAAGAATACGCTGGAAGGAAATGGGAGATGGAAATAGAGTGCTCGGCGTGGCCGCAAACAACAAGCTTTTACTGTGGTGTGTGTTGAAATCAAAGTTCTATAACTATAGAAACTGGAGTGCTAGATTGAGGGGCAATAATCATGGAAGGCACGAAGGTAGATGGGAGGAAGGAACCACGTTGCCACGCTTTAGGTGGTGCCAGGTGGCCCGTGGTGGGCTTTGGCAGTGAGCCTGCAGGTGCGGCGTAGGTTTCCGACAGGTCACAAGCGGAAGGAGGGGCATGACGTCGGAAAACTTTCCTGGGCTACGTATAGCAAACAATACAGGTTTCTCAAGGCATCTAACCTCACCGAAGTTTCTGCACCCTCTAATTTCTTATTTTAATATTGATGTTCTAGCTGCGCGCTTCTCGCAGTGAATCTTTAATATTCTCATTTTTCATCTGCTTCTATCCCCGCCGTCCTCCTTTTCTTTGAACTTCAGTCTTGTGGCCTTTCTTGCAGGACTCTTGCGAAACAACTATTACTTACCCATCTACGGGCACTCTTTGGATACACCCCTGCGTTGACATCTAAATCTATCCGATCAGCATCAACCGTATCTGGCCAGACTAATCTGCTTGCTTTGAACAACGGGCAGTGGCCCAGCCACATACTCAGGACGTTATGGATCCTGGCAAGTCCTCGCCGAGGCAGGGAATGGATAGAATTATTAGGTCTGTTTCCAATAGATATTCAGGCGGCCTATCAACAAAGTCACACGACTCTGTATCTGTAGTTGGTCCTCACCCACTCGGCACGCTGCGTGTTCATCAGCCAGATCAACCTTCTCCCCTGGCGCAATCAGGACATGTAAATAATGACGCCGACGATTCCCCCCCGCCACTGGATGGCGATGAGCCGATGGGTGACATCCAATTGCCAATTCGGCAGCCGCAACGGCCTTCCGTGATGGGTGACAGACTATCCCATGAGATGGGTGGAGGAGATGTCATCCTTGTTCTGGACCTCCCAGAAGTCTTCACCGTTGGATACGATTCTCTTTCCTTCAATGCGAAACATTTTGGTGGAATTCGAGACTTCCCATCGGGCGCACACTTTATTTGGACTTCACATCCATCTGGAACTTCGACGCGTTGCGGCGTATGGGTTATCAGCTCTCATGCACACCAGGTCCACGTGTTACAATGGGACAAATACAATGAGATGCTCAGCGAGCCTTCCCGAACCGAGGCTCGTATTCAAGCAGACAACTTAGAGTCTATTCACAAAAAACTGGTGCCGTATAATGATCCCACAGCTGTGAACACCGAAATAGCCGAAAGTTCCAATGTGGATGAAGCATTACGTTTATGGGCCCAGCTGACCAGTGGGATATCCGAGGTCACCTTAAATCGAATCACCGGCCAGGTCGATGGCCACTACTTTGTCAATACTACGGATCGTGTCAAAGGATCAACGTTAATTGCGGCTGAAATAGAGCTTGAGAAGCGCATTTCTACGTCTGTTCTTCAGAACCGCGAGCTCAATTTCTCCTTCTCCCAGCTTTCCAAGACGTTTTCTACAAGCGATACTGGGGCGAAGCGAACATTTCAAGCAAGGGATGCCACCCCATATCTTCTGTCCTTGGTTCATGATTCAACTGTCAATTTGAGTGAGAATGACATAGTGGGAGAGTTTCAATTTGCTTTCCTCGTGGGGATGCACCTTGGAAATGATGCCTGCATGCAACAGTGGTGGCACATGGTACTCAAAATCATCTTACGAGCATACCTTCTTCCTATCCAGAGACCGATACTTGCAGCTGAGCTGCTAAGATGTCTTGCAGCACAGCTCTCCTATAGCAACAGCAACTTTGACACGTCCATTCTAGACTATAGCGAGAGCCAATCCCGGGAACTTCGGTTGGCACTAATTCTGTACAAGAGACGTATAGAAGAACTTTTTGAGTACAACGACATTCCAGATCAGCTCGCGGTTGTCACAGCTTTTGCACAAGTGGAATCAACCGTTGCCCTGCCGCCACTTGGGTGGGACCTCCGGAGTGACAACTACGTACGGAGCGGGAAGATAATGTTGGAAGATGGCGAGGAGATTGAAGTAGAAATGGGGGAACTGGAGGCTGAAGACGAGAGGGGCGAATATGCACCCGAGGTGGTCGAATTGGACGAGAGAGGAAACCAACGAGGGCTTGTCTCGTGGTCGGACTAGATGCACCTGGCAAAGGGACGAGCTCTGAAACGAATGTCCCGGTTCGGGCACACTTTTGAGGAAGGCCGCAACCGCCGCCGCAGGATTGCTTGAGGAACGTGATGTGCTCCTTGGTCCTAGATGCCAATTCAGGATGCGTTGCTATTTGATAATCTCGGGCTTTTGATGCCCTTCTGGTTAAAGAGGATGATGCGAGGCGTTAGTTTCTAAATGGTCGTCTTTGTGCAAGCCAAACATGTCTGTCTTTTGCATACACGTTTGCGTCATTCTTTGCTCAGCGTAACTTCATTAACGCATTTTGATACTCTATACTCATCGAAACGAACTGTCGTCGGAAACCGTCCTACCAGCTGAACAGGTCCACAATAGGGACTGCTCACCTGAACAAATTCAATGCACGTTCAATATTGTATTTGACTAAGATGACTTTTGGTACATCACAGACACGCAGGATCAAGGACAGGTGGTAGAGGAAACAGATCATGGAACTTTGAAGGATTTTTATTTGCCTGCCGGACCGTTTACAATCCGCCAAAAGTAAGGCCACACATATGCCAGTGGGTAACCCATCCCCT
This sequence comes from Clonostachys rosea, assembly GCA_026958235.1. Classification (NCBI taxonomy): domain Eukaryota; kingdom Fungi; phylum Ascomycota; class Sordariomycetes; order Hypocreales; family Bionectriaceae; genus Clonostachys; species Clonostachys rosea. The sequence goes on from CP110206.1 coordinate 3,157,834, forward strand.
TGCCAGAGGATATAGAGACTCCGAGTTCGATAGTCCGTCGTACTTGCCACTACAGGCCACCCAACGCAATAACGCAAATGCTGTTGTGCAGAGAAGCTTGGCAGCCCCTTGTGCCCAGCTCTGTCGCAGTAGTTTTCTCTCCCCCTCTGCCCCCCTCTCTTTCTCCCTTTCTTTTCCGTCCCACAACAAGCCTTTATCGGTAAGACTTCTGGAAGCGGGCACGGGCACCGGGACCACCGAACTTCTTGGGCTCGCAGCGGCGGTTGTCGGCGACGAGGAGGGTACGGTCGAACTGGACAAGAGCCTGCTTGAGGAGGTTCTTGGAGTGCTCATCGACGTACTTCTGGTAGTAGGCGATCAGGGACTTGGCGATAGCCTGACGGATGGCGTAGATCTGGGAAGTGTGACCACCGCCGGTGACGCGGACACGGATGTCGAGGTTGGCGAACTTGTCGAGGCCGACAACGAGGAGGGGCTCGTAGACCTATATAGAGCAAGACTGTTCAGTAAGACTGCCTTTTATGGTGAAAGTTTGACACAATGGCCCCATCTCCACCCCGATTTCATGATATTATCAAAGTCTTGAAAAACTTCGAGGGTGGCAACGAGGGACTGGGCAATTCGATTCCATGGGCATGAATTCGTACCTTGAAGCGGAGGATCTCAGGCTGGATGAGCGAGAGGGGGCGACCATTGACCTTGATCAGACCCTTACCGGCCTAGAATTTCGAGGTTAGCATCAAGAGTGTTTCCCTTCATCTCGACACGTCCATCGGAGGGCGGTTCATGCGGACCTGGGCCTGGGCGACAGCAGTAGCCGTCCTCTTCTTGCCGAAGCATTGCACACGCTGTGTCGTCGACATGATTGCTGTTTCTTGTGGTGGATGATCCGGGTGGTCGATCGGTCGTTTGGCGTACTGAAGGCGTGTTGCTACTGATTCTCACGATATGGTGTTGGCGGACTAACGAGTTTTCGCACGAAAGAGGAGGGTTTGTGCCCTGGGTTATGGGCTATTCCCTTTTTGGCTGTTGGTCCAGAAAAAAAATTATGAAGTTGCAGAGTGCCCGCCCACAAGACCTTTTTTTAGTGCGTGCCTGACCTCAGCGCCAAAAAAACGCCTGGAGACACAGAGACCACGTGACGCCCACAACAGAAAACCCTAAGCCCTTGAACATTAGCGCCGAATCTGGCTATTGCCAAAATTTCGACTTGGGAAGAGTATCGACCAACGCCGCCGCGACACAATTCGACAGCCATCCGACCCACGAGTCACCCGCCGACAAGGTCAGTATTATCATCATGATACCGAGGTGCTGCCTGGACGAAATTGACATTCTTTTTAACAGATGGTTTCCGCCAAGAAGCACGTTCCTATCGTGAAGAAGCGTATGTTGGCCCTCCCCTCGCTGCAGAAAAAAATAAAAATCACAAACTCCCACCGGCCATATCGACGAAATCGACGACTTCTACTGTGTCCACCCAGGGTCGAAGATGGAAATTGATTTGGGCGTGTCGGGGAATTTTTGAATTGAGGAAAGGCAACATGTGAATGGGAACGTCGATTGTTGACTGGATTATGCAGACCGGAAGAGCTTCAACCGCCACCAGAGCGACCGATTCAAATGTGTCGACTCCAGCTGGCGCAAGCCCAAGGGCATTGACAACCGTGTCCGAAGACGCTTCCGTGGCACCATGACCATGCCCAAGGTACGGAACCTACCTGCCCCTCCAGCGTTGGCCGAAGATGAGAGGGGGTTCTTTGCGTGTTCTAGACAAGGGATTGGACAAAATGAACCTCTGTCTTCGGCATACGTTGTCATACGAGGAATCAACGGATTTATTAACATGGCCTCTCCTAGATCGGTTTCCGCTCCAACAAGAAGACCCGATTCCTCACTCCTTCCGGCCACAAGTCTTTCCTTGTCAGCAACACCAAGGACGTTGAGCTCCTGCTCATGCACAACCGCACCTTCGCCGCAGAGTATGTTCTACCCAGTCCCAATTGAGGGCCCAAAACCTTCCACGTCTCGATCCGGTGCTAACATGACTTTCTCAGAATCGCCCACAACGTCTCCTCCCGAAAGCGCATCGACATCATTGCCCGCGCAAAGCAATTAGGCGTCAAGGTCACCAACGCCAAGGCCAAGGTCACCACCGAGGTTTAAGGGAGTTATATATTGGGGCAAAAGGGAATGAGTTAACAAAGAAGCTTGGGAAAACTCTCTTTTTTCCGTGTTCATCAAACATTAGGACGGGGTTAGGCAATTGCTTTTACGAATTCAGTCTGTGGTGCGCGCATCAAAAATCGGAATCAGGTTTTCCCCATGTGTCTTTTTGCTGGCGCCGAGCTCTGGCACGGCCAGAGGGATGAAAAAAATAAAGCACCATTGAATGAATGGCTCGGCTTCCTGAGAGTGTGACTGTATTGTGATGTTCAGCACGTTTTACGTGCGTGCCTTCCCTTGTATTTCGAAATCATCTGGATTTCTTCAGGTGCCCAGTCATTGTGTGCCCAGTTGTTCCTCGTTCCCCCAAGCCTGAGGATGACATTTTAATTCTTCCTCGACGGCAATTGGTACCGAGAGCCTTCCGCCCCCGATATCAGCAACCGGTCGTGGAGTTGTTCTTATTCAAGACAACCAACCCCACAACGACCCAGTCACAATATATTCATTCTTCTTAATCGATATAAGCAATGCGTGTCCCAAGATCAAACTACACCCCGTGAACACTTTATAGAGTTTTTTTTTTAACACATAAATCATAGTCTGTATGAACCTTTCACACCAAGAAAAGTCAGAATCAACACGTTTCGCCTCGGTACAGGCATGCACGCCTCAAAAAGCTCTACTAAAGACTAGCCAGTATATTTGTTTGCTTTTATCAATCGTCATAAAGTAAGGGGTATCCCAAGACAGGCCAGGCCACACACCCGATTACATCATATAAGTTTTATTCTAAAGACAAATTACGGACCATCCCTGAACTTTTCACACCAAGAAAACTTAGACAATCACACATATAGCCTAGGCATAGGCAACAGCATCTATATAAAAAAACTCTACTCAGGGTTGGCCAGTACAAGTATAAATAACTTGGCCATGGCCCCCAAAAGGGGAAGCTCATCACAACACCACACCTCTCTCCAAGCCCCAATTTCAGTATCCGACACCATCGTAGCCACCCCGGGCCATGTGTTTTCCAGGCCCTGGTCAGTCGCCCTGACCGGTCCCAAGTTGGTAGGGATAACATCAAACACTGACATTGGGGCTTGGAGGGGTGTGTTATAACTTAGCGATAGCCCCTGGGGGAGAGCTCATAGGTAACCACGCCTCTCCCCAAGCCACAATGTCCCGTATCCGACGTTATCAGCCCAACCACCCAGGGCCCAGTCAAGGCAACTGACCAGGTCCTGGAAAATACTAGGCCCTGGGTGGTTGGGATGATCGTGTTGGAGACTGACATTGTGGCTTGGGGAGAGGCGTGATATAACCCAGCCATAGCCCCTGGGGAGATGCCCATAACCATACCTCTCCAAGCCATGATGTCGGTATCTGGGTTTGTCTCCCTACCACCCAGGGCCTGGTCAGGGCAAATAACCGGATCCTAGAAAAGCCGACGACGCTTATCATAGACGAGTCAAAGCAGCTCTATTCCTACTTTATCCAAATACCCAAGCCTCCGATCAGTCGAGGGTCTCCTAGCGGCGACGAAGACGCTTATTCTAGCACAGACCTAGCAGCTGCAGCTCAACCTGCTTGTAAGTGAGTGGCCTTGTTACAGCTCCTGGGTCTGCTTTGTTGCAAGCGGCTTCTTTGCCGCGAGGAAGCCCTCGACTGATCGGAGGCTTGGGTATTTGGATAAACTCGGGATAGAGCTGCTTTGGCTTGTCAGTGATGGACGATCATCGTGGTCACAATGTGCATTTCCTGTATACTATCCAATGGCTTAAACCCCCATATACGAGTGCACCTAGGCAAGGACTCAACCTGCGGCCCCCAGTAATATTCGTGCTGGGTGATCTTATTCCTCTGTTCTCAGGGGAGTCTCGTACCTTCTTTCCTAGGCTCAATTCCGTTGGGCCCTGCTGATGAATGTGCATCTCACATCCTATCACAACGGACGACTCCTTCTGAAGACTCATAGTCTAAAGTAAGCCAGCCATGAATTTTCTTGATTCTTTTAGGCTCAATCCTAGTCAACTTGTAAATCCATTTAAGTGGGCGTCTATCTTGTAAAACCTGGCATGCAATATGCTCTGCATGTCCGAGTACATCTCAGTCATTATATCACATGGGATTCAAGCATGTTGGTTGTTCCACCCATTGCGCATCACGTGATGTTGCTTAGCGCATCAAGAAGCGATAGGATCGTAGGTATATTGAATTAAACAACTAACTCCATTTCCAACGCAGCTCTTTTCTTCTTTTTAAAAAAAACCTTCGAACCAAATGCAAGAAAACCAATGGAAATTTGGGTGCAAAGTATATTCGAATCGAATAATCGCAAGTGGGGGTATGATCTTCTCATATCATTCATGCCCAATAGAGGGGGTTTTGTATATGTGTGTGTGCCAACCGACGGGGAAAGGGGGGGATGCCACAACAGAAAAGGTCCATGTTAAAACAAAACAGCTCGCGTGCCGCCCCATGAGCCAAGATGAAGCAAGATGCAACATCGAGCCAACGAAGAAGAAGTAGTAGAAGAGAAAAGAAACTGTGGCCCAACTGAGTCGCCGTGGATACGAGGCAACCTATGTGTAGCCCTTTGATAATTCTGCCCCTCCCTTTGCCGTGCCCAGACGCCGTGTGAAAATGTTTAGACTGAAGAAAATCAAATCGCAGAAGAGTCGATTCTGCAGCGTGGTTTCATGTGATGCCGGTCCTGAAACTTGAAATGTATTTACGGATAAGCCCATGGCGCTGCCGGGCTCATACTTATAGGAGGGTTCCTCGTGAGCGCTGCTTTCTGGCCAACCAATCTCCCAGCATATTGTCAAGTTGCTGTTCACATAATTCCGTTAGCCTCTGATAGTACTATAAAGGTGGGCGACAGATTAGTAGTCACTTACCGTTGTTATTTCTGCTAACCTGGCATTCTGCTCGCGGAACAAGCTGCCGGCGCTTGAGTCCGAAGGCTCGACGTCTGACGTGTCGTAGACGACGGCCAGAAGATCACGGACATGCTTCCCTTCGTCAAAGAAGGCCCGCAGTTTGGTGTCGTCCCATGCAGGCTCCTGTGGGGCCTCTGCCTCGTTTTCTTTGAAATTCTCCCCAACATGGACCAGGTCGGGAGATGGCGAGCCCTCTGGTGAGGGTGAGTGCGCGTAATCTGCCATGAGGCCTGGGGGCTGATGCGGGTTGATGGGGGATATGGGAGATACTTCGATGGGAGACTCGGAGAGTCGGTCCATGTCCTGTTCTGGGGAAACTGCACGAACCGTAGGGGCACCTTTCGGGCTCAGCATCGGGAACGCACCAGGTACATGAGGGCTACGGACTCTCTCCGTCTCCACTCTGATGACAGGTGTCGGGGTCTGTGCTGGTTCTGGTGTCTCGTGCAACAGGGCCTCTGCGGCATCTGAGCTATCAGAATCGTCGAGGTCCATGCGAGACTGGGCTGCAGCCACCCTTTGCGGCTGAGCTGCAGAGGTTTGCTGTGGCTTGCCAATAGCTGGCTTTTCGTCTCTCTGAGACCTGTCACGGGCCGCCTGTTGCTGGTTCGAGGAGACTTCTCTTGTCTCTTGCGTCTCGGGGTCAACGATGCGCATCGTCGAAGGAGGGACATTGGATACATCGTTTGTCCGAGTTTCCGAGAAGGGGTTGGTGATCTCCGAGCTCTTCTTCTGGGTCGAGTTCTTGCGTACCAAGGAGGGTTCCACTCTGGCTTGCGGTTTCTGAGGCTTGGCAGCTGATCGAGGCTGCTTGTCCGACTGCTCGTCGGCCATTGGATCCTCGCTCTGTCGGGGTTCTGACATGACGTCCATGGACCGCTTTCCGGACGAATTGTCATCATCTTCCGACGTGCGTTTCTTATCCTTCCTAGAGAAGAAGCTTCGGATGGTGCTCGGTTTCTTTTCCTTCTCCTTCTTCTCTTTCTCCTTTTGTTTCTTCTTGTCTTTATCTGAAACAAACTCCCGGTCCATCTTGCTCTCCAGACTAGGACGAGCCTTGTCTTTCGTAACAATTGAATCTGTTGATGGGCGAGATCCAAGATCATCCCGGAGCAGGTTAGGAGTCAGGGTAATCTTCTTCGTCTCCGCCGTGTCATCCTTGAAGAACGAGTCGGTGTTTCTCATGGTTCCATTCCTGGAACGGCCAACCATGTCAACATGGCCGCCAAGCAGCTCCGTGCTGTCCCTTGTTTCGATTTCAACGTCATCGCCGTCCTTAGTTCCGTCGGCCTTGGCCTCGGCCTCCTCCTTCGAGTCAACCTTGGACACGCCAGCAGAACCCGTCTTCAAAGGCTCTACCTTTGCCCGCTCATCAGCCATGTCGTCATCGCTGGCAGCTTGTGAGTCTTGCTGCTCTTTGTCCTGCTTGTCTTTCTGATCCTGCTGTTGATCCTGGTCCTGCTGCCCTGACCCTGCCGTGACATCTCGGCCAAATAGCTCCTCGATGTCCTCCTCATCCGAAGAGTAGTCGATATCAGAGTAGTCGACATATGTTGGCTCAGTAAAGGTAACAGTCTTCCAGCGCTTCCGGATCTTGTTCAGTGTGCTCTTCTGCTTCTGCGGGTTGTCCCCCAACATAGCTGCTGACAGCTTTCATATTGTGAGCATATCGTCTCGAATGTGGTACTACGGTCACCACAACTTACATCAACATTCCTGTGTTTGTTCCATCTGGCAAGCCTCTCGGTTGGAGTTTCAATGTGCTCGGCTGGGAGATATCCTGCCAACATCGCAATTAGCCGGGAGGGGGGAACCTTGGTGAGCTGTCTCAGTGGGAACCATACCAATACTACTATCCTTGACAACTCTGACCAGCCACCAGTAGCTGTTACTATCGTCTAGGAGGACCATTGTGTCACCTTTGGTCGCATTGGCCTGGCCTTCGACGGTGGCGACAAAAGTGTGCAGCGCATAAACAAAGTCGAAATCGATGTCCTCTGAATCAATTGGTAAGCATTCAGACGCCGCAAAGCAAAATTCAGAGTAGTCAGTGTCATTTGAGAATTCGGGTGAGTCAGTGTCATCATCATCGTCATAGCCATCGTCTTCCTCGTCTTCCTCGTCTTCGTCTTCTTCGAGCAAAGTCGCAAGTATAGAAGCTTCACCACTCTTCAACTCGGCGCACTGTCGATCGTCGGTTTGCTCCTCATCAAACCCTTCCTCACTGTAGTCACTCGAGTCATCGTAATAAGCCCAGGCAGCCGGATTGTCCCTCTGGCCCTGTTTCACAGGCTCAAGACTTTCCCCTTCTTGATCGTCATGCATGTCATGGTCCACAAACTCCTAGGATTGAAGGCTAGTCCACATTCCGCCCACTCGCTCAAGAGACGATTCTCCTCGTGCCGGTGCTGTTCTGGCTGTTCTCGTGACGCAACCCTCTTCCGCTTCGCTATACTCACTACGCCGATGACGATGACTCTGCAGGCTGGATGTTGTGCTGTGGAGAGGGGAGTAGTGTGCAACATTGGTGTATGGGGAAGGCTCATTGCCAGAGCCGCGCGTGATGAGAGAGTAAGAATGGCCGGGCTGTGGCGGGAGAGACGAGACGCGCCTCGGCCATGAATTGGAAGCAAACGCACCATCTTCGATCGAGGGTGAACTCGAGATCCTATCCATCATGTCATCATCCAGGTCGCCATCGTCCTCGCCCTCGTCGCTCGATGAGACGCCCCCATTCTGGGCAATCGCCAGCTGGTCTTCCTGCTCTTGCTGGGTCATCCTGCCCCTCACGCCGGCAGCTAGATCCTCTTGTTCTTCCTTGCGCGATTCGTCGGTCACGAACCCGCTGTTCCAGGACAGGTGAGGGCTCCGGGCTTCCTCCTCGGCGGTCTCGTGGGCAACTTCACGAAGGGTAGAGGCCTGATGAGGAGCAGTCGACTCGGTGGGATGTAGATGTTGGCGGCCGTGGTTCTTGGCGGATGGAGCGTCCGGATTCTGCAGATCGATTGTGTCTGTTCGGAAGGGGGAAAGGAGTGGACGTTAGCTTCGCGCACGAAAGTTGTGCAGGCGGTGGCCATGCAGTCGGGAGGATGTGGGTGTAGGGATGTGAATTCTCGCAACGGATAGACGGGCAAGGGAAAGGCTGCGAGGAGCTGAGAACCTGCATAAGTGCGTCGAGGCAGGACATGTGCCGTGCATGGATAGGAGGAGGAGCAGGGCAGGGACCACACCACGGCTGGCCACCTCACCAACCTTCTTGATGGTGAGTTTTACTTACCTGCGCGGACGATCATCGGCCTCGTCATGGTGAGTGGTCAGACCACCCAAGGTCAGTGTCCACCACCGTCCCGGATCGGCAAAAAGAAGGTCTGTTGGATCGTCTGGTCGGGGTCGCTAATGGGATTAGGAGGCGTTGGGTAGTGCGCGAGGCAAATTGAAAAATGAATACGCGCCTGCAGCCACCGCTAGGAAAAGAATGGTCGAGTGATAGGATCTGGGAAAGGGGGGGTGGAAAGAAAGCAATTTGGGGTCCCAACATTCAAGCCAGCCCGGACGGGGGTTGCATAGGATTCCCCGGCTCAATCTTGGGTTTTTTTTTCTCCTTTGCACCCTGGCCAAGGAATGGAGGTTGGAACTTGGGGGGCTGGCCGTTGGGTGAGCATTCCAAGGGAACGGATGGGAATTGCCAGCTGCAATCTGCTGTTCCTGGGCTGAGACACGGGTGATTAGGTAGCCTCCAGGGGGTACCTCCAAGGCCGCCAGCGCCTCCAGAGCCACTGAAAACTTCTGAAGCACAGCACAGCTACTCACTGTGGGGCCCTGGATACCTGCTGCAGGCCTGCCCAGCCACGCCAGTTGAGGTACCTGTGTCTGCCAACAAGTCTCATTGCATCACAATTCTGGCACAATGGCACTCAGCCCTCTTCGGAAACCAGCCATGCTGCTGCTATTTTGGTCCCAGTCCCGACTTTGTATCATGCCCTGGCACGGGAGCGGGCTGTTGCGTAACCTGGCCTTACATAAACCTCACTCGGATACACTCGTCGTCACAAATCTCGAAACTGTCCAAATCGCTCCTCGAATGAAACCGCGACTCGGTTGCCATCTTTGCATAAGTAGGTACCCAGATGAAGTCATGCCAATTGATGGCCTCCCAAGCGCATAACTATGCCACAAGTATTGTGCATTTGAAACGGGCCATGGGTCTCAAGATGTCCCGGCAAGGATACCCAAACCAGCTAGGCACTTCCACTGGAGGGCAGCAACAAGACAGGGGGGACGATCAAGGTCCATTCAGTGCTCTTAGAAATGGGGAAGCTGAAAAACATACCAGGGGAAAGGGGGCGGAGAGGCACACGGCACGCTCGTTCTTTCGCAAGGGGCCACTGCCAACATCAACCTCCCTCAACCTCTTCCAACCTCAGCTCCCTGGCGGCTGCTACGATGTAATTAAGCCTAGTGCTCTGAAAGAGGCAGCCCTCCCAAGAAGATTAGCGCACGGTACCCGTCCCCGGGCGGGAGCTGGGGGCTGAAACGACTAGACGACCCAGCCGGGCCACTGCTCATTAATATTCTCACCACTTAGATTGCGATCACGGCCACCACTAGACGCGACGCGAACGCGATGTTAGAGGCTGGTAATAGTCATTTGCTGAGACCCAGCGCCTCTCGGAGATGCTCATATTGTGAAAGAAAAGTTCATTTGTATTATTAGAGCAACATTCTAAGCTGCATCTCGTTCTTTACTTTATTAACCAGTTCATATCATCATTCCGGTTTGTGTTGTGGTATGCAAATGCAAAGCCCATTTGTACGCCATTTAGTTTAGGTTTTGGACATTTCGTCCCCTCAACATGATGCGATCCTGAGAAGCAAAAAAAGGGACAAGGGAAAAAAAATCAATCGCTAATGCTCTTTATGCCTTTTGAACGCCGTTTTCCGCCGCTGCGATCTTAGCCGTACGCTTCGACATGCTAGAGTGAAGTGGTCAGCTCAATATTCTATGATGATCCAAATGGAAAGCAAGAGTTAATACTTACAAGTCAAAGAAAGCGAACTGGCTGGGTTGGCTACCGAATTCATACACGAATCGGCTTGCCAAGTAGCTACCAAAGATGGCCCGGAGATAGTTCTCGGGCACCCGCTGAACAATAGTCTCGAGACCAATCTTGTCGAGGAGGAGCTGAGGAAGAGCATCTCGAAGGACACCAAATCGAATCCTCTCACTCTTCCAGAGGTCAGATTGCTGGAGCTCCTCATCAAGATCTGTGATGGCCCAGGACAGAGTGTCGGAGAGGATGGAGCGGGGGATGCCAGTCGCCTCGTGCTCCCTCCAGATAGCCTCGAATTCAAGACGAGCATTCTCTTGGATCTTGTTCTGGACTTGCTTCACATAATCCTTGTAGAACTGAGGTGCCTCGCCGGTCTTGGGGTTGACACACATGTTTGTGATGAAGGACTCGTCGTCAAACGACAGCGAGGCCAAAACCTCGAGCGATGACGATGTGACACCACCCTTGTTGGCGGAGGCATCCTTGTACAGAATGCAGCCAGCAGCCTCCAAGCGAAGCTTAGCATCCTGTGTGATGAACAGGTTGGCGCCCTCCACAATGTAAGGAATGGTGGACTTTCCGTCCTTGATAAGCTTGCTGACCGAAATGAGGTCGATGGACTCAGGTCGGCCACCGCAGGGGACGAAAGCATCGACATTGCCAGTATCCTTAAGGTGGTAGGTGTTTCGGAAGGTGGTTCCGTTGGCCACAACCTCACCACTAGGCAAGGTGACGTTGTTGTCCTCGACAAGAACCCGGTAACCGTCCTTGGAGAGTTTGGTCAGGTCATACTCGCTAATCATAGCACGCTTCTTGGCGAGACGAAGAAGTTCCTCTCGGTTCAGACCATTGGGATCGGCAAGTACACCGGAACCATCAACAATGGCGGTCCACTTCTCGTTGCCAAGGAGGATCTCATTGCTGCCCAGGTCACCATCAGGGCCACCGGTCTGCATCTTCCTGACTTGGGAGGGATCGAGGTTAAGCTTGCGGTAGATACCTTTGACGTACTCTCGGACGGAAAGAGTGGTCATGCCGTATCTGTCGTGAGGGATTCCACCAAGCTTGGGCGACTTTCCGGTGAAGAAAGACTTCCACCAAGGAGCACCTCGAACTCGGGCATGCTCAGTAGCCCAGTCAACCAGATCAGCAGTGTTCTCATCGGGACCCATGAATAGAATCTCCTGCTTGCCGTAGAGATCGACAATGGGGTTCTTGATTCCGGGGGTCTCGGCAGGGAGGAGAAGATCAAGGATACTATCAATGTACTTCTCGAATGCTTCACGCTGCTTGTCCTGCTGCTTGGGGTCAAGGAGAACAACACCCTTGGATCCACCTTCAGGGATATCCTTGTTCTTGCGTTGCTGGGTATTGGCAAGACCGTAGTTCTCATCGAAGAGGTTTCGGGCGTTGATGGCATACGCCTCCTTGCTACGAGACTTGACGATCCTGATACCACCTCGAGAAACGTCTCGGAATCGAAGATGGAAGCCACGGAACTCAGCACCGATGACGAGGAACATTCCGTACAAAGCCTTGGGGTATTCAACAGCGGGCAAGAAGGAAGGATCCAGACGGAAGCTGAGAGCCACCTTGGTGGGTGTGAAGTAGTTGGTCTTGAGAATAGCAGAGTTGAAGACTCGGAAAGCAGTCATGACCATCTCGTCGTGTTCATTAGACACGGTGGAAGAGATCTTCTCCTGAAGCTTGGCATCGGACAGTACTTCAATGCTTGAGGGGCGAGCATTATCATCCGATTCCGAGGCAGCCTCCGAGAGGCCAAGGTGGACATTGGCAAAGGAAGCATAAAGGGCCCGGACGAGGCTGGGGTAGTTCTTGATGATCTCCAAAATGTAGTCAGGAGTGAAGGTCTCAGTACGAAGACGTCGCTTCAACTTGGACAGGAGAAGAGCGGCTTGGGGCTTCTCCTTGGGATCAAGCAGCTCCGAGAGAGAGGCATACTCGGGACCGAGACGATTGAGGAAGTGCTGAACGAACACCCAAGAGGCATGTGCGTACACGGACTCTTGCAGACTGAGTTCTCCAGTAAGGAACAGACTGTGGAACTTGTTCTGGGGGATACAATAGAGGAGGGAAATCTCCTTGGTGATTTGGTGGATGGACTCCTCCAATGGGGGGTAATCGCCGTCGAGAGCGAGTGCAGGGCGCAGGTACACACTCATGACGGTGATACCGTTGGCAAACTGCTCACAGTACTTCCTGGAGCTAGTAACACCATAGTAGTGGTAGAGATCGCTCAAAGCGGAGAACAGGCCATGGGCTGTTCGAGTACGGAATGCGATAACGAGACGCTTCTCGGCCAAGCCCTCCAGGTCATAGACCTCGATGACTGGGCCAGTGCGGTTGACGGCGAGTTCAATAATCTCTTGGTAGATCTGCTTAGTGTTTGCAGTTGCCTTTTGCCAAAATCCATGGTCGGAAATGACTTCGAGGCGTGTTTCCTTGGGATCAGTCTCCTCAGGCTTCTGCTTGAACAGGCACTGGTAGACGAAGTAGCAGCGGAGAGTAGCCTGGGAGGAGGGGCTGTTGCCGATCACTGCAGGGGATCGGAATGTCTCCACACGGTATTTGGTAGTGCCCTGGTGATCCAGGTACTTGGCCTCGAGGCGCTTCTCATACTGAGGTCCGCCGACCAGGGCCTTGCCAGGAATGCTGGTGTCAATGTAGATGGCATGGTCGTTTGCCTCCATGTCCAGGCGGATCTCCTCTTGTCTATCCTCTCGGACGGATGCCGCAACCTTGGCGGCATACAAAGAGGTGATTTGGTTGGCGATCACAGCGGGAGTTTCGATGTGAAAGTACACATCATCAATTCCGAGCTTTTCGTAGAACCACTGGATCTGCTCATCAATGACGACTTCGGGCAACCAGCCAGCAGCTTGGATGATCTCCTTGACTACAGCGAGACCAGTTAGTCGAGCCAATTCCAGTTGTCTTTGAGGGGAAGTTCTCAAAACACATACCTGACTTCATCTGCTCCAGCTTTCCAACGAACTCTGGGGCAATGTAGCCCACTGTGGCAGATCGGAGGATCTTGTGGCCATTATGGGGCAAAGGAATACTGATGTGGGAAGGTTGAGGCGAGGCGCCTCGGCTTGTGTCAGTGCCATCTGACTGGAGCCTAGCAAGAGGCGACGGCTTGGGAGCGATATCCGTCATGATTGCGAGAGTGTCCTCCAAAGGATCTGTGTACTCAGGAAATCTGTCAAGAGGAGGAAGGTTAGCTGGTTCAATTGAAAGAGCCAGCATCCTGACAGGCACGAGAAAGAAAGAAAGAAAAGTATGAAAGACAACAATGGAGTGGGTTGAGAGCTGGAGGAAGGGTGAGGTGAAGGTGAGAAACTGGTGAATAAATACCAAGTTGATCAGGGCGTCAAAGCGGTGGACAAATGCACTGCCAAGTAAGTCTCGATGTACAACTGGAATGACTCAACAGGCCATCAGTTGTAGACCGGCTAGACCTTGACGGCAGAATTCCAGAGCCGGCAGAGACCCCCGAGGAATCAATTGCTTGTTCAAAGCTCGGGAACTTGTGACAGGGTAGGGGTATGCTGAGAAACAAGACAAAGAAAAGTGCAGCTAAATTGGGAAACAATGATAAGGAATTGAGCCTGAGCCACCGCCAAAAGATAAGAAGATCCAACGTCACTTTGACCGCCGGACACGGCTCGTATCACAAGATGACGAAAAGCAAACACCGACTGATAAGGAGATCGACAAAATCAACATACCTGACTCTCGATCAAATTCGAGATCCGCAGTAGACCTCAACTGTGACGTGAAGTCTTGGCGTGCAGGTCCACCAAGCACAATGCTCAGCTAGCTGCTAATAGTATGGGAACGGATGGAGGCGGCTCAAGCAAGAGTCGCAGTGGGGCACCAAAGATAAGAAGATGTGCTAGGAATCGAACACGAAACACACCCAATTATACGAGAAAAGAGGATGGCTGAGTCTGGATGACTGAGTCCGCGTACGAAGAGCGAATTGGGTTTCTTTTTTTATGTTGACGTGGTGATCTGGTCGTACTGGTTCCAGATCTAGCTTGAATTCCGTGTCAGTCCAGGCTCGGAATTGAATGCAGGTGGCGCTGGCTGTAACCCCGTCCAAACTTAGAGTCACAGCCCCCCTAACCCCAAACCAGCGTGTTGGCGAGGCTCTAGAACAAGCACCCGGCAGGCTGGAAGGGCGGAGCTGAGCTCGGTGAGAATGAGGTGAGATGCCGGCGCCCCCGGGTTCAGCTTCCACAACGTACCTTGCGTTGACTGGACCAACTCTAAACGCTGGTCTTATCAGTGACCCTGCAAATGTGGCTGATGGCAGAGGTCGGGAAGATAACAAGATGGCAAGTTGATCGTCAATGCTCTCGGCGGGCAAGACTTTCCTTTCAGCAAGAGGAGCTGGAGGCTGAGGGGAGGTGAGGGTCGTCAGAGTCAAGTTGGGAGTCTGATGTAATTGAGGCAACCAAGGCCATTGGACTTGTTCAGGAGGAACGTCTTTATTCTGTCGATCCAAGCAAAAATTCCCCAGAAAGCAGCAGCTGGCGCTACTATTTAAATGTTTTTGGCTGTTTCCTTGATCCCATTGAAAACCAGGAGGAAGGTACGAAGTACGTACATCCAGCCAGGTACCTCCGGTGCCTCTGCAGAAGCTACTTCAGGTACGTACAGTACATTCAGCACCGGGAACACCTGCCTCCACCCTAAACACGGGCCTAGACTTATCTTGTGATGACTTTTTACTTCGTGAACCCCCTCCCCCAGCTGAGTTATGCAATTTTGGTCGCTGGTTGGTGCTCGTTGTTCGAGAAGACACAGTTGCGCCTTGTGCCCACATTCTTTGCTGATTTTGCCCTGAACGGGATTGACCAGCCAATTCGAAGCTGCCATACTCACCTAATCGCTGGCGCCCATCCACGATACACAAGAAGCCCATTGCACAGCTAGACGCCGTCTGCAAATTGGGCACCTACGAGGCCAATGGACACAGTGAACATCAAGGAATCCATTACAGTGCTCTTACGTACACCTACAGCAAGGGAGAGCTGGAAACGAATCAAATGGAAGCTTCAAGTTGTGCAAATGGCGGGGGCCATCGTGATCCATGATCTCACAAGGCACGCAAAAACTTCAGCGTATTACCAAATCGCACTGCTTCGCTATGCCCCAAGGAGCAACCTTCTTGGCCCAGACGCATGGTTCCTGGTCGATCACCAGTCAGGAACCTGAATCACCATCCACTCCTGGTCCTCCAGCCCCAGTCCCCACTCCAAACAAATGCTATGCATGTACACGGCTAAGTACCTCCCAGCAGGGCATGTACTATCTCGTCTGCCAAAAACCGGCCTGGAATACATGGAGTGAGAAATCCGTGAAAAAAAATTCGAGGGAATAAGAGAAAAAAGGATGGATACACCAGTCGGCTATCCATGGCTCTACATGCACTAGTAGCGATGTAACTTTGTTGAATTCCACGCCACAGTATGCATCACAGTGGGAACAGCATCATCGCCAGAGATTTTGATTTCCAGCACTGTGCCATTCGCAGCTTGCTTCCATTCCAATATACCCTGGAGGGACCTTTTTTGGCTTGCCCAATCTATCTCAACATTCTGGAACGTTGGTTGGTTCGACGTTTCTGTGGCCCCTCCACTTCATCCTGGCCGTGCATCACGACAACTCATCTACATCATTGGTGCAGCTGAGGGCTGCTGTGAACGAGTCCTTGCAGTAAGGCAACCCATCGGGTTGTGTAATCCGTGTCTCGTGTGTCACTCAATGGAAACAAAAGCGCCTCCCTTCAAGAGCAACACCGGCCAACTGCATGTAATCTAACGAATCTCGGACGATGCCCGTGATCCATTGCATTGTGGATGACACCTGGGTTGCTAGGAAACGTAATGAGGGCTACACCGTTTCTTTGACTCTTCCCCAGATTATCAGTCTAAGTCGGCTCTAGCCGATAGCTTTACCGCCCCTTGGCGTCTTCCCCATGATCCAGCTGCCAACTCCTCGAAAAGGGTTGTAATAAGCAAATGATGCGTATCTGCTTTGGCCTGGGGGGCCGTTGCGACCCCACGAGACTGGGCAGTGGATTGATTAGGTATATCACGAGATGCCCTCGGTAATCTGACGTATCTGACACGAATGGGCAGCAACAACTTGGGAAGCCCGAAACGCACACACAGCAATTCATGCACGGCGCTCTCGAGCCTGCAGGGTATCTCTCGCATCCATCCAGTATCGGGCGCACATTGTATCAAAACAAAATTTTCACCGGGCAGCCCGCTGATAGGTGGTCCTTGTCCTGGATATCCATTGATGACACTCGGAGGTGGTGGGGCCCACCCACCGGACGTGTCGGCGCGGTAAGGCGTGATAACACCCCTTAAGTATCGCGCAATGTACACGGCGCCGCACGCACGGCATGCCGGTGCCCCAGATGGGATTTTCATTACCCCCAGGGTTTCCAATTGGAGATTTTGTTACCAAATACCCCAGGACTCAGCGAACATTAGTATTACGTTTTTACGTGATAGTTTCCTGGGTCCCCGCCAACACAGTGAAATGTTGGGGACTTGCCAATTACAGGGTAGCCCGTCACAGCAGGTAGGTCGCTGTGCCCTCCGTGGGCTGCCGCCGGCTCACAGGTACCTGGACCCAATTGGCAGCGCCCTACGCTGGAGCTCCAGCTAGCTCAGGAGGCCCCCCCTTCCCCCCTGCACCCCGCAATTCGAGCATGGCCCAGCCTAAAACGCCGGCACTCCATCACGAGGACCGCAGAATCTTTCTCTACGTACCTGACAGAGCTTCTCCAGACGGCTCCAGACGGACGGGTTTAATTGTCCACGCCCCCTCAGATGCTTGGATCAGTCGCCAAGGACGTCTCCCCGTGGTGCATAATTTACCTAATACTACGTAATTGTATCTCTTAGTCAAACGCGGAGTTCCAACACCGTCAAGACGCCCGCAAGGGCTTATAGCGGAACATAGCCTACATGTACTACGCGCGTCAACAGCGGGACCGCCTTTCCGAGAACCGACTGCTGTGAGCCCATGGCTTGCGGCTATTGGGCAGACGGACTGTACATCGTATGCACTCAGGGGCAGCTGGCGGGCGCAAGTTGTTGCTATTCTTGCATATGCCCCATGTTTAAACTTCTTTTTTTCCCCCGACATCACTGCACACTTACCGACACCGCCACAAAGCGCCCAACCAGCCTCGCCGGGTTCAGCACGGTGTCGAGCACCTAACGAGCGCCACCCCTCTCCCAGCCAGTTTACACGGCACGTGCCCCTATCTCTTCATCTCCTTTGCAAGGGAGAAGGACCAGAAAGGGGAAATTGTGAATAAACAGATGCAAATAACTGAAACTTAATCATCTATCGAGTCAAGCCCGGTGGGTTTGCTTGTCTGCTGAGCAAGTCAGCCGACCAACTGGCATCAATTGCCCTCCAATCGCTCTCGGCCCGGTGGCCGGACCGGTGACCGGGACCACCGAACGCAGCCTGGAGTCTGATGTCTAATTAGGTACCTCATTAGCCACGATTACGCCTTTCAGGGACTCTTTGGGCGTCAGGCATTTTGTGTGTCAGGTGACCAGCGCCCAGCTTTGGCGCCCTCGCTGCACGTATTGAGTAATCGCTGACCGTTTGGTATCGCCGACTCGGCTATATGGTTTTTTGAATTCGACCATGGAGCTTATCAATAATCAACACGAACAGCAGCTGCTAGTTAGTGGGCTTTGCGAGATAATGTGTCAGGTTTTACTTCTCACCCCTAATTATAGACGTGTTGCCAGTATACGAGTGTGGAGGCATCTTGGGAAATGCCCTTCCCATCCCGTCTGCGCAGTCCCCAAGAGACAACAAGCCATGCATGGCTCTCTCATGCAACCATGACCAAGCCAGCCAATCCATCTATGCACACGAAATCCTTTGAGGTGTGACTGTGCACCCCTTTCGACGATCCAAAGGTGGATAGACCGCTCTTCGAGAAGACGTCATTCTTGCGACCCTCTATGATTTTATCTGGGGCTACAGTGTGTATATATGCAAGGGTGACTAAGGTGGTATCGCGTACCTCATGAGGAATCGTCGAGCACGCCCATTGGCAAGATTCTTCAATCTATTTGTTCATCGAAACCTCGCCCCGGGTAATTCGCCAGACCGAAGTCCTCGTTGCTGTTAATGATACCCGATTCTAGGCTCAAAGAGGGCTCGGCTATCCGATGTCGCGGGATGAAGAAATGATGCTGCTCGTGACCGGTGGATGGCGAGCTCCCTACAAACTCTTTGCAAGCAGAATAGGGGGTCGCGAAACCCCAGCTGGATGTTGGTTCATGTTACCTCCTCAACTGTGCTATCAAAGGAGCTGTTATAACAGCTATTCTCCTTTCGCTTTCCCCTTGTGGTAAGGATGGTCGGGTGATATACTTTGATTTTCTAATTTTCGGTTGACCTGCCTCGGGGACGGTGGTGGCAATCGTTGAAGCAAGGAACACGTATAACCAACATTTTGATTCTCACTGAACCTTAAGATCATAGCGTCAATGATAAAGCGGTAATGACAGTTCAGGTAGGGCGAATGATCATCTCTCTTGAAAATCATACAAAATTGCCATTCCTGTGCCACGAGCTTTTAAGGAAGGGACTTGCTTACATGCCGACGAGGCGAGGTGAGTGCCCTCCAACCTACATGTACGCTTTGCCGGAAGCATCTACATCCGTGTCGGTTGTAACACTGATATGGTATGGAATGGGCAAAGTTTTTTTGTAGTCGTTTCTAACCGGACCAAAACCTGCTCGTAATCCAAATATCAAGCTAGAGCTTCATCGATACATAACGGTGGGTGCTCTGAGAATGCTACGGTTTCTACTGGGTGCCACTCTCGAGATTAAGATCTGGGTTGTGAGCAGTGAGGCAATAGAAGATAGCGTCTCAGTTGAGAGTAGTTTTGAATTACGCCCTGTGTTCGGGTGAGATTTGGAGAGTGCCTAATCGAATAATGCAATATACTTCAGCTCCTTCGGTTCTCCCTGCAATGTGGACAGTCCTAATTAACGCCTCCTGCTTGTTTATGTTCTCTACCCTTCCTAAACACTAGCTGTATCTGATGTTTTTAGAAACAATTGATATGTATGTGTCATGAGATGTTCCTTCGTTGTGGGCGCTTAGGGTAGGTTCACCTCTCTTGATAGTTTGTGAATGTCATATCCCCAAAAGCATTTGCGCTGTGAGCTCATGTAAGGATATGAGAATCTAACAGCCAAACTATAATTTGAAACCAACAAATTTATGTCGGATCGTGTCATATTCGGGCGTGATGTTAGTCTATATTTCCCATCGAGAATCATTTGGGGTAGTCGTGGCCCTTTCTCATCTCATCACACACACATGGTTGTCATTAATAAATCCAACTCTACACTCGTTCAGCACGACAGGCGGTATGAGAGAGCTATAGGGTAGGTCAGAGGCAAAGTGTCGGGGGACGCACGTGATAGGCATCGTGCGTGCTATGTCAGCACCTGGATCGGATAAACCAAGGCCGGGATAATTGGTGATGGCAGCTCCCAAATTTTCCTGTGGCGCTTGGTGTGGTCATACCTGGTCCATTTTGACTGTCATTAAAGCCAACTCGGGCCCCAACGTACCGCCGAAAAAGCTCTTGAAAAGCAGGGCCTTGCCTCAGATCATCATTTTCTAGCACGATAGACTCGTCCTTTAACTAGAGGCTGTCTTAATTCAATCATTGTGCGCCACGCGACCCGAGTCCGGCACCCTTATTTAAACCACCTCACATATAATAAATCGCCAAAATGGTCACTCTTACCGAGGTTGAGGATGAGCATTTCCAGGTCTCTCAGGCTGGTCCCGATGCCGATGATGACGATTTCACTGATACCGGTATGTCGCGAAATCAAACCACCCACTTTCCCCTCACCTGCTGATATCATCAAACTAGACTCCGAGATCTCCAACGAGTCCGATTATGATCCCACAGAGGAAACCCTAGCAGAGCGCCTGTACGCTCTCCGCGATATCATCCCTCCGACAGCACGTGGCTGGGTCGCTGGCAAGGTCAATGCCGTCACCAGTGCCACCTGGACCGCCCTATCATTCGGTGGCAAGTCTGCCTGGGTTATCACGACCTCCGCCCTCTTCTTCGGTGTTCCCTTCGCCTTGTCCTTCGCCGAGGACCAACAGCTCTCAGCCATGGAGCAAGAATACAACATGCGACAACAGGGTGGCGAGCTGCTCACGGCCGGTGGTGAGCAGAGTACCGCCGACATGATCGGCGCTGCGATCGGTGATGGCAGCCAGCAGGCCAAGCCTTCCCTGTAAGGAACGACTCTACGCGACTCAACGAGGTATGCGGGCCATTTGGGCTGGAAGAAATGCCCACGACTGCGGATTTTCTCAACATCATACATGTATAATAATCACAAAATGGCAATATAGGTAATGCCAACGACGCCACCCAATGAATGCATTGCGAGAGGGATACCGGGGCTTAGCTCGGTGTGTAAGGATAGCTGTGTGATTTAGGGAAGGGATTCACGTGTATTCTTGTCGTTTAGACTTCAATTTATTATGACTGTAACTATGTGCCGCCTTGCTTATTGTATGCCTGGGCTTGTCCCCCATGATCTAATCTATCGGAAATCCTGAGGATAGCCAATGTGCGGCTTGAGGCGTTTAGGTAAGATACCTATGAACCTGGGTCTGCTAGGCTCAGCATAAAGATTTAAGATGTGCTTTCATCTTCACATGAATGAAACAGAGCTGGCTGCCCGAAAAAGTATGCATGTGTCTTATTGTGACTACAAGTTAGCTTCGAAGAACACTTGAGCTGACGCAATTAATGAAGGAGAACAATTTCATATTTTGTAGGTATCGTACCAGATTGGGTTCGAGGTAATTGTACTGATACCAACTCACATGAAAACACCAGTTGTGATACCCAAGCGCTAGGAATGCTACCAAATTGTGAGAAATGTTACCTACCTAAGCTACTGTGGGCATCAGTTAGTACCTATCCATACCTCATCCTCCGAAGTAGAACCCCCAACCCACTAAACATAGGTAATCGACTCCAAGTGCATCCGACAACAAAAAGGTTCAAACGATGGATTTCGTGGCTCTTCCTAAAATCGAGGTCTGCCTCCCTCCAATTGGTAGTTCGCCGAACAAGGTGCTTACATGAGTCCAGCTCCATGCCCACCTCACGGGGAGCATTCGCCGCTCAACCCTCCACGAGATTTGGAAGAGGAAGAAAGCCTCAAGCGCAACTGACCTTGAGGACCCTTTGATTGTTATGCCCGAGGGGAAGCATGATTTCGACCTAGAAACGTGAATACCCCTCCCCCGCCCATCTCCCCTGCTTATCTTGGCTATCTCCAGAATGACCAATAGGGGAAATAGGTTCTTCCCTCTCTTCAGCAGCTACATATACAACCTCCTCATCGATGAGGAGTCGATTCGGTATGCAACTACTTCCGTGCTCAGAGATTTCTTGGAAGATGGCGTAGTGTATGCGGAACTGCGAACCACTCCCAGAGAAACAACGCAGCTCACTGCTGAGCAGTACATCGCCATCACCCTCGACACCATAGCTGCCTTTGAAAAGGAAAACCCAGGTCTGCACGTGCGGCTTATCCTCTCTGTAGACCGCCGCCATGATCTAGCCAAAGCCTCATCGATTCTCGACATCGCATTGAGGCACAAGGGTAGAGTTGTCGGGCTGGACCTCTGCGGTAACCCCACCGCTCGCACGGGCGGCGGCGTATCTCTCTTCACGCCCGTCTTCCAGCGTGCACGGGAAGCGGGGCTGAGCATCACCGTTCATTTCGCCGAGGCTGAGGAGAGTGGGTCGAGGGAGGAGCTGGATGTCCTGCTCTCGTGGCAGCCGCAGAGGCTGGGACATGTCATCTGGGAAGACGAGGTGGCGCGGGCGACGATCCGGGAACGAAAGCTGTGCCTCGAGCTGTGCCTCAGTTGCAACGTCAAAGCCGGGATGATCAAAGGGAGTTTTGAAAGCCACCATTTCGGCCATTGGAGAGATGTGGAAGGACCGCTTATTTCTCTTGCGGTAGGTTTTTATTGTGTCTCTCTGGCGGCGACTGGCCCGAAGTATGCTGACAGAAGTAGACTGATGATGTTGGTGTATTTGGGAGCACACTGTCAAACGAGTATAGCCTGGTGGCTCAGTATTTCAACCTTGATAAGACCGGAATATGTGCTTTGGCAAGACAGAGCATCGATGCTATTTTTGGCGGCGACGAGGAAAAGAAGCGCTTGCGGGAGATTATGTGGTCATGAAGCGAAGCCTTCTGGCATCCTGATACAATCTTGAGGAAGAATGAGTTGTGTAATACTATTACTATAAAACTACGTAAACCTGCCTGCTATGCACACGTGTCGAGAGGAGAAGGCATGGCTCTCATCCAAGTTCAATAATTCATAAAGCTGTCAACCGTTCTTTTGTTCTTTGCATCATTTCCAACGTGTATGTTTTAGTCCACACCAGGTGGTGGTGCATCCAAGTCCATTGCCTCAAGCACATGTCTTTCATCACTACTGCGCTTGACCAGTGATCGGAAGAACTCGGATGCCCGCTCGCTTTCGCCCTTGACCTTGATTGTGTCTTCCCGGCGTGTGTCTAGATCCTTCACAGTCTGCTCGAGACCGACACGGAGGTTGTCCGCTGGTACCCGGAGGACACGTCGAACAGATGTGGTGATACGAGACGAGTTGGCGTGAACATAGTCCAACTCCGTCAGTTGAGAGGAGATCTTGGCGGCAAGGCGCCGAGGCAAAGAGTTGGGAATCTGCTGTACGATGTACGCCGATGCTGCGAAAGCTAATGAATTGTTAGTTTAGACTATCATTTAGTAAAGAATGGACAAGGATCTTACCAGCAACGATGATGCCGGGGATAATGAGATGGCGCAGATTCTCGTTACCAACCAGGCGAGTGGCCGCGAGGGCCTGGTCCACCCATGTGCCCATTCCGATCATACGGGGCACTACAGCACCGGCAATCGTCAATGCCATGCCTGTTCCAGCATACTTTTCCTGTTGGTGCATCAAAGTAGACCAATCAACAAAGTCCAATAGCTCAGTAGGAATATGAACATCACGCGCAAGAGCATCCTTCTTACGTCGAAACATGACGTCTGAACGGAATGTGAGGTTCTTGAACTCATCACCAACGTGGAGAATACCCAGCTGTTTCATCGTGTTCACACCCCTGACGGTCTCTTTACGAGCATACTCCTCCACCTGAGTGACCGACTCGGCAATGTGGGAGAGCATGGCGTCCTTGAGTTCTTCGGCATATTGGAAGGCGCTCAGGAATCCAGGATATACAACGTCATACTCCGCATTGCCTGCAAATTTGATGGCTGCCGTCAACTCTGCTCGGCTGTGCTCGTAGACATCTTGACATGTTTCCTCAATACCTCGGTCAACTCGGTCGCTGACCTCGGAGCGGGCCTTCTTGCGAGATTCAAGCTCAGGCTCGAGCTCCTTGAGCTCGGCTGTCACTCTCTCCAGCTCTGCTTGGGCAACATCGCGATTGACAGTTGACAAGGTGTTCATGTCATTCAGGATGTTGAGAAGGTATGTGCGTGCGGGGGCGAGTTTGGAGCGAGCTCGCTTTTCAAGCACGAATCTCCGCAGAGACTGCTCCAGTGCTTCGAAGTCTCGTACCTTGTCGGCATCTTTTCCTTTGCCTTTGTCATCGTCGTCGCCAGGATCTCCACCACCGCCACCGGAAGGACCTCCAGGTGCTGGGATAGCATTACTGGAGACGAAGTGAACGAGTTCGGAAGATTCTTTATGGGTCCGTGGGCTGAGTCCAGCGACTTGGTTGAGAATAATCTTCTTGCATCGTTCCTTATCCCGGATAAAGTCGAACCCATTGACAACAATGAATATGTATGCCTTCTCAGCAGCGGCAGCCAAAATAAACTCTTGGGCAGATTGGGTAAAGTGGTTGGCAGCAGAGAGCACAAATACCACGACGTCAATCTCCTCCTGGCGAGCGAAGATGGCAGTTGTCTTTGTTGTGTCCGAGTTCAGGCCGGGAGCATCAATAAGCGCAATATCCACTACACCGTTGTTAAGAAGGGACTCGTCGATGCTTCGAGAATCTCTAACATAAATCTTGCACTGGGTATAGGTTTCATTGTCGATCACGATATTTTCCAACTCTTTCAAAGAAAACACGTCGTATGTTGACTCATCGTTCCGATCATATGTTGCATCCTTGTGCACAGCATGGACTTCCTCGATGCCAGCATTCTCCCTGGCATCAAGAACTTCGCAGAAAATCGCCGTGCAAGGTTGTTGGTCTTCGGGGAGAACCTTCCTTCTCAACAAGGCATTGCAAAAGGTTGACTTGCCGGCATTCAGATCACCAGTGATCAAGACTTTGCTTGATGTGTCGGCAATTCGTTCCCGAAGGGCGAGTAGGTGTTTCATGCTCGAACTGATCTTGCCGTCCAACAGCGATGCAATGGAACTCTTCTCGAGAGAGTGAACTAATTCCGCCTGGTGGAGGGCCCCGAGCTTTAGATCCAGCTTCAAAATCGAGAATTCCTGAGCGATCTGAGGACTAACGAGTCGTGGTTCGGCTGCGGTTCGATTTTCAGCGGCTCGGCTGGATTCAGCGAGATGATCCTCAACCGACGTTAAAGATCGCCTCAGCTTTGCTGGATTCATACCACGTCGGTTATCTGGAAGAAAAGAATCGGTTTTAGAGAGGCCAGGTCTAAACGATGAGTCGATGTCTTCGGCTTCGGCTGCCACGGTTCGTTGGACCGAAGGATAATGTGCTGGCCATGCCGCATTAATATCTCGCAGGCTATCCAGAAGTTCGAGTACTAGGTTGATCGATCGACTAAGTTTGCTTCGTTGGGAATTGTACCACATCTGGTGGATCGCTCCCGTTTGTTGTCGATGGGGGCGTTGGGTGCCTGCAACGGCAGTCAGGCCGGGATGATCCTCATCTGGAACACTTCCTCCGTATCCAGAGTCCTTCTCCATCATATTCATAAGCCTTGTACTGTGCTGTGGCTGGGCTCCGGATCCGACGGTCATATATTTGTGATCTGAGGGTGATTTGGCGGTGTCGTCCTGAGGGGACCGCCGGCCGGCATCGCGGCGTGCAGGCTGCTTGCCCTTCTTAGAGAAATAATCCTCGCTCATTATAAGTCGTATTGTCTGAGAACCATGGTAAAAAATCGAGTTCTGAGTTGAGTTGTTCGAGGGTCAGTCTCAAGGTGAAGTAGACCAATTCTTGGTGATCGCATGATTTTTAGTAGGTGGCGGCAAATTGACTGACGTCTCTTGCATGAGCCCGAGCTCCAGTTTTTAATGCGCGGGAGTGGCTTCATTGGTGAGCAAGGCTCCGCGGCAGAAGTTCGGCAGCTTGTCTCCATCGTTGGGCATCCAGGCATCTGGTAATCGAGCGTTATCTTATCAGTTCTTGAGCGGCCCCGGTTCCAGTCCCAGCACGAGGCATGACGGTTACGTAGTGGGCTGGGTTGCGCAGACAACGTCCTTGATTTAGCTAGGCATCAGCATTCTCGCATCCCTCAACCTGGTCCAGTCTCGACATCGCACGATATACTACAATTGGGAGACGGCACCGAATCATTCCAAATACAATCGAGTCGGGCTACGCCAGGAACAACATTAACAGGCCACCATGAACGTAAGAGAACCACCCCAAATGTTCACCCATCCGCTGCTCACAATGAAGGTGGTCAGATCCTCGAATGGGCTTTTGGAAAGCGTATGACGCCGGCGGAGCGTCTACGCAAGAACCAGCGTATGCTGGACAAGGCGATCCGGGAACTCGACCAAACTCGCGTGAAGCTGGAGAAGCAGGAGAAGACGCTCATCCAGCAGATCAAAACAAGCGCCAAAAATGGACAGATGGGCGCATGCAAAATTCAGGCCAAGGATCTCGTCCGTACGCGACGGTATATTGAGAAGTTTTATGGCATGAGGAGTCAACTTCAGAAAATCTCTCTGCGGCTTCAGGTATGGATATGTCGCTGTTTTTTGTGTAGACGAAGCAATACGTACTTGCGACGAGGAGCGAGACATTTGACTGACCTGATGCTATCATTAGACATATCGAACGAACGAGCAAATGATGCAGGCTATGAAAGGTGCTACGATGGCGCTTGGTAGCATGAACAAATCTATGAACCTTCCCCAACTTCAGCGCATTGCAATGGAATTTGAACGAGAGAACGATATAATGGAGCAAAGACAAGAAATGATGGACGATGCGGTTGACGATGCCATGGATGTTGGTGTTGAGGAAGAGGGTGATGAGGTTGTAGAGCAGGTATTGGAGGAGATTGGAATTGATCTGAGTCAAGCGGTAAGGAATTTTTGGAACCAATATCGACATTCTCATCGCCAGCTGACCTATTTGATTTTTCTTCTAGCTCGGCGACACGCCCACAGCACTCGGGAATCCTGTACAGACAGAGAGCAAGATTGCTCAAGCCGTTGGTGGAGGAGGTGGTGGAGGCAGTGGCGATCCAGTGGACGACGATTTGCAGGCAAGGCTGGACAGCCTCAGGAAATAAGCGAGTGCTACTCCGCAGCCTAGCGACCCAGTTTGATGCAGAAATCGGCCATTTTTACCATGATTGATCGTGGAGGGTTACCCGCAGGACCCGGGAGTATATCGGGATCTTTTTCCGTTAGTAGTGTCGAGCCATTTTGGGCTACCTACCTTCTTGAAGTTGCTCACAGCTCTCAGTGTGTCAAGATCCGTCTAGAATCAAGCCCCACAATGGACGCAACGAGGGAGGCTGGTCTAGGGCTTTGGAGGCGTTTATGGGGTATGTGGGAGAACGATTTAATGTATTCCTTGTTCAGGAGGCGTAGACTTTGTTCGAGCGGTCAGCTTTTTTTTATTATTGAAAGACTAGGTGTTCACATCAAGGTTTCTCACGGATCAGCACACCACACCGCTTGTATTCAATGCTTTGACTGTGAAATATGTGATATGTTACTGATAATATGGGAACCATTGTCGCCTCTTCTCCCATCCCTCGTCCACCCCGCACCGGATTCCTCCCAGGGGAATCTCCGTCTTCGAGAAAGTTTAGGTGCGGAGTGGGTATGTGCGTCGCGGCTAGAGAAGATCTCGGTGTAGTGTCCAATACCCCGTACAGGAATCTCAGTGATGCTCCAGTCTGTGGGGAACCCCCCCACGAGGGTGTTCGGCGATTATTTCTATACTTGGAAAGTTCCGGCGTCCTTGATCATTTAGGAAATTTTGAGGTTGAGGCTTCATTGACTTACAAGAAGTCGGTGGACAAGAGATTAGAGAGCGTCGAGTACATAGAGGGAGTGTCTCGTCTCTCTGAAGGTCAAACTTTCTTCTCCTGCAGCATCAAATCCTCTTCATTCATTCTAATAGCTCCAACAATTCCTTATCTCCCACACATACAGTCAACATGTCTGGAAGCGGTTCACAGCTCAACGTTGCCATTGCAGGCCTTGGTCGCATGGGTAAGTTGACATCTCGGATAAATAATGAATGGAAATTATTATGTTTCGGATGACTGACTGAATGACAGGAATGCGACATGCTCGCCACTTTGCCTTCTTCACCCCCAAGGCCAATCTGATTGCTGTCACTTCGCCAGTGCAAGCCGAGCTTGATGCCGCCCAAGCTGAATTTGGCCCAATCAGAACCTACCTCGACTATGACGAAATGCTGGCCAATGAGCCAAGCCTGCAGGCTGTTGTTGTTTCCAGTGCCACTACCGTGCATGCTGAGCAAGCCATTAAGGCCATTGACCAGGGTCTCCATGTCTTGTGTGAAAAGCCCCTGAGCACCGACGCTGAGATTGTAAGTGCTTAGATATTACTGGCATTTGGTTGACGTCGGGTACTAATCAATGTGTCAAGTCCCAATCCGTTGTGGATGCCTATAAGAAGTCTCTTAAGAAGAAC
Organism: Clonostachys rosea; assembly: GCA_026958235.1. Classification (NCBI taxonomy): domain Eukaryota; kingdom Fungi; phylum Ascomycota; class Sordariomycetes; order Hypocreales; family Bionectriaceae; genus Clonostachys; species Clonostachys rosea. Next base: position 3,186,012 of record CP110206.1, read on the forward strand.
CCTGCCCAGAAGGTCATCTGCGGATTTTCTCGACGTTTCGATGCGTCCTACCGTGATGCTTATCGCCGTGTCGCCAACGGTGACATCGGTCGCCCTTCAGTGTTCCGTTCGCAGACTTGCGACAAGCTTGACCCTACTGGCTTCTTCGTCGCCTACGCCGAGTTTAGCGGAGGTATCTTTGTTGACTGCTCCATCCACGACATTGACCTTGCCCTGTGGTTCATGGGCGAGGACAGCGTTGTCAAGAGCGTGTCTGCTGTTGGTATCACTGCTGTTTCACCTGAGTTGCGGAAGCACAATGACAGGGACAATGCTGTTGCCATTATCGAGTTTTACGTAAGTCAACACCACCGGGCGGTGAATCTGTGAGATGTGACACAGCCGGATGGCTAACCCAAGCAATATAGGGTGGCAAGATTGCCCAGCTCTTCTGCTCCCGTATGATGGCTGCCGGCCAGGAGGACACTACCGAAATCTTTGGCACTGAGGGCAAGATTGCTGTCAATACACAGCCTCAGCTCAACTTGGTCAACATCTACGAGTCGACCGGTATTCGCCGTGAGATCCCGCCTGACTACTACGGTCGCTTCCGGGAGGCTTTCATCACTGAGGCCAACGAGTTTACCGACTCCTGCCTCAACAACACCCCTCCCCCTACTAGACTCCAGAGCGCCGTCGATGCCGTCAAGATCGGAAAGGCTCTCCAGGAAAGCTTGATTACTGGAAAGAAGATCGAGTTTGATGAGCTTGGCAGACGTCTTGAGTCGTCCAAGCTGTAAGAGGTAGCTTCCGCCAGAGTTGGTTATCGTCTTTTGGTTTGGTAGACTGGGATTAGAGCGAGATTTGTTTGTTTCAAAAAATGGCAAAAACGGAAATGATATCACTTTACGATGAAAGAGAAACATAATGATTGAAAGTGAATGACAACGAGTTCCCGGAATGGGGCAAGCGACTGACATAAAACATGGCACACCCAAAACCTCCAGCGTTGAATTTCAACACAATGTCATAACAAGCAATGAGCAATGATAACAAAATCGAGCTAACTATCACAGTATAGTAATCTGTTATTTCCTCAGTATTATATTTAGTATTATTGATAAGAAAATGAGGGTCTTGACTTGCGTGAACAGAGCTTTGGTGTGCCATGTTTTATGTCAGTCGCTTGCGGGTCTGGCTAGCGACTACCGCAGGCAGGTGTACTTGGCACCTGATCTGTGCATGGATGTTTGGAGGCCTGAAAGCTGTTTCCCCAACTTGGTAAGCATAGAACTAAGTGTAGCAACTGCCCTTCCAGGGTGCGCAGCTAATTACCTAACCCAACGCCTGAATCAATGCTGCTTGGCTCTGCTGTGTTGCCCCGCTGAACATGCGCTTAGAGGCTGATTTCCCTCTGCTGCTGCGCTAAGCAGAATCGAGGAGGCCACCACCGCTACCTCCTTCCACCAACCACTCTCCCACTGCCGGCTTGGAAATGTGCTGAGCCACTGCGTTCAACCTCCAACTCAAGGATTCCAACCCTACCCACCCCCAAGTATATCTTGCGGCGCTCAGACAACAACATCAGCCTTCCCCGGCGATACATTCTTCTCACTAAGGTATGTACCTCGCCTAAATCCCTGTTGCGTACGGCTGGGCACCGCATGTCTCGCCCACCTGTCCCTCGCTCGTGCAAAGTCCCAACCTACGTCACGGCGTCACCCCGACCCCTCGTGTGCTCATCCCATCCCCCAACTTGCCTCGACCGTTTTGTCTAGTGTCCCTCCCAGGTTCGCCAATTCCATTTTGTGCTGAGATAAACCTTGTTTTCATCCTATCACCCAGCTGGGCGGATACCATCTGCCTTGTGAAGAGGCCGTTACTTTCACAGCCTGAAGCACCACCCCACAGTGTCGGATTTCATCAAGCTAATCGATCTGGTATTTCTAGAAAGTGAGATTGTGCACACGCACCTCCAAAGAGCACGAGACTTATGATCTTGATCTAGGACACTCGACCTAGAGACCCCTCTTCCGACCCTTCCGCACCATTTCCTGTCTTCAAGAGCCTGTCGCCACCTAGCCCAAGAAGCGCAAGAGCCAGCGAAAAGCCAGCGAAGAGAGAGACCCGTGGTATCGAGTCTATATAGAGAAAATATTTATCGTCGGTGAAACGCCAAACATCGGCATCGACGTTCTTATCAACAAAGCTGGCAGGCAATAAGCGACGCAGTCTCTCCTCCCAAGGAGGAAGTCTGCTAAATAGAATGTTTGGTGGTGGTTCCAACTCCGGGTCTAAAGGCGAACCTGATTCCTCTAAGACTGAGAACAAGTCCCCTTCGCGCGAGGCGAGCCCTGGTGCGAACCCAATCAAGGCGACAAACCAAACTACTAGTGGCGAGAAGCGCAGTGGTAATGGAAGCCCCCCTGGCAGGAGTGACAATGGGCCCTCAACGGATAAGAAGCGCAGGAGTAGTGGTGTTGGAGGCAAGGCTAGCAGCCTCTTGGCCTCAGCTAAGAATAGCTTGAGCTTCAACCAAGGCCGAAGCAACTCTGGTTCGGAGGCCCAAGGTCCTATCCAGAAGCTGGGGAAACAAGACCCTGCTTTGGCTGTTCCGCAGGGCCAGCATAATAACTCTGCAGGGGAATCGCTCCCTGGACCCAGATCTACCTTTCGTGTCGGCGTCTGGGAAGACAGGAATAAGAAATGTCGCCGTACGATGGAGGACACGCACGCCTTTTTATACAACTTTCTACCTACCCCGGCCCCTGCCACTGATGCGCAGGACAAAGAGAAGGGTGACGAAACAGAAACTTCTCAGAATGACGCTGTTGAGACCGATAATGGCTACTTCGCTATTTTCGATGGCCATGCTGGTACCTTTGCAGCAGACTGGTGTGGAAAGAAGTTACATATTATTCTCGAGGATATCATTAGAAAACACCCGAATGCGCCTATCCCTGAACTCTTAGATCAGGCATTTACATCGGCTGATGCCCAGCTAGAGAAGCTTCCAGTTAAGAACAGCGGCTGCACAGCTGCCATTGCTGTCCTGCGCTGGGAAGATCGGGTCCCAAGTGATAGGTCCGCAACTGGGTCCCAGTCCATAGCACCGGCAGCTGCGGCTGTTACTAAAGCCGCCAAAGCCGATGACCCATCTGCTTCCGAGAAGGACCAAGAGCAAGCTGCAGCGGACATTCTGACAGCTACATCGTCTGAATCGGCCCACGCCAAGTTAAAGGGAACCGCCAGCCGTCAGCGTGTTCTCTACACAGCCAACGTGGGAGATGCGCGAATCATCCTATGTCGCGCTGGTCGAGCCCTTCGCTTGTCGTACGACCACAAAGGCAGTGACGAGAACGAGGGCCGACGCATCGCGAATGCTGGAGGATTAATTTTGAATAACCGTGTGAATGGAGTCTTGGCAGTCACACGAGCTCTGGGCGACACCTATATGAAGGATCTTGTCACGGGCCACCCCTACACGACAGAGACGGTGATTCAACCTGACAGCGACGAGTTTATCATCATAGCTTGTGACGGAGTAAGTTGTTTTGGACCCAATTCTTCACACTGTCTCGACTACATGCTAATCTGAATTCTCATTTACTTAGCTCTGGGATGTTTGCAGTGACCAGGAAGCCGTTGACTTGGTGCGAAACATCGACGATCCCGTCACTGCATCCCAGCTTCTGGTTGATCATGCTTTGAGCCGTTTCAGTACCGACAATCTGTCCTGCATGATTGTGCGACTCAACAAGGAGGCGCTTGTGCATACCCAGCAGAGCAAGGATTTGGGAGTCGAGACAGAGAATGCCCCGACTAGAGCTACTGAAGCGGACAAGATTGTTGAAGATACGAAGCAGAAGATTGCTGATGGGACTTCACCGGCCGTTGGCGTTTCTGCCAGCAATAGCGGGCGTGGTTACGATCCGACAACAAACGAGGATGGCGAGTTTATACCTACCACACTGGACGGTACCGTGTTGGAGGAGGAGCCGGAAGCCATTTCGGATACTGAGAGCCCCGAACCTAAACCGAAGGTGGAGCAGATTGAATCGGAAACAGAGACAGTGAAGGCGGAGGCCGACAAGTCCAAGTCCTGACCCGTCTGGAGTGCCTCGGCTGCGTAGGCTCTCAATACAGCCCGCACCAGGCACCGGAAACCAGAAACCAGGCATTTGGCATCAGGCGCTTGCTTTATTATTTTTGCTGTCCATGTTTCAAGAAGAGAAGGTGTACGGGGAAACGACGCGAGCACTCTACGTATTAGCATTGAAGATTCGTGGTTACTAGTATTCCTGCGTGTGAAAGAACTCGAATTAAATGATTGAATCATATTATATGCCTCTTGCTGGCTGATTGACAAGCTACGAACGAACGAACCGTTCTGGTGGCGGGTGTTTGCTGGGTGAGACGCAGGGAAATGATGCAATCTTGGGGGAGAACCGGGGACCTCCCTGATGGTGTGTCTGAGGAGCTGCGTTTTGGTCGGACTTTGTGCCATTTCGAAGGAGCATTATTAACGAACGGCTGGGAAACCCGTCACATAGCAGCGCGCCCCTATTAGACGTCTATATTTAACCCAGCTGCTGGGTAGTAGTGAACTACGTACTACGTACATATACTATTATACAGTGGATGGACAGACAGGGCTCGGACGGCATCCTCTGGGCGCGATGTGATGAATGTGATGCGGACTCTCGCGGCATGGTGGTATTGGCCACCAGCACGGGATTATAATGGCGCTACTGAACGAGACGTTACTACTCTGTACTGTGTGTGTATTTGTGCGTTCTGTCTGCGCGTGTGGTATGCCCGACCTTGCCATGCCTGGGGCGAGGAGCGGATATCAATAATATCGGGACGACAGCGCCATCGAGTGTAGGCACGCCCCCTTAGGGAATAGTTTGTGCCGGTCTCTCATTTGCCTGCCCACCCCCTGAGCAAGTCTTTAGAGCCCCTGGGTGCCAAGGTGCAGAAGCCCCATTTCTGCCCCTGTCGAGGTCCCCCGCCCCCCTGCAGACCCGGTCCCATCATCCATTGCCTCCAATGGTTTTGGGCCATTGGGGCTGGCCTTGGGTAGGAAGGAGCAGTCGCCTCTGAGTACAGCGGCACAAGAGCCAGCATCTCGAAAATTATGCTGTGGTGCTCCCTGAAGCACTGATCCAATCCTGCCTGCCCTTCCCCGAAGACACGCCACCACAACCACCATCACATTCTTTGGGAGGGCACAGAGAGACCCAAGTTTGTTTTCTATGCCAACTCCCTCCCTGGCGAAAGATGCGACCTCTGCGCCTATCTTTGGTTTGAAACAAGCGCCCGTTCTCTTTGTCTGATCTGGTTCCAGCAATACTTTCTTCTTTCTGCTGGCGGGGAGTCAACTTTCTACATTGGATTTGTTCGTGCCCAGTGCCCTCCGCAGCCTTCTATAATCACTCACTCGTTGCCTATTCGTTGTTTTGTTCGCCGTCTCCTTGACGTTCGCCCACGGTCATTTTCTCTTTTTTTAGATTGTTGTTTCTTCACGAGTGTGTTCCGTCTACCAACCATCATATTTGCGCGCCTCCCCCCTTGCAGAGGAGGTTCTCAATTCGGCAGTCACGGCCCCCCTCGATCCAGCCTCGAAAGCGATTCTTTGTCTGCCGCCACACCCCAATGCGCAGCACGTCCGACCGATTGCGTGTCGATATCTGTGCGCGGTACCAGCATCTGATACCCAGCCCTCGAGCCAACGAACCCGTGCCGCCGCTCAGCCGTCGGAACGGTGCGCCAGACCTGCTATTGGAATATTCTCTCAACTCGTGCTTCTCTCCGCATGGGGACGGATCATAAGGCATGTCGTTGAATGGATTGGACGATCCCAAGGTCGCAGAGGCCTATGTAGCGGCTTCGGCTGAACCTGGAGGATGGTAGGTGCTTTGTTCATTCCCCTATATCCGTTTGGTGAGGGTGTCGCAGACGAGGCAGGCGCTAATCTTTTACTAGGTTTCTTCTGAAATATGCGAGTCGTGATGAGGTCGAGTTGCTCAGCAGTGGCACCGGTGGTGTTGCTGAGATGCGCGGTGCTGTGACAGCATATGATGAGACGAATCCACTATACGGTTTCTTGAAATATAGAAGGAGGAATGTCCTGGTCAAGTACTTGCCGGAGGGTTGTTCTCGTCTCATTCAAGGTGCGTGATACTTTGACAGGCGTGATCTGGATTTCTCCGACTTTGTATGCTGACACCATTGTAGCACGTGTGGCCGTCCACTTTAATGCCGTCTGTGAGCGTTTCTCGCCGTACGATTCACAGTTTGATATGACCGCAGCCGAAGACCTAGCCGACGCGAAATTATCACCTGCATGCTCGCTGCACGCTGCCAAGGGGTCGAACTCGTCCTCGAGCTCGCGCAAGAAGCATCTGATGGAAATTGCGGAGGAGGATGAAGAGGAGCAGCAACCTACGAAGCGCCAGTCACTCATTAAGGAAAAAGAAAAAGATAGGGAACAACTGAAAGGAAGTGACGAGCGCCCCACGACCACAGGGGAACCGGTCACCCTCAACTCAGATTTGGCTGCGTCATTGGAAAATAGCAAGTTTTCGGCACCTACCACTTCCGAAGTGCCAACATTTGTTGGGTCCGTTGAACCGTCACCGCCAACTGAGAATGCCCCGCGCCTTTCTTCTCAGTCAAGCCGCGCCGAGGTTTTCACGTCCTACTCTGCCTATTCATATACAAGCAAACCCAAGGTCAAACTAGGACCCCGCCCCTCGCTCGACACGACTATTATCCGACCCCAGACCGCAGGAAACTTTCGCCCTGTATCTTCTATTCCCGCCGGCTTGAAACTCTTTGGAAAAGGAAGCAGTTCGAGTGCAAGGCGGCGCAAGGACAGTGCGGGTAGTAGCAACGCTCCCGCATCACCCCGAAGCGAGATCACCGACTTTGCTTTCAGCGCAGCGATACCAATCCCCGAAGAACCAACCAACAAATTAACGCTTGATGTTCCTAGACCGGCAACAAGCTCAGGTGTTTCCACGAAGAGCGGCGTCAGCACAATCATGTCAACATCAATGAAGTCGGCCATGACACCTGAAAAGGCACGATTGAAGAAGGCATTGCAGCTCAGAGAAAAGAAGAAGAAGAAGAAGGAAGCGCAGTCCCCTTCGTCACCATCTCTTACTTCGCCAGAGATTCCTGATACGGTATCTGTGCCGGCAACTCCGGATTCTGCAGTTGCACATGGAGATGAGACGGACGTGACGGCAGATGATAAGGCATCTGAGACTAAGGCCGATGATTCGGGCGTCGGAATAGAGACATCCACGACCTCAACGAAAGGCGACCATGCATCTGAGGGCACACAGGCAGATTCTCGACCTGTAAGCCCTGTAGTCACATCTTCTGAGGCTGGGGAATCTACCAAAGCGTCCTCCGTATCAGAATCTACGGATCAAACTGTGGTGGTAGAAGAAGGTTTGGGAGATGGGTCCGATGCGAAACCTCCTGCTGGCTCTCCAGAGCCAGATGGCTTGGTAGGCGGTCATGCGACAGAGTCAAGTGTGGCGAATGAGGAGCAAAAGGATGCTTCTGCACTAGAGTCCAAACCTGCTACTGTTGCACCACATCTGTCGGAAGAGATGAAGCCTGACAATGCTGACAGAAAGGCGAAGCCTGGTAGCGACCAACCAGAGAGCGCAAACACTGATCATGAACATGCCGAAGGTGAAAGTCAGGGTTGCAAGGATGCTGAAACCTCAAATCAGGCTGGGGAGCATGAACAGAGTGGGGCCGATCCCCGAGTTAATGCTGCTCAAAGTGTTCAAGTTTCACCAATCGCGCCGCAAGACCAGGCTCTCGAAGATCAGAAACCTGAGACAGTTGGAACCCCGGAGACGTCCTTGGAGGATATAGAAGCCAAACAAGCCCAGCCAGATCTCAAGACCGGACCCAATTCTTTGTCACCCAAAATCCAGCTACCTGATTCAGCGACTTTTCCAGATATCGCGGAAGACGACACTGCTACTCCCATTGTTCGGACCAACGCAAACGATTCCTCGGCAGATCAGGCAACCGAGAGTGATTCTGAGTCAGTATTGGCAGCCCGTGTCAGGAAATCCTCCATTGCCAAGCGCAAGGCGAATGTAGAGCCGATCAAAACTGATTTAGCTAATCGAGGTCGAGCTGCTTCTCAGTCTGACAGTGATCTCTCTGACGACGATAGTCTGTTGGAGGAACTTCAGAGCGCAACTGTTCATGAGGCCAAGCCTATGACTGTTTCGAAAACACCACTCACACCTGTATTTCCCGGAAGACTGAACAGTAACAGCGGGATGGCTACTGCAACCGCATCACCCCCCATCCAGGCAGGACCGCTCGCAGCTCCTCTCATGGCGAAGCCGCAAATGATTCGGACAGCTTCAAATCCGGTGCGTGGGAATCTGATTGCTCCTCCCTCGGATGTCAGCCAGTCTTCCGCTCGTTCTGTAAGCCAGGGTGCTGCCTTCCTGCATCAGGTCACCCAGCAGCGAACTGCAGATGGAACGTTAGCCAAGAAGACCAACATGGGCTCTAGTATTTCTCAACGTATCAAAGCGTTAGAGAGGCTCTCAGTAAAACCGGGAGACGCACCATCTCAAGCCAACTCAAGGCCTTCATCATCCTTCTTCTCTGTAAAACCCAGAGCCCCTTCTAGGTCACCATCTGTGGTGGACCGTACAACTTCCCTCTCCAAGGACACTCGCCCATCAACGGCCCATTCGAGAGACGATTCCCCAGAAGCTTCTAGGTTTCATCGTGAAAGGTCAGGGTCCATCTCCAGCCGACTCTCTGTTTTTGAACCAGGTAACTCGCCTGGCAATACGCCTCGCGGTAGACCCGAGACAGTGTCTGTTACGGCTAGAATCATCCGGGATTCACCTTCAGCGTCCCGCACACCTCCCGAATATAACAACCCCGTCGAGTTGAAGCAGTCCGCATTACTTGTAGATCATCAGAAATCTGATGCTGTGAGTCCCCCGCCTGAGCCTGTTGAGGAGGCTGTCCCAGAGAAGACAAAATCCCATCGTCGCAACGAGAGCAAGGACAGTGAGACACAGCGATCCTCTTTCAATGTTGTCAAGGAATTCATTAAGGAACATCGCAAGTCGATTGTCTCTTCACCCTCTTCTGAGGGACCTCGCTCACCTACTCGACCACCTTCAACGCACCAAAACACCACATTTGTTGGCCGCCTCTCAATGAGCAGCAGGCGGTCACTGAGCAAGGATCGGGATCTGACGGCATCGCCTTCTGTCGGTACAGACGGATCCGTCTCTGGCGATGATTCCAAGTCAACGACCAGCGATAAGAAGATGTCGCGTGCAGGGCGATTAATGCGACGCCTCTCTTCGTTCTCCGGTCCCAGCAAAGGACACAAGCATAATAATGCTCCCTCCACGAGCGGCACACCCACAGTAGCAGAAGAGGACACGGAGGCGGTTCAACCTGTGAAGCACAGTGCCCCCTCTATCGTGGCAGACTTGGGAGATGTTAATGTTCAATTCCCAGACACTCTGCTCTGGAAACGCCGTAACATGTACCTCGACTCACAAGGCTTCGTGGTACTTTCAGCACTTGCGCAGCAGCAACATCAGGCTCCAAAGGGACCAGCAACAACAGGTGTTAAGAAATATCACCTCTCAGAGTTTAAAACCCCCTACACGCCTGACGTCGAGGTACAAGAACTACCAAACAGTGTCGTGCTAGATCTGGTTGAAGGTAGTGCCGTACAAGTGGCTTGTGAAGACCGCACTGGTCAATTACATGTCTTGGAAGGTAAGTTGAGTTTGTTTTCCAATGATGAATGAATGTGGGTTCTAATGAGAGAATAGTTCTACGAAGCGCTCATGTCAAGCATGCCGGAAACTAAAATAACCTCGAGTTGACATGCATAGCGACGCCTGCGATGCTGAGACATCCACCTTGCTGTCTTCAAAACATTCACTTGGCCCCTCGGCTGCATCACACCATCACCCATTTCACTTCCGACGCGGCCATGGGCGCATAACTTTTCAGCCTAACCTAATTTTGAGAGTGATCCGAGGAGCGATCCATACGGACCGTTGCCGAACACGGTCCCTCTTCACTTTCTCTCCTTCTCTGTTCTTTCACGTTTTCTTATCATGTTCTAGATATATATTATAACTACCCCCGTGTTTGTCGTTAGCTGACTCACTACGTACCTACATTTCCCGAGGCTCCGGGACCTTTTGATATTTGCTTTCATAATCTTATTATTTCTAGTTAGTAGTTGAAAAAATCGAATGGCGAAGACGCCATAGGAGATCTACCTGGCGTGGCGATATACATGGCCGTTTCCTCAGCAGGTTGAGGGCGCCAGAGTCCTGTTTGGATCTACCCCCTGCATGATGTTTGGATCAGAACTTGACATAGCTTAGCGACTCATTCCACTCATATGGAGCAGGGCACAATGATTGCGAGGAGGTGATAGGGAGCATAGAAGGCAGGGCTACTGTTTGTTGCGAAGAAAGAAAGGCTCTGTTCTGCTGTAGTAACTAGCTGAATTGATATTCCAATGAACGATCAAGATTGATTGCTGCCTCTAGTGATAGGTGCATATGATCACAGTTGTCTTCAGACGAATTCTTACCTTCTGCTCCCAAACCCCAAACCTAACATTGAAGAGCGAGAAGTCGGTTGAAGACTACTTGTTATTTGCAACTGATATGGGCGGTTGTGAGGGGCTGATGATTCATGGAGATAGCTGAATAAGATACCCAATCTCATCTTCGTCTTGATTTCAAAGCAAAGCTAGATGTTATTAATAAGACCGGAACAGTTATCCAGTTACTCTCAACAGGGACCCCCTTGCATACCATCATGGCCGATGAGGAAATTTGATCTGTCTGGCCGTTGGCTCCACATAAGACCGCAACGAGATGCGGACGTGTAAACGACCAAAGTGACTGGCTCATATGCGAATAATAGGAAACCGGAGAGGAAAGAAAAAGTATAAAGAAGCGATGTATCTGTCCTTCTAAGGTTATGGAGGAAGCATTCCGTTTTCACTCTTTACCAGGTGCTGACTGGGCTATACCTTCTCACTCACCTCGGACTCTCTCATCAAGATGCGGTTCCTGAACTTCTTTACAGCCATTTCATTGGCGCCTCTGGCTTTGGCCTTCCCTCTCAACTTGACGCAACCTGGAACGATTCCAGGAACCACTAGTCACTACACCGAAGTGAGAGGCCATACGTATCATTACCTACTGGCTGAGCCGAGCTCGGAGCCAAAAGGGACAGTTCTCCTAGTACACGGCTTGCCTGATATATCATACGGATGGCGGTACCAGGTACCGGCCCTCACAGCCCTCGGGTATCGAGTTATTGCCCCGGACATGCTGGGCTACGCAGGGACAGACTCGCCCAGCTCGCTCATCCACTGGACTCACAAGGAGCTGGCCACGGACCTGGTCAATCTCGCCGGCCAGATCGCCCCCGGCGAGCAAGTCATCCTCGGCGGCCATGACTGGGGAGCCGGCCTGGTCTACAAGGTCGCCATGTGGTACCCCGACTTCGTCAAGGCCTTCTTCACCATCGCCGTCCCCTACATGCCGCCGTGGCTCGGGCTGTCCACCGACTGGAAGGACCTGTCTGAGCTTGTGGCCGACGGTACCTTTCCCACACTCGGCTACCAGCTGCAGTGGCGGGACCCGTCCATTGACCGCAACTTCACGACGCCGTCGCAGATCAGGATGATGTTCAACACCGTCTTCGGCGGGACCACGCCTGAGGGAGCGTACGGATACTCCGCCAGCGAGGGATTCCTCTACGACGTGATGCCTCTGTTGCAACCGAATCCCCTTGTAAACTCTTCAGATATGGACCTCTACGTCAACAGCATCGCCAGGCACGGCGTCCGCGGAGTCTTCAACTGGTACCGCACCCGTAGGATGGACTGGGAGGACGAGCTGCCCCTCGCCGAGGAGGGCACGTTCCGGTTCAGGATGCCGTCGCTCTTCATCCCCGCGCTCAGGGACATCTCCATGCCGGAGGAGTACTACAGGGACATGCCCGGGTACTTTGACTCTTTAGCGATACGGGCGGTCGACGCAGGGCACTGGACCCACTGGGAGGGTCGTGAGGAGGTCAACGAGATATTGACTGGCTGGGTCAGATCTTTGAATTAGGGACTTGTTATTTTACCTAAGCGTCCTAGAACATGTCCAAGTTTCATTTATGTGACAGGGAGTTGGGATGCGGGTGGGGAGATGGGAGTGTTCACTTATGGCAATTGTCAGGTATCTTATGTGTACTTTTAACCAACCAGCCATAGCCACACAACGTATTATTATTAATTATAAAAAATTACTACAACACACTATCATTAATTGATTTTCTATTCTGACAAGCAAAAAAGCCCTTGGCACGCTCACATGCTCGCGTTGTGGGGGCCCGTCGACCGGCAGCTGTCAACGGCCGTAAGTGACGATGGCAAACCAAACCAGCGCAAACCGCAAGCAAAACACAAACCAAAAAAAAAGAAGAAAAGAAGAAAAATGCGAGGTCGAACTAGCGACCAGTGGTAAACTTGCGTTATCGGAGATAGGCTACGAACCCCGACCTGTAAGGCTCAAGCTGAGGCGTTACCATCTGAACCAGTTGTACTGACCCCGCGTGTTGACTGAGGTGATTCTATGTTGGGTTATAGCACGTAAACACAGGTGCATCCCATATTTATTTATCTGCCATTGTGAGAAGTGACTGACTGACATACAGTGGCAGTGGACAGGGCTGCTCTGCCATGCAGGTTTGAGCTGTCGAGGTGCGCATCCGCTCGAGGCTCCTCGCTCTGCGCAGGTATTTTTTGTAAGGCTTGCGCGTACGCATCCATTCTCGTTACTCTTAAACAGAAGAAACATGGATACGGATCCAAGAATGGTCATTATAAAAAGAAGACGCTTCAAACACCAAATGCTGATATCCCGAGCGTCGATATAGCATGGCAGACACTAATATTCCCTGCTAGGATTCGAGGAGCTACAAGTCTCAACGTAAACCCAGGGCTCAAATGGTTGCTTTCAGGTTTCAGCGTTTAGAAGTGAGTGTATTCCCGACTTGTAGGGTGTTGCCTTTTCTTCCAGGTCATTTAGTATGCTGTTTACGCCGACTCTTTTCAAACAGGAGCCGAACTCTTCGCGTATACGTTATCTTATGTGAGAAATTACAAGAATGAAAGCTAAGCTTCGATGTGTTAGTCGGATTTTACATAATTAATACCATGTATATCATCACATTTGATATATCCTCCTTCCCACCCCTACTCCAGTCCTCCCACACCATTCCTCAGGATTGTGCTTCCTTCTTCCTTCTCACGCTGATCTTGACTACGTACGCTAGACCAATGCGACTTTTCGTATTTCTGGATATCAATCTAAGAGGAGAGGGTTGCCATCCGCATTGGCGCACCTCCACGGCAGTTCCTCGACCACCTTCTACTCGAGCGACACAAGAGCCCAAGTCACATCCACCATCACGAACTTGCTACATTGGACAGTGCACATCCTGACCTTGTTGAATCCTTCGCTGGCAGCTTCACGACACCCTCATACTCCTTCTCGTTCTTTGTATACACGCTAAATCACGACTCGCAAGCAGAGGAACAGCCGTCCACTCCAACGTTTCATGGCAACTCTAAAAGACCGCCGCGCAACTGATTGGCAGATGGCATAGCCGCCAGGTGGACTCACTCCTGCAGAGCACATGCATGCATACATACGCAGCCTCACCGTTCGGGAAGGTGGGAGCAGATAGGCGCCCGCCATATAGCCGCTCGTTACTACACCAGCGATCCCCCCTTCTCCAATATTTCATCGGGTAGTCCGAGGGGCTAGGAAAACTAGCGGTATGATATATTGGAGGCTGGCCTGTCGGAATAGAACATCATGATTGGACATCTATACGTCACTGGCTAGCCCAGAGTTGCGAAATCACCTTCTTCTTCACCACCTGAACCCCTCTCTCGAGAAATGAGGGGCAGGCCGCTCGCCCATCTTCTCATATCCAAGATCCTCGGAAATCCCGAGTGAGACTGTAACATCAGGACCGTTGGGGGGAAATGTCTCTCTTTCGTCATTGGTATCTCGCTAGGTATTTCGTTCCCTCGGTATTCCTCCCATGCTGTTTTGTTCCCCCGTCCCCATTCAAACCGTCCGTTTCTTCCCTCGCCCAGCCCCTCCCCAATCTCTCCCCCCCCTAAACGTAGCACATGACAGTTTGTAGCGACAGCACCGTGTATGTGTATACACATATTTTACCTCTTCCAGCCATATATTATGCACTCCGACACATACAAAACATCCCCAGATCAGGCTCATACACACACACACACACACCCCAGCATAATGGTATATCAACCGCCCCTCCACCTATAGTTGCCCCTTTTCAAAGAACGATAGAAATTTTTGGTTCGCCCAAGATACAAGTACCCTCACCACACTCCTTTCGTGGCCTCTAAAAAGGCAATAAGATTCTTTCCGCGCACAGAACCGGGCAATATGGCGAAAATAGATGGCTCAAAAATAAAAACGCCGCGTGACCCCATTGGCAAACCCCGTAGGAGGAAAGCACAGTCGCATCCTGTTGAAGTCGAGCAGATCCCAGCCTTGAAGGTGATGCTGATACACCGCACGCATGCACGCACGCGCCCCCAATTCTCAAACATAACAAAAAAAACCAATTAGTAAAGGAGGATGCCTGTGATATTCAAATGAAAAGAAACACAATGGATGAAGTGAAGTGAAGAGAGTGAGTAAACAATATCCAAGAAAATGTTCGTGACTAGGTCGTGGTTCAGGCCCGTAATAAGCTCGTCGAGAAATCCAAGACAGAAATGGCTATGCTGTACCTCCAAAAAAGACGCCATCTGCATACTTGAAGAGTGCCAATCGTCATAAAAAATAGCAAAACATATCCAATCATATAACAAGGTCTATCGCGAATGATGTAAATCCCAGGGACGTGGCCATATGGGATCCCCAGTTTTTCGCCATACCCGAACATCCCGGCTCATCGAGAGAACGAGTCATGCCGCAAGATACAACAACAGAAAAGCAGAGAGTTGGTTCTTTCTGTCCAAGGATCGCCACATCTGAGTGCTTTGACCAGATGGTGGCCACAGGTGTATCGTCGTGGGATGATCGTCTTTGCCCCTCTCTTTGACAGACTTTTTCCTCACTGCGCAGACCTCCGAGAAATGATGCCGAGTTCGAGTTATACACGCCAGTTTTTGGTGATTCGATCCTGGGTAGAACTTCATATAATTCCGCCAGGAGGATCATACACCGCCGTGCCTGATCTTCCTGCCGTGCTCCCTACACCTGCAGACCCGCCGTCCTCAGCAGGCGCCGTCGTTGTTCTCCTCAACATGAACATAGGTTTCTTGCCTTCCTTGTCCAGTTGTTTGAACAGGATCAGCGGCTTCTCATCCATCCCTAGGCAGCGCTCTTGGTCACCGTAGACAATGTAGAGTGCGTATTGATCCCAAGGGGCGTTGATCTGATACTTCTTGAGCGCTGCAGGGAGAACCTTGTGACAGGGGTCATCCATGCTAACACGGAAGCTCTTGAACATGTCGGCACCCCCCCGATCGTTAGCGATACCGCCGGTAGCAGTCGGGGTATCTACCGTAGGCGTTTCTCGCCTGATGGGCTTCGAAGCAACGCGAGGATAGTTGCCGTGGTCCGTATCGCTCCTTGCTGTTGCGGGCGACGGCTCGGCGCGGTAAGATCGTGAGGCCAGGGTGCCCAGATGGGTTTGTGGCGACGTGGGGGATGGAATGTTGGGAGAGGGGTATCCAGTAAGGGTGCTCTGGGCGGAGCCGTTCATTGCAGCCAAGTGCGTCGATGAAAGAACCGCCCGCTCAGCAGCCCCTGCAGGATCCAGGCTTGGCATCTCAGCTATTGACCTCTCATACGTAGCTGTCGTGGGTGATGCATTTTTCGGTGTGGTGCCAATCATAATCTTTCGTTGCGAGTACGCACGCTTGGGGCCTTGGGCTGTGCCTGGTGTCGTAACCGGGGGAGATAGTGTAGAGTTGTCGTATGAGTAGGAAACGCCACCGAGGTTCGGTAATGGTTGTTGTTCCTTGACTAATCTCAGAGCAGGGAGCATATCTTCTCGTAGTCGTCGGAAGTCTTCGGCCGTCCGTCGAAGATCTTGTTCCAGGAGATTCATTCGCTCATCCCTCAGCCGCAGCTGCTCTACTAAATGCTTGATGTCTTTGATGGTGGCTGTGGCATACTGGGCCTCAGCATCGGCGGCTGTTGATCCATGGTTAGCGGCGTCCAGGTGTCTGGGATCGGAAGGTTAAAAAGCGATCGGCAGACGTACAGAGCGGCATGTAATGGTCACTTTCCATAGCAACATCCTGTGCCTTCTTCACATCGTAAACGCTCTTGAGAATGCTAAGTCGGTGTCCAACACTGGTGATGCCCATGCTCTTCAGATCATCGTGGTGGAGCGCCACCAGAGCCTCTCCAACAATCTCGTTCTCTGCAACCGCATTATCACTTGTTAGCAATCCAAACCTTGTGCGTAGTTTTCAATCACCAGGTTTTATCAACAAGACGTACGGATAAAGCGGTCGGCATATTGCTGCAGCCCGAGGCTTGCGATGAAATCGGCACACTCCTCCGCCGTCCATTCGGTGACGATTGTCTCGGGAAGGCGATCGGCGCTCGTTCGGTGTCCATATGTCGTGGGCGTGTGTTCTGCCGAGGTGGACAATTCAGAATCGATGGGTGAATGTTCCGAGTCGTTGATGGGTGAATGGCCACGCTCGTACTCGTCGTCGGCATCCGACTCGGCGTAAGCCGTCCCTCCAGCGAACTCCATGGTCTCGACCCGACTAGGAGGCCGGCAAGGAGTCTGGAGAAAGGGGCAGGAAGGCTCGTGGAGAGCCGACCAGGTCTGTTTCGTGGATAACTAATGCAGCAGCGGAGACCTCTCCTGAGTCGCCGTCAGAAGAGATGGTCGGCGTGAGCGAGAATAAGCCAGCGTCGTGAGATGAGCCCCCCGTCGGGCGAGGTGGGTGGTTATTGGTGTCGGCCACCGAATTGCGTCAGCCAGTCGTCCTGGCGGTTGGCATGGATTGTCGCGGCGGATCTGATGGCAAGCAGGCGGCTAGAGCGTTGGTTGGTGAGCAAGAGAGGGGACGAGTCGGGAGTGGAAAATTGTACCCTCTCGATCGGCGGACCCGGAGGATGTGGTGAGGGCCAGGCGGCTGCAGGGCGAAGAAGAGAGAAATGCGAAGCAGGGCAGAGCAGGCGAGGATAGGCAGGTGCTTGCGTCGTTGTGTGTGTGCGTGTTCGTGTGCGTGAGGGTGGTTCAGCGTTCTCATCAACGTGCGTCGAGCGATGGAACGGCTGGAAAGGTCCAATCCAAGCCCGACTGGCTGCTCTGTCCCCACCCTCAGGTCCCAATGGAAGTGGACGCTGGCTCGCTAGCTGGTGGTGGTGGTGGTGCTACCGTCAGTGCCCGTAGGTACCTAGCAGCCAGGCTCCCCATCGCAAGTTAGTGCTCAATTGGAGGACACGGGCAGGTTTTGTGGGCACCGGAACCCCCAGCCTGTACCGCCGACAGCTCGAGGTAGGTAGAACCCCAAGCAGGTGGGAGAAGAAGAAATGAGACACCAAATTGATAAGCACTATCTGCAATAACCCGGGATTACAATAATCAAAATGTTAAATTGACGATATGGACTGCATTGTCTCTTTGATTTCTTAATTTCGTCCGCAATAGTTGAGAAATATTCGTCACAGCAAGAATGGACAGGCCATGGTGTATCGATTTCAATGCCACCTGGTTGAGTCCGGAGGCACCGTCCAGTGGGTGCACCTGTAGGTGACAGGGTGGAGAGAGGGGACTGAGGGGAAGGGAGCATACCGACCGACGCCTGGCCATGTCGGTGGCTACTGGTTTTTTTAGCACAGCTCTGGCCACTCTGCTCCTCTGTGACCCCCTCTACCACCGTTTTATGTGGCAGACTTATCACCTAGCGCAGGCGGGTAGGCCTTGGGCTGGCTTGTGGAAGGGCGAGAGATCCCCATGGCACGGCACCTCAGCCACTCAGCCTCCGTCCGGATAGAGGTACCCAGAGGTTACCTAGTAGAGATGGGGGGCCTGCCTCCAGTCGCTGCCGCACCCCAGTCCGCTCTCTCCGGGTACGTACCCAGGGCGTCCAGGCCCCTAGCTCTAGCGGTAGTCAGGCACAGAGACGCCGTGGCCAGGGCGCTACTCCCTACTGGTAGTCGCTCCCGCGTGGGCCCACAGAAGTAGCATTAGAGTGTGGCACAGCTGCCAGAGCGACCAACCGAATGGCGAAATCAGCAGGCGAAGAACCTAATGATAGATACAACGGCAGCAATTCGATCAATCCTTCTGGTCTGCAGTTGATCACTCCAGCTCTCCAGCTCTCCAGCTCTGTGCAACCCATATAATGGCTGGGGGACCAGGACCATTGTCTACATATCGCCCTGTCCGAGCATAAATTCCCCCCTCGAAGGGCAGGAGGTTCTCTCAGGCTGGTTGGCCCCACCCAGAGTCGAGCTTCTGTCCTTCCACCGGCGCAAAAGCAACACCAAAGTGCTACAGGGTTTCCCCCAATGTCAGCAATGCCCACCGGCGAGAAGAGAAGAAAAAAAGCACGGTCCCTCGGGCCAGGCAAGCCCATCTTCATATTCAACAAACCCAGGCAATAATACCAATATCTCGCCTGCCCAGGCGCAGGCTCAGCATTCTTGGCTTGTTGATCGCCACCTCACCTCTATTCCCATCTTGCGCGCCCCCGTTTCTCGAGCGTGAGACACACAAGGCTCCCGTTCCAGCCCTCGTATCGGACTCCTACCAGCTGGCCCCAGGTTTCAGGTTTCGACCTTGGCCTCTGCTAGAGAGCAAGTGTAGGGAGCTATAGTAGGGCCGCACTATATACATAGTATACCTCAAGGTCCCCCCGGGCGATATGATCGCTTAGCTCTCTCCGAGCTGAATGCGCTAGAACATTAGTCCCCTTGGTCCACTGCTCTTCCACGCAGTAGGGGGTTTGCGAATCGAAATCTCAGTTTTTCCCGCAAGGGGGAAAATAAACGGTAGATGTCGAACCCTGGCTATCGCATGATGATCAGCGTCTTCACTTACTTTCCTGGATACCGGCACGGTGAGCTACCCAGTCACTGGAGAAGGCTAAGCGTGGAGAAAAGTGGCGGCGGCAGTTCGTCTGGCGAATCCTGTCATCACCAGCTTGGCGCGCGCATCCAGCCTATGATAGTGCATGCATATTCTAGAGCTAATAGCGAGTCGATTTGCTCCACAGATAGTCGAGCTACTGCCTACAAGATTCCGGCTTTCTCTCTTCCGTCTATTTAATAGGTAGTTCGATCGTAAATTCATGAGAGAACAGTCGAGGACCTACGTCACAATTTCAAGATGAGAGAGACCCCACGTGGACAGGAGCTTGAGGCTGAAACCTCAGGGTTTGTTCCCCCCCCCTGCTACGTTCACAATCCTACCACACCTTAGGAAGCTAAGCAGGTTGCGCAGGTGTAAGTCAATAATGTTTATTATCTATCTACATGAATAATTCGGAGTCAATATACAATAATTGCTCCTGTGGAAGAGCCATTGGCTTCTCCCTCGCAGATCCACATCCTCTGTCAAGCCAAAAGAGACAAAAAGAATCCCTCGGCCCAAGCATCTGCTCTCGCCTCACAGTGTCTTGCTATTTCTATGCTAGATTCGACCCCTAAGACCCCTTGACGAGGTCTCAACAGAAGAAGTAGATTGTTGAAGAGAAGAAAAGGTACATGATTGATAACAGTGGGATGTGCTATCAAACATGCGAGGATGTAATAATAATATACCGAACGAAAGTAACGAAGTGTATGCAGATATCCCATGCAGGCTGTATCGAGATGCGCCCCCAAACTCCAATGTAATGTAATGATGCCAAATATCTCTATGTCGAAGCTTCTTGGAACTTCTCAAGGTCGCGAGACCTTGATTGCGATGCAATATTAAGTAGAGGTTACCGTTTACCGCAAAGGAAGCTTGGCGTCGGTCGCGCCATAACGAATAACATCCTCGACAGCCCATCTGGGAGGGTTGATGGGTGCGCCGGTCTCTGCGCGCCATTGCTTCTCCTCCTCAGGGGAAACGCTATCAGGAAGAGGCTCGAGACCACCGGCGATACCAGAGGAGTACCTCAGCTGCATACGGTCTGCGATCTCGTCGCAAGCAACCAACAGGCGGTCAAGATCTTCCTTGTTGTGAGCCGAAGAAACACAGAAGCGAGCTCGAGAGGTGATCAGAGGAGTAGCAGGGTACCCGACGACAACCACCGAGATCTTGCGTCGAAGCATCTCGTGGGAGAATGCAGGGATCTTGGCAGGGTGGTAGAGCATGACGGGGACGATTGGAGAGTCATCATGTCCAGAGACGATATAACCGAGACGCTTGAGTCCCAACCGGAGGTAGCGGGAATTGAAAGCAATACGCTCGAGACGCTCTTCGCCTTGGCCCGGGCACAGCTCGCCAGTGATCATCTTGAGAGAAGCAAGAATTTGCATCAACACGCAGGGGGTAGGAGACTCTCCCAATTGCATGCCCACGTTCGAGGACTTGAGTTTGTCGATGATGTCCTTGTTCGCGGCAATGTATCCACCGTTGGCGCCAAAAGACTTTGTCAGAGTGCCCATCAGAATATCAATATTAGAAGGATCAACGCCAAAGTAGTCACAGACACCACGGCCACGAGGGCCAAGAGCTCCGACAGAGTGGGCCTCGTCAATGTAGAGGTAGAATTTGTACTTGTCCTTCAGAGACAGAATACCGGGGAGATCACACATTGTACCTTCCATGGAGTAGAGACCCTCGACGACAACAAGAATCTTCTTCCAGGGGCGGTGGGTTCGGGGCTGGCCCTGAGAGATGGCCTCACGGAGGACACGCTCGAGATCGGCAACGTGGTTGTGCTTGAAAGACTTGATAACAGCCCCAGAGAGACGAGCGCCAATGCGGATAGAGGCATGGTTGAGCTCATCAGAGATAATCAGGCATCCCTTTCCGACCAGAGCCTGGAAGGTACTCGAGTTGGTGACATATCCCATAGGGAAAACCATGGAAGCGGGCTTGCCCACGAAAGCGGCAATCTCGCGCTCAACTTCCAGAGCGAGGTCGGTGGTACCGGAATCCATTCGGGGGCTAGCGGAGGTGAGACCATATCGCTTGACACACTCTTCGACGGCATCGGCACACGGGCCTTCAGACTGAGCAAAACCGAGATAATTGTACGAGCTCATGTTAAGTGTCTCAGTGGTGGTACCGGTATACTGGTAGGTGCGGTTGAAGTCGTCGGACTTGCGGTCCAGGAGAGTAATGTATCGGCCGGGAACACCAGTGGTTGGGCGGGCAAAGCAGTCGTCCAGCCTCATCTTGAGTCGGCGGGTGTAGAAATTGTCAAAGTCGTCATTGAGAGGTGCATAACCGTTCTGCACCTTGAGCGAGTCGTAGTGCTTCTTGTCGCCGAATCGCTTGCCGAAAAAGTCTCTGATATGGCCCAGAAGAATGAGGAACAGGTAGCTGACATAGGTCGTCAGAATGTAGTAGTAAGGAGGCTCGTCTTCAATGGGATCTTCCAGCGGCTGCCCATGAGACGCGCTTGTATACCGATGGCTTGGGTGGTTGAGGGGGCCAAATTGGGCTTCTGCCCGTCGTTGACGCTCAACCTCCTCGGCAGTCTGGGGCTCAAAGAGCATCGTGGTTGACGAGTTCTCAACGACGCTGGTGTCGGCTGAGGACAGAGAAATGGTAGGCAGCATTCCAGGGGATTGCATTGTACCAGTGGCGTTAGCCAGCTGGGGTTTCTGGTGCTGCTGCATGGCAAGAAGGCTCTGCTGGGTGTGCTCTTGGTTCTTGGAGCTGGAGAAGAATTGAGCTAGCCGGTTGGCTTTGGAACTAGAAGGACGCCTCTCGCGCAATATGTCGGATTGAGGCATTGCGGGAGTGGAGGAGGAAGAGAAGGGGTTCGCAAGTCGACGGGGCATTGCTTTGGCTGAGGAGCAGTATGTAGATAATGTAACTTGGATATGGTCCGAAGACTGTTGGTTTCACCCCTCACAAAGATAATCAAGACCGCACAAGACGAAGTCTGGTGACTATGAAAGTAAATTGTCAGTACAACTGCTATGAATCAAGCCGTGCTGTGTAATATCGAGGCAGTGTGGGAATCTCCCAATCGCATCTTATCATGGACGTGGGGGATATTGCAGCAGTAACAAGACGCGCAGGAGGCAGGAGAGCTCCACAGCAAGTTCCGGAGACGTGAATGGCAAGCGTCAGAGCTCACACCCGGCAGCCATCCACAAACTCCCAAAAAACGCTGCTGCAAGGTTGGTGTTGTCACAATTGATGCATGCGAGAAACCAACAACCAGGAACTAGGCGAAGCGGAGGGATGGGGAAGGGGATCGGGCGGTGAAGACGGCCGTGTGCCAATGAGCCAGCCACACCGCCAGCGCCTCGCATATGCACCACGGCTCGAACCGGCAATCTCAAGATAACAGTCGGGTACTAACCTTGTCCAATGGAGAGACTCAATGCGATGTTCTCGATTGAGGGCTCAACGCGGCTTGAAGACGGTCCCGCGAGAGACAGAGACGGGATTGGAAAGAGGTGAAGCAGAGGAACGCGAAGAAGCAGCAGGATGCTGTTTTCTGTAGGGGCTCTGCGGCGCCGGAAGCCCGGAGATGACGAAAGGGCCACCCTAGTAATGAAATGCCACCACCCGCGTTTCTGCGTCGAAACCACGAATTAAACAGCGCAAACCAGTCGAAGCCTGCCTGAATGAATGTCGAGGGACTATCGACGCTCACGGTGACAGAAGCGGGAGGTGGTAATATTAAGTCGTAGGTTTGGAGAGCAGACGGGACTGAAGAGAAGGAAAAAGGCAGTGTGGCACGGGCGAGATGAATTGTGGGCACAGTGGAAAATTGGAGCTTATGCTAGAGAGAGTTTGTGACAGAGGAAAGGGGAGGGAGTCACCAAGCTTGCCGACCCGCCTGTCATGGGAAATCTTCTACTGCGATTGGGCAGAGAACAGACGAGGGGCAACAGGGGCGAGCCTTTCAGGTACCGGGCACTGTGATTTTATAGGCCCTGGGCAGCGAGCCCAAATTGCAGTACAGCACCCATGCTGGTGACCAGTGGGCCTGCGACAGCATTGATGGCTTCGACGGGACACCAGCGCCCTGGTCGTGTCATCATCCGTCCAATCCCACGGAAGTACTCTTGCTGGTAGCTATTAGTCGTAGCTGTGTCGCGTGCGGATGAGCCCAAACAATTCGTGTGAGGGCCCGAATCACACGGCGCGATGCCACAGTGCGATGCGCGGGCTGCCCCTCTAACAGCCGGCTCCCTGCACACTCATCTATCTGCCTGCGTGGACGCTCAATGGCGATCGCCCGTTGTCTCCAGCCAATGCTACCTGACCAGCGAGGTGTCCTGGGCGAAAAGGTACCTCCTCGCTACAGACGGCCAGCTCCATCCAGGCGATCGGTGCATGATCCACTAGTATATTTAACTTGCATGGTGCTAATTAGACCATGGCAGCGGCCAATGGATACACACCGAAGAGCCGGGCAAATTTTTCGGTATCCGCGAGAGTCAGGGGCCAGAGCGACAAGGCGCGCGGGCTGTTCCATACCCTACCATGTAAGCGTTGGAAATGGGTCACGGACGTTTGATAATATCCGATTCTTGCCTCTTCTGCTTGTTGCCCAGGAAGACAGGAGGCAAAAGGCAACAACAAGGCTAATCCCGAAAACCCATACACAGTGCACTCACACACAGACGCACAAGCAAGCTGAGCCTGAAGTGGCTTGTTCCATGACGGCATCGCAAGGGGGCTCGGCTCGGCTCTGCAGCTTCGCACATGCTGCTGGAGGCGGTACCCTACTAAAACAGCCTTTCCGTGTCCGACACCAAGGCGCCTGACTGCCTTCATCACACCCCAAACTGGAACCGGCGTATCTGCGACGGAATGGATGAAGTCTGGACAAATAAAGCCAACCTTAACGTTTCGCATTACTCATTATCCCGCGCATCATCCACATATCCGCTTCAGGATCATACCACTACCGCATTTGCTTGCTTTTTTGCATGGCCGCGACTCCCGATCGGCGCCGAATCAGCGTGGACACTCAGACCTGAAGCACTTCTGCCTCTGACAGCAGTTTCTTGTGGAAATCGTTGTGCCCACTCCTGATCGCCAACCCAACATGCATAGCCCTCCTATGCAACTATAAATATGTAGTACGTATGTACAATCGCGGCGTTGCTCATTCCATCCGCGCAGGTGAGGGGTTGAAACGCAAGATCGTCGTCATTAAGTGATGAATAAGCCGCAAGACTGGCAGGTGTGGTCATCCTTCCACGTTTTACTCTATATTTATTCATTGTGGTATATTTTTATCTATCTCTATCACTGTTTCCCCGCCCAGTCTTTGAACCATTCCAAAGCCTCGGGGTTGGCAACGCTGGCATTGGTCTTGACATCCAGGCCTGATATTATCTGCTTCACAGCAACTTCAATTCTGCAAGTAAAAATAACTATTAGTGTACTGATGTAGACAAACGGATGAAGAGCCGAGGAAGCCGGCAACTTACTTCTTTCCATTCCCAGTCTTTGGGATTCCCCCTCCGCACTCTTCCACGACACCCGGGACGTGGCGGGGGCTCAGCTCCGTCTTGATCTTAGCCCTGATGTCTATCTTGATCTTCTCGGAAAAGGCGGTCCCCGCGGTCATCACTAAAAACAAACAGACCGTCTCGTCCGTGTCGGTCAACCTGCGACGCCCGACGCAGACTGCCTCCTCGACCTCGGCGGCGAAGAACCTGGTTAGGATATTGTAGATCTCCGCAGACCCGAAGCGGACGCCGGACGGCTTCAGCACCCCGTCCGACCTGCCCAGCATGAGCAGGCTGCCCGTGTCTGGGTCGGGGATCTTGACGAAGTCGCCGTGGTGCCACACGGGGCCCCTAGCGCCGCAGATGTCCTCGAATCGCTCAAAGTAGGCCGCCCTGTATTTGGCGTCGCCGTTGGGTCCGAAGAAGGTCAACGGCTGGCATGGGAATGGCCGTACGCAGACCAAATCGCCAGCTTCCCCGGCTGGGACCTCCTCCCCTGTGATTGAGTCCACCACACGGATGGCCATGCCGAGCCCGGCGCATTGGATCTCCCCGACGCGGACTGGAAGGAGCGGGCAGGGGGCGCCGAAGAGAGAGATGATGTCTGTACCGCCAGTAATAGATCCTAGGTTAATGTTCTTGGGAAATGCCTCGTAGACGAACTTGAAGGTCGAAGGGGGAAGAGGGGAAGCTGTGGAGTAGATTGCTTCTAGACTGGAAAGGTCGATGCCAGGTTCCCTAAGGGGCAATACATTGTTTGCTTCCAGCGCCGTAAGGTACGCAGCAGAAGTACCAAAGTGGGTGACCTTGAGTTCAGAGAGGATACGAAGCAGCGACATGTGAGAATGCGGCCGAAAGGGAGAGCCAGAGTAGAGGACGAGGGTGGTGCCCGCGGCCAACGCGCCGATGCTCCAGTGCCACATCATCCATGACGTTGTGGTATAGTACAGCATACGGGAAGCCTGCGTGAGTGAGCAGTGAAGAATGTGCTCCTTTTTGTGTTGGATCAAGGTTCCCAGCGCTGTGTGCACAATAGCCTTGGGTAGACCCGTTGTGCCGCTCGAGTAGAGGATGTAAAGGGGGTGAGAGGGAGGCAGTTGCTCGAACGTAAGTGGTTTGTCAGCAGGTGAAGACGCAAGGAACGAATCATAGTCAACGGAAACGACGCCGAGCGCCGAGAGATCCTTAAGACCAAGATCAGTGTTGATGTTGTTAATGACGATGACAGACTTTAAGGTCTTGGCGTTTTGTTGAAGTTCCTTCACAATCTCAAGCGTCTTGGACGTACTCGACCACTCCTTGCCATTGTAGACAGTTCCGTTATCAGCGAACAGCACCTTGGGCCCAATCTGTCCTAATCGATCAAGGACGGCGGAAACACCATTGTCGGGGCTGATTCCTGTCCAGACGGCTCCCACTGACGCCGCGGCGAGCATGGCAACCAGAGCTTCCACGTGATTGGAGACATATCCTGCAACGATGTCACCAGCCTTCAAGTCCACGGGTGATTGGCGGAGTGCGTTGGCGCAACGGCGCACGGCTTCCCGAAGCTCTGACCAGCTTGTCTCACGGAGAGAGCCAGGAAGCTCTGTGAGAGTGATGGTGGCCGGAGAAGCAGGGTCCAGAGGGGTTTCCAAGGGCGGAAATAGCAGATTCTCAGCAAAGTTCAGGCGAGAATTTGAGAAGAAATCGGGCCGAGGAAACATAGGAGCATCCTCTGGGAACGCTTTGAGCTAGGATTTTGTTAGAACTCCGGCAGCGGACAGAACAGACAAAATGACAAGGAGGGCAATGTCGTGCGAAATAGCAAACTGAAAGCAGCGCTGGATTGAACCATTTCTCAGGGAGTGGCTGGCCAAGAGATTCTTATGCGTTATAAAGCGCGACCAGTCCTTGTCCCATGCCAGTTCCCAACCATCTTCATCCAAGTGCAAACAGGAACAGAGAGATGAAGGGTATCGGAGGGAATCAATTTCATACATACTTTACCGTCGACCTCGCCCTTGATGCCAACAAAACTCCAGCATTCTTCCCAGAAGAGTGCCACATTGTCGATTGACCACCTATAAAGCCCCTTGTAATCCGAAATGTTCAAATTGTGCTTCACATTGACAGTCTGGATGAACCGCCACATCGCCGTCGACGCGGGGTCGGAATGCCTCCAGAGCTCCTCGGCCATTTTTACCAGGTCCCTCAATCCAGCGAAAAGTGGTAAGTTAGTGACCGAGATCCTAGAAAGATGGAAAATAAAAGAGAACTGGAGGAAAGGAGGCCGAGAAAAAGAATAACCAAAGACAACTACTGCGATGGCGGAGAGGAAAAGGTTGAGAAGTTACTTTATTACCACCGTACTTTACTACTTAGGCTGAGTTCTGTTGGGATTAATGTTCCGCGGCATCGTGCCGCATTGCTGTTAGTACTGCGTCGGTTCGGCTCCTAGACCGGCGCAACCCGTGGAAAGGCGAAATTGGGCCATCGGATCCGATACCGACTTGAAGCTTATGGCTGGTGCTGTGGCTAGTGCTGTGGGACTTCCTCTGATCGACTTCTTCAAAACCCCTCGGTTCATTAAAATACCATTCCATATTTCCCAAGACTGATTGGCTATTTGTGCTCAGCCTAACGGTGTTTGACAGGCTAGGAGTAGTGTAGTCACATTTCGGCATTTTGAAAGTCTGGCAAACTATTCATTGTATAAGACTCATCTAGCTTCATCGTCTAGCTGAACATATCTTCATAATTCGTTTATAACATGCCTGAAAACATTTCCATCCCCCCCATCAGCCATAGAATATCCAAAATCCGGGATAAAGAAAATAACAAGTATCGTGGTACATGTACGTGTAGTATGCAATGCTCGAGCGAGCCCTCAAGACGCCTGGTTGTATGCCAAAAAGAAGAATCGGACAAAAAAGTGAACATGATGAGCGTGGGATTCCAACTCCTTTGCCTCTCCCACATGCCGGAAAATAAATCAACGCTTTACTCGGTGCTGGACCTTGGAACGGGACGGATGTGTATAATATGGCGAAATGGGTGTTTCCGGGGGTCGATTACTCGGTGATGGCCCCTTCTCCTCCCAACTCCGAGCTCGAAACCGAGTCCGGGTCGACAGATCTTAAGAGCAGCACCAGCCGGTAGGCACTGTTGCCGTTGAGATAGTATCGATGCAGCTTCTTAGACCGAAGGAACCCCAGCCGCTCATATAGTCTCATGGCAGAGAGGTTGTCCTCCTCTGTCTCGAGGACGATCTCGTCGGCCTTGCGCACCGCCATGGCATCGATGGCCATCTTGACTAGCGCCGTGGCGACACCGCGGCCACGGTGAGGAGAGGCGACGGCCAGCATGGCAATGTAGCCCCGCCGCGTTGGGACCGAGTGTACGGCGTGTACCTCGAGCTTACAAATAATAACTCCAATCAACGAACCATCTACCGGGCTCAATGCCTATCAGGAAGTCAATATCGGGCAACCGGCAGCACTGGACTCGAGGAGGAAGGCTAGACCGCCTGGCATACCATGAAGCAGAGATGTGCCCATTGGCAAAGGAAATAACGGTAGACATAGATGCTGTAAGGCTCGCTGAGGTCTTTTGAAATGAGTGCTCTAATGGCCGGAAGATACTGCGCTTCTAAATTGTGATGGTACTGGACGAAATGGAGCTCCTGAGGAGGCTCTGCCGTTTGAGCCATGGCAAACGTACTATAGCAGGACGGTAGCGCAGAATCACTTGCAGCTTGCTGGTGGACGGGATTGGTGGTATGGTGTGGGTGTGGGGAGGTGAGGAGTCGAGATGCAGAACCTCGGTGGATGAGGAGATAAAAAAGTCGACGGTGATATATCAACCGGCGTCCTGCACCATCGACTTTGACGATGACTCACGAGATAGGCGTTGAACGCTCGCAGTAAGCCCGAAAGTCGCAACTAGTGGTGCCGGGTGGTGTGTTGGCGGGCGCCTGTTTGGTCAGGTTGACACGAGATTTCAGGCACCGACCTGCGACTTTTGCCCCAAGATCCCAGATTCCAGAAGTGGCGGTTGTTGCTGGGCATGGACGGGCTGGGGAGGGGTTTGGCAGCGGGACAAGTCTGGCGTGTGCCAGGGATTTAGCGGGAATTCAGCCCTGTGTGCGCCTGAGGCCCGGCGAATGACGCACCATTTAGCGGCCGCTGCGCCCTGAAAACCGCCCCTGGCCAATGGGCGCCCAGCACGGCCACGACTCCCCGCGTCGGCG
The DNA here is from genome assembly GCA_026958235.1 of Clonostachys rosea. NCBI lineage: Eukaryota > Fungi > Ascomycota > Sordariomycetes > Hypocreales > Bionectriaceae > Clonostachys > Clonostachys rosea. Next base: position 3,214,950 of record CP110206.1, read on the forward strand.
ACAAGTCCGCTGTCGGCGGCTTATGTAAAGCGAGCCGAAGCGGATTTCCCCAACTTCCTCCTCCTGCTGGGCCTGCCTAACCTAGAGTGGCACAGAAGTTCCACGTATCATGGGAGAGGAATATGAAGTAAAAGGCCAAGACAATGCGCCATAATTTCTAATTCGCCGGGGAAGAATGCGGAGAAAGAGGAGAGGCGCGATGATACATAAGCGCTGGAAAATTAACAGCAAGTTGTATGCTCTTTTCCTTAATACATCTAGCCCCGAGAGCCGTGAATCCTGACAATGCTACGTGCTGACCTCCTGCTCTTCCCACATAATTAGCTTTTAAGCATGGTTGGTCCCCACGTACCTTACCCAACCTCCTAGCTTCTTGTGTGACGGACCAGGGAGGCTACTCCCTCCCCAGCCATGATCTTCACTCGCTACTCAACAAGTCGAGCTCCCCCACTCTCTCCTTCTTGTTTATCCGGTCCTACATCTAGTATCCGGCCTTTCTCCAGGCTGGCCCCACGGGGTAATGGAGGCCTCATGTGAGTTGTCCTGCCCAAACCGGCCTAGAAACGCATACGCACCTTGTAATTCTAGTCTCCCACAAGGGTCTTTGTGCCATGTGGAGGTGTGTGTGCGGGGGAAACAAGGTCATTCTACTGTCTGAGGTGGGGTTGGATGAGAATACCGTCACATCAGAAGCCCTTGTTGATGAGGGGGAGTGCGTGCTGGTCATGGAAGTTGACCGAGAGTGTAATCCGCATTTACCTCGTGGTAGCCGTCGTGGTTGCCGGGACACAAAGTATAAAAGGGCACCGGTTTTCGTTTGTTTTCCGGTGTTGATCAACTCTGAACCGCAACGGCTTCGAGACTCGCTTACAGACTTACTGAACTGCTTCTTCCTGATCACAGGAAAACGTACCCCCAAATATTTTTATTCGAGATATGGGATTTTTTAAAACTCATGCTGCTGGGACCAATGATCCCCCCGAGGTCCGTAACTGGACCATCCACATGATCGCCCTTGTGGCGTCCATGTCGGCTTTGGCAAGTACGTTTGAAGCTTCCATCTCATATGTTCCGTCTCTGTCCTGTGACTCGGTCAATATCCGTCGAATCATGCTGACATGGTGTTATTCATAGTGGGCTACGATACCGCCGTCATTGGTGGTACAATGGCTCTTGACTCGTTCAGGAAAGACTTTAAACTTGACGATATCCCCCAGTCGCAGATTGACACCATACAAGGTAACATCGTGTCCACCTTCCAGGCGGGCTGTTTCTTTGGCGCTCTTCTCACCTTCCCATTTGCGGAGCGATATGGACGAAAGAAGACAATCTTCGTTGCTGCTCTGGTTTTCCTCCTGGGTGGTACTCTGATGACTATCGCCAGAGGAAACATGAACCTGATAGTCGGAGGCCGAGCTATCGCCGGTCTTGGCATTGGCTCAACCTCCATGTGTGTCCCTGTCTACATTGCCGAAGTTGCCCCACCCTCCATCAGAGGTCGGCTTATTGGTATCTTCGAGATTGCATCCCAGGGGGGTGGCATGCTTGGCTTTTGGATCAACTATGCCACATCCCAGACCATATCCGTCGACTCCATTGCCCAGTGGACCATCCCACTCGCCCTGCAGTTGGCACCTGGTGTCATCCTCGCCTCTGGTATTATGTTCTGTCCCGAGTCACCTCGCTGGCTGGCCCGCCAGGATCGCTGGGAAGAGGCCGAGGATGTGCTGATAAAGGTCCGGAACCTTGACTCGAGCCATACCTACCTCCAGCAGGAGATTGCGGAGATTCGCTTGCAGGTCGAGCATCGCAGTACCATGAGGCTCAGCCGTAAGCAGCAGTTCAAGAAGCTGTTTGCACCTGGCGTGCGCAACCGCATGGGTATCGGCATGTTCCTCATGCTTCTCCAAAGCTGTAAGCTCCACTCATGGTTACCTGTTATTGCAAGATGTATGCTGACCATCTGATATAGTCACTGGTGTCAACATCATTACCTACTATGCCCCAAGAATCTTCGAGACCCTTGGTATCACGGGAACTAGCACCAAGCTGTTCTCCACTGGTCTTTATGGTTGCTTCAAGACCCTGGGTATGATTACATTCACCTTCATTGTCGTAGAACGGATTGGCCGACGCAAAGGTCTCGTGTGGGGCGCCTTCTTGGGCTGCATCCCCATGTGGTACATTGGCGGATACGTCTTGCGGGCCGACCCGGCCGGAGCAGCCGCGGCAGGTCACACACAGCAGACGGGCTGGGGATACCTGGCCATGGCTTGCGTCTACCTCAATGCCTTCATCATCTGCGCTACCTGGCAGGGCATCACCTGGACCTACTGTTCCGAGATCTTCCCTCTGGACATCCGCATGCTCTGCGTGGCCATCACCACGGCGGACACATGGGTGGGCTCCTTCGTCATTGCACGGTCAACTCCCTACATGATCAGTGGCCTTGGGTATGGAACGTATTTCGTCTTCGGCGGCATCGTTGTGCTGATGGGTATCTGGGCATTCTTCTTTGTGCCGGAAACAAAGGGTAAGTCGTTCTATGCTCTCACCTAACATACCTCTTGATTACTTGGGGCTAACATCTTTCTTCCACAGGTGTCTCACTCGAGGACATGGACGCGCTCTTTGCTACATCCACTGTCAAGACGGTCTGGGCGCAGCTCCGGGGCAGGAAGCTCCCAGGTCTTGACGCAAGCGGTGTCAGGACCAGTGAGAAGGAGGACGTGGAGATCGCTCATCAGGAGAAGCGATAACACGGGCCGATTCGTTGAACCTAGGGCAAGTCACAGCGAGGAGCAGTCAGTTGGGGGGGTCGGGGGCAGTGTGACAGCGTCATATTGCTCGTTCCTTTGTTTAGCAAGCAGGTCTTGGGTCGAACGACCACCTCCCCCTCCACTTACTTTAGTTAGTTTCTCAATGATGCAACGAATTGGGCGAATCTCCGGATTCGTACCTCCCAAACTTTTCCCTTCGGGTCTGAACCCCTGAATACTTACAGTGAAAAAGAAAAATAATCAACAGAATGCTATGCACCAGCCAAATGTTTGATTTAAGCCAGTACTCCCAGACGCCAGTTTGAAGGCAAAAGTTCATATAAGAAGTGGTCCACACCCTATGTCAGTACTTAGAGAGCTTAAATACTTGCCATTTCAGGAATGTATTGCGTGGCTTGCTGCTCCATCTGCTGAGGCCGCTGCTCGGGCAGCGACTTGGGATCGAAGCTGCTCATGGGACGGAAACCTTCAGGCTGGACTGCTTGGATAGGCTGCATGGGCTGCTGCATCGCCGGGGCCATGGGCACGTTGTGAGGGGCAGTGAAGCCCGTCGACGAGTGGTGGGGCATGGCGACTCGAGAAGGGCCAGGAGGAGGGTGCTGGAGGAACTGGATCACGTACTCCAGCTTGGCATCCAGGCGGCGGTTGCTCTCTGCCAGCGTCGAGACGACGGAGAGTGTCTGGTCGGCCACGCGGGTGAGGTGGATCTGGACTCTCATCAGCTCCCGCATGCCTCGCTCCGTGTCTGCGAGCTGGTCTTGGAGCTGAGCGACATCCGTGTCGTCCACATAGTCACCAAGGACGGGGTGGTGCTCAAACATGTTGGAATGTGCGTCGGAACTCTGGCCTCCCTCCGATTCAAGCCAGTTGTCTGAGGTGAGTGGTAGCTCTGTGTCAAGATGATCAAGTCGGGCCTCGACGGAAACACCTTGGAGGCCGATGGGGACGTGTCTAGAGCCGTCTTGGGCGGCACGTAGGGCGGCTTCCTTGCGAAGGTGGCGCTTAACCATGACTTCTGCGTCGACGCCGCAAATCAACTTGCCACTCTGGCGACTGTGTTGGCAATATAGAGAACCTGATTAGTAGACTGTATAATCTGATATTGGGTTCGATCTGATGTGGGAGAAGGATGCTTACCGCTTATCCATGACTGCTCGAAGGTTCGAAACCAGCATGTTTCGTCGACCTTCGAGAGATGCGAGCCGGTAGTCCTCACGGCGGGAGATGCGAGTGCATGACTGCCACATGGCGTTGTACTCCCTGTTCTTGGCTTGCTCGAAGCGACGCTTCTCCTCGGGCAGCTTCTCGAGACGGGCTCGAGCTCGGACTGTTGGAGGGTGGCTTGAGTATTCAGTCGAGCCTCGAAGGCGCTTGTCCGGCATCTTGAGTGTAATGTTCCCAGCGGATGATTGAGACAACCTCTAAATACTTGACAAGAGCTTGATGTTGCTGTTGTTTGGTGATAATATCGGGATGTGGAAGATGTGTTGTGTGTTTTGTTCAAACCCAAGGCAGAGTAGTGTCCCAAAATGTGAAAATAATGTGCTTCTAGCACCGAATATGAGTCTGGTTGTTTGTCAGAGGGATATACTAGAATAGGAAGTCAAGATGGAAGCTTGAAAGCTTGGAATTGGGGAGGAGATGAAGACAATGAATGCACGAGGAGCTAGTTGAAAATGCAGACCCTAGAAAAACTGGCGAGATGCAAGTCTGAGTGCTTCTGCCTCGAGAGAGAAAGGGGAGCTTCACTGCCTAAGACTCAGAGCCGATGTGCGGAGGGAAAATCAGCTGATCCATGATCGAAGAGTAGCCGCTGGAAGCAGCGCCTAGCCAACATGAAGACCAGCAGTTTTCCCAGTGTCCTCTGCTACAGAGCAGGTCAAGGCCATTATAGAGGGAGGACAGGTCGAGTCTTTCCCACGATGCCTTTTCCCTTTCACATTAAAACCATTCTTTGGCAGGCCTTGATATATAAACAGGCCGGTTCTGTCATCAGCGTCGTCGATATACCCTCCAACCTGATTGAGGTAGAATGAAATGTTGAAATTCAACGGCCAGTGCCGGGATAAAGATACAACAATTGGTTTAATTCACACACTTGCCCTCAGTCTGGTTGATCTCCCACGCATCTGTCCGATGATGAATATAGGCCTATAGAAAATATACATTTCTTTGATTTCAATTCACCCAATCTTTAAGATCAAAGACCAAGGTCGAATAATGGAATATCGACTTTAGCCTTGTCATTCTTGTGGCTGAGTCCTTCTTTTAGATCGCTGCGGCTATCTGCAAGGATCCATAATGCAATAATAGTGGCTAGGCAGACACTAACAGCTTCTGCCGACATTATTGTCCGTTCATCGTTGGAAACGAGGAATGCGAGATGAGACCAGATCATGATTGGCCACAGCGGCTGTAGATCGCCCAACTTGGGTCTCTCCACACTGCATCATCGTTGTTCTTGGGCTGCTTCCATCTCGTTTCCCTCGTTCCTGAGCTTCTACGTGCTGATCTTAGTGCCCGGTGTTGGTGCCGACCAGGCGCAGGACCACCATGACGCATCATCGCATCGCATCGCATTGCTTGCTTGGAGTTGGCTGACATTTTGATGATGTCCCAGCAACGACTGGGCGAAGAATGCTTCTGCTATATATACTATGGTTGCATCTCAATCTCAATGGCACTTCACCACTTCTCACCATTAACACTCGACCGCATCAAACACTCCAGCTAAAACCCAGTTAAACATGCGTTCGATATCACTCGCGCACATTCTAGCGCTCTGCCTTGCGCCGACCGTCATCCACGGCGGCCATGTCCCCTCCAACTCTTGCAAAGCCTTCCCAGGGACCAACAAGTGGCCTGCCTCGTCGCAATGGGACCGGCTCAATGCCACTGTGTCCGGTCGTCTGATCAAGCCGCTGGCACCTGGAGGTGTCTGCCATCCAGGCCAGCCCAACTATAACGAGGAGGAATGCAAGAAGCTCCCCGATGAGTGGAAGACTTACGATTGGCACAGTCGTGATCCCGTCTCAATGATGTTCGCCAACTGGGCCAACTGGACGTGCTTACCCGATCCCGCAGCACCTTGCAGCACCAGCGGGTATCCTGCGTATGTGGTCAATGCAACGACACCCGAGGATGTGAAAGCCGGAGTTGATTTTGGTGAGCACTTTTCCTAAAGATGATCTACGTTGGAGAGTAGTATGAGAAAACTAATAGAGACGAAATAGCTCGGGAGAACAACATCAGAATCGTTGTCAAAGGCACTGGTCATGATTTCCTGGGCCGGTCCAATGCCCCAGGCAGTCTGTCCATCTGGACACACTACCTCAACTCGATCACTTTCCATTCCGGCAAGTTTAAGCTGACGGGTAGTGATATTGTCATCGAAGGCGACGCCATCACGGCTGGCGGTGGTGCCCAGATGTATGACTTGTACAAGGCTGCCGACGACCACAACGCCACCATTGTCGGAGGCGGAGCCAAAAGCGTGGGAGTGGGCGGATATTTCACTGGCGGCGGCCACGGCATCCTTGCGCATGACTATGGACTTGCCTCAGACAACGTTCTCGAGATTCAGGTGGTGACACCAAAGGGGAAGATCCTCGTTGTAAACGAAGCTCAGCATTCAGACCTCTTCTGGGCGCTACGCGGTGTAAGTCTGGACATCTCTGCATTCTATCATTGAAAACCCTGGCTAACTGAAGATATAGGGAGGTGGCTCAACTTTCGGGGTCATTACATCCATCACGATCCAAGCCCACCCAACGCCGGTACTGCAGCATATAAACCTCTTTGCCGGCATTCCCGCAAACTCTACCCGTAGGGACGAGTTCCTCAGCTTCATGCTCAACAAGGTCCCAGATTTGCTCGACTCCGGTCTCAGGGGTTACTGTTTTCTGAACCCTCTGGGACTTCCGATGCCGATCCCTGGCCTACCGGATGGCATGGCAAGCTTTTCAGGAGCTTTGATACTCATCAACAAGGGTCCAGAGGCAGTTTATGAGATCCTGGCGCCAATAAACGCCACAGTCCAGGAACGCTTTGGGGGCGAGGCAGGTATATACTCGGAGGGAGTCAAGTCGTACAACAGGTGGCTTGATTGGTTTGACGTAAACTATGATTCTGGAACAACAGGCGGCACAGGCCTCATGGTGTCCAGGCTGATCGATCGAGCGCCCTTGAAGGACAAGTCAGACGAGACCACCCAGGCCCTCATCACTGCTGCAAAGGCTGCAGGGCTGATCTCATTCTATCCTTTGGGGGGCAAGGGCGTGAACGAAGCAGTTCCACGAGGAGGTTCCAACTCGGTAAACCCTGGCTGGCGAAAGGCATATGTCCACACGTGTAAGTCCCAACCTCCCACTTTCGGCAACGGTTTGTGATGGTCATCGAAAATGATGCTGACTCTACAATCAGTGAGCGCACTACCCTTTACACCGTTCAACAGGACCTCTGAAAAGGAAGTTGCGGGGTTGCTCGACGCCTCGTTTGAGCCACTTCGCAAGCTCACACCTGGCCTTGGAGCTTATATCAATGAAGTGAGATAACAGCTTCCACTGCAATTGATGAACCAGCTAACATTCAGCAGGCGTCTCCATATGAGAAGGATCCCTACACAACCTTCTGGGGAGACAACTACAAGCGACTTCTTGAAATCAAGCGTCGTGTTGATCCCAAGGATGTGTTCTGGTGCTCTCCTTGCGTTGGCAATGAACGGTGGAAGGAGCGTGAGGATGGAAGACTCTGCAAGGTTGACCCTGCGAGTTTTCGTGACTGAAATAATGATGTGTCAAGGATGTTGAGTTAGACTCTGGGAATAAACTGGTTAAGATTTGTCATTCTTGCTTGTCGTCTCGGTTGGAATTTGCGACTCCTTTGGCTCCTTTTCAGGTGTAGATGGTGCAGCTACAGAAAGCTGAGGCCGCCAGTAAATGGTAGTATTGGTGAATGCAGTGCTCATCTGATCCTGAGGGTGTTTCTTCTTTGAGTAGGTTTCCTCCATGGTCTTCGCCATTGCCAAGTCATCCATCGTTCCCAGTGTAACTCTGGTCTGATCATTAGCGGGCCGTTTACGTCCAAGGAAAAAAAACAATGGGGAAGTACTCACGTATCCCACACATCGAGGTCTGTGCCTATAAACACCGCAGGGAGACACTTCTCGAGAGCTTTCGCGTAGATGGGGCGATACAGGTGCACTCCCGAGAGCACTGTGTTGCCGTCCACCTTCTCGAAACCTTCAGGGGAGCTGACCACCTCGTGCCCGAGAGAGACAATGAAAGCTCTATCTGCCTCTCCAAACACAGGGTCTTGGAAGTAGCATTTTACTTTAATTTCATCTCGTTTCTCTGCATTTCTCAAAGTTAGTCTATAAAAGTACCATATATAGATAGAAGGGATAGTCCCATACCCAAGGCCTCAACCATGAGGAGAAACCCAATGAGCTGGACAAAAGTGCGTCTCTTCGTTTCCCAGCCTCCATCTGGCGGATCGAAAGTTCCTATTCCAAGGCAAACGGCTTGTGTCACGTCTTTCGGACCATTCTTGGTCATTAGTTCATGAAGCTCCTCGCCTGCCTTCGTAGCCTCAAATTCAGAGCGTATGCGCTGATATTCGGCGGTGATTTCTTCAGGAGACCGAGTATTCTCCGTCGGTACAGCATGAATTTGATTCTCTTTGGTTGTGTGTACCGCTTTTGGTGGTTTTTTTCCAAGGCGACGATGGGACTTGGGCTTGACATGAGTCCAGCCGTCGTCAGCTTCGGATTTCTCCAACGACATCTCTTCTTCTGAGATATCAATTAATTCAATAATTGAAATTTACATTAATACCATTGATGGTACCGCACCTTTGACAACTCTCCGTCAAGAAAGAAATCCGGCTAGCGGGTGGCCCTTATCTTATCGCGGGCTGGGTTGAATGCTTAGTCACTGCGGCAGCAATCTGCACCAAAGTTATGCAGCTCTTGTGAACAGTTTTATGCACATCCTTGCAGCCTGTATCCAGGATCATGGACCAGTTGGTTCCCCCCTGTTGATGACCCAGTACTTTTGTAGTTTTCCTAGGCAGCTAGCTGGCTCTTTGAGATGGCAGCGTGATTTACCATGTTTCTGTTGGTTGGCAAAGTATGAGCCGTGAAAAAGGCCAGCTCGCCAATTTACTGGATGCGATGGTATCCCGGCGTAAACTATCAATGCAACCTCGTGAGGAGACTGATTGAATATCAACCCACTCATATGCCCGTCCCTGTACAAATAGCTGCCTGCTGTGCTTTGACATTGCATGTTTGGTGTTCAACAACAAGACTCCTACTACCTCACTCCCCACTCGATTCCTAAAACAATCGGCTGATGCCTTAGTCGACTGATGCTGGAACATAACTCACGATTTCCATCAACATCTAGGATAGGTGGGAGCCGGCACCTCGCTCAAGGCTCTGCGATCTGTCTTGCCACGCAATTGGTAGGATTGTGACCTAGTAGAATACCTAGATGGCTTCGGAACTTGTTGGAAGACTTCTGGGTATGTTAAACCCGTGGTGGTAACTAATTCGGACAATCTACTGACATTAATTAGAATGGCTTCCATTGACCAAGAGCCAAACGGGGCAGAGTATTTATGAATATGGCGTTCTTGGATCAGACGAGATTCGGACATTGTTGATCCAACCTGGTGCCAGTGGAAGCCCCCTGGCTGGCCAAATCGATCAACACAAGCTTGGTGACCCTGACAAGCCCTACGAGGCTCTTTCTTACGCCTGGGGGAGCCCGAAGCGTGGAAATGTCATAAGGATCGGCGAAAAGGATGTTTTGGTCACTCAAAATGCCAGAGAGCTTCTGCTGCATCTCCGCGACGAACACCATCCCCGCCGGGTTTGGATTGACGGTATCTGCATCGATCAAGACAATATAGACGAGAGGAGTCATCAAGTGACGCTTATGCAGGCGATATTCTCTGGGGCTTCGAATGTTTTGATATGGGTTGGGGAATCAGACGAAGATACTGAGAGTATCTTCTCTTTTTTGACATTGATGGACGAACGACGCCGAAATCGGGCCGAGGCTGAAGCAAATGAGGATGAGAATGAGCACCCGGATACCGAGTTTGTCAGAAAGAGCATCAAGGACCCCTCCAAAGTTCGAAAATTTGCAAGCCGCCCCTGGTTTCATCGATCATGGACTTTTCAGGAAGCATGCCTTTCGGCGGAATCGTATCTGATCTGTGGAAAACATCAACTGCATTGGCGGATATTTGTCTCGGCGGCCCTGTACCTGACATCCGCGGGAATGCTCAACGTATTCGGCCAGTCGGCAGATACGATAGTAGCTCTCGCAAACCTGGCCGCTGCAAACCCCAGCCACCATACTCCATATCTGTCCGTCATTCTTCCACTGACGCGCGAACTGAAGGCTGGAAACCCTCATGACAAAATATTTTCAGTCCTTGGCATGGCTGACCGAACAAACATGCCCTCACTCAAATTGTCATATAGTCTCCCTGTATCTGAGGTGTACGCGCGAACGGCCAAAGCTATGATAGTCCAAGAACAGGGTCTCTCGGTCCTGTCTGGCGTTTGTGGGCCAGACCGGCAGGATCGAAACCTGCCTTCCTGGGTACCTGATTGGAATCTTTCTCGGCCTGCTGCTTATTTTCACGGATATGACTGGCCCGACACAACTCACCTATACGACATTAATGAAGGTGCAAGCTTCCCGAATGCTATCCCAAATGATCTCGGACCCGAAACTCATATCCTGAAGCTGAGAGGTGCGAGGCTAGATGTCATAACCCACGTGTGTGACGGGAAAAGGCTTCTACTCGAGACTGCCACATTGAAAGGAAGGACACACAACATAACTGCCCGGTCCGCCAATGGCGAAATGAACCTGTTGCGGAAGGAACTTGATAAGATCCCCCTGAAACTCGGGTTTTCGTCCTTGAAAAGGTACAAGCAGACCGGGGAGGAAATCATCCAAGCCCTTGTGAGAACGCTGACTGCTGACCGAGGTGGGATTGGGGTGGAAGGAGGGGGGAAATGGTTCACGGACTACAAGAATACATATCGGCTTAGTGTGAGGAGGCAGGTTCCTCTCGGAAGCCGCTGGCTCTGGGCCATAAGCGGGAGCGAACCAAACCCTGACGTAACTCAACAGATGAGCGTGTTAACCATTGCCATGTGGACCTTCATGGCGGGGAGGAAGGTATTCAGAACGCGTCATGGGCTGCTCGGTATTGCAGCCGAAGGCACCAAGGTTGGAGACGAGGTGTGGGATATAATCGGCGGGCAGGTCCCGTTTGTGCTGAGATCGAAGAAGACATGGTTCCGGGAGGATCCAGGCACAGCAAGGACGGCAAGATTACAAGTAGTCGGTGAAGCGTACGTTCATGGGGTTATGAAGGGCGAGCTTTGGAAGACGGCGGAGGAGGAGGAGACTACGCGGAGCAGCACAGATACGTGGAGCAGCACAGATACGACTTCCGACGCTTTACACGGCGATGCTCTTGAATTTGAAGATCTGGAACTAGTTTGAATATGCAGTTCATAAGTCAGACATTTAATGAACAGCAATTGAACATCTACACCTGTAACTTGTGAACTATATGACTCTTACATCGGATCAGTGTGAGCCTTTCTCTGATACTCAGGTTCCAAGGCTACTAAACGATGGCGGATGAAGTTTTATTCATGGACATTGGATTTGAATCCACCTTCACATCTGCATTATGTCTTGGAGAAACCCACGAATTACTCAATGCGACAGGAGTGTGTCGATCAAACACTAGAAGTACTCTCAGATGTGCAGATATATCCGATTGTGGCCCTTTGTTACCTATGGGGCCACTATAAGCCGGCGTCTTCTCATTAGGAATTCAACATTTAGCTGCTTGGCCGTGGGTACAGATTTCAGAGCATTATGAAAAAGTAGCTTTCACTGTTCTTATTACAAATACTTGTTGAACCAAGTGCCTAACGACCAGAGGCTTAGAAGTGCTTGCTGGGGCGAACGCTCGCTCATGGTTTCTTTTTTGGCTACTACGTGTAACAATAAGCCGGCACTGGCCATGCCGGGGATGACCCTGATGATGCTGGATGTGACACCAGACAGCAGGGCGCTAAAGCGTAACGCCCGGATGTACATATTTGTGGCGCGATCTGTCTGATCCGGGGCGGACTGATGAATTATCGTACGGTGAAAACGGCGACGATTGCAGCGTGGGCTGGTGAGAGCTTGGGCCGTCTCAAGTCCCGTCCTGGTGCCGAAATGCATGTTGGTGATGGACCGTGATGGAGGGACGCCAGTTTAGCCCCCAATTACCACGGAAAAGGGCTGCGGGGATTCCTCTTGCATCTGGTTGGACGATGCTACCTGCATCTGCAACCCTTCTCGCGATGCCGATTGGTGACAGCTCCCTGGTCCATCCTGACTCCCCACCCAATATGCATACGCTTGCCGGGATCTGGGCGCTTACACGCTCAACTGCCCGACCACCAGCCCCTCCCATTGGACGTCCCTCTGGCACATCACACGGCCCGACCGTGAGGGAGGGGGTGGGCGGGCGGCGACGTGGAGGCTGGACTCGAGGAATCCTGGCCTGTGACTGGGCCGCCCGAGACTGCATCCCCAAGGAATCACAGCGGGACATGCGTGGACTCGGCGCCTCCCCAGCGCTTCTCGTTGGGCCGTTTGCCAGTCAGACGAAGCAGCCATGACAGGCCACCTCGGGTCTTGGCTGGCCGCCGGGGGAGGTGGCCGCTCACTTAAAAGAATGCGGCCGGCGGCTACCATGTGGCTGCACGACTCTGCGTCTTCCCAAACACCCTCTCAGCCCTGCCAGGACGAACGAACCCTTCTTACCCTTCTCCCAACTCGCTGCTTGACCGACCGACTTGACCTTACGCCCCCTCAGCAGTCTGAAGCGGCTAGTGTGTCTGATACAGAGCCGGCTCTCCTCACGATCTCCCTCAGGCCAGGACCAGGAACCATTGCTTACCCTTCCCGTGGAAAAGCAAACAGCCAAAGGCGGGATTTGCCTCAGAAGCACGGGTTTTGGCAGCATATCGTATTGTCCACCACCAGGTGAAACCGCGAGATCGCCTTGACGTGGGCTGCGACGGCCACCGCAACAACCAGCTCTGCTCTTAACCAGCTCTTCCACCCCTCCTCCCAAAATGCGATCCGAATCCTTCCTTGTCCTGCTGTTCGCAGCATTCGCAACGGCGCACATTGTCATCAGCTATCCCGGATGGCGAGGCAACAACCTCATCACCAATGAAACATTCCCATACGGCATGCAGTGGATGTACCCATGTAAGAAACGGCCCCAAGAGAAAGAAGAAGAAAAAGAAACTCGAGCTTTGGAATATTTGGCATGCTAACCTTCCCCTCCCCAGGTGGCGGCATCGGAACGACCACGAACCGCACGTACTGGCCAACAACCGGCGGCGCCGTCGCCTTCCAGCCCGGCTGGTTCCGCGGCCACGAGCGGGCAAACATCCAGGTCAACATTGGCTTCGGCACCAACGGCCCTGACAACGGGCCCGTCGACATGTCCAACCAGATGGTCCCCGTCATCCAGCTCCTCGGGCCCAGCAACGGGCCTTACCCCGGCACCGTCTGCTTCCCCCAGGTGCCCCTGCCCAAGGACGCCAACGTCTCGGTGGGCGACAAGGCGACCATCCAGGTCGTCGAGCAGGCCCAGCACGGCGCATCGCTCTTCTCGGTAAGATGAATCCCAAATCATAAGAGTATGATGAATCAATCAAAATGCTAATTTCCGTTCTGAATAGTGTGTTGACATCGAGTTCGCCGCCCCCGGAGACCCAAAGATCGAGAAAGTCAACGAGGACAACTGCTTCAACTCGACTGACTTCGGGTTCGCTGAGATCTACGCAATCGCGACCACGAACCCCGTCACCGGGAAATCATACGACAATGTGAAGAACGACGCCGTCTCGACGAGGAGCAGCCTCGGCCTGATCTCGACCCTCGTTGCCGCTGGGCTGTGGGCGCTTCTGTGAAGAGCCGGTAAGCCCCCCTCGCCGAAAGTCGGGCAGGTTAGGTTACGGAATTTTTGTATATAAGAATGCATGGACAATGACGGCGTTTAATTTCTTGGGAGGGCCTTTTTATGGATTGGCGGAGTTACGGGGAACCTTCGTGTTCGAGTTATTTCCAAATATTCCCCATCAGTTAATAATGAAAACATGTCTTTTGATGACCTAAAAGACGAACGATAAACATCTCGCTCTATAGGCAAATTTATGATTACTCGTGTAGTTTTTTATAAGATGCTGGCTTAAAACAGGGCACCATCTCTTGACCAAGTCTATGAAATACGACAGCGCTTCTGGTTCAAATACTCCAAGAGCACGTGTCAGGAGTTAAATATGATAAGAAAATTCCATCCGGGCCCCTTCCGTATGCATGCAAGTGATCTGCAGACAAAGCGACTGCTCGGCTCCTTGGTATCCGGCCGCCCAGGTTATCGGTACTCTAGCCGCCGGGAGCCATGTTAAGTCGCGCCATCACCGTCACGCGCGGCTACCAGGTCCTTATAATCCCGACCCTTGGCCTCATTGTGGTACCACTTTCGAGATCTCTTGTGCAACTGCTCTCAGTCTCTCTTCGGCGCCCCTGTCAACTGCACCTTGTACCCAGCTGGCCACATCCAAGTTAGAGGCAGCTTCTGGCGATGTGATAAGAACGGTGCCTAGGGCAATGAGACCTCGATAGAGAACCTCTGCGTCTGACTGATCAGAGAGGTTTGATCCAATAATGTTGAGCAGGCGTCGACGCTGGTTTGGTGTGAGAAGCTTCTCGCGAGCAACAAGAACTGCGTAGTTCAGCGATGCTGTTGATGCTGCAATTAGAACATTGCGATTCAGTTTGCCAATCGCATTGCCCCCTTGTATGCCTGCAATACGCTCGAGGAAGGAAAGGACAGTGTCGGCTTTGGAACTTGCGATGCTGCGGCCATCAGCCGATCCAAAAAGGTTGACTAACACACGGATGCCCATCATCACCGCATTCTCGTTGGGGGTTTCGCCCTGAGGTAAAGCCGAGGATATCGCCAGATCAATGATGGATGCATTCTCACCATCCGAGAACTGTGCTACAGCAGGGTACTTGGCCATACAGCGAAGCAGGTCCAAGCCAGCCAGTCTTTCTGTGTATGTCCATTTTGTAACAACACGGACAACAAGCTCGAGCCCTCTGGGAGGCAGGGGCTTGGACGTCTCCAACGACTCCCGGAGACTCTGGAATATAGCCTCTTCCCCTGGATTTAGCGCCGCATCTTTTCGACCGGCAGACACCATTGTCTTGTTGACAGCAATGATTTTGCTGAGAATCGCTAATACACAAATCAGTCAAATTCTTCGTTTCGTTCGAGTGATGAATAAGTTCCTTACCCTCGTATTTAGCCGCGGATATGCTGAGGTATTCTTTTTGAGGAATTGCCTTGGGCTTCTGCTCTTCGCCAGGGCGATATCTTGATTCGGTACCATAGGGATCTGGACCGGTAGCCTGCGACTGTGGGCCAAGAGTTGCCCCCTGGGTATTCTGTGTGATGAAATTGGCAACATTGTCCAGATAGCTCAACGGCAGCTCGTTGTCATTTAGAAACTTCGTCGCCCTATCATAAGGATTCTCGGAGAGGTTGTAGGGCAATTTCAAAGGAGGCTTTCCGTCCTCGATGTCGACATCAAAGACAAAGTCATATGATTGTCCCTTGTACTCAACCTTCTTGCCACTGCTACCAATGGCGTCCACCACAGTTCCAACATTGATCCACTGCTGTTGGCTCACTGACCATGTATGTGCAGTTACGGAACCGTTGTCTTCCTTGATCATCTGCACTTGGCCTTCTTTAGTGCCGGACTTGGTGGTCAGGAATTCGGGGCCAGGCAATTTCTCTTTGTTGACTCCGCCAACTTGCTGTTGCGGAATAGCAGATCCTTTCACAGAATCTTCAAACTCTTTGAGTGTGGCAGCGTCAGCAACACGATCAGGGTTTCGTGTGAAGACACGTGCCACGGCATCGCTGGCACCTGTCACAATATCGCCTGTTTCCTGGTTTACTGCAACGGTCCATACAGATATGGCGGGATGTGTTATCGTCTGAATACACTCACTCCCCCTCCACACCCTCACAGTACGATCTTCACCTGCGCTTACCAGCTCGCCACTTGGCAGAGCTGCGAGGGAGTAGACGAAGCTCTCGTGCCCATGTAACTCGGCAACAGCTTGGCCATCCAGTTTCCACAGTCTGATAATCCCATCATTGCTGGCGCTTGCGATACGAGCCCCGCTGGGATGGTTATCTGGTACCCTACAAAGTGCTCGGACGATTTCAGGAGTGTAGATCGTAGCTTGAGGGCTGACCTCACCGCCTGTGGCTTGCCCAAGATTGAAAATACGGATGTTCTGGTCGGCAGACGCAGTGGCAATAGTTTTGTCGTCTATTGCGAGAACATTGAGCACGGACTTATCATGGCCATCCAGCAGGAACTCTGTGTCCCAATTTCCTAGATCCCAGACTCGTGCTTGCCCATCCCATCCGCCAGATATCAGGTGCTTGCCGTTGGGGGAAACCTCAAGGGTGCCCACGTTATTCGAGTGTCCGATGAGAAGGCGCTCAGCGTTGTCTGTGTGTGCTTGATTTGGTGCTTTCACCTCAATGACCGGGTCTTTCCCACCGGAAACAACGAGGCCTTCGGGATACTCTTTGCTTGGCGGGAAGTAAGCCAATGAGTTGATGTATTCGGATCCGTGTCGGAGTAGAGAGGCTTCGAACGGGGGCGTGGAGTTTTGGTTTCGGCGCCAGACACGAACAGTACAGTCTCGGGAGGCTGAGATGACTAGGTCTGGAGAAGGAAAGTTCACAGCTCGGACCTTTGAGAGGATTAGCAGAGCGACAACGAAATCAATGAGGTTAAAGTTACATCAGAGTCGTGTCCGACTAGTTGAGCCGACAATTTGAAGTCGCTTCCAGCCATCTTGTCCGCTCAAGTTCGTCTACTTGTGTCGTGTATGTTGGGGGTGGGGTTAAGCGCCGAGGCTGTCTGCTCAGCTGCGATGATGCAGGGGAACAAGTAAAGATAGAGGAGCAAGAGACAAAATAGGAAAGCCCCTAGCTTGGAGAGCCCCAGAGGCGTGTAATGAGCGGCGTCTCTGGAGACAAGCCGGAGGTTGAAATTGGGCCGATGTTGATGGAAGGTGATGGAGCTCCAGGCGTTGATTGATAATGGACAAGCGATAGTCTCTAGCACCTACCTCCAGGTATGATGGCATTGGTCTAAGGGTGTGGCTAGGGGAGGTCGCGCCACAGTCTTCGACACTACCCCTCATCTGTGGCGCACGACGTCGCTCCTTCCGCCCCATCGGAAACAGCCCCACCTTCCGTTCATTGGCGGAGGTGCATTCAAGAAGTTTTGACCAAACCCGAAACGTGCAGGAACTGTCGCGAACTCACCTTCGGTTGCGATTGCTCTGACTTGGTGAACGCCACCTCAGGCTACGACAAGGAGAGGATCAGGTCGCCTTTCCTTGAGTATTTTCTACTGCTGCCCCGGCCCTTTTCCGCCCTGCATCTTGTTTGCCCTTCCAGTCCCCTACGTTTTACAGACACAGTTGTGCGCTACATTTGACGGTGTTGAGCAGCTCCAGAAGTATAGTCGGTGTGAGGTTTGCGCAAGATAGTTGTTGCGTCTGCGCAGCGCGGACTCGATCTCGTTCGATATTACGAAAACTGACGACCGTTACGATTTCACTCTCCTCTTATCTAACGACGAATACGAATCGATACCCAAAGTTCGCCCCTCGACTGAGTGCCAGAGGTCTGTTGATCTGGCAACGTAATCGCCAAGCTCGATAGTGATAACCAAATTGGTTCAGCCGTGTCTTCGAAAAAAACATATTTGTCGACATGGCGACGGAAACACCTAGGCAGTATGTCCCTTTGACATGCCATGGTCACTCCAGGCCTGTACCACATATCAGCTTTTCCCACCTGGAGAAGGAGGAAAACACCTCCTACTATATCATCTCCGCTTGCAAAGGTGCGCCGCTTATATTGGACTTAGGCGCGACTAGTGGCTAACAGATTGCAGATGGAAACCCTATGCTCCGGGATGGTTCGACTGGTGACTGGTATGACCCCCAAATGCAGTTACCGTGTGTTATATGTACTGACCAATATTTAGGATTGGAACCTTCATTGGCCACAAGGGTGCCGTGTGGCAAGCAAGATTAAGCCCGGATGCATCCAACGCCGCGACTGCATCTGCTGACTTTACTGCGTATGGTTCTTCACCTTCCAAGCGAGATCTTTGACTGACGCTGACACCAAAACAGGAAAATATGGGATACACATACAGGTGAAAACTTGTACACTATCCAGCATGATCACATTGTCCGTGCTGTTGCCTATCCTCCCGATAACTCGGATCTTGTTGCCACGGGTGGCATGGAGAAGAAGCTGCGCGTTTTTGATCTCACGGAGTTGGCTGCGTCAGGCTCGGGAGAGCCTGTAACCATTCCTGCATCATCAGGCTTTGAGATTGCTGAGGGCATCCACACGGGAAGCATTAAGTTCATCTGCTGGACATCTGATCCTAATATTATCGTCACTGCCTCAGACAAGACATTGCGCTGGCTAGATCTCCCTAGCCGCTCCTGCATCCACCACGAAGTTCTCGATGGTGAGATTAAGTCTTGCGAGATTGTATCGCTCTCCCCCGACTACAGCGCACCAACTGATATCGGAGAGGGAAAGCCTATCTTGGCTGTTGCTGCTGGAAAGACGGTTTACTTTTGGAGCGGTGACCGCGCCATGACCGAATTGAAGCGCATCACCCTCCCCTACACGATTGCCAGCGTTGCTCTGGACGTCAAGGGCCGCAAGTTTGTTGTGGGCGAGGAGCCAGGAACGTGGGCTAAAGTCATTCGGTATGATGATGAGGTGGAAATCGATATCCACAAAGGACATCACGGTCCCATCTGGTCCATCGCCTTCTCACCTGATGGCAAGCTTTACGCTACAGGTTCTGAAGACGGAACGATCAAGTTGTGGAAGAACTGCGACGGATTCTACGGCCTTTGGCGTGGAGGGACCGAGCGTGCTGCAGAATAGAGAGACACAGAACACAGCTCGATTTCCATGACGTCAGACAGTCGGGATAGCAGAAACCCCAGTGGCTGCTACACGCCTCTCAGCATGAGCAGTAAGGACTCAGACCCCTACCGGGAGAATCCAACCCGATTATCCGTTGAAAGCATTGGGGACGGGAGACATGAAGGCATGGAAATGCCAGATGGCATCATCTAGAGGCTAAGCACACGCATCAGTTCGCCGCGGCTACTACTAGTGCCGGCCGAGTTGGTTTGTGAGAGATGTTAGAAATGGGATTTTGTACCTTGTTAGATTGCTTGCAGTTTCTTCATGTGGCATTGAGAAGCTCTCCAACGCAACAAATGATAGAGATGTTTGCCAAGGGCCCCCGCCGGCTGTGAACTTTGGGAGAGTGAGTGATTTTGATTAGGTACTTCATTGTCATCCTCTGTTACATGCACATTCAGCTGCCTGCAACGGGATTTGGGGTCCCTGCCCACCGACAATTTCGAAACCCAGCATGTGTTGAGGGGATGCAGAATGAATGGGAGTCTCAGGTGGTAGTAGGTATATACATCTTGCTACTGTTCTTCAATCCCTGCAACAACCCCCAATGAAAATCTCGATATTTTCTCGGGCGATTGATTCAACCTGAGCTCACTGGCAAACTCAGAACGGGCTGACGAAGGATTCTCTGAACGGAAGGAGCCGCGTCACTGCTTTAGGGACAGTGTTCTCCCCATTCATCATCTAACTTGGGGGCCTGTCTGACAGGCTTCTAGGCCCGATCACCAGTTACATCGCGCGATCTGTCAAACGGCTCTTCCGGACTAGAGGTATCTACTAGGCCTCCAAAGGAGCCAGCTTCCCCCTTCATCCACTGCGCCCCGCGATCTTGATGGGCTGCCGATCACTACTGGAAAATTAGGGAGGCAGAGGAGGGAGTGTGAGGGTGAGGAGGAGTGTAAGGAAGCATCCTGCCCGTCGCTCATCTTCGTATTGACCATGCCAGTTGTTGGGTGCTGTCAGACCGCAGGGACCACCCAAGTCACATCCACTAGTAATAACAACCCTCGCTATCACTCTCTGACAAGCAGGGATCCTGTTGGACCACTCTCGGCAGAAGCGGGCGTGGAGGAGTTCCTGGTACACATGGGGGAAATGAGTTGGCAATGAGAGCGATCCCGAGACCAGTGAGACCCGGTGCAAAACTTGGCGGGAAGTTCCCCAGTGGAGATCGAGATGAAGGAGGGTCCTGGCTAGGAAATCTCCATCCAGCGGACCAAAGATGCTTTACGGCTATCCTGATTGCGCCCTCGGGATGCACGTGCTTACCGCCATCTCCTTCGGCTCAATTTTCTTCTCCTCTACGGCGGGAGGAGAATACGAAGCAGGCTATCCCTAGGAACTTGTGATTTATCTCGACTCGCTACCAGCTGGACTGTTTAATCTCCTTTTTTCCCGAGTTTGATATCGACAGTTTCCTTTTCGGCCAGCCTCTCCCAGGCCACGGGAGAACTTAGGCGATGACTTCAATGGGACACCCTCCGCTTTCCACTACCCTAACCTGGTAGGTAAATAATTAGGTTATTTGCCCCTCACACGCCTTGGTCCTGATTGACGCAGCTACGTAACGTAACAGGAGATGGCTCGGGTAAAAATAGATTTTCCGAGGTGACCACTTACGGCTCATGGTCGGTCAGTCGGTCGTGCGGGCAATGCGGTGCGGTGCGGTGCGGCGAGATAGCGGAGGACAGTGGGAAAGACATGGCCGCTCAGGACGCACCCAAGGCAAGCCACAGAGAACTTGGCCTCCCCCTCTCCCCCGCGGGTGGCTGGCCGCGAACTGCTTGCTAAACCCCGGCGGTCTGTCTTGGGTCCTGGAAGCTCGCTCGATGTGATTGAGCGAGGTGAGGACCGGGAATCCCAGTCCAGGACAAAATGACTTACACACTGTCTGAGACTTTGGAGCGTCTTGTCTTGGGATTCCAAGAAGCCAGTGGGCATCAGGGATTTCTACTCGTGGGCACGGGACATTCCAGCTAGGCTTCTGGGCTCGTCACAGCCCTTGGGCCTTGGTTGGGTCGGCCGCAATTGGCTGTGATTGTGTTTTCTCGCGCGCTGTGATTATTGCCTCCGAATTGATATTATCAGCAGAGCTATAGGCCTCAATATAAGTGAGATTTGATAGTGGGCCGTGGGGAAGGCTGGAAACCAACACAAAAATCCTGAACGGCTTCCTTTCCTTTCTGGGAGGCTATTTATCCAAAAGGGACGAGTGGGAACAACAACTCGCACCAATGAATACATGATGGTTGGTAGGGGCACCTAGTCGGGCTCTGATTCCGGTTGGATCAAGGATGCAGGGTCACTTTCGATTTTTCATCTGCTTCTCTGGAGCCCGCTGGAACCGCCTTGGGCACATCAATGGCCTGCGGAGGAGGGATACGAGTCGCACGGGCCGCTGTGCTATGTATGCAGCGCGCATGCCCCTACCGCAGCATGTGTGTTGCTACTGCACCTCTATGTGCGTACTATGCAGGTAGCTTGCAGGCCATGTATGTACTCCCAGAGTATATGTATGTCAGAGAGCAGCCAGAAGCACGGCCGTCGGGGTGATTGGCGAGGGCTAGCGACCGTTGGATGGCCCCCCCGGTCACGGTGCGCCATGTGCGGTGCATTGCGTCTTGTCCCCGGTCTGAGGGGCGCCCCGTTGCCTCGCTTATTCGCTGCTCCCTCGTCCGTGCATTGCTACGGCCGGGTCACTGTGGGACTCAGTGCTGGTCGAAGTGCAGATTGCTGCACGATACAAGGGGGGGTTCGTGAGTTGGGTTGCAGATCGCAGCCGTTGGTGCAGGGGTGGCCGTGAGATAGGCCTTGTTGTCTCGCACCAGATGAAGTTGCAACCCAGATTGCAGATGGCAGATTGTGATGGGACCCTCCGCAGCAGGCTCTGGCCTTAGTACTGCAACCTGCCCCAGGTTCTCACCTTCTCTGTAGGTACCTCGGGCACAGCCAAGGGGGCTACATGGTCTTGACCTGGCTGTACCCGCCCTCTTGGCCCAGTACCTCCACCACACTCGCAGTCGATGCTGCTACTGGTGGTGTCCGTGCTCGTGCTGGTCCCTGCCAGAGCCGTACATTAGTCCTCAGTCTAGTGCCTCCATCGCCATGGGTGGCCAGGCTGTAGATCTTCGCCTCCTTGGACCCTTTGAGCAGAGGATGGAGCTCCCTCCTCTATACAGTATGTATAATAAGCTGGGCCAGCTTCGCCTCCAGGAACAGTTATCCAGTCGCAGTGTGCCTCTCAATCTCAAACATGAGCCAACCGAGGCGTCGGCTGGGCGGCGGGGGGAGGGGGCAAAGGGGCATGGGGTGTGATGCTTCCGTGTCAATCTGAATTTTCACATTCATGTAGCCAGGTACTTATTTGTTTTTTTCTGTTTACTTTTTGAGTTTTGCGTCAGACTGCCTTCGCGGCGTATTCATCACCCCCGAGGCCACTGAGCTGTCACTTTCACCTAACGCCCGCCCGTCCCTTGGCCTCCTCGTCTAGCCTATCTAGTCCCCCATCCGTCCCTCCCTGCCTCCCCTCCTTGCCTTTGCCTTGCCTGCCGTACACAACCTTTACCCACCCACACTGTGAACGCAAAGCCCCGTCCACAAACCGTCGAGTTGGAGGTGCGTGCAAATCGCTTCCTTGAGCGGTTGGGCATCCTTTCTACCGTCCTGGCCAGGGTTGGCGGCCACCTGCTGGGCTCTCTCCCCACCTCTGACCCTCTGCTTTTGTCCACGTTTCTGCCTCCTTATCTGCAGCTACCGGGTCCCGCCAGACCTTCATTGCCTCTTTGGCCAATGATGCCCGGCGTTGGCCTCGCTGCCCCGTGTGCCGTGACCCTGCCTTGTCCTAGGCCCTTGTCGTAGGCCTGACTAGCCCCATACACCTTGTACTCACCAGCTATTCAAGCTTGGGATATGACATGGCCAGATCGATGGGATCGAATCGAGGATAGGTACAGAGTACACCCTTCTTCTCTCCCATCTGCATACCATGCGAGAGGGAGGTGAGGGGAAGGACAGCCCGTCGTGCCGCTGCCATCATCGCTGTCAATCTGCCCGTGCGAGGCAGGGTTCAATGGGTCTAGTCCGGTCTTTGGTGGTGGAGTAGATGCTTCCAATAATCTTCTTCCAATCTCCTCCATCTGTTATAATAATACTTGCTCAGTTCTGCTTGGGCCATTCATCCATTCTGCCTTTTGACAAAACCCGAAAAACCCCCATCCCCTCTTTCTGTCCACATGGTTCAGTTTGTCCGACTCTCTAGTCCAGTATTGTCTGTAACCCCGTCACTTGTCTCGGATGCGAGGCGCCTATGGCTTACCTGGACTCAACACACACATACCAGCTATTTTCCTCTTGTGCTTTGCCGACCGAACCCCTCCTCTTATCCCCGATTTAGTCAGTGTTAAGCGCCTCGGCACCACAAAGTCTTAAAGAACAGCACTTCGGGGGCGATTCCAATGCGACATTGACTGGACCGAAGATTAGATCCCCCATCCTTTGCGTTTTGATCAGTAGATATCTCAACGCGAGATTTGCATCCTAGCTCCTCCCTGGAAGCGTACTGGCACGTAACGTGCAGAAGAAGAAGAAGGTACCTAGACTTAGAGAAGTGACTCTGCCGCCGTCACAACACAGCCGGATTTGGGCCCGACGATTGCAAGAATGGCGTCGCCCTGCTTTTTCCGTGTCGAAAGCCCTTATCAACCAATGGCGGATGGCTTCAGCGATGGTGGGGGCTGGTTCCTCGCCGGCGACGATGAAATCGCTGTGTCTCCGTATGATGAGACCTTCCCCAAGAGAGAACTCTTCGAGGACGTCAACCTATCCAACATACCCCTTTCCATGCTCAACGGAGACGCAAACATAGACCCGGCTGAGCTGTCAGCGACCGACAGGTTTGGCGGCGGCTTCCTGGGACAAGACGACGAGTCCCCGGTCCAGCCGCTCTTCGAGACGCAGGCGTCGACCGCTGCCTTCATGCCCAAGCAGGAGCAGTTCCAGCCCACTCCGTCGGGCAACACGCAAGCGGTGCCAAATCCCAGGGAACTGCCCCGGAATCAGGACGGGGGCGCCGGCAAGAGGCCCAAGGACAAGTTGAAGATGCCGAAGCCGGATCCGTCCTTGGTGACCGATCGCCTGACGCCACCTGCCACAACGACGACGACAGCCGCCCCGGGCAGGAAGGGCCAAAATAGTAGCCATATGCGCTTCTCCCCGCGGAAGCGCAAGTCCCCGGGCTCGGCAACGACGCCGTCCTCGCGATCCTCGACCTCGCCCCAGCCCCATCCGCCACCTCGAAAGACAACCCACAACATGATAGAGAAGCGGTATCGAACCAACCTGAACGACAAGATCGCCGCGCTCCGCGACGCGGTGCCGTCACTCCGGATCATGGCCCACCGCGTCGAGCGGGACGGGGGTGATATGGACGAGGCTGATGCTATGGCGGCCGCCGAGGCGGAGAGCATGGGAGGGCTACCCCCCGCCCACAAGCTCAACAAGGCGACTGTGCTGAGCAAGGCGACCGAGTACATCGGCCACCTGGAGAGGAGCAACGGCGTGCTCGTCAGGGATAACCACCACCTGCGCAGCAGGGTGGCCGGGCTGGAGATGATGCTGATGATGTACCGCCAGGAGCAGCAGCAACAGCAGCAGCAGCGAGTCGACGGCGGAGGTAATGTATATAATGGGATGTGGGCTAACAATGCCCCCATCCCTCAATGAGTTTGAACCCGAGGCTGCTTCGGCCGGCTCTGAGCGGACCTCTTCCCCGTTCCTTCGCATCTTCTTTGCTTTTTCTTTTTCTTCATAACAAGGTTTCACTGGGCGAAATGAGGGGAAGGGAGGATGGGATTATCGGCTAGTGGGAAAATGCTAAATCTAGCTGGTTGGGCGGCGGCAACACAATTTTAACGGCATGTGAACGCGAAAATGGAGTTTTTACGGTTATGATAACGAGCTTCTTGTGTTTGGGACTTTCTTTATATTTCTTTGTTCACTCTCCTTTTTAATATATGGGAGCTCGGCTAAGTTTGGCACTGCCGTTATGTTTGTCTGGGTGGGGGATCACTACACGGAAGATATGGGAGGCTATCTGGATTTTTCACACAACTGTCAGCACACGAATACGGAAACAGAGCTTTTGATTTTTGATTTCATTCTGCAATTGGCCTGCACATCAAACTGGTTCTTTTAGAATTGTCGGCCTGATATATTGGCAAGCTGTCGCTGCTCTTACGGATGAGGTTGAGAACGGGGCAGCGGATGGCGAGTGGCGACGGCAAGCTATCAGGCTACGTATCGATAACGCAACGAGGTTCTGTTCCCAGGCAAGTTGCAGGGTCCGGGGTGGCATCGCTAGTGGCCCCCGCTGGGGGTCACCCCCCTGTGTTCAGCCGTAACGTAGCGCGGTGCTCAAAGCTTGCAGCCGGGTTCATTGCAGCACAACCGCATAACCCAGAGTGTGATACACCGCCAACGGGGCATTGCTAGGGCCTAGGGAAAATTCTGAGTTTTGCCGTACCCGCGTCAAAGCTACTTGCCAATCTGTGCAGCACGTCGAATTGCTTGCTGCCTGGGGCCTCGGCCGTGGGGATTGGTAATGGAACTAGACTAGGCTGGTGCTAAGCTCGGGTCTGCCTTGTACTGCGGCGGTGGCCTAGCGATGTCGTTTCGAGGGCCCTGAACAGGACTAGGTCCACGGCCAGGGCTGGCTACCGATTGGCCCGCCGCGCCTTGCTCAGTAATGGCCTCGCTGCTAGGCTGCTGCGGCTGATTAATCACTCGGGTGATTCCTCATGGCTGAGCACCGCTGTAGTGCGGCTGCCTACTGCTATTTAGCCAGCGCCTCTCTCGCCGCGATTTCACTTGCACTATCCGCATATCTGGCAGTTTTGAGCAGACAGCCTCGCCTGGTGCCTACACTACCGCTACCCCAAGAGCGAATAGCGTGCGTAACTAAGCAGTCAAATCAGAGCCGGACCACGTTGCCGTTGTTGAGGACGGCCAGTCATACCGGGACAGCCTTGGTCGTTGCGGACGCAGTTGTAGTCAGTATATGAAGAGACACTTCCAGACAATCCCCAAGTTGCATCTCCTCATCTGTCCATCCATCTGTCCATCTTGTTTGATCACTACACCGTCGTGAAACTCTGTGTGATTCTTTCTCGTCCGGTAGCATCCTCTATTAAGTTCTTTCGTCCTTCCACACTTGGCCGACACGCAGCGATTAGGAAGCTGAACCGCCCATCCGTTTGATCTTTGGTCCACAGATTGCGACGCAAGTTGCGGCACCAGAAACGCCTGATCTTGGCTACTTGACTTGATCGCCTGCTTTATCTCTGTGTTGATTCTCCCTTCATCTCACCAATACTCTGTTTAGTTCATCGCCTCTCGTCCTTCGTCACAATGGTATTCGCTGCTCATTATAGGTGCGGATGCTTCATCTTCATCCACCACCAACGCCAATACATCCCCCTTGTCAAAACCGAGGCACGGAGTCTCATCCTCGCTAACGCCTCACGCACATCCCTCACACAGACATTTGTCAACCCCCTTAAGGACCGAAATTTGGAAGAGCTTCGATACGAGTTCCCCCTTTACGACGGTGTTTCTGTCGTCTCCTTTACTTGCACAGTCAACGACCATGTCATTCATGGCCGTGTCAAGGAGCGCCAAAAGGCCCGCGAGACCTATGATGAGGCGGTCCGCCAGGGCCAGACCGCCGGTCTACTTGACCAGTCCCTCGATGCCTCTGATGTCTTCACCATGAGGATAGGCAACGTCCCGGCCGGCGCCCAGGTAAAGGTTGAGATTGTGTACTTGGGCGAGCTTAAACATGACGCAGAGATTGACGGCTTGCGTTTCACCCTGCCCACGTTTATTGCGCCTCGATATGCAGCGTCAGAACTCGTTGGTACCCATGGGGATTCCAACGCACAGGCTACCGGAGGGCTCTCGGTCACTGTTGATGCTCAGCTTCCAGTCGGTTCCTCGATTAAGACAGTCCAGTCTCCCTCACACCCCATATCCGTCCAGATTGGTTCTTGCTCCACGGACTCCAATACGGAGGAACCGTCACTCCAGAAGGCATCGGCAACATTATCGCTAGGGTCTACAGAGATGGACAAGGACTTCATCCTTCAGCTTTCCGCAACTAAGCTTGGCGACCCGAGCGCGGTGCTGGAGACACATCCCACTATCCCCAACCAGCGTGCCCTCATGGCCACTCTGGTTCCCAAGTTCAACCTCCCCGCGGACAAGCCCGAGATTGTCTTCGTCTGTGATCGGAGTGGGAGCATGGGCGGCGGGCAGCAGATCCCCAATCTCATCAACGCACTCAACACCTTCCTCAGGTCCCTCCCCGTCGGTGTCAAGTTCAACATCTGCAGCTTCGGCAGCAGCTACGAGTTCCTGTGGCCCAGGTCCCAGTCGTACAGCCAGGACAGTCTCAATAAGGCCGTCAACTACGTCAAGACGTTCTCCGCCAACTTCGGGGGCACCAACATGTACCAGCCCGTGGAGGAGACCTTCAAGCGCCGCTACGAGGACATGAACCTGGAGGTGTTCCTCCTCACTGACGGTGAGATCTGGGATCAAGAGAAGCTCTTTGAGCTGATCAACGCCCAGGTGGCGAGTACCAAGGGCGCAACCCGCATATTCTCCCTTGGAATTGGCCATGGCGTGAGTCACGCTCTCATCGAGGGTGTCGCCCGAGCCGGTAATGGCTTCGCTCAGACTGTAGCCGACAACGAGAAGATGGACAAGAAGGTCGTGCGGATGCTCAAGGGTGCATTGACCCCCCATATCACGGACTACAGTCTTGAGATCAAGTACTCGCAAAAGCCGGAGAACAAAACAGATGACGATGAGGACTTTGAGCTGGTTGAGAAGGTTGAAAGCCTGACGTTCTCTGACGCCACTGCAACCGAGTCCGAGAAACCACCCGCTTATCAGGCCCCGAAGCCCACTCTCTCACTATTCGACAATAGCATCAAGGACAATGAGGATCCTGAGCCTCCCAGTGCCTCTGGTGCCGATGGCAAGTTCGACCACCTCCCGGATCTCAAGAACCCGACCTACCTCCAATCACCCTACCAGATCCCCCCCTTATTCCCATTCCACCGCTCCAACGTCTACGTCCTTCTTTCGGAATCCTCACCAAGCAAGGTGGCCAAGTCCGTCGTGCTCAGGGGCACCTCGCGCCACGGTCCCCTCGAGCTGGAGATCCCAATCACCGTACTCCCCGAGAACGGCGAGATGATCCATCAGCTAGCCGCCCGAAACGCCGTCAAGGAGCTGGAGGAGGGCCGCGGCTGGATCTTCCACGCCAAGGACTCCAGGACCGGCCAGCTCGTCAAGACGCAGCACGACGGCCACTTCTCCGACCTAGTCGAGCGCGAGGCCGTCCGCCTGGGCGTCACCTACCAGGTTGGCGGCAAGTGGTGCTCCTTCGTCGCGGTTGACAGCGAAGGAGGTGACGACCAGGCCCAGCCTCAGGCCCAACCCGTTATGGAGAAGGAATCGGTCAGCCATATGGCGTTTGCCCCTACTTTTGGGGCTGCAGCGCCAGGAGGTGGTGGATTTGGTGGCAGACAGTTCAGAAGAGCAAGAGCCGCATATACACCAAGTTCTGCTAAAGGAGGTGCGCTTGCATCCCAGCCGACAGGAGGTCTGTTCGGTGCTCCCGGCGCCGCTCCTCCTCCTCCTCCACCACCACCCGCCCCGTCCAGTGTTTTGCGAAAAATGAACCCGTTCACCTCCATGTTCAAAGCCGCACCGCAGGCGCAGGCCGCGCCGGAAGCTTCGGCTTTCTTCAGTGCTTCTTCATCCGCGTTCGGTGCCCCTTCTGGGTCCGAATTGCTCGGTTCGATGTCCCCAGCCTCCTTCGGCGGTGCTCCTCCTCCTCCGCCTCCTCCGCGTGCTCCTGCCCCATTGATGAGTGCCACGTACCTCCCATCCGGTGACAGCCTTGGGAGGAGTGCTGGGAACCCTGGAGGATCTAGTGGGACTCACGACCACCTCCTCCAGAAACTATCGGGGTCTCTCGTCTCGAGGAAGAAGAAGAAGTCTGCAGCTCCCAGCGCTAAGGATTCATGGGATGAGGAAGAAGAGGCGGGCGACGGCCGCGGTGGCGGGCAGCAGCAGCAGCAGCTGACGGGGGATAACCTGCAGGACATCATCTCCCTGCAGGAGTTCTCCGGGAACTGGGGTTGGACCGACTCGCTGGAGCGGATCACCGGCGTGAAGCGCGACGCGGCGAAAACTGCCGCGGAGAAGTCGGGGCTGAGCCTCGAGGGCCGCAGCCCGGACGTCCTGTCGACGGTTTGCGCCGTCGTGTTCCTCCGCGTCAAGCTGGCGGGCGAGAAGGAGGCGTGGGAGATGATTGCCTCCAAGGCCGTGTCGTGGCTCGAGGAGCAGCTGGGGAGCGAGGAGGAGATTCAGAAGTGGGAGATGGCGCTGGAGGGGTTGTTTGCTGGATCCAATTGAGGAGAGGGGAGGATGAAATGAGTGATGAAGTTCAAGATGCCATGGTTTTTATTGAAAGTTGGTCTTTATGATGGAAAGGATATCAGAGGGAATGAGTGCCTCTAGCTATGTTTATATGTTTGGTTACGCCTGCTTATATGTACTTATGTAGTTCTTTTTGAAATTGCTGAACGAATTTAATAGTAAACCCGACTTGCTTCTTGTGCCATCATGTGATTCGTGAATAATTGTCCCATTACGTCTTTTGTTGTGAAGTTACAAAGCTGTAGCCTCGATATCATCCATTGAGATTTAAAGGGGTAAAAGTCATGTTCTCATTAACGCTGGAGCGTAAGGTATCGTAAAAGATAGTCTAAGGAGTGTAAAGAAAGATACTTTTTGGTCTTCTTTGGGGCCACGGCCCTGATCAAGCATACCTCGCAGCCTCCAGATCCTCATCCCCCGGCACTGGGGTATCGCAGCTCTTGATGTGCACGCTCCAGAGCCCTCCCTCTCTCCTGGCCAGCACAGCCGCCGTCAACCACAACCCCCCGATCACAGTCCAGATGGTCGTGATGCTCTCCAGAATATCCAGCGCCGGCTCCTCGTCATAATGGAGTAGACCGGTCATGACCAGGCATGCATACACGAGCATGCACACCTGCCTGACCACCCCCAAAAGGCTCGCAACCGTCAGCTGCATGCCCATGACCCTCCCGACGGGTCCCATCGCCGCCCTCGATACCACGATCCCGTACACAAGCACCGTTACTACGCCGCACAGCAACAACACCGCCACGGTGATCTGCAGAGCACATCCCGTGAGGGAGTCGCTGCGATGCTGGATCTGCATCCACTGCGCCCTCGACCCCATCTGCGTCAAAACCCCCTGAGCCAGCGCCAGCGCCAGCGTCACTATCAGCGCAACCCAAGCCCCAATCCTCTTCCTGCCGTCTCGCTTCTCCTCTTTGACGGCCGTGGCGTCGTCCACCTGCGCGGACTGCGAGCCAGCCACGCGCTTGAGCCCTAGGATGAGCTCCAGCTGAAGCATCAGGATGTACGCCGCGGTAATGAAGCCGACGAGATTCTTGAGCGGGCGCAGGAACCCCATGGCCCGGACGTGCGTGTCGGCTGGCTTGCCGGACATCTGGATGTCCAGGTTCAGGCAGTGGACGGCAAGCGAGAGCGGCAGCCACACGACGGTCAGGATGACCCAGCACGTCTTGAGCCAGCTGGCGGCCGAGCGGACGGGGTCGTTGGTCGATTTGATGCGCCGGAAGATGAAGGCGGTCGAGGCAACAGAGCACAGGAGGGCCGAGACGACGAGTATGACCGGGACGGCCCATACCACCACCGACATTGTGAGCGTGTGCGAGTTGGAGAGCGAAGCTGCTCAACAGCTTCAGCTCAACACCCTGCTGATTTTCGGTGTAACTGAGCTATCGGGAAGCTCAAATTTGATTTCGAATTTCGATTCTTTCCTGTTGGGTACCAGCCCCTAGTCGAGCCGCATCGAACCAATTTCGCAGGTGCAGCCAAGCTGTTGGGGAAGAAGAGACCAGGACGCGGATAAGAGCGAAATGAACTGCAGGAGATCTACCTCCTTGATCATTCCCGCGGCAGCGATCAATTGGGATACGCGGAGAGAGAGACCGAGGAAGTCTGCCCCAGAGTGCGGTCGTTCAGTTGAGCCACCTACATATGAAACCGCCCGGCAGACGCAGGTCGAGCGGCTTGAGGGGGGGTCAGGAAAAAGAAAGGCCCATAAGGAGAATAAATCGAGCCATCACATCCAGCCCGTTTCCGCGAGGAGGAGAAGGGCTGCCATTTGCTAGGGCCTCGCTGCCAGACTGACCCTACCCATGGCTGGCGGCAGGGGCACGGGTGAGGTTTCAAAAGTTAATCCTGACATGATGTTCGGAGGATGCTCGATTGGGGGCTGGGGTCGACCTTTTTGGGGGCCTAGTCGCGGTTTGACCCTGGGGAGGGAGAGAGCATGTTTTGGCCTCTTGCTCGCTTAATTGCCTCGTCCTGGTCGCCGTCTGCTCTGGCTTTCTATCACAAACATCCGGCCATATTGTGGTGGAGCGGCAACCGTGGAGAGACGGCATAGAATGTGTGAGAATAATATAGCGTCGGTGAGGTCCGCTGGGCGCTAGACATAGCGGATGGCCGGAGCACAAACTCGGCCGTGCCTTCTCGCTAAGTAGCAATGGCCTAGGCCCGCGTGTAACCCACCAGCTGGGTCTGGCCTGTGCGCCGACAAAGATCCATGGACTCAAGTGCCCCAGGCGGAGGATGCACAATCAATCCGCTGCCACCACCTAAAAAAGGAGCGACAGCTCCCCGGGGTGACCTAAGCTTCGACGATCCTTTCAACCGCGCAACTTTCCTCGTGCGTGCAGCCGCAGCGGAGGTGGCGAACCACCATCAATTGGATATATTTTCATTCGCTCGCGGCAGGACAGTCCCAGCAACAGCTCGTGAAAATGCGCGCGTGCATAGGCGATCTAGATGGCAATTGATCACTCAAGCGACTGACATAAAACATGGCACACCCAGAAGCTCCAGAGTTGAATTTCAACACAATATCAATACAATTAATTGGTAATAAATACAATATCAAGTTAAATGCTATAGAAAAACAATTATTGATTTTCTTATTATTGTATTATTGATAAGAAGATGAGGTCCCTGACTTGTGTGAACAGAGCTTTAGTGTGCCATCTTTTATGTCGCTCGCTTGACACTCAACCCAGGTGCATACATACCATGTAGTATAGAAGGTAGCACGCGGAATCCACTGTTTCGCCCTTGTCTTCTTTCGCTGCTCTGCATCGCCCGCAGCTCGTATCAATCAGCTCCATCATGCACGTCATCCTTCCACAATCACCTCATATCCGCATTGAGTTAATCCAGGAACTAAGTGTTTGGCCAATCAACTAGCAAGAGCCTAATCAAACCTAGGTGGGCGAAAGATGGTATGGATGAGATGCTTGCGGAAGTAGGTGCTTGATCAAATGCTTCATGTTATTCTCATCGCCATGCTGGCACTATATACTGTCATCTACCTACATGTACATATGTATATATCTAGATATACAACCCTAAGCCAAGATGCCATATTCCATTCCTCCCCCGATTTGCGTTAGACACATAGGGGTGGGTTTCTACCCGTCTTTCATGAAGAAAAAAAGACTGATTCCATCACGCCTCTTCTCTCGCGGCATGTAAAAAAGTCCTGCAAAACAAACAAGTATAAACGAGAAAAAACAACCATGACTGTAGAAATCATTTCAGACTCCTCGACTCCCGAATTGAAAGCAAAGAAGGGGGAAAGAAAAGGGAGCCACACTGCCATGCGTAGTGACAGTAGCAATGTAGCCGGAGTGATTATGCTGTCACCCAGCTATCACGCGTCCCAGCCACCAGCTCCGAGCAGCTCCCGCGTGATGCCGTAGTAGACAGGTAAAATAAAAGTCAGGGAGTGATCCATCCAAAGCCCATGGAGCTGCGCCAAGTCTAGTTCAGACACCGATGCATATATAGTGACATCTTTATACGGTCTTGCCGCCACAGTCGGGAATCTCGATTCCGTCCTTGAGATTACGGTTGACGTCCATTAGCCCCCACTTGTCTTCCCACTCCTTGCCCTTCTCGTTGAAGCGGATTTTCCAAGGCTCATCAAATGCCGAGAACCAGAAATATTGGGTGCCGTTGTTGAGAGCCGGGCAGATCCAGTCCTTCATGAACTGGTTCAACTGAGATACACCGGCGACAGACCCCTTGGCGCAGCTCGTAGCCTCACCACAGTTGGTTCCACCGCCAGAAGGCCAGCCTGTTTCCGAGATGATGTTCTTCTTGCTATCCGACTTCCACAAGGGCCCGTCTCTGGTCTTCCAGAAATTCATGGTCCATGCGGCAGCATCTTCAGCTGCGGTACCGGAAAAGAATGGATGGATATTGGCCATAATGTAATCACTCTCATCAGCCAGGGCCTGTGTCCAGTCGTCACCCAGATCCGATGTCGCCACGGGCAGGCTGATTTTGCGGCTGGTCAGGTTCGTTCGCACTCCCGACAGCAAGGTTCCAAGCTCTGTTATTGCCATTTCCTCGCGGAAGAGAATCTCGTTGGCCACAATCAGCCCCTCAAACTGGTCGCCACCGTACTCGTCCAGAATGTCCCACATCTGTGAAAGCTGTCGCGCGTTGGTCGTCTTATTGCCGTCTTGCCAAACTCCCAGCCAAACCTTGACATCGTTCTTGAGGTCAAGTCGATCAATGGCGTGGAGAACCATTTGGGTCTGGTTGCAGTCGGTGCCGTAAAGACGAATTTTGTTTGTAAGCTTGCTGAGCACAGCAACGTCTCTCGTGATGTTGTTCTGTGATGGCGGGTTGTGCATACAGTCGGGGTATTGTGAGTTGATGGGGGTGTAGTCCATCCCAGGGAAGACTTTGTGCAGCTTGGTGTTACTCATCAGCTTCTTGATTTCGGCGCTGTTGATGTCGAGATCGCCGTTCTTGTTTGTGTCCTGGTCAGCCGAATCGCCGCTACCGCTGCTGCCGCCACTCTTGTTACCACCACCACCACCAAGTCTGCCGTTTGCCGCCATACTGCCGAGAACTGCGGCGACAATAGCGCCCGCGATGAAGACGGCAACTATAGCAATAATTGTTAATCTGCATTTCTTGGTGAAGTGGCCGTCGCTCCCCCTGAAGCGGCCCGGCTTTTCTTGAGCAGCCTCGGCAAGATCATAGCCACTGCCGCCACCGCCGGTAGCTAAAAGGTTTCATACGTCAGCAACTAGAACAAACTGCATAGCAGTGGTCGGTGGAAATTCTTACCGTTGGCATTTGAGGAGAGCAAACCGCCAATCACGCCGCCACCTGCTGCAGCCCCTGCTACACCTGCAGCCCCCCGTTGCCCCCGATCTGAGGTTTGTGCTGAGCTCAACATTGAATTACGCTTGCTCGGCATGGGGTGGTGGAGGGCGTCATCGCCGTCGTCCGCGATCTCATCTGGGTTGACCTCTCCTAGCCTGCGGTCGACACTTCGTGTGGAGCTCGAGTATCCTTGGTACGGGTCATCCACGTAGGGATCTGGAGGGGCGAAGCTGTGTACGCTCGATGGCTGTGATCCGTGAACCCCGGGAGCGCCTGCCATGAAAGAGAAGATTAGTATCAACTTGTTGGAAGATTATAAAGAGCTCGATACGAGCAAATATAAGAGGCATACCGTAGTATTCGTACGGGTGGCCGCCGCCGCCTTGGTTGTAGGGATTGTGGCCTCCATGTGCCGACCGAGAAGGCGGCAGGGGAACTTGGTTGTCTGACATTTGGTACGACGAATCTTGGTATATATTTCGGCCGTGCTCTGGCACTGGAGGAGGGCCATCGTTCTGATATGGCCGTGGGCTCGCGTCTCGGTAGGGGGACTGGTCGCCAAAGGGACCCCGCGGGTCGTTGTGATAGGTGGATGGACCGCCGAGAGGTTCTCTCTCGGCGGGATAGCCGTGTGAATAGCTCATATTAAAGGAGACGCCAAAAAGCCAAGACGAGGGACTAGAATCCGCAGAATGTGTCTTCTAGGCGAGGGAAATGGCGCCTCTTGGCAAGTTCGGTAGGGTTGCGAGCGAGCAAACGGTCGCACAACGCTCTAGACAATCGGCCGGGTATTTTCTCTCAACAAATGTAATGGTGTCTATCCTGTGATAACGATATGACGGTTTACAGAACTTGAAAGTTGCTTCTCGGCATTCGCAGATGACACGACAAAACCTAGACAATGGCCGAATTGGGAATTGGCGGCGGGCCGTAGTCTCGATCTCGCCAGGAAGGGAGCGGATTACAGGAACGGGAGAAATCGATTCCTGGGGTTGGATGTCTAAAAATTGGAGGCGATGATCGAATTGCTGGCTTCTTGGAATGCAGTGCCGTGGATGTGGCTGTGGTGGTGACTGTGAATTGACATGCAGCCCTGTAAATAGACTGGGGGAACCGGATGCGCAATGACGCTGGATGCAGGATAGGCTGTTGCACGCTACGAGTAATCCTCGCTGGGCAGTAAAAACAGGGCAGTAGAGTGTCGAGTCCCCCGAATGCTGCAAAAACTCGTCAAAAAGCAGAGAAAACGAATGAGCGCCAGTCGGAAGAAGCTGGCCAGCGTTTGGTGGAGGAGGCAGATGGAATGAAGTGACCAGGAGCAGTGTGTCGGATACTTGTTTCGGCGCCTGGCCCTCCCGTTTCTACAGTAATTTGGCCAGAGACTCCAGGCTTAGTTTAGTCCTACCTAGCCTCAAGGGGCAGGGTGGGGTTTGTTCTGGCTGCCCCTGCCCGCCCCGTACCTGCTTAACCTATTGGCTAATTTACTCATGTACTTGGCCGTAGCGGCCTCCGATGCAATACCTCGCGCGCGCGGGGTCCGAGGCCCAGAATTAGGTACTGGGGCTGTGTTCTGCCCCATAGAGTGCTGGACAGTACATCATAGCACGGAGAATTCATTATATCGATACCTTCCTAGAGCAGGTGCTAAATCCTAGCATGAGCTGCTATTGTCCTCGTAGGCAGGTCTTGGTCACAGCCCAGCAACTTCGTATAAATTGCGCTCAACGCCAGCAGTTACTACGTTGTTCGTCATTTGGTGCTAGACTGCTGGTGCGTCGTTTAGCCGGAGGCTGCGCGGCTGAGCGACCATTAGCTTTCGCGGCTTGGACGCGAGCAACAGCTGAGGGTGCGGCTCGTAAGACATGCTGACTGAGTTACTGCCATGAATAAGAATATTGATTCCCTCTACCGGCTGAGGTGGCTGTAGGATTCTCGACTGCGTAAGATGGTAAGATGCGCCTCCATCCCAGATCCCAAAGCATGACCAACAGCAGGCATGGACATAGCTCGAACACTTTCTGTGATTCTCGGCCGACTGTTTCGGCACCTTTCTCCATCTCAGGAAACCACTTGGCGCCATTGGCCCCATTTTTAGGGCCTTCCAAACAAACATCCGTCCTTAAATAATCCATGGAAGCGTCCATGGGATATTGAACTGGGGAAGGGCTAGTGCCGGCCCACCCTCCATTGCCAGAGTCATGTGGATCATCAATACGAGCGGTCCGCGGATTTGCCTCTTGGGAACGACCGAAAACACCGTCGGCTACGGCCTGGCCCCCTTTCCCGCTCTTCTCGTTCTTAGAGGGCGATTTTGTGTGAATATGCTGGGTTGGGGCGGTCAAAACGTGCTCAGTGGCGGCGGTGTTGGCAGCTTCCTCCCTGCGCTCCTCCAGTTGCTGGTGAGACAGTTGAGGTTACGGGCCTGCCTGCTCCACTCTTCCTAATGTTGACGTTATTATGGACCAGCCATTGCAGGAAGCTCCAGCCAACCACGATCACACCAGTCAAGGCAGGTCCAGGGTCTGTGAGTCGTGGACCCTGTTGATGGATGGTAACTCTCAATTGCCATATAGAAAGGCACGCCAATTCTGACTGCTAGTTGTTCATTAACTTGTTAGCACATCGGATGCCAAAAGAGGGCGTCATAACCAAGGGGGTCGCTTAAGGTCTAATTCTATGCATCAGAACTTGTCATTTCTACAGTCGTGAATCGTCATTTAAAGTGCATCTCTTCCGGGGCTCTTAGGTTTCGACCACCTGCATGAATAAATCTGAATAGCAGCAGATACAGCGACTGATGAAGCTGACCAATTCGATATTTCGCAGCCAGGCCTGACAAGGGAACTCCAAGCCCAAAGCCCGCCAGTTATTCTCAATCCATTTTGCTTCCGTGTCAACTGATCGTCTTCTGTCCAAGGGCGATGGTAAATCATACTTGCGAGAGTAAATTGACAAAGTCAGTACAAATCTGGACGGCATGAGGCTGGCGAGAGTCAATGACTTACCCTGGAAAACTTTCATCTTGTTGAAAGATAATGTCACTTGCACTCTATCAGTATTTGATGTGTCGAATCATCACCATGTTTTTGACTATTTATTCGAATCAAAAAGGCACATCCTATAAATGCCACGACTAGTATCTTCGGCACACAGTGACAGGTCTACGTTCCGTTTTTACCTCTTGCATATTATGGAGGGGCGTTGATTTTACGTACACGGCCACCCACCAAGTTCTTCTAACTTTAACGGCAGGCAGAGAGAAGAGGATCGCACTCCGCACTTGCGTAGTCCAACGTCTCGACAACGAGATTATACGTACAATTCAGGTCGGGCACTATTCCATCTGTATTTTTCTGCTAATGAATCATCAGGCCATGTAATTTCGACTCCACGCTGTCTCCTCGTACACCGTCGTACACTGTGCTCCCTGAAAGATGTCACAAGCCAATCAATTAGTCATTTCGCTGTTAGCCCCAGGCAAACGCATGCAAAGACGAGATCCTAATCTCGGCTGCATGCATTAATCCCTTTGCCGCTATCAGTTGATCTTGGTCTGTTCAAGTGCGAGTTTCTGCATATCCCAAGTTCAGGGTGAGGAGCAAAACCTCCTTCTCCCTAGGTAGGGCGAAGCAATCAACACGGCAAATATCCACCTGTCTTGACCAGTCGAACGGCACCCATTTGCATATTATCATGGCATTCTATCGATACCGCAAGAGGTAGAATGGTCCCAACCGCCGGTGCCAGTGCCCCTATGCAGTGCCCATCTCCAAGTTTCGGGTCGGCGCACAACCACGCACCTATCATTACACATCTTCAAAACGCCTCTAGCAAATCGCACCTGCAGCTTCGAATTGAATTTGAAACACCAAGACCCACTCCGCGCGCTTCGCGAAACCAGATCGCTGATCCAGCATTCTTCGTTCTGCCCCACCCCGTGCTGATCACTTTGACATCATGGTGCCGCCGTTTCCCACAGTGCAGGGTTTATCCCAGCCAAGCTGCTCGTATGGAGCTCACTTCCAGATGGATTTTTTGTTTTGTTCCCAATACGAAGGGGGCTATGTCCTGCATTACCT
The DNA here is from genome assembly GCA_026958235.1 of Clonostachys rosea. NCBI lineage: Eukaryota > Fungi > Ascomycota > Sordariomycetes > Hypocreales > Bionectriaceae > Clonostachys > Clonostachys rosea. The sequence goes on from CP110206.1 coordinate 3,253,339, forward strand.
TGATATCGCGATACGGGGAGCGACAAGTTCTCCCTAGACAGACACGTAAGCTGTCTTAGTTGTACGCCACACCTCATCCCATAATGGGACGAAGAGAGACATGATCGACTTATTCTTGCTCCTAAGCCAATGAAACAAAAAGAAAATACACGAAAAGAGCAAAAATGCGTAATCTGGGAATCGAACCCAGGGCTCCCCGACGCTGCTCGGATGGCAACGGAGAATTTTACCACTAAACCAATTACGCTGTTGTTGAGTTATGGAGGCAAAAACTTGTATATATTAATGCGGAAAATTCTCTATTGCCATGCTTCAAGATCAACGCGACCTGGGTGTGAAAACTTGTGGGCTTGGTGGTGCTTTAAGGACATTCAGTGGTGTCTCTAAAGCTGAATACCTCGTTAAGGGTAGATGATTACAAACGTTAAGACTTTCAGACTACAATCAGTCAGTTTCCCCTTTCTATTTTTTTTGCCAGGTACCAGCCTCTTTATAGCATCTTGGCCTTGAAGCTCACTATTTACCTATATTTATATTCTTAAGACGGTATATGGGTGGCTTCTGGACATTGGTACCGATGTGGCTGTGCCCGCGCGATCTAGTATCTGATGAATATGCCTTACTTTGCTGAGAAAGCAGATTTATTCAATAGTGATATTACAACATTTCCCAGATCAACGCTGGTAAAGACTGTAACTACCTACTCTATGTAGCAACTTTGGCGTAAACATGGAACCTAACTGAACCCACAAGATCAAACTGTCGTAGACCTCTAGTGTCGCTAAGGTCCACCGCAGGGATCTAGAGGGATTGACACCGACTTAATACTTTCTGGATGTTACGCCCTTTATTCCTCGAAATCATAAGGATCGGGCCGCGGCTCATACGCACTTTTCGGAAACACAGCCGCCTCACGAATCCCCAGATAATACTTTCGGGCATCTGGGGCGTATATACGAGAGGTTGCGTTGTGTTCCCGGCGCGTTTCCGTTTCACTAATGGGGGGTCCCAAGTCAAATTGGTAGAAACCCTGCTTTTGGTACCCAATTTCCAAGCGGACATGTGGAGAGTAACAATGTAAGTCGATCTTCGACTTCATGAGCCACTTATTGAAGAGAAAGCAGATATAAGTAAGCTTCGTGAACCGAACACCCTGCTCAACCGTCCTCAGCAACTCTGTTGCTGTTTCCCATATTTCCTCACCACATCCAAGGATTTTCAGTGATTCCAGGCTTTCAGGAAGGCATTCGATAAGGCTCGGAGCTCCCTCGATCTGAAGTGGCATCGGGCGTCCATTAAAGCCGTGATTCTCTGGGGGGCCAGCGAGAATTCCAGTAAGGCACTGACAGCTGACTGTGAGCGTCTTGAGCGAGCGTAGTTGAGAAAGTCGTGTTCCCATATAGAGGCACTCGGGATGATCCTGCCATTCCCACCCTTTATCCATTTCCTCATGCATATTGACACGGACATCCTCTAATGTTTCAGAATGGAGCAAGAGGGCCTCCAGAATTTCGCGGGGCGTCAATTGATTATAATCTTTAATAAAAGAGTTATGGGTATACTCAAACTTTTTGAGTGCTTTGCAGGCTTTTAATATACTCTTGAGTGTTGGTCCAGCAATGGTAGAGATGCGTAGAGCGATTTCTTCCACCGGAGAACATCCAGGTTGTAAACGATCAAACTTCTCAGCGGCTACCATATCCCCATAAAGAAGGTTGCCCTCGTAAAATCGGAGGCGAGGAAGATGAAATATGACCGGCCCTTGTTCGTGAAACATCTGATAGCCCTCTTCAAACTCAGTGGCCTCATGGAATACATCCTCAACTTTTGAAAGCGGGATGCTGGGCTGGTTAATATTGAGTTTTCCAGGAGGCGGCTTTTGGCTATTCAACGACCCAACCATTTGCAGTAAACGAATAAACTGCCGTGGCTTGGTAGCTTGTTCGAACATCAGCGTTTGAATATTCGGGCAAAGGAGCATGATAAGGGCGACCTGGGCATCAGAACAGCCTTTGCTGAGATCCTCCACCCATTCGGCAGACCATTTTCTGTCTCCGTCGTAATTCAACCGATCCAATACGTCCTCTATCGCCTGTTGATAGACTGAAAGCTCCTTCTTGGTACATTTGACGTCTTGGGGTTGCGCAATATCCTTGATGTGCATGGGTGTATCGTTTTCTGAAGAGACTCTGCCTAAAAGGAGAGTCTTGACGTGTATAGCAAGCTCGGGTTTGGAAATGACGATGTACCGTAAGAACTGCACGTTTCGGGCGCGGGAACAGGGCCCCCCACCGTCGCTGAATGGGGCTGCGTTTCGGAAAACATGGACGGACAGCGGAAGAGCTATCTCATAGAGCTGCTTGCAAGTCCGCAAGACTGCATGGATCGATGGTTTCCCAAAGGAAGAAACAAGGTGGGAAAGAATCTGTGTTTGAATCTCGGGTGGTAGACTTAGAAGAGAGGTGCTCTTCGAACTTGGCTGCTCCATTGTGTCCTGGATTCTTTCGTTGTGTATTCTTTACGAGTATGTAGACAACTGAAATGAGTACAGGGCCGAAGACGGGATGTGAGGGTGGCGAGGTATGGTGAACTACTGAAGCAAACACAACCAACAGTTCAGCTAAGCAGATTGCCTTACGCCTTACTGTGGGGAATGATGCCCGCAGTTGGGTCCGAAGGATAACCCCACTGCATTTTCCTTTGTCATATTACTGCATGTTGGTTGCCAACATGCGTCTCCATACGTGTATGCAAGTGCGCTGTTGGTCAGATCATGGCAGTTTTCCTACCGTTTTGGACAGCCCCATCCTGGCTGCTGGTCTCATCGCACCAGAGAATGAGTTGGTTTCTAAAATAAGAAGGCAATGAGTACCGCAGAAGTGGTTCTAGTCTTACTACGGATGCAGCTCTTACAGCTCCAGCGGAACTAGTCTCCCTGCCCATCCGGAAAGGAACCACCAACAACCAGAGTCTGAAATAAGAAAACCCACTGCAATACGTGTGATATTACTCCACTAACAGAATTGTATGGCATCTATACGTAGAGCTATCCTGGATGATCTTGTGCAATGCCACTTGCCTCGGTACAACGAACAGTCCAACACCGGAACATGTATATCTATAAAAGATATGCGCCCAAATACTCTTGACATCTGGTTTTCTTTTCATCCAAAACACCAAAAAAAAAACTTGAGAAAATTTGAGCTGGTCTCAACCATCTTCCTTTCTTCTACTAGAGCTGGCCTCTTTTCTTCCTTCCTTTTTCATTCACTTCTTGATAATGAGTTTTCCAAAGCCAATTCTCCTTGCCGCCACTCTGTTGCTGAGTGTTGTCAGCAGAACGGTGGCCGCTCCAGTCCCTTCCCTCGACCTTTTCCCTCGCGGCACCGGCGAGATTGGAGATTTTCTGGAAACTCGCGGCGAGGATGTCTATCTTCGATTTCGTGAGGCAGGTGAAGAAAGTAATATCGGGGAGATTACCAAACCCAAGTTCCCTATGAAATCCAAGACTACGATCACCAAGACCAAGTCTCCTCGAAAGCCTACTCGTGCCAGAAAGCTCAAAGAGTCCAACATCTGGACGAAAAAGGTTTCTGGGAAGCTCGGTGCCAAAAATGCTGCTGCCAGCAAGGTTGCCGCACACAAAGCAAAGGGTTCCAGAAAATCCACCTTTGAGAAATATGCCACTGGAGCCGATTCCAAGAAGACCAAATCACGCTCAGGACAAAGTCGTCATAGAGGCCCAGAGCGCAAGGGAAATGCGGGCGACCGCAACCAAGGGCCCCCCCGGAGGCGCATGAGAAAACGCAACGACAAGCCACGACCCGTTTCTCCTCAAGGTTCAAACCCACCCTCCGGGCATTCCTCGCGTGTTTCTGCGGAGAGCGACAGATCAAAAACACCCAACCCACCACCGAGACCACAAACGCCCAGACCACAAACACCCAGCACAAGACCACCTAGCAACACCGCTCCGAAACCGCCTCTAAACTTGAACAAGCCACTTCCACCGACCCCTACCAATAGGTCACCTTCACCCGGGCCTGCCAATAGATTTCAGAATGCCATCAAGAAGGTCAAATCTTTTATCAAGCCCAAGAGAGGCTGAGCACTGACTTTCAGGCTTGATCTCACACTCTATCGCAGCTCATGGAGCACTCGGTGTACACATTGTGCGGAAACCATGAGACGCAGCAGGTCGGTCAGGCAAGGATGGGACGTAGATTAGGTAGATGATAATTGGAAAACTTTTCTCCTCGCTTCTTAAAGACTGGTCATAGAAATCGCCCCCCTTCTCCTCAAGTTATTTCCCTTACTACCAAATGGAGCAATCAACCAAAAGGTATTGGGGAATAAGACTTATAACTATATTTCCTCAGGACTCGCGTGGTCTCGAATGGGGATGGTCGTCTGTGTCGGTGTTTTGTGAAATGTTCTATTTGAACTTGGTTGGCACGGCAAGTGTGGCAGACAACAAGGCCGTTAAAGCTTAGGTCAGAGCTAGCTGATTTGTGGAGTGCCTTAAGGCGCCTTTCATCACGTACTTCGATAACATCATGCCATGCCTTGCAATCAGTCTTATACCTCTTGCGTTAGAAGTGCTCAACAGCTAAGCACAGAGAGAACCAAGGAGAGAAAGGGAGGGAGCGGCAATGAACTGGATTGTGTCGAGGATAGGTTTGGTCGATTTGTTGTGCCCGAACAAGCAAGGTGTGCAGAGTGTCTAAGGAGGTTGGAACGCGCCGTGGGATCGCAACACTTTCCCGCTGGCGACAATTATATAGCAGGTTGACTAGAAGCTTAGACAAAAAATCTAGGTATCTGAAGCTTCTAGGTGCGTAGATTCGATGCTATGAAGTGAAGGGGAGAAAGTGAGTTGAAGTCATAAAAAGGAAGTCGATTCGACCCAAGTCAATGTTAAGATTCATCGATGATGCATTAGCCCAAGCATGATTAGATATAGACGATCCTTTAACAACGATATACACTCGTATTTTCCGATATCCAAGACTCCAGCGCCCCAGTTCACCTACGCTCATCCGTAATGATTGAGTTTTGTTTTTGAAATGTACGCTCGAGATTGGAGCTACCCAATACCACCAGGATTGCGATGCAAGTCCTCAGCCCTCACGCAAATTTCGCTTTTAACAGACCCCTGCTAAGATCGACAGAGATTCCGAAAGGGGTTGCCGCTGCCAGTCAAGCGTGCCATCTTCCTGCACCATAAAACTGGCCGCCTCTTCGACGAGCTTCCATTCACCTGTCTCGTGGTCCATTTGCGACGACCTGAAGATGATGTTGGTCCCGAAATCCTCGAAGACAACTTCCCTCCTCCGTAGCCGTAGCCATTGGCTAGCCTCGTCATCTCCCATGGCAGCATATTCATCTTCCACCTGCTGGTTTCGGATCGCGATGGCTCTGAATACGCGGCTGTCCCGCAAGGCATTTCGAATAGGATATTGTCCCAGGATGCGTATGGACTCATTGCGCACCGCCGGATCTCTACATCCGAACGAGGCTATAAACAATGGCCATGTCCACCCGGAATCCATCGAGAAGCCGCAGCTGGGACGAGACTGCAGCAGCATTTCGGCCAACACGTTTATCTCATGGTACTGAGGGGTCAGGCCTTTAGCCGTGACCAGTCCAGAGTAGCGTGGGATGGCAGTGTATATGTACAGGATGAGGTACTCGATCCGCATATTCGCAGCTTGCATATATGTGTGCAGATCGTTCTGGCTGTTTCGAGTTGCCGCGATATACAGCGGGTCGAAGGCCTCGGCCCATCTCTGGAGCCAATACCGCGATTCTGCGACGAATTTGGCAATCCGTGGGTTCTGCTTCACGCTCTCCAGCTTCATCTCGAGCTCGTGCTCGTCGACCACTCTCGTCAAGTTGAGCTGTGCCGTGGTTGATGTGAGGACAGGGACATAGGCCACCATTTGCTTCTGGAGCAAGATCCAATAGCTCTGGGCTTCATCCTGAGTCTGGAATGCGCGTGGCATGTCGTCAAGAGAAACGACATGAGACTGCTTTGGGCGGAAATAAGGCGAATGTTTTGAGAAGGGCATGATGCCTGGCGGTCTCTGGGGAGGAGGTGACATCTTCGGATCACCTTGACTCTGAGGGCTCGGTTGGCTTTGAGGACTGGGTAAAGTCGAGTGGCTCTGCTGAGGAGTATTCGATCCAGGTCTCTGATGCCAAGGGGTTCCCGGAGTGCTGAGGGGGCTTTGCGCAGGAGGTGACTGCTGCTGCTGGTGCTGATTAGACCCAGACGGATGTCCCTGGATTGGGCTATTACTAGGGCCTGCCGAGGCCGGTGAGCTTGAATGCTGCTCGGCCGGTTTAGGTCCAGGAGGGAAGAAGAATTTTCTATACGACCCCATGAAAGATCTCGATTGTAGTTCAAGGGGCTTATAGCAGTCGAGGATTTCTGAGACGAGAGCAGGTGGTGCTGGTGCGATGCTGACAAGATCGTCGGCTTTGTCAGTACAAGCGGCGAGCTCATTCAACATGCTAAAGCCATGAGTGATATGCTTTAGAGCGGCAGGCATATTGGCTCGCTGTGTCTCGAAACAGATAAATAACAACGATGAAAGCATTGCGGTTCGCAAGTTCTCTCGGCTTGGTCTGGCCTTGGATTGGATTCGCAGAGCTTCACAGTAGTAGATGATGGCATTGAGATAATGTTTGTTGTCTGTGGGTAAAGTTGTTCCAACAAGCTGGCCTTCATCTAGGTAAGCTTTTCGCAGAGCGCCGATCGCCATAGCGCCATATCGAAGAGTAGGTTCTTCGAGAGTCAATTGAGGCATGGTGGCCGTCCAGAGCCGTGTGATATTCAGACCACCACTTAGGAACGTAACTGATAGAGACGTCCACTCGTCGAAGTAGGCCCTTTGATCGCTATTGCCGAACCGAACGGTATTAACGTCAGGCTCCATAAGCAGTTTCGATGCCTTCTTCGTGTGAATCAACTTGGCTGAGGTTCCCGCCTTCTTTGCTGACGAGGCCTCTTGCGGTGTGGTGTTGACATAGCCATCGCAATAGCCTCGCCATTTCATACAGTTAAGACATGAGGGCTTCGTTTCATCGCATTTCACATGGCGTTTTCTGCCAAGGGTTAGTGTCGATCGAAAAAGGGCAGTAGCTGACTTTGATATATGTCCACTGCATATTGCTCTTCGTTGTGAAATATATATCGGGAGTGACTCACTTGCCTAGCAAAACAAAGGTTAGTCGCGGCTTGAAGTCTATCAGGGGAAGAGACAAGAGGAACTGCATTTTCTGTCCTCTATTGTAGCCCTTTAAAGAATTACAGTAGGCAAAACAGGATGGCGGCATTACCACAAAGCAAGACAACATGAGAGAGCAGCCCTCTGTGCATCCGATGTCGTAGAGAAAGACATATCACCACTTACATGTGCTACACCCAGTGCGGGCACGAGTAGAACTTCGCCGGGTATGTCGAGTTCTCGTATCGAGAGCAAATCGATGCGTTGTTCCTCGATTTGCTGCACTTGAGTCGGGCTCGAGGCCCGGTGATGTTGCTGTGGCAGGCGATCGGGGCAAGCTGAACAAAGTCACCCGTTAACTCTGATCTTCCAGCAATATTATCGAAGGCCAATTCGAGATGACGGAGGGGTTGTGGTTTGACTTGAGAAAAAACGCATCCACCAACAACGTTGAAGCCCCCCCGACCTACACGGGTAGAAAGGGGACGCTGGTATTGTTGAGTAATCAATAAAGGATATTCAAGTCTGCTTTTGCTAGTTCCAAGCAACGCTGTCGCTACTAGCTACATGCTGTGTCTTGGCCGTTGCGCCAGTGCAAGCACACGACCACCAATATGAGAAAATTGAACCGCCCAACTCACCTAGACTGGCTGGGTCTTGGACCACCAGTGTTAATGATGGGGATCGAGAACTGAATCTCCATCGCGGCGCAACTGCAATTAATTCCTTGCCGGCTTGGCGTGGTCACACAAAAGCCCCTGGGCTGCGATGCAAGGTTGAGTCGAAACCGGCAGTTAGGAACATTCGTCTATAGCTAGAAGATGGATAGGCCGAGAGGAAAATAAATAAGACAGCGGGTACGGGAACACAAGTCAGAGATATAAACGAAACAAGTCGATCTATAACTCTGCCGCAGCAGGGATGGAGGGAGGGGATCGAAAGTGAAGGGTCGTGTGAGTCGTCAGTGCGCGGTCGGTTACGGAGACGTATCGGGTGTGCTGTTCGAAACCATGACTTATCGGTTTGCGATCAGAGAAAAAAAGCTGGTAAATGCCGGTAAGGGGGGGCCCGGGTGATTTGCAGGTCGCGGGGGATGCGCAAGGAGCTGGGCGCTGGGAGGTAGGGATATGGATATGCCACGCCCGGCACGCCCTGGATGGCAATTAAGCTGTGAGGTGGTATTCGATGAAACGCTGGCAGACGGGCAAATAGCAGCTGGGGGCACTATTAACGGCAGGCAGGCCGACGGTAGTATAAGGCAGGCTGCCACACAAGCGAAGATCCAGGCAGGGCGCGGAAGGGCGAGTGTAAATGTGCGGAATTAGGGGACGCGGAAGGGCCCGCCCACCGGACCCAGATATGACGAGTGCTTGCGATGAGCTAAAAAACGAGATCACCTTATGATCGGTAATTAAGCATGCTGGTCGGACATGTCAGTCGGCGCTCCTGGGGCGCCAGACTAAATTACGCCCATCAAAGAGCGTTATTTTAGCCAGCGCGGGCGAGTAATGTCCAGACTTCGGCACCGTCTAGCGGCAACACGAACGATGGAACTACACCTACCTACGTGTCCGCGCGCTACCAGCTGGCCTGGCGCCTTCGGGAACTTACTTTCCAGCTCAGATTGGCCAGGCCAAAGCCAATGCCAAGGAGGGGAGGACGAAGGAGGAAAAAGAAAATATTACTAACACCGCCATCACCACCTCGCCGCGAGACGCAGTGCAGATCTCTAGTCGTCTTGGCTGACCGGGGGGCTGTCCCTCTCTCGAGGAAAACCTGATCCAGAGCCAGACTGCAGCCGGCTTTGGTTGCCTCTGTCCTGCGCTCACCCGCGCGTTTTTGCAGCCGCCTGTGCTGTGGATGGGTCGTGGCGAGCCTCCAAGAGACCAAAGCGTCTCCCTACAGCGCCGAACCCCCTTGTCCAGCGAGCACCTCAATGCCGTTCCAGGGTCCCAGCGAAAATGGGAACAGGTTGCAACACACCAGTTCCTGAACGTGGCGCAGGGGTTACTGCCAGGGTGTGCCTGATATGTCGTGCCAATTTAAGATCCAGCTTGCATGGATTGACTGACGCCAGACATGCTTGGTCAAGCAGATTGGCGGAGTATGGCAGCGGGGAGTCAGGCAGACCGTGAGAAAAAAAGGCTGGCACGTGGAACCTCAGCAAGGATGATATCAATGGTGACCCGGCCTGACCTGACCTTGCGTGAAGGCTGAACGGAAGCTGAAGCTTGGTTGTCGATGTGATGGGGTGAAGCAGCAGCAGACCCTGGTCACCAGATGAGCATCCTATCTCCATATGCGCAGGGTAGCAGTGCAACCCTTCCTTGCTCCTCCGCTCCCTAAAACTCTGAACCGCTGCTACTGCGCGCTATGAATATCTTGCATGATACGTGCCACACTGTTGCGTTGCAGGTGGACAGCCGGGCGGGACGGGAAGGACTGGACAGGACGAAATCAGCCTGGGAGTGGAGGCGCCGCTCACGGCCTCTTTCTTACCGAGGAGGGGCGTTTAAAAAAAGGATTTTTAGTGAGTTTTAGTGAGCCAGCACGATGTCGAGGCTCCGCGCTGGTTCGTAGGAGGCCAATGTGGTACGATCGTGCATGTCACAGATGGAGCAAAAAGGGCTGGGATGGGTATGGGGAAGACCCCGATCGAGGAAATCAGGTCTCAAAGCCGAGCGCCGTCGTAGCTCCAGCCAAGGTAAGATCACACCGACCGAGCAGGGGCTTGGGCAGATAAAAAGACAAGCTGCCTCAGCTCCTACGGATCGGGCAAAGATCAGAGGCAAAGATCAGAGAGGCGGCATGGCTCGCTGGGTGGTGGCACAAGGAATTACACAATAGCTTTATCAATAATACAGGTGTATAACAGGATTTGTCTATCTCGATGAAATCACCAGACAATAATACGGGGCATTATATTGGTGAATCCTACCCGGCTGCTGATATTGATATTGCCCTGCGGTCGGCAGCAGAAAGCACCTGGGCGCGATCCCTGAGGGTTTGATCTGCATGTGCTGGATGGGACAGGATGGACTTAGGACAAAGCAGCCCCCAACAGGAATCGCCGGTGTGGTGCCAGACTCAGCTGTCACTGAATCTCTGCCGTATCTCGCGCCAATCTATCTTCCGTGGCACGTCGACCTGCATGATCAGGACATCAACTTTAACTCCGTTCGCGGTCCTCGGTGGTCAGTCTGCAAACATGCCACATCCTGGCATCACAGCAACGGCGCGAGATGACGGCATGGTCGGCTACCAGTGGCCTCGCGTGCCTTTACCTACATAGTACATATGCACCTCGGGCAGACAGGGTCAATACGGTGCGGGCTGGCAGCGAATGGGTGGAGGTATCCTATATGTACCTACATGGGAAGTGCCGGCCACCTATCGAGCCAACCACCTCAGCGTGCATCATTATCGGTTCACTTTTCTTTTCCCCAATAAAGTCGTGTGCCCCAATAAACTAATGCCGGCCTAGCCAGGCGTTGCCATGCTTGACAGATGAGAACTAGCAGCTCTTGGTGGTGACGCCAAAAGAGTGCCGGAACCGATCCAGATTGGTCACCGCCGTTGGCGCCACCACCGCGGTGCAGCACGATGGATCGCTCAGTTCCGTTAGGGCTTCAACGTCATGCAGCTGAAAAGCATTTGCGTGGTGGGTGGATGGAGGGATACGATGCAATGGGATGCCATCAAGGGATTGACGCTGACCAGGGCGGCAGCTGATGTGTGTTGTGACTGATAGCAGCTGCACGAGTCCTTCAGCCGTTATCCGGGAGCATCCAACCCCATCACGATGCAGGCTCAGGCCTCAGCCCAAAGCAGCATATCTCTTCCCAAATCTGCCTCGCTGGTTCACAAAAGCTTGGTCGACGTTGTATCGATCTGCCAACCTCTTTAACCCTTGTGATCCCCTTCGAACCCACCCCAAGCATAGCGGGAGTTAGGTAGTTTTTGGCATTCACTCTCAGCCCCAGTCCACTGTCCACGTGTCGATGCATCCAGGTAGGCGGGTTGAGCCAATGATTCTGACAGAACCCCGGGCAAGCTGCAGTTATATTATGTAACGAGGCGGCGAGGGTGGCTCCCCGACAAAGTCTTCATCCAGGCCAAGCCCGCTCAGCCGATATCGTCCAGATGCAAGGCCTTGTCACCAACTCCGGTCTCCTTGGCGTCCCCCTCAAGTGAACAAAAGACCACTGCAGCTGGGAGCTAACCTGTGAAACACAAGTACCTGCATGGCAAATCAGGCTTGGACATGATACCCCGACCGATACTACTCCGTGTACACTATCGGTTGAGATGGAACCCCGACGGCGCAACCATTACGGCCTTCGGTGTATCTTGAAAAGGCTGGTTGGCAGCCATTTCTCCAACGGACGCGTTGCTTTAGCCCAAAATCGATAAGATCGGTCATCCACACCAGTTCATGCTTCCTGTCAATCACCTCACCAACCACTTGGGATTGACATGAACGAAGAGGGCAGGGCTGATTAAGTAATCGGAGAATCGGAGAAATACAGTGCTTCATCGACCAAAGCATTGAACGTCGATCTGTCGGTGAGGTTTCATCCTCCATAGTAGGTTTCCGATATAACCTTGTCCATTCCCTGCTGAAAGAAGAGATCGGAAGGCAAGGCAGGGTTGATCAGCCGCTCCGTTCAGCCCGCGTCTTGGGATGCACTTCGAACCAGCCGCCCACAGAAATGTTACCACAGCCTCAAATCCCCCTCCTGCGAGCCAAGCAACAAATGCACGAAGCAAGGCGGAATCAATGGTCAGCAAGGGAACAAGGTGGAGAGTTGGAGAGGGGTATGACCACTCAAGCGATGGCTGTATGGTCATCAAGCGGCAGGATGGGCGGCTGGGGGGCGTGACCCGAGACAAGGTCATATGGGTTACATGATGAAGATTTCAATATTCAAACCTGGAAACCCCATGTTCGTCATTTCAGCTCATTGCCACTTGGTACGACCTAGGAATTTACCGGTACGGAACGCTCGCCCAAACAGAAGATGCTCGAATTCGCTCGACTCATGCCAGGAAGATGTGTTCCTCACAAGGGTAAGTCGGTATTGCTTCTGACATTACCATATTGGGTGGCATCGTGCGCTTGGGCAAGGCAACTACCTACTCCGAGTCCTCCCACCCGCATGGACACAAAATATCTCGTAGAGACCACTAAAGAAGGGTCGATTGTTTGGCTTCAACTGATGTCTAGACAACACGTGAGACACTATCTCAGAGGGTCTTTGGGGTCGCCTTGATCCTTTTCGCATCAGTCGTTGTGTGCGCTGATTTTACTCAAAAGGTGCATTGCATAACACCGCCCGAATAGAGGAGAAAGCCATTGTCCCACACTTCCATTCAAACCAGCCAACACCTGTTTAGACAATCTATTTCCAGCGGCCAGAATACTTGCCTGGGAGTCGACCCCAGAATTGGCCAGATGCGATGCCAAAGCTACACGCTACATGAAGCCTTGACCTGTGTCGAATCCCCCAACCAGTAAACGAGAGTCAGTGGCCGGGTAGCAAGAGACGCTTGAGAGACAGAATTGGCAGGCAGAGTGAAGAGCTGCCCCTCAGACCATCAAATGCTATGGTTTTTATGTCGACTTGAACCTTCTTCTTAAGAGAGAAATGCAGGCAAGGCAAAAGAGGACCAAGCACCACTCCGCCCTGACATCTACTATCACAAATGCGCTCCGAAGCTTCCAAATTTCATAGCAGTGAGTGGTCATCTAACACAACGAGGCAAAGCATTATGAACGTCTCAGTATGTAGATAAGTAACAACTCGAAAGCCTTCATCTGGAGCCAATAATACTCCTCTCCCAAAGTCAAGCCGGCCAAAGGAGACCGAATGATCTCCCCCTTGTCCTTTATTCCAACAGTCCTTAGATTTTAACTCGGTTTCGTGCCTACCTACCTGCTTATGTGCCACCAACTGCTGCCAGCATATCCAACGGGAGGCCACAGGTCCTGAGGCACTGGTACTACATCATCCACCCATCTAGACCGCTAAGGTTAGATGATGGGGAACAATGCGTTGATAGATACTTGCTGCGCATTCAGACCCAGCATACCCCTTGTCTTCTCTCTCATTGCTTCCTTTCCAATGAGCAATGCATTTCACGTACTCTGGTGGTTGAAGAAGCAGGCACATCTAAGCATCAAAAGTCTTATAGAGAAGGTACATGTTTGGCTGCTCGCTTTAGATCTGACCCCGAGCTCATCATGTTGTCAGCCGTCGGTCACTCTGAGATTGAAATGTCCTCAGCACTCTTATTCCTTCCCGCTTCCCGTTTTCTGCTTCCCCCCAAGGGAAGATGCATCGGAAGGCAGGTGCGATCTGGGTCACTGGTCGTCGTCGTTCCTCAATAGCGCAGCGTGCCTTCCGTACTCCAGGTACCTACCCGCTCCAGTTCAATGTTATTGTGTTGCCTGAGGCAGTACAACATTGAATGAATTCTACACCCTATCTACCTACCTACCTACCTAGTCACTTCTATTCTCTTTCTACTTCTCCCTCCTCTCTTTCCTTCTTCTCGTTCCACAGCGCCCCTCAGCATTTGCGTTCGTGTACCGGGTCAATAGCAAACGGGGACCACATTCATTGTGCACCCCGGGGGGCATTGTCCACCACTTGTATGTTTTTATTTCCTTACACCCATAGGAAAGTTTCCAAAAACTTATTTTGACTTGGGGCATATTACTGGCAGGAGACATCGAGTTTATCTAGACTCAGTTCTTAATTGGAGTACGAGGATCCAATTTCAACAGGTGATTGTATGTTGTCTTTTCTTTCTACCGTGACTCGCTGCATGGTCCTCGATGTCAATTTCGGGTGTTCATCCTTTGCCATTTCTGAACCATAACTAATTGCATCTGCTGTGTCTGGCAGTCGAGGAAGTGAAGATGGAGGAAGAGGTGAGTAACTGCGTGAACTCCAACTTGGTGAGGAACTGTGAACCCAACAGCTAACCTCTGCTATCCATAGCTCTCAACCAGGGAGCTCATTTCGCTCCACGTGAAGCGGCGACAGCTCGCTCGAAGCGGGCTCGAAAGTTGGCAGCTCTTGCCAGAGCTGCCGACGGAAGAAGAACTGAAGGGATCAGAACGAGCAGATCTCAGAGAGAACGATACGAGTTCTCCATATGAGTCCAAAATGGACTATCTTGAAACACAGTACCAACTGTGTCGTGTGGAGGGGACGGAATTGCTTCGAAGGACAGTAGTTCGGAACATGCGAAATCCAAACATAGGAGAAGATCACAACTCCTACAAGTATACCCAAGTAAGTCATATTTTCTCACTTTATTGTCTTTTGTTTCTTCTTTGGTCATACTCGGTTTAACTCTTGTTTTAGGTCTACGTACAAGGATACACGCTCTCGAGGTTAGGCCTAGCCTGCCGCATCAGTTTCTCGACAGAACAAAGCCAAACGACGATCGATTGGTCAAACTCGCCACGGTTGAAGGCGGGAACTATGATTGTATTGTCTCCTAAAAAATCTGGCTTTTCCCGGAAGTTCTTCGTTGCGAGCGTGGTAGCGCGACCAGTCTTGGGAGGCTTACTACCAGATGCTGGCGAAGCAGAGGACACTCCTCCCCGAATTGACATTATGTGGTCAAATCCAAAGGACGCCATACTAGACCCCAGTGTTGAGATGGTCATGCTCGAGTCCAATGGCGGGTATTTTGAAAGCGTCAGGCATTGCATGATCGGGCTACAGCATGCCGCCCTCGAGAAGTAGGTTATTCGAGTCTCCTCATGAAGGACAGTTGTTAATATTTTAGAACGAAATTTGATAAGTATATCATCGATGGGTGTACGGATGAGTCCGAGGCCGAATATCTACAAAGGCCTGGTGTATTCACTCCATCAAAAGTCAAAAGCTTTGACGAGTCTCAGCACCAGGCATTCCACCGGATGACAACACAGGAATTGGCCATTGTTCAAGGACCCCCCGGGACCGGCAAAACATTCACATCTGTAGTTGCTCTCGAGAGTTTGGTTGAGACTCTCTTGGAGGCCGACGCCCCACCAATCATTGTTGCAGCCCAGACCAACCATGCTCTTGACCAAATTCTCTCAGCATGCATGGGAGAATTTGGGGCAAACATTGCGAGACTTGGCGGTCGCTCCAAGGAAGCTCAGATTGAAGAAAGAAGTTTGTTCAATTTGAGACTGAACTCAAAGCTGGGTTATAGCCGCGAGGAGTCTCAATACCGCAATGCCGCCGAAAAGGCCTGGAAAGCGGTGTGCACCCGTGTCCTAAACACCATCAACATGTGTTTCCCCAGTGACAACTCTACGTTGATTTCGCCTGATGTGTTTAGGCGCGAAGGGGTCCTGAACCAAAAGCAGTACGAGTCTCTGTTGAACCCAGGCAACGAATTTGCCGACAAACGAGACGCTGGAAATGAGCCAGAGCCAATGGAGAGGTGGCTTGATCTCGACGCCAAAAAGGAGCGTCTGGAAGATGATGCCTCAGATCAGCCAGATGATCCAAATTTAAACAACAACTCGAGATTCGGCGAGCAAGATGAAAGAGAACGCCTCAGAGGCACTTTCATCCCTGTCAAAAGGTCCACAATGGTCCCGAGTAGCTCCAATACTATGCATCATCGTGCCTCGAAGCAGCTACAGTCTCGTTCCGACCTATACGATATCAAGCCGCAGTTAAGGTCCGCAGTCTACGACTATATGTGCCAGAAGCTCATTGACAAGGCAACGACGAGCTTCCCCAGCATCCTTGCAGAGTACCAAACCTGCTGCCAAGACCTTACGATCGCAAGACTAGAAAGAAGTGCCAAGGTCCTGCGCGACGAGAAAGTGAGCATTATCGGCTGTACAACGACTGGACTTGCCAAATATCGGGGCCTTATAAGCGCTATGAAACCTAAGATTCTTCTTATTGAAGAAGCTGCGGAAACACGTGAAGCAAATATTACCTGCGCATTATTGCCTTGCTTGGACCAGGTTATCTTAGTTGGTGATCACCAACAACTTGTCCCGCATGTCGATGTCAATGAGCTTGCCTCAAAGCCCTTCAACTTCGACGTATCACTCTTCCAACGACTGGTGGGCCTTCAATGTCCCTACTCAATGTTACAAACCCAGAGAAGAATGATTCCTAGCATTCGAGAGTTAATTCGAGGTTTCTATCCCGAGCTCAAGGATCACGAAACCGTTCTTGACCCCACGAAGCGACCGCTAATCCCTGGCATGGGTAAGACCAGCAGCTGGTGGGTTTCCCATGATTTCGTGGACTCTCGAAGTAGCACTATGTCCTATGTGAACTTCGACGAAGCCGAAATGATTGTAGGCTTTTCGCGATACCTCGTCCGAAACGGCGTCAAGCCGAGCGAGATCACGATCCTTACCTATTACAACGCCCAGCTCGAGCATATTACAACAGCCATCAGCGAAGATAAATTTCTCAGTTCTAAAAACCCCAACAATGAACTGTCAGTCCGAACAGTCGACGGGTTTCAAGGAGAGCAAAACGATGTGATCATTCTGTCTCTTGTCCGAGGCCAACCTGCCTCGGACCGCCCAACGGCAGGTTTTGTCGAGAACGTGAACCGTGCAGTCGTCGCTCTAAGCCGAGCAAAGAGGGGCCTATATGTATTCGGCAACGCCAAGAGTATTCTACTCAGCAGCGCCACCAGCCATGACACCTGGGGCTTTGTCTACGAAACGTTCAAGCAGCAGGGCAGGATTGAGGACTACCTTCCAGTATCTTGCCAGACGCATGGAAATATTACTCCAATCCACAGGGCGGCTGACTGGGCATCGATTATTCCTGGAGGTTGTGCCAATACATGTGGTCTTAAACTCCCTTGTGGCCATGGATGCGTTGCACTTTGCCATGCGAAGTGCAAGTGCGCACATCTTTGCGAAAAGAACAATGAGAGCCTCTCTCAAAAGAGCTCAGAGCCGAAAAGCAAGCCTTCAAGTGTCACATCATACATTTCCAACGACAAATTACTCCAGGGCAACTTTCGCAGCTTATTCGGCTCACCAGACAACTCTACACCCCGAGAATCTCTTCAATCTCGGGGCAATGACTACTTGGCCCCTAATAGAGAAGAGCAACATTCAGAGCCATCTCTTGTGCGGGGCTGGAATGCACAAAGTATTGAAACAAACGACATGGTGCTCGAACAACACCGTAGAAAGAAGTCTTCCTCACAGGGCTCATCTGTTCAAATCCGAGAGACATTTACGCAAATAACGATTGACGATAAATGCCAACGTATTGTGGACGAGAGCAGCCTTCCAAAGATCAAAAAAACGAAGGTTGAGACAAATCTTCTCATTGACATAGACGAATAGGAGAGCTCTACGGTCAACGTGAATGAGGACTTGATTGATATAAGTCAGGACCTGATATAACCAGACTTAAGTCTCAAAATGGCGAAAAGGCAGAGAGAATCAAGGTTGAAAATGGGAGAAAATAAGAATTGTAACTTGCGAAATTATTCGACACGGAATAATTTCAATTAAGGTTTAGTGGCCGGCTGATTCCACCTTGGACTCTATTGGGAAGGCTTCCAAAGCTCAGGGCTCCAGGTATTCCTTGTGTATCACGGAGTTGGCATCCATTGTTCTCGCTATGCATTGATCAAATAAGATACATTCAATCATTAAACACACAGAGGTCTTATTTCTTGTGGGGTTCTCCCAAGTCCTTTCAGTATTAGGCAACAGTATCGTTTGTGACGTTGGGTCACCGAGAACAAACGAACGCGAGCAAAGAGAATAGATTGATTTGTCCTTTGATCTAATTACCACCGCCACCAATATACCCTTGTGTTGCTTGCCGCATGTGCAAAGTGTAGCAATGCTCCTAGACAGCCAATGCTCGTGTTCATACGACATACGGCCGAGCAACGCCAATCCCGACCTATACCAGCTCGTTCAGCCTGAATTTTGCGCAAGAATCATCTCGATCGGCCATTGTGTTACTTTTACTGACCCCTATGACCTATCGTGTGGATTTTGTGTCGGGGATGCTCTTCCAACACCCTCCAGACCAGATCGATTCTTGTGCCTGCCATGCAACTCCTGACTCAACATTCTTGACCGGGGATGACCGAAACCCTAGCGCCCATCAGGCGAAGTGGTTCCCCAAGAGTCTCAGAGACCGCAGTGACGTACTCATCGCACGTATAAAATTGAATTGGTGGCCAGGACTTGGTAGAAGACATTCTCACGGGGTAGGTCTCATCACACGTATAAAATTAATTGATGTTCAAGACTTGGGAATCGTTGGTTACCTGGTTAAGAGGGAGATAGTTATCTAAGGTAATTGACATTTCGCTACATGACCTTGTGTCAACACCGGTTTCAGAAATGGCGATTTTTATCACTCAACGTCCTTTATGTATACGGAAGAGAGTTCGAGCATAAAATAAAAAACAACAATAGAAGATACCAGACCCGACATCTCAACACAATGAATAATGCCCTTCATGTATACACACGTTATCCCACAATCCTCCCAGGCCCCGTCTAGCTGGTGAGTTGAAACCGTCTGTAAGTAAGAAGATGCCGAATCAGCTTGTTGCCATACCGACCTAAGTTGTAGCATCCGAGGATAGCCAGGAACAGAGCACAAGCAGTTCCTGTCCAGCCTCTCCACTTGCCTCCTCCATTGACTTTAAAGCTTGCTTTTGAATCTACACTGTGATTCAAGGGCTTTACCCAAAACGATCTGCGAGTCGTGAGAGGGAATCCTGAAAATGTAAGACCAGTTCTCCCTTCCTCCTCGACTTCCAAAATTAAATTCTCCCCTTCGTATCCGACTCGCCTCAAAATGGTATCGTCACGGCATAGGAAAGGTGGTAAGTGGTACTGATTCGGTGGGCTGGCCCTTTCCCCCTTCTGCCTCACTCCCGGCCGGTCCTGGAAAAGAACATGACGAGTCCCGTCTTCAGAGATCAGTATGCAGTCATCTCGAGTCTGCTTTCTGTTTGCGCACGAGGTGTTGGGGCAAAGATAGAAGCCACAATGATCAAAATAGTCACGGAATACTACTCCGCAGACATCACAGCGGATCCTGGGCATATTTTGCGTGTTTTTCTGTGAGCCCAAGTCCTTCCTGTACCTCTGACACCCCTAACATGCTTTTTCTTCTGTGCTGCCGATGGATTTACGTCAGAATTGATGGGCAGTGGCGGACATCCTTATACTTGTGGGCGTGGCCCAACACTCGGCCCATGGCATGGGGCGATGTGCTAACATTTCTTGATACAGTCCAAAGACTTGAGGCTCAGGTGGGTATTGTACTTTGCTTGGGTTTTAAAGCCTGCTGTGAAGTTGTGGGCAGAATGTAGTCGGAGTTGCAGCAGTTCACACAAGAAGAGGACAAAGTGCGAGCATTTAAAGCATAACGGACGTCTGTCCAAAGATAAGTACGGGATCTGACCCTTACACCATTATTCAGGCGGACTGAGATTCACTGGCTATTTAAAGCTTCAATCATGACTCATTAAAGCTATCCCGCTTGCTTGGTGGGCTTTCCATTTCATTCTATCTTATAATTTCCTTTGTTTGGAAAAGTGTCCTAGGGTAAGCTCACACATCGCACTCTGCGCACAATTTTGAACAGCCTTTGTTTATACTGAGTATCATAGTATGTGAGATGTGGCGATCAAATCTAGCGCGTGGCTGTTTTTTGTGTTCGAGCGGCTAGAAAAACAGTCCGGCCAGCCACGTCGAGATCTGAAAGAATCAGAGTTGTATGCTCATGTGTTGGTTTTCAAGTCTGCGAACTCGTTTGGAAAAGGCGCAACGATGTATATATAAGTTCTGGATTTGCTGCAGTTCATTCATTCTATTTCATAAAATCCTCGAGCAATACCACAACACGTATTTGTCTGCGCAAAGCGAGAAAACCTCTGAGCAGAAGAGCCATATCCCCGACTACCATCCAACTTGATCCAGAGACAGCTAAGCAAAGGAATACGAGGATCGGCGAATATGTGGCAGCGCCACAAGGTGCCACATGATGCCCTCCAAGACGGGTGCTCTTGCATACCCGGGGACATAGAGCATCCTCGAGAGTACGAGGGGAGACGAAGTCATGACAGGGGAGGAATATCCAGGGAGCGAGGCCACGGAAAGAAGTCAAAGGCGGCATCAGGTCCGAGGTTCAGCTTCTTAGCCGCCCTGGCGATGATCTTTCTCCCCAGTCGAGACCTGGAACGGTTAGAAAAGGCGAGGCAACATGCGAGAAAGCGCAGGAATCACGAGGACCAAAACCTCGGGAGGAGACCGAGCTCAGCAAGGCGCCAAAATTCAACAAGGACGCGGAGCGGAAGACAGGAATCGACTTCAAGGGTAAGCCGGTCGAAGAGTGGTGCTTCCAGGAACGAGAGGCGCCGAGGCGACGAGGGCAGTGAGGAAGCATTCTCGTCCGGATTAACAAGGGGAGACTCGAAAAAGAGGAGTGAGCGCAAGCAAAATGAATGGAGCTACAGCCCGGCCAAGTCCGTGAGAAGTTTCTTCAATCACAAGAAGGGACAAAGGAGTCACTCTACCGCTCAAGACCAAGCCGATTTTGAGAAAGCCCCTTCTTTGTCTTCGGTGCCCTGGTACCGCCGAGCGAGCACCCGGCCAAGTGTCGCTTGCGACCCCATTCTAGAAACACAAGAAGAAGACATACCCCCTGTGCCGGAGAGACTGACCAGATGGCCGGAAATCAGGGACAACCATGGTAGATGCGAGGCATGGGTCGATGATTGTATGAGAGATCACCCAGCCCTTCGGCCGAGGAACAGTACAGAGAGACCTGAGTTTCAACCTGGGGGTTTGATTTGATCCTCAAAAAACCTACCCACTGCTCAAGAATACTCCATTCCGTCTAGGGCGCAATGGACTAGGGCGTATTGGTTTGGTAGTCAAACCAAAGTATGATCTAAGGTGGAAAGATGCTCTATGGTACATTGCCTGTTAGGCAGTGCCTTAACCAATTGTATTATATATATGATGATACCACAAGCTCGAGTGAGAGAGCGATCGCTGTATATAATCATCTCGCCACTTTTTAGATAGTCGATCGTTTATAGTAATACTAATCCCCTTTGTCAAGAACAGTCTATGAATTGATCGTGAGAAACCACCCAAGAAATAACACAAGGCACGAATTCTGGAAGCTCACCATTCAGCAGCCAGTTTTCTAATATCCTCCCTTCTTTCAAAGGGCCATGTATTTCACCGCTTCTTGTCAGCCTCTATGTGACGGAATGTTGCATCCATATCTTGCGGGGCGAAGCAAAATGCCTTCCTACAAGGGTCTGGCTGATCAACCCTGCCGCATCAGTTCGCGAACTGGATCATAGTGGCTGAGCTGCCCCATCTCCATGAAGCGAGGAGACTTTACAAGCCAAAGTGTTTCCTTCTAAACGTCATTCTTTCTTTGTTGTTCTTGGTTTATTGCTGTGTCAATACCTTCGTCAGACAACCACTTGACCCTCTACCACTCCTCCAACCTCTTGCCCTAAATCCCACTCTCAGGAGGACACCCAAAGATTGGTCTCATAACCTTCTACGCTGTTTTGCCAAGTAGAAAGGATAGGACGAAAAGTGTAGAAGAGGATAAATAGTAACCGCCCTGATGCCGATAAAGAAGCCTCCACCTGAAAAGTCCCTTCCGAATGCGTACCCCGAATTCGACTTCGCTCTCAAGAGAGACACTGCGGATGTTGATTATATTCCCCGGGTAGAAGGCGGCTACTTCCGCGCAGGGCTTCACCGTCCAACTCGTCCGTCGACCGGCCTTCCACCTTACCAGTACTCCCCGCTCCCAAGCAGCAGTGAGTACGTTCGCTGCCTCATTCTGCAACCTGGCCAGCCGGACGATGATGTTGTCATCAGTCTAGAGCCCGTCCGGCTGGAGGGTGTCGGTGACAAGAGCTGTGGTGGGACCAAGGCCGCCTCCTTTGAGGCCCTCTCATATACTTGGGGTACATCCCGGCGGGATCGTCCCATCACCTGCGAGGGCGGCGAGATATTCGTCACGCGCAGCCTGGACCTGGCCCTACGACGCTTACGCCGGTCGACGGGCCCGCCCAGGAGGCTCTGGGCTGACTCGATTTGCATTAACCAGGCTGATCCGGATGAGAAGGGGGCTCAAGTAGGGCTCATGGGAGACATATACTCGCGCGCCGAGCGAGTCCTCATCTACCTCGGCGCACACGATTACAACCTCGCCAAAGAAGCCATCTCGCTTATTAGTGATATCAACACTACAAAGCTGCATGAGATCACTTCCAAAGACAGAGTAGCTATCCCGTTCGCCCAGAATGACGACCCCATCATCGCCGATGAGCGTTGGAAGGCCTTCTCCCTCATGCTGCGCCAGATCTGGTTCACCCGCGGCTGGACCATCCAGGAGGCGTGGCTAGCCCAGAACGCCGTCGTCCTCTGGGGCGAGAACGACCTCGACGTGCCCTGGCTGGACCTCGTCCGCACGTACCTCTGGGTCGAAGGGCGCGCTGTCAACGCCGGCCTAGGCCTGCGTCACGACCTCACCATGGCCGAGGTGCACCGCACCATGTTTGCGCGGGCTCGTCCGGCCGAGGCGCACTCGCTCGGCGTGGATGACTGCGACGGCAGCTTCCTCGAGCTGCTCGAGCAGGCCCGCGTGGTGGCCATGACGGACCCGCGCGACCGCATCTACGCCTTCTTGTCGCTCGCGGCGGCGGCTGGAGGGGAGGATGGCAGCGATGCCGACTTGATCCGTACTATCCAGCCAAACTACAAAGACTCCTTTCACCATGCTTACTTGGAGTTTGCTCGCAGTTACGTCCGCTCGTCCCGGGATGGACGCCTTTTGCACCATGTGGTCCATGATGACGAGACACTCGCCGATGCGCAGCTCCCATCTTGGGTCCCGCGCTGGAATATCGGTTATTACAGTTCACGAATACCCATCGGCCCTACGTGCATGACCGTCGACTTTCTCGATCTCAGCTCAGTGGCTAGCCAGCCGGAAAACTCGAACAGCAGTGACACCGACAGCTCAAGTCCCCGGGAATGGTGCCTGAAGACGCACGGCGTGCTCATGGACACCGTCACCTCGGTCCTCTCACTGCCAGCGCCCGAATCCCTCGACATCGGAGAACACATCGTGCCCCTCCTCGCCAGCACCTGGTTCGACCTGGAGGAGGCCGTGGAGGGAGGCCCTCCCGTGGCCTACGCGCCTCATATGGTCACGACGGCCGTGCTGCGGTGCCTGACCATGGGGCGGCACGCGGGCGACCCCGAGACGTGGCCGGATCACATGCTCGAGTACTGCCAGCATGTCAAGACCCTGACCTTCGACTGGCTTCGCCGTCGGGGCAAGCTTGATGAGAGCGGAGACGAAGAAAAGGAGGACAAGCCAGTGGCCCCGGAAGAGGAGGACGACCAGCAGCAGGTCAGAGACTTCACACCGTCGCAGGGAGGAGAGCCAGGGAGCACTCCTCAGGACTTTCTAGAGCTAGTCGTAGCCGAGCTCGCCCGCCACGGAATAAGTTTACCCGCAGGCAGCGTGGAAGAAGTAAAAGAGAACGATCCTACCCCAACCACCACCCTCGAAGCTGAAGATCGCCAGCGAGGGGACCTGTCCGATTCAAGCCGTGGCGTGGAAAAGGTCCACGACATCGTAAAGTCGTCCACCCGCAACAGAGTCTTCGTGAGAACGGCGAGGGGGCTACTACGGGCTGGCGCCGGGGCCCACGACGGCTGGAGACGTCCTCGCCGTCTTGAGCGGAGGATATGTGCCCTTTGCGCTGCGTCCGGTGGGAGGGGAAAGACAAAATGGCAACGCTGGCTGCTTCAAGGTTATCGGGCAGACGTGGGTCGAGAGCGCGATGCTTGGGCCGGTCTGCGATGAAGGTCCAGGACGGCAAGATTGGAGGGCATGGGGCGCGGAGGAGGAGGAAATCATGCTCCTGTGAATAACATGTTGCCTTCTCGAGGCCGCCTTCGGTATGTTGGAGCGCCCGCCAGCCTGTTTTAGGTTGACAGATGTTTACTGGGTACGTGATCGTCGCCTCCAAGGCCTGTCTCATGGAAGTGATGTTATGATATGTGCATTTGTAAAGTGATAGGTGTGAAAAGTCGCTTGCCCATTTGCGCTTCTTGACCCCTTGCTAACGCCTAAGTCTTGAAAGATAAAGATAGGTATAATATATGTTCCCAGGAAAGCCGTCAGCTTTTAAAACGCCCGTTAATTTTGGTTCTTGCCCATGGTATTCCAAGCTCCGTCGCTCAGAGTTCTTGTTTCATATCCTGACCTGCTCCTTAATCCTCAACAACATTAATCTCGTATCCAATCAAAACTTCGGTGCTGCTGCCCTCCCAGCCTCTGGTTCCAGCTGCGCTGAGCATGTACCTGCTGGTAGGGTCGACGTATAGGCTTGAGATGACGCCAGCACGCGGTGGGCCGGGGATAATCAGGAACGGGACTGTGGAATGCTTGAACGCTCTAGTATCCCGAAGGTCGTAAAGCCGCATAATATCATGCGAAGCACTATCAGAAGAAAATCATCATTAGCCATCAGGTCATGAAGAAGGAGGGAAAAGAGGTTACTCACCAAACGAGATGCCGGCCATTGACCATAGGCTTTACCGCGCTCACGGCTCCGCTACCAGCAGGAAATTTGAGCACCCGTTCGGGCTCCCACCCTCTCTTAGCTTTGCGCACGTCAAACTCCTCAACTGTGCCGTTACGTCTTCCAGCGTATATCATATTTCCGTCGGGACTCCAGCATGCGCTCATGCACCATGGAGGCACGCCCACTCTATTGCCAATGCGAGCTACAGGAGCCGGGACACGTTTGTCCCAGATTCGGATTATGCCATCCATAGCAGCGGATAGGAAGGTGTCTGGTGAGGTTTGCGAGGGGTCAAACTGCGTTTGGGGGCCTGATCCAGATAACAGCCTGGGAGACTGGGAAGCTCGTGAAGAATTTTGCACTCCATTGACTTCAGTATCCTCCCGTTTGAGCTCCTGGGCTACCTTTAACTGCTCTGAGTCGAGCTGAGGTCCATCAGTAGACGCCGATGGCTCCAGTTTGATGTCTTGACTCTGAGTCGGCGCTTGTGAGAGATCTTCTGACGGAGGGGGGACGACTGGGTCCACGTCCATGGCATCATCTTCAGGAGCAGGCGCCGCCACTGCAGGCGCAGTCTCCTTTTCCTTGCTGTCTTCCATGCCTGCCATGGCCATGTCTGCTGAATGGTCCATGCCACCTCCATGTTCATGACCCGACATCATGTTCATACCTCCATGGTACTCATCCTCATCCTGCCCGAAAGGTTGCTCGCCAGCTGTTTCGCCGAAGAGACTTCCGGCATCGCTACCACCAAACAGGCTTTCGTGGGCTGGAGAGGCCTGGCTCTCTGCGCCGCCGTTGAACGATGCGGTACCGTCAGCTCCTGGAACGCCTGATCCCCTTGTAGAATCCCCATTGAGGAAACTAGTGCCGTTTGTGAATGGCTGAGCGTTGTTGGTTGAAATGGTATCCGACATGAAGGGCTCATCAGCATCAGCCGGGACGGGATCCCCGGACGCAGGGCGTAGTTCAAGAGCAGAGATCTGACCACCGCTCCCTTCAAAGGATCGCTTGACCTGCCCCGTGTTGAGGTCCCAGTCAAAGATATTCTTATCCCACCCACCGCTCAGCACGCTTCGCTCATCCTGCGCTAACGACAGCACACTCACAGCGTTGGTATGCTGCTGTAAGCATGTGATCTTCTTCCCCTCATCGTGCCTCACACTCTGGAGGTTGATGCCCCCCGACTCCAGGCCCGAGAGCAACCACAGCGCTTGTGAGTGAACGGCCAGAGAGTAGACAGGCGATAGTACCGGATCGTGATCGCCGCCAGCCCCTCGACCCGATGGCTCCTCGTTCTCCCAGTATGACATGAGGATGCCAGCCTTGGTGACACTGTCCACAAACGGATGCCTCTGCGCAACAGTCAAGGCAAGCTTACCATTGATAGTGCCCGGGCCATCGTACTTGCGAATGTAGCCATCCGACCCGCCGGTGAACCAGTATCTCAAATCGGGCGTGATGGCCATGGCATTGACGCTTGTGGCCTGTGGCGCCGCCATCGTAGGCACAATGTCATATAGGCGGGCGTTCAAGGCTTCGGGACGAACAGACGGCCGGAACGGCCCTGGTTGTGCATCTTGGAATCCCTTCGCATCCCCGTTGGAGGTGGAAGTGCCCTCGTCTTCGCCTTCTCCCGAGGCCCCGTTGTCATCGCCTCCATCCGGCGCCGCTTTGCTCGACGAGGACTTGCCGTCTTGCTGCGTTTGCGACTGTGACTGGGACGGCGATTGCGCTTTCCGGTGCCCTTCCTCGCCCGCGGGCTCTGCGTTCTCCCCATCAGCGCTCTCGCCGTCATCGTTCTCGTCGTCGTTGTCCTCGTCATCATTGTCGTTGTCGTTGTCGTTGTCGTTGTCATTGTCCTCGTCGTCGTCCGCCTCGCCGTCCGCCTCGCCATCCGCGTCTCCATCCGCATCCGCATCCGCATCACCGTCGGCATCTGCGTCTCCCTCGCCGTCCGCATCCGCATCCTCCATTACCTCGTCGTTCTCGGCATCGTTGTCGTTCTCGTTGCTTCTGTCCAGCTCCGGCGAGCTACCAGAGAAATGGTCTTCTTCATCCATCTGCCAGGTGCTGTGTGTTTGCGCACGCGATCGGTTGTCGTCGGCGATGAGCCAGCCCCCGTCAATTGAAGGGAGTGTCACTCAGTGGCTTTCCAACCAATCGCTGTGTGGCGCACTGCTGCCACAGGAAGGCGGTAGCCCCGTCCCTCCAGCCAATAAGACCCTCCAGGGCTTGGCCTGCGCGTAAGGTCTAGGGTACGGGTGAGAGTGAGTGTAAAGTAGGGAAAACAGCAATCAAGATGCCAGACCTGACATCTCAACACAATGAATACGAAAGGTTGGGAAAATAATCTCTGCTATCCCAAGGCTGCAACTATGCGGAAGGAAAATTCTGTAAACCTTCATACCGATGACTCACTTGCCATCGAAAGGTCTAGGGTATTTCATTTTACTCTAAGCTTGGGCAACAAGGTGCCTTAGTTCAGGTACCGAGAGTTTTAAGTCTAAAATATTGCTACGTAACTTGTCAGTCTAAGTTGATCGTGGCGCAAATCGTGTTTGGACGTTACTTTAGTTGGAAGAATCCTGCTCCTCTCAAACAGAGGTCGAATTGCTTGCATAGAGTACGCAAACATAGAGAGGCGGGATGTATATTCCGAGTTCCCAGTCACTTCATAATGATTGTCCAATGGGGTATTCGATATGCCAATTAAGATCATAAGAACCGAGCTGACAAATTTCATCCGTTAAATTAATACACTTCATTATGACTCGACATCATAGCCGCAACTCTCGGAGTCCCACGAACCGAGGGGGGCGAGCCGAACACACAATCTCATTTCGGAGCGAGCAGAGACACCGACAACTCGGGACCAGCTTTGAGACAATCTTACAAACTCAGCTCAGCCCTCGAGCAAAACCCCGTAGTGCCCCCCAAGCCCCGGGGGGGGGAGTGAGAGAAAATGAGCAGGTGATGGGTGCAAGCGGCCGCGCAGCAAGGGTGATCCTGCCCTCGCTGACAGCAGAAAGGGACAAGGCCAGCCGAGTTGAGAAGACTCGACAACTCGATTGAGTATGACGCCAGCCCTGGCCCGGGGTGGGAACTCTTGAAGGCAAAAATAAGAAAATCTCTTGGCCACGGCAACTTCCATGTTCAAGGATATCCTGGGAAAGAAGAGACGAGAGGGGGGAGAGACGACTAACCCACGAGCGACAGGCAGTTCGCAAAGTCCAAGCGCCCAACGGCTGGATCGTCCTCTCCCACCCCGCAAATCAGCGGAAGCGAGACACTTTCTCGTGCGGCCGTAAATGTGCCTTGATAATGGCATCTGAGACACATCCCGAGGCAGAACAGCCAGTCTCCATCTCTAAAGTCCACAATAGTTCGTCCATCTCGACACGCAGCAAGCACTTCTCTCGAGGAAGGGCCTTTTACCTGGGTATCGGAAATTGCAACCGCTTAGAGGTCGACCCAGTACAGCAGACGCCCCCCCATCTAGCGCAAGGGAAGCGAGTGAGCTAAGACGGAGCCTGGTCGATTCGCTGGGGGGTTCCGCACGCATGCACCCATGAACCATGGCCCGTGGAGTTTTTGCGAGAGGGGAGGGGGCCCAGCTATTCCCAAAGCAAGACCACGGAACGAACTGATGGGCATCTCAAAGAGGAACTGGCCTTGAGTGAGGAACTCGTCGTTCTCGCAAAGTCCAAACCCGTAATTCTTGGGCGCGAAAGTCTGGCCAAAGGGGGGCTGCGGGCAGGGGGCTGGGACTCATCTGAGACAGACTTGATGCGCCTTTGCTTTATCGCAGCGTCAATTGTGTGCCCGGCGCATGTCACGCAGCCCATGTCAATGGCTCCAGATCCGGTCCAGACATGGGGGGTCGTTCCAAACTGGTTCGCTGGTCGTTCATCGCCTGCATAATCCGAACGCTACGCTGCAGTCAATTTGTACCTTACATGTAAGTAAGCCTACCATCAGACATTCCATTCCAGAGCCGCCCAGCATCTGCAGCAAACCATGAAACAAATACCACCCTTCCCTTCCCCTTACCCCCACGTGGACCGGCCAGCTCCCGCGACACGCACGAGGAAGGGAGGGGGGGGAAGAAAGACTCCAGTCAGCAAAAACCCAGCCCTTTTGCGTGCGTGATCTGGTTCCGGCCCTGCTTCCCGAAAGCCGTTTCACCAAATCCCTATCGCCTCACACAATCACCCCACAAGGCGGTTCGCTCCTTTCACGCGCACATGTGGTTCAAGACCCTGAAAGTTTTGCCCCCCCACCTCTAACCCCTTGATATTCCACCTGCATCTGCCATATCGTCATTCCCACGAGAGCAGAAGTGTCCCCACGCCCTGGAGCCTCTCTTCCGCTAGGAACCACGGGTGGGTTACCAATCTAGGTTACGTCCCCCTGCCTCGGCTTCCCTGATCGTTCTATCACATTGCCGTACTGGACCACGTACTGGAACTGGCCTTGCGATTTCGTATCTTTCTCTAGCCGAGCCAATCAGCCTGCCCACCCTGCCGCGGACCAACCTTGTCGATGAACGCCCGCCAGCAGACAAAGCCTGGTTCGGTCTGATACCTCGGTCTCCGGTAAGAGCTTGTAACAAGGCGTTTCGTCATAATGAAAGGGAGTGAGAAAAGTTTCCAAAGTACTTCTATGTTGTTTTTTTTATGGTGCGATCCATATCCTACACAAGACAACAGGACAGCTCTGCCAAGAACGCTAGAGCATGCTCCCATCTTTCATAATATCCTTCCCGATATATACCATTGATTCTATGCGTCAAAGATAAGCCAGTTCGGAGCTCATCCGATCGCGTCTCAAATACAATTCCCCTTCATTAATCCCACAATATAGCAAAAAAGAGAAATAAGAAATAAAATAGAAACAGAGTACCAAGCATGTGAGGCGGGCAAGTAGGCAATAAAATTTCATAACGTGTAATCAATATTCATCCCATTAAAACTCCTTTTTTGGTCCAATAATTAATCCAAAAGCTCTCAAACAATGTCGATTGAAATTAGAGGGTGCGGCAGGGGACGAGATTTCCCCCCCGTCTTCATTCAGGCGGAAAAAGCTTTGCTTTGACATAGGAAATATTGATGCGTAATGCAATGGAAAAAGTAAGAGAGGAAATCTGACGCAATGAAAACGTCTTTGACCAGAGGGTCAGGGAAGGCGGAGCTTCCAGTAGCTGTTAAAGAACATCATATGTTCCCTCGATTATGTTCTCGTCCAACCGGTATATCGATCATCATTATCCCGGTGCCTGCACATGAGTCGTGCAATTCAACCATCGCAAAAGCAAATCGTGAGTCCCTCGGTATGTGAGCTCAATAGCCAGTCCTAGAACAGAAGTAGGCCACTCAGTAGTATACACATTATCGGCAGGTGCTAAAATGAGAGACTTGTTTCAAATCCAATGCTGAAACTTGGGGTAAGTGGGATACCCCATCGTAAGAACTGGCGATCCACTGATAAGAGTGTGCCTATGAGGCCACACGTGGATCACCGAAATATTGCATCATTGGCCAGCCTCCAGCCTGTGAGCCTGGAGTAGGCGTAGCATTTGATGAATCGTCCATCACCAGGGTGCCGGACCCGCTCTCCCAGTCCTCGAAGACAACGGGCGTAGGGGCATACTCGAAATCCATCCCACCATCTCCATCACCTTGGCGCGTCTCCTGCTTGATTGCGGGTGATTGAGTCGGCGCAATTGGGGAGTGGGTCGAGGGAAGAGGTGAGTGAGATGTTGAGTCAGGAGGCGAGGACCTGGTAGGCTGTCCAAATGACTGGGGGTTCATGAACATGTTGCCCTGGAAGGCATGAGCGTAGGGATTTTGGGCCCCGCCAGCTTGTGAGGTGTTTGGATCTGCTGACTGCATCATCGCCTGGGGTGGGAGTGGTGCGAACGAGATTCGTGGGTCCTGAGAGTAAGGGTGAGCCTGAGGCTGCGACTGGAATTGAGGAGGGCCAAGCTGAACGTTGTCCATCACAATATCCGCCAAGTCGTAGGCCACGCTGACAATCCACTGGGCGTCAGCCTCGTCGCCGGAAAAGAACTCCAAAAGATCCTGCAGCTGGCCTGGGTTCTCCTTTTCCAAGAAACCCTGAGCACGGCCTGTCTTGCTCGGGTGCCAACTAAATCTCGGCCGGCGGCCACTGTAATCAGACTGCTTGCTATTGACAAGCGCATCCCAAGCCTCATGAATAAGGGGCTGATGAAGCAGACCGTAGACCACACGCGAGTGCATCCACTCTCCCTTTGTCATACCAGACTCAAAATGCCTAGCCACATGCTCAACGTGTCGCTCCCGAGCAGGGTGAAGAGCAGAGCAAAAGCCACAGGCCCAGTACTTGCGCTTGCGGAGAAATCGAACAACCTTCTCGGCGTGAGGACAGGTTGTGCATCCGTGGCACTGCTTGTGGTGCTGGTTGAACGAATTGGATCCCCAAAAGCTGCGGTTGCAGCCAGGCTCGGGGCAGGGGTACTTCCTCCAACGCTCGTGAAATTCGTCCTCGTGGCGCTTCCAATCGTACTTGCGTTTGAAGCTCGTCTCGCACGATGTGCACCAGTAGATATTCTGCTTGTTAGCTGGTGATCCGCCGGCTGACACGGGAGAAACCGAATTCGGCCCGGCCATCATATGTCCGCCGGTTGGCGAAGTCATCTGAGGCGGCAATGGAAGAGGCGCCTGCATGCGGGAAGAGCCCGCTGAGGCCCATGACATGGAAGACTGCGCCGAATGGTTAGACCAGATGGAGCCGGTTCCAGACGAGCCCGAGCTCGTGGAAGAGACGGAAATCCGAGGGCGATGAGCAAACGGAACGGCAGCAGGATATGCAAAGAGCGCTATTCAAGGTTAATCGTGTTAGTAACATTCCGAGGGACGGGCGCTGAGGCAAGCAGGACACGGCAGAAGAAATCAATGCATAGTAAACCGCCAATGGGTTAGTAAACGTACAAGACATGTCCTCCGGGTGGGGTGGCGGCGGGGGCTGCATCTTCACATCCGTTGGCGGTGTCGTATGGCCTTGCGGGTGATGCTGCGCCTGCTGCGTTGGAGGTGGTGGAGGAGGGCATTGCGGAGGTGGCGGGATCGTGAGGGTGGGTGGCTGTGATTGTGAGTGAGGCGACTGAGGTGAGAGCGGCGATTGCTGCTGAGGTTGCTGTGGTTGCGATGGCTGAACGAGAGACGGAGTGCTCGGGATGGTCAGCTGGAGCGATCTACTGTCATCAACCAGTTGATGAAGAAGATCCCTCGAAAGGCCAGAATCAATCAGGACCTGCAGATTCTTTCTGGCCTCGGCCAACACATCCTGGGGCTGCTGCTGTTGCTGCTGCTGGAGGTGCTGAGGCGTCGTCGGAGTTGGGTGGCTCGGCGCCTGGAGATGCTGCTGCTGCTGCTCATGGTCATGCGACTGCTGGGAGAGCTGCTGGTGATGCTGGTGGTGATGGTGGTCCATGGTGGGCGGAAACGACGGCGCAGGCAACAACGGTGGCGGCTCACATTGGCGGCCACGGGGCCAGGCAACAGACGAAGCGAATAGAGTGAACGAATGGACGACGGCAAAGATAGCGTCAATAGGTCAAGGCGGATCTGCTAACGGATCGCTATGCGGCGATAGAGAGTGAAAGCGCAAGCAGACAGAAAAGAAATTGGCAGCAAGCAGTATCGTTGCTCACCAAGCGGCGGCGGCAGTTCAGGTGAGAGTTGTGAGGGCGGCAGAAACGGTGACGGGAGGGTTGAAGAGAAAAGCAGTCTGGCGGGAGTATGGTTGCAACGCACGCTGCGTGCTGGGCCAGTCAAGGCTCTTGGGTTTGGCTCTGGCCTGGCGTTTGTCCTGTGGCCTGTGTGTCTGTGCGTCTCTCTGCGTGTGGGGGGGGAGGGGGGCGTGTGTATGAGAGTGCGGGTAATAGTAGAGGTGGTGGCGTCCTCGCGACGGGAAGGGGACCAACGAGAAAAGAAGGGGAAAGTAGTAGGGGTGGAGGTGTCTATCCAGGGACCACGACCAAAAACAGAGGCGCACTCCGTGTGAGGGAACCCCGTCGCTGCTGGGCTGCTGGGAGGGGGGAGCCCAAAGGGGAGCGATGATGGGGCCTAGAGGGGTTCTGTGACGAGGGCAGAGAAGAGCACGAGGAGAAGGACCCGGAGACGACGGCAGACAAGGACACTGGGGCCTGGGTGCAATCACAGTAATCAATTAGAGGCAAAGAGGGATCACGTCGTCGAGGGAACCAGGGGTTAAATTGACGGCAGCGTTGCACACAATGATACTAATACTGGTGCTGAAAAGCGCTGTTGGTCAGGAAAGGGTTGGTGGTACCTGGCGAAAAGGTACCCGGCCGACCTAAGCTGGTGCCTGGGAGGTGAGACTGGGAGAGCCTCCTCCTGGTCGCCCGCCTCCCAATTGATCCTGCCAGGGGCTTGCAGCGTGGCGCCTGAGCTGGTGCAGCGCCCAGAAGATGGCAATTTACAGCTACGAGCTCTCGCCCTCTCGGACTGCCTGCACGCAGCGGTATTGCCGACGGAGTGCAGGCAGGAAAACGCCATAGATGCCGTGCGACACCGCCCAAGAGGGATGGGGCTTTTTAATTACCATCCGGACGATAATATGGCATTTGCAATGCAAATTTCACGGCGGCTGCTCTTTGCTGATGCGGAACCAGAGCAAGCGAAGATGACGACGCGGTTCATCAGCACAGGGCCACGGGTACCTAGTATGCATGTATTTAACATCCTGGGATGAGCATCGATTCCCTCATGCCGCCTGGTCGCTTTACACCAGTATCCCTTGCCATGCGCATGAACCAGGCCTACAGAGAGTGCAGTAGAGAGAGATCCTGACTGGAGTGGGTCAGGGGTGGATATGCCATGTCATGGGAAAGGGGATATGAAGAGTCTAGGCACAACATCTTCCCCTCTCCTCTGCAATTCTGTGAGCATGCATGCTCCTGCCGAGCGTGCCCAGCGCACTCTCGAGTTCGGAACCCCAAGCAGGAGCATGTGCAGCAGAGGTGCGTGGTCAGAAGTGGTGGCATGGCAGCAAGATACGCCTAAAAATGGCTGCGTGGGCGGGTGCGTGGGAGTACTAGGCCACCAACCCCGACGTTCCTCGGACAGCCAATTACCAAGATCCTCTGCTCTGAAATCCGAACCATGTGCTGGTTGCCTCCAACCAAAGGCGTCTAGCTCCCAACTGTCCCGAGAGAAATGATGAACGTCTATATTATC
This sequence comes from Clonostachys rosea, assembly GCA_026958235.1. Lineage (NCBI taxonomy): Eukaryota > Fungi > Ascomycota > Sordariomycetes > Hypocreales > Bionectriaceae > Clonostachys > Clonostachys rosea. The sequence continues at coordinate 3,287,438 of CP110206.1, forward strand.
TGTGGAGTGCTGAGCAGCTAGCTCCCTTTCTGCTGCTGCTCGGTCCCGTCTAACCAAACGCCCCCTACATCACTGCTGCTGCGTGTTGGGCGAGCTGCTGGCAGGGATGGGCTTTTCAATGGCATGATAACTTGGCACGCAAAACATCTTTGCAGCCAAGAGGGACCCGGAGCCGGAGAGTCGCAATAAGAACATTCCGCGTCGTTTCCGCATCACTGTCTGCCATCGTCCCCAGTGCTGGTGGATGCTGGTCCTCGCTGCTGATCTTGGTGTGTGCCGGTCATCTTAATGACCTCATCCTCCTTCACGGACGATCCAAGTCGCTCACAAAGTGGAATCATGATTACAATGGGTCCCCTTTGTTCCTGCACGCCGACTGCTGTGCCTGGATCGACTAGACCAGGGGGCCCGGCTCCCAGCTCCTACGCACCCGCGCTAATGTCGCCAGCAAGATGCCGGTCCCAGCAGAACGAGTCAACTCGACCCTCTTTTGCTGCCGAATCGAATCCACCTTGGGATTCGAACAATCATTGATCTTTCCTCGAGATCTTCGACAGATGCACCGCGCAGCGCACGGGAGCCCAGCTGAGCCTGTCCGTCCAGAAGGCCTGGCAGGGCGATTTACCTATGGGCGATATCGGGGGCTGCATATCTTGGATCGCCATTTAAATGACGCCGTCTATATATGGCTACATGGGGGATGCATGCATAAGCTGCACAACCCTCTTCCCCGTGTGCAAATGCGCGTGCGCTGCAACCTTGGACGTGCACACCTACACCACATCCATCAGCAGAGTGCAACAATATTTTTCCATTTGGCTTTTTTTTTTTTTTTGCCCACCCACAGAGCGCTGTGCCTGAAAAGAATCGTCCAAAATTAGCCCAGGCACAAGTGCAATACTCTTATGCCTAATTGGGCCTTCAGCTGGAGATAAGCTTCTGACGGCGCCTTTTCACTGGACGAGATTTTCGGCGGTCGCTGATTGCTGGCGCCGACGAGCTGCACTATGCTTCTGTAGGTGGTAGCACATGCTGCAGTGTTGGAAGCCGCCGCCCGGAAGGAGATTTACCCCATGCATCATTTTAATTGCAGTCTTGACAGCGCACGTAAATGGCTCTCATGGCGCGCGCGAATGCAGGTGACTGTCTGTAGCTGCCGCCAGGAAATCGGATACCATATCATGCAAATCAGAAAAGATACCTTCTGCTCGTAGCGCACCAGGCACACATTAGTCAGGCTCATTGAGGATCACTGAGTAATATGAATCGGGAAACCCCCACCACAAAATCGCACTAAACAATGTGCGCAGGTTTGCCCACCTCATCTTGTGCTACACATGTTCGTATCCGGACTTCCGCCCCAGCAGCCTTGGACACGCTGCTCGCTTCTGGCAACACCCGCGATCTCGTATGCGTCTGCTGGCGGGCCTCCAGGCAGCCGAAACTCGACAGGGCTGGGTCCGTGCAGCCCTCTAGTCGTCTGTCTTGCAGATGTAAAACCGTCGTGCCTCAAGATTTCTCCGAGGCGACGCACCTGAAACATTCGACGTCTGTGCTGAGGAGTGCGTCTTTGTCGGTCAGCTGGGCAGAAACGGCTCAGAGCTGACCTCGAGACTAGCAGCCGTCGGAAACCAGCCAAGCAACAGCTCAATGTGCTAGCACCTTTTAGACCAATCACACGGCGCCCTACGCGGGATGCCGAGCGTTTCAAGCCAGGGGGGGTGATGCCATTTTCTCAGCATCGACGCCAAATTGGGGGGAGAGGGGGTCATCGTGAGGCAGAAAATGGCGAGAAAACCAGAGTCGCCTTGTATCATCTGCCTCAAACAGGACCCCTTCATTGCCAGCTCCAACCCACAATGTCAGAACTAGCAGAAACCACATCCCAAGTCCTGCCACGATGCCTTCATTTCGCGACTATCATCGTGGACCCGACAATGGCGATCGCGGGGGTGAGAGGCCGCCGTCCAGGCGCAGGCTCTCTTCGGCGCCGACCACACCGCGTCGAACTGTGTTGCCTCAATTAGCAAAACAACCACTGCACCTCAGCAGCTCTAGATCCATACACACACACACACACACAATCATGGTGTGGCTGCATGTGGTGCAGTCTTGCGGCTGGCTGGTGACGACGAATTGACTTTCCAGTGTCCACCAATGGCCGGCACAAGCCGGCCGCGATTTCCAGAAGGAAAAAACAACACGAGGGATTTGCACTCGATCCTCCATGGGATCCAGGCCTTGCAGGGCTCATTCTTCGGATGGGAGGCGCTCACTGCAACCCGGAATCCAGGTCTTTTCCACAGGGGGGGCCCTATAAGAGCCAAACCCCGGAATTCAGAATGGCTATCCAGAGGCAAGGTACCTGGATGGGAGGTACTCGATCCTTTCTTGGGAAGGATCAGCCAGCTGCATTAGGGCGCCGTATAGGCATTGTTTTTTTTTTTTTCTTTCTCGTGGGACTAACCCGCTCTAGGTACCTGGCTTCGCAAAGATGCTTGCTATTAAGACACCCCCTGGTGATGGTTGGCAGCCAGCCCCAAGTAACAACAAGCACAGCTTATCATGTCCAGCTCACTGGGTAAACAGATGGGGAATTAGTCATGCGCGACATAAATGCTAACAAGTCTAAAGCAAAACAAAGAAAATTGAAAAAACCAATTCCCATGCAGGCGCACGGTTGGTAAAGGTAGGTAAGATAATTAGTATGCGCAGCCCTTTCATCCCACCCATATCTCCCACCTCCAGAGGATGACGTGATGAAAGAAAAAGCCATGCGTAAATAGACACAGTCAAGTCACAAGTTCCGTTCCCCCCGTTCCATGCAGAACCATCGTACATCCTGGGAATCCCATCCTGGGCCTTGCGTACCTGAATACCACCCTACCACAGTCATGTCAGCCAGCCTCGATAAGGTAAACATTTAGTCTTCTGGGCTTGGTTGTGTGGACCGTTCGTTTCCTCGGTCTTTATCCCGACTAGGTTCTCCCAGCTTTCTCAGCATTTGGCAAGCAGACGGGCGGCGCATCACACAACTGGCAGTTTCAGATGCATCCAGGCCCCCCAATCAACACCCCAATAAACCCTCGATTAAATGCCAATTCATCAACCCCCCAAGCCGTATTTGGCTTTATGCTTGTCTCGTTACCTAATTCGTCATTCTCGTGTGTTGGGGAAGAGGCGTTCGGAGCTCCCTGGATCAGCCCTGATAGCCCAACAACCCTTGCTAGGCTGTGTCACGATGAAGGAGAAGGAAAAGGGACCCCACAAGACCGTATTGGACGTGGTTTTCTTGCCAATGGATTCCCAGCAATGATCTCGATCGCGACGCACCATGTACCCAGCAAACGGACGGATGTTGGGGGTGCTGGCACGGCCATGAGTGCGTGGCTCCAACCGTGCCGCATCTGACTGAATTGGAGTACCCAAGATATGAGTAAGGCTGGTCCTTGTAGTCGATGGACGCCTTATGGTATGTTCGAGAAAGGAAAAAAGCCAAGGACAGCATGCATCGCCATCATCTCGTGCACACTCATCGGATGCGGCTCGTAGTCAGAATCAACCGCATCTGTAGAGCCCCAAATAGGGGGAGCGCCAGCTGCCCAGGAATTCGCCCGCGAATCACCCAGCAGCCGGGTCACGAGTGGGCGCTCGTCAACTCCGCGGAGACGACTAAGCGCTCGTGCTAAAGTAATAGTTCTCCCAGAGGTACTCGTAGTCCTCGAGAATGCCCGCAATGAAGCCCGGCATCCTCTTGGTCACACCATGTACAGCGCCCTTGGTGACGTTCTCGTAGAAGGCGCCGCGCATCAGCCACCAAGCCATGCCCCAGCCTCTCTTGTTCCATTCGTCGCGCTCCAGGGAGGCTGTCCGGAGGCTTCGGTCACGCAGCTGTCGTGCCGCACACTCAACAGCCAGTCCGACCAGCCAGGGTGTCCATGACCGCTTGTTCTTACTGCGGGCCAGAACCGACGCGTAGACTAGGGGGGCCAAGATGTACAGGTACTCGGCGGCCTGGCTGCTTCCCTGCAGCTGGTTGAGAAGCTTGCTCGCCGGCTTGATGTCCTCCGCTGTCAGGACTCGCCCCATCAGGTAAGAGCTGATATCACTTGAGTTTGGTAGGGAGGGCATGCTAAGGCCGGTTCGGGGCATCGCCCACTCCCTCTCGTGCGCCGGCTTCAATAGGTGAGATTTGCCGTTGAGGGACAGCTGATCCATCAGCTCACTTTCGCTCTTCGAGGCCTCCTCCTCATACTCCTCATCCTCCATCAGATCCTGAGGGATAGGCTCTCGCTCAGGGAGTACAGGGGTCACCAGCGGCCGCGACCGCGTGATCCGTAGCAGCAGCAGGCGGCAGATGGCCTTGATAGCTTCTAGAAGAACGATCACGTTCCATCGTCTCCGCTCGCCCCCGCGCCGCTTCGCCGCCATCTCGCAGAGCAGCTCAGTGTATATGACCATTTGTAAAAGCATGGCAACCCTCCGATAGATTTTGCTCTTTGAACTCCAGAACCGGGTGTAGCGGGCATGTGCCGATGGGATCGGTGGCACCGGCAGACGGGAGACGGCACGCGTCAGGAGGTTGTCATGGTACAGCGACAGCAGCTGGACGCCTGAGTGTATAGATTCTGACGCAATTTCGGCATCACGAAACCGGCCTGCGTGGCATTAAACCGGTCAGTTTGATAGATTTCACTTGAGGAGTCGTTGATGGGTACGAACCAGGGATGATGTACGTCAAGCTGCGCAACGCGCTCTCGATCTGCGACACTTGGCCCGCATTCTTTGTGATGAACTCCTCGTACATATTCAGCCATTGCGGCGGCAGAGAGAGAATCTGGCCAAGCGACGGGCGCGATGGCTTTGGCCCGGCTGTGTGCAAATGCGAAGGTGACATGATGACGGAGATGATAGCGCGTGTGATGTAGAGGCGACGGACGGCTACGTCGTTCGGCCGCTATGGCATAGCCACGCCTTTATTCCGCCAGTATCAACCCTTTGATCGATACAGGTAGTGGCGAAACAGAGCTATTGGGCGATGCGACAAGAATCTGTGTTGAGTTTATGGGGATGCACTATCCCGGGCTGGCGTTTGATGACGAGAAATGACCTATCGAGAAGAGCCGAGGCATAATGTCCCCGCATAATCACCTACCCTAAAGCCAGCGAGCTCAACCAATAACCCCTGGTGCGTTCGAGTAATAACTTTTTTTCTTTCTCCTTCCCTTCTTTGTTTTCTCGTGTATGTTATTTGTATTTGTTTGTTCTTTTTGACATGATAACATTTACGTGTGTGGTTGTGGTTGTGGTTGTAGCATATATCTCACATGTGCATGAGCTAGCAAACATCTATATGGCTGAACCGCTAGGACAACAGTGGCCTTTATTCAAACATTCACAGAAAAGGGAAGACTAGATAGACCCACCAGAGAGCCGGCGAGGAAAGATGCAGATTTCGAGCTTATTTATTTCAGAGTACCTAAACAGCATATCTTATGGGGCTTGCCCTTTATCATACAGTTGGCTGCTTAAATGTCCTTCAACACCCGTGCATATCCGCACCTATATATATGTTCATAAATAATAGCGAAATTGTTATGGCTTAATCCAACATCGTTTACTTCAGTGAGAAAGAGTACAGTGACCTTTAGGTCTATGAGGTTCATGTAGGAGTCGTGTTGTCGAATTGGCTCATTCATAGCAGCGCAAATCCTGCCTGCTCGAGCTCTTCCCCGTACGGCAAGATGGGTCGGCCTTGCATAGGGAAGGGCCAGAACAGAGGGTTTTCCATTGTCTCGGCTGCCTGGGAGGTTGAAGGTGGGTGCACAGTATTCGCCAAGTCTCGGAACGAGCTCCAGTTGCAAATGAAGTCTTCCTCTCGGATGTTTGGTGCAAAGAAATTGAGGCTACTCGTGTATGGCTGTACCAGCCTGTCATAGTCCTCTGGTGGCACTTTATCGCCGTCAATGCTCACGTCAATATTCCATTTCTTGGCGAGATACCGTAGAATATTGAGGGCTTGCTCGGCGAAATGGTGACAAGGGGCCATTTCAGTTAAATCAGCGATTCCTTGGCTGAGAGATTCAGATACCCTTGGGTCTAGCTTGACTGCATTTTGCAGATTACTCGCGGGAGAGCCCACATCGTTGGACGTTGATCCGATAGCGAGATGCATGATCGCGGAGGTGAGGACGAAATACGGTACAAAGGAGGGAGTCCTTCGTAACGTGTAGAGTTGCGAGTAAGACTTAAGGAGACCCTGAATTGCGTCTGCTGCCTGACAACAAACGTCCCGAGGAGTTACCTTGGACCCCAATATTTTTAATTTGATTAGGGGCCGGAATAACAGCAAAATTGCAAAATGATAATACATGCTTGAGAAATGTTAGCCGAAGATTCATCAGTTTGGTGTTAGGACACTGACTGGGCGAAAAGCACAGCTGGAGTGAAGTTGTGCCCCAGCCGCAGCACTTCTGGTATTCGATCATACCAATTGAGATATTGGGTGTAAATGGCCAACAGCTCTCTGGCAGTCAGTGGCTTTCCAGGGGAGTGAAGAACGTAAAGTGAGCGGTGTACTAGCTCGCTAAGCTCACAGAAGCATTTGTATACTGATCGAACATTGGATGGCTGTTCACACGACCGCTGGAGTGGAGCGCCTTCAGGAAAAGAATCAGTTCGGTTCTCAGTTCGAATAGGGCTATCGTAATATGATCGCTGACACGTACCGTTATCGGTGTACGGTACCCAAAAGGAAGCTTCGATGTCGTCGATGATAGCAGGCTTTGGAGGTAGATGTGGAAAGGAAGAGCATTGTGGTAACGAGCCAGTTGCCAGAGACCACGCGCTGGAATCAAACAGTTAGAAGCGGTGTCTTGACTGCCATCAAGTGATAGTAAGTTGAACAGTGGAGTGAACAGACAAGGAAACCTACTGATCGAGGGCAAAAGCGCCCCAAAATGTAGCTGACTGAACAGCAAGCTCGTCCTCGTCAGCCCCATCATGTATTCTATGCAGACCCATCTCAATGGCGAGCCGTATACTCTGACCTGCAAAATACCAACTCTCCGAATCGCGACCACAGCTCGCTTCCCTGATGGACATTATCCCCAATGCTTGGATAGTAGTAAGAGAATGATGATCAGTTTCTTGAGTGAATAGTCGCTGAGACTCTTTGAAGAAATGATCGCCAGATGAATAAGGGTCATTTGGATTCGCTCGTGTCTTGGGTTGAGTCGAAAAACGGCAGCCGAGGGCTAGAAGCGCATTGACTAGGATAGGCGAGCAGTACCGATGACGCCCATCTTGGAAATCCCGAAGAAAATGTTCTTTACTCAGCGACGCGAAGGTGGGATATTCCCAGCAAAAATAGAGCGCTAGGAGATGTTGAACCAAGTTTATGTCACCCGTTATGCCAGTCCAGGTCCCTGCTGGAGGTTCCATCCCAGGCTCAATCAGTGGAGAGAGAATCTGCTCAAGGCCACGAAATCGTGGCAGTCCGGTACCCATTGGTTCACCTTGCAGAGAGTCCCCCTGAAAACCCCCTCGACGTGCGTCGGGAATCCAGTTCATGGCATCTGACCCGCTTCGGCTTGACTCGGCTTGACTCTGTCCTGAGAAGTTCCATGGTGGAGTTTGCTGTAGACCTGGCACCTGAGCTGCTGCTGGGCCAATATCAAGAGCCATACCGGAATGACTGCTGGAAGCTGCACCGCTGAAGTCCGCCACGGCCGTCATATTTTGACCTGAACTCTCTCCATGCCGACCCTGAAAGATGGGCACTGTGTTGCCTTCGGAGGGGACTGCATTTCCAAGCCAGTGAGAGATATTTTCAATGGTTTGGCCATTTCGTAAGCGATTCAAAACTTCTTCCCATGTATCTGACCTCACAAGAGCGGCCAAGACAAGGTCGCTGGAGCGTTGGCGAATGCGCAAAGACTCAATCTCGGTGCGGAGAGTTTCTTTCGATTGTCGCACAGGAATCTCATAAACACATTCGACCTCTTTTTGGGATTTGCAGCGACCACATGGTTTTTGACCATCACACTATGTGGGAAAGGGTTGTTAGAAACAGTAATTCAATACATGGGCCCATTAAATCACTCGTAGATTGAAGCTACTGAGGCCATGGCGAAGGGGTTCTTGATTTCCACTAACCTTTGCCCGCTTTTTGCGACATTCTGTACATGCATTTGGCGTCACAATCCCAAGTCCTCGGCGGCGTTTGGAGTTTCCCGGACCAGGTGGGAGGGAGGCCGTGTTTGAAGGGGGTTGTGATGGCCCTGGTGTAGGTATACGTTGAGACGGCGTACCCGAAGCACCCGACTGCGATGTTGATGTACCGCCTTGAGGAGTATTCCCGGTGCTAGATTGATTCGTAGCTGAAGGGGTTTGGCCACTTATACTTGAGTCGTCTTCCATAGCGATGCATAGACTGGTGAGACAATGACAGATAACTCCGCCTTGTGGAGGCTGGCTCGTGACACGGACTCTGGTTTGACAGATGTGGCTTCTCGACTGTAGGATCGGATTCAGAGAATGATGGAGCGTGTTTCCGGTCCATGGGCGTGTCTGCAAATTTGAAATTGCATGCTATGAAGGGGCGCGTCCGCGCGTTGATTTGGTTGATATTGGATTCGGAAGGAAGAGGAAAATTGGTGGAGAAGCTTGAGGGGTTTGAGGAGGCTCGAACGCCGGAGTCGGGACAATAGACACGCGAAGTCCCATATGGCGGACAGAAAGGAAACAATTATCGTCGTCGTCGTCGTCGTCGTTGGTGTTGCGAATTGCTTGTTCAAGTAGGTAGCTAAGGTTGGGTGCGCCGCCAAACGTCGTCGCAATGGGGCGTGGGGCTCGAATCCGGCCTTGAGGTGCTGGAAATTCTCAGTCCAGGCGGGAAATGGTGTATTTTCGATCAGCGCATGATCTGAGAAAGAACTCGCAATCTGAGGGAATCAGTCGAGCAGGGGACAGAGCCCTCGAAGCATCGTGTTGCCTGTTATGCGAAAGCCAGCTGGGGAAGCTGTCGGTGAAGTGGCCACTGGTTGATGGTCTCGTGGGGGTCAATGAGAGAGTTAAATGAGCCCTTGGCGGAAACTGCTGGATTTTCACGCGTTATCAGCTCCAGGGTTTGTCTTTGCGCCGGTCGCAAGTTATGTGTTGCAGGAGGCTGCCTCGCAGCAGGTTTGATCGGTAGTGGGGAAAGCTGTATGTCATTTATGGATATTGGCTGATCTGGAGAGCTAGCTAATATCAAACTCCCATAATATTACTGACTGACCTGCCGATGATGACGAAATCACCGTCAGAAGCTAAACCCGATCGGCGGTAATCCGTATGCTGCTGCTTTAGCCATATTCGACATGCGCCCCGGTTCCCTTTCATCGGCTGGCGACAGGATCGACACGTTGAGATTAGCGCCCTCGCCGCTCTTGCTGACCCAGAGCCTGGGGTATGTCGCCAGCAGCCAAGCGAGCACCGCTCAGTGCACTGGCTGTCCCTAGCTGTGCAGCATGGAAATTGTCCGATCGTACATAATATATAGAGGTAGTAGGAAGTGCTAGGGGACGCCCAGTATATCTACAGCAGCAGGCTTCAAAAACGATGGCGAGAACTCGTGCTAGACAGTCTCCCATATTGCTAATGCACACGTGGCCAGCCTTGAAAATTCTTTCCTTCCCGGGGTTTCCGCCAGACTACTCTCAGTGCACTTCATTGTTTGTTAGCCGTGTGTAAGTCAACACGAGTCGCGCTATAGTTGGGTCAAAGTACCACGCCACGCAGTTAACGTGTCCGTCCTGAACTCGGTCTTCAAGACATATGCGGCTTAGTCACAGCGCCTGGAATCTGAAGACTTCTAGCGGGCCGTTTCTGCTGACCAGGGGCGAGAAGGTTATGACCAGCATTGCTAAGGTAACTTTCTTGCCATGGTAGAAAAAAATTGCTCTATATGGGACCATGTGGTGGGCGATGTACACAACATGGTTAAGCCTCTTGAAGTGGAGCTTTGCTATCTTACATGAGTTCTCAACAAGGCAATAAGTCGGCAAAGGATTCCCCGAAGACAGTGCTTAGCCACATAACCCCCAATCTCGTACGCTCGCAAGTGGGTGATAGGAGAAATGAGACACCTAATGGAAGAGTCATTATAACACTAGGTACTTTTCGTGATAAAAAGAGAAATTCAGTAGTAGAAAAAGAAATGAAGTGACAATATATGCTGTACTATCTTAAGTATGTATTATTAGTACTAAATAATTCGATAATACCGGTCGCAGGCTTGAAAATAAGAAGCATTATGTTTGAGTGTCTCAATTTCAATGTCACCCACTTGACTCGAACGTATCTACCACCAATAAGCTACATTTGGAGGGAACATGAAGTTTGTGAGCCATTTTACATAGCGCTCGCCACGATTAAACTCTCGCAACTGCATACACAGAAAATAAGGGATATTCAGGGGATTTACTTTGTGGGTCTGCACTTTTTTCATGGGTTTAACAAACTTTGTAACGTATCTGTCTGCTAGTTTTGCGGCTCATGTGATGGGTTTACATAACTAGGTACCTATTATTGACCTCAGTATTTGTAAGAAATACCCAAGATAACCCTGTCTTCTCATCAATGAAGCTGAAGAGTCAGCACATTGCATCTCGCCCTCGCTCTTCTTTTTCGTGACCATGGTACATCTCGTCCGGGTCGCCACATGTGCGCTCAACCAGTGGGCTCTTGACTTTGAGAACAATCTCCGCAGGATCAAACAGAGTATTCACGAGGCCAAGAAAGAAGGTGCAACTCTACGGGTCGGCCCCGAGCTCGAGATCACGGGATACGGATGTTTGGACCACTTCCTCGAGAACGAGGTGTACGAAAACTCGTGGGACTCACTTTACTCTATCCTGACTGACGAGTCTCTCCACGGCATTATAATTGATGTGGGCCTTCCTCTTCTTCATCGCAACTGCACGTATAATGCGCGCGCCATCATCCTTAATGGGAAGATACTCTGCTTTCGACCAAAGCTATATCTCGCCAACGATGGGAATTTCCGCGAGATGCGCTTCTTCACGCCGTGGAAGAGACCACGGTACGTTGAGCAGTACTTTCTCCCACCTCGGATCCAGGAGCACCAAGGCTGTCGCCAGGTCCCGATCGGCGATGTGGTCCTTTCTACCATCGATACTTGTCTAGCTGCCGAGACCTGCGAGGAGCTCTTTACGCCAAACAGCCCTCACATCGAAATGTAAGTGGGAGTATCAGCCGGCACTTGCTGTTACACAACTGACCAAGCTTCAGGGGCCTTAATGGTGTCGAGATCTTCACAAACAGCAGCGGTAGCCACCACTCTCTTCGCAAGTTGGATGAGCGTATTGCGCTTATCTCAGAGGCTACTCGCAAGAATGGAGGCGTCTACCTTTATTCCAACCAGATAGGTGTATGATACCCGCTCCCTAAGATGCCTGGCTTTCCAGGAAAAATCGTTCTCTTGTGAAATTTATTGGGTTTGGAGCAGAAACTGACTTCGGGTTCCAGTGTGATGGTGATAGACTATACTATGATGGCTGCGCCATGATCTTTGTCAACGGGAAACTAGTTGCGCAGTCGTCTCAATTCTCGTAAGATCATCTGCAGCTGGCCTCTCTGTACTTTTGGAAGTGAAGAAAACCATGGCTAATCGCCTGTAGGCTAAATGAAGTCGAAGTCATTGTTGCCACGGTAGACCTTGAGGACGTCAGAGCTGCCCGATGCTCCCCGTCACGCGGCCAACAAGCCGTCCAAGCTCAAGAGTATCAGCGAATCGAGGTTGATTTCAACCTAAGCAGCAATGAAGAAGACAGTTTACTATGGGAGCCGACACCTCCTCGCCCGCCGCGGTATCATCTCCCTGAAGAAGAAATCGCCCTTGGTCCCGCCTGTTGGCTATGGGACTACCTCCGCAGGTCCAGAGCCGCAGGGTTCCAACTTGCTTTAAGCGGTGGTATCGACAGCTGCGCTACTGCAACGATCGTTTACTCCATGTGCAGACTAGCTGTTGCCGCCGTAAAGCAAGGCAATCAGCAGGTTATTACCGACATGAAGCGCATTGCTGTGTACTCGTCCGAATTGCCCCAGACGGCCGAGGCGCTCTGTAACCAGATCCTGCACACGGTATATTTGGGAATGGAAGCCCAGAGCAGTAAGGAAACACGGCAAAGGGCTCATGATCTCGCCGCACACATTGGGGCATACCACCAAGATGTGAACATCGACACCATGTTCCAGTCGGCGAGGGACATCCTCACCCAAGCCACTGGTTTCACTCCCAAGTTTAAAGGTCAGTACAGACACTTGTGTTTTCTGATGCCATCGGGTTCGATTATAGGGGCCGTTTGCTTATTAGGGACCGATAGTTCACGGGGGATCGAACACGCAAAATCTGGCTCTCCAGAACATTCAGGCTAGATCACGAATGGTATGCGTTTCCATTATGTTTCCAGGAAAACCCCCTCCTAACAGCAAGAATAACAGGTTCTCACGTATTACTTCGCCCAACAACTATGTGAGGTCAGAGAGCGACCAGGGGGTGGTTCTCTGCTGGTCCTCGGAAGCTCCAACGTGGACGAGTGCTTGCGAGGATGTGAGTAAGCCCTCCCCAAGCGGCTCAAAATTGGTCTGACATCGCACATAGATCTAACCAAGTATGACTGTATGTCTTCACATAACTAGGTTCCTTGGAAAGTGTAATCCTTAGTCGTATGTCGAACTAACCACACTAGGCTCCTCTGCCGACATCAACCCTATCGGCTCGATCAGTAAGGTCGATCTCGTAAGATTTATTACCTGGTCGGTCAAGAACTTCAACATGCCTGTTCTCCAGGATTTCATCGACGCTGTCCCTACAGCTGAGCTTGAGCCGATCACGGCAGACTATGTCAGTTCTCCTCTAATGACAGTGCTCAAAACTGGGAACTCACTCTTATACGTAGGTTCAATCCGATGAGGCGGACATGGGCTTCACCTATAAGGAGCTGTCTAGATTTGGCCAGCTCCGAAAGGTCAACAAGCTCGGCCCCTATGGTTGTTTCCTCCGCCTACTGAGTGAATGGACGAAGGAGGGCATGACACCGCGAGAAGTTGCCGATAAGGTAAGACGCCGGCCTTCCTAACGAATAAAGGTCCTTATATCAATACCGTGAACTAGGTCAAGAGGTTCTTCCACTTCTACGCGGTATTTATCCCCCCCCGGCTGAGCGTGAGGCGTTGTCGTGCTGACGCATCTCTGTTTCCAGATCAATCGACATAAGCAGACAGTCGCAACTCCCGCGTACCATAGTAAGATGCCCTCCCTAACAGGCAGATCCTGAGCTGACATTAGGTAGGTGAGTCCTACAGTCCTGATGACCACCGGTTCGACCTCCGCCCATTTGTGTACCCATCCGCTTTTGAGAGCTGGTCATTTAAGAAGATCGATGAACGGGTTGAGGCGCTGGAGAAGAAGAGCGGCAACACGGTCTGAATGCACGTTGGAGATAGCTGTAAAGGTTGTACGCCCAATGGGTATTAAACTTGGGATCAAGTGATTATATCAACTATATCGGTATTTACATGGGAGCTTGTGCTATCATGAGTTTGAAGCGACCGCTACAAGGCGAGCGGGTGTGATCTATTGACTTAAGAGTGCTGTAGCTGAGTACACAAAGCACTGACTGGCTGAGAATAATATCAAAAGTTGAGACAGTTTCCATTCCTGTTTTTTAGACTCTGGTTTGTGCCTTTTGTATTCCTACAGTCCTCCCTCCAATTCGCAAATTCCCAAATTACACACCACTCATCGGATGCATCATCCCAACGCCCAATATGCACTCGCGAATATATACGCCGTCCTACCCATGAATCCCAAGGGTCTGCTATGCTTACAAGTCAAATGTTTTCCAAAAAAACAAAGGAGAAATATATAATGAATGTGCCAAGGTCGTCCTAGTACCCTTTACTTGGACTTCGCCCGTACTTGATCGGGCTAACTGACCGCCCACGTTTTCCGAAGGCCCTGTTACTCGACGGCGTGTGGGCCTGGAGGAGAAACTGTTGTGCTTTCGGTGGGGAGCTATCAGTGTCCGTTTCTTCTTCCAACAATCCGTGGCGGCGTGAACTTGGTGTCTGTACTGGAACCCACATGACCCCAGGCGTGCTATTAGGAACCATTGAAGGGTGTGGGTTTGGGGTTTGTGATTCTTTCGTAGCAGGATGGGCCGGCTTGCTCGCGACAGCCCGGTTGTATGCTGCGTTATTGGCAAAGATGGTCAAAAGCACAACTACGGAGACGGCTCCCTACGTATCGTGTCAGTCTCAGCAGATTATTGGAGGTATTCGGTGCGGTTATCTTACCAGAGCTTTGAAGTTCATGGCGTCAAAAAATTCGTTGATGATTTCGGCGAGCTGTTTCATGCTCACTTTGACCCGGCTAATACCAGCAGGATCTTGTGTCATGCATTTGTACCATTCGTCACACAATGGCTTTAGCTTGGGAGCATTCGTAGTCGTACATCCGTTCTCAATATAATCAAGCCTGCATGCATCAATGCTACTCTCCAGGTTCCTCTTTTCAACCTCATTGGCGAAATGAATATCTGAGCTGACGGTGTTGATGATTGCCCATATGGCGTAGCATACCATTGATATCATAAAGACATTGACTGAAAGCTGGATCCAACGATAGAGATTTTCGGGCGCACTCGAATGTTCGTCCATCATGTAAAACAAAGAGCTGACAAAGCCCGGACTTTGTGGCGGTAGGGCTTTGGCCTTCTTTCTGGGTGAATGGCTGCGCCTCGAAGGCGCTGAGCTGGCATCGGATTCATCCTCAGACTCCTCCCATTCACGGGGGCGAAGTCTGGGGAAGCCTTCTTGGTTCTGCCGCCTCAGTCGTCTCCCAAGATCATGGTGGCGGGATGGAATCTCTCCTCGACCGGACACGTGCTTTCTACTGGAGGGGGGTGCCTTTCCATATCGTAAGGATTTGTCGATCTTGGTTGGGGGAATCGTATTGCCCATGTGGACATCTGCCGTTCGATCAAATTCGGGCGTATTATTGATGTCTGAAGCCTCCGTAAGACCTGGACTCTCCTCAGCGCCGGATGCATCCGAGAACCCGAAGTCATTGATGGGCTTGCGCGGAGTGGTAAAAGCAGGATTTCGAAAGGGAGGAGCTGCGGGTTTCATAGACGCATTCGAAGAAAATGACGTTTGCTGAGCTGTAGCTTGATGAGACTTTGACGGAGTGGCAAATGGATTCGGTCGAGATGACGCATTATTTCGGATTGGTGAGCCAAAGCCTGGGTTGAATAATCTAGTTAGCAAGTTGTTACAATCATGACCAAAGCAAAAAGAGACTGGATAGACAGATTCACCATTTTGTAAATTGCCACTTTTGGCGGCATGTGTAAATGGACTCGTGGGATCAAATGGACCTTTATCTTGGTATTCCCAGTCCATGGGACCCTCAAATGATCTGGGATTCATGGTTTTGAAGATTGCATGTAATGATCATGAAGCAAGATGATCTGACCTGGGGACACAATGAACTGTAAGAGGGAGCAGAGAGGTAGGACCCTTTGTTCGACGAGGATCTCCCGGTAACTTTGGCATGCAAGTGCTGCCACTAGCAACCACCCACTAAAGTAAACAAATAAAGTCGTTGCCTTAGGCGCTAAGCGGGATTATGTCAGCAGAGCTCCGACGTCGAACAAGGGCCTAGTAAAAGATGCACCGCGAGAACAAGGCGCGCTACGTCTCTGATCCGTGCCAGTGCCTGCTGGCAAACTTTATCGCTTTCTCAACGAGGAGAACTCGCCCACGAACCAAGTTTTTTCTTCAAAGGAATTCCATAATTAACAAGGGCGCCACACGTTACCAGCATTCAACCACTGCGATAGCGACTGCCTGGCGTCGACCTGCCTAGCTCTTTAATTTTCATTTCTATTCAGCAGCCCTTCTACTATGTCTGAGGTCGGATCCCCCAACGGGTCGCCCGGCGACGAGAGACCCGCCGATGAGGGACACACCCAAGATTTCGAAGACGATCAAGCGGCGGCTGATTCTGATGCTCTCTCCGAGGTAGATGAGAATCAGTTTGAAGACTATGATCCTGAGACGGCCAATATTGAGGATCGCCCCATCGAAATCGACGAGGATGCGGCGCGAGCCTTGAAGCCAGCTAAGAGAAAGCGCACAGAGGGCGAGACAGCGAAGAAGCCCCGAGAGGGCCGACGAGATAAAAAGCGACGAGACAGGGATGAAGACGTCACTATGGAGGACGATGGCGCTGAAGATGCTGGGAAAAAGCAAAGAAGATCACGACGTGGAGGCGATGGAGAGAGACGACCTAAGGCGAAGGCCAAGACACCAGAACCGGAGAACGAAGAGCACCTGACGCCAGAGGAGCGTAGGAAGCGTGAGATTGACCGGGCCCTTGATGCAGCCATCAAGAAGCCCAGCGGTGCTCGCCGTAGGAGAAAGGACGACATTGTTAGTTTCCCTTTGGCCATAGGCAGTGATTTCGAGTACTAATTGCGTTCTAGGACTTGGAGGACGAGATCGATGAACTGCTTGCCCACCTCAAGCTTCAGATGGAGCGGGCGTGTCAAGCCGATAACCAAGCACGAGAGGCTGGTCAGCCAGCACTACACAAGCTCAAGCTTCTGCCTGAGGTCACGGCGATTTTGAATCGTAACAATTCTCAACACGCAGTTCTTGATCCCGACACGAACTTTTTGCAGCACGTCAAATTCTTCCTGGAACCTCTTGATGACGGCTCGCTTCCCGCCTACAACATCCAGCGGGACATTTTCTCGGCGTTGACAAAGCTGAATATAGAAAAAGAGGCTTTGCTTAGCAGTGGAATTGGGAAAGTCGTTCTTTTTTACACCCGGAGCAAAAGGCCTGAACCAAGCATCAAGCGCATGGCTGAGCGGCTACTGGGTGAATGGAGCCGACCTATTCTGAAGAGGACGGACGACTACAAGAAGCGTCACATCGAGACTCGTGACTTTGATTATGAGTATGTTTTTCTTCATTTCTTCATTTTTTCAATGCACGTTTTATGCTCAAGATGCTAACTGCCTATAGCGCCGCAAAGCTTGCACAACGCCAGAAGATTGGATCACAGTTCAGTCTTTCCGAGCGACCTGCGGTGTCATCTCAGGACGCCGAGCGTGACCGTATTCTGGCGCCTGTTGGCGGTAACAATCGGGCTCGCTTGGCTAGTCTGCCACAGAGTTATACCATTGCCCCAATCAGCACCTTTGGGGGAGCCAGAGGTGCTGAACACAGGCCACTTGGCGCGGGTGGTATGGAAGCTTTCCGCAAGATGACACAGAAGGGGAAGAAGAGAGGCTAGCGTGCGGCACACGTGTGCATGCTTTCGAATTTGATATTAGTTTCGGCATATTGGAATTGGCGTTTGGGGTAGACGCAAACTTCTTTCTTGAATGGAAAACCACTAGGCAAGCTCTTGATTTGGCGTGTGCGATGAGAGGACGGCACCAGACACTTCTGATAGTTTGTATTGATATGAACACCCACTTTTAGCAACATACTGGAGATTAGCGAGGGACGCCGAGACCTATCTTGATCCCTCGATATTTCAACTAATACAACTTGGGTGGTAAACAATGGGTGGTTTAATATCTTCATAACACTCCTTTGACGCAAGCTCCAGTGCAGAACTGGCTCACGCAGTGCCTAGTACTTGGTGCATGCTCCGGCATGAGAGTATACTGGAAGCTGAACGAGGCTGAAGAGTTTGAGGCTTTTAAAATAGGCCACTGGCGATGTACATATCACGTCTCAAGTATTAATAAACGTGATATCGTTACCTGGCCCCTCGTTCCCAAATGGCCCATTCCCAGTTGGGTTGACATTTGTCTGCGACTCCACCTCTTCTGGAAGCTTTCCTGCTATCGTCCTGACGTCAGTAATACATCCATTACGGTGGAAGCTCCTAGTTTCCGCCCGTTGAAGGTGCATTTGGTTCTATAAAAAGTTCCTGCTTATATGTATCTGTTGGTAGACCCCTTCGTTCAGTGCACTTTGGACTATGTTCTAAGAAGATGTCATATTATTCCATTTCGCCGTGGGCAACTTCGAGACTGATATTTTTGACCAATGTAGGGTCGACCGGCAGGCATTATGCAGCTTCACCGTAGGAGGGGGATAATTCCATGTGGCGAACCCAAGGTAGCATGTGCCCTGGGTTACATTGCCTCTGGATCATGGCTCCCAGTCTGACAGCATCGACCCTTCCCTTCTGGCGGTGGGATTCTTACTGGATACGGGCTGAAGCAAGGGGTCCTATGCTCACCTGAATCTTGTCTTCTAATTTCGGGGTCTGGGTGATAGCCTGGTGCTATCTCATCCTTCCAGTAGTAGACCTATCTACAGCATTAACTAGGTCGCCGGCGGATTGCTGCAGATATCAATCGTATTTGAAGAGAGCAACATGGCTGCTACGACTCCATGGCTGCTACGACTACAGGTCCATGGCTGCTCCCTGTGGAATGGTTGGTTAGGTACTGGTGGGTGGGCCCTTGGCTGCTGTTGATGCAATTGCCGCCCAACCAGCCTCCCTAAGCGCGGGCTTGGTGCTGGTCCGTGCCCTGCCCCAACAACCGACCAGGCTAGTCTCCTCACCACTTGAGTGAGCGCCTCCCCCCTCCACGGACGAGTCGAATCTGGCGGCGAGTAGCATGTGCCTGCATAGATAGCAAAACCAAGAAAAGCCTCTTCTGCCCACCGTTTCGGAGGCTGATGTCACATATTTCCAATACTAGATTCTTACCCTGCGCGGCGGTTAGACTGCATATATTGTTTGCGCCGCACCCTCTCTCTTTGCGCTGATCTGTTTTTATACACAGCCCTGTGCAGGCCCTGCTTGTAAGTCGCACTTGGAGAACCATGATGAGGAATAACCCCAAGCAGGCAGTTCTCCTGCGACCGTGACCCAGGCGTTGCAAGATGAGATATATGCCCAGCGAAGTGATGCGAGCCTTGACATTTGCTCGAGCCCACATGATATATTTGCAAGGGCTTTTGCTTTCCCAGCCTGACCCTCTCAATGTCCGATACCTCAAACGTGTATGACGTTAGCTGATCATTTGCGACTACTAGAACGGAGCATCCCTGCCCTGCCCTGCCGATTCCATCTTCCCAACTCTAGATTGCCCAATACATCCAAAGATCCAACGAGGGCAACAAGACTGTCGCGCCTTCCCTTCTCCTAGTTTCAATCTTGCATCATTTCATTGCATGGAATCGATTGCCAGGATTTAGCGAGACCGAGACATCCCAGCGTGAAAAGCCAGCGCATTCAGGCAAAGCCGACGCCATCAACGGCCACCGACAGATCCCAGGTCGACTAATTTACCTCATCGCGACACAAACTCGCAAGCTTACAAGGCTGTCGTCTGCTTTCGTCTCGACACAAATCTGCCTCGCTCCGACTCACGATACAATACCATAGACTGAACGAACCAATTCCTGCATATCTACACCGGTTGCCTCTGGCCATCTATACTATTGCCCCTCACCAGGCAGGAATACACTCCGCCACAATCCTGACCGAGCTATCAGAGCGATACGGACGAATCCTGGGAGCACAAAATGAACGGAACTGAGGCATCCGTCGAAGCTCAGAAGCCACCGCCCAATCCGGACCCTAACGAGGCGAATGGGGTTGGTCAAGACGCAAAGAAGCGCAAGAAGGAAACTCTGAAACCCATAATCACAACCGAGAGTGCCTCTCAGCCAAGCCAATCGCCCGGGTATGTTATGTCTTTCCTGTATTTTTGCAGTTTTACTCCAATTCTCTTGATATTGTTCCCCCCTCCTTCAACCCCTCCCCCCTCCAGTACTTTCTTGAACCTGGCTGCTGCGCGTCAGTGTTGTTGCTATGTGCACATACCAGGAAATGGGAATGCGTCTCCTTTCACTTTGGGGTAGCTCCCCGAGCTGGCGATCAATTCACCATGCCTTTTTTTATTATTTAAATACTGCTACACGTTGCACAAGCAGTGCAGATCCCTTATTGGGATAGCCTCTCCAACGACACCACTTGGCTGCTGAGGGGAGCGAAGACAGATGGAGCCTGCAGCTGGGGCATCCTTGCAGGTATTCATGTATACATCGGGTGGGGTGAAGTTGCTCACCGACCGATCATGTTTAGATGGGATGGGGTCTGATCGAATCGTCTTGGAGCCAGAGACCTGTTTGCAGGCTCAGAGCTGCCGTTCCGCGATTCAAAGGAGACCATGACGGCCGTCGCATCATGTGGCGAGTGCCATGGGCCGTTTTTTCCCTCTCCCTCTGCAAGCGCCAGTCCCATAAGAATTATTAGGGGGTTGACGATTGGAGAGGATTGGCCAGCATCTACCTAGCTTGATGCAGCGCGCATCACGGACTGGGCCGCATTGCTGGCGTGGGCTGACGGGGGGTTTCTGGGTGCTCGACCGCCAAGCCAGTGGCCACCTGATGGAACACGGCCACTGAAGGTCACCATGCCACACCCTGTCCTTTGTGCTGAGGGGCGCTGTTTGCCTAAGCCCGAGCAGGCCCAAGCACGAGCTGCAGAGCACGCTGCAAGCGTCTTTAGTTGGGTACCGTTGGAATTAGCCTACCACGCGCAGCAAGTGTTTCGCACCTTGTCTTGCCCACTCCCAGGCAGAAATTCCCATTCCCAGACTCTGCAAGCGAAGCAAAGCCCTCAGCGAATTCCGCGGTGTGCATTGTGCAGCTGCCTTTCCTCCTCCTCCTCATCGAGGCGTCGTTGCTTGCAGGGCGCGACGAGAGAAGTCTCTTTGATAGAGACTTGTTTACCCGACGCTACACCACCTATACCTAACCCACCTATCCGCTGCGCTGGAGTGCGCCATGTAGAGAGGCACGATGAGCTTTCTCAAATCCAGGTTGCCCTCCCCCCTCCCGTCCCTAACATGCCTGACTATTTGGCGCCAGCAAATCTAAGTTTGATTTCTTTGTCGCTGGTCCCTTTTCCGATATTTAGCACTGTCCACCCCTCCCATTCACGTCTGATATCTCTGCTTTGTCTTCTTTCCAGCAACGCCTATTCCTCTAATGATAGCCTGGTTTGGCGGTGCTTCTTGTCCAAACTTGCCTCATCAGCACGCGTCGCCACTTCATCGTTTTCGTTTTCCGCACCCCGCCATCCCCATCTAGCCCGTCGCCAGCCCCTCAGCACTTAGCGCGCCCGCTCTTTTGTTCCATTATCCGACTTGCATTAATTCATCGCCACCTCTTTCATTGAATGAACGATTCTCTGCCGTCTCAAAGCTTGCATCTAACCTTTACCTTCTTATCAAACTAGATCACATCAATTAGGCCCAATGACACAGTCTCCATCGACTTCGTCCGTCGACGACCCCGCCGAGAACACGGCCGACGAGGAGGATTCCGAGGATTACTGCAAGGGTGGCTACCATCCTGTCCAGATTGGCGAGAAGTACAAAGATGGGAAATATACCGTGGTTCGTAAACTGGGCTGGGGACACTTTTCGACCGTCTGGCTCTCCAGAGACAACACCAACGGCAAGCACGTTGCTCTCAAAGTCGTGCGGTCCGCTGCGCACTACACCGAGACGGCGAACGACGAGATCAAGCTTCTCAACAAGATCGTCCAGGCGAAACCGAACCATCCAGGCCGGAAACACGTTGTGAGCCTCCTCGACTCGTTTGAACACAAGGGCCCCAACGGCACTCACGTCTGCATGGTATTCGAGGTATTGGGTGAAAATCTATTGGGCCTAATTAAGAGGTGGAACCATCGTGGTATTCCAATGCCCCTTGTGAAGCAGATTACAAAGCAGGTCCTGCTAGGTCTTGATTATCTTCATCGGGAGTGCGGCATCATTCATACAGATTTAAAGCCGGAGAATGTGCTCATCGAGATCGGAGACGTCGAGCAGATCGTAAAAAAGGTGGTCAAGAGCGAGCCGGGGGATAAAGAAGGAGGTAATCGCAATGGACGGAGACGACGAAGGACTCTCATCACCGGTAGCCAGCCGCTGCCATCCCCTCTTAACAGCAACTTTAACCACGCCAACCTGTTCCCCCAATCCAGTGCCCAGGCAAGCTTGGCAGGAATGCTTCACGAAGGTATTTTCCTGCACCCATATTTCCCATCATCATTGAGAGACCCTTGCGCTAATGCCTTGCACTTAGGGTCAGGTAAGAAAGGAGATCAATCACCGAGGTCGGCTGAGGCGGCCCAGAAGCAAAGGGAAAAGAGCACGTAAGTTTCTTCCCGTTCTCAATCGCTTTCCTATTATACAGCCGTGGATTGTTTATCTGACCTGGATTTGAAGTGATTTGCTCTCACGCGAGGTATCAGGTATCTCTCTGGATAAGTCAAATTCTTCATCTGCATCAACCGGCGAGAAACGCAAGGCCGAAGACCCACATGCCCACGATATCATCAGTGTCAAGATCGCAGATCTTGGTAATGCTTGTTGGGTAAATCATCACTTCACCAATGATATCCAGACCCGGCAGTATCGTTCTCCTGAGGTTATTCTGGGGTCCAAGTGGGGTGCTAGCACGGATGTTTGGAGCATGGCTGCCATGGTAAGCGATGTCCCCGTGGCTTTTCACATTATTCAGGTTTTGCCCCTCCTTTGGAGCATTGGATGTTGATAACGCATAGGTGTTCGAGCTAATTACTGGTGACTATTTGTTCGACCCTCAATCCGGTACAAAGTACGGCAAGGATGACGATCATATTGCCCAAATTATCGAACTTTTGGGACCATTCCCCAAGTCACTCTGTGCGAGTGGGAAATGGAGCCAAGAGATTTTCAATCGCAAGGGAGAGCTGCGCAACATCCATCGTTTAAGACATTGGGCTCTGCCTGATGTCCTCCGCGAGAAGTATCATTTCAAGGAGGATGAGGCAAAGCGCATTTCGGACTTCCTAACGCCAATGCTTGAGCTTATCCCAGAAAAGAGAGCAAATGCTGGCGGCATGGCGGGGCATCCTTGGATGGAAGACACTCCAGGCATGAAGGGTGTGAAGATTGAGGGGCTTGCGGTAGGGGGGAGGGGTGAAAGTATTGACGGCTGGGCAACTGAAGTCCGCAAGCGATGAAGTCACCGTATGGTGTCTATACAGAGAAGTGCGACATTGCTTGATAGAGCATCTGTGGTGTGATAGCCGTGTTGTGGTTCTTGTTGGGGCCTCTTTGATGGATAGGAATATATGGCCAGCCTAGAGGTTTCCCTGTTGGAGTGAAGGCGGCTTGTGCTAACACCAAGACACTGCTCTGATATTTTGCTGTTGGAAAACCCCCATCACATACATGCAAACGCCCCGAAAACAGCTACATACACATCGAAGGAGCTTGGTGGTCTGGCAGCTATGGGTTCACTATTGCTTGATGTCCTGGCTAAGGGGGTCTGGGACAGGAGCTCTTACCTCACAATGAATGATATATATGGATAGATGTTGGAATCTAGAGGCGATTCTTTTATTTGCCAAATGCATGAAAAAAAGGGGTTCTCGTGTGAGCGACATAGATTCGAGAATGCATGTGTGCTAATCGGTGTTTGGGAGTCTGATCTGCCCTTTCCGAGAAGCACTTGTTGCGTATGAAGACATAATCAACCACAGCTCTCATCCTGGGAAAGAAAGCCCAGCAGATGTACATTGAAAGTGCACAGAATGACGAAACTCATGTGAAAGTGACCCGCGGTGATGAACAAATGAATGGAGGGCTGTGTTTTCCCGTCTCGAGTTAATACAAGAATTGCCAACAATTCGCATTCATGGACATGACTATTACTAAAAAGCTATAACCCTACTTCCTCCCTCCCCGTCGCTTCTTGACAGACGCCGCCGGGCTGTCGGACTCACTGACAATGGACGATTTGCCATCGTCGTCCTGGCCGGCTTTGCCTGCCCCGATGATCGCCTCGGCCTGCTCGTCGAGGACCTCCCGCACGATGCGGGTCCCCTCGTCCTCGACCTCGCCGTTCTCCCTGTTGCAGCCCATGCAGCGCCAACGGCCGATTTCGGAAAGGGACTTGACACCCGGGGGCGCCTGCCCGTTGACGAGTCGGCAGTGGGCGCACAGCAGGACGATGCGGTTCTTGGGGGCGGTTTCGTCCTCACCCAGGAGGACGTCGAAGATGCGATCGTACCAGTGGGACTCTGGCTGTTGGAACGAAGGGTACTGCTGGGGATAGACTTGGTAAGGCGAGGGGGGCGACTGAGGCAGGTGCTCCGCGTTGGGGGCGAACTCGGCAGTTGGCTCCAGGTTACCAGACTGGTTGGGGGTGACGGGTCGGCGCTGGATGTTGGCGGTTGGCGGAGGGGGCAAGGAGGTGCGGCCTGGGGTATTGCCTTTGCGCTCGCCATCGGCCTGCTTCTCGCCCTCGGGTCCGGAGTTTGGGGATGCTGGGTCGGCGGGGCCAGCTTTCTTCTTGCCCTGGCCGGGCTTGCCCTCGACGCCGCCGTACTTCTCGATGAGTTCCATGGTGGAGTCGTACTTGGTTGCGTCCTTGAGCTTCTGGATCGTTTCCGTGCGCTCCTCTTGGTACTCCTTCAGTCGGGATTCGAGGCCGTCGATGCGGAACGAGAAGTATGAGGCTAGGGTTATCCTCACGCCGTATATTCTATTTAAAACGGAGGACAGTTAATGACTTATTCTTAGGCTCGGGGGTTTGAGAGATGGTGTCCTCTCGTTGGGATCAAGGCTTACATGACGGGGCCGCCAGCGAGGCCGGTCCATTCATAGGCGCCCATGTTTCTGTGGCCGACGACGAGGAGAAGCACGATCGCATATACAAGGTAGGCGAAGGCGAGATAGAGAGTGCTGAGGACCTTGGATCGACGGGAGGATGCGCGGACTCGGTCGAGCCGGGATTGGGTTTCCTTGATTTTGGTGGAGAGGGCGGACAGCGTCTTCTCAAACGAGGCCGTGGAGGAGGAGTCATTCTGGCGCGAAGTGTTAGTGAGGGCAAGAGGAGTGCAGTTGAGAGGAGGCGATGCGTACCCTCCATGGCCAGAGCGACACCATGGTTGTGGAGTGGGAGGTGGTGATAGTTGGGACGAGATAAATGAAAGAGGAGCAAAGAGTGTGGGATGGTCGGGAAACACGTGGGCACTGAAGAAAAAGAGAGAAAGCGAAAGGAAAGAAAGGTTCCTAGGACAAGGACTGGCAGAGAGATCGCGGGGAGAGACCGCTTGGTAAGTCGGCGTTGGCGATTCTCACGAACATGCCATTACTGGCAAATATTGATTTGGATGACGAGGTGTTCGTAGCAACGCAGAGCTCCCAGGGCAATAAGCGTTTGGTTGCTGGCCTGTGCAGTGTGACCTCATTGCCTTTTGGGGAAGCTCCCAGGAAGTTCAAGGGGCCAGCACAAGCCACGAGCTCGAAATAGCATACAAATGCTGGTAGGTACCGAGTACGGGCGGGCCACCAGGGAACCCAGCTGTCGGCTTGTACCGGTACAGCGCACACCAGCCACAGGTGAGACCAGCGGCTTTGTCTCGCATGTGGTTTAAAGTATCCAGCTGGCATTCTACTAATACGGATTATGCAGGCTAGCAGGGTGTCGTTCACGAGGCTCCCAGCCAGCATCCTTGACTTTGGAGTGAGCACCATCTCCTGCCTTGCGACAAACCCAGAGTGCGCTGCTGCCAATCGCCTTCTATCCCTTCTCACCTGATTGGGCAGTGAGCTGCGAGATGATGCAGAAAGCCTGTTTATAGGAGTTTGCTTTGTGTTCTCTGCCTTTCCTTTGGCGCATTTATTAATCCATTCCTCGAGGCGAGCCTCCATCGAGAGGACTAGGCCACCATGTTTCAAGTCAGTAGATAACCAGAATCACCCTTCCTCGGCCTGAAAGCCAGAGGAACCTCCTCTCACCCTTTTCCCCCTTCCTGGTCTGCCTAGGCTCGCTGTGACTGCCGTTCGATTATGCTAACGTGGCATGCTCCCGTCAGCGCATCAGGGGCGCAATCGACCGTACGATCGCCGAGGAGCAAGCCCGGCAAAGGACCCTCTCGGAGCAAGGCAGCAATTCACGGTCGGCTTCGGCCACACGCAGGAACGATGCTGGGAGGCGACAGAAGGGGAGGACGACGAGCGGCGACGTGGGATTAGACACGGCACCGACAGCGGACCCGGCTGTCTTCGAGGAAGCCTTTGTGATCGACGACAGCGAGGAACCCAGCCGGGCACCCAGCCGAGTCGGGACACCGAAACCTACGCTTCCATCCGCAACATCGAACAATACAGATGCAAAGGAATCCGCTGAGCAGAATGGAACTTCTGCCGGGCAAGCCGAGTCGAAGAAGGATGAAGGTGACGGACCTCAGGACGACAAAGAAAAGGAGAACCCCCAGAGTGTGACGAAAGACTCTGCGGCTTCGTCTACAACAACTCTCGCCGTCTTGACCCCTGAGATACGACAAAGGCTACGGAAACTGGACAAGTTGGAGGCTACGTATCCAGGTGAGAGCATCTACGTGTATCCCGCTGGCCGTTCATGAAGCAGAATGAGAAAACTAACGTTACGGAATGTCGCAGAGCTGTTGCGATCTTACAGGATTGCTCATAGGAGGGCTACGGCTATTGAGCCCTTCGAGAAAGCACTTCGCGAGAACACCCCCCTGACGTCCATCGCCGATCCAACCGCCCTTATCGAGTATCTAAGCCAGCTGAACCTGAAGGGAGATATGGTTTTGGAGGAGTTCAAGCGTGTATCTGCTGAGAAAGACGAGTTGAAGAAGAAGCATGACGAGGTGGAAGAGAAGCTGAAGAAGGTTGAGGAGGAGCTCGCGGCTGCCAAGGCAGGGGAACCTACGGCCACGAAGCCTGAAGAGGCCAAGTCGCCTAGAGAGTCCACGGATATTGCTCCCGCCAACGTCCCCGTGGCTGAAAGGGTGAAGTCTCCCGTCATGTCTGTCATTGGCATGTTTTCTCCTAGGCCCAAGCAGGAGGCTTTCAATGAAACGACCGTCGAAGAGAAGGAGGAAGCTGAGGATCTTTTCTCTTACGATGACGAGGAAATTCCGAAGGACAACGAGGCTGAGATCACCGCCAAAAATGAGGAAATCGAACAGCTTCGGAAGGATGTCGACTCCTTGACGCAGGAGTTATCCGTGGCGAAGGAGAAGAGCACGAGCCTGGAGGAGAGCCTTGAGAAGGCAACTACGGAGCTTGATCAATCGCGCGACACCTCATTATCGTCACAAGAGGTCCTTCAGAACCAACTCGATGCTCGCAACAAGGAGATTTCTAGACTGACTGAGAAACTGGAGACTTCACAAGATCAACTTAAGAAGCTAGAGGCAAAACTGGCGGAAGAGACGAAGACTCATTCCGCGAAGCTCAAGGACCTCGAGGCCTCTCTGGCCAAGTCAGACAAGCGCGGTAGCGAACTCGATACTCAATTGGCCAATGCATCCACAGCCAAGAACGTATCGAAGAAGCTCATCGATGACCTTAACGCTCAAATCAACACGCTGAAGAAGGAGAAGACTGAAAGCCAGGGCAAGATCGATGAATTGACCACAAAGCTCAGCGCACAAACTCTGGCCGTCAAGGCGGAGCCTACAACAGCCCCTTCTTCACCAGCGCTTACACAGGGTGCTATTGGCGGGGCCACCTCGGCAGCCTCAAAGAAGAAGAATAACAAGAAGAAGAAGGGTAAGGGCGGTACCGGTGTATCCACCCCTCAGGCTACCCCTGAGGTCGCGGAGCAAGTGGCCCCTGAGGTACCTGACACCTCAGCCCTTGAGAGTGAAATCGCAAAACTCAAGGAGGAGGTATCCGAGAAGGATGCTCGAATCGAGCGCCTCTCCAAGCAGCGAAAGACCGAGGAAGATCTCCGTGAGGAGATCGAGTCACTACAGGAGAATCTGATCAACATTGGCCAAGACCACGTCGAGGCCAAGGAAAAGATCAAAGCTCTTGAAGCTGAGAAGGCCGAGTTGCAGGGCCAGATTGTGGAGCTGGAGAAGAAGCTGGAGTCATCTGCGTCGGATGCGGAGGTCAACTCTATCCTCCAGGGTGATATCACTGCTCTGCAGAAGGATTATGATGACCTCCAGGAGAAGACTGCTGCGTTGAAGTCGGATCTCGGCGCGGCTCAACAGCTCGCCCAGAACCGCTTCAAGGACCTCACCGAGCTGAGGGAAGTGCTCCAGAAAGCGCAGCCTGAGCTCAAGAGCCTGCGACAGGAGTCGGCTACTCTTAAGGCAACGAAAGAGGAACTCGCAAACAAGCAGAAGGAGCTCAGGGAGATGGAGAAGAAAGAGAAGGACATGAAGCGCGACCTCACCAGGGCACAGCAGCTTGCGTCAGACCGTGAGGCCGAGGTTAAGAACCTGCAAGAGAAGCTCACAGCAGAGAACAATACCAGACTGCAGATGGAGAATGCCCAGCGAATCTCCGGGCGCGATCTCCGGAAGGCTGAGGCAGAGAAGACGGAACTCGCCACGAAGGCGCAGACCGTTGAGCGTGAGCTCCAGAAGCTGCAGGAGGAAGCAAACAAGCTGCGACCGCGCATCAAGGAGTTGGAAGAACAGGCCTTCAAGCTCAGGCGGGAGAAGTCGGCTGCTCAAGAAGAAGTCGACTTCAAGAGCCAGCAGTACGTCAACGCTCAGGGTCTCCTGACCAGCATGCGTGACCAGTCGGCAGAGATGTCCGTGCAGCTCAAGGAGGCGAAATCGCAGGCTGAGTCGTTGGAAGAGGAGCTGGTTGAAGTTCAGCGCCTCCTCCAAGAGCGGACTCGGGAAGGCGAGACCATGCGGAGGCTACTAGCCGATGTGGACGAGCGAGCGGATACCAAAGTGAGAGAGATGCGTAGCCGCATGGAGGCTGCCATTGAGGAGCGCGACCGCATCGAGGACGAGTCCAGCACCGTTGCCAGGAGAAAAGTACGCGAGACCGAGGAGCTCAAGTCGAAGATTCGCGATCTCGAGAGGGAGATCAAGACCCTCGGCCGCGAGCGTGACGACCTAGAGGAGCGCGAAAAGGCGTGGAAGCGGAGGCGCGAGGAGCTCGAAAGCGTCGAGGAGAAGGCCGAGGCCGAGGCAGCAGAGATGCACTCCGCCGTCTCACAACTGCGCACCGCCCTGGACGCATCCGAGAACCAGGTGCGCGACGCCGAGAGGCAGCGGGCCGAGCTGCGCAAGATGCTCGACGAGGCGCGCCAGCGGTACGACCGGTTGACCAAGGAGCTCAAGGGCACGCAGGCGAAGCTCGCAGCCGGGTCTGGGCGCAGCTCCATGGAGTCGCCCACCGGCAGCGCCTTCGCCAACGGAAGCGCGCAGAATGGGGACACCCTGTATCTAAAGACGATCCTGCTACAGTTCCTGGAGCAAAAGGACAGCAGGTTACGAGCACAGCTGGTCCCTGTCTTGGGGAAGCTGCTCAAGTTTGACAAGTAAGTCTTTTTGCTGCCCCTTATGTTACCTATTCACGTATCTAACTCTTCTACCAGGGCGGATGAAGCGAAGTGGATCAACGCTGTCCATCATATTGAGGTGCGATAAGGGCCTCCCAAATAGAAACGGGAGATCTTCACCTTGCTTATATCGTGTGCCTTTGAGCATGCGTTTGGGGTGAGAAATCAGCTTGGAGGCGAAAGAGGCGGAACCTGAATCTATCCCGTACAGCTGCGTGTATAAACTCTACTATATGGCACAAATACTGCTTTTACTTGTACGACCAAAAACTCTTCAGGAGTCCGTCGATTTTCCCTTCCCCTTGTAAAAATCTGTACAATTGCGTGTTTGAGGGGATAGGGGGGTCTATGACTGTCGCTCACGGTTTCATTTTGTCGTTGCCAATAAACAGCCAGCCAAGGCGTTTCATAAATTGATTTTGTAACAATGCCATCTACATTTCCTGAACAGACGAACGAGATAAATAACAAGCGTGGTATAGTGATCAAGCATATTGTCCGTTGGGTGGCTGTCCTCAGGTTCAGTTGGAATATTTTAGCGCCTTTGCATGCCAGCAACGCATCAATGACACTCAGGGTTGAGGTGAAGATTCAGAAGACGTAAAATTTGATGCATTTGCCTATCCTAAGCAATCCCATATACGTAGACCTGACCTGATATCCAATGCCCCAAACATGTACGCGATCCATGTCTATGCATAAACCTGTTACCACAAGGAGACGTAAACTTAAGCGGAAATCCAAAACTAAAAAGGGCATAGGGACAATCCATTTCCAAAATAACAGTACCACATCGCTAACTAATGCCGATAATAGATCTGCACAAAACACAAATGACTACGCCGTGGTCTTGGCCTGGATGACCAAAAGGTCTGCCTCGACCTCGGAGCTGATGAGGAGGGCGGCAGCGCCACCAAGGCAGTCGACGACGTCGCCAGGGGCCTCGGCTCGGGCCTTGCCATTAGGCAGCTTGCCCGCAGCTCCACGACGCCCGATGAGAACAAGGTTGTTCCATGTGGTGTCCCCGGTGTCCTTCTGAATGGCGGAGGCAATGTTGGAGACCAGCTCATCTGCCACATCGTTGGTCGGGTTGAACTTGATCTCTACGCGGGCGGAAATGGATTGCTTAACCGACTCGGAAACAGCCCGGAGGTACTCGCGGTCGTCAGACTCGGAGTGATCAGAGTACATGTGGTAGACAATAGCAGAGACCTCACGTTTCTCGCAAAGTTGGTACAGAAGCATCAGGGCCAGCCTATCATCGTTGCCACCGAAGAATGGGAGAATGATGCGCTGAGCCTTCTTCTTTACGGGAAGGGGGTTGATTTCACGGTGAATGTCGCTGAAAGAGAATGTGCGCTGGAGCCTGTTTGGCGAGTCGGGCTGGCTTGCCTCGACGTGTACCACCCTCTTGGGGAAGTAGACACCAATACTTCGCTGGTTCGAGGCATAGACGGAGTTGGTGAATTGCAAGTAAGTTGAAGACAACTTGCTCTCATGGACATGTTGGGCACTGTCATCCAGAGTGCCCGAGCCACTCCAAGGAACAACGAGGAGATCAGCTGAGATATTGGAAGCCTTTGTCAAGAGCGCTTCCGCGAACCGGCTACCCAGCATTGTAGCCACTTCTCCTGAAACCGCCACACGGAAGAGCTGGCCCACAATACGCCATGTGTTGAGAATAGGGTCATTTCTAGTGTACTCCTCAATCTCAGACACTGTCATTCCGGTGGTGTCACGGACGGTCATGACGGCTGAATCACGATCTCCCAGCTGGATAAGACGGAGGCCATGGGCCTTGACCGACCTCACAGGAGGAGAAGCCGGGGCCTTGTCCTTCTCTGGGGAGAAATGGCCATGGCTGTGGCTGTCGTCGGTTTGATACTCATCAACTGTTGCCTCATTGCCAAACAGAGAGACGAGGTTCAGTAGACCCGGAAGGTTATCAAGGCGGAGGTATACCATGAGCTGGTTCACTCGGTTGTTGGAAGGAATGTCCTTGGAGGTAATAGCATCGTCGGTCGTCTGGCTAGGGCGTGTCGTGTCATCCCATTCAATCTCGCCCCTCTTCCAGGCAGCCAGCTTCTCCTGGTACCAAACAGGGTAGAGGAAAGTCACAAGCGGGGTGGTTGTAAAGGTTGTGAGAAGAGCCATGACGACAAAGATGGTGAAAGTCCTGGTGCTCAAGATCTTGGCTTGCAGACCAATGTTCTATAAAGCGGTTAGTCACAGCTCTCAAATAGCAAAGCAGGGTTCATATACATACAAGGACGATCAGCTCCACCAAACCTTTGCAACTCATAAGAGCACCAATGGTGAAGGATTCGCGCCAGACAATGCCGCTAAAACGAGCAGCAAGGGTTGCACCAATGATCTTACTGAAAAATGCAGTGAGAGTAACTGCAAAGACATATCCCCACGTGATGCCATTGTCGAGCAACCCCAGATTAGTCTTAAGACCGGACAAGGTAAAATAAAGTGGCAAGAAAAGAGCACCGATGACATCCTCAAGCTTCTCGGTAACTTTGAGGGCAAATCCATTGTCACGAGGAACAATTAGACCAACCATGAATCCACCGAAGATGGGGTGAACTCCAATGATACCGGTGAAGAAGGCAGAGGCAAGAGCGACGAGGAGAATGAGAGCAATCACACTCTGTGAGGGGCCGGTCTCGAGATTGCCCATCCACTTGATGAACCTGTAGAGCAGAGGCTTAATGACATAGAGAAGAAGTAGAAGGTACCCAAGACAGCAGAGCAGAATGTAGAGAGAGGTCAGCCCGTTGCCAGCGTTTGCCAGAGTCACGCAAAGAGCAAGGAGAATCCAGCCTGAAGGGAAAAGAATGTGATTAGCTGCTTGTGTTCACGTAACACCACCATTTAGCGGGCAGAACGTACCAATGACATCGTTTGCAACACCAGCAGAGAGGGTGATAATACCAGCCGTAGTCGAGAGAAGATTGAGCTCAGTCAGAATTCTGCACAACACTGGGAAGGCCTAGAGTCGGAGGTCAGCACGGATTTGGTCACGATCGATGCTGCATTGCGCTATGAAAAAAATATGACTTACGGTAATAGCGATGGCAACACCAATGAAGAGCATATACGTGCTGAACTCAATATGGACCAGACCCTCCTCATCGCGGAACTGGTGGTAGAGACCCCAGGCCAGGGCACATCCAAGACCGAACGGGAGAGCCAGGCCACCCACTGCGACGGCGGAAGCAATGCGCCAGTTGCTGATGAGGAAGCGCACATTCGTCTCCATGCCAATGAGGAAGAGATAGAGAACAAGACCGAGATTGGCGACAAGCGATAGACCGGGAAGCGATTCGGTGGGGAAGATGGCGTTCTTGAAACCCGGTATGCGACCCATAACAGACGGACCAAGAATGATACCGCCAACGACTTCGGCAATGACTCGCGGCTGGCGAATCTTGGCCAGAGGCCAGTGCAAAAGGTGGCATGTTATGAGGATCAGGCCGGCCTAGAGCAGCAAGCACATGCAGGTCAGCGAACGGAGCCGGGTCAGAGAGTCGCAACAAGCGAGGGAACCTACCTGGATAATAAAAAGAATAATGGGATCATTCGAATTGTACTTGGATGGGTTGAGGCCCTCGAGGACACCGGCCTGCGAAGGCGCCCTGTTACCGCTGTCGGACATGGCTGGTATCGCGACGGACAGCTCTGGATGAATGATGGGTTGAAAGCGACGTCGCAATTCGATTCTGGCTGTCGCACAATACGCGGGATTCGGAATTGACAGACTCGGAACCGCTGGCTGAGTCTTGTCGCCGCGATGGAGGAGGTACGATGCAGCTGGACGATCGAGAGGCTACGGCGGGCTTGCGGGCAGCGCGCAATGATAATATATGCAAGCCGAGCTGAGGCCCATGCACATGCGGGCTTCGGTATGGTATGGCGACAGAGATGTTGTGTCAGACAGCCAGGGTCCCCGATGTGGGATGATCAGGCGGCCGAAACAACTGATGCGAGGGTCCACACCCATTGGCGAATGGACCGGGAGATGGAGGCTGAGGGCTGGGGCAAGAGGGACCAAGACAAGGAGGGCACTGGACAAGGAGAGACGGTGTGAGGGTGAGGGTGAGGGGAACGATGGAGGAATGGGGACGGACTGGGGGTGTGAGTGGCCGCGACCGACGACAGCCAAGCCGGACAGGCAGCTTATCGACGGCACATGGCTCCCCCAAGATGCGCCCGTGGCTCCCCCAGAGGCAAAAGGCAAAAACACCTGGCTTCGGCCAGCGCGACAAGCGACGGCTCCACCGGCTTCAGCCATCAGTTGATAGACGCAAGCGGCTTGGCTACTGCTGCACCATCGCCGGCTGACTGGCCAGTCTGGGGGAGGGGAATCTCCATCTCCTCTCTGTCGCATCTCCTCATCCTCTTCTCTGGTTTGGTTCGCTCCTTCTGCACTACCTAATCACCAGCTGCAGGCCCATGCAGCCTCGCCCCACATTTGTCGCCGCCAACCCAAAAGCCGTGCATGTCTCTTGTCTCTGCTCCAACGTCCCAAAGATCCTGTTCCAGACAATGCGCCTCCTACCACGACCGCCTTCTAGACCGCGCCGTGCCATGCCAGCCCATATCAGCCGACCCCGGCTTGGGGAGACACAACATCGAAAAGCAAAGAAAGAGACCACTCCCTAGCCTATGAACACGTTATCTCAGCTTACGAGCCAGTGGGCAGCCAGGATGACAAAAGCATATCAAAGTTGCACTCTGCAGCATGTGCTAATGTGCCTAGTGTAGCACATGTGCGTAGGCTGCCTCCGGCCGCGAACCAGGGTCCTGGTGCTAAGAGCCGTTTCGAACCAGCCAACGTTCAGAGTTAGTGCGTAACGTCACCAAAAAAAAACTCGGTGTGGCACAGCGCGAACCGGGAATCAGCTCTTACTCAGCCGGCCTGGTAAAGGCAACATAAGAAAGGCACACAAGCATTACCAGCGCAACCCGCGCCAGGGGCTGATATGCTGCCTCCCGGAAAGGAGCGTCAGCCGGCCCGGATTGGCTCTCGTAAAGCGAAATGTCCGATCAATGGCAGGCCGACGTAGCAATGTGTGCATCCAGTCTCGAGTTGCTTGGCATTTGGGATCGCCATCTGAAAGCATGCTCAAGCACTCATTTGCCGGCGTAACTCCCCGGCCGCTGATACCATTTCATTCAATTACTAACTCCACACGTACGTCAAACAAGGACCTGACCGAAATCCCTCGATTCCTTCGCGGATCAAGGAGTGAGGGGGAGATTAGCGTCCCACTGCCAGTTCCTTCAAATAATCATCAAGGTCCCCCAGATGAAGCTGGACATGTCACGCTATTCTGGATAGGGACTTTTGAGATTATATTAATTCTCTCGACTGATACGAGATGATGAACTTTCTTTTGCGAGAATGACTGGAAATAGATGCTAGGCTCGTCAGCTTGGACTGGCCGGTCCTCGAAGAAGTGCACCACCTCTCCCCGGATCCCAGGTGGACAGCGACCCCAAGACCAGTGGACTTGCTGATCATTCACATGCAAAGCGTCGTCATGGTGCAGAGAAAAGCTTCATCACGGACGCACGTGAGACCGTCGCCATTGCAACCCCAATGCACACACAGTTTGGCAGCTGGCCCATGCTTTTTTCCTTTTAACCTTTCCTCCAGACAATCATACATATAAATAGCAGTCTTGGCAATGCTTAAAATCATGATACCTGGCCATCATTTGTCAAACCTAATCGTAACACCTAAAATAGGCAACAAATCATCCCTTCGAGGGAGCACCAATTAATTACTCCATCGCGACCCTCAGGTGTGCACCATAGTTACTCAACGTAAGCTCGGGGCGATTATCAGTAATGGTGTAGACAATATTTATGAGTGTTTGTTTTAAGGTTCCGTCCAGTCACAGCTCATGTAGCTTTGACCCAGTCCATGAACTATAAATATACCATCTGTGCTATCGTCAAAGTTAGCATGCCCCAAATTACCTAATTGAATCTCAATATCTGCCCCGGGTGGCTGAAACCCCGTGTGAACTTGAGCATGATGGCAATTCCATTGGTTAAGAATCAGCTAACTAGGTGACATTAAATTTGAGTCACTCAAAAATTATATTACTCATCCTCGAGTCTGGATGGTATCATCAGACTATTGAGGGTTAAAAATGAATTCCTAAGGAATAATACATACACTCAAGACGATTGGTTTACCCTTTGATACTGCCTATTCGTTAAATCGTCAGAGAAAGCAATCTTCTTCTGACCGCCCTTCAATCTAGCGTCTCATCTCTTTTGCCACCCTCTTGTCAGCTTATTTCAACCAAAGGAACTCAAAAACAAAAGAGATTTTAGTTCACCTCGTCAACGTCTGCTTCACTGTCTGCACACGCAGAGTTTACACTCAACTGGTGAGTAATACCAATGCCATGTCGACGAGACAAAGTACCGTCGGCGAAACAGTCATCTCGCACACTACTAGGTATACAGACACCCGGATGATGCTGGCCTCGAAGAGATATCATTTCACCGCACCGAAAGCAGGAGAAAAAGAAGAAATCAAATGCCAGAGGTACTAGGAACACTCTCTAGAGAGAGGACGAAGTGGCAGCACGGCCGCCCCCAAACCGTAGATCCGTCGACATGTGTAAAGATTTCAAAGTACGCTACCAGCAACGTGACTGAACCTACGAATACACTATGGAATTCGCTGGGAGGAGGCACCTCTGCAACCCAACCCCGTTGTACTTCAGGCGTGTCAATAGAAACATTTTAGGGCCATACATCGCATAGCCACCTTGTCTGAGGGGGAAAAAAAGACAGGGATCAGCCTGAAAGCTTAATAGAAGGTTCACGCCCAGATCTTCACAGCTACAGTCACAAAGCTGCCTCAGTCAAGTAAGCACTGATAAACAAGCTAGAGTAATGGTCTAGATCGTGAAATCTCTGCTTCGGCCCTGAGACTCGACCTTTGGAAAAAGTTAAGAACAATTCATAAACGGTTTCTGCTTCCAGTGACGCAGTAACCTACGCATCCTCAAAGAGGAATGCCCGTAAGTAAAGAATGCCAATATCATCATACAAGCAACGTATCTAACGAGTATCATCCTTACCTCTTCCTGGTTCTTACTTGTTGTCCTGCAACGGCCCCTTGCTGTCAAAGCGAGTATCCCAACACCTCCCTTACACACGCGTCACTGCGAAGGTACCATTAGTCACTGAGAAATGCAAACTGCGGCACACGTTACCGTAGTCTCTCATGTGTCTCGTTCGTTTCCGTAGCTCCTGAGCTCTAGCAGGCTGCTGCCTAAGCCCTTTGCTTCGCCGCTGCATTTCGTTCGCCACTGTGGAGGTCGGCACTGGTCCGGCCGTAGTACCAACTCGTGTACAGTTTCGCAACGTTTGACTTGTCGTATCCGGCTCTTGTGGAAGCATCGCCAGCCGCATCACTGGGTGTGTCCGCAGCTCTGGCATGGGACCGCCGACTTTGCCGGGAGGCTTAGAAATGTCCTAGAGTTCGGGACAGCAGGGTAAGACCCGTTTCGAGAACCAATCTTGGTTAAGGTTTTTTTTGAGATATGCTCAAAGCCTTGAACTGCACCCGAAGATCGAAGCACTCTT
The DNA here is from genome assembly GCA_026958235.1 of Clonostachys rosea. Classification (NCBI taxonomy): domain Eukaryota; kingdom Fungi; phylum Ascomycota; class Sordariomycetes; order Hypocreales; family Bionectriaceae; genus Clonostachys; species Clonostachys rosea. Next base: position 3,324,524 of record CP110206.1, read on the forward strand.
CGCGTTTGAAGTCTCGTAAAGAACTGGGCTGTCAGCCTGGAACCAGGAAATGGCACAATCGATCTGAGAAGCGCTACTCGGCAGTGAAAGTGCTCTTCAAATGCTTGTCAAGAGAGGGCTCACTGCTCCGTGGTAGTAAAATTCCACCTCTATCGTAACTTGGCTTCTGGTCCTTCATCTCGACATCCACCCCTAGAGGGGCAAACCGGCAAAATCCATCAGGTAGCATTGACAAGGCTGGGCTCAGCAGCAAGCCCAAATGCTAAAAAAGACTTGTCTTGGGCTGCATTACCAATTCCAATTCATCGATCCAAGCCATCATGTCCCCGGCTTTTTCCCTACTCGGTGGTGCAGGGACCCAACGCTTCGTGACAGTTCAGGGTCCAGGCGACCTCGTCGTGATCACTGTTTTGTTTGTTTTATTTGAAATGTACTTTGTGTTCAAGTGTGACCTATTTCCAGGAAAGGGCTAAAACATCGTCCATTTTCTATTTGCTATCCTATAAAAACCCCTACTCGGGAGGAACGCTTGACTATGCGCTCATACAAAGGTACCAAGGTAAATTCATCATCCGAACTTGGGGTGTGGGTGATGAACTTACACAATTGCTCCTCCTTCCTACAGCTTCAGCAAGAGTTGTCGGCAGAGATGTCCCTTCGAGTGTCAACACATGCACAAGTGTGGGTGATTACTTGCTACGGACTTTGCGAATTGGATTCGAGGCCCTTTAAGAACTTCCAAAGGGTCATTTGGCAGGATTCTCAGCCCCAATCTTGCTCTTCTTTCCAACGACTCCCTTTGCCACCTTGTAGAATGTGCCTGTCCAGGAGATTGCTCCGCCCGATCCCCATACACTAATATTCAAGCTTGCTCTAAAGCTCTTAATGTTCTTAGCTCCTTTAGAGCTGTGTTTCAAGAAAATAAAAAAAAATGTAAACAATGAGCACAGAAAGGAATGTGCTGCTGCACAAGACTATGTGCATACAGCATCGTCACTTAGGCCGACCGATCTGCCCTTTGAAAGTCGAAAAGGCTCAGAGTGCCAAAAAGAGAGAGAAAAGATGATGCTTCTGCTCGGAGTCGAGCCGAGGGCCTCTCCTAGCCCCCGTGATGTGCCCGTTCTCCCCACTTACCCCGCGAGGTATGCGAAAACTGCGTGCACTCGATAGCTATCGCAGGGCGGGTACATCGCAGGGTGTCATCGGAGCGCGCTGACCACTACGCCACAGTGCCTTCTTGTTGAATGACACGTCCGCCGAACTTGTATATAAGGTGTTGGCCTCGGGAGCTTGGAAGTCTTGCCGCCGCCGTCGTCGGTGCCAGCCGGGTGCGCCTTGGAGGAGGAGGACGGCGATCCGCTCAGGCGCCGACGCTCGTTCGTGCGCACTCCATTCCTCTAATTCTTTACATTGTTTTTCTAGCATTGTCTCCTTCCGCAGAATATCTACGATGTCACCTTGTGTATTCATTACCCGTCAACCACCCTCGTACTTTTATTACAAACCAGCCTCAAGTAGGTAAGCAGTTGGCTCTCCGGCGACCACGGAAGGTTTCTGCCAATGCCGCATTGACACCTAGTAATTCCAAAGGTGCAAAGGCGTAATATGATACTCGTGGGAGCACATAGAATGATGAAAATATCGTCACGTCGCCACCCTTCATGAGCGTCTCAACCCCTCCACCTACCCGTCCACAGCCAAGTCTTGTGCACACTTACTACCGTGCCCTTCGCTCCTTGAAAAATTCTCACAATAAATTTCAAATACACTATTCAAGTATCTCAAAGCCATAAACACTTCATCCAGTATCGGTGTCATCCCGTCAAAACCTCCCAAGTGTCCTGGCAAATCGGCAGCCGCCCAGCAAACCCAGCCCCATCTCTAATTATAAGCTCTCCTCGCGTTTCTCCTATGGAATCGTCGAACCCTCCCGCCGGTAAGTTTGGTGGATACACCCGGTTTTTGCCGTTGTGGGGTGTGGCTTGGGGATCCGCTCCCTTACCTTACCTCTTGCGACCCTTCACATGGGCCATGGATGTCTTGTTCGGCTGCAAGGCTACCCGTCAAGTAGGGGGGGGAGGAAGATTGGCGAGCGGCCCGCGTTAGCAGCCAAGCGGGGCGCCGTAGATTGGGAGGGATCATGTTTCTGTACAATGTAAGGTACCGACCTACATGCTCACATAGTGTGTCCATGTATGTGGTATTCGAATTGGCCAAAATAAAACATCGAGCATCCGGATGCCAGATTGACGGCTGCAAAGAAGCCAAGGCAGATGTCGCATGCAACTGCAGCTGCCAGCATGCACCAGGCCTTTCCTTGGCTCTAAACATTTCACATCGTCACCAGTCAAATGGTCAATTGGAGGCCAATCTACGCGTATCCATCTCACGCCAGAATCAGCAAAGTATAGAGAAATATTCTGAATTTGAGTATCTGAATCCCTCTCATGAGCATCCTAGGGTTGCGCCTTGGATCCCACTTGCCTGCTTGCAAGAAAAACTGAGAGGAATCCCGAACTAACTGCAAGCGAGTCTGCCATACCAAAACTGGCACGCTGCCTTCCTAATGGGGAAGGCCAGCCAAAGAATAGAAGAAGAAACCAAAAAGGGGAGATAACTACATAAGTAGGCATTGGGCAGCCATTCTGGATCCAATGTAAAATGAGACGGCTAAATCAGTTCCTGCTCCTCAGAGCCCATCCTCCCAAGTTGCAGCCTTGGCTGTCACCCGTCCCGTGTATCTAGGTCGGGGAAATAAAGCAAACGCCATACATGCATACCGTGCGTATCCTTGTACGTAACCTGTGCAACCGATGACCAAAATCCCGCACCCAATTGACCAAAGAAAAACAAAAGAATTGCGCATGAGAAATGCTGTCTGGGGTGGAGTGACATTAACTGGGGACAGTCGCACTCCGGGGTATCATAAAGAAGTCCCGATGCTCTGGTGTATTGTGTCGTCCAATCAAAACGATACTCTTGAAAAATGCTAAAACGTGCTGATGATTCGTGAAAATAAGTGAAGAGACCACAAGGCGTTCGTCAACGAGTAGCCGGGTCATAACAATTTGAGTTGCATGGAAACTTCCCCAAAAGCAAAGGATAAAAGAATCGCATTGTGCGTCGAAAAGACCGAAGCACGAGATATTGAGGTGTGAGGGTATTTGGGGCTACCAAATAGTGAGCCTAGTGCTGATAGAGAAAAGAGTCGAGATGTCGTGTTCATCGTCAAGTTGCGTCATGTTGAGAGTTTAAAAAAGAGAAATCTTAAAGATATTGGCGGACCCATTTAGCCTCAAGCCAGCCAACCTTCTCGAAAGCCTGCCAAAGCTTGGACGCCTTGTTAACGTCAATCTTGCAAGCCTGCTGCGCGTCTGTCTTACGGAACTCCTTGCCAGTTCGCAAGCACTGGAGGCGTCGCTCGAAGATTCGGCGCTTGCTTGTCAGGTAGGTGGCGCAGTCAAGTCTGAGGTTGCCAGCCAGCCCAACTTCATCCGGGTGCAGCAGGTGAACGTGGACATCACCGCTCAAGTCAATTGGCTGGCCCTTCCAATCCACCTTTAGACTGTTGGGGCGATCGGGGAGCGAAGAAACGGGAGGGCAGTAGTCAGGAAGTGAGTTAAAATCCTTATCCTCTCTGTTTGGCGCAACGACCCGCTTGCTTGGCTCGGGAGTGGCACTAGCACGTGAAACCGATCTTCTGCCAGGATTCGTGGGGCTGACACCAGCGCCGCTGCTGCGGATGGGGCGCGGGGCATTATTTCTGGAATTTGGTTGCTGGGGCTTGGAAATTCTATCAGTTCGCTGTGCCCGAGCTGATTTTGCTGGCGTGACGATTCTGGGCTTTGCGGGCATGATGGATTGGTATGTGCGCTTCCCAGCAGCAACACGATTGTCCGCCTTGAGCTGCTCGCGTGCCATGCGCAGCCATTTCGGTCGGTCCCCCACAAAGAGTTTCATGACACGAGCCTGGCATGTAATAACAAGCTCATAGTCCTCTCTCCTTGGAGGAGAGACAGCGACAAGGTCAAAAATCTGCGACCTGTTTTGAATATGATCGTCTACGATTCGCCGGTTGTCCTCAATCTCTGTAGGTGCAAACAAGGGGGGTTGAGACGACCCAGGTTGCAGAATGATGCTTGAGGTATCCTCGATCGGATAGAGAACTGGATCCTTCAAATTGTGCTGGGACGCGATGCTGGGGTGTCGTTCGGCGCTCGTCGCGTGGGGAGCGTGGGTTCGTGGGGAGACTGGAGGTGACAAAGGTGCAGGCTGGCTTGCCTTCTCAGCGGATGGCTGCACTCTCTTTGCAATATTGATATTCTGATGGGGCTCAGCATGGAAACTGTCGAGAACGGGATCGGGAGGCGACATGAGACTGGTGATGTCGACCTTCTTCGTTTCCTTCACTGTTGGGGTCTCCATTGTTGCAATTGACATGTGTGTCGTCGAATTCGAGGCAACGGGGTGGTATGAGGGAGATGCTGAGAAGGAAGACGAAGAGGAGAAAGAGGCAACAGAAGTACTCTTGACGCTGAAATCTGGTTGGGTTTTGTGGAAAGCCCGGGAAGGCTGTGGGCTGAATGATATTGTTGGTTTGTCAGCCATGATGGTGGTGGGAGTCACCACTATGAGTCGTCACTAGGCAGTGATAAAAGGGTGGCGACTGGGGTGCCGGGGGGTGGCGCGATTGATTGATTGATTGACTGAGGTACGTAGCCAGTGGGTACGCTGGAGTGTCGGAAGCCGGGGGGTCGCTACGTCTGCCTGCCTGACAGACCACAGCGAGGTGGCTTATAAAGAGAGATGTTGCACCGGAGCTAACTCTCGGAGATATGGCGGGCGGGGGACGGAGAAGCAGAAGAAATGAAGAACAGGATGGAAGGTCTGACGGGAGGGGAGTGGGAGAAGAAATAAGAAAACCAGACGCGGTGATTGTGAGTTATGGCCCCTTGGTTTTGTTTTTTCTGATTGGGGTCAGCGGTACGTGGCGAAGCTGAGGGTTCAGGTTAATTGGCTGAGCTGATTGACGAATTGAATGGCTGGCGGTGCAGGGCGCTGGTGATTGTCCCTTGGGAGAAGTGAATAGAGTGGTACCCGTGCTCGCTGCAATGGCGCACCTATTGTTTCCGAAAGTTTAAAAAAAGAAAGAAGAGGGAAAGGGTGGTCCAAAAGGGAAGATGTGCGTCGCCAGAAGCCTATTAGTATGCCGTGATGTTTGTGAGGTGACAAGCAATCTTCCAGTGGATGCGGGCTAGGGGTAGGCAGATGATGCAGCTAGTACAATCGAGGCGTGGGAATTAGCCTGGGGTGCTGGGACATGGGTCCTCGGGCCTCTCAAGTACATCAATTGGGACTGTGGGACCGTGCCCAGCAGGCGACAGGCGATGGGTGGCCGATGTGTGTGTTGTTCGGCTGGGCGTGGCTCTGACACACTCAAGGCAGGCGTTGATACCTAATATGGCCAGTAGATTGGCCCAGGGCTGAGTAGAGAGCGAAAGTACCCCTCCGGCAAGCAAGTTTCAAGGTCAGAAATCGGCTGGTGGACAAGGACCAGTGAGGCAATGAATGCAAGACTTGGGGCTGTCGTTGCGTATGAATGATGTGGCACCCGGAGACTTGATGCAGGACCAGCTCAAGCCCCTCTCAATCATCCCCAGTCTAGGACTCTGTCGATATGCTTGATTGGGCAACAGAAACGAGGTTGATCGCGTGTGTGCGAATGTGCGGACTATGCGCCGAGCACCCAGGCCAAAGTGCAATATGTGCCGGGGGCAGTAGACAGTCGCTGCGAGGTAAGAGATGTATGTCTGCCTAGCCAAAAGGCGACAAGAAGTGGGAGACTCGCAGCGCAGGTATGATATCCTGACATATACAAACACCCAGGAGTGCCTGCGCTTGTGTTTGCCTGGCCTGGTTGTTGAGATGGCAGATGTCGGTGTGTTTCCAGCCAACACTCGGCTAGGCTAGCAAACGACGGGTTTGAGGCTATGGGAGAAGGCAGCAGCACTAAAGCGGGAGGCTGACAGAAGAGCCAAACGAAGGGAAATTTGGGGAGAAGGAGCAATCAAAGAGAGGCCAAGGGCAGTCCTAAGCCGCTCACGATGCGATACGATATTGTCAGGTGAAGAAGGGAAGCATCAGTAGATTCGGCGCAGATAGACAGGGTATGGCAGATGAACAGACCAGCACGACCCAGGCGACCACCATGATCAGGAAACTTCCCAGCGGCTAGTAGCCAAAGCAAATGCAATCTACAACTAACACCTGCTCGTACCATCGCCAAAGCGCAGGGGGGCGAGGCAGGCGGAGGGGGTGGGGTGCTTGGGAGGGGGCGTGCGAAGTGCAATAAAGTGCAGTTCAGTGCAGGCAAACGTGGTGGACCTGCACGCTCCTTTCCGTGTACCCAGGTACCTCACCATCCTGCCTGCAGCCCTCTGCTCGCGCACTTTGCGTCGAGGAAATGTGCACAAGCAAAGACGCCGGCAAACGGGGGAAACTGGCGCAGCTTGGAAGCCTACGGGGCTCAATTGCAGGCGACGAAGCAGGCACCAAGTTCTCACGCTTCATTGCCCCCTATGTCTGCCGGCGCGTTGACTTTTGCAATTTGCCCTACACAGACGCATAATCTACTGCGGTGCTGGCAATCTAATTGCCCGGCAGGGAGCAGGGAGGAGGGGAAAGTACCTGGGACTTGCGGCCTGTCCTCTGCTTGCCTGCGGAGTACTGCCGACCTTACTTGCCTAAGGACAAGGTAGATTCTGGGGCCCGGACCAGAGCGTTGCTCTTGCTTCTTTTAGAAGCTCTGACGCCACTCCACTCACCCCTCCTTTTTCCACTTGACTTACTGCATCCATCCAGTCTGATGTGAGTACCGCCTACGACAGCCTCTGGAACATCTCTCTCCCACCATCCAAATGGATCCAAGTCAGGTGTAAGTCCCTCTGGGCTGGGCCGCGCCAGCAGAAGTAACCCACGAGGCAAACCAGGGCTTCAACCTGACAATCAGCTGCTTGCATGACACCATCAATGTCTCAATTGCGAGGTACCATCCCGCCATGGTTCTCGAGTGTGGTGGTCATCTGTCGCAAGCCACCAGTCGACGCGCCAAACGAAACTTCCTCCTCCGTGCGCCGCCTGGAGGGAAGAGTGCCCGGGAAACTCAATCGGCCTTTTCATGCTCGCATTGTTCGTTGTTGCATTGGGCTAGTTGCCCAGGCAGGTCGGGGCGCCTTGTCTTTGGCCAGCAAAGTGCACTTATTGTACATGTGGTAACGGATGCTACTTTTCCATTGACTGAATGGTTGCATACAAGAGCCCATTTGCGCTTGGATGTGGAGGGCCCCAAAACAATGACGTTTCACGGCCAATTCAAGCGCATTAGTGGCCAGATGGTGCATGTTTAATGGACCCTCCATTGAGCAACGCACCGTACTGTAAGGGGCCGACGCCATCTTCACAACATGGACAAGTTCGGTTTGCGATCATACGTCGCGGGCTCAGGCCATCAGATCAGCCAATTGCGGCTGCCGGCCGCCGTCTTGGTCCAAGGCCCGATGCCTTGCGTTATTCCAGCTGCCCGGGAGAAATACATGATGAAATGATGGCTATCCGCTTACCGCCTCTCATGGCCGAAATATTGGAATTGGGCAACTCTAGACCTTTAATTGGTCGCACCCTCCAACACCAGCAGGTTGGCGTGACAGCTGGGTCGCTCGATGAACTGGAGAGCGACAAGCGTGAATTGAGGTATGCATGGAGTCTGTACCCCTCCCAGAATCACAGTAGCAAGTGCTAATTTTAATCATCCGCACCGCGTGCTGCGCCCAACGTTCGTTTTGTTCCGAAATCCCAGCGCAGATAGCGCAATGGCAAGCGACGAACCTTAATCCGTAACCGACAGGCAGACTGGCCCAGACATCTCCAGTCCGACTGTCAGGTTGACGGCGCGCATCATGATCAACCTGGCCAGACCTGACATCTATCAAGGCTGGCTGCTTGCCCGTCTGTTTGATCGCCCGCGCTCGCTTCACCAGGCTTCCTGGTCCATGGCGATGGTGGCGGCATGTGGGTTTCCAGCTGTGGGCCTGGCCCTACTAGGAGAGCACCACCAACGTACGAGTAAACAGCCGGTGGTGTGACGGAGTGTCTTGGGCATCAGAAAACCACTGTCAACATCATGTTGATTTTCCCCAGTGAAACAGGAGGGCCAACAGAGCTGTCGGTGCCCAATGGAGCTAATGAGACTGTGCGGCGCGAGACGTCCTGTATCGTGCCGCCCATGCAAGCGAACTGGCTCGCGGTCCTCCCTTGGCTTAATGGAAAGGGGCGCGTTCTGCTCACCCCCATCCCATTATCCACCACAAAGAAGCATCTGCATCTCTGGCTGCGTCGCTTTGTCCCTGCCCGCCCAGTCTTTCTTTTTCTTTCCCTTTCTTTCTATTCTCCAATTTCTCCTTCGCCTCGCGCCATGTCCCTTTCCCTGCCGCATTGAGCATCCGCCACAGGCGCAATTGGCTTTCCAAGTGCCATTCAGTCAACCAGGTTGGATTCAGCCACACCACACATACGCCGACGCCTCTACGGCCCGCGTGACTCGTCAGTGTCTCTCTGCCTGCTGGAGGTGTCTATCCACAAACCCAACCAGAGTTGGAGTGTGTGAGTCACAGGCTGCTGACTGGTGGGGGTGGATTGGCTTGTGGCCCTTTCCATTCACACCACATCACGGATCGCTAGGCCCCGTTGGTGCTAGAGCCGACAAGCAGATAGGCTCTGGTACCCAGGTACACATCTACGCTTGACACAGCTGGAAGCGGGATTGGACACAGGGGCCGACAACAAGGATGCCCCAGCATTGGCCGCTGCCTTCCTGAATGGTCCCGAGGCCCTGCATACCAGAGTTAATACCCGTTTCCCTGGCAAAACCCACGGGAGATGGATCGTTACACGTCCTGCCGGAATCGATTGCGTCAGGCCATTGGCATTGCAGCAGCGACAGTACTTGCGAGCCCCGCTACCCTTGAGCAGGCGGTTCTGCTACCAAAGGCATTGCATAAACAATTGGGCTGGCAGCCCGCTCTCAGATCTGGTTCTGGAGCCTACAAAGGTACATGTATCTTCCACGTCATGTGCAATCCCTGGAAAGCCTCCGCCTCCGCTCCACTCCCGCCGCTGCCGCCGTGCATCTAAGGACATCTAGGGTGTGGCTCCAGCGTACAGCGGTTGATGCACTCAAGTATCTGGGCCAAGGTACCAGAGGAGGGGGAATGGCTGCAGGGCGGTCCACTTTCCGAAGCAGCGAAGTCGCAAACTGATGGGTTTCGTTTCGCTTTGGCATCCCCATCTTCTGGCTGCTTACGACACGTTCATTGCACTGCCCATCTCATGGCCACCACTGTAATCGCCCGCTACTGGTCCCTTGGTCTTGACGGAATTTGCGGTTCTATACTCCGATGCCCCTTTCGTGTCCGCTCTCTCCTTCGTGTTTTTTTAACTCCGCCTTCTAACAATCGTAATCGACCCTGAGGAGATCACTGCCTAAAAATAAGAGCCCTGGTTTGCGATTGCCATTTCAATAAGCCGGCGTCGGAGCTAGGCTTCTCGATGAATGGGCACCAAAGATGCCATAGGGGTCCAAACCTCCGACGCAACTTGAGCACTCACTTCCTTCGCATGCGCGTCCACACTATATGATTGGCCGCCCGCATTCTAGTGGCGGCGCCTATGCAAGAGAACCAGAAAAGGCACAGAATAACCAACATGGTTTGTTCGGTTTTCTTCTCCCAACCCCTCCTCTGCTTCCACGGCTGGCATCGCGTCTGTAGTAAATGACAGGCTGAGAGGATAGTATGTAAACTGTGATGAGAAAGGGCCCCCCAAGCGCCACATCCCATAGTCAAATCAGCTCTCCTATAGTGTGGAAAGGCACACATGACACCCCCCGAATCCGCGGGACGAACACCATACCACACTGCCTACACCAACCTGCTTATTCTGTAACCCTTTCAGCCTCAACACACACACACCGTGGCTGCCTAGTAGGTACCTAGGCAATGTAGGGTACCTTGACTAGCCCCCTCCTCGTCGCCCTCTGGAGATCCAGTCGTTTGCTAATCATCCCGATTGCGATCGCGCATTCCCTTATCAGCTGAGGTTGGTTGGGTCCAAGTCGTGAACGTGGGATACGACATCGTGATGGTGCCAGATGATGCACTAAACAGTCACTTGACAAGCGTTCCAAGCCAAACGCCCCTCTCCTCCCATCTCGCCGCAAGACATGGCTGTTCTGTATCTGAGGTTATCAGGCTGTCACATGGATTTGGCGCCCAAGCTACGCTCCTCCGGTCTAATAATCGTCCTGATTGCATGCCACCTCGGCCATCCACCGACGATGGATGCTTGGCTGATTGGTGTGCGCGCCTGCTGGATCAATGCAGGCACCCCGTGCCTAGTCCCTAACGCACTAACTCACTTAACCCAGGCGGGTCGCTGGAGCCTGTAACGTTGGTGTAGCGTGTAGGCAGGCCTGCCCATGGCCTGTAGGTACATTGCCGACCGCCATGGATACCAACAAATGGCACATGTATCGGCACAGATGGGCCATGGATGGATGTACTATCTTATCCCCCACATCGAGCCCACTCTCTCTAGAAGCACCAATATCTACCTAACCCAGGATAAGCAGCATTTGGCATCAACCCCTCCTTGACTGTGCTGCCGCCATGGCGGTGCGTGAACGTGCCTCGACGCGCGCGCTGATGATCACCGAATTAACCCCTCCTTTCTCTTTCCTCACCACCGACACCGCCGGAAAGCAAGCAGGGACCTTTTGGGTTAAGACCTGCTTCCAATTGACCCAGATATGTAGCACTAGGCGCGGTTGCTCCCCTCCGCCCTGTTTGTTCCGTGCCAAAAGCAACCGGACCACAGACACCTTGCGCCAGGCCTATTGCGGCTCGTCCCTTTCCTTGATAGAGTTGGAAAGTAACTCAAAGCCTGTATTTTTAAATTTCATGGAGGTAAGCCTTTTCCCAACTGTTCCCTGGTCATGTAACTTCAAGGTGGCAAACTGGGACAATTCCTATCAATAGAAAAGTGCTGCTCGCTCTAATATAGAAATGTATACATGCCAAATCGCCTACCATCCTGTTCCTCTTGCTTATCTGTCTTTTGGAACTATATATTCTCGGAGGCAGCGGATGGTTTAGTCAGACTGGGCCTGTAATGTCAGTCTTCGGCTTACCCTCCCTCCAGGCATTCGTGGGGTTTGCGTTGACTCTGACTGGGGAAATATAACTTCGTCAAGTACACAGTAATCTACAACCTTTTCCGCATTTACACTCTTTCTTCGCATAAAATGACACATATCATTTACTGTCAATGATACCAGGCAAGGCAGAGATCGGTAGAAGGGACCGGCGCCAAGTATACGGGATTAATAGTACATCCATGAGCGCAGATTCATATATACAACCACTTAGTCTCCATGACGGCACTGTACATGGAAGCCCTGCCAGCAAGGCTCTCGCAGTATTCTCGAAATCCGGGCTACCCGCCAGCGATTTCCCTAGAATCAACAGCCCGTCAGCTGATACCGCCAGTGTGCGGTGCGGTGCCATCCAGAAAAACCCCTCTGAGAATCACTCCTAGACCATCCATGTAGTCTCACACCCGTTCCCGTGTCGAACAAACGACCTCCCTCTGCAGAGAGCGCCATAAACCATGGGCAGCAGTCCGATCTTGCTTTTCGGCTGGGTCCCGTAGGCAAGCCACATAGATCCGCCATGTCGTTCCCTTACCGCCTGTCCCGAACCCGCACCCAGGGAAGGGCGCATGACCCGACCCTAGTCTCCTGGGCGGAGGCAAGGCCCCCCCCCGACCCAAATGGTACCCACGGTTGCAGCGCGGCCTGCGAAATGCATGACATCCGGGCATTGCACGAGCAGGTAGGATGGGCACATGGAAGGAGATCTAGCCTCCTTACTAGCTGGTGTGCGTTCTTGGTGCGGGTTTCTGCGGGCTCTGTGTTTTGTCGATCCGAAACCAGCATGAGACCTTGCTTCAGCCGTCACGCGGTGCGGTTTGGGCTATCCATCTGATTTGATTGTGGTTGCTTCGAATGATACCTTGTTTTCTTTTTTTTAATCTAGGGTCCAGGTAGTGCGGCAAAAAATCAAGTACGGTGTCGTATTCGCGCGTGGGGGGATGGTTCATAAATGAACATGGCCCTCATCTCATGATTCATTGAGACATCGACCGGACAAACGGTTTGATACCCTCCATATTGTAGATACATCATGTGGTGTGTAGAACTCTTGCCTACTTTGGGGTTGGAGATAGGGGAACCTCGGCTAGCCCCAAAAAGACGACCCGAGCCCAGAGACAGTGAGAGAGTCCTCCTAATAATACCACTCGGTGACGAAATGGGGATTCCGGGCCAACCCGCTCGGTCACCATGCCACTTGACCTCCTTCCCTGGTGACCCTCCCTTCCAATAGATAGTTCCTTGTTTGCGGTTGAGTGGCTTGGGACCACTCTCCGCTTCGTGGGGGTGTGTCCATGTAAAGGGTGGCATAGGGTAGCCGGCTAAAGTGTGAGAATGCAGGTGTTATATTCTGTTCCGACTTGTAATGGAAATCAAGTTCAGGATCTAGTCCTTGATTGAAGGTAATAGCATGATGCCATAGCTGCCAAGTTGCGCCGAGGCAATCGAGTTCTGTAGGTATAGTAGAAGCCAGCGGGCTGGACGCATGAAGCATCGTTGGCGGAGTAAACCGAAGAGTGGTTGTTGAATCGAAGATAGTCGTAGCCATTTATGATATCCAAGAGTCTGCATATACCGGTCCCGTTGCCAATCAAGTGAAATCGTACACCATGAGGCTTTCTCGGCCATCGTGACCCTCTTGAAGAACAATGACCATCTCGTCATCAAAACCGACCTTGTTGTTCTTGAAATCGAGAGCGGGCATCTTGATCAGTGCGCTCTCATCCTGCTCCTGTTGTCGTGGCCGTACTTCGACACTCCCCCCAATTCGGCCCTCGAGCTCCCATACTCGGATTTCGTCACCCCTGGCACTTACGCTCACTGCTTTGCCCCGGGTCGTGATTTCAGCATCGGATATACCAGAGGTATGCCCCCATAACCGAGTCCCGGGTGATATAGACAAGGAATGGGGCTTGGTTTTACACGTATGCAGGAGGAGTGTGTTGTCTGGTAGAGTGGCAAGCAGGTAAGGATGGCTGTAGCAGAGTCCAACCGGGCCATCGTTAACTTCATCTTCTCCCCAATTGTCTAATTGCCGAGCTGAGCCCGAAGACCTGATCGGAGAGGATGATGCAGAACCACGGGTGCTTGAAGGGGGAGTGTAGGCAAGACGAGAGTCGATAATGGTCGGAACGGGGTCGAACTCATTGGGGTGAATATCGAGCTCCTGAATCGCGATGCACCAGCCATTTATTGTGTCGAGGGTATAAACAATAGAAGCAATGGTTGAGGAGGTGTGTGAAGGTAGGGCTGTAACTTTCCTCATCGAGAGCGTAAGTGGTTGCCTCGTACTCTGGGACTGAAGGGACCGCAACAGAACTGGGATCCGAGGAGGCCCAGCAAATGTGCCGGTTTCCCTCTTCTTATCGTCTGCCGGGACATTATTCAAAGATAGGCCCTCAGTTTGAGGGGTTTCCTCTCGAGGCTGGCTAGAAGGTTGTTGCCCAGGGCTTGGCTGGGGCTGTATACTTGGATGATCAAATGTCCAAAGAGTGATGAAGCCGCTCTTTGAAGCAACAAGTACATACGGGTGGCAGTAAGCAACAGCCTCGAGTCCTCCATAGCCTTCAACATCGTGGCGGCAGAGCTCGACCAATTCGCCAGACTCCAAGTCCATACTCCACACCCCGAAGGTGCCATCCTCGAACCCAACCGCGACCCCCAGTTGGCCCTGGGAGAGCGGCTCATCATACACGGCCATGGACAAGGGCCGAACCTGTCGTTTCTGGTATGACTCCAGTTTGGCCTGGGCTATGGGAGCTCGCGTGCGCAAGTCCCATACCAACAACCCACAGGCAGAGTCGGCAGTGATCGTCAGTCCCTCGACGACCTTGACGACTGTTTTCCCAGGTGCAAAGCGCTCTTGTGGGTGGAAATGCAGCTCCTCAACATCACAGCGGCCGCGTGCCCAGTTGTGTAGGAGCTTATACGACTTCTTCCAATCCACAGACTCTCCGGGACTCTCTTCCGTTTTATCTTTGCGTCCCATCCTACCCCCTTTCATCCCGGTGATAGAAGATGCCCAGCCAGGGGCGACTTCATTCTTTGCGGAAGACCCTCGTCGAAAGCCGGGGATAAGGTGAGCCCGCGGGAGTATAAAGCGTCGGTAGTAATGAGCCCTCCACAGATGGCCATCGGTTGCGACGCGGTGGAACAAACGAGACACGGTCGAGAGCTCCAGCAGGGTGGTCTCGCTCAGGAACGAGAAGATCCGAGCGAGGAGCTCCGAGGGCAGCGTCGATATCGCATCGTAAGAGGGAGGGCGCGAGGCGACCGAAGATGCGAGGCGAGCTCGTTTGGGAGAGGGGAACCGAGGTGAGCGAGTTTCGCTGCGGTCGCCATCATCGCTGTCTCCGCGAGACAGGCGACGCTTGACCTGCATGCTCGTCCGTAACGCGCGCGTCGGAACGTGTGCTTGCACTGTGTTCGCTGTCGAGGGGAGCTGTGGCTTGTCGAACAATGAAGACGGGCAGTCTGAGGCTTATCCTAATAGGTCAAGGTGGCAACGGGAGGTCGATCACAGCCGGAAGGGTGGGCATCTCAATATATATCAATTAAATTAACAGCTATCCAGCTAGGTAGTCAAGCTAACAGAGAGGCGGAGATTTGGGTAGCGACGTATGGTAATTTATTTGTCTTGAACATGCATTTCCAGCTGTAATGTAGCGGGCGGTGAAGGGAGGGGTGATCACCACCTCAAGGAGCTTCGCTTGCATTTCCTGGAGATTGGGCTATCAAAAGCTCTGCGTGTTGGAGGAGATGACAGGGGCCCCTCAGTGCGCCACCACTGTAGGTCGCTGGCTAGTGGCACCTATTCGGTGCTAGATCCCCTCCATGCAATGCGTGTATGTCGTGAAATGAACTCGTCAATCTGATCTATGTCGCATCCCAATATATACGTCAGAAGCAAAATTGGGTCCTGCCCATTTTGAACCTACCTTACTCTTCCTTGCTAGGTAGGCATCTATCGACCGTAATTATGCATACACCTCGTCTCGGGTTCCGAAGTGATCTCGACTTGGTGCCTTTGATTTGACTATGACAGCTATGATAGGTATATGGGTAGGTAGTTTCGGCTCACGAGGATCACTCACCTCAACAGCAACAATATTACCTTACTAAATAGTCTAGGGCGTTCTTGTTACCCTCTATAACTATCAAGACAGTGTTTGAAGGGTAAAGATATATATCTATATGCGTAGGTGGTAAAATATACCGCTTCCACTATCTAAAACCAATCATTACCATATCCATATGCATCGTCCCGCCTTTTGCCTAAAGCCCAGCTTTGGCATACAGATTGTCGTACAAGGCTCCTAACCAGCCACTTGTTGGGCCACCTCTCGCAACAACACCAAGGCCACCCACTGCCCACAATGCCGCGACCACGACAGCCGTCCCTTGAACACCGAGCCAGCGCCTTCTCCTTTGCCGCCTTGTCTTTCGGTCTACCACAACCGAGACGGTTCTATTTCTGGGCTTCAACCATCCCCTCGTTGAAGGCGCAAGCCCAAGCCATTTTGCAGTACCCCACACCATATGGCCTGCTCCAATACCGATCAGCCCTATGTATGCCAACCAGGAAACAACGGGATGCTGGGCGAATCCGTGGGCGATGTAGGCGAGCCCGACGTTTGAGCTGTCTCCTTCAACTGCCAGCGGCAGGAGACGGTTCATTAACACGTGACCGGAGTAGAATATCGTGAATGCATATCCTGTAATCGAAATGTAGCTCATTTCGGGCCAGGGTGATGCCGTATGGCCATGTGACCCTTGACCTGCCCATAAACCTGCGCCGCCATATCGCCGCACATTTTGCGCCCGTCTTAACAATCGGAGGGCAACGCCAGATCCGACATGTGCAACGAACGGTAATATAACAAGTAGAGGCTCTGAAATGCTAGTCTGGTAGATTTCGCGGGTCATGAGGAGGTAGGTCTCGGAGGCGTCGACAGAACGGGTGGCAGCTGGGATCAGGGAAACGTTTGAGATGTGTAAGGTGGTGAACAACGACATGGCGTAACTCGAATACTTTTGGATGCGTGTCACTATATAATAGGGGTCAGTAACCTGGATTTATCCTCGGTAGACATGAAGAGGTAGTCTATAGGACTTCACCAACAGTAGTAGATGGCGCCTCGGCCAGTTCCACTCAAGCCTGGAGCGGCTGCAGTCCCAGATCTCCGGTCCTTGCGTGTGTAGCTCTCCTCATCATCAATCACATCATCAGGTAACAGCAGGTCATCCCTCTCGGCGGCTGGAGACTCAATTGGAGCTGGATCGATGTGGTGTAGGGATATAGCTTGCGAGTCTCGCCAACTATCTGGGGCCGAAGCCCCTCCGGTATCTGCCATGCCCGTCTATGCCAGTGTGTCTGGTCTTTCTAGCGTTTCACGTGAGTGCACCTCTAGGGGATTGTACCCAAACCCTTCAATATGCAGGTGCTAACGCCTTCTGCCCAATGCGATCGCAAAACATGTGTTGGGCAAATAATGACGACGTTGGGGATATTATCTACGGGTGATTACCTCAACAACCTCTGTGGTTGGCTAGAAACTGCAGGGGCCATCCCACTAAGTTGGACAAGCTTGTATCCCACCGACACACAGTATGCCTACCCTGTACCTGTTCATATAATATGACATGCGGATGAAGTCTTGCTTGTAAACTCTAGGATAACAGAAAAATGTTGTTGTCTTGTCATGATTTAATTATTGTATTCGGAATATAGTCAAAATAGACACTTTGGTACTTTTTGCGACTAGGGAGTTTGATTATTAGGGTAAAAGCATGTCCCGATATTCCAATACTCTCATCATTCCACTAGGTAGCTAAATGTAGTCACAGCTCAGGATGGCCTCACAGCTGTGTAAATTCATTATTTAAAACTCGACTCTAAACGAATTTTCTACCTAGTTAGTAGTATGGGAGTGGCGTGAGGTCAAGTCCCTGGACAGACAACTGGAAAGCATCGTTTCTAAATCAAAATAGTTAGTTGTATCCCAACAAAAGCTTGAGGTGAAGGCTTCATACCGAGAGTAGCTTCCGGCGACGTCGATATCAAGACGACCTCTAACACAGTCCTCAAAGTCTACATCCGACCAAATAAGGTTCTCGGCATCCTCCCATTGTGGGCCGGCCAAAACTTCACCCTGAGGATTCACGATACTGCTGCCACCACGGCAGACCCATGCCCCCTTCTCTTCGAGTGGAGGCACTGCTAGGTTGGAGCTTACCACAAAGCATCTGCCTTCGTTTCCAACGGTCCTCATCAGACTAAGCCATGCATCCCTGGCATCTGCAGTCGGTGCAAGATAGAGGTTGACATTCTGCGCGTAGATGGCCTGACGCACAAGCGGCATATAGTTCTCCCAGCAAATGGCCGCGGCAAGATTGATGCGAACACCACGGATAGTTGTGCTCACAGCACGGAGGGTTGCGGCAGAACCCTGAGACCAGATCAGTCGCTCTGAGCCAGTCTTTGACACGCATCAGAGGTTAGCCAGCTTTCTACGCAGGAGAAACAACATTGGCAAGGAGAACATACTGGCAAAACCTTACGGCGCTTTCCAATGACGCCCCGAGATGGCTCGACGTACACTACCGAGCAGTACAGGCTTCCACCAGCACGCTCGACGAGGCCAACCACGATAAAGACGTTAGTCTCTTGGCTGATACGCTCCAACTCTTCGCGAGTTCCGTCACCCCTCGTTGCACCGGCCCCAGCAGCAGCATCAGCAAGCTCGGGTAGCTCCCTCTTGACCCATTTCTCCTGTCCTCCAGCGCCCGCAACGCCAACGATGTCACCCAAGTCAACGGATGCCTTGAAGTACTCAAGAAAGGCCTGGCGCCCTTCGCCAGAGCGTGAGCCAACCACAGCCCCAAAGCCCTCGCCCCGGGGATAACCGCCAAGATAGGCCTCGGGTAAAACGAGGATGTCAATATGCTGTGCGGCTGCACGCTTCGCTATTTGTTCCAGCTGGCGAAGGGTTTGCTGCGTATCAGTGGGATGTGGTGCAGGAGAGGCAGTGCCGAGGCGGATGTAGCCAGACTTGGGAGAGTTTGTGTCGGACATGTTTCCTGAGGTAAGTAAGAACGCAATTATGATAACCTCGTTTTCTTTTGAATCAATGCTTAATAGGTACTATTAGACGTCCCAACCGGATCTGTGAGAACAGTTCATCAGGCGGCTGGGTGGATGTTCTATCTCAGGTTACGTAAGTGTTACACTTTTCATGAGGTGGGTAGATGTCGCCATAAAACTAACTACCCGTTTGCTTTCAGCCCGAACATCGGAATTGCTGCTCCATCGCAACCGTATGGAGACCTTCGTATGTGAAGGACACGGCGTTGTTACCTTATCCTGTCTGGTCAGCTAACTGATAGTGGAGCTAGAAGATCAGACACAGCCGCCATCACTAGAAAGCTGGACCTGAACTGCATTTAATCAGCTTTCTGCATAATTTAAAGAAGATCGCAGGTTTTGAATAGAAATCACAGACCGGTAAGCGCCCTCTAGTGCGGACTAGATGACCACATATCGTTGTTGAGTCACATCTTTCGAACAAGATCAGATGCCAGAAACCCCATGCTCTTATTCCGAGCACCGTAAAGTGACGGCAAGAACGAGGAAGAGTGGGTGATGAGCGCGGCAGAGTGTTTAATTACGCCCTATGAAAATCGACGTTGCACAGTGTACTATCATTAGAGCAAAGAAACACACGATTTCACTTGCACATCTTGCTTATTCTCAGTTAAGAGAAGCTGCTGGCGTTATTGAGGACCTTGAGCCATCACGTGCCAGCCGTTGGTTCTAGCTCCTTCCCCTACCCGGTAGCCCAGAAGCTTGGGTGCAAGATGCTATCAGAGGTGGGAGCCACTAAAGATGAGATCCCTCTGCTTGAGTGGGGCGACTGGCTACCTGTCCACATCGTCCACCGATCTGTCCTCCTTGTCAGGATCCAGAATCTGAGCTCCTTCATACTTTGCCGAAGCTTTCAGTGTTCGTGTATTGAATCGCCGAATTGAGCCATCGATCTTGTTTTCCGAATTCTTGTGACAGCGCCCGAGATCCAACCACGGAGGGGAGTGCTCTGTGGTTAACTGCCAACAACATTCGCAATGGACTACGAGACGCTGAAGGAGCAATGGAGCGACGTCGAGGATCGTGATGGCGTGCGCCTGAGCTGGAACGTGTTTCCAAGCTCCCGCATGGTGAGCCCCGAAGTTATCTACAAGCTATAAAGTGCTCCATTGACCAGGAAACCAGGAGGCATCGCGACTCGTCGTCCCCATCGGCGCCCTTTACACCCCGCTGAAGGAGAAGCCTGACACTCCTCTGCTCCAATTCGAGCCTGTCACCTGCAAACAGCCTTGCCGCTCGGTTCTCAACCCATTTTGGTAAGCACTCGGCGTCTGGATATGGACTCTGGGCCATTCTACCCCTTGCGCGGCGTCAAACTCATTCTGACATGTGCTGTAGCCAAGTCGATGTCCGCGCAAGAGTTTGGATCTGCCCCTTCTGCTTGTCAAGGAACCAGCTTCCACCACACTATAAGGATATTACCGCAAATGCTATCCCACCCGAATTGCACCCCAGCAACACGACCATCGAATATCGCCTATCACGTCCGGCCCCTGCACCGCCCATTTTCCTATACGTTGTCGATCTGTGCCAGGAGGAGGACAGCCTTTCTTCGCTCAAGGACTCCCTGGTTATGAGCTTGAGCCTCCTCCCTGAGAATGCGTTGGTGGGCTTGGTCACATATGGCACAATGGTATGGAATGTCGTTCTGGCCCGAGGTGTTCAAAAGACTAACGTATGCGTAGGCACACGTCCATGAGATTGGCTACGAGGAGTGCGCCAAGTCTTATGTTTTCCGCGGAAGCAAGGATTATTCTGCAAAGCAGGTCCAAGATATGTTGGGACTCTCCGCCTCAGGACTTCGCCCGGGCATGCAGCCACAGCCTGGCCGCCCCATGCCTGTCGGCCCTGCCTCTAGGTTCCTGCTGCCTGTACAGCAGGCAGAGTTCCAACTCACAAAGGCGCTCGAGGCCCTGCAGAAGGACCCCTGGCCTGTCGCTAACGATAGAAGAAGTCTGCGATGCACCGGTGTGGCCCTCAGCGTTGCTGTGGGACTTCTCGAGTCAGCCTTCCAGAACGCCGGCGGGCGCATCATGCTCTTTTCTGGAGGACCAGCCACAGAGGGTCCAGGAATGGTCGTTGGCCCAGAGTTGCGTGAGCCTATTCGATCTCACCACGACATTGACCGTGACAACGTCAAGTATTTCAAGAAGGCATTAAAGGTCAGTAGCACATGTTTATCATACAGAAGGTTCGGAACAAACTACTAACGCGTGACTCTAGTTCTATGAGAATCTCGCCAAGCGAACAGCTCATAATGGCCATATCATTGATATTTTTGCCGGTTGTCTGGATCAGGTCGGTTTGCTCGAAATGAAGGGTCTATGTAATTCAACCGGCGGCCACATGATTCTAACCGATAGTTTCACATCCTCCATGTTCAAGCAGTCGTTTGTTCGCATCTTCGAGAAGGATGGCGATGATAACCTACTCATGGGCTTCAACGCTGTGCTGGAAGTCCTTACAACGAAAGAACTCAAAGTCACTGGTCTTATTGGACACGCAGTGTCGTTGAACAAGAAGTCGGTTTCCGTTGGAGAGACCGAGTGCGGAATTGGTAACACATGTTCCTGGAAAATGTGTGGCATCGACCCTC
Organism: Clonostachys rosea; assembly: GCA_026958235.1. Lineage (NCBI taxonomy): Eukaryota > Fungi > Ascomycota > Sordariomycetes > Hypocreales > Bionectriaceae > Clonostachys > Clonostachys rosea. The sequence continues at coordinate 3,345,527 of CP110206.1, forward strand.
AGGCTAGTTACGGCATATACTTCGAAATTGCCAGCCAAGGCCCTCCTGCACATCAGCAGCAAGCTCCAGCAAAGGGTATGATGCAATTTTTGACTTACTATCAACACTCCTCAGGCCAATTCCACCTCCGAGTAACAACAATCGCGCGCAATTTGAGTGGGCCAGCTGGTGATCCTGCCATCGCGCAGTCGTTTGATCAGGAGGCAGCAGCAGTCCTCATGTCAAGAATTGCGGTTTTCAAAGCCGAGGTTGATGACGGGCCTGACGTACTTCGATGGGTCGATCGTATGCTGATCCGGCTCTGCTCCCGGTTCGCTGATTATCGAAAGGATGATCCATCGTCCTTCCGGCTGGAGAAGAACTTCACCTTATACCCGCAATTCATGTTCCACCTGCGGCGAAGTCAGTTCCTCCAGGTATTCAACAACTCACCTGACGAGACCGCTTTTTACCGACATGTTTTGAACCATGAGGATGCTAGCAACTCTCTTGTGATGATCCAGCCCACTCTGGATTCATATACATTTGATCAGGATGGAGGACAACCTGTGTTGTTGGATTCTGCATCTATCCAGCCCACTCATGTTCTTCTGCTAGATACGTTCTTTCACATTCTTATCTTCCACGGTGAGACAATTGCGGAGTGGAGGAAGGCTGGTTACCAGGAACAAGAGGGCTACGAGAACTTCGCGTCCCTTCTCGAACAGCCAAAGGAAGATGCTCGCGTAAGTATCACATGGGGATGCACTCAGACCATGTCGCTAACATAGTACAGGACCTCATCACCGACAGATTCCCCCTGCCTCGTTTCATCGTTTGCGACGCTGGCGGTTCACAGGCTCGTTTCCTTTTGTCCAAGCTCAATCCTTCGACAACCCATACAACAGGTGCTTATGGCGGCGTCGGTGCTACTACGGCGCAAACCATCTTCACCGACGATGTTTCGTTGCAGACCTTTATGGATCACTTGATGAAGTATGCCGTCACATGACACCCTTTGACAACTTCCATTGGCGCTAACCTTCCAATAGACTTGCTGTGAGCGGCACCACATAATCGTAGAGACAGGCACGCTTGTTGTAGTCGATATCCATTGAACCAAATTCAATTTCTGCAAAGCCTCGAGTGATTTCGGAAGATCCCCCGAGTTCGTGCATCTTCTTTAAGCCAGCACTGCGAGAAGGGGAATATAGTGGGCGTTGAAGGTTATGAAGCAATTTCGCCCAGAAGAAAAAAATGGGAATTCAATGATAACATGTTAGCCTCAAGAGAGTACAAGTCGTTTAATGCAAAAATAGATACACTGATAATAATCAATTCCTCAGTTTGCTCTTGTGATGCAATGCTTAGAGAATCCCCTCTATTCGGATCCGTGAAGTTTCTAGAGTTTCTTTTCTTGTAGCAATAATACTGGGATCGGAATTTCTTTATTTAGGACCCGTAGACCTATCTATTAGAAGCTACCTTGAACAAGGGATGTTGGTTTCGACGGTCTAAATGTACAAAACCTACCTTACTGCAGGAACACTAGCCCCGCAAATGGGTGACATTAAAATTGAGACACTCAAATTGTGAGCTGCCTCTTCTTAAGTCTGCGATGAGTAGTATTGTCAGATTTTAAGTGATAATGATGCATACCGACTTAAAAGGTAATATGGTATACATTTTCACGTTATCTCATTTTATACTACTGAATTTATCTATTCAGTGTAGAAAGTCGTCTGTTCAATTGGGTGTCTCATTTCTTCTGTCACCCACTCGCCCTGCTCCCCGCTGAAGCATTGTGGTTCGCAACATTCACGTGATAGATTACCTAAGGGCACCGGTGCTATTAGGGCAAAATTTTGGGGCACACATTCCCAAAAGAGAATTTTGTGATCTAGTTCTATCATCAAACTCATCAAGACCTTCCACATCGTCAATCTTCTCGGCACGCAAACCTCGAGCCTCTACCGATCCAAAATATCTCAACATGCGTAAGATATCTCTGTTTGCAACGGTATCTCTCATCGCCACTAACATGCCTCATAGCTCCTAAGTTCGATCCCAACGAGGTCAAGGTTATGTGCGTTTGACCACCCATGTTGGCAAATCAGAATTCCAATGCTGACTTTGAAATAGCCACCTTCGCGCCACTGGTGGTGAAGTTGGTGCCTCTTCGGCCCTTGCTCCCAAGATTGGTCCCCTGGGTCTGTCGCCGAAGAAGGTCGGTGAAGACATTGCCAAGGCTACTGGTGACTGGGTAAGAACTATCTTGAACGGAAGATGGATGGCGATTTTTGCAAAACTAACCCATTGCAACAATAGAAAGGCTTGCGCGTGACTGTCAAGCTCACCATCCAGAACCGTCAGGCCGCCGTCTCTGTCGTCCCTACCGCCTCTTCCCTGATCATCAAGGCCCTCAAGGAGCCCCCCCGTGACCGCAAGAAGGAGAAGAACATCAAGCACAGCAAGTCCGTCTCTCTCGAGGAGATCATCGATATTGCCCGCACCATGCGCTACAAGTCCTTCTCCAAGGACCTGGCTGGTGGTGTCAAGGAGATTCTCGGAACTGCCTACAGTGTTGGATGCCAGGTTGATGGCAAGCCCCCCAAGGTTATCATTGAGGGCATCAACAGCGGCGACATTGAGAGTAAGTTTGCTTTAATTTCGATGGTAGAAACAACAAAATGGACAAATTTGCTGACATATACTTAGTCCCTGAGGAGTAAATGGAAACGATTTACGAAGTCAAAAACTGGAATCGGTCTACAAAAAAATAGAAAACTCGGGTAGAATTACGTGGATACGTCGACCCACGAGATCAGCATCATGGAATTCATAACCGAATTGTTGATCTAAACGCTGGCGCCGTCGCCTTTCCCCAAGTGAAGCGCCCCACAATTGCTCCTGATACCGTCGCTACTTAGCACCCTTGACTTCACTCTGAAATGTACCATACTTCTCAGTGGTACTTTTCAATTTTTGTCCAAGGAAGATTACGTATTTAGCAGGCCTCATACTCACCGCTGCATTCTGGGCTCGCCCCTAAATGGATGTCGCGGTCCATTGATTAGGCCTACATATCACTTCGTAGAGCGTGTTGTAATGTGAGCGGGTGTCCCTAAACTTTCCGCGTTATTGCGTGGCGTCCGTATTTCCTGTCAGCGCTATTGAAACGGCAAAAGCAAAACTGCGACAACGCTGGTCACAGGCGCTCAGCCCTCAGATATACCTTGTGTTTGGAGAGAGGAAAAGTCGGTCTGTTTCCAAGACGGAAATGACCAGCATGTAAATTGTTCGTGTTCAAGCGACAGTCTACCGAGAGAGACGATCCATATTCACATCACTGACAGGTGTATTGTCTGGTTTATGGACTGGTTCTGCTGCGTGTATATACCTTGTACTCGAGGAATGTATATGGCTCAACGCACTGACACCCATACGATCTTTGAGGCCTGCAGTGATTCGAAGTCGGCCACAACAATGGATTTGCACATGGGCTACACTCGATCTTACCGTTAACATCGCAACCTATGGGTATCGGCCAGCGAAGGGGTTTAATTGTCTCCTGCCAATCGCATTCCGTAACGCATACATCATAGTTATGTGCTGCAGGAGAATGTGAATTTTTAGAGGAGTCTAGAGCTCCCTCATTTCGGCTGGGTTCAACGACTTACTGTCTAGCTCAGGTCTGTTGGACACCGGATAGCACCTGCTAGCTTGTAACGTGTAAGACATGCATATTGGGGTGGGAGGGGCATGCATATGGCCCCCCCTCCAGTGTTCCCAATGGGAAGCTAGGATGCCTTTTGATCCGAATCCAGAAATCGCATTGTCGCATGGTCAATGACAAATACCCCAGGGCGACAGAGGCATGGTCTGATTTAATCACTGGAAAGATGCGCAGGCGGATGCTCGCTCGGCGAATGATGAGCCACCAGAGGCAGTCTGATGCTTTTGCTGGTGGACAGCTGAGAGCCGCCTCTAGTTTCACTAAGGCACCCGTAATGACGCCTTGGGGCTGGCGGGATTATGGGGCAGGGGGGAGCTGGAGCTTGCAGGACGTGGCGGCGGTGCAAGCACTTCAGCACTCCAATCAGGGCCCTGGCAGTGCACATATCACCTGAAGTGTCAGCCAGTCACCGCCCGAAGGTGCCAACACTGGCACACCACCATGGGTCCCCCCAGCGCTTGGCAGCGGCGGACGGGTAGGCCATGGCATGTACATAGCTCCTCGCTGGAGTCAGACGTGCCTGCCCGTGATAAAGTGCCATTGACCTGGAGAAATCAACGCTCCACTCCATATTTACCTCTGGCTAGCAAGCACCCCTACATAGCGTGCTCCAACCCGCCATCAAAACCTCCCCACTTCTGATCTTCCAACATCTAATCTGTTGGCGACACCCGGTTTGAAGCCTTGCTGGCTTCTCAATCTCGGTTTTGTTCTTCTTTTCGTTTCCGCTCCTCCCTTGCGATCCGACTTGGCATCAGCGGTTTCCTTTGCTCTGCGCGGGCGTTTTGGCTGGAGGGCGGGCCCGATTGTTCTGCCACGTAAACACTAGGTGCACAGGATTACCTACGAGAGACGCCTCATTCGCCGTTCGACCTGCGAGACGATACCATCAACAAAATCTGCGACCCGGCTCGTTGGCTAGGTGGTTGCCCACGACATTGCTAGCCCAAATGCGTCTCAGAGATTCATTGAGCCTTGCTTTCCACCGCGGGCGATGATACGTACTGACGACTCCTTGCAATTTCGATGACTTGTTTTGCCTTTCTCTCTGCTCTATATACCTGATCTTGATCTATTTCGCCCGACCGTTCTTTTGTTTCGCCTCCGAAGGCTTGGCCATGATACCCCTATTGCAAATCCAGCCTGGCGAAGTGCCACGGCCGACCAACATTGACTCCCATGTCCAGTTTCACGATTACACATATCCTCCCGCGTCACAGATGACCATTCGGGAGAACCACTTGTCACCACACCCGTACGCGTTCCCTATCCGGACGTCCCAGTCACCGCGGCGAGCTACTCCTTCTTCCAACACTCTGTATACTCCTCGTTCTGAGTTTCACTTGCGCCGAAAAACACCAAATGGGACCATAGAGGCTGCTTATGACGGCTCTCCCGGACTACCGAATCCTGGCCCTCCGCCTCATAAGCATATGATTGTCCCCGCAGCAGCCCAGTCGATTCCACGTCTTAGAAACAGCACAGGTTTTCTGTCGCATCCGCAAACACTGGATACAGGGACATCTGCGTCGTTTGGCCAGGGTCGATATAATACAGATGCTGGGTCGTGGCATGCCAGTAACGAATCTCCGGCGCCGTATGCCCTTCACGACATTACTCCGTCTAATCTCAATGCATTTCAACCTACCGTACTCGGGGCTCCGGCTCCCTTTGCTACTTTTCCCAACGATTTCCAACCCGTTTTGCGGGCTAATGAATACAATGTCCGTGCTTTCTGTCCGCCCCCTATGCCGAGTGCAGACTTTCTGTCCTTTGGTCAGGCTGGCTGGCAACCTGGTGCTGTGCCATGGGACCCTCGGTTTCCGGGTCCGTTTGAATATCAACAAGGACCGTCGACGTTTCCTGGTCAAGGCGCTCCCATTAGTGGGATGAATAGTCATGGGACCTTGGGTCCTGCATACCCACCATATGTGCATGATCCCTCATCGGTATTGCATATGAACGCTGAGAGTTTGACTTCGGGATCTCAAGGAGCAGTGGCCCATCCCGGCCGTTTTGATCATGCAAATGAAGGCCTTCCTCGGTTCAGAGAAAGAGCCCTTGCACAGGCTCATTCAATTTATCTTGAGTTGATAGCTGTTGCCCAGACGGCCCGAAAGTCTATTCACACCAGGACTGGAACTGGTCCCCAGGAGTCATCTAAACTCTTTGTGTTCCCTAAACCGCCAAACCCAATATCTAATTCGGCTACCATGACTGCTAGGAAAAACTGGGGGGGACATGTGCCTTCATTCCAACCGAATCCTCCTTTGATACCTCATCATGCAGGTCAATACGCTTCTTCAACGGCCAGCGTCTATCCTGGAACTCCTAGTGATCTAGCCGTGCAGACAGGGCAGCAGGCCGCAGGAGCATATCTTGGTTATGTCAATAACCTGGATTTTCTGAACCGATCATCTCCTCATGCAAGAGCCCAATCTAGTCTTGACGTCTTGAAGAGTTTGTGCGAACAGAGTGGATGGAAATGGGTTGACGGCATGTTGATGGGAGGCTGTCTCCATTACGGGCAGGAGAACTATCATGAAGCTCTACAATGGTTCTCAAGGATTAGCGCTGTTGATTCTAGGTAACACTTGGCCGATCCTCCTTGCGCTTACTCTTTGCTGATTACTTGAACTAACTATTTAATATCAGTAATTATGTGGCCTTGACGAATGTAGCAGCCGCTCTTTATTGCCTAGGTCGCCAGGAAGAGGCCGAGAAGACCTGGCTTCGTGTTGTAAGGCTTCACCCTGCCTATTTAGAAGCCGCCGAACATCTCGTTGGACTTCTCTATCGGAAACGCAGTCTGGAGGCCATCGAAGTGATTTCCTTCGTACAAAAAGCACTGAAGACACCATCTCGAGATCCAGCCAAGACAACGGCGCCTATTGGTGGGCACTTGGTGAATGGAAAGACTGAGCCTCCTGTTGGCAACCCACCATCCCCGTTGGTTCGCACAGAGCAGAATGCATTCTTCAATGCTGAGCCGTTTCAGGTTGATGATGATCCTGCTAAGAACTTCGGCTCCAGCGGATATGCACTGCCTGATAGTGAGAATGGTAGAATGCTTGCATTGGTTCATGCAAAAGGTACCATGCTCTATAGCTTGAAAGACATCGAAAGAGCCTCAAAGGCGTTTGAAGAGGCAGTCTTGATCAGTGTCGGTCGACATATTCATGGCATTAGGCATCTGGTTCAGCGCATCCAAACTGTGCTGTCGCATGCAGATAGGTTCGCAGCACAGCTTCAGCATTCGCCTCAGCTTACTGGACAGCCGCTGCTTCTCCCTCCCGAAAAGGTTCGACACACTGCTCAAATGGTTTTCCCCGGGACTGGACAATTACCAGGCCTCGTCTTTGTGCCGGACGGCCCCCCAAAACGCGCTGCTACACAGACGACGAGCAATTCCCTGCTGTCGTTGGCAAAGATATTCCAGGATGCCATGTCAAGTGGTGTTGCTGCTTCTACTCTCCCACGACACACGACGGGCGTTGGCGACATTCTGGCCCTGTACTACTTATCATTCTCTCTACAGGAGAGTCCATCCACAGCCAATAACGTTGGAATTCTACTTGCCGGAGTGCAACAAGCCGTTTCCAGCGCTTCAACTCGCTCAATGGCCCCAAGACCTCAACAGCATTCTATACCCGGGGTGCCTCCAGGAAGCGGCCTCGCCCTCGCATTGGCTTACTATCAGCATGGACTCCGACTTGATCCCAAGCATGTCCACCTCCACACAAACTTGGGGAGCCTCCTCAAGGACATTGGCCAGCTCGACCTTGCCATCCAAATGTATGAGCAGGCCGTGTCGTGTGATCCAACCTTTGACATTGCCTTGACCAACTTGGCCAATGCTGTCAAGGATCGAGGACGCATCAATGAAGCCATCACGTATTATAAACGAGCTGTCAAGTCGAATCCTGACTTCGCCGAGGCGGTATGCGGGCTTTTCACCGCCTTGAACTCTGTCTGCAACTGGAAGGGTAGAGGCGGAGTGCTCCTTGAGAACGGCAAATTCGATCGTTGGCATGTTGATGAGGAAGGCATGCTACAGGATAGCCGAACAGCACAATGTGGAAGTGGGCTAACAAAGCGCGTTGTCGACATTGTCAGGCACCAACTTGGGGAAGCCTCGCGGTGGGGCGTGAACTCCCTTCAAGACGACTTTATTCACGTCTTGGTCAAAGAAATAGCTGATGTCACCAACTTGAACCCAGAAGATATTCGCCATTGGCTGTATCGATGGAAAGGAAAGCCATGGGAGGGATCGATTTTACTGCGGTTAGTGGAGCGTTTGACCCGCGTGAGGATGTGGGTTTGGTACCAGGATCGACATATATCTAAGAAGAAGTCCATATCTGGCTATAATCGCATTCGACTACCTCCAAGGATCACAGTCCCGTCGACACCTACGGTGCTACCTTTCCACACCTTCACATGTCCTCTGGGGCCCAAGGATATACGGACAATTTCGCAGCGAAACGCGGTGCGCATCTCATGCACAACGTTGCGGGCACCGTGGTTGCCCAAGACAATGTACCCACCACCGCCACCTCCAAGCCCTCACCTGAATGTCGGATACCTGTCGTCAGATTTCAACAATCATCCCCTTGCGCATTTGTAAGTGGCTTGCCCCGTTCCTTCTCTTTCTTTGTTCTAGCTCGGACCTAGAGATACTAACAGCTGCTCCCACCCTAGAATGCAATCCGTTTTCGGATTTCATGACCGCCGTCGTGTGCGCGCCTTTTGCTATGCCACAACCGCAAGCGACAAGTCTACTTATCGGCAGAAGATTGAAGAAGAAGCGCCTGTTTTTAGGGATGTGAGTAGCTGGTCCCCTGACAAGCTAGTTGAACAGATTGTCAAGGACCAGATCCACATTCTTGTAAACTTGAATGGATATACTCGAGGTGCCAGGAATGAGATCTTTGCAGCTCGTCCCGCCCCTATCCACATGTCTTTCATGGGATTTGCGGGAACTCTTGGGGCCGAATGGTGCGATTATATTCTCGCCGATTCTACAGCGATTCCACCAAGTACACTCCGGCCATGGAGGGAAAATGTAAGGATCGAAAGCATTTTCCACGACAACAATGAGGGCGACGAAGACAACTGGGTGTACTCGGAGAACATCATCTTCTGCCGCGACACCTTTTTCTGCTGCGACCATGCGCAATCCTGCTCTCCAGACGAACGCAATGTCACCTGGGAAGAAGAGCAGCGCCGCAGGTGGGAAATGCGCAAGACTCTTTTCCCAAAGCTTTCAGATGACACGATCATCATGGGTAATTTTAATCAACTTTACAAGGTATGACAAACCATTATTCTCAAACCATGATTCGATACTGAACCCAGCAACTAACGCATTGTTGGCAGATTGAGCCAACCACGTTTCGGTCTTGGCTTCGAATATTGTCGCACACTCCGAATGCTGTGCTTTGGCTGCTTCGTTTTCCCGAAGCAGGGGAAGCCAATCTAAAGGAAACCGCGAAACAGTGGGCGGGTTCGGAAGTCGCCAGCAGGATCATTTTCACGGACGTTGCTCCGAAATCTCACCACATCTCTCGAGCGCGCGTGTGCGACTTGTTTTTGGACACCCCAGAATGCAACGCTCATACAACAGCCGCCGATGTGCTCTGGTCCAGCACCCCGCTTTTGACACTTCCGCGGTATCCGTACAAGATGTGCTCCCGGATGGCGGCGTCGATTTTGAAGGGCGCATTGCCGAGGAACAGCCAAGGGCAAGAGGCGGCGTCGGAGCTCATTGCCGGCAATGAGCAAGAATACGAACAAATGGCATGTAGACTCGCGGGCGGGCTTAAATATCAGGTAGGCGGGTCTGGGTACGGGAAAGGGCACGGGCGTTTGGCGGAAATCAGGAAACTTTTATGGGACAGCAAATGGGAATGTGCTTTATTCAACACTCGCCGCTGGGTCGACGATGTGGAAACGGCGTACGAGCAAGCATGGCAAAGATGGGTTTCCGGCGAGAGCGGTGATATTCACTTATGAAACAGCAACATTGTTGTCTCCCAAGCTTCGTTGGAAAACGGAGACGCAGGGATGGATGAATACTTTGGAATTGTTTGAAAGCACACAAGTGAGCGGCATTGAGGGAAACACATCAGGCTGTATGCAACTGGCTAGGTTAGCTGGCTTGGGATCGGAGTATGGCGCACAATTTTGACGCGGAACAGACCTTCTTGGCATCGCGATAGACGGAATACCCCTCCCCCCAAGGCGATATCGCCACATTTCTTTTTCCTTTTTTGTTAGGTTATAGTATAACACATGTTAGCAAAATGACAATGGCGCTGATTTGACGACCATATTGATCGGGCGTATAACATTCACAAAGTCGGGAGACTAGGCAGTGAAAAACCATGACAAAAGGCGCGCCGTATATGTTAAGTAAACTGTGCATTGCATACACAGTCCACCAAAGTATGTGCCGAAAGCTAAACGAGTGAGGCAGCAACTTTACCAGCCCAAGTGCCGAGACTTAAGGTTAAGTTTGCGAGCTCGAGTAGAGAGGTACCGAGAAACGGCCCGGCTTGGTATTGTGCGCCCTGGTGCCTCGTCCGCGCGGGAGGCCAGGCATCTACCGTGGGATAACTTTGGCCCTATACGAAGCATAAAGTAAATTCCAAGCAGGTGGATGACGACGATAGTCGCTGGGCCCAAATGGGTCCGATGGGGAGCCGATGATCCAGACCGGTCGTTGCAGCAGGCCGCAGGAATTCAAACCAAGCCATTACGAGCTGTAGCTCGTACAACGGCTGGCTTTCGCAGAGGAACGCGGCCATTGAGGGAATAAAACACCTCAATACGTCTTGGAACCAACATATCTAACACGAAAGAGATTGTTTCATGCTAAAAAGAGAGTTCGAGGAGCGAGTGGTGGTCAAATGTCCCGGAGATGGAAGGGCCCAATTGCTGGAGAGAGAGCTTCGAGCTTGACACGGTTCGACGTCAACAATAAGGTTTTTTGACGGATATGTCAACGCGTCCGCCTCAGATGAAACGGAATCGTCCTGGCTGGTTGGGACGTTGGTTGGGAGTGGACAGTTTCCCTACGGATCGTAAGGTTGGAGCCCAGTACGCTAGCCAGCTGTTGCTAGAGGAGGAAACTCGGCGATATCGAACGGATTAGACCGCCAATCATGAGAAATGTGCCCTTTACGTACGTATTTGCTCGTCATGATGAGGTATGACCTGGGGGATAAGTGCCTGACCCAAACGTCTGGGCGTGCGCGCCGTTCAACCAGCCTGAGAGCTCAACACGACTTCGTCTTGCTCCCCGCAGGCACAGTTGTATTAAGCAGTAAAGAAGTGACTGGGTAGCAAAAATGGGGTGCAGGGCTCATCATAAGGCGCGTATGCATGCATTCGGTTTTTGGTTTTTTTGCTTTGTTAAGGTTGAATAGCAAGATCGAGGCTCGCTTATCTCTCGTATTCTTCATCTCTGCATGCATGTCGTTGCTTCTTCGCTCGTGGAGAGCCGCGAAATCAGCCGCAAATGCGGTGGTTGGATCCATGGAGACTAGAAGCAATGAATGAATGGATGGATGGATGGATGGATGTCTGGTTGAAAGTGAGCGCTCGCACAACCAGCACCTAGAGCTAGAGGCATGGCCATGGACAAATCCGTCCCTCTGCGTCCCGCGTTGGGTCCGCAACCGCATCGCCGTCCAAGACGACAGAGCAGATCCCTACCCGCTTTTCGGTGGCACTCTAAAGGCACCCTCGCTCGTCCCCAACGCCCTGACCTTGGCCTTGGACCCAGCTGTGCGTGCCCCGTATTACCCAATGGGGTGGAGGTACAATGTAATACCCCCTTGACGTCCCCTGGCTCTGCTGTGCGAACCCATGCTCAGATCACCAACTGGGATGCTTTCCAAGTACCCTGCTCACCTGCTGGTGGGCATCGACTAAGGTTTCCTTTTGCCTTTCTTCGTCTGCTTCTTCCTCTTTGATTCTGCTAGTGCAATGCACCGTACCAATCTTGTTCAGTTTTTGCTTCTTCTGGGGCGGAATGAAATCTGAGGATATTTTTAACCATCCATTCATAGTAGACACAGGATATAGGTACATTGGTACGTACTCTACCTACCACAGCGTAGCAGTGGCCCTGTCCCCTCAGTTCGTCTGGTCCCAGCACGCTGGTCGTGTCGCCGTGTCTCAGCATTGTTTTCTGCTCCTTTTGGGTGTGGGTAAATTGCACTTCCCAGGTGCAATATTAAGTGCCGTCTGTCTATCCTAGAAGAATGATGCGTGTCAGGGGGCCTAATTAGACTCTGGTGTCTCTTCCTTGACTTTTTCTTGGGTAGGTACTTTTTGTTAAGCAGGGGATGAGGGGGGATATCTGCTATGTGCGCCACGGCCGTCTAAACGCCGTGGTAGAACGTGGATGGCCGGGCTTATTGGATGAACGTGGAGGCCAAACTGGTAAGCCGAATAGTGCCGACAGGCGCGTAATTGCTTCAGACTCACGAGACGTGAGGAGAGAGAGCTGGTTACGTCTGGCTTCTGTGGCTGCTCGCCTGGTTGGTATGATGGCAGTTGACGGGTGGGCTCTGGCGCCGTTCCTGAGGCGAAATGTGATGATTGGCGAGGCCATCTGGGGCTCCGGGCTGAAGTAACAGCACAGTGCTCATAATAATTCTTGTCCGTATCCTGCCTAGCTCGGAGGGCTATGACAGCCTGGTGTCTGTTTTGGCGTAGCGCCGCAAGTGGCACAGAGTCAAGTCAAAGACAGATCCAGGGCTAGGCGACCCAGGGCACCCCCACTCCTTCGGCAGCTTGGTTTCATCCCCGACTGCACCTCTTCTCTTGCGGCACGCCCTCTGAGCTTGCGATGTGTGATGTCGGGGCAGGGGGGGCCTGAGAGGCTGCAATCGACTCGACAGCAGATCATCGATTGTCCAGGTAGGTAGACAGCCAGGCACGGCCTCCCCACCGATCTACCAGCGTCGAGGTACCTGGCCTACGGGCTCCTGTGCAATTGCATGGGGGAGATTGGTACTGCTACCCGCCGCCCAGGTACCGGCTGGCTCCTGCTCATCAACGTCGGCACTTTAGCCAGCTGGTGCTGGGCTGGGCTGTTCCTGCCTCCCACCGGACATCCTCGTTCGGCTGCGGGCAGGTGCGACTAGGTACCGTGGGCAGAGTCGATGTAGTGAAATCCCAGCCTGTCTCTGCCTGGGCGGCAGTGACAAGGCCATGGCTGCTAATCGTATTCAAGCTAAGTTGAAGCCACAACTGCAGCACAGGCAAGATCCCGAGATCGCTCACCCCCTTCCATCCACCTTAAACTTACTCTACCTAGCGCCTCCGCTTTTAGTCACGCACTTACACGTTTACTTTCAGAGAAGGGTTTTGTCTTCAACTTTCACACCCAAGAGCCAGTTGCCCTGCGTGGCAGGCCAGATCCGCCCGTGATCCACCGTGCTTGCATGCATGCATCCAAACCACTTATACCTACTTAGCTCTCCACCACCCCTTCATTTCTCCCTTCGACTTGCCAGGCCTTCCCGAGTTCCTACCTCTATTCTCTAATCTCAGCTTCTATTATTCATCTTCCAACAGCCCTTTGCTGGATCCATCCTTCCTTGTCTCACTCCTCGCCTGCCTGTTGGGAGTGCACTTGAATGCCTGCCATCGTCATCATCAGGTGCCTTGCTATATCCACTACTAATACCCGGCTCTGCTACTTGAGCACAGCTGTTTTCATTGTCTTGTTCAGATCCGCCGCTGTGGTATAATTTGACATAATACCCGACCAACACTCTTCATCGGTCCCCTCGACTTAATCCTACCCATCTATGGCCATCAACTTATACCCCTGCCATTAACCTTACAAACATTTGACATTCACCAAACGACTCTACCGGGAAACCAACCACAAGTCTAACCCCCCCAAATTCTTCCCCATGGCGGCCACGGCTTCTCACAGACGGGGACCTTGGTCCAGCCAAGAGGACCACGTATTGATGGCACTGGTCAAAACTCATGGCGCTCTCAACTGGGTGCAGATCTCACAGACGCTCGGCTCTCGTACGCCCAAGCAATGCCGCGAACGCTATCACCAGAACCTCAAGCCCAGCCTTAACCACGATCCCATCACACCAGCGGAAGGCGCAAAAATCGAGGAGTTGGTTACCGCTCATGGTAAGCGGTGGGCCGAGATTGCTCGTCATCTCAACGGCCGGAGTGACAATGCCGTCAAGAACTGGTGGAACGGCAATCAAAACCGCCGCAAGCGACTTGACCGCAGGCATTCCGAGATGTCTAAAGCTCCACATGGAAGCGGCGTACATCCACAGGGAGATTGTCGCCATTCGCAAGGAGATGGCCACCATCATCCGCAGGCAGATTGTCAATACCATACGCGAGGAGATAGCCCTCACCAACTACAGAGAGATGCCTACCACCACCCACAGGCAGCTGATCGTTATCCTCCACGGGGAGCATCTGTAGACAGCCCGAGCCCTCGAGGATACATGTCAACAACCTCGCTGTCAAGGCCTTCGCTTCCTCTCCCACCTCTAACCACATACCCCACCGGACCCGGATCCTCTCGCGCCTTTTCCCACAGCCACGATCATATGCACGGCGCAGATCTACCCCTGCCATCGCCCTGCTCATCAGAATCTGCAGACTCAGAGTTCGGATCCAACTACACAACATCACCAGTTCGGACTTCCTTTTCGCCACCCCAGCCAGTAGAGCTCCCACCACTGAACTCGATGCCGCAACATCACGCTATGAACAGTCACCCACTGCCAAGGCTTTCCAGTATCGCTGCGCAAGCAACAGGAGCGTTCCAGCAAGGGCCACTACCCTCCTACGCCGGGGAACTATCTCCCAAACAGACTCTGCCACCACCGCAATTCGTGCCTCACAGACAACCACCGCTTCCTGTCCCTACGGCGTTGCAGTGCAGGCCTGGCCCACCGGCTCTCCACCACGAGAGATTGCCATTACGATGCAACTTGCCCACAGCCCCTAACTCTCCCGAGTCCTATATGCTTCCCAAGCCGCAGCCAAGCAAGGACTCTAGGATGAACGTTGCTACACTGTTGACTCCCACCCAGAGGCAGAGCCAACACTAATGACTTTTTTTATTATCATTTTGGGAAGAACGGGAGAAAAGTAATGGGATTAACTACATGTCCCACCTGCAATGATACGATTGCACTAATTTTTCACGCCTAATGAAATCGGTTTTAAACTGGGAAGGGAGATGGTTGAGACAGCAGGAGGAAAATACTAGAGATGGTTTGGATTTTTGGCGCAAGGAAGAATTGGATGAGCGATGTTTACTATGAGTTGTGATACTCCAAAAGCCACAACCCTTGTGGCCTATCAAATGGCAATAATCTTGGATCTGAATACATTGTGCAGCACTACTTTTCAAAGCCCAAGTGCAGGTGGCGCATGGACAACTCACGGGGGCTGCGCTGTACAGGTGAACAATTTACATGGGTGCTGACGGTGTCCAAAGAGCGCCGGAAGAATATCAACATGAAGAGCAATTCACAGAGAGCAAAGGTTCCAGTTGTATGGGGAATAGAAAGCATTGCTATACGCAAGACTTTAATTACTCAATTAATATCTGTTGACGAATGAGACGAACAAGGTACATCAATGCCGGTATGAAAGTGAGGCCTACGGCAGTTTGAGACAAGCTTGTGCGGGTCCGAGTATGCAGGTTTATTGTCCTTCTGCATCGTTAATCCTCCTTTGCCGGATGAATAGCAGAGCATGTTTCATGGCAGCAACTCATCGCTCCCGCGTTAGGGCAAGTAGCCAAGCATGACTTACATACTCGGGCGGCGAGGAGAAATGGGAACTAAAGTGGACGGGAAATTGGAGCAGCCTTTCCCGGTGGAACCCGCAGAATCACCGGCTGGTGCGCAACGGCCAAGTAACAAGCGCATGGGAGGCTTTGAGTCAAGGCGCGGGAGGTGCTATGTAGGCGTAATTGAGCGGTAATCGTGCATGAAATGTGTATGCAACGTATCGGCAGCCGATGGCGGTGCCGGCTGCTGTCCTGGTCTCGTCCGTGCCCGCGAAGGATACCAAGCCGGTATTTTACAATTTTGACTTTTTCCAGCTGGTATTTTTTTTGTTATTCTACGTTTTTGGAATTCCATTTCATGTTTGCTTTTTTACACTATGATTGATATTGAGCCGGGTTGTTGATACCTGAGGAAAGGAAAAAAGTGGCCCTCTTCTGAAATGGCATGTGTTGGGCGGATGGGCATTACTAGCCTTTTTACCCTTTTGGCTCGTCTTCTTTTTTTTTTTTACATTCGTTGCCAATCTCCAATGTAACTAGGATCGACAGCGATCTGCACCAGCCGCCGTTCGCAGAGGTACGTGCTACTGTACCTACCGGCGGGCAAAGTGCCTCTAACCCAATTCCCGCTGGTCGACCGTACCGACCTGGGCAGGCACCATCCTTATTACGGGTGGGTTTGGGAGCCGCCCGCACAAATTGCTTTCCCAGCTGGGACGGGTCGTGTGGAGATGGGTTAGTAGAGAGGTTGAGGTACCCCGGCTGAGCTGGAGAGTGGGTGGGCAAGCCACAGGCGGGCAAGGGGAGGGGGGGGTTGGCTGATGAGTTGGTCGCACGCTGGGATGACCGCGGCGGTTGTGAAAGCATTCGTTGACGGGCGGGAAGCGCAGACCTCGAGGTGCCGGCGCTACTTGACTCGTGGGCATGTCGAGTGAAGGTCCACGGCCGGCAGGACACGTCGTGTCTTGCTCCCCTGGGGCAGGGCAATATTGGACTAGGCGGTGGCCTATCGGTTGGTAGTCGTGGCTACTATTTGGTACATGACACGGCGAGTGCTGGTCCAGGGTGGTGACGCTGGTGGATGGCATCGCTGGCCAACTCGTGGCTCGAGACGGCAGGCCTTGGGACAAGGGGTGGGTGAGAAGGAGGGGCAAGGAAGAGGCAGGCCCCTTTGGGAGCCCAGACTGTAGGAGCCAACACCAATTCGTTGTCGAGAGAGAGCTGACACTCCTGATTTAGAAATGGAGGGGACCAGAATGGAATGGGCGCCACATCCACAGCTCCGGGGAATCGACCAAAGACATTTCCGTGCCGCTCTCCCCGGAGAAGGGAGGGATCGTCGAGAGCCTCCTTTGATACTACGCATCATCTCTATCTGGAAGCCAGCCTTTCCAAGTCAGCATCGGACGTTGCACGTTGCGCTGTCTAAAAGCCGACCATACATTCTCTACCGGCCTGGAGGCTGCGGGCTACCCGGCGCTAAGGGGATCCTTTTGCACCAGACACAGTTGCAACGGTCAATGATCCTCGCGCCGCAGCTGCCTTCGCGTTTGCCTTTCCCACTATGCCCTCATAGTCGGTCGTCCGTTAGCCGCCAACTGTTCTAGCGGAGGCGGCTTAAGCCCGGGCTGGTCTAGAGGGCCCAGAGTAGCCTCGCCCTTTGGGAAGGAGGGGGTAAACGCCCAAGGTCCGCTCTGCTGCCAATCTTACCTAGTCAAATAACCGTCTGCTGGTATTCAGCATCGTCTTCAACCGGCCTGGCCTAGCTGACGGGTAGACATGAACACTGGTGGAGGGGGTGTGCTGCGAGAGCCGTCGCCGTCTCCTTTTGCTCCACGACTATGATATATGACGTATCATCCATCTCCTCCAGCTCTATCGAGCTTCGATGATCCGCGGACCTTTTTGGCTCAGGCTGTTGAAAATAGCTACATACAGGTACGGAGAGTTGTTTTACCCACCAATCGCGGCACGACGCGGGAGGGATCACATCTTACATCTGATATTCATTTCGCCCAGGTACAGGGGATGATATCTTGTGGTCATATAGGCCGAGCAGAAAGCCAGCAGCGGCAGACAAGCATTGCTCTGCATGCCTCGAGCACGCACGCACGCACTTACAATGTGGGCCAGTCAGTCATCGACGGGTTGCCCACGACCAATCCCATAGCCTGTCGACCCGAGGAAGGGCGAGCGTTGGGAAATTTCCACCCCCAGCTGGATCCCCCATGCGATCTCCGGGCGCCGACATGGTTGCCATTATCGAGAATGAAGCATGCCGGCTGTTGGTTGGCTGAACTGGTCGGCGGGCCGGATGCCAACCAGACCTCCATAATTACATGATGGCCCCCCAGGAAAGGAAGGGGGGGCGTGCACTGGGGGGTGACGCTTAGACTAGCTTGGGTTTGCTGTCTGTCTCAGGCTGAGCGACCGCACATTAGTGCTAGTAGCCGTTGGGATTACTTAAGTTGGAGAGGAGGAGGAGAAATTCGGTTGCATGCCAAGCACACGGCACAATGGGCGGTTAGTTTGGGGATCCCCAGTGAATTACATAGTGAAAAAGGAATTCCCACCACCACCGCCGTGTTTGCACGACAAGAGAGAGTCCGGGTCGGCTGCCCAGGGTATTAGTTCTGGCGAGTCACGCACGGAGTTAGCGATGACGCTATCCATATGCTCATTTCATGGCCCAAGACAGAAGAACCGAGGAAGAGGCGAATCCGATGCCGCCAGTGAGGACGGACCAGAGGAGGTGGCTGTTGTGTTGGGTAGGCGGTCACTTACTGCCCTCTCTCTCTCTCTCTCAACGTTGTCATTTCAAAGCAGATAACGAGCATCCCTAAGACAAGGCTGCTGTCCTTGTGCGATTGCCATGCTGCTGCGCCTGGGCTGGGGATCGTGCTCGGGTCAGGGATCAGGGATTGGGGTAAAGACGACGGTGCGTCGATCTCAGAGCCCTTCCCCGTGAAACCAGTCAATGCGTCTACGGCGAAACACACTCATCCTGACGACCTACTGCATCGTATCGAGGGATTCTCTGGGGACCGGTCAGGACTGGACTATTCGCAAACGAAAAGACGCATGGGGGCTTTGCATTTCATGCACGCCGCACGCTCATATGCCGCTGCAAGGTACATGGGTCCCAAAGTACGCATATATTGGTTCCCTTTTTATGGAGAGAGAGAGAGAGAGGCCTGAGTGACGAAAGGCAGGAAAATAAAGCCAAATCACAAGATAAACTACGCCCAGACAAGTCTATGGAGCCCATGGCCGGCGTTTCCATGAACGCAGACGGGGATCGCGGGCCAGATCTGCTTACTGGCAGAGAGACGGATAGAGGAGCATCCGGTGGAAAGTACGGTGTCTAGGGGTGCATAAGCGCGGCTTGGTTCGATGCTTGAGACTATCTACCACGTCACAACTGCATCGTCAAGTGCGTGCAAGAGATTACCGCCAGGTACATGGGCCACATGCATGCATGGTATAGGTTGGGATCCGGCCTGCAGCGATCTCCAAGGTGCCAGAGTATCGGTCGGGAGAGAGTTGAGCATCGGGGTAGATGATTCATGGGGATGGGAGCAGGTACTCCGACAGTGCAAACACTGTGCGAGAAAGCTCCAGCTCCCCCAGCTCCATGGGATATGATTTATCAATATTATGACTGTCTGAAGATGGGGACTAATTTATTGTACGACCCAACAGCTGGCGCTGGCGCTGGATCCACCCGGCCGTTACGACCGTTGGCCAGATCCACCGCGATGATTTTCGGGGACCTTGATCGGGCGCTGTAGCGGTTCCAGGTACCTCCCGACATGCCCATTGCGCTGGTGATACACCACCAGCCAGCCCTCCTGTACGGGTAGACCTGGGGAACGCCGCAGCGTCTATTCCCACCACCATGGATGATGCACGGCGACTAACTCTCGGTCTTACCCAGCGCCTTTGCTCTGCTCCCCCCACCCAGCCAGCTGGGTCGGACTGGTTGAGAGCTGACTCTCAGCTCAGACGCGGATTTCCTATGCTCGAGCTCTCTACTCCTGCCCATCCCGGCCTCGCTCGCCTCACTCATCCGCTTCCAGGACCCCGGCAGTTGATCAGCGCGCGCGATGGTGCTACCACGACCGTGCTAGCCCACCGCAACAGCGGCGTCACACAGAGCGGTGCACAGCCGTACCTACATATTGACCGTGCTGTACGGTGTGCCGATCCTCGCGCAGCCGACGAATCCCAGCGAGCCCGAAATTTTTCGGACGCACTTAAAACCTACCGCGCCCTGGTTCAACGTCTTCCCTCCGGCTCTCCCCCAAGACCTCCCATTGCATTGTATTGAATCGCTCTCTGCCTTTTGCATTTGCTTTTTCGGCCCTCCCAATCGCCAAGGAAGCTTTTTTTTACTCCTTCGGTCCTCGTACAGCAAAACATGATGATCCCTCCTCCCCACCACCGTTACCGTACCATCCGATAGCCATTTCTGCAGCTGGACCAGGGTCTTTCTTCTTCTTTCCCCGCCCGCCGTCGCCGCCACCGAAGGGGAGGGGGGGTAGATGGGCGTTTGCTTTCCAAATCCGAGGTAGCTTCTTCACCGGCGCCGGCGATCTGGGCAGATTATGGTTCCCAACGGCACACTAGAGTGCGACTAGGGGGGCGAAAACGTCTGTACATATTCCCCCTGTTTTCTATGATGGTTTCCCCCCGATGTTAAGAATTACCATGTTGTCAACTACCGGGGATAGCTTCCCACACTAGCTGGGAAGCTCTCATGACAGTGGTGGGGAGGGGGTTAGGACCCGTGGTGTACGTCTATGTGAGTAAAGGTCGGGTATCAATCTATTTATTCCACGAGATGATGAATAGATGGGAGGGCCAATATGCAATGCAATGCGCACGAGGATACGGAGCGCCGATAAGCGCACATTGGTCACGATAGACGAAAACAAGGAGAAGAAAAAAGCAAGCAAAAAGAAAAAAGCACACAGCCGCGGAGAAAGAGAGAAGACCCCTGCGGGCGAAGGAAATACTCCCACCACCCCCCTATCTCTTGGCTTGTCTTCCTTTCTTGCCTTTTGCTTCTTCTCTTGGCGGAAATCGATGATTGATAGAGTGATGCGTAGAGTGGGTTTAGGTTATGTGCGTGTGTGTGTGTGTATGAGTGTGTCACTGGCCCCTCCAAGACGTTTAAAATGAGATGAGAGTGTGACTTCGGTGATGGGCCCCAAGTGTACCCGTTCGAGGGTATCTGTCTCTGACGACTCTTTTGGCGCCCCCGGATACACAACATCCCGCGGCCTGCTGATAGGCCAGCTTTATTTTGGTGATTAGTGAACGTGCCCGCCCCGGCTGCGTGCGAGGCCAATGGGAAGCCGCCAGAGCGACGCAAGGAGGGCCGAGGTCCCTTTTCTAGCGCAGGTGGTTGGCTGAGGATCATCATTAAACCAATTTCTTCACAACTAGACCGGGCCCTATATCGTTCGGAGGGAGAAAAGACGTCACGCTTCCAAAATCTATCTCTCTCTGGGAGGATCAGCTCTTCCTGGTGAGGGGCGGCGGATGAGGTGAGAGACCCCGGTCCGGTTGAAATGCGCATACGGACAGCTGTGCGAATGACCTTCCCAATCCCTGTCCCCTGGTCGCTGTCTCTCGACGACCGCTTCCCACACCCTCGAGGGGTCCTTCCCGACGTGGTTGCTTTTCAGCTGCCTCTGTACCGATGATCTGGTTGAATCGGGCTCGGTTATCTCTTTTGTTCCCGCCTTTTTTCTTCTTTTAATTTGGTTGCCTGTTTCTGGCCCTTCTTTTCTATTTCACACGCCCCCCCTTACCCTACCCTTCCTCCCCATCCCCCCCGGTCTGGGTCCCTTTCGGTTCGTCGCCTTCGCCTAGGGATATTACTACATTACATTGCGTGCGTCCGTACCATGGGATTTTGATAGACGTTTATATGGGTCGCGTACACATGTGCTGCCGGCACCGTCGTCATCTCATCCCATGGGCTCGGTTGTTGTTTTGGTTCGCTTAGTTCCCCGCCTTTTCTTTTTTGTGTGTCCCAGGGCAATTTGGCAGATTCCCATCATAGCAAAGTGCCATTGTCGGTGTTGCAGGGGGACTGTCAGTCCCCTTCACCTCGAAAGGGAAGCTTTGGTGTTGACTGATGTTCATTACTCTAGCGCACTAGGGAAGGTCCTAGTTCAAGCCCCCAATCTCGCCCGCTCTACCCTACACCCGTGATGTGTTAGATATGCACCGTCTCTCCTTGCCTGCCGGCGCCGCCACCATGCAGAGTGCCAATGCAATGTAATAATATTGTTGCCTGGAATTCACACTAGTTCGGTGTTCATGTCGGTGTTTTCTAGATCCTATCTTGTGCTAATTTTGTTGAGCTGCACAGGCGGCACAGACGGTTCAGTTGGTGGCGCCGGCGGCATGCAGCCACCCACCGCCCAAGCCCGATGCAGCTCTATAAGCTTCATCCAACGCAATTGACTTTTCCCCTTCCCCCTTGCGAAATACAAACACCCCACGCCAGATTGCCCTTCACCCGCCTGTAACGCCGAGCCTACCTGTCTGCCCAATGCCGTGCGACCAACTAAGAGCTCTTCTATCCGCCGAGAACCCGCCGGGCACAACTTGGCTAGCCAACGACCCATGCCGTTCTCATCGTCATGATGTTGGGGATTTGGTGACCGACTGAAACGGTCAACTGTCACATTCCTTCTGTGCAGTCTTTACTTGATGCTCTCCCTAGAGATATGCTTTACCGTCGGCGTCGATCTTGCCACCGAAACGTCGCTGGGCAGCTTCATTGGAACGGCGAAGCTGCGGAAGCCCATCTTTCATGCCATCTGGGGGTACTTCTCCAGCGCCGGGTGCAGTCGTGCATATGTTGGTAGTGCACTGTTCCTCATCCTTCTTCATGGCTCCCAGTGGAGTATGAGGGGATTTGACAGTTGCATTCTCGTTCCTGGAATGAGTGTCACTTGTGTCGACCTCGTCTTGCGTCACCAAATGACTATCCTCGCCCTCGACGAATGAAAACTCTCGTTGGTGGCGCTGCTTCTCCGCGGCGAGGCTGGGGCTCCCAGAGAGGATTCGATCTCGTTCCAGTGCTGGGCCGCTCGAGCGCTTCGTAGACCCGTGGGCATCACTGCTGGAGCTCGAGGACGAGGTTTTTGATGAGGGCGTACTGGGTACCTCCCGAATGGTTGCGTGGGTTTGTATTATGGAGGTCACATTATCAGCCAGAGGCTCCTTGTCTATCTTCATGCTAAGTGTGACGTCGCTTTTGGGGTCGAGGATACGAGGGCGGCCAACTGTAGTTGTCAAGCCAGGTTAGTTCTCGTTACTGTAGTCTACCATGTCATTGGCGATTACCTACTAAGTGAGTCACGATGGCGGGCAGCTGAAGCTTCGGTTTTGAAGACGCCGCGGTCTGTAGTTCCTCTGCGGTGGTTCCCCAATTCTGTTGGTGAGATGTTCTGATCGCCCGTGACATTTCGAGAACCCCTCCTGATGAGACTACCAGATCTCGCCATCGATACAGCCTCGAGACCGCTTCTAGAGGTTCGGTGTATGATTATTTCGAGCCGTTTTATCTCGGCCTTGTATCTTGCTTCGTGGATGGTCCATTCCGTTACTAGAGTATCAAATTCCTCGTTTTCCTTCTGCCGGCGCTCAACGGCCTGCGAGAGTTCGTTTTGTGCCTTTGATGCCTCCTTCTTTGCGGCGGCGTAGGCTTCGATGAGATGGAGAATGGAGGAGCCATACTCTGGCCCCAGGGGCTCGAGAGCTGGTTTTGACATGACAGCTGCTAGAAGAGTATCTACAATGTGGTCCATGGACGGGTTGTGTGCAACGCGATCCGCCTCCCTCACGAGCAAGTCGGGAGTTGAAGATTTTGGTGCCGCCGGTGTCGAGGATGCCTGCGAGAGGGCCGGCCAGCTGGGAAGCCTCGACAGGGCTTTTGAGTGGCCGCTATGAGTGCGTCTCTGTGGGATGGCCTCCGCATCCGGACCCGCGGGCTGCTCGTTCTGCTGCGCATCCTGCTTTGGTTGCTGAGGGTTGCCTTGCTGTGAAGTTGTTGCGCTGGCAGAGGACTCAAGCGGGGGAGAAGCACTATTTGTAGGTTTTGCTGGTGTTCGACTTCGCGGGCCAGAAAGGAGCCTTAGCCAGTTGCCATCCGCCATGGTGTCGCATGAATGAGCTGGAGATGGATGAAGAAGAAGTCAAAAGTTGCTGAGATCTCTCTCTGATCTTTGACCTTTTTTCTCTGACTCACGGCGTTGCTCCTTCCTTTTGGCAAACTGGGCTGCAGAAGAAAGGAACGTATCTCCTTTGCGCGAGGCTCTTGGTTGCTCTCGACGAGCTTAAGCGTTCATTCTCTTCGAGCCCGAAATATCTCGTTGGTCTCAGTTGTCAATTATCTGTGTGCACCTGTGACATGTCAGAGTGTAGGGGAGGTCGTTAGGGAAAGCCGATGGCTCCATACTCTCACCGTGTCCTGAGCTGAGACGAAAGTGAGAACTCGGTAGAACGTTTGTGGGCGAACAGGTGCACGTGAAATCATTCACCCGCTGCCTGCCTCTGTCAGCCCCCGACAAACAACTGTGCACGCTCTGCATCTTGTCAGTAGCAGCAGAGTAGCAAACAAGCCGCGCTGAGGGTCTCGCAGCTCACTCAAGCGAGGGGAAGTTACTGGCTCATATACTTGGAGCCGTGAGAGGTGGCGGGTTACAGGAGGCTTGCTGTATTGCCTTTCTACCGGCTGGTTACAGTGTGTGAACCCTTAATGATCCAACAGCCGCCAGCTTTCGCCGGCTTTCGCCTCTGCCGCAGGTTGGTATCACCGGATATGAAACCCTGACACGAGTGAAGGCCACATTGGTTTTATCGCAGCTACTATTCACATTTGCATTGATGGCAGGAGGGAAAAGAGTTATTGTTTGCAGTTACTTGAATATCTACTTTTGCACGGACATTAAATTTTGGTATATCGTGGCTTTACCCTAGAAGCCTCACCTGCTATCCTCTTATTGCTCAATTGCCCAGCATACCTGTTCAGGATCATCGTTTGAATGTCTGTTCTAAGTAGTCTCCGTGCACACTCAAGGAACTTAGCCTTCGAGCGGCACATGATTGCGGAGAAAGACATCACGGAGCTCTAGACGTAAGGGACTGCCAGTCATCCTATAAGTCTCAGTTCTCAGTACTAGGTCGACCTACCGCTGAAGGGTTTGCATAGTTGGGCTGGCCTTCTACTCCTCGATGTGGACCTGTGAAGAGGATAATGACTAGGAGCATAATATTGACTGCCCGGTTAGAAACTTCAAACCCCCAATGCGTCTAAGCAACCGTGGCAGCTACTTTCTAATATGACTATTAGCCATCAGTTGTTATTGCACTGGGCTTTGAGCCTAAGGCTTGAGTCACTCTCTCAAGCAGCGATCAGATATCTCGACTGTATAAAGCCTATGCTGTTAACTAGTAAAGAACGCACGCTCTATAGAGGATAGGACAGTACTCATTTGAGTCATAGAATAGAAATTGAGGTGGAATGACTCATGCTAAAGAGCTTATGTATCCCACAATTTGGTATATTTTCATGCAAATATAACCCAGTCTTCGACGATCGGACGCCTAGGGTAGTTAGTATTCCGAAATACCCGCACCTCGACCCAAATAGAGTGACATACAAAGAGGAAATGGGCTTGTTGTGTCCGGATCTGTAAAATATATATTGCCTGGGACAAATAGAAGATTGCCTTTTAGTTTCCTGCTATATTGTAGCTTCAAATGCCCGCTCGCTACGCATTTCAGAATCGGCAGCATACGCGGATCTCCTTAACCCCCCATACAAGATCAGATGTAGGGCCAGGATAAGAATGTGCAGAGCTGAGTCTCGAGAGACGGACGGTAATGATTATGCAAAGGAACCACACTCTATTCCTATATGTTGTGGAAGTCTTGGCACGCTGGTTTTATCCGCCCAACTTCGTATCATACATTCCAAATCTGCCCACCGCACTTAAGCTGCATCTCCCAAAACCTTCTTGGTATCCTCATCCTTTCCTAGCAGGCCCAGGTTCCTTATTTGCTTAGCTGTGGGGGCATCTTCTCGTGGTGCGGCGTTACGTTGCTTGTTGTAGGCAGCTTGAATCGCCAGCGCTCGGGCATGCTGTATTCCAAGTTAGCCCTCGTCCAATTACCCCAACAAGAACAAAGGGGGGGGGGTCTGATTGCATTCGGATATCCCGCTCGCCGGTGCGGGTCGTTTCGACAGATGGTACCGACCTCTTTCTTGTGATGCAGACACTCGTAGTAGTCCTCCAGGACCGGGGAGCACTTCTTCCTCCCAGCGTTATCCTCGGCGGATGCGTTGACGACGTAGCAGGCAAGGACCTCCTGCCAGAAGGGAAAGCAGCGGCCGACGCCTAGAGATATCAAACTGAGGTTAGCCGACTTCGCGTTGAGGTCTGATGCTGGTGGCCGGGACGCCGGGGCCCAATGGCTGTTCGGATTGGCCGAGAGCGTAAGAGAGACTCACCGCCGTTCATTCCATATCCCGACGACATGATGATGTGATTGTTTGCGGGCCGAGAAGCTTAGACCGAGGGGCGCTTTGGTTGAGCAGTTGTCGCACTCACGTCCTCAATTGAGAGATAGTCCAAAGCCTCAGTTGCTTACATACGGGGTGCTCTGATTGGCACAACAGGCAAAATGCAGCTAACGAGGCAGTCAAAGCCGAGATCTTATGCTGAGGTACTTGTATTTTCGCCTTGTCTGAACTTGATATCAGGTACCGCAGTTAGTTAGGTAATCCCTCGCTTAAGACTGTTTGCTGGATTTGAAACACACCGTTAGATGCATAATCTTGCCTTACGTAAGGAGCCATCCCACCAGTAGCCCAAGTTGCCAAGCAAGAGCTAGCCGATATGGATACGTCAGTGGATAATTAATGGCATTGCAAGTTGGCATTTATTGCGACGACTGCGTGTGATACGCTCGCTTCACGTGCAAGAGCAAGTTCAGCTCGAGTGCATCGCTCTTTAATAGCTTATTGCTGAAGGTCTGAAGCCTGATAAGAAAGGTCAAGGCTTGGGGTTTCCTTACAAGCTCCCTTCTGGAAGCTGTCCTCCCACCACTGACGAGCGCATAACCTCCACTGTCTTACGAGACCAGCCATACGACAAGAACTCGAAAATCCAACTCTCCTGCTGCACTGCTGAAACAATCATCATGGGCTCCGCGCCCCAACCGGCCCGAGTCGTCCTTTTGGCCGTTTATTTTGCCACCAACAGCGACATCGAAAGCCTTCGGGCGCTCGCAGCTCAGCATCGCGAGATTCTTCGAAACGAACTCCTCCTCCGAATACTCCTGACCTATGTCCCCGAGACCACCCACCCTTCACAGTATGCCGAATTTGTGCGCGAGATCTCCCAGGATGAGATTTCTCAAGGATCAGACGATGTTGCTCTGGACTTTTCGCCTCTTGGCCAGTTGACGGACAGTCAGGCGTCCAAGAAGGCTAGGAAGCTTCATCTGTTACAATTGACTTCTGCCGATGCTCCTGGGCCCGAACCCGACGATGTTCTCTCCCAGTTTCTCTTCCAAAGAGCGTATAAAATGGATGAGGATGCTGGCATGCTTAGCTTGGTCCCGGACCTGCTCGTGCCCTTCCTCGACCAGTCACCAGCAATCCGTACATGGGTGGCTTCCACCATTCTCCCACTTATAAGGCGGAACTTTGATTATTACTCCCAGAATACGGCCCAGCATTCGCTTCGCGAGTTCCAGAACCTGCCCGACCTCACTGCTATGGAATACCTTCTTTCACGGACAGACCAAATAGAGGAAGATGTCAACAATATTGGACGAGATTTACGAGGATTAGCAGGACCCTGGCTATACAACGATTCCAGATGGAATTTAGGATCTAACAGTGAGTCTGATGAGAGCCAGAATGGCGTCTCATGTCAGGGGTGGCAATATGTTCTCGACTGGCTCGTGCTTCACGCTTCCAAGTCATGGAAGGTAACAGCAGATGCAATTGAGGAGTGGGATGGGCCGTCTGACGCTGATCTTGGAGATGCTGCAGGCGTATTTCTGCACCAGCAACAGCTCGACTATCTTTCTGAGACGTACATCAGAGCCGCTCTAGCTTCAGCATACCTGATACCTGAGCCATCAATGGATGCTCTAGCCGGTGCCTATCGTATCGTTAGTCGAGCTTGGCTTCTTTTCGGCCAGGATCAACTTCCTTCGTTCCATGCATCACTAGAGCATCTACCTGCCCTCCCAGCGCTCAGCACATCGAATCCTGCGGGAGGAAAGGTTTCTGCCACCCACATGAGGAATGACCTTCTGCAGTCCTCAAACCCCTTGACAGCGCCGAGCGTGTCGTCAATGAACTTCCTCCAGGGTCTTATTCTGAGTGCTAGTGTAATGACGAAATTAGGAATCCCCTACTCTGTTAAAAGGGCAGGGGAGATGGTTCTGTTGAGAGACGCGCGAGAGCAGAAGGGCGAACTTGTGAAACTGGTACGCCTCGTTTTGAACCAAGCGTCAAGGAGTAGTGATGAGTACTGGATAACTGCCCGACGGGAGATTTTGTGGCTCCATAACTGGGGGAACCCGAATGCTGCCTCGGGCGATGCAAAGCTCGGCATATTTGGATTAGTCTCAGAGAGTGATGTCGAGACAGAACTCCTCAAGGCCATGCTCTCCAGCATGTGTAAGTTTAACTTCCAACTAATCCAGAATGACCCGCTTGCTTATTTCTCACTAGGTTACTCATTGGCCAAGTCCATCTACGAAGATGCGAGTGTCAGGCCTTTACCGGACACCGTTGTTCAGGATGCCGTGTATCACGCTGCTTTGGATGCCTTTGATAATGCATCAAACCCGAACCGGACGAGGGGTGGGTTGAAAAAATGTAATGATATGTACGTGATCAACACCAAGTAACAAATTTATTGATGGAACTATTGCTAATGAGAGCATAGAATTCATGCACTGCCGTTCCTGGTCCCTCGAACATTAGAATCTACAAAGCAAATCGAGGCTCTACTGAGCGCAGCCCACGCACTTAGTAGCTACCGGCTCGTCCTGAAACAGGGTGAACCCTTCAGCCCTGTTGTCCTCAGGGTTCACTCCGACCCGGTCTCTATCCTCGACAAGGTCCTGGAGCAAAATAAGGGAGCCTATACCCGTCTACAGGAGTTCTTGGAGATTGGAACCAACATGATTACGGCCAGCTTCCTCATCCAGAAACGACCTGGGAAGATTCCTAACCCTGTGGGAGACTTGGAAGGCGAGCTCTTCGTTGTAGAGAAGCGGATAGTTGCCATGTGTATATCCGCTGCGCTAAAGGAAGACGATTTCGAGACTGCATACTCCTATGTGGTGAGCAGACTCGGCGACTCGGCTAAGCCATCTCGCAACGATACATGGTCATGGAGCGCTGCCCTCCAGGCTGGGCAGTACATCCGCACCTCAAGGTCCCAACAACCCACCCATCTGGGGACTGCCAGTGGCAACCTCGAGATCCGCCACCTCGAGCAGCGGCTCGAGTGCCTGGCGATGGCGCTACGGGTTGCCCCGCCATCCGAGCTCCAGACCATCCTCGAGAGCTTCCGAAAGTGCGAAGCACAGCTGGACGCAGCCATCTCGGACGAAGCTGCCAAGGAGGCAGCATGGGACGAGACGGGCGATTTGCGAGGCATCCCCGGGGCGTTCGATGAGCCGACCAACCAGGCATACCCCGCTCGGAATATCACAGCCTCGTCCACTGCCCGGCAGCAAGAGGAGGCGCCAATGTCGCTGTTTGATCTGTCGCGGGCGACAGCGAGAGTGGCGTCGAGGAATCTGACGTCCCTCTCGAGTCTGCGAGACTTTGCGAGCGGCGGCGGCGGCGGGGACCATCAGTCGGCGGCGTCGTCGGACACACCGGACGACTCACAGAATGAGCCTCGAGCCAGAAAGCGCGACCAGCTGCGCGAAGCAGCCACGGGAACCTTGGTCTCTGGTGTGGGATGGTTGATTGGCGCCAACGTCAACCGCCAATCTAATTGAATACAAACTAATATTGGTCTTGCATGATTGGACGAAAAAAATGTATATTATGATGTTTGTACGACACTATATAAGGCAAGGTGTCTGGGTAGAATACGTGGGCATGGTTTAGCGATGATATGGATATCAATAAATCTTCCAAAAGATACAAAGAGTGCCGGGAAATATGAGAAATTGGTCTGAGCTGCGTATGATCTCGTGATGATGCCGGTGACGGAGCAATGACAGACCTCTCTGCTGAGTTCAAGACCTTCCCTCTGCTGCTTCACTGGCAAGTCATCGTCTTCGAAATGAGGGGAAGGGTGGGACAAAGGGTCTCAAATCCCAATGAGCGTGACCTTGTCAATAGCTGGGAGTGCAGCGCCGCTTACCAGAAGGGTAGTGAAGGGGGGGTTTCGGTACTTCGTAAAAGGCTCGATTCTCTATCACCTGACACATTAGTAAAGCCAAAGTGAGAAAGTGCCTGCAATGAGTTATTAGGGTGGCATTGAGATTTTTGTCGGATAAGGTCGGGAGGGCCCGT
This sequence comes from Clonostachys rosea, assembly GCA_026958235.1. Classification (NCBI taxonomy): domain Eukaryota; kingdom Fungi; phylum Ascomycota; class Sordariomycetes; order Hypocreales; family Bionectriaceae; genus Clonostachys; species Clonostachys rosea. Next base: position 3,375,635 of record CP110206.1, read on the forward strand.
GGCTGGATGTGGTGTCTTTGTTCTGCAGCCTCACTTTTTGTTTGCCCAGACACGAGCCACCCACCATGCCACGTCATGTGGCCGATCAACCTGCCTGATGGTCATTGTGTTGATAATCGAAACCTACCAGAGTATCCAGGGTCGGCCAATCATGGCAATGTCAATTACCTTTCGGGACAGATCTGTGCCATCAAGCGAGCTGCGGTTGGAGAGCGGCTGACAGGTTGTAGCCGGCACTTGGAGTTTACGGCGATTAAAATTAATGGTGAGCGCATGGCGGCACAATTACAGACATGTCGAAAGTCGCAAAGAAAAGGCGAAGAAATAATTAATCAAGGCGTACTGGGCAAGGCGGTCGGCATTAATAAGATGGCAAGAGTCGCCGGCGACATGAATTCCCCGGTTCCAACGCGACGAAATCTCCTGCCCGTTCCGATCTTCTGGCGACAATATTACATAAGAGGTTGTGAAAAAGAAAACGAATCTCAGACCGATTGGCGTGACTCATGGATTGGATGAGCGTCAAGAACCCATTGCTGGGGTTTGCCGAGAATGGCGAAGCCCATTAGAAGCGAGGGCATATAGGTAGGTGTGCATTTTATGACGAACGTGATCAAATCTCTTGATTCTGCCAAGATCTCCGGAGGTTGCTAAGCTTGTGGCCATGAAGCAACCCTGTCGTGACAGATGGACCAATAAAGAAAAAACTTGCGGCGAAGGCCGGATACCCTATTTTGTTTCCCTTCCTAACCGAAACGATCGCATGAAACTCCGAATGAGCAGATACCGTTCAGAAGATTTGCGACGGTCCATGGAATCTTGTAGATGAAACGAAAGTATAATGGACTGCAAATCGAGAACGTAAACGACAACTGAAGGCAGCAAAATACAGGCCGAAATTCGATCACCATGTGTTATCGAGTAGGACGTGAGGTTTGTGACGCAACCAACGATCAAGCGGGGCCTGAGAATATTAGCGGGAACATGGGTCGCAGAACACTCAGTAGCCCGAACCTCCGGCTGACTCGCCGTAGCCTGCACCGCTGGCAGGGGGGTCTCGGGATCGAGGTGCGTCGCGATCGTAACGCTCGCGATCGTAGCCGCCACTACCTCCGCTGGGACCGCTGGGGCCGCTACGAGCACCGCCGTAGCGATCACGATCTTCACGGCCTTCAGTGCGACCTTCAGCACGGCCTTCACCACGACCCTCACCACGACCATAACGCTCACGGCCATAGTAGCCATCATCGCGATCTCTGCGGTCGTAGCTACTACGGTCGTAGTCACGGTCTTCGTAGCGGCGCTCTTCACGGTAGCCTCTGTCGTAGCCACGTTCGTAGCTGCGGTCATCATTGCGTCGGTAGCCACCGCGCTCGTAGTTGCGGTCATAGCCACGGTAGCGGTAAGGGTCGTCGCGACCGTAGCCACCACCACCACCACCACCGCGACGGCGGTCATCGTGGCGAGGGCGAGGGTCTAAGATGCGTTAGAAGGAGAGATGAGAGACGAATAGAATACGTAACATACCTCGCTTTGGTGGTCCGAAATACTTGCCGGGAGTTGGGGTGCGTGGGCGAGCACGGCGTGCCTTTTCGATGCTCAAAGTGCGGCCATCAATCGTCTCGCCTTGAAGTCCCTCCTTAGCAGCCTCAGCTTGGTCAGATGTTACCATTTTGACGAATCCAAAACCTCGGGACTCCTTGGTATGGGGATCACGCATGATCTGGCACTTTTCGACCTCTCCGTACTTCTCGAACATCTTGGAGATCTCGCTCTCGGAAAGGTTGGGGTTGATACCAGTGACGAAGAGGTTGGAGCCTGGGTTCACGGCACCATCATCATCGTCGTCCTTGGGGCCAGAGCCACCCTTCGCGCTATTCATCTCAAGGTCAGTCGTGTAAAGATGGGGTTTGAAATCCTTGGGTCGACAAACCTGTCGTGGTGGCCGCCGGGGGAAGCAGAGCGGCGGCGAGGCTCATCATTATCGTCACGAGGAGGACGAGGAGAGGCACTTCGGTTGTCGCGGTCGTACCGGGGAGCCTCGTCTGAAAAAAAAAAGTCATGGTCAGCCAATCTGTCCTCGCTTCAGGAAAAAAACAACAACATGGGGGTGCTATCGAGTTCAAGAGTCGTTGTGACAACCCCAGACAGGAACTTTGGAGGGTTGACACATTTGGTTGATGGGTGTGCTGGTAGGCTTTGAAATCACCAACGCGTAGCCTTGTGCAATAATCTTTACGTACCCTCGTAGCGGTCGCCGTTGGCGGTCTCGTAGTCCATCGCAGTAGTCGCCATTTTTATTGCACAGGTTGCCAGTGGTTGAGGGGCGGGAGATGGAGCCGGGATGGAGACGGGCTGAGGATGGCAATGGTGCAGCTTTGGAGACAAAGGTGGATGGAAGAAGGGAAAAAAATCCAGATTTGAAGCTTGCACGCGCCGAAATGAGGCTGTGCAGTTTCCGAGATCCAGGGCGACCGATGATTAAGCGGGGCTTTCCTTCTCTGGGACCTGCCTAGCGAGAGGCGGCCTAGCGCCACATCTGGGTACCTTCCTACCTAACACCCGAGCAGCTTCCCCGGCTGCTGCCGACAAGGGCAGGATTACACACAGCTGTTAGCCTGTTTGTGCCTGGCAACCGTCTGACCTAGCGACAGATACGGTGCGGATCCTGTGAGGCCGTTATAACTGCAGGTGCTACCCGAATCAACCTAATTCCAGCGGCTCTCACAGATGGGCACCAGTAATTAATAATATGCATATCGATTGGATGTCTAGATGTAGTCTATGCATTCAAACCCTGCGATTCGCTAGCTCTACCGCAACTTGAGTGGCACGACAGTTAGTCTTACAGCTCCATTCCGTAATCCGTTGAAACCGGAACACCTTCCTCGAGATCCGCTGCCAGCGCCGCGGCCACGTCAACCAGCTGGTCGTCTTCTGCGTCGAGAAAGTCCAGGCCCTTGGAGGCTTGCCCCCTGCACGCATGCTTTAAGACCAGGGGAGCGAAATGGCCTCCAACTACAGGCCGAGCCATGAACCTGACTGGGGAAAAGTCACCCTCTCCCTCGGTGTCATACAGGTCTGTGAAAGGCCGGTCTTGACACGTATGATCTGATTAGCCATGCGCCTATATACCAGCACTTATAGGTGCCCCTGATCATTGTGTACATACCTGTGATGGTCTCATTCACCCATCGAGCGATGCTCTCCACTAGCGCCTTGCGAGTCTTGGTGCTGGTGATGGCCGCGGCAAAGAACTCCCAATCGCTCTTGGTGTACAAGTGCCTGCTGTCGAGTGGAAGTCCGTACCGTTGCAGGACGGAAAGGTACCATTTACTCTGATTCTTGTAGATATCATTGGGGATGAAATGCTTCTGCCTGCTCTCTGCATCATCGCTGCCTGTGCCGTGACCGGATGGCAAATGGAAGCATAGAAGCGCATCTGCGAACAGGTTGTAGATGGTCGTCCATGACCCATACCAAGTATAAGCAAGCTTTGCATGAGTTCGGTCTCGGGACAAGCCGTACTCTTGCCACTTCTCAATGTATACGTCTGAGATGTTTTTGTAGTACTTGGCATCTTCCGTTTCCCCGACCAGATCTGAAAGTTCGCTCATTGCCCTGATGCCAATGATGCCCTTCAGAGCCAGGTTGGTCTGATTCGCAAGCCAACCAGCGAAATCATCAGTGCATAGCTGATTTCGGGGTATCAGAGACTCGCGGATCAAGTAACCTGCCCACTGCTTCCACATTGGGTAGGCGCGCTTCACCCATGCTTTTGCAGCCGATTCTCCTGAAACGGCTTCCAGATCAGATCCTTCCGTGTCGATTGAGTCATGCCTGGTGAGGCCATGAAGGGGGGACTCCAATGAGAGAACCTGTTGATCAACCTCAGGCATTTGGTGAGATCCAATGAGCCAGGTCTGCTTCGATTCATGCCTCAGTGCATTGACAACGGCCAATCCCATGATGAGCATGTCGCCGCATTCTTCAACGGGCATGTATTCATCTTGTCCATCAGCATGGCCCGTTGCATTGGGGAAATGAGCTCCCAAGTCATGCATGCTGTACTTATTGGGATACTGGCCGCTGAGCTGGTGCTCGAGAAGTGGCTCCAGGAGGTTTATAAGCCACTGAGGATTCGTGTATAGGAAGAAAGGAAACGAGGGGAAGATCACGTCCACTGTCTGAAAGTTTCCGTTTGAAGAGATCTCTTTGAGGAAAAGGATTGGATCTGACAGAGTTCCGGAAAAGTAGGTGGCCCCGAGGACCTGTCGGGCAGACAGGGCGGCAATATCCCCGTACCCTTCAAGATCTAAGCTCTCTGCATCGAGACGAAGTTGCTCTGAGTAGGCCGTGGCAAGCGAGGCTGCCGTGGGAAAGTCAGAATAGTGGTATCTGATCATATCATCTGCGTCTGGAATAGAACCGGTCCATAAGGGGCGCATCATGGTCAGACCACGAGCGGCAGCAAACTGAACTACAGGGTCTTGAACCAAACCCAAGGAGAAGGTGATGGACGGGGAAGAAGAATCGAGGACATGGGAAAAAGCGAAAACGGGTTCCTCTTCCATAATCCGGCGAAAGTTGCTGTCAGTCTGGTTCGAAAGACCGCCATGCACGGCGAACTTGTTGCGCAGAATAGCAGACGTTCCCGCTTCATGGGATGCATTGTTAGGGCTGGTGAAGTACAAAGTTCCCCATTCTGCTTTATCACTCGTCTCGGTAAAGTGTTGCTCAGTTTCGCGCCTAACTTTCCAAGATTTCGTAGATGGTGATTTGAGTTTTGCCGAGGGCAGATCACTCAACTCCCAGATAATAGTATTGTCACGATTGCCGCTCACCCACTCACCGTTCACGTCAGTGTACACATTGACTGGTCCTTTACCCTGAATATCTATGGTAAAGTAGGCTGCTGGGAGGGATTGGCGCAGAGTTGATGTGGGAGTGATTGGAGACAGGAAAGATATTGTCACCTTGGTAGACTTGGCCAGCGGTTCCTTGGCCTGGAGGGTGTAAGTGAGATTTGTAGTTACAGCGTCAAAAGATACCTCATAGTTAGAAGGCTCAGACACTGTGAAGCTAGAAATGGGGGTTAGCAAAATACTGGTTCTCATAGTACCTCTTCCCCTTACGGCTTACTTGGGAGAAGAATTTGGTAGCGAATCTTGAGGTCGACCTAGTAATGGATATATGGTGTTGGTGTCCGGCAGGGAGACCATGACTGAGAATCCAATCTGTATCATCATTATCATTAGAATACGAGGGCCGATCAAGATCAAATGCTGGGCCGTTGGCCCAGTTGGAAAACTCTCATACATGGTGCCCAGCCCAGAACATCGGCCAGTGAGACCATGGTGCCTCACGGGCATGCGGAAGCCATGTGCTGAGGTACGGGTTCCGGACAATCAGTGGTAGTACAGGCGGCGTGAGCGAAGATGCCTGTGCGAGGGCCGCAGCCAGCACGGCGCCGATAATCAGATTCATTCTTTGGGGTTCTCACAGCTGGAGATGATAAGAGAAGCACGACAATTACACTTGTTTGAGATGGTAAGGTAACATGAGGGGATGCGATCGAATGTGGAGGTGATAGGCAGGGGCTATTCTCTACAGCATTTACAGTGTGAATCGGAATGAGAACTTGAACGCCAAATGCGGAGATGGAGGGGCGTGATGTAATCGAATGGGGGAGGCATGGATGGAGAGGCGCAGGAGGATGATCTGACAGTCGTGACGCAGACACTAAAGCTTCGGGACTGTTTAGCCGTTTCTCAAACGGTGTTTCATCACTCATGGGCCGTGGATGACATGAGACAGTAGAATGGGCGAGACGATTGGCTCCTGTTAGAGGGCCATCCACACTAGAATCGTTCTTTAATTCTACTACGGGCATAGCATCCTATGTCTAGACACATTTGTAATATTCCACAAGATGTCAGCAATGTGAACTCTGAGACGATATTTTGAAGATTTTTACATATTCAATAGTCTCGAAATTCAAAATATGGCCGGGCTTGATATTTTGGTGACCGGGCAACGAATGCCCAGCGCATGATCATAGGCCCAAGATCTGGCGTATCAAGCGGTGTATGCCTGCGTTTATGCATCCCACGGCTGGGGCTATGCGTGCCCATAGCATGTTGACTTTCGCCAACATGGTTCCCAGGGAACGTCAATGCTGTCACCCGGGCACCCATGTATCCGTGCATCCATGCTTCCTTTCGGTAGCTTTGCTCTGGGGCTGGCCAAACCCATAGGCATGGTGGAGGGACGTACCGAGATGACGATACATTGCAAGAACATTGCAGCCATTGTAAGAGAACATGGCATAGAGTATTGGCCCTACCATACATCCTCCGGGTTGATAAAGTGTTGTTCCCCGTCACTTCTAATGTGCTGGAGCTTCTGGTCCCTTTTCATGGGTTTGCGCATGTCGAAGGCATCTTCGCTTGACTGGGTCGGATCGGTTGCATGATCACCATAGTAGTCCTTGACCACGCGGAAGACGCTGTAGCCCATGTTCTTGTAGAAGGTGATTGCGCGCTCGTTGCTTCGGCGGACAAATAGATCGACAAACCAGGAGTCATTGGCGTCGGCGACAAGCTCGAGCTGTTCGGTGAGGATCTTACCGATGCCTAGTCGTCGGGCTTCGGGAGCGACGGTGAGAGCTGTGATATGCGCATGCCAGGGTAGATAGTGCTCGGCGAACTTGAAGGCGTCGGGGGATGCTTCTACCTTGCCCATGACTATGCGGAGAAGAGGAATGTGTTAGCTAGTACGCTCCGAATGAATTGAAACAAAACGAACGGGGTGGGCAGCCGCTCAGTCGGTTTAACGCACTGTATCCTACGATATTGCCATTAACATCTTCGCAGACCTGGAACAGCGATGGCCACTTGGCGTGATATTGTAGGTAGAAGGAGAGCTCATATGTCTCTGTTAGCGGATCCAAGTTGCATTTCGAGAACTTGTTGACGTCGTCTGGGCGAAAGCGCCTGAAAGTGGCCATGGCGAAATTCTGATACCCCTCACCCTGGCGTCAGTTGACCGGAACACAAAGCGGGATGTTGTCCGATAACGTGGTGCGCATGTGCCCCCCCAAAGTTGCTTCGATCTGTCCTGGGGACTGCTTTATTCCTTTTCTTTTGGCCTTTAGATGGAACAGATAGGCTTTGAATTTTTGGGCGCATGACGGATGCCAGGTGAGGTGTCACCCCCCTCCCACCAGGCCTGTGCTGGGTGCTGTCTAGCCCTGGAAAAAACCCCTGGCCCCGCCATTCCAGCGGCCCCCTCACTGATCACTGACACCTCCGACCTCCTTACAGCCTGAAGGCGTGCCTGACACTGCATCAACGACCCACTGCAGGCTGGCATGCATACACTCCCCATCCATCAATACATTAATAACATTTAGCAACAAGGTCAGGCCGGCATGTGCTATTGCTATTAGAGTGCGGGCTGCTACCCACCTTGCCTCATAACAATATCGGTCGGATTGAGGTTCGACAAACCCCCTTTGGCTTCTGCGCCAGTCATACTATCAGCGTGCGACCCTCAACCGCGAGCTCCTGACTACTCACCTGCGATATTTTGCACCTCACCTCCCCGAAGTCCCAACATCGAGCCGGAGGAGCGACCTCCAAAGCCGACATCCCCGTTCCAGACAGGTGGGAGGGATCCGATCCCCGGCGCCGTTGAGCATGTCCTCTCCAAACACTCCCCGACATTCTAGACAGTCGTCGGCTATCGATGGATTTTCTGATTCGCCCCTAAATCGGAGACAGTCGCATGGCTTCGGGTCGCCGTTCAGGAACAGCTTGAACCAACAAGATGTCCTGGACCTGAACGGAGATGGAGGCGGTGGCATGGGCAACCTGGCCGATGAGCTTGGTGGTGCCTTCTCTGGCTCAGAGGATGGAGATTTTGAAGACGATGAGGAAGCTGATCAGAACGGAGTTGATTCGGAGGCCAAGGCCTCTCCCATTCAGAACGGACGAGTCAACGGGAATAGACGCAGAGAAAACGATCTAAGCATCCCCTCAGGGGGCCATCACCGGAGGACGGAGAGTAATTACGATGGGAGCGAGTATGGCTCCGAGTCGGACTTGGATACAGGAGGTGTTTCCCCAAGTCTCATCTCCAAAATAGATGGGATCGAGAGCTTGGCCAGGAGGGGAACGGAGAACTACGGAGGCCCAGAAGACAATGTTGTCCAGAGATTGACCGACGGGCTTCGGGACCTTGGATCCCAATCTGGCGTTGAGAGCAGCACCTCAAGGTATGAGACACCAAATGTGAGCTAATGCAACGGCTCAAAGCTAACTTGAAGATACCAGACTCATCACTGCCCATTCTGCACTGACGACACATCTTGCTCATCAAACAAGACAACTCCACAACCTTACCTTTCCGCTCCTCGGCCCTATGGCGTCCACTCCCGATAGCGAAGCCATCGATGAACTAGTCCCCCTGCTCCTCTCCCTTTCAGACTCCATGCCCAGGCCATCTACGACGGCATTCGAATCACTTGCCTCGTTGCATGGCGTCACTTCAGACCTTGTCCAGACATTGAATTACCTGTCCGACACACTGCAAATGTCTCGACAGACCACTACAATGGCTACGAGACGGCTCAAGAGTGCGAAAGAGCTTGTGGCAGAAGTGCGGCGGGACGAGGAGCTGCGGGATGAGGGAGAGCGTTGGTTAACGCAAGGAAACTGGGGCGAGCGCTTGCAGAATAGAGAATGTGCAGGTGTATGTGGTGACGTTATCGGTGGATTCGAAGAGGTGTGCAACGGCTGGCGGGAGCGCCTTCTTGCACAAGCTCAGTCTCAAGCTTAAAGCACCAATGAGAGTGAGATTCTTACCCGGCTAAGAATGAGCCGGACCATATCTGAAAGCAATCAAAGCGAGTTATTTTGGGCTGTTGTTGCCAGAAGCGTCAAATCGAGATATAGACAGATCAGGTGGTTGTTTTTCTCTTCTTTTCCTTACCCACGGGGCTAATCCAAATTTCTTGATATGGTGTTGCCGGCACTGCTTGCCTCAGCTCATTTCAATTTATCCTTCCTTCTTTATATTTCCTTTTCTCCCTCTTTATATCCATCTTACAAACAGATTTATACCATGAAACACAGATAGACGGAATGAAATGAACTTACGACTTAACAACATATGCTTTTTCTTGTTGCGATGAATTGGAGGTGTTTGTGGCCAGATTGATTCGAGTTTCTCGTGATTAATAAATGGTTGGAATTATCTTACTAAATAGTCATGAGAATGTCAGTGAGCATGATACATGTTGTGCCAAGATGTTGGCTGGCTTATTCGGATACATGTCTACATATTATAGTCTGTGAACTGCGGCAGTGGTGTCAAGTGCCCAAGGCCCCACACCAAACAAGGGTGTGGCTCTGTTTGAGTCTCGAAATGGAACATACGAGACCACGAGGAGAAGTGAGACAAGACGCGTCTCTGGCGAAGGGTTTCGCGTTAAGATGCCCATATTTTATGACGGACATTACGGCGGGCTAATTTGAGGGGAGGATTGGCCTGGGGAGCGCTGCCGCCGCGGTACTGTTTCCGTGGCTCCCTGTCAGGGGATCCTCTTTACGCGCTCGCGTCTAGGGCTGACCAATCGCCAGCAGCGTTGCATCCAAGACGCGTCCGACAATGCGACCAGGCGTTCTCTCGCGGGAGACTGCCCACCTATCAATCATGGCGGGCACGCTTGCAGAGACGAGACATCTGGGGGCGTCATCCACAACAACAAAAAAACAAAAACATGGAGTGGTGAGAACTCGCGTCAATGGTCACAAACGAGCTCGCCCAAACAAGCCAAAAACAATGGCCATGAAATCCGTCAAAGGCGACAGATTGTAAAGAACAATAGGTGCGACGGTGGAAATGAAACCAGGCCATATTGCATCGACCGCCCGGATCGTGTTGGCGTCAAATGCAGGCCGATAAGCGTCACACGGACTAATAACAAACTCAATGGCTGCATGATATACTGGGCCAGGGTAGCTGTGAATCATTCTCGAATACATGGTTCGAGTGCAGTGACTGAGGCAAACTGATTGATTGAACTTTGTGATAAGTAAGGGTGGGTGTGTAATAATAGAAAGCCAATTATTAGTTTCTGTACCTTCATCTATAGGCTGGGTATATGGCTCGCGTGCGACAATGCCCCAAAGTTCTCTCACGGCCTGCACTTCTCTGTCCTGCTGCAAGGCACAATGAAAGTGCCTGTCCTCGCTGCAACATCACGTAGCAACTTGTTGTTGATCTGCTCCCGCGCGTTCTTGTTTTCCTTAGTTCGAGGGCCCGCCCGTCTGATCCCCACAGGCACCCTATTGGGCATCGACTGGGGGGCTGTTGTGTACACCTGCGGGCTAGCAGACCGCTGGGGGGTCCCTCTCCCGCCATGCTGAGCCTGGTTGGCGTGCCGCCCAACCTCCAGCACCCGCAGCACCGGTCCCGTCCCTTCACCTGATGCCCTCAGCTACTGCTGCTCCGCGAACCTCCCTCGTTCTCTTCACCACCACCACCCCCCCCATCGCCAGCAACCACCTGGTTTCGCCCAAACATCTTTCCCCGTGGTCTCGCTCGCTCTCTTCGCTCACCCTTTCCGCCGCACCCGCCGCCACCTGGAGTTTTTACACAGTCTCGACGACTGACACAGCGACGCCCTATCCAGCATCCGAAGTACCTGGTTCCCCGGCCACCCATCGATCCAAGCCATGCCCATCCAGAGCATGCGATAATAGCACTGATTGAGCGCCCACGAAAACGAGTCCGGCGGGCTGCATCAGAGCTCCAGTCTCCTTTGCCTTGCTACGCTCTTTGTCGTCGATTCGGACTTGTTTGCTCGACTATATACATACACCTTATCTTTGTTATTCCTCCCTAGCAACCAACCTTGCCCACCAGCGGTTTTCCCTCAACGCCCACCCATTGAAGCGACTGGCCTTCCGAGTTCAAAAACTCCCCGCGTTCCATGCTCGACGATTGAAACTTCGATCCTCATCCTTCATTCACCACCAAAACAGCACCATGGCTGAGGCAAAACAACACTCCCTCGAAGAGGCGGGCTTGGCTGTCGCACCCCCACAGGCAGACCGGGCAAGACTCGAATCTAAGCAGAACGTCAACACCAGCGCGCACCGCAGAACGAGGAGTAGCGCCCGTCTTAGTGAAGGACCACGTCTCAGCCATTTTGACGCTGAAGCTGTTGACCAGGCCCTCCTTCGCGAGTTTGCCCGCCCACAACGACAGAGCACTCCCAGCGCGAGCCCTCATCGTAAACGGCAACGGATTCACGGAGACAGGTACGTGTGCTCCCTCCTCATCCAGGCTTCCTTTTGCCACTTTGCTCACGCTACTTTCCAGGTTTATCCCAACACGCTCGGGCCAAGACTTGCCAGCAAGCTTCAACCTGCTTCATGATGATGCATCGCCTGCTACGCCTTCTAAGCAGAAGAAGCGTATCCCGCATGGCGAGTTGCATTTCCAAAAAAGTACGTGGTGACCCTTGCGTCAGTTTTTAACCTTGCTAACACTGTACTACAGCTGAGGAAGCTAACCGCACATACTCCTCCCTACTCCGGGCTGAGCTGTTTGAGGATTCTGTCCCTCAGGCAACGCCGCCTAACATGTCTCCAAACCAGTCCTTACCGCCAATTCCACAGACAGACATGAATGATGGGACCCGGTCGCGGACACCGCCAAACCAAGGCTCAAACATTTCTCTCCCCTCCTCACTAACGCCATCTACCCCACATAAGAACCTCTTCTCTTACCTTCCATCTCACCACTACAGCCAGGTGGCTGGCCACCCTACGCCAACAAAGACACCCCAGAGCCGGCATGGCCCAAACCTGGATACGCGGGCTGAAATATACAGCCTGTCACCTGTTCGCCTCAACAGCCAACAAATGCTTCTGAGCCCCCGACGCCAACCAAGAGCTGTAAGCAAGGTCCCGTATAAAGTTCTGGATGCGCCTGAATTAGCCGATGATTTTTATCTGAACCTTGTGGACTGGGGGAGTGCCAATGTATTAGGTGTTGGTCTTGGATCGAGCGTGTATATGTGGAATGCTCAAACAAGCAAAGTTAACAAGCTTTGTACTCTCGAGGATGACACTGTTACGAGCGTGTCATGGATTCAGAAAGGTACGCATCTTGCGATCGGAACTGGAAAGGGCCTGGTTCAGATTTGGGACGCCGAGAAGGCTCGTCGGTTGAGGACCATGACTGGTCACACGGCAAGAGTTGGTTCCTTGGCCTGGAATTCCCACATCCTCACATCTGGCTCACGCGATAGATTGATATATCACCGTGATGTCCGGGCTCCGGATCAGTGGCTCAAGAAACTGGTTGGCCACAAACAGGAGGTGTGCGGATTACGGTGGAACTGTGAAGATGGCCAGCTTGCGAGTGGTGGTAACGACAACAAGCTAATGGTCTGGGACAAGCTCTCCGAGACTCCTCTGTGGAAGTTCTCGGAGCATACAGCAGCTGTGAAGGCCATCTCTTGGTCTCCTCATCAGCGCGGTCTGCTCGCCTCCGGAGGCGGTACTGCAGACCGACGTATCATTTTCCACGATACCGTGAAGGGCACGGTGATCAACGAAATTGACACTGGCAGCCAGGTCTGTAACCTGGCATGGTCCAAAAACTCAAACGAGATCGTCTCAACCCACGGTTACAGCCAGAACCAGATCGTGGTGTGGAAATACCCATCCATGACGCAAGTCGCGAGCTTAACCGGCCACACATATCGTGTGCTCTACCTGGCCATGAGCCCTGACGGCAGAACCGTCGTGACAGGTGCCGGCGACGAGACCCTCAGATTCTGGAACGTGTTCGGCCGTCGGCCTGGGGCCCGCGAGGACGGCGAGGCGGGAGGCAAGCTTGCCGACTGGAGCGTCATCCGGTGAACTGCCTCTCGCCTTTAACGAACACTCACGAATGGAATGCTTACGGTCTCAATAAATGGGTTTGGTAACCGCACACAGATCACGATCTCTGGAGTTTTTATTGGTTGGTATTTGGCGCGTCTGATATCCCCCTTCATATCATAGAATTTGGGTTGGATCGTGGTGCTCTTGCGACATCTCAACTGGGTGAAAGATACCACTTTGCTGTATCAATGGCATGAAATCTGGCGTTGAGCAATTATTTTGGGTTTTTATGTTTTAGTTCCTCTTCCTCGTATCCCTCCCCTTTCCAACCATGACCTTTCTTAAATCATGACGGACAGATGCTGAGACGTCTCGGGTGCCCGGGGGTATCGTGGGGTTCAGGAACGCAAAAGGGAAACACAGCTACTAGCATGGGGGACACGCATGGGTGAATGGATCAAGTTTTCGGATGCCTGGGAAGCGTATACACAGCGATGATTTACGCATTAAATTCAATACAGCATAGCGTAGATAAAAAAAATTCTACAGTTACAAATAACCATACTGCGCATTGGAATATTTGTTCGTTTCTTGTGATCCTTTGTGCTAAACAAAGGGAGCCCTGTCTATCTGTGAGACACATCGACATGGCAAAAATCAGGAACGGAACTTGGTAGTCAAAATATCTGTGTGTTCTTCGGTCCGAATCTCATAAGGCATGTATAATAAATATGAAAGAAAAGTAACAATGATAAAACCTCTAGCTTCCAAGCGTCCTGCTTGGTACAAACGCGCCCAAACGCTACTCCCAGTCAAGAAAATGAAGATTAAAAAAAAAAAGGAGAAAAGCAGCAGCTGAGATAACGAGATACGGGTGTGGGAAACACCCGATACAACAACCTGCGGCTCTGAGCACCCAAACTCCCCTATCCCAAGAGGGACGAGCAACCGCGTCCAAGTTCATAATAATAAAATTAAAAGCATGCATTACATCGGGTAGTCGGACGGAACAATCGTAGAAGCCAGGGAGGGGCCATTCAGCGCCGCTCCCATGACAAAACTGCCCCGTCCTCCCACTTGCACTTCTTCATCAGTTGACGCCATTCTGCAGACCAACCTTCCTCTCCTGCACCCCGCTCTGGTCCTTGCTATCGATGCCTGTGGTAGTGCTCCGTACCTGTTCATCAAGGAGGGGGATTTGCTCGGTGCTGATGCTACGGACATGGCCCGGGGCCGTCGCGTTAAGTCGGCCGTTCTGTAAGGTGGCGGCCGAGGCCCCTAATGACATATTTGCGTCCTGAGCCAAGGGGAAACTAGAGGCATCATCGGGCTGGGGTCCCATTCCTGGAGAGAGGAGGCCAGCCTCCGAAGCATGTTGCCACTTGGTGACTTCTCTCTTCATAGCCTCTAGCTCTTTCTGGAATCGGCGCCCGAAAACGTCGATATAGTAAGTAGAACCGTTGTAGATGCTCCAAGAGAAGACGGTAAGCAGAAAAATTGACGAGGCGTATCGGCTGAAGAACCAGAGAGGGCATGGCATTATTGTAAGGCAGGCATAGATGTATTGGATCCCCATGAACGCGGGCTCTTGAAGATGGCTTGGAAGTGAGAGAACAATCTTTCCAATCCACGTCTTGGAGTACGACTGTCGAAGCCAGGTGAACGAAGTGGGACGTCCCGCAGCGATCTTATCTCTTCGACGGAAACTGATGAAGAAGTAGTATGACAGCTGCCAAATCGCGTATGGCAAAGTGCTCCAGACGAGCATGGACAACACGTTTGCGTAGGCAGTGAGTGATCCGGCGCTCGAGTTTTTGATGGTGTAAATTGCCGGGAAGCGCACCTTCTGCAACTCGGAAGGGAAGAGGTGCACCAGACAATGCAGCGTCGCGCATGGCATGATATGGATGAAAAGCGTCGTGACTTTATCAAAGCTGTGGAACACGAGGGAGTTACGCCACATGATAATAGCCACAGCGTTGTTGCCAAAAGCCAGACAGTACGCAGCGACGAATAGCCGCTTCGAGCTTGGGAAAACCCATATCGAGAGTGAACAGAGGAGGTTGACGAAATAACAAAGGTCGGCAAGGAAGTAGTGGTATCCACGGCGCTGGTATAAGTAGATGCGGATGGGCATGAAGTAGATGAGCTGAACCCCGTACCAAAGATGGAAGAGCTCAGGGTGGCCACCGATCAGGTATCCGCTAATGAAGATGTTCATAACGCCGCATATGAAAGATACCTTTTCTCGCAGGCTGATGGTCTTGGTGTCGTTCCACTGCCTACCCAACTTATCCACACGCTGGCGAATGCGTTTCCTGTATCGCTCGAGCTGTTCATCGGCCGATGGTAGTCGTCGCCTCCATTCTTCCACCATGCGATCCCGGGCGCCCTGTGTTTTGGTTTTGAACACATCTTTTGAGCGGCGGACCTTGTCCGTCTGCTTTGAGATTCCCTTCTGAAGCTTCTCTAGCTGTTGTGGTAATGCGAAGTTGTCGAGAAGATCCAGAACTGTCAACCTGTCCAGAGGAGGCAAGGCATCGAAATCGTCATGATACGCGCTGCTTCCAGAGAACGAAGGATTCCTGGAAAGTCTGGCGTCAGACGGGCCAATGCTGGGCGTATCAAACACAGACTCGTCCGGTGGTGAAGAGCTCAAGAAAGAAGCAGCATCGCCTTCCAATCCCCCAGTGACGAGGGCGCTGTCTGATTCAGCGGCACGGGAGGGTATAGCGGTGGGCTTCGATTCGGTGCCCATGGTGAATTCGTACGTGGGGTGGTTGCTGAGAAGGTGAAGCCTGTCAGACGTGGGCTGGCCACAGCGAACGTGATTTACATCACCTACTATAAGTGAAAATGTAACGATGTCGTTTATCTATATTCAGGAAACCAGACGATTAAGTCTTCTATGCGGAGTGTTGAAAGTTTCTGGATAAACAGCTGGATGGGCGCACGCGTGCGATCACCAGTATGACGTCTAGGAGGACACCATCAGGACGTAGGGGAGGATATCGAGGAGGAGGCGGAGAGCGAAGGATCGAGGAAGGAGGTTGTGAGAGCGAGGACAGTCGAAATTAGACAGGAGGTTTGGAGAGGAAGAGACGTGTTGGAAGACGAAATGCGATGGAATCACATCGACAAATAGACTTCTTGGTCACTGGGACAGGTTGGCAGAAGGCTAATTATAAGTATGACTTCCGTATCGAGGGTACATAAATTCACATGCGGGACGCAAGCTAAGGTAGGGGGCCTGGAGTGGGCCTCGCCCTGCAGGTTCTCTGCTTGTCTGCCTCCAGCGCCCTTGATCTACCCGCTGTGACTGGGCAGCAGGCCTGTAAGGATCCGCACTGTGGCACGCAGCCCACACAGAGAGGCGGATCTGTGAGCTGGTACGTGGAGTGGCATCTGGGATGTGGCAGAGCTGTTTGAGATTGAAGCTTCCTCCCTTTTACTGGTTCTGGCCGTGTACATGTAGGTAGAGACAAAGACACATTGTGTCGCCGGAACCTGAGTAATTCTAAAACACCACATATCTAAAAGTCGCATGACAACCGCGATCAAATAAAGCATCTGCGGGGCACAACAGCAGCAACTACCAGTGCCAACTTATATGCATTTATTTACCTCTTCAGGGACGAGGCGGTCAGACGAGGTCTCCAGCCAAAGAGCCTCCAGGGATCATGAAGGTGGTCCTCGCCGTTGCTTGCTCCAGCTGCGTATAACCAATTGTGGAGGGCCTTTTCAACATGCAATCAATGTAAGCTGCTACGTAGGTAGCAAGGCCGGACCGGTCTTTACACATATCCCGAGCCTGGTGCCTCTCTTCGAGTCACTCTCCCGCATGGAAGAGACTTTCAAGAGGCTTGAGAGCAATATGATCATGGTTGTGAGCCTGCGATTTGAACAAGTGATGGAAATCGTGACCACCTGACCACCTAGCGGCTGGACTTTAAGATTCTCTGTTGTTGAATCAGAAATCGTCATCCGCCCATGTGGCCATTTGGCGGGGTGACACTCTGGCTCGAACGATTGATGTGATTCTTTACAGTGCGTAAACTTCCAAAGCTCGCACTGCAGTAAACCCACTGATGCCTCGGACGTCTTAGTCATCAATGGCTTCAGTTCGAGCTTGGCCGGTCAGACTTGCTCCAGGCGTTTAATGCACGGCCACTTTGGTGCTCGTCGCAAGCAAAGTACCCACCACGACGCGCTCCGCGCCAACTGCGCAATCTCCATCCTCACCACACATTCAACGCTGCCTCTCTACGCGCCTGGGCAAGGTGATAGGTAAGGCATCATCCACTTTTGGTGCCGTGCAAATGATTTGCTGACCTGAGAGGCTATCCTGCTCACTTTTAGGCTTCCCAAAGGACCCCTTCGCGCTGCCTTCTGGGTCTAGGTGCAAAATATTATTCTTTCCTTCTTGCATCCATGAAATGCCCCGCTGAGCCACCGGCGGTCGATTTCACAGTCGCATTCGAGCGCGTTCACATCGCATAAGAACTGCGTAAACCGCACCCTATCCATCTCTACACGCCAGGCTTGCTATTGCAAACACGTCGTCGGTTCAATTTGTCGAGCAGCATAGCTGTAAATTGTCGCATTCGCGGCCGCTTGGTTATTCACGCCTCCCGCCACATTTCACCATAGCTCTGCCTCAGTGAGGTTTCATTCACAATGGGGAAGCTGATTCGTTTGGAGTTGTTCAGTGAGTAGGACACCGAGAGGTCCTTGCTTGATATCAGCGCCACTGACCAAGCGACTACGTAGACTTCAAGTCCTATAAGGGCCACCACACACTGCTCTTTGGTGATTCCTACTTCACCTCGATCATTGGACCCAATGGATCTGGCAAGTCGAATTCGTGAGTTAAGAATTGGCTCCGTAGGCATGCGTTATACTGACCAATGCTTCCTCAGCATGGATGCGATTTCCTTCGTTCTAGGTATCAAGTCATCCCATTTGCGCTCAGCCCACCTGAAAGATCTCGTCTACCGCGGCCGCGTACTCAAAACATCAAAAATCAACGATGATGGTTCAGCCAACACGGATAACCAAGCCAATGGGTCCGCGAACGGAGATGATAAGGCTTCTCGTGGCGATCCCAAGACAGCATGGGTCATGGCTGTCTATGAAGATGAGGCTGGCGAGGAGCAACGATGGAAGCGATCCATCACAAACCAGGGCGCTAGCGAATACCGTATCAACGATCGTGTCGTGACTGCTCAGCAATATAACGAGGGTCTCGAGAAGGAAAACATTTTAATCAAAGCTCGAAACTTCCTTGTCTTCCAGGGTGACGTCGAAGCCATTGCGTCACAATCACCTCAGGACCTTACGCGATTGGTCGAGCAGATTTCCGGAAGTCTAGAATATAAGAGCGAGTATGAGAGACTTCAGGCATTGGCCGACGAGGCCGTCGAGAACCAGAACTTCCAGCTCCATCGCCGCCGTGGTATCAACTCCGAGATCAAACAGTACCGGGAACAGAAAAAGGAAGCCGATAACTTTCAAAAGAAGATGGACGAAAAGGATGCTGCCATTGTCACCCAGACACTCTGGAAGCTTTACCACTTTCAGAAAGCGATGGACGAATCCCGAGCCGCAATTCAGAATCACCAGGAAGAATTGAAAGACATGAAGCGGACCGTGGAGACGTTCGAAAAGAAGCTTGAAGTTGCTCGCAAGGATGAACACTCTGCAAAACGTCAAGTCTCACAGCTTGAAAGGGATATCAAGACCAAGGAACGGAGTATTGAAGAGAAGGAAAGAGATATCATCCCCTTTGATGAGAAGATCGCCCAAACAACCAGCAAACTCGACCATTTTCGTCACCAGGCCGATAAAATTGGGAAAGAAAGAGATGAACAGGAAACCACTGTGCAGAAAGTCAAGAAGGATATTGATAGTGTTGAGAAGGCCAAGGAGGTCTTTGAGAACGATATCAAGGAACAGATGCGAAAACAGGGCCGTGCAATCAGCGACGAGGATCGTCAGGAGTACAATGCTCTTAGATCCCAGGTTATGGCCCAGACTGCTTCTAACCAATTTGATCTGGAACATCTGGACCGCCAGCGAAAAGCTGACGAGGTTACTGTGAACAATCTCAAGGGCAAAGTCGAGGCGATCGAGGCAGCAATAGAGAAGAACAACACTGAACTCGAATCAATCGTCGAGAGGAAAGAATCAGCCCAAGGCATTGCTACCGAACTTACTGCCAACATTTCTTCCACAAAGAAAGAGTTCAACCGTCTTCAATCAGAACGGGTTCAATCGAATCAGAAGCGGACCGAGCTCGAAGAAAAGCTTGAAGATGTTGCAAGAAAGCTCCGAGAAGCGGATGACGGTCGAAGACAGAGTGACAAGGAGACAAGGATCAAAGAGATGGTTGCATCTCTCAAGCGCATTTCCCCCGGAATCCATGGTCGGGTCGGCGATCTATGCAAACCCAAGCAAAAGAAATACGAGGAAGCTGTGCTGGTTGCTCTCGGTCGAAACTTTGATTCGGTTGTCGTCGACACCGAAAAGGTTGGAAGCGATTGTATTGGCTATCTCAGAGAACAGAGATTTTCGACAATGAGCTTCATCCCTCTGGACAATATCAAAGTGCCTGCCGTGAACACGGCTATCAAGAGCTTCTCCGGCGCACGACTGACAATCGATACTATTAATTTCGACTCATCCCTGGAACGCGCCATTGCATATGCCTGTGGAAATTCAGTTGTGTGTGACACATTGGAGATTGCGAAACATATCTGCTATGAAAAGAGGACACCAGTCGAGGCCGTCACATTGGACGGCTTTGTGATTCACGAGAGCGGTACCATGACGGGTGGTCGTGGGCCAGAATCTAAGAGCGGCAAGCGACGGTTTGAGGAGGCTGATCTCCAGAATCTCCAGCGCATTGCAAACAAGCTCACGGAAGATATCGAGAGATTGCCAAAGTCAGACAGGCGAAGCAATCAGGAAGAAAGCCTGCAGACCCAGCTCAGTGGTTTGGAGAGGCGTCTTGCGGCTGTTAAGGAAGAGCTCGCCGCTTTTAATAAAAACGAGCATAGCAAGAAACGCGAGATCGAGAACCAAAAGAGAGAGCTGAGGGAGATCCGACCAAAGTATGAGGAGAAGGTTGCCCAACTGAGCAAGATCTCAAAGAGTGTTCAAAAATACAGAGATGCCATTGCTCGTGTCGAGGATCAAGTTTTCGCAGACTTCTGTTCCCGTCTGGGATACAGTGATATCCGCGCTTACGATGCTTCCCAAGGCAAGTTTGAGCAGGAAGTCTCTGAGAAGCGAACTGAGTACTCAGTCCAAAAACAAAGACTCGAGAGCCGGCTTAACTGGGAGGTGACTCGCCACAAAGAGACTGAGGCCCGTATCAAGAAAATACAGGACCAAATCAAGTCACTGAAGCGGGATATCAAATCATATACGTCACACAAGGAAGAGATCGTGGACCAGTTAGCTCAAGAACAGGCCGAGTTGGAAGCTCTTCGCGAAACACTTGAGGAGTACCAAGCCGAATTGCAAGAACGAAGCCAAAAGGTCAGCGAGGCCAAGGCCGAGTTACAAAAACGCAGTCGAGGTATTGATAGCCGCCTCAAAGAGATCACGGCACTCGAGTCCGAGGTCCAGAAGAACAATTCAAGCAAATCCGCTCTGCTGCGAAGATGTCGTCTAGAACAAATTCAAATCCCACTGGCCGAAGGAAGTTTAGAGAACTTGCCCAATGAGGACGATATCATTCGCCAAGATCCAGATGCGATGGACATCGACGAGCAGGATGACGAAGATATGCTTGAAGCTGTGGTAGAGGACCACGGAATTGAAATTGACTTCTCCGGTCTAGACGAAGAACTCAAAGAGGTAAGTCACCACTGATTAGCCGGATCCCCTAGGCCATACTTTTGGACGGCATGTGCCTTTAGAGATTACAAACTAACTCTGGTTCAGTCTGATGCTTCCGAGGTCGAAGACTCTCTCACCGAGAAGATCACGTCTCTCACCATGGAGCTCGAAAAGCTCAACCCCAATATGCGCGCGATGGAACGTCTGGAAAGCGTTGAAACACGGCTTAAGCAAACCGACCAAGACTACGAAGATTCCAAACTTGCAGCGCAAAAGGCCAAAGATGAATTCAAGGACGTCAAGGACAAACGGTACGAGTTGTTCAACAAAGCCTTTTCGCACATCCAGGAACAAATCACGCATGTCTACAAGGACCTCACAAGGTCCGAGGCCTATCCCTTGGGTGGCCAAGCCTATCTGGATATTGAGGAAGACACGGACATGCCGTATCTCTCCGGTATCAAATACCATGCTATGCCACCGTTGAAGCGATTCCGCGATATGGAGCATTTGTCGGGAGGCGAGAAGACAATGGCAGCACTTGCCTTGCTTTTCGCCATCCATAGCTATCAACCCAGCCCCTTTTTCGTGCTGGACGAAGTTGACGCTGCATTGGACAATGCTAATGTGGATAAAATTAAAAAATACATCCGAGAACATTCGGGCCCCGGTATGCAATTTATTGTCATCAGTTTGAAGGCCGGACTGTTCCAGGATAGCGAGAGTTTGGTTGGAGTTTACCGAGACCAGGAGGTCAATAGCTCAAGAACCCTGACTCTTGATGTAAGTTGACTTGACCCCCCACTCACCTTGGGAATGTACACATGAGACCACTGCTGACAGTTTGAAACAGCTGAGAAAGTATGCATAATCAGAGAAAATAGCATAGCAACGTGACGAGCCAGCTCATTATGGCCATGCACTAGAATTAGGACCCCTCCAATCTGTGGGTTTGATATTAGAGGAGGGAAGTTTGACTGGGCTATTTCGTTGGATCATCCGAGATTGGGTGACAATTGTGATGCCAATGCTCAGTCTCATTACTAGCACCTATACACTGCTACATGCCTATCATTACGTATGTGAAGGAAGGGTGGATGGGTTATATAAGGCGTAACATAGTTATTCTAGTTGTCTTTTCAACATGTGTCAATACACCACTTGACTATTCTGCAAAGTATCTACTTACGGGCCTGAAATTACATGACTAATGGCGGCTAAATTTTGCAAATTAAGAGCTGGAAAACGTCATGGGCATAGGTATAAAACATTAGCGGTTGGAAATAATCCACATCACTGGTTCTTCTCATATCTGTCGATGTATCGAATTCCAAGCTCAGGTCTGTCCCGGTTCAAGGGCCTGCTGTCCTGAGAATATGACGATACGAAGTGAACTTCGGAAGCAGCATCCTCCTAAATGGAACCAGTCCGTGCGGATACAACTTGACCTGGTCAGCCCTCGAGACTGGGTTGGATAGTCCGCCATTCCAAAGCGGCTCAAACATGTGCCTATCTTCCCTATAGATGAAAAGATCCGATCTGTTTCTACAAAGTTGTATAGCAAGGTAGGTACACGCTGATGACCCCGATGCAGAAGAGAGTTTTATGATGATGCAGGATGGAAAGGGAAGAGAAGACTGGAGTCCACATCGCCGGATCTCTCGATCGAAAGGTAAGCGAGGAGCCGGCCCTAAAGAAACTTCCCATGTTATGCGGGACCAAGCCTGAGGAATGTAGAATTGGGTTGTTGTGCGCCCGCCTATGTGAGTGTATAGCGTAGTATTGGCAAGTTGTTCATGCCCGCCCCAGAGCTGCAGGTCAGGGATACCGGGGCCCGGAGCGCGGTATATGGGCATGGGGATGTCGGCGCCGGACCGTAAGAGAATCTCAATCACGTTGAGGTCATCTTCTGCGGTATCATCTGTAGAATATTCTATGGTATCATGTATAGCATCATTTCTTTTTTTATAGTTGTTATTTGACCGTTCGTTGTATGGTTCCAAGGGCCTCTTGCCTGTCCGGTTAAAAATCTCTTTGAGTCTATCGCGGCTTAGGTTGTTGAGGGTCTTGTTAAAACCATCTTCAAAATCTTCTTCAAGTTGTTGCTCAAATTGATTACTGGTTTTATCCACGGATGAGAATTTTCGATCGAAACCCTCGCCATTTGGCGACCAGGGTTTGAAACGGGATTTAATAGACGTGATACGGGACTCCTCATCTCTCACCTCTTCCCCTCTGATAGCTGCAAATAAGGCGCTATCAAAGGACCCATGTAACCGAGCGTTTGGGTTAACTCCCAGTACTGGAGATAGTAAGAAGCGACAAAATCGGATGTTGCCATGAAGTGCCGCAGTTGCCAGTGCGCTGCCAGGACCTTCTTTAAATGTAAGTGTGGGATCAGCTCCCAGCTCGATCAAACACTGCCATTGTGTCTCAGAAGAATCGTATATGCTAGCTGCCATATTGCAGAGGCAATTTGAAAAGCCATTGTTGTAGTTAGGGTCGGCGCCTGCATCTAACAGGATACGCACTATAGTTTTCGTTGTGTTGTCATCTTCCTTGTGTCCGTAGCTAAGAGCGGTAGTAAGAGGGGAGGAGTTCATGGTGCCAAGGTTGGGATCAGCTCCCGCTCTTAGCAGGGCTTCCAGATTTTTCAGCCTACGCTCCCTAATAGCCATAATCAAAGCCGTCATCCCGGAGGTTCTGGACGCAAAATTGACATTGGCACCAGCATCCAGGAGAGCTTCTAGGCAGTGCGTTGTGATGTCAAGCTGAGCCGCCGCTTCGATGAGCGCGCTCGTCTCCTTTCCGTGACCATCGGAGAGGAAGCCTGCGCTTACCAGGACCTTAATGATGGCAAGGTCATCTTCTCGAGCTGCACTGATCTGAGCATTTTCATTAGATGGATATGTCGGGCTTTGGGTCACGTTAACATCTGCCCCCAATTCCACCAGCCTTTTAATAGCTTCCAAAGAGCCGCAAATCGAAGCGTTGATCAGAGGAGTCGAGCCCGAATCAGAGCAAGCATTTACATCAGCACCCGCATCAATGCACTTCTCAATCCAATCAACCATGTTGCACCCAGCGGCGCCTACCAAAGCAAGGTTCGGATTTCCAAGCCTGGCTCCATGCTGCAGCAAAAGTGGAATTATGGTCTTATGTCCAAGCCAAATTGCAAAATCAAGTGCTGCGGCGCCGGCAGGATTCTTCAGATTTACATCTGCCTGGTGGTCTAGAAGCAATCGCACAACAGCTGTTTGTTCTCGATCCGATATTGCGGCTTGGATCGGGGTTTGGACTTTTATTATCCCTGCATATACCTTGTTAATTTCAGCACCTGCTTCGATCAACACCCGGACCGTAGCTTCATGGCTGTTTTCGCAGGCGATCATCAGGGGATTCCGGCTTCCCCTCTTGATATCCGCGCCCTTGCGAAGAAGAAAGCGGCACAGCTCGTCATGACCTCTTCTGGCTGCCAGAAAAAGGAGTGATTGATTATCTTTATCGCATGAGTTTACATCGACGTTGTGATTCTTCTTACACCATTCTTTGAGGACCCAGGTCAGCCCTGAATCGCAAATGACCCAGAGAGCTGATGAAGATGGCCGAACTGGGGCTGAATAAGAAATGGGTGACCGGCCTACCCAAGTTCGGTATGCTCTGCTACTCATATGCGGGGAGCCTAAGAATCGAAATAGGAGTTGGCAAAGTAGAGCATCCTGGGCATTCTCTTGTCGTTGCATGAACCGGAGCCAATGCAGGTTGATAAATTTGTCAAAATGGTCATTCCACGTAGCCTGGCAATGGCACATTGCAAGAAGGTATTTGATACAAGCCAACGCCGTATTCCTGTATGGCTGAAGTTGATCGACCAGCCGGTTTTCAATATATTCCGTAGCAGACAAGTGGCAAAACTGCCATTTATCCACCGTTTTCTCCAGCTTTAGAAGATTGCAACACAAGGAAAGTATGTCCTTCTCAATAAGTGTCTCATGAAAATCAAACAGTCTGTCACAGCCATCACTCTCAATTTTGATAGCGATTGAGAGCTCTTTTGTGGATAACGGATTGGGAGCACACAAAACCCATGATATGGCGCGTCTGGCTAAACGGGATTCTATTCCGTCTTTAAGGAGAATCATCTGCCAAATCTCATCGTAGGACTTTTCAAGAGTTTTTGGGAGCTTTCCCAGACGGTCCTCGATGAAGCTTCTCTTCCAGGAACTCAAGTCTGTGAGGTGCTGCACCTGCAGAGCTGCCCATTGAAACATTCCATCACTCATGTGGAATAAGGTTGATATGATTTTGTCCTTGAGTTCTGATTCTAGGCTGCCCCACCTTTTGTCCCGAGCAAGCTCCTCTTTGACAAACGACTCAATATCATGTTGATTATTGGTTGCTTGAATCTCAATGATTGGCTGTGATTCAAAATGCCTGGTGATATCTGCATCTTTTCGGCTGGATATGAATATCTTCAAATTTGACTGGTGGTCTATCAATTGGCTGAGGCAATCCATTAGGTGGCTTCTCTTGTTTATGTTACACTCATCGAGTGCATCCAGAATGATAATCGTGTCCCTGTAGGATGAGATGAGTTTTGATAGTATGTTCTGGCATAGGCTAACGCTGAAAGTCAAAGCTTGCGCCTCCATGTTTTGGGCCAAGGTTTGAACCTCTTGATGGATCTCTCTCGACCGCTGGAAGGGAGATGAGAGCTGACGAACTAAACTCCGGAGTATGGACACCGGCTGACTTCGGGCCTCCTCATCCCTTTTGCAGTAAAAATATGCAAAGCCTTCTAACTTCGGTAATTGCTCAACATGATCGATAACTCGAGAAGTCAAGAATGTCTTCCCAGCGCCAGCTAGGTTCTTTCTATCAGCAGTAGTCCCTAATTTTCACAACTTGGAGATTAAACACATACGTGCACCGTATAACAGTGTGATGCTTGAGGTCTCCGAGGCTTGCCAATGTTGAAATTCGTCGGTCTGTAGAATCCACTCTCCGGTACCCTCGGTTCTCCTTTCTTGGATGTCGACGTGGTGACCTCGGTAAGGAGTAGCAGAAATGCTTTTCAGGATCTCAATTCGTTCCTGATTCTGCATCTTGACGAGAATTTTGTCAAGGGTCGAAAATACGCCCGGAACGTGGCGTTGAGTTTCGTCTGAGATGTGGAGGATGCGCAAGCTATCACACTTTTGTGCTTGTTCCTTGAGCTTCACCCATTGGTTATGAAGCCGCTCCGATGCATTCTTGGCATCTTCGGGTTTTAACAAGGCGCTTCCCACGCGGAGAATGGCGTGTTTCTGCATTTGAGAGCAACAGAATGATAGGCCATCTAGTATGGCGACATACAATTCGACAGTATCGTTTCGCAAGTCATTCAGAGGCTCTTGGCCGATGGGGTTCTGTAACCGGGAGCCGGCTCCAAGATACAGGTTCTCGAAAACTTTGCCATGATGTACTAGGCGCGCTGCATCTTCCATAATGGCTATTATATATGCCATCTGCTCTCGTTCGGTGATGAAGGACTGCAAAATTAGTGGCCATGATCAGCAGGGCGACCTCAATATACGACTATTTTATCACTAAAGTCTGGAGTGTAAGTTGCCATATGGCAGTTGGCGATATCTCACCTGGAGGATAAAGCGGAAGGCGGCCCATGGAAGCGCGGCATGGACTGGGTCAGCATTCATGGCCATATCACCGAAGGCCTTGAATTTATCTAACCAGTCAACCATCCTGGAGAATGCATGTCGCACGTTCACGTGGCGAGAGCCTATTTTGACTACCCACTGTTTCGATTCACATTGTGCTTGCTTCGCTTTTGAGAGTGTAATGATGCCGTCAATCTCAGCAGATGAGCTATCCGACGTAGGATTGTTTTTCTGGATGCTATCGAGGGCCTTTTGGGTATCCGGGGGCAGTTTGGCAAAGGCCGCTTGCCAACAGCTGACGGTCGACTGGGCCATGGCCAAAGAATAACCTGCCACGCAGTTTCTGGCCGTGGGAGACGAAACAAGAGGAAGATGTAGGAAGAATACGGAATAAGGCTGGAGAGAAAGTTGGGTTCCAGCTGCAGTGCCGCATGATTACAATGTGACACAGCCACATGCATGCTTATTGAGGCTGGGTGCATATAGTTCCGCCAATCAGTATCGGAAGATGGCGTATGAGCCCTTGCGGAACATGGTTGGCGTCTATAGAGCCAGAAACGAATAGGATGATCCTCTTGACGCCAAAGCCAGTGAGAGCGAGATATTTATATCCAATGGAGTGGAAAGTGAAGTTACCTAAAGGCGGGCCATCGCTTGTCGGGAAGTGGTCGAGAAACTCGCACACTGAGTTAACATCATCGCGGTGCTCTGTTGGAGTTCCTGCTCCTACCTGGGTATGTATATTATCGTTGTGGAGCAAAATAATTGAGGGCCGGAGAAAGGGCTCAGAAAATGGCCAATAGCCATCATCAACATATTTTCTTGGTCACTCGAAGATACGTTCATTGACTAAAGGATCAATTACTATCGGCGGTTAGAACAAAGTCTCACTTCGTCCCTGCCCACCTACACAGGAGAGCGACTGCCAAAAAAAACATGACACACCTTGAACCTTCAGTGTTGAATTTCAACACAAAACAATGAACCACTAAAAAAATACGATATCAAGCTAAATACTGTAGAATAGTCTATAGTTGACTTATTATTACGTTTAGTAGTATCATGCAGAGAATGATATCCTTGACTTGCATGTAAAGAGCTTTGGTTTGCCATGTTTTATGTCAGTCGCTTGGCAGGTACCAAGTATAGCAAGTTCCACAGTGTAGGCTGTAAGGCTACAACGTGACCACCTGACCAATGGGGATGCGGTAAAATGCGCCAGCCACAAGGCACCAGTAGAATTGCCGTCGCATACAAGACTCCCTAGACTTTTCTCACCAAGCCAGTCCATCTTTCCTACTCCAATTCCATACACCGGCTCCGTCTCTTGCGAAACCCTCGACCCGCGCATCTAGGAGACCCATTTTGACGGAGGAAGAGTGGAAGAACACGTCGATGTGGGGATACGCTGGCTAGGGAGCTGGACCTGGGGGTCTCTCGAAGCGACTGGGTGAGCCCGTGCTAAGCAACCTCACATCGCCATCACCTCACCCCGAGTCGTTGGGCTGGACAATACCCATTCACTGATATCGCATTCGCTTTGTTTCCCGTCGCACGGATACTCTAGGCGCACTTATTGAGCCACCTCAGCGCGAGCTGGAACCAACCTCTCTTCAAGATTGATTTCATCGATATCGCAACACCAACACTCTTGATCGCAACTGCCTGAACTCAGAATTGACACCCAAACGAGCCAGCTGGACGCTTCTGCCCTTGAACTATTCCACGGTTACTTAATTGTCGGCTCGTTCCGCTCGGGTTACCCTCCATTGCAATATTTCACACTCCTTAATCATCAGCTCTTTTCGCTCCGCTGCCCACTATGGATCTCGCAGTTACTTTGATCAAGTCGGTTATGCGGGCCTTCTACACGACCCGCGACATTTTAGTCATTGACGCCCTCATTCTCCACGAAACGTAGGCCCAAGTGCATTCCCAGTTGGTTTCATCTGCTAACGTTGTAGACAAGCCTTCGAGATGACGATCTTGCGTATCTCATGTCCATAAACACAAAAGACCTGCACAAAATCTGCGGAAAGCTCAGAGAGGACAGGTTCCTTACAGTGTAGGCTCGAATTGCCCTTAATCCTCTTATACATGTCAGACTCTGATATTTTCGCAGACATACCAGACCCGAAAAGCGACCCGACAACCCGCGACCTAGCAACAGAACGTATTACTACATCAACTATCGCCAGACAATCGACGCTATCAAATGGCGAGTGTACACCATCGACAAGGAAGTGCAGGGCACTACGGTCCAGACTAGCGAAATGAAGGAGTACTTTTGCAACTTCTGTAAGGCAGAGTGGACTACGATGGAAGTTCTCGATAACAATAGCGCGGCGGGTTTCTTGTGTCACAGGTGTGGCCACGTCCTGACTTTCGAGGCGGACAGAAACGCTGGAGGTCATGAGCAGTCGACAAGACTCAACGACCAATTCAAGTTCATCACCGAGCAGCTTCGCCAAATCGACCAGGTGCACATCCCCGAGTGCGATTTCGAACGAGCGCTTGCAAAACAACGCCCCGTGGAGCGTGATGCCACCCACCAACGCGTTGCGACTATTGCAATGGATGATGGCGCGCATCGGCCGATGGATGTCAAGGGTCTATCAAACCTCGGCCCTCAGTCGATAGCTGTGAACATTTCAACCGCAGAGGGTGCGACTGATGCCGAGAAGGAGGCCGAGAGGGCGCGCAAGGAGCGAATTGCCAAGCAGAACGCTCTTCCCTCGTGGATGTCGGCGAGTACTGTCAGTGGGGAATCATTTGGTGGAAACTCACTCGCTGTGCCTACCCTTAATCGCAAGAAGGATAACCCCAAGGATGCATCGCAGTCCAAGGGTCCCGAAGTCAGCGACAGCTCTAAGATTGATGATATTTTCGAAAAGCTTAAGGCTGAGCAACTGGCAGCAGCTGCGACAGGTGGTGACGAGTCTGGGTCAGAGGAGGATGAGGACGAATTCGAAGATATTCCTGTAAGCACACCTATCATCAAGAAGGAGCCCTCGGATGGTTCCGACTCGCCACAAGCCAAGCGGGTCAAGATTGAGCCAGGCATCAAAGAGGAGCCGATGAAGGATGCCAGCGACGAGGACGACGACGAAGAACTAGAATTCGAGGATATTTGAGACTGGCGAATACAAGAAACCAGTTGCGCGCGTTTGAATTTTTAAAAATAGACGGAGTTACTCAGGGGCTAGTCCCGGTTGCGTTGACCGGTTTAGATTAAAGAATAGCAAAGATACCAAATATAAATCAATTAAGGAAACCGTTCGTTACCGTTGGTAACTGTACGTCACCGGCCGCTCATAGCTTCAGACTATCGAGGGCCAAGGAGGATGCCGAACTTTAATCGTGGGGCAAACCGGTAGAGCATATCACAGTATGGCATTGATGGAAATACTCGGTATGCTGATGGGAATGCACACTTCCTGCTAACCTACTTTTGATGGCGTAGTGTCGCAATTACCTTACTTATAAATTCGAGGTAGAACGCCATCGTACCCACCAATCACACCCGATCTTTCTCTGGCTTAGTGTTGCTGAGTGTCATTGATTCTCATCCGAACTGCATTGGGGATTTATCCATGCAGGGTGATCTCGATGAGCTTGAATTGGAAAGGGTGACGCCATCACGGCCGTCTCAGTAGTATCTGCAATCTGCCCTCCCTTGCTTTACAAACTCCATCCATCACTCGGGCGCTTGCTATTGCTAAGTACACTAGTCTTGAATATGTTCATCTCAGCTCGTCAGCCTCATCCTGCACAATATGGCATTTGAAATACCCCCCACATATCTTCTCTCAACCAACCTGGAGCCCGATCAATTGCAGCAACTTGAGGGGCAGATTCCGTCCCTAACGCGGGACATCAATGATGCTCACATCGTTCTAGGGAAGATATCGCGGCGGGAACGAGCTCTGTTCGAGCTGAGACGACTGAAGCTCCTAACAGAGGAGGTTCCGGTAACAAGCGAGCAAGCTAGGGGTGATGACGAGAGACAGGAAGATGATTCGCCGCGACATAAGCGACGAAGATTGTCTAGCCCTTCATCTGGGCAGGCTGGGGTAAACTTGAACGAAGAGCACGGCGGCGGCATCTCTATATCAAACGACACAATCATGGTAGTTAAACTGGCATGGTGGTTGGAATCACAGGAACGGGGCTCCTTGCTGCCCATTGAGGACTACGTCCTATACAGAGGTAGAAAGCTACCAGCGGCGCAGACCAGCAGCCCAATCTCTGTGAAAAGCATGAATAGCGACCGGATACAGAGCTCTCCTGTTGGGAAGAGCAGTTCATCCAGACTCCTAGGAACTGCTGAGCAATCCGGCCCGCACCGCCATCGCCGTGTCACGTCTCAACCGCCACCGCTCCCCCGAGAGACAACATCCGAACACGATGTGGCCTTGCCGTCTATTCCAGACTTTTTGCACACCACTTATTCCTGCCAGCGGCCAACCCCAGGTAACCCGCCTAATGCGGAATTCATCAAGGAGCTGAAGGAGGTGCGCACGCTGCGGCTCCTCCAGGGAGATCAGATTGGCGTGAGGGCATACTCTTCTAGTATCGCTGCATTGTCAGCGTATCCATATCTCCTACAAACTGCAACCGGTTCGTCCTCCTTCTACCCTTCAAGCTTAGGAGTCGCCCTAAGATCTTGCTTAATACATCCATCTGACCTGTGAGCAACTATAGAAGTCGGGAAGCTGCCTGGGTGCGGTGCTAAGATCGCCGAACTATACCAGCAGTGGAAAGACAGAGGTACCCTCCAAGAGATCGAGGAAGGCAGGTCAAACGATAAGCTACGTGTGCTCAAGCTGTTCTACGATATCTGGGGCGTGGGGGACACGACAGCACGGGATTTCTACAACAAAGGTACGTGAGACCACTGCCGCCAGGTTCTCTCTGTGCGATGTTCGCTGATGTTAGTCAGGCTGGAGGGATCTAGACGACATCGTCGAGCATGGGTGGGACACCCTCAGCCGCGTCCAGCAGATCGGGGTGAAGTACTACGACGAGCTCCAGCAGAAGATACCGCGGGGCGAGGTCGAGGCCATTGGCGACGTCATCCTCGCCCATGCCCGCGAGATCGACGCCGGGTTCCAGATGGCCATCGTCGGCGGGTACCGGCGCGGCAGCGCGGAGAGCGGGGATGTGGACGTGATACTGAGCCACGCCGACGCCGCGGCGACGCTGCACTTCATAAGCAAGATCCTCGTGCGCCTCGAGCAGTCTGGCCACGTCACGCACACGCTCACGCTGTCGACGAGGAACAGCGAGCGAGGGCAGGCGCCGCTGCCATGGAGGGGCGAAGGGCGGAAGGGGTCCGGGTTCGACACGCTGGACAAGGCCATGGTCGTGTGGCAGGACCCGAAGGGGAAGGGGCACGAGGATGCCGCTCCGCACCGACGGGTCGACATCATCGTGAGCCCGTGGAGGACGGCCGGGTGCGCGATGCTGGGCTGGAGCGGGGGCACGACGTTCGAGCGCGACCTGCGCCGGTACTGCAAAGCCGAGCTGGGGCTCAAGTTTGATAGCAGCGGGATCCGCAGCCGCCGGGATGGGAGCTGGGTGGACCTGGAAGGGGACGGGTCAGCCCCGGACATGGAGGTGGCCGAGAGGAGAGTCTTTGAAGGGCTAAAGCTGCCTTGGCGACGGCCCGAGGAGAGATGCACTGGATGATGCGCTGTTTGGTGCATTGGTGGTTAAGCTTGGCTGTTGCAGTGGGGGGAAGGAGAGAGCCAACGAGAAAATCATGATTTGAAAGTCCGCAAGTCCGTTGCAGGACCCCACACAATACGACTCAGCTAGGCCAGGAATTGGGACCGATTGAAACCCCGGACGGGCTGCAAATCCCCCCGAACAGAATCTGCGCCTCGGGGTTCGGATAGATATGAATCAGCTCTGTGGTCTGAACACGTTTGAGCTCCTTCGATTTGGTAGCATTCATGCGCGTGGGAAGCACCCAGGCAGCCATCCGCGTGGCGGTACTCCGCCAACATGACACATGCCATTGGGCAGATGCGCCGGGCAAGGTAGCATCGCTTCATCATCATCACGATGCCTATCTCGTGTCTGGCCTGGCATCTTCACTGGGATGTCACTCCCAGCCGAGTTTATCCAGGAAATGCGGAGCAGGTGCCTGGCGCTAGCAGCTTCTAGAGGACGAACTCCGCCTGCCCTAACTCGCTACATGACATGTCTTGCATCTTGGCAAAAGGGGCTTCGAGACGCGGCAATATTGAGTGGTAGCGTAGCTATATAGGACACCTCGCCTAGTTTCGCCCCAATTAGCCAGAAACCATCTTCACCAACGTCTTCGTGCCTTGCAACAGTCCAGAGTCTTCTCAGCCAAGAGCAACTTCCAATATCATTTTTTCACAACTCAACAATGCCTGTCACAATCGATATCAACGAGCAGTTTGGGTACGTGGCTATAACACATCACTGTACACTGCTATACACAATACTAATATACACGTTGCGTAGCCTGGTCCTCGCTGTGGCCAGCTCAAGCTTCTTGGTGAACGCCATGCACATGCTCACCACCTCCAGGTTCCGCAAGGCTAGCGGTGTCCCTTACCCCGTGTCCTATGCCTCTGAGGAGGAAGCTGCCAAGAACAAGGCCGCCTTCAAGTTCAACTGCGGTACGTCATCCAGCCGGGTTTCGAGTGGATGACCAGCTATCCAATTCTGTTGCATGTTTTCAAAGCTGACAGGTGAATCTGCCATGTAGCCCAGCGCGCCCACGCCAACTTCACTGAGAACCACACCTCGTTCTTGGGCGCCCTCCTTATCTCGGGTCTCCGATTCCCGCTTGTTTCCGCTGGACTGGGCGCTGCCTGGGTCTTCGGTCGTGTCGTCTACCTCCTTGGCTACACCAGTGACAAGGGCCCAAAGGGAAGAACGAGGTATGTTCCCCATTCCCATCACCGCCAAAGTTCCCCGCTTGAAGCAACATCGACTGACCAAGTTCTTGCAGTGGTTCCCTTTTCGCCTCTCCTGCCGACCTTGCGCTTAGGCTCATGGCTGTTTACACTGGTGTCCAGTTTGCATTGGGCCAGTAAGGAAGCTGAGAAGAAATCAAGCGTACTAAAAATAAAAGCGCACGTCAAGTGGTAGTGTTAGAGACAATAAACAGTAATCCGTGACCATATGTTCATTACTTTGTTGGTGCTGTGATCATCTTCGGAAATTGCGACGCCTTAACTCCATATTAGATGCCACATTGGCAGCATCGTCTCCATTCCCGTTCTCCTCGTTGAATAATTTTTCAATCCCATTGTTGCCGAGAAGATAATCGCCAAAGTACTTCATCGCGCTGAAAATCTCCTCACCAGTTGGCACAATGTGCTCCCTTGGCAATAGAAAGCCGTAGCTGCCGGTATCTCGCAGCTTGATCTGGTAGCTGAAATGCGCCTTCATCTCATGATAGAACCAGTCAATAGCAGAGCCCCCACCGGACTCTATCCGCTGCTCAAAGTCTGTCTTGCCGTCCTTTTCGTCTGAGACTGCCCCTTCGCAGGCAGAAGCGACTGAGTACGACTCTCCACTTGCAAGTCGAATCGACTTGGCAATTCCAGCAGCAAGTTCGGTAAGGTTCTCAATATTTGGAGGCTCGATAGCGCAACTGTAGGCGTAGGGGAAGAGAACCTGCTGGGAGTAGGAGTGCAGGTCAATAAAACTAACAAAATTGACGTTGTGGAGAGTTTGGTTTCTGGCCCAGTCTGCCAGTTTCTCAGCTTCGACAGCCTGGAAGGGCTGTTCGCCCCCATAGCTCTCCGAGCAAGGGTCAGTTTGGTGTCGAGCACTATCCCATTCGTACCCAAAGGCGTGGTCCAGATCCATGCCTCGGCAGTACCGCAGTCCAGTCTGCTGCCTCGACTTTCGCCAAAGACGATCAACGTTCCACGTGTATTCGAAACCATCTGGGTTGACTACGGGGATAAAAACAATGTCGAATTCAACGAGCAATTTGGTGATCATGGGCTCCTTGCCAAATGACGTGATAAAGGACCAGGCAAGGTAGTTGACGGTGCTCGTCGATATCCACTCACGGCCGTGAAGACCTCCTGTGATCACAATTGTCTTGCGGGGTGATGAATTGCCTGACTGGCCCGAAACACCGACTCGGAGGGCAGGGATATCTCTCCCTTCCCAAGACTGGCCGATTTTGGTATATTCCACAAATGCCGGGAACATGACTTCTAGCAGCTGCATCCATCGGATGATGACCGATAGAGACCGGTAGTCTTGGAAGAAGACATTGTCGCCTGCTCCTGGTCGCACGGACAAGTCTGCGTGGACGCCTTCCAACGTGATAGATCTCTCACTGTTGCGAGAGGGTACTGATTCATAAACTGCCGCGGCGAGGTCGGTTACCAAAGTGGAGTATGACAACTGAAGGGAGCGAGGAAGCAGGCTAATAAGGGGAGCGACTTCGTCGGAATGCAGACGAATGTCGACAAAGTCGTGGTTGAATGCCCAGACATCGAGGAACAGGCGATCTGTGGCTTTTGAGAGTGCGGCCTCCTCGCTCGGTGACGTGATGTTGAATCGCAAGACTACCTGGTTCGCATACTGGCGAGAGATGCTTTCGATGGGCGAGGACTGACTGCTGTCCTTGGTTGGATGCTGGCCGAACACACGCTCGATGACATTATCGCGCAGTCGCGTTAAGTAGGGGAAGAGTCGGCGATCGCCAATGTCTCGGTCGGTACTCGTAGAGCCGTAGGTCGCACGCTGGGATCGAATGTTGGCGGCGTCGGCGGAGTGGAAGAGTGCCAGCAAGGCAACAACCGTCGTCGCGGCGAACCTCATACTTTAGTCCCGGGCACGCCACACGATAACGGGGACGAGAATAAGTGATGATGATGGGAACCGCTGGCTGCAACGGTGGATGGCGAAGATGCCGTTGACATCGATGGAGAGCGGATGAGTGGGGGGGCCGAAGAAAGTTGGCCAGGGCGCCAGGCAGTGCATTATCGTCTGAATCTATCTGTCCAGTAGAAGCTCTGGATTCACAGGCGCAACGTCGAGCAGGTACGCCGGTACATGGCTGACGGGCAGGGGCCTGGGGCGGTACGAGCCTACGAGGGTCTGGAGGGGCTGGAGGGTGCTGGGCTCATGTGCATCAGGCCTAGGCGCAACCAAGGGTACGGGACTTGCGGAATAGTACGTAATCTAGCGTGCATGCTTCAGGCTCCCAGCCACCAGGGAGCCTGTAGATTGGCCGCGGGCACGGTCCATAGCCCAGACATACCGCTGCCAGCCAGCGCGTTGGGGAGTTTGGGCCCTGGGCGACCCGCTAGCACCGGCCAGACAGAGGCTAGGATCAATACCTTATGCTGCCCAGGCCATTAAATTTGGCGTCGGGCTGACTGGGCTTAGAATGGACCGCCATCCACATCCATCCATCCCCTGGAATCGCAGGTAATTATGTACATAGGTTAGGTAGAGAGGTAGCCTGTGGGTGTTAGTCCTGTCCTACCTCCCAGACAAGGTCAGGTAATAATCAAAGGTCAAGCAGATGCGCGTCGTCCTAGGTCCTACACCCATCTTCCAAACACCTGACTTTTTTTCTTGCCAACCCCCCAGCATCCTCCTGTCCAAACCCAGCCGACCGTCATCGATTGTCCGTTCGCGAGATCTCCTTTTCCCCAACTGGCTCGATGTTTCCCTCGAGCGCCTCGCATGCTTAGCCAGGCCCTGCGCCCAAGCCACCGCGACACCTCTCACCTCCTGCTCCCCTCCCACCTCCGAATCCCGGGCTTAGGGTCGATAGCACGGAAGGGGGGGATAGAACGGGCTAAGCAATACCGATAACCCCATAAGAGCTTTGCGGCAGACTATGACCATAGGCCTGCTGCGATGCCTTTTCTCCGTCGGCGTGGCAATGGATCCGGTGATCAAGAATTGCGCCGCCAGAACACCGTCAGCCGTATCTTCGACCGCTCTGAGCCTGGCCTTCCTCCCGCCAACCATCTCGCCGCTCCTGCTATCCAAGAGAATGAACAGATAGTCCAGACCCGGGCGGCGTCTATGAGCCAACGACCCGACACTCCTCCAATCCAAGAACAAACGAGCAAGCACAAGAGGTTCTCAGTATTGAGGTTTCGCAATGCATCTGACTCGCAGCTTTCTCTGCGGGCCAAGCAGCAGGCCGAAAACCCACCTCCACCTGTCCCTCGTCGTCGTAAGCCTCCCTTCCGGACGGGCTACCTGCTCATGCTCGTGTGATCCAATGCTAACACAGGTTGATTTCGTACAGCCCCGGAGATCATTACCACCGCCCCAACTGGCGAGTTTGTCGGCCCGAGGAAGAAATCGTCACGTTTGAGTCTTGCTGCCAAGCTTCGGATTTCTCACGATTCTCCACGGCATTCAACCCTCAATGGCCCCCCAGCGTCGCGAAGCTTCGTCGATACTATCGGTGCTGAGCGTCGGCGCCTATCTCTCGCTCCCTTGGAGGAGCCAGGCTCTCCTCGATCGTCATTGCAGCATAACCACACTTTCAATGGCACAATGGGGACTCCGGGACCATGGGCACATCGGCAGTCCGAGTCTTCCAGGTCTGATCTCAGCTCTGGTGACCGTGTCTCACAATCCAGTCCTGCTACTACGCCAAAGAAATCGCCAACATCCAGCACGCTTTTCAAGTCATTAAGGAGGTCAAAGAAGCAGCCTGAGCCAATGTTTCCTATTTCGCATCTTCCGCAAAAGGACAAGACGCCACAGCCTGGATCTTCGTCCGTGAGCCTCACTAACACGCCAAGGCCTGCCTCGGTACAGAGTGGCCGTATTTCTCGCGGTCAAAATGAACGTCCAGTCCATTTCTCTCCGACAACCCCGGCCCCGGCTACAGCACTCTTCGCTCCCGGCGGAGCCTCTCGGTCAGGGCAGTCTTCCCCTACACGACCCAATTACTTGAGAGAAAGATCGTCTACAATGAGTTCCGCGGGACGGGACTCGACTGAAGACCACCATCTCACCCCTGCAACACGAACATCGTCCTCTACTGGCAGGAAAAGCTTCGGCGATCTTCTTGGCCTCGGCCGGCTCAGACAAAATTCCGAGCTTGGCCGCCAAGGAACGCTCACACCGGCCACCCCGGGCTCGTCTGCGTCGAAAAGCAATTCGCTGCAGCTTGCTAGAGATACGATTCCTCTTCCGGAGAGATATAATGAAGAATCCCCCGCGAAGTACTTGGCACGCGTAGAAATGGTTATGAACAGAGGTTCTATCGCCGCCGCTCTCTCCAAAGCTTCCGATTCATTCTCTGCGGCTGTCCTACGAAGCTACATGAGAAGCTTCAGCTTCTTCGGTGATCCTATGGACATGGCTCTCCGGAAGCTTCTTATGGAGGCCGAGCTACCAAGAGAGACACAGCAAATAGATCGGTGCCTGCAGGCTTTCGCGAATCGCTACCACGAGTGCAACCCTGGAATCTATTCATCGCCAGACCAGGCTTATTTCATCGCCTTCTCCCTTCTTATCCTTCACACCGACGTCTTTAACAAGAATAACAAGTACAAGATGCAGAAGGCGGACTATCTGAAGAACACGAACGGCGAAGGCATCTTTGACGAAATCTTAGAGTGCTTTTACGACAACATTTCTTATACCCCATTCATTCACGTTGAAGACGAGCTTGACCTACCTCTCGAACGGGCTTCGAAATCGAGGACGAAACAATTGCTAGTAGCCAATGACCCCGCGAAGCGTGCTGCAAAGGAGCCCATTGATCCTTACACCCTCATCATTGACGGAAACCTCGATGCATTACGACCTAACCTAAAAGATGTGATGCTTCTTGAAGAGCATTATAATTATCTAGGCTCCGCGACGAGCCTCAACATGAAGGATTTACAAAAGACCTTTTTCCGTACAGGCGTACTTCAGATTGTCTCGGCTCGATCACGCCCGGATGCCTTCATGTCCGAGAAGACTGCGACCAATCCCAACGACGCTCATCCCGGTATTGTCGATATCAAGGTGACCAAAGTGGGCTTGCTTTGGAGGAAAGATCCCAAAAAGCGCAAAACCCGTTCGCCCTGGCAAGAATGGGGCGCTATTCTCACTGGAGCTCAGCTATATTTCTTCCGCAACACCAGCTGGGTCAAGAACCTGATGCACCAGTACGACAGTCACATCAGGGCAGGGCATGATGGCATCCCGGTCATCTTCAAACCACCGCTTGAAGAATTCAAGCCAGATGCTCTCATGTCTACTCATGACGCGGTAGCGCTCCATGATTCCTCATACAGAAAACACAAAAATGCGTTCGTTTATGTCAGATCGGGCGGCCTGGATGAGGTTCTTCTAGCTGATACTGAAGACGAGATGAATGACTGGCTCGCAAAACTTAACTATGCCGCAGCATTTCGGACCACAGGCGTTCGCATGAAGGGAGTGGTTGGGGGCCACTACGACGGCCAAG
The DNA here is from genome assembly GCA_026958235.1 of Clonostachys rosea. Lineage (NCBI taxonomy): Eukaryota > Fungi > Ascomycota > Sordariomycetes > Hypocreales > Bionectriaceae > Clonostachys > Clonostachys rosea. The sequence continues at coordinate 3,414,490 of CP110206.1, forward strand.
GGCGTCGAGGAATTAGGAGACTCGACAGCACCGAAGGCACTCAACTAGTTGACACCCCCAGTGGTCAGGTGGCTATCGCAAGAGGCCAAATTGACCACAAGATGGCCGAGGACATTCAGTCGGCAAGACGCGAGTTCATGCTGCAAAAGATCGCCCAGAACGATGAAAGCCTTGCTGAATGTCAGAAGAAACTCGACGATCAGTTGCGCAATGCCCGTCACCTTCAGATCCTGGCACCCATTCAACCCAGGACAAGAGAACAATTGCTAGAGGCTGCAGGACGGATCTCAGCGCAACTCAAGTGGACACGAACGGAGATGTGGAGAGAAAAGTGCCATCGAGACATCCTTAAACTAGATCTCGAGGAAGATTCCGTTACATCTCCTCCCGCCACGACTCCCATCAAATCTCATAAACGCGAACCCTCGAATGACAGGCCATCGACACCGACGCCAACGGGGAAAAGCGAGCCCCTAGCCAATCATCAAAACGGATCTAACCAAGAGGTGAGCTCAACGGGAAGTGCCAAACTGGATAGTCTGAAGAGCAAGGAAGAGCCCCTTCCCTCGCCTATAAGCCAGGAATTCCAGACACCGCCTCAGAGCGCATCCTTGAAACCTGGGTCCCGCGACTCATTCCTCCCATTGTCGGATCGAGCAAGCACCAGACATGGGTCAGTTTCCAGTATCGCCCCCTCCCCCGTGAAACGAGTTGCAAATGGTGGCGACTCCGAATCTCGTGAGACCGAGGACACAAATCATAAAAGGAAAACCAGCCACGGTCGAGACGACGTTGATGCAGAGGAGCGAGACCTCCTCGAACAGGCCGGCCTCCTTGACGCCAAATCCGGCAATACAAATTCAGAGACCCTCGGTTTGGAGGGTATCGAGAATGGCGAAAAATCCAAGGCTCGGAGAAGCTTACACAAAACCCTCAGAGACAGCGCTGGGCACCTTGGGCATCATAGAAGCAGGAGAGGAAAGGAAGGCAACCCCACCACTCCACCGGACGCCGCATCTTCAGAGAGCACACTACCAAGAGGGGCTGGGAGTTTTACGGTCCACGGCAAGAAGGCCTCTGTTATCAACTTCGGGAATGGGCTGGCAGGAATAGCCACAGATGAAACGCTACGCACTCGCAAGCCATCAGTGTCCCAGGACCCGCCCGTTTCCCCTGCTTTTAGCAGTGGAGGGGAGGACGATGACTTTTATTCTATCGCCGACGAACTTGAGGATCAGCAAGATTCGCACGATAGGAGAGAGTCGGCCGCCAGTGAGAGCACTGCTACGGCACGGAGCTTCCGTGAACTCCATCGGAAATACTCCACCGCCCGGGCAGCTAGAAGCGTCTCGAGTGGCGGACGGCTGGCAGTTCCTTCAGATGGCGAGAGCGAGGTCGCGGTTAGCTTTTCTGAAGGCCGGAGGTCTCCACTGCCTCCCATTGACCCTGACGAGACTGAGGACGAAGATTCTTCCGTCATCCAGGAGGAGCAACGACCTGAAGACGCTGTACCGACCGGAAAAGAGTAAATGAACGCAGAAAAAGGATATGCGAAGGGCAAGCAGGCTTGACACGATATGCAAACACTACATCCTTTTCGGCTATGAAACGACTGGCGTACGGCACGGTCTCTATACCCAAGGCCAGGCCCCAAATAATCGGCCTTACATTGCCATCCTTTTGGCCTTTTTTTTTTTCTTCGAATGAATTTACAGGAGCGATAAAACACTCGGCAGCCTTTGTGCGCAATATATTGAGCGCAACATGTACGCTTACTTTTCGTATTGAGATGACTGATATGGCATGTGGTTGGCTTCTTATTTCTTTCATCAGTGCATGAGAGCAAAGTTCTCTAAAAAGTTGGCGATCTCTGGGAGGGTGGGAGAACGGGGGGAGGCTGGCTTGGTTTTCTCACCAAATATGTATTAGACTTTATAATTACTGCTCGACTTGCAAACTTTCTTTTCTTCATTGCTCGTTTTCTCTTTTTGTTTTCCCCCGCACGTTCTGCTTAGCTTTGCATGTTGACTGGTGGTTTGGAGGAACACCACGGATTCGTCCTTTTTTTTATTCTACGGAGTTCAATGAATAGCAGCGGGAAATGAATAGCAGGTAGAGAGTCTCATGGAGATTTTCCCTGATTTTTTTGACATCAGACAGACTTCATAGTTAACATCATCATCAAAATCTTCTATCCGACATGGAAACCAACCATCCCAGAACCCGTCCGTTTACAACCCCTGCCCATGCTATTGAGTTATTATGCTTTTGCTTTTCTTGTCATCTATTTCTTGCCCTTCTTTTTCTTCTTGGATGATGTGCTTGCCGTCGGCGCCTTTTCGACCTTGACGCCTCCCCCGCCAACTAGCTCTAACGTCTCCTCCTCCTTCACGATGCCGCCCTGGGTGGAATCCGCCACCTTCTTCCTCCCCTTCTTGCCCTTGGGGCGGTAGGAGGACCGGTCGCGCAGCGGCAGCCAGCGCTCCGGGTCGGGCTTCTTACCCTCCTCGTAGTTCTTGGGCAGCTTTCTCCTCCGCTTCTTGGTGGCCTTCCTGTCAGCATCTACGTCCGTGGCGGCCCGCTTCTTAAGCAGGGTGCTCCTTGGTGCGGCCACGACGCCGGAAGCGAGGAGCTTCTCGATGTCGATACCGACAATGAGCTCCTTGACATTGGGGAGCTCGTCGACTTGCTGCTGGACCTTGGCGGGGTCGGACGGGGCGAGGGAGGCGACGAGGCCGGCCGCGGCGATGTGTGACCCCTGGTGCTCGTCAAAGAGCTTCTCGAACGCGGACCCGGCGAGGAGCAGGTCCTGGGAGTTGGACGACCGGAGGAGCTCGATGCCCGCCTCCCGCAAGAGGGAGGTGGCGGTGCTGCCCGGCCGGTCCAGCCAGTGCTTGGATGCCTTGGCTAGCTCGCCCCTGGCGTAGGTCTCTCTCCCCTGTTCGCGCAGCAGCGAGACGTAGAGGGCGACCAGGCCCGGACTGAATCTCACGTCCTTGGCTTCTACGCTGGTGTCGCTCTCGAGGCGGCTAAGGAAGGATGACAGGGTGAACAGGGCCGAGGCTTTCCGGCCGTGCTGGAGCTTTGTCTGGACAACGGTGAGGACGAGGCCGACCTCGGTGGCTCGCTTCTCGGAGAGGGATTCGAGCGCGCGGAGGAGCGCCTTTCCGGTCTTTCCGTGGACCTCTGCGGCGGCGTTGATGACTGAGAGGGCGTTCAGTCCGGGCTGGATGGACGGGTTCTGCGACTTGTCCAGTGACGCCTTTGTCCTGGCGCAGACGCCACGGAGTTTCTGTGCGTGCAGGTCGGTTAGGAAGCTGTTCTGCGTGAAGATGTCACTTTGGAATTTGAAGAGTTTGGCGTCTTTGGTCTTGTGTGCCAGAGCTGCCGCTTTCCGTTGAACAAGGTACGGGTTTGCGGAAGCTGAATCAAGTGCAATGCGGTTGTTCTCGGTGACAAGCGTCAAGTCAACGTCATTCTCCCTGTTCCAGGATGTTAGCATCTTCGCACTGAGCCAGACCCATCATCACTCACTCTACAGATCCCAAAGATGTCAGCAAGTCAAGAGACTCCTTGACCTTGCCCAGCTTGGCATACACATATGCCTGCTGGGCCAGGATAGGCTGCATCTCCGCCTCCTTGTCCTCCTCCGTCAGATCATCCGAGGCATCGCACAGCTTGACTGCCCGCTGAAGGAGCCCTGAAGCCCGGCTAAGATCTCCTTGGGCAATGTAATAGCAGGCTACGTTGTAGCAGACCTCGAATGTGTCCAGTTCCTCGTGATCCACAGGCAGTTCGGACGACGCAGTGCCTTGCCATTCGCCCTGGGAAATGGCAGCCTTGATGTTGATATTCAAGTCGCTCTCCTCCCCGGCAACGTCGGAGTCCAGCAGTCTCTGGTATATTTCGCGAGCTTCATCGAACCTCTCGGCACGGTAGGCTACTTGTGCGGCGACATGTTGGAAGCTTCGATCAGACAAGCCGACGGCCTTCAAGACCGAGGCGGCGTCCTCGAGGTTACCGGTCTTGTAGAGTGCGTACGCCTTTGCGAGCGCACATTTCGCCTCAACGACAATCCCGCCCTCGGCAATGGCGCGCAGGGCATCATCAAAGCGGTCGAGCTTCAGCAGGGCGATGATTCGTGTGTGCTGGTGGCCAGCGTCGCTCTTGTTGGCCTTGATGGCGGCGTTGGCGGCCTTGAGGATCTCCTCGTGGTCCTCTATGGACGAAGAGCGCAGCAGGGCGCTGAGAGCCGCAGCAGGGTCTTGAGGCATGGTTCGGGGTCGGGGTTATGAGACTCTCAGTGTCGTTGCATCGCTCATCAGGTGTAGCACGGTGTGGTGTTCAATTTGGTGGGGACCGAATATTGAAATGTGGAGTCAGAAGACACAGCGCACGCAGAAGTTGTATCACAGAGGGGCGATTCGGGATCGCAAGGCCACGCAGTAAAGACGGTTCTGCCAAGCGTGGTACAAGGCGTTCGGGCTGATGACGCGGGGATGAGAATGTCGCGTGCGGATGGCTGTGACGAGGAACTCCAATGCCCACCTACATTGAAGCCATTTCGGCGCTGAATTTTGGGATCTGGCGGGGCAATTTCTCACGCGCCACAAGAAGGTTTGGGAATGAGCCGCGGGGAGACTCAGGGTTGTGGCTTGAAGTTGTGGCTTGACCCTGATCCCGCCACAGTCGCTGAAAATATGGCGTACGCCACTACGGGCGCAGACAGCCCTCAGGAATCGGAAAAGGGTGTGCCAGTGTAACTGTCGCCATCGATCCCTTGTACTTATCATGCTCAGAATCACACAATAGCCCTATCAACAGCATAAAGTGCTGATGTTTTTTGCATGTGAATAGTCAATAATGACACCTGTTTCATTCTTATGCTTGTCTAATGTCCTACTACTACGCTACCGCACACCGGCATCTGCTTCAGGACGTTGCAGCCCCTCCCACACCACACCTCCGTGATGTGAGCACTTTAGCTCACGGTTAATCAAGCGCACGCACGATTGTGCTCAGCATCATTCGGCGTGTTACACAACGCCAAACCCACCCCCAACACACCAAAAAACCGCCCCCAGCCACTTGTGGTGCGGTTAGTGGGAACTGAGCGGCTTTGCAAACCTCCACGGCTCCTCAGCGTGGGGGTCGTGCAATTTCGGAGGATACTGAGCTTCGCACCGTGTGCGGAAGCTCAGATCATCAGTGCATCAGGCTGTTACGTTTATTTATGCCTCTAGTCCGATGGCCGTCTGTCCCTTGGCACAGGCACCCAATCGACTAACATGAACCCGCACCGTCCCAGTCGCCTTGTTCTCGAATCATCGCCATTAGGTCCCGCAGCCCGGATGGAGGCCCGCAGCCCCCGTCTCGCCTGTGCAGCCAGGGGCTGGCCATAGCGCAATTGCTGTCGCGGCTTCGTATTCGCCAGCAGCCTCCAGGGTCCTCAGACGGCCGAATCACAGACCGCCATCTCCTATCTCGCTATCTCGACGTGTCCCCCACCCCCAGGGCCACTCGCGCGCTCAACAAGGCAACGTCGTGACAGCGCCCCAGCCTGTCCTTGCTAGCAGAGAGCCCCCCACGGCACATTACATTGTGTGATGCCGCCTATTTCGCTCGCGGGCGCATGGCCCAGAGCAGGGAGCCAACCAGCATCGGAGGCCTGGGCATCGGAGGCGACATTCTGCTCAGCGCCGTGGGATGTTTGCGATAACCTCGGCGGGTCGTGGTAACGCAAAACGGGTCGGCTCTCTATTTACATGCATCGCCCTGTTTTTCTGCTCCGGCCGGGGGCGTGGTTTGCCTGGTCCCCAGCACCAGTCGCATTTCGCTCTGAACATGGCATATCTTTCATCCCACCCTCCTACGTCTGGACATCGGCCCGGGCCCTGACAGGTACCTCAGGTTACCCAACTCCCGCGGTTTGCGAGGCACCATCGACGTTTTGAAAGGGCATGTCGCGCATACCCTTGCGCCAGACGCTGATCCGTGACATTCCGGTTTCTTCAGTCTCATATTCACTACCAAGCGCAACAAGACTTGGTCTCTTTTGCGCTGCTCTGCTCCTGGCCTGCTCTGCCTTTGAAAGAGCTCATCTCCATTCAACTCAGCTTGTGTCCTTATGCATCATCCCATGGACCAAATACCTCCTTGTCACTTAGCCGCAGACCTACACTACAAAATCCCATGGCGACATCACCTGCCTCCCATCCTCTCGAGGCTCCCTTGGGAGCCTCAGCGCCAGCGCCAGAACAAGAGTCCTCATCAATAACCCCAACTGCCTTCCAAGGTGATGAGTCTCAGTTGCCGCGAGGCCACTGCCGTTACATTTTAACCATGCCAGAGCTCAAAGGGTATCGTTGTGGTTGTGTCAGCTTTAGTCAGAACAAGTCCGTTCCTGGCGTGATATGCGAGTGCGGCCATTTCGCATGCTTCCACCTGAACTCTGCAAACTCCCTGTCGCCAGGAAAACACCACGACGATGTTGAATTATTGAGGCAGCGAGTGCAGGCCCTGGAGCAGCAACTATTATCAGCGACCGACGGCCAGGAGAGGTTGGACCAGACCATCCACCGCCTGAGCCAGATGGAGGAAGCTGTCGAGAGAAACCAGGAAGAAATACGGACCGATTTCAAATCATCGTACAAGCACATGTCGGCAGCATGGAGTCTGGTGGAGCAACTGCAGAAGAGACTGTCCACGTTTGAAGAGAAACAGAACCTTCAGACGGTGCAGATGGAGAGGGCAGGGAAAGAGCTGGATGACTTGCGGAACCGCAACCTGGAACTCTTGGAGACCGACGAGATGCTGGAGGAGCGGATCGAGCAGCTTGAGCAGCCGACTTCATCACGTCAACCCACAGGTGAGCGTCGATCAGCCAGCCCCGAAGCAGACATCCCTGCACCAAAACACTCCCCCAGCCCATCCCAGCAACACCACTCAACAACCGATAAGCTTAAATGCGACACCTCCAGTCAACCACCTATCCATCCAGTCCACCTAGACCTGACTGAGGCGCCAATACCTACCGCCATTATACCCTCGGGGGTATGGACGATGCATGTCTCTGTGCTCCCGTCGAGGGACCAGCCCTTCCCCTTCGAGAAGGACACTGCAGCATACAAAAGATGTCTCTCCCGTGGGCTCCAACGTGTTGTACCCGTGCAGGGTTACAGCGCGGAGGCCATCACGTCGGCGATCTCCAAATTCTTTCACCCAATCTTACAAAGCAATGCATGGGAGCCTCTGGAAGCCAAAGTGTGCGACGCCAGGAGGCTCGAAGGGCTCCCGATGCTACGGCCGCTCGAGCCTGAGATCAACAGAACGACCTACGATATAGGTCTCATCATGGGGCGCTGCGCCGTCCGAGATGGCTCCGGGCGGATTCAATCCATGTACGTGGCGCTGAAGAGAGGGAAACTCTCGTGGAATACGATCAGAGATTTCCCCGTCTACATGGAAGGGCTGGAGTCGAGCTGGGCGTTTGACAGATTCCTCGATCAAGACGGGGATGGCGACGGAGACGTGGATGGGGAGGGTGCCGACGTGCGCCCACGACGCCCATCCATGCCCCTAATAACAAACCCGACGCCTCCGGTGTCACTGAAGCGCAGCTCAGCAGAGATGGAGTTGGGAGGGGTGGTGGGCAACGGCTCGGTTGATGGCGAGAGCGAGGCACCGAGGGCCAAGGTCGCACGAACATGCATCCCCGACGCACTGGATTTCAAGGCAAGGTTTGAGAGCGACCTTGTGAGTCGCTATTAATGATTCATGACGTATATTAGGTCGACGAAGTGGTTTTTTTCCCTTCTTCTTTTCTTTCTTTTCAAAGTATAGAACGCGTCCGAGGGCGTCGGTTCAACCGATAAATGCATGTCCACGGGCTTTAGCTAAAGAGGACGGGTTTGGCGTTATTCATTCTGGATTGGACAGCGGGAGGGAATGGATGCGGGGGGTTGCGAAGATAGATTACTTGCTTGTTATACGACCGCTTCACTCATATGAACCATATGACTAGATATAGAGGAGCGAGCCCACTTGGCAAACATAGCACAGCACGAGATGATGCGACAGGCACACACACACACACACACGATAGAGGTAGCTAGATAGAGCTTCAGGAAGCCAAATAGGATTAAGGAGTATCGAGAAGTGACTATGTAAGTGGAAAGAAATGGAACCGAGGTGTATGCTGCAGCGAATTGAAGTTGGTCACTTTGTTTCATTGGGTTTCCTGAAGGCTCGATTATCAATGAAAAAAAGACCGTCGATGTGTTGAGTGCCGAACAAACCAGAGATTAGCCTACCAGCCCTACACAGAAGAAGCATGGCAACCGAAAACTTATTGACGTTGGGCACCCAGGATGGCTATCTCCGTGAACTTGCGGAGCCTTACTCCTCACTCTCCTCCATGCTCGCGAGGTAGCGGGCATAGAGGAGCTCCTCGATATCCCGCTCATCGAACTCAATCTCTCGCTCCTCCAAATCCTCGAAGTACGACCGCTCCTCCATGTCTCGCTCCTCCAGGTCCATCTCATAGTCGCGAAGTTCCTCGGGGGCAGCCTCCGCGGCGGGTGCCTCCTCGGCGGGAGTCTCCTCAGCAGCGGCGGGCTCGGGAGCGGGCTCCGGGGCAGTAGAGGCAGACGCAGACGCCTTGTCGGCCTCGGCGTGGTGGTCCTCAGCGTGCGTCTCGGTGTGGGCTGCCTTGGCCTTGGTGTGGTGAGTCTTCTTGGCCTGCTTGCTGTCGTGGATTCCGTGGCTGGCGCGGAAGAGCTTGCGGTACCCGATGAAGAACTTGGCGAGCGAGCTCTCGTCGAACGGCCTGCGCGCCTGGAGGTCTCTCGTTTCGTAGGCAGATCCGGAAATGGGCATGGCGAGCGCCTGGTCGGCGAGGCCGGCCACGAGGGCTGCGACAGCGATATTCTTGATGGCAACCATTTTTTTTAATAGGTAGGGGTGGTGTAAAAAAGTATTTCAATAAAATAGGGTTAGTAGAAGCGAACAGAGACCAGCTCTTGAATTGTGAATAGAGCCCAGCTCTAGAGATTTTTTTTTTTGTTGTTTTGGAGGTGGAGTGATGGCAGACTGCAGTGGCGGGCAGCGTGTTCTTATTATACGACCTTCGTCAGATTGCGGATGTTGCTATTTTGAGGCACGCTGCTCGCCCGCCATTGGCTGCAGGCGGCGGGACTTGCGAAAAGGGCCTGCCTAGACTCAACCGTCCAGGATGCGACGCATATTACTTAATACCTGGGCCGTTGGGGTGCTGCGGTCCAAGCTGTCCGTCGAATTTCTGCTGAGGGTGAGCCAATCTTATGTCATACCCTGCTGCGCAGCACGGAGGCGTGCGTGCGTGCCGTGGCCCAGCATAGGTCGAGTATAAGTATTACTGGCGAGTCAACCAAAGTCGGCTTTGATATGCACACGACAGCCCAATCGCTCCTCCACGATGGCTGCTTCGCCCGTGATATAGACTTCTGGAGATCACGCTGGCGCAGGGAAAGCCGCTGCTGGTACCCACATCTCCACACCGGCACTACAGGGTTGCCTTGGTGCTAATTGAAGGTTCCATTGTCCGCTGGACGCTGCCCCAGTTAGCAGGTAGCAGGTCTCGTTAGGCCTGTGAACCGCTGTGCTGCACCGCTTCCACTGGGCTGGACGGCTCCGACTGCCCCGACCGGCGCTAGGCGTTGGGCAGGCAGTTCGCGAATCGCGAAGCTCTTCAATTGCACTTGCTCCTCTCGCATTCTCGTACCGTCATCCGCCTCGCCCAAAGTCCCCGTGTCGCCAGCCTCTCCCGATCTGGCACGCACATCTCTGTGCAATCCATGCAGTAGATTTTATCTCAACACACTCACTGTCCGGCCTCAGTCTGGGCTGGGGAACCTCCAACACCTAAGGCGTTCGTTCACACATCGCCATCCTTGGCATAGGCGGATTTCGTTCCAATCCCCCCAGATAGCATCAATCCCTTCAGTTTCGCGGCTCTACATCCTCGGTCAATTCGCCCGCCATGGATCTGGACATTGAGATGGGCGATGCTGCCCAGCAGCCCTTTATGGAGGAGCCCACCAGGGACAACGATATTCTGGTAAGGCCTTCTCTTGCATCTCCGATGCAGGCCCTCTTACCCAGCACCCACATACTGATGACGGCCTAAAGCAACCCGACGAGCCTGAAGAACTCGGCGAGGTCATTGAGGATGAAACAACAGCGGCGGACAACGAGTCTCAGACGGTGGTACCCAACAAGGTCAACGTCCGTGGAGTCGACACACTACACACAGACGACATCAAGACGTACGTGAGGTCGCATTTCGGCTCGGTCGACAAAGTCGAGTGGATCGACGACACGTCCGCGAACCTCGTCTTCAGCTCCGAATCGGTCGCGCGTGACGCCCTCGTGGCATTGAGCAATGTCGAGATTGCGGACGCAACAGCGCTGGGCGTAGGCGAGAGCCTCCCCGGCAAGGCAGTCGACGGCAAGCCCGACATCTCCCTCCAAATCCGCTTCGCGGTCGAGAGCGACAGGAAGGAGGCCGGCGCCGCGCAGAGAAGCCGCTACTATCTCCTGCATCCGGAGCACGACCCTGAAGAGCGGCGGAGACGGAACCAGGAGAATAGGAGCAGGTACCGCGAGCGCGACAGCCGCGGCAGCGTCAGGTACAGGAGAAGAGGGTCTGACGACGATGAGATCGAGACCTACGAGGCCAGCATGTATGACGACGCACCCCGAGCTTCGCGCCGACGATCGGAGTCGCGTGAGCGCTCGCGCGAGAGACGGCCTTCGTACTCGCAGCAGAACAAGGGCAAGGAGCTATTTTCCAGCGGAAGGCCATCTCGTGGCAGGGGAAGGTCTGCGTCGCCTAGCCGTGACCGCGACGGCGACATGTCGATGGACGAAAGCGCTAGTTCTGCCGGCAACAGGATCAAGGCTCGCTCCCTCAAGGATCGCATCACATCCGACAGGGGCAACCGATCCAAGGAGCTCTTCCCCACCAAGGCAACCGGCCGTGGCGGCCAGCTCGATCAGCTCGAAAGCTCCACGGGCTCGGCTCATCTCACAGAGGAGGACCATCCCAAGATTGTGGATGTACCCCACGGCTCGAACAGTAACTTTAACATCCGGGGTTCGGCGAACCCGCGCAGCAACAACGGAGGATTCAGCATCAAGGGCACGGCGGCGAGCGCCAAGGAACTGTTCCCTACCAAGCTTGGAGGTAGCAACGCAGGGAAGGAGTTGATTGGGGCGAAGAAGCAAAACAGGAAACGAGCTGAGGATCTGTTCGGTTAGAACCTGGGAGATCTGTATCTCTGAGCCAAGGGCGAGGGGCTGAAGGGAAAGGGAGGGGGGGTATCAGCGGGTTGGAAAACGGGACTTCTGGTATAGTACATTATTTCCTCGGACTGCATGGGATGGGGCTTCAGAAAAGATTCAAAAAGATTGGTTTCCAGCGTTTGGTGTTTAGATGGTTATATGGAGTGCATCTAGCTCATGATAGACACGATACCTATGACAAAATTTGCCTGCCCTCCTCTTCATGCTGTGTAGTCCCCGTGCGCCCACTGTGGTTTGCGTCGCACAGGACCGTTGGTGAACCTCCGGTGGATGAAAAGTTCAAAATGTCCCCAGATCTCGGCAAGTTCACACAACACACAAATGAGAGAAAATTAAGGTAAAAAAGAGGTGCCCAATATTCATCTATGTTCTCATACCCCCAACTATGTCCTGGAATTTTGAATAAATAAGGCAGCAGTATATCCCGGGGCTCTACATCCGACATTTACGCCCGAATCGCCTGAGAGCCGGACCCCCGTCATTACACATGTCCGTCTAGACCAGCACCCTCCGGACCACATGGTCTTGCCATTTGCTAATTTTTATTTCGAACCCTTTCTCCGTCGCTGTCAGAGCAATCAGCCCGCTATCACTGTATTGGGGAAACGCCCGCCCCAAGTGAACATATGAATTTGCCTGCTCAATGCCATGATTGGTTATATTTATGAAGGCTCAGTCCAGTTTACTTGATCCATAACTTGGCCGGCAGTGGGGTGAGAGTAGCCGATGCGGAGGCGCAAGCGAAGGGGCTATAAACCCAAATGTTAGCATGTGTCTCCAGCCAAAGTGTACTGTCGGTAGTCTTACCCCTTTGCACCCTGTGACCCTCATCGCCTGCGTAGCCTCAGTTCCTGGAGCGAGATCTGCCGTTGTGATGCTCTGCAGTTGAAGCTTCTGTGATTTGGGAACGGCAGCCTGCAGTCCGACGTTTGATAGGGCAGCCGATCCTGAGGTGTTTTGGAAGCGTGCCAGAGCTTGGATAACACCTTCGGCATTGCGTTGGATTTGGAAGGTCACGTTGAGATCATTAGCATTGTAGCAAGGGTGGCCGGGAGGAGCTTGGGCCTGAGGAGGTGGGGTGGCGGTGCTGCCACCCATCAAGTCAAAGTTGGAGGATGCTTGTGTAGGGGCTGGAGAGGCGGGACCTCCAGATCCAAAGAGGTCCATAATAGATGCTGTGTGAGACTGTTGTTGGTGTCCAGGTGAGAAGGGAGCAGGAGTATTAGGGGCGCTCAGGATATCAGCAAGCAGATCCGAGTTGTTCTGAGCAGGACCACCAGTGGTAGGAGTGCTTGCACCTGGGACATCCATCAGGCTGAGCAGGTCATGTTCTGTGGGCTTAAGAATCTTCGACTTCCTGTTGACAGCCTTGGACTTCTTGGTTGCCGCTGGACCCAGCACTCTGGATTCCTCCTTGATCTGTGGGGGTGGCATCTTTTCGAGAACACCGCGGCGGATTTGGTCGAATTGGAACAGATTACTATATTCAACCGCACGCTGCTGAATCTCGACATCGAGACTCGTCTGGTGAGTTTGTAGCAGTCGCCGTACCCGTTCCACTTGCGCAGGGTCAGAGCATCGAGTGGTGAGCTTCATGAGAGCGGTAATAATGTACTCAGTAGTGACTTGCGAGGCATAGCTGCTGTTCAAAATAAGCGAGAAGAGGTCGGTAATCTCACTCTCCTTGACTTCAGCGACCAGTTCCTCCTCTTCATACTGCCCGCCTTTCAAAAGAGCGTCAGCATACTCTCCAATGCACCAAGCTCCAGCTTGGGCAAGACTCTCCTGTGTGATATCTTTCTTCAGGTTAATATATAACTTCTGCACAGCATAAGTCTGCAGCTCGGGTGTGGTCGCAATCAAGCGAACAAAAGAGGAGAGGATCTGCTCCTTGACATAATTGCCGGCCAAAGTCACCACCCTAAGCATTGTATCGAAATGCCAACGCTTGTTTGGAGCAAACTTATCAGCAGCGATACCAATCTGACTTGTCATGGTGGGCTTGAACTCGTTGTCCGCCACTTCCAGGAAGGCCAGGAGCTCTCTAATCAGCACTCGAACGTTGCTTTCATTAATGAGTGTAAAGCTCAGGTCCAGAGCACGCCTCCTGATACTGACGTCTGGGTCCCGAAGACATTCCAGTATAGTATTTCGGTGTCTCTGGACGGCATTTGGCTCAATGGCAACGACCTTTATGAGGGTGTTGAGAGCCACGTATCGAACATTGTTGTCTCTATTGGTAAGGAACTTTCCAAGAATGTTGACGCCCAGTACACGCAGGCCAGAATCCGCCTCAATATCAAGAATAGTTAGGACAGCTTCGTAAAGAATCGAGTTGCCGACATTCTTGGAGGGATCCGTGTTTGTCGCAACCTGGGCCAAGATATCGTTAATCTGCTCGCTAATGTTCGCATCGCCCACGGCCAAAACACGTAGAAGTCGCAAAATCTTGACTTGCAGGAATGGGTCCGAGATACCAGTAACGTCGTGCTCGGGAGTATATCCAGCAGTCGACAGACTCTTCAAGGTCTTGACCAGACCGGGGACAAATGATCTAAATTTCTCCACGATGCCTTCTTCGCCGCCCTCCTCCTCGTCTGCTTCGCAAAGACTGGTGACAAGTGTCAAACCACAGAGGAGGACACCATGGTTTCGGTCGGACAGAAGTTGCGTTGCCTTTTCAATGAAGTGTTCCTGAAGATCGGGGACCTTGCGACATATGCGCATAGCGCACAGAGCTGCCTTTCGTCGGATATAAGGGTTGGCGGTTGCGAGCAGGGCCTCAACTTCGGAGAACAGATCACGAGACATCTCCAGAGAGGCGATGTTTCCCAATGTACAGAGAGCCAGACCGACGACATACTGATTAGAGTGCTCGAGATCACTGCGGAGATCCTAAAGTTAGCCGGGTGCCTAAAGGACATTCAAGGAGCTGGAGGGGGGCTAGGCAACTATTCCATACTTCTTCAGAGAGTTTGTAACCAAGGTCAGCACTTCTTGGTTTTCGTCCAGAAGCAAACTCGTGGCTAGGTGTCCTAAACGTTTGTCGGCAAATCGAGGGGACGCCAGCAGCTTCAAACATTCGATCTGTCCAAAGTGCGTTCGCTCGCCCAGTGTAAAGAGATATAGGAGCTTTGCGACATTGTTACGTCTGTACCCCGCCCGTCAGCATCCATCATTGTATATTTCCCAGCTGCATCATGATGGCGGCCTGATGGAAAGGTTTTCAGAAGCTGAGCACCTACCGGACGGTGTGGTTGTGGGATTCTTCTCGAAAGCTGGCTCGAATGGCGGCACTCTCCTTTTGGATGACAGCTCGTTCGTCGGCGATGGTCTTGGCTGCGCGCACATTGCGGATAAACTGTTTTACTGTGAGGGAATCATCGTAAGTCTCACGCCCTTAAACCGGTGTTCGTTCGGCTAGGGTGGTGCTCATACAAGAACTCATATTGCAAACGGGTTGTGGCGGACCCGGCGACTAGATCGCCTGGTAGCTTCTTGATCCAGGGGCAGAGGAGAGTATGCAGGCCCTGGCGGGGGGAACCGGTGTGATATTGGCAGCTTGGTCGAAGAAGCTGCCGGTCGGAAGTCTATCGCTGGCGTCCCGAATGGCTGGCCACGCAAACAATGGCTTACACTATGCGGCGGGTGACGCTGAGGGATTGGAGTCTCGACGGGAGGTAAGATGTGAAGGCGGACACATGTCAACGTGGGGCTCAGTTGCCAATCAGGTACGTACCGCTTTGTCTGGCGAAGCTTGGCCACTGCAGTTTGTCGGCGTCCCACAGCGGTTTCAGCCAGCTACAGCGCCATGCGAGCAGGTGGAGGGCCCCGGGGCGGAAAAGCTTCGCCACCGGTTAAGCAACGGTAGGCAACAAGATTATTACTACACTCCTGAACCTTCTTGAGAGCATGCTGATACCAGAACCTAATATGAGCACAGCTCTGAGCTCCTTTCTAGTACGTAGGTACATGCCTGAGCCAACAAATACTTGCACAAACATGCTTTAATCATGTTGAGCTGGTGACTTGGCCTACCACGACTTATTGTACCTCCATAGCTGTGATCCAATACATGGTTCATCGTACTATCAGTTTACAAGTTGGAAACGAAATCACCACAGTGCCATGGCAAGAAAGGAACACCCCAAAGACTAGTTAAAGTGATTACATTTTTCACTCCTCGTGTGTTAGTCAACATGGCCCAAGCAGGACGAAGCAAACCCAGACCAATACCTCGCTTCTCCACACTAACTACATCACAACATGGTCTACCACACATCGCTCACAACTTCGGTAAGCCTGTTGAGTCAAAAAGAAGGCCTAGAAGATATCAAATGTCATTTAAACTTGAAAACCCCAGGACTACCAAGATAACGAGACCAGGACCGGGCTCGAGGTCTAGCTAATGCTGCACAGCAGCACCCTCGGAGGCCTCTCTGACTTCAATCGCCTTATTTCTGCATCATGAGTTGGACGAATTCGTTGTCTACACGTTTGGGTTAGCAACAACCAAGTGAGGGGAGCTTGGGTTTGAAATGTCCCATACAGTCAATGCGTCCATCACCGTCCTGATCAGCCTCCCGGATCATCTCATCAACCTCATCGTCTGTGAGCTTCTCACCGATAGAGGTCATAACGTGTCGCAGCTCAGCAGCGGAAATGAAGCCATTGTTGTCACGGTCGAATACCTGCCACATGTTAGCTTTGAGCTCGGCATCGTCCAAGTCCTATCTACAAACCTTGAAAGCTTCACGGATTTCCTCCTCGGAGTCGGTGTCCTTCATCTTTCGTGCCATCATGGTCAGGAATTCTGGGCCCCTTTGTCAGCCATACAGGTCCCAAAGATCGTATCTTTGGAGCTATCAAGTCGTACCGGGGAAGTCAATCGTGCCGTTGTTGTCGGCATCAACCTCGTTGATCATGTCCTGGAGCTCGGACTCGGAAGGGTTCTGACCGAGGGATCGCATAACGGTTCCCAGTTCCTTGGTGGTGATCTCGCCTGGAAACAGTCGAATCAGTTTCCGTCACATGTAAGTTACTGGTAAATGGGCGCTCTCCAGCCACTATTGGCGAAGAGGTTCTGTTTCAGGGCTGTCGGGATTCCATCAAGCACTGCGATGGGTGCTTCTGGGAGGGGGCGCTGCGCTGCGAATCCGGCACTCACCATCACCATCCTTGTCCTAGATGGCCAATGGTATTAGCTGCAGATCATAGCATATGGACGCCAGAGCTTGAAAAGGGACTCACAAACAGGGAGAAGGCCTCCTTGAACTCGGAGACCTGCTCTTCGGTCAGAGAATCAGCCTGCGCGATTGTTAGCTGCACGCTGCCCCAAAGACGGTAAGGAGGTCACCCCTCCAAAAGGGGATGCGCGGGGCAGTCGAGTGCTATTGCACGCTCAGATTGAGCATGAGGGCATCGAGACCAGTATGCGGGCGGGATATGTTCATACCATGATGATGTGTTATCGAAGGTATCGAGAAAATTGGAGTTTGGTGTCCGTATGGTGGTTCTGCGACAAGCACAAATTCCAAGGTTAGGTCATGAAGGTGTCGGAAGAGAGGACAATTTGGCGGGGCGGCGTCGGGGGTTGCAGCTTCTTCAGCCTGGGGGACTGACTGGATAAGGCGGGACCTAGTGAGATAAAAGCTGCTAGCACACCTCCTACCAATAGCAAAGATTATACAATTGACACCACATAAAATGGAGCATCTCGCAGAGGTCCTTACCTATTTTTGGACTTATGTAAGGCAAGCTGTACGAGCTTAGGACAGGTCAGCAAGTATACAGTAAGCTGTAGTGTTGGGATGCAGCTTCGTTCGCACTGTCTGGTTCCCCTCCTCAGCACGCACTCAGGTGGATCATCCACGTAATCTCATTGAGCTAGCTCCTTGGAAACACAGTGCGATCAACTGACGTGCTAACTTCCAGGCCTGTTTCCGGCTTCTAGTTCCCTGCGCTGGGCCTGACAAGCTAATATGCCGTTATTAGGTCAAGAAGCCAGCAGTATCCATGAAGTCAGATTGCCTCATATAATGCGACTGCACGAACGTCACCCAGAACGCTTCAGATACTCAACAAACGACCCTTTGGACACGCAACATCGATTACCCAACCATCACAAGCGACAATCGCCAATCTGAGGCTCGTCGCAGCCCTCCTCTGCGTCCGCCATGTGGCGCGACCGCACCAATCTGTAAATGCTCCTCCCGCTTGACCTCCTCTATCATTCCCTGCTAACCACTATTCGGACAGCTACATCTCCTACCGACAGTCATACGCCCATCACCCTACTCAGAGATTTAAGTATGCTGTCGGAGGTGCCTCGAGTTCCAGCAACACAGAAGGCTACGGCGATTCCTTTGCCAGCCGAAGCGATGCGCCCGAGGACTCCCGAGGTCTCCTGGCGGCTTACCAGGACGATGGGGACGCCGTGATTGAGATGGACGTACTGCCACCTCGCTGGGCAGACGTAACGGACGAGATTACCGAAATACTCGCCGACATTGCGACGAAAGGCCACGGCCTCGATAAGCTTCACCAAAAGCATGTGCTCCCGGGGTTCGACGATGACGACGCCAAAAAGGCAGAGGAGGCCCAGATCGAGAGGCTCACCCAGGACATCACGAAGAGCTTCCACAAGTGCCACGCCTGCATCCAGAAGGTGGAACAGATGGTCCGCGAGTCGAAACACACCGGAACCATTACCAGTGCCGAGGAGACAATGGCGAAGAATATACAGATCTCCTTAGCGACTAGGGTCCAGGATGCCAGTTCAAACTTTAGAAAGAAACAAAGCGCTTACCTCAAGAGTGAGTCTTTTACCACTTATCCTCTATGGCGTATATCATGACTGACCTTGTTCAGAGCTCCGTGGAATGGGCGGATTCAGCACGCCAACAGGAGAGCGCGCCAGTACACCACAGCCCGGGTCCTATTTCGAGCCGTCTCTCCAAGATTCCGATGCAGATCGCTCATTTTCGCAGTCCACCCTACTCCAGGCTACTCAACAACGGATGCTTCACTCCAATGATGCCGTCATCGCTCAACGAGAGCGTGAGATTGAGGATATCGCACAGGGCATCATCGAGCTCTCGGATCTGTTTCGGGATCTACAGACCATGGTCATTGACCAAGGAACCATGCTCGATAGAATAGATTACAACGTCGAGAGAATGAACACGGACGTTAAAGCAGCCGACGTCGAAATCAAGGTGGCGTCCGGATACCAACGGCAGACGACAAAGCGAAAAATCATCCTTCTTTTGATCATAATTATCGCCGGTCTCTTCATCCTTCTCCTGGTCAAGCCAAAGAAAAAACGTTAGGGAAAATGGGCCGGTTGGCCGCAGTGGCTATTTAGAGCTTTTGATACTCACATTTATCGATTGATGTATTACAATCAAGGGGAGCAGCCAATGGTGTAAATAGGAGTCTCGGTGTTTTTTTTTCTTGTTTAATCATGTATGTACTTATTCTATAGACAATATTTACTCACTAGAACGCTTTATGTTCTAGAAAACACGACCTACTATGGCCATAGTGGTTTGTGCCTCTTGGTTGTATATATTACAATTATTTCCCGTCTCTGAAAAGGTGTTTCCACCCCTTGTCGTCATCGACCCCCTGGTTGAGGCGCAAACCAATATTTGCTCTACTAGTCCGCCTAGCCTTGAGCGTTTTCCCAAGTGGAGGCATGTTCTCAAAAAGATCTGAGCCCCATGCCTCTTGGAACAGTTCTCTCACATGATCATGTGACAGCTCCTTACTGTCTCTCGACCTATGTGTCTTCCCGGCTGCAATGGCTTTGCTAATACGAAGAGGAACCTGAGAAGATATCATGTCTTTTTCTATCAGGACCCCTTGGTCTCTAAGCGAGGCCAGCATCCGCACGCCACATGCAATGTCGAAATCGCTTGGCCTCGTTCTCCCAAAGAAATTTCTTTTAGGCATTCTTTGGACTGCATCGTCAAAGCCCCATCTCAGAATGGAGCGTTGCATCGGGCCATCGAAAACTTCCTGGACTGGGTGCTGGCGATGTGTAAATTCCAAGTCTGACGGTATGTATTGTTTCTGTTTCTCGGTGCCAGTTTCGGGCAAATGATCCCAGATCGGTATCAGCCGGGGAGTAGGAGGTCTGAACAGTTGAACAAACTCGATCATAAGCTGTTCAAGCTCATCAAAACGACCAGTGCGACCAAGGTTATAGAATAGGGTTTTCCAATGTCCAATAGGAATAGGGATGTTATGAAAGCGAAGTTGCCGGACAATGCGAATTGCCCGGTCGAGGGGGTCCATTCGTTGCTCTGCATTGTTTGAAACTGTGATGCTCCTTTTCTTGGGGTGCTTTCCCAGACCCCAGAACACTCGGTCCAGCAGTCGCTGTGCATTATCCTCCGTTATGCTAATCTGCAGGGCGTTCATGCGGTCTAACACGATTTTGGCCTTTCCAAGATGTCTTCCGTGAAGAATGCGCCTCAATATGCGGTTGAGTTCATGGTGAGACGGTTGATTCTCAATTGCCATCTCGATAGCTCGTAATAGTGCCACACGTTCCATATCTCCTTGTTGGGCAGCATATTCTCGCAACGTCCGCCTTTTCTTTGGATTATCAAACTCGTCGGGGTGAATATCGCACGCTGCTAAATTGCAGAGGAGGGGATCGTTGCGCGTCCGAGCAAAGTAGGTAAGAGCATGGCAATACACTTGTGGCGATATTTGAATACCAAGCCTTTCAAGATGCCGCAGGCGGACCAGAACAAGCTCGGAGGTGGATTCGCGCAAGGTCAGAGCTTGCAGTGATCTAGCTCCCACAGCTTCAATGCCAAGTCGATACACCAAATTAATCGCAAATTCTATAGATACCCAGGTACTTGCAAACCACTTTGCAACCAGTCCGTCACGGCGAAGAGCCGGTTGAAATGTAGATGTGTCAGCTACTATAGGGGGTTCATCAAGCGTCTCAGGTGAGAGAGGACGACTTATGATAAAAGATTCCTCTTCGGTGAGTTCTATCATCGGATAATACCGCTTGAAAAATCTTATGAAGGGCCTCGACCTCGATGATAGCGGGAAGTCTTTTTGCTGAATGAACAATTTTCGCCACTTCCGAGCCAGCTTCAATTGGCCGGCATCAAACAGTGCCGGGATGATGAAATCATAGAGCTGGCGCTCCAAACCAGAGACATACAGTTTCCCTAAGCATTCTTGAATGCGCCAACGAGAATTCTGTACCAAGCTTGAAAATAATCCAGCAATTTCGTCTGGACCCGGGGGGTCAATCTCCAGGAGACGGTGATGCCAGGCCATCATCCTTTGGGCATCTCCTTCCTTGACCAGAAAATACATGGCTTTGACATACAGGTCGGGCCATCCAGAATACCCGAAAACCGATAGCTTTCGATCAACCTCGATGACCTTCTCAATTCGTTTGTCGTCGACAACAGCTGCCTCAATGATATCATCCCGCAAATCCTCGGCACCGGGCAGAAGTAACTGGTGAAGCTGGTTCTGTCGTAGGAGTAATTCGAAACATTCCCACACGCCGTCCTTTCCACGTTCTGTTTGCACGCTTTGGAAAGCATTTTTCCAGTTGGAAAGGTCTTGAGCCGGAGAGTCCTTCACGGATTCCAAAGGGTGCCTTACCACTTCGTGCCTACCTCGTGATTCTTCCAGATCATCTTTCAGACCATGCGCAGACGAAAGGCAGCGTCGTCCATTGACTCGTCTCGATGCGTTGTTTCCTCCTCGTCTCCCAGCACTTGGTTGGCAATTCGAAAACCATCGAGCGTCAGCCGACTGAGCACGACATCCAGAGCTCAGTGCAACTTGGCAACAGCCTTTTCGTGGCCGCTGTCTCGCATTGTAGTTGAGTTGTTGGAAGGGAAGTCGTCGACTTGCGATAGCAGATGAGCTTGAGCTATAGGCAGACCTGGAGGAGAGGAAAGGTACTCCTTGGGTGTAACGGCAATGTCCCATCTGCTGGAAAATGCCCGGCATAATCAAGCTGCCTATGACATGAATCCAGGCAGCGTTAACCCGCCGGTGGGCGCATCGATGCTATTGTCTCAAGCCGTTGCAAGGGTGTCTCCAATGACCGCCGGCGAAACTAAATCTCGAGTTACGTAGGAATTGGTGTCAATTGGACAAGCTTCCCTGCAGAATTATTCGGGTGGCATTTCTTGGCGCCGGTGCACGTGCTGCGTTCGGGTGCTGAGTCATCCGGACCAGAGCAAATCCAAAGCCCGTCCACATTATGGCCTCATTCCAAGACGAACCCTCTCCAATTGACAAACGACTACCCGAACCAGAACCGATCAAGCTCCAATCGACGCTCCCAATACCGTCAAGATGGCGTACGTTCCTTCTCCTCTACGACACCAATTGATTTCACTATCCTGTCGCCTCGCACACCTCAATTGGCCATTCCGACTGCACCCGAACCGTCTTGCTCATCATAGCTAACTCACACCATCACAGCCTCATCAACGCCAAGAACTCGGTGCCTCAGAACCAGCGCCTCTACCAGAATGCCTACAGGGCCCACACCCGTCTCTGGCAGATTGTATGAACGATGCGTAACCAACGATCGGTGCGAAGGAACTGGCGACTAACTAGAAATAGGGCCACCGCAGCCGCTGGATGATTGCTCCCTACGTCGTCCTCCTCTGGGGATCCCTCGGCGGTTCGTTCACACCCCTAACGCCCAGAAAATTCTTCAAGAATTGGTTCTAACAAACGCAGCCTCCCTCTACGCTGGCGGTCGCAAGGTCGCCGGCTACAACACCTGGTTCGGCCCCAACTAAGGGACCCCTCTACTGGAAGCTCCTAGGCGAAGGAATACGATAGAGAGAACTCAATCAGATAGCACAAACAGCCATATGGTTCAATTGAGTCCTGTAACACACGTTCAATACATATTCCTTTTGTATCACACCTGCATCGGCAACGAGTTGCAACGCGACCTTGACTCCCATATGTTGTTTCTACAATACATTAAAAAAGGTGGATGAGGTTTCAGCAATCAATGATTGCAAAGCCAATCTCTAAAGTCCCAGCTCATCAGATGGCAATCTCCTTGTCATCGTAAATCCTAGTAGCCCGTAGCTCCAGGCGCCTTCTCGTCTTTCCGTAAACCCATCAGCACCTCGCGGAAGCGCTCCTTGCCGGATCCAGAAGCACCGCCCTTAGCGCCCTTCCCGCTGACGTCGACAAGCTTAGCGATACGATCCCAGCTTGTTCCTCCAGAGACGGTATCATCAATGTTAGCGAGGAACTGCTCTGCTTCTTTACGGGTCTGGGCGATCTCCTTCTCCTTCTTGGCGTTGTAGTTGTTGTAGAAGTCATCGATGTTGGACTGGGCTTCCTTAATCGTCTCCTCTCGTTGAGCGGCGAGCTGCTCAGCTCGCTTTTGGATCTGAGCATCGCGGCGCTCGCGCCACTCCTTGATAACGTCGGGCTCCTCCTCGTCGTCAACGGTGGTCTGGAACCCTGAGTTGTAGCTGACGGAAGGACCAGTAACGGTGTTGCCTGGGGTGATTCCGGTACCCTGCACGAACCCATCAGTCGCATATCACAAATACCGCACAATATCGCCTGGAACTCACCGCCACGGGGTTTGACAGATCTGGGAACTGTGATTCAAACGTCGAGTCGATGTTTCCACCTTCGCCTAGCAGGTCGCCACCGTCTCCCAAGGCAGACGCATCCTGGGCAGTTGCAAACTGGTCGGCATCGTCACCGAGAAGAGCCTTTTCGCGAGCTAGGAAGTCATCGGCCGAAGGCTCTGCCGAGGGGTTCTTGATATCTGGCTGTGCTATACCCAAAACATCAGTTCCGCGAAAGCCAAACCTGTCCTGCGGCTGCCGCGACTTACCTCCTGAATCGAAGTCTTCAAGCGACGGAAATCGGTCGGCCATGGTGAGAGCAAGAAAAACCGGCTATGCGTAGTCCTGCGAAAATGCGCTCGAGGGAGAATGAATCGGGTGGTGGATAACGTAGACAAAGGCAACTAGAAGACAGCTTTCACAAAGTTGATGAGGTTGGTTCATCCGTCGTCACGGCTCCTTACTTAGGTAAGGTTTCTGGCGCTGATGGGTGGAACTGCCGGGCGGTGTCAGGCCCACTAGCGACCGCACTAAGAGGAATTATTGAGTTATCAGGTATAATGCAAGTGTCTCAAATGCAGGTATCCACATTAGCTCCCTACACTCTGCGTGTACATCAACAAGCTTGCTTTCTTCTAGTCCCATCAACTTCTGCAACCTCCTCAGTCCCCGCGCCCAAGGATCGTCGCAGTCAATCTGCTCAAGCGTACTTCATAGTATACCCCAATCTCTAGAATACTGGTCCTCGGGGCCTTGAACGGTTGAGGGGGCTCAGATTCCTGTCGCGAATCCAACCGCATATCAGAAGCTTCCATTTCCTGCGAGTAACTGTAGTCAGCCTGGTCATATGCGCAGAGGATCCATTGGCTCTCTCTGCTAACCGAGGGCTGTCGCGGTCGGTTTCATCTGTCATCGTTCATCAAGAGAGTGCCAATTACTCTCCCAATCTCACTCGGCTGCACACGTGATAGGCTCAGGCCAGAGAGTGTAAACATGGCCTACAACGATGATGCCGTGCTGGCAAGGCTCTCAGCCTTAAATGACAGCCATGACAGCATCGCTACTGCAGCACAATGGATCATGTTTCACAGGTGATTTTTCCAACTACCTACCCAACGTCTGATCTAAATACTGATCCATCCCACAGGAGACATGCAGACCGTACAGTGCAGCTGTGGGTGCAACGTCTGAGAGACTCCTCAGCTTCAAAGCGCCTCAGTCTCATTTACCTTGCAAACGGTATGTTTGAACTAGTAGAATCTGCAACTTGCATTGCCCTTTTGTTATTCAAGACGCCCCTCGAACAGCGCTCCAGCATTTATCTAACATGTATGCGCTTCAAGAGGTCGCTCAGCAATCACGAATTCGCCACAAAGAAGACTTTATCTTGGCATTCTCTCCCGTTATCGCGGAAGCAACAGCGATTGCCTACAAAGGTGCACCTTCAGAACTCCAAGGGAAAATAAGGAGGGTCGTGGATGTATGGAAGGACAGGACGATTTTTGAGGTGCCCATCCAAGAGGCCATTGAGACTCGCCTTGGAGGTAGGCTCCACTCCAAAGATGTCACAGTATGGAATCGAGGTGACTGACCAACTCACAGAACTTGACAAAGCTAGAGGCACTGCTAAGCCAGCGTTTGGAGGATCGCCATTTGGCGGGTCGTCTATGCCCTCAGAATTCGCGCCATTGGTTTCTGCGCACCAGTCAGTTGCCAAATTGAGTGGCCCGCTCAAGGCCACCGTTTCCACAGCAGATCAGGAGTATGAGAAGCAGACGGATACTTCAACACCTGCTCCATCTGCGCCAGTCTATGCCGCTCGTCTGCACGGCCTCCTCAAGACTTTAGCAAGTGCAGAGGTTGCCGTGGCGGAATGTGTCAAGGCACGAGAAGACCTTATCACAGGTCTGGAAAAGCTCTTGGACACGCACCGCACATCACTCGAGGCAGACAAGGCTTCTGCCAGCAGACTGGCCGAGCGCAAATCAGAAATCGAGAAAAAGAAGCAGGTGGTGGAATTGGCAATTATGCAGGCCTTGGGCTCTAGTGAACAAAATGGATCACCAGATGAAAAGGGACTGGATAACCAAGATACCGAGCCAGAGAGGCCAAAGATGGAGGCCCTCACGCCCCCAAAGATGGAAGCTCTTACTCCCCCAGCTATGGAGGCTCTGACCCCTCCCTCAGCTGAAGCGGCACCCCTTCATGCCGATTCCAGTCTGGAGACCGCTCCTGCTTCAACTACAACCGTTCCCCAGCAGAGTCTCCCCATTTACTTCGGCGAGTCTAACAAGAGGCGCCGTATCGACGACGGCGAATTTCCCGACTTGGGTAACGACGACGGGATTGATGCTGATGTTGCCGAAATGTTGAAATAATGAGTCTGCCGCCTTGAGATGTCGAAGGGTGAATCTGCAGCCACACACAGTAGTAGCATACGGCTCGTGCCATTGTACAATAACATTCGCTCACATGTAGTGATATATGAGAGCTAGCTGGGGCAGTTTTGGGTCATCTTATGAACCTATTTTCTCTCCATTTCAGAATCGAGAGATGAGGGGGTACGGTTGTGGCTGCGGGCCAGGATAACCGAGCATGTACTCTTTTTATGTTGCAGAACTGAGATTAATGGATCATGAGATTTCTATCTCAATCATGGCGAACGGAGGGCATTCATAGTTACGATATCCATATCCATAGGTAGGTAATTTTTCAGGTCTGTTGGGAGAGAATACTATGTTCGCATTTGCATGCGATTCGCAAAGCTCGTCTCGTGCATTGTGACACGCGCTATCGATAAGTGCCCTCCCTGTAAGTTGGGACAACACCACTATCAGCGAGTGCCGAAGGGATTGGTCTGATAGCAAACTGCTGTTCGCATGTTCATTCACGTTTCCTTGTCTTATGCCTCAATTTTCGCAGCGAGGCTCAAACCTTAGCGATGCCGAGCGCTAGATTATGTCGGCGACATCATTACATACAGGACAGCCCGGCCGCCTTAGAGCCGATCCAGGACCGAGGGGCTTCGGAGAATTGAGCTCCACCCAAATTTCACTAAGCTTCCCAAGTCCGTTAGTGGTGGTAATTGAAGAGGTACTCTACATAATTAAAGCGCTCGCCTTGCATCCAGCTGCTTGCACTTTACCAACCGCACCGTCATCGGAATGTGGCGATGATGACGGAGTGATCTTCTTCTCTTACCACCACAGATTCGGTTTGATACCTCCTCAATCCAAAGGATTCGCTCCTCCTCACCTTCCCCCCCGACCATGCCGCGCTGAGCCGTTGGCCATTTCTTAATTTTTTCCTCCTCATCCCACGCCTCCACCATGTTTTCGGGAGCAGTGCGACGGGCGCTGCTCCCCCGGTCGATTGAGAGCTCGACGACACTTTCGCGACCCTGGTTCGGGCCTTCGAGCCTTCCTCTAAGGCAATACCATGCTTCGTCGTCATCCCCGACATCGCCGCAGCGACCGGCGCTCCCCTCCTTCTCGGTAGTAACCTTCCGGGCATCCCTCCAACAACCAGCCTCCAGACCATCTTCAGCACTCACCGTAACCCCCGGCTCACTCCATCGATCTGGCTTGTATTCTGGGCCTTGGCGATCTTTCTCAGCTGCTCCCAGGCTCCAAAAACAGGTGCCTTCTAAGACAGAAGAAGTGGTGGAGAAGGTTGAAGAGGCAGAGTCCAAGGAGAAGGAAGAACCCCATGAGTTCGAGAAGAGCGAAAAGGCGACCAAGGCCGCCCAGCTTAACCTCCGCGCCAAATTATCCAAAGAGGGGAAAATGCAGAGCCAGGCCGGCTTCGATGAGATCTGGAGACTGATTAAGGTTGCTCGGCCAGAACTACGATGGCTCGCGATTGCTCTCGTCTTTCTGGTTTTTTCGTCAAGTGTTTCGATGGCTATTCCGTTCACCGTTGGTCGAATCTTGGACGTGGCCACAAAGGACGAGTCTGAGGACATCAAACTTTTCGGCCTTACTCTCAACCAGTTCTTCATCGGTCTCGGGACAATTCTTACGCTTGGCGCCATGTCTACCTTTGGCCGAGTGGTGATTCTGCGCATTGTGGGCGAACGAGTTGTCGCCAGACTTCGATCCCAGCTCTACCGACGAACCTATGTCCAAGATGCCGAGTTCTTCGACGCAAACCGTGTTGGTGACTTGATCTCGCGACTAAGCTCTGATACCGTTATTGTGGGTAAATCCGTTACACAGAATCTCAGCGATGGTCTAAGGGCCCTATTCAGCGGTGGTGCTGGTTTTGCCATCATGGTCTGGACCAGTGCTAAGCTCACCGGTATGCTACTTCTCATGTTCCCACCAATCGCAATTGGCGCCTTCTTCTACGGTAGAACAATTCGCAATGTCAGTCGCTCGATACAGAAAAACCTAGGAACCCTTACCAAGATTGCCGAGGAACGGCTAGGCAACATCAAGACAAGTCAGGCCTTTGTTGGTGAGGTCCAGGAGGTCGGTCGCTACAACAGGCAGATTCGCCGAATCTTTGCTCTGGGCCGAAAGGAATCCTTGATCTCTGCTACATTCTTTGCTTCAACTGGTTGGGCCGGTAACATGACCATCCTCGCCATGTTGATGGTGGGAGGCAACCTGGTCAGGACTGGAGAGATGTCACTAGGAGAGCTGACATCATACATGATGTACACGGCTTTTGCCGGCTCCAGCTTGTTTGGCTTGTCCGGATTCTACTCGGAATTAATGAAGGGTGTGGGTGCCGCAAGCCGACTGTTTGAGCTGCAGGATCGCAAGCCTGGAATTCATCAAACCATTGGTGTTCCTGTGAAGTCGGCCCAAGGTCCTATTCGGTTCGACAACGTGAGCTTTGCCTACCCAACACGACCAGCTGTCCGGATTTTCAACGGCCTCGACTTCGAGATCCCATCAGGAAGCAATGTGTGCGTCGTTGGACCGTCCGGAGGTGGCAAGTCTACTGTGGCATCCCTCTTGCTACGATTCTACAACCCAATTGGCGGGACTATCAGTATCAATGGCGTGGACATTTCGACGATGAATGTCAAGTCGCTAAGACGACGCATCGGAATGGTTTCACAGGAGCCCGTGCTTTTCTCTGGTACAATTGCGGAGAACATCTCCTACGGCAATCCTCAGGCGACACGGATGGAGATCATCACGGCCGCAAGAAGAGCCAACTGCAACTTCATCAGCGACCTCCCTGATGGTTTGGAGACTCAGGTCGGTGCCAGAGGATCACAGCTATCTGGTGGACAGAAGCAGCGCATCGCGATCGCTCGGGCCCTTCTCAAAGACCCCGATATTCTGGTGCTGGACGAAGCAACTTCGGCACTGGACGCCGAGTCCGAGACACTTGTGAATGAGGCGCTTGCCGGCCTGCTCCGTGGGCGCAACACCACCATTTCCATTGCTCACCGACTTTCTACCATTAAGAGATCTGACCAGATCATCGTTCTCAACAACGAGGGCAAGGTGGCCGAGATCGGCAGCTATCCCGAGCTTGCCGCCAACCCAGAGAGTGCATTCAGCAAGTTGATGGAGTGGCAGATGAGCGGAGGCGAGATCCCTGACAAGAGAAGCAGCGACTCTAACTCACACATCACAGAGTTCGAGGAGATTGAGCAGGATCTCCAGGAGAGAGAGGATGCGGAAGAGGCGAATCGAGATGAAGTTGACGAGAAGTCAACAGAAAGCACCAGGCGGCCCTAGGTGCCCAAAAAAAAATTATGTCCAGCCTCACAGAGGAGACCATGGAGTTTGGGGACAAAGCGGTTAGAGATGGGATAGTAATGTTTGCTTTTTTTAAACGGATTTTTCTCTTGCATATCTGAGAGAACCAGTCCTTCACTCTTTCATGTATTCTAAACTGATAGGACAAGACCGTCGGGAGAGACAGGCTTTCGTGTACATTAGGTGAGCTACGTCAGCTCCCACAACCGCAGTTATTTACATCTGAGCATCCCGGTGGGAGAACTCCACTCGAAAAGAAGAAGGAGAGACAAGACTCATGCGGCATTGCATGCTGAGCTGGATCTCGTCTGTTGGCATTGTGCATAATCTCATATAAATGTAATCACCAGCAAGTAGGGAGCAATGGGACAACGTATTCGTACAGAATTATTGGGTGGAAGATGCCTCGGCATCAATGCCAACAACCAAAGAAGATCTGACATAAAAATACCACGTAGCTCGGCATTATTCGCATAACAGGGGCGATTGCCAGGGTCGATTGCATTAATAGATGCGCAAATCCAAGTCATGGCTTGTGACTACCCAATAAGGCCTAGAGAGGGATCGCAGATTCTTGGAGAAGATGGAGACCGACGCCTCCGGAAAAAGGGTGTGGGCAATGACAAGGTTCGCTATTGACCTATAAGAAATAGCCCAGCTGAACAAGCCACCTCGGCTTCTAGGCCTCCCCCTTCCCCCAGAAAGAAGGGATTACCTCAAGTATTTCCAAATCGCGTATCTACTATATCTCCAACCAAAGATCCCTCGACGATCCAACCCAGCAAGACATACCGGCTTTTAGTAGAAAATTGTTCGTTCGTAACAACCCCGTGTTGGGGGCCATCGCAAGTGGAGCCTGTTGGTTCCGAGCATATTATTTGGTTGGGCGCTGATTCGGAATATGCAGGCAGTATGTCAACCACCACCGAGGGCCAGTTTGAGCTGCAGGGCGGCGTGAAGGCGTACACAAAGACATGGACGGTGAGTAGTATGGCTCTTGCCCGTTGCCTTCGCGTCTTCTCCCCCGCGCGCCGCTGACGATTGACTCTCACCAGCCATCAGGGTCCATCAGAGCCCACCTGGTGTTTGTCCATGGCTTCAGCGAGCACATCAACAGGTACAATGAGTTCTTCGCCACCGTGGCCGAGCAGGGCATCCAGGTGCTCGCCTGGGACCAGCGCGGCTGGGGCCGCACGTCGCCCAGCAAGGCCGACTGGGGCAACTCGGGTCCCACGACGCAGGTCATCGCCGACGTCGCGGCGTTTGTGAAGGGCAGCCTGGCCGCGAGGGAGGGCAAGGCGCCCCTGTTCGTCATGGGTCATTCGATGGGCGGCGGCGAGGTGTGCACGCTGATGGGCGACCCGCAGTACGCGGAGCTGGTCGGCCAGGTGCGCGGGTGGCTGCTCGAGTGCCCCTTCATCGGCTTCGTGCCGAGCCAGGAACCGAGCTTCCTCAAGGTCTTCTTCGGGCGGCTCGCGGGGAGGGTGTTCCCGCACCAGAAGCTCAAGTTCTCGCCGCCGCCCGAGTACCTGAGCCGGGTGCCGGAGGTGGTTGAGTCCATCCGGCAGGACCCCATGTGCCACGACACGGGGACGCTCGAGGCCTTGGCCGGGATACTGGACCGGACGGCGGTTCTGGCGTCTGGGACGGTGCCGGTCGGTAAGGAGGTGCGCAGCCTGTGGCTCGCCCACGGGACCGAGGACAAGGTGTGCAGCTACGACGCTGCCAAGAAGTGGTTCGAAGCCCAGAAGGGGCTGGAGGATAAGACGTTTGTGAAGTACGAGGGGGGTTACCACCAGCTGCATGCGGATCTGTGCAAGGAACAGTACGGCAAGGACATGATTGCTTGGATTCTGGAGAAGAGTGAGGAGGGCAAGCCCGTTGAGGCAAAGCTGTAGAGAGATGGTGTAGAGACGCTCGGAGTTTGATACCTCTTAACTGATAATACCTTTTCGTGGTTTGTGCATTCTCTGCGGGTATATATGAATATCTAATCTGTTGTTGTGCTGATTAAGACGGGTAGTTGATTGAGCTATAGGTTTGATATCTGGTTGTGTAATTGGTCTTTGTATCTCAGATTAAATCTTGTCACATCACATCACACCACCGCACTACTGAGCAGCCTGCTTTCACACCATATGTCTGTCTTGGATAATGCACCGACCGTGCATACTGATTTCTGATATAAAAGGAAAACCGCATAGCTGCCCAATCCCGTGGGAGAATAAAAGGCGGCATACAGCCAAGAAAATGATGTGTCTATTGTCTATAGGGTGGGTCAAACGAATTGTCGATTCAGAATCTCTCCGGTCACACCCGAACGTTTGACGCGGCCTGCACCTTGACGGTTCATGGGAAGCAGCCAAATGAGAGAAATGCGATTAATCATTCCTTGGCTCGGCCGACCTATAAATAAGACCAATGCAGGGTCTTCCCGAACGTTGGCAACCTTATTCCAATCTCGACGGCATCGCTGCGCTGGTCTCGTATAGTCCTAGCATAGCATGCTGCGAGTTCTGGAACAGCCCCTTGCGCCCTTTCCAAGGGGTAAAGAAACCTAGCCTACTTGTACCCTTTAATACTTCGCTATGACGTTACCTGGAGTGGTACGGCACGACAGTGTTCTGCCTTCCCGACGTGGTGTCACCGCGCAAAGAGCCGTGGAGCGATGCTTCGGCTCAGCACAACCGAGTCCCCTGTATCTTCACGGCTGATCAGCTGGGGCTTTGACTTCCTGTACTCTCAGTAGGTACGCCGCAAATATAGGCGCGGCTCATGTTAGATGTGATTCACTCACAATTAACACTGGCCAATTGTCCCACGAGCACCAAGACAGGCCATTTCAATGTTTCCCCTCAAAACTTGGCTCAAGGCGCGACCGAGATGACCAGCACCGTGATCGCCATGTCCCATCTCCCTGCCTTAGCTGCCAAACCCCGGCGAGTGCCCACGTGCCTCAATTACAGAGAAGGGACGAGGGAGGAAGCTGCTATACCCCAACTGTCAGCCAATCACACAACTCATTTCCATCTCTCCAATTGATTGAGAAGCGCCGATGATCTCTCCGCATTTCTTACTGTACAGGTTTTGCCAATTCGCTCACTGTGCCTCATTTTATCATCTGCTTTCTTCCTTGCCTCTTTAACCCATCCCTTCTTGTGATAAAGTGAGCTTTGGTACCAACTACCATCCTTCTTTATCTTCCATTTGGAGCTTTGGGAGCTTCACGAGATTTCGAAACAGCTAGTTATTGTGATATCTGCGACGACTCTACCTACTCAGCAAGATGATACCCGACGGGAGCAACACCATCACCCTTCACCCCAACATCTACAATATCCAGCACCAAGACCACGGTAGCCGCAGCCGCAGCCGATCCTCCCACGGCCCCCACGACATCTCAGAGAGCACCGGCGTTGAGCCCATTGGACAGGAGCCAGGGCACGACCATCCCGTTTCTCGCCATGGCGGCGCATCCAAGGATGTGGAATCTCAAATCACTGCTGGTCGCAACTCAGGCTTCCCTCATGTGAACCTTGAAAACGACCCCTATGGTCTTTCGTTAGCCTACAAGACCGAGGGCGACCTGGCCAAGATCAAAGCCAACACGTCTCGTAAGAGGGACAGCGGCCGCAGCCAGTGTACCCCCAGCATCAGCGCCAAGAGCAACGCCCGCAAGGTCCAGGGCTTTTACGAGAATCAGAATGCCGCTATTGAACGTATGCTTAAGTCGGTGGAAGAGCACCGGGAAGAGGCTCGTCAGGAGGCTGGCGATGACCAGCTTAAGTTCCGTATTGCCGTTTGGGGATCCTTTGCTGCCAATATTGTCCTCGCAGCGCTGCAGCTGTATGCTGCCATCTCATCAGGCTCCCTGTCGCTGTTCACAACTATGGCCGATTCCATCTTCGACCCTCTGAGTAACCTTACACTCATTTTGTCCAACCGGGCCGTCGCCCGCGTCGACCCGCGTCGCTTCCCCGCGGGTAAGGCACGCCTGGAGACCGTAGGAAATATCGTCTTCTGTTTTCTCATGATCGCCGTGTCTCTCATTATCATTGCTTTTGCCTGCCAGGAACTTGTTCAGCAGAAGGAAGACAAGAAGTTCTTCCTTCCTTCTGTCATTGCCGTGTGCATCGCATTTGGCACCAAGCTTTCTTTGTTCTTCTACTGCTGGGCCATCAAGGACAAATACAGCCAGGTCAACATTCTCTGGCAGGACCACCGAAACGACTTGCTCATCAACGGCTTTGGTGTTTTGACATCTGTTGGTGGTGCCAAGCTGGTCTGGTGGGTCGATCCCATGGGTGCCATCATCCTGTCCGTCCTCATCTCTGGCATCTGGCTGCACACGGCATTTGGCGAGTTCCTCCTGTTGGTCGGAGTTGCTTCGTCCGTCGACATGCAGCAGCTCATCACCTACGTCTGCCTAACCCACTCGGACGCAATCCAGGGGATCGACACTGTTCGTGTCTATCACTCCGGCCCTCGGTTGATTGCCGAAGTTGATATCGTCATGGACCCGACAGGCACTTTGATGACTACACATGATGTTGCTGAAGCCCTGCAAATTAAGCTTGAGAGCTTGCCGGACATCGAGCGGGCATATGTTCACATTGACTACGAGACTACTCACAAGCCGGAGCATGCGTTCAAGAAGGATATCTAAATCGGTGCAACGAGGGGGAGTCTAGTTACTATGATAAGGCCATGGGTCAAAATTTGATGTATATTCTCAATGGCAATGCGCTCTCTGTTAATGCAATACCCTGGGATTTCACCAGGGGCTATCTGAATGAAGAAAAAAATAAAAGAAGAAGGCAAGAAAAAGGACGGAAAGGCGAGCCCTGACAATGCAGTTCGTTCTCAATTCACCGTATTCCCTAAATGATCTTCCAAATATATCGGACCACTATCGGTTGATGATGAGCCAGTTGCTTGTCGGTTCGTCTGTTATACAGGCGAGTCTGCCTTCATGATTGGTATCGAGCCGCTTGTCTCCTGGCTCGTCGATTTCTGTGACTCCCTCTGCTCAGCCGGCTGTCCTGAAGCCGAGCCTTCGATCATAAGGGGTATGGATCCGCTTGTCTCTTGACCTGATGATCCGTGCGACTGCCTCTGCTGGCCACTCCGTTCGCCTGTCTGGCCCTCAGGGAGTTTGTTGTATACCTGCATAAAGTCCGCTGATGATCCTTTTTCAGGCTGTGGCTTGCTAATCTCGGACTTGTCTACTACTCTTTTCTTGCTTTCTAGACTTTGTTCTCCGCTCTGCTGGCCACTCTGCTGGCCACTCTGCTGCCCGCTCTGCTGTCCTGTCTGCATCCCGGGGGCGGGGTCCAACTTTGGCTTTCCAATCGTGGCCTTATCTAGTTTGGGTTTGTCCTTTCGCAAGAGCTTCCCAAAGCCAGTCTTGGTCTTTTGAATCGTGGAACCGATTATCCCAGGCGTCTTGCAGCTCTCCCCCTCCTCACCCGGGGCTCGCTTACAGTGCTGAGCGGACGGTTTAGGTTTGGTGGTATCGACCGACTTGGAAGCAATCCTCGCCGGAGTCTGCTTATTAGAAGGGTTCTTAGCGCCATTGGCTTTGATAGGACTCTTCTTTCCAGGCAATTTCTTTCCAGGATGCTTCTTTGCGGAATGCTTCTGGGCAGAATGCTTCTTTGCAGAATATTTGTTTCCAGGATTCTTCTTGCCAATACCCTTAGCAGCAGATTTCTTGGTGCCGATCTCCTTGGGTGGAGTCTTCTTGACATTGGACTTCTTTGTGCCAGCCTTAGTTGAAGCCTTCTTTGCTGCAGCTTTCCCTCGGCCTGCATCCTTCTTAGAAGCTACAGTCTTCCTAGGGGTGGCAACTTTCTTGGGAGCGGCAGCCTTCTTATGGCCGGCAGCCTTCTTCGAGCCGACTTTCTTGGCATGAGCCTTTATCGTGAGCTTCTTAGGAGAAGCAGATTTATGGCCTGCCGTCTTCTTGGAACCGATAGGCTTCTTGAGACCAGTAGCTTTCTTTGGAGTGGCCGCTTTCTTTGGAGTGGCCGCTTTCTTTGGAGTGGCCGCTTTCTTTGGAGTGGCCGCTTTCTTTGGAGTAGCACCCTTCTTGGGAGTGACGGCCTTCTTGGGAGTGACGGCCTTCTTGGGAGTGACGGCCTTCTTGGGAGTGGCAACTTTCTTAGGAGCAGCAGCAGGCTTCGCTCGACCCTTCGCTGCCCGCTTCTCGAACCGCCCTCGTCTCATTGGCCTGCGGAGTTGGAGTGATTGGCCATATCCACTATCCACACGTAACCCAAGGCCGACTTCATCAACGCGGGTGCCAATATAGGCATCCTCATCTCGGACGTTGAGCTTGGATCGGGATATGTCACTTGAGAAATGGGAAACTCCAATGCTAGTTCCGGAAATAGCAAGTAAAAGTGGGAGGGTTGAGAAACAAAGATGTTTTGCCAACACCATGATGGTAAGTCCTTTAAGGATAATATATAGGAAAACAGGAAGGGAAGAAATAAAACCGGCTGGGAGCGGTATGGTAATTTGCAGAGACCTGGCTCTGAGGGGACTTACAGGTTTTATGCATACCTGCAATAGTATATCGAGAGATGAAGACGACATAGTCTGGCCACTCTCTTAGCCTAACTTATTTTAAGCATCGCTACACCAGCTTCAGGAACACAGGCGTAAAAACAAAAGCAGATTACACTACCGCTAAAAGGTTATGGAGGGGAAGGTTGCTTCGAAATGTTGCTCGAGCGATAGCTCTCGCAAGGATTTGCTGTCCTAGTTGCCAATGAGAACAGGTTATAATGCAGGACGTATGAAAGAAGGAGAAGGCAACTCCTCTGCTAATGCGCACAGTAAGATAATTGCGGTTCCTTCTAATCAGAAAACGGAAGAAGTATTACAGAGCAATGCCTGCATTGGTGACCCTCAAGTGTGGCGGCGCAAGGTGCAAAGCGGTAGCTTAGATGGAATCGGGGCATCTATGGATGGTATTTTTAGCATGTGAAAATTTTGTCATTAGTTTGCGGTTCTCTACGGGAAACAACAAGCAGAATTCCAAATTTAGGCACTGGGGCGCGTTGTTGGTTGTGTCGTTGGTTGTGCTGTTGGTTGTTGGTTGCGCTGTTGGTCGCGCTGTTGGTCATGCAACATTCCATGCATCCCTGCTGTTGGTAACCAAACTGGAACTAAGTGAGTGCATTTTAGTAGCGGGGCTGAGCTGCAGCCGCTACTTACCGTAATCATACGTGAGCTATTCGTCCTAGGCGCTAACATGAAACTCCATTTGTTGGTGGCCATCGCATCGCATCACATCTAACGTGCCTCCAGGTCAACATCAACCCACACCCATGCATAGGCAATCGGTATTCTGCCATCACCTCTATCCCCACTAAGATTCTTTGCAGCTTTTAAAGAGCATCGTGTCATCAAACCAGCCCATTCTAGGTTCCTTGCCGTCAAAACCCTCAGCATGGTGGATTACTTAGAAGGGTTAGAGCCTGGCTACTTTGAAGTCGAATGGGATACGGCTCGAGCTGCTGTCGCCAAGTCCGAGAGGCTGAGAATGAAAGACTCGTTCACCCAGCCTAGTGTTATCAAAGCGCTAGAGGAGTTTGTGGCCAGTCGAATAGGGCAGGATCGAGGTCCAGCTACCCATGAGAGCACATCCGAAGGCCGCAGCCACTTCATCTTTGAATTTGCCTTCACTGACGGATCTCTTGTTTTGCTTCGTGTTCCCTACCCGGGCGGGAGTAGTACTTCCCTAAAAGCGGAAAAGATAGCTAACGAGGGCGAGTGGATGGAATACTTCTCCGCCGATACAACCATACCCATCCCACGTATCTATAGCTTCAGCAAGGATGCTTCTGACCTGGTCCCTATTCTCAATCTTCCCTTTATCTTAATGGATGTAATAAAAGAAGGTCAAATCCTCAGTGAATACCTGGCTACTTTGCCGGACTCAGGATCCGAATTTGACACAATACGATCCAAGATCTACGAAGAGTTTGCTTTGTTCTATCTTCAGCTCCGACATCAGGATGTCTATAATATCGGCTCTATCGGCAGAAACAGCTCGGGAAGATGGGAGGCTACCAAGCGCCTTTTCCCGCCAGATTTGTACCTGCAGAGTGAGGGAATACCAGATTGGCCCTCGTCACCGTTCCTTGATGCGCCCTACCAATTCCCTCTGGATTACTTTCAGCGCATGGCTAGTGAGCAAAGGATGTTTCTTTGGGATCTACGTACTCTGAATTCACCAAGGCGGTTAGAAAAACCCGGCACATTCGGAAGATCCTGTCGAGATAAGGATCCCAACATCGACCCAGAGGAGGTTGCAAAGTGCGCCCGCCTCCGCTATAGAGCCCGTCACTCGTTTACGGAGCTCATGGACGAGCTCTATACAGACATGAAAGAGTATCACTATACTCATATTGTCCCGTTCGCCCCACACTTGAATCCGGATAAGATGTTCTACGACCCGGGAACTGGTAGGATCACAGGTGTCTTTAATGTCGAGTTTTCAAATTTCACGATGCGTGCCTTCTTGTCCGATCCACCTCCATGGCTTATCGGTCTGCCTCCTAGCCATTACATCCGTAGGCATGATCTAAACACCTACATCAAAAAGTACGAGGCGGCTCTGCCGAAATTTATAGAAGCCATGAAGAAGGTTGAAGCACGGGCGGAAGAGCGGATGGGATGGCAAGGAGTAGCCCCCCACCCCGAGGACCCCAAGGCGTTGTCGACGCTCATGCTCGAGTCCTGGAACAGCCGGCGGTTCTGGTTCCATTACGCCCTCCAGCACATTTGCCATGTGGACTATCTTTACTACGAAGTGCTCTACAAGCTGCATCGGGATGGCCAGCTGTGGGAGCTGGAACCGGAACTTGAAGCCGAGATGGAGGAGTATGTCGAGTATTGCAAGGACATGGTCCAGAGTTTGGAACAGGACTGCGAGAAGTTGTTCGAGGGCCCCGATCCGCAATTGAAAACACTGGTAGCGGCCATGAAGGCTGGACGGCTGGATTGATAGACGAGAGCTGGGTTGGCTGCGTAATCAATTAATGACTTTCCCGCATGAACGATGACATTCGGACAGCTGGTCATCTTATCACCAAGAGATGAAAACTACTTTGGGAGCTCACTCTGTACCGAGAATTTCGTCAGTGAAGTTATCGGAATGCGAGAATGATCGAGATTAGCGGGCTAAGGCACCTCTCTCTGGACCTATAGACACTGGACCTATAGACATCGGTGTGGCCATTGACCTACATTTTCCGGATTATCAACTCCTGAGAATGGTGGTAGACGGGAGCATCGCCACAGGCCGGAGCGCTGATGAGCGACAAATAGATGTTGCCCCGGGGATGTATAGCAGAATATTGAAGGCTCGTACTGTGAAATTAAGCTCAACGGGAGAAAATTGCAAAGATGCGCCAGGGTGACATTTGGGTGTCAAGTAAAACTCAAAATGTGAATAAGGCCATTCCGCCCACAGCTACACAGCTAAATCGAGGATAGATGGATGTTGTCGTTGCAGGGTGGTCCAAGACCTTGCAGCGCTTTCTATTTGTGTCGTTGTTCTAGCTAAGGGCTAATTTTACTCTTGCAGACTCGACAGAAGAAAGTTTCCTGGCCTTGCATATTGCGTCTTGGCCTGCAAGAGGGTGTGCAGACGGCTCTCCTGAAACAGGCAGGGTTATGAATCATTGGCGAGGGCTTGCAGCTGCAACCACGGCCGGCATCGGGCTTCGGAAGACCTCACAGGTTGTAATTGTATCATGGCTGTATCTTCTGATATATTTACATAGATTGTCTCTGATGGAGCGAGGATGGCTTTGCTCACGGCCCTGGGCGAGTCAGGCAGAGTCAGGAGAGTTTGTTGTTCCGACCACTTCCACTCCAACACTGGCCCACTACGTAATGGCAGGCTGGAGAAATCACTGGCTGATATGGATATAATTGCATCCAATGCAATGCACCTGCAAACGGGTCGCGTCAAAGGCAACAGCCCCGCGAATGAGCCTGCAAGCTGCCCCCCTATGATGCATCTATGTAACCCACCCAGTCTGGGGTACGAGCTACGTGCAGTAGCGAGCACTATTGTGGACGCCAGCAGATGTACATACCACCTGACCACCAGGATATATGTAGGTACAATGTGCCCTCGCGTTGGTTTTGGACG
The DNA here is from genome assembly GCA_026958235.1 of Clonostachys rosea. Lineage (NCBI taxonomy): Eukaryota > Fungi > Ascomycota > Sordariomycetes > Hypocreales > Bionectriaceae > Clonostachys > Clonostachys rosea. The sequence goes on from CP110206.1 coordinate 3,453,339, forward strand.
CCAATCCGCCCTTTGAGCGCCGTGGACGAGGGAGCAGTGAGGGAGAAGCTGCCGACGCAAAGGCAAGCCCAAGAGAGGGCCGTTGTTTTTATAAGATTACGGGCTGTTCGCATATCCCCTTGCCACAGCCGCTAGTCTCTGGCGCGAACCACGTGCTGTACTTGGCTCTGGCCGGAAGTTACATCCGTCGCCGTGGGGGGTGCTTATAGTCGTGAGGTACATATGTCGTAACGGTCGGTACCCATCTGGCAACTGCACCAGCAATCGCGGGTGCCACCTGCCTGCTATTATTTTATGCAGTCCATCCCATCCGTAAACATTGAAGGCCATCATCAATTTCGAGCTCTCTCTCCTCATACCTCCTAATTACCACCCCGTCCACTCCGACTCTGCTCGCCCGGTGCCTCGCCTTCATTCTTGACAGCGCCTCCCCCAGAGCCGTCGGGATCGACTTTTGCTTCTCCCAAGCGGTCGCGCTACGTCCATGGCCGTTCGGCCTCTGAGGCTGCAATGGCGAGTGGGGAGGAGCATGTGTACGCAACGGTTTGTACTCCCCACTGTCGCCAAAGCAATTGTGTAGGACACGATTGAGGGCAATGCATTCGCTAACGCTCGACGCTTGGCTCGTCTCCAAAGCTTCTCTTGAGCGACTCCTATCTCCCAGGTACGTGGCATTGGTGCTCTCGAGCTTTTGCGCCCCACTAACTTCTCCCTTCGTGAAGGAGCTCTTGTTCTTGCCCATTCGTTGCGCGATGCCGGAACGACCAAGAAGCTGGTGGTTCTAGTCACCCTCGACACGGTCTCTGCGGAATCCATAACCCAGCTCAAGGTAATTGGACTCTCTCTTCTGCTGTGTTGGCCCCTTTATGAAGCAGACCAATGAGTAGGTATGCCGTGCTGACCCATCATGGACCAGACCGTCTACGACCATGTCTTGCCTGTTCCGCGGATATGCAATGAGAAGCCAGCCAATCTCTATCTCATGAACCGCGCTGATCTTCACTCAGCCTTCACCAAGATCAATCTCTGGAAGCAGACCCAGTTCTCCAAGGTAGTGTATATAGACGCTGATGTGGTCGCCTATCGTGCCCCAGATGAGCTGTTCGACATTGCTGAGCCGTTCGCTGCTGCACCCGACATCGGATGGCCTGATCTGTTCAATTCGGGTGTCATGGTGCTGACACCCAACCTTGGCGATTTCTATGCAATGTTGGCAATGGCTGAAAGAGGCATCTCGTTTGACGGTGCCGACCAAGGTCTATTGAATATGCACTTCAAGGACAATTATCACCGTCTTAGCTTCGCGTACAACGTCACTCCTTCTGCGCATTATCAATACATACCGGCCTATCGCCACTTCCAGTCCAGCATAAACCTGGTTCACTTTATTGGCCCCAACAAACCCTGGTTTGCAGGTCGCCATGCCAAACATGACGATTCGCCTTTCGATGACATGATTGGGAGATGGTGGGCAGTATATGATCGGCATTACAGAGCACAGGTGGGCCTCAACTCTCATATAAATTGCCAAAGCATTCCATGATCAGGTTCATTTTTAACATTGCGGTTCAGGAACAATCCTCAGGCCAGCCTCAAGGCTCTTCTTCTACATATGTCCAGTACTTTACCAAAGGTGAATTTCGGCCAAAGCCGACACTTATGCAGTCAGGCACTAGACAAGGCCACCGACAGGATCAGGGCTACCGACAGGACCAAGGCAACCAAGCTCATCAGGGGCTTCAGGATCATCAGGAGCAACGGACGTACCAAGGCTCACAGGGTCATCAACATCATCATGATCACCGAGATCAGGGCTACCAAGGATCGCAAGGCCAACAAGCGCATTGGAGCCAAGGCCATGAAGCTCACGAGGGTCAGCAAGGTCATCCGGATCATCAAGGACATCAGGGACACCAGGGACACCAGGGACACCAAGAGCATGAAGGTCATCAAGGCCATGGTGATCACCAAAAATCGGATGAAGAATGGCACCAAGAAGCCCAACCCGGCCAGTCCCATGAACACCCACCAGGGCCAGGAAGCGCTTCGACCCATGATGGCGGGCAACACATTCATCATGAGCACCCACCAGGACCGGGAAGCGCCCCAACCCATGATGGCGGGCAACACGATCACCACGCCCATCATGCCCATGATCAGGCCGGGGCTCAACCACCGCAAGATGCGCAGACTGAACATAAACCGGAAGTAGCAATGTCCAGTTGGGATGCTCAAAGGTAAGGCGGATGGAGTCCCCTATCCCCGCTTCTGTTTGTTAACATCATTAAATCAGGCAGCCTCCACCAGCTGACTCTGCCCCCGAGGCCATCAACTTCCCATCTACGCACTATGAAATGTCGCAAGATGCTGCACCTTTTGTTCCCCCACCACGTTATCCTAGCCCCCCAAAGAATATGTGGTACGAGGTGCCGACAGCCCCCCCAGCACCACCAGCTGAGCTTCCAAAACCCGTGTTCCCATGGGAAGGCCAACAGCCAAAACCCACCCGAACATTCGCAAGTGTTGTTCCAGATTTTGTCACCACCCCTCAGGATACCGGTCCTTGGATTGAACACGGTGTCGGTGGTTCGGTTGAATCAGGCCTCCATGCTGAATCACATCCACCAGAAGGAGATTCAACAGAGACAGGAACTGAGGCAGGAAGCTCAGTAGCTACCCTGCCATCCCAACTCACACCTACCGAAGCATCAACTGTCCAAGCGGAGCCATGGGACGCTTTCCAACTGAGCAACGCCTGGGACGAAGTCCCAGAAATCAATCGTTATGTAGAAGGACTACAAAAGCATAAGCGCGGAAAGTCTTTGCAGGGGATCTCTTCTCCAGCTACTACCGGCCCTCGCTACCGCCGAGATCCTAATAAATCGGTTTTCAAACTGACTGACTTCCCAAGCGCGGTTGAGCGCCCAAGCTTACCTGTGACGCCAGCTCCAATTGCGCGGCCGTCTTTTTGGGGTCAGGAGCAGCCAGATGCCAGGGAATTGGAGCTTTCGCTCCCATTGCCATCGGCGGAAGGTGTCCCAATGCAGTCAGACTGGGTATGTGTGCATGGCAGACGATGGCAACCTACAGACTGCTTGTGCGACTTGACTGACCTCTTGCTTCCACTCAAGGACCCGGAGGTACAGCTCCAAAAGCTGGCTAGGCAGCAATATGAAGCGCTATTGCTTAAGCTAGAGGCCAGTGCTAACGTGGACAATGTGGTTAAAGACCTGGGCCACAGCATACCAAAGCGTTCTTTGCCATTTGGCTCAGAAAGCATCAGATCGCCTAGTTTCATCTCCCAAAATGTTCCAGTTAGCACGCTGCAGAGAGCTGTACAAAGCACATCAAGTGCAGATAGCACCTTCCAGTTAACATTGCCCCATGACGCACCTCGAGGCACACCTAAGGAGGTTCCAAGACAGCATGGAGGCTTGCTCGAATCACCCATGGCCAAGCCCAGATCAAAAGCTCCTGAATAACTGCTTTCGGGAACGAGAGTGCTCGAGATATGTCAATTTGACTGGTAGCGCCCCAGTATTTAGTCGACAACCGAATTCAAGCCCTCTACATCGAAACGCCAGGAAAGAAGAGTAGGATTGGAGCACAGGTTTTGGCTCGGTATCTCCTAGTGCTGGCGATTTCGAACCCACCCTTTCAGCGAAGCATTTACCTTCTTGGTTAACCACGTACTATCTCCATCGTCCCAATTCTTGTTTTGATTTCTGTATTTGACGCGGCATTTTGGCCGACGTGGAAATTGTGTCAACCCGATTTTTTGGTAATTCTGTAAGAAATATTAGTTCAGTTTTGGCAGGAAGCATTTGGAGATGGAGATGAATAAGTAGATATCATAGCATCAGGGTTGGGCTAGAGACACCCGTGGGGCAAGAGGGTTTTCTACTTGATTGTCAATGTTCGTTTTATCATCATCCTGTGAGGAGGGCTTTGTATCTATCAATGTATTGTATATGAGTGAGGGTATTGTCGGATTCATTTGAGCTTTTAATGCGACTGTATCATGCTATCATCCGAGTACCAAGAAAAGAAGACAAACGCCAAAATTTGCACATGTGCTATGCTTATGGGAGCCACCTCGTCCACTGCTCAGCCCTTTTCGCCTCCCTATGATAGAACACGTAGTAACACAGCAAACAGCAAGAAGGAAAATAAGACGTTTTATGCTGTGCAATCTTGCTTAAGAAAAGTACACCATCCTCCACCGCCCTCTTCCACGCCAGAGCAACGATGCAGGCGCTTCGTCTGTGCTCAAGACGCCACTGACATCTACTCATCCTCGCTATCATCTTCATCTTCATCATCGTCAGCCTCGGGGACTTCTTCAACTGTCACCGCGCGGCCTTTGCCCTTGCCGTCTTTCTCAGCTGCAGGCTGGGTATCTTGGGAAGATTGGTCCGCCGCGGCTGGTTCAGCAGCGGCTTGGGCAGCTGGTTCGAGTTGCGACTCCATCGCCGACGTCGCGTCAAGACGTGCGCTGCTTCCGAAGAGCTGGGCGGGGCCACCCCAGTTTGGTAGCACAGGGCTTGGGCTGACCACGGGTGTGTCCGCAGTTGTCCGGCTTGTATGGACAGCGGGAATTGAACGCGAGGCATGTGCATCGCTGGAGGCTTCGGTAGGTCTCACAGAACGACCGTGGGCATCTCCAGCCGGGGACGCACCACTCTCAGGTTCGGTGCTGGGCACAGATGGAGGTGCAGGGCCAGGATGGGGCGATGGCTGCCGGGGAGGCTGGATCCCACTCAGTCTTTGGAGCGGCATAAGCGACCAGCCTGGTGGGATCACGACGCCATCTGGAAGATCAGGGCTTCCGGCAGGGATTTCTGTTGTGTAACTGGTAGTTCCATGGCGGCCGAGCAAGGGGCTGTTAATCCGCGCCGGAACGCTTGGGAACGACGGCACTTGATGAGGGAAAACCCCACCAGTGTTAGGAGACAAGGATGCCGGAAACGACAGGTTGGGAGATGAGCCAGGCAAGGTATTCACGGCCGTTGTTTGATCTAACAATGCGTGGCGCTGGCGAATCCTTTGCAACTCTGCGAGGAGGAGATCGCATGTTTGAAGCTCTCGCAGTCTAAGATCGAGGGCAGACATCTCGCGCTGGAAAGCCTGCTCGGCTTGTTGGAGTAGGTGCGCGGCATTCTGGAGGTTGTCGTTTGAGGATGGTGGTTGTGCCGTTGTTCCTGGAGATGGTGCCGCTGGTACAGCTGGCGCTGCTCCAACATTGCCTACTCCAGGCTGAGCTCCAAATTGACGTGCAAGCTCCCTAACTTGTGCACCATTTGCACCAAAACCCAGTCTAAGGGGACCAAGGTTAAAGATCCGGGGTCTGTTCTCAGGCTGCTGATTATCATGGGGACCTGGAGCTTGTTGCGGCTGTTGCTGCTGCTGTCCGTCCGCTGCACCAGGGTCAGGGGCATTCGCACCTTGCTGTGCAGCGCCCTGTTGACCATTGCCACCAACTTGTATCCTAAGACCCATTCGGCGGTTGGGGAAAGCCCGTGCCCGATCAACAGTCACAGGGCTTCTGCAGGTCGGGCACACCTGTTGACGCTCAAGCCAACTCTTGAGACAACCCAGGTGTAGAGTGTGGCCACATGGTAGCTTCTTGGGACGGGTACGATCAACAGCACCCGTATTTTCTGGGTCCCAAGGCCGCATCTCTTCACGACAAATGATGCACGTGTTCTCCTGAGCCAGCTCTTCTTCTGTGGCATCAGGATAACGATTCATTTCCTGGATAGCACGCCGGTAGCGTAGGAGCGCAGTCAGCCGTTTCAAGAAATCTCTCGATGTCATGAAAAGATCTCTGATGATATGAATCGGGAGACCATAGAACATGAGGAGCATGAAGAAAAAGGCAACGTAAATGCCAAGTTTGATCATATCTAAAAATTATTGGTTAGAAACAAGCTGGAATACAATGGTGCAAGAGGAGGCATACCGGTGATCAGGTCAAGCCAAAGTACCCATTCGCCTTTGGACGCCCAGCCTGGAACTTCAATGTCCATCTCATCAACATCATCCTCATTCGGTAGGGGCTCCTGGTTTGCTGGCGGCTCTTCCCCGGCCGCTTCGGCTTGCTCTCGTTGTCTGAGCATCGCCAAACGCTGCTCTCTGACCTCTCTCCTCCTCTCCAGCAGGCGTTTTTGAGTTTGAGATTTGACGATGTTTTGCTCGGTGATTGAGAGCAAGTAGCGAACACCGGTGCGCCATGAACATGTGGCCAAAACGGCGAACTCGAACAAGAACATTACCATCATATTAGGACGCGCTTGTTGGATGACCGTATTGATGGTATAACGGAGCAGCCAGACGTCGTATATGAAGCTTGCCGCGAGAGAAATACTGAGGCGCAGGTGGAACAGGCGGGGGTTTGCTGGAGGCTGCTGTTCGAGGACTTCGACTCGGCCATCTCCTATCCAGCCCCAGACTTTTCCGGTCACCAAAGCCGTGAACATAACAAGAAACCAAGCCCCAATCTCTTCCCGGAATATCGTCATGGCAAGGCAGGTCTCGGTGATGGCGAACCAGGCTCTTTCGGTGAGCTGTTCGATCTCGACAGCTCGCAATCGGCCAAAACATAGTCGCGTAAGGCTATACAAGAAACTGCTGTAGACGATAAGGGTAAAGTTTAGGAGTATCTATTTCAGATGTCAATATATGGGTTGGCGGGGGGCTGTGTGCGAATAGATGCAACAAACCAGAAGACAGAAGTTGCTCTGAGCGAGATAAACCATGGCCGAGTAGAAGTTGGACCTCTGGTAGAATGCCGATAGAACCACCGATCCCGCAAGGGCCGATGAGGCCTGGACCTGCTATTAGCTTTTGTCATTGATAGAGGTGCTGCAGAGCTTCAAGCTCCATTTCAGGTATGGAGTGGCCTTGTGCGCACTTACCCCGGCATACCAGCCTAAACGCATCTTTGACATGGGCAATGGGGTCGCAATATCAGATTGATGGTATTCCGAAATGCGGCTACATCCCCGTCTTCACCATCGCAAATTTGGTGATAAAGGCGTTGAGGATGCTTTGGATAGCTGATAATCGGTTGACGGAGCTTGAAGCCACGTTCAACGACCGTGACCCACCAGTGATGACGCAGGGATTGTAAACTGTAGCACGTGACAGGTACCGTCGCGGCAGTTAACTTCCGTTATTTAGCCGTTGCGCAACTTGGTTCTATCAAATCGGATGACAGAGCGTGATATCGGAAGTTCATCAACAATGTATTCAAGCATGTTATCGAAGAAAGTGCAACAAGTATACCAACAACATAGAGATGATGCTCAAATAAAATCTGGTCTGTTTTTGTCCTCGCAATGGAAGAAAGAAATCTCAATGCGCTGCATATAGGCGCCAAGCGCGATGTCTAAATGCCCCCGTTCTATGTCATCCTCTTGGCGTGCTCACGACTCATGCAGCCTTCGTGACATGATTCAGATCAATATCTTGTATCAAGGTAGGCGATGTAGGCATCCAGCATGCAGCGCCTAGGAAAGCGCACTACCATCTTAATCTTGAGTTTTTCCGCCCTTTTATCTAAATCTCTTGATTCCTCCAATTACCCTACCCTGCAGCCCATTTTATTGACCATGCACGACGTATTCCACGGTCGACTTATACCACAGCGCAAGATATGTGAGGCTCTGCTAGCCAAACGTTCGACAACGGAATCAAGCCATTGAATGGTAAGACACGGGATTACTTACGCTAGCAGAGGTGTGGAAATAAAAGAAGTAGACTATCATGACGAAGAGTGAGGGTTCGGAAGTCAAAGAGTCCGTCGGAACGGAGGGGAAGGTCGAATATCCCGTTTCTCCTGGTGTTTGACGGGAGTACCGGAAGAGGCAAATCAACTTCACGAATCTCGCACTCGGGATAAACCCTCCTGATGCGAAATTAGCCTAACTGTCAACAAAATGCCTCCTGCTCGTCATGCCAAGCAAGTACTAAAGACATCTGCCAGGAGCGTATCCACCACAAGGCAGGCAAACTGTCGAGAATGCCCTGCATCTTGTCTAGATGGATCAAGATTCCTGGGCTCCGTGTCAGGAGGAGCTTAGACTCGCGATGATCCAACATGTCATAGGAACCTCGGCAAAGCATTTCCTAACCTCCATTCATGGCTTGATTATGGGGCTGGCTAGTATGATGTGCCAACACGTTAAATGTTGCTGGTATGCATGTGGAGATAGCGGACCGTTGACCATCTTGGCTCCGATGCGATGCACCATGATGGTGGCGCGGTGCATAATTTCGCCCCGTCAATAGGAAAACAGGTGTAATGAAGTTATACTTAGACATTCGACACAGTGGTGGTGGTTGCACCGTGGGTGGGCATGGCGAACTGTGGGAAGTTTCCTGATAGAAGCGGGCCACTAACGAGGACAGAGAGCTGTGCGAAGCGTGCGGCAGCCTTCCACTGCCAAGCTGCGACTCTCGCTCAAATGCGGAACGCTTCCGTCATTTAGCGAAAAGAGCGGGTTCGAGACCAGCAACACCACCGTCACGCTGGTGGGAGATCTGCTACGCTACGGGAAGTTGCCATGCCCAGGGCAGGGTTCCGCCTAGAGCAGGGTAAGGCCCAGCTCGCTTTATTCCATCAACACCATCGCATCTCCTCGACCATCACCCGTTGCATACCTACCCAGGACCTGCCTGCAGCTCTGCCGGCAATTGCCTAGCCACAAATTGGTGCTCATTGCGATAGCATGCTAGGCAACCTAGTGAATCACACCCGCCCGCTCCATCCGCTCGCCAACTGGGGGTAGTTCCATGTGTCGCGCGGTTCCGGGCCTCGATATCGCGGCCGGAGACTTTGCCTCCAGTGACACATGCAAACTACCCGTCAAGGGTCCGGCCTCGAATATGTGCCGGTGGCACGGTCTAGTCTCATATTGCGCAGAGTTTCTGTGTGCTATTCTCCTCCAGGTGATCATTCCAAGCCGTTCCTCTTCGCTAGAACATGCGCGCTGCCTGTGTCCATCCTCATCCGCCTCTAGTGATATAAGACCATAGCGCATCGAACGATAGCATCCGATACCTCACACGCAAGGGCAGCGTGACCACCTCATGATGGAGTCGAAGAGCAAGGGTCATGTCTTGATGCAACCTTACCTGTTCACCATATCAACACTTTCTCCGCGTTCCTACATACACGATACTGCATTATTACCTTTCGACGTATAACTAATACGATCACGTCCCGTGCCTCCTTCAATTCCAAGTAGGCTGACCGACGGGGAGAGAAAGCCTAGATGTGGGGTGAGGGGAGGGAGGGGGTGGGCCGCTATCTGGCGGCTTCATTCCAATCCATCCCAGTGTAACCAAGGATAGCAAAACACAGAGGCGCTACTTCGAGCCTTACCTTTACCACGAGCAAGACTCAAAACTGCCCCAGCCTAGGGTACCGTGCCGTACCAGATGGGGGGCCTCATCCACCCCGACTCCCACGTTCATCCACATCCACATCCTATTCCTGCCGCTCCGTCTCGTGGGAGCAGGCGGCCAATCCTGGGCGTGTGCTCCCAAGGTCCAGATTGACGAGATGCAATGGAACCCTCCTTGCCTTGCTTTGCCGTCCTCCCCTTACGATTGTCCCCAAACAAACTTTACCAGCCCTTGGGCACCAACCAAATATGATCCACCGCATATATCGTTACATTCCACTATGAACAAGGCAAGGATTGCAGTTCAGGTTGGCTACTTGCCGCGCGCTGATGCTGGCTTATGGTTGGATCCCATCTTATCATCTTGTCATCGATATGGCATATGGAAGGAATTGCTTTTTTGCTTTGTCAAATCTCACGCTCACATGGTCCTAATAATTTCCAAGACCTGCGAGTTCAGCCCAGGCCCAGAAGCATTGGTAACCAATGGGACTCTGCCGGCCGCTGCAACATGCACAGCTGGTGACTTCATTGCTACCCTGGTGGTAAACGTATGTGCTAGTTTACGGTCTGTCACAACGCACGCATGTACTTGGAAGCAGACAAGGCTCGAGTCTGGTACGACTGCTGCATGGTCCTACATAGCGCTTCATCCTTTGCCAACCACCAGCACATATTGTCTTCTGGCGCCGGCAATATCCTAATCCAAGGCTCCTGGGTTAGAACTTAGCCCACGCCCCCCCTTGGCTTGGTAGATCAATTTGACCACCCCACCTCACCCCAAACGAGAAGTTCAATGGCATTGATATTATTAGACTGCGAAGAGGCATCTAACATCTCTGTTTAGTGCGCCATGTAGATCTTCCTAGCTTCCTTGGTGGCTAATCTCTAGAATGCTCGACTGGGATACCGCACAGGTATCTCCTTGCTCACCGGCAGGGCAATAGGGATAGGGATTGAACAATAGATTTGATTGCCACCTCATGGTTCAATACTTCGGTATCGTTGCAAGGCTCCTGGATTCACCAGGCAAACTCTACCCCCTTCCGGGTGGGTGCAGGAATAACCCCTACCAGTACACGTGTCGACCCCTGGAGAGTGTCGGTGCATCCTCCGTCTGTTGCCCATAGGTCAGATGGAGAAAGTTTCACCCGAGGACGCCAACCACTACGCTGGGTCTCAGCAATTTGGCCAGTGTGACAAACGTCTGCCAAGAACCCCGGGCCAAGTTAATTTGGCGGCGACCGTACCAGGCCATGTACGTACTCTCCTAGCACAAGGCTTATCTCGATGAATGGTGAGCGGCGCGCCGCGTCTAAGCACAAAGCGTAATAGGCTGCAAGCAAACCCAACGGACTGAAACAAAAACTGAAAACAAAAAACATAAAGGAAGAGGGGGACAACGGGGGCGGCAAGGGGCGGCCGACAGCTTTCACAGCGACGGCGGCGGCTCATTCCAGCAGCCTGGGTGTGACAGTGCCACCTCTCACTCTTTCTCCAAAGTGTCTTAGTCGCTTTGTCTCTTCAATGCTCTAGAACTGGCGACACGGAAGATAGCGAATGCTGGTCCAGTCCAAATAAGCCTTGTGCAGGACATGGTGGCATTGGCAGAGCAAGAGGCAATTTGTGCTTTCTTTTTCTGGCTCATGGTTCACCCTAGTCTCTGCACTGTAGAGTCATGCGCATCATGCAGGCAGAAAAGATCGTGTTCATGGGGATGGATGTCAACCCCTCATCCCCCCTCACCCCAAAAACAGCAACGACATGGTGGTGAACTCAAATCGAGACCTCTCCCTTCCTCCCCCAGGCGGGCCTAGACGGCAGTTGAGGTGCTGCGCCCGTGCCAGGTGCTCGATCCCAACTGCCAATTTTGGGCTAAGAGAGCTAGGCCGCCATAAGTTGTCAAATATATCACAGCAGAGGCATACGGGAAGATCATGGTTGGCCGGCCCTCAATCCGTGGCGTCAATGCCTGGCCCGCCCCGACCATTCTAGCCCCTCTCGAGGGGCAGCCAAAGATGACAGCCTGACATATGGGTGATATCACGACACAAACCCATTCTGGGGCACAAAAGACAATGAATGTCGCTAGCTCAGCCTTATGTTCATCATCTCCAGTAGCTTGAGGACTGGAGATGATTTTCTACTAAGCAAACTCATCGCCGAAGCTGTGGGCCGCCATGATTAGCACTAATGTGCGTACTATACGCGTCCCAGTGTGAATCCCCCTCCCTCCACTGGACTATAGACCAAGATTTAGGAATATATTTCTCGCTCACGGGCCACATCCCAACTTCTGAACCATGGATGTGACTGCAGCTGGTGGCTGTTCACGCCCCTTTGGATGTCTAGACCGAGGGAGTGGTAACCTTGCGGGAGTTTTCTCGATTCCTGGTGCCTGCCACCCTCCGCAAGCCTTTCTTCCCCCCGCCGCTTCTCTAACTAAAGGTAGCGCGAGTGCAAGCGCACTATGCAGGTCTCAGGAGGTGGATGAAGGGATCAACGGTCCACGGAGATGGGAAAATTGGTGGCTTGCCGCGGGAGTCGCGGTCAAGAGCACGGTTCACTTAAAGAAGCGACAGCCGTTAGTCTACTAACAAAACACCCATCACCTGGCGGCAATCATACATCACTCTTCGCCGTACCTGTAATTACACACAGTCAATAAGCAAATAAAAGGGGCATATTAGTTTCACGGCGTCGTCACATATCTGACGATGAGGCCCAGCAAGATGCCTCACCCTTCCTCGTGTGAAAGTCCCATCTCACCCCCTTCTTCCCCCGGGCGTGGGAAGCCAGAGTCCTAGGCACACGAACGGATTGTCATTGGGGGATAGCTGCATGCAAAAAAAACGAAGCGTCACGCCGGGCGGTCTGTCGTGAGAAGTTTAATAGGTACACGGCGGCCTCTTCAGTTGGCCCCCCCCCTGAGGCCCTACATTAGCTCTGCATAGGGCAGAATCTAGGACCCGAGGAGGAGATTTGAGGCGGCGCTTGAGAATTGGTGCTAGTTCCGGTTATGACTATGACTATAATTAGGGCGGGAGTTGGGGGAGAGAGTGGGTTAGTGACTTGTCACACTTGCTCGACGATTGAACCGTTGGATATCGGGCGCTGCGGGAAAAGCCACTTCGTATTCTTGAACTTCTCTGTCTAACAAGATTGGCAGAAGGGGGTCTATGGCGCTGACGTTAGCCCCTACCATGAAACGTTTCAAGGCGAGCAAGGAAAAGGGGGGGGGATGAGTTGTTGGAGTCACAGTGGCAGAGAGCGATGAATGCGAGCAAAGGGCATCTCGTGGTTGAGTTCCGCGTGTAAGTCGGTGGATTTTCGATAATCCGGTCAACAGGCGAGAAAATTAAATTGGATCTCCATCGGCAATTTTGCTGTGGATTCCCGCCCGGCGGGTCGCTGGGAGGGGGGAAAAAGGCAATTCAACGAAATACATAGCCATCGAGGTACGTACCGTTGAGGGGGACCCTGGAGCCCCGCCGGGGATCATTCGGGAAGGGGTCGACCTCGCAGATGCGAGGAATACGATTAATTGACTGGAAGATGGTAATTTTGCCCGCTTAGGAAAGGGATGATCGTGGACAAGGGACAGAAACGGAGAAGAGAGGCGAGGCACAGCAACTGCTGGCCGGCCCCCCGACCTCGACATCCCCACAGAACCGCGTCTTGCAAAATGAAAGTGAGAGTGAAAAACCCGTCGTCGATCAAGGGGATGGGTCCTTCCCCCCCTTGCCGTGGTTAATCGGGCGAGTTTCAAGAAGGATTGCCCCATTTTAAGAGGTCATCCCCCTGATGGTTCGTGATGACCTCAACGAAGAGGCGGTTCCCCCCCTGTGATGAGCCTAGCCTTATCACCGATGGTCTTTTCCCAACCCCAGGGCCGGTGAGCATCGACGAGTTTGAGGTCGGTCGGGACGCGGTGCACGGCCCAGTATCGGAACCCATGCCCATGCCTCAGGCCCATGCTCGTTGCCGTCTCACCCTCAGTCCTCGATATCTCACGTCTGAAAAAAGCAAGAAGGGCTTCCGAGAGATTAAGAGTTGATGCCCAAGGGCATGACAAGCGAACCGCCGCGGACCATGCTAGGTAGGTCCCAACAAATAGAGACGGAGAGGCAGACATCAAGTGGTACCCGCCAAATGAAACTGGCTAATATGCTACGGTGGGCAAAAAAGCTCATGTCATCTCGCAGGCCTGTTGGTGCAGCCAGCCAAGAGTCTGTGACATAATGTCTACTGTCCACGTCTGGATGATGTTATTGCAGGTCTCTCTGGGCCGTCTCCAGATCGGCAAGCCCGAGCAAACAGCAGCCCAATCAGAGACGGTCGCGCCAACGCGACCTGCGCGGCCTCTGGGCGAATCACATTGCCAATTTGGCGGCGTCCGGTTGTTAGTGGCCCTCGACGTCCGCGTTTCCGTGCTGGAGGACGAGTTGAAGGAGACTAGCGCGAGGGCCTATCAGCTGTACAGCGGTTCTTGATCGGTCGATGCATGTAGGTAGGTACCTGCTAGCAAAGTCAAAGGATTTCCGCAACAAGAGAGGAGGCATCAATTGGGCCACCGCCTTCGGCTATCTAGAACTCTCCGCATGCCCAGAAAGTAGCAGCAGTATTAGAGCATAAACGTAGCTGGCACATGGCATTTCGGATAGCCCCCCGAAAGTCAAACTGGACCGTGGTAGCCAATATTGGCCTCGCACATGACGGCATGCAATTCCAGTGGGTGAAAGCTTGTGGTCAGTCGCGATTCTCGCCCAGGACTGGTACCCGTCTCCTGGGGGCGGCCGACCCTGTGGCACGCAGGGTCAGAGACAGAATGTGGCTCTTGGGAGGGGCGTTGGCCATCGCACAGATAGCCCAATTCGGGTTTAGAGGGTGATGGATCCCACCACGGCACATGCCGCCAGAGCAACTGTCAGGGGTTTCGGGGAGGCGTTCACATCTGGCGGCCCTGGCTCATCCCGGTCGCTGATTGGCCAGAATCCATCTGCACGCCCCCCACGGAAAGGAGGTGGACTTCATCGGCGAGCCACAACCACGGAACCCTCGAGCAAGGAAGCTAAACTGGTGGTAGGCGTGCCGATAGCAGGGGGCCCATTGCAGGCCCAAGGGTCGATGAGTGTGGTTTTCTGCTGCCAGCGAGGCTAGCGTGAGCTTACCACAACCCTCTGGCGGGAAGCAGGCGGGCATGTGCGTGCACGCTTGTGGTGGAAGGGTGGTGCAGTGGCCGCCAGCAGCCTCTAAGGACCTACCATGTATGACCTGGGCTTGCGAGGTGCATTTGCTCACGGCGCCTGCTCAGCCCTATGGCATCTTGCTGTCCCGAACGTCTATCTTCCACATCGCCTTTTATCGCTCCAATCCCGGCTCTCCTCAGCCACGACGCTCCGGGCCCTAGCGCTGCCGCAGTGTGCCAGCAGCGCACCACCACGGTATTATCCTCAGTACACACCACCCACCGACATACCCTAATCCTGCTTCTCATCGACAGTCGCATCAACCAAGGAATCGGCCTTCATGACTTTTCCTCATCGAATGCGACGCAGTATTACTATCAATTGCATGACAACGCTTCCTTGTGTCATTTCTAGCATGTTGTTTGCCTCTGAGTGGCCCTGTAGCGCAAACCTGAGCTTGGGTTGCTTTTTTCGGTCTCCTTTTAATCCGCTTTGGTTGCAATATCGGGCGGGGGGGAGTCTCACACATGATCTCTCTCCCTGCTGTTTCGTCCGTCATTTGCAGAGTGTGCTCTTTTTTTCAACCCTTCTCCACACGTCCTCTGGCTCGGGACTTGATGATGCCTGTCATATTAAGCGATCAGCAGGGGTGGCCATTATCTCGGCTCCTAGCAACATTATGACTCGTACGAGTTAGCGCCAAGGAACCCTCACTCACTCGAAATACGGCTGCTGCAACATGCCGGCCGTGCTTCGCCATCTCCAAAATAGAGACAGGGCATCACTTAGATGGTCGCCCACCACTACACTACCGCATCCAACGTGGGTTGCTGACCCGCCCGATGCATCTTATCAATTTCCAACTCGCTGGGATTCCATTACGTAGCGGATGGTCCCTTGTTTTATCGTGTATCATGTATGCCAATGCGCGGGGAGGCAATATCTCCCGTCCAGTACCCAGCGTGATAGAATGTCATCGTCCACTAGCCTATGTGTCACTCCATGCGTCGAGAATTGTGTCTGTGGAGGCCTGCTAGCCATGACATTTCCGACTTACACCCCGAACGCCATGGTGTTACTGCAACCTGTATTAACGGGGCGAGAGACTGGATGAAAAAAGGACGACAATAGAAAACATATGAGGCGGCCGGTGCATAGATTGCGCAGAAGAGTGGATAAGAGAGCCCCAAAGGAAAAGGATGAACAAAGACTTACAGTATTACATGCAACTCTTCTTCCCAGAGAAGCAACCAAGATGTAGCAGTTGATGCCGTCAACCCCATGTATGTACTAATCGGCTGCACACCCAACGCCACGTTGCACCGAGACAGAGGAGACCAATCAGGCGGCGGGATGCCCTCGGCATCAGCCAATGTCCGCCAAATTTGGTAGCACACCGTAGGCACGCAGCGATCAGTTCAATACTCGATCAGGACTTTCAGCGACCCTCTTTTGCTAGCCACCTCCGAAAACAGAAGACTGCCAACTGCCAGACTCGGCAGGCCCGTCTGTGGAGTGTCGTCCGTTTGGACTGCGACTGGCCCAAGCCGAACTCTGCTTGTGTACGGGCTTCTCTTGGCATCAGGCTCGTGTGAAAGACCATAATCGCCCCATTTCCCAATCCATTCCGAGGAAAAGCTGCGTCTGATGCAACATCGAGAAAAACCGGCCTGTAGTCAGAAACACCCGTAATGCTGCGCTGCGACGATGGGAGGAACTGGTTTGACAGCATGACAGCAGCGCAGGCTGGACTTTGCGCCCGGGCGAGCATGTCGGAGGCGGTCGGGTTGGCCTCAGGAGAATTTTCCCCATGTTTGGTCTTTCAGAGAGCCGGGAGGGGGGAGGAGGGGGGCATGGCTAGCCAGAGGGAAATTGGAGCTGGTTTGGCCCGTCTCGCTGCGACTCTGGCCCACAGATCAGAGTCCTCCCTGACCTTGCTCTCGCGATCTCGTTGAGGAGCATGGGTTTGGGTGTTCAAGGCACATGGATGAAACCCTGCGGACAATGCGCATCGCGTCTGATTATTGACGTTGTGTTACTCACCTCACAACATCATCTCGCAGTCGATACTCCTTCTTGCAGCCTCCACCCATACCTCCCAGATACAAGCTACAAGCCCCCCGTCCCCAACATGTGCGAGTGGCCCGCCCGAGGACCCGCCCGCCCTTTGTGTGTGCACCGCCTCACCCTGCTGCTTTTTTTGGAACTGAACCGAACGTCAGATGCACCGCCATACCTATGTACCGTGTGCCGAGCCTGCGTCTGTTTTGGCCCATTTTAATAGGAAAAATATGCAGAATTGGGCGAGACAAGGGAATCCAATAATGATGGGCGTGTCGACGTCGTCTGATGGGGCACCCATTGACTGCAGGCGACAGTCAACCAGTCAACTACCCAACCGCACTCGTCATATTTCGCAGTTCTCCGTCTCTCATGGCCCTGGCCAGACCTGCAGGCTGCTCTCGTGGTCGACCGGCCGGCCAGGCAGACCCGGTGGGACCCCTCGATTCCCATCTTGGGCCTCAGAGTTTGAACCAGAGACACAAATGGCGATGGGGCGGACAGAAGGGGAAAAAGTACGTAGCTGGTTGACTGATGGATCTTTCCGTTTGTCTCACACACGGTGGGAGCGATTAAATCGCCCTCTTGCCGGAAGGTAGGTGCCACGAAATGGGTAGAGCTCTTTCGTATGGGCGGATGGCCTCTCCGTATGGCGGAAGCTTATTTGCTGCGTGACCTGTCGGAAGCTGCCGCACCGCCGTGGGGAAAGGTATGTTGCTCGCCCACCCATCCTTACCGTAGGTATTCTGATAGTCTGTTTGAGGTCTAGTACCGACCTCGTGAGAAAGGCGAGGGTTGTCTCATCTCCATGGTCAACTCCCGGGACCAGGCTTCCTTCCGAGATGTTTTACTGGAGTAGAAAGTCTAGACTTTGAATTGATAAGACAGGCATTCCGGGAGGGGGGGGAAGTCCGAGCAGGATGTCATCCATCGATTGCATTCTACAATCGCCAAGTGACGAATTGATGGATTTAGGCTTTCCCAACGCTATTTGTCCGCTGGGGACCCAGCACCCACGTTGTGATTGAGCAGGGTCCAGAACAGCCTCGGCTTGGAGGGGGATGGCATCGTCACGCCAAGGCTGGCATTCTGGGTCTCGTGAAAATTCCCACTTGCCAGAATGCCTCGTTTGCGGAGCAGGTCCATTGTGAAACGTCAGTCACTGGGCGCCGGGGCCCATTTAGGCTCTGTGCGAAGGCATTAAACGGCAGATGTCAAAAAGTTAGCAGCAAGGCTAAAACGGCTGTGGAATATCGAACGGTATAGTGGGATTCCGCTCCATTCTTTCACGTCTTTCGAAGGAAGAACCCGCGCACTGGACTGGACTCAAGGCACAGCCGGTAGGTCTGGTTCGCCCTGCTGGTATGTAGGTAGCGCATCGCATACTACTACGGCCAGAAGATGAGTAATTTGGCACCATGAGATGCGTAGCGGGAGTGCTACTGGGTTTGCACGGTAGGGTGTGAATGCGAGCCGTCATATTGGCCAGAGAGCGAGCAGCAATCCCGCCAGCCTGGTTAGGAGGGGGCTGGGGGTTCGGGGGGGTTCGAGATATGCCGGCTGGTGCATGAAAACAGATAGATGAGCTATTCACGGCAGGAGAAAAAACCGACGACGCTAAAAAGCAAATACAAAAGAGAGAGGGCAGACGAGGTTTGTGATAGGCAGGCGCGGGCTAGGGCCAGACGCCCGGGACCGAGGGGGATGCACAATGCACATCGTCATCTAAAGTCCAGGTAGAGCAAAGCCAGACAAAACGAGACATGGTGCATGGCCCAGGAGGGAAGGGATTGGGAGTGGAGGGGACGGGCGGCCAAACAGAGTGGCCGTGCTGGGGTGTCGGCTCGGAAAGGCCAGAGACGACTGGGACACGAATTCCCAGAACCGGCAAGAGCCGCCAGGGCCGGGTGTCGCCTGATGCGAGTGCAAGGTCGGGCTGGTATGGGATGGGACGGGATGGCAGGTATGGCGCATCAGAGCGGTATGTTCCCAGACACAGTGGCTACAGGGAGCAGCGGCCAGGCTGTGCAGCGAGGTGTAGGGCCCTAATTCAACGCGCCAGAACCATCGGCCGCTGCGGTCCATCGCCCTGATTGGCCCTGCCGAGTCTCTGGGGACGCTGCAGGCCCGCTGCACGCTGAGGTAAAAATATCTACGGGTGGCCTCGGTCAAGTGACGATGGGCGAATCAAGCGCCACAGGTGCCATCGCCCGTCCCACACTGGCTCTCAGAGGCATGCGGTTTTGCTGCTTCTGTCGTCGTGCTGCAGCCGGCCCGTCAGCAAGGACGGCAGACGCACATCCACCTCACACATTCGCGCGTGCATGCGTCCCATCCCCCCCATCTGACCTGCAGTTATGTAGGCTGTGTGATGAGGCTTTGACTCGGCTTGCATGCAATAGACGCTCCAAAATTGGATCGCAAATAGTCCGCAACTGGCTCGACTATCGCGGAGAAGCCATATTGTGACTATCTATCTACAAACTCAATTGTTTCCCCTCCCCGAATCAGACTCAATGTTGCATCCAAATCGCCAGTGGCTGACCTGGGCAACCCTCTTCCGTAAATAGATAGGAGGAGGAAGAGGCCGGGATCATCGCCAGCTCACACACACCTCTTCGGCAAGAGCCATCTCCCCTACACAGATAGAGGCAAGAGGGAAAATAGAGAAAGCGATAGTCTTGAATTGGCCATGCCGCAGCGGACCAGACATGTCTTTGACTCCTCTTTGTCTTAGACCTGCATTTCGCTGCACAGAGTCATCACCCCGATGAGGTTCTGGCCCTCTTGGCCAGTAGGATTGGTGTGTGGAGAAATAAGGAACAGTCTCATCAGGGGATTCGGGTCGATCCATCTCGCCATCTACGAGCTTTGACCTGTTTTACCTATCATGAGCCTTTTTCCGCGCTCGTTAACCAGCGCGGCAAGAGGCCGCAGCGTGGAGAGCCTCTGTTTGAGAATGTCCTGAATCGAGGTGCTCGTCTCTGCTCGGCCGTTGCGGGGACCAGGGGTTCTGGAGGAGCAGGTAGCAGGGGCGTTATAGCGATCAACCCTTATGATTTTAGGACTAGAATCGAGTTCCGCAGCCCTACAACATGGCCAGGGTGGCCTGGAGAGATGTGTAACAGGGTGCTGGGCAAGGAGCAGGGAGGCTTGGAGGTGTGCCTGTGTCCGTCCGTGTGTCTGCTCGGAGCCAGTACGTATTACCACTTACATCGATCTAATACAGCCTGATAGCAGCCGTCAGTGTGTGCTCGCCTGGGCCGGTAGAGACCCAGAACCAGGCCAATTCCAATGCAATGTAGTGATGCTCCTGCCCGACCACCCTCTCCATGCCAGCGCATTGCCTCGAGGCAATCGAATCTGCTCTCTTCGGTTCTGGGCTCTCGACAGGGCCAGCGCAGGACTCAGCACAGGACTTCTCGCCTAGGACAGGGCTAGCGGACGCTGGAGCAGAAAATGAGAGACACTGAGGCACCCTCACAACCACCACTCTGGCCAAGTGGAGCGGACGCTATTCCCTCTCCATCTAGAGATCGCCGTCCTCAACCGACTCCCCCTCCATCATCAGGGACCATCCATCCACCAGGCCAAGTGTCACTGCCGCCACACCCCTCCCCCCCCTGGTCATGATTGATCCATCCGTACCTGGGCTGTCTGCCTTGCGCCTGCTCTCCGCCATTTGCTAGCCCAAGGCCCACCCCCTGCTCACTTGTCCGAATATCGACTGCATGCCTGAGAGTATGGATGGAGGGCGCGGCAATCTTCTCGCTTGTTTGCTCACGCCTATGGTTAGAGGCGTGTAGCTTTCATTGCCCACTGCCTCTGGGGCTGCATACCAATCATCCTGGTCCCAGTTGGGGCTTGTCTTTATGATATGATAGGTACATGCATACACACATACATTATACATACCTAGTCGGTATTCATCTTCTCACATCCCGTCCCATGCTCTACTCCCCCATCCCCTCCAAGTACCCTGCCTTATGGTACATTGCCTGCTAGTGGTGTTTCTTTTCCTAATCGATCACAGCTCTTCGGGTCAGGGCCTCGTTTCTATATCTTCTCGGAGTTCCCATCACCAACTCTCCACATAGACATCTGTCAACGATCGCTTCACCATTGATTCACAGGGACTAACAGCTCTCATCCGCATTCCGTTCTGTCAACATTCATCTTGCATAGCATAAGAAGAAGCCCCTTCTCTCTCTTTCATCCTTCTCTGCCGTCATCGCTCGTTTGCTGGTCCGACTTTCACAAGCAAACAAGCGCGCCCACTCTATTGTACACGATCTTGTTTGTCCCTCCCAGGAATGAACATTCGTACTTCAGATAGAGAACTATTACTGCCTCGTGGATTGTTGACTCGTTCCAAGGAACCGGTCCCGACACCAACGGCACTTGAAGAAGAGTGACAACAGAGAGACAGACCCAAATCCAATCAATCGCCTTTTAGCAAGCGCAAGACTTGCTTCGGACTCCCAGCATTCCAGCAAGCACGCCAATCCCACTCACAAGCTCCCACCCAGTAGCAAAGCCGCCAATCGCAAACCAGCGAGCACGCAGCATGTTCGCGTCACATCACGAAGGCGAAGAGTATGGTCGATATCCTCACCCTCCCCACTCTGCCTCTAGCTACGAATCCGCCACAACCTCTCCCATGGAGATGAACACCATGTACACGATCCCCTCAACGGTCGCGTTTGAGCCCTCCATGTACACCGAGACCTCACACTACGTCCTGGGCCACGGGAACAACTCACCTACCATGTATCCCGAGGACAGTGAGCTGCGCATCCCCTCTTCGAGCCTCTCTGCCGCCTCAGCTGCCTCCTCCGCGGCTGCCTCGCCACAGTCCAATCCCGGGCAGCACTCTGTGCCTTCCCCCGAGTGGGCGACCAGCGGCCTCGTCCAGCCGACCATTGTGAGCAACGACTTCGTTGCCCACCACCCAGACTTTGGCTTCCACGCCCAGCATATGGAGGAGATGAACTTCGACTTTGCGCCACCTACAAAGGGCTATGTTGGTAAGTCTCAATTGATCTCGCGCTCCTGCTTTTGGCCTTTGATCCGAGTCCGTGTCTTGCCATGCTCTCCCTCTCTGGGTGGGTGTCTGAGACAGGGCTCAAGCGAACCCGAACACATTTGGGTTGGACATGACGGCGCTGTTCTCTCTTCTGCGATAGACCGCCATCTGGTCCTCCATCATGTGGCTGTCCGCTTCGTTGGCCCAACGGTAGTTTTTCTGCAATGGGACGTGTGCTGACAGGTGCCTATTCTCGCTTCTAGATCCCTCTCTGATCAATCAGGAAATGGGCGGTCTGCCCATGCCTGCGCCCCACTACGATTACCACTACCAGCATCACCAACAGCCTCAGCAGCACTTCCCAACCTCTCCCTCAGTCGCCTCTTCACCACAGCTCAAGATGATCCGCACCAACAGCTCCTCGCCCGCCTACTTCCCGAACCCTCAGATGCACCCAGGAGCCTACGCTCCCAGCCCCTACGTCGACACAACCGGCCGCCGACCAAGCATGAGCAGTTTTATCTCCCCGGCCTCGGGCGAGTACCACAGCGGAGACGAGACCAAGATCAAGCAGCGATGCACATACCCCGACTGTGGCAAGGTCTTCAAGGACCTCAAGGCCCATATGCTCACGCACCAGAACGAGCGTCCCGAGAAGTGCCCCATCCAGACCTGCGAGTACCACACCAAGGGCTTCGCACGCAAATACGACAAGAACCGACACACCCTGACGCACTATAAAGGCACCATGGTGTGCGGCTTCTGTCCTGGATCTGGCTCGGCCAGCGAGAAGTCGTTCAACCGCGCGGACGTCTTCAAGAGGCACTTGACAGCCGTTCATGGTGTGGAGCAGACTCCTCCCAACAGCCGCAAGAAGGGCTCCATGACCATCCCCTCCAAGAAGCTCACCGGCTTTGCCTCCGACGCCACTGGCAAGTGCAGTACTTGCTCCCAGACCTTCTCCAACCCTCAAGACTTCTACGAGCATCTGGATGACTGCGTGCTGCGCATCGTCCAGCAGGAGGATCCCTCCGAGGCTATCAATGTCCAGTGCCTCACTGAGGTGGAGAACGACAAGGACGTCCAGGAGACTCTGGAGAAGAACAACCTCCCCCTCACCACCCAGGTCACTTCTGACAGTGGTGATGGCAACGATTCGGATATGGCTGATGATGACGACGACGATTCCTCGAGCATCAAGGTGGCCAACGGTGTTACCAAGAAGAAGGGAAACCCAGCCAACGGTGTCCAGAAGTCTCGCGGTATGACACACTCTCGCGGAGGAGTGCCAATGACCATGAAGGCTAAGAACCGCAAGAACCGTGGTGAGCGATATCCCCCTTCCTGGGGATACGATCCCGCGAACATGACCCTCAAGCACCGCGTCATGACTTGCTTTGATGGTGCTCGTCGCCTCGCCAAGGACGACATGGCTCTCTCCACCACGCACGAGGTTCGCCTCAAGCTCTCCGACCCCAAGGCGTACACCACCGATCTGGATATCCAGACTCTGAAGCGCGCCGAGGGTTTCCATGGCGCGACTGAGGAGGAGAAGGGCATCTGGATCTCAGATGACCCCACTGAGGCTCAGTTCCGACAAATGAGCGAGGCAGCGATGCTGGCCTCGAATTGATCGAGGCGTCGTTTTCACTATTGTTTCATTTTCTTGGTTATAAAGTCCCCCAGTACACGGAAGAGGGTTCTCGTCATAATCTTGAAGGTTGGCTTGCGAAGGGACGCGTCCGTCCCCGCAAGGACTATTCAAAAGCATAGCAGAAGGCGCAAAGCGGGATTTTAACGGCAATGGGAAAGGAAATTATTTTGGGAAACCAGGGAAACATGGGGAATTATCTCATGATTGTATGTGTTGGAATACGACAAGGAACAAAGACGTCTTCCGAGGTTCAAGGAAGACGGTGAAATGATACCCACTGATTTGCGAGCAAATCGAAACAGACCGCTTGGTTGTGGACATTGTCCTCTTTTTTCTTCCTCTTTTTTTTACCTCTCTCTTTTTTTATATCCGGGTGGCTTTGGGACCTTCCTTTTGGGTTATATATATAATGATGGATGATAACGACGATGGTTAAATGGCGAAGACGCGATCTTCTCCCACCATCTATTTCTCACGGGCTTTCTAGTTAGTATCTGCATTGCTTGCCTTGAGCTGGTCTTTGACACCAGCTGAGTGATAATAATAATACCGACCTGTATCATTACTCGTTCGAGCTGCAAATGTGACGTTCCATCCGATGTCTTAAAAGTCGTGTGTGGGCGCTTGTTCGTGGAACATGAGATGATGGCTGCTGTTTTGAGGTTTTGAGGGTTGACGATCGAGTTGAGAAGGGATGAAGCCGGATCGTTTACAATCGACTGGGACATGCGTAAGAACAGAATTATGAAGTAACTCCAATTGATAAAGAAAAAAAAACAAGTTTATTTGACCCTGGCCAGGAGAATCTGTGATGTCAGTAGGATGACCCCGGTTCATCGGAGGATGGGACCCGAAATGGTGGGATTTTCGGTTCCATAGCCCCAGCCTGCTCCCTCCCACCAAGATCCCACGTAACGACCAAATATCGATATACTACCTTGGCTTCCCAGGCTTAGGAAAGGGTCGTGAGCCGATTGGAGCTTTGTGTCGCACCAGGTATATCCCAATCCTGGCTCCCCTGGCAATAGAGGATCCCGTCTCCTATCAAAGAAAAGGCGGAGACGTTGAGGAATTTTTTAGACTTGAGCCTAGGACTTTTGGCTTTCGTCCAACGGCTGCAACCCAACCACTCAGGAAAGGCCAATATACGTTTTAGGAAAATAAAACGCTGTTCCCTTCCCCGGGGGTTTCTGGTTAGACCGGCGGGAGGTATAATGTCGCTCACATCCCGCATTGCCCTCGCGGGCTCGGAGGGCACCGACCCGGAGGACTTCCTCTCCGAGTCGCTGGGCGTCGTCTTCCCGGACGACGTGACGAACCAGCACGGGGACCCGGACTCGTGGCTGGTCTACACGTCGCCGCATCTGCCTAGACCCTTGCAGCTGAGGCTGTGCCAGCCGGGGGACGACACGGAGAGGCGGCTGTTCAGCCACTTCCTCTGGAACTCGTCGCTGCTGCTCGCCGAGCTGATAGAGCGGGACTCGTATCTAATAAGCGAGGAGGAGGACGCTGTGGAGGGTGATGAGGCTGGTTCGGTAGGCCTCTTCGACGTGAGGGGGCGGAGGACCGTAGAGCTGGGCGCGGGCACGGCGCTGCCGAGCATCATGGGCGGGCTGCTGGACGCCGAGGAGGTTCTCGTGACGGATTACCCTGCTCCGCCGCTGATAGAGGCGCTCAGGATGAACGTCGAGAAGAACGTGAAGGTTAAGATGTCCCCCCTGGGCAGGGTGTCTCTCGACGTGAGGGTCCTGGGCCACGAATGGGGCACGTTCCCCGAGGGAGACGGGGTGACCGGGAAGAGGCATGCCTTCGACCGCGTGCTCATCTGCGACTGTCTGTGGATGCCATGGCAGCACGGGAACCTCCAGCGGTCCGTTGACTTCCTCCTCAAGCAGACGACGGAGGCTAGGTGCTGGGTCGTCGCTGGATTCCACACGGGCCGGGCGAAGATGGCCGGGTTCTTTGACGAGGAGGCATTGAGGGAGGAGGCCGGGTGCGAGATTGAGAAGATATGGGAGCAGGACTGCGATGGGAAGCAGAGGAAATGGGTGAAGGACCAAGCAGAGGAGGATCCAGGGACGAGAAAGCGGTGGCTGGTTGTTGCGGTGTTGAAGAGGGTGCAGAGAGAGAGATAACAAGTGAAGCAGAGGAAAGAAAAAGAAGAAGAAAAAGAAAAAACCCAACCAGGCGGAAAGAATGTTCCTGGCGTGGAGAATACTACCTGCAGTGTAGACCGACCGTGCGGGATGGTTGGTTGGTTGGCATCATGGATATATACATATTACACACACAAGCATGCAGGCAGCCGGAGGCGAGGTGGTTGGCCGTCGTCTTCGCAAGCACCTCTCCTCCCCACATACGAGGAGCACGATGTCGCAGTACTGTCCCCATGCAGACAAGTGCACGCCCGCACAGCTCGTTTGGTGCTGCCCGCCATCGGCCCTTGGCCTTTGGGGGGCACCAAAAGTCGGGTTTGTCTTGGATGCGTGTGGCCGCTTGTTTGTTCAGCTGCGGACGGCTCGCCCGTCGTGATTGGCGAGCACAGAGGCCAGGATCAGCCCGCGTGGGACCTTGAATGCATAATCCCACATTTCTGCCATGCGAGGGACTGTTGTGAGCTGAGCTCTGGGCGAGTTTCAGCCTCACTTCTCACCGATCGGCTGCAGATTATTACATGTCACCCTCACCCAGCACGGAATAGGAGCGATGCCCTGGGGCACGTGGAAAGAAATACAAAAAAGGTCGTTTTCATCTATCTGGATGCCCAAGTATATAAAATATCGAAAAGGATCATTATGCGGTGTGCTATGTGCCAGTGAACAGGCTGAGATGTATATCGTGTGAATAAGTGCATGGCCTAGAGCTTCAGCTGAAAACTTTGCCATGCCCAAGCGAGTCAAGTGACGTCTGCTCGATGACCAACAATGAACTAAGCCCCCAATGCATTCTCGGCTTGCTTAGTTTGGAGCTTCGACACTGGGACCTTTTTCATCCACCCTGGCGACTAGATCGTAGCTGATTCTGAGGTTTTCCGCGCCGCTCAGCGCCCTCGTCACCACACTCTCGTGCTTCTGCTTGACCAGCCGCCGCAGCGCACCGACCAGGAAGCCTGCTACAATGTCGACCGACCAGCTGTCGGGAATCAGCTTGAGCACGTCATCGACCTCGAACCACCCGCCGAATCGCTCCAGCAGTGCGCCCGTCTGTTCAATACGGTCACTGATGTCTGAAATGGCTAGAAACTCGTGTAGGACGGCGTTAAAGAGGCGTCGCTGCGTATCGACGCTGGGAAGCGAGTCCTTCCGGCTGAGACCATCTGATGTGGTGAAGCTGTCGATGCTTGTTCCCCCACGGAGACAATACGACACAGCTGCGTCATAATCGCCGAGCTTATGCACTAGAAGACGGAGAGCAACCTCATGGTTTCGCTCCCTGCCTGAGAGGACGATTGTCTCGGGGACCAGCAGGTCGTCGGGCAAGCTGGCAATTCGCTCCTTGATAGAAGTCGTGTCGTAGTCGTGTGCGCCACTCAGAAGCTGAAGGAGCCGTAGGCGGCTGTGCCAAACTTCGTCGTCTTGAGGCGCATTATCTGAAAGGAAGTGGCGGTAGGTGGGTTTGGGTGCTCGGAGAGCCTTGTAGGCCTCGTAGGTCGCCATTACGGCATCTCGACTCTCAGCCGACGACTGTAGCTCGCCCACCACCACGTCAAGGTAATAAGTAATGAGGTCGTTGACATATACCGTGTATCCTTTGTCAAATACCAGATGTTCCAGATAGTATTTGACTGCGACCGGCGCCTCTTCTTTGAGTAACTCAACAACTTGGGCAGGTTTGAATTTGGGAGCTCGACCCTTGTCTTCAGCAAACACCTGGACACCCAACTTTGGGTTCCTGTTCGCCAGCCAGACACCGTACTCTTGCACCAGTGACTGACTGCGAATCTTGGAGAGGTACTCTCTGACACGCATTTCGCCGTCGCGGAACTCCTGCCCCTCGTCCCGTTCACCTTCAATAATTCGCTTCCAGGTGTTCAGGACGTCACCTGCCATTTTGCGGCTTTGGTATAGCCGACTTAGAATGAAGAGTCGGTGGTAAGATTCAAGAAGGTTGACTGCTCGTTCGAAGCAGTCCACACCCTTATCCACTAGCTCGTTAAGTTCTGCTCGAACCGAGCCGCCCTTGCCCATACCCTTTGGTGAGTTTTTGTCCAGTTCTAAGAGGACAAGGAGCAGTGCCGCATCTACCGTCCGGAATACTTCGCTTTCCTCCGAGACGCTAGGCAGACCCTTCATGCCTCTCCAAGATGTGAGAAACCTGCGCAGGAATTGAAGGATATTTGGCCCAACGCTTTCGATGCGGCCATTTGCGATCTTCTCAAATTCACTGCCTTGAATGAAGGAGTCGGCCACCCCTTTCACGCCTCCATATATCCAGATTCCCCGCTGGCCTTCAACGATTTCGTTTCGAACGCCGGGGATGAGTGCTAGCACGACTCGAGGATCCAGACTGCTTTCGACCAAAACTTCTTCAACTGCTTTCACTTCAGCCTCGGAGAAGCCCTGGCTAGAGGCGGATTTTAAGAGTCCCGAAAGAAGAAGAAGTCCAATCTTTTGCCGCAGATAGCCAAATGTGAGGAACTCCAGCTCGGATTGAGCATCTCGCTGACGTACAGAGCCTAGGACAGAGACCAGAGCACGCCTGTCGACTTGATGGTCCTTGGATATGGCAGCCTCGAGTGTGGAATCCAGTTTTAAGATCAGCGGGTTTCTTACTGCCCACCATAGCCGATCTCCAGCCCAGACAACAAGGCCAGCATATGCCTTGGCAAGGCGCCTGGCAAATTCTTTCGACTCCGCACTCCGCGATGCCTCCCAGCCGTCAGGGAGAGCGTCCTCCTCTTGAGAGTCAAAGTTTTGGTCGAATAGCTCTTTTTCCTTGGATAGTTGCTCAATGGACAATGCTGTCCTCGAGTCTGAGCGCCTGAGTGAAACTGTAGGCGTTTCTGTGCTGGTAGAAAACGGACGGAATTTCTTCTGGCAGAGCTTCTCCACGATCTCTTCGTATTTGAACTCCTCTCTTCCAGTCAACGGTCTAATGCCATATTCTGTTTCCTTATCGACCCCATCAGCTTCTAGCCAATATCTTTGAGCCTCTCCGTCGTTGTCAGAGTTTAATGACTGGATTTCGATGCCATGTCGCAAGCCATCTTTGAATTCTTTGGTCAACGACACGAGAACAAAACCATCGTCACCCTCTGTCATGGTTGGCTGGGCATCGGCTAAATCATGGAAACCGGTGTCGACCACCAGCTCCTTAGGATATCTCTCGAAGTTGACAGGCGCCCTCGTGGGATCACCATCCAGATTCACGAACATGCCAATGCAAGGTTCAACCGGGCTTGTGCCTCGGATAACCAAAAACTCCTCGGGTCCAGGCGATGCAATATGAGGCTGTAAGAACACTTGCCTCGGCTCTTCCCGAACTTGGGAAGGCTGTGCAGCAGCATCAGCCTCTCCCGGGGCTTGCGGCAAGGGCTTGTCGATGGAAGGTGGTGTCGCAATGCCATCGATGGTGGGTTGCGGGCTTCTTAGGGGTTGCGGGCTTGATAATGCATCTAATGATGATACTTCTGATGGTAATTGTAGCTGTCGCCCTTCGTCATCGCCTCTTCGCATACTTCCTAGTATAGAACCCCCTAGACTTGAGCTTCTGGTATGACTATGGAAATCAACAGGGGATCGTCCTTGAATAAGAGACGAACTTCTCCCCACCCCAACGCCTGTACTAGTATGGAGGCTCTGCGCATGCCCGACATCTTCAGGCGGAGTAGATTCATCCAAAGAGGATATGCTCATTAGCGGAATCCTGAGTTGTCTTTCAACATCAAGGAGTGAGTATGACTTCGAGTCGGCGACGCAGGCTATAGAATCTCTACGAACGGCTAGGCTGATTCCGGGTAAATCAATCCTCTGACGCGACGAAGTTAGCCAAGGCAACCTATAAAAGACATTCATATGTTGGTAATCACCTGTATGATCCTAGGTTTTGAGCTGCCGATTTCAAGAGCCTGAATCCGCCGGTTCGATGCGAGAAGAACATTGACAGGTACTGGACCTTGACCATTGTCGTCGCTGACCAAAGATTTATTCAAGTCGACACCTCCGATCCAATTGCAGCCCCTGACTTTGCTTGAATCGAATGCTGGACTCAACTCCGGCAAGGAGTATAGGGTCACGGTCCAATTGCAGCGAATGCACGCCTTTCCCGCGTGAGGGAGTAGCAGGATCTGCTGCACGCCGGGTAGCGGCCCGGCGACTTCCACATAGTTGGGGAACAACCTAGACGCTAGAATATATACTGGCGGGCTGCCGGGATCTTTTGGGTCGGGAGGTATCTGTACGAAATGGAGTAGCTCGGACGCGCTGGTGCCGACATATAGGTTGCGATCTGTTTGGGCGAATCAATGAGCTTGGGTTCATGTAGCGGTTGCATGCGATGCGGCCTACCATAGTATTCAACACAGTTTATCTTCACCTCGCCCTCCGTCTCATCCGTAACCAGCGGCACATTGTCTAGTAACGGTCTAAGGATAAAGGGCCCTTCCTCTGGTCTTCCGTTAGACCCTTGCCCATCACCTGGGCCTGTCGATGTCATAGCGGCAAATCACTCGGCAGCCTCATCGATGCTGTGTCATTGCGGTCGCGGGAGCAAAAGCGAGAGGTCCGGCCGGGGTAACCGTCGAATTGCTGATCGGGGAGCTGTGAGGTCGCGGGTTGATCAACCGTCGAGTGGTAGGTAGATAAAGCTTGGCCAGGTGCGGCGCAATCTAATACCAGCCACATAATCACAGGTGGTATGACGGAGTGGTGGGGCGCAGCTCTTTAACACCACGCGCCCTGCCACGAGTTGGCCGAGCTGGCCTGTTTCAGCGCTACGTAGCAGACAGGGGAAAGCTACCGAGAGCGCATGTTCAGGGAGAATAGCAGCACTCAAGAACTGTCCAATTCCACTTTATCATCTACGTTCTTTTCCATGGACACAAACAGCCAATCGATTTACCAATTTGAGCTGGATTAAAGCGTGCGCAGCGAACCCGCTCACCTCATACTGGCAGACCAGTCCTACCATCAGGGCGCGCCTGATTCGACATTGCGAAACCTTGAACAGAGTACACTCCCGGCTTCAAAATGGCCGACGCCGCCGTGGAAGAGGCATTGAAGGCCCAGGAGGCGGTGGCAGAGTCACCGGTAGGCCCGACCTTCGAAGGAGAGAACAAGTTCCAGCATGCTATATCTGTTTGGAGGAGTATGGCTTCCCCCACCCCCCAGTATTCGAGAGCATCAAACTGATTGCTGGACCTATATTTTAGACCTCGATCTCACGAGCCTCACAAACAAGCTTGATTCTACAGCATCCGAGATTGTTGCCTACCAACGAGACACCACCGTCCAGCGAAAAGACTTGGCGCAAAAGACCAAGGACTTCAGGAAGCTCGACGATGCATCAAAGCTGACGGAGATCAAAGGGCTGCTCAAAGGTATGCTGTTACTCTAGAATGCCTTATGTACAAAGATTGGCTGACGTCGCATGTCTTGTAGCCTACCAAGCCTTCATCGATGTCCTGACAAACCACTCCAAGTCGGTCAACTCGTCGTTCCTACAGACCTACACGTCGTTGTCTGAAGCGCCCGATCCGTACCCACTTCTCGAAGCCTCTGTCGACTCTATGCTATTATCTGAAGATACCCTACCAAAACTCCAGGAGGAGAACCAGCATCTGCAGACCAATCTGTCCAAGGTCACATCGCAATTGGAAGAGACAGAGACCAAGTTACAGAGCGAGAGGACAGCGCGCAACGAGCTGGAGGAGAAGCTCGAAGATCGAGTCAAGGAGGTCGAATCATCATGGGCTGCTGTCATGGACGAGAAGAAGGACAACTGGGAAGCAAAGGAGAAGAGCTTGGAGGAGAAGGTGGAAAGCCAAGAACGACTGCTGAGCGAGATCCGAGCCAGCTACGAGGTCAACCAGCGACTGGGCAAGACCGGAGGCGACCAAGACGCACAGTTCAATCATGTCTCAAGCGCTGAAGTGGAAATGCTCCACTCCGACCTCGAGCGAACAAGTACGCGCTTGGCTGAAGTCGAGGCACGAAATGAGCAAATGAGAATTGAGTTGGCCCAAGCGAAATCATCCGTCTCGACCCAGAATGAGACATCTTTGGAGGAAGATCCTAGCTACATGCGAATGAGGGCCGAGAATTCATCGTTTATCAGAAAGCTTGATGCCGCGAGGGTTGAGAAGGAGGCGCTGAAGCGAGACCTTGATGCCAAGGTACGGTCCATCGAAAGGGAGGTTACCTTGCTGAAAGAGGAAAAGGAAAGCTTGAAGGCCAAGGTTGGAAAATGGACGGATTATGACGAACTGAAACAAGAACTTGAAATCCTCAAGAGCATCGAGTTTGCCACGGGAGACGACGATGACGTGCGCGAGCAGGTCCAGGATGGTGACGCTTCTAATAATGAGTCGCTTGAGAGGCTTCTCTTGGGCAGGAACAAAAAGCTTAGTGACGAGCTGACTATTCTACGGGTCTCAAGCCAAGGCCTCCAGGCGCGACTGGAAGAGATCCAGGAGGAACTCTCGAGAACCAATGCGGAGTTGGAGAAGTCTCAGAATCTCAACCAGAAACTGGAAAACGACCTCGAGACTCTTCAGTCAGAAGGGGTCAACGCCTTCCCCTCTGGCGCTTCTGTTGCGGGAACCTACGTCACAAGAGGCCCGCCACCCACTCGACGTGGTGGCCGAGTATCCCCGACATCCTCCATTATCAGTGGATTGGATCCTAGGTCGGGTATGTCTGAGCGTGAGCCCATGGGTGGTGGCTCTGGCATTCTCCCCATGGTCGCCGCACAGCGCGACCGCTTCAAGAAGAAGAATGCCGAACTCGAGCAGGAGCTCTCTGACACCCACCGGACTGTGTCACAGCTTAGACAGGAGGTAGCGGCACTACAAAAGGACAACCTCAACCTGTACGAGAAGACGCGGTACGTGTCGACATACAACCGGGGAGGTGCTTCCACGGCAACGTCAGCCTTCACCTCAAACCCGAACCCCTCCACGGTAGCGATTGGGGGGACAGGGAACCCGGGCATCGAGTTGGACCGATACCGCAAAGCCTACGAGTCAAACATCTCGCCCTTCGCTGCGTTCCGCGGCCGCGAGTCGGCGAGGGCCTACCAACGCATGAGTCTTCCGGAGAGGATAGTCTACAGCATCACAAGAATGGTTCTCGCCTCTCGGACAAGCAGAAACCTCTTCGCAGCATACTGCCTGGCTCTCCACCTTCTCATCTTCCTGTCCCTCTACTGGCTGGGCACATCTGACTTTGAGAAACACGCCAGCCAGCTAGGCACGACGGTTGTTGCTGCAGGAGCGGGATCGAAGGGCAATTCACAGAATGCACCCGCAGGTCACGGAGAATGGAAGCCAGATGGATTCCAGGAGCACAAGGGATAGGGGTGGAAATGCTGGGTTGTATGAAAGCACGAAGGCACCTTGTTGTGCAGTGTAAAGCAAATATTTTCTTATTCGTTAGGCGTATTAGATTCATACCTAGTTGTTTACTCTTATTGTTGGGATCAGGGTTAGCTTGTAAATAATACATGGATCCCTGGGGACCAGTTGGCTCAGCGAAATATCAATGGGCTGGATGACACCAAACATGTCGTATTTTAACTCTGTGATTGCAACATTGGCGGTTGTCCTGCAGTAGTGTTGTTCATTATACGTCTTCGGAGCTGTCACAGAGCTAAGAACAACGATCCTGAACTTTCATCACGAAGAGACAACTGCTGGAGTCTCCAGGTTGGGCTTGGGAGAATAAGATCCACACATCACAAGCTGGCATTGGCGCTTGGGTCAAACTGGCTGGGGAGTGCAACCCTCGATCTAAACGTTCGGGA
The DNA here is from genome assembly GCA_026958235.1 of Clonostachys rosea. Taxonomy (NCBI): domain Eukaryota; kingdom Fungi; phylum Ascomycota; class Sordariomycetes; order Hypocreales; family Bionectriaceae; genus Clonostachys; species Clonostachys rosea. Next base: position 3,486,639 of record CP110206.1, read on the forward strand.
CGCTAAAACTAGCCCCAAATCCTCCCAGGGTTTTAAGTAAAGCTTGGCAGAGGTTCAGACCACTCAGCAAGCTCCCAATATCAACTTCCCAAAGCCATCATGGGAGCCACCCGACTGGTTCCCAGAGCCATTAGCACGGGAGGCTACAACTGCAGCCAGCTCCATTAAATGGAATAATGCCACTTCCGTGGTGCTGAGATTTGGCATAGGGTATCATCCTTCACTGTTAATTTAATTCTCCTCGTTCTAGGTACGCAGTTGACCGGCAAAGGGTTGACCGCGGACTCGAGCAAAAGGGGCAACAACGCTCTGTTGACCGCCTTCAGACAAGTTGCGCAGCTGCAACCACAGGATAACCCCGGGTCCCAAGAGAAGCGGCGGTAGAAGATGCAAGCAAGAGAAATAGATTGGAAAAGCTAGGATCTAAGCTTTCCGATACCTAGGTTAGCATCCCAAGTTTGTATTCAAGCGAGCTCGTATTATCCTTGCCACGACTGCTGTTCTCAATGAGGGCCTCGAAGATAGCGTAACCAAGCGACAGCCAGCTTTGAGCCACTAACATCGGGGCTCACTCCTCAGAACGGAGTAAGCTTGTTCTGTTCATTATAATAGCGGTCAGGGGGTCTGGGCAAGTCAGCTACTTAGGTCCTTGCCAAGAGTAGGATCAACTACCGACGGTGCGGGACGAGAGCTCAGCAGGGGCCTTTCGGACTGGAGTGAAGCTAAGGTTATTTAGTGGGCTAGGCCCTGGTGGTTAGATGGCCCTAGCAGGCGTGTAGGCCCTTGTCACTCCCTGTAGTGCATGGGTGCAGAGCTTCCAAAGCTTGTAGATGAAGTGCCTGGTTGTTATGTACATATCGTCATCATGAAAATGAAATGGGGTACTTGCTCCTGATGTTGAGGAATTAGTAACAGGAACTCTTGAGTTGTGGCTGCAGCTACGATTAGGCATGGGCGCCTTCGCTCAATGGCATCGCCGGAATCGTTCCTGAGTCATTCACAATTATAGATTTTCATGATAGCTGTGACGACATGGTGAAAGTCGATTTTGGAGCAGGGCACTGTTGGTAGCAGCGACATGGGCAAGGGCATGAGCAGGCATCCGATCCGCACCCAAGAGGCGCAGTTGCAGGCACCGTGGTGAAGAGTTCAGCTGCGAGATATGTACCAAGAAGCGTCACATGTATTTCATACACTAGATCGGAGGTGAGCCGTTGGATTGCCGACGAGTTGTGGGAATGTGGTATGGAGATCCCCCTTAGCATTCCGGCCTGAGTTTCGCCATCGCACAGGAATTTTTGCTCGTGTCTCAAATCATGTGCTCAGAGATCCCGTCTCATATTTAAGGATGTGGACGGCTTATTGGTTGCAATGCCAAAGACTGAAATAAAACATGGCACACTAGAGCCCTTTTTATACAAGGTAAGGGCCTGATTTTCTTATGAATAATACTGAACACAATAAAATACATAGGTGAATTATTCTACAATATTGAGCTGGATATTATGTTTACTACCAGGCTGATTGCTGTGATATTGTGTCGAAAGCCAACTGGAGATTCCGGGTATGCCGTTTTAATGTCAGTCGCTTGCCTCCCAGGCAGAATTCCCTCACTTGACGTAAAGCAGCGATTTGCCGTTCCTCATGGAAATGCCTTGGGCAGGCATGTCAGAATTGGTTGATGTGCGGACCAATGCTTCTTCCATCATCCCGCTGTGGGGTCTCTTGGGGCATAAGCCAGGCATTATGCCCCGTCAGCTCACAGACATATGATCTCCGGCAAGTGAACACCTTTTGAGGTCCCTTTGTCATCGCCATAAGTTCCGTCCCGTCCCGTCATTAGGCCCGATATACCTTCATTGTGCACACGGCCTATCGCCAGTGAGCTCAATTTGGCGCCGGGGAGGGCACTGTGCTGAGCTGATCCAGCTGGTCTCGAGTGAGGCTGGCTGCGCATCCTTCCGTCTTGGTGGGGTTGTTCGGTCATGCATGACACTGTTACTTCCATGGCAACAACATCCATGCAAAGTACACACCTAGTACCTTCGTAGGCCGTCTGATTGTGACAACGAAACATCCTCAAGTGGAACAGGTTCCAGATGTTGCCTCCTCCCTGTGGAAAAAAGAAAAGGATCTACGGGGTGGGTAGAAAGCCAGTTCGCTTTAGGAATTCAAACTGATCTCAATGCCCGCCCTCCCCAGAGCCGTGAGCGGACCAAGGCGAAAGGCGAAAGGCGAAAGATGTTCAGCAGCAGAATGCTTTCCGGAGAGTACATCTTTTCTAGACTGACAATGAGGAAGGATCCATGTTCGGGTAATCAGAAGCTCAAGCTGGATCTGTTCCCGGCAAAAAGGGCGAGCTCCAAGGGCTACAGAGGTCAGAAGGCATTGCAAACTGGGTCCTTGGAACCGGTGCTGACGCTCAGGGTCCATGCCGTGCTGCCCATCACCCATCATCCATGGTGCATGTGGGGGAGATTCGCGGTGCATCGAGCAAAGCTGGGGGTTGTCGCTGATGGTTAGACAGCTTAAATTCTTTGATAAAAAGACGGGTCCTCGTTGCCGAGGATTGTCGTAGACATGCGCTCAGCGAACTTGTATAATTCAGAGGACATCCCATGCTTCCTCATATCGATGCCAATCACATCGCCCTGGGGAAACCTGTCCATCATCCGCCACTGCTGATCGTGTGCCAAATCGATCCGGTTGCCCGCCGAGCTAGTGACACCACCCAGCGAAGATACCTACCATCCAGCATAAAGGCGATTACGTGCAACATTCGGATGAGAGAAAAACTCCCATTGGCGATCCGTTATCTCCCGCCTGCCTCCAGCCGCCGCCTGCGTTCTCACCCGCGTCGAGCTGGCAATTGGTACCCAAGCTTGCTACAGGCAGGAGCGGACGGCCACAGGGCTGCAAGGAAGGCGCGTACATTGGCACTGTCTCAGGCACTTGCTCCAGGTACCTCACTCAGGTACTCGCTGGTACCTTCCCCACGGACTCCGCAGGCATTCCTGCCCCAGGGTACCTAACGGGACTGCTGTGACCTCGGCGGCACTCTACGCCACCTATTCACTCTGTGTCACAGCGGACGAATTAGGCTTCGAATTGCCCCGCCCTCGCTTGAGCAGCCCACTCTTTCTGATACCTTAGGACAGTGCACTTGAGGCTCGGTCAGCACCTTTAGCTGGGCCTCCGCCAGGCATTCCGCCTGCCATGGTTTCCCTTCTACACCAGCAGACTGGCAGCACGATATGTCGCTGGTTATTTGATCAATGTGCCATCGCTGACAAACGCCTCGAATTTCAATGGCAAAAGATTTCCATCATGGATCTCTTCTTTGTGCACCCTGCCCACTTCGACTATCCCATCGCCCAAGACGATTTCTCGAGCCCCGCGAGCTCAGAGGCCAATTATGACATGGAGATCGACCTAACAAGTCCTGATTGCCCTGCACCCCCCGAAGGCGCTGAGGCTGGAGAGCCAGCTGATGCTACGAGCGACCTGTCCGATCCTGCGACTTGGGAAATACCATGGCCTAGCTCAATAATCCCCGTTGAGATCTTCGAGCTCATTACTTCGTTTCTTTCCCGAGCTGAGGTTAGAACTCTTCGCAGGGTGAATAAGGAGTTTGAAATCAAGGTTTCTGCAAAGTACTTCAAGAACGTTGTCGTCCCATTTCGACCCGAGTTATATGGCGATTTTGATAGAGAGTCGTCCGAGCCCCGACTGCACCCATCCTCGGCCCTCTTCTCCACTGGCTCACGTATATTCGAGTCCTTTGGCCCTCATATCCTTCGTTTCGCCCTCTCTCTTGAGTTGGATGAGGATGACCTTGCGAACCCTCCGATTAAGCCAGCCCAAGAGGCTGTGACCTCATTCTGGGGGATATATCGATGGCCGCCCCAGACTTACACCAGGTACTCTGACCTCCAAGGAATTGAACAGACGGCAGATGAAACGCAAAAGATGAAGGATGCTTTGAAATGCTTGACTAAAGTTACCAATATGGGCCTGTCTTGCGATCCTGGTCTTGGATTTCTCACAAGACCAGATGTCTGCGTGCGCCGCGCATCAACCCGTCGACCTGTCTTTGCCACAAAGAACTGGCGCCGAGAGCACCACCCCGGCCAGATAGTGGAAGAAGAGGACGATCAATGTGTCACAATCGCCAACTTGAATGGGCCTGGACCCCAGAAATCACAAGCTTCTGCTTCTGACAATCTTTCCCTTCAGCGACAAGTTCTTGAGAAGATGGTCGTTGATGCAGGCTATGAAGGCCCGGCAATCAACGAGGCTATCGGTCTGCTCCTTGACACAGAAAACGCCAGCTTGCCCTCTATCGATGTGGACGAAAGAGCTGCCTCGAACATGAATGCTCTTGATAGGAGCAGCTCTGATGTCCACGAGCAACAGGTGCTTGCCATGTTAGCAATAGACGGAAGCGCAGAAACCCTCGAACGGCCCGACTCTCGCAGGTTTCCTCTTGTTCCTGCTTTCCTCTCTCGGGCTCAAAAGGAGCTTCTTCTTGAGTTGGAGTGGGCTCACCGAGCCATGATTCAATCCTACGTGATTGCCATGGTCGACAATGCAGCCATCGGTTGCTACTCGCAACTCACCACGTTGTCCATTGCCAAAATACCCAGTTGTCATGTTCATATTTTCTATCGAGATTCTTTCTGGGATAGCTTCCCCAATCTTTCCAACGTGTCATTGGGTGTCATTGCGGACTGGAGAAAAATCACAAAACCCACTCCAGGGTGCATCGAGGACAACGAAGTATCGCCAGTGACCGCTGTTGGTTTGGTTTTCAGACTTCTTCAGGACTACATCGGCAAGCAGCCCGGAATCGAAAGCTTGCATTTCGAGTGGATATGCGGTGGTGAATTCGCTCCAAGCTCGTACCAACGGAATCAATATATCCTTCCGGCACCATTCTTCAAGAACCCAAGGGATATGGCGTCAGCGAATTTGGACGTTTTTCAAGAAGACAAACTCCTGAGTTTGCCGCATCTTAAACATCTCTCTCTCAAGAACTGCTGGGCATCGCCACACGTCTTTATCCAGACTGTTCGAGAGATGGGACTTGCGTCTTTGGAAAAACTAGAGCTGGAGTCGGTCTCCCTTTCGGGCCAGCCTACCAGGAATCCTCAATTCCCTTTGGGCTTGCACAACGGCCAAGCTGCTGCTCATTTTAATCAAATGATGATGATGCACAACGGCTTTGTTGGCTTCGCCCAACATGCGCATCTACTCCCTGGCCCACCACCTGGACTTCCACAAATCTTCAACCCACATCATCTCTTCAACCAACCAGCTATTTTCGGAGGCGGACAAAATCCCCTCTTCCCGGACGGACAACCCGTCATCCCGGCCGCACAACATCACATCATCCCGGCCGCACAACATCACATCATCGGGCCCGCACAACATCACATCATCGGGGCCGGGCAACATCACATCAATGCACATGCAGCAATCCTACCAGATATGGCCGCGCGTCCTGAGACACTCGTCTTTCCAGAACTTTTGACGTGGGCAGGATTTATCGAGCATTTCACTCCTGGTGACTCCATTCGCCGTGTTATCGAAGATGGCGTTGATTGGGAAGACAGCCGGTGGCCACCTCTTCTCCAAACGGCCGCAGATGTGATTCCACAATGCGATCGTCTTTTCGCTGAGGAGAGGCGATACACAATCAAGTGCCTATCTTTCAAATCTTGTGGCTATGTTGCCGTCGACGCCGCTAACCTCAATACTCGTGCTCTCTTGCCCCCTGGAGCCCATGGCGTTGTCCCTCCAAGCCACAGTCCGAGCACGCCTCAGCGTATCATGCAGCGTTGCAAAGACAGGGAGCTTGCCCAGATATTGCCCTACATTGGGCCACAAGAAGCGTTCAATCTCACACACGCTTTCGGTATGGCCATGGGCTGGGAACGTGTCTATAGCCAAAGAACGATTCACGATGCCGCGGCTGATGGTGTGGACTTCCCCGGCACCGGGCGCTTTTCCGGAATGGTTGACACGTCCCCTGTTCCTCGCCCATGGAACGAATTCATACCACCCGAACGCAATAATATAACAGTCAGTCTACCTCCTGCAAGCATGTCGGATAATGGCCATGAGGGGGACGACCTTGAGTCTGTCTTGGAGTCGCTGGAGTGGCACACTCCGCAAACACATATGGATGGAGAGTGAAGTGAAGTATATCACGTGGGAGTTTCATACTCTCTCTCTCTTCGCTTCTTCAAGCCCACGTGGGCTTTCCTTATTTCTCTCGACTAATGTGTTTAATTTTTTATCTTTTATTTTTGATGGCAATGTCAACCAAGCAGACAAAGACAGTACTTAACTTCTACTTGGTATTAGGTGGCACAGCACGGGCGAAAAATATTCTTCTAACCCTCGGTAGAGGTGAAGGGGAAGGGATATACGGTTATCGGAGTTTGGTCGTTTTTTTTTCTCTTATCTTTTCATTTATTCCCGGCACCCTGGTGCTGGCATTATGTAGTTCGTTTTCCTACATGCCACGAAGGGTGAACAGAAGCAGGCCGAGCGGTGCTTCTTATTCTTATGATAAGAGTTTATGTTCAGACGATATTCAAGAAAGAGCTGCAGCGATACAAGATTACGGAAAAGAGGAAAAGTATGTAGCCTAGGTCATGTACACTTTGTGTACTTTGCTTACGAAGCCTGGTTTTTACCCTAAATGTCAAACAATTATGAGTTTACGGTTATGACCTGATGATCGTGGTCACATGTCTCTTCCCGGGCTATGTTCAGCAGACACCGTACGAATATCTTACGTGGAATATACCCAGTGGCAAGAGTTGTAGTCTATCCCACACCCGAATTCGTGAAGGTACAGGGGGCGAACGGCCCAAGTCAAACTTTGATTCATCGATATCTACACATCTGTAAAAGGCATCGCCTGCCGTTGTATTATGTAGGGAGAGAACCGGGCGGGGAGAGGAAGAAGGGTGCAAGTTTTGTATGGTCCATTTTTTAATTCATTCGAAATTTTGTATATTTCGTCAAGAAAAAGCCTTGCGAAAGACGTTGCATGCGTTTTTCCCTGTAAGATGCCATGCTCCTCGCAGCCTTGCCATACACCATGAGATGAAAAGCCACGAACCGGGACCCTCCGAAAACCCAACAACTCGAAAAGCCCATTCTGCTAGCCCCCTCTCTCTTGCGCCGCTCGCCGTCGGTACAAAAGTCACTCCACAACCGCACTACAAGCCCCCTTGGTTAGAGGGTACCTTTATGCGGCGGTGATGGCCTGGCGGACGCGGGCACCACGCTGTCTCGAGTTCAGGCGGAGGTCCTCACGGCCAGCAACTTCCTCGGACTTCTGGACAACCTCCTCAGCCTCGGTGAGGATGAGCTCGATGTGGCAAGGGTTTGACATGTATGGGTTGATCTAGGAGGTCTTGCGTTAGAATTCGGAAACTCGGCCAATTGGACTGGAAGAGGGTTCAAACATACACGACCGTGGGCACGGTACGTTCGGCGGCGCTGCTTGGGGGCCTGGTTGACCTGGATGTGCTTTACGATGAGGGCACCGGTGTCGAGGCCCTTGGCATCAGCGTTGGCCTCAGCGTTCTTGAGGAGACCGAGGAGGAACTCGGCCGACTTGATGGGCCAGCGGGCCTTGGAGACACCGAACTGCTTTCCTGTACGTGGCGGACCCAATCAGCAAATATGTCCCTCTCACACAAATCGAATTTTTGAGCCTCTCCACAGCCCGTGTGAAGTTCGTCCAAAGCCAATTCTCTTCACACTTTCGAGGGCTGCGTGGGATTTCTCGAGCTGAGCGTACCTTGAGCAGTGCGGCCAGTGCTGCCGGCATATCGGCGCATGGGGACGGCCTCCTTGTGCTCCTTGACGTTCTCAAGGAAGGTAACAGCGCGCTGCAGCTTCCAGCCGTTGATGGCCTGGGCGGTCTCGCGGGTGTTCTTGAAGGAGACACGGAGGTAGGCACCGCGGGCGCGGGCCGACTTGGCGGGTTCGATCTCAGTCGCAGCGTATCGCACCTGGTAAAATTTCCAATGTTAGACTCATCATTTCTTTTCATCGAAAACCAGTCCGCATTGCGTCGAATTGCGTGAGGGGGGAAAGAGAGGTGAATATTATCAGAGGGACGAGAAGGGCGAAACTGCGGCCGCAGATTGCCACATCTCGGCTGCGAAAACTCCAGCTCAACAGTCCCCCCAAACAATTCGATTCTTCTCAATGGGACGCAGAGCAACACTCACCATCTCGACGGCTTGGTGTTGTGGTGACGGGGATTCGATTCGACGACGTGGGTTCGGGGCTGGCTGTAGTTGAGAATTTCTGAACTTTTGCCCTAAAGCAACTGCTTGACACCAACAAGAGTCGCTTACCCACTTTGGGAATTTCTAGGGTTTGACTGCCCTGTGGAAGAATGCGTAGTCAGCAACCACAAGCTAATGCCACCACCTTGAGGTATGGTATGGTATTCTGCAGCAAAGACGGTGTATGAGGGTGGGAAAATATTACGATGACAAGAAAACTTAAAATAAATCTTCTCAAATGAGTGCTCTCTTCGTTCTTAGATTGAAAAGAGCTTCAAAATTGTACAGAACACATAAATCAATTTGTGCCTTGTCACGTGACACCTCAAGTCACCTTATCGGAAGCAGCTCTGGTCCTGATAACGGCAGAACTCCGGGCCAGAAAAAGTTGGACAAGCCCATGCGACGTGTGGGGCCCAGCCGCCAGAACTTACTAGGAAAAAAAAAAGCTTCAAGAATTTTCTTCGACTTCAAGACTAAGCAGTCTCAACCACTGAGTTTGAAAGTTAGAAGCAACACCTAGAAACGGACTCAAACCCGTTCTCTGCTTTCGCGAAGCTGTCTTTTATCTGCTTCCACCTCAATCTCTATTCCATTGATTGAACCTTGCGTTCAATTCCTCCGAATCTCTTCACAACCCCAAACTCTAATCAGAAGAGATGGCACCTTTCGGACGAGGTGCTCCTCGTGGCGGCGGCGGTCGCGGTGGTGGTCGAGGCGGTCGCGGAGGATTTGGTGACCGTGGAGGCTTCGGCGGTCGTGGAGGTGGTCGCGGTGGCGGTCGAGGTACGTTTCTCTTATCGTCGCCTCAAAGTTTTGAGGGTGGTTGGTGATGGCATCAAAGGCTGACTTTCAATGACTAGGTGCTCCTCGTGGTGGCCCTCGCGGTGGTGCTCGCGGTGGACGTGGTGGCCCTCGCGGCGGTCGCGGTGGCGGCGCGCCTGGCCAGAGGGGCGGTGCCAAGGTCATCATTGTATGTTGCTGTGCCGTCAATCCATTGATCTCAAATCTTTGACCGCTAACATTACTGCCAAACAGGAGCCTCACCGTCACCCTGGTGTCTTCGTCATTCGTGGCGGCAAGGAAGATGGTCTTGCTACCCGCAACATCACCCCTGGCGAGTCCGTCTACGGCGAGAAGCGTGTCTCCGTCGATGAGGTCCAGAAGAACGAGGATGGTACTACCACTACCACCAAGATTGAGTACCGTACCTGGAACCCTTTCCGAAGCAAGCTTTGCGCCGCCATCGCCGGTGGTGCCGACGATATCTACATGAAGCCTGGCTCTCGTGTTCTCTACCTCGGTGGTGCCTCTGGTACCTCCGTCTCCCACGTTGCTGACCTTGTTGGCCCTACTGGATACGTCTACGCCGTTGAGTTCTCTTCCCGCTCCGGCCGTGATCTCGTCACCATGGCCTCCAAGCGCACCAACGTCGTCCCCATTGTCGAGGATGCCCGTCAGCCCGCCCGTTACCGCATGGTCGTTCCCATGGTTGACGTTATCTTTGCCGATGTTGCCCAGCCCGACCAGGCCCGTATCGTCGCCCTGAACGCCAATTGGTTCCTGAAGGCCGGCGGTGGTGTCCTTATCTCCATCAAGGCCAACTGTATCGACAGTACCGCCCCTGCCGCTGAGGTCTTCGCCAGCGAGGTCCAGAAGATGCGTGCTGATGGCATCAAGCCCAAGTACCAGCTTACTCTGGGTAAGTTTTTGACACTAACCTATACCTCCGCATTATGCCTTGCACAATTGCTAACTTCATATCTTTCTCAGAACCCTTCGAGCGTGACCATTGCTTGGTCGCCGGTATCTTCAACCGCACCAACAAGACCGCCGCTTAAGCATGATACCAAAAGTTATTGGGGCAAGACTACACGTGCTTGCGGTTGTTTGATTTCTTCGCTGTTTACGGTCTATACGCTGTCTCAACGTTAGATTTGTGCATGTTAAAGCTTGTGGCATCATGGTATGGGTTCGACGATTACAGGCGCGGCAGGCGTTTTGGTTAGGAATGGCTTGAATTATAATTAACATACCTATTGATTTATTCGGCGTAGTGCCCAAAAATATCAAGAGGTTACACTAAAATCCAACCACTCTTAATATGATAGTGACTATGGCGTAGAGTTTGATAACCCAACACCCAGGATGTCCATTTGGTACTGTCCGTCTTCTTCACAGTATGCCATCCTCACCACCTGAAACCGATTATCTAGGCGTAGGACTTGTTTGACATTACGAAGCAGCATCGCAATGCCTTAAATTTGTAGTATAACATCCTGCTGACGATGAATATAACTTCCAAGACGTTGCACATGGCGAAACATGACACCTCCTGAGGGGCTTTTTACTACAAACTTTGGCACTAAAAGGTATTCATGTGTAGGCCATTACACGAGTTTGAACAAAACAACACAGCAGTACAACTTGGGGTACTAATCTGCAATAATTCAGCACTTGACATGTAAGGCCTACATCCCGATGGTAATTGATCCATACAGCGAGCCATTCAACTACTGAATCCGAACAAGGGGGAGGGTAACTCGTGAGCTGGCTTTAGTGAGAGTTCTACGACTTCGATGAAAGATAGTTTATCGTGTCCAAGGGCGGTTGGTAGTTGTGTGTGTAGTTTACCTGACTGGCCAATATTGACCATGAACTGAGCTAGGGACTAGGTTACTTTCTGTTGACGGAAAGCTTGGTTGAACCCCCTACCTTGCCCTGATCTCCTAGGGCAGATATCAATCACCCTGGTCATCGACACAATAAATAACTAACCATTAGGTCTCAGTGGGCTTTTCTCTGCTCCTGAGTCTTAATATACTGAGTGTACTGGGGGGGATGTTCCTTCTCTCTCGGATTTCACGGGTAAATCGTCTATCCCGTCCCATGAGATCTATCCAGGAAAGAAAGCCTATGCTTTGCTGATGTCGCTTGTGTCGACCTCGTTGGTAAAATCCGTTTGTTCGCCTATTCGTTTTTCTCGTGTTCCTTAAGGGAGCTTATTCGGACTTCGTGAGGGGTTTGATGGTCAGGAAACTCAGGGGTGGCGCCGCCATGACAGATCGATCGGGCGACGACCGTCTCAAGCTCAAGGAAAGGAGATTCCGACGCCATACTACGATGTTACTGGGATTCAAGGCCGTTGTCGTTGGCTTTCGGATGCGTCGATGCGTGGTCTCGTGCCCGATTAAGCTCTGTCGCGTGAACTCCGTCTTGTCCAACTTCCTAAGGGCAAAGGAACCTCGTCTCGCGGGGAATATCAACCGTGCCATTTTCGTTTACGATAGTCTTTACCGTCTCGAGGCCGCTCATTGTGTAGATGCGTCCCCGTCTCCTGTAGCAAAGGCGAGGGAAATTGAAGTTGTTGAACGAAATTAACTCATCGGTGCGTTTGACCTCAGTTTGCAAAGGGTGTTGCGTGCTGCGTATGCTTTTCACACATCCAGTCGACGAGAAGGTGGCAATTGTTATCGTAGATACTATCTTTGTTATGATGAAGCCGGGAAGCCGTAAGCTGTCGTGCTTTGCTGGTTAAGGGGTAGTCGTTCCGAAGATCGTGATGCAAATCATGTCGCAAAAAGGAGACGGACGCCTAGAAGAACCATGATGAGATGCTTTAGCCCTTTGCACAACATGGATGCTACCCGGATACTCCTAAGATCAACCCAATCGTATGTTTGGACGAGGTAGAGACGTTCGTGATTCCGAGATGATGAAGTGGCTGGCTAGGTAGCATCACACATGAGGCTTAGTATTTCCTCTAGACTACTTGCTCCCTACCTGTCACCTACGACCTATGTAATACCACCTACCTACCTGAACTGGCCTAGGTAGGGAGGCAGAGTCATACTGTAGGGTAGTGTCTTTCTCGGAGTTACGTAGCAGTTGTCGGCGCCATCCTGTCGGATCCAGACTCTGACATCAGGATCCTTGAGGCCCCATGAAACAAAAGTAGTCTGAAATCACCAATCACCACTCCTGACAGTTAATGTAAGAAGATTCCACAATTTGTGAGTTTCAATATGCGATAGGCAAAATTTTCATCGCGATGTTCTCAGGGCGGTTACGCGGACTCAATGAGAATAGTTTCACCAAGACCGCTCAACGAGCCCAGCGTCAGTCCGAAACCATTTCACAACAGACCGGCCCGTTTCATCTCCAGAGACACATCAATCCTAGTGGTGCCTGTATGCAATATCCATCCATACACGCCCCCATTTCCCTCTCTGGGGGCTATTATTCCGTTGGGACAGATGGATCGTTGATGCCTCCTTTTGTGGGACTTCAGGGGAGGACGATGGATTTGAATTTTCGGGTTCGGCCAAGCTTTTTCTTCCCCTTACCTTCATCATGCCTTACAATCGGCTTGGGAGATGCGAGATCCTGTCGTATGATTGCGAGGTGGTACTGGCAGTCAGAGACACAACCACATCTACGAAATACCCACTGATCGACCTCAGGCACCCATGGGAGCTTTTCAGCTCCGAGTATGCAGGGCTCGGGCGCAAGCACGGTCGGCCGAAAGAAAATTCTTTTCTTATCAATCGCATAAAGGGCGATCAAGGGTCAGGGGGTGCTGCAGCTAAGAGCGATTAATGAAGCCAAAGAACTTTGATTACACAGAGCCTTGGCATGTCACTCTTTGTTTATTCCAGCCGAGGTCGTAGTGTGAGAGTAATTCCAAATCAATTTCCAATGCCTTGGGAAGAAGTCGGTGTGAAGGGGTGAATACAAGGAATTCAAGGGCGTTTCTTTCAGTCGAGGCCTGGCTGAAGACACGACTGGTGCCAATTCATTTCCTTGATTATCCGAACGAATTGGCTCAATACGAGGGATTAGTAGCCTACACCGACAAAAGAAACGGTGGATCATAATAATAAGGAACAAGTGGACGACGAATGGTTGTTGGGGGCGCGTGTAAGAGCTGAAAAGGTCGGTAAGGGGGCTGTTCATGCGCCGGGTGTCCGTCCAATGTGCGTAGCAACCGTGTTCCAAGGATGGGGGCAACGGGGCAAGGCCTCTGAGCGTCACCCTGTCTGCTGTCAAGACGGCGTTGGTCATCAGAAGGCTAGGGAGGCTATACTGGACCTGCATGCCTAAAGTAATGCTTATCAGATCCGACGACCGTGGTGCCGGTACCTGGCCCTTCCCCACACCGGTCAAGGTAGGGGGTTCAACAGCGTCAAGGGCCCAAAGTTAAGTTGCATCATTTCTTCCGAAATTGAGTGTTTTATCGCTGGTGTCTCGTCCGCCGAATCTTATCTGATCCGGCATAGGATGGACGGGGAGGCCGGGACACGTCCGCCAGGCCTAGTTTTCCCTGCTTGCCTTGTTTCGCTGACATTTCCATCTGACAAGCAAATCCCTGTACGCCCTCAGCCATGAAGGCAGCCGAACCGAGGATAACTGTTGGTTTCCCTGCATGAATTGAGGCCGCCAAACAGGAAGTGTTAGGATGCCAGTTCTCGTTTCGGTCATACCCGAGACGCTACCGTGACAGAAGTCGGAACGTCAAACCGAACCGACCTCGTTGCTTGCCCTTGGTCACAGGACACCAAACAACGTATAATGAGGGGGCGACTCTCATCATGATAACCAGAACAGGATGTGCTGGCGCAATAGGCACAGAGTATTCCGCCATGGAGTATGGATATTCGATTCATGGCTGGCACCGAGATCGGCATTGGGCTGCCAGTCGTGCTGGTTGGACGCTGGAGAATCAATGAATCAAGATAGTGCCAAGGAGGGTGGAAACTACGAGAAAGGCGGGAATGAGACCAGGGGTGGCTCTAGAGAAAGGGTACGTACCGCCGCCCGACAAACGCACAGTACCCACAAACAGTATAACGCATTGGTGGAAGGAGCTCCCTGAGTGCTTGTGAATGATGGATCGATAAGATGATCAGATAATTTCTGTCATCATCCATTGGATTGTGTACACTGTGTGCTGAGCCTCGACAGTCAGACACGCAGCACCACGGCCGGCGATGCACTATCCGATTGGCCATGGCGATCCAGGATCAAATCTCGACGCGCTCCTTGGGATAAACGTTTTGGAATTTTTATCAGGCCATGAGAATTAACCGGCTCCGAGATGCTCCATCCTTGGGTGAAGTCCCAATGGCCCAGTAAATCCTGCTTCGTGTTCGTGTCACCCACTGGGGCATGCCATGGGGCGTTCCCAACAATACCAATGTCTGTTATCAAGTGCCAGGCAGACACATTACCAGGGAATTAACGTTGGGCCAAGCCGTGGGGAACCAGGTGACCTATGGAGGACGCATTGCGATGGATCCCGACGGGAGGAGGACAATTAGCTGATTGTTTCATTCCATGAATCAAGGGTAATCTCAATCCGGCAATGATAATTACAGGGAATTACGGCCAAAAGGAGTCCGACCGCTTTCTCGAAAACAGACTCTAAAAGCATTCTGATGAGCTATTATACCCCCTACTCGTCCAGGCCACCACGTTAGCAGGGAGAGTTGCGATGGAGGTCCGTAGTGCAAACACAGCAGAGGACGAGGCACGTGGCATCCTCGGGTGGAGTCGCACATTAGTCTCCCTGGCAAACTGAATTTTCAACTGTTCAGAGAGAGGGGGTGCAATGCGAGGCAAAGAAAAGGAAAGAAACCAGAATCCGTCGCTTTCTTTCTCCTCTTGCTGCTTAGCTTTGTTTCCCTCCTATTATTGTTTCCCCAGACCTGCATCTTGGTCAGCTGCTCGCGTGTGGGAGAGCCCCAATGCACCAAAGATTGGGGCAAGATTGGGGTTTCGATTCGGTCGAGCAAAAACCGCCGCCGCACTGTGCTCGAGTTAGCTCGGTTCCACCGCAAGCCACAAAACCAAATCAGATTGATAAGAGAGAGGCGAGACAAATTCGAAAAAGCAAGACGAGCTAGACTCAGACTTCGGGAGGAGGCAGCCGGTTGTTAGCCATTGGCGACAAGGACTCCAATGGCGGTATACTGAGTCAATGGGTGGTAATAATTATTGTACATACTACTATACATAAACAAATACAAGGGCTGAGCGAAAATACGCAAGCAATTACATATCATCTGAATCCGGCCCTCGCGCGTCATACTGGGGACTTGACGGCGATCCCCCCTTTGTCACGGCCGGGTGAACACGAAATTTCTATTGGGCGACTCCCACCACATCGGAACCTCCACCAAATCGACCATCTTATCTTCCGGTATGGCGGTAGAGTAGTGCGTATCCGGCTCCAGCCCGCTAGCTGGTAGGAAAAGGAGGAGCAGACCACGCGTAACCAGTCCGGCATCGTGGAATGAAATTCAAGCGGGCCTCGAGGAAATTGGAAACTGGGAGAAGTGGCCTGTTTTCGCCGCGGCCCAGAGCGAGCGAGCCAACTGTCCACATCAAACCTCACCTCAGACCCGAGTCCATCGTCTGAGCAGGCCCTTAAGCACACGCCCCCCAGACGCACAGTTTCCGACACTGTGTACCACAGCCCAACCGGCCCCTCCTGCCCTTTGCCTCCCACCAGCAATGGCTGGCAACTTTGTAATGCCCCTCCATTGCACCGCTGCCGGAGCTCCTCTGCCCGAAAAATTTCCACTTGCCCCCTTGGCGCTGGGGCTGGCGTTGGCACTGGGCTCGTCACCACTTTCCCGGTCGGTACAAGCATGGGTCGGGTCTCTTGCTCATGACTCCCGGCTCTGGCCTCGATAACGACTACTAACCTCACCACAAGTCTAAAATTCCTAGCCCTATTTTACCTCATAGCCTCCCGCTCTCTTTTCGCCACCTGCATTCCTGCCTCATCCTCTTTAACAACGCCAATCGCCCTTCTACCTGTCCCACGACTCGGGTTTTCCCTTCAAGCCCTTCGTCCACGCGGATTTGACCGTATACCGAGGCACTGCTGATTATCCATCCCCCCACACTGACGACGACAACTCACCACGTCCAAACCGATCCCATTCCACCAATACATCAACTCAATTCACTCCGGCTGGTGTTGCACGTCCACTATATACGCCCACAATGGTGGAGGCAACTTCGTTCCAGGACAGCATCACCCCTGTCCACAACCTCCTCCGCGCCGAAACTTCGACACCTTCCATTGCTCCATCGCTCACCTACTCTGACGATTCGGACGATCAAGATGAGCTGCCGCAAGTGCCTGCCCCGCAGAACAGGCAGCGTCGCGCTTCTACACGGCTGATCGCTCAGAATGCTCGCGACATCCGAAGAATTACTGGCGAATCAACCGCCGAGTTCGTCCAGCGATGCTGCGGCGGCGGCTGCTGCTTGATGGGCGGCCGTCGTGCGGATGTTGAATATGTAGACGTCAAGTGCCCTGACAACGATGCCTTTCGGTCTCTCAACATCCAAATCAGCGAGTGCCCTGCGGTCTTGACCAAGACTGCACCACTTCCCAAGAAGACCGTGTCTTTCTCCCCCGTGCCCAAGCCTCAGACTACCTCCATCACCGACTCAGCCATTTCTCTTGGCGAGCCAGTCGAGACTTCGGCTGTCGCCGGCACTATTGCCGAGGCTGCAATCACAGACACTTCCATCGGACCCCCACGATTTGTTCAGCCCCACCCACCCTATCACGTCCACCCTGTCAGAATATGCGATACCCGCGAACTGACAAAGTCTGGGGCTGAGAAGCGTACCTACCACTTCGATCTTGATATCAGTGACTACCCTGATGAGGAGGGTACCGACTTCAAGGTCGGTGGTGCCATTGGCATCATGGCCCCCAACTCGGAAGCCGTGGTCGAGGATATTCTTGATGCGCTCATGGTCCCACGCTTTTTGCGAGATAAGCCCGTCTTGATGAAGACCACCAACGGTCGCTGGCCTACCGTGTGGGGAGATGACAAGCCAAGAGAGCTCGTGACTACCCGTCGCGACCTTTTAACTTGGTGTGTCGATCTTCAATCCTATCCCCCAACCAAGGACATTATCCGCATGCTGGCCGAACATGCCACAGAACCCAGCGAGAAGCAGATCCTGACGTACCTTTGCTCTGCTGAAGGCCAAGGAGTTTTCTGTGACATGCGTACAGGCCCACACAT
This sequence comes from Clonostachys rosea, assembly GCA_026958235.1. Classification (NCBI taxonomy): domain Eukaryota; kingdom Fungi; phylum Ascomycota; class Sordariomycetes; order Hypocreales; family Bionectriaceae; genus Clonostachys; species Clonostachys rosea. The sequence goes on from CP110206.1 coordinate 3,504,013, forward strand.
CAGCATTTCTCAGCTCCTGCACGCATTTCCTAGCTCGCACCCTCCATTAGATGACTTGCTTTCCGTTCTTCGCCAACTGATGCCCCGATTCTACTCGCTTTCCAACGACCCTCATGAGGCCTACCAGATGCGCGACAACAAGCAACACCGGCTCGTCGAGATTGCAGTCACTGTTCATGAGACAACTGACTGGCGCGACGGAAGCCGAACCGGAGTTGGGTCCGGGTTTTTCGAGAGGCAAGCTCGTAAATTCATCGAGGCTAAGAAGGCCGGAGTCAAGAACCCCGAAATTTATGTGCCCATGTTCAAGGGTCTGATGGCGAACCCATTGGCCAAGGAGTTCAAGGCTGACGGCCCCATGCTTCTGATCGGTGCCGGTGTCGGCATTGCCCCATTCCGAGGCTTCGTCCAGCGCCGGCTCAAGCAGGCGAACTGCGCCAACAAAGTCTGGGTGCTACAGGGTATCCGCGACTCATTGGTCGACGAAATCTACAGTGGCGAGTGGGGTGTCCATGAAGAAGAGGTCAAGCGGGTCGTGCAGAGCCGACGAGGTGAAGGCCGCTACGTCCAGGAGGAGGTGCGCAACCAGGCTGACCTTGTCTGGTCCATCATCAATTCGGTTGACGGCCGCGTCTTTGTCTGTGGCAGTAGCAAAGGTATGGGCGAAGGCGTCGAGGAAGCACTGATTGATGTCTCAATTGCCAAGGGCAACCTGGAGCGTGAGGAGGCTCGCAAGTTCTGGGATTTGAAGAAGGACGCGGGGCAGTACATTGCTGAGACGTGGTAATCTCCAACTCTTAGCACCCCTGTCGTACCCTTGCATGAAGCATGCGACACACACCTTGAAATGGGTGTGTCGACCTAGCGTGCTTGACCAGCATTTGCAATCGACTTGTTTTATTTTCACAGCTATCAGGTTGCACACATATATATCTTCTGCATCTGGATCTGGACTATGCATTTCATGACTTGAAGCATTCTAGATGGTCCGGGCAGCGCGAGCACGATGATGGCATTGACTTGGTAGGCAGTGCCACCAAGTTATTATCGGTTCACACGAGTTACGGCGTTTTTGGTTTCTGAATGGCATTGTGTTTTGGGAAAAGGGAAAAAAGGCATGTTTAGATGTTAGCGAAGTCTTTGAAACTTGGCTTGGCGATGGGGTATCTTGGTTGAAAGGGAACATGAAAAGGGCAATCCTTTCCCTTCGTTTCGAACTGTTAAAGCTCTTCCTCCTTTGAGGGGATATATACGAGCTTGTATGAAGGACTTCTTAGCCTCTGTGATGGTCTAGAGATCAATAATTGTACAAAATCACGAATATCCAGATGTCCCGCAATACCCAAATACGAGATGTTTCCCTCCCCTAATGAGGGCTCTGACTCGGAACCAGATGGACGAGGTCCAAAGTCCCTAGATTCCCCTCCCTCTCAGATGAGAGCATTCTTGACCGTCTTTCTCCTAGTGGGAATAGCCGTTCACTTGGTAACCCCTCACGATAACGCAGGTAGACATCAATCGATGTTGGCCGATGGTGGGGCCAAGCCACGGAACCACGGATATACGGCTCCGAATTCCGAATACGATTGGCCTGCGAGTGAAAAAAGCTCTCCACGCCATTTCTAATCAGTGCGGCATCCCGCGCGGGTATGACAAAGGCGACTCGGAATGTAAGTCGTTTGTTTCCTAGGCCTCCCAAGCACTGCTTACAGAGGCAGCTTGTGTGTAATTTATTATATCCATCGAACATGGCGGGATGACAGGCCAGGATTGACCCATGCTATGATCTAGCACTCCTCCACTGAAGCTCTAACCGTGTCGATGAGATGAATTCCTCATTCTTCAATCTTCGTGACCGCCCACCATCCCACCAAGACAGAGCCGGAACATGGGTGGGTTCCGGCACTTAAAGTGCTGACCTCCTCCCACTAATGGCTCATTACTCCAAAGGGATATGCCGAGAATGTCTTTTGTAGATGCAGAATGCGAGATACTCGACCTCCCTATCTGTTCATTGCCCTCCTTTAGAAACATCGTAGACGCATGCATATGATACGACACTCTCGAAACTGTAAGCGGTGTCATCCACGGCCCGCTAAATAGGCGTCAAGGGACCAAGAGCAGCCCGACGCCGAAGAATCGGCTCTCACGGTGGAGCCGGTGCGCTAGCGGCACGAGGCTTTGGTGGATTTATCATCAGTAGTCAGCAGCAAAAGTCAGGGCAACCGCGCGCGTGTCACAAAGCGAAGAACCTCTTGGCCGAACGATTGTATCATATCGACAACTTTTTGCGACCTTTTGGGACCAGCGCCCGCGCGGAAATCCCTGCCATGAGGTTGACAAATTGGGAAATACGAAAATGGGCTAGCCTTGCTTACTGCACTCCAGCAGCGTGATGGCATAATCGCCTTGACTCGTTGCCGTGATCCATGCCCCTCCCCCTCCTCCAGAGTGGGTGATGGCGACAGCTCCATCAGGTGGGTATGTAGGTCTTAGAAGTTGGTGGTAACACGCAATTGAGCTCAATACATTGCGGCCGTTGCGACTAGGTATATAATCGTCCCTCCTGCCCCTTCCCTCCTCTACCACTGCCCTTCCATCTATCCAGCTTTACATCTTCAACTCTACTACTCTCTTCTACACACTTCCAAAACCCAAACAACCCCCCCTCAACTCCATCACAATGGCTGCCAAGGTCGCTACCGAGTCCTTCCTCCAGGTTCTCCAGAACCGCCGCACCTACTACGCCCTGAGCAAGAACCTGGGCTCCGTCACCCCCGCCCGCGTCCAGGAGCTCGTCAACCAGACCACCCTCCACACCCCCTCCTCCTTCAACGCCCAGTCCAACCGCCTCGTCGTCCTCTTCGGCGCCGAGCACGACAAGCTCTGGGACATCACCTCGGACAGCCTCAAGGCCATCGTCCCCGAGGACAAGTGGCAGCCCACCGCCGACCGCCTCGCCGGCTTCAAGGGCGCGGCGGGCACCGTCCTCTTCTTCGAGGACGAGGAGACCGTCCAGGGCCAGCAGAAGGCCTTCGCCCTCTACGCCGACCGCTTCCCCGGCTGGGCCGCCCAGTCCCTCGGCATGCAGCAGCTCGCGCTCTGGGCCGCCCTCGAGAACGAGGGGCTCGGCGCCAACCTCCAGCACTACAACCCCATCATCGACGACAAGGTCGCCGCCCAGTGGAGCCTCCCCGCCACCTGGAAGCTCAACGCCCAGCTCGTCTTTGGCGGCAAGGAGGGCGAGGCCGGACCCAAGGAGTTCAAGCCCCTCGAGGAGCGCGTCAAGGTCTTCGGCGCTTGACTCGCTGCTAGGATCTAGACTAGCTTATGGGAAGGAGAGAGAGAGAGCGAAAGCATTTGGGCGGAGTTCATTGGGTTTTCTTTAGAGTAGAGCGAAAGACTAGAATTGCGCTTGCGTTGCGCCTTGCAACAAAGGTCGTGGTCGTTAGAACTACAAGAATAAATTAAATACAGTAAAAATTACTCATTTTTATATCCGCTCGTGGCAGTTTCTGTGCTTTTCTTTTTCTTTTACTATGTTCTGTTATTTGGCTTTGCTCTGTATTCAAAATGTCCCAAGTTAAGTGATATATATGTCTTTTAATCTTGGTCAATGACACGGCCGAGGGCTTGGCCCATGCGCACAGTCTGCCCCTTCTCAACCTTCCACTCCCAGCCGGTTGTCTTGCCGTCGGGAAGCGTCTTCTCTGAGGGGGCTTCGAATACAAGGACGATGGTGCTTCCCAGCTGGAATCCGCCCATCTCGTCACCCCTTCTCAGGGCGTGGCCGCCCAGGACGGGGCTGGCGCTCTGGTATGTCGCCTCAGCGAATCCCAGGTACGGCTCGCCGCGCTCGTGGGCTTCTTGGGCGGCACGGTCCGCGGCCGTGTCGGTGAGGAGGCTGTTGGTGCGCAGTTCTCTGTCAAAGTTGACCTTGATGGAGCCCACGTTGGTGGCACCCACAGGGATGTAGCTGAAGAAACCCCAGCGCCAGCGACCGAGTAATACGACACGCTCATTCAGGGTGAAGAGGCCGGGGAGCGTACGTTGAAGGTAGGGCGACACGCTGTAGAGCTCGCCGGCGAAGTGGCGGCGGCGCTCAACCACCCAGTTGGTAGGGGAGTGGAAGCGGTGGTAGTCTCCGGGGGCGAGGTAGATAACGGCGTAGTAGAGGGAAGTAGTCTTATCTGGGGACAGGATATCGTACCAGGGCTTCTCGCCGAGTGCCAGCTCTGCACGGACCTCGGAGACGGTGCTCTGGGAGACGGATGTTGACTCGTCTGATACGTTTTCTTTCTTTCCGGATCCAGAAAACAAGTCGGGCAGTGTATATGAGATACCATTGACCTTGGCGAATTCCTCGTCTCGTCGGACAACCTCCTCGTCCTTTGAGGTCTCTCTAGGCTGTCCAGTCGCATTTCCAGAAGATCCGCTCGCAATGCTTGAAACGGGAGTGTTCTTACCCAGCAATGCATCGATGCTATACGTCATACCCTTGACCTGTTCGATATCTCCTCCCTCGATCTGACCGAATTGAAGAACTTTACCGTCTGATGGGGACAGGAGCATGTGATGATCTGGGTGGAGGGGTCGGGAGCCGGGTTTCAGTTTTCGGTAGAAGAAGGCAGCAAGATTCGGGTAGGTATGCAAGTCAGGTTCGGCAACTTCGTCCAGGCTATTTCTCATGTTAGACTGGAACAATTCCTCACAGCCAAAGTCCAATATGGGTAATGGCTTACTTGACACCAAAGATGTAGCTGTAGAGCTTGAATCCAGGAACACGAAGATAATAGGGGATGGTGAGCTCGTTGAAGCGACCCCAGAGTCGCGACATCGCCTTGAGCGGAAGGGTCGACATGATTTGAACTTGCCTATAAGAATTCGGTGTCAACCGCATGATCCTGGAGCTCACTGGGGTAGCGGTGGGGGTTCGCGGCGAACTTACCAAGGACCTTCAAGCCGGACTCTCGGCCGTTTCTTTGGAGGGGCGTCACCCCCTTCCAATTCTTTCTGCTTCTCCCTCGAGGTGACCTTGTAGAATTGGATGAGACCAAGGAACCCAATTCCAAGGCTTACTGGAATATGGAACCATGTGACCCTGCTACTCCTAGGCCGTTTCCCACTGTTGGATGAGAAAAGCCGCCGCTGGGGCACATGAAGACGCTGGGCATTTGGCTTCGGGAGGGCTCGCGCGACGAGCTGCATATGAAAAAGAGGATGGCTTGCGTGTCCGGCGCGTAGACCTGCCGTGTGGTTTGCTCTCGCGAACAGGCCGAAGCCCCCGAGAGTCGCCATTGTGCGATCAGGACAGCCTGAGGGCTGGCTGGTCGGGCTGGTTGGTGACAGTATGTTGGATGGAGTGTCGGATTTGCTCGTGTGACAGGATTGGGAGCCGTTGGAACGTCGATGACGCAAAGCCGATCCGATCGGTTGCGAAGCTAAAATTTCCATGCTGAGGAGGTCCGGCGGCAGCTTCTCCAACGGTCTCCAGGGTATTCGAGTTTAATTAGGGGATTGGATTCTACCAACCCCGATCAATCATGATACGGCTTGGCCTCTCTTTCAACGGGAGGTCTCGCTCGCTATTAGAAAGGACAAATTATGGTGCATTGACAGCCCATTTCTTCTGAGAGGAATAGTAACAGGCGCATTCGGGTCTTTCGGTGGGACCGATTGTCTACCCGTTCACCCCCTTTTGATCCCGGGTTCACCTGCCTGTAGGGATGTCGCTCGCCTTGATCATGAGCCTCGATAGACAGTATGGCCTGTGTTTATACTCTGGAGGTTCCTCGAGATGTCTAGTATACGCTGAACTCGGTCGTAAGAAGGAGACTCCAATGGGGCACTGGCAATCGGTTGTCCCGATCAGATGGTTTATTTACTTTGCCATGAGATGAGCCCTGAATTAGTCGTTATTCGGAAAGGCGGTCACACCACTATCTAATCTGCTAGGAACTGTGGCCGAGGCACACTCCAATGAACACCTGATGAGCGTGGCAATACGAAATGAACGAGGTTAGATAAGTAAGCTTCGAGAACGGGAAGGGGCATTCTCCAGTACAATCAACACTGCCTTATGCCCCAGACGGTCCCGAGATTTGATGATTTCATGCCGCAGAATCTATGCACCCATGCATTGTAGGGTAGGCTGTATGTGTAGAGCATAAACGAATCAACGACTCTGGAGCTTCCGCCTTGCCAGATTGAGGCAGCTTAATGCAGGTACGTACCACGGCCGTGGATGCCACCGTGGAACTTGCTGTCATCCCCCCCAGCTTAGGGAGGCACACCTAACACTTTAGTAACTTGTGTCGACAGTCCCCGTGCGTGCGTGTGTGCAACTTGTTAAGTGCCACCAACGAGCACTGTCGCATGCGTGTTTCTCGTCTACGATCCCGACCTGACATATCATTCTGCTGCATCTCTTCGACAACCCTTGCCTTGCGCCTCTTGCGATCAACTGGACCTACGCAGACCAAGAGCAGTCGCCTGTCATGCGCTGAGCCTGGCTCTGTCAACTTTACTGCTCTCCGTGAATCGCGATTCAGTCTACTGCTCTTCTCCCAATCCCGGCATCCTTGGCCTGCCTCGTGGTCTTGGGGCCCTATGCTTGACTTCGTGCCACTTGGACGCTCGCTCCAGAGATCCTGATGCTCGTGCTTTGATCTCATCGATATCTACTTCCGCCTCGATTGGATTCTCACGTCGTCGAGCTGTCTGACAGTTCTCCAACTATCATTGTGAAAATGACTTCCGAAAACTCTCACCTCCTGCCTTCGAATGGCAACCTCGCGACCGACGACGAAGAAAAGCTCACCGTCAACCTCCAGATCGTGTCGCCATCTCTCAGCGTTGGACGCCCGTTGCACTTTCCGGAGCTTGCGGCGTCGACCACTATTAAAGAGTTAAAGGAACGGATCCGATCATCACTGCCACTTCGCCCCCCCGACGACCACCAACGTCTTATTCACCGTGGGCGAGCTCTTGTTCGCGAGACTGACACTCTGTCCGATGTGCTTGGGGAAGATGCTGTAAGTTGAATGGATTTAAACGCCGTCATGTCCGACATATCTGTTCTAACCTCGTATAATCTTGACAGATTCGGTCACTAGAACAACAGACCATGCACTTGGTCGTTAGAGACGCCCCGAACGCCCATTCTTCATCGACCCCAACCCCTACCGGCGGCCCGAGCCCAAACACTTCCTCACCCGCACCTGCCAACCCTCAACGACACACCCACGGTGTCCCTTTCGGGCCACAGCCACCACCTGGGTTCCCACGAAGAAACCCAGCACAGCCAACCCCAGGCCAGTTTACATTACATTCTCCAGCCCCAACCCTTGGACCAAATCTCCCAAATCTCCCTATACCTCAACCCATTGACCCGAGCATGCCGTTTCCTCATCAGCAACACCATAACCAGCACCAAAACCTGTCGACATGGATTGGTCAGGTGCAGCGGGAAGCTCTCACTAGAGCCCTCATCAATCAGAACCAAAGGAATAGGGCCAATGTAGGAATGCGCGGGATTGGAGATGGGGTTCATCATGGCCATGACACGAACAGCGGCAGGGCCAGTCCCGCGCTGGGACACTACTATCGAGAACACATCGGTCCAAATGGACAGACGTTCCAAGTCGAGACTATCATCCGGGGATCGCATGGGGCTGGAAATGGACAGAATGGAGCCTTGTCACCTGCCGACGTACAGAATCTCTTGCGCCAGGGCGACATTAACCAAGCTACGGCTACCATGACCAACGCAATGCAGAGGAGTGCGTCAAATGTCTCGCTGCACAGCCGGTTCATGCAACCGATGGCCACTAACTCTGGCTACCCTCACCCGGATTCGAGAGCTGATAGCGGCAGGGCTACACCAGAGCCAACTGCGAGATCCGTTAGCGGAGGCCAACCACCTGTTGGCTCAGGATCAGCCGCAACTCCTTCCCGAGGAGGATATGATGTTTACGTCTTATCCTCCCCAGAAGGGCCCCGAGCCCTCCTTGTTAACAACAGTAATTCAGAAACATATTATTCTCCCCGTTTGCCCACACAAAACAGTTATCACCGACTAAGAAATCTGGTACATCCTGAGGTTGGCGCGACAGAAAGCTCTCTTCCCCCAAATGCCGAGACGCAACATCAGAATGCCGTCAGAGACCAACAGCCACCTATTCCGGCCCAAAATCAAGATCAGCCTCCTGCAGATGGAAATGCCAATGCGCAAGCCAATAACGCGCAAGTAGGAGGGTTGCCCCCACTTCTCGTACAAGCCTGGCCGCATATCTGGCTGGCCTTCCGTTTGGCTGTATTTGTTTGGTTCTTTACGTCACCTACTGCAAGCTGGTCTAGATGGTTCTCAGTCATTGGAATTGCGGTCTTGATATTTATTCTCAGCGTCGGCGCGTTGAACAGTATCGCCGAACTTCTGTGGAGACCACTTGCCCAGCAGCTTGAGAATATGTTACCCCGACTCGATCCCCAGGTCGACGTTAGAGGGGGAGCTCTCGGTCAGAATGGTGTTGCAGCGGACGGAGGGCAGAACGCAGACCACAACCCGGCACAATTGGCTGCTCGTTTGGTGGCTCAACAACGGGAACGGGAAACATGGCTTCAAAGCCAAATACGCCGGATTGAACGAGCAAGTCTCTTGTTCTTGGCCAGTATTGCTCCTGGGGTAGCTGAAAGACACATTGCAAATCTCGAAGCCGAGGCGCGGGCCGAGCGGCAACGAAGGGAAGCAGAAGCTGCAGCCGCTGAGGCAGCGGCCGAAGCAGCTAGAGAAGCACAGGCAGCCGCGGCCAACGCACAGGGCAGCCATGAGAACAACCCGGATGCACAAGAGAACCAGCCTGCACAAGATAACCATGGGGTCGAGGATCTACGAGCAAACCAGGGTGGGAATCCAGGCGGCCTGCCTGAGCTTGTTGCAATCTAGCGAATTGGGCGTAGTGATGAACTCATGAGTGGGTATGAATAATGCCTGGAGCGGGGGAGCGGGACAGGGAGGATTAAAAAAGGGCTTTAGAGCATGTGTATCAGTGTTGTACGGAGTTTGAAGGCGTTTGATTTCGCAAGGCTCTCATTGTTGCATGGAACATCCCATTAAATAGTTGTGATTGTTTTCTTATTCGAGCTTATAGAGATGGCATTGATTGGCTTGTTCATAGAGAAACCAGATAGTCACCTCACACATGAAGCGATTCATTAGAATTGTTATGCAGCCAGCAATGCAATGTGATATTTCACACTTCAGGATCGTGGTTCATCTTAAGGACAAAGAAAGAGTGGGGCTAGGCACGAACGCCACGCACGCGAGCCACAGTTCCGTCACAGTTCACAAGCTCCAGGTCGAAGCTTCCACTTTTGGATATGCGGCCAGATACCCACCTCGACATCATCTACCAGCAGCATACGCACTCCAGAAATATCCGAACGGCCGCATCATTCTTTCTTAGCTTGCAGGGGCGCATAGAACATCTTGCCGCAACGAATAATCCGTCGCACTTTCATTCTTAATTTGTCTTTTTTTTTTCACCTGAGTTTATCGTAATAGTCGGACAAATCCGCCTACCTGTCGTCATGAGTGGTGGCTGGAACACCAGTGAGCTACCTGCCATCGCAAGTTTCTCTCGACCAAGTGCTGACCATTGAATCATTGTTGCCCCCATAACAGTCGAATCTGATGCAGTAGGATGCTCTCTCTTAAAAATTTTCGTTTAGGTAGAATGTGGTTCGGCTGACAAACACCGGTTAGGGTGTCTTCACCTCACTGATCGAGAACCTGGGCGTCAAGGATGTCCAGTTCGAAGAGCTCCTGACCCTCGACCCTTCCGAGCTGGCCACGTTACAACCCCTCTACGGCGTCATCTTCCTCTTCAAATACCCAACCGACCAGCCGTATTCCTCCGCCTCAGGGCCGCAGGACGGTACCTTCGACCACGATGCCTCCCAGTCAATCTTCTTCGCCGCCCAGACCATCCAGAACGCATGCGCCACCCAGGCCCTCCTCAGCGTCCTGATGAACAAGCAGCAGGACGTCGACATCGGCTCCCACCTCGGCGACTTCCGCGAGTTCACCATCGAGCTCCCCCCCGAGTTCCGCGGCGAGGCCCTCAGCAACTCGGACCTCATCCGTGAGGTGCACAACAGCTTCGCCCGCAGCACCCCCTTCGCCGACGAGACGCAGCAGCAGCGCTCCGCCGAGGCCGAGGACGTGTTCCACTTCATCGCGTACACGCCCGTCAACGGCGTGCTGTACGAGCTCGACGGCCTGCAGCCCGCGCCCATCTCCCACGGGGCCTGTACGCCCGAGGAGTTCCCGACCCGCGTGGTGGATGTCCTGCAGCGCCGCATCGCGCGCTACGATGCGACTGAGATTCGGTTCAACCTGCTCGCCATGTGCCGGGATCTGCGGGCTCGGGCGAGGGAGTTTGGCGATGACGAGTTGTTGGCAAGGGAGGAGCGCAAGCGGAAGGACTGGCTGTTTGAGAACGCGCTGCGTCGGCACAACTTTGTCGGGTTTGCTGGTGAGGTGGTCAAGGCTGTTGTGGAGGAGAAGCTGAAAGAGGGTGGTGAGGAAGGGTATGACAAGTGGGTGAAGGAGGGCTTGGAGAGGCGCAAAGCTGCCGAGAAGGCAAGGAGAGCCGGCGATGGAGATGTGGAAATGGGGGGATAGGAAGCTCAGATATGAAAGCAAATGAAGAGAGAATCTACCCAAGTTTCTTATTGGGAGAAGAGGCGTTGGCTTTCGGAAATTGATGTGATAAATGGGAATAGATTCTGGAAAGCCAGGGCGCATGATTTTGGCCAGAGCTTCCATTCGAAACGGGGCTCATGAGCAATGTCAACTCGTTACTTTGATTTCATTACTATACTAACAAACTACCCAGTACTAACTACTTAGGTATTAAACCGTGCCTTCAATCCCCTAGAGGAATACTCTTTCTTATCTTAAGATTGACAACCTCTGGAAGGTCTCCGTACCTTGAGTTCCTTTCTTCGTGATACATCATGTCGTGTTACTTTTCTTCAGGTTGCCATAGCATTGCAGATTCCGACCATACACCTCCTCTCATCTACCACCCTTACACTTCAAAGCATCATCACAATCACCGCAAAGATTCTGAGTGCTTTTCAAAACATCTCTCTGCCACCGATGGGGGGCGAAGAATGGACCTGGGGAGGCCGCGCGACGCCATGATGATGGCTACCGTCATCCTTGGACGAGGATTCACCCACGGACTCGAGCATGGAGATGGGGCCGACGACGGGCTCCTCGTCTGCCTCCTGCTCCTCGCGGTAATCTGCGCCGTAGCGGGCGCGGCGGTAGATGCGCAGGAACCATGGGGCCTTGCCGGTGGTCTTCCAGGACCAGTATTCCTTCATGTCGTGCTCGCGAGGCTTGAGCTCGTGCCCTGAAACGTACACGATGAGGAATATGATGCTGTTGAGGACTGTGTAGACGAAGATGCCGCTGTTAGATGGTGGTTAGCACTCTGAAATCGTGGAGTTACTGTAGGGGGTGGGGTAGACTTACGCGATGAGGCCGTAGGCAACACTGTAACTGAACGGGATGAAGGTCAGGACAACGAAGGATGGAACGATGTCGCCGATATAGCGCCAATTTATAGCTACGATTTGTCGACACATCATGCATCCAACCTGGGTGGGTTAGTTGAGATATCGCATGGGGGAGAATGTGGGAGGGGGGATGGGAAGCTTACCAAGATGAGCGTGCAACCCGTGGCCCAAGGGGGAACGGATGCGAAGATGGGGGCGAAGAAGATGGATATGATGAAGCATAACCCAGTGACGATGGCTGCTAGACCGGTGCGTCCTCCCTCTGAGATGCCGGAGCTGCTCTCCATGAACACTGTGCTGGGCGAAGAGCCCAGTAGCGAGCCGATGGAGATGAAGGCGGCGTCGGTGCAATAGGCCAGAGTTGACCTTGGGAAATCGTCCGTCTTCTCGTCAACGACGCCACAGAAGCGGACCATGGAGTATAGAGTGGCGGTGGCATCGATGATGTCGACGTAGAGAAACGTGAATAGGGCGAGGATGAATTGGGAGGTGTTAACTCCCTCAAAGGTCCAATCGAGCTGGTTGAGAGTCCTGGTCATCGGCTGCCACACGACGACCTGTTTGAAGAACTCGAAGCGAGAGTTGCCGTCGTCATTGTCAGGGAAGTATGTGATGGATGTGTTACGCCTGAGGGGGACGGGTGAGTAAGTGGTCATCAATGTGGTCTGGAAGTTGGACATACGGCCATGAGAGAATAGAGACGAGAGACATTCCGATGATGAGGCTGTAGTTGATGCGGAATGCCATCAGGACGGCCGCGACCATGCCTCCACAGAAGATTCCCACCCAAAGCTGCTCCGATGTTAGCCGCTGAAGAAGCAAAATGTGAAGAAGGAAGATTGGATTTTCGACTCACCGTTGGATTGGACATCTTGCCGCTTTCACACATGCCCGTCTTGTAGTTGATGAGCTCCATAGGGCATCCGCCAAGTGTAAGCGGAGTCGAGATCCAACCGCCCGTGATGGCTCCAATTCCTGCTGAGTACGATAGGCCAATCTCTGTCAAGAACAAACCGATACCGACGCCAGTCGCAGTCTTGAGGGTCGATGGAATGAGCTTCACGAGCCATTGACGCATTCCGGTAAGTGCAAGGATGATGAAGATGATTCCCTCCATGAATATGGCAGTCAAGGCAGTCCGATAGGGAACAATGCCACTGCCGTTTGCACCGACGACCTGGAATGTGAAGTATGCGTTGAGGCCCATTCCGGGGCTAATGAAGAGAGTCAGCTTGGATGGCACCCCTATGAAAACAGAAAATCTCCCGGGAAAGATCGAATTTGGGAAGAGCCCACGTACGCAATGGCGACGGGCAAGTTCGCGACGATCCCGAAGGTGATTGTTGCCATGCCGGCAATAGCGGCTGTTGCAGTGACGAGGTCCCTACGGACCTCTGGGTCTTTGTTAGTAAGGTGCTTCATCGTTTCTTGGGCTTGGGGAATTATGCTTGCCTTCCTTGCAGGAGACGTATTTGGGAATTGTATCGCAGTTGAGCTTGTTTTCGAGAGCACATTCACATGTGCCGCCGGTTTGAGACAGCAAGGACGCCTAAGAATCATCAGATTCAGAACTCAGTAGATAAAGAGGCGACTCGAGACCGGAGCTTACGTTGACGGCAATAATATAAGCCATCGTCGCGAACGTGGTCAGACCGGCCCTAATCTCTCTGAAGAAGGTAGAGCGTGATTTCTCGGGGTTCTAAGAAACGCTTTGGTTAACGGCCGCTGAAATGTAAGAAAATGCGGAGGGTAAGTTGTTTTCTTTTACCTTGCCCGTTCCCTCGAGCTTAAATAGCCTTCCGAGCCGTGAGTTGGTGAGCCAATCATCCGCATAATCGAGGAAGTCTCTGAAGCCAAAGTATCTGGACCGCCCCCTTGCCACATCCCGGCTCGGGGTGGAAGAGGCCCGTGAGGCCCGTGAGGCCCGGCGACTGCTACCCATTGACTGGGTTCTGGCGAGCTGGCCAATTGAAAACATTAAAAGTAGGGCGATGGATAAGGAGCAAGTGACCTGTCGTAGAGCAACCACTGCCGTGATAATTCTAGGTCGAAGTACGGAGTAGAGGATAGAGAGGAGGAGGGATGATAGAAAGAAGAAGGGGAGGGTAAACGAAAGAATTTTACGATACGAAAACACCCCAGTGTGGGTGAGTGCGAAATCTGTTGAGAAGAAAGTGAGAAGAGTGTGAGAACGAAGACTGTCTGCAGCTCACAGCTGGTGCCGACTGGCAAGCCAAAACACTGCCAGTCACGCGGGGAAGCTTAGGTACTAGGCACAATGGGCAGAGCCAACTAGTCTGCTGAAGATCAGACAACTTTAGGCCCAACCTCCTGCTGGGGAAGCTTGGTCCAGAGAGATGGCCTAAAGAGTGCACTGTATCAACTCGAGTCCGCAGGCTCCCCGCTGTCTGGAAGTGCGTAACCGCCGGCCCTTTTCGACATGTTTTCCTTCCCGCTAGTAACCATAAGATGAACCAAAGCCCGGCATTCTCTTCAAAGATCCATGGAGCCCGTCAATTCCCGTGAGCACCATGTGTTGTTCAGCGGTGCGACTTGATACAAGCCGCAACAGAGATCGCAAGCGAGTCTCACGACGGGACAAGATGGAAGCTAACCACAAGTACAAGTCCCATTCGAGGCCAATGGTGCAGTTTGACGTCCCCACAAGAATAGGAAATATCTCCGTCTCTCTGTCATCTCCGAAGGTCTTTGGCCAGCTTCATTCGTGTGACTACCGCCACCCTGGCGCACCCTTTTCTCAGAACATGGGAACAGGTTGGTATTACTGGGCCCAATAGAGGGCCGGGATTCGAGAAACCTGTCTCATTCGGCCCGGCGAAGTTGAAGTGGTTCGTTCAGTTCGCCTGATCTGGCTTCTTCGGGATAGTAAATACAACCCTGATGAGTGTATTTGTGAGTCTTGGTGGGAAAATTGATGGTGGCGGCACCTGCCAGACAAAATCCCATTATGAAAGGTGGAAATCAGTGAAAAGGAAGAAAGGAAGGCCCGGTTCTTGTTCATGATCCTCACTAGCTTTCAGTTACATCTTGTGAGCTAGAGTTCTTCATCGGCCACCGGTTTGGCATGGCAAACTGACGGGTACTTGTGTAACTGATATCAACTGACTGCCCAAGACATTGAGAAATGATACAAGTCGTGCGGGTTACAGGTGGCCATGGCTGAAAACTATATTTATGAGACATGCTGTTGTGACTGAACTGCTTCTTGTTCGAGGCCCCTTGGGCCCATTGCCTTTTGGTAGTCGTTGTAGCATATCTTGTGCTATCTATTGATAATATAAATAGAACGTATTGGACATGCTCGACTATGAATGGCTGGTAGACTTGGAAAATTGGGAGACGAATAGCTTCAAGTAGCCACAAATAATTTTGGTAGCGTGAGATGACCATATCTTTTCTCAATCCACAGTTAGCCACCTCCTGAATTCTGCATCATTGTGGATGGGAGCGGTTTAAATTATTAGGACCAGCATTTGCTTGGTTCAGTTGGATTTATTGAGTTCTTGCATGTAGGCAATCACAGCATGCAGCCTTGGCTCGTCGATGACGACGGTAAAGAATCCAGCTAGTGTGACGGCGCCGAGAGAGACAGTGCTGGGATTTCTTCAAGAGAAAATGTCTTTCAATTTTACGCCACCTCTTTAATATAGGTCATTTGTACCATTTTCTGTTCCCGTGAGGGATGGTGTCAAGTTGAGAACCAAAGGGTTCCGACGACCAAACTGTTCCGAATTTTAGCTCGCATCATATTGCATCTATCTCGTAGGAGTCCTTGTTTTCTATTGATATTGTGGGAAAGACTAGCCGACAACGTGGCGCTGAGTCAAGAGAGATCGAACTTGGTCTCCCAGCCAATGGATTGGGTGTGTTGAGCTTCGCGTGACGGTCGAGGCAAAGTCAGAGGCGGGCCACAGGCCTGGTCAGATGGGTCTATTGGCTGCTCTGGGCCACGACGTGTAAAGAGTATTTGATTCTAGACTGAAAAAGCATTCTGAATTTTGTCACCTGTCACTTTTGGTGTTGGATTCCTGGAGTACGTAGTACGGCCAACCCCATGTGCTTGTGTATCCTGATTGGTGCAACTTGTGAGCCTCCCCAAGAGCTCGCAGGTCCTGGAGCTAGACTGAAGCAAAACGGGATCAACTTGTTTGTCATTCGGCAACGAGGGCCTAAGTGACGGCGCTTAGGTTTGATTAATGCAGCCTCTCTATACTCCATCTGAGTTGATGCTATTGGCCTCGCTGTCTTCTCCATAATAACCGTTGCAACCAGGAGAGGGGCTAAAGACCAAAAACCCTTCTAGACTTTGTTGCCTGAACAGGAGCTGTGTCGGAACATTGTTTAGGACCATGTTGCTCTGAACCCTGAGGGTGAATCATATATCATGTTTCAGCAACGGGATTCTGATGGCGTCTTCGCGGCACGGGTTCGAATCCGTATTCCAGGGCATGTGGGAACTGGACTCGTCTCCATCGGTAAGTACATAGTATTTGGTTGTACTTGCTGCATGCATGGGGCATTGACGGCTGTGGCCAGCAGGCGGCCCATCAATGCAAAGGAGGCGATGTCTTCAGCAGACTGTGCGCTAGGGTTATTTAGCGCCTCGGTTGGGGTGTTTCAGAACCGCGGAGGCGCTGGAGAAGCTTCTTACCTAGCCATCGGCTGTACCCATGAAATCCGTCGGGGCGGGTAGATCATCTCGAAGGTGAAGGGGGGGCTGGAGTCGAGTCTGGCCAAGACCAATCCAGCGCCACGCTGCCTTAGTGTCGGCAAGTCGAGTCGGCGATGTGCTCGACCGTCCGCCGCACCGTACCTATACGTACTTCCAAGGTACGTAGGCCGTGGGGATGGCCCCATTGACAGTTTATGTGCTTCGCCAGCTTCCCACCCGCTTGCCTTCCCGGGTGGTGACATGGCAGCGAGCGAGCACATGGACGGGATGCAGTGCGATGGGGCAGGAGGCGCTGATCCGCGAGCTCGGTCTTGGGGTCGGGTGCTGGTGACCTGGAGCCAGGTGAGGCCAGGGTGACGATGTGTGCGAGCCGCAGCCAGCAGATCGGTCCCGTCTCTGGGCATAGTCGTTCCAGGTATGGTGAAGTATTCTCCAGGTTCTTTCTCGCCCATATAGTCCTGCCTCTCTGCGCGACCTGGGACAATGGAAGGAAGCCGATTCACGGTTGCACCTGCTTGATCTCGCCTACCAATATCACCTGAGTGGCAGGTACGGCCACCGCACTTGACTTGTGCATTCTGCATTTGCATTTCCTTCTTCTCGGAGGGTCCATCTCGTCGCTGGTCAACTCTCCCCGCGACCTGGTTTATGCGCATAGTCATTCTCTGCCACCTGCATTCTCGTTTCTTTTATCAGCTTGCGCCAGCCATTGCCCTCCCGGCGTGCCTCACTCTGTTCTCACTTCTTCTTTTCTTCTTCTTCTGTAGTGGGATCCCTCCCCAATTGCCACTTATTCTACATTACTTTTTCTCTTCCTCTCGTAGTTTCCTTCGCTCATTTCCCTTTTCTTTCTCTACCAACCACCGCGAAAACTTTTCCTTTTCTTTTCTTTTTCTTTGAACGCATTGTCCACCAAAGCTTCCATCCACCCCTCCCCCGAGAAGGCCATCACTGACAGGCCTGGACTCGAGACGACTACTATTTTTCCTTTCAACTCTACTTTGAAGCTCAATCATCGACCCTGCAATAGAAGCAGCAGCGAATTCCGCCATGTGGGACGTATTTTGGACCGACCCAAACCGGGAGCTTGTTGGAGAGCATCGAGCAAGAAAGGAGAGGAAGAAGAAGCAGGAAAAGTTGGATAAACGGAGGTCTGTATCTACGAAAAGTAGCTCTTTTTCCTCAGCCGACTCTCCCTTCTCCTTTCTTCGACCACAGAACCTTAAGCGAGTGAATACGTCGGAAACTGGATCAGCAACACCATCGATCTCGTCCTCGTGGTTGGCATCGCCCACTTTCTCATCTACTCAATCGCCGCTGTCTCCCACTTTTGATATCCCAAGTCGTCTTAGTTTCGCCGCCGGTCGACCATCTACCTCTGTGGAGCGACCGTCAACATCTTCTCATCCTGGCGAACTTCGTTCGTTCGGAAGAGGTGATGACTTGGCTTCGCCCAGAAGTTCTCAGCATGGTATAATACTTTGAAATCCAGTCAGAGAATCGCGCTAACCACAACCTTGAATAGACTCCATATTCTCCAAGTATCCAGAGAGTGACCAGGGAACTTCTGAATCTGTGCGCGATTGTTCCTCGAAGGAATACGAGCGAAGCAAAATCACTATTTTCCCTCGCCGGAAGTCTTCAAGCCATGCAGTGGCTTCTGGCCAGGCACAGGTCCCGCCGGGTCAGCCAAGGAGAGCTTCACATTCAGTTAACTATAGCCGGGGAGTTTATGGGAATTCACAATCCGCCAAATCATCATTGGAATTGTAAGTCGATCATGAATCTGGCCCAACTTGATGCTCACAAATCTAGACACGCACACACTCGAAATGGTCATCCAACCCATGATGCGACGCTCATCCCTGATCCACTGGTTCCGTCGAAGACATCTCCCAAGCTCAAAATTCATGATCCCGGCAATTGGAACGTAATCGGAGCTCAGAATGTAACTCCATCGTTGAAAGTTACACAAAATAGTGCGGCAGTCGCTATCCCTTTAATCAAGGAGGCCGAGAACCTTCCCAGCCTGGATGAGTGTACAGAAGAGCTAAAATGGATGTCCGCGCAGCCGCTTGATAGCATCCTGCTCAGACTTCAGTCTCCCGGAAAGTCTTTTCCTGATGCGGAAGGCAATGAGGCTCTAGGCCCACCAATCAGTCGTTGGATGTTGTGGTCACTTGATCATCTTGACCAAGCACCAACTGTTCCAAACACTTCTCAGTCTCCAGTGGTTATCCCTATGAGTGGTGCTTCAAATTGTCTGGAGCTCTACGACTCACAAGGTGAGCAACATCGAATTTAATAGATTGCTTCTCAAACTGACACTACTTACAACAGAAACAACAATGTTCCTCTCTGCTGTATACCCGACAAAGAAGTTCTACCATGTGTCTCCAATGCCGTTGTCGACTGAGCTCGCGCCAAATGTGCGATCAATCCACATAAGCACACCCACTCCTCTCAAGTTCCGTGGAGAGTGCAACTATGACGCTGCATTTTCCTTTACTATGCCTGCAATGTGTCCTGCAGCTGGAATTCCCGATCTTCTGAGTGGAATAAGTAAAAGTCTCAAGCCAGGCGCTGCTCTCCGCCTAATATTGGTCAACCCAATGCCAAGGGCAGGCACTGTTGGCCCGCACATGAGGGCTTGGCTTAGAGAGCATCTACTTTCAAATTTAGAAAGGAGCTTTAGATGCACAAGCCCTTGCAAATTATTTCCAGAATGGCTGGGTGATGCAGGTTTACGCGGTAGAGGCAGCACCCGAACGGTGACCAAGTTTTTCGCTGTTCCAGCAAGTGTCACTCACCAGAGCACTGAGACAATGGACCCGAAGACCCTGCAGGAGTTTTCAGAATCTAAGAAGATGGTCAAAGCAGAGATTAGGAGCTGCCTAGGCCGTGAGCTCTGGAGACAGATATGGGGGCCATTTCTCAACGAAGGGAAATCCTGGTGGGAAGACTCTGCCTGCGTTACCGAATGCCTTGAATTCGGAACCATCTGGGAATGTCATACAATCGAAGCCGTAAAGGGCGTTTGACCTTAATTTTTCTTTTTTCTCTCTATTTCTTTTGTTTATAATGGTTTTTTAAATCTCATCCAGGTCAGAGACAAAAGATATTTATGGGTATGGATCACGCCTAATGCGATGCCGGAATGAGGACACGGCCAGCTGAGAGATACAAGTTGGCATCTAAGTTTCTAGCTGATGAATTAATGAATGACGAATATTTTCATGATCTTTGCGGAAACCAGTGAGAAGAAAAGAGCGATATTGATAAAATTGGCAAGAAGCAGGTCTAGCGAGATTGAGCTGTACCTTCCGTACTGCCTATCGTCCTTACTATAAGGTACCTTACCTAGTATGGGAGGTAGATCCTGGTGAGCTCCTTCTACATTTATCCGATAACTATGAAACAGAAAGATCTGGAAGGAGCGGTTGATATTCTGTGATGACACCACTGGCGAAGCTTCTTCCTTGTTTTGAATCTCATGAACTCTGACTCGACACTTCATCCCGCCTACCTATCTCCCTTCTGCCATCAACTTCAGTCTTGAAATTCAGATCTGGTATCATATATCTGTCTTGACAAACCAAACACCTCTACCCGCAATAATCGAATCATTACTTTCCCTTGCAGTATAACTAATTGGAACATATCTTTCATGCGGTTTCGGCAACTGCTTCAAGAACGGACTAGTTGAAAGCCTGCTGGATCGCCCTTATTTACACCCGCCGTGGTCAAACGAAACAGAACGCCAAAGCAACATAGAAAACCAGGATGGTTGACTACATTGGTAATTTCCAGTTTAGGGGCCTGGACCAGAGGGGCCTGGACCAGAGATATACTGCCCGACCACGGCCCTCGCCCCGGCCACCTAAACGGTACCCTCCAAAAGCTGGAGGTTTATCTAGCAGAAAGATATCTAGGCAAGGATCTAGACGCACATCAGCATCTTCAGCAGTCCCATCCCGTCCAAGCATGTCATCAGGATTGAAATATCCTCAACTGCCATCTAGCCACCCATACCACTCTCGCCGTGCTTCTACTGATACGATGAAAGTGGAACGGGCAAAGCGTGCCTCTATAGAGTATCAGAACAGGATAAAAAGACACAAAGTGGCCCATCATGGATCAAGAGCGTCGTGCTCGGCAGATGACTCGAAGAGACACCCTCCTCGGCGGAGCATCGAGAGTGTCGCAATGGACGCTCGGAGGAGCATGGACACATTCGCGTCAGAAAAACGAGCCATGGCAGCACGAAAGAGCAAAGAAGCCACCAGACCAAAAACGCCAGCACGACCTCCCCGGGCGGTAAATAGTACAACCGAGAAGCCCACACCATCATGTCAATGGGCAACTAAGAAGCATAGCAAGAGTTGGAATTGCTTTAAATGAATTTGGGGGAGTTGAAGACGTGAGCGGTCCAATGGAGGAACTTGCGCCCGTTTGAGGCTTCCGCTGTTTGGTGGTTGAGGACTTCATTGCACCAAAGGTTGATGCATTATTTCTGTTTCGAGCTCGACGTTTCTCTGTATCTGTACTGCAGTAGTCTTATAATTCAGTCTACCTAATCATACCCCGAGTTCGCAGAATCCTCGCTAATACCTATGGGACAGAGTGAATGCCAGCCGAGTATTCAGCATAGATGGCATTATACGGTACATTTTATCATGAGAGCGAGTGAGGGAATGTTGACGGACTTTCCCGGACCAGTGACCTATCCAGATACAGCCCACGGCACCATCTAAGAGGCAAAGTAGAGTACCTCTTGCAATGTACTGGAAGCGATTTCAAGCTACATCATGTAGCCAATGCCGGCGACTCCAGGACGGGCTTGTTTCGCCGGGCATGCCTCTATATTGCATGCTGCGCGAGCATGTACTAAGTAATATAGGCAGCCATCTGGTGGTACTTGGACACATGTGCATCTACAGGCCCAACACCACATACCGATCGGGCTGGCGGCCACTCACCCGCGTCCAGGGGATCGGGATTCCCAGCCCTGTGTAACTTAGATGGACGCCTGGGGGAGGAGAGAAGGGGGGAGGGGTGTGCCTCCAGAGCATGAGGACGGGTCAAGGTACTGGGTACTCAGCGCTCAGGCCATGAGTGTGGCCGCTCTGTTCTAATGGGTGACGGCGCGTAGCAAGTCCCGGGGCGAGGCCGGCCACACCACACCGGCCACCTTATGGGAAATTATCTTAATGCTTGTGCTGCGTCCTTGCCAACTGTCCGATCCTCAGCCGCAAATCAGGGTGGTGGGTGTCAGCTCGAGTTGCTGGTCGTACCCGTGTCCCGAGATCAGCTGGGCACTTCCTCTGACCTGCTCGAGCGAATCGGGATCCCGCCCGGTCGGGTATGGGAGGGATATAGTAGTATCATCCTTTTCTTTTCTCTTCTTTTTAATGCTAAGTTAGGTGATATACATATAACAAACAATACCGAAACGGACCTTCGGTGAAGCAGTGTGGGTGCACGAAATCCCATTTCCCACGATGTGTGAGTGGGCTTAGATTTTGCCTTTCTTCTTGGACTCCGATGAACTGCATATTGGGCCTTGCCATTTTCTCTCCCTACGATGGAAGATGAAGCTGCCCTTTGTCCCCCTGCTACGACGAGTGAGTGGCGGATGACGGTATGCCCCCTCCCTTCCTATCGCATCGCGCCCCGTCTCCGAGTACATGTAAGCAGCACGCCGTCACATCTCACACCCGGAAGCGCCTTCGCGGCGGGAACATGTCACATTTACCCTCTGTAAGTGCGAAAATAAAAACGAAAAAAAGCTTCCCCCGAGCCTTGTTGCTCGGGTTTTTGTGCGTTCCCCCCCCCCCCCCCCCTCCCCCCCCTGTACACCCCCCTCCCTCCCCCGCGCGCCGTCTGCAATCGTGACTCTATCTATCCTTGACTCATCAGGTGTCACCGCCTCAGAGGCTGGAGATCCCGGCGTCGACACATCGAGGCGACTAATGGCTTGCTTATCAATGGCTGCTGGGCGCATAGAGTGCCCCCCCCCCCCCGGCGCGCAGTAGCACCGTTTCACTGAGGACACAGTCATGTCGGTGTGGCCTAATATTGGGCAGCACCTGAAGCGCAATGCGGTCAGCATGGATGGATGGGATGTGCTTTGCAGTTGCAACGTCAGACCGACTTGATGGCTGAATCCACGGCCGCTACATATTCACTATTGCTAAAAGCCCTGTCTGTAGATGAGAGGAGAGGGGGTACTGGGTACATTTCCCAGCCGAGCTGCCTAGCAAGATGTGCCACGCTTTGGTGAAACAAGTCTATTGAAGATGTATTATCAATATTAAACAAAGTAGCGTTAAATTCTAATGGTCTGGTTCCGTCGTGGAGACAGCTACTCAATATGTGTCTCTTGGAGGGGAGGAATGCTGTGTTCCAAATATCCCATCTCCAGCTTCGCTTGATAAACAGAGGATGAACATGAAACTTGTGGTTAGTCAATCTCCTGTTGAGAGAATCCGTAGACAAAGAAAACCCAATCCAATTCCCAGTTTTATTCCTGCGTAAATAACCCTAAACGCCGACCCCGGGTATCTTCATAGTCCAGATCAACGTTGAAAAGAGCAAAAATACCATGAGCCTCATGTAAAGACATGAAGCTAATCGAATGTTTAGTTGTTAATGTTGGCCAATAGGTGGCCCTTTTTCAGCTTGTGCTATAAGCTTTCCGCTGTATGTAGCTGATTTGTGTCTCATTTGCCCCTTCTGATACTGCTCGGCTTATACTTCTCCTAGCTGAAGTCTCGGTAAAATTAGTGATCCGTGGGATCTTGTCCCTCCACCAGTAGTAGAGAACATCGCGTTGCCATCGCTGCGGATCTAGGATACGCAGCTCTTGTGTAGTCACAAAGATAGAGTGAAGCAAGGAGGCATCCAGAGGCGACGACCTAAGATTATGCAGTAGCCATCTGTTGATGTTGTTGTTCTTATCGTCTTCTTCATCTCCAAATAGAGACAAACTCTCAATTTCCAACTCCTTCGTAGCATGACGAACCATCCTCATTTTGTCGGGATTGCTCTCTGGTAAACGATCCGCAACCTTTTTTGCTGCTTCTGCGGTGAGCGGCTCCGGCGAGGTAAGTAAATGGTCGGGTTGAGATAGAATCTCTGAGAACCTCGGGGGAGGCATTGCCCTATATTCCTGCAGTATTGTGTCGTTATCGGGAAGGGCTATGTCTTCGGGGTCCGCGTCGGTATTCAGGGCAAGGTCAAGGCGAACTGGGAGATGTTTGGCCATTGCTTGCCGCTCCTCGCACATGGCACGAAGTCGATCAACCTCTTGGCGACACTGATTAAGCTCCGCCTTCTTGGTCTTGACCAAAGTAGGGTATTCGACGAGAAAATCGGCCATTTCTCTCGCCAATTTTTGTCCATGACTCCTCTCAATCCACTTTTCCTCGCAAAGTTTGCTGATAGATTGCAGAGTGGTGACCTCTTCCTCCGCGCTCCGCAGGCTTGCTGCAGCAAAGGTAAGCTGATGGAAGAGAGGATGCCAGTCTTCCAAGGGCCTATCCGGAGAAATGCCGAGCAACTCATCTGGAAGATCATTGATGTGTGAGTCGTCGTGTCCAGACGAAGAACCATCACTCATTTCACCGTCGTCGCCGGCCAGAAGGCTAAAAAACCGAAATTCAATCCGTTGCAGCTGCTTTTCTTCCTGGCCAACTTCATCCTCGAGTTCCTCGCAGCTGGTTTCGAGATCCTGTGACTCTGAGTGAAGCCGCTGCATCTCTGCGAATAATGTGTTCAAATGGGAGTCGGTCTCATTATGGAGAGCTGTTTTGTTGACCATGAGATGACGTGTGGCATTCATAAATGCGTTGCCAGCATTTGAAGCTTGTTGGCGTAGTGGTTTTAAGATTCTTTTTTTCTCGGCAATGATAGCTCTGAGATCCCACACCCGTTTCCTCTTCTGATTCAGGAGACGCCATTGCTCCTCGAAATCCATATGGGAGCTTGCGTACGACCCGTCCGATGCTTCTGAAAAGGCCTCCGACCCGTCTTCAGAGGATGCGTTGTCTAGAGAGTCGGCAGGGCCTGGCTCTTGAATGCCTACCATTTTGTGAGCCGAGATCCAGGATTGGATCTTCTTCCGGGCAGAAGATCTACTGGCGAACGGTGGAGCAGTTGGCATCCGGGGAGGGAACCGATGCAAGTTCTCAGCCATCAACGGGTCGTCTTCCAGAGACAAACCGTCTGAAGAGGATGAAGAGTCTTGCTGTTGGAAAGTCCCTGAATACCCGTATGAGCCCGTGTGCGAGCTATCCACGTCCATGCGTGCCCACGATGGCTGGTTCAACCCTATCATAGGAGGGCCCCCTATGGACACACGAGGGTTCAAGCTGCCTGTCGACTCGCCGAGACCGTACGAGCTGCCGGCGAAGGAAGGGTCTGTCAGAGGAAAGGTCATGGGCGGTTGGGCAATCTTCATAGGAGGAAGTTGAGTCGAAGTAGAGAACAACTTCAACGTGTTGTCGGGGGCATTGGCAAGCTCGGGGTCCACACCTGGTCCGGTCTGGTTTGGGACATGGTAACTCGGAGGGTCATGAACGGGGAGAGGAAGCCCCACTACGGAGGGTCGATCGTTCGGAGCCTCGTAGACTAGCCGGATTAGATCTGAAGGAACCGGAGGCTGGCGGGCTGCTTTGGAGATATCGTTGAACAAGAAGCGAGAAGGGGGCCCAGCAGTGGGCAGAGCTGGGGCGCGAGAGATGGCCGCCGCCCCTTGCGGAGCGTGTGTGGCGAGATGGTCTGGTCTTGCGGAATGGACGCGGCCTGGTAGCTCACCCTGCGCTGCCCGCCCTGGGGTCATGGACACGGTGCTGTGGCATGGAAACTGCCCACAAAACTCGAGCAGTCGGCGCTCATTGCCTAGAGCATCGGCAGAGCGTACGAGCGCGATGGTCGAAGTGCCCGAAGCTCCCAGCGCCCCGGCCTCCATGTAGCTAGAATTCACGGCTCAGTGCGACGGTGTGGTGGCTTCATTCGAGAAAATTGGCCTAGAAACCATCGCTTACGGGCCACGCTAAGAATTGCTGGAGGTGCTTCTTGGCTCGGCGTCAGAGGCTGGCGCGTCATCGAAGGACGGGTCCGGATGCAGGAGCAGCGAGGAGCTGGGAGCTGACCGTACAAATATGATGGTCTCGAGGTGGTTGGTGCCCTCTGGCTTGTGTGCGATGGGGTTATTCAGGTAGATAAAAGAAGCAGGGCGACTCGACTGGGAAACACGCGAAGGGATGAATCAATGAACAGGCACTGAGCCGCCTCAATTTACTAAGAGGCAGCTGCTACCTGGCTGGTACTGGGTACCTGTCACCTATTACGAGCACTCACGGGGGACGGGAGCGACGGGTAAATCTCATTCTAATAATCACTAGCCAGGAAGCTAGGTAGCCCCAGAAGTACAGGCTACTCAGCTGTACCCTGAACGAGAGCTGCGAGGTGGCGGGTCCAGCACTTGCTCGCGAAGCAGCTGCTCCAGTGGCCTATGAGCCGGACTCTACCTGAGCACCTGGAGCCCACCTGCCGATCCATTTGCAAATACTGTTGAGGGGCTGGTACTTTCGTTGAGCTTCTGGTGTGCAGAGTTGATTGCGGAGGTACTGGGTACGGGCCCGCATACCGGAGCGGGCAAGGTGCGACCCTGAGCGTGCCTAGAGTGACTATTTCGATGGCGTGTGGCCTAATTGGAATTACTTTGGACGTCACGGAAACCCCCTATTCAAGCAACGACCTCCCTGTCCGACACGACATGGCTTACTGGGTCAGAAAAGCCCTGATGAGCCGCGATATGGTCAGCCCTAGCCCACGATAGAGCCTCAGCAAGAGCTCTTCTGGTCGTTAAGTGCAGCGCCTGCCTATAGCATTGCTACGGCACGGCGCACACCTGGGGTCCTCAGCAGGCGACGACGTTGTAGATAGCTCCGGGGAGGGTCAATCGACCTTTGCCATTGGCCCCCCTGTAGGATGGCCACCCTTGCTCCTGTTGCATCCCCTAGTCGGCTGGAGGGGGGAGGTGATGTGGCTCCTCCTGGTCTGCAGTGTGCATGTCGGCTGTTCAAATATCCTTCTGCCACGGCAGCGCACAACGTGGACGAGCATGGAAACGACAAGCTTGCTGTGGCTAGTCTGCCTCAAGAGGCTAAACCAGCATGCCGACGGGTTCCAATGGGCGGACTCTCAGGGGGCCCACGATGGACCTGGGCAGCAAGCGTGGGCCGTTGTGGACGAATCTCAAAAGAGGCCGCAGTCTTGTGCGACGGTGTCATGCAAGCCGGGTTTCAAGCATACCTCGATTGGGTTGGCTGGAGATGTGCTTGATACTCCGACCCGACTTAACTGCAAGCATACTTGACTAGTTTTGGCTACGCCAACGCCATCCATCCTAGCCATCGACTCATCATTTGCTGCCGAGGCGTCCATGTTTGCTTTTCAATGTCTTACCTGGCGTGGAGCAAGCAAGTACCTCTCCGACATTTGGTCTGATCAGGCAGAACGCAGGACGCCTCCATGCCTGGCAGGCCGTGCGGACGATTAGCGAGCGCAAAGCAAAACACCCGAGCTTAGCGACTAGCAGCTTCTCCGTACCCCTCTGGCGTTGCGTTGGAGGCGGACCATCGTCTGCGGCCAGGCGACGGAGCCAAGAAAGACGGCCCGCAGTCCAAAACCTGGCGACTGACATCTGACATCCAGACACAGCTGCTGCCTATACCAGTCTGGCGGCGTACCAGCATCGATCCTGATTTATGTCCCGAGGCCAAGTCGCACAGCACTCGACGGACAGTGACATCAGTTCCAACGACCCTCGTGGATGGGAGGTGGCATCCGCACTACCTGCTAGCCCGCAGGTGGTAGCAATGGTCACCTTCTCTCCAACCCTACTCGATGTTTCCTCGTGGGGAAACAAACCCTCAGGTCCTTATCTCCACATGCATCCTGAGCTGCTGCTCCTGCTGCAACCTGGCACACAGATATTGCATGCCTCCAGACTGCACACACCACACACAGGCGCTCACACACTCGTGCTCACCCACATCCACATCCACATCACATCCACACCCCTACCCTCATACCTGCAGAGACTCCAGTCGCCCACCCACTCCAATCACAACCTCGACCCCTCGTCGGCACCCGCCTAGCTCATGATTGGGTCCGCTGCAACATCGAGAGGGTACCCTGACGCGAGCGACTACTCTGCAGCCGTTTGGGCGAGCGCTGCACGGCATGTTCGCGAAAGCGTCAGGTGAGGGGTCTAGCCCAACACCACTCCACCAGCGCCCTCCCAGCAGCCAGATCGTCTGTCCCGTCCTGCTCCAATTGACCTCGCGCCGGGTCACAGTACATCCTTCGAGCTCCCGAGCCGTACTGTCTCTTCGCGCGCCATTGCCAGCCTGGGACCGAATCCTACCTCTGGACTGCCCGTCTCGCCCGTGCCCCGCACCCGTAGAGCCGCATCACAAGCAGCTTCTGAGCTTCCTAATTGTCCTGCATACAAAGAACACGGGAACCCACACCTCGACCCTCCCCGGTAATTGACGCTTTGCTGCTATAGACTTTGTGGCTTCTCCATTCTTTCCCCCATCTTTCCGTCTGACCACTTTCGACCTATTCCCATTCTACTTTCCTTGGATGTTGCCTTGCCCTGCGCCCTCGGCTGAGCTTTGCCCTTCACCACCTGCCTACTCTCTGCTCATCGCGCGCTGTCGCCGCCATGGGTAAGCACTCACATCGATGGACTGAATGGACGGATTGGCAGTGGAGTCAACACGATCAGACCTATATTCGCACGCGTTGGAATGAGAAAGGTAGGTTGCCCATCAGGGACCCATTGATCCGATATCGTCGTCGCCTATCTTCTAGATGGCTTATTCTTTTCCTTGCAGGCGACCCCCAGACCCAGTACCATGATGAGACTCCTCGAACCGAGAACGAAGATGCCGTGTCACAGGTGGCCCAGGGCTTGGCGAACGTCCAGCTTGGCCACCAGGATGAAAGCATCGGTAAGTTGGCGCTTCTCTTTTTCTCGCCATGCGCAACAAATCTCCGCGCGCAACTGGCGCCGGCCCTGCGCTTAATTTGTGAACAAGCTCAATCATTGTCTGGGTTTGGTTAATACTAACACGTTCCACCTTCCAGGAGAAGGGGAAGAGTACACCACCGAACCCAAGAGCAAAAGCAAAGGAAAGGGCAAGTCGCATAAAGGAAAATCCCGAGCGCATGACGACGATCAATCGGCAAACCAGGCCTACCAAGCATATAATACTGTTGGTATGTGATATTTTGACTTCCAACTCCCACTTGCTCATGCCGGTCGAATTGCAGCCAGCTAATTGACGTTTGAAGATGACCAACCTGCCTATGGACAGACCGGCTACGGACACGCGGCTTATGGACAGGAGTATGGACAGACCGACGGCGCACAAGGATCATCGTACGCATCTGGAGATCCCCCGGCAGATACTTATGGCGATTACCAAAGTCATGATTATCCACAGACAAGCAGCTACGCGACCGCCGACTACACAACTACTGCCGACTACCAAAACGCCGGCTATCAGGCCACCGGCTACCAAACCGGAGCATATCAATATGGAGAAGCTTCTGGGAATACTGGTAGGTTATGACGGGGGTTTCACCCCAAAATTAAAATACCGCAACTGACGTTCGTTTAGAGTGGAATGATGGCGCGCCAGAAGAAACCGGGAACACCGCTACAACAGACCCAGCCTATATGCAACGGCAACAACAATGGCAGTCGTACGGGTACGGCACTCACATGGAGAGTGATGCGGATACGGCCGTCGCCGAGCAATCAAATACCTACCAGTCAGAGTACCTGGATAACCGTCAGTCTACCCATCAACCCCGACCTCGTCAATCATATTTTGACAAGTTTGTATAGGATATGCTGTTCAACCTTCCAGCAAATTCCGCGCCGGAGAGGTAAGCCTCGAACTTAATTCTGCACGTTGAATATGTTGAACGTTGCGACTAATCGTCAAGTATAGATTTTCAAAGTCTTTTGGAGCGAGCCTAAAGGCAAAAAGATACCCAGCCTATCAGGCCGCGAGGAGACCGTATCACACCTTGGAGAGCTTGTCCATACTGGATTCCGGCGATTTATCGTCATAGCCAATGACCAAGGGCATTGCACATGCGTGTACGTGGAACACTTGAGATCTCGAAACATGGATTTTACAACAGCAGACTGACTCCATTGACAGACCTATTCTTACCTACGAAAGCAAGGCATGCACTAAGAAGGGTGTAAAACCCGACAGGCACGGCATCATCCACGATGAACGGAGAAAGGCGAAGACGCTAAACAATGAGCCCGCGCTCGGTTTCAAACCCGTGAGGGCACAGATGACTGAGCCAATGGAAACTCTTGCGAAAGAGTCTAGAGTAAATTACTCAAAGCCATCCACGATTGAGCACAATGCTTTGGTGCTATTCATCGGAAGAATTCACCCCGATGACTTCAGCATTGTCAAGAAGGCATACTCGAGATGCTGGGAGAGGAAGAACCACCATCATCGAAAGTAAATAAGCCCTGGGCATATGAAGGGCACAGGCTCTCTGAGCACAGCAGGCTCGGCGCAGTGAAGGCGTGCAAATCGCTGAACTGCATCACGTTTTTATCAACTTCAAGTTGTACTGCAAAAGTACAACTTTTCATATACGTTTCCCACTAATAGGCATCGCACCATCGCGGTGTACTAGGGTACAAGCCATCATCGAAACCAACAAGAGCCACATTAAATTGGTCGAGTTTGGATACCGTGGCGTTAACGGTTCTGTCTTGGAAGAATATCGGTTCCCGCCAACCAAAGATCTCACAGAAACAGTTTTTTGTTTGTTTCCACGCTGCGCTTTCCCCATCTTTTGCTTGCTTTGGTCTTCTTGGTTTCGTCACCTCATCTGGAACAGATTTCACGAACTCAAAGATTCCCGCCAGAATGATACAGTATTTCCCGGGATTGGAAATGACGAGAGAAGAAATGATCTGACACGAACTATTATTTGTCACGAATTAATGAAGAATGGATATATGGATTAAATGTTTGCTTTTCTTGCAACTGGGATGGGATATGGAAGCATGTCGTAACTGCAGGCAGCATCTTGCATCCTAGCGCCAGTTTGTTCCAGCATTACTTGGGCAAATACACATTTATTACTTTCTTGAACCAAACGTGAAGCAATAAGACGCCATTGGCATGTATTAATAAATATAAGTAGTACCTAAGGTTGGCCCCTAGCGACAGCCCCACGTCCAGTCGAGCGCTCGCCACAGGCTAAGCCAGGCCTAGCAGAGCGCGGGATCGGTGCCTCGGCCCCAGCTTCACTCCCCACACAAATAGGCCTGAAGCAAGGCCAATACAACCGAGGGAGCAACCGAGACCGATTGACGCCAGATGCGATCTGGGGTTATAATCTCGAATGGCTCCCTGGCGAAGCTCTATTTTCCATCATCCTTCTTTGTAATCATTCAATTCGTGGTTCCAATTGTAGATTCTCACTGAACACGATTCACATCGTCCCCCGAATCCGCCACATAATACAGTCATTCCAATTGCTCTTCTACACCTTGCAGTCATGGCCGATGTACAACTCACCGATTTCCCTTCCCTCTTCTCCCTCAAGGGCAAGGTCGCCGTCATTACCGGAGGTTCGCGCGGCCTAGGTCTAACGGCAGCTTCAGCGTGAGTCTCTCTCTCCTCTCTTCTTCGCCTCTAGCTAACCACCCCCCCAACAGCATCCTCCAGGCCGGCGCCTCCAAGGTCTTCATCACCTCCCGCAAGGCCGCCGCCTGCGAGGAGGCCTGCAAGGCGCTCAACGCCCTGCCCAACCTGTCCCCCGGCGCCGTGGCCATCCCCACGCCCGCGGACAGCGCCACCCTCGCTGGCGTGGAGGACCTCGTGGCCCAGGTGCGCAAGCACACGGACCGCGTGGACATCCTCTTTGCCAACGCGGGCGCCTCGTGGGGTGAAGGCTTCGACACGCACCCGGACTCGGCGTTCGCCAAGGTCATGGACCTCAACGTCAAGGCCGTCTTCAACACCATCCGGCTGTTCGCGCCCCTACTCGAGAAGGCGGGCTCGGCGGCCGACCCGTCACGCGTGCTCATCATGGGGAGCGTGGCGGGCATCGGCATCGGCACGCTGGGCGCGCAGGGGACGTACGGCTACTCGGCCAGCAAGGCGGCGGTGATCCATCTGGGGCGGAACCTGGCCGTCGAGCTGGGCCCGCGGCACGTCACGGTCAACTCGATATGCCCCGGGTTCTTCCCGAGCAAGATGGCCAACGGGCTGCTGGAGCTCTCTGGCGGTGTGGACAAGCTGGGGAAGCAGAACCCGCTGGGTCGGCTGGGCAGGCCGGAGGATATCGCGGGTGTGGTTGTGTACCTCACCAGCCGGGCTGGCGCGTACGTGAATGGGGAGGCTATTGCTTTGGACGGCAGTGCCGTCTGGGCCAGGGGCCAGCTGGGATCGGCGGGAGAGTCGAAGCTATAGAGTCGACGGGTTTACGAGCGGCGTAGTGTTTCTTTCTCCGATTAGAAGTTCCTGGGTGTATCAAGTAAGCGTTGGAGTCACAAAACAATATTGTGGGATCTTCGTCTATTTATCGTCTTTTTTTTTCAATTATTCTCAATCCAGATCAATGATATTTACATTTTTACTTTATTTCTTTGACGGGCTTCCGGGCGACCCAGATGCTCGATTTGTACGTGGTCTGCAGCATGCTCTCCCGATCCTGGATATATGGTGTCTCGAGCCCGGACTGCTTCCACTCAACCTTGAACCCCAACTTGCCGAGCAGAGCTATGACCTCATCTTCCGAGAGCTCGAAACTGCCTGGATCGGCAATGCCGGATGAATTGTTGTAGTCATGCTCGCCGTCTCCGTCGTCATCACGGCCGTGGTTGCCGGGGGCGTTGTTCTCGAAGTGCCACAGCAGCGGGCCGATATTGATGAGCACTCCCCCCGGCTTGAGGCAGTTCCAGATGACCTCGAGGTAGCGGACCAGATTCGGCGCCGTGTCGAGGAAGAAGACGCTGGCGACGGCGTCGAAGCTCTCGACGCACTCCTCCTTGCTGTACCCGCAGAGGAAGTCGGCGGCGCACATGGACATGCCGCCGACCGCGGGCAGGCTCTTCAGGACGGTGCCCGGGTGGATGTCCGGGACGGGATAGCTGCGCAGGTGGTTCGAGCGGGTCAGGTGGTTGGAGAAGGTGTGTACCCAGGGGAAGATGGTGTGCTCGCCGGCGGAGCGGCAGTTGTTGAGCACGTACTGCGACGCCAGCAGCTGGTGGTAGGAGATCTCGTTCCCCTCCGCCTCGAATCCGCCGGCGCAGAGGTCGAACACCAACCTGCCCAGGCCCGCCCCTGGGACGAGGACGCGAAGGGGGCCGTCGCCGCCAGTGGATCGGTTGGCCCTCTCTTCACCCAGGGCTTTCAGGACAGGGCCGTAGCTGGCCTCTCTCTCAGAGGCTCCGTCGAGGGACCAGTCGCGGTAGAACTGGCGGATCGTGCTCCTGGCCTTGTCGATATCGCTGTGCTTGGCGGTACCGGCCCATTCCGGGGGTATGCTGGAGAGTCCAAAGTTTTGCAGGCTGGCATTGACGATTGCGCGGGCGAGAGCCGCGTTGGAGTCTATGGCGTCATCCGTCTTCTCCAGTGTCTCTAGGAAGTTGAACGGAGGTGCCGCGAGCATCTTCCAATGGGCCTCTGGGAGGGCATAGAAGGATTGGCGGCGAAGGTGTGTGACATTGAAATGTGCGACCTTGGCATATTGGCTGTGAGGGGTTTAGCAATTGGACAACTATCCCTAGCAAAAAAAAAAAAAAGAAACGGAAAACGAAGAGTAACATAGTCAAAAGCTAATTGGGCTTCCCGTTCCTGAATCATTGGCTGCTCGGGGGTGCTTTTGTTCCTTGATGCTACTTACGAGAACGAGTCGAGGGCAGCGTAGATGACGCGGAGCTCCTCGGGGTCTTGAGACTCCTCGTCAACCAGGCCCGTGCCCCAAGCATTGTCATCGTGGGCGGCGGCCATGTAAGAGAGGACTGGTCGATTTTTGCCTGAAGGGGCGGGATATGTTCAGGGCAAAGATGCCACCCGTGGATCTCTCTCCCACGCCGGAAGGAGGGGAGATGAGCAGGGACCCGGCAAAAAATCTTACGGCGGGAAGTAATAATAATCAGCGAGGAGAGGAAGCACCCTGGGATAATATAATGTTTGCTACACTTTCAATTGATGAATGTAGCAAGATAAGAAAAATCCTCCTACCCCCACGAGCGGCAATTTGTTGAGCTCTTTGTTGATAAACACATCTGCAATTGATAGGGCAATAATCATCCCGCTTCACTGCAACGTGAAGCAGCAGTTCTCGGGCGGAGCCGATGCTCTAAAGACTTCAGGTTAGCCCAACTCCACTGAGAGAACATTGCCAGTACTAGGTAGGCAATCGAGCTTCATTTGGGCTGCATCATGTGATCTTAGCCACTCCAAACACCGCCAGTCCATTTGATTTACCCACGCCTGCCTTCGCATGAGAAAGTGAGGTCGTGTTATAAGTGTATGGCTTGCCGGAAATACCTTCCATTAGGTTCCGATTGAGATCCCAACAGCCCATCATGGCCGTCGATCAGAGCGAGGCTCAGCAATTCTCTATCCCGCTGCCACGATCACTCGACACGCGGATCCATTTGCGCCTGTCGACACGCGCCAAAGCAATTGTTCTCTCACTCGCTACGGCATCTCAGGACGATGCTGCTTCCACAGCTGCCATGGGCTCCTTCGT
The DNA here is from genome assembly GCA_026958235.1 of Clonostachys rosea. Lineage (NCBI taxonomy): Eukaryota > Fungi > Ascomycota > Sordariomycetes > Hypocreales > Bionectriaceae > Clonostachys > Clonostachys rosea. The sequence goes on from CP110206.1 coordinate 3,538,127, forward strand.
CTATGCGTTGCCCAATGTAAGAATCAACCTAGCCATGCATGTTCTAGGTACTGACACGGGTTACAGAGATACGATGCAAATCAGCCCTTATCCACCATCCTCTTCTCGAATGAGTCCACCTTGGAATTCACCACTCGTCTGGCCAAGCTCCTCGCACGGAGGACAGGGCTGCCGACGTACGTGACCAACTCGGTGAGCTTTGCCAATGCGGGGATGGGAGGCACGGTGGAGGAGGAGATGGAGGGCTTCAAGAACATCGTAGATGTCACCCTTGCCAAGATCCAGGCTGCAGGCGTCGGGGCAGGGGCCAGGAATGGGATTTCGTCTTCTTGATTTTGCCTATTCAGTGAGGACTACTTCGCTGTGACTCTAGCGGGGTTTCCCATATTGTCAAGTCAAGGGTGCCAAAGTCGGCATATTCCAGCTTTCGATACCGTTATTCGGAAGGAGTTGGACGGATCTCCCCATTTAGAAGGGAATAGAAAGTCCCTCCTTCGTATATCGACCAACCACGCCGGTCATAACAGCCTTGCAAGCCCTATAGGCCGGCAGCACCGCGTTGACTGAGGTCAAGATGATTTATGCGGACAACGCAGCTCCTATATCGTTGAATCGTTGGTCTACCATCAACAGGGGAATGGGCATAGCAGCCATGGATCCATGTATCTACAGCGTCGGACGTAATATTACACGGCTGCCCTCAGCAAATCAATGCTGGAAAATTTCAAATCTATAGTTGATATTGCTATAGATGCTACGGGAGCTTGGGCCATTGTACGACCTTGGACTGCCAGTAATGATGCCTGATCGCTGATTCGTGCTCTCCCCCGTTATTTTGCCAATGCCCAGCCTGCGGAAAGCCGAGTTGATACTCTGTAGCAGTAGCAGTACATAGTAGTAGCTGTAACAGAGTATATTATTGGTCATACCACCCACCCAATCGGGGTTCAGTTTACCATTGCAGTATTTCACACCGCAAACTCGGATTCTAAATCGTGAATTGGGTTTGAGCCACGGCAAAGCATTTCAGGCAGCTAGGTCTCAGAACATGGATCGAGAGTGTTGTTTACCTACGTATTGGTATTAGAGATAAGGTGCGGTGTGCCAGGCGCCCAGAAGAAATTGGCTGTCGCGGGTGCGTGCATGCAGGCACTCTAAAAGTGCACATATTGACCCAGCACCATATTATACGCAACAGGCTCCCATTTTCCGGATGTGTGCATTCCGTATTGGTCTGGTTTCCTGTAGGTTTAATCACCCCTGCGGGCTGGAGCAGGGAACGCATGTAAGTTACCGACCAGTGGCTCTCATGGGAATCTGCTCTGCTGTGGAACAAGGGTTGCAGAGATGCCCGCCAATTCTCCCACTCAGACAGTGTATTTTACGGGCTTCTCGGCCAGCCAACTGTGTGCACGATCCGTGATCCAAAAAGGTTCAAGGTTGTTTCTTGCAAAAGATTGGGCTAGGGTGGCATCACACCGAGTTGTAGAGCAACATGGCACGAGTAGCTTGAAAAATCTCCCGGCCAACCCTCCCGTCAGAACCCTTAATCTATGGCGTGACCCAGGCATCTCGGGTGGCTACAGGGCGACCCATTGCTTCGCTCTTGTTTCCGGCAGTTAGCAGGCGGGAAACAGAGCCAGTGTTTTGTTTTGCGCTGAGACCTGCCTTGGTACTTATTCTCGGCTCTAGCCCACCAAGAGTAACCCGATGTAGCCAGGTAGGCCATCCACGACAGTGCAGTGCGCCTTCCTCAGAAGGAGTGACCATGGTGGGGGGAAGGCGGGTTATCATTATCGCTGCCCGTGCCCGCCGCCTACATGCCTTAGTGCCGTAGCGCCTGAGTGCGACCCCGTGCAAAGTCGTCCTCTCTGGGTTACGCAGAGTCAAAACCGGTCTTGGGCTGGCTCGGCCGGATACTTTGATACTACCATACTACCAGACTACCATACTACCCTCACTTAGTAAGTTGCCTGGTAGTAGCCGGCCTTCACCTATCTTTGGTGTGTGGGCTCGAGGTCACCAGCTAGTGGCTGCTGATACTGGTGCCCCTCCCGCTCCAGCTTCTGGCGGCACCGGGTGGATAGGTACCTCGCAAGTACTGAGCAACCCACCAGTCTAATGACAGCACAATTTTTTCGTTGGACCATGTGGGCAGACCAGCAACCACCCAAGTGCGACCACCATAATTTTCCTGCTTGGACAGCCAGCCCAGATTCCTTACTGACCGTCTAAGCACTGGGCCCTTGCAGCCACCCATCCTGCCCTCCCACATAACCTTTGTCTGCGAGGTATGGGAGTCCCCCAATCGAATCCAATCATCCCCAGCGTACTAACTCTTCTTCCCATCTTCAGTGCAGCCTTTGCAGTTGGTGAGTTTGTTCCCTTTACCTGGCCGATGATTCCCCGCAGCCACCGCCAGTCCCGCCAGCAAAAGTTGACTTTTGGGTCTTGCGTCGAGCCCTGTGAAGTGTAGCGCTGATATAGACGGAAGCCCCACGAACGGCGGAACCCCTGCTGCTGAGGGGCACCCAACCTACTCTTTCGCTCTCCCTCTCGACCCTAAGCAACCTCCATCTTCAAGGTCGGCGCCCAAGCTTGTTTTCTGTCTTCCCCTGCCGAAGCTCTACAGGCCGGCCCACGTCGAGACGCAGGAGTCGCAAAGCTCCTCTCCATGTGATTGACCCAATCGAACGGCTTCTCTCTTCTGCGCGCGCGCCAGCAAGACCGCCGACACCTACCACAGTCCGTTCCATTGTGCGACCGACGACTTCTCCGAGCCCATGACAGCCATGTCTTGGCAACCTTCTCACGACTCCTTGCAGCAGCTTGCTGCCTGCCTAAAGGACTCTCTCAGCGGCTTCAACAAGAACCTTCAGAAGCAAGCCGAGTTGGTGAGTTCATCTCGGCAACCCCACCAACCCCAAGAGTTCCAGTTCATTGGCTGACAGCTTTCGCTTCCACTCAAAACAGATGCTCCAGCAGGCCAAGGCCTCTCCCGACATCAACAACTACCTCGCCTTCCTCTTCTCCAGCTCTCAGCCCCCCGAGGGCCTCCAGTACAATGAGCAAGAATACCACCTTGTGCGGTCCGCCGCTGCCATGATGATCAAGAACAATGTGCGATCGGATTGGAAAGACATCCCGCAGTCCAGCTTGCAGCTTGTCAAGCTGGCAATACCCATGTGTCTACAGGACAAAAACTCACAGATTCGCAACTTTTCTGGTAATATCGCCACCGAAATCATTCGAAGAGGTGGCTTGCTGGGTTGGCCAGAGCTGCTCCCCCAGCTGCTCGACCTGATCGGAAACACTTCTGGCCAAGTGTCTAATGAAGCGCAAGAGGGTGCCATGTCCGCCATGGTAAAGATCTGCGAAGATAACTTCGGCATGTTGAATCGAGAGGTCAACGGCCAGCGACCTCTCAACTACGTTCTACCTCAACTTATCACGGCTACGAAGAACCCACTGCCTCGGGTTCGAGCCGGCGCCTTGACAGCTATCAACGTGTTCGTGCCTCGCCGCTCACAAGCTGTGATGAACTCCGTCGACGATCTTCTACAGCATCTTTTCGTACTCTCAAGCGATAACAATACCGATGTCCGCCGGCAAGTCTGCCGGGGTTTCGTGAACCTTGTTGAGACCCGTCCGGACAAGCTGGTCCCTCATCTCAGCGGACTTGTGGACTATATTGTCAGTCAGCAAACCGGCGACGACGAGGAGCTTGCCTGTGAGGCCTCCGAGTTTTGGCTGGCGGTTGGCGAGCACGATGATCTCTGGAAGGCGCTGCGTCCTCACCTCAACAAGATCATCCCTGTCCTGCTGGAATGCATGGTCTACACCGGCGAAGATATTGCCCTCCTAGGCGGCGCGTCAGACGATGAGGAGGAGGAGGACCGCGAAGAAGACATTAAGCCAGCATTTGCCCAAGGAAAGAAGAGCCGAAATGCTGCCAACGGCGATGGCTCCGCCGCCGAGGCAGAGAAGACAGACAGCTCTTACCAAAAGGTGCCCAGCATGGATGACGATCTTGAAGAAGGCGAGATTGAGGGATTCGATGATGGTGACGAGAACCCCGATGAGAAGTGGACTGTTCGCAAGTGCTCGGCAGCTGCACTTGACGTCTTCGCTCGTGACTTCAGGAATCCCGTGTTTGAAGCTATTTTCCCCTACCTATCCCAGAACCTCAAGCACAGCGAGTGGCCCCAGCGTGAGGCTGCCGTTCTCGCGCTTGGTGCCGTAGCTGAGGGTTGTATGGATGTCGTTGTCCCTCACTTGCCCGAACTCGTCCCTTATCTCATCTCTCTCCTGGAAGACCAAGAGCCAGTTGTCAGACAGATCACTTGTTGGACACTTGGCCGATACTCATCATGGGCAGCGAACCTGAGCGAGCAATCTCAAAAGGAACAATTCTTCGTTCCTATGATGGATGGCATCTTGCGTCACATGCTCGACAAGAACAAGAAAGTCCAAGAGGCCGCCGCATCCAGCTTTGCGAACTTGGAAGAGAAGGCAGGCAGCCATCTGGAACCATACTGTGGCCCAATTGTCCAGCAATTCGTCCGTTGTTTTGCCAAGTACAAAGACCGCAACATGTATATTCTCTATGACTGTGTCCACACACTGGCCGAACGTCTCGGCCCGCTCCTAGCCAGGCCAGATCTGACAAGCGAACTCATGCCGGCCTTGATAGACCGATACAACAAGGTCTCAGACCAGTCCCGGGAGCTATTCCCCCTCCTTGAGTGCCTCTCGTACGTCGCACTGGCTCTTGGCGACTCCTTCTCGCCGTATGCGCCAACCATCTTCCTTCGATGTGTCAACATCATTCATGTTAACCTTGAGCAAACACTGGCCTCAGCCGCTAACCCAGCCCTCGACACACCAGAGAAAGACTTCCTGATCACCAGTTTAGATTTATTGAGTGCCATCATCCAAGCTCTCGAAGGAGCTAAGTCGCAGGAGCTCGTCGAGACATCACAGCAGTCATTCTTCGAGCTTCTCAGTTTCTGCATGGAAGACCCGACGGACGAAGTAAGGCAGTCGGCCTATGCCCTGCTGGGAGACTGTGCAAAATATGTTTTCCCACAACTTCGCCAATACCTTCCCAATATGCTACCTCTTCTATTGAAGCAACTGGATCTTGATAGTGTTCTGGATGAGGACATGGACAGCGGATTTGGTGTGGTCAACAATGCCTGTTGGTCGGCCGGAGAAATCGCACTACAGCACCGGAAAGAGATGTCACCTTGGATCTCCCAACTGACCACTCGATTTATCGAGATCCTTGGCAATCCCCGGGTGCCTAAGGGCCTCCAGGAAAATGCAGCCGTCGCCCTTGGACGCCTTGGTATCGATAACGCCGATCAGTTGGCGGCACGTCTTCCCGAATTTGCCGATGATTTCCTCAATGCCATGCTTGAATTTGATGCCTCCGAAGAGAAGGGCACTGCTTTCAAGGGATTTTCAATGATTGTGGCGCAGAATCCTCAATCGATTGAGAAGGTTCTTCTAGACTACTTTGTCGCCATTGCCCGGTACCAAGATATGAGCCTCAGCAACCCGATCAAGCAAGAGTTACATGATGTTTTCCAAAACGTATGTCAATTAATTTGGAACCCTTCTTCCCCAAACAACCCCCCTCGAACACGTACATCTTGCTAACAGCCATCGAAATCAGATTCTCAATATTTACAAGCAGATTATACCGGGATTCGAGGACTTCATTAATCGAATGCAGCCAAATGACCAGCAGAGTCTGAGACAAAACTACACCATCTAGTTCACATCTGACCGTGGGTGGGTTTGATATAATGGGTTATACGCGCGCACACAGGAAAAAAGAGGCAATATTGGTGTTCTTGTTCCATTTTCAAGGGGCATCATTGTTTCTGGAGTTAATCAATGACTGGTTAAGCAAGTACTTGCATGGGACATAGTGGAAACATCACATTGAGGAACCAACGAAGGACATGAAATAGTATCAGGGCGGGTACCGTTGCAAATGATGATAACGCTTGGCTCGACACCCAAACATCGTGTGGCTACTTTTTGGTTGGCAGCAGCAGAGAGGGGATTAGTTGTCAGCACGTACAGAAGCGATCTTTGGTTGGACGACTACTTATGACACCCCGATGTAAGCGGGCATTCTTACCCAGATGATATAGAGCCTGTGAGAGGCCGATGGATGAAAGTTTTAGATGGCGAGGAAAGCAAATAAAAACGCAATGCTGTATAGATGGCGTGGATGCAGACTACTAGCATGGGAAATCGGTGCTATAGCCAAGAATTCTGCGATGTGAATATAGGTGCTCTGTCTATGCCCATTGCCGATCTCGAGGGATCTTCTCCGGCACCGCCACCACGTTGATTCGCAAGCCAGGACTTACTTGCAGACGTAGATTCCCGGTCGATCAATGATTGACATCGGCCCCAAATGACATACAGAATGAGACACGGCCCCTGCGTCAACCCTAAGCTTATGCCAATTGACGAATCAGTGCATCCAATCGGGATACCGTCTTTGCTGCCTAATGCTCACACTATTCGCCCGGCACTTTGTCAGTGTCATTTCCTATGTCCCGCTTGATGCCCAAGACAAGGAGGCTACCCTGGACCCGCAGCCGTACAACCAAAAATAATAATCCTGTCACGCCGATGCAGCTCACAAAACCCTTCAATTGTGCTATTAAAAAGCTGTTTAGCCTTTGATATTACTAAATCGGCTGATTTATTAAAGGAGGTGTAGTATGTAGATCTAACTGGTGGTGAAGATTGATGGTTGCCCTACGAATAAGATCTGCGAAAAATCACCAAATTTCATGTCAGACCTCTGACCCTTGGGCAAACACGCAAGAAATCGATATACCTTCTTTAAACGAAATCACTCAACAGCTCAAAAGGAGGACGGACGGGGATTTCTTGGGTCGATCATCAGATGTGCGAGGAATGTGGCTAGTGGCGGATTTGCGTAGGCATAGGCTGGGGGGATCCAGATGTCGCCCAGATATCTCATATATGCAGTTCGAAGCAGAGTAAACGGGAGCCTACCGGCATACTTTGCCTAGAGAAGTCCCGGATTTGATTCTAGTCGAACCAACCATACCCGGCGTAGTGTTCACAAAGTTACAGAAGAAGCCATACCTCAACGGTGAAAAATTCGGACCCCCAATCCCGGTTCTGTGTAGCCTCAAAGAGGAGTTCGGCATCACAAATCATCCCATACCGAAGACGAGTCTCTCGGCTGCCGACAGAGGAGAAGTCTGGTAGAGTGTTTGCATATTAAGAACAAAGTATCGGCTGCCACTGCATCATCGTGTTGATTTCTGTCTCCCAAAGGGGCAGTCATTCGTCTCCACCACAATCCCTGCTGCCTTCCATTCAAGCTTAGTCAATCGGTGGCTGACCAGAATTAGTCCGTAAGCTGTCCGTCGGTCCACTTGGAGGCGTTGCGTAACTTAGACTTCTTTCCTTTCTTTCTGACTCCTCTTGCGCCTGCGTGGCCGTTGAACCGCACGCAATGGAAAACCGTTATGGACGTTTTTGGACGAAATCCATCCGTGGCCGGGCCTCGAAGCCTCCGGCGACAATCCGTTTACCATGATCCTCGTATGAAGTTGACCATCTAGCCCCGACAAGTCTCGACGAGTGTTGTTGACGGTCGTGCCACGCGCGTTGCTTGGATGCCATGCCCGGCTAATGCATGGCTCAGGACGATCTTTTCGATGCCAGCGATGTCGGCCATGGGCTGTTGATCATGCAAGGTCCGTGGAGAGGCACCTCTGATCGACTTTGGATCGTTTGCGCGGAGGAATGCCACTCGGGTGCAAAGATGTTGAGGCGTTCATCGCTACCAGGCACGACAGGGAAACGCTGATGCGGGAAGGAGAACCCCGGGTGCATACTGCAAATTCCCATTTGTGCGGTCGCACATCCATCAGAGTTTTCTTGTGTGCGGGCGGGTGGGTGTTGATCCAAAATGGTGCTCTCGCAAGGTTCTGTCGAGAACGTTGATGTTTGGGCGAGTGCACGGTTGGAAATATGCCTCACTCCTCCATGCGATGCGTGGGAGCGCGGGTTCTCTGCCATACAGACGAGCCTCACTGAGCGAGGGCTGCTTCAAAGGTGACCGCCAGCAGAGGCTCCCTGTTGCCGCCTGGCGCGCCCTCACCACCGACCTCACCCAGCCGCTGAAGCTCGCTGGCCGTCACCTGCTGGGCCCCCCAAGGCGCGACGAGCCTACCTACACCGCCTGGGCGAACCGGAAGCACATGCCAACACTACTTAGAGGAATATTTGGCAACGCCTTCCAACATTCAGAGCTGCCTATAGTCGGGTGGTGTAGCGGTTAATCGTACCGTCGTTAGTCCCTGCGGGCGACTTAGACGGAATGAGACACCTGCTCATCCTGCAGTACGGACGCCGTCCCCCTCGAGGGGTCTACGGTTCGAACTTGTCCTCCAGGTAATCCGTATGTCCGGACACGGGCGATTGCCGTTGCAACCATGTCCTATAAAACCTAGCGCTCACCCCCAATTTTTTTGGAGGATGTTTCTATTTTGCAGGTTTGCTTGCATCCATCGCTGCTCGCTCATCTCATCGCGAATGCATTCTGGTGCGTGGGGGGCGGATGAAAAAGGGCAAAAGAAATTCGCGTTTGTCGTGATGTGCCTCGATGGACGTTGGTGATGATCCCATGGTGGTTTCTCCACCTGCTTTTACCTACCCTGAACCCGGAATCTTCGTCCTCGCACACACGGTTGCAACACCTACACCGAAAAGAGTCAGCCAAATTGATCAATAAACGAATAATGTGGTGATGTGTCGGAGGGGATTGCTCGCCTGGGCTTTTTTCCAGCGTGGATTATATTGCCTTATTATTTGATTTTGCGAAGTGTGTATGTAGCCTACCAAATGTTCTCCTATGAACAGAGGTTTAGATTCGTCACCTGCTTCTGCCACACGGGGCGATCACGATCCTCGACATGTTCTGCTATGTGTAATTACATATTGCCGCCTTATGTAACACTGAAATCTCACTCGGTCCTTTTTGCAGCGTGGATGCGTCGCCTTTCGACTTGAGACTGTGAAGTGTAGCCTAGGTACCAAATGTTCTCTCATGGACAAGTGTTCAGATTCTTGACCTACTTCTCCCGCACTAGGCGACCGTGATACTTGACATGTTCTGATAAGTATCTTCAATTACGTATGCTCGCTCACCTTATGTGATATTGAAGTTTCGCTCGTCTGATGATATCACATAGACGTGCAACATCTTCGATGCCGCGCACGTGGGTTAGGAACCAACGAGATGAACTGGACACCTTGTCATCTACAAGCAGAGCTATCTACAGAGTAACTACGGCCCTTCCCTAAACCCTCACACGACATCCCACGATAGTTTCAGAGCCAGTGGCGAAGGATACTTGGAGACATGTCTAACTGACCGCAGAGTTTTCTCTAATGGCCCTGGCGCGGCCGTAGAAGCTTGGCATATCTACAACTAGGGGGAAACAACTCGATCCTATTAGTTCTCCTAGTATCAAGACTCTAGAGATGCATGGACTAGACTGGTCTTCCAACAAAAAATCCTTCCGGTAGACGAAAACTCCACAGTGCCATTTAGACTGTGCTACGATTCGATCAGTTAGTAGAGATTAAACATCCAGAGCCATCTCGACGGTGCCCTGGCTAATCAAGCTTTCAACGAAGATGAGGCTCAACGCGGAAAAGAGGCAAAGCGTAAGGGAAAACCTTCCAAGGTCCCCTCACGTACAATAGAACACGTTGGCACCAGACTCGAAGGAGGCACACTCGTCTTGGATGAACCAGAGGCTAGGCAGAATCTGTCATCCCGGACGTACCCAAACTCTAAGCAGCGTCCAATATCTGAGATGGAAGATATGCAGGTAGAAAGCCAAATGTTCATAGGGGGTGCAATTACTACCAAACCTGAAAAAAGCTTACTTCCCAGAGGCAGCCCACGGCGCCAGGACGGTTTTGTGCCATACAATGAACTTTTGGTAGAAGGGAGTGTATACACGTGTATACACATATGGCCGACAAAACCCCCTCAACAAAACCTCAGAATAGCAGAAAACCACTCGCGGAGGAATCGCCCACTGCCCAGAAACTCAGTATGGCGCCAAGGAAAACAGGCCAGCCGAGCGTACCGACTGCCGACAAGGCGGAGATGGGGCAAGTGGAATGTCACGGTCTGGAACTCTTTGCTTTTTTTGCCTACGTACTCTATATGAATTGAGTATGGGCTGACCAATGTGAAATGACGTCTGTTTAGCCCTTCGCTCTTTTTGATTCTTGAGAATCTCTAGGGGAACTTTGTTAATTTCACTTGTCGTGGGTTATGTTATGCCTTCATCTTGGGCGTCCACGAACCCCCTTGTTTCTGGACGGAGTTTCAAGCCGCGGGGTCCGGGAGGGATAATGGCTGCTTGATTGCATCACTGGGCGCCTCTAATCTTCCTGAAGCATATGCGGTTATGATGCTGAAACAGGTACGAGGGAGAACAAATTACCTTAGCCTCAGTTTGTTGCTAGAGTTTTCTGTTCATGCTGGCCCATTGAGCATAACTGCAGTATGGCCATGCAAACAGTGGACCATCTTCCGATCAGGACAGTAACGTCCCATCCCAATGGATTATCTTCTCCCTTTTCATGAGGGCAGCGTGAGGAGGCATGGTGGGAGGACCGAGCTGATTGGGTCTTTGGTTTCGAAATCTTCTCAGGCCCCCGCCAGTTTCGCCCAAGGCGTGGTAGTTCTTGTCGGCACGTTTCGGCCTCGGACTGCCAAGCAGTCGGGTCCTAGGTGTGCGTGAGTGCATGACAATTGGCTCGCTCGCTCGTTCTCGCAGCCCACACACACCCTCGCCAGGGCTGGCTCCAAAATGTGATGAGCTGGCGCGGCCAACTCTGCTTCGGAGAAAGGTTTGGCTGGGCGTGTCGCCGTCGTCTTGGCCTCTGTCACTTCTCCTGTGCACGGCCGGCACCCAAAAGTTCGACCCGGATTGCCCCTATGGTTGGGGGAAATGGCAGCCAGCCCTTGAAATTGAGGAGCAAAGGTCTGTCACCATCGTTCGATCTCCACAATTCGTTCTTAGAAGGCCTCTTCCGCTTCCCTCGTTGCCATGGCCGGTCCCGCGCCATCAGCGGGGCGCTCTCGGCGGAAGTGGTACCCCATCCTGCCTATCTAATTCGCAGTGGGTGAGCATGTCACCACGATGGTGATGGTCCTTTCATAAGTGCACAAGGGGTGCCTGGGCTGGATCATCGAGGGCATTGCCTGACGTAGGGACGCACCCGACCACCCGCCCTTGGTGCCGCGATGGAGCCTTGGGGAACAATTACACCTGCTATGTAATCGTTCCAGCTGGATGAGTAAGGAGATGCTAGAGCGAGGGTTATTTGGCCCGTGCCTGGCCTGATTGGGCTGGGTCGCCGAACCGGCTGGAGAGTGACAGAAGAAGTACATAGTAGAGTCGCATTGGTCGCATTGGATCGAGGACCGTAGTCGAACTGGCCTTGACCGACTGTCCCTGATGTATGTGCAAGTATCCCGTAGGTTCTTGTTGATTTTGTCCGCCACTCTGGTAGCGCACTCGGGCTCTTGGCCTTGGGCGACGTCGACTCTATTGGGGAGCTGCATGTCCGCCTGGGCCAATGGCAGGGCAGAAGTAGGCTTTTCGGCAAAGTCTAACCGTCTATTTATAGCAGTGGCTGCGATATCATGCACGCAAGGGAGTCGGCCTGGCTTGATGGCGCCAATCAGGTCGAAGCCATCTCTTGGTCGTCGGTCGGGGCCACTGCGAGGTGCAGGTGTGTGCGCCCACACACATCCATTGGCTGCTTGTGGGTGGTTGGTTAGGTTCAGTCACATCTCATTGTTTTTTTCCCTCTCCTGCCCTGGCCGGATTTGGTCAATGTTACGATGGATTTGGCATGACGGGTGTTGAAAATGGAGCTGAAGCGGGAGAAAAAAAAAAAAGCAAAATTGCAGGCAAAAGACGGTGATGCAGCAGTAACGGCAGCAACAGTCACAGGGAATAACCCACTCCGGCCTCTGTATTGACCCTCCTATGTTTTGGACTCGCACCGCAAGCCGCGCTCCCCACGCTGCGGGCTGCCTCTGCTCTGGCTGGTCTGGATCGTGCGCGAGGTCAGAGTTTCGATCTGGTGCCGGTCATTTTGCGGTGTAAAAGAGGGCAGATCCTCGGAGCCACGGCTGAGTGGATCGCCCGTTACAGCAGGCCAAAAGGTTGGTGCAACTACGCCACTACCACCACCACCACCACCACCAAAAGCAACCAAGGCGAGCGCCGGTGCGGTGCTGGCGGACGGCCTGAGAAAAAAGGTGGAAGTTTAGCCACAGACTACGGGCTACAGGCGCGCCAACCACGGCTTCTGGATCGCCAGCTGCCGTCTGGGCAGGCAATATTTGATGATGCATCGGCTTCCGGGTGAGACCTACCTAGTCAATTAGCCTCCAGACAGGTCCCCAACCCATCCTAGGAGCAATCTGGATGGGCTGGTGGTGGTGTGGCCGTGGGGAGATTGGGAGAGCGTGCCTGAGCGAGGCCAACCGGCCTTTCCACCAGCGAGAAAAGGGCTGGCGTTTCCAAGGCCGGTCACTCGGACATTTCCCACAGCCGATTCCACCTCGCACAGCAGACGCGCACGTCTCGTGTGAATGGGCAGCCCCTGGAGCGGTGAGGCTGATAGAGCCCGCCATTACCATGTCTTCTCGTGAGTGTGAAATTAATACCTTGTAATGACCCCCAGGCAGGTTGTTCGCAGCATGATTGCCGATTGCGGGGGCATGGCTTCTTCTGGCTGTGATTCGACGATCGCCCTGGCCTGCGGTCCAAGATACCAAAGCAAGCAGGTACGTAGGCAGGCAGGCAGGCCTTGGTCTACAAGGGAACCGGTCGGCCAGCAAACATGATCACCATGCATTGGACGTGGCCCTGGGTATCACAAAACCAAGGTTTCGATGGCACACAGAATGACTCGACGGTAGTAAGAGATCTGGTACAAACCACCCTCCTCGCGTGATACAGCCTGGAATCGTACAACTTTCAGCCCCCAGCCCTGTGATGAGAGGAGGGGGGTTCGAGCCAGCCATCATCAAGCCACACGCACACACCACTGCGTGTAGCTATTTCGAGAGGGTATCGTCGTAGCAACAAGAGGCCCCAGAGAGAGATCTCACCCGACATCTGCTAGAATGACCTGCGGACCCCGTCCCGCGCCCCTAGTGCCGCTGAGTAACACGTTTTGGTCGGCACGGTTATGCAAACGTGCCACAAGGGTCCGAGATGCACGAGGCGTCTCGAAAGATTTGTCTAGAGTTGACTTAGAGCCGGTCTGCTTTTAGCTGGATCACTCGGGGCAAGGACCGATTTGCTTGCGCCTCGCTGACCCTGATTTTTTTCATCTCGCTGTCTGGGGGGTTTTGGTTTGGCCTAGCACCTGGTAGCACCCGAGCAACTGTCGATGAAACGTTGTATCGCACGTCCCCTAGTTAGCCTCTTCGCTGTTCGTTGCAGCACAGCCACACTGCTTTGACCTTGGTCCTTGACTGATTCGAGGCATGGCGCCAATCCTGAACGGGAGGCTTGCATGTGGGCGGAGCGGAGCTCCTCGATTTCATTCGGTTCGCTGACGTCCTTGTAGGGCGGCTCGTCATGCCCTTAGACTGCCCGCGGAAACCGCCAAAGATAGAAATCGGTTTAGGCTGGAAACGCCTTAGTGCTCTATCCCCCGGGTCAGGGGGGCGATGGGCTTGCTCAGGGTCCTCCTCACTCAGCCTCTGTCTCCCTCCCAGGGCCCTCGAGACAACGTCCCGCGGTGGACTAATCAATATGGCATGTAGGTACATTGCGGTAGTGTAGCAGGATCCCGCATACGGACTGCCGTGTCACATACCTCGTAGAAGCAATTGGATTGGTGCATGGCCCTCTGTCTCCTTTTGGTCCTCAATCTCATATTGTGGCCAGCTGAATGGCGTTGGGGAGGAGCCGACAGCCACAGATTCCCTTGCCATAGCAGATCAGCAGCTTGTGGATCGGGATCAAGTACCGGAGTGGTGACCTCATGCTCAGTAGCACATTCTAGTCGGATTAAACTCTGGAGTGAGCCCTATCCACGGGCCATGAAGAACACCCAATACAATACCTACCTCTTTGGGCGAAAGGCCATCCATAGTACCAATAGTTCGAAATAGTACCACGTTGTACAGACCACAGCGGCCCAGTATGATATCAGGCCGCGGATAATAGGTTACCGGCAACGCTGGATGAGGTAAGGGAGGATGCATGCCAGGGCTAGGGTATGGGGCAGGCCTTTTGAAGGTCGAATCTGCGGACACGAGGTTTATTGAGCATGAGGGCGCTAAGTCGGGGCCCCCTGGTCTATCAGATCTGCACCCTAGGCTTTGCAAATGGCTCTAATAAACGAATGAGCAAATGGAGATGCTCGGTTTCGATGAATTGCACTGCCATCTGGACCCTAAAAAAAGCCATGGCCTTTCCTCGTTCTGTTAGTATTACCTCGACAGCAATGGTTTTTCTCCATGGGAAAAACCTACGACTAGCTTAGAGGAATGACTTGACGGACTTCTTGTCTGGTAGTCCCCTCGCACATCATGCCAACTAGGGTAGCTTACTAGGGCCGTGACTTATTCATTAGTTGTGCGATGAGGGTGGACCAAAAGGGTCCTTGGCGAAGTTTAGATCTTGGAGGGCTCGCACATTTTCCCGTGATTGTTGCCCACGCAGGAAATTCAGCATGTTGCTATTATTCATGGCCTTTTTCTTCTCTGCCTCGGTCTCCAGTGGAGAAAGGGTCCGCAGCTAGGCGAGCCAAGACAGCAGTAAACCACATGGGCTGGGTTGGGTTCTGGCTGGTCAGTTTTGTAAGAGACACTAACTCGAGGCCTCCCAGCGGCATTTTGAGCGGGAAATGGCCTGGGAGAGGAGAGTAGAGGAGAGGACCGACCCCAAGCAAACCCTGGAGGCGCAGTGGGAAAGACCCTGATGAGACGAGTCATGCAGGCAGCGGGTCGAGGCGTGAAACAAGCAGAAGTCAGTTCGCTGGCGCGCATGGAATGCCTGTCTGTTGGGGGGGATCTTTGTCGGATGTCGCATGGTCCCGAAGGATTGAATTGGATTGGTCTTTGGTTGACGAATGGCAGCTCTGCTCACGATGGCCGTTGGGCTGGACCACCTCAGCTACCACGTAGCAGCTTGCTTATGTTGGACCACTGTAGACGTGCTCTCTGGAGTGGCGCCGGATGGCACAGACATGATGTTATTTTCAGTGAACTCTTGAGGGTGGCTGTATCAACTAGGTGGATGAATCATTGCTTGTTTGCCCCCCCTTTCGATGTGTGCAGGTTTGTGCTGTGTTACTTGAGAGAGAGATGAAATGAAAGGGTCGCTCGTAGAATCTATTAGATTCCCACCGATTCAATTGGAGGGGGAAGGAGGCTTCCAGAACATGGCATCCGAAACACCACAACCGTGCTTGCCCCGGGCTGAGAGAACCCACCAAGATGCAGCTCCGGCAGTCGCAGAAACAACCACCATCCCACATTCGAGGTGGGATGTCGATGAAGCAAACCATAATCTTAAATCTGAGGATTGGTAAGGCATTCCGAGACCGGGACGACGGGTCCCAAGCAGGCAGGTCCTGGGCAGGTGGTTGCTCTGTAAGACACAAACAGTTTACATGTCCGTCTGCTTCACCGACCATGCGGTGCCGATCCACCAAGGAAGGGCCCTGTTGCTGCCGTCTGCTAGCACCCTGCCATGAGAACGAACTCCACGCTGGGAGGGTTGAATGCAAAGTTCCCAGCGTCATGGTAGGTTCTTGGCAGGCAGGCCGCCCAAGAAGGTGACTCGTCTCGAGTCGAGCCCCCAATGAAATCCGTCTCTGCAACAGGATGGCTGGAGGCAGCGGAGATGGGTGCTGGATAGAGGGTGGTAGTGAAGGGTAGCACTATGGAGCAGTGGCCGGGGCTGCTGCCGGAGCAAGCAACGCTCCCCAACTCGATCCAGACGCACGTCCCTCCAGCGCTGCTGCATGCACGCTCGCTCCGCTTGCCTTCACAAACCGCCAGCGGAGGTGGATGTGCATGCACCAGGTCGCATGAAACATGTTCTCTGCTGGCGGTGACATTCAGCTGCATGCACATTCTGGACTGGGTTGAATATTGACCGGCTGATGCTACCTACAGCGGTATGTACTTGTGCTCCCACTCCTTCATGCTGGAGTGAGGCGGTACCGGCCAGGTGCATTCTTGCCTCTGCGACGGACCTCTCGCATTGACCCAACTGTTCTATTATTTCCTACTCGTCGGATTCCGTCCTACTCAGCTGAGCCTTGATGCCGAGGGAGTTGGCCTCGAGAAGGTGCGAGAAGGGTTAAGCGAACAATAGCAGGCCGTGATTAATAACGTCTGGTTCGCCGTGCTGTAAGCGATCTATCTCTAAGTGGTCTGATGTTGGGCAGTTAGGATGCTCAATGGTTGGTTTTAGTCACCTATGACAGCAGCTTCTTGGCGATGAGGGAGGGTCGCCAATGCAGCACAGTCCAACGGCAGTTCTCCGACCTACCTAATCGTTCCCGAGCCTGAGCCGACCAGCGTCAGGAGGAGAAAAAAAAAGCCCTCGAAATTCCCTCTGGCGGCGTGCATGCGCTTGTGCCTGTGCTTGTGGGTGGCCAGGCTTGGCTTTCTTGGCCCCAGGACGGGCATGACTACATCGTTTGGCAGCCCTGAATGCAAGTGGCCTTGGCCATCCGTGTATGTACTATGGATGTATTGGAGTGTAGTGCAGCTCTGGCTGGTGATTTTTGGCTCCGTGGTTGGGCTGCACACCCAAGCCAGTTTCCAGTGCTCGCCTCCCCCCCTCCAGCGGACATTTTTAGAACCCTAAAGTCAAAGCCAAAAAGCTGTGTGTTGTCATCACCTGATTGTTGCCGTGAAGCTAGGCCTTGTGATCAGCCAGTCGAGTGCCGTGGCGAGGGCTATGATTATCACTGGCATGCGAGAACAATGCAGGAATTAGCACTGGATCAAAGTTAAAGCGGAAAGAGGCGCGAGCATGGATTTTGCACTGCCAGTATCACTCCCCCCCCCCTTCGCATTAGCTGGCAGCGAGTTGCGTATCAAGCGATGCCTATCCAGAGCTGGCGTTTTGCTCTCGGTCGTATCCTTCTCAATCGGCCATCCGCCACCAACTCCGTTCCGCCCCGGGGTCGGGCCTTTCGTCTCCTCTCGCTGGAGAGGGAGATGTCTAAGTAAGCCCGTATAATCACTAGGAATTGAGGCTGCTGACATGCCCGAGCACGTCCTGATGCGATCTTCTGCTGGAGTCTTCGTCTGAGCTGGAATGATTGGGATCTTTTGTTTTTGTGGGGAGACGGGGTCCTGCCTGGCAGTGATGCTGTGCACTAATCACTAATCAGGGCGGCTTAAGGGCGGCTTTGGGGGATGGGAAAACAAAATCAGAAATCAGGGAATGGGATAGACACAGAGGCACACACACATTTTCTCATACTGACACACGCACGCAGACTTGCAGCCGCCACACACACAAACACACCTCTACGTGGGAGGAGGGAAGTGGTAAGATGGGCGTGTGTACCCTTTCCTCTCCCTCTCGCAACCTGTGCCGTACATGTATGATATGATATGATCCATGGGTATGTGCCTCGGCGGCCAACCGGGACAGCAGCAGCAGCAGTGGGTGGCAGCATGTACCGTGGATGGTCACTCACAACCACACACCTGATCTTGATGGTGCTGGCCGCCTTGAGCCAATGGGAGGATCTCAGCGAAGACCGGATTCTATTTTTACCCATGGGCCGCCCCAAATGTGCGTCATGCCCCAGAGTTGTGCCCCCGTCGACACCCTCCCAATTCTGAACAAGCTAAGGGCACTATGGCCAGGAAGGGTGGCAGAGCACAACATCCCTGCCGCCTGCTGTGTCTCCTGCCTGCAGAGTCAGGCGGGCTGTGGTTGAGCCAGAATGGAATCCTATCTGGGCCAGAGCGGAAAGGGACGATTCTGATTTTGGCCATCAAGGTTGATGTACGTGTCGCATTGAGACGAGCCTCGATTCTCCTCTTTGACGCCAGCGGTGCGTGGACACGCGATGCTCGAGGCACGCGCGCGCGCTCTCTCTCTCACAACAAACCAGCGCGCGACCGACGTCAGCACCCTTGGGGGTGTAAACCATGCCTCGATGGCAGGTAACATCACAGGCGATGGCCAGTGCAGTGCCTCTGTTCGGTGATGGGATGGGGGTGAGGGTTGCTCAGAGAGAACGGCGCCAAAAGGGTATTTCTTAGTGCCCACGCTCGGGTCCTCTGCGTCGCTACATCGGGCCCCACGCAGGCGCTGGTAGCCCCGGCACGCTGCCTGGGTCTGAGGATACATGGGGGCTCACGGATCCCAATGTACTGCCGCTTGCCCAGCTGTGTTTGGTGCATAACTCTCTTTGCCTTGCTGCCGCACTCCCGGGGGGGGGCAGCGGAGGGAAAGGGCCCACGAGTGACAACAGTGGGTTTTCCTGCTGGGCTGCACCGTGGTGACAATGACGCTGACCCGCCCCATGGCATGGCCCCAGCCTGCTAAGGTACCTACACCTACCTAAAGCAACGCCTAAGCCAGCTTGAGCCCAGGGCCCTCTCCGCCTGCCGTCGCTGCCGCCTTTGGCCCTGCCCCCATCCCATCCGCCTATGCCATCTTCTTTATAATGGTCCCATCCCCCGGGCCCATTTGTCCATCCTTTACTCCCCCTCCAGCTTAACACATCTGTATTGAATCCTCGCATCAAAGACAAGCCTCCTCTCCTACGTTCGCTTCTTCTCCTCTACCCCCTCTACCCCCTAGGAAGTCCTCGTTGACTCCTGTCACTCGCTTTATCGGTTCTTGGTTTTTTTCTGCTCTCGGTCACCTTGCTCGCGCTCCGGCTTCTCTGCTCCTCCAAACGCTATCGCTCCCAGGTATCATCAGACATATCAAAAACACCAACTCTTGAACCTGAAGCTCGACACCAGCGTCGCCCAGCTCAACGGCAGCTCCACAAGCTACCCGTCAACGCAAACAGAGATAGCTCACCACCGCTTGAAAGGCCTATACACCAAGTACAGAAGACATTCCAAGACACCACACACGATCGCTACCAAAAATCTTTGGGAAGATAAGGGAAAAGGGAAAAGTGTTTCCGAAAGAGAGAGAGTTCAGAGGACACTTTCGAGACGGAAAGCAGCTGGATCTCTCAGTATCAGCCACTCTCGAACCAACCGCGCTCGCTTCGCCTCCACAACCTCCATCACGCCAGCCACAGCGATAGCTCTCCTCACGCAACGGCGGTGAAGCTTCGATCCATCAACGGCTGCTATTCCATCTCACCGTGTCATTTTGACAAGCTCTCCAGCTTCGGAACAGTGAAAGGTCCACCAGCTCAGCAAAACGATCTCGGTTACTGTACCATCGTCAAGCTGGATTCGTAATCCTGGTCTCGTGAAAACAACAAAACAACACCTCTAATCAACAAACTCGCTCGCTGTCGATCTGCACGACTTCTTTCGTGCTGATTCTATTAAAGTATGTTGTAGAACGTGTTGTCACACGCGGATTGACTTTATAACCCGCCTTGGTGCATGTCCCTAGCGTCGTGCTACCCAGACTAACATGAATCTAGGTCCTTCGCTTTAACTTTTTCTTCCTTCATCCGATACAATGGCTGGTCCAGGTGGCGGTCCTCCTCGTCGCAGGTGCGTTTAAAGTCAAACTCTGACCTCAAAGGAGAAGCAACGGCTAACAGCGCTATAGCCACACCAAGTCTCGTAAGGGCTGTGATACATGGTATGTCGCGGCAAGACGTCAATCACTTGACCCTGTGATTGTTTTCGGCTCTGTACTAACAGCTAGCAGCAAGCGCAGACATATTCGCTGTGATGAGAACTTCCCCCAATGGTATGTGTGGCCTTACAGGAAACTCGACCTTGAACGAGCATGCTGACAATAGATGTAGCCGTAATTGCACCAAGCACAAGATTCGCTGCCCGTACAACGACGTCCAGGTCACTGATACCAAACGCTCCGCCACTCCTGAGAAGCCTGACTTGATGTGGACTCCGGAGATTGAGGCCTCCATTGCTGACTGGAAGCGGACTGGTATCTTTCCCTTCCCAGCTTTGGATGTGTATCCTGCGATTGTGCCTAGCCACTACAATGATCAAGACTTGCGTCTGATTCACCATGTGGCTTCCTTGTACGACACCTTGGCTGCAATGGACGCGAACAACTTCACTCTGTGGACTCGTCACATCCCGACGTAAGTGTATGCATCTACCCGTCGCACAGGCCCTGTATATCTAACATTGCATAGTTTGTTGCGAATTGGTGCTACCACACCCTATGTGATGCACGCCCTCCTTGCATTCTCTGCCATGCATATTGCCTTCCTCACCGACTGCCCCGTTGTCGGCGGAGAGGCATTTATTCATCGCGGCAAGGCTTTGAATGGTCTTCAGGAGGCTATCAGCTCCTTCTCTCGTGAAACCTCTGACGCAGTGCTTGCAGCATCTCTGGTACTATCTTGGCAGGCTACCGATTGGTAAGTTGGTTGCAGATGGCTTCACATTCGGCAGTATGTTCTAACACACAACGTAGGTCTGGATGGATTCAACTCATGCAGGGCACTTCGACTGTAAGTCATTCACTGTGCAACTGTTTGTTATTTCCTCTCTAACACAGTGATAGGTCATGGATGCAATGGAATCTTGGAAGCACGAGTCTCAGTTTGTGGACTTCATCGCCGAGAGCAGCACGTTTCCCACTGCTCCCTCTTCCCCTGGCGCAGACAACAATCCCAGCCAGCCAGGCAAGGAGGACCTCGAGGCATTCCAGCGGACCCTGGAGCAGATCCAGAAGGTTGAGGCTCACCTGAAGAACCAGGAATTGGACACGACTCAGATTCAGAACTTGGCAAGCTTCCTCAAAGGCTCCCGCAAGATAAGCCACAGCCTTCCGATTCACCAGCAGTTTGAGCGCCTCCGCTCTTTGAGGGATTGGCTGTTCTGGATGCCCGTTGCATATCTTCAGAACTACTCGTGCTCTGCCAATTCTCTGGTTGCCATCGCTCACCTGTATTCGGTTGCTGTCTTGATGGAGCGCATGTTCCCCGAGATTGGCTCTGCCTACTTCGGAAGCCTTTCGCTCATGCCCATCGAGGAGATCGCTCGGAGGTTGATGTCCATCTGTGTTTCCAGCGGAGCCGACGAGGGCGCTGCCTTGAAGCTCATGGAGTTTCCCATCGACGTTGTTGGAGAGTTCCGCTCGCGCATGGGCTGGGTTCAACCTGAGAGGACTCGTTCGTTCCCTCAGTTCAACCCTCCCAACTTCCCAGTGTACAACGATGTGCCTCAGTACGAGACTAGCCCCTACAGTCTCTATGCCAGCCCGGCCCTGAGCTACAGCACTGAGGAAATGCCGATGCTCAACACTTCGGTCCCTCCAACCCACAGCCCCGCGGTGTCGATGTCCATTCCGTCTCCATATGCAAGCCATCAGTACCTGAGTGCGCCGTCTCCCATGTATGCTGGTGCCTACAGCCCTGCATCATCCACGTTTGAAGGATCTATCGCCTACAGCGACAGTGAAGAGTACCAGGCTTTTGGCCTGAGTAGTATGGCTGCTGGACAGTCTCCTATTTTCAGCGATGTTCAGCCGAGCTATGGCGCCGGGTTCGTCTCTCCTATCCAGCCCGTGTGGATCTAGAGCACGTCGGCAATTCAGAATCGCGGGAACACAATCGGATTGACCGCCCTCCAGGAACTCAAGCATGTCGGCTCCAACGTACGTCGTTGATGAATCGGCTGCAACCTACGCGAGCTCGCTCCCGTTGGCGCCCTCTCCGTTCTTGTCTCCCGAGAGATTTGCCATGCTCCCTCTGCCAGAGTCTCCTGTCCTCTCCAACAGCATGCCTTATGCTCGGCACCGTCACACCGCCTCAGCCTCCTCCGGTCCTCACTCACCCTCACCTCTGGCACAATCCTATCTCGCACGCTCGTCAGAACCCCCCTTCAAGTCCGAACCCGAACGACATGGCGAATAACGGACACCGCTTTGACCCTTTTTCCGGATGTTTCTTGTTTACTTTACTCCCTTTTTTTACTTCTATTCGATCGCTTTTGACGCCTTTAATCGACACAGACGCAATGTATACAACACTCCTTCCACGCTCGCTACCAAACCAACCAGGGAATGCTATGAGCCGGCTGGCTCTGCTCCCGCGCCACTCCTTTGCAACATGCGAGTTGATCTCGCCGACATTCCTTTATATCGACAATTAATATCAAACTACCGACCTAATATGTATTACATGATAAACCACGCTCCTTCACGACGGCACCCACGGCACGACACTCCTTTATAGACAAATGATACCCAACTGGAACAACTAGACACTCCTTTTCACGAAGTTACGACAAACCTTTACTGGTATAGACACACTCCTTACGGATATAAATTCTCGGGCGAGAACCAACTGCATAGCGACTGTGAACTTGTGCAATGATTTTCAAGCACAATGCGGAATACAAAAAGCAAAGGCGTTAATTCAATGGCGTTTACAAATATGGTATGGAAGGGTAATTGGGATTTATGTTTTTGATTTTATGTTTTGTCTTTGTTCAAATAGCACTGGGACGAGCAATATTTTGCTCGAATCGAACACGCAATATTCCTGTAATGGTTATGATAATTAGACTGGATCAGAACATGTGGCCAGCTATGATTAACAATGGCGAATTGCCACGAATTGGAAAGATGTTGTCTGTGGAAATACGGAAATTCATGACCCAGCAGATATTGGAACCATCAGGTTTAATGGATAAGGAACAATTCTCTTGCTCAACTTTGATGAAACTGCCCTTGCCATGTAAACATGAAAATATTAATATGCTCTGTCTGCCTAATGTTTATATACTAAGCCAAGAGATTCCTAAATCTGCATCTAGATCCCGCCTCCATCTGTCTTTTGGCACTTGTTCGACCAAAACTTGCCAGATACCAGCCAGCGTCCACGACCGAGGGGGAACCGAACAAGTGGGTGACATAAGATATTGCACACCAAATGGTACTTTGATCTCCCGTTTCACCAAACCCTTCACCTTTATAGTCTAATAACCTAGTAATAAATATAAAATATACCCTCATTAAAGACAATAGTTTAATATTTGGACCTCTTAAGAACTATTTTATACTTTTAATTTTATTATTTTGATCGGACTAAGCTGTTGGACTGAGGATTGAAAATGCCTATGATTTGCGTGTGCAATGTCTTCTGTCACCCGGTTGCCTAATCTACATGACGCTTGGAGCAAACTGTTCCCCCCAAAGCACCCTCGGCGCTAGCTCGAGCCGTGTGTGTGTGAGATCCCCCCTGCCCTGGTGCTCTGCCCTAGCTCCTCGGCGCCTGGCTGGGCAAACACGCAGCTTCGCTATACATGATGCAATGCAGCTGTTTGGGAAGAAGGGGGGGTTGGGTTCCCCACACACAAGAGGTGAGAAACCTGAAACACAAGAGCTGAAGCTGGAGGTGCGGCAAAGCGAAGTTGCTATTGCTGCTACTTTGATGATCCCGTTCATGCCGTTTCTCTTTTCCAGGGAGAGGGAGAGAAAGGCAGGACCGTCATGTCATGCGTTGTCTGGTTTCGCGGGCTGGTCAGTGTTCACTTTCCTCAGCGATTGGCGCCGAGCCGGAGCAGTCGGAGGAGGTCTTGGCGAGTCTCCAAGGTGTATGGTGAGGGTGGAGTGGGAGGGGAGGGCCCAGGGGAGTTTTGCCAAGAGAGGGGACGTCAGTCTTGGGCGGTTACATGGCCATGGACGAGAGGAGATGTGAACCCCGGACTTGGAAATCGACCCTGGTACCGTTGATGGCGGCGCTGAGGTGCGCTGGCGGCATGTATGTACTTTTGGAAGGGGGTAATCGGTACGCAAGGGGAGCGAGAGTCGGTCAGCTTCAATATACCGAACCCGATGATTGGATTGATGAGAGGTTCTCGTCGTCAAATCCACGTGCGTTGTGGGAGTGTGGCCTGCTCGCTATGTTAATTCTGACATTGCTGGCATTCAATCATGTGAGCAAGTAGGGCTGCATGTGAAATGCGGAGAATAGTAAATTCGTAAGAATCTCGATGGTATCGCTAGCTACACCTTGCCGCCTGCCGATTCGCTCTTCATCGGCTCCCAATAAACGAGGCCAGATCTCTGGCATTTTCGTCCCAAAACTGAAAAAGAAAGACGACAAGGAAAAGGGCGAAAGAGGGAAAAAATAAACAAAGACGAGAAAACCACAGCTCCTTTCACTCCATGTGCCAGCAGCATTACACCAGGGGTAAGCCGTAGAGAGGAAACCCAGAAACAAAGTCTCTAAAATGCAGCTCAATATGTTATGGAAAGAATCGAGAGAAGGGGGGAATCAAGCGATGGTAGGATAGTGGAGGTAACGAATGGGGGATCGTTGGTGTATGAAATCAATAAGTTGCTGATGCTGTAGTGTATAGCTCCGGGGCGCCGTTGCGAGAGGAATAGAGGAAATAGGAAAATTCGTACAGCAATTGTGTAATCATAGGACGTTGCGGCATGTAGATATATGTGTGAAAATGTGAAAATCAGAGGGCTCGACGACCAGCAGTGCCCGAGTGAAGTGGTCGATTTGGCCTCCTATTCGTCGAAATCTGATATAATCGAGGAGGGTAGGCTCGTCAACGACCGCTTTTGAGATTATTGCAAGCTCGTGAAAGTGTGTACATTTCACGAGCCGTCGGAATAATCATCCTCTCCATCATCATCTGATGCTGTTGAAACTGGACTGGGGCTTCTCTCTGGTCCACGAGAGCCGGCACCTTGTCGAATGGCATCGGTGTAACTGGGAACAGGAGGTGAAGAAGTCATGGCATTTCGGTTGAAGGGAACAATTGTGGCGGCAGACTCGCCCCGATTCCGGTTGATGACCGTGATCAATGGTGTGTTCTCCTCGTCACTGTCAATGCTCCGGCGTCGGTTGCCGTCCGAGTCGGAGCCTTGAGGACTTCTGTAGCCTGGTGGCGGATTGGTGGCATCCTCAAGATGCAAATGCAACGGGTTCCCATTGAGGTGCTCTTGATGCGGTGCTGCATGGCTGCTTTCGCCATTGTCTTCGTTTGGGACGAGATGGGCGAGTGAGATATCCGTGGGGCTTCTCTGAGGACCCGGGCTTGTGGGAGGCAGGATTCTGAAGTTGCCGCTCCTTGATCGGCCGTGTTGGGGAGCAAGATGCTCCCCTTGGCGGACGACGTACGGGGGAGTGGCAAAAGATTGGCTATGCGGCCTTGCTTGGTTGCCTGTGAATCCGTCCTTGTTTCCAGTTTCCAGCAGAATGCTACCCTGCTCTGAGCCGTATGGGGGCGGTGGTGCTAAGCTGCCCGTCACCGGTGCCAGACCCCATTTCTTGACATTGGCTTCGATGAAGACGAACCCGGCTTGACCAAAGTTTACATGGATAGTGGCAGGGCCGTTGGCACCGATCGCGGGAAAGAAGTTCTGGGCCTTGAGTCCGTGAACCACCTCCTCCAACTTCTTACCATTCCGAGTGAAGAAGATGGCTCCGGTCCTTGGGCGGTAGCCCACGCCTATTACATCGCCATGAACGTATTGAGGACCGTAGTTCGTCTTGCTGAAGGGTTGATTGTATCGGCGGTGGCCGGTAGACTGATAGGCGACGGAATATTTGTGCAATCCTGGGGCACCACGTTAGCTGTTGCACAACGGAGATAAGAATGGTGAAGGAGGAACTCTCTTACCAGGGAGCCGGAACAGGGGATAAGGCTTTGTTGCCATCCCTATGCTGAGTAGCGTGCTTTCGGGCTTATCGTAGATCTTGGCCTCCCAGTAGTAGACGTCGTTCTGCTTGGGCACGGGGAGGTTGGTAAGAACGGTGCACTCGGAATCGAAGAACTCAATCTCCGTCCGGCCTTCGACAAAACAATTGGCGATCTCGAGTTCGGGTTCAAATTCCCACGCCGAAACGCCCTTTTCCTGGATCGCCAGATACTGTGATAGCGAGATGTCGGTCTGCGCTGATTCCGGCGGGTTGGCGGTGACGAAAGCTATTTCGTAGGTTAGCAGTTGAACAACTTGGAGGCCAGCATCGAGATATCAACGGAGCCACGAGGTTCCGTCCCATTGATCGACACGGATAAGTCTTACCCTTTGCTCTCAAGTATTCTGTTCTGGCCATCTCGTCCATCGTCTCGAGCGCTTCCGCCTCTTCCCTCGCGAATGCCTGTTCATCGTCGTACTCGCCCGGGCGGCCTAACCGATCGAGCAAGATGCGGCCAGACCCAGCACATCCCGAAACCCAAAACACCAGAATGATGAGTGCTATTAATATGATGGAACCAAATGACGATACCAGGCCGATGATTACGCCTGTGAAGGCGGAGGAGGCCGATGACCCCATGATGATCTGAAGCGACGACAACCGGTCGCCAGGGCGGTGTGGACACAGGAAAGTGTCGGACGACGAATATATTAATGCGTCTTAGGATGGGCCAATATGTAGCATCACCGCCGAGGGAGAATGGTCGAGTCTTCGAGCAGGCGATCCAACTACCTCAATCGTCGTCGTTATCGTGCAGGGGTAGGGTTGGGCCGGTCCAGAATGACGGCGGCTGGGTCTCGGCTTCACCAGTTCCAGGAATCAAATGGAGACTGATCCAGCGTACGCGGTGCGGATTCGAGAGACGCCAAAAAGGCCGCGGGCTTCAGCTGCGCAACAAAGCGAGGCGATCGATCGTGGAAGCGGGTGGGATTGTGTCACCACGGCGGCCCAAGTCGTCGGTGGCGGGTCAGAGGTTCGATACTGCCAGGCGCCGGGTTGAGCAGAAGGGAAAACGGGCTCGAAGACGAGAAAGCGCAGGAGAGTGCGACAAGACAGAGAGACGCGGCGGTTCGGGAGCGGATGGTCGTGGCTGCAAAACAAAGGAGAGGCGTGGCGATTGATTTGATGCAAAGATGAGATGGAACGAATGAGTAGACCGATGCAGGCTGGATGGACTTGGGCGGCGGATCCGGATTGGAGAAGCGAAGGCTGCTTGCGGATTGCTGGAAAGTGGGCTGGGCGATTCGAGTGCGTCCCCCAACATAAGGTGCAAGCACTGGAGCCCAGGCGCCCGGCCCCAGCGCCAGTTGAGGCCAGCCCAGGGCGG
The DNA here is from genome assembly GCA_026958235.1 of Clonostachys rosea. Taxonomy (NCBI): domain Eukaryota; kingdom Fungi; phylum Ascomycota; class Sordariomycetes; order Hypocreales; family Bionectriaceae; genus Clonostachys; species Clonostachys rosea. The sequence goes on from CP110206.1 coordinate 3,565,410, forward strand.
CGGGAGCGACTACCTAATCGACAGTGGGCCTAGGGAGCAGCGATGGGTCTGCGCCCACTGAAGTCGTCGCCCACTGGCGTCTCGGTGGGGTCCGAGGGTGGGCCTGCAACCTGTTGAGCGATCAGGTCCTGTTAGCAGTTACGGTGCACGGCCGCGTGTTGCACTAACAGACTGGCATGAATGGCGCGCGTACTGTGTGTACCAGGGGTCCAATGCAATGGATCACTCGATCTCGAGGGAACGATGGCGAAGGGTGAGTGACGTATTTGCCCCCAAGGGTAGGCCATCCAAGAGGTGACACTCAGCTGTCGATGTCTGGGCATTGGTGATTAAATCTGCCTCCCTATGCCGCTGGCATCTCCGAGCCGCCATCCCTCTAGTCCGGGCGCTTGTCGGTTCGCCCAGAGCTTCTTGACCTGTCTAGGCTCATACAAAATTCCGTTCGCCACATGCATGGCGCAGCGGCACTTTGGGGTCTTGCAGGTCTGCCGCCATCAACCTATGTATACATACTAAAATTAAACCAAACCACCCTCACAATATGTGGTAGTGATACCTATCCAACTACCTACTTACTATTTAGGTCCTATCCTTCTGTCGGAGGGGTCAAAGCATTAATGCTCCCCTGGACATTTAAGACACTGGCTGTGTCTCATGCAATATGCAAGTTACAAGCGTCACTCAGCGTCACCAATGCGCACCTGGGTAAATAACATTCTCATTTCTTTATTTTCATCGTTCCTATCATAATGGGAGTAAGTGAATCTAACTATTTCGTCTATGCCTACAACCCCAGGCAGGTAATGTGACATCGACCCAAAAAGAAAAAAATCATGTGAACAACCAGTAGAAAAAGAGACACAAGACCGACCGAAAAAGGACATCCTCCCGAATCCGTAAATCTCAAAACAGGCTATATAAAAACAAGACCCCATAAGACTATATCAATCCTCGCCCAGCGTAGTGCCCTAGAGGCACGGAGCAGGGAAATCAAACCGCTGATTTACAGGTCCTCATCCTCGCCACGACCACGGCGGTAGCCCCCTCGCCTCGCCCTCCTTTCCTCCCTCTCCCTCTCCCGCTGCTGCTGTCTCAGCTCAGGCATGGGGTGGTGGTAGCTCTTGGTACCGAGGTCACTGTTCGAGTTCGACTCGAGCAGACTCTCAGCCGCCTGGCTCTCAGTGCCGACGACGGAGCGCTGGAAACTGAAATCACGTCTGGCAACCCGGTTCTCGTCTCGCTCGCGTCGCGCCTCAGCCCGAGCACGCTGCTGCTCGTTGCGGTCGTTGCGGTCCGCCGTAGAGTAGACCTTGCGGATACCCCGCTTCTCCTTGGTGGGTGTGCTGGTTGGGGTGCTCTCACGACCGGACATGAGACTGGAAGAAACCGTAGAATCAGCCGGGTTGGTTGAGCCGTCCCATTCCGAGCCTTCTGGCACCTTGTTCAGACCACCGACGCGGGCCGGCTTCTCGTGGCGGTAGTTGCGGAGCTCCGCCTTGGCCTTGGCCTCGGCTTCGGCGTCCTCGACACCTTCGTCTCCGACGTGTCGACGGCTGCTGGACTTCTCGCCTCGTTCCTTGCGGCGGCGCTCACGCTCCTGGTCGCGCTGCTCCTTCTTCTTCTTCCTCTTCTCGCGGGCCGCGATGTCACTTGCTCCTGCGGTGATCCCGGTCATGCCCGTGCTTTCTGTGATGACAGTCCTCGTATCGTCTGTGATGACAGTTCTTCCATCGTACTCCGTATTTCTCCCGTCGTACTGGTCTGCAACATCTTTGTACACGCTGCCGCCGCCTAGATCTGTGCTCTCTGTTGCCCCCGAGAGCACAGTGCCGTTGGGGCCGCGGCGCCTGAGCACGGTGGTCTTGTAGTCATCCCAGTCATTTTCCTTGAAGTGGAAGCCTCCATTCTTCGCCCAGAAGAAGAACCAGATGCCTGTGATGACAAAGCCAACACCGATGAGGGCGAAGAGGACGAAGAATCCGGCGTTGTTTATATCGTGAGGGTCGAGAACACCTTTGGACGGGTCTTTCGCATCGCGTGCGAATAATCTGTGTGTCTCGGTGAAGGGATCGCCGACGGAACCAAGGTTTTGAGTGGGAGTGGGAGCCATGATGCTTGTTGAGGGCTCAGTCCTGGAATGCGGATATGACTGGAGTCAAATTCCGAGCACTCGGATAGGTAGGCAGGCTGGTCAGGCTTCACCAGCCCAGCTGAAGAAAAATCGAGAACCAAATTCCGGTTGGAATGGTGAATGACTAGAAACCCAAGCGGTGTAACAACTGAGGGGTTGAACTTCCCCAGACTGTTCTTGGTTGAATGTGTCAAATGTGGTGATTGTGATAATGGTGCAGAGGGAATGGATGAGTCCACTACCAGGCTGGTTGGGCGCTTATTCTGCTTGTGAAATGGTGCTCCCATGTGCCGTTTCTAGGGAAACCGAGGGGTTGGGCTTGCTGCGTGTTCCTTGTCGATGCGGCTGCCGACGTCACCGCCCAATACACATCGTACCAAGATGAAAGGCAAGCCTCTCACGCCGCATGCATTTAATTCATACATCATTAGCTACCCGTATTCCTTTTCTATCTCTTGTTTCATTCCATTAACTTGTTCAACGCTGTTCCCATAAGTAAGTGCTTCTACCTCAAGTGCAGGAAAATGGTCAGGCTCCCAAGTCAACAAACCGGGTATTGGCCCAGCAACTGGCGCTTACAACGTTAGTGGGTCCGCCTGCCAATCACTTCACCGCACTTCCCATTTGGTCGTGGTGCATTGGTGCATACCATTCACGGTTTCAACTTTCAAACGCAATATCACAAGTTCATGCTGGTGAATCAAGAAGATAGGATGGGGAGAAAATGGGGGTAAAGCACCCCGCCAAGTCATTTATTATAATCTGCCCTGGTTCTAAAGGGCTCTAATAGATCCCGCTCTTTGTCTTTTGAAAAATTGCCATCAGCTATGCTACCAAGAGGTGATCCGTCAATTAGATGATCTAAGATTCAGTGAATGAACTGATGCCAAGTCCGGATTCCCCCTAAAACTCCCATAGCTCTCACGTCGGTGAACGCTAGGTACACCAAATGCCTTCACGGAAGGACAGGATAAAAGTGTAAATCAGGTGATAAGTCACCTGGAGGGAGTCATGGTGTAGAGACAGATAAGGTCAAAGAAATGAATAAGAGAAAAAGAAAACATGATAATCGTTCTAAAATATGTGAAAAAGCGCAAGTAATGGATGGTATGCCATGGGAAACATTAACATCTTGAGGGGCGCGAACCCCTGTTGCCCATGCAGTCTAACTCGGTGATGCTATTGGTGTTGAATGGGATTATGCCCTCCATCCATTGCCGTGTTAGATGACTGTGACAGTGCGATGCCCTCTGAACTCTTCGTCCGCCAGCATGGACAATATGCCGCCGATGACCAGGTAGTATATAAATGAAAGGGGTGTTTCATCAAACTGTGTGGTAGTTGGCTGTCCAGCTGGACAACCACGCCTGTTCAAGTGACACACTTCCTTGTCCAGACATATATTTCCTGCCAGGTTGCACATGGCCAACTGGTAGCATGCCGAAAGTCGAGAGGGACACAAGCACAGGTCAACACAAAAAGGACGAATGGACGGAGAGGTTGGACAAAGACAGAAGACACCTTCTCCCACAGCAACGCTTCTTAGGGGTATCATATTTCTGGTGCCGTCATCAAGACGGTAACAAGCATCAACCACCATCGGATGCATAGGGATCTAGTAATCCAGAATTAAATCTTTGAGAAGTAGATCCATGACTGCCCAATAGCAGAAGCAATGTGAACAAAAAAAATACCAATGTGTACTTGTAAAGCCAGACGAGTGAGCTGGTAGTGTGAAAAGGTAAAATCAATACCATCAATGTATTGAAAAGGCTCGCAGTGGAGCAAGTCAATTTTGGTGAAAAGAAAAAGGAAAATCCCAGAGTCTCTCATCTTATCGTATCGTCGTTATATTCGTAACCAAGAAATAAATATGGGTAAGAAGCTTCATCATCAGTAAAAGCTCGGGAAAGGCGACTCGTATGGTGCATGGCTTGGTGCGTATCCCCGGTTTCGAGCTTCCGAGTGGCTCGGCGCGCGAGGCCTGTGCGGAAGCGCCTTTCGCTCAACGCGGCTGCGGCTGTCTTCAAGTTGATAGATGGTGCTGGCTTGGTCGGCACCGAAGCGTGGCATCCCGTTACTGAAAGTAATCTCGCTATCTTCGCATTCAATCTCCGCGTTGCCAAGCCTGACTACGGCTGCACCCGAAACTTTGATGGTGAAGTCCTCGCCATTCGAAGATTGCGTGAAGCCTGTCGTGTTGCTGCGCTTATAATCGCTATCATCGTGGCTGCCACTGCTTCTTGTGGATCGGCTGCTGGCCACCTCACCACGTCTGTTTGCCTTGCGTAGACTTTCAGCAGTAAGAGGCATGGGGGATACACCGGCGACATCATCCTGATACCGGAGGGCGCTCATGTACTTATTGTTGTCCTCTAGACTGACGCCTCCAGTGCCAAGAGCATGAGAATTGTAGACACTGCCGCGCCTGGTCATTCGATTATTCATATTCATAGGTCCAACGTCGTATTCCTCGTCGTCATCCTCATACATTGAGTCACGACGTTGAGGTCGAGCTAATGCCATCCGTCGAGAGTCGTAAGAGCCATTGTCTGGCATAATGTCTTGGTAGAGTCCATCGTCACCCAAGAAGTCGTCGTCCTCGTACCCTCCGTACCCAGGCGCTCTGCGGCACGGCTTAGACCTAGACGCTGTTCGGCCGTGGCGAGAGGCTGGGCGACCAGGAGGAGGAGGATGGAAGGGTGTCGAGGAGTTTGCAGTGGTTCTTGGTCGCATGGGAACGTAATCCGGAGGAGGCATTCGCTTTCTGTCATCTTCAATCTCATGCTTCTTGGTCCGAGAAGTGCGTGTTGGCGGCCTATGAGTTGGCTCGTCGTCATATCCAAATTGCTCCTGCAGATAGCTGCGCTGAGATGGGCTGAAACCCAACGCCGAAGACGGTCTGGTTTCGAAGCGTGAGCGGAGATCCCTGCCATGCAAGGCCGGTGGAGGACCATTGTCAAAGTAAGCCGACATTCCGCCTGGAGAACGTGTCGGAGGTCCTGAATGAACGCTTGAAGGGGGAGGCATCATGGGATACATCTGAGGCGGAGGAAATGTGCCGACCGAGAATGGTGAAGGAGGCGGTGGTATGCCATGGCCTGGAGGAAACCCCGTTGCCGAGGGCGGGGGGCGAGCAGATTGCCCAGAGTAATAACTTGCAGGTCTGGTGCTTGCCCGGGGACGAGAGCCAGCCGGTGGACCGTATGGCGGGTGGCCATAGGTCGATGGGTCATCGTAGTTAGACCTGTGGTCTGGCGGTGACATAATTGGCTGGGTGGCAGAATGCTTGGGCCCGGAAGGACGGACCTTTTTGAGAGCCTTGGTAGACTCCCTTTGGGCTCTCTCGATTGCCTTTTGTCTTCTTTCGTCCTTCTTGTCTCTTTTCCTCAACTCCTCTTGGCGCTCAGCTTCCTTCTTGCGAGATTCACGGGTATGGCTCTCCCTCTTCTCGCTCCTCCCCTTTCGAGAGGAATGCCCGGTGCCATCAGAGCTACTTGCAGAGGATGTGCCCCTTCTGGCGCTGGACCGGTACTTGTCCGAGCGGGACTTGCTAGTATTTGGTATCTCTTTGGCGGGAGGAGGAGAAGGGGAGTCAGGAGGCTCCGACATGGCATAGACACGGCTGCGCGCGTTGCCTTCTGGAGCGCTATCATCGGAGTAGTCACAGTCCTCCACGAAGGCGACATTGACCCTTGATCTTGATCGAGACATTGTGGTGGTTGTGCCGACAAAAGGTCAGATTTGGTTCGATTGTATTAATGTTCGCTCCGAAGGGAGCTTCGAGGTTTGAGAGGGACTCGACAGCCCCAAAGAGGTGGCCGCGATGGTGCGGTCGAAACAATGGCTTCGTTGCGATGGCTGCGTGACTTAAATCGGCCTGTCTGGAGGAGGCGGTGGGCAAACGGCCTTTTTTGGGCCTCGCGGGTAGTGGACGGGACGACCCTTAGCGGTGGCGGTTGGTCAAAGTAAAAAACCACAAGGTTCATTCGAGAAAACGGTCACGATTAAGTCGTAAATATGTGGTGCTGTTGAGAGGAATGGAAGGACAAGCGACCGCTGATAGTGAGATGTTGGTGATAAGCCTGCCTGGGAGTGTGCACGGAAGTGAGGGGGGGAGGATTGAGCGTAATGCTTGGGATCCGGGGGAGGGATGTTTTAATAAAACGGGAAGTCGAGGGTACAAGTAGGTGGGTGGGCCCGGTGGTGTGGTGTGAGAGGTTGAAGGGAAGCTGGGGGGTCACAGCAGGCGGTTTTAATCGCCCACAGTGGCAGGGGGAGCGCTAATGGATTAGGGACTGAGCAGACCGCGACTACCAACCTGGGTAAAGCGAGACATGCGCAGCCATCCACTACCCGCAAAACAGCGAGCAGGAACATGCAATTCTGGTACCGAGCGTTGCATCAAAGGCCTGGCTGCATTGGAGCAGTCTGTAGGTTGAGAGACCTGATTGCCTCCCCAAGCCAGGGCGTTGCTGAAGAGCGGAGGGAGGGAGTACCGAAGAGGCAACGGCAGGCTTGAAGAGAATGGGGGGTCACCAGAGGAGGGGCCCGGGGGTGCACGCAGCGCTCAGGCTCCTTCTCTGTGCATTGTAGCCCCATTTAAAGCAGGAGGGGGTGAATTGACAACGCAGAGCTGGCAAGAACCGCTGGATTGCTCCTCTCGCTGTCAGTGCCACGACCTGGTTTCTGACTGACAGACTGGACTGCCGCTGGGAGCACCAACCTTGGGTATGCCCGACCGCAGTGCTGCTTTGGGCCATATGTGGAATTGCCAGCTGGCCCATGTGTCCTATCGCTCAGCAGATGTTCCCAGATAGGATTCCGTTGTCTCTGGATAGGATGGACGCCTTCATTCCACATTCCCACTCACTCACCCCGTGCCTTGGTAGCACGCAGCAGCCCCCGACCTCACTAGCTCACTCTTGCCTAATTCTCGCCTGTGCTTAGCAGCTTTCCGCCATTCCAGTGGGCTGATTGCTTGAGGTTCCATTTCCGCACCTGCCGCAAGTACACTGATAAATATAACCGCCCAGCAAGATCTTCAAACGGGTGGAGAGATCCTTTGTGAAACTCGCTTGTTGACATGTTCAATGGCTAATATCAAGACTTGGCCGCAAATCCAGGATGGGTCTCATCAGCATCAGCGCCCTAGGTCTAAAGCCACCCCCCATCCAGTTGGTAGGGTCTGGACGCAGCTTGTATTATAACACCAGCTCCGCGTGTTGGTCTTCGGCCACCTGATTCTCAATGATATCGGCCATTCGGTAGGCAGATAGCTTATATCTGGAGTTTTAAGCCTCACAGAGCAATTGCAACTGAAAATTCAGCGTCTCCCGACCCTGGTTGTTCACGCATTGATGGTACAGTCTTCGCCTCCACCTGCTACAGACAAAGATGTGCTAGCCATCAGTCCAGCAGAGCACCCCTAGAATCTGCCGGCACGTCCACAAACAGGTACCAGGCGAGAGAAGCAGACACTAGAGGCATTTCCATTTTACGTATCTCTACTTAATTGAGAGATATAGCATCAGAAGGGGGAAAGTAGGAGATGGCGAGAATTGGTCATCAGCATATCACAAATGAGGCGAGCCCGATGTCCCAGGATTAGGCCTGTTCGCCGCTAACCATATCGCAGGGGTTGACCTGGGGAGTGGCATCATCAGCGAGCGAGTCGCTGGTCGGGACTGTCGTACCTATCAACCCCTCCGGCCAACAAGCACTTCAGCCCAATTGTGGGGAGTCCGGCGCGGACACATTTGCAGAGGTTGGCCTCCGGCCCTCCGTTCCTCGCCTCTGCTACTGTAGCCACGAAGGAGCTGTCTTTATGCCAGCTGTCCAGTTGGCCGTACCAATCCTCCTGTCCAGACGAGCTGAGTGTGATGAGGGTGGCAGGTCCAGCGGGATCGCCAAAGCCGTAGTCTAGATGGGCTAGGGACCGCCTCACTCTATCGTTGGACGAAATCCCCCAGAAGATCAAAGAAGAAAAGGCCACCAGTTTTCCTAACCAAGGGCCCAAGATTAATTCTTCTCCACTAATTGAAGGCAGGGGGGTCGATCGTGGAAGTGGGGGGAACTGACATCCCGAGCGAGAAAATCTCTTGCCACTCATGGCTGGCTGCTCGCAAGATATTCGGGGTCCTCTTCCTCTACAATACCTGCCCGATGTCTTGATTGTGTGCTCTCGCCTATCCCTCTTGGTGTGGTGGATGTGGTCAGGTATCTTGGGTAGCAACTACTGCTATCGCCGCCACGCCCACGACCAACGAGCAGATTTTCTAGAGGCTGTGGCAAATGCTACCTTTTTTTCTGGATCAGATACTCCAGCGAGAATGAATACGCCAATGTTTCGAGGGAATAGCCTGGGCTCACAATCCTGCCCCTATCCATCTACGTATACGGTGATGCAGTCATGCAGGCTGTAGGGCTCGATTGGTTGGTCGTGAGAGACGGGAAGGAAGGTAAATTGTGACAGCCAACTCATCTCAACACGCGACTGAGACCAATCAGATGGCGCTTCGTCATGCACCTTTCCAATGACCCTCTAGTGAGGGCCCCAGACCTGCATGTTCACCCCCCGAGTCATACATATCTCCGCCCACCAGACTTCCATCCTCGAAGGCTAAGGCGCCATGGCATCACGGTCGTCCACTTGTGATACATTGAGGATTCTCGAACTACTTTCCCCATTCGCACCCCTCCTCCAGGCGTATGGGCATCACCTATCCTTGGCGAGGGTGCCCGAAGGACTTGGAACTACACGTCTCCGTGATGGCCCCATGCGCCGTTTCCCGCCCCGGTCTCCAGGACATCTCCGGAGGCAGTTTGCTCTTTCCCTACCACCACCTCCGTCCGGCACGTCCATTCCATCTATCCAATTGGCAAATGTCACGAAAGTTGCCACAAACACGGCCCTTTTGCCCTCATATCGACTCGTGACCATGGACGGTCGGCAGCTTCAACATGATGTATGTTCCACCTGGAGCTCTGTTTTATCCAATCGCTGAAAAGCATGGCACGCCCACCCATCCATGGTCCTGTCCTCTGCCCAAGACACGTCCGCCACGCCTCCAAGCGGAAGCAGATGGCATCAAGTAATTCGTCAGCTATGTACGACTTGATACGATCAATTGGTCGATTTCGGTCAGGATGACCCATCTCGTTGGCCAAAATATGCTTAATAAGGGTGTCACAGCCTCCAGTTGCATCTCCTCGTGCATGCTTCTGACGTGACCAGCGACTTTCAGACCACTTGCGATAGGGTGGATGGCCTCGGATGCCAAACATCCCCAAAGAGGAATTTCTTCCTTCGCGTCAGATCGTGGTCAGCTCGCACTGGTAGAGCTGATCTTTGCCTGAAGGATCCAATATCATGCATCTTGCTTCTGATAACCGTCGCCGATACACATCGCTGATAAACATGGTATTGAGAACAACAAAAAGCAGGAAGACATTGGTGACGTCCAGCAGTATGTATGTGCCTGCTCATGTCACTTGGGACGGTTCATTGACTGCTCGACGTCCCAATACGCCACGACACGTATCCCTATCTATGTACATATGTCTCTTGACGTCGGTCTTGGGCTTCTTACCGAGTGCATGACGGGGAAAACCGATATCCAGCTGCGGGTGAAGCCAGCTCTGTCTTCGGTTGCATATGGTGTGCCTGACGAGTGGCTGGATCTATATATTTGCGCACCATCGAGGGGACTCGCGTTCTGCGATGAGCATAGGCGAAATGCCTCGCTAGCAGATCCCCCATCATTGACTTTTGACGCACCCGGTGCCCGGGGAGACCTAGTCAGGTGCTTCAAACGATGCAAGCCATCTCATATACCTGCATATGAGAGATGGCGCTGGGCTTGGAGGAGAGTCTGCCGCGGCGAGCGCGGGCATTGATTCCAGAGAATTCTAGCGTTTTCTCCTTTCTCGAACCGTCGTAGCAGCGGTTGTGGGGGAAGCGAGCAAGAGATAGCCATACTAGGCCTCTGCCTATGCAAGACTCGAGTTCGGCAAGCTGACAATGATCGCTGCGATCATTTTCGTCACACACCGCCTTTTGGCAGGATATCCAGCTGCCGTCGTCGACGCCGACGATGCCACCAGAGCGCATGTTGACGCCATCTCTGGGTGTTAAGGCACATATCATAATGGAAAGATATGTTTATTTCATAACACAGTCATAGACAGTGCTGCATCGGGGCTGTCATTTCGATCCAGGCAGATCGTCTGTCTGCTATCTGATCTGTAGGACTGACTACCAGGGTGGGTAAGCATCCGCTCTAGTCTTGCATCTAGACTACTACCCCAACCTCTCCCTTTGAAGATCGTAGTCAACAAGTTCCTCAACATCCATGGATGGCAGGGTTTTGGAAGATGAGGCTAGTGAGTAGTACGCACTAGCGAACGGTCTGCTGACGGTGAACGGTGGGCTACCAAACGGCGATCTCGGACAGGTTGAAGAAAGGCAGCCAATGCTTGCATCGATTCGGTATGCTTCCCTATGCTATGTATGCTTTCGTTCGATATTTATAAACGCAAAAAATCCGGGTATATATTTACAAACATGTCGTCCTTCCCCGTGGATCTAGATAAAACCCACTAGTCATAACCATTCATCCCAATTCATGACCGACCTAGAACATGAGCCAGGTGAGCCTAGGGCAGAACCTCCAAGTCTGCAACGACTGGCCTGTGATCTGAGATCAGAACCCCGTCCTCAAACTGGTTCGCCAAAACGCCGTAACTCTTGACCAGGGCCGTGCGAGGCTCCTTGATGAAGAGGAAATCAATCCGCGCAGAGCCGTACTCCGGCTCACCAAAGGAGGTGTACGTCAACCTGTTCCCGTACTTGCGAGAATCGGGGACGAGGTCCGCGATGTCGGACATGCCTGAGCCAGGGGCCGTCATCCTTCGGTAGGAGTCGTCGTCCGGGGCGCTGTTGAAGTCGCCGCCGATGAGGACGGCGGAGACGTCGGCCTCGCTGGCGGCGCTCCATTCCTTGGCGAACTTGATGAGCAGGTCGGCGCTGTGCTCCCTCGCGATGGCGCCCATGTGGTCAAAGTGGGTGCTCATCACGATGACGGTGGTGTTGGTCGTGCGGTGGGCGAACTCGCCCATGGTGACGATGCGGTTGTAGTAGGCGTCCCAGCCCCTGGAGGGGCGGTCGGGAGTCTTGCTCAGCCAGCGGGTCTCGTACCGGGTCAGGCGCCAGGTGCTCGAGCGGTAGAAGATGGGGGAGAACTCGCCGTCCGTCTCGCCCTTTTCGCGACCGCGGCCGATGTGACCCCAGCCCGCGCCCAGGCCTCGCTGGACGTCGTGGACCTGGGAGTCGAGGACCTCCTGGAGGCAGATGAAGGGGCTGTCGTGGCCCTCTGTAATGAATTTCAATTGGGTGACGAGCTTGGGGCAGCGGATCTCCCATGGCTTCTCATTCGCGACGGGGTGCTTGGACGCATATCTGATGTTGTAGGTGATGAGGCGTAGAGGTAGAGTTTCATTGTAATCCATTCCTACATGTGTTGGCGGCACAGCCGTAGTATCGTTGTCAAATTCCAGCGGACAATTAATCGGCGCTGGCGCGGGATAGAAGATGAAGCCAGGGTATTGGATGGCCAGCCATGAGACGGTCAATCCCAGTATGGCCGCGGAGGCAACGAGGAAGATGAGGGGTTTGGTTGGGCGCATCAGGAATGCCCTGGGGTTGAAGCCGGTCTCGGCCATGGCGGAAAAGCTTATTCGCCTGGCGAAGATCTATGAGATGGGGGAATCGTAAGCAACCACTCTCGCCGGCGGTCGCGGCTGGACCACGGGCGGGCTCTTTCTTATATGAACAAGAGGGATATGAGGTCCGGAGATAATATCGCAGCCTAGGGAAGGGCTTGCAGCCGCGTACCTCGCTGAGGCGCAGGATGAGCGGGCAGAGGGACTAAAAAGAACCTCTCGGACATGCTGCTATCAACGGGTCGCGGGAGTCGCGGAGGGCACGGATGCACAGGGACAAGGTTGCTGGCGCTGCAACATCGTCCTAGCCAAACCAACGAGAACCAACCGATCTGCACGGGTCTTGGCCGTCTCATCGGCTGGTCATGGGGATCCAGAATGCTTCTTTTGGGCTTGAGCTAGCTAGCTAACGTCACGGGAAAGCGTTGCTAACTGGGAGGTTCGGTCAGGTAGCGTGAGGCCCGTTGCTGGTCGACGACTCATCGTCGTGGGAAGTGGTGAAAGCGAAGACTGGCATGATGATGACGGGCTGGCGGGCTGGCTTAAAGTCCGTTGGATCCGAAACGTGGCGATGAAGCATGAATTGACGCCAAAGAACCATAGATTCGTTGACTAGCTCTGCCGGAGGCCTGACACTTACGTATGTGCCTCCATCCAGGCTGCGAGTATTTACAACCTACCGCTGGGGCCGGCATGCGTCCAGGGTCGGAGCGGGGGATCAGGCTTGACCGTTCGCTGCAACGGGTCCTCCACATGCCAAGCGTCTTATCAAGAACCAAGCGCAACATGGGACATTCCCCTCAGTCTTCTTGTCCTTTGGCATTCTGATTTACCAGCTTCGCTTTTCGGCGACGGTAAGCTGCCACCCTAGACAACGGGCTAGGTTTAAACCCGTCCTAAGCTCCCCTCTACAAAACTCACCGGAATCTGGCCCTCACATGCGATTATATAAGCTGTTAGTCAACTTTGGGGTGAGTTCCGTAAGGTCCGTCCACCAAGCCAAGTAAGGTGGGATCTTGCGATTTTACTTTAAGGTGGTCAACGACGTCATCCCTCTTTACATATACCTACCTACCCTAGAACGTCGTGACATTGAAACAGACACATTCAAAATAGCCTTATGCAGTATTTGGAGTCTATGGCCACCCTTGTTGTCTTATTGAGGGCTGGAAAATAATTATGTTCAAGAGACAATATCCTATCACCTGTCGTTGTATGTTTTGTTCATTACAGTGTTGCTTTACTTAACCCAAGAATGCTCTGCATAAGGCTACTGTTCAATTTGATGCCCCATTTCGTCTGGGTCACCCAGCTGCCTATGCTGGTAGGTAGTACGGAGTAAATGCATTGTGATCACTGCGCTTGTTAGAGGCTACTGATTATTAGTCTGCTGATACATGCTTGGCCACCGATAAGCTCGCGGTCTCGTTAATTCAATTCAAGTTGCGACATGTACCACACTTTGACGGCCATTGTCAATCAATTTCTGCTTCCAGAAGCCATCCATCCTTATCTTCAGCTTTCAGCCCGCCTCTCAAACCTTAAGCTGAAGCGGACTTGCCGTGAAATATTGATCGAGTGCTGACAGACATGACCCATTCCTCGGGAATGCTCTAGAAAGGGTGGACTCGCTGAGATTATTTATCTGTGATTGTGATTGTGAATGTGACGGGCTGATGGGTGAGACGCCCGCTAGCTAACCGTGCTTCTTACCCCCTCGCCCCTCCATTCCAGTGATATCAAGTGGTTCTAGGGAGAGGGATCTGATGATCACCAAGCCCGAACGACGTCTCCACCTTGCACTGATCGACAACTTCATGACTTGCAGCCGAGAAGGATACGGCGGGAGACGAGGCTGCTGGCCAGGAACCGTGCATCGCAGGTCATGGACCGGAAATGCAGGTTCAACAACTCTATTCAATTTCCCGATCCGACCATGATTTCTTCGATCCTAGAATTGCATCATGCAGGAAGGCATTTCTCCAAAAGCCGCACGGCATGACCAGAATACCCACTCGGGCCGCGTCGATATTCAAGTCATTCCCAGCCTTGGTTTCGCTGAGAGTCAGATGCTGAGCCTGATGGTGGGTTCCATGTCTCAGCTTACGGAGCTGCATGCCATCGCCAACCAGCCGTTCACGACGCTCCGTGGCTGGCGGAGCCCCCAGACTGGTCTTCAGCTCGCGGCGTCCCCTCTGCGGCTTCCCCAGTTGCCGGATCAGTCACACACACGTTTCTTGATTGCTGAACTCATGCCCAGACGAGACACTTTTCCCGTCCAAATGCGACTTGGAGGTTACGAAGTGTGCATCCTCCCACTCCCCCAGGCACCCTTCACGTGGACCTCGTGCCCCGCTCCAAGTACGATGACCGCACACCCTCTTCTTCTCTGACTGACCAGGCATCGCTTTCTCAGAGCGTGACTGGAACATAGCCCGTCTTTTTCGTCAATAGTTGCGCAGCCTTGCATATTGTGGCGGCGATGAGTCTTTGAATCCTTGCTCTACGCCCTCCAGAGAGGTAGCCTAGACCACATGTTCCCACTCTTTTGTGATCTCCAGCCGTGCCGCACCTTTACATATATATTTGCGACTTCCTCGAGGCTGGCAGATGTTTCACACCTTTGATTCTTCCTCTCTCTCTTTAGATTTGTCTACTACACAAGATATATATCTCCTGCTATTTGCTCTGGCCCTTTATTCTCCTGCGCCGGTGCTGCCGGCGTTTTCCATCCCCATATCTACCTAACACTGCCCAAAACACATACCATCGGGCTGTAGACAGAGCAAAGCAGTACCCCATCATAATACTATATATACGCAAGATGCCTTTCCCACTAAGCATCCCAACTGATGCGGAGATGCGATCCCGCAGGGATTCCTTCCCCCCAACCCAGGTCAGGGTCGAGGTTCCCAAATCTGGCAAAACGAGGAGGCAACAGGAGGACCGTCCTTTGCTTGATGACATCGACGACGATCCCCTGACTTACTTCCTGACACCGACACCCGGATTTGAAGACGACGAACAAGATATGGAACTGGACGGGCTGACCTTTGATGCCGGCATCGAGGACCCCAGTCAACCGCGGGAGATCGTCCGCAGTGTAAGCCCCTCCTCACTGGATGGCGGGTTTAGAAGCCCAGGAAGCAACAGGTCGTCTTCGCCCTGTTTCGATTCCGATGCCACTTCGGGCGATGAAGAAGAGGATGAGGAATATATCCACTTCTCGCCCAGCAGCCCAAGGCTTACGCCCCTGCGCGATCTCTACGTCGACGGGCTGGGCCAGAGACCCCAAAGCCCACTCTTTAATCGGAGCGCCAACGGCCTCCTGTCGCCAGCGTCGTTCCCCGCCATTCGGGGCCGGAGTCACAACAGGCCCGTCCGCTCGCGCAGCCTGTCCGCCGCCCGGTCGAGGAATGCGCGTGTTTGGCGCGAGCCGAGCCCAGACGTCTGGTCCATCGAGGAGGAGACGGAGGAGGAGCTTAAGAATGAGAACAGCATACACAATGGAGACGGATTAGAGACACAGGCTGCAAAGCCGAAGAAGAGGGTGCGATTTTTGCTCCCCAACACCAACTAGATTTTTTTTGTTCTTGCATTTGGCTTCTATTTGGAGGCTATAATTCCCCCTTTTTCATTTCCGGTTTTCTGCATATTTGGTTCATCACTTTTTCGATTTCTTCACAATTCCCCTTTCACTGCATTGGATGGCGTTTTGGCTCTTCTTGCATGGTACACACACATACACGGCGGCGTTGATTCATTTGGGACCTTGGATTTTGCATGTGCATTGGAGAAGGGGGGGGGATTAGCCCAGGATGGCCGGTCTATCCTGATTTCAATGCACCTTCTCTCATTGATCCTGCACCACCGGCACTGGATTGCGCCCGTGGTGCTCGAGCTGGTAGTTTGCATTATTCGTCACTAGTGACTTTTTTACATAGCTCAATATCAATCGTGAATATTTATAATTATGTTCGTTCCGGCTTAGCGGGTGCCTCACCTCCATGAGTTTGGTGAGGTGTGGTCAGGCGGGATCCCTGTTCGGCTGGCGTGCATGAGATGGGTGACTGGGGACTTCGTATGTTTGAGGTGTGTGAGACCATTCGGGTCAGCCGATCAGGGAGGAGGGGTGATTGGGACATTGATGTAGGATTTGTGGCATGGCTTATAAAAAACGAAAAGGGTTTTGCGTGGACAATTGCACAGCTGGACTGTGTACGTCATCGTCATTAACGAGGTAGGTAAATGCGTCCCAGGTAAGAGGGGCAGAGAAAAGGAAATTCTGCATAAAAAAAAATACGAGATTCGTGGCTTCTCGTCCGTACTCTGCAAAGGAAGATCGAGATTTCGGAAATCGCATAAAGAAAGGCTGGGAACCCGAAAAATCCCAGGCCTATCGGCACGTCGATCGAAGGAGTTTTCGATCGAGTCCGACCAGTCCGACCAGGTTGACCCGGCTTTCAAGAATTTTGAATACCTGATTTCGTGGACGAGAGGGGTAATAGCACGGCATTTATCGAGCTATAACTACGCACTCATTCATGTAGGTGTGAGCTGTCGGTCTCCCAGCCTCCCGACTCCAGCTACGGCTTCGGAGTGTGCGGCTTTCACTCACCGATCAGCGAAATGGCCATGTGTCAATTGGACAATGGTGGTGCTACATGTGCGCACAGCATGCATAATTTTTTGAAATTCACAGCTTCTGAGACCTACTGCTGGAAGATGAAATAGCTGCGCTGGGAGTAGCTGACCGACGGTTCTTGGACTGGCTGTTTGCTGCTTCCATGAGGCCAGCATGTCGCTGCGATTGGCTGAGCGGGTAGACATGATCCCGGAGGTGTGGAGACGGCGACGGCTGGTGGGTGGAGTGGACCCATCGCACGGGTACAGGTACATAGATCGTGTCGTAAGTTCAGAGGTCTCGAATGTAGCTCTACCTCGGCGCTCTCCAATGCCTGGTGGTGCATGGCTCTTGCCGGCAACTGACGTTATTGTTTACCTCGAGGCTCCAGAGCACCTTCCTTGCTTCCATGCTTTGATGCCTAGGAGCACCACGGGTCCAAAGTTGGCTCCAGCGCCCCATCGGTTGGCGTGCCACCCAGGCCAAGACCCAACATTAGGCTCATCCGCCTCGACGCATCAACTTGGGGCGATGAGCTGCAGAGAAATGCCCCGAGGCCACTTGCGCTGATCCCGTCGTTCTGTATTATCGTCCATTTGTTTTGCAACATCAACAACAGTCCTTCTTTCCCCCTGTAGCTCCTGCATTGTTGTATTGGGGCCAATCGATCGACTTATTAGTTTTTTTTTAACCTTTGCAGTTCGCATAACGCCGTGCCAACCGGGCCGACATCTCCCCCTACCAAAGAGCTAAGAGGCAGCCCAACGTAGTGGCGGGCAGAGCTCCTTCGCCAGCTGTCTGCAACCGTGCCTGCAGTCCTAATTCTCTGGTTATGCTGGCATAGGACACAATAATCGGGCATACATTGCGCAGTATGCTGTTCGTCTGAGGTAGATCCATTGTTCTTGTTTTTTCTTCTTTATATTTGTTCCTGAGCCCCTCATCGGAGCTGTTGGGAGACGGAGGGGGGGCATTGGTGTTACTGTTTGTTATTGTTGTGGTAGGTAGCGGTGCTGATCCCGAACCAAGCTCTCCAGACACAAGTTACCATGACAGCGCCCAACTCCAAAGATGCGTCGCCAGAGCCGCAGACGCCCGGGAAGGAGGCGACGACAGTAAAGAAAGATGCGGACCCGTCGACTCCCACGAACAAGCCCGCGGCAGGCAAAACAACACCCAAGTCGGCTCCTGCTGCCACGCGGGCACGCGCAAACTCCAAAAAGGCGGTCGAACCACCGACTCTATTACAAGATTTCCTTCGCGGACGACCCTCGCCCGCACGATTAGCGGCGGAGAGGCAGCGAAGACAGAGCGTTGAAGCCGTCAAGGCAGAGCTTCGACACGAGATGAAGCAGGGAGCCGTCAAGAAGCTCCAACCTCCTGGAGGTGTAAGAGATCGGGTGAAGGCATGGCAGAAAGTCAATGCGAAGGCCTTTGAAGATGCGGATCCCGACGATGCCGCCACCGAACCGACAGACATCGCCTTTTCCGGCGAGGATTTCCAGAGTGTCACCGAGGAGGACCGTATACGGATCAAGATGCGGCAAACCGCGAAGAATAATGGCTTGAAAACGAAGCCTGTGCTAGGCCCCAACCCTAATAAGTCGGATAAGCGTAGTGATGACAGCGAAGACGGTCGCGAAAGGTCCCAGTCACCTCCTAAGAAGAGGGTCGTTAGTGACGACCACTGGGTGACGCCAAAGACCCGAAAAAGCCCCCCAAGGCGAGCCTCTCCAGGGAGGGTAACAGCAAGAAAAGTCTCACCTATCCGAGTGGCCCCGATCCGGGTGTCCGCAAGAAAATCATCTGCGAAAGCCGAGAGCAGTTCGCCGTCTGGAGGGTCACCCCTTCCGAAAAACTTCACTCTGAACACGCCCAACCCGAATGTAAATAAGAAGATCAAGGCCTGGGCGGAGACGGTTGAGGTTCCAGACACACCACCGCCCCGCAGCTACAGATCCTCACGGTCGAGGGAGGGGAGCCTGAGACCGGAGGGCGCGGGAAGCGACAGGACATCTGATAGGGGGGACACATCAAGTCAGGGTACACGCAGGCAGTCACTGCGACGCAAAACACCTGGCTCTGTAGACTCGGGCAGCATACGAGTAAGACCGATTAGAAGGAAGAAGCCGGTTGATGACGCCAAATCTCCATCACCAGACACGGCGAAGAGGGATGATGATGGGATTCGAGTTACGCCCATGGACTCACCAAAGAGCACGCCTGTAACCAAGAATGACGACGACGGGATACGAGTTACGCCAATGGACTCCCCAAAGAGCGCGCCTGCATCGAGGCACGATGACGATGGGATCCGAGTTAGACCCGTGGACTCTCCCAGGAGTACGCCTGCATCCAAGAATGGTGACGATGGGATCCGGGTCAGACCGATGGGCTCCCCCAGAAATACGCCTGCGTCGAAGTCGAGATCAGTATCACCGTCTGCCCTCAGCTCAGCCTTGTCTGCATCAACTAGAACGACCCGAGACCGAAGCAAAACTCGACCGATGTCACGCTATGCAGAATCAGAGGAAGATATTGTGGTCACTGTGGAATCTACTGAGCTGTCTGGAAGCTCGCGCTCGACTGAAGTCCCTCGGTCACGGCCAGTGAAAAAAGCACATCATGATGAGATCGATGTAATCGAAGTTCATGAAGATTCAGATTCTGCTACAGACACTCCTGCCAAACGAAAAAGCTCAAGGTCGCAACCTCACACGAAGGGGCGCCAAAAGGGGCATTACCGTGGAATATCGAAAACAAGGGATGATAGCTCATGGATTGAAGAAAATCTGACAAGCGTCGATGGTACTTCAAGGCTCGACTCCGAGTTGTCATCAAGTATTGCCAATAAGTCAATCGCTGATATTCCAGGGGAGATACCCTTCGGTCACTCAGCTTTCAGCGAGCTCGATTTATCAGCGGATGGTACCGGGTTGCGAACTCGGCCCAAGCGACAACCGAAGGCGGAGCGGAATACCAGCCTGAAAGGCATGCCCGGAGTATTCAAGAAAGTCATGGAAGAGGGCAAGAAGATCATCCATGATATCAACCACGAAACGCCACAGAGGAATACTGCAGCAAACAAACCACCAAGCATTGAGAAGTGGCTGAACAATACAGTGGATCCTTTTGTAGACAGCCCGAAAACGGACTCCAGCCCTAAGGAAAAGCTTGAACAAGAGACCAAGAAAGCCGATGATGCCGAAAAGTCTACGAAGCCTGTCACTGAGACTCCTACAAAAGCTCCTGCTGAAACTCCGACAAAACCTGCGACTGAAAAGTCTGCAAAGCCTGCTGCCGAGAAGCCCGCGAAAACCGAGAAAGAACCTACTCCTGAACCACCTAAACAGGTTGCTCGTGAATCAGTTTCGACCAAGGAAACCCATAAAACGCCGAGAAAAGCATCACACGAGACAAGATCGGCATCGAGTTCCCATTCTAAGTCCAAATCTGACCTTACAGATCGGAGTTCAACCCCCACAAAATCAAAGAGCTCATCCCCTCCGTCAGATAAAACCCCCACTAAATCTGAGGAACATGACTCCGGCGGGCTCAAGAGAAGACGGGCTATTAGAACCTCTGCTCAGCCTTCCAAATCAAGCCCTCGCCGGCCTTTCTTTGGCCTACTAAAAGAAGCCTTCCAAGGGGAATCCAAAGAGTTGCCTAGACCTCCGGCCACCTATCAAAGCAAAGAAGAACGGAGAATTGACTATTATGATGACGACTATGACGATGAGACCGAATATCGCACTGTCTCAGGTTACGACGATTCAAGACTCAGTTCCGGATACGACACGAGATACGAAGAGACGGTATCGGGCTCTGAAATTAGCTCCTCCTATTTAACTGAGGTGACTGCTCCCAAGATGGCTGGACCACGATTACGACCACCCACAAACGGCAACCATGAACTCTCGACCATCCTGTCCGAGGAAAATTGCAGTACACTCGAGTCTGATTTATCATCAGGCATCTCTCGGACAACAGTGACCCAATCTACCGCCTTGACCAAGGAGAGCGGGCTCTCAAAGTCGAGAAGCCAAAGCTCCAGCCTCAAGAGGCGACTTACGAGGCACTCTGATTTAGTATCAGTTCTCTCGTTGCCCAACGACAAAAATATTCCCGAAACCCTCACATTCTCCCGGTCACGGCCTAGTTTGCGAAAGACAAGGAGTTCGGCCCCAGATGTGTCTACTGCCGACTTACTACGGGAATTCTCCGATGATGAGGTCCTCTACATGAGAGAACTGAAGACACTTGTCGATGGTGTGATCCCGGTGCTCCTGACGCATGTCGTCCAAGACTCCTCCAACCCAAAAGCGTTTTTTGACAAGAATTCTGCTTCAAATTATCGAAGTAATAGCTTGTCCAAATCTGTTGTGGGCATGGGCGTTGCTCTCGAAAAGATCAGAAGCGCCCATCGAAAAGCACCTCACACAGACCTCAGGCGTGTGGCTCACTGGGCGCATGGGGTTGTGCCCATCTATAACAGCTACTTGAATGCATGGCGACTAGGGTTCCATGACTTGGTCGTCAACCTTGCCCCGGCTGAGGGTGTGCCGGAAGATGAAGATTCTCTACTCAACGCCATGCCGAGAGATGAAAATGGTGACGTTGTTAATGCCGAGGGAGAGAGAGTAGACGTTGGTCACCTCTTGAAGCGCCCGCTGATCCGCATCAAGACTCTGGTGAAGCTAGTCAGCTGCTTAGATTCGATGATGCCGTCGGAAGACACTCATGAACTATTGAATAACTTTGAACGGTTGCAAGAAAAGTCCCGTCGTCGGCACAGAGAAGAAACCGCCCGGATGACTGATGAAGATGCTATCAACACCGATACAACGAGATGCCGTGATTTAAGAACTCTATGGGCAATCGATGACACGATTATTGATGCCAATCGCCAAGTCAGTGCAAAGGACATATTTTCGTTAGATCTTGCTCATTCCAATGGGCAACGGCTAGAATGCCAGGTCGAACTCGTTCACAGAGACAACCAGAAACAGACTGGCGATCAAGGTGATCTGCTCATCCGAGAAACCGGCGATGGGGGCCGCACCTATTTGCTTTTCCCACCTTTTCCGATGTCGCTCATATCTGCTCGGACAGGCGACGGCAACTTTGACATGGTGATCATGGTCCGAGGAATTCATCATGAGAGGGAGTGGTTTGAACTTATTACACTTACCTCTGACAACGAGGATCAGATATTGGATTGGCTGGACATTCTACCTGTTAGCCCCGTTCCCCCTAGACAACCCGAGCCAAGCATCATTGACGACGACGACGAGCCACGACAAAGAGTGGACATTCCTGTCGGGGCAAGGAGTATTCGAAGAAAGCGCAATGTCTCACCAAAACTCAGCCCCCCTCGTGAGGAACGGACGACTACCCCCAGACGTGAGCCTTCCTGGACTTATGATGACGAGATTCTGACCCCGATACGCGAATCCCCGTCTCCAGAAAATGAGTTTTACCCGTCACGAGAGAAAACGCCCACTCAGGAAGATTACCTTGCTCAAGAAGATTCCTTTGCTCAGGAAGAAGACCCTGATAGGAGCCACCCACTCAGTGAGAACATGAGGCCTGATCCCCTTCAACTACGAAACAAGGCAAGTTTCAGAGAGGATGGTGCGCCCCCTCCGCCAATCCATCGCACTTTCAGTACAAGTACTTCGCCTGAGCAGAATGCTCCCACCTCATCGGGATCACCAATCACACCTCCAGTCGATCTTGAGGCTGATGCCAAACTGAAGCGCCGTAACTCATCGCCCCTCAAGCATGAGTATCTGCCGTCCGAGGGATCAGAGGGATCCGAGGGTTCATCAGGCTCAGATGAGTCCTACACAGAAGAATCCGACTACGAATCTTCCGATGATGAGATTGAAAGCATCGATATTCCCGAAACCGAGATTGG
Organism: Clonostachys rosea; assembly: GCA_026958235.1. Lineage (NCBI taxonomy): Eukaryota > Fungi > Ascomycota > Sordariomycetes > Hypocreales > Bionectriaceae > Clonostachys > Clonostachys rosea. The sequence goes on from CP110206.1 coordinate 3,587,808, forward strand.
TGTCAGTATCAAGCAGGGACCGAGACATCAAGATCAGCAGAGTTATCGAGAGGAATCGCCGGAACTCGACGCTCCCAATGCATCTTATGTAGCGGAGTCGATTGTAAACGAATCAGAATGCAGCCTCACACCATCCAATTCTGCTTCGCAAGCTGGTCTTCACGACCGAACTCAAGAGGAGAAGGTAGAAGAGAAGCCCTCGCAGCAATTTACAGCACACATCTCCCGATGGTCCGATCGCGGCACGTGGAAGAACATTTCGGAATCTGAATGCTCCATTGTGGTCGGGCCTGGTCTTATCGAGGCTTTCGTTTCGAACATTCCTAGAACCGCCAACGACCCACCACTTCTAGCAATGGACCTTACTCCCGTGGTCCTCATTCGCCACAGCACTGCGGTCGACGTTGAAATTCGATCATCCCTCCAGTCTCACTGCCAGATCTACAAATCACAAGGAGGAGGCGTGTTCCGCTTCCGATGCTCTAATGCAGCGGACAGCCTCGGTCTGTGGAGAGCGGTTCACCACGCTCGCCTCAATAACCAGAAATTCATCCAACTGGAGAACGAGGCAAGATTCAAAAGCTTTGGTGAGCGCCAGGGGCCTACCGATATTGACGGCAACTCAAGCAGCCGTAAAAAGTCGTGGTTCGGAAGGAAGAACAGCTACCGTAGCTCTGTGCGAGCACCTGCTCAGTCACTGGATGGTGCCAGTACCAATGCATCGTCTAGTCTCTCCGCAACAAGCTTCCTGAAGAGACTCACAACTGGCAACATGGCATTCAACCTTGCCCGCTCTTCAGTGGACAAACAAAGCCGTCCTGGTAGCGCGCGAAACAGTTTCTATGCCTCTGGGGAATCATCTGCCAGCGGAACCCCCCCTCGCTCGCCCTCTATCAGCGTGGAGAATAGTGCCCGCAATGCCGCCAACTTGAACAGTGAGAATATTCGGATCAGACTTCATCTTCTCGTGTCTGCCACCAAGTGGGAAGATTATGGCAACTGCATTCTACAAATCCGACGACCACCTCCTGGCTGGCACCAGGCCCTGCGGGCAAACCACGGAATGGAGAAGCGGGTGACAGTTACCACGATTCCAAAGAAGGACAGCGAGAAACCTAAGATCTTACTCGATGCTGTTCTAGGTAGTGCATGCTTCACACCAATGGGCAGTAGAGGCATCGTGTGTGGTATTTGGGAAGAAGTCAAGAACGGCGATGGCGTGGTGGGTATTGCACCCGCAACAGGCCCAACAGGTGGAAACATCAAGAAGTGGTGCTTCCAATGCGCCACCGTGTCAGAGGCCGGCGGCGTGCTTCGCCTCGTCCACGAGGAAGTCCTTCGAGCATGAGCTTAGCCACCGACTGGTATTTCCTCATTCCTCGTGACCGACTTCTTGTACCCTCCGATTTTCATCTTACTCATATTTTTTTCTGCGTTTCGCACTTATATTTCCTTTGTCTGAGAGCGCATTAGTTTGTTTTTGGGTGGCAAGAATTGGCACCCCTGTTATTGATATCCCCCTGTGTTTAGGTTGTTTGATCATGATTTACCTCTTTTCACATGAAATGTACATACACGAGTGGTGGGCTTCAGAGAGAGGCCCCCGAAAGCGCGGGCTATATATTCTCCCTTGTGCTTTCCTAATTCTCTTCTGTATATGATGGGAAGAGCATGGGTGTTGTACTTAGATGGATCAGGCGCCGGGGTTGGAGTCGGTTGGCTGGAGGCAATTGTGATTTTGTTGGGTTAACTGTATATACATAGACGACGATTCGAATTGATGATCTACTTCCAAGAGAGTAAATACACAACAACTCTTCACATGCCAGGACCACGCTCAGTCGACCCCTGTCCCGTCCCTGGTAGTGCCGGTGGATGACTCAAGGCGAAGTGGCTGTGCGGGAATCTAGCCTCTTGCTGTGGCTCAGGCTGCCATTTCGGCACTTCCCATTGGTGCTTGATATTGTCGATACCCCTGCACCTGGTCATGCAGTTGAGCCACACGCAGCTGTTATGTTCTCTAGGACGATCAAGGCGAATTCTTGCTAGTTTTCAGCCTGGCGAGGTCGTTTTAGTTGGGCCGTGAATACGGCGCTTATATATCCCATAACCTGCTGAACCTGCACTTTCGTAAACTTCCTCCCACATCAAACTTATAGTAACAGCATACCCTGGGCATCTCGAAACGCAGGACCCGATCGACAAGAACTGACCCAGTAACGTATTGGGTCCAGATCCAGTAGTCAAAGCACAGACGTTGAGAGCAGACAAAAGACTGCATCAGAGGCCAGAGGAGAGTCGTCAGTCACACGATAAGCCAGCCATGGCCCATTCGCGCAACACGAAGCCGCTCTGGCTCATCGAGCCCCGCCTCGACGCTACAGAGTACCGCGACAAGCTGATCGGCAGCGTCATCAAGCACCCCAAGAGGCCGACGGAGAAGCGGATCCCCTACCGGAGCTCGAAGCTGGCGCGGGACATGATCCCCAACCTGGACCCGAAGCCCATGCAGGTGCAGAACGTCAAGTTCTGGCAGCGGCGGATGCGCGACGACTCGGTGTCGTCGTCGTTCAACGACATCCTCGACTTCTTCGTGGAGCGGGCCAAGTCCGTCAGCCGGGAGAACGAGGCGACGGTGGCGCGCATCTGGCACATGGACTCCCCCGGGGACAAGTTCAAGGACCTGCTGCAGAACAGGGAGTACTTCCAGGAGCTGTTTGACATGCTGAGGGGGGCGGACAACCAGCAGGGGTATTTCGTTACGGATGTCGTGACGCTGGTGAACCTGGCTGTCACGGACGAGAACGGGTCTTCGTTTGCTGGTGGTGGGGGCATCAAGGCGCCCATACAGGAGGCGACGGGATTACCGATCAATGTCCACATGGGCGGGCGGTACGGCGTGTCGAGGGAGCAGGGCAAGTCGGTGACGTACGAGGGCGAGCTGGTCGTGTTTTTGGGGTACAGGCGGGTGAACCTGGACAAGGTGGTGGGGATGCGGTCCAAGATTGAGAGGGCGCTCCGGTGGGACAAGCACGGGTTCACGATCAAGGATGGCTTCGACTACTGGCCCGAGCTGGTGGAGAACCCGGTTGAGGGGGACACTGAGTCGTTCATGAACCCACCAAAGCCTGGCGAGCCGAAGGAGGCGAAGGAGGCGGAGGAGCCTGAGGGGCATAAGGAGGTGGTGGAGATGATGGGCTTTGACTGCGCTGTTGTGGGCTAGAAGTCTGTGATGTGGTGGTCAGAGTCGAGGAGAGTGGTGTCTAATGGGTTCGGTTTATGCAGTCTGAGCGTTGTTTCCCTGCTATCTGAGATTTGGTAGTAGTCTTTTCGACGGAGCATGAGCATTTATTTAAGCATCTCGATATATACGTTGACTTATGAATGACTTGCAGCGGGTCAACGGTTCATGGCTATGTATAGGATGATAATGGTTTTGGTAGAATTGACGTTATATAATATTCATTGCGTCTAATCAATTAGTAAATTCATGAAACCCCTTTATCCCATACTCACTCTTCTTACGAGATTGGCTGAAGGTGTGTTGCCAGAGCAATACCATAACAAACTACCACTGTGATGGCCGGGCATCAGTATCAACATCGATCAAGGTTCTTTCTCCTTCATTCATTTGCTTCTATCATAACGGAACTTGATTAGTATTTAGCAAATCAAGCACAGCAATTCCCGTCTTCGAAATTTAAGGGCCGTTGGGGTAACAACTGAGCTGACTTTGACGAGGCCATCGCTATCCCCCAGCTATGAGTGACTTTCATGCCTTCCATCACATTCAAAAAGGTAACAAGGAGCTCAACACTGGAACCAATGGGGGCGGGAGTCCAGACTTTGCTCTCACGCATGTGTAGTGGAATCTCGCCCGACTTGACATATATCGCTGAAGAAGAAGCGTGGGTTAGTGGAAAAGTGTCGGAGAGATGAGTTAATTCCCTTCATTGCTCTACCTCGTATATAATGCAAACTACCTAATGACAATGGACCGCTCGTCCTTATGGCTATTTTGAGAAAGAGGCCAATTCGCAGCAACAGGTGTTCATAAGAAGCTCTGCGCCCTACTTGGCACCTCCCACTTCAACGAAGCACGCTTAGAACCTGGACTATTCTCTTCCTGTTTGGAAAGTATGCGCTTAGATCATAAAGGCAACCATGGAATACAGATCAGAGTATAGTTCTCGTCCAGGGAGCCAGAGGCTGCCCCAGTTCGGAACCCTTCATGTCTCAAATGTCGAAACACCTAGCCTTCTCTCTCATCCACAGAGTCTTTGGCTTGAGCTAAGTGCATGGGCAAATCAACCTTGAGTTTTTTAGCTAACGTGAGTGGCGTTCGTCCTCGGTCATCTTCGACATCTGTAGCAGCACCTCCTTCCATTAGTATTTGAATGATATCGTAGTTCCTCTTCTGTACGGCGATAAGGAGCGCCGTCTGCCCTTGATTATCCTTGCTATCCAACAGGGCACTTGCTTTAATTAGCTGTTGGGTAATATCTGTATACCCGTATCTTGTAGCTATCAAGAGCAGGGTGTGCCCGTCTTTATCCCTAACGTCAACTTCAGCACCTGCATCAATAAGCCGCTGGGTAGTATCTGAATGCCCATTTCGTACAGCATATAAGAGCAGTGTGCCTCCGTCTTGATCCCTGATATTAACCTCAGCATCTGCTTCAATAAGCTGCTGGACAGGATCTGAAAGCCTTCTCTGTACAGCATATAAGAGCGGGGTACATCCGTCTTTATCCCCGGTATTAACTTCAGCACCTGCTTTAAGTAGCTGCTGGATAATATCTGAAGAGCTGTATCTTGAAGCATATAAGAGCGGCGTACATCCGTCTTTATCCCGGGCATTAACTTCAGCACCTGCTTCAAGTAGCTGCTGGACGATATCTGAAGAGCTGTATCTTGAAGCATTCAAGAGCGGCGTATATCCGTCTTTATCCCGGGCATTAACTTCAGCACCTGCTTTAAGTAGCTGCTGGACGATATCTGAAGAGCTGCATCTTGAAGTATATAAGAGCGGCGTACATCCGTCTTTATCCCGGGCATTAACTTCAGCACCTGCTTCAAGTAGCTGCTGGATAATATCTGAAGACCTGTATCTTGAAGCATATAAGAGCGGCGTCTTTCCGTCTTTATCCCTTGCGTTTATCTCAGCACCTGCTTCAATCAGCTGCTGGATAATTTCCGGATGCTGTTCTTGTATAGCTCTGAAAAGCGGCATATCCCCGTTTTCATCCCTGATATTTACCTCAGCACCTGCTCTAAGTAGCTGCTGGACGGTATCTAAATGCTGGTATCTTGAAGCTATTAAGAGCGGCGCCCGTCCATATCTATCCCTGATATTTACCTCAGCACCTGCTTTAAGTAGCTGCTGGATAACATCTGAATTCCCATTTTCTGCAGCACCGATGAGCGGGTAATTGCTGTTCTTATCCCTGACGTTCACCTCAGCTCCTGCTTTGATTAGCTGCTCGAGGCGATCTGGATATCCTTCTTTTGTTGCAATTGAGAGCAGTGCTACTCTCACAGCATCATTCGTGATGTTTACCTCGGCACCCTCATCACGCAGCAGCTCAACAATATCATGATAGCCCTTTGCTGCAGCCCACTGCAGTGGCGTCTGTCCATCTTTGAATATATTGATATCAGTGCCCGCTTCAAGTAGCACCTTAACAATATCGTGACAGTTGTTTTGTATAGCCCTCCACAGTCGCGTTTGGTTAAGCTCATCTTTGCAGTTCACCTCAGAGTCCACGGAGAGTAGTAGCTTGAAGATTCGCGAATTCCCAGAATCTATAGCTCTGTCAAGGGGTATACTGCCATCACTATCAGGCACGGATGAATCCGCACCGTTTTCGAGAAGAAGCCTGACAATGGCCTCATGCCCACTTCTCATAGCGCTCGAGAGCGGCGTCTCGCCACGTGCATTAGGTCTGTTCACATCGGCACCCTGTTCGATGAGCTGCTGGAGTATGGACATCCTTGCTAAGACATGGTGCATTGAGGACGCAAGCGCGTTGCTAAACTCGTACTCCATGTCTCCTTCTTGGTGTGAATCGCTGTTTTCCAGAGTCGGGAGCCTGGCGTTGTCGACATTGAAGGCTGTGTTTATCTGCTCAATGGTGCGGAAGAATGGGACTACATGTCCATACCCGAACATGTCTGAACCAACTAAGTGTCCATATATTTTGAGCGTCTCTTGATCGACGACGATGGAGCCACTTTCACCAGGGTTGAAACCTGTATTTTGTCACACCTAAGTAACCATTTTTGAGTGTCAATTTCATGGGTCACGTACCTTCTTGTTGGTCAAGAATAATTGTCCACGTTTCGCAAAGATCTTGCCCTTTGGAGGAGCCAAGATAGCTGGGGAGTCCAATTAATCTACCGGATCTCACTCCGAGTATTCCAGATATCATGAAGACTGGAACCGCATGAGTACCGGGTTTGGTAGCGAAGTCTTCCAATAGACCTGAGGGTTTCCCGGGTCGCAACAGAAAATTGCATCGTTGCCTTGGCACCATTTGATAATCCACAAGGCGCAGACATACCCAATCAAGATATGGGCTCTGATGAGGTAGACTGTTTGGAGGTTCAACCCGCTCACCTTGCTTGTGAACACGAAGGAGCCGGGTAGGGGCCTCAACTCTGGCCCTCGTTGGTTCATGACTAACTTGAGATGAGTTGCAGTCGACGGTGGTCGTTGGTAATTCTTGATCCATTTGGGTGTCATCATAATTCGAGTCCGTATCTAAGTCCATCGAGATATCATCCTCGCTATCGTCGAAACAGTCCCATTGCTCAATATTGCTCTCGATCAACGCTAGAAATTTTGGACCCAAACTTATTTGAGGCTTCTCATTTTCCAGTTTGTCCTGAAATATATGTTCGACGGTGAGAAGGCGGTCTTCCCCATCGATATCCAACGTCAATGAGATCGTTGATCGGCGGCCTTCGAATTCAACTAGAGATCCGCACATGGTTACGAGCGAGGAGCATTCAATGCTAACAGGTACACCGCTTAACCACTTCACTATATCGGAGCTCGTGGGACAGAGATAGAGCCACAAGATCGGGTCAAACTTTGACATCCTAGACAAGCCTCGATCTCGATATCGTAATTTGTGCGCACGGTCCCATGTCGATGGTATCATGCAATTATATTCTTTACTTGGCATCGTCTTGAGCAATGAATTCAGAGAGTGCCAGTACTCATACTTGCAAATAATCAATGCAGATGGCTTTGCGCTGTTGAACGATGATCCTACCATCATGAGCATGTAGCTGATGTTGCCAGCAAAATCACGCAGTGTGTTATGAGCATCGACGGCGTCTTTAAGGTAGTCCACGACCTTCTTGAAGCTGGAGTCGTAACTTTCCTGGGGCCATCTCCCGCATGCAACTGTCAAAAGAGGCCAAGTTCTTTTTTTGGTCTTAGGATGAAGGAGCCTGCTGGATCTCATGTGTTCTTCCTCGCTTATCACTGGCGTGGTCGAAAAAGTGGCTGGAGGTGGTTGTATGTGCGAGCTACTGCCGCCGATGTTGGCCGTTGCCTGGAAATGAGCGTGACCAACATCCGGCATTCGGGGTTCATTTGTGAAAAATCTGCCTTCAGTGTATAGCGTGTGGTCGATGCCAGTAAATGATGATGGTTGACTTTGACTCGAAGTAGAATTAAGAGCAAGTAGATTCTGCCTACGATCGAGTTAGTGACCTGTCATTGGCTGCTACCCGCTAGAAATGTATTTCGGGGGAATTACACTTCAGAGAATCGTTCAGTAGGTTCATGTTCCATCTCAAGCTGCGACTGTGAGGATGACAGATGGCTCATATTGGGCTGTTTGGATGTTGCAGAAAGGCAAAGTGCATGAAGGATGGCACGCCTGTGAGGACAGGAAACAGGAGAAACCGAAATTGGCAGACCGGCCGCATACGGGCCTCGAGCGGGGTTGTTGTAGAATGATTTATTGTCAGCAGTGAGGATGGTTGGCCCAAGTGTGCTTGAAAGTGCAAGTATTACTACCCAACGTCTCACGCATGCAGCCACTTACGTAGTCAGGCATACTCGAAGCCATTCAAGTACTATAGGAAACCTGGATGTGTGTCGTCATCAGTTCCATCAATAAGGACCCCCGCCTCACATAAAATGAACACTCAGACGCACGAGTCAAAGCATGTCATCTCGATATCAGCATCAGATCCCTTTGCGAGATGGCAACTTCCCAATACATAACCGAGGAATCTGAGATAGCAAAGCACATATTCGACGAGGATGGTGATTTCCCGGCCTTCTTTAAGGCCTTCAATGATACACTCGGCCAGAAAAACTTGCAGAGATTACGTCGTCAAGAACAATTGACATACAGAGACGTTGGCAAAGCAGTGAGTCTCCTGAAGAGCTCCCCGAACATAACGAAGAACCAAGCCGTCCAAATATTGAACAGCAATAATGGCACCCCTCCATTCAATCCAAATGCTTTGGCTAGTCTCAATTTGGCTGTTAAGATGGTGATTATGGTAGACTGTGATCCCTATGAATCACACGCGCGGGGGTTCACCATAGCGGACCACAGTCCGAAATCATGGCGGCCAGACGAGACATATTTGGACTTTGTCAAGCATTCCTTCCCCATCGATCCCGAGCCCTCAAAGAGCTCATACAGGAGTATAAAGGCTTGGAAGCTAAAAGAGAAACTTGGTGTCGAGTTTCGACCAACAGACGACCTCGATAAGCACTTACTGTACGATTCCAAGGACACTCCTTGCGTATATCTCTTTCACCAGGTTGGGTTCTTGAATGCTCAGCTGAAGAAGTACAATGAACCAGAGATGCCGCTGGATTTGAGCGTGGACAAATGTCTCGAGAGGTATGCTGTTGAATCAACATATCCCGAGTGGCTCCATTCCATAGCCTTCGTTAACTCGGTTCTAGAGGCTCTCCCCCAGCACGATTATTATACGAGACAATACACTCGCTACAGCGGCTACTCTTTCGCGAAATCGATCATAAATCCAACGCAATTCTGCAGGAACTCATTGGTGAGAAACGTTTCGACTCCGAATGTACAAATTACGAGCAGTGCAGGCGCTTTGAGGGTGATGACTTCACATACCTGTATTGGGGGGAGCGGCTAAGAAAACTCGAGGCGGCTCTGGCCAATCCGCCGCCGCGTAACAAGCTGCAGCGCTGGCTACAGTCGCAGACGAGTGATAGAAACGCGCTGTTTATAGCGCTAGTGGCATTGTTTATTTCAATATTCGTTGGACTGCTGAGCCTTGGACTGGCGGCTGTCCAGACTTGGATCGCCTGGATGGCATGGAAATATCCCGTGAAGTGACTGGCTGGAGGCTAGCGTCGTTGGACCTAGACTTCTTGGAAATAACACGTACAATCCTACCAATCGAAGAATTCTGATCATTAAATCACTGGGTATTTGAAACCAGCAAGCGTCTCGGGCATGACGTGATGGCATCATTATCTGCTGTAGCACAGAGGCCGACAGGTTGACAGGGCAGCTGATGGCAAACGGGGCAGTGCTGCGAGGCAGCAAGACTCAACTGCCTTCCATGTGCACCACTGTACTTCCCAGTACGTAGCACTGGAGGTTCCCCCACAGGGACTGGCGCATGCTCTACCGCTCTGATTGGGCTGGCTCCAGCGAATCAGGTCCGTGAATGCCCTGTCCCTCGGGCGCTGGTGGGCGTTGGCGGGCGGACTGGTGGGCGCTATCTGGTGGTGGTGGGGTGCACATCCGCCGCCACACAGGAACGGGGCAACTCTATTTGCTCTCTTCTTTCCCGAGGCCATGCAACTTGCGGCTCGCTTGCCCACGACCCCTTCGCCTGTTCCCTGTTATTGGACTTTCTCTTCTTCCATCCCCTCTTCCATTTAATAGTCTATCTCAAGTCCTAGAAGATCCATCTATTTTCGTCAAAGCTCCTCCGAAGCACGATCCGAAGCTCCACTACCGAGGAACCACCTAAATAGCTGCCTCTTCCCCCACTACCCTACGCAACTGCCCTCGAAATAATTATCCCGATGACGCTTAATCTTGTACTCTTCTCCTGTCTCTAGATGAAACACCCCTGAATCGGTTTTAGGGTCGCGGCATGGCTCAAATAGTCCGTTGCGATGGGCTTGTTCTCCTTCTTAAGAACCCGACCACCAGCCAGGGACCAACCGAAGCAAAAGAAGCCAACCAAGGGTGCTATCTCTCACATTAATGACGTCGATCCCAAAGCCAGCTCCAAAGTTCTAACTCCGCGACAATCAACGGTAACGGCTCGGCGTGATAAGCATCACGCCGACCAAAGCCAGAAACGCATTCCCTACACCGGCCACCACAAAAATGCTTCATCCCCCCAGCTTCAGTTGACGCCGACCTCTGCGCTAGACCACCACCGCCACGACTCTCAGCAGCAGCACCGCGATAGGGTTCAGCTGTATTCTGGGGGAGGTGGGAATTTTGCCTTGTCTATGGTGAATTTGGCCAGGGACGCGAGTGCTCTCCCAAACTACAATGATGGGCTTGCCGCCTGGTATGGGTATAGCACCGCACTTGTGGGAACGACCGTGTCCATTTTCGATGAAGTGTCAATACGGTTGAACCACATCTTGACCCAAATTGACAAAGAGGGCATGACTGGGAATGAACCTGATTTATTCACTTGCCGGTCGCCCATCGCCGCGGTGAATGATTGCCAGGCTCTAGTGCGGGTATCGTCGGCTGATCAGCAGCTCACCAAGCCGAAACACCACCACCATGACAGGGAGCCGGGCAGCGGCCGGGGAAAAGGCCGCAAGCGCGAGCGATCTTCTCGCCAGAATTCTTCACGCGAGGACGGATACAAGGAAAAGCCCAAGAAAAACGCTCAGCTGGCAGGTGGGGTAGCTACGGCTGTCGTCCGAGGAGAATACTTCTCAAAGGTTGAGCTCTATGCAAATTCCAAGCTTCCAGCGGGCTTGCCCCCTTTCGCTGTGTAAGTATCCAGTCTACATATCCCCAAAATCATAATGTGATGGGAACCTAACAAGATGGAAATAGATACTTTCCCACATGGCCCCTTTTGTGTCTCGCGGCCCAGTATTCTCAGGCCGTCTACGAGCGCCCACAAAAGCGTGAGAGCGAGGCCCATGTCTCTGCAGACTGGCGGGCTGGCACGAAAGCCATGGTGATTAAGTCTGTTCCAATGGATCATATGCGTACCATTGTCTTCGCAGTCCGCGGTACCGCATCCTTTATGGACTGGACAGTCAATCTCCACGCTGAACCAACCTCTCCATCTGGGTTTCTCGATGACAAGTCCAACCTCTGCCATTCAGGCTTTCTGACGGTCGCACGTAGAATGGTCAAACCGGTAGCTTCCCGGCTGAAGCAGTTGCTCGAGGAGGATCCCAGCCGGTCCAAGTATAGCCTCCTCATTACCGGTCACTCTGCGGGAGGCGCTGTTGCGTCGCTCCTATACTGCCACATGCTCTCACGATCCAAGGGTGCGAGGACTGATCTCAATCAGCTAACAGGATCCTTCAAGCGCGTACATTGCGTCACTTTCGGCACTCCGCCCATCAGTATCTCACCACTCATGAGACCCGACAGGCCAGACCTAAAGAACAGTGTTTTTCTCAGCTTTATCAACGAAGGCGATCCTGTCGTCAGGGCAGACAAGGCGTATGTCAGAAATTTGCTTGAGCTGCTCGCTTCTCCATCACCGTTATCACTACCTGTGGACAACCCCTCAGATGTAGGACGGTCTTCTGAGGGAGGGAGGGGCGCTCATACTCACCCAAGCCCGCGTTTACACAAATTCAAGTCTCGCCAGGATCTCAAATCCAAACCCACCACCGCACCCCAGAAAATGCCCGTCTGGCCTGTTCCGGTTAGTGCCCTTAAGAACGCTGGGCGACTCGTCGTTCTTCGAAGCGGCCCCTCCGACCCTCGCTACCGCCAGCATCGAGACCGCATGACAGTTGAGGAGCGGTTGTCAGAAGGTGTGGTCGCAAACACATGCCGCGTCGAGCAGTTGGAGGGTATTATTTGGGGGGACCCTGCGGCCCATCTGATGAACCTGTACGCAGGGAGGATAGAGAAGCTGGCAGTGAAGGCTGTGACGGTGAGCGACAGCTAAGACGGCGTAGTTCAAGCAGCTTAACGACGTGATGCCCCTATATTTTATTCGGTTGCCAATGATTTTTCTCAAACATATACCCAGAACAGCAGGATGAAGGCGTTTAATTATTCCATAGCTCGAATGATAGTGTTATGTCTTTTGTTCCGTGATGGTAGGCTCATCAAGTCCCTCTGTTATTCGTGATGATAACCAAACGCCCCGTCTCCAGAACTCCCTCATCGGTAACAGATAAGAATGAGACAAAAAAAAACCAAAATCCAACCGCTTTCAAAACGCTTGCTGCCAACTCGGCCGCTTACTCGGGGCCACCCACACGACAACACGACAGACAACACTCCCCTCATCTCGACTCCATCTCAATCCCCTCTGATGACTCGTCGTCGTCATCACACACGCCACATTTGCAGGTCACGTAGATGATGAACGACACGAAGACCACTGCGGCAAGGGTGATGACGGCGCTCTCGGCGGCGGGGCTGATTTCTGCCATTTGGCGAGGATGGGGATCAGAGAAACGTAATGCGAGCTCGAGGAAAAGGAAGAAACCAAAGGGGCCGATCGAGGAGGAGGTTCTCTGGCTTGGCTTTTGGTGACGCTGGGAGGTAAACTCACGGCGGAGACTGGTTGGAGCTTTGTTCACCTAAGGGTGGGAAGTTTCTGTGTAGGTGTTTTGATTATCACGGATTTGTTCGTGGGTTTCTTGACTTGTTTTGTTTGTTTTTAAACCATGTTAGCGCTCAACTTGTAATCGCAGAAGGAAGGACAGACCTCATGGGAAAGGGTTCAAGGTTGGCTTTAAGCTTCGGTATGCTTAGACTTGTGATGCGATGTTTTTGGTTTATGCTTTCTTCATGTCGTCTCTTTTCTCTTTTTGTACAATGATGTAAACGTGTGATGAGGGTTGCAACGGGGAGCGTATCATCGGTCTCCCATGCAAGACCCAATGTATAAGCTCGCAGTTGGGGTGAATCCGATGCATCGCTTTCAGATCCCTGCGACTAGAATTAAGCTCATGGAGCTTCGTCTCATCAGCTAATCATACCTCGCACTCTTTCCATGTGAATGAATGCTCCATTGGTTAATTCCATTCAGACTGGAGCATCGATTGTTTCTATGCAGGCTTGGAATCGGCCGCTCACACCTCACCATATTGTCAAGGCAGTGAATATCTGATATTGTTTCACGGCAGGTAATGGCAAGGTCATGTGAATAAATGCAAGATTCTGCTTCTGTTATATACTTGCTATGTTCTAAACTCTTATTCTCAATAGTTGGCCCGTCTCAAATAGACAGAGACCCATCGTCAACGCAACCACTGCCAAAGCTTCGCATGAAACGGCCTCCCCGAAAATAAAAAGGTCAAGATAGCGAACTCCTATCCTTATGCCACATGAAACCCAGACAAATCAACCCCATCCATACTCCCAATATATAACAAAAATGAAATCAGTATTGTCGGCTATATGATGCTCCTTCACTCAGTAGGCGCTCCATAAATTAGTGTCTCAGCGTGTTGCCTTTTGTAAACGGCAGGCAGAAACCCTGATTTTCCGCCTCGACGCCCATCATAATCATAAAAGTATTGTTGGTACTGTAAAAGGGGGGATAAAAGAAAAAGTATGGACAAATAGAAACGTAGTGTAAGCGAAAGAAACTGATCCAAGTGCTGTGTCGATAATGTACAAAACAAATACAACCGGGCAATTATATCGAAGTCCGGTCTTGGTTAAGAAGTGTTTTAAGAAGAGGGTAGGCGCAGTGATTAGGATAGCCTGCCAAAGTCCATCTCATTATTCATAGAGCCCATGCCAGGCATGGAACCTTGCGGGGGGTATTGTTGCCGAGGGTCATGCATGCTGAAACTGGCTTGTCTCTGCGTTGGTTGCCGCATTCCCACCATGTTGTTCATAGGCATAGACGGTGGGACAGCTTGCGTATTCATGGACTGGCTGTGCATGTTTTGTGGCATGCCACCCATGTGATGTTGTCGCATCCCCTCATGTCCTTGATTCATGGGCATATGCTGGTGCTGGTGCTGTGTTTGATGTTGCGCGTGGTTCATTGGGTTTGGTTGTGCTGGGTGGCCCATGGGGCTCATCACCATCTCCGACATTGGAGTACAGGCAAAATTATTCATGCCAGGGGGGTACTCAACGGTTGGCGACATGATTCCAGGCGAGCTGACGAAAGAGCTGCCTAGATCAGAGTTCTGAGGAGCAGTGGATGGAACACCGTTGGAGCTGGTGTTACCCACTGATTCCGGTGTGCCGGTGCTCAGGTCCATCGCGTACTTCTTGTCATATTCCTCAACGGGGAACTTGCGATCATAATCGCTGTCCATGGCGAGCTGGAGCTGTGGAGGCTGAGCCATTCCAGCATTGCCAAAGCCATCGAAAATGTCGACGTTGGCCATGTTCGGGTTCTCGGGGGCGTTCTGCAGCATTGGACTGACAAGTCGAGGCAGGATTTCGTGTGCCTTGCTCAAAAGAAGGGGAAGGAAGCGGTGGTCACCGTTGCGGGACATAGCGACAACGCTTAGGAGCTGGTTCATGTGCTCACGAGGGCCAACAGCGAAGGGGTCCCGCGAGGCGGGCTGAAGTGAGAGAAACTCAACGGCGGAGTGGGTCACTTCCAACAACTTCTCGATCTACAAAATAGTCAGTAAAAGTTGTGCTGTAAAAGAGCTGGGTGATTAGCGTAGGATACATACCAGTCCTGAGTTTAGCAGCTCCATGCCCTGATTAGGGAATTGCGAAGCCATGCTCATCAGCAGATCCCGAGATATATTGCCGGAATACTGATAAGACATGGAATCCTCATTCCCACCGCTTACGGCACCGTTTGTAAGCTGCCAGATAGTGCTCTTTAGCCATTGCTGGTTCGTATGGGCATCAGTAAAGTTGGCATCCTGGCAAAGATAAGATTGCACAAGATCGGTGAGCTGCTTCTGCAAGCCGGAGAGGTACTGTGGCGACAAGTTGTGGCGAGCCTTGCTCCAGGTGTTGTTGAAGGTGTCATCAAAGGGCTTGAAGAGATTGCTTAGAACGACAAAGCCATTGAGCTGATGAGCAAGGGGATCGGTCATGTCATCATTCACTGTGGGTAAATTGATAGTCGCCTGCAGGGTTAGAGGACGGCTGCGCTGGAGTGCATAAGCCCTAGAATGATCGTTAGTCGGGTTCTATCCAGGAACACTGGAGATGGCTCTTACCTCTCGGTAGCGTAGACCAGCCAGAATAAACGGCGACGACGTGAAGCTTCCACAGACTCAAGCTTCATGTAGTGATCCTCTTGGTGCATGCCAGCCAGGTGGATCATGGTGGAAGCCTCGCGAAGGTAATACCAGGCACGATCGTGCGACTCGAGTCCATAGTGGCATGCGAAGAGGAAGAAGTTGGTGGCCAGGACGTTCAGGTTGATGGAGTCGAGATATTCGTAGCCTTTTCGTACTTTCACAGCCTCTTCAACAAGAAGCTGACTCGAGACGATCGTTGCTCCAGGTAACAAATCGAGGTTGTAAGGATCACCAGCAGGCATGTTCATGCCAGGCTGGAGCATGACGAAGGCACAGAGCGAGGTCAACAAGCAGTAGGCGTCACGGTTCTGTTCCATGTAAAGCACCTGCTGCTCCACAGAGTTGCGGTCGAGGATCGGGAGCTGTGGGTATAGGTTGTCGAAGAAGAAGGCGATGCACTCCTTGACCAGTTCGCTCGTCAGTAACCCTGGGGTCGGGGCCAAACCAGGGTTTGGTGGTGCACAGGGGCCTCCATTGATTCGGTTTTGCACCTTTGCTGATAGACTCGTTTGTCGTTGTGTCTCTCTCAACTCGCTGATGACCTTGGCGCGGGAACCTTTAGGTCCCTTCTTCTGGGGGATCGCATTGTAGGTACACGACAGCTGAGCCTGACCGCAGTTGCGGCATGGGTTGACACCGTCGCACTTGACCTTGCGACGATGGCAAGCATCGCAAGCACGCTTCACGGCCTGCGTCATTGTGGCGCGTTCCGTCTCTCCGGCCGTTGAACGAGACTCGATGTGTGGACTGCGATGGCACTAACGGAGCGAAATTCGATATCGGGTGTTGCTTTATCGGCGGTACAGATCGCGTGGCAGGTGGAAGCGGTGCAACGTGACACGGTTCGCGAGGCAGGCGAGGGTTATGGGCCTGGAGACGAGGTTTTCTGAGGTCAAAGAGGAAGGGGGGCCAGAGCAGACCCGGGGAGGGCAGAACTGGGGTTGTTGATGGGCAGGTTCGCGTGCCTGATGACGGGGTCGACAGCCAACCTCTACTTTCCCCAGAGTATTGCTGTATAAGCAGTATCAAGAGGCAATTCCTGGGAAAGAGTCTGGGGAATTTGCGGGGGTCAACACCGTCGGGTGGTGATGGAGAGTGCGCTTGCAGGAGTTATCGGCCCTTTCTCTTCTCTCAGGTCGGGGGAACCACTGGCGCAAGGAATCCTGGTGCGGGCGCTGAGGCAGCAGAAGCCCACTGAATAGGCTCACATACAGGAAGGCGAAGCGATGGCGATGTCGTGCGGCAAGTTGGGGCTCGACGAAGGCGAAAGCAGCGCTGGAGGCGTGATTCTCGTATGGGATGGATGTGGTTGGTGATGGGGATATAATACAAAAACAGGTTCGAGGAAGAGATGAATGGATGGAGACCAGGGCGGGGAGGACGAGAGAAAGTGGATTGACAGAAGCAATAGATGGAGTGAGTGGCAGGCGGGTCGAGATTTGGGGGGGAGTGATCATTGGGGAGGACGAGGAGGTCAGGGCAAGGGTGGGTTTCACTGCGCAAGCCTTGGGGACGTTCCCCATAGCCCAGCTGCTAATTGCAGTGGCTGCTGATTGCTACTGGCTGGAGGGCCCTTTGGAGTGGGTCAGCCCTGGCTAGCCGGTACCTTGGCCAAGTACCGGTTGCTAGCGGCTGGCGGTTGTACCGCTCTACAGTGTATCTTTGCTGCCAGCAGCCCACGCTCAGGTCTTGGCCGGTTGCTCTGGAATGTGGTGCCCGCGACAGAGGCGGGACAGGCGAGCAGCAGGCTAGAGAACGGGGGTCCCCATTGGCCCAGCGCCTGGATTAGTGGACACAGGCTGGTCGAGCGCACAGTGTCAACCGTGGCTGGCGCGGGTTAGCCACGGCACACAAAAGTGGGACGGAAAATTGGACTGGTCGCACCTCCAGCTGCTGCATCTCGTTTGTGTCTGGCGCGTTCACGCCAGGCGGGATCAGTCAGATTACAGCGTGGCTGTGGCCTCTGGGAGCCTGGCCCCGACGCCTTGGATCGTAATCACCCGCTGGTGGCATTATGTTCTTTGACGTTAGGTGGGAGCGTTTCCTCCTTGAGGAATGGCTGGCTGGCTGGCTGGCTGGCAGTAACGGCAGACACAATTACGCCAGCCAATCTGTCATCTGTCATCTGGCTACAAAGGGCCCTGGAGGCTGGCTGTGCCCTAGGCGTCAGTTGAGGCCTTCGGGCGACGGCCAATCAATGCAGGCCAGCAACACGAGACACTGTGCGAGCGACGGCAAGGTACAGCACAGCAAACAGCATGGTAACATCGCCTCTTATCCCACGTATTGTATGTATTTCATCGTCCGTATTGACCTGCATTCACGGAAAAGGTCGTGATCGCATATCTTACCGTCGATCCCCCCAAAAATAGTTGGGGCGAACTGTGGAAGATCTGAATTTTCATAAACCATTTTGCAAATCTCGTGTGCATGAAACTCTAATGAGAAGGCATGCATAGGTATTATAGAGTTGTCTCCCAGTACACCCACCAATTCACCTCAATGGTGCGAGTCTCAGCTTTGTTTTCTCAAGCGGGACTTTATCGAAATCCTCAGGCGATGTCTAGGCTGCCAACTAGCTGCCAGTGTCTTAGAAACCGTTGTCTAGGCTGTTCGAGTCTTGGGTCGGACCATGTTGTCTTGCCAGCGAGGAGCTGTGGTCCAAGACATTCCACTCACAAATGTTTGATTCGTCCCGTCATCAAGACCCTTGTTTTCTCTTTCCGCGCCCAGTACTCGGAACTGGAATGTAGCTGTGTCAGAGCAGCATGTGCCGCTTGCCCGAGACTATAGCATCCTGATTGTCTTTCCCTGATTCTTGTGCTATGGGATTTGGGGGTGCAAGAAGAGCGGTAGGGGATAGTCTCTCAGCTCTGCAGCACCGTGCCCTGTAGCACCGTGTGCCAATCAGGCTCCGCACGGCGAAGGGATACTTCCACGTCGAATCTGGGCCTTACCGGACTGGGGCAAAAGCTAACACTTGAGGCCTTCTACACATATTCGACAGCCAATGACAGCAGGTGGAGACTCCGCCGTGTTGCACTTGCGAGGGCCAATCCGGGCACAATCCTCCAGGGCCTAACAAAGTCCCCCAGGTCCCCGGCCTTCACACTTTGCGGAATCAATCACACGCATGAACCCCTACCGGAGTGGAGGACGACGCCAGCAACTATCGTCTATGTTAATATAGCCGGAAACACAAATAGAGGCGGAAGAGAGAGATCGATGAGATATTCTGGCTCCCGCGGCCCAGGACGTTTCTGCCAAGCCGCTTGCATCGTCATTGTCTTGTGCTACGGCTCCATACGTCAGTGCCGGAGTCGCCGCTTGCCTGCTGCTGTGAGAAAAGTCTGGCTCAGGCGCCAACCACTTAGCATGCAGCACTCAGCAGCGCCACCTCTGCACTGTCATCTCCCTCCTGCAATACCGTGCAGTCTGACACGCAAAACTGGCGTAATCCTCCTGACTCGATGGCTTTTGCAAAAACGCCATCTTTTCCCTTTCGTCGGATAACGGCTTTCAATTGCTCTTGCGGGTGCGGTTAACGCCGCCGCAGCCGTACTTCTTGGTTGGCTCCCTCCTCAAAGGTCCCAACCTGACCAGTGGTCCACGGGGCGGATGACGCCGTCGTCTTTTTCTCTGCCACCCACTTCATGCATCCATCGCATATGCATATTAATTATCCAATTTCTTGGTTTGACGCTTCTGCACTCTCTAGTTCCTAGCTCGCCAACTCGCCAGCTTGGTACATAGTGACATCTCCCTTCAATTTGCGGAGGAGTCCTGCGTCCAGCTCCGCCGCCCCACCACGTAGGCCAGTTCAAGTCTGGCGCAGTTGTGTCGGGCCGATCAGGCCATTCCCCAAGGCCAATGCAAGGCTGACAGGTCACATCAGCGAATGGCGGCTCACCTCGATCGCCCCGTCGCCCACTGATTGGCCCCGGGATTTAGCGGCCTGTGAGCGCGCAAACCTCCAGTCTGGACTCTGGACAGAACGTTCGACATCATGCGCTTGCCCAAGCCAAGTAAACTTTTGAAGAATCGGGTTATCCGCTTCGGATGGCATATGCCAGCCCAAGTATGCTTTAAATAGTGCCAAACTCAACCACACTCCCTCTCTGCCGTTAGCCTACTGGCTAAGCAACTCAATTTGGTACTGTTGACGTTGTTGACACGGGCAGACCGTTGAGCACAACGATTGATGTCACGTGCCCATCCGTACGTCGTCCATCGTGAGCCGTAGATCAACCGAGAAACAACAATTTCTCCCAACTGGGCAGGCCACTACCACATCGCGCTCAGACCAGCTCCTTGTTGATCTTGATCGTTCGCTGCTGCTACATTTGGCTTGGATGGCCCAGTTTAGCAAACGAACACCCATGGAAAGGAGGCCGTGTGGAGAAATGGGAAACTTAGAGCCTTCAATAGACACTGTGGCCCAACATCCCAACATCCCAATCACACACAGCATTGTTATTTTGGGATCCAGCCACTAAGCAAGTCGATCGAATGAATGTTTATCAGAAACCAGGGCAATGAATGGATCTGATTGTCGCCCGCTACGGACAATAGGTGAACCCAGGCTTCCTTGTCTAGGCTATCAGGGTGTTCGCGGATCCTGTCTGAGACGACTTCATTCACGGCCTTCTGCATCGCGATCGCTGGCTGATCCTAATCCATGACCGGATAGACCCTGGACCCTAGGGGTTCGTCGTTCGTCCGACCCTGACTTAGGCCGATGTATCCTAAAGACCCTTGATGCGTCAAGATTTTCGTAGATTGGCGCTTATCTTCCAACCATTTACACATCAAAGACACTCCCAAAGCACTCCCGAAGCCGCTTTGTCCCCCGTCTCACCTACTATCTGCTGGACCAAAGCTCTGGAATAGTTCCTACACTAGCACCAGAGCCATCAGCCATGGTAATTTCATCGCCGATCCAGGGACAGATAGTCCGGACCAAGACAGATTTCGAATTACAAGAGCCATGGTAACTGGTAACAACCAAGCTTAACCCATCCCGTCTTCACCATGCGCGGTCTTCGTAGAAGGATTACCGTAATAATAGTATTTGTTCATGCTTTATCTTTTAGATCCTCCCCTATACGCGCTCTTCGCCCCGCGCGCAAGACCTATCCTTTGCACAACGACTTCCATTAATCAAAAGAGAGATAACCCGATACTACCTAGATTCTTCCATCCCGTCTGAGTAAAACACGGTGCTCATATGGATGAGAGTTCAAGTATAAATTTAAAAACAGCAATGAAAGATGCCAGACCTGACATCTCAACACAATGAATAACATGGGGCTCATATCCAACACTTCCAAACCTAAATGACAAAGGGAAACTAAGCAGAGGAGGAGTAGGATGCGGAAGCCTCCTTGTTCCTCTCCTGCAAGCTGCTGGGATACCTCCAGAAGAACCAAGCCATGGTGAGCGTCATGAGCGACGCATCAAACACGTAGACGCCCCATTCGATGCCAAGGAGATACCCGCTGCTGCCCATGGCATACTCCGCGACGCGGAAGATGTTCCTGACCATGACAAAGGCCGAGGTCACGTACAGCATGACCAGGTTCTCCTGCCAGGGGACGTGCGACGCCCTCGCTGACGCCGAGTGGTTCTTGAACCGGACGTTGAACACGACACCGGCAGCGATGTAGAGGCTGAAGATGACGATCTGGAAGATGAGGCCGCCCACGATGATGTTGGTCCCCATGTTCGGGTTCGACTTGCCGTCCCCGGAACTGGCCCGGACGCGGAGCCCGGCGCCGCTGGACTGGATGAGGAAGCTGAAGACGTCGCCGAAGACGAAGACGCGGGTGAGCCAGTTGAGGCGGATGAGGGAGAACTGGGCGCCGTCGACGGCCCGTATGATGCGGCTCAGCGTCATGTAAAGGGTCGCGGCGAAGAGGATCGGGCCCAGGAGGAGGAAGATGGACTGCAGGATGTAGGGGATGAGCTGGCCGGTGGCGTTGTATGCTGCCGCTCTGCCAATGTAGCCTATTACTTCGACTGTGGCGTACGAGTGTTAGCTTACGTCGTAACTTGGTGATCCGTAGGTTCAGGTGAGAAGTTGAGTTGAGTTGCCTTACAGATTCCGCCAATTACAAAAGGGATGCAAAACCACATGCGATGCCGGAACATCTTCCACGTGTGTAATCCAGTAAGAATTGCAAATATGACAACAAAGATGATGGCCGCTGGAAGGCTTGGGATATACCGCCAGAGCGGGTACCCATTGTATGTCTCGAGTGTAGGCATGGTGTTTTCCTGTGGTCGCTGCCCTTTCGTCTCGTCTTAGTTGTGATGTTGATTCTTGATATGAAGAGAACAGACGAGCAGGTTGGCCCAGACAAAGGAGAAGACACGATTATTTAACCTTCATCTCACATCCTCTCTCGGTCTCGGCCTTCAAATTAAAAATTCTCTTGCGTGGCTAACACGTATTCTTATCTAGATGAATTTCAAAGTATGGAGGTGAAGCTCGGGTTGTGCCAAAATATCACGAGAAGTCGAAAATCCTCATACAAAACTCGGATAAAACACGAGGACCGACCCACTCTCCGTTTCTCCCACGCATAAGCCGAATAACGCGAGTCACAGTCCTGCGACGCCGACTCCGTTAAAACGGGCGAAGCCTTGAGTCAAGAATAGTCGAAATAGACGATTAATTAAAGGAGTCTAGAATATGAAGTGTATAAAGCCTCTGTAGTTCGTAGAATCTCAAGGGAAATTTTTGCATTCGCTCCAGACCACCCCTCCATCGCCACGATTCAAGTCGAAGCCATGCCGTTCTTCAACCCCAAAATCAAGACTCAGATCCACATCATCTCGCTCCTACTGGCGATTGGAGCCATGGCTGGGTCAGGTACCCGGATAGCGCTTGCCGAGATGCCCATGATGCGGCCGGACATGATGGCACTTGCTGCAGTATGCTACCCCCCTTTACGATCCAACACCACCTTCGTTGACCCGGAGACTAACACCATCTCGTAGGGTGGCAAGTCGATCGCGGTGATAGGCTACCAGCTGATCACCCATCATGTTCGGGCTTGCAGGCGGGCCGCGAGCCGAAAGGCCAACCTGATCCTCAACGGCCTCGAGGTGTTGTTCTGGGCTGCCGTGGCTGGGCTGGGCGTCCAGACAAACATGAATGTGTGTAAGCTGGACGGGAACCCCTTAATCACAAGTTGCATCATAAGCTGGGCTGTCTCGGGCGCGGCTGCTCTTCTTTGGTAAGTTTGATGCAAGTTGCCCTCGTCGGAGTGCTCGATGTGAGTGTGTAATGCTAAAAGCCGTGTCATTATAGTTTGCTTGCCATTTATTCGGTGGGAATATCCGTGGTAGAGCTCCGCCAGCCCCGCCATGGTAAGGATGAAGCCGAATTCATCTCACTGCCCGACATGTACGAGGACACCAGCCCTCTGCGCCCAGTGCCCCCAGTGCCGTACAGCTCCGGCTACCCTCCCCGGGGACATTGAGCTTGATGGGGAAATCTAGTTGGTGTTCCCTGACCATCACGTAGGAAAGCTTTTAATGAGTTTCAGTGGTATACGGGTACTGGTGTACCTTAATTGGATGGCAAGAATTGTTTGTTATAGAGCCTCATTCCCTAAGTTATGCAAGCACAATGGTTTCATACGTATCTAGACGTGCCACTCTCCCAGCACGATTTCAGTTTCTCTTAAATAAACGAATCAATGATCTCATTAAGTTACATCACTCATGTTAATTATTTGTCGATTATTTGCATCTCGATTAGAAGAGATGGCGCAGTGTTAGAGCAGATCAGCAAACTACAGTCTCTCTGCAGGGTGGACCATCAAGATTGCTCCAACAACGTGTTTACATCCACTTTCCAATCGATGTCTGATTGCTTCTGCGGAGATCCTACTCCTCTCATAGGCATCCCCGAGCTGTCCGGCAACACTGGGGCTCCGCGGTCCCACGAAACGGCCGCTACCCGTCAAACGGCCCGTCTGAAGTGCCACTAAAGAGCACACAGCAGCACCCCTCCCACCTCTTCATGACAAAATTCAATCCATCATATGAAACTTTGCCCTCTTCGTTCTTCTTGAGTGCAAAGTAGCAGCCAGTATGTTGTACAGTGGAAACAAAGCTAAGGATTATTGCCCGAATACGTTAAAGGGGTTCCCCCAAGCTCCGTCTACCCACTCTCTACTCAGTGGACCAAGAAGCTAATGACCGTAACCAAAGACAACACTACAACTGGGACCTCTGATTCCCTCGAACATGACACGACAGAGGCGCACCACGTGTGTCGGAATACTCCTACAAGGGGCGGCGGACACCCGGAGAACAGCCCACAACCGTAAAGAGAAGCTTGAACTTCCCGTCATAGCCCCGAGAGTCACACATCCGTACGAGTCTGGCGGCGGTATTAATACCGGTAAACCTGGGCTTCATCCGAGTTTGGGTCCCCTCTGGCTATCCGTTCTACTCCCTCTCTCCCGACAATCATTACTGGCTTCATCGGACAGCTGGAGACGAGACCAAACTTCTGGCAACTGAGAAACCGCTACTGCCCTTGAAGCCATGGCTTTCCCAATCCTTTTCCTCTTCTTTCTGCTCAGTCTAGTACACAGGGCGGCCCTTCTTCCCGTCCGTGATTACCCTACCCCTGGCAAGCCGTCCATCTCCGTCACCGTCACCCTCGACTGGCTCTTCCCCACGAAGAGCGTCGACATCTCTGCCCCCGGGACGACGGAGCCCTACGCGTATGTTTAAACCTCGTAACGTCCCAAAAGAAAACACACTTCTTTTGAGAAAAGGCACTGACCAAACTCATATAGAACGGCCACTACCGAAAGCCAAGTGACCGTCACCCTGTGCTCCTCATCACGGGGACCCCCCTCCAAAAACCCCGACTACTCCCTCCCCCCAATGTACACCTCGTCCGCCGGCTGGCCCGTGAGCCCCACGGAGAGACCCTCGTCGTACGAGGAATACTCGACCCGCTACCTGACGCCCTCGTCGTCCCCGTATGCCTGGTCCCAGACCCCAAGGCCGACAACCTCCACCAGCACCACCACGGAGATTTTCAGCGTGGAGCCTGGGTATTCGCTCCCCGAGACTACTACTCCTTCGTGCTCCCATTCTTACACTCGGAGGGCTTAGCACGTGGCCGGTCTGGGTTGACAATGTGGTTTCTGCCGGTTATTAAAAACGGGCGATATCTTGCCTCCATTTTATTTTGTCTGCTTGCTTCTTTGGCGGGATAATATCTTGGTTTTGGGTAGAATGGGCGAGCTAATAATATATTGCTGCTGCATCTTGGGATTACGTCGCAGGTAACGACGGGAACCATGTTCCCTAAGTACGTCTGTGTCGGTCATGAGACTGGGATCGAAGCTCGCCTGACCTAGGTTTAGCAGGGGAGGGCGTGGACGGGCGTTCTTTATGGCTCTAGATCAAATAATATGGAATCTCATCATTAATTCGTTTCGCCGATTTACCAGTACATTTTCCGTTCTTGCGCTGCTTCGCCTTTCTTTTTCTTTTCCAAATCTAGGACAATGAGCTATATCGCTATGTTTAAAGCAACCATTCATTACCAAATTAATTACACTGCTAACTGAGCGCTATATATATTCTTGTTTGTATGTGGGATGTGGAGTCCAGTCTTCTTCGAAGAGTTGGGCAATCCAGTAGTACGGGTGATCCCATGGTAACTTGCGCTGGTTTCCCGTATACGCCGTCTCTCCGTCGTGAGGCTGTTCAGGCTCGGGTACTGTGCAGGATGAATCATTAGCCGTCGACGAAACCAAATGAGCAGTTTCTAGGTCAGAGTCTTACTGAAGCCATTCTCCGTTCGGTAGGTTCGCCACATGGAGAGCTGTTCTTGCACACCCGAATTTGTCATGGTCCACATAACCAGGTTATACTGCTCTACTGTGAGTTCTGACAAAAATGATGTGTGGTGAGCTGCAGCGTCAACTGAAGCAGGCATGGGCCGACAATTGTAGTAATGCCAAAACATGAGCAAGGTATTACACCCTTCCTGGAGGCTTTCCACAAACCCCGGGATAGAGTAACGAATCTGTCGCAGTCAGAACACTAGCCTAGTACCCGGTCATCTATGAAACCTGTACTTACCTTTGCTTGGTGGACTGCTTTGGCGTGACGAGAGCGGTCTTGTGTGATCCAGCTCGCCTCTCGCAGCAAGATAAATAAGCAGACGTATATTGTAAACCAGTAGCGTTTCTTGTTTTGCACGATGAGGTACTCTAGCTCGCGTAGCACCTTCATCCTTAAGGGGACTAGTAACTTCGTATGGTTTATGCTATCGAATTGAGCGAGCAGCATCCGCGGGAGCGAGACTTTTCCCTTCAATGGGTATGACGGATCGTCTGTTTCCGGAGCCATGTCCAGCGTGTCTTCGCCACAAATATACGCGCTTCCGGTGGTTTGGCCTTTGAGATCGGTTAGGAACCAGTTGACGTAGGGTTAGGCGAGGGGACACTGATCACTCACGTATCGCAAACGAAAGAGTAAATAAATTTCCCAAGAGTCGTTTCTCTCGATTAGCCACTAGGGCGCCCCCTTCGTAAGCTTTCACCTCACCCTAAGACTGGTTAGTAAACAGTGCATCTTCCGCTTGACCGACATGCCAGGCTTCGGAGTACATACCGGGAGGCTTTCCCAGCGTTCGACTGCCATTTGGTATGTCGCTTGTATGGGGTCATAACTGCTCATGGGCGCATCCACTCTGGAACCTGGTGCTCCACGGCGCTTGAAGTCCGGAATCGCGTTCTCTTTAATATACTGCTCGAAGTAGATCGCTGTTCGGCGAATATTTGCCAGGCAAAACGGCTTGATCTCCTTGGACTTTTGAACAACCACACCATTCTCGATTACAGTCCAAAATCTTGATGTGATGTCGCCTTCAATGGGTTCGAAGGGTACGACTTTGATAACGATCGGCTTTTGTTCCGCCGATTGCGTGAATTCGATCGTCCGAAAGTTCCGAGCTTGAAGAGGAGTGACAATGTTTTTCATCTCAGTGCCTGTCCAGCGCCGTGTCAGACCCAGACCGCCACTACGGAAAAGCACAGTATCGGTAATTTTGTTATGAAAACACGGAGTTCGGTGAATTGTCTTCTTCGAGGTTCGTGAGATACTCTGACAGGGAATACATGGTCCATCCGGATCCGTAGGATCAAGAATGCACTGGAGGAAAGTCAGTAGGCGAGGAGGTGGATGAGAAGACAAAGCTCACTTTTTGCTTTTGGAACCGACACCGCACACATGTCTTAATTGCGGGCTTCTTTCCCTTACTAGACCCAGAACAAGCATTGTGGGATTCGCCAGGGTTCTCTTCTTTTTCAGTACCGAGGGAATCAGAGACGCTCGGCTCGTTGTTCTCCTCGGTGCCAACATAATGGCATTCGGGAGGGAAAGGGAATGTTAAACCTATGGCGGCACCAATAGACTGCTCGCTCGATTCGCTTCTCTCGGAAGTTGTATATAGAGGTGTTTCTGGGCCATAGAAGCGTTGCCCAATACCCGCTACAGCGTCTGCATTAGAGATCTGACCGACTTGGAAATCCTGTGTCTCCTGAGGTTCGTTCTGGAGAGAAAAGGGGCTCTGTATGTCTCGATGATACGATGGATTGCTCTCGGGCGGGCTAGGGAGGCATAAGGTGCCGCTGCTCTTGAATGTTCCTGGCTGAGATGACAAGGGTTCTGCCGTTGAGCAGCAAGCGTCAGAATGATAGAGCGTTGGGGAAGCATCTGTGCCTATACCTAAGTAATTTGGATGTTCAGATACGAGCCGCGGCTGGGATCCAGGAAGACCGCTGAAATGCGGGTAAAGCGAGGGCCAAGGCAGAGCGGGGGCAAATTGTGTAGGCTGGTATTGTGTTGAAGGGAAAAAAATGCCGTCTATAGGCGCAAAGTCTTCAACCGGCCAGCTATCAACTGGCGCGGGCGGAGGTTGATGGCTTTCCTCTGTCGATGATGGGAAAGGCCCCTCAGTAAATGGAGGTTGGGGGGCGGCATATTGGAAATTCAGCCTGTCGGTTGGCCCGGAGTAGTGCATCAAGAAATCTGTTTCAGCAGCCAGGGGATGAGGAGGCGCGTGTGGAAAGGGTGTGTTTTCAAGCGTATTGTTGGCAACCGTAAGTTGGGAAAGACTACCAACGAAGACTCCATTGTCATCTGAACCAGCTGGCGGGTTCACGCCAGGATGACATGGAAGGAAACTGAGAGTCTGATTGGCAAATGCAACCTGTTCGTCTAGCCGAACACGACCTCGCTGATGAAAAGCCCTAGTGGTGTGCTGGGGGATCGGTCCTGTCGTCTGGGTTGGGGGGTTGTTCCTCCTTCGCTTTAAAGCTGGCGGTTGTTGGTCCTGAGCCAACATGTGAGTCAGTGGAGATGCCACCAATGCACGATGCAGTCCTGGACGGTAGTAGTGTAGGGCTGAGAGAAGTGGTAACACGGAAGCTGTGGAACAAGTTTCTTGACCTCTCCATAGGGCTTAGGGGCGAAGTGATGCCTTGGATCATAAGATGATAGCCAGGATGGGCAAGCTAGAGAGTAGTGTATGCTCACTCTTGCGTTGGTGGCTTGGGATCTGACTGTGGTAGGGATGGATGGTAAGACAGATAGGAACTTGGTCCACTTACGCCAGCGTCTGGGCAATATGCCATGCTTCGTCCAAGTTCCGTTCCCCCTTCACATATCTCTGAGGGGGGAGAGAAGGGAGGTATAGTCCATCATAGGGCCCGGGAAGGTGGCATTCATCGACTGGAGGAGCACGCAAGAAGAGAAAATAATTGATCTAGTCGGTATCAGAAGGGATCAACTAATTCAAGAACGCTTTCAACCTGCCCTTGTCGATCAGAGAGATGAATGAATAGGCAAAAAACCAGTTAGCGTATGTATGGTAGGAGCGAGAACGGGTGAGGCCCTGGTAGAAGAGACGAGCCGCGGCGCGGAACCGTCAGTACTGAGATGGGTGGGTGCAGCCGCCCGTCAGTTAGCGTGGTTAGTGGTGCACCGCACAGTCAATTGTGGGCAAGCGAAAAGCGTGTGGTATCAGTGGGCCGACAACTTGCAGCTCAGGCGCGGGTGGCTCGCATCAGCCAGTGGTGATCATGCGAGATTAAGGGTTTAGACGGGGATGGCGATTCGGCAGTGGTTGCCTTCTGGCTGGGTTCAAGTTCTGGTCCAGAGGCTGACGGCAGGCGTACAGGTTGACCTGTGATCCTGCGTTCCAATGATGAGGCAGCCAGCAGGTAAGGAATGTGAGGAGGAAGAGGCGCTGACCCAGGCGCTGAGCAGAAATTCGGCACAACTTAGCACAGCACAGGCTCGATGACATCGGCAGCAAGCGCACAGTGCATTTGAGGATCAGTGGCTGGCTTCAGATGCATATCCGCAGTGTGTTCCGGGGCTTGGCGAACGGGAGGGCCAATTGTCAGGGGCCAAGACAGCGTCCAGCGGGGCCAAGGGAGGGCTGAAGGGTGGATGGGGCATCAAATTCAGAGGGCTCGCCCTCCCTTGCAGGCGGTAATTATCCCCTCAGAGACAGTTGAAATTTGGGGGGGAGATGCCTGGGTCGCTAGGCGGCAGGGTGGGCGAGGGGCAAGACTCCCAACGTTGAGGCTCTGCGGTCACCAGGCAGGAGATGGGCGGCACACCAATAAACTGGCTCCCTGGCCCCCGCGGCACCTCCCAGAACCCGCTAAGTTCGTTTTCGGCGCCTGCCAGGTTGGATGCCTGTTTTTCCTCTCTTTTGGGCCAGCCTTGCCTGTTCACTTGGGCCTAATCCCGGCCCGGACTAGAATCCGTAGACCCGTCTGCAACTCTGTATCTAGAATTTGCTCTTGAGCCGAGACACAGGTATACGTAGCGTCTGGCCACCTTCCTATTCTCCATCCTGTCTTTCGCCTGCTGGCTACATAACAATTATAGCATGTGCCGACAGCCAACTTTCCCTAAGCATCGCTAGCGATACGATACAGAGGCAGTGGAGGCTCCTCCCGCAGGCACCGGGCCACGCTGGCAGCGATCCATGGATGTACTGTACCTGGGCAGCAGCGGAGGCGATCACACCAACGTGCGTGGCTTCCCCCGCCAGCAGTAAATTATTACAGTGGACCCCGTGCAGATTGCACAGGCCTGCCCTGGACTGCTGCAGCGTGGGTGAGGCATAAGTTTGTGCTAATCCTGAGGTAATGAATGTCCGGTCAGTTGCCCACATCACCTTGTCCACGCAATCGGCCGCCATCGATTATCACACTCTCCACACACACCATCCAGTTTGCCGTGCAAGATCTGACCGATATGTCTGCGACCGACCAACGCATACACTAAAAGCCAAGTGCATACTACCAAGGGCGACGGAGGTGAACACAGCCTTGCCCTGGTCAAGAATAACCTTCTTGTCCATTTATTGACGGCATGCCCGTCAGCGGCCTCCTAGACGGAGGTCGATATCGGTGGTGGACCATGCGATGCACGCTCTGTGCTAGTTAGGTAGGTTGGCTGCTCAGCCTTCAAATCGTGGCTGTAGCTGTTGCTCGAACCCACTAGAAGAAGACCCATCCGGGTCCAGGAATCCACGTCCAATCCCATCAGGCTGTCCTTTCCAAATCCAAAGCGAGCGCCCCCATTCCGTCCTTGTGGCCTCCCTTTTTGCCTAAAACAACGATCATTGCGCGCGCGTGGTTGGCTCTCTAGCCGCTGACCAGTGCCTCCCCCACACCCAAAAAAAGGAACGCCAGTTGGCCCATCCAGTTCCAATAAACTTGGGTGGCCTAGTGCATTGTATTTATCGAGTCTCGGTGTGAGTCCCTACATAGGTATGCAAGTCTGTCTGCCTTGCCATGCAAAGCTGCTGCTGTAAGGCGACAAGAAAGATGGCAATATTACGCGTATCCACGCAAGTCTTTGCGTTCATATCCAGCGGTCATCAACAATGGAGCATCCTCCAAGGCGTCGTTGTAGGCCATCGTCTCTCGGCAATCCCGTCGTGTGACTTCGTTTCGACGCCTTCAAAGTCGGTGTGAGTCAATGCAAGGAGGGGGGACGCCAAAAGCGAGAGGAAGAAGAGAAGAAAAGAAGAGGTAAGAGTAGAGTTAATGCAGATAGATCGGCGACTTGTTGGGTCATCATACGGAGAACCCATGGTCTGCCGATTTGAATCACCAACATGGCGTGACGAGCCTCAGGATCAGGGTGGAGAGGTGTAAATCGATTTAGGTATCCAAACGGAACAATAGAACAATCGATGCTAGTACCTAGTCTCCCGCTGAGTAGCTTATAACTAACACTGCCTAGTGAATTGCTTATCCCTGATCCCCTTAGGCACACTTGTCGCCCCTACACTAAGAGGGGAATGGGTCAAGTATTAGACCAAAGGAGAAGAATATAGCGACTTGGAGCTTTCCTGGTCCATGATTCACAACCAACAGAGTTACAACCTGCTCTAAGCCCCCACACATCCATCCCAACGCAAAGGTTCTGCAATGCATCCAATCTCAATTCACGAGTCATCTTGCCCACCTGAACCGGTTTTGCACGTAACCAAGCCAATCATACTACTCATAGATAGAAGCCTGATGCCGGGCACGATGTAATCGAGCATGAGGACTGATGAGGCTGCATGTAAGTCTAGTCAGCCTCCTTTCTTTCATAGGGCCAAGCGACGTCATACATGGCTCAATCCACCAACTTGTTTTCTAAAGTGTCGGCAGGCCGTCGACGAACGTCTCGGCGAACCCAAAAGAATTATCCAGGGCCTTGGTGAACAACACAAGAATAAAATACGGACCTATCAGAGGAAAAGATGCCTTGACGGCCCCGAGGCGGCCCCGGAATATTTGGGACATGTCCATCCGGTCATCTGACTTAGAACTACCTGTTGGGTTATTCATAGGGCGCAAATGGGGTCCAGGGCTCTAATTTAGGACCAACTCCATCTACCAACGTACACATATGTCACGTTGGCTCTTGAACACCCACCCGGTGTTTGGTGGAAGTACAAGCCTCAAACTAAAAAGTTGGCTTGAAATGTTGCTTTCCGTTATGGAACGCCAGGACGGTGTCCTTTTAGGGGCTGTTGAAGCTCAACGATCAATCGAGTATTACTCACTTCCAATTCGTATAAATGAAGATGAGCTCGCCATATCCTTCTGGACTTGGCTAGACATGCTCAGCAACAATAGCAACGAACTGATTGACTACCGGCACGAGATCTTGAACTGAACTGAACCCACAAGGCTGCATAAACGAAAGGAAGTTGAGCCAATACAGCAACTATGACTGGCGACATCCCCCTCAGCCTCCCGCTGCCACGCAACTATGGCAAGGACGAGTGGGTCTTGCAATTTACCGAGGGCGACAAGGAAGAGATCAGAAAGGCTCTGCAGCACTTCAAAAGTGAGCCAATCGGACTTCTGAAGCGGGAAAGCGTTCTAGCGGCTAATCATGGCATAGGTTTTGGTCTTGAAGTGGAGGAGGTCAACCAGGGATCCTTCCCTCTCCCGACCCTTTCTCAAAAACTCGAGAAACTCGCAAACGATTTGCATGACCCTCGACAAGCGTTCTTTGTTCTCTCCGGCTTGAACATCGATCAATATACGGTTGAGGAGGCTACTATCATCTACCTTGGTGTAGCGAGCTATGTCGCGGATCAACGGGGTGCGCAAGATGGGGCTGGAAATATGTTGAGTAAGTGAATACCTCTTGATGTGGTTAATTGGTCCAAACAATAGACACTAATAACAATTTCAGCTCATATTACCAGCTCGAAGCTCTGGAACGTTCCTGAGTCGGTCCGGCATGGTATTCACTCGACCAAAGCCTTGGTATGTGCTATTTCGCTCTCTCATCGCTGGGTCCTAAAACTAACTCTTTCCAGCCTTTCCACAACGATATGGGAGCCGATATCCTTGCTCTTTTAGCTCGGTCAACTGCGGGACATGGGGGCAACACTTACCTTACCCATGTCACGACGGTGTACAACAAGCTCACGGACGAGGAGCGCAGGGTCCTACTCGAACCTAATTGGCCAGTTCAGACGTAAGCAACTATCCTATAACTACAACTTCTATCCAATTACACTATGAGCTAACTTCTGCTTTCTCTCGAGCAGGTCCGGTCGACTTGAGCGCTTCTACCTTGGGCAAGCCCTTGCCTTCCAAGGCGGCCGGCTTATGAGCAGCATGGATCCTCACCGATTCGGACCCCACCCCAAGGCCGACCCCAATACGAAGATTCCGAAACTCACTGAAACTCAGAGACGAGTCCTCGATCGCGTTTCCGAAGTTGCCAAGTCCGCCGAAATCAAACTGAGTCTTAAGAAAGGAGACATGTTGTTCTTTAATAACTGGGCAGTCATCCATCGACGCGATGCTTATCAGGATGGCCCAGACAACTCGCGACACCTTGTGCGACTCTGGCTTCATAACCAGCGCCTGGGCTGGAGCATCCCGGGAACCATGCTTGAGCCATGGCTCAAGGCCTATGGCGGGAGGTTCAACAACGGCCTGTACGCTTTGGACCCAGCCGCCACGTACAAAATCCCCAAGTACTCAGCAGGTTCTGCTGCTTTCGTCCTGGATGATTAACTGGCTGGTCCAGTTAATCCTTGGCAACCCCCCCTCCGGCAACGGTTTTCGTTCGCCCTATACCTTTGCTTTCGTCGCTTTCCTATGTTACCCTAGACCAATACCCTCACCGGGACTCGATTTGCGCTATTCCTTGTTCTTGACTGCGAGTTATTATTTTCTTGGTTAGGTTCTGATCTGGTGTATAGTGGGAATTGGATTCGATTTTGTCTTTCTTTTGTTATAGCAGGGCTGTTTACTTTCTTCGCGTCTTGTTTTCGAAAAGCAAGTTCGCCAGTACAAAAGTACCATGTTTGTCTTTTAAAATGAGTGTGCATAGGATCACACAATTTAAGACTTCTATTCACCGATTTTACAATTCGATTTCTAAGTGATTACTCGTTCCTCCAAACAGGCCCTCATTTGACGAGTGTTGGTGGTTTTCTTCACGGAGAGAATGGCATGCGCTGAGCCTTCTCAAATTTGAAGATAACCTTACTCGAAAAGCCTGTTTGAGTTCTAGACATACCTAGGTCAAGGAAATCCAAAATGATGTCTCTTCTAGCACCGAATTCCTCATGTTTACCTTTTCATCGTAGGTGAAGGTTTCGGAATTCTAACACAACTTCGCACGCCCAATGTTCCCGCGAACCGGGCGAAGAAGCTCTCGGATTTGTAAATACCAAATAAAAATGTATTTCTTTATCATCACTTGTAGTTTAACTGAATAATGAATTCATTGCTATGATCTTCGGCGGCTTAATGCAATGAAATTATACTTAGGTTGGCTTCCTAAACTATATTACCCTTGGCATCATCTTGGACGTAACTATATACGCCTTGCTGGTGTATGTCATTGCTTATTTTTTATTTTTTATGCCGTAAAAGAGTAGAGGGTTGCCTCAAGATCAGGCTACACAGGTGCTTGCTTACAAAGCTGCTTTTAAACATAAAAAAGTTGCGGTCCATTAGTACCCAAACCTTCAACACCAGAAGAAGTTAAAAACTAGATACCTACCTTAACACATGTAGCATAGGCACAGGCATCAATATCTCAAAACTCTAACGAGGGCTGGCCAATATATAAGTCGGCCATGCCCCCCAAGAGAGGAAGCTTATCACCGCATATTAATACAGTTACTAGATGTTCAGGGTAGTCGCAGAACCAAGAAAGCGCTGTTTGAAATATCACGTGATCGTACCCACACCCCGCGTTCAAATTTCGGAAAAGTGTTAAGCCGATCCGAGTATCCTCAGAGAAATTGCCACACCACTAACTTCTCTAGCCAAATCACGGTTTCTTGGGACGTGTATTTTTCATCCTCTTCATCACGACGCAGAAATAACATCAGCAAGATGTCTTGGAGGCACCAAGGAATCACCGGGTCGAACAACATCCCCTTGGGGAGCCGCCGCCGCTTCGGAGGTGAAGACGAAGAACAGCCCGAAACGAGCAGCGTCGACCTGAAGCGTGGACGCGACCCCGAACCTCGAAGCGAAGCAGATGGCCCGCGCCGCCGCAAGAAGCGAAATCGATGGGGCGATGCATCCGAGAACAAGGCTGCTGGCTTGATGGGTTTGCCGACCGCTATCATGTCGTCCATGACGAGTGAACAGTTGGAGGCGTATACCCTGCATCTCCGAATTGAGGAGATCAGTCAAAAGCTTCGTATCGATGATGTTGTTCCTGCTGATGGCGACAGGTATGCTTTTGCACTTCCTGCATATGATTTTTCTGCATTTTCCCACATACTAATTTCTTGGTAACTAGGTCTCCTTCTCCAGCCCCCCAATACGATAACCATGGCCGACGTATCAACACGCGAGAATACCGATACCGAAAGCGACTCGAAGACGAGCGCCACAAGTTGATTGAGAAGGCGATGAAGACTATTCCTAACTACCACCCACCACAGGATTACCGCAGGCCAACCAAGACCCAAGAAAAGGTCTATGTGCCTGTCAATGACTACCCGGAAATTAACTTCAGTATGATTGCTAACCCTAACCATGACTCCCTCCTAACCCCCCTAACCTCCGTTCTACCTTTCTGGGAGTCTGATCAAACCCACCTCTCCATGTGTTTCGATCAGGCTGGTCCGTTACATGGAAGGATCAATACCCTTATTATGACTTAACAGATACTAACACTCAGGTTTCTCCGCAATGAAGTTGGCTTACTTATCGGACCCCGTGGTAACACATTGAAGAAGATGGAAGGGGATTCTGGTGCTAAGATTGCCATTCGTGGCAAGGGCTCCGTCAAGGAAGGCAAAGGCCGCTCTGACGCTGCCCACTCTAGCAACCAGGAGGAAGATCTCCACTGCCTGATCATGGCCGACACCGAAGAAAAGATCAACAAGGCAAAGCAGCTCATTCATAATGTGATTGAAACGGTAAGTGTTCAAATCCAAAATCATTTTTGTTTCTCGCTAACGTGTTCGCAGGCTGCTTCTATCCCCGAAGGACAGAACGAACTCAAGCGTAACCAACTTCGAGAACTTGCTGCCCTGAACGGTACCCTCCGAGATGATGAAAACCAAGCTTGCCAGAACTGTGGCAAGATTGGACACCGCAAGTATGACTGTCCTGAGCGACAGAATCTTACAGCTAGCATCATTTGTCGTGTCTGCGGCAACGCTGGTCACATGGCCCGTGATTGCCCTGAGCGACAGAAGGGTGCTAACTGGCGTAACAATGATGGCCGCCCCAACGGGAGACCAGGTGGCGGCGATGCTGTTGACCGTGAAATGGAGGTATGTCTTTCCCCTGCTACCTTTGGCTTTTGCAGATCAACGACTGACATCTTGAATAGCAACTCATGCAGGAACTTGGCGGCGGCTCAGCGCCTGCCCAGATCGAAGCAGGCCCTGGGGCCTACAACGACCGAGGCGGCGATGCCAAGCCATGGCAGCGTGGACCTACAGGCGGTCCTGCTCCCTGGAGATCGCGCAATAACGACTCTAACAATAATGGTTCAGGTTCAGGTTCAGGCTCTGGCTCAGCGGCGCCATGGGCCAGAGACCGCAACGACCGTGGGAGAGATAACCAGAACAATAACAACTACTATGGCCAGGACTACAACCAAGGAGGATATGGTGGTGGCTCTTCAGCTGCTCCGCCTTGGCAACAGCAAGCACCCGGAACGCAAGGCGGATATGGTAGCTACCCCGGATATGGTGGCTACAGTGCTGCACCTGGTGTGGGAGCTCCTCCTGGTCTTCCACAGGCTGGGGCCGCGGGTCTCCCGGCTCCCCCAGGCTTGGATGCGACTGGTTTGAACTCACTCATCCAACAATACGGCGGAGCTGTCCCCCCACCTCCCCCAGCAGGAGATGCCCCCCCGCCCCCTCCCCCAGGTGATCACCCACCACCTCCCCCTCCAAGCGACCAACCCCCGCCGCCTCCACCTCCTGGTGCTTAAACTTGCTAGTATAAGACGACGTAGTGGTCCTGCGTCGTGCTACGTTTACTGATGGCTGGAAATTAACCGGGGCAGGAGAATTACTGACATTTCAGTCGCCTTTGTATTTCTGTTTTCTTTCTCATCGGACCCTAGTTTGTTAATAGGCGGATACTACTGACACAGCCTTTGTATCTCCCAACTGATCGTGGTGGCACTTATTCCACTTACCAGATGAGAAGTTCCTTTCTAACAAGAATTGCCCTCGTGGCTGGGGATCCTACCCTACCCTTAGCTAGTACCTTAACTTAAAACTTTCTGATCTAACCCTGGGATGTCTATGTTGCTTGATAGTTGGGCGTTGATGTCTAGTATGGGACGTTTTTCTGCCTCACTTATTACTCACACAACTTGGATTAGTGCCAGTGCTAAACAACGCGATGACTCCCTAATCTCGGGTCTACTAATGAATAAGAGGATAGAATTTAGTCTGTAGAACTCGACTAGTTGAACGTAGTGCAAATACTATTAATGTACTGGCATGGCCGCTTCGGTATTTGTCTGGATGTGGCACGCACCGAACAACTGGCAGAAGAGACGGTGAGGTAGGGGTGATGTTACGCATTGCTTACCCGAGTCATCTTGTATCTGATGAATTCATCCCCAATGCTACTACGAAAATCCATCCTTTCTAGTGAGATTTTTATGACCGTTGGGCTGCTGGGGCATATTGCGCGGAAGGCTGTGTAAGCACATATGTACGCCAGCTGTCACATATCGCATGGAGGACCTTTGTCTGTCCTGCCACTTTCCGTGTGAGGTCGTGCTAAATTATGATGCCAGCTGAGGCGAAGCTTTTGGAGAAAGGGAGAGGAATGACGAGTGTTACTGTGTCCTCTCTTCTCAAAGAGGCATCAAGTTGATGAGCATCGTGGTGTAGTGTAGCTGACATGTAGCTCTGGCCGGAAGCAGCCTCGAGAAGTTGGGTGAAGGCTTAATTCTTAGAGGGGGATTTTGACACTGCCATGAGGCTTAACTCAATGCCCACCCACGATGCTGAAGTATTCCTCGCCATTGGCCCTGGGTGGAGGGCGAGGCTTGCGCCTTTGCTGGCGCCATCGGTGAGCATCCATCTCACCAGTGGCCAGATCGCCTCCACTGAGCTTGGCCCGAAGACTAGCGGCTTCGGTCCCCTGTAAGAGCTCATGCGGTGCTGTGGTGGGGCATCTGGGGCGAGTCCCTTGATGGAGTTTGGGGGCTGTTAGAGGGAGCCCCAGCTAAGGTAAGGCCGTCCGAGTCAGCAGGCATCAGCGCTCATTGGACAATGCCCGGCTTGATCTTATCACCATTAGATTTCGTACATATCCTGTCAGCCCTCCTGGGTCAACTGCGCCCACGGCCTCGTCTGTGTCTCCTGCCTCTTGCTCGTGTCAACTCCTACACCCCGTCGCGCCTTCATTCCCTGGAGGAGGCGTTGTTAGCATCTTTTACTTCGTCTTCATTCCTTTGAGGTAGCTCCCCCTCGGGGTCCGTTTCATGACGCGACCTCCACCAGCACTATCGCCATTTCAGCTTCATCCAAAACGCGCTTCCCTTGAACCTCCTCATCGATTTTCTGTATTCCTTTGCTTCTGGAAATAGTCTGCCACCCTTGCCTCCTCCCCAACTTCCTAGAGACGCCAAGTACCAGGCATGCCAGCATTATGAAGTGCCAGAACCCCTTCTCCTTCAAGCCCTTGCAGGTCACCTTTTGGACCACGGTCACATACCTGGCCCTCTTCATCCCGCTCATCTATGTCCACGAGCATGTCCCGGCAGCCCCGTCGGATGGGACCTTTTATCGCGGTCCCGATGGCATCAACTTGACAGAGGCATGGCAGCAGCTTCAGAAGATCACGGAGCACTTCCACCCCTTCAACAGTCACCAGAATGATGACGTGCGCCAGTATCTGATCGACCAGTCCAAGTTGATCCTCAAGAGAAACAAAATCGCATTCTCGGTTGACAAGTGCGATGGAACCCCAGCCACACCGGAAAACCAATTGGACGATGCGCCAGCTCCCCAGTCCGAGCTCGTGACCCTTTTTGACGATGAGATCGCCAACGTCACCAAGGTGCTGGGGAAAGAAGGCGCATCGTATTTTGAGGGCACCAACTTCTACATCTATATCCGGGGCGCCGAGGATTCTGATGGCGATTGGTGGAATTCGGAGTCTTCTCACAAGAGAACCCATAGAAAGGGCGGCGTGCTCGTCAACTGTCACTTTGATTCGTACGTCGGGAAGCTATCGCGACGCTCGTGAGAGATGCGCTAATGAAATACTAGGGTTTCCACCGGCAAAGGTGCTACTGACGATGGCATTGGCTGTGTTAGCATGCTTCAGCTTCTGAGCTATTTCACCATCAAAGGCCATCAACCCAGGAATGGAATCGTCTTGTTGTTCAACAATGTCGAAGAAGACGGCCTTCTCGGTGCGGAGGCATTTGGTCAAAGTCCACTCTCGCAATTTGCCCACACCTTTGTCAACCTCGAGGGAGCTGGAGCAGGCGGCCGCGCTATTCTTTTCCGTGCCACCGATCTTGAGATCAGTCAGGCGTATGGTAAAAGTCCTCACCCGTTCGGCTCCGTTATTGCCGGGGACGCCTTCAAACGCGGTGCCATTAAGAGCCGGACCGACTATGGAATCTTCAACGACGTTTATGGCATGCGAGGATTGGACATTGCTTTCTACGCGCCGAGATCACGGTACCACACCAATGAGGATGACACTCGTCACACCTCAGTCGATAGTGTCTGGCATATGCTCTCTGCGGCGTTGGCGTCCACTGAGTCACTCTCACAGACCACGAGCACGAGATTCCATGGCGACCGACCCGATGGCGACCAGGACAAAGTTCAAAGCGGAAGACCTACGGATGGCGTGTGGTTCGACTTCGTGGGGCGGGCTTGGGCGACTTTTGCGCTTAGAGGGCTCTTTGCGTGGTCTCTATCCCTTCTTGTTGCGGCGCCCTTCGTGCTGCTTGTTCTCACTTACTTGTTGTGTCGCAAGGATAAGTATTATTTCTTCGCTGGTGATATCAAAATTCACTCGGAGCTTAACGAGGATCCGGTGCGGATTGGTGGTTGGAAGGGATTGCTCCGGTTTCCGATAACCTTCATCATTGCTACTGGAATAACCTTCGCTTTCGCCCTTTTGGTTGCTAAGGTCAACCCACTGATCGTTTATAGCAGTCCCTATTCTATGTATGTCTCATCTTCTTTGCTCACATTACTTCTTGACAGTCATTGTCTTTATGTATCCCGTGGCTAACCTGTTGATAGCTGGGCCATGTCCCTCTCGATCTTCTATTTCGTGTTTTGGCTACTTCTGCGAGGTTCTAGCTTTGTTCGACCAACCGCACTTCAGCGTGGGTTTACACTCGTTTGGTTGTTTGCCATAGGCTGGGGGGTTCAGGTGCTTGCCGCTGTAGCAGAGGATAGACTGAAGCTAGGAGGATTCTACTTCACAGTGTTCCTACAGACTGCTATCTTCGTGGCGCTCTTTATATCCTTGGCAGAGCTATTCGTCCTTCCATCTAAGAGGGAGTTTGCCAACCAGATTCATGATGCGCACATCGCCAGGGACCATGCACCCCCAAATCACGGCGAGGAGGACAATCGGGCAGCGTCTGTTTCTGCAGAGCATCAGCATGACGACGAGGCTGGAGAGCAGGAAAATGAAGATGAGACAGCTGACGCGACGGAAACGACACCTCTCAGAGCTGGTGAACAAGGCTACGGGTCGAACAACCAAACTACATTTGCCAGCACTTACAGGCAGTCCGTTTCCCTTCCATCGTCAGATCCTTCACCCAAGCCTCGGCCCCAACCTTACGGCCATGAACAGTCTTGGTCAGGACATCTGCCAAATTGGACTTGGTTTATCCAATTTATCGTCCTGGCTCCCATCCCAGTGTTGATGATTGGTAATGTCGGCCTGCTCGCAATGTCGGCATTGGGAAATACTGGCACTGATGGTGGCAGTCTACTTGTCCCCATTTTGGCCATCTCAGCCGTGTCCACCGTGCTGCTGCTTCCTATAACCCCCTTCATTCACCGTGTCACTCACCATGTACCTCTATTCCTATTGTTGGTATTCATTGCAACTCTTATTTATAACCTTGCGACCTTCCCTTTCTCGGTTAACAACCGATTCAAGTTCTATTTCCACCAGGTTGTCGACTTGAACGATGATACCAATACAGTTTCACTTTCCGGTCTGAAACCGTTCATTCACAATGTTGTTTCGAGTTTGCCAAGCACCGCCAATCAAAAACTCAATTGCAGTCCAGGAGGAAGAGGCAAAAACTCGCATGTATGCCGCTATGATGCTTCTTCTTTGCCTCTCAACTTAGTGAGCGGTGTGAAAGTAGAGGAACTCCTCAAGGTTACAGTCCCCGAGTCTTATGATGGGTCATCCGTTGACGTGGTGGTCGATGCTGTGGACTCACGTCTCTGTTACCTGGACAGTTCCATCCCCATTTCAGGATTCACAGTTGAGGGCGCAGGGCCTTTACAGGAGCGCTTCGGGGGGAAAATACAAGACAGTGGTGTGAAACGAATCGATTTATGGCGACGGGACCGGAGCCGGCCCTGGAAATTGAACCTGAAGCTTAAAGCCAAGGAGCTTTCGGAGGAGGCTAGCGAGCATGAAGATCCAACAGCAGATGACCGAGACGAGCTCAAACTCCGAGCCGAGACAAATGCTCTTGCAGATGATTCATTGGTTGTGACTATTCGCTGCGCATACAGCGACGCGAACGAGCCTACGACAATCCCAGCCCTAACTGAGCTTCATCGGTACATGCCCCCGTGGGCCGCAGTCACCAAATTTTCAGCAGGACTCGTGGAGATACAAAAGAATTTCACAATTCGGAGCGCTGGTGGCCAGGAGTGAAAGTCGTTTTAGGTATATCGAGATGTTTTCCTTTAAGCCTCCCTATTTCGGTGCTTGAACAATCAGTTATGTACATTCAAGAGTGATGGCAGCACAGCAACAAGTTAATAACCAACTCTATACAGCACACCTATGAACCTATAAAAGTAGCTTATCTTATTTTATCATCGCGTCCATTGAATCGGTTTCATGCATACATATTCTTTGATGAAGCTGTTCCCTCTGCTCCTTGACTCCTCGGCCAAGACACTCGGTATCATATGATTGATTGATTGATTGTAAGCATGCATTTCCAAAGGACAGCAAGTAGATGGAAAAAATAAAAGGGGATCCCCAGCCGGGAAAATATAAAGATTCTAGTGTCTATAGCAATGTAGACGGCCGGGGGATGCCGAGCCGCGGCTGACGTGTACATGTGCGTACGTGTATCTTGCAGGTGAAGTCACGCTATTATGGCCCGGCCGGCCACTTTTGACCCTTTCATGTTCACAACGGGCTCATTCTGAACACACAACCTCCTACTTCACTTCTGGCCCGCTGGGAGTGCATTTGCCATCGAATCTGAGGATTGTTGGGTTTGTGCAACACAGTGATTATGGACTGGCAGAGGAACCGACGTCATGGCTGAGCGAGTCGCCCCAACCATTCGTTATCAGCTTATCGCCCCCCCAAAACGCCGTTTCGAAGGGACGTCCGCCCAAGCCTGGCTTCATCAATATGGTGAGCTCCCACGGGCAATTTACACAATCCGAGCGTGAAATGCCACATTGTTCGTGAGATAAAGATGGCTGCTTCACAGATACAGACTCCCCGCTCGATATTCCTGAGGCATCACGAGGATGAATCGGCATCTGGGAAGAAAAGCCGCCGCCGGGCCCTGATCTACTTCATCTGCGGCAACCCGGGCCTCGTCGAGTTCTACGAGGGGTTCCTGGCCCACCTCCGCCAGCTGATCTCCGTCTCGGCGTCGATGAAGGGGGTGGAGGTGGACCTGTACGGGCGCAACCTGGTCGGGTTCGATGACGATGACCACTCTCCGCCTTTCTCGGCGCCGGACAATGTGCCGCTCGACCTGGAGGGGCAGATCTGCTCCGTGTACGAGAACGTGGCGGAGGTGGTGAGGGACGAGGCTAAGAGGACGGGAGGCAGGGGCTACGGGGACGTGATACTCATGGGCCACTCGGTGGGCGCGTACATTGCTACGGAGGTGATGCACCGGCACCTCAGGGAAGAGGAGAGGGAAGAGTGGGCGAGGCACGTGAGGCTGCGGCATGGGTTCCTGCTCTTCCCTACGCTGACGCACATCGCGGCGTCGCCAAGCGGGCGGCGGATGCAGCTCCTGAGGCAGGTGCCGCTGATGGACTCGTACTTCCACGTGCTGGCGAGGTCGCTGCTGGGCGTGATCCCCGAGGCGGCGGTGCGCTGGCTCGTGGGCCGGGTGGTCGGGGTGAAGGGGGACGGGGGGATGGCTGCGGTGCTGGCGCGGTGGCTGAAGAGCCGGGACGGGGTGTGGCAGGCGGTGCACCTGGGCAAGTCGGAGATGGAGACGATCAGGGAGGAGGTTTGGGAGGAGAGGCTGTGGGGGATGGCGGAGGAGGGGGAGGAGGGAGGGGCGCCGAGGTTCTTCATCCTGT
This sequence comes from Clonostachys rosea, assembly GCA_026958235.1. NCBI lineage: Eukaryota > Fungi > Ascomycota > Sordariomycetes > Hypocreales > Bionectriaceae > Clonostachys > Clonostachys rosea. Next base: position 3,630,803 of record CP110206.1, read on the forward strand.
ATGGCAAGGAGGACCACTGGGTTGCGAACCATCTGAGGGATGAGTTTATTGCGCGGAGGAGGAAGGATGGCGGCGAGACGAGGATCGAGGTGGACGAGGGGGATCTTCCGCATGCTTTCTGTCTGAAGGAAGGTGAGTTTTTTTGAATGGGTGTAGGATGTTGGAGGATGATGACTGATTGAAGACGTGCAGAGGACTACAAGCAGGTTGCGCAAATGGTGTTGGAGTGGCTGGAGGAGATTGAGGAAGGCAGAGCGTGATGAACAAGAGTCTTTCTGTCTGATGGTAAGTGAGAGCTTCATCCGTCCAGCCCTCTTTATCTTTGACGGTTGATGAAGGGCTGAGCTTTTCACCATCCGCTGTTTCATTCTTGCTGATGCTTGGGTACACTCACGCTGACAAGGTTGCAAAAGGCACAGTTAACGAGATATGATGAAGCAAAGGTGATTTTCCAAGTATTATTATCTAGAACGGTAATTGATATATTCCGCCCATGTTCCTTTCCTCCGTCTCTTGTGTACCGCAGTCCAGTCTGTCTTCTCAACCCGAGATCTGGCGAGGACGGAATTGACGCGTCGTGTTTTTTTTTTCTTAGTTTCCAACAGCAAAGGACCAAAGAACAACAAAAGCATCCATTACAAAGCTTCACGAAAGCCCATGAAGGGCAGGAAGAAAACAACGCCTGATCATCATCAGAGGCCGTCTTCTCATCATAACCACATGGCCGGGGTTTCCCATAGAGCCGAGATGGATAGACCTATCCAGTCCCTGCTTAGAGGGCAAAGGCGAGGGCACCGATGGCCAGGGCACCGAGAGGAGCGAGCTGGCCGGCAGCACCAGTGGGGACGGTGCTGGTGGATGAGGTGACGGTGGGGCTGGGGTTGGAGGTTGGCCTGGTGGTTCCGGTGGAAGAGGCGGGAGTGGAGGCGGCAGACTTGGAGGAGGAAGAAGCCGATCCTGAGGAGGAAGCTGAGGCTGAGGCTGAGGCTGAGGCTGAGGCCGACGCAGAGGCAGAGGATGAGCCTGCGGAGGTGGAAGCAGCGGCGGAGCTGCTGGGGGAAGCGCTGATGGCGGCACAGAGCTTCTGGACGGCGGGCAGGACCTTGTCTGTTCGAAGGGAGAGCGGTTAGATTTCCTCGCGTTGGCCAGGGGGAGGGTCAGTGAAAGGGGGGAACGTACTCAGGGCAGTATCGGCACCGCACTTCTCGAGGACACAAGGAGTGGCGTCGCCCTGGAGCGCCTCGAAGTTCTTGCAGACGCAGGCATAGTCGTCGGTGGAGCAGCTGGTCTTGGACTTGATAACGTCGTCGAGACAGCCGACGGCGCACTCAGGGATGTCGGAGCGGCTCTGGGCGCTGACGGCGGCGGCGAAGGCAATGGCGACGAGGGAGAACTTCATTTTGACTGATTTGACTGGAGAGTCTTGCTGTGTTCAGGGTGCGTGATTATGTACAGAGTTGATTGACAACGAGTGTATGTATGCGTGCTGATGATGACCAAGCGAGTGGATGGAGAGGAAGGGGAGGCAGGAACAAGGGACGGTGAATGCGTGGTGGTTGTCTTCTTATGTAGGTACGAGGCCGGGAATGTAACAGTCGCGTGGGTGGTGAGCACCAAAGCCTGGAATCACGGTTGTATTGGCCTCACATACATCTCTCCTGGGCTCGATCCAGCCCACTTACACAGTAGGCAAGTCGCATGAGGAGTGTTCCTTCTCTCCTGTAAGATATCCCTGCTTGTCGTTGCAGCAAGCAGGAGGGGGAGGGGCGTGTGCAGGGGCCAGGTCAAAGGGCTGGCATCCAGACAGGTGTGCGATCCCCCCCGTTGCCAATGTGACCCATGGCAAGGAATGGATACGGGAGCTGTGTGCACGGGTGGCTGCTTGACTGCAGGAAGCGATATTGGATGTGGCGTTGGTCGTCTACTACGTATGATGCGCGCTGTTCGACCACCTCCGCCTCTCCTTTCTCAGAAGATGGCATCCATCACGGCTCGCCTTCCGTTTTCGAGCCACACTTCCGAGTGAAATGAGATCGGCAGCTCGTCAGAGAGCCGAGTAGGAGAAGAGTGGAGGATACAGAGTGGACCAGCCTCGATCAACTGGCATTAATCCATTTCGGGTGCAATGAGAGAATATCGCCTGGGGATCAACCAAACCTGGGGTAATGTGCCTCGGAGGTGTGTTGTTGTTCTGTCGCCTTCCCCTCATTCCCCAGAACATGTGAATGACGATAGTTCAAAGCGTGCAGCTTCTTCTGGAATAGCTCCCAGGCAACAAGAAAACCCACTCGATGCGACCGTTTTGTCGAGATTGTGTCGCATGCCTCGTGTCTTTGGTTACATGTACGTTCTGTACGCTCTGAGAAAGGCTACAATTAGGTACAATCCTTCAGGTTATATTACCTTTCTGCCGAGAAATAAGCTGCCACTCTCGCCTACCGCGAAGTCCTTTTGCCTGGTCTCCAAGGCTGGGGAGGGACAGACTCGGCGGATGCGGAATCGAGCATCAGATCTCTCGGCGATTCTGCAGCCTGACTCCCTCAGCCGCTAGCTCGTCCTCGGCCCAGCTGGCCCTTTGTCGTCTCTCCGCATCGTCTTGGCTTGTGACATGCTCGTTTTTGCACTGCGCTTGTGAGGAACGAGCAGTGATCGGCTCGTCGTTGCCCCCCTGGCAGGCTGGGGATTGATTGAATAACGGCAACGAGGCAACAGAAGAGCGGAACCGATGGGGCCTTCCCCAGCTTTTCCGTGGTCTGTGCCCGATCAATTCAGTTGGCGCGCTCGGAGAGAGGCGGATGGACTAAATCTGCCACTACTCTTCTATTCTGGCGATTCAATCCACCTTCCCCCTATTGAAAGGAAATGAAGCCACAAGATTATGGGGTGCGCAGCGCAGGTCGCCAATGCGGAACGGTGAGTATGGTGGTATGGGAGTGCTGCAACCACCACAGCTTGTTGGGCTGAAGCGGAGGTACCAGGCCATGACTTACAGACAGGCAGACAACAATCCGGGGAATTAGTTCCTCGGACCCTCTCTGACGGAACTTTTCGCACTCTGGTTGGCTCGCTACGTCGCAGTCGAGCAGCCGAGCCAGGGACAGGGCCTTGAGCCAGCCAGTGATGGTCCATCGAGGATGGCTCCTCCGACGAGGGTCAAGTCTTTGCCATTGGCCGACTGTCCCCGATGATGCATTCTCTCTGTCATGGGAAGTCTCTCCATTGTCACTCTGTATGACAGTCTCTTCCCGGGCCGTTTTACTTGGCGCAGGAAGCACACCCATCCATCCATCAATCAGACGTTGATTGGAAACCTGCGATGCTGCTTTAAAATGCACCTGTATTTGAGTATCCCCATCCGCAGGGCCACTGTGAGATCCCCCTATTTACAGCATTATTCTATTCTAATCTGCTTCCATAGTTGGTTGTTCGTTCTGCGCGAAAGGATGACCGCCACTTTCCGAGCAGGATACTCGAATTGATCCAATTGATTTTTACACCCATGCACAGTTTGGGGCCAGGACGGGAAATGACCTTTTTCACAATAAGAGCACCAGTGTACAAGAATACAGCCAATTGGTTCTGTCCACCGCGACATGACCCCCTGCCCTCCAGACAGGGCCTGGGTGGTGGAACAAGGGGTATGCGTGGTCTGATGGCCCTTTGGGTTGCCTTTCCCAGGCGAGTTGGCATGGAACAGTCGCCTCTAACTGTCGAGACGTTGTGACATGACATAGCATGCATCCCAGGCATGACGTTCCAACATTTATCCCCTCGATGAATTGGAGCAAAATCGCGCTGATTCGCTCCGTCGCTCGAGTTCGTATTCCATGTCTTGATGCAGAAACCTGCAGGGAGACCACACCATCCCCAGCCCTGGGAGATCAGCCACCACAAGGAGGGTTACAGTGCACTCTCCAAAGGGTGTATGGAGAAGGCCCTTTGCGTACATGCCACTCCTCCCACCGCTGCTGACTGCGAATAAGATTGCTCCCAAAGTCTGGCGCCTGTGGCGCCGCTCTGTGTCATCCAGCTGTAGCAAAGACTGCTGCTTTCGGTGCCAATCACTGCAATGAAACCTACACAGCTACGGAAATTAGCATCCTGCAAGGTACTATCTGGAAAATCTACTCGCGGTATCCTTCCCAATGCGATGCTAGGTAATCTTCTTCTCCTTGCATTAGGGGTCCTGCCGGTGCAGCTTACCTGTGAACCAATATGTTTGTTACCTCGTCGCGGGTGGTCCCGGGAGGACTACATCTGATACATGATCTTCTCTGTCACGGTACCTCATCGACGATGAATGAAATATGCGCTGAAACATGGAGTGTTGCGTGGATGTTTGATCGGAACACCCTCAAGGCCGTTCAAAGCTCGAACCGAGACGTTCACTACGTCTGTTTGCGGGATTAGACGGTCAACCTGATGCCTTTGATTATGGTGGACGAAGCCCGTGGGAGTAGCATTGGGGGCGATGAGTGTACAACCTTCTCACCCCGATTGAGTCTTAACACCAATAGGAGTGAGCATATTACAATGAACATCTCCATTGAACATTGAGTAGATACAACCAACACCATTTGGTTCATCGAAAGGAACTCAGCGTCCCTTTTGAAGGAGTAACCTGACAAAACCTTGCCATCTTGGTATAAGAAACTAAGAATCTTATTCCAAGACAGTGAAAATAGATGTCAATACGACAACCCGTCTTCACTAAGATTCAGAGAACTCTCAATAGCTATGATACGAAGAAATTATCGATTCAAAACATCCAACCTAGATATGGTAATCTCAACTAAATGACTTAATCGAGTTTCTGATACAGCCACTGCCGGTGTAGAGGAACCGGCTGACCTCAGCCAACCTATCCCATGAGATGGACAGCTATTTCACCTAGTGTATTCATCTTGAAACAGCTTTGTGGTACATCCAGGCCGCAAGTTACTAAGGTTGAGTATCGTGGATGCTTCTCCTCATTCACTCATTCTTCGCTAGCCTAATTTTTACTGTACCTAATCGCCGAGGTTCTTTTGCGGACTTGGTACCATAATCGCCCCTTCGACAAAGTTCATTTCTGGGTGTGTTTCTATCTGCCACGCTCGAAATCGGAGTAAGCATCTATCTAATTAGAAATAATGCTTGAACGAACTTCTACACAGGATTACTTCCGTTTGCCCGCAGTCTGTGAAACTGAGGTCCCAACACACCTCAAAAGAGGCAATGATACAGGGGTCCATCATGCTCCAGACAATAATTCTACGTTTTTGGTTTTGAGATGTGGGGTTGTGAGATCATGCCTCGTTTGTGGATTGCAGGAGCTGGCATGACGCCGACAACAACAGGATTTGGATCGTCTTCCTAACTAACGTTTGGGCCGAAACATCCGGGACCTTGCAGGGGATCTGAGTCTTAGTTGCATAATTTCAAAGTGCTACGAATTTCTACCGGAAAGACCCATTGTCGATGTTAAGGACTAAAGGCCCGATTGATCTCTACATGATCCGCTCGCAGACAAATGGGAAAGGTGAGGGAAAACGCAGCTGAGCTAGATTGAAAACAGGGAGATGAGATGGGGTAGATCTGTGGGGTTGAGGGAAGACCGGCAAGTTCTGAACGAAGTTGTTGAGTCTTTCCGGTTGGCTTCACATGGTGCCCGACTAAACCACAGATCGGCAGCACATGTCATTGTACCGAGCCGAGGCTATCCGCTCCACCCTTCCACCTTCCACTACACCACCAGAGATGAATTACAAACCTGCTCTCCAGGTTCTATTGTTCCCCAGATCCTGATATGCGGGGAAATCTGGATTCAGTTTAACCCTTACCCCTGGCCCTGACTAGCAGAGATAGTAGGAGGCTCAGCCGCAAATTTCAGGCGGTCAAAGACAAAATCCCTTCCTATACGGATGTAGCCTTGTATCCAGTATTCCTGTCCTTTTGATTCACGTGTGGAGGAAAGATTGACATCACTTAGCTTGTGATTTGGCGGACCGAGGTCTCTGTAACAATAAGAGTCATTGTTGGCTACGTAACAGGCCAACACTCGATCGCCCAATTCGCGTTTCAGGGGAACTTCCGTGTGAGCTTTTACTGGGGAGATGAGACAGATGCAGAGCTATGTGAGGGGAAACTTCGAATGAGCAAACGAAATAACGTTTGCCAATACAGCTAACTGTTTGGCACCAACTTCGTCTCCGTATTCCCGAAAACCCAGTCCTCATTCTTCACGATCCGGATCCGGCTTATTTCAGAGGGTTACGAAGAACTGCAGTTATCCGTGTTTTTAACTGTCCTAGCTCTTGTAGAAGTCACATTGTTACAATGTCTACCGTGTTGTCAAAAGGTAGGAGGGAGCGTAAACCCACAAACGTTTATCATGGCGTCCGCCTATATGATCAAGCCATCTAGAAGGGTTCCGAGTCAAAGGAAACACCACTTCTTCTGGCTTTTGAAAGACATGAGATATTTATCTAAAGAGGCAAAAATAAACATACAACAGCCAGGATTCGCTGGTCGTCACCGACCCAGCTACTAATTGACCCCTTACTAGCTTAACGCTCGGAGATCAAACGGGATCCAGTGCTTTCTAGCAGGTATGGTCGTATGTGCTGGAGAGAGGATGTGATTTGGTTTATGAATCATAGTAGAGGCTAGTTGGGATGGGGGTTCAGGCCTATGAACCAGGAACTCTTGGCTACTAGGTCAACGGGTCACGTTGCTTCTCACACGGTGATGTCTTGTATGCTCAAACACCAGAATCACTTGGTGACAGCCTCATGCCGATGGCAAGTCTTGACTTTCTTCAAAGGAGTGGCTGAACAGCTTGGCACTCGAGATCGCATTGAACCCTAGCCGTCTTCTAAATCTCGTCCAAAATGCCAGATAATTGAGCTTGCATTCGGATATTTAGTAATGTGTTCAGCAAATGAAAAACCATATGTTGGGTTGATTTATCTTTTACCCAACTCTCTTGCATGTAGATATCTATTCTAGGAAATTAATTGACTGGAATCAGGGATTCTTCACAAGAGTTGTAGCTGTTTCGGGACTGATAATACACCAGATAGAATTCGATTTTGTGGTCGCCGTATTGTATAGTGAAGGAAATGATAACACCGAGTCTGATTGGCTTCGAAATTATCCTGTCTGTTTATAGAACGTAGTACTTGTCTGAGGTTTGATTCTTGCATTCATATGACTGCTAGTCTTGCCGATCCTAGACTATATGCGAACGTTAGATGTTTCCTTGAGTCTTTATGGATATTCCGGTTTCCATCTCTTGTCTACAGTCAAGATTGTATAGCGACACACTTGCACTAAAATTCTTAAATTTCCAGAATCATATGTTATCATCGAAACTGCCACATAGTTTCTTGAATTTCCTAGGAATAAGCGATGCTGGCGCAATGATTCTCATGTAGAGAAGCCAATATCCTTGTTGGCCATGTTGTCCCCGAGCTAATGATATCTTCTTTTCATATGCTGTTCTATTCTAGTTTAGTTCAAACTTTGATTTAGGCTTAGGGTTTCATAATATGTATTTTTAATGAGAATTTGGAACGCCCTTATATGAACCTATCCTATCTCAACCAAACATGATATGTTTCCGTTACTCTATATGAATTCCCTTAAAGGCCTAGCGATCTCTATATGACCTCCTAATTGCCTAGGCATGATGAATATTCCCATCTGTCCTTCTACTGCGAGGTCAGGAACTTAGTACATCATATCGTGCCAGTTCCGTGCCGTCGGACACCACCTTGGCGGCATCCCTCAGAAGTTTTCCAGGGTGGATAAAGACGTAGACCACCGGGACGAGAATCATCGGGGCGGCATCGAAAAGATAGATGAAGATTTCATGTGCAATAATGAACCCCTTTTCTCCCTGTAAGTACTCAATTCCTCGAACAAGACTGCGCACCACCATGGCCCCGGCCACACAATACGTAGCATGGAAGTACTTGGAACCGTAGATCGTAATAGGGGTGGTTTTGAGGCCCATGCTTTCGCTTATTGCTAGTCGATGCGAGATGAGTGATATAAGAATAAATAAGGCAAGCGCTACAAGCTGTGCGATTAGTCCAGATATGATGAGCGTTCGACCCAAGGCGATTCCCTGGGGATCGCCTGATGCAGGAGCTGCCGAGCCGAAGACTTGAGTGACAAAGCATCCTACGTCGACTAAGACGAAGAAGAATGTCATTAGGCGCGGTGGGATGTGTATACGATCGCGAATGTCAAAGACTCGGATGTATCTCGCGAGAGTCATGTACACCGTGGCTGCAACAAGGGGCGCGCAGCCAAGGATGAGAATGTTTTGCATAATGAAAGGACCCGCGATGTTGGGTTCGCTGTGTGCGCGAACCCTGCCGTAGTATCCAAAGGCTTCTCCTGGTAGTTCATTCGTTAGTAGAATGCGAAAGATTGATTGAAATACTGAGACTCACCGATGAGGCCGAGAGTCAGAGGGATGAAATGCCAAGCCCGAAGCCATATTAACATGCCGAAGTGAACTAAAGCAGCAATAGTGAATAACACGACAAACGCCCATGCAGCACCAATGTTCGGCCGATATTCGAAAAAGACAATTTGCGTTCCGTTGACTATTGGCCCAAACGGAGGCTCTGTGTTGTTATAAAGAACCTGAGACATTGTGAGTGGGTGGTGAGGGAGTGGGAGAGACGATGACCAGAAAACAGAAGTCCAGGCAAAAATGATACTGACATTTAAGCTCATTTATACAGGGAAATTGCATCCATATGCCGTCGCGTCCTCGAGAAGACCATGCCATCATTTTGTGGCGCTTCCGCTGCGCATCTCAAGTTTAGCGGTCGTAGAGACATCATTTTCGGAGCGAAAATTCCATGATTGGCTGCTTGGATAGTGGGACTGGCCCAGGCGAAACGAGCTTGCTACACCATCGGCAACGGATACGAGGCTCAAGGCCTTACTTATTAGCCTACCCACTGAGCGGATAGCAATTTGCCAAACATGTTGCGCGACGTCCACTGATGATAGGGGGCTCAGCCTCGTTCTATTTGAACAGGCCGATCTAGTGACATAATTAAGTCGTGGTGATAGCTATGTAATCCAAGCTTCTCATTAGCACAGTGGCGTATCCTTCTATGAAGGAATAGTAGGTCTAGCGCCCGAAAGATGCCTCTTGGCATATCGACAGGCATGGCCGCACGCGTCGAGAAGAGTTATTAGTATGGTGCTGAACATCATGATTCTCCTATACAGACCTATAATATCTCTTTCCAATCTATGACTCTGTACCTTCTTCTCCTTTTGTATTTTTCTTGAGCTTGTTTCTGAGTTCAAAAAATAGTTCGGAAATATAAAATGAGGGCTAATTTTTGACGGGCTATGTCATGATTCACTTGCCATATACTATGAGGGCGTTGGCACTATAATCGTGATAATTCAGCTTGAATTTCGTTCTATAGGAATGGCCTTCTTAACTCTATCTTTTGAAGTTGATACCTGTCGGGGTCTCTCACTTGATGATTAAGTTGTTCCCTTCTGGTCTCTTTCTCTTCGAAATCTTAAAATCACAGTGGATGGGCATATTCAGCTTAATCTTTTCGCCTTGGTCGTTCTTGAAAGGTTCTTTGAGGGCCTGATTGTTCTCAACCTCAAAATCATACCTCAACCTATTACTATCCTATGAACTTTCGAATCCATGAATTTTTCACAGCATAGAGATAAAACACCTCGTACAAAAGAAAACCAATTTGGATAAGGAATTTAAATTTTCCTGCAATAGAATAATTAGTAATCTGGCTGATTGACCTTTCTCGCCTTTTTGCTATATATAGAAAAGAAGTTGATGTAAGAATGCCTAACGAATGTTACCCTTAACGTGTGATTGCTGCATGGGGGCCATTGCAACCACCAAAAATCCTTTTGAGCGCCTAGATATTATAAAATTTCATGTTATATGCATGTTACATCCAGTTCCAATGCTGTCGATCTAACCCATCTATAAAAACAGGTACACAGCTCCTCTAAAACCTAGCTGGTCATGCAACCCCACATGAAAGCTTTCTCTTTCTCTCCTTACACTTTTCTATTCCAGTAACATTTTAACGAAATGGACCCTCCAAAGCCAAGAAGTGGGATGCTTTCAACAGCAGAGGTTTCCCTGCTTACTCCTAAGCAAACAGAATTAAGCGACATGCGATATCAGAACGATCCCAGATCTTCGGGCTCTATACCCAAGATTCAGACCTGGATCATTGTACGGGGATTCATGCTGTTCCATATGCCGGCTATAGCAGTGACCCTCGCCCTGTTGGGGCTGTATATCAAGCAAGTTCAATGGGAGCCATCACATCCAACCAGTGAAGAGCTTGGTGTTCTCCAGTTCGCAGCCAAAGCACACGAAGCATTGATATTCATCTCTCTTGCTGAAGCAATGTTGCATCGAATTCGGTACTGCTTGGCTCGAGACGAGGGTCTGCAAATTGGATTTCTAGCTTCGCCCCATTATATTATTGCACCATTCGGCTATTTGTTCAGCCACGAGTTTTGGAATACCGTCTTGAAACCAGCAGCCAGGAGATCCTCTCATAGCATTACGATTTTTTTATTCCTGCTACTTACTTTGGTTGGGATCGGCGCCGGCCCGTTTTCTGCCATTGCTTTGATACCTCGACAGACATGGTGGGCAGTTCATAACACCACGGAGATAGGATACCAAAATGACGGCGTTTATTTTTTTACAGACGACTTCTACATCATGAAATATGAAGGAGATCCAAAGAACTCCACCCTACGCCCTAACTTACCAGAGCGAATTCCACTAAACGCTTTACCTGAACTACACACCCCGACCAATTTGACGAACTTAGCACTGGATTTGGAGGACACATTTGACAACAAGCCTTATTATATTCCACAAATGTCCAACCTTTCCTACACTAGAACTGGAAAGTCTCATGGGGATCGGCCAATCTCATTGACAACGACGGATCCTAAGTCCTCGTCTGGTCAATCTTATGGAACCGCCTTCGCTACCGCCCCTATGAGATTTTCGTTCCAGCCGTTACGGTATTCTAGAAGATACATTCAACAAAAAGATAGAAACTTTCCCGGTATCTTAAAATCACAGTCGAAAAGAAACGACAATACACCAGCCGAGAAATTTAGACAACCACTTGTCGCAGTGCATTGCAATGAGTCTCTAGAAGAAGAGAAATCGCACACCCCTATTGGTGGGGACGTGATAAGATTTAGTTTCTTGGGGAGTTCATTCCACAAGGAAAATTTCTCCCTCGAGTTGTCTTTAGGTGGAAAAGAGTTGGAGCCATTCCGAACGGCTGGGAACATGCCTGATCTACCTTTAATTATTTTTCCTGAACTTCAGGATAAGGTTCCAGTCCCAATCACCGCTGCGGTCATTTTAAGGCACTATACGAAAAATTTAGGGAATAACTTTTGGGCGACAAATCTCTGCCTCATACAAGCCCGTTGGGTGGAAGCGGAGGTTTGGATGGACGTGAAAGAACCGCATACCTTTGTGCAGCTGGAGATTGCGTTCTCAGATGTGGCAGGTTTTATGTCCGAGACCTCAAATTACAAAAACGTCATCAAAATGGGCCCCGAATGGCTAGAAACCGCATATCATATAGCAGACGACCGAAATGATACGTGGCTAGCCTCGATATTGATACAAAGGATGAGCCTTGCTTTATACCACCGTGCGACCTGGGTTCCCGCATTTTTATCTGTCTTTTTGGTTGATTTCTTGACTTCTGGGGATCAACTCTCGAGTTATTCAGCCCCAAACCCCACACCGGATTCCCCAGCACCGAATTGGCCAGGGATTGAGGGACTTCCTCCTTCTTCTAACTTGCGGATAGTAGATGTGATATACTATCAACACCGCTATGGATACAGCTTTCAAGGAAGTGTCTCTATCCCGCTCGCATTTACCTTGTTATTCGTGCATGTGATCATTGCTATAGTGCATACCGCTTTGCTTATTCACAAAAGCCCTCCGCACGGCCGGGCTTGTGGCACTTTGGGAGAGACGGTGGCACTCACGCTGATATCTAAGACTACGGAAAAATCTTTCCATCTGGAGGAGAATATTGACGACTCTCATGTTTGGAGTATGAGAGTAGCAGTGAGAGAGAGCAATAATGAATGAGGACATGAGCTGGTTGCCCTTATTTAATTTTCTTTCCCTAAAAATAAATTAGGATACATATTGAACCCCGTTAGCGGAAACAGTTATGAGTTAGAGGAGATCATTACATGCTGGGTTGTCGACATCTTGTGAAGCCTCTAGTGCAAGTTTGTGGCCTTCAACCTTGTGAAACTGCCTCTTATATCTATAAGTCCAAATTAAAAGTACCATCACGAATTCAATATCTTCGATAGATTTTACTATTAAGCCCATCATGATGTGTTCTGATTATCGGCTTTTCACGAAAGGTGATGGACAATCTATAGCACCGACATCATGTCGCTCTACAGGCACCTTCAGACGAGGAAAAGATAATAATATCATCATACTTGTGTACCCAAAATCCCGATGAGAATTGTGGCCGAAGTCAGCCACCAGCTGGCAACTCCAAACGCACCTTGAATATCCTGTCTCAGAACACTCCATAGAAGACCAAACAGTAAGCTTGGCGGGAAGACAGCCAATCCAAGAACCCACCATATCCTAGACCAATTCCAGCCTTCCTTGAAGTAAATTCCCCAAGCTTCAACCAACTCCCCTTGTTCCTCCCGTAGCTCGCCATACGTCCTCTTAGGAAGCTGCTGCAAGACAAATGTAGAATTCTTGGAAATGCCGGCTGGGTCAGTAAAGAAGTCCATCATGAGTCGTGACCCAACAGGGGGTGACAGTCTCGCGGGGACCGGGCTGCATTTATATTCTGTTCCAGTCGGGCAGACGAGCCGGGACGGTGGGATGCAGTCACATGGCTTGCCCTTTTCACACACTTCTTCATGGCATCGTGGATCAATATAACCAGGACCGCCATATAGAAACTAGATAAGAAGCTATTAGCTATTACAGAGATAAATGTCGAGGTTAGATTTTTTTTGTCCGGATACCTTCATGAAGTGAACGCTTTGAATGACCCGGAGTGAAACAATCCGTCTCCAACTTCCCCGATATCCGCAATAATACTCCTCTCGTAAGGATCCAAACAATGTTTGATCATTTGGAATATTCGTGATAATCTTCTGATGAAAATCTAACTTGTGAAATCCTCGTTCAATGCAAGTAAACAGGTGGAGTGATTCAGAAGGAGAGGCCGTCAGTTCGATGTCCCTTTCGAATGCTGCTGTAGTCTCATCGGGGCCTATGCCTTGACCGCTGTGACAAGAGACATTTGTTGGGAGTGTATTAGAACTATTGGAGCCTGAAGCCGAGCTCTTAGTATTGTGAGTTCTCTGTTCGTTTGAAGAAGAACTGGCTGATATAGACCCAGTGTTATTCTTCTGATAGGCACTGGTGTTGAGATACGCCTCAAGCGCCCGCAATGCTCCTGGTTCATTTTCCACATAGTCTTCAAAGAGCGACTTCCCTTTGTTCTTTTTTCTTGTAAGTGATCACAGGCACGAAAATTCTTTTTAAAACTGGGTATATATGCAGAACTTACATTCTTCCAGCGCACACGTTGGTATCCGTCGACTAGTTCAGGCTCTCGAAACCCAGTAAGTACAAAGACATTTTGTATATTGCGAAAGATTATTATCCCCGCTCTCCAAATTATATATTGAAGAGCCAGAAACACTTGGCTAGTTTGTTTCAAAGAAGCAGCGCTTGGATCGGCCTCCAGAGGCGCCTCGTCTTCATTCGCTTTGGGATTCGGGTCTGCTGGGTTGCCGTCATCCAGATTCAACCAGGACCTAAGTGCAAGTCTGAGATTTGAAAAGGCATCCGCGGACAAGATGAAATGTTCTACTTCACTAAGTAACAGATAGTCTTCTGCCTCTTGATAGACGACCTCGTAGTCCTCGTTACTTGATTCAGAAGAGGCCATTTCAGCCTTCGAAGAGTCAACTACTCTTTTATCCTCACCTTCGGGAGCCTGCGGCATCAGACCTTCCACGTTTGTCAATGACGCGTTGATCCACTCATTGACGTTCTGCTCCATGGAAACACGTTCAACAGGCAGCAGAGATGACCAGTCTTCTTCGCCGCTCTCGGACTGAAGGCTCTGGCAGATAGCGTTTGCGAGAAGCCTGGCGCATCTGCGGATGAACTGTGCAGCTAGCTTCTCTTTCTCGTCACTTGCTTCTCGGTGCAGCTCCTTGCCGTATATCCGAAAGAAACCATAGAGATGTGTTCTCAGCTTTCCGATTTCAACCCGGGAAATGGCCAGTTTGTACAGCGGACTCAACTCTCTGTGGTTGAAGAGCAGTTCGGTAAGGAGAGTTACACCGCTGCGCTGTCTCTGATCAAGGGTTGTGAGGGATTCTATCGATGATACGCTGAATGAAGAGAAAAGACTTTCCAGATCTGTATTATCGATGGAATTAGATCCACACATTGGCGTTACATTCGACCTAGTAAAAGAGCGAGAGTGATGACTATGAAAATCAGCTGAAGCCGTGGCACTGGAGTTGTCGGGTGCTTTGTCAGTCCAAGCTGACCTTGCTTCGTTTGAATCTGCTCCCGCCTCCTCGTTATTCTTTACCTCCGATACTTGCTCATTGTCGCTTTGTTGTCGTATTGGATGAGATTCAGAGTGTTTGTGGTGATCAGAATATGTAGTTGAAGAGTCGGAATCCAGGCTCATGACCTCCAAGTTAAAAAATGGAAGCTCCATAGCTCGCAGGAGCTGGTCTTCTGCCTCACCGTCTTCGACATCGGAATCCGACTCAAAGGGCTCTATGAACGGCGCTGGCGGATTTTTGAATAGTAACGAGCTCCTGTGGACCCTCTTCTGCATTTTACGATTGCCCCGATGTTCATCGCCGCCACTCAACTCGTCATCGTCGTCCCAGTTAACATGTTCTTCATGGGTTCGTTTGCCGAAAGATTGGTTGCTAGTCAGTCTGCGACGGCGGAGGATTCTCTGTTTTCTCAAAAAGGCGTCTTCCTCTTCATCTAAGTCTGAGCCTGAGTCCGAACAAGCGAGATTTTGTAGGTCGGCCACGAGCGCCTTATCCAAGTCCTTGTGAAAGGAGCTGGTCCGGCTTCTAGGATACTCGATGTTATAGGGATGAATGACTTCCAGGGTGTCCCAAGAGTCATCTAGCGGGTCGAGTTCCTCGATGGTGAATTCAACGGAAACCACCGATGTCTCGGCCTTGCTCTCATGAATCTCAGGGTTAACGCTATCTTCACTGATTGAGGAAATGTCGCTACCCTCGGTGTCTGATTCTGGTGGTGTATCAACATAGGGCTCATTGCGGCCGCGACTGTTGCCGTTGGCATTGCTGGGGTTGATCTCCTTAGACATCAAGATAGGAGGAGTAGGCTCCGGCTTGGAGTGAAGTCCTGAGACTTGCTGTTTGAGTTTGAACAACCCCCTGCTCTTCTTGTGATCGTTTGATTTGACTTCGACATCTGTCACTTTGGCCTCCCGGGGAGGTAAGACGAACTGAGAGCTGGACCCCGAAGGACCCGCATCATGATGGGACTCATTTTGATGTGTCTCGTGGTTTGGTTGATCGATTTTATCATGGAACCGCTTCGATCCGAACTCGGTCGTCTCACGAGCGGCGTCTGTGGCGTATTGCCGTGCCTCCGACATGGGCAAGGCCGAAGAATGAAGTTGAAACAAAGAAGACTTAACGGCGAACCAATGCAGGAAGTGCGCTTCGCCTCAGCGAAGCCTCCATGCTTGAGGAGGGGTAGTAAGGCAACCAATCATTTGTGGCATAAGCTGCATGGTCCATGAGAGGAAACGCGCAATTCTCAGGCATGCACATCTTCCGAGGGAAGTTGAATGAGGCTCAGCCATGTCATCTCGAAATCTATGGACAAAATCTCCCTTTGGAACTACAGAAGGGAAGCTTGGATTTGATGTATTATCTTTGCGCATATGATTGGGCCATTCGACTAGCTTACCGTTGATCACCATTTTGCAGGTAAAAATAGCTCAAAGTTCGTGAGATCTAGGGATTGTGACTATTTCCAATCGCGATGGCATGAAAGCGAGCGACCAGGAGCTAATGTCGAGTGCGACCGAGGCATCGCCGAACTGGTGGTGACTTGATTAAAAATCAAACCGGTGATGGCTCATACGGTAATGTCTGGTGGCTCCACTATGAGGTCTTCCCCTCGATTCTTTGATGAGAGAAAACCCATCGAGAAATTTTCAAAAGAATACCGAGATACGCATAAATAAAGAGCATACCTACATTGAAGTCGTGGAATAAGAGCTAGCAGCACCAAGCAAAGCACGCAAACCGCAACAACCATGGCCAAGCAGGTATTCAATGTTGGAGTGATTGGATATGGGTTTGTCTCTTGAAAGCTTCATTGAATGTAATGATTCCGCTAACGATTATGATAGCCTCTCGGCCAAGGTCTTCCACATCCCTTTCATACAGCTCACTCCCCAATTCCGCCTCCACAGCATCGTCCAGCGCTCGCCGAAAGAAGGCAATTCGGCCCCGGCGGACTACCCGGACCTGAGGCACTACAACGATGCAAATGCCCTCATCGCAGACCCGGAAGTGGACATTGTCGTTCTCAGCACAACCCCTGACAGCCACTTCGACCTGACCAAGGCCGCGCTCGAAGCCGGCAAGCACGTACTCGTCGAGAAGCCCTTCGTCCCGACATCAGCCCAGGCCGAGGATCTCATCTCCATCGCCAAGGACAAGTGCCGCCTCATCTGCGTCTACCAGAACCGGCGATGGGACCTCGACTTCCTCACCGCCAAGCACCTCATCAGCCAGGGTCAGCTCGGGAGGGTCGTCGAGTTCAACTCCCACTTTGACCGCTACAGGGCCGACGCCCCGACCAACTGGAAGGCCCAGATTGGGATCCCGCAGGCCGGCAGTGCCCTCTTCGACTTGGGCACCCATCTGATTGACCAGGCCTACGTGCTCTTCGGTCTGCCCCAGGCGGTCCACGGCCGCCTGCTGAACCAGCGCAACGGCACCCCGGACTTCTTCAACCCCGATGCCGTGACCATCGAGCTAACATATGCCGACGGCCTGATCGTGAACCTGCGCATCAGCGCGCTGAGCGCAGAGGTGGCGCAGCCCCGGTTCTGGGTCAGAGGCACCAAGGGCAGTTTCCGCACGACGGGGCTCGACCCTCAGGAGGACCACCTCCGAGCCGGTGGCAAGGCGACAGATGCCGGGTTCGGGGCGCAAGACCTCGAGAGTTTCAGGCTTACTGCCGTGGGCGACGATGGCAAGATCAGCGAGGTGCCCGTTCCCGCACTGGAACCTGAGACGTACAAGGCCCTGTATGCCGCGTTTGCAAAGGCTGTGGCCAGTGGAGATGCGAACGAGGTCCCGGTCAAGGCGACCGAGGCTAGGGATGTTCTCCGTATTATTGAGGGTGTGATTGAGAGTGCGAAGACGGGCAAGGATGCCATTCTGTCATGAGACTATAGCCGAGTGTGGTCGAAAACAGACCGGATCGCGTTTTAATAGCAGGCTAGGCCATTAATTTACGAGTCGTCTGCGTTTTTGCCGCAACTGGATCTCCTCTACTTGAAGAGATATCTCATATGTGGGAGGAAATTAGGAAACGGCTGCCAGCGGAGAGCGAGATGGTCCGTCTGCAAAATACACACCATACATCATCAAGTATTCAAGTGAACAGAATGGAAATTCCATTTTGAAGTTGATAGGGTTATGTTTCTTTAATTTCAGTGCCAGCCGAAGGCCCTATTTGCATCGTGTACATGGTCATATTCCTCGTTACTGCAGGAGAGACAAATTGCTAATATTCAATCTCCGTCAAAACCAAACCATCGGAGACCAGAATAATTGGTCCCATCGCCAATATTTAAAGGAGAATAAGTACCAACCTTATACATTCTGACCATTCTGCTGGTACGAGACATTCACCTCAAAGGTCCTGTGTATCTGCGTCGGCGGCCGTCCATCGCTCCCGCCGCCCTCTCTAGAACCGACCAGGGCATTATTGATCTGGCTGCTGCTCGTACTCAAATGACTACTCGCGCCCCCTCTGACATGGCTTCCGCCGCCGCTCTGATGCTTGTCCAGTATGCTCTTGTCGCTCTGGTTGTCGAACCCGGTGTCGGGCTGCCCCGCCTCGGACTCGATGATGGCGGTCCACTGGCCCTGCTTCTTGGGCGTGAACATGTTGGCGTTGTTGGACACGTTCTTGAGCGGGTACGAGTTGTTGTTGTTGTTGTTCCCGCTCGAGCGGACGGTGGACGGGAACATGGCGCGCATGAGGGGCCGGAGGGTCGGGAGGCAGGCGGCGGTGATGATGAGGCCGTTCTCGGCGCCGGCCCACCAGAGGAGCTCGCCGACGTCGAAGGTCGGGTCCTTGCTCGTCGCGTTGGCGCGGAGCTTGGTGCACTTGATGATGGCCGTGGTACCCGCGCTGGAGAGGAGGAGTTAGCCTGTGCAAGGCTTGAAGGGGCTTCAGATGGGGTTGGCTTACAAGACACCGAGACTCATTGCGATAGCTACGCCGAACTTTTCCTTCTTCTTCATATTGAGGTTCCAGAGCATGGCCCAGGGGAGGAGGGCGAGGATGAAGTCAGTCGCGGCGGAGTACGCTTGGTTATGTTAACATTCGAGTTTGCTGTCGAGCGAAAGGAAAATCTGGTACTTACCACCGATGAAGTACATGACGTTCAAGTAGGTCTCGGGATGCCAGCACTCGCTGACGATGGTGGTATCCCAGGTAGATCTGGGGTCCTTGCAGCGCACAAAGACAATGATGGAGATGAGAATGTGTAGAGTCGTCATGGAGATGACCAGGAACCACAGCAAAGTGTGAATCCAACGCTGGGCGGCCAGACGCATGAGAGTCAGGGAAAAGGAGACCTTGCCCATGGCGCAGGACATGACGACGAATGGCTGAGAGATCTGGCCAAGGAAAGCCACAGTGACGAGATCCTCAGGGGTCTCCATGAGCATCCACTGTAGATGCCGTCCGAGGCCCTTTTGAACAGCAAGCTCGACGACTGCGCCGTATGTCACGATGAGCACCTGCAAAGTTAGAGTTCCAGTCAGTGAATCTGTTTGATACCACCGTGGCTGCTGCGGATGCCCTCTAACACCAAGGAGGGTTTCTCAGAGACGAGGCCTTTGCTTACCATGGCAAACACGATAAACCAGTCATCAATCCCAAACACTCTGCGTAGAAATATGCGAGTGTGCACTCTCATTATGACGATTATGATGGAGCAAATCACAGAAACCCATATGACACCTCTGATAGACGGTCCACGGCTCTGGGAGAGAAACTCCGGAGACGGAACCGACGTCTCTCCTGAATCTGACATGTTGAGTGGTAGTCGTCGTCGTCGTTGCTGCAAACGGAGGTATAGTTATTGTTGTCAACGGCGTGATGAACTCGTCCGGCCCCGACGTCCCTTTCTTTCTTGGAGCTCGACTAGTTATAGTTCCTCTGTTGTTGGTCGCCCTTGTCAATAGGTACTTCAGAGCCATTCAAGTCCCCAACCGATTGTCGATTTTTCGCTTCCCATTAGGATGAAACTCCGGGGGCAAACTGCAGGCGACAGCAGCCTCTAGTTCCAAATGACAGTTCACACTGGAGGGGAAAAGAAACAAAAAAACTGACTACTCAGCGTAAAGCTATCCAGAGATAGAAAGTATGCTTGTCACCCCAGCACCGAGAGTATCACATTGAACGAGTGATGGTGCCGGAGCCCTCGAGATGTAACAACCCCCAATCTTCCAAAAAGAAAAGAAAGAGAGAAAAAGCAAAGAAGGGCAAATTCCGTCACGGCGATAAGCGAGTGAACCGGCAGCATCTCCAGCCATGCAACCGTTATACGCGCAGGGAGAGAAGAGAGAGCTCTTCGCTGGCACAGACTACGGCAGGGAGGGCTGCGGATCGCGCTTCACGTTTATGCCAGCAAGGACCGGGGTTACAGCAACGCGGGTGCAATGGATGTAGATCAAACTGTGAAGGCCCAGCTGAAGTTCTTGTTTTCCGTTGGTTCGACCTTCTTCCCCTGGCCTCGAATCAAACGTCTGGAGTTTAGTTTTAGTGTTTACTTGCATGGTGATCTCGCCTCGCCCAGCCAAGGGGATATCGCAACCATCTACGCATTTGGAAAAACAATCGCCCCAGTAGCTTCTTGAGTAATCATGGTGGGTGGTAGTTTGCCCTCGAACAAAGAAAGAAACCATTAGGAGAAAAGAAGAAACCCAGAAGAGGTTAACTCCTCCGCATGGGGGGCTTCTTGCATGATGTGAGTGGGTTGGTCAAAGTGTCAATGGGCCTCTTTTTGCTTTTTCCTGTCGTTTCATCACAAAGCTCGCTTGCACAAGTTTTCTCCATGCCGACCATAGATGAGGTGCCGAGTCCGGGCGGCATGATGCAGATAAATCACTTGCGTCGCATCGCACAGCATATCTTTCCCCCATACTGTCCATCTCGTGGAGGCGAGGGAGTAGCATTGCGTGCATAAGAATGCAAGGCGCGCCCGCAATCATGCTCGAGTCACGATGGATCGCTGTAGAGAGGGATGCAAACTGGCACGAGCATGTGGCTGGCGAACTGCATGTTGATCCGTTGGTCGCGGCGAACGAAAACAGAGCTAAGAGGCGCCCATTGACTGCTGTCCAAGCCGCCTCGCATACGAGCTAGGGAGAGAAGAGCGCTAAGGCAATGCAGCACTAGAGTTCGAGGCGCGGTTCTCTTCAACAATTGTTGGTGCATGAAGAATCGACACATCGCTTTTCTCACTCGAATGAGGACAGACGTCGGAAGAGGGTGGGATTGGATGAGGGCTGCTACAGGGGAGTGCTACAGGGGCCCGCCGCGGCTACAGGCGGGGAGGCGGGAGCCAGGCCCCTGTAAAAAGGCTAACGCGCCCCTAAAGCCGTCGCCTAGCCGATTGACTAAACCCCCCCAACCGCCACTGTAGCCGAGTCCAAGTGCTAGTACTGATCCGTCCATACAATAGATTTAGCGCTCAATTGTGAACAATGTTCATCATTCAATCATTCATCAATAAGATGGCCACCCACTCAGCCTGCAGTTGGTGGTACGAGCTGAGCTGAATGTGCTGGACCGAGCTCGGTTAGGGGCCAGGCCGATCTTGAGACCTACCCGAAGCGCTTTGGTGCGGCTAGCCGTTATATTACCCTCCGCTCTACTTCGTCATAGCACCACGACTTGCTCCAGAAGTACACACTGCCGTTCCTCAACAAGACCATATTTACCAATAAGCACCTAGAGATATTGATAGGCATAACCTTGGCAGCCGGACGTGGCTGAGAGCACAGCGGAGTCGAAACGTCTGCCCCGGATCGCCGCCGCCAGTCGACCTCTGCCGAAGCTAGACACAATTAAAGCGTCTCAGCAAGCCACGGCCGCTCGGGGAGGCCAAGTACTCACCCGGGCACGGGCGCCCGGAAGAAAACCGCTCATTACTCGTTGGTCCCGGCTCCTTGTTATACCTCCTCAGCCGCCACAGCCTTGGAATCAGAACAGAACTTCCAACCCACCAATACCAACGCCTTAATTACGCGATCCAAGCAGGGTTCTCATCCTCTCTGTTCATTGCACACTGTTCTCTCTCTCTCACACCCCTGCCTCCTGGAGAACCCTTGTGCCACTCACTTACCTTTTCCCTTGCTAGTTCTTAGTTTATCCGGGTGATATACCACCTCAAACAGGAACTATTCCCTGGTACTAACCTACAATACAACCTCCTGCATGTTATCAAAGGCTACTCTGGAAACGATCGATGAAACCTTGACCTCTCCCCTGCTGATATGTGTATCCTCTGGCCTTTCCCCCTCCATTTCATGGCTGAGCTTGATGAAACTATGCCTGAAGGATGGAGCGCCCACCTTCCTAGATCCGGGCCGACGACCAACTACAATGCATCATGGCGGGGCCGGTTGATGCTGTTGGAACCTCAATCGCCTTCTAATCTCGAAATAGTGTCGTATTCCCCTCTTTCTCATTGATCTGACCAGGAATAATGCAGGCAAGTTCCGCTTCTGGACTCAGAAGATGCTCTTCGAGTGTACGTATCCCACATCTGGGTATAGATCTCTCTTCCCCAGCATCTTATCTCTGGTTTCGTAAAAGTCGCAAAACTCCCGCTGCATGTAACTCTCCCCTCTCTTTCCTTTTCCCAGTGTCCTTTCTTCTTCCAGATCGTCGCAAACTGGTCGGAGAAACGCATGCAGCATTCTCGTATCCGCTCGTCTGTGAAATTGCACCGACAATGGCCCTCTCAGCCATCCCCCTAGTCTATGTGCTCTATGGCATTGTAGCCGTGGGCGCAGTCAAGGTTGTCTATGAGCTCTTCTTTTCTCCTCTGAGCCACATTCCCGGGCCATTTCTTGCCAAGTTTACCGACCTGTATCGCTCCGGCCTCACTCACATGGGCCATGTCGACAGGCACAAGCGCAGATGGCACCAGAGATGGGGTCCCGCAGTGCGTGTCGGCCCCAATGCGATCAGCATCAGTGATCCAGACATGATCAAAGTCATCTACACCACCAAAAATCCATGGCGCAAGGTATGTAGTACCTGTAGAGCCTGTTACCCATCAATACACCATGCCCAATGCCATATCGCGTGCGCAAATTCCCCAATGGCTGTCCGAACTTGATGTAGAGGGGTCAAATATGAAGCCATTGGCGGTGTAGGCGTCTGTGATATCCGCAAGGGAACACACTCCCAAGAAAGATGATGCCCCAAAAAGAAGAAGAGTATCTAAGCCGAAAGCAGAGCGACATGTACCGCCCCAACGACGTCGTCGTCAACGGCCAGCGCATCCAGAACATCTTCAACACCCAGGACGCCCACTTCCACTCCAAGTACACCCGGCCCATCGGCGGCTTCTGGACCATGAGCAAGATCCTCGACCTCGAGCCCGTCATGGACGAGACCCTCTCCGAGCTCCTCGCCAACGTCGACAGGCGCTTCGCCTCCACGGGCGACGTCTGCATGCTGGAGGACTGGATCTCCTACTACGCCTGGGACGCGGCCGCCAACGTCAGCTTCGGCCGCCACTACGGCTTCATGGACGAGGGCCGGGACGTCGGCAGCATCATCGCCGAGAGCACCGCGGGGCTCAAGTACTTCGCCCCAGTCAGCCAGCTGCCGCTCCTCGACGAGCTCCTCGACAAGAATCCGATCTGGCGCATCGGGCCCCGGCCCCTCGTCAACGGCTTCATGTATACTGTCCGCATGCTCGCCGAGTACCGGCAGGAGGGAGAAGCGCGCCGCAAGCCCGTCGACCTTTTCATTGATATGTACAACGGCCTCAAGGGGCAGTACGACTTCGTCGACGACGCCCAGGTCACCCACTGGCTCATGCTAAACGTCCTCGCCGGCGGCGACTCCACCTCGGGCGCCATGCGCTCCATCGCCTACCACGTCCTCAAGACACCCCGCGTCCACGCCCGCCTCGTCGCCGAGCTCGACGCCGCAGCCGGGGCCGGGAACCTCGTCCTCCCCGCGCGCTGGGCCGACGTCGCGCGACTCCCCTACTTCGACGCCGTCATGCGCGAGTCCTTCCGCATCGCCCCCGCCCTGGGCCTCATGCTCGAGCGCGAGGTTCCCGAGGGGGGCATCGAGCTCCCCGACGGCCGCTTCGTCCCCGCGCGCACAAAGATGGGCATCAACCCGTGCGTCGTCACGCGCGACCGCGGGCTCTTCGGCGACGACGCCGACACATTCCGCCCGGAGCGCTGGCTGAGGGTGAAGGGCGAGGAAGGGGAGGCGGAGTACACGCGGAGGGTGCGCCGCATGCACGAGGCGACCGACTTCATGTACGGGCACGGGACGCGGGTGTGCATGGGGAAGCACCTGGCCAAGGTGGAGATGTACAAGCTCTTCGCGACGCTGTTCGCTGCGTATGATGTGAGTTTTTTCCTGGATGGGTGTAGCTTTGGGATAGTGCTGACGAGGAAACTTTGCAGATCAAACTCACAGATCCGGATCATGAGTGGAAGTACCACAACTCTTGGTTCATGTACCACAGCGACATTCCCTGCACCATCACTCGTCGCAACAAGGCGTGAGAGGTAAACAAGTCAGTATGGATGGATGGGATGGAATTTAGTAATGGGAGATGGACATCTTGAATAGGCATAGGGAACACTGTTGGATTGGCTCTCTTTTTGTAAGTCATGGATCAGGAGTTGGAGCAGACCAACCAACTCATACGACAGATTGTCTCGGAGCGCCATATAATTATTTCGGCAATCCCACATATTGACTTGAGCTAAACCTGTAGCATTGACCTTCTCGCGTATCATGACTGCAAGGGATATAGAGATCAATGCAAAATAAAAGGGGGAATCAAATTTTAGTTCTTCTAAATTGTAAGTATCGCAATAGACTAGGTACCCAATATCCCATCATGCCATGCAGGTAATACCAACAGCAACATTCTCCAAAAAGCCGCCGGTATTATGTCGTTAAAGTAAAAATATCCAACACCAAATATGATCTAGAGTAAATCAAGCAAAAAATTTCAACGAGATCAGAAAAGCAAAGGCCCGCCTTAGAAAGCAACCAGGGCTGCCACAATACCAGCAACAGCAACCACCATCGAGTTGCCGAGAAGCTTCAAGCCCATCGAGCTCATGTCGGACATGGTGCCGAACAGTGTAGGAGAATAATCGTCAGGGGTAGACTCGTCCAGGGTGCCGTTCCAGCAGTAGGAGTTGAAGCACTCCTGGCACTTGGCAGGAAGAGCGGACCCTGTTCGGACGAGACTGCGGTGCAGGATGGCGCAGCCGACACAGGCAGGCCAGTTCGCATCACGGGTGGCGTTCAGCTGGGTAGCGATGGCCCATCCGTTCTCGATCATGGCATCTCGTTCAGACTGGTTGTAGCTCATCTTGAAGAAAGTGGAGGTGTTGGAGTAGAAAGTGTAGGGGTAGTTGGGAATATACACAATAAGGGGTGAAACCTCGGTCGTGTTCTTCTCGTTGCAGCCGAAGAAGACGGGCTTCTGGTTCAGACCGAGATTAAGGAAGGTCTCCTTTCCAGGAATAGAGGGAAAGCTGGTACCAGCCGAGATAGACTCCTTCGAGCGCTCGTAGGTAGCAATGGGAGAAGCACCATCGGGCCAGCTCAAGTTGGTGTCGGCGGAGTTGTCAAAGCTGAAGATGACATCGACCTGGCGCTCATTCTGGATTAGGGGGTGGTAGGGAACATTCTGGAGATCCTCGCCACCATCAACAAGAGTCAACCGGTCCAGGTCCGAGTTGTAGTTTGTTGAGGGCTTCCAGCCCTTGAACGGGTTGGGGGTCCAGTCAGCGATATCGTTGTTGTCGGCACCAATACTCTTGAGCATATCCGTCAGGCCCTCAATGACGAAGTCGGGAATACCGTCAGGAACAAGATCGCTAGAGTCATCGTTGAGGTATAGGATGATCTGGTTGAACAAAGAGCTCGATGTTCCCATGACGAAGCCAGCATTGTCAAACCCTTTCACACACTTCCCCTTGCTGGGGATAGAGCCATTGGTGAAGTTGGATCCAACCCATTGGAGGGGCACGAAGCCAGACACTGTGTTATCCGAGGAGCCCAGTTCCCAAGGTGTAAATTCGTAAATCGTCGAGTTGATCGGGATAACCTCTTCGTTCGGCCTGCGACCAATCGCGATGAGGAAGGGGAGAGGAGCTTTAGCATTCTTGAAATCACTATCCTCGGCGATTGAGGAGTATGTGTATCCCGGGCCACCGTCCGTGGCGTTGATGAGCTGGTAGGAGAGCATGCGGCCCCAATAGTCGGTGATGGAACGTTCGTAGCCGGCCTCATCCTTCTTGGTGACGGGGTTGAAGACGTCGTTGTAATAATCGAGAAGCGCGTACTGCTCAGGTCCTGCAGTAAGACAAGTTAGCCACAGATTCCCCCGCCGAAGCATTGGCCTGGCACCGAGCAAGAATCCGCCCAGACTCACCCTTGAGAATGTTATCCTGGAACTGCCAGACAACTCCCGAGTTGGCACTGGCCTCTACCGTTGTGAAGTTGTTCATGTAGATACTTCCCACCAACCAGGCACCACCAGACAGCCCAGCAATGTAGGTCGAGGACTGCAACAAACCACCCAGGTTGCCCCTTTCCGTAGAACCAGACGAGCGGCTGTCGAGCGCCGCCAGGGCGCCGGCTCCCGATAACATGGCGCGATAGCCTCCGCCGGAGAAGGCAATGCCGATATTAGGGATGGCATTGCTGTCCTTCTCGCCGTTTTGCAGGTACGTCGTATAGTCGAACTCGGGGATCGCGAGGCGGCGGAACAGGTCGCGCATCGGTGCGAGGGTCTCGTTGCGGCGGGTCACCACCCAGCCCTTCTCCTGCTTCGATAGGGTCGAGCCATCTCGGATGGTAGGCTTGTCGCTGGGGCAGTCGACGGTGGTCGGGACGTATCCTGAGGGGGCCTTCTGGGTTCCGCGATCGTAGAGGTCAATGTTGGTGGGTTCGCGAACTAAATTGTTGGAAGGAGCGTGTTAGCTGAGCCGTCTTGTGGCGGTTGGAGGCGGTGGCGCTGTTGATCGATCGTACCTGCAGGAAGATTTGGAGACGGCGATGCGACAGCGCCTGTGGCAGCCAGCAGAGCGACGAGACTCCTGGAGATGGCCATGCCGGACAGCGCGTGCTCCTCTCGAGAATGGAAAATTAAATATCGACGCGGATTACAATAATTGAAGAAGGGCGGGCAAAGACTGATTTATCGCGTTCGGTCCGACCGGTCAGAGTGGGCTCAGCAGATCGAAATATCAGGAACGCAGGCCAGGGGAGCAACAAAGGCAGTTCGCTCGCCAAGAAGACACGGGAAGAAATATTACAGCAGGAGAAGAAGAATTATGGAAGAAAACTGGAGCACACAGGGAACAGAGGGAGCGAAGAATTAATATTATGGATAAGCAAACACTCGAGAAACGAAAGATTATGGAAGAGTTCCGAGCAAATTGGCTGCCAAGACTGCATCACAGGGAGCAGTCGCCGAGGCCGCGTCATTAGGTTTAATTTGCGACACAACAACACTGAGAGAAGAGTGTGCCGGAGACGAGAAAGGAGCCAGACAGCAGCCACCGGTACCGTGCCAAGCACTTGGCAGATGAGCTCTCGCAGCTCAGGAGGTGTCGAGTCGGGAAGTGTCTGGGCAGGGCAGCTCATCATCATGCGCGCGCCAGAGTCCCGGTCAGCAGGCTGAGAGGGCAAAGCCAGGGGACTGTAGGCCTTTAACGCCAGTATAACACTGCCTCAAGCAAGGAGCAGTCTGTTCACGGCGCAGTAAGGTTATTTGACAATGGGGCCATCCACCAGCGCTGCGATCAGGTCCCCATTAGGGATAGAGATTTGGTGGCGGCGGCGGATCGTCGGCACTGTCGCTGAACCGCCCCTCCCTAAGGCAGCCTAAAGCGGTAGCTCCAGGGACACGTCTGTTTCACAGCCAGCGGGCTCAGCGCTCTCCAGCCAACCAGCAGGCCATGACCCTCTTTATTTTAGGGCGCTGACTTGACACCAACAAGACGGGAAGAAGTCCCTGAATCGACACCATCCGCCAAGCCGCCCAGCCCGACATTGTGACTTCCACCCTCCGAGAAGATGGTCAGATCCCAAGGCCCCCCACGAATCGGATGGCTTGGGAGCATTCTTTTCCCCCTTCCATTCCTGATTCTTGGCTGCGCCTGTGATGTGTCGCTGCATGGACGGGCTGCCCCATGATGACAGTAATACAAGCTGCTAGCCGCTGAACCAGCAACCGTCCTGACCGCTGACAACCCCTCCTCCGCTCCACACAAAACCTTCACAACCGATGTAAGAACGGGCCAAAGTGAATCCGCGGATCCGCGGTCTGCTCATAGCCCGAGAGACAGCCCGTATTCTTATTTCTCGGCATCACTGCCAGCCAAGCCCAGCCAACGCGTATAATCCTCTTGGCAGGCCACCACGTTTCGAAAATCGACGCTGTATTTGGTGGCAGACTGCCGTATTGTTATGACCTTATGATTGATTCTGTCGCTTTCAGGTTCTTTGGTTTGAGGCAGCCTTCATCCCAGCTTGGCAGCCCCACCATCAGTTAGCCCACATGTGATTGCCCATAGATAGCCCCATATGAGTCCGAGGTTATAAATTATATGGTAATCTTCCTAGTGCTGATCGCTCTATACAGGAAGGAGACAGCACAGTAAGAAACGCAACCTCGTCGGGTTGTAAGAAGCGCTTGTCACATCAAAAGTACTGATGCTGAGCCCTGCGCGTCGCCATAACGCAGACCAGACCTCCAGCTTCAACCAGTGGTTTGAGCAAACTCAAGCAAAGCCCAATGGCAGGTGAAATATAAGTTAATGCAAAGATGATCATGCATAGTTGCTGCGCATATACAGGTAAACAGGGTTACTGCATGCCCAATGTTATAGACAAGCCTAACACTCTAGATCGATCATATTCATGCGGGGATATGGGTACATCAGCGACCCGTTGGCGCCCAAAGCCTGAGACGTGCGAAGCCAGCCAACTACCAAAGTGTCGTCAACTTAGAAGGATGAGGTGGATATACAAAAGGTATGGAAGACGACAACTACTGAGCCACCCATGCCAAGACTGGAATGATATACATCGGTGTGCCCTAATGCAATGCCGATTAGTGTGAGTTGTCTCAAGACGACCGTCTCCGGGTAGGGATATCACTGCCAATGCAAATTACTTGCACCCTTAACCTTTTGATTGTCAGATAGTCTCACCGTGCAACATTGAACGTCGTCGCGCAACATCCTTTCCGGGAGCTTTGCCGTTGTTGGACAGAGTATACTTGTCGGACCCTGGAACTGTCTCAAGCTGGTAAAAGTGTCACCATCAAACCGTCTAGGATAGGAAACCTCAGAAGCACCAGGCTACCTCACTGGTGCATTAGGTGCCTACCTAAAAGTAAGGAGAAAGGTGTTTGCTCATGGTTGTACAGCCTCCCCTTAGTGTCAAGTACATGTACCCTATACCTACCACAACATACCTGAGTCATTGAATTCTCCAAACATGCTTGCTTCCCTCTTTGGCTAATGTTCATGACTTATGACAATATATTAATATTGTAGTTCTCTGATTTACTTCAAAGAGTGCGTAGAAGATCGTAAATATGAAAAGAGAAATAGTTTCGATACACGGCATGTCCAACTACATTATTCAAAACGTGGTGACATCGACCACAAACCTCTAGCCATATACATGCTCATTCAATATCGTACAGATGGGGTATCATTCATTCAATGCCGTCATTCACTCAGAGAACTCGCTAGCAGGTTCCCTCCCAAATGGGTGGTTGAATTTGAGGAGCCCGTTCAGTCCTCCAACCCAAGAATCATCGTCCTCCGTGCGGATGACACAGGGAACTCCGCCATGCCACTCCTCGCCGGGGCCCTCCCGGCTCCTCCCTACAAACTCACCCTCTACATGCAGCTCTGACCCGGGCGAGACGCCGGCGCAGCGCCGACCGTCGATGCTGAGGTCCAGCTCGCGACCCCGGTTCTTTGAGCTCAGTCGCAGAGTCACCTTTGTGTCCAGAGGCAGCACGAGGGACCGGAAAGAGAGGCTGCAAGGACTGATCGGGGTGATGAGGAGTGACTTCACCAGAGGGTGGACGATCGGTCCGCCGGCGCTGAGGCTGTACGCCGTAGATCCCGTCGGCGTGCTGATCAGGATGCCGTCGGCGATGGTCTCCGTGAGGAAGTGGCCGTTCTGGAAGATGTCGATGATGGCGAGGTGCGGGTGCGAGCCCCGGTGGACGGATATCTCGTTGATCGCGCGCAGCGGAGGGGACCGTTCGTTTGGCTTCGCCAGGGTCGGCGCCTCGTTCGCCAGGCTGCTGGACAGCCGATGGTTGATGTTTGCGCCAGACGCATCAAAGATGTCGGCCTTGATCCGATGCCGTAGGAGGATCTTGGCAGCCCGCTGTGCGCCCATGCTCTTTCCCCTTATATCCTCCCAACCGGCGTGGGAGCCAGTGACTGGGTTGTTGGTTTCGATCCCACGGGGGAACGCGGCATCACGCACGGCCACGTCGCTCCCGCTCATGTACACATCGCGCCATGCTTTCTTGTGCTCTGAGAAGTCCCACTCCCCGAGGAATCCGAGCGTCCCCATGCTGAACGATACGATCGGGGGTACGGACCCATGGAGCTTGAAGAGGCTGGCAGCCCGCAGGACCGTGCCGTCACCGCCAAATGTCGCCATGACATCCACCTTGTCTGCCAGGTTTGTTGATTCGTCAGAAACGTAAATAGGGAAATTTAGTTTCTCCCGCACCAAGGGGGCAATACGCGGCTCGAGAATTAGGTTGACGTTCGGGTATTCGGTGTGGATGTGCTTGGCGAACTTGACCACTGCTTCATCGACCGTGGTGGAATATAGTTTTTGGACGAGGAGAAGATTGCGTGGCGGCCGGGGCCATTTTAGCGATAGAAGCGAGGAGCCTGGCTTTATGCTTTTGAGGTATCGTGGACTCGTGCGTTCGGGAAGGTCTGAGATGCTGCGAATGTCAGACCGGTCGAGTGTTTGTGTGGTGGAGAGACACCTTCGACATTGTGAAGGGACGGCAGTGCGCGGGGCCGTGAGTGGCCTGAAAACTTGGCGAGACAGTTGAGGTAATCTATACAAGCGAGGGCCAGCCATGCTTAGTGAACGGTAGACATGCTGCTTTGCGTGGGTGAGGAGTCAAACAGAAAACTTGCATCCATCCATGTTTCTTCGGTTTAGTTGTCGGAGCGGCAGAATCGGTCGCTGCAACCCACCGCCTGCCAGATAGGGCAATATGGCGGGGGTCTTGATGTAACTGATTCACATGTCAGTGAATGGGCAGGTCGTGGTATGACTTCATCTCTGGCCATGCTTCGGCGCCGAGCTTCGGAAGTTTATTTCTTCATGGTAAAATCCGAGCTATCAGACATCTCGGTTTTTGTTTTTGTTTCGTATCGTGCCACGACGACAGCCCAACCGCTCATTGCTGATGTCTCGGGTGCGCACCAGCCGCCTGGGCGGGTGATCATTAGCACGTGCCTGATTGGCTGCTTGGGGTACAGTCGCCGTTAACGGGCGTGCTTTCCCCCACCAGGCACAAATGATGGGACGTCATCCGTAACCCCAACTTGGGGCGCAGCTGCTAAGAGCTGGATGCTTCAATGCTACACGCTCCGGTCTTCACTGCTCGACTCGTATTTTTGGGCAGGTCTCGCGACCTCCTTCACCGAGCTTCTAATACCACCTTTTTGGAACCCCGTGTCTTGCATTTGCGCAAACCCGTTGCTACCGGTCTCTCAGAGCTCGGCGAGGAGCTAGCTCAGCCTCGGGTTCAGCCCAACTCCGACCACCGTCACGCGGGGCCTCGAAGCTCCAGCGACCCGAACTCCGCAGACTATAGCATGATCAAGCAGGACTGAGAGAAGCAGGACTCTTCTTTTTTATTCCCTCTCTTCTAGATCGACACCCGCATCGCACGAAAGCCTTCCTGCTCGACCATTTGCTTGTATAATCATGGCTGAGGATTTGAACATCCCAGCCCCGGATGTGGCCGGCTTGGTGGGAAAATCTCTCGAGAAAAATAGTGCAG
The DNA here is from genome assembly GCA_026958235.1 of Clonostachys rosea. Lineage (NCBI taxonomy): Eukaryota > Fungi > Ascomycota > Sordariomycetes > Hypocreales > Bionectriaceae > Clonostachys > Clonostachys rosea. The sequence goes on from CP110206.1 coordinate 3,662,494, forward strand.
GATCTAAAGCATTCAACCCGTCGGGGAAGCAGGGCCATGGCCCTATTGTACAGCTCTTGCGAGGGCTGTGTTTCGCCGTCTACTTCTGGACATGCTGTATTGCGTACGTGTGACCGTTTGAGCCGGATGTACAAGGCTGAATTTTCCACCATATGTACTGACATGGGGAACTATGCAGCATTTTTATCACACAGGCCGTCGGCTCGCCCCTCTATCTTATCAACCAAGAGTGGTACTACGCTTATATGGCCATGACGAAGCGATCCTTCGCTATCACAACGACGGTGATGACCCACCTTTGGGGCTCGACGACGATCCGGATTAGCGGTGACGAGACTGTCGCGGGACAGATTCGACCGACGGCGGACGGCGGGGTCGAGTTTAAATTCCCCGAGCGCATTGTTCTTATTGCAAACCATCAGGTAGGTGGCACCTGATCAGCTTCGAGTTCGCGAGATTGCTTGGCGACTTACACAAGCGAGCAGATTTATACAGATTGGCTGTATCTCTGGTGGGTTGCGTACGCGAACCGACCGGGACTCCACGGGCACATCTACATCATTCTGAAGGAGTCGTTGAAATATATTCCCATTATAGGCTGGGGCATGATGTTCTACAGCTTCATCTTCATGTCAAGGAAGATGGCCACAGACCAGCCGCGCATGTCGCACAGACTCCAGAAACTGCGAAAGCTGAAGACAGATCCTCAGGGCCGGACATACCTGGACCCTATGTGGCTGCTCCTCTTTCCTGAAGGAACGAATCTCTCCGGCAACGGCAGAAGGAAGTCAGCTGCATGGGCGGCCAAGAACGACCTCCAGGACATGGAGCATGTGATGTTGCCACGAAGCACTGGCATGTTCTTCTGTCTAAACGAGCTCAAGGGAACGTTGGATTATGTATACGACTGCACAGTCGCCTACGAAGGCATCCCGTAAGTTTCCGTTGTTGGCGTCCTAACTCTAGAGGGCAATTTCTTCGAAACGCTAACTAGTGTATAACTTCAGCCGAGGCAAGTTTGGTGAGGAACTTTTCGGGCTCAAGAGCACATACTTTGAGGGGAAGCCTCCAAAGTCAGTTAACTTTCACTGGCGCCGTTTCAAGATCGCCGATATTCCCCTCGACGATCCGGAGAAATTCAACCTCTGGCTCCGAGAGGAGTGGTACAAGAAGGATGCGCTCATGGAGGAGTACATGACCAACGGCCGCTTCCCCCCCATGGCAGGTTCCGAGGTCGATTACATCGAGACCTTGGTCAAGACCCGGAAACCCTGGGAGATTCTGGAGGTCTTTACCGTCGTGGGACTTGTCGGGTTGTTGTGGAATAATGTTCGCAAGGTGTGGGCTTTCGTGTCGACTTTCCGATTCAGCGATAATACGACGTTATAGGATGAGAAAGGTTCAAGGGATGGAATGATGGTGTATCCAGTCCCGAAACGGATGAGCTTGCGATTTGGTGAATGGTTTGCATGTTGGAGGCAGAGCGATGGATGGGTGGGGCGCAATGGGTGGGTGGTTGCAGATGGTTGTTTCCATGGTAGCATCGCCAGGCACTTGATTTTCCCCAAATTTCATCTAGCAAACGTGTGCATTTTGGGTGTTTTCTGGAGCAGGGATTGTGAGATTGATACCCTGGCGGCATGAAGACTGTTGAACAAGACACGCAGAAGGAAGTGGCGATAGAAAGCCAATGCCGGGATAGGCCTGGATTTGAATAGACAAGCCATAAAGGGGTCCTCGCTGATGAATTTTGAGAGTGACATTCCAAAACTGCGTTGAGCAGGTCTAAGCCAGCCTGAAACCAGGGTTGTTAGGGTCTCCGTGGCATCGGCCGCCGTGTATCGGACTCCCTGTCGCCACGAGAATCACTCCTCCTCACCTTATTTTTTTTTGGGTTTCACATTGGAGAGGATGACCTGCATGATTGCCCATCTTATATGAGCCGAGGCATCGCTTCGGATCTCAGACGGTTATGCACAAGGTGACGTACACCATCGAACTAGCGGCTGGACGAAGCCTCCAAGTGATGGTCTAGACTGGAGATCGCGCTGTGCTGCTGTAGGCCTTGCATTAGCAGCAGGGCTTTACCTTTACCGCCCTCCCTGTTCCTTGCTCTGCACTGTCAGACCTCTGATCCTTTGTTGCGGGATTGGGCCAATCGCAACCTGGACCACATGTGGAGTAATGAGTTTGCACGCGCGCGGGATGGATATTATTCCTTGCGGGGGTGGAGTTGGCCAGGCTTGGCTTTGGAGTGAGGGCTCCGGTAACAAGTCGTGGAGGTTGGATTTGGAGTGCACGCTAGGCTTGGAGTGGGATGGAGGCGTGCGGCTGGGATTTATTGATGGCTTCTCGTGTTGAGTTTGTGGTTGCTGATGGTTGTGTTAGGTCTTATTGTTTAGATAGAGTGGTGACGAGAGATAAATTAATTAATAGCCGGCGCCATAATCTGGGGAAGGGCCAGCGGGGTACCGGCTAAGTGTACCCCAGCTTATTGCTCTCTCAATCTGTGTCGTGGTTGAGCTGGGCATCGTGAGTAGATGATTCACCAGATTTGAGATTCTCTATGACCTTATTAGGGACGAGTCGGAATACAGAAATGTCCCCCGCCCCTATTTGGAACAAAACTTGGAGTTACCGTGCAGATGCCACGACATGTCCGGTGTGGCCGCACCGCGCAGAAACATGTCAATCCCCCCTCAAAGTCGCCAAGCAAGATCCCGGTCACTCTTACGTGCTGAGCAGGATCCGAGACAAAGGCGTCGCCGTGGCTTTAAAGCCCAATAAAAGGATGTAGAATTGTAAGATTGCACAACACTTGGAGGCAGCACACTACATTGGCATCACGCCTCTTGACGTTCAATAACAATCCCAACTATTGGCCATCTCTGTGTATTGCAATGAGACCGGCCCTGATTGATCCCTGACGCTGGGGAATCTACCGGCCCCATTACCGTGATACAGTACGACCGAATCCCTCCTTTACCCCGCAAGCTAGAGACGGAGCCACACAGAGCCAAGATTATTGGCCTCGAACCCTCAGCCTCCAGGTGAGGACCTGCCTTGGCGGACGCCGTAGCTGAAGGTTATTTGCTGTCCCTCTAAAAAGATACCGAGGGTGGCGTTGGATCTCCCGTTCTGGAAACCCCCTTCCGAAGCTAGGCCACGCGATCTCTTTCTCATCATGATGCTCACGGCCGCTGCTGGGCATATTTGGTGCGGTGTGTCGAACCCACAGACCACATGATGCTCATCAGGACAGCCAGACCTTGCCTCATCCGACCAGCCTCCGTGCGGGGGAGAGGGCTGGGATCCTCCTCTCGATGCAAGGACCCATGAGGTTGCCAGATATGGAGATTGGCACCGACTTCCTTCGCCTCTCCCGAGAGATTATGCACCCCGACCCCAGCAATCGACGGCGTAAACGCGTCTCCAGCGCTGGCCGTCTTGTGGCTTGCCCTCATACCCCCGTAGGTGTTGTGGATTATCTCCAGTTTGCCTGCAGGACAGCATGTTCATCCAGAATGCTCGGTGACTTCGGCGGGTTCGTGTCTGCCTCTCATCCATCCCCCCGGCAGGGTTTTCTATATGAGGTCGACGATCCCCCTCCTTCTTGTCTCCCAGATTCCCCTGAGCCTACACAGGAGATCAATTGGGTTTCAACGGTAGCGATCCTTCTCCAGTTTCTGGGCTGGGATTCCCTGTTCTATTAGGTTTTCCAACTCTTCTCTTCTTGTTTAAAGTTGCAACACCTCCTGCCCACAGAGAACACTTCCCTCCCTTCTTGTCTCTAGTAGACAGACTGCCATTGGAGACTCCTCCGCCATGGATCGACAAACTAGTAGCAACGATTTTGAGAAGAGAGACGGTGACGTTCAGCATGTGGACGGAACCGTCAGCTCTGACACCACTCCAGATGATCATGGATTCACCCCGGATGAGCAGCGCAGAATCGTCCGCCGGATCGACCGGCGTCTGGTAGTCACCCTGGGTGTTGTAAGTCACTCCCAATTAACGTGGCGAATGATGATTGATTCTAACGAGCATTAGCTTTATTGCATCAGCTTGATGGATCGCACAAACATGAGCGCGGCCAACATTGCGGGTATGAGCAAGGAACTCGTCCTCACGGGATTCAGATATGTATGAAACGACCCTTTTTCTCTCGGATTTTATCCTTTCCACCATATTTCCTCTTCCTCAGTTGTGAGCTCTCTGTCCGGAGAGACAATTGACTCAAGAACAAGTAAGCTGATCTCAGATACAGAACATCGCCAATCTCGTCTTCTTCATCCCATACATTCTCTTCCAACCCCCCTCAACGATCCTCATCCGTAAGATTGGTCCTCGAATCCACCTGTCCGCCATTACGGCATTCTGGGGCGCTGTCATGATCGGCATGGGCTTCGTCAAGGACCACAATGCGTTGACTGGTCTGCGAGCCATCCTGGGTCTTTTGGAAGCTGGCTTCTTCCCCAGCTGTGTTTACTTGCTGAGTACCTGGTACACCCGATGTAAGTAATCTTACTTATAAGGTTACGAGTAGCTATTCTGACATGTCATGCAGTCGAGGTGGGCAAGAGGTACTCTCTGTTCTACCTCCTTGGTTGTGTTGCGAGCGCCTTTTCCGGAATTCTCGCTTACGGGGTGCGTATCTTTGAACACTTAGTGTGAATTGGCGACATGACTGACACATTACACAGCTCATGCAACTGCATGGCCGCGAGGGCCTCACCGGCTGGCGCTGGATCTTCATCATCGAAGGTGTCCTGACCTGCGCACTCGGAATTGGCGCTTACTGGCTCCTCGTCGACTTCCCCGACTCTACCAGGAAGAACTGGTCCTTCCTCGGCCAGCGTGAGCGGGACTGGATCGTCGCCCGCATCGCCCGCGACCGCGGCGACGCCAGAGTCGAGCCCTTCAAGCTCAGCAAGTTCCTCCGCGGCGGCACCGACTGGAAGATCTGGGCCTACGCCCTGATGTTCTTCAACACCACCACCATCAGCTACAGCCTGGCCTACACCCTGCCCATCCTCCTCGTGCAGAACATGGGCTTCGACGTCGGCGCGGCCCAGTGCCTCGTCGCGCCCCCCTACGCCTTCGCCGGCATCGTCATGTTCACGGGCGCCTGGCTGAGCGACAAGTACCGCCTCCGCGGGCCCGTCATCGTCTTCAACATGCTCCTCGCCCTCATCGGCCTGCCCCTCATGGGCTGGACCGACTCCACCCGCATCCGCTACCTCGGCGTCTTCTTCGTCACCGCGGGCGCCAACGCCAACGTGCCCGCCGTCATGACCTTCCAGGCCAACAACCTGCGCGGGCAGTGGAAGCGCGCCTTCTGCAGTGCCACCATGGTCGGCTTCGGTGGCGTCGGTGGCATCGCGGGCAGCCTCGTGTTCCGGGACCAGGACAAGACGACGGGGTACAAGCCGGGCATGTACGCCTGCATCGCCTGTGCCGCCCTCAACGTCCTCCTTGTCCTCCTCGTCACCTTTGAGTTCAGGCGCCAGAACAAGAAGGCCGACCGCGGCGAGAAGATGCTCGAGGCTTATGACGTAAGTTCCTACATCTCTCTCATCCCCTCCCTTCTTTTTTCTTCAAGTTTATAGAACCCATGACTTTTGTCACCTGCTTCTTGAGAGTGTTGTTGAGGCTAACCATTTGCTGAATAGGAGGACTCAACTCCCGACTTCCGTTACACCTACTGATCAGATGGGCGTCGAGGGGCAATGGCTCACGGAAGCAAACTTTCTTATCCTGTGGCAAGAGAAGGCAGGGCTATAGTACCCCAGGGGGGGAAACCTTATCACAGTTTCTAATGACTCTGAATAATTGCCCGCGAGTGTGACTTCCCTGAACCCCCCCCGCTGTCTTAAATTTTCCGTGAATCGTGAAGTTTAAAACTTCTTCCTTCCTTAATCCCATCTGCATCACCTTCCTCCCAAACCAGATGAAAACACTTAAACAACACATCCCATGCCGGACATCCAAGACGCCTTCCAGGCAGCGCTCATCATCGCCCTGCTGGTCACGCTGGCCCTCGCGGCCCTCCTCGCGGCCGTCGTGGTCGCCCTGCGATACTGGCAGCCTGAGCAGCAGGAGCAGACGGAGCCGGAGCGCCGCCGCTCGCTCTACTATCCTTCCACCCGTAGCAGCGTAGAGAACGCCTACCGCATCCCGTGCGTCCCGGACCGTCCCCTCTTCCGCCCCGTCGACTGGTCGTATGTGACGTTCCAAGGGAACAGGTTTGAGCCCGGGCCGCGTGGTGGCTCGCGGGCGGGGTTTACCGTTGATGACGAGCATAGTATCAGTACGAGATGGGAGCGTGCGTCTCCCCGCGGGCAGCTGGGCGGGCAGCGTCGCATGGCGGTGGAAGAACGGAGAGATGCCTCCAGTGGGGTTGAGGCGGCGGAGGATTTGGCAGATAAACCCCGGGGGACGGCGGGGAGAGAAGGCAGGGACGGGGAGGAGACGAGCGGCTCTTCGACGCCTCTGGCTTCGAAGCAGGGAGCGGGTGCTGCCTCTGGCTGGGCTGATAGGACTCGAGGCGGGAGGGGCCATTCTGTGTGACGGGGACCCCAGGTGCTTGTTCATCGCTGTGTACCAGGAGAATAGGATGTACTTGTTCCACCGGTAATGAATGGATTGCACATGTGCGATTGTTGGGGCTCATGTTGGGACTGTGGTCATGGCTGTGAAATGTGAATGTGACTGGACTCTCCCTCGAACAAGTCGTTGGCTCGTACGTGATCAGGTTGGATGATATCAACAGATTCCATCATTTCGGGCAGATTGAAGCTAATTTTTGAATTTTTATTAATTAATCCCGGAAGGATATATAATTATTTATAAAGCCACAACCCTTGATTCGTTCTGGGTATATTTGTTATCCTACATCTACAGAGCAACCGCGAACATCAAGCCGGCAGCCAATGCGGTCCAAACAGACACAGCAGCCATGCTGCTCCCACTGCCCTGGTCGCCGGAGTCGCCACCGGTGCTGTTCGAGTTATTCGAGGCCTGGCCGTCCGTCTTGACAACACGCTCCTGCAGCGTCGGGCTCATGGGGCTGTGCGCCTTGATGTACTGGTTCAGCACGTCCTCCTGCAGATCGAGGACGGCGAACCCGCTCTGCTTCTCGAGGATGTTGTCCCCACCGCCGGCGAGGAAGTCGAGGGTGACGAGGCGGTACTCGCGCGCGTCGTCGAGGTCCTCGCCGCCGATGGTCACTTTCACGAGGCGCTTGCCTACCTCGTTGGCCGGGTTGTGCTCGACGCGCACGGCGCTCGAGACCTGGAACCAGGAGCTGACCTCCTTGCCGTTGAACTGGTTGTTCGCGGAGACGAGGCCCTCGAAGACCTTGCGGAGGTCGGCGCCGGAGAAGGTGAGCTCGACCATGGCGTTGCCGAAGGGGAAGGACGTCAGGACCTCGCCGCGGGTGATGTCGCCCTCGTCGATGGTGGCGCGGACGCCGCCCGAGTTGTGGAAGGCGAAGTCGGGCTTCTTGTCGCCCTCGGTTTGGTTGGCGCGGTACTCGTACATGGCGTCGGCCATGACCTGGCCGAGGAGGCAGTCGCCCGTCTTGCACTTGGTCTGGTCGAGGGCGACGGAGGTCGAGCCGATGACCTCGGCGGCGAAGGCCTCGAAGGGCACGCGCCACTCGTCGATCTTGGCCTGGAGGGCCTGGTCCTGGGCGGTCTGGTTGGTCAGGTGGATGGGGGCGCCGTGGTAGCCGGTGATCTTGCCGTCCTTGTCGAAGAGGAGGTTGATGGAGCCCAGGTACTCGCCCCAGCGGTACGAGGTGACGATGAAGACCTCCTCGCCCTTGGTGTTGTTGACGATGGTGGGGTACTTGCCCTCGGCGCCCTTCATGTCGCCTAGGAGGGTGTGGCTGTGGGCGCCGATGATGAGGTCGATGCCTTCGGTCTCGGCGGCGAGCTTCTGGTCAACGTCGTAGCCGATGTGTGTCAGGGCGACGATGTACTTGACCTTGGTGTTGTTGCGGATCTCGTAGACTGCCTCCTGGATTGTCTTGATCGGGTCCTCGAATGTGGTCTGGTTGCCTACACTTGAGATGGACGGGGTGTCCGCGGAAGTCGCGCCGATGATGGCGAGATTCTTGTCCTCCCAGACCTGGTAGGACTTGATATGGGGCTTGAGCGCAGGATTCTCCGACTTGACGTTGGAAGAGACGATGGGGAAGGTCAGGTTGGAGAGAAAAGCACCCAGCTTGGTCTCGCCGCCATCCCACTCGTGGTTTCCGAGGGTCATGATGTCGAACTCGAGGTCATTGAGCACCTCTGCAATCTTCTCGCCGCCATAGTAGCTGTAGAACATGGTGCCTTGGAACTCATCTCCCGCATTGATCCACATGCTGTCGGGGTGAGCGGCCTGGAGCTCATTGACCTTGGACTTGATGCGGGAGTAGCCACCGTAGCAGCCCTTTGCTGGGTTGGTGCAGTCAGTGCCGGATGAGGAGAACTCATCCAAATGGGCATGGACATCATTGATGTGGAAGAAGGCTAGTGCCAGAGACTGTCAGCGCAATTTATTCAAGTTTTCGTGATAGTGTATACATACAGACGTTCCAATTGCCCTCGGCGTCAATATCACGCTTGTTCAAGGCATAACGGCTGCTGAACAAGTATTCGTCGGCTACGGTTGAGCCGACGAGGGAAGTGAGCGCGACAAGTGAGAGTGCAGACTTCATGGTCACCACACGGACGAGCCAGATGAAGTGGGATGTTGGCAGATGAGTACTGGAGGCGCGAGGCTAAGAAAGAAAGAGGAAACTATTTATTTTAACAGCAATTGCCATGGCAGGCTGGAGACAACGAGTGGAGGCGAGCGAGCTCAGACCAACAGGATCGATATCGGGGCGGTGGATTTCTCGCAAGTGATCCAATGCTGACAGCGAGGTTACACCGTAGGCCCGCTCTCTACGTCCCGTTCCAAGACATTGGGATGATGTGGCAAGTGGCTGGAATAAAACATGGCACACCAAAGCTCTTTCCGCGTGAGGCAGGGAGATCATTTCTTAATTTAACACAATAAGAAGAGAATAAGAAGAGAATAGTAAACTATTCTATAATATTTAGCTTACTATTGTATTCAGTACTAGGTTATTTTTATGATATTGTGTTGAATTTCAGTGCTGAACTATCTCGATATGCCATGTTTAATTTCACCCACTTGTGTGGATAGACTCACCACAGCGCCGTCGACGGAGGTGACAAGGGAGGCCAAGTCGCGCGGCACAAACGTGGGAGCGATTGACCACTCAGCTGCCAGTCGCAAAGCGCAGCGGGGGAGACGAAGGACTAGATTAGGATGGTGAAACCCTGGATAAACTCTGTGGACGCATCCTCCGGCGTACTCAGGCTGCTCCAGAGCATGGAGCATATCGTCCTCGCCGCCGAGTGGACAAACGGCTGGGGCAGGATTGCCAATCTGCACCAGATTGAGGGCTAGAGGCCGGAAGAGGCGAACAAAGGGTCCTGGGCATTCATTATTTCTGCAGGGGTTGGGTGGTTGCGAGGGGCAATTTCTCCTCTCGTTGGCCGCTATCTCTCGCCAAGGTCGGCGGATGGTCTGACGGGATTGCTTTTGAGTTTTAACCTTAGCATTTACGTTGTGTCCAATCTGAGGGCCAGTCTCCCCCACCTGTTGACGCTGCCGCTGCTCAATGGTGCGAGATCCAAGACACGAGTGTTCCTCGCATCTGCATCGTGATGGAAGCCAAGAGACTACTGCCGGCACCGTGCGGCGCCTGCCGTCGACGTGATCCTGGTAGCCTGCTGTCACGTTTTCTGGTTGCAATGAGCTGCATTTGATGCTTTATCTGTCATGCTGGACATGTGTATCTGGCTTGATTGGTTGATGTTGTCCAACTGGCTAAGTATAACCACTTTCCCCTTATTGCCTAGGCTAGTGTTCAATTGCCTCCATCAGGATTTTAGCCACCGATCTAGCTCAAGCTGTACGGGCAGACACCAGTGATAGCAGGCTCAGGTGCTCAGATGCCCGTGAACGCAAGAAAGTCTCAATGGACATTTCCGGCACCAAGGTGGTTGGGATGCGATTACGGCCATCACGTATGGGGTCTTAGAGCAAAGAGGAAGGTCCCCAGACTGGAAAAGACAGTGATAAAAGTTATAGATCATGTACGCGCGTCACCATGGCTTCTTTCGATTTCGTGCCAGGGCCAATCCTGGTGGGTGATAAGGCACCCAAAACGCCCGCAGGGAGAATAACACGGTGATAAAAGCGTTCCCCGTCAGTGCTCACGGCACTAATCGCGCGCCAGTTTATTATTTTTAAGCTTGAGATTTTGCTTAAACCTTATCTTTGCTTTTACTGCACATGTCTTGCCTTGTAGTAGGTGCCAAGCAATGGCAACTGTTCTTAATCGAGGATTTGAGAGATAGCGAGATTTGAAGTGAATTGACTCGATTAAGGAAGAAGAGCGTATCTCGAGGCTACAACTAAGGAACTCTACTATGGCTGGAGCCTACCTATGGCTGGTCATGTCACGTTGCTGTAGGGTAGGTAGAGTCTTGAGTTACCCTATACTCCCGACCTTCAACGACAGTCGCTCTATTCTTTCACTGACCTTTTCACATAAGCCAGTCACTCTGTGTTACAACGTGTCTACTACAACCCACGTTACACCTTTTGAGCTTTCAGGAGCTTAGCTCGTGATGGAGCTGCATATATGTGCCAAGGACAGGTGATGCCAGAGCCCTGTCTCTTCATCCGGCCAATCCATCTCATGTTAATGTGAGCCGGAAGACATTTGTCCAACTACACGAAGTTTTAACTCTTCCTTGAAAACTAAAGAGGACATGGGAAAGGCTCTGGATCTAGTCTACACCACTGCATCGCGATACGGCTGGATATAGTCACTCCGCGGACTATCATTAGAAGCCTAGCCACTTAGATTCTCGAGCAGCCTATAGAATCAAAGCAGAAGCACCCCATAGGTATATATGTTATCCAAAGATTAATGCTAAAGAGGCTATAGATGACAATAGTAGGTGTAGGTGAGGGGGGCTTTAGAAAAGAATAGTAAGGATCTATTATTATTCAGCTCAAGGAGAGACTTCTTAAGGAACATCCATCCCTATAACAGATCCGTGGAAAAGAATAACCAATTTCTTCTGGCCTAGCTAGTCGCGGGCTTTGCTATTTATCTAGTTTTTTTAAGCGGATAGGAGCCCTTTGCCCTAAAGTAGGACGTTCCAACGCAAAACCATACACCAAACAATACCAGAACCTCATCCTCGCCCCCTTCCATCGTCTCCTCTCCCTGATAGACCCGTTAAGTTTTTCAATCCTTGACTACTAGCCGCTTATCTTGACCTTGAAACCGCCAGTCGAGCGCCATCCGTCTACTGAGAGTACTATAGTCGGCCCAACTACCGAGTCTGCCCTAGATGAGGCGCGTAGTAGCGTGATGATGAATATGATAGGCTCTATCCTGGATCCGTTCACGGCCATCGAAACTCAAGCAGCAGTGGATCTTACACCATAATGTAAAACAGCTAGCCCGTTTTCAATATTTCTCTCTGTTGATAAACTCGAGCTCGCCTCTTTCGACAATGCCAACTGTGTATTGCTGCTGCTCTGTCCTGGTATTATAAAACCACCCCAGGCGGCATTCCACGTTCTCAAAACTCATCGATGTATCCTTAGCTGACATAAATTCAGCACCTCTCGGGAGTTTCTCACGGATGTTCGACCCATAAAGCAGGGCGTTCATCATCGCTATGCTGCCAAACCCAGAAGGTGCTAACCCTTTCAGCTCCAAGTCCAGGAGCCATTTCCGCCCACTCCCGAGGGCTTTCCATAGGGCTGCGGAGATGAGACTCCATGTATGGAAGGCCAAAACAAGCGATAGTATCACTATCATCGTGACGGTAACAGGAAAATTTTGGACCAGCCGGAGGCGGTTATTGTCCACAATTATGCCTTTCAGGGTTGGGAAATTTGCTGACCCAAAGGACTCGTTGATGCTGTATCGGTTTTGCATAGAAACCATCTGGGCGGCTAGAATGCCAAATTTGAATTTGGCAGCTTCTATTAACTTGAGATCTTGACCCGGGTCGGCTACACTCTCCAGTCGGAAAGAGCCCCATGGTTCAAAGATGGCTGGGAAGATGTGGTCAATCCTCTTAAATCCTACTATTAAAGAATAAAGTGTGGATCCAAAACTCTCAAGAAAGTCGTTGTAAATAACTAAAGGCGGCTCATAGGGCTTCAACTTTGATAAATCCGGGACTGGAGGATGCCCAGAGTCAATCTGGAGATTTCTACCGTCCGTAGACAATAGTGTCAGCTCAGTGGGGACCTGGGCCAATGTGGAGTTGCATGTCCGGAGAGAAAGGTGATCTAACGCTACAGCAGAAGCAGAGAACTTTCCCCAAAAGAACCCATGGAAAACCCAGGGAACGTTGGCAGGGCTATGTTCCAAATTTGAAACATACCGCGCAGCGAGATTATGAGCAAAGTATGACGTTATGTCGTTTCCAAGGTTTGCAATGAAGCTAAAGTTCTTCTGTGGTTCTGAGATATTCTGCCCGTAATGGTAATGGGACTTTATCTCAATCGTTGCTTTTAAATCGTACTGATTTTTTACGACGGTGAGATTGTAGTCCCCTGGGAGAAGCCTAAAGCAATCTGAGACAAGCTTCGCTGCGGTTACATTCACTTTGATGGAGTTTTTGGGACTCCAAAAGGTTTGTGATCCGTCAATCTCAACGCTGGGGAAGACCAAGTCACCATAAGTAAATTCGGGATAGATGAAATTGTTTACTTGATTATTTAGAAGCATGCTCCTAAGAGATAGCTCCATCTGGCTAAAAGCACTCGACTGGATCCAATCATCAGGGAGGGGAGCTGGACCAAACCAACTAGTCTGCTTGACGAGCACATCATGCGTCCCAGGGATGGCTTGAGAAGTGAACAGGGTGGCAGAAAGTGGGCTCAGAAAGCCAGAAAGGATGGCAAGGATCAAAGACAGGCTGGTGGCGGAAGCTTTGAGTCGAAACAAATGATAGAGGGCTCTGACTCCTAACATGTCCGATAAAGATATGTCTAGGGCGAAAATGCTGGTAGTTTTGCTGGAGAGCTTGGAAAGTATTGTAAGATCTTGAAGTGCCATATCCGATGAACTAGAATACCAAGCGATCACAACTGTAGCAATCGCAGGGACTGACGTCCACCAAAGAGATGGACATCCTTCTGTCAATGTAACTATTCTACCTGAGTGGTAAGAGATTTGCAGGAGTGTGCTGACAGATGTTATTAAGCCCAGTGTGTAGACCGCAAAGATGCTACGAAATTTGGATTGTAGCGCGATGGGGGGATAGAGGGGGCCACCCAAAGCTTGGCATGGACCTTGTTGTTCCTCTGCCTCTATCTTCTCTTGGACGAGAGAGGCAAACTTAGATCTGCCATGGAGTAAGATGGCTGACCCCAATATGGTTCCTGGATTCCTTGGACGCTGACAAAGTTCGAGGAGCCTCAAACACAGCCCAGATGGCAACTAGACCCGAAACAGAAAAATCACAGCCATGGCGATGCAGATCCTTTGGTTTATCTGGAGCTTTTGAATTATCCCGATTCTCGACCCGATTGTTGAAGACTTACTATTCTCACGGAGATGACCATTGCTAGCAAAGGGCCCAAATACTCTGGTCAGGTTCTGAACAGCTCTTATCAGCCTCTCATTCTGATACAGGGACTCGTCAGTGGTACTGATGTTGTCCATCCCTAACCACATGCTGTCAGCACCCAAAGGTCCGGCGGCCCAGGGCCATCCAATATCACCATCGTCCACGTTTCCATACGGGAACGTGATGATATTTGACAGAAGGTTCCAAGGATTGGAATTTACTTTAATGATTTCTTTATCAGGCAGACGTCGGAGCACGGGTTTGATGCCATCATCCTGGATCTCCACCTTGGATACCCATGCTGTAGGAGAGCAGATGATGGCGGCACATCTTTTCACAACCGGCATAGACCTGTTTTTCTCAGGTAACTTCTCAAGATGCCCCAGATAGACGAAAGAAGGGAACTGCGTGGGTAAAGAGGAACATGGCGTGGGCGTTTCATTGACTATTTGACGCGTCCAGCTACCATCTTCAACCTCAGAAGACCGCGATGTAACATTGATATGTACGGGCCTATCGCACCCCTCAAAAAGAATATCAAACGTGAAGCGATATCTTTGCGACGTAAAATTGAGCGTCGAGTTATCATACTTAAGAGTTTTAGTATTCTCGAATCGAGCGACAGAAGACTCGAACTCTTTCATTGGAAGACACTGGATATCAGTAAATAGCGCATCCACGGTCACAGTAATAGGCATATCGCTTGTGCCACGAGTAACTGTGTCTAGGCTGCCTGTTCCGCGACGCCGAATGGTGGGTTCATGTGGAAGTCGTGAAATGCTCTTGCGGCGAAATAGGTGGACTTGTTGTTGTTGGAGCGGGAGTCCAGCTCATGGCTTGTTTGAAATGTGTCAAGGAGCTCGATTTCAAGAGGGGAAGAATACCTCAAAGCTTTGTCGTAGAAAAGATTGGCCGACAGAACAACTTGAGCTTTCATTAACATAGCCAAGACTGAAGCCAGGCACACCAAAAAGTCCTTGCGCTTCAAGGAGAGAAATATCACTTTGGGAAGTATGAGGGGTGTGTAGTCTAGCGAAGTGATGTGGTGACCGGAGAACATGGTATCTTTGTGGACGGTCATCCACGGGAAGTAACGGAGTGTTTGAAACTCCACCCTGGCCCATAACGTGGAGACAATTGTCAAAACTAGTTCACACGATAGTTAGATGATCATCCTATTCTTGAATTCACATGCCAGGCGCAACACATACCGGCAGGAGGGCCGAATCTCCATAGACTTGCCAGCTCAATCCGAGCTGTTGTCAAACCTTGGCTCCTCTCTGAGTAAGCGAGCATTGATAATAAGGCAATCGCACAGCCAAAGAAAAAGCCAGAAAATGCTACTAGAATCGGACGCTGCAGCCAGAACGGTCTCCAGGTTGGCTTTTGATATGGCTTTCGGACTTCAATCGTTTCCGTTGGGATAAGATTGGTTTAAGCCCCAGCCATATCAGGATCTTCGTTATCTCCTTCGATTGTAGAACTGACAGCAATGGGAGTATTGCCATCTTGAGCTGGCGACGTGCGACAACGACGCGGGTAGGTTGTCTCATCTTGAGCCTGAATGGTTTCATTGGTGTCAACTATCAGGTCTGAGACCGAGGGTTGCCAGAGGCTTTCACCAGGGCTGGACGAATACGACATTTGCTCCCGTTGAGGCGAACTCTGCTCCAGCGTTGGCGAGTTACTTTCAACTGGAACCATGTCGTGAGAATTCTTCTAAAACCGTGGTTTAGCTATTGTTGAGATGATACAGCAGTCAAGCATGCATGAAAAAGACACGTCTTGTGAGCCCCGTCAGGTGACTCCTCGTTATAACTGGGAATAGTTCTAAAGCAATACGGTGGCTTCTTTTCTAATGAAAAGCCCGTAGGCATTCGCATTCAACCCAAGTTATAGATAAGGCCGGCTTCTGCCAGCTGTGCAACCTCCGCCCCCAATGCACATGTAGGTTGCCAAGGTGCATAGAGGAATGAAGGATCGTCTCTGGCACCTGACGGCGCCGGACCAAGGCCAGCTGAAGATCCCAAGTATCCCTGATTGTACGATGTAGTATGCATGACCGAAAACGAATGCATGCATAATCGTACTCTGCCCTGATTAGATCACCACGACTGGCGGGTAGCAAAGTGGTACTCTTGACCTACTAGGTCTTAGAAGAGCACAGAATCACGCAGGTTGACTTACATTATCCCATACTTATTTGGCAAGAGCAAAGACTCTATGGCTTTATATCTAATCTGCAAAAACCGCTCTTTTGCCACGGTGATTTGGTTGGGTAGTATTGCAGCGCCTCTCGCAAAGCCCACCATTCCATGCAGCCGTTGTATGCCCGACCAGCCAGATGCGCATTTTTTTTCTTGAGTTATGAACAGCAAAGATCGACGCACGGCGGCTAAGCGGCAAAATGAAAGGGGACTTCGTAAATACCGAGCCACTCAAAGAAGCTCGACAGTGTTGAGGTAGAGCGCAGCAGAAGCGTAGGTCCCAAGACACAGCCCTTGCACAGCCCTCTACTCAAAGATCTTTCTTGCTGTAACCTTGTGCCCCAATAAGGGTCTAGTAACATGCAAACTAATTTCAAACTGCACTTATACTAGAGGAATGTAGGAATGCGAATTACTCAAGTTCATATATCGGCAGAAGCGCTATCTCTCTTTGGAGAACGAACTATAGCAGGAATATCCGCTCCAATTGAGATTCCAACATAATGGCTTTAATTGGTATTGTTCTGCCCTAGGTATTAGAATTTAAATTGACCAGGTTTAACACGAATTAGTTAGGAGGGCGACTTTGAAACAGAAGGAACGGCTGTTTAGAACATCGGAGTCTACATTGCATCCAAAACGGCAGGTGATGCGTGTATTTAGGTAGGCCCTATCGGCGGTTTTGTTGATGATATTGAGGTCCCCTGTGAAGGTTGTGATGGCAGATTTGGAAGTCCGCTCGTCAACCATTGAGCGTGGAGACATTTGACGGAGAGAACTCATTCCACTAACTGCTGTTGGAAATGTCCGGACTTACAGAGGTGAATGTCGGACTTAGGCAATGCCGTATGCGGGATGTCTAACCCCTCTGGCAAAAGGTCAGAATCTGAGGTCTGTCTTCTCGAGGCAGCCCAACCGCGATGTGACTGGCCCGTCATGTCTTCTTCAGTTCCCCGGCTACCCCTACGGTTGTTTCCCAAGGAATCCCGACTCGAGGAACCTTGGCTCGAACAGTATGGGTATGTGTGTAATTTACCCTCTTACAGAAAGCAGACGAGGCTAGATTGGATGGAGAGCCCTGTTGGTAGCATCGCGGCAAATTAGGGCCTTACTAGGGTTTGAGGACATGAACATATAGTTTAGTATGGAGTAGCATTATTCAATGAGGGGTTTTGCGTCATAAGCGGGGTCAGTTTGTTTCTCTCGATACATAAGGCAGGCCCACGTTTATATACCAGACATTCAACACACTTTTGCTGAGCCGTCCTTCGTATCGTCAATTTCTGTCACCTTCTGGATTGAACTGAATCTAATTAAGATGTCTGAACTGGCTGGGAAAATCACCCTCCTGGTATTACTTCACTGACCTCATTCCGTTCGGCGAGCACGTACTTACATTCATCTAGACCGGTGCATCTATGGGCATTGGTGAAGCTATCGCGCACGAGCTCGCCACCGCAGGAAGCCACCTAATCCTGGTGTCGCGATCTCAGGTGGGCAACAACTCGGTCCAACGAGCTGGTGCGAGCGTGGAGTAACTAACAGTTCATGCTAACGTCGTGCCTTGAACTAGGACAAACTATCCGCTTTGGCCAAGACTCTCACCGACAAGCACAGCTCAATCAAAGTTATCGTCAAGGCCGCAGACATTGGCGACTACGGCGCCGTCGACAAGGCCGTAGAGTCTGCCATCGCCGAGCTCGGCCAGATTGACATACTCATCAACAACGTACGTCTGATTTCATGGTCCAACAAATTCAACCAGGATGCGCTGATTGCTTTAGGCTGGGCTTGCTCTTGGGGCCCCGGCGGCCTTCCAAGACCTCAAGATCAACGACATCGCCACCATGAACAACACCAACATCAACGGCCTCATGTGGGTCACCCACGTCGTGCTCAACCGATCCTTCATGCCCCGCAAGGCCGGCACCATCCTTAACATCACCTCCGTCACCGGTCTGGAGGTGCCTCCGTTCTCCGGAGAGTCCGTGTACCACGCCAACAAAGCCTGCCAGGAGGGGTTCACGAACGCCCTACGCAACGAGCTCAGCCAGACTAACATCAAGGTCCTGGCTCTGCGGCCCGGATGCGTCGCAACCAACTTCCACTCTCTACGCGTGGGCCACGACAAGAAGATGTACGATTCATTTTTCGAGGGTTTCGAGTAAGCATCATACCTTCTTCCCACTGATGAAAGGAATTATGTGAAGCTTGGCTGCTGATCGTGCCAGGCCTCTGTTGTCCGAGAGCGTTGCCAATGCCGCCATCTACATGCTCAGCCAACCTCCGAATACCTCCATCAAGGCTCTGGATGTGGTTCCAACTGGTATGTTTTGGGCTTTATCTTCATCAGCCATCTCCGTCGTGTTCCCAGGAGATGCCCTGCCCAGCTATACTGCAGTTGAGATTTGAGATAGGCTCTTGAATTTCTGTGGTTGGACTTATATGGCTTAGCTACTAACGAATGGTGCAGCCCAACGCTCGCTCAACGTCTTCGATCGCACATGGAATGACCGCAACAATGATCGCTCAGCTATCAACTCAGATAACAGCTAGATGCTGCATTGGGTGTATATACTAGTTACCAGACTGGATGGGCAAAACGTCCCGTCTGAGGATGGTGATACCACACTTAAGTGTGTTATGTCGAAGATATCGGGCGCTGGCGCCTCATCTCGATCCCGGTTTCTTCACACGCAACCTAAGAGTCTCTGAAAAGTTTGCCCTCATTCATCATGATATATCTCTTGATGTGGAACTAAAACCATCCGCTTTCGCGTGTCGTGACACGAGGTTGGGGTTGATCTCCTGACATCTCGGCGACCTATTGTGGTAGGGCAACTTTCAATGATCGGTTCAGCTTAGGGGTTAATACAGAAGTCTATCGGCATCGGAATAAAGGTTGTTTCGGGAGTCGGGTTTGGCAACGATCTGAACCAATAATCATGGTCTGTATTGGAGCATAAACAAGAGTGATGCCGATAACGCTCTTAGGCAGTAATGCGGCATAGCAGAGTTGTCATAAGATCGTGAAATGGATACTGTCTAGACAAGGCGGAACGACTTCATGATCAATAGTGATGACATGACTGTGATTAGTACTTCCAGGGTAGTTGGCTAGACTGATTCAAATGATACATACTGGGCAGGGAGGTGACTGGCAGTTATTCGAACAAAACACCAAGAAGCTCGTAGCGATTCATATCAGTCTATTATCAGAAAAGCCCACCCAGGAGACTACGACGCGTATTTGTGAGTGAGTCCATGGGGTCCAGATGTACGTCCAACGAAGGCTCTTGCTTTTGTATTATTAGGCTTCTAGGCAAAAGGTTAACAACGAACAAACGAAAGTATCAAATTCAGCATAACTAGTCTGGATTGATTTCAAAGACAAGTATCATTTATAGTAGGCTCAAAGTCTAAGCGTTGTCAAATTTCCAAAAACCCCCCTATATACCTACCAGTTGATGATCGCCAGGGTGCATAGGGTTAGTCATACGTATTGTGAGCTCAACGAACTGCAAATAAAAGCCCTCCGTCTCTTTACCAGCAATAATGCTGTCTCCCGTCGGCTTGATGAGAAGCACCGGAACATCAATTGCAAAACCATTAGTTTCTACTTGTCTCTTCTCATCATTGAAGTTAAACTTCTTGTTTCAGTACTAGTTCAAAGGCCCATCCATTCTGTGGCGGTTATACTTATTAACATAGTATTCAAATTCCTCAGCACTCTGAGTCTCTAGATGGCTAAGAAATAAGAGCTTGTCGGGCAAAAGACCCTCGGCGAGAGAAACCCAGCTCGCCGGCTTGTGATTTACCCCAGAATAAGGCGCTAAAGAAAAGCGCCAGCCCTGCCTTCCCCCTGATTCCTTGTTTAGTCTGTGTTTCTGCGGAATTACAGCCGATATCCGGAATAAGGCTCGCCTTCTGACTCAACGAGCTCGTCTAGATCATTGTATTCTGTGAGGAATAAGCTAAACTAGGGCTGTCAATAGATTCATCTGATTTAAAGTCTTGAAGACTATCTGAGGAGTGACTATGGACCCGCCTCAGAGAAAGAGGCGGAGGATGTGGTTTTGTATGCCTCTCGCACGTAATTATGATCCGGGGGACCAAGGCCTCCTGTAGCGTACTGCGTATACCCATTACGGAAGCCTGTGCTCTGTCTCCTCAACAACATCGTCTTTATCATCTCCTTGCATCATCTTCGAAGCCAGCATCGGGGTAGTTCTGTTCTCTGTGTAGCCACTGGGAGGTAGATGTTAGTATAGCCTCAATCACCAAAAGATTGGTATAAGCTTCTTGCCAACTTACAAGATGATATCAAACTCTTCAAGAGTCTTTCCCTTGGTCTCGGGAAGGAAGAAGAAGGCCCAGATGGTAGCGAGAAGCATCCAGCAAGCAAAGAAGAACCAAGTCCCGTAATTGAAAGACGCAAAAATGTAAGGCAGGGCCTTCGTGAGCACAAATTGAACAAGCCTAACAGAATAATCGTCAACAAGAATCTCGATGAAGACAGTTTTGGGGGCAAAGCGTGCTGGGCCGGCTTACCATTGGCACAGGGCTGCCCATGTTCCCGTTAAGTTACGGAGCGCTCCAGGGAAGATCTCGGCCGAGACGATCCAGGGAATACCATTAAGACCAAACGACCAGAACACACTATATATCATGATCATAGCTGTTGCAGCCTTTCCACCGGCCGCAGTTGAAGGCGAGAGCTCCTCGCCAGCCTTGATGATGTCGGCTGGGTGGCCAATTTTGACGTACGCGCCCACGAACCACAGGCAGAGGGAGCAAGCCAGGGACGAGATAATAGTCGGGTTTCTACGACCCCAGATGTCGATCAGAGCGCCATAGAATATGATTGAAGCCACCGCCTTAACCAGCCCGTAGATTCCGGTCCACAAGCTCACGTCGGTGATACCAAGAGAACCAAAAAGTGTGGGCGAATAGTAGTTGATCGCTTTCAAGTTTACAAATGTCAGTAAATGCCATGTTCAAAAGAATGCAAAATTCAAATTGACGTACCAGCTGCGCCAGACATGTTCTGGAGTGCAAAGGAACAAAAGACCAGCAGAACACGGTTCCACATTCCCTTGCGGGAGAGTTCGAACAGGGCACCGCGGAAGTATGACCATGAACCAGAACCGTACTTTTTGGCAATGAGAGCTTCTTCTTCGAGCCTGATGCGGATTTGGAGAATCTCTTCTTGGAGGTCTATTACGATTAACACCAATCTCCTTCAAGGGAACTACCAGCATTCAACAAATATAAACCTACATTGGTGGTCTGATGGGAGTTGACGCAAATCCTGCAAGGCTTGCAACGCCAGATCATCTCGATCGTTTCGGAAAAGCCAGAGCGGGCTTTCATGAAGGAACCACCCAAAAATGAGCAGCAAGCCGGAAGGGATTATTTGCACCGCCATGGGGATCCTCCAAGTCGCCGTAGAGGTGAGATCCATGTTGACGTTGATGCCGTAATTGATCCAAAAACCAATGAGAGAACCAGACTGGTATGTGACTTCAAACAAGCCGGTCAGGATGCCTCTAATGGATGTAACTGAAATCTCGGCGATGTAAGACGGGACGGTGGCGGTGATGGCACCACAGGCCAAGCCCGTGAGAACACGTCCAGCGTCTAAACAGGTCAGCCACTCTCTACACGACGGGCATAGAGGTTTAAGCTCACAGATGAATGATAGCTGGTTTGTTGCAGCAGTCATAATGATGGCGCCGACCATGAAGACGACGTTTGCAATCTGAAGCGCCCATTTTCGACCAAGCTTCTCCGTGACTGCCCATAGACCACGTCAGGAAGGTATGTCAAATGTAAGATTCTGGTGATTCTTACTGAGAAAGCAGAATATAGCGCCAAAGAAAGCGCCCGCTTGGAATGAAGCGGTGATGTTGCTTGAGATGTTATTGGCCTCGGGGCCGTAGACGTTGAAATCATCCTTGAAGCTCTTTCTTGCGATCGTAGTGCCGATGAATGCCGAGTCGTAGCCAAACCTGGTCGAAAGTTCAATGTCAGTGTTACTAGTCTCAACTAGAATTCTTCGGTAGATGGACTCACAGAAAAGAACCGGTCGCAATCACCGAAGCCTCGAAATACAGCCTCCAGTTGTACACCTCCTTCGGTGTAGGCCGATCCTCCACAGCGCGGAACATGGTTCGGAAGAGATGTCGAGGAGCCCGACTCTATGGCCACAAACTGTCTAAGTTGGGAAACAAGGATAAGTTCGATTAATGTTGGGGAGTCATTCCGGGGTCGGACCTCTGTATTTATCCAATGCTACATTCTCCTAAGCAATGTGCGGGGGAGAGGAAAGGTCGCTTTTAGCCGTCGCTTCAACCCCAAGTTGAAATGATCCCTGCCGAATGGGCGGAAAATCTGGAGGAGAAGCAACTTGGAGTGGAGAAAGTTGTCAATTTGAGTGGTTTAACCAGCCTTATGACCACGGTTTGTTTTCCGACGGGCGGAAATGGGTCGGTGAGTCGGCGCTGATCGGTCAGACCGAGCGACTCGGACCGGCAGATGGATGTTGGAGTTCAAGCTTGGAGGCAACCATATGCATGAGACTTGGGGAGCAAGGCGTTACATTCGTTCAGTGGCGGTGGAAATGGAGAGCTTGTTGGTTGGGGATAGTAGTTGTCGGTACTCAATCGGTAAAGGGACGTTCTTGAGCCGATGTCTGCACAGAGAACTAGGGAGGAGAGGCTCGATACATATCTTGCTGCGCAACAAGAGCTTATCTTTTCTCAACTCAGAAAGTATGGTATTAGGTATCTCTGTGACAGATCTCCAAGGCAGTGGTGAACCTGAATACCCTCGGAGAAACCTCCGAAACCTGACAGTTGAGTACATTCTTGAGAGATAAAGGCACAACTAACGAACACTGCAATAAAAAGACAAGGCAAATTGAAACTGTTAATTTCGCGCAAAAAACCTTTCATTTTGAACTGAGTCAATTTCCATCTTGGATATGAGTGTTTTCGGGATGTTCGTTTGATTTTCGTTCAAGCTAAGTGAGGATGAGAAGCGTGGGGCTAAATCGAGCCCAAGACAGGCGGGCACGAATCTCCCTGAACTTGACACTTTCTTTTATAGTTGCCCCTTTAGTATACTTTAATTAAGAATGATTAAGAGGGGAAATACGAGGATGTCTGTAGCAATAAAGAAAGGATGTAGTGAGCAAATAACTTGGTAAAGTTTTCACCTGAGAAGGTTACCGGGATACTAAGACTTAGTCTTGTAGCAGATTTTTGTAAGCGAGAGTCCAAATATAGATTAGAAAGGAGAAAAACAGCAATTTAATTCTAGGTCTACCATTGGGCGGGCAAAGAAGGAGATAGAAAATGTGAGGGCCGACATCTAGTTCCTGCGGCACGGAGATCGCCGGGTACCTTGCAGGACCGGAAGTAGAGGATGGGCCATTGGGGTTCTAGTAAATTCAAAGACACCCACTCTCACATGTTAAGAAGGTACGAGAGCTAAAGATCTGATTCGAAAGTTACTTGAAAAAAGAAGCTACCTGGGATAAGCAGGCTCGGACGGCGGCCGCCACTCTGCAAGTGGCCTAGCAAATTAATAAAATGGCGTCAATTGGTGAAACAGTTGTTGGACGCTTGTACTTGTCCCGCAAATAGCACGTTCTAATTAGGAGGAGCTGTTTGATCAATAGGTTCAATGGTTTTCAGAACATGAGTAGGGCGTCTGACGCTCATGCTTGGTGATAGACTGCCACTCGACCATAAATCTACTGAAAGCAAAAGACAAGTCCTGACTTCGTCAAACCTGATCAAGGATTAAACAAACTTTTTTACCCAATACAAAAGAGCAACATAGGGTCAGGCATCTTGATCCGTTGTGGCGTTCCTCGGCTACAGTGAGAACCTTGATGTCCATCAGCTTGGCCTCATTTTCACCCTCCACCACCAAACTGAACTTCCCAGATTGGCGATCAGGCCCGCAGAAGCCGCTCGAAAACTAAGAAGAGCGTAATATTAACCTTACTTGGACGAATCTAATGATTTTGTTCCCTTGAATCTTGCATTGCCAAGATGCAACGACCCACGCCCATCAGGTGTGGTCGGCACCTACTTACATGCATCCTACCAACCATCAGCATGGGGAGATCCCAGTGGTGGACTGACCACCCACCCATCAAGTGACTCCAGATGTGATTTCATCGGGATGCCAAGATCGGGTACAGCTGAATGCATAAGACTGCTGTAAATTGCAGTTGGGCGGGACCTAGCCGCATATTGGTGGGTAGGCCTTCGTATAAAGTTGAGCTCTGGTCTTCTTGCAAACTGGCTGCGGCTCTTTTCTGTCCCTACAGCTCCAGCATATTCATTGACAATCAGCCTACATTCGTTTGGCTCTTGTTTGTTCTTTCGGAAGTACAACTGATTCTCTCACCCACTCACTCAACTCAACAACAACCAAAATGAAAGCCGCTCAGGTCGTCGCTATCCTTGGACTTGCGTCCCTTTCGTATGCTCAGGCACCTTCTCCTACTGAGTCAATTGGATGTGAGCCCCATGGTGATCACTGGTTAGTAAAAAAACCTTCCACCCTGATATTCAGTAGGTCAAGTGAGATAAATGAGATGGAGACTTACATTGCCGCCCTTTTAGGCACTGCGAGGGACCTCGCCCTACTTCAGCCGCTGTCAGCTCTGCTGTGAGCTCTGCTGCCGACCCTGGCCCGTCTCCCACCGAGTCTGTCGGATGCCAGCCCCACGGTGATCATTGGTGAAGATGATTCCTAACCTATAACACATCCCGTATACACTCACTAACCATCGAACTAGGCACTGCGAAGGCCCTGCTACCTCTGCTGCTGTCACTACCTCTGCCAGCGAAGACCATGATCACGACCACAGCTCTACTGTTGACCCTGGCCCATCTCCCACCCAGTCTGTCGGTTGCCAGCCCCATGGAGACCACTGGTGAGAAGACCAAGACCCTCTGCTCTGGCTACTGACTTGTAGTCTGTGTCATAACTAACAACGACCTACTTCTAGGCACTGTGAGGGTCCTGCCGTGACCTCTGGCGCTTCTTCCAGGGCTCCCTCCAGCTCTGCCGCTGCTGTTACAACCACCTCTGCCGACCACGACGACCACAGCCATGGTTCCGCGACCCCTACCAAGCCATCCCCCACTGAGTCCGTTGGCTGCGAGCCTCATGGTGACCACTGGTGAGATAACTTGCCCTCCATTATATAGCTTTGATGTCTACTGAAGCACTGCTTCGTCCTACACAATGGGATAGCTGGCTAACATACTCCCCAGGCATTGCGATGGCCCTCGTGTGACCTCCAGCGGCCTCACTTCCAAGGTTTCCAGCATCCCTACTCCCAGCAGCAACGGTACCATCACCACCACCGTTCCCACCGCCATGGCTGCCGGTCTCTCCACCACAAGCTTCAGCGTTGTCGCCCTGGCCGGTACCTTTGCCGTCCTGCTCGCATTTTAAGCTTTCAAAGTACCGGAAGCCTATCTCTTGTTCATCACTAGAGGCTCTCCAGGCCAGCTGGCAATTATGTCCACGTCTTGCTGGGGGGTCACAAATGTTAATGTTAGGAAATGAACTGGCTATTTGGGCTTGTATCACTTTATTTTCGCTTCATTCCGAATCTTCCACGATGCGATGTTCTAAACGCAAGTGTAATGCAGGTATTAATGTGTGTCAATGTGTGCGTCGTTGGGGATTGTTCCCATAAACTTAGGTAGTCTGAAATCCTACCATCAATCATTGATCGATGGACTACTGCGTCTCCTTTAATCACTGTATCAAGAAATCTCAAAGAGAATATAGTATGATTCGTTTTCTTGGCGCTTCTTGGAGCTTTCTCTCCTTAATTGCCGTGTTCAACCAGGCCTGCTGATCACTTCTCCAACCATGCATGCTACCACATACCAGGAGGCATTTATCATATCAAGTTGAGGCTCCAAGAGAATGCTCGGCTCCGGCAATGCGAGTTTCATGAGAGATGTAGTGGAGGCAAGGCGGAGACAAGGAATGGGTGGTGCCCTGCCGGAATAACACAACCCTCCCGGCCCGCGGGATAGCCCCCGTCACATTATTTATACATCATCTCTCTGAATATTCGAGACTAGTTAGTGGAGAAGAGGTAATGTGTATGGCCCTCCTGGACCTAAAGAGGGTCCGTAGCGGAGATGTCTCAAGGCCATAGCCAATTTAGACATTCCGAACCTGCTGCCATCACATTCTCAACATACAGCATCGACCGATCGCAGATTACTGATGCTGCTACGAACTCCATCTCGGACTTCTCAGGTGATAGATAGATATGATGTATAGACGAAGTCAGCTAAGTTGATATCAGGATATTTAAGTCGAGCGAATTCCCCCGTCAATCCCATCCTACTCAACTCATCCACTCACTCACAAACACATATCACAACCTACCAATTACTCTACAATCCCTCCAAAATGCGTTTCACAAAGTTTTTCGCCGGCGTCACTTTCGCTCTGTCTGCAAGCCAGGCTCAGGCGGCTGTCAGCCCAGGTGAAGTCGCGGAGACCTTTGAGCGTCTGACCAATATCGCCAGCGACATCATCCAGACGGTTGCGAGTCTGGATAGTACAAAGATCATTACAAGTGTCCCAGTATGTGCTTTAATATTAACACCCATGGAAAGATCGGAAGCTAACTATCGTGGTGCAGAGAATCGCAGGCGAGTTTGGTCAGCTAGTTGAGGGCGTGTTCGACGCTATCGATATTGTCGGGAACCCCGACCAGTTTAAGGACATTGGGAAGAGCGACCAGGATAAGATCTGCGACGCCCTTGAGAACGTGAGAGATGACCATAAAATTCCGATTCTTCATCTTGCTGACAATAATACCCCAGTTTGTTGACAAGGCGCGCGACGCCGTCGACTCCATCATCGGAAAGGACAGCATCATCGGCCGAACACCCTTTGTGAGCATCATCGCCAATATTCTGAGCGTTGCTGCTGATGCCCTCGAGTCGCTGGCCCGTTCGGCCGTCAAGATTGTCCCCGGATGCGAGGAACGCATTGAGAAGAAGCTGGATCTCTTGAAGAACTCTTTCGGTCAAGGCGTTACCAACTTCCGCGCCAAGGCTGTTGAGCAGGGTGGTAGCCCGGTCTCCCTCCCTACCCGTATTCCTACCGCTGTCCCTACTGCTGCTCTTTCTTCTCTTATCGATCTCGCCACTAAAATCACTCCCGCTGCTTCTTCTCTCCCCAAGATCAACCTCCGCGCCGAGGCTGTGGAGCAGGGTGACAGCCCCATTTCCATTCCTACTGGTATTCCTACTTCTGTTCCTACCGCTATCCCTACTGCTGCTCTTTCTTCTCTTCTCGATCTTATTGAATCTAAAATCACTCCCGTTGCTTCTTCTCTCCCCAAGATTACGGGTGGGCCTGTCCCCATTCCTTTCCAGGCTTAAGAAAGCTTGTGAGGATGGCAATGGCACATCGTGTCCATTGTCCTGGAGGTGGGAACTGAGCAGACGAGCCTTAGATGAGGGAAATTTACGGGTGTATTGAGGTGTGAAAAAGCTTTTACTTCTTGGAAACTTATCATTTGGAGAAAATGGAGAGTGAAGGATGGAGGTTATCCCCGAAAATCACAAGGTGAACAAGTGCAAGCACAGTTTTGCTACTAGTATCGAAATAAAATTTCTTTCGCCTTTGCATTTATTCATTTATCAGCATGCGTAAATATCGTGAGATCACCTCAAACCATGTCGGCTTCTTCTTAAACCTGGTCGTTCTCAATGGTGAATGACATCACCGAAACTCTCACCGAGCTCCTTCCCTCGTTGCGCTCACCGTCCACCTCGACTTACCTCTCAGCAGGCGCGTGTCACAAACAACACCAGCCACGCGAGTTGTGTGCGCATCATATGCCGCCTGTGACGTCTGCACTATGCTTCCCATCATTCGTTCTACCTCTTCACCCACCCTCACTATCTAGACTATGTTCCTCTAACCTCGCATCGCGCCGCACCACAAGTTATCAAGTTCCTTACAACGAATCTAGCAACCATGACTTCCAGCAAAACCGCATCGGAGCCTGCCAAATTTGGATCGCAGCCCAACATTGTTGGGCCGGTTCATCGCGATGATCCCGGTTTGTCGCCGCTTCACCTCTTCATCTACGTAGCGCCCCTCCAAACCGTTCTAACCGCCATCCAGCTCCATCCCAAAGTCTGCTTGATAGCCATCGCAAATTTGCAGCAAATTACATAGCGCCAAGCAAAGAAACCGCCCACAAAGCCGCCAATGACCCGCGACAGGTTTGTCCAGTCTCTGGTTTCGTTCATCTCTGATGCCGCAGTGGCTGACCGAGTTGGCTGGCAGAATCGAGTTCTAGGCGGCGGCGCTCGCACCCCACGGTCACTCGCTGCCCAAATCCAACGCCAAGTCGAGCGTAATGAGGCGACGAAGTAGCTGGAAGCTTTCACCTATGGCCAGAAGAGCAACAATGGCGGGGAAGGGAGTTTATAAGGGCTTTTAGGTCGGGCAATGCCTTGAATCTGGGTTGGGATTCACGCGTTTCTCAGTGTGAATTTACTCCCAAATCATTTGGAACCGAGGGGCCAACTGCTGTGGTATTTCCCTGAGATTGAAAGCTTTGCAAAAAGAATTACGTCAATGTCAAAGTGCGATGATCGGTGACGTCTGGTGCTCGATTACTGGTTTTTGCTATTCGGCGAGCCTTTTCCATGCTACCTCGTAATAAATAACAACATCTAATTATCCCACTTTCCAGCACCACAGGTTCCCAACCGTTATGTCAATTTTAAATGAGGGAGCGATCGCTCTGTAGCTGGAGTCAGACTGTCAGTTGATAGACGGGCAAACAACACGGCATCATGGGAGGGAGGGAGTGTAGCTCATTTGAGTGGTTCTCCGTCACTTAAGAGAGGAGGCCGGTCATGGGACCCGAGCATGAACGGACTTCCAAATAGCGTCCTGGCAAAAGATATTGCAGTCCCACTGCAGTGCGATCTCGGTCTTGACTCGTTTTATCATTGCCCATGGAGGTAGGTGTCGCAGAACCCAGGCATCTGCGCGCTCTCCGATGCCTTCGACCGGAATGTTGATGTGGGAACATGTAGTCGGTCTATCTTATCGCCGACAGCAGGAAGGAGCTCAAGTCGCTGCTCTTCACGCATGTGCCTGCCCTTCTCTTGCGCCATCATCTTTGTCTACCTATATCAGGTAATGCAAGCAGACACCTGCTATTCAATCTATCCACGTTACCATCTCTTCAGGATGGCCTTTTCGTTCTCTCGACGGTCCGTCTTACGGACACTACGGCACCGATTCTCGCCGGCCGTGATCCTCCCCCCAAGCCGAGCAAGCTCCGGCCATGTCTCAGATCCAAGATATGCCGAATGGCAGTTTGGCGTGTACCTCAAGGGATGGCAACAACCTGACCATCCTTCAGACGTCAATACTATAGCGAAGTCGCAAATGTCTCGGGGTCTGTGTGTCTCTATCTTCTGTAGTGCTCTCATTCAGCGATGAACCAAACTCTATCTACTCTCCAGCCCCTCGGTATCGAGGAAGGCAGGACAGGCCACCTCGCCCTTGACATGCCTGGAATGGCGTCCATGACCTCACATCGTCTTCCAGTTCCCGATGCCGCTTCTACCTATCTGCGAATGCATCGCTCCCTTTTCTCGTGCGGCAGCATCAGCAAGCCCTTTCTCCTTCGCAAAATGCTCCCGGTTACAATGTCGGTCCTTCTCCTGCGTACAATCTTTCGGTCATCCTTCTCCAGGTAGAGCAGGATAGGCCTGCTATGGCTGGTGACAATCAATTCGGCCCTGGGCTTGTTGACACTTTTGACTTAACTCTTTTGTTCGAGCAGAGCTTTTTTTCCTTGCTTCCAGCGTCAATATTTATCGTCTGTGGTATCCTTCGAATTCTACTTATCAATCACAGAGAGCGCACTTCGTTCAAGGGGCGTTTGCTCTGGGCTAAGCTGGTAAGTCCCAAGACGTGTTGGCTTTTTGAGCTTGGGCTGTGGCTGATCGATGGGCGTGGAATAGTTCTTGACATCAATATACGGAGGCGCACGACTTTCATTGCTTGTATTATGGATATTTGGCTCCGGTCCAAAGGTTCGGACGTCCGTCGCCGAGTCTGCTGTGGGCATCGTCGAGGCCATCGTTATCGCCGCCCTCTCCTTGACCGAGCACGTGCGATCGCAAAAGTCTTCATTGCTACTGGGCGTCTACCTATTTCTTTCATTGCTATTACATATTCCTATCGCCAGATCACTCTGGATAAGAGAGAATACAGTATTTCTTGCCAGTGTCTTCACATTTCTGCTCGTGGTCAAGGCTGTTCTTCTCGTGCTCGAAGAAATCCCGAGGTCGAGCGTGATGGCTACCTCTAGAGAACATGGAGGAGAATTCTCGGCAGGGCTGGTTAGCAGAACACTTTTCTGGTGGCTCAACCGTTTGTTCTACCTTGGGTTTCGCCGTGCTATTGATGTTGACGACTTGGGGGATATCAATGACAAGTTCGATTCTCATGCGTTATTGGAAAGGCTCGAGACACGTTGGAACCAAGGTTAGTGAAGCATCACCACATACAACCAGGCCTACCAGGCGCATTTGGGACTGACCTTTCATTATATAGACCCCCAAACAAGCAAGACGGCTTTGATGAGATGCACCTTTGCGGCATATAAATGGCAGTTCTTCGCAGGAGTTATCCCTCGACTCATGTACAGTGGGTTTGGGTTCGCGCAACCGTTCCTCATTAGTTCCGTCATCGCCCATGTGCGAAGTCCACAACGAGACTTCGCTTCTCAAACGTCCGGTATCCTGATTGCGGCCACTGTCTTCATTTACGTCGGCCTAGCTCTTACCGCCACCTGGCATAGGCACCTTTCGTACCAGCTGGTAACCATGTGGCGCGGCGGACTCGTGTCGCTGATATTCAAAAAGACTTTAAGTCTAAGAACCTGCTGTGCGGAGGAAAGTGCGTCGATCACGCTGATGTCGACAGATATTGATTCAATCGTCACCGCTGGAGAGTCTCTCCATGATATGTGGTGCAGCTTCCTCGACCTCGGGATTGGTATCTGGCTTCTCTATTGTCAAATTGGCCTTCCAAGCCTCCTTGTATTGGTTCCCACAACATGTACGACACATTCCCGCGAAATTTATACGTCGTATGTACGAATTTAACATTTCACAGTCACCACGGTCCTCAGTGCTTTCATTGGCCCAGCGATGGAGCCAGCCCTCGTGGATTGGAAAGCAGCAATTCAGAGGAGAGTAGCCAAGGCATCTGACATGCTTGGCCAAATGAAAGGCATCAAGATGATAGGGCTCACAGCCTTTTTTCACTCTCTGGTCCGCACATTGAGACTAGATGAGATCAAAATTTCCTATCGTTTCCGATGGCTGCTGGCCGGCATCATGATCTTATGTAAATCACACCACAAACCCAGGTTCGTACTTTGATTTCGCTAACGTGGCTCCCAGCAACCTTCTCCTCCGAGATCACTCCGGTGTTGATAATTCTTTGTGCGAAATACTGGCCCAACGTGCGCCACTCACTCGACATTAGCAAAGCTTTCACCTCACTTGCAATAATCTCTCTGGTTACACAGCCTCTTGTATTGATCCTTACTTCCATAATGCAAATAGCAGGTGTCTTTGGAAGTTTCTCGCGCATACAAGAGTTTCTTCATTTGGATGAGCAGGAAGATTTCCGCGGAACGACTCCGGTCGCCTCCATGAGCTCTGGATCAACTCTCAGATGTTCTAGTGAATCGACTCTGGGTACCATTGCCCCTTCGGAAGATCAGTCGATAGAGCTTTCTCCCCCGGGATCCCAGATACAAAATGACACAGAAGCTAACACACTGGCTATAACGATCAGCCACGCAAGTTTTCAAAGCGATGATGGTCTTCCCGTCCTTCATGATATCCATTTGAAAATACCACAAGGGGCGTTCACTATCATCACTGGCCGGGTTGGCTGTGGCAAAACGTCACTTCTCAAAGCGATCGTAGGGGAGATAGTCCCAGGAACTGGGTATGTCTCTGTGTTGGATCACTGTGTCGGATACTGCGACCAGACTCCGTGGGTTCAAAACACCTCCATCAAAGCTAACATTGTCGGTCAATCTCCCCTGGACGACAAATGGTTCTCTCAAGTGGTACAATGTTGCGCTCTTGATGAAGATCTCGCAATGTTTCCTCTAGGTGATCAAACCTTTGTTGGGTCGAATGGCGTCGCTTTGAGCGGGGGGCAGAGGCAGCGTGTGGTAAGTAGTCACTCCTCAACGCCCATCTCATGAGATGACAGATCAGAACAATAATTCTCACCTTAATTCATCATAGGCATTGGCTCGAGCCATTTACCAAAAACGGGACATTCTAATTCTTGATGATGTTTTCAGTGGAGTTGACAATAGGACCTCTCGGAACATATTCCATCGTCTGATGGGCCCAAGTGGCCTCCTTCGCCAAAACAAGACGACCATTGTTCTTGCTACAAGTAATGGTTTGTGCATCGCCTTTCGGCTTCTTTGTTAATCCTGACTGACCTCTGAGTAGTCCACTTCCTACCCGGGGCCGACTACATCACAATCCTCCGACAGGGTAGCATTATCCGCAACCAAGTGACTTACCAGAGTCTCCAAGCTGATGAATGGGGCACCTTTGACGATGAATCTTCCATGTCAAATGACGGCGACGACGATGACGATGACGCAAAAACCGTCAGGCCGGCACAAGAGCCCGAAGAAAAGGCTGAGAAAGCCACGCCGACTCCTGACACTGACAACACTCGCCAAACCAGCGATTCGGAATGCTACAAAATCTACCTCAATTCATTTGGATGGAAACTCCTAATTCCAGTGCTTGGACTCAAGCTACTACACACTGCCCTCGAGGCAATGCCCCGTAAGTTATATTCTCGAACATTGATGTACTGATTTCTTTGCAATCGAAGTTGACGCGGATGGCTCAGAGGTATATTTGAAATTGTGGACGGAAAGATCAACCCACGAAGGCCCGCAAAGTATAGGCTGGCCCCTTGGCTATGTCAGCTTTGTTTGTGCCTCAATCATCTTTGCAAGCTTGGGGATAGGGTAAATGAGATCTTCCCTGTTTTTATGCCGGCGGCTGAGTCTAATCATATGTGTAGACTTTTCATCATTGTTGGGATTCCCAAATCAGCGGCACGTCTACACGAGAAACTTCTTCGATCTGTTTGCCGGTGAGTATTTATCACGTAAGGGGATGAAGATTCATACGCTCAAACGAAATCAACAGCGCACCTTTGTACTTTTTTGCGGCTACAGATAGTGGCTCGACAATCAATCGGTATGGCATTGCTGTATGGGACCTATTGCCGGCCGTACTAATGAAAACAACAGCTTCAGCCAGGATATGTCAATCTTGGACCAAACCCTCCCCTTGGCGTTATATATGTCTCTTTCTCGTCAGTCTTCGTTTCATATAAAATCATATCAGAGATTAATGGTCATTTTCTAGTGCTTCTCCAAGCTATTACCCGGGCTGGTGTGATCGCTTCTGGCGCTACCTACGTCAGCGCCCTCATCCTCCCAAGCTTCCTCATCCTCTTCTTTATTCAAAAAATATATCTGAGGACATCCAAACAGTTGAGATTTATGGATTTGGAGATGAGAGCCCCACTGTACACACACTTCACAGAGACACTCGCCGGCCTCTCAACCATCCGAGCCTTTGGTTGGTCAGATGCCTTCCTAGAAGAAAACACCAGACGCCTGAGCATGTCTCAGAAGCCCTTTTACTTTCTGTTTTGCATCCAAAGGTGGCTACAAGTTGTATTGGATTTATTCGTTGCCGGCATGGCCCTTGTCCTCGTCTCCATGGCTCTGATGATGTCACGTTCTACTTCTGAAGGCCAAATTGCCCTAGCTATGGTGACCCTCCTCGGCTTCAATCACACTCTCACACTGTTCGTCGACCAGTGGACCCAAGTGGAAACTTCCCTTGGCGCTATCGCCCGTCTCAAGATATTCATGCGAGACACTCCAAACGAAGACGATGAGCCTGAAACAACGCTGCCGTTGAGCGACTGGCCTGCTCAGGGAGCTATCGAGTTTGAAGACATCTCCGCTTGCTACAGTGGTACCGGTGATGTGGTGCTGCG
Organism: Clonostachys rosea; assembly: GCA_026958235.1. Taxonomy (NCBI): domain Eukaryota; kingdom Fungi; phylum Ascomycota; class Sordariomycetes; order Hypocreales; family Bionectriaceae; genus Clonostachys; species Clonostachys rosea. Next base: position 3,696,554 of record CP110206.1, read on the forward strand.
CAACATATCACTGTTCATTTCACCTGGGCAAAAAGTATGCATCTGTGGTCGGTCAGGAAGGTTAGTTGCCACCAAAGCCTCGTCCAAAAGTTGTGACTTGAGAGCATTACGTCTAACATCAATCTCTTACACAGCGGCAAATCATCACTCATTCTCACCCTGCTTCGTCTTGTTGAACTACGCTCCGGCAAGGTACTAATTGACGGTGTCGACCTGTCCACCGTGCCTCGCCAACATATCCGTTCATGTCTCAACACGGTCCCGCAAGATCCCATACGCATTGGAGGCAATGTTCGGCTCAACCTTGACCCAGAAGGTAGAATACAGTCAGATGAGCCTCTTATAGAGGCTTTAAATAAAGCGATGGTCTGGCCCATGATCGAGGAGCGAGGCGGTTTAGAAGCGCAGATCACAGATCTTGGTTTCTCAGTGGGTCAAATGCAGCTCTTCTCTCTCGCGAGAGCCCTCCTATCACGTAGCAAAGTGGTACTACTTGATGAAGCCACAAGCAGTATCGATAGGACCACAGATGAAGAGGTCCGACGGATCCTTAGAGACGAGCTGAGGGGTCGAACCGTCCTAGAAGTCGTACATCGGTTGGAGATTGTACGAGACTTTGACCTGGTAATTGTAATGGGGCATGGAGAAATACTGGAAACCGGATCGCCTGAAGAGTTATTGACACAGCCATCATCGGAATTGCGGAAGCTTTACGACAGGAAAGGAGTTTGAGGGCGTCTGGTGGCTGCCCAATGACTCCATCCCCGACTTTGTGTATTATTCTTCCTTGCATTGCTTCTACTGTCATGTCAAGTATATACAATATAAATTATTCCTTTTTGGAAATTCCCGGGATTGGCTATTCGAAACAAAATGAAGTACCGCTCGTGGATGCACGGCGTGAGTCACAGCGAAAGACGCGGGATTGAACTACCACAAATTCCACTCCACCAGACCCGTCCTCACATTTTGAGCTTCCTAATTGAGCGCTAAAGATTTGGCCCGTTTGAACGAGTGAGGCTCGAGAGAGTTTCCTATAATATGGGCATCCTGATCGCAGAGACTTCAATCGACGCACCAATTCGCTCTACATACTGCTTGCTCCTCATCACAACACGACCATGAGTCAAATATCCATCAGGCCGGCCACGGTGGCCGATACGGACGCCATCTGCGCTGTGATGATGGAGGCCCAGGAGCCTCTACACGAGTTCTACGAGCTCTTCTTCAAGGACCACCCGCGGAAACTGGCGCCTATTGCTATGAGGCAGGCGCTCGCCAAGCCTGACAAGTTCACCTTCTTTGTTGCGGAGGAGGAGAAGATGGATGGGTCGGCGAGCAGGGACATCGTTGGGTACGTTCGGTACACGATTGTCGGGGCGGCAGATGCTGCTGGGGAGTCTACGTCTGCGCCTGCGCCTCCGGTGTCGACGGTGTGGGATCGGCCGGGGCACATGGAGGGGCTGTGGGAGCAGTTCAATGCTGATCAGAATGCTGCGGAGGCGGTGGTTGAGGAGGTGATTGCGGGGAAACGGCATCTCTGTAAGTCGTGGCCATTGGATCTGAACGACCCGGAACCTCAAGTTAATTTGCTAATATTATATTTCTTTCGTCATCTAGGGGTCCAACAGGTCATGATCCTCCCAGATCGTCAGCGGCAGGGGATTGGAAAGAAGCTGCTGCAGAAGGCACTGGACGAGGCGGATGCGCAGGGCGTGCCTTCGATTCTCACGTCCTCGGAGAAGGGGTATGGGCTGTATGTGAGGCTAGGATTTGCGTCCCTCGCCGAGTTCTTATTGGATAATGGCGCATGGACGGTCAAGGTACTGGAGCATCTGAAGAGCTTAGGGATGAGCAGAGACGAGACATTGGCTGAGAAGTATAGAGGGACTGTGGAGAAGGGGTGGGCGATGATACGGGAGGTGCCGAAATAAACAAGGTCATAATATTATTAAATATATATCGAAAAGATTCTCCCCCCAGCCACTCATTCCGCAGTTGGCTTACTGGCCTCCTGTGCTGTTTTCTGATCAGAAGAATCGGTATTTGCTGGTTTGCCCTCGACAATCGGGCTGATGGTCTGCTCGTCTTCTGTCTTCTTCGTGGAAGAGCCATCCTTCTTTCCAAATAGATTGACGCTTGGCATAGAAACTGGCATGGACACTGGCATGGATACTTGCCCCAGCGAGGATATAGCAGAAGAAACATTGGGCAAATTGGGTACCTTGGGCAATGACGAGGGTACAGCCGGTACTTTTGCTGGCCACCAGCTTTTGGCCCCCGACCCAGCTTGCTCGGCGACCCGGAACAGATGTTGCAAATACGTTCTTTTCTCATCTGTCTGCTTGTCATCAGTATCAGCACTGTCGACCAGATCCCCTTCGCTCCCAGGCAGCGGAACCAGTGCGGCGGCGGCTGCAATGTCGATGGGAGACTCGTCTGGTAGCGCATCGCCGTCTGCTTCTTTGGGGGCAGGTTCTTCTGTTTCATCCGTTTCTTCGGTCTCCTTCTCTACTTTCTCTAGCGCTTCATCCACGACCTTGTCTTCCGCCTTTTCATCGGGTGTTTCTTCTCGGAGCGTAGGTTCGTCAACAATTGGAGCATCATTCAAGAACCATGCGCAGATAAGTTGGGCCGACTTCTCCATCATGAGGTCGTACCCTTTGTGCTTCTCGGGTCTGAATATGTCCATATGCGCCTTGATCTCGTCATCGGACTCCCTCATTACTCTTCTCTCGAATATGGGGTACGCAGCATGATCCTCCTCGGGCACTGCGCAAAACGTTCTCTCAGGCACAAAGTATCCGCCACTCCAGTATCCGTTCTCCCCTAGGGAGCAGTAAAAGTCATGGACTCCCACTCCCTTGACGGCAGCGAGGCGCTCCAGGCGACGGCTCAATTCCTTCTGCTTCATCAAAGCCCCGACGAAAGTGAAATGGTCGGCCAGCCAGGCAAACGACTTGCCCACGTTCCCGCGATTGATGTATGCGAGCCCCTGTCCGATTGCGTCCATTCCTTGGTGGTAGCCGTCGATGACGGAATCCTTGTTGAGATTCCGGATGCTCTTTACACCTTTCATGATGGCCTCCCGGTGCACGTACGCGGCGACACCACCAGCAGCGATGGCTCCGACGGTTCCTGTCCTGACGGCAACGAGCTGCCAGGTCGTCCAAGCCGGGCTCCTAGAGAGCCTAGAGCCTGAGCTCGCCGCTCGGGTCGTTGCAGCGGTTCGGCTTCCCAGTCGTGCGAAGGTGGCAGGAGCAGCGGCTGAGAGTGCCGTCATGGCGTTGAAGACGCCACTGACCTTCGAGTAATTTGAGAAGGCGCCGTAAACAAACATTGACCGGGCCAAGCCATTGTATGGGGTGTCGAATGTGAGGATGCCTTGGATAAGAGGGAAGGGAGCGATATCGTTCTCATCGCCCTCGGTGGGGGCACCCTTAGCAGCACGCTCGTTCAGAGTCAGGAAAAGAGCATCGGCTGCCACAAATCCTCTATGGGTATTGTTAGCAAGGGAAGTTTGCAAGATAAGACTTAAAGGGCCGGCCACTCACCCCATGGAGTGTGCGACGAGAATCACACCAACTTTGCGGTCGACTGGTGGCCATGGGTTGTTGAAATGGCGTTGGCGGCATTCAATCACCCGCTCTTTGAGCCTTAATTATCGTGTTAACATGGGGATTTTTCCATCTTGATATGTCTGCGTACCATTCCACAAAGGCCTCTGTGGCCTGCTCCAATTCGCCTTTGGTTTCGTATTTGGGATAGACGACAGACTCCACATGGTGATCAGGGAGCTGTTTGCCTACATGCTGTTGAAGATGCTAAGGCAAGGCGTGAGCACATACTGATCTGAATAAACGTGAAGTGGCTGGATTAAACATACTTCGGGAAACTCTTTGAATGTGTTGTCGGTCCCCTGTGGCTTGGTTAATCGAATACGGTGGCGGGAGGCAATTTGCTTGTATGTACCTTAAATCCATGGATGAAACAAAGCAGTAATACTCGCGACATGTTGTTCTCTCGATGCCTCTTTAGGGTGAGTGAATTGCTTCAAGTCTCCGGTGTCTGAGCAGATGAAACAATGGGCGAGGTCCAGGATCTTAAACGTATTTTTCCAGCCTTTGCCTGTGTTTTCGCGTTGGTCGTACCTGCCCGGGATCTTGCACAACACTTTCTACGGGATGACGATAAACATCATCAGCGACTGGTTGCCTCCCATCTCATTTCCTGTTTTGCCAATCCAGATCCAACCGCTACATCAATCGCGATCCACCGTATCATTCACCATCCACTGCATAACATCATGTTCTAGCCCGAAGAAGCAGTTTGCACACACCCACAAAGTCGAAGTGGTGGTCTGGCGGCGACGTGGATGATGTCATCACTCACTCGCCATGCACAACACCTCCAACAGATGATCGGCGCAACCAGCAAGGACACAGCAGAGAGCAGCTGGAAACATTCAAATTTTTTTCCTGTCTATTCAAATTTCGCCGGTTTCGCGTTGCGCTAGCAGCCACTCTCTCCATCCCTCGTCCTTGAGAATCGACCGAACCCGTGCCTCGAGCCACTCGGTATTCCCCCAAAATCCCCACGATGCCTGGAACCGACACCAGTCCACCAACGCCGTCTCCCAATGCCGCACAAACAGATCCCACGGATATTCGATATCAGCCATGTCGGCGAATTCGTGCAGCGTGTTGAGGTATTCCTCCAGCAACTTCCTCTCGCCGCTCTCCATTGCCAACTCCTCCGGCAGTGATCCTTCGTCCTCGCTGACGAGCAAGTCCTGCGGCACCGAGCAGGTGAATAGCTTTGCCAAATCGCTTACCCCGAGACCGAGACCAACATACTGGAAATCTACAAAGGCCACCCTGTCGCCGGAACGCGTGGTGAAGAGGTTGTCCGACTTGACGTCGCCGTGGATATACGTCTCGAATGGCCGGCCGCTAGGCGTGAGAAAGGCGGCGACAATCTCTGCGATTGACTCGGACGAGCCTTTGACGGGTTTGCACAGCGCGTCAGACCACTCCGAGCTCTTATCTTCAACGAGAGACTGGTACTCTTTTCGCCGCGTCGCAAGGTAAGTGTACCCTCCGTTCAGCCATATGCTCCGTCCACCCTTGTCCTCCCCTTGCTCGCTTCTTATCTTGGCCTCCTGCAGTGGCGGTGAAAGAAATTCATCCAGCTCTGTTGGAAGCCATTCCCACGAACTGCCGTGGAACCTCGCCAACCAGCCTAGCGAAGAGCTCACCTGAGTCTGGTTCAAGCTCTCTCGCCTGCCTCCTGGGACGGGAAATTCAGACCGTAGATCAGCCATGACAGTGGCCGTGACCCCTTTAAGCTCCGCCTCATCCACCTCGAGTCCCTTCACATCCTCAGCCTTGGCTGTGGCAACAATCTTGGCCACGGGTACATCGTCAGCGAGCTCCGGAGCAATATTGGTGTAAAAATACTGCTCCACGCCGTAGCTCAGCATCTTGCGCAGATGTCCCTCATCTTGAACTACCTTGGCCGAACTACTCGGTGGCGGTGGCGCGATCAGTTTTAACACCAGTGGGTAGGTCCGGTCCGAACGGCGTCCAAGGAGGCTGTCCATCTGCTCTGCAGCGGCGTCAGTGGTGGCGCGAGCTGTGATTGCACTGATTGAGCCATATCCCGCCCAGAGGGATTGCATCTCACGGTATGAGACAAGCTCAAGAGATTGCTTGGAAAGCAAGAGCGAGGCCACCCGCTCAGCCCGGCTGCATTGGGCCGCCGGCGCCATTGTGTCAAGTTCCTGAACAGACCCGTTACCGTAGACGTAGGGGAAGGGGAAGGCCAGAGACGAGGGATCCTGGTAGTAGTGCCCTGCCCAGGAGTGGCACTGTATCGAGCTAGAGGTGAAGAGGGCGAGGGCCAGGAACAGGTTTGTTGGTAGATTCATCCTTCCGAAGCTTGATCGTCAAAGATAAGTCGAGTAAAAGCGGATCAGCTAGTGGAGCCAGAGCAGCTGCTTCTTTGGCTGCTGGCGCTATTCATCTGCTTGGCCTGCCGTGTGGAGGAATGGGTCACGAAAGAGCAGCTGGCGGTAGTTCGTTACAGATACATGGCTGATGGAGAAAAGTGAGGGAATGCCACGATGAAGATGACAGGTCGATGAAAGTCTGTCTACTTAATCAGATGTATAATGACCTTGTATGCAGGTAATATTGGCGTAATACGATCCTCTCGTATTGCGATCAACCAGGGGCCAGCCCTATGAACAAGCACAAATTGAAGCTGAAGCGCTGAAGCCCCTGAGGCTGGGCTCAGACCACCTGGAACTTTCGCTCAGGCCTCGGCTGGGATGAAGGTTCTGGAATACACAATCACCTATTATCACACAATTGGGCCATGGTGGATGACAGACTAATTAAATTAGATGCGGTCCGGTCCTCATCCGGCCCTGATACCCCTCGAAAGAGCACGATCTCACTGGTTTCCTGATCTCCCTTTGGCGTTTCAGATTGAGCAGCATCGATCTCCGCATGGCCAGTGGGGCAGGTCTTAATCCCATCTACCCGCCTATTAGCAGCATCTGGGGTCTGGTCCGATGAAGCTCCTGACTGGTGACATCAGACATCATTAGTGAAGCGACGATTATCCCTACAGACACAAATAAAGAAAGGAATCACTCGGCACAGCTCGGTTATTTATGACCATTGATACCTAGACATACATACACATTTGATTCCCCGAGTTCCATACATTAAGCCTGTTCACCATCTCTCTGCCTACAGCATTCACATTGACCAACAAACCATACTTCGACCATGGCGGTTGCCGCATCATCGCCGCTCAAGGCTGAGCTGAGCACTCTCAGGAGAAGTTCCAGGAACATCAAGCGCGAACTGATCGATAACAGTTCTCCTCTCAAGCCGCTCAAACCCTCGCCCACGCCCCGCAAGCGCATCAAGACAGAGCACCACTCACCCAAGCCCGAGTCCTCCCCTTCCAAGAAGACAGGCTCAACTCCCAAGGCAAAACCCAAGGACAAAGCCGCCGCCCTCCAGTCCAAGAAGCTCTCAGCCTACTCCTTCACCAGAACCTCCCCCTTCCCCAACTTTCCCCACCCCACGGCCCAGGAGTGCTCCCTCGCCCTCTCCATCCTCTCCTCCCTCCACGGCGCCCGCTCCCGTCCTACCACCGCCCCCAAAGCCTCGTCCACATCGGCCGGCTGCGGCGCCTCCCCCTCCGTCCTCGACGCCCTCGTCCGCACCATCCTCTCCCAGAACACCTCGGACCGCAACTCCTCCCGCGCCAAGCTCTCCATGGACGCCGCCTACTCCCGCTCCGACAACTGGGCCGCCATCGTCGCGGGCGGGCGACCAAAACTCGAGGACGCCATCCGTTCGGGTGGGCTCGCGGCCGTCAAGTCCCGCGTCATCATCGACGTCCTCGAACAGGTCCACGCCAAGTACGGCACCTACTCCCTCGACCACCTCTTCGCCGAGCCCGACGACGCCGCCTGCATGCGCGAGCTACTCTCGTTCAAGGGGATCGGGCCCAAGACGGCGAGCTGCGTCCTGCTCTTCTGCCTGAGGAGGGAGAGCTTCGCCGTCGACACGCACGTGCACAGGATCACGGGGCTGTTGGGGTGGCGGCCCGAGGGGGCGGGGAGGGAGGAGGCGCATGCGCATCTGGACGCGAGGATACCGGACGGGGATAAGTATCCCCTTCACGTTCTGCTCATCACGCATGGGAAGAAGTGTGAGGAGTGTAAGGCGGGAGGGAAGAACCTGGGTCGGTGTGAGCTGCGCAAGGCATTCCGGAGATCAAAGGTGAAGGGAGAGGCGGGTGAGGTGGCCAAACGTGAAGAGTTAGATGTGATCAAGAAAGAGGAGGAAGAAGGATAAACTTGCTGTGTCTAGATTCCAATGTAATATTACAAAATATTCCTAGAGATTGTTTCCAAGACCACTTGAAAGCAGTGTCTAGGACACTTTCTCGGTCTCTGTCTCTGCTAGATACACCTCTCTATATGCCTTCGTATGTGAATAAGTTCCATCGCCAATCTATCTAAATGCCCAAAGAACAGAGATATCGCCGCTCGCTTACTCGCTCATGAACCCAAATTCCCAATATGCCAACAAAAAACGCCGTAGACTTCCCAAAACTCCCACACCTAGATTTTCCAAAGAGCTGGCCTGACATTCAGTTCCCATCCAAAGCCATACCGCACCGTTCTTGAGCGTCCCGGCCTCCCCTATGCCTCCCAGTCCATGCTATCTTCCACCATCCAATCCCACCCTTGATCCTCAACCGTCGCCTCGGCCGAGCCACCCTTCTCAGCCTCCTCCAGCTCCCTCACCTTCCCAGCCGCAACCCCATACGCCGCCTCCAACCCCGCCAGGATATTCCCCACGATCCAGCTCAAGTCGTACATCCTCAGCGGCGGCGTCTCCTTCTCCCCCGCCGCCGCGTCCTTCCACCTGTTCCGCAGCTCCTTGGCCTTCCACAGCGCGTGCCGCACCTCCCCGGACCCCAGCACCCCCCTCAGCGGGTTCCCCTCCTCCTCCAGCGCCGCCAGCACGTTATGATGGAACGAGTGGTCCGCCGTTCCGCCCGAAGACCACGAGCGGCCCCCTCGCCCGGACGAGATCTCCACCCCGAAGATGCGCTGCAGCAGCACGAGCGCCTGCTCGATCCAGGCGTAGAACTCGTAGAAATCCACCTTGAAGTTTCCCTCGGCGTGCTCGGGCGTCCACCCGCCCTCCCCGGGGCTCTGCGCGCGCCGCCACGCGTTGTCCAGGTCGATCGACTTCCACCGCAGCCGCAGGCACGTCTGCTCCAGGCGGTGGAGGGCGAGGCTCGGGGGCAGGACAGCCGAGGATCTGGTCGGGGCGGTGGCGATGGTGGGAGCCGGCGCGGGGGTGAGGAAGGTCGTCGAGCCGTTGGGGGCCGGGCTGTTGTTGCTGCTCTTTCGGTGGGCGTCGTGGGGGGACGGTGAGAGGGGGACGGATCGCGGGCGCGGATCTGGTCTGTAGTATGTGTACGGTCGGGTGCTGCTGGAAGCCCACATGGACCCTTTGAGGCCGTTGGAGCTTGCTTGGCTCATGGTTTTCGGATTGCACGGTCTGGACGGCCCGTTGTGGCTGCCTGTCGTGGAGACTGGTGATGTATCGTGTGTGTCGGGACAAGTGAATTGGGAGCGCGTCAAGGCGGCTGAATCGACATCTCCATCTAGGTCAAGAGAAATCTAGCCAATGCAGGGTGGCAGTGATTGTGCTAAATGAAAAACAACTGTTCACGCCCAACTGTGGTATAGAAAACAACGTCCCATAGCGGCTGGGGCTAGGGAACGAGGGAGCGTGGAAATGATGGGCCTTGCGTGAGGTGGGAAGTGATTGTTGGTTGGTGACGGTCTGGGCCAACATCTAAATTTTGATGTCGGCACCCGTAACAGCAACTCTAGACACCGGGAGATGCAGCCCCAACCAACCTGAGAGACTAACAGGAGAGAGGCTTCATTCCATACCTCTCAATCAAAGCTGATGGGATTTCAACAGATTTAATAAATAGCAATAACGTTGCAGATAAAACTTTTTCTTTTTACCAAGGGCTGTTGATAGCCTTCATGCCTATTCCTTAGACCATTGGACAACCCTGTGAGGGCCTCTACGGGCAAATGCAGACTGAATTGGGAACAATTTCAATGGAATATATATCACATAGCAAGCAATTCTATCATTTTTGAAAGGTGCAAGATAGAAAAAAAGACCCAGGGAAACAAAAAAAAGAAAAAGAAAAAGGAACAAATCTGGCTCGCTCCGGATTCGAAGTGACGACTTAGAGGCACAAAATGCCAAAAGCGAAGGCTTTCCACGGATGTGGAAAGCGGCACTTAGTAAAGACTTCTCTAACGAGAGTTTTTATGGAGGCTCGCTACTTCGCTGAGGATAGGCAGCAATATTTAGTATATATACCTAACTGCTATCGCGGTAGGAAGTTCAGGCATGGCGCATCTCCTGCCCACATTCCCTTTTTTACACACAGATAAATACATATCTTAATTACAAATCTCCCTTTCAAAAATAAATCAAAACATCGATAGTGAAATATTAATAAAAAGAAGTCAGGCAAATGCAATGGGATTCGAACCGGAGTCACCAAGGCAAAACAAAAGCGAAGGCCCCTCCATCTCGTGGAGGAGCGGGCTAGCATCCTTTGCGTTAAGTGTCACTACTTCGCTGATGGAATTAGAGGCTTATTATCATTATGTATCTGACCTACCTAGGTAGGTACTAGTATTACTCAGGTAGGTAGGTCGGGATTCTTCTTGAGGCCTGAAAGTGATGCCTAGGCAGTGGCCTCCGAGAGAGGAGGTTTGTGTGGATACTTGGAGCTTCCAAGCAGGCACCCGTGGATGATCGCCCGACCTTGACAGCCAATAATAAGAGTTGGTTGGACTTAAGCAAAGATTCACGAAGCTTTCATGGGACATGAACAATCCGCCTTTAGTATCAAATGAAGTGATGCTCCAATGTTCCCATTGTCGGATAGAGTTGCACAGGCATGGGGTCTAGGGTAGGCACAAAGGCTGCACGAATGCTCATAACCACACGATCTCCTGCCAGTCAATCTAAAAGCGAGGACTATAGAATTCGCTTTAGACTACAGCTGGCAGCTTTTAATCATTTGGCCCAGTTATCAAGCCAGCCTAATCATGATACTGGCCTTGTGGCATGTGATGTATATATGTCATGTCATAATCATTTCTTCTACCAATATTTTCCAACTCCATCGAAGAACATTACAAAGGTGCGAATGATCTTGAGCCTTTCTCTCTCGAGTGCGCCGATGAACCGCATGAAAGAAACGCTCCAAAACAAATCGATGCAGACTGCAGCCAAATGCTCCGACAACTCCGTCCAAAAGTAAAACATATACCAACAATGTCCGCCTGCTTTCTTTAATTCGCCAATCACCCTTGATTCCTTCCACCATCCTGTGCCAAGGTGGTCCACTCATAGCGCCGCCGAGCCACACCGTCGCTAAAACAAAAAATCTCATTGTGCTGAGCTCGAGCGTGATGGAGTTCTACGAACTCCTTTTGAAGATTGTCAATTTTCTCATATCTGTTTCCAGCTGCTCCTAATAGTCGCTGGCTTTTATCTTTTTCGTTGCTTTTGCGGTACCAATATGGGTATTATGGACCTGAGAAATATTTGTCAGTAAACCGAATTATTCACTCCGCCCGATATGTGTCAATCTCACCTTTGTTGCAAACCTCAAACTCGTCAAGGTTTCCTTCAAATGAGTCTCTAGAGGGGAGACCATTACGAACATGAGCGTCTTGCTGTTCCCTCCTAGACTGTATTGCAGAAGATGCGTCAACTTCGAGTTTCGGTAAGGGATATGCCCGGACCCCTTGCCAAGGGCTTCGATGACATCGCCCAAACAGCTCAAACTCTTGTTGATGTTCTGGGTCTCTCTCTTTCGATCACCCTCGGCCTGTGAGTGCTTCAATCGCTCCGAACCGGCCAAGTCAACCAAGTTCAGGGTACCCTCGCAGCGCTCGCCAGTGGCATAGTTCTCGCCAATGAGCTTCAGAATGAATATGCTATGAGACCGTGATGATCGCTCATTGGCCTTGGTGGCTGCCACCGATCGATTCTTTTGCGCTTCCTGGAGCATCGTCTCGACACTGGATGCAGAATTCAGAGGCACCGTCTTGCAGTTGAGGATAGTTGTCTGCTTGCGGGCGTCATCGTGCCGGATCTCCAGCTTCTTTGATTTATGGTGGTGATCGTTTGGAGTGAGAAGATCATTCAGTTCTTCATTGTAAACCTCCACGAATGAGCCCTCCATACTGTATTCCCACGACTTCTCCTTGAGTTTGGTGATGGTATCGTAAATCATGTGCGTGGCTTTGGGAATCATGCCATCGCTTGATGACATGGTGTGTGTCTTTCCTGATCCGGTCTGACCGTAACAGAAGATACATACGTTGTATCCGTCCAAGGCGCTCTGCACAAGCTGGGAAATTTCTCCAAAGACCTCTTCGTTCTGCGTGCCGGGGACGAACACACGGTCAAACTCAAAGGGATAGTTCTTTCGAGTAATGTGCCCAAGGCTGCTCTTCTCCTCTGGCCCGGCCAGAACGATTTCAGCAGAAGTCTTTTCATCAGGGAAGGACATGCCGGCCTGTTCTCCTTCTGACCGATGCAGAATAGGTCGAACTCTGCACATGACTCGGATGTTTCCCTTGAGCTCTTGATACTTGTTGAAAAGCACACGTCTCTCCGTCTCTTCCTTGATGAGTTTCTGTCGAGCTTCCTCGGCAATGCGCATGGCGTCTTGGAGGCGAGCCTCCATATTGGCAAATGAATCAGACTGCGCCTTGCTGTCTGACTCGAGAAACTCGACTTGCGAGCGAAGTGAGTTGATCTTGGCCTCCAGAGTTGTATTCGATGCAGACAACTCTGCGATATTTGTCTGCAAGCTGCTCTTGAGAGCCCTTTCACGCTCTAGATCAGACCGTAAACCCTCCATTGCAGAACGCATTTCTTGCATCTCTCTGTCTTTGCGCTGCATAGCGCTATTCATGTCGTCATGTTCACTACCCAATCGTAGCCGCAGATCTTTAATCTCACGCTCCTTCTTTTGGCGCTCATCATCGAGCTCCTGTTGGTAATGGCGGGTAAGTCCTTCTATTCGTTGTTGGTGCTCCTTGGATTCCTGGTCTTTGAGATAATCAAGCTCTTTGCTAAGATCGTCGACGGCACTGCGATGTTGGCGGGAGAGATCCTCGACGGTTTCTCGGTGTTGGCGGTTTAGGTCCTCAATCTGGCGATTTGATTCCCATTTTTGTCTCTCTAGTTCGTGATGGAGATGGCGAAGGTCGTCCTTGGCCCCATCAGCTTCGTTTCTAAGACGCTCGTTTCGGCTTTCAAGCCTCTCTCTTTCACGTTCAAGTTCGGTTACTGATATACGTTAGCTCGTGAGACGCCTCTTCACCTCATTGCCGACGACTACCTACCTCTGCCTTTGGCCAGTTCAAGGGCGTCAACATGGCCTTTTCTCTCGCTGAGGGTGTTATTGACCATGTCCTTCAGCTCCTTGAACTGATTCTCCATGTCGCCTACTCGGCCATCCACATCGAAAGCTGTAAAACCACGTAAGTCAGATGTCTTCAACAAAAACGCTGTGGGGGAGGGTTGTTTCAAGGGCGAGTTGCATGATTTGAGAGTGGTGATTGTCTCGCCGAACCGCTGAAATTTTTCATCAAACTGCCTCTTGCTCGGCGACTGTTGAGGTGCATTCTAGGGCTCAGGCGTCGTGGTCGGGCGTGAGAGCTTGTTGATGTTGCCGATGCCGCTCCCCTGTTCCTTAACGAACCGCCTAGGAGTAGCCTGGGGCAGGGTGGGAGGACATGGAATTTCAGATCGGTGGCGAGACGAGGTTGGTGGGATCACTTGACCCCCGTGGGACGGATTTCGGTCTTCGAGACTGAGCCCCGCAAACCATTTGTTGAGAGAGCTTTCTCTGGACTTGGTGATGGGTGGTATGCGAGTCGTAGCAGCGGGCTCCGATCTCGTTTTAGGGTTGTGCAGCTGTTGTGTTGTCTGTAGGGATTGGGATAGAAGTTTCGTACTCTGAGTCTTGGAGGGTGGCTCATGCCTTTCCTCCTCATATAGCCCGTGTGCGGTGCGGGGTCTTGTGGCGGCCTGGCTCTTGGATCGGGTGTGAATGGGGCGGGCATTGTTGCGGGACGTCTTCGGACGATCGAGAGTATTACTGCGAGGGGGACCGATGCTCTTGTTGAAGCTGTTGGTCGACGATGAGGATGTGCTGGATGTACTAGATGCTTGTCGGGATGGTTGGTACGTGGTTGGCGGCTTAAGCTGTGGAGGGGTCAGTAAACGCGTAGCGGGCGAATGACGCAAGAAGTGCAAAGTGGACGCAAGGTATTGTGATTTGGGGAAAGGCGGCAGTACTGTTCTGTGATTGTGGTGCTGGGTCATGAGGCAGTTTCGAATTGCAGCCTCGATGTAGAGGCTGACCCGAGGACTGTGGTCTTCATCATGCAATGCTAGCCTCCGCTGGACATTCCGCAAGAGCTGCAGAATGCCCAGAGGAGATTGCGGTTCGTCTGTCGAGGACGAGTCTTCATGCATAATTTGGTTGTCGACCTCAAGGCAGCCTGCATCTGCATGACGCTTGGCCAGCGACGCGGAGGCTTTTCCAGCCGTGGCTGTTGTGACACTATTCGCAAGAGAAGGCCTCAAAATGTGTGCACACCATTATGCAGCTGCACGGCAATAGGCGGTCACACAAAGAATCGGCAATCCCCTGGTCACAGGACGCGGGCATAATAAATTGAACAGCAGAACAATTTAGCCGGTGGGAGGGGAGGATCAAATGAAGGAGGGAAATGTTTTAAGAGAAGTACAAGGGCGTGGAGGCGGGCGAAAATTCATGAATGACCGCAGTCGTGGGAGGGGAAAAAAGATGTTGAGGCGATCGGAATAGTCACTCACCCCAGACGCACCAGACACCGCAACCAGCGCGATACCCTGTACGTTCGATCGGGTCCCCGCTGCAGGCCCCGTGAGCCCAGTCTTGCGTGGATATTCCCCAACCCGCTCTGCCAACTGTTTTCGTTTTGCTTCTGACTGAGTTGCTGCTCAGGAAAGGATGGGTTAGTGACTTGGCTCGCCATGTCGTCGTGTGATTTCTCTGGTGAGGGCGGTACGTCATTACCTGGCTGGGGCGTCTCGCGCTTCAGGCCCTGAATTGAGGATTTCCCGTAGGTCTGGACGGTAGATTGAATTCGAGAATTGTTTTGCGACTCGGTCATTTCGACGAGTCCCCCGGATTCCTGGGAAGATTTGGGAGCGGGAAGGCGGCTAATCTTGGAGCTTCGCATGATGCGCTGAAAGGAGGTCAGTTTCCCAGATCTGCGGTAGCGCCTCACGACAGCCATTGACCAACCTGCTGTTCCGAGACCTCCATTGCGTCGACAGGTCTGTTGGTGTTTCTCGGGGAAGGGTAAGGCAACGTAGGAATTGAGTATTGGTTAGATCATCGAGTTCGCTCGCGGCGGATGGGAGGCAGGAGTATCGGATGTTTGTCGATCGTGAGGTGCGCGTCGAGCTGCGGCGCCGAGTGAGTCCAGCTTGTAGAGCGAGGCCGTGTGCTGGGAAGCGAAGGCAAAGCAAAGGAAGCCGGTCCCGTCGTTGAAAACCGTTAGAGATGCTTGACAGAGTTGCGCCTCGACAAAGAGTGGAACCGGCCTTTGGATATACGCCTAGTGAAGAGGCGTGTTTACGTTCCGTTTGTCTCGATGCGTGGGAGCCCCCGTCTTGTTTGTGGCTGCCCGGCAACCGTGTTATGGTCTGCGGCATCCGGGCGCTGTGCTTCAGTGCTCCATCCCTGCAGCCTCGCCCCGATAGCTCCCGCGGCCTTATCAGCACTTGGCTGGCTGCACCTGGCCAGTGCGCAAGATGACTAAGCACAAGCAGCCCACCACACGTTGACGTTTGTGTGTGGTTGGCCCCACATTCATTCGCCCACATTCTCTCAGCTCACTTCACATGTCAGTCAGCACCAGCTGGCTTGGACCCAGGCCACTGCGTCCATTTCCCACACTCTCTGCATGCGCCTCACCGTTTCGATCCCAACATCTTCGTCGCTTTCTTCTGCTTGGATGTCCAACATATACCAACCTCGCGTGCGCAACTTATAGTATTCAAATGTCTCGGTAGCCCTGCCTACGTCCCCCCCACCGCACCCGTCACATAGAGCTACCTATCCTCAACGTCACTGAGACCGTGCACGCGACACGCAGTTCTTCCAAACTAGCCACGATGGAAAAGTTCAGCCAGTTTCGCGATCGAGGTATGGGCTTCGCTTCTATAATCTAATACTTAGCTGACACTTCTATATAGGAACGGGCATTGCGCCTTTTCTCCCTGTCTCGACGTCCCTCTCTCCGATCTCAGCCATCACCCATACCTTCCTCTTTGTCTTCCGCCTCCCATTCTTCCTCTCCTACGTCTTTTGCTACTTCCTCTTCTTCCACTGGCTCCCGCTCCCCGTCTTTATTCGGAAGATTGCTCTTTGGGGCTTGATGGCTATTCCAGGTATCTGGTGGATCGATCTCCAGCTCGACGGTGTCAAACGTGGCACCCTTGCCGAACAACCCCGTCATCGATTCCCCCATCCCGGATCTGTCATTGCCGCCAATTTCACGAGTGCCATCGACGCCGTATACCTCGCCGCTATCTTCGATCCCATCTTTACCATCTCTTACCCCAACACCAGGGAAGTTCAGCGAGTCGGCCTCCTCGGCGCAATCTCCAACGCCCTGGGGCCTGTCAAGACAGCCCCTCCCAAAGATGCCAACCTTATCGACATCAAAGATCTTCTGGCCGAGAACCCTACCCGCGTCATTCTCGTCTTCCCCGAGTGCGGTACCACCAACGGCAAAGCGATCCTTCCGTTCAGCCCTTCTCTTCTCCAGACGCCGGCCGATGTTAGCATATTCCCTGTCAGTCTTCGCTACACACCTCCCGAGGTCACCACCCCTGTTCCCGGGCGATGGGTTTCATTCCTGTGGCACCTCCTGTCTCGTCCGACAACTTGTATCCGGGTCCGTATCGCTGAAGGGCAGGTCAACACCTCCGCTGTCCAGGTCAACGGTGACTCCTCTCCTGCCGTCAATGGCCAGGGCAATCTTAGGCGGAGGGACGGTGGTGAAGCTCTTTCAGAGACTGAGCAGCGGGTTCTTGATCGTGTTGGAGAGGCTCTGGCACGACTTGGTCGGGTTAAGAGAGTTGGGTTGACGATGAAGGACAAGCAAGCGTTTGTGAATGCTATCCATTCCAAGAAAGCTTAAGCAATGCGAAGGAATTCAGGAGCTAAAAAAACAATTGAAATCAATTAAATAGCACAAGGAAAGAGGGGGAAGAAAATATCAATACTGTCTGGCATTATAGCAAGAAGAATCATATTCCGGAGGAGTTTGTGTGTCTGCCCTTGACGTTTTTGGCTTGTGGAAGGACCGGAGTTTGCAATTACATAGTTAGGACCAGGAGACGGAAGACCGAATCCATTACATGTCATCAGTAGCTCAGATTTGTGAATGTAAAATCAAGTCGAATGAATCTTGCATTGCGGTATCACATACAGGGCAAAACGCCCCCAATTTTTAACCAAACGCGGGCTTGCCGCACCCTGAGAATACATAACTTATAAACAATTGGAAGACGCCCTCTCTTTCCTGCGTTCCTGAGCCAGTTGCCATCCTTTTCCTGTTTTTTTTATTTGTTTTTTTACTCCAGCTTGCCATCCGTCACGCACCCGTGACTGGCGTCGCTGACAAGAGCGGCGTACTTGCTCAGAGTGCCCCTGGTGTATCTGGGCTCAGGCTGGACCCATGCTTTCCTCCTGCGCTCCATCTCCTCCTCAGGGACCTCGAGGTCGACGACCCTCTTATCCGCGTCGATGACGATGACGTCGCCGTCCTTGACGAGACCGATGGGACCACCCTCCATAGCCTCAGGCACGATGTGTCCGATCAGGAACCCGTGGGAACCGCCGGAGAAGCGGCCGTCGGTCAGCAGGGCGCAGTCCTTGCCCAGGCCGGCGCCCATGATGGCGGACGAGGGCTTCAGCATCTCGGGCATCCCCGGCCCGCCCTTGGGCCCGTCGTTGCGGATGATGACGACGGTCTTCTCGCCCTTCTTAATCTCGTTGCGCTCGAGGCTGGCGATGAAGTCGGACTCGGACTCGTACACGCGGGCTTTACCTTCGAAACGGGTGCCCTCCTTGCCGGTGATCTTGCCGACAGCGCCGCCGGGGGCGAGGGAGCCGCGCAGGATGGCCAGGTGGCCGGTGGCCTTGATGGGGTTGCTCATGGGGCGGAGGATGTCCTGGTCCTCGGTGACGTCGGGGGCGTCCTTGACGTTCTCCTTGAGGGTCTTGCCCGTGACGGTGATGCGGTCGCCCTTGATGAGGCCCTCCTTGAGGAGGAACTTGAGGACTCCCGGGGTGCCGCCGATCTTGTGCATGTCGGCCATGACGTACTTGCCCGAGGGCTTGAGGTCGGCCAGGAAGGGGGTGCGGTCGGTGACGGCCTGGAAGTCGTCGATGGTCAGCTTGATGCCGACGGAGTGGGCGATGGCGATGAGGTGGAGGACGGCGTTGGTGCTGCCTCCGAGGATGGTGGTGATGACCATGGCGTCCTCGAAAGCCTCGCGGGTGAGGATGTCGCGGGGCCGGATGTCCTCCTTGAGGATGTTCCTGATGGCGGGACCGACGTTCTCGCACTCAATCTTCTTCTCCTTGGACTCGGCGGGGTAGCTGCTGCTGCCGGGGAGGGTCAGACCTAGAGTCTCGATGGCCGTGGCCATGGTATTGGCGGTGTACATGCCACCGCAGGCACCGCCACCGGGGCAGGCGTTTCGGATGATGTCGAAGCGTTCCTCCTCGGTGATCTGACCGGAGATGTATTGACCGTAGGCCTGGAAGGCGGAAACGATGTCAATGGACTCGCCGGACTTGGAGCAACCAGGCTGAATAGTGCCACCGTAGACCATGATACTGGGACGGTTGACGCGGCCCATGGCCATGGCTACACCAGGCATGTTCTTGTCGCAACCGGGCAAGCTGATGTTGCCGTCGTACCACTGGCCGTTCATGACAGTCTCGATACTGTCGGCGATGATCTCTCGGCTCTGCAGGGAGTATCTCATTCCCGTAGTACCCATGGAGATACCGTCACTGACACCAATGGTGTTGAAGCGGTAGCCGACGAGCCCAACGTCCTTTACGGACTTGGCGACGATGCTCGAGAGGTCGAGCAGGTGCATGTTGCAGGGGTTTCCCTCGTACCAGACAGAGGAGATACCGACCTGCGCCTTGTTCATGTCGTCCTCGGACAGGCCAGTGGCGTACAACATGGCCTGGGAGGCACCCTGGGACTTGGGCTGGGTGATATTGGAGGAGATCTTGTTGAGGGTCTCATCCTTGCGGAAAGCGGTGGTCGACGACAAGAGACGGCTGTGGGAGGAAGCGAAATCTCATTAGCATTGATCTCCAATTGGAAAAAAAGACGAAAATTTAAAAAATAGAAAAAGATTATGTGGTGGTTGTCTGGAGCGATGTGGGAGATATCTTTACCTCTGTCTCATCGCAGCGGTGGCCAAGCTTCCAGCTCGGGGCGCCGAGGCGCTCAGACGCAAAGCTCTGGACAGCATGATTTCTGCAATTGGCAAAGACAAGCCGGAAAACACGGATGAGTGATGAGACACGGAGCAATTGAAGAGCAGCGGTGTCCCGGCAGGCCAAGCTCTTTTATCACTGGCAGTCTCTGGCAGCCGCTGATAGAGTCAATCGGACTGAGTCAACGAGGGCAGCCAGGAATTGGAAAAAGTCATGAGGGAAAACCGTGGGGCAGAGAGCGATGTCGGGGCTAGAACGTGCTACGGCCGCATCTTGACGCACAAGCGCTGTATTTCTATCTGTGGCTCTCATTAATTGCACTTTCAACAAAAAAGCCCACTCTAACGTAATGACGAGCGGTCGGCATATTACAACTCCTGGCTTATCATTGGCTGAAGCTGGTGCGGACCCGTACCGTCTGTTCCGTTGCTTGTCCGTTCATAACGCTGCCGACTGTTTTTTTTATGACCGTTTCTTCCACGAACCTAATTCCAAATAAGCTATTCTTATATTATTTATATATGTTGTATGGATGCTCAAAACTTTCATTTAATGGAAGTCAATGGATCGAAGTGGACAGTCCACAGTCCTCACTCATCTGCTGAAATGCCGACCCGTCAGCACGGGGAAACAACCCAGCGAACGGCTTGGGCCCGCCGATATCAGGCGATTGAACTAAACTGGCAATTACGTAGATATGAGGTCGAATGTCTTGAGGGTCCCTTGATCCGGGAAGCCACCTGCTTCCGATTGCGTTTTGAGAGGCGATCGAGTTTGTAGAGAACCTCAATCTGATTAAGTCCGATTCCACAGTTGCCCAGGGTAGATGTGCAAATTCGAGGAGTAACAGCTAGTAGAAAGGAAACCCAGTCAGATCCATGATGGCACCGGGAATAGTTGTTATTTCCGGGCAACATAACGCACCAAATGAGGCCTTCCCTGGCAATTCTACTGGGATTTTGGCTCACCGCGAGTCTTGTGATCACACAGTACCTAGAAGCAGAAATAAATATGAAATGCCCATATTCAAGAGTGATCAATGTACCTGAGGCATGTGAATATGCGGCGACTTTTTAGCTTTTCACTCATGAATCTTTCATGACCATGGCATTGAGTCTTCAAGTCGTGTCGATAAGAAGAAACGGCGACATGGTGTAGTCTGAGATGCTTAATATGTCGATCTCACATATATATTCAAACAGGCACTGGTCATACTTCGGGATAGATAGATAAATTGGTTCACATGGGAGTAGCAAGAAGAGCTATATATCAGATGAACTGCGTATATGACGTATTGTTACACTGTCAACCAAGTGTCTTTCTGAACACTCGCCCAACCATCTCATCCAGGCTCTCGCCTTGGGCAAGGCCTAAGATGGAGTTCCAGTGAGCGGCGCGCTCTGGAAAGTGAATGACTTCTGAGCCGCTATAAACCGTCGCAGTCACCAACTCGTAATAAGCCGAATCCAAATCCCCATCTGCCAAGTGCTTTGTTGCCAGAGATTGCAAATCCGTTGTGCTCATCCTCTTCATCGAGAAGGCTTTCCCAGACACCTTCTCCAGAGCTTCCCACACCATGTTTTGGGTCAGGTTGAAGGAAGCGACTTGGACATATTGATTTTTAGTCTCGTCTGCATGCACCAGTACGGAGGTAATGGCTTCCGCCACTTTACTCAGAGTTGTTGCCGTGAATTTCTGGTTGCCTGAATCGAATAGTGTGCCCGAGAGTGTTTTGATGTCCCAGCCCAGCAAGCCGCGGCCTTCTTCCAACATCTTCAAGGAATAAAGGTTTGGTAAGCAAAGGTTTAGTTCTTTGAAAACGTCCTGCTAGACTGAAATGATTTCGTAGAGGAAGAAGTAATCACTAACCCAATCTATCCATGCTCCTGTGCATAAGGAGGTCCACGAAAGGCCTTTTGCCTCCTTGGTTCGAAGATACTGAACCACCTCCTGTCTGCCTTTGAGAAAAGGAGCATGCTTTTCAAGGCCCTCTACTGAAGTGTCACTCCCGAACTCACTAGGGAGAATTCTCTTGACTTTTGAAGCAACAGCGGCGTCGATCACTGTCTTCTGGTCATTGATATCCATGGTAGCAACAGTGGCAATGGTTGAGATAACTGCGTCCTGGCCAGCGAATGCTTCCACGAGAGATGAAAAGGTGTAGTCGGAGTGCACCACCGGGACGTTTTCGAATCCGTGAGCAGATGCGGCTGCCGAGCCTCGACTTAGAACTGAAACATTGAAACCGGCATTCAAGAGAGATGGAACTACGTAGGAGCCCAGATTCCCAAGGCCCTTGAATATTCCATTAGCCTTAGGGTACACCCTATTCGCCTATAGTTCAAATAGCCGTAGGAGTTACATACCCCGAGTACTATGACTGTATTGATGTTTTGAACCATCTTGGAAGTGATGAGGCAAGTAATTTTGTAAGTCTTTAGTTATCAAGTATAGGAAAGAATTGTAGAAGTGGGAGTATAATTCAAGTCAGGAAACTGGCAAGTCTGGATGGGAGGAACAACCCCTATTTATGCTTTCGATTCGGCGTGAATTATTGCACATGATACAGCCCGCCCCTTTCCAATGTGTATCTGTTGCAATATCGGGTCTCTCTTTGCCATCTTGACTCTTGTAAGTCACGCCTCACCTGTGATAATGCGTGGAGTCTAAGCCTTATTCGGCTCTCATCTCTCCGTGGTCCCCCCTGCTGCCGCTGCGGAGACTAAGACACTTTCGGCATCAGGGTTGCAATATCTCCGCCAGATTACCACTTCGTCTGATGAGCGGCTCATCAACTGCGTCGAGGTTTTAGTCTTACAAAGGCTGGGTGGCATGATCAGGTCTGGCTGGTTCTACGTGGCCGGGAGCCCGTTCGTCTTCTCTCGCTTGCTACGCTCGTTTGATATGATTAGCTTCTCTTAGCTATCAGGATATGCCTTTGTTGAAACGATCCTGCGAAGCCTGCGCTCGTGCTAAGCGTAGGTGCAATCTTGGCTTTCCTAGGTGTGCAAGATGCGATCAAAGACAAATCAGCTGCTCCTACATCAACGAGCCTGCAGAAACCGCAGTTTATCACCCGTACCAGCAGCTCACATGCGTTGATAAAGAGGACCGAAGTTTAGGCTTCGAACTGGGATTAGCTACCACCATCACTGTACAGTATTTGGACCGTTGCAGCTCACATTTTGACAATCTTCCGATCCCTGAGATTGTCCGATCATTTGATGCAAACACGACTCAAAGGCTGGTCAGGATCCTGCAGAGTTTCCCTGCCGACTTTGCCAAGAGCGGTGCCACATCATTTGTTCACCCAGCTCTATACGACATGCAGCTGCCCCCTCCGCTGAAGAAAGTTCGTGATATTTGCGGGTACTATCTTAGCCAGAAGGGTCAATTAACTGGCACGTTACACCGCATTCTCCAGCTTGAAATCGAGCTACTATTACGTCAAGCAAAGCGAGCAAAGTCATTCATAGAACTCCTAGCTTGCTCCCAGGCCCTTGTCTTAGCACAGCTGCTTCGCCTTCTCGAAGGCCAAGGCGAGGCCAATCTGCACGGCGCTGAAAGAGATAACAAACTGATGCAAACCCTTTCATACCAGCTATGGGAGGACGCACCGTCACATTTACCGGCCGAAATGAGCGCCTGGAGAGCTTGGGTCTTCGCCGAGAGCGTGCGCCGAACCATAATGGTGTGCAGCATCTTTTTGATTACCTACGATGTTCTACGACGCGGACATGCCTTGCAAGCGCTGTGTGTCGAGGCTTTACCTTTTGATGTGCGCACTCAGCTATGGGACGCTGGTACTGCAGATGACTGGCTGGCTGCATCGATATGCCAGGGGCCATCTCTAGTGACAATACATGAATTTACGTCTCTGCGGCAGCAGTCAGCAAATGTCTCTGCATTTGAGAGCTTGCTGCTTCTTTCATTCGACCGAGGGCAAAGGGGGACTGCATGATGTGGCAAAAGTGGCGAAATTGGCGAAGAATAGCGATCATTACCTCACAAAGAATAAAAGGGCAATTTTCCGAGTTATAAATATCTAATTATTGGCTATATCAGGGGCAGACGTCAGCAAATAGTCCAGTCAACTGCCCTGATTAAATCCAATCCTTGGTTTTGGAAGGCGAGATATAAGAAACAGAGGATTCGACAGGGATCTACCTAGATGAGCTCAGGAGATGCATTCGATCCAATAGTCCTTAAAAATGTAGTAGCTCTTCGTATTTCAGGTTAAAGTAGAAACAGTTGAGAGCTTTCAACCTGTCAGTCGGATTCGTGGCGAAGTTCAAGCGAACGGTGCTTAGAACGGAGTTCTTTCACAGACTATTAAGAAGCAGGTGTCTTGTTTGTAACATGTCTTGTTCGTGTCAGAAATGACCTTGTAGGCTCATGTGGGCTCGAGCGTATGATGGCTTCTGGGATTTGACATACCCGGGATTCTCCAAAATCTCCGTTGCCTGGAGGAGAGAGGCATTCTGGTATCCTAGAAGAGAAGCCCACGTCTCGAGATTTTGGGTATGAGCATTGATCAACATCGTATTCAACTCTTGGGTCAGCTCATCAGTGCATTAGTCTCGCGTCGGGCTTGGCTGTGAAGTTCCGTGTCCGAAAACTTTGCCTATTGGACATATCCCAGCTGCCTGCACCATGTGTAATGTGACACGATCCAATGTCAGATGCCGGGTCGTAGGATAGGAGGCTCCTGGGCGGCTATGCAGTACTTGGCAACAGTAATCATCAGCCAGTCGTACGTTTAATCAACGGTGTAGCAAGTAGGTCCGTGCAAGCCGACTGTCCCGTGGAAATCATGCAGGTACCTCAATACGAGCAGTGTGCAGCAATTGCCCTGGCAGCGGCATCAGATACTTGCTAGTGCTGACAGGCCAGTATGGGCGGTATGTACGCAGACAGATATATTCCCCGACAGTTCGCAACGTAGCATTCAAATGATCGGCATTACTAGGGCTGACGAGGAGAAACAGTTTAGCTGCCGTCCCCAACCCCAGGACAACTGGCAGTTAGTTCGTATCGATACGAGAAAATTGCATCATGACATTGTTGATCGGCATTTCTGCATAGCCCGTTGCTTTAATTAGACGCCGCAGTGAGTTAGACACAACGTCTACCGAGACAATCTGTTGTGTTAGAAAGCTTATAAATTGATGTCCAACGCCACTACTTGCTTCAACACTCATCCATCACAACTCCATCACTCGCTTCCAATACAAACCTCAGTTCACACCTCTCAATCCTATCAAACCTTTCAACACAACCAACTTCCAATCAAACCTTCAAGATGCTCTTCTCTACTTCCACCGTCGCCGTTGCCGCCCTTTCCGCCCTCAGCTTGGCTGCTGCTCAGCCCGCTGTCCCCCGTGACGCTCCCGAGGCGTACGTCACCATCGAGACCAACGCCGGCAATGCCTTTGGCGATGTCTGCCAGAAGACCGTCAGAGTCCCTATTGGTTCCGTCTACACCAACGTGGAGGACCTCGCCAAGGTTTCCACCCTTCGCCTGAAGGGAGCTGGTGGTGTTGACGAGAACACTGTTACCTGCACACCTTACAAGAACAACGACGGTACTGGCAGCGGCGGCCTGCCATTCACCAAGGAGACTCCCTCTTACCTCTCCACCAACACCGTTGTTGTGGGCAGCATTGTTTGCAAGACCGAGTAAAGTGTGTCAAGTCGAAGGCAACAAGCGACTTCACACGGACCGTTCGATACACGATCGAGGGGAGAATGGCGGGAATAGCATCTTAAGGACGGTTGCGCAGCCGTTCTTTTGGAACATCTTGAGCCTTGTTTAGAATTTCCCTTTTTGTTCTGTTGATTTTTATAGAATAATTTACAAAGAGTGTGCACACTACTTACTTTGAAACTGCGGGCATGTGTTGCTGATCGTAAACTCCGTGATTTCTTGGGTAGATGAATCTTCAAATGGCCGAAGGTGGTCTCAATCCATTGACACCGTCTTACCAAAGAGTGAACCTACACATTGAAAGCTTCATGGCCCCAACGTATTAGTAAATTAACAAGGACGAGGCTGCGGATCCCCAGACCTTCAATATCTAACTTCCATCATCTCGGACTGGGGTTGATGTTTAATAAAACATTATCAATCATTTCAAGAGATAGTTACAGAAGGCTATTTAATTGTGTTTCGTAACATGTAACTGACCACACTTTCTTTCCTTCTGCCATTTGCCATTCTTCCCTTCTTTTGTCTCCAAAAAATTCAAGCCCTCAAAAAGGATTTGTTTCGTAGTGGCTCGATAAACCCGACCCAATTGTGTTCGTACCGATGCTCTTTGGCCGATTCATAGCCAAAATACCAGAGCCCAAAGTCGGGGAGCTTCCGTATCTTCTTAGCGGGCTATGCCTCGGCGAGTAATTAACATGTGCTGCTGATGGCGGCGGTGCCAACTCAGCCCTTGCCCCATCTTCTTCCCCATCATGGTTATCATGGAGCATAACCATATGTCGTATGTCGCCCTTGGTTATTGGCCTCCTCGTGCCTGCGGAATCCACATCTGTCCTGCTCGGTGTCTTTATGTATCCATTGCGATCCGAGCCAGAAAGCCACGGGACGTACCGCTTCAGGAGAACCCAAATGGCTGGTAGGCACGCCACAATGACAGCAACAGCTACCTCGAGGCCTGTCCAAACTATGAGATCGACGTACTCCCATGTGGGGTTGGTGTTGGAGCGGTCGAACTTTATGATGTAGAGCGTTCGGAGACACGAGATGGCCGTGGCGAAGAGGCCGAGGCTGAACATGAAAACCAACCCAATCTTGTCCCGAACGTTAATGGTGAGCTGGAATAAAGAAGGGAGAGGGAGGATAAGGATGACTAAATCTTGGACGATGCTGAACCCAGCTGAGATGAAGGCTAGGTGGTTGAGGTTCAAACAGTAGCCGACGTAGTCTGGCTTCTGCCAGCCCTCCCAGATGTATGCAATCGGAATACACTGGAATATTTGTAGAAACATTATTACAAAGGTAGGTAGAATGGTCAATAGTAAGGCACCATATACGGCTGAGCGAAATTGTTGACTAGGAAACATCCGGAGGTATAAGAAGAGTATAGAAACTTTGCATAAGCACAAAGTTACTACGTAGAGGGACTCGTTCACGTAGAATAACTATCATCGGCTCTCAGTATCAAGTTGGTAACACCATTTTAAGTGCAAATTAAGAGTAAGGACCACTGACCTTGAATGACATGGTTAAGGCATCTGGATCTAAAGTCCATATATCAACACCAAAAGACCTTTGACCAACTAAGGTAACGATAGTGTTAGCAAAAGCTGTACCGGATATCAAGAGATATTCGGCAGAATAATCCACATACCGTATTGTCCTAGCACCGTGAATGCGCTGTATAGAACCTGAACAACTAGTCAGTTTGCGATTCACTCGGTTCGAGGGCGTAAATGGAAACGAGTAACCACATACTCCAACAATTATTGTTATCCAGTCATCAACCTCCAATCTGTTGCTAGTGGTTAGCCTCGAGTAAAGATGGACCCAAGGACATGCCCAAGCAGGTATCTCGGCTGCTAGGGGTATCAATAGAATCCCTTTCCGGCTTCGGGTAGGTCGATCACAGGCTTCGTCTTCGATTTTCTTGATTTCTTGAGAACATCATTAGCGTATGCTACAAAATATGTGATGGGAACCCCACAAACGTACCAAAAGCCTCGCGTACCGTACATCTGCTCTGTACACACTGGGATGCTAAGGGTTGGAAAGTCGAATCAGTGCAGACGCAACTTAGGTCTGCTGGGCTGCACGTTGTATTCGGAACAGTGGCTGTGAAGCAATCGAGCTGCTGATGGGTTAGGCCTTTGCAAGTTATCGAAGGCATTGCGGGGGAGGATTGAATTGGCGTACACCACAAGAGGGCAGCTTCGTGAGCTCAGCCGAAGCATTATTATCCCCCCGGACATTATGAGGAAAAGCAAGAAATAAAACGAGTGTTGCCACAAGCGCCCGAAGTCGAGCCATTCCGGGAGTATTGTGGCTAAGTATCGTATGCGAGAACTATTGAGATGCCTTCGTTTGCTCGCATAGAAGGAATTTCCCAAGGGCTAACCCTGTCCGATGTTCACTCGTGCTCGAATCTCACGAGATTAAGTGTAATAATACAATTATCGATTGCTTGGAACGAGTGTGATGAAAGAAAAAAGGCGAGAAAAAATTAACCGAAGAAAGAATGTTGGAAGAAAGCAAAACTCATTAGGACTTGGAGGAATCGTGCCTGATGTATACCAACACCGTTCACTAAAAGAAAACCGGAAGTTCCAGCGAGCACTCGGAGTAGTAATGGCATAGGAGCCGTCGTATCATATTATTACATATTTTGAGAATAGCAGGGAGGGGAAGAGGGCCCTGCCAGGGTGAGGTGAGTTAGGAATAGGAGTGCCGTTGGGCTGATCCACCGAGTTCAAACGACCAAGGCAGCTATGCAGATGGGAAATAAAAGTACCTGTTAAAGAAAGGCCTGGCTCGAGTCAAGTAATGACAAAGCAGAACAGGGAGTGGGATGCTTCACAATACCACTAGGTGTAGATGTTGCATGTCAATGTTATGCATGGACATTCTTCCGACTAGTAGTGCTAGAGACCGCAGCTTAACGCGCCTCGTACAAATGCCAGAAAGAGGTGATCTGCGCTGTCGCCATCACAGATAGACAAGGATTCCCACACATGTCATGCTAGTATCACCATTTGGCCCTGTTGCTGGCGAAGGGTCAAAGCCGGTAGCCACCAAGCTGCATTAGCGAGGCCTGGTGCCAGAATTTTTATACTGCGTGCAAAACTGAACCGAGCCGAATGAATGTGAGGTCAGTTCCATGCTCTTCCAGGTCAACCCAGTTCAACACAGGTCAGTTTAGCGCAGGTTCGGTAGTTTGCTAGACAGTACAGTCCTAGATGGGATAGGGGACTACGGACGTGGTACACTAGGTCGGGCATTGTTGCCTCCCATACCTGCCGGTTCAAACTGAGGCAGGGCATGAGTGAAATTGAAGTTGAAGCCACTGGGAGAGGACGTGCGGGGCCGGTGAGTGATCATTGATGCGTTGCAGGGTTCAAGGAATAGGCTGAAACAAATCTCACAGAGCGAGGTATCATCATCGCCCGCGCTAGGGGAAACAAACATAGAATTTTTGACAGACCAGGTGCCACACGTGGAAACTGTGTCAAGGAAGACCTTGATCCGGGAGATTGAAGGGATAGGGTTAACCATTAGCCACCATACTTAAGGGCACGCGGCATGGTGCCGAACATCGTCGCGATCCGCCCCCTTTAGCTTGTCACAGTGCTTTAGTTCGTCTCAAGATAATCCCGAACTTGAGTTCCCCTGCTACGCACTGCAGTCTAGATTCGGCTCCCATTGTGAGCATCGAGCGGCGCTTATCCGCGAGCCCCGGCGCTGAGAAGGATCCATGTCCCAATCCTGGCCTTCGGCCTTGTCGAAGCCTAAACTTCCCGAGATGGTGAGCGATCAGAAGCCAAAACATGCGGGCCTCTTTAGCATTCATGCAACGTCTTAGTGGTTTACTCGCCATGCCTGCATTATCAACAAGCGCTAGTTGCTCTGTCTTGGGTTTACTGAAGGCGGGCAACCGATTTTGCAGCCTGTGTTTCGTCGGGTATGTTGGTTTGGAGCATCATATCCACTGGCTTTCTAGCCAAAAAAAGAGTACATGTGCAGTAGATAATGATATATTTTCGACTATATCTACCTTCTTTCCAATTGGCTCAGCATCGAGATGTTTACCGTCTGCCTTCTGTTTATCTCTAGATTCCTAGTTGTGACTTTCCCCATCCTGAGGTACAAAAGTTCTCTCATGAAGATACGCACAAGCGATAGCAACCGCCTCTCTATAATTTTATGGGCTCTGTTAGAACGCCCAATGTTTTGGGCACGTCTGGCTATTATGATACCTCGGATACTTCATTAGCTTGCCGAGGTTTGCCCAAACTTGAACTCTCATCCGCAAGGCCCCTTACCTTACGTGGATTTGCTACTTCTGAGCCTATAAATGCTTTTATTGATATTTAAAAAAAAAAATGATTCCAAATATTTCTAGACCGCATCTTTTTTTATAAACTTGAAAAAGTTTCGGTTTACTTCCATCTCACAAACAATGGGTTAGCATCTGAAACAAACGCGGCCAAGTGCCGTACACTAACCACGCGCCAGTGACATTTCCCTCCTACCCGTAATCTACCGTCTCCTCACTGCTTGGTAGGTTGGGTATTGCGACTTAATGCTCTTCTGTTGTGGCCTGATTTTGATGGTGGCTGTTAAACTCTCCTACTGCCTTAGCCACAGCAGCGCCTGATCAGTCTTCCTTAAAACTAGAGTTTGCCCTCAGCGACCTCAGTCTATAACTCTGGCTACGTGGGCAAATTAGAGTCACAAAAATGGATTTCTAAAGGTCCCGAAAACAGTGTGTGGGTCCCTTGACCCCGGGCGCTGAACGTCGAAGCACTTCGCATGGCAGGTGGGGTGCCAGGATAAATCTAGTGACTTCAACTGCTTAATATACCCTCTACCGCTCTCCGTCTGGCTTCTGATGAGAATTCGAAAGAAAAAGTGGGAGAATTCATGCGGAGGTCAAGTCTACGACGACAAATAGAAGAATGAACCACTAGGTTACGTTGGTAGGTACCGGATACTTCGCATCAACTGTAATAGAAGTGAATAAGCAAAGCACTCATGATATTGCCCCCCGTTTTCCTAAATATCTCTATGAGATCTCCTAAAAATCTCTGCCTTTTCTTTTCTTACTAGTGCTGTGATAAAATGGGTTTCAACTCCCAGAATAGCCATTCAGAAGTTATTTAATGAAGAATACGGCATTTTATCCAGATAATGTAGAAGATGCGCACCTGTGATGGGAATTGCTCTTTTGAGTGATGTAAATAGAGGGTTGAACCAAGGAGCTCCTTTTCTCTAGCAGAAAATACCACATGCTTCGACGACCACAGTCTTTTATCGTATAATCAAACTACAATCTAATGTTCTTTCATCACATTAGGTGTCTAGTAGGGAGAGATCTCCGTGATATTTTTTGGCTTTCGTGATCAGATACAATTGTGTGATTGATTCAGAACTTGAAGGAGCTTTGACCATCTTGTTCCAGCTTCTTCCTCATCATATTCATTCAAGGATCTCGTATTTTCTGCTAAGGCCGCCCTAGAAATTAAACTCCTCGCGTAGGGTATCCAGATCCTAGCTCTCGCCAGCGCTCCGAGCTTCGGATAGGTATGTCTCTACCACAAAATGAGGCAGCTTAATCTAGTCCTCTACCAGCAGCATCGCTAAGCCTCGTTCCTTTCGTTGTTGGCGGGAATCTCTTGGCATGAGAGTAATTAAACACCAACTTGAGACTGTAAGACTACAACCGCCGTTGGAAGTACACCACGCAGCCTATTATTTCGCTCACAGGTAAAGGGAACAAGAAATCGAGATACGAAACCAGCTTCACCAAATACCCAGGGCAAACCCTGACTCTTTCATTAACATGTTTCCAACTATTAGCTTTAAGGCATAAAAGTCAAGGCGGTAGTTAATTGTTAGGAGACGAGGACAAGCTTTATACTGCTACCCCAAAAAAATCAGACCTGCCCTAGGTACGCAGACCCAATACATCATATAATAAAGTCATGAGCATGATGGATTTCTCTACTTTGGTTTTGGATATAGGGTAAGATGTGTTAGGAGAGGACTCCTTTTTCCTCAGAGGAGGTTCTTTCACCTACTCCTCTCTAGACATCTCATCTCCAAGTTGTAACTTTTGCGATGGCGCCCCCAAAAAGCGATAAAGACCCTCTCCCCTGTCCCTCGTGGATTTTTTCTACTGGGACTAATGTTCAGTATGCCCCAGCCAAGTGCTACTCCACAAGAGCTTCGCTCTTCAACTGACCGCTTCAGTGTCGCCAAGGACCGATCATGGTTCGCTGATGATTACACGCCGATTGAATCGTTTATAGAGGGCCGGTTCGGAGATCAACTGCCGGTCATCGGCATGGGCACGGTCAATCTTCCCACCAAAGTTGCCGCCAAGAAGACTGGCCCAACCTCGCATGGAACACTGCGTTTGGAAAATGTGCTGCATGTCCCTAGCGCCCTCTGCAACATTGTGGGCACTCCTATCTTCGGCCCCTACACTTTCTCGTTTTCATCCAGGGCATTCACGGATCCCGCCACTGGCCGTCAAGTGGCGTATTGTAAGCCTGATACAACGCTCCTGGAAATCCGACTCAGCGGACCCCCGGTTGGACCCCCGGTTGGACCCTCGCCTTTTGATCCATCAGCAATGTATTCGATCGGCGCCCTTTGGCCTGAAAGCGAACAGACACGGGTCGCCACTGGAATCAAACGCAAGAATGGCATTGCATCCATATCACACGTGTTTTCGACGAAGATGAGACTTCCGAGCAGGCTCGATCTATGTTGCGAAACCTCGTGTTAGAAAAGCTGCGTAACTATGAGGATGATAACGAGGACGAGGACGACTCCTCCAAGAAAGGAGATGAATCTGATCCTGACGCTCAGTATGCTGATCATTTGTTTACGAAGAAGCAACTACGGTGGATCAAAGGCGACTATGGCAGCTCGGTAAATTTCATGCCCTCATATGGGCTCAAGTTTTACAAAGATGAGGACTGTGAGGAGGCCCAGGCGATTGCCAATGCCTTGACTATGGACGACTCTGACGATAGCGACGCCGACTTCACAGATAGCGAACATTCTTTCCAAGAGCCTGTGCTTGAGACTAACTATCTTTTTTCCCCAAAGCAAGTTCAATGGCTAGAGAGAAATTACGGCTCAACGCAAAATTTCATGGTCGTTCAAAACCTAAATGCCGTTTTGGGGTCAGATTGCGATGATGCCCGGATCAGAGCCAAGGCTCTAATGGCTGAAGCTGGTCTTACCGACGATGACAGCGACGCCTTCTGGGTAGACGAGGATGACACTCAAAACAGCGCGACCGACCGTCTGTTTTCACCATTAGAGCTAAGATACGTAAGGTGCTGGTATAATCAGCTCGAAGAACTACATGGCTATCTTCGGATATGATGTTGCAGTTGAAGCGGATTGCAAGATGGCTCAAGCCTCGATCCAGAGCGAAATGAAGAGTGAAGATGAGATGGATGGTAAATGAATGAATTTAATAATGATATTCACCGTAGACTTCTACTAGATTTAGAAATTTATGAATTGTGGATTTAGTGCTCTATCTAAAGAGTGTTTCAAGTCTTAACCGAGCATAACACCAATGGTGTTGGGAGAGACCAGTGAGTGGTTGACTTTAGCAACACCAATTCTCTGCCAGATGAGTGGAACGGTACCCGGTACAACCCGTATTAATAAAACATAATAAGCTGGTCCGCTGGACGAACTGTCCCCTTTTTCTTTGCCGAGCAACACACATTTCCAATTGCTGAAGCCCTCCTTCTGAACCTCGAAGTCGAGAACAAGATCAACTGTCTTACTCCAGGAACAAGTGATGAAGTCACTTGCCCTAGCAGAGAGGCGACCATCCCATTCATCGGTTAATTCAATTTCCATAGAGGTGAAAGGGTTCTTCAGGTTGTCTAACCAAATCATTCCGTTGAAGGGAACATCCATGTAAGTGATTGCCCCAGCACAAGCCATCCAAGACCAGGACGGAACACGTCGTTCTTCTGGTCGGAAAATCTGAGTAAGCTTCCCAGGTTCTTGGGCTCGCCAAAGAAGCATTCTGAAGAAGAATTGCCCAAAGATGCCATGCTGGGCCTGGGACTTGAAGACACGACCTAATCGCCGCTCAAGCCCTAGAATGGCTTTGGGGCGATCTGTTGGGTAGGAC
Organism: Clonostachys rosea; assembly: GCA_026958235.1. NCBI lineage: Eukaryota > Fungi > Ascomycota > Sordariomycetes > Hypocreales > Bionectriaceae > Clonostachys > Clonostachys rosea. The sequence goes on from CP110206.1 coordinate 3,729,625, forward strand.
AGTCCGAGACCACTGTAAAGCTCATAGAGGTGTTGTATAAGTCGGATTCTTTCATCCTTGTAGTACTGAAGGCCGGAGTTGGGAAAATCTGCGTCCCCCAGGAACTGCGACTGAGGACTATCACACAATCAGAGTTAGTCATGGACGCTTCAAAGCTTTGACTACTTATTCTTTGTTGGTTGAGTTTGGGGTGCTTACTTTTTCAGCTGGGCCAAGGTTTCGCAATGAATCGTCTCCCCGCATTCCCAATATATCTGCGTTGAGGTGAAATGGAGAGTACGGCGAGCTAGCGCTCTCTCCTGAAGTACCCATCCGCGTGAGTTGAGAAGACCTTGCTGTACATGGGAGTCGAAGTCATCGATGGCTCTGCACATGTAGATGGGGCCTTTAGGAGTCTGTACAGTGACGGACTCACGCGGTTGTGTCCTCCCCAGAAACCCTTCCAGCGACGAGGCGGCAGAAGTGGCCGCTAGAACGCAGTACGCGGAATTGAACACGTCTTCCATGCGAGAAGATTCCTTCTCCCAGTCTTGAGCGTTCCCTTGGATGATACACAAGGAGTCAATCCATAGATAAGGAACGCCGATCGCACGCGTGACCCGTATAGCATCTTGGAAGCTCTTCGGGAGGTAGTCGTAGGGAATGCTTTCCTTGAAGTCGTCGATGTTGCCGTCGAGAGTACAGAATTGGACATACTGTGAAAGATCTCCCCAGCGGTGGCTCAAAGCAACGTATTTGTCCTTGGGGAGCAGCGCAGATTCCACGAGTCGGACGGTGGAGTTTACGTCCTTCCCGACAGTAATCATTCTTGTGGGCATCTGCCCGGAAGGAGGAGGCCCATCTTGCGTTTCAGTCATACACTTGTGCTTCCCATCGCATTCGTGTATCCAACTATTTAATAACTGGAATTGCTGGGGACTAGCTGGGCTAGGGAGCAGTGGAAGGCCAGGTGGTGGATATGATCGATCTTCACTGGCTGGACCTGGAAACTTCTTAGCTTGGAGTAGGAACACACTAAGAGGCTCACTGAGAAGAAATACCTGGATTAGAATACATTGATATCAAAGAAGGGCCTTGAGGCGAAAGTCGAAAGCCATGAGATTGCTCCTCTCGGGATAGAGTTATCAATTCGCCGCTCTTCAAATTAGCGCTTGAAAGACATTGGAGCAAAAGCCTACACAGGCTACACGCCTGGGATCCACGTTTTAGTTCGTCGATGTCACGATCAAGTTCCCATATGGGTGTCTCAGGATTCCAGTTATTGCATAATTCGCACAACACTGACGCCTTTGGTGGTGGCCTAACAGATGGCCAACCAAGCTCTCCTATTATTCGGTTTGCTAGAGTTCTATCCGTGGTGTTCTGCCATTCGTCTTTGAGCTTGGACGTATGCTGATGGCATTAGAAACTTGGTGAACACATATTTAGGTACCCCGATGTAAAAATACTTACTGGCTGATAGATGTCAGTATTAATTGGAAGAAATTCGAAAAGAAGGGTGATTGCTTACATTCTTTATACCAAGACCGACTCACGTTAGTAGTTTAACACCAACAACAGCGCCAGATTGAGCTACTTACATACTTATTTAGGGATTGTTAGTTCAACCGTTTGTACTTCTTTGACTTGAAACGGGTTCTTCTCACTTTATTTGAAATGCCAGTTCTTTCCTGGTCCATCGGAGTCGAGGATCCATCTTGTTGATTTCGGTCTGTTGCTTGAGGCGGCTCAGGCCCATCCCGCGAAATCTTCTCGTGCAAACGTTGGATGTCGGCGAGATCTTCCAATATGCGATGCTCTTCGCTCGGGTTATAAGTTTTCCCGGCGATTAGAAGCTTTGTCTCGATAAGGTCAACCATAGGCCGGGTCAAGTAAGCCAAAGGCGCCTCTTTTCGCAATTCATCCATTTTTTCGAGAACAACATGATGGACCTCTGGCACATCCTCGGCTCCATAAGCCCAGAACCTCTTGAAGTTGTTCTTATCCTTGAGTTTCTTCCGGAATTGAGACAGGCCGTCATACCCTTCGACAATCCAGATAGTGAACTCAAGGAGCACGCAGCCCAAAGACCAGTTGTCATAGACTCGCGACCGCACCAACTTCTCAGGTTCAGGTGGCTGATAGTCAACCGTGACGCTCTTAGTTGTTGTATACTTGGTTCGATCCAGCGTGTAAGCTTCATGATATTTTGCAAGTCCAACGTCGGAAATCACCAGGTCTCCCGACGCTGAACCACGAACGTATGTAAAGTGTAGAATGTTCTGGGGCTTGATGTCGCCGTGGCGAACGCCACTCTCATGGAGTCTTGTCAAAGCTCGAGCAATCCCAATCATCTGCTCCAGGGACCATTCGATGCGATTTTCTCTCCCATATGACTTGCTAGCGTCAAAATGCTGCCAAAACTGGTCGAGGTTGCCACCTGTGGCCCACGGAAAGATGAAATGTCTCTTGGTTCCGCATCCGTAAGCTGCGATGGCTCGAATCAGATGCTTTTCACCTGCTTCGGCCATGTCTGCCATTTTCTTTAGGGTCTTGACCTCTCGTCTGTAGAACTCGTCGACTTTGACTCCTGAGTCGTCGTCTTCTGTAGACAATGATTTTATTGCAACTTCAGGTCCGTCTGAGTCAAGGGAAGGCTAAAGTATACCCATATCAGAAAACATGTTCACGATAATGGAAGGAAAACGAAAAAACGTACACAATTCGACCCGTAATCATGTAAGGTGACATTCCACACGACACTGAAAAAGGAACCGGCATGCCGAACTTGGTTGGCCGGGGGCGAGTATGGAAATCGGCGACTGGGGTGAAAGACGTAGGTTGAAAATTCCCTGACTGGAAATACAGGAGCAAGAAATGCCCATTGATCTTTGATGAAGTCGTCAAGAGGCTTCTCATCGAGCTGACCGAAATATTTCGAAGGGCGCGCTGAATTGAACTGGATGTCAAGCTGGTCGGTTTCGTACAGTCTTTGGATATTGCCTGCGCTATCTTGTGATCCCTCATAAGCGATGGGCAAGTCGTCATCCGTGAAGTTGTTCTTCACTAGAACTTCAAGTAGAGGAAGGCATCCGGCGAAAATTAAAGACAGAAATAGTCTTGGTGTTTTTTCCGCTATATGGCCAGCCACCTCGTCGACATCTTGATTTTGAAATAGCTTAGAGGACGACAAAGTAGATGCCACGCTTTTCTCACTGGCGAGTTCCAAAATGCATACCAGTGGCAAAAAGGTAGAAAATTCGTCTTTTGGGTGAAAATTCTCCATATATTCCTTTACCATGCGGTAGGTCACAGGCGGTAGAGGCGTTGTATCATCCATTGTCGGTATTTTTCAACGTTGCAGTTTATCGGGGGACTTTTTGTGTGGATTGGTCTGATATCTTGAGTTAAAGAGAAGAATAAAGTTTCTTTGACCTCTGGTAAAGTACGGGAGAGAATCGCCGGCAAGAATATAGTCATACGATCCGCCATCAGATTTGTATAGAAGTACACTTTCGCGAAAGTTAGTGTTATGAAATGCACATTCTATTCGTCATAACGTCGCTGCTTTTCTCCCTCAGGTTCTATTATTTCCCCACTAATTAATATGCCCGCAATATGTGAGGAGTTGAGACTCGGGGTGTGGGTTACAACGAGGAAGGAAAAGCGCAAATCAATGGCCTGAGGAATATGCCTGCTAATCTGCCCTCCGATAACTTGCAGAACCGCTGTGGCTTTTCAAGTATCACCGATGTGGCCAGTCATCATGCAGGTTGCCTTATGTGATGTTACAGCACGCCTGCTGGTGATAACTCCACTTCAACAAGTCGGAGAACGTCAGCGGCTTTATATATTAGGCAGTAGATGAGACTATTGGTTGAGAGGTAGAGGGACTCGTGGGTCGATGATGTGAGAATGCTACGAGGATGAGACACGAGACTATAACCTACAGGTGCCAAGAGTGTCTCTCACATGTGAGCTGTCACGCTGCCCAGTTATTGCTGGATGAATTTACTCTTTTTTTCCAGCTCATCGCGCATGCACGGGGCTTCTGCCCCTGTGGCACGTTCCAGAGCGCTTTCAGCTATCTATTTCTGACCGGCTGCGCCTTGCTGACCCTCCACTAACTACCAATGTGCAATTATTTCTCCGAAAACACGTACATGCATGCTTACTCTCTGCAGGCATACGGTCAGCTGAGGGGTTGATCATAAGCCGTTGCCTGTAGTGTATCTCACCTGTATCGTCCCAGTCTATGTGCAGACAGTGGGCAGCCGCCTGATCCCAATTATGTATTCGTCGTTTCTCATCTCAAGGCTCTGAATCTCAATGTTGTTTTTGCTGCAGAATATTTGGAGATTTCTGACCAGGCTTTGAGGATTCTTGATATGCCGGCATTGAATACGACACTCTTCGACCGGCATCTTGACGACAAAAACAAGAAGGAAACAAGCGGAGAATCTGTGAATGATCTGTTTGAGAGAAGTGTTAGGCTGGGGAGCCGCCGCCGGGGGAGAACCAGCGGTCTTTATGAATAGGTATTTACGCTGCGCCTCAGCCTGAAGCATGAATCAGGTATTGATGTCTTGCCCCTATTATCATACGGTCGGTAAGGGTCTATGTGCTTATTGGAAGCATGATGCGGTATTACGTATAGCGTCGGACAGTCAACGCGTCCAATGGCACCTCAGAGGGTGGTGGTCGCTTACGGAGTGACCGTCTCTTGTCAGTTTTTCCTGCACGCTGAAGTGGCGAAGGGCCCTTCGCCGCTGCTGCGTCTTCGGCCTCCAGCCACTGCAGGGGGGTGCATCCTAGTCATGTAGTATCACGCTGCATTTATGGTTCGGAGATGATCTTTTGCAGCTGATCAGCCGTGCGTAAAGCCAAATGCCAAGCTAAAGAAGAGCAGATGATTATGGAGTTCCAGAACTTGCGGCTGTAAAGGGTCTTTGGCGTTCCCCGCCTCCGGCAACCATCCCTCGAGGCTATTTACAAATATAGAATGGATAGTGGTGCATAGTCATACGGGGGCCGATAATAGCTTCCATCTCCAGCCCTGGTTGCTGCAAGGCAATAGCCAGCCCACAGGACTGCCGCTGAGAGGAGCAGGGGTGATCAGCTACAACCCCAAGAGGCAGCAGGCAAACACAGTCTAGGAATCTAACTGCGACGGTTTGTTGGAAATGAGGCTCGCACTGTGATCCTGTGCTAGGATGTGGATTTAATAGGATCGATAGGCGAGGGGCTATTTAGTATCATTGCTACCGCACTTCTGATGCGATTCAATATGGAGATGGAGAGTAGTTATCCATTCAGTTGCTAATCTATAAGGCGGCCTGTAAGGCAACTCCGACATTCGATAAGCCGAATATCCTAGAGATTGATTCTGCCTTCCCCTTTTTGTTCTTAATTTTCCTTTTTTTTCGGCACTCCGCATCTTCCCACCATGGATCCAGATGATCTCGTTACAGATCGGGGGTTCGGCGAGTGGGAGAGATTACTCAACGAAGGGTGTAAATTCCCCCCCGCTGCAAGAGAGCGGGAATGTCAAGTTATTGAACGTGGGAAATATAATAAATCCATTAAAAGAACCCTTGTGAGTGAAATACAATGGAGAATGGGGGTGCCTCTCACTAAAGCGAGGGATTTGCAGGAGAGTCGTTACTATAGTATGATTAGCGCCGAGCTCCGTCCAAAGGAGTCTCCTCCAAAAAACCATTACTTTCCCCTTTGTGGTTTGAAGCACGTTCTCAGCCGCGAGAATTTGGAAGAGATGAGGCAGTGTTGGTTTCCGGATGAGGATCCTGTTGTATGGTACAACCAGATATGGGGAAGTAGCTTGCAGACGAGTCGTGCCCGGATATTTGCGCTTCTTTTACGGTTAGAGAAGCCCCAGCACATCACGTTATTTTATTGTTACAAGTTGTTCGACTCGTCGCTTCCTCTTTCACGAACTCATGCGGTGTTTCAAGCGGAAGGGTTTACCGACAAGGATGCAGATTCATTTGTTGAAAAGCAGGAAATGGTCCTTGCTCCCTTTTTCCATTTTAACTCCCAAAAGATCAAACATTATAAGCTCAACAATGAGATGCCGATACCTCTCTTATACAAAGAGCAGGTTAAGGGAGGATCGGGGACGCATGGGCGAGTTTGGAAAGTGTTATTCCATCATGATCACTACTATTGTGAAGAGCACGAGGTACAAAAGCCGCTTCCATATACTGGATGATATAAGATGGCCCCCGCACTTCGTTCATTGACTAATTGGCGCATAGAAATGGGGAATCCCTGGGCCGTTTTATGCGTTGAAAAAATTCCATCGTGATCGCGAATCTAAAAAGAACGACTTTTACCATGAGCGCGCAGCTCTAGAACGATTTAGCGGATCCCAATCAGGTCATATACATCTCATTCCACTACTAATGTCTTATGAAACGGATACCACATATTACATGGTTTTCCCCTGGGCTAGATACAATCTTAAGCAGTTCTGGAAAAATGTCCCAAATCAGCCAAACTCTCATGAGTCGCTACATTGGATGCTTGGCCAATGCTATGGCCTGGCCAAGGCTCTGCAGAAAGTTCACAGGCATAACAGTTGGAAAGGTCTCCAGAACCGGGGTCGACATGGAGATATCAAGCCACTCAATATCCTTTGCTTTAGCTCCCAGGAGGGATACGAGGATGATACCGACCCTACCAGATATCGGCTCGTCATTGCTGATTTTACTCTTATGAGATTCCACTCCGCTCATTCTGTCGACCAGGGCACGGCTTCTAAAGTTGGATACTCTCGAACCTACCAGCCACCCGAAACTAGGATGGGCGGCGAGGAGCCGGTCAACCAAATGTATGACGTGTGGACGTTAGGCTGCGTTTATCTCGAACTAATAACTTGGCATTTGCTCGGATCCAAGGCGATTTCTAAGAAGTTCAACAGAGGAAATGACCCTCAATTACTTCAAGGCTTTCAAACTCTACGAAAGTTAGAGGACACTAAACAATATGACCATGTCGAAGATAAGTTCTTCAACATAGATGGAGAGAAGGGGCCTAGTGTAAAAGGCTCGGTCCCAAAGGTGGGTTTCCCACTTGCGAAATGCTCTCGGTTTCCGCCATTGCAAGCACATAGACTAATTCCCCCATCAAGTGGTGTAACTTTCTCCGCCAGCAGCCGCATTGCTCTGAGCAGCTTGGTCTATTCCTGGATCTAATCAAGAACCATATGCTGAAGGAACGGCCCGGCCAACGATATAAGATTGATTGGATTTGCAGTGAGATGGAGTATATTCTTGCAAACTCCGTTGGTGGCAACGGATATCGGCTCGATCACCCTTTGAATGAGATCGACCCCGGCAACTTTCCCCCTCCTTTTACATCCGATGTAAGCCAAACGGTTCTCCAAAGAGGTCGAATTCTACTAAATAGAAGAGCAGACCGAGAAACGCCTCGAAAACCTTCGCAGGCTCCCACTAGAGTCTTTGACCCAGTCTGGGCTTAACGAACCCAACGCCAACGACTTGGACGTGAACATATTGTCGCAAAAGCTACTAGGAGTCCCTGGCACAACGAGTGAGCGGACATCCATGGAAACCACGACCATCAGCAGGGCCGCTTCGACAATTGATCGAGGGTCTGTATCGCAGCTAGGGCAGAGACTGAGCCGTCGATTCCTCTCTCCTTCAGATGCCATTTCTAATGCGGAAACACGACTTGGAAGCGCGCACAGCAACGAGAGCGATGGATTCAAGGGATCTACTAACTCCATGGAAACAAGGCCCATGGACGTTACTGTTAGGAACGATCCCGTGGCTAGAAATATGGAGGAAACTGACCCTCACGACGGACGACTTTCCATGCGCGATCGTGTGATACAGAAACTTGAGCGCCTAAAGTCACGTTTACAGAATCTGGTGAAGCAGATGATGAGGCATTAGAAGAATTCACAGGGAGTAGGCAAAAGAACCTTCTTCAAAGAGTTGAGAGTGTAGGGTAGCTCTTTTGAACGGGAGGTTCCGCATCAACTCGCTTGGAGAAATGCGAAGCAATTGCCATGTTGTAGCTTACCCCTGTACCTGTATAATAACTGTAATTTCAATATATATATATTCCTGTACAATGATGTGCTAAGGCATGCAAGTGTGGTTGCAATGGTCACGGCGGGATACGCTTTATGGAAACTTTCCCGTTGGGGCTGTTGTAAACGAGCCAATCACGAGGGAATCACTTCGGATACTAGCTTGCCCAAGAATATGTAAACAGGGCCAGGTTGATATATAATTAGACTAAAAGGCGACTCTCACTTCACCATTGTGTTTAGGTACCCGGTACATCTGAATTTGTTTTCGCCACTCTTATTTGAACAGGCAGACAAGATACGAAACGGGGTGATCGGAGACCCTCTGATGATCGATGAAAACGGAGACAGGGCTCACGCTAGAGTTCTAAGTTGCACAAACGGGTAAGGAGATCGACAAGTCCCATGACCCGAGGTGGAGCGTGTCGAATTCGAGATCACGGAGTCAACATCGTATCAAGGGACATTGGACCACGGATCAGAGTCTGGAACTGGGAAAGGCTAAAAAATAATATCCGCAGACATGCTTATTCTAGGCACGGAACTGGCTAGTCTTGCCCCCGAATGCTAGAAACACCGGGAGTCTGGAACGGGGAGAGTCGGTCGAAGTGTTAGCGCTATTGAAGAAAAGGTAGCATTGAAGATTACTAATCAGTATTGTGGCCAACGGTGCAGGTGGAGGGTGCCTTGTCGGCTTGGATCCGCGCTTGGGGCACCTCAAAACACACCTGTTTAGCTCTCGGTATTTTCATGCACACAGTTGTTGAGATCAGCTTCATGCGCGAATGCCACTGGTCTCAACGCGTGGGCATGCAAAGAGCGAGTGACACGGGTGCGTCATGCATTTCTCGCCTCGGTCAGCTACAGGGATCGCGCCCTAGAAGCACTGTGATCGCCGGCCGTTGTGGGTGATGAGCGACAAAGGGCAGCGATCCGGGGCGTGTGATTGGCCCTGTAGCCCGGGAAGAGAAGGCGAGCATGCCACCACCCTGCACACCGCGGCCAAGAGTCGAGGCTACAGCGCCAAAACACACCACCACTCCACTGTGCCACAGCGATCCACGGCCCTGGAGCACTCGCTCCGCGCCTCTCGCCACACAAGGCAGGCCCGATAAGTGGAGAGCAAGGCGCGGGATCGAGATTTATGGATGATCAGATCGAGTCAAGACCAGCCAGTCCTTCTGTCTTAGGTAAACCCTACTCGCAGCTAGGCAGGAGGGCCAGCACTTCTCTGTCGCAATGCAGCGTCGGCCTACTCTCTCACCCAAAACCTGTCAAGGCCGTGAAAGCGACAGGTTCCCATCATGCCCGGAGTGAAGCCTCACAAAGCGGTCTCAGAGGGCGTCCGAGAGCGTGAAACCTTCAAGTTGGTTCTCTCCCCCACTTCCACTCCTCCCCTCACTAGGAAACACGATCCCAAAAGACTGACCTTGGAAATGCGACCAGGTACGACCCCACCCTCTCTCTCACGAGCCGATTCAACGACTCCGGTGAAGGCATCCCCAGTCGCGAGCTGGTCTCCTCGGGCGATGCTGTCCTCACTGCCCTCGCCCAGCTGGGCGCTTGCCAGACTGGCACCGAACGATCGCTAGTATCACTATTCGACAGCTCGGCCCAGCACATCGTCGCTGAAGCGACTGCCCACCAGCCCCTCTACGCTTCTCTTCCAAGCGAAAAGTGCCGCGAGCCTCTTTGGTTATGCGGAACCTCAATACCTCGAATCCATGGCGTTTGCGACCTGTCTCTAATGAACGATCCTTCCCCCCAAGGGGCTCCAATTGCTCAGGGGCCGAACGAAACGCCCTTTCTTCCACTCACCTTGTCGCAGGACCTTACTACCGACCCTCGATTTTCCGCCTCGCCCTTCTGCCGTCCTGGGTCGCTGGCTCGCTTCTACGCCGCCGTACCGATCCGAACCCGACGAGGAATTAACATTGGTGTCTATTGTGTTCTCGACTCGAGTCCAAATAAGCCTTGGACCGATGATCATACCGAGCGGCTGAGGGAGATTTCGCAGACCATCATGGGACATCTCGAGGCCCAGAGGCTACGCGATCTTTACGGGCGAAGTGAGCGTATGAACCGTGGCCTAGCCTCCTTTATTGAAGGAAAGCGGGTTGTGTATTCCGTATGTGAGGTTGGCCGTGACTCGAGAACTGTCACGGACAGGCTCGACAAGGATAGGAGTATCGATCCAAAGGAGGAGTTTGAGGAGGATGAGGAAGGGGAGGAAGAAAGAGAAGAGGGAGAACAATATCAGCCATCCAAGGCCAAGAGTCCCACAAGCATCTTCACCGAGGCTGCTACCATCATCAGAGAGTCGGTACAAGTAGATGGATGCTTCTTTTTTGATGCTTCGATGGAGTCATACAGGGTAAATTCGTCACTGAATCTGGGGGAGACAGACTCTATGGGGGTTAGGTCTACCAGCAGCAGCAGCAGCAGCGATGAAAGCCAAGATCTCGAGAACACCCAGACATCTCGCCAAACAAGTGACCTTCTTGGATACTCGACGTCAGGTGCCTCCAATGCGGATGGTTTGGTTGTGAAGCGGCCTGTCTCTGTTATCGCCGAGCGGTTCCTGGGCAAATTATTACATCGGTACCCCAGGGGTAAGGTTTTCAACTTTGGCGAAGAGGGCGAATTGCAGACCTCCGACTCCTCGGAGGATGAGCTGACAGTCTCCTCGCCCACACAAAACGTGACAGAGCAGCCGAGGTCGCCTTCTGAGAGGAATGCAAACCTGAAGAAGAATAAGCCGAGGAAGGATATATGGAGCCGCAGAAATGAAGGGAACATTATCCTTCAAGCGTTCCCAAACGCCCGGAGTGTCGCATTTATTCCCATCTGGGATCCCAGGAAAGAGAGGTGGTATGCCGGAGGATTCATCTACACCGAAGACCCCTCCCGAGCATTGACGATCCTCGGGGACTTAGGATTTCTCAGAGCTTTTGGAACGCTTGCCATGGCGGAAGTCCTGCGTTTCCACACATCGCGGGCCGAAAAAGCCAAATCCGACGTCTTGGGATCGCTTTCCCACGAGTTGCGGTCTCCTCTCCATGGAATCTTATTAAGCTCCGAGCTATTACTTGACACCGATTTGGACGTTTTTCAAGGCAATACAGCACACACCATCGAGACATGCTCCCGCACTCTCCTGGATACTATAGACCACTTGCTTGATTTTTCGAAGGTCAATAGTTTCACGATGAGAAAGAGGGCCCGCAAAATTGAGCCGTCGCCCATAGCTGTTGCAGGAGTCGACTGGAGAAACTTTGGCAAAAAGAACTTGTTCTCCAACTGCAGGTTGGATGGTCTTGCAGAAGAAGTTATTGAAAGCGTATTTGCCGGATTTACATTCCAAAATTCGCCAAGCAAGCAGCCGCTATCCCTCAGGCATCTAGGGAGAAAAGAGAGAGGGAGAAACAGCTCGCGCAAGACCAGCTCGGACGTGGAATTCCGGTTCGCCAACGTGGTGGTATTCCTGCACATTGACCCCGGCTGCGACTGGATGTATTGCGTGCAACTAGGAGCTTTCCGACGAATTCTCATGAACATATTCGGTAACGCATTGAAATACACCCACCAAGGATCAATCAGGGTATCACTCACTCAAGACACCATTCATTTCAGAGGACAAAGGTCTGAGCGTGCCGTCAGATTCGTGGTACAGGACACTGGCAAAGGTATTGGGCCCGAATATTTACGGCATGGACTGTTCAAGCCTTTCAGCCAGGAAGATACTCTTGCACCGGGGACCGGCCTTGGTCTAAGTCTAGTCAAGCGCATCACAACGCAGCTTGCCGGCCGAATTGCAGTTGAGAGTAAAGTAGATGTTGGCACAACAGTGACGGTTGAGCTCCCCTTGGAACCAGTGGCCAAACCACAGGTCGCACACTTCTACTCAGACGACGATAAGGAATTCGAGGGCTGGCTTCGAGATTTAAAAGGACTTCGAGTCAAGATTATGTGTCGCCCCGAATCCGAGAGTCGCGAAAAAATGGAGGTTCATAAGAACCACATTAAGGACGTGTGTGTGCACTGGCTTCAGATGGAGGTCGTAGTGGATGAGGACAAGGACGTGATGCCCGACCTCATCATTTGGGCACACGACGCGATCCCCAAAGATTACGACGAAATCAAGATTCTCGCCGAAGCTCCGAATATTGTTATTTGCTCGAACGCGCTTGAAGCATACCGCAGATCCGAGGCTTTTGACTCACAGGGCCATTTTGGCATCTTTGAATATATATCACAGCCGTAAGTCCAAATTCTTCCCACCCACGCTCTCAGCGAATGATTGACTCACAAAACCGCCAGAATCGGCCCTCGTAAGCTGGCAAAGACGCTGTTACTGGCCTACCGGCGCTGGATGGGCCCGACGAAGAAGCGTTCGACGACTAAGCCGTCTTCTCTGCTGGTCCAGCGACCCGATGGCCCTAAGAGAACACCAAGCAGCTTCACCGTGCCCGAAGTTACCGTGTCGGGCGAGAGTTCACCGGATGTGGTGGAAAGCAGTCCCGTTGGCAAGGGAGATAGCACCAGCGAGACGGAGATGGAAAGCGTGTTTTCTGGCCCTTCTTCCCCACGTCATGATGCACCGACAAGCTCTAGTGAGACACTAGTCGGCTTGAGCTCTGGTGACGAGGCGTCGCCGTCGCGTTTGCCCGAGCCCGCACCTTTAGTTCTTCGCACCAAATTTCTTCTTGTCGACGACAATCACATCAACATTAAAGTACTATCGGCGTACATGAAGAAGTCAGGCCTTGAATATGAGACCGCAATGGATGGACAGGATGCGTTGAACTGCTTCTCAGAGTCTCCTCTCGCCTATTCTTGCATCTTGATGGATATATCCATGCCGGTCATGGATGGATTCGAGGCGACAAGGAAGATCCGGGCGCACGAATTGCTCAACGGACTGGAGCCGACCTGCATCATTGCGCTCTCGGGTCTTGCATCCGAAGATGCTCAGAAGGAGGCGTTCGGCAGTGGTATGGATTTGTTCTTAACCAAGCCTGTGAAGTGGAAGGCCCTAGGCGGCCTGCTCGAGTCAAGAGGCCTGCTAAAGAAGTGATTGATGCACGATTTCGTCAATTACACGTATCACCCCCCCTCGGACACAGCAGACGGACACGCATGCGATGAGTTCGATCACTTGGCCCATTGTCGGTCGTCTGACTCACAATGGTACCCGAATTGCTTTTTCCTATCATGGTCCCGCACACACTTTATGAGAAACGACGACGTTACACCCCCCCCGATTTTGACTTTTGGCACCGCGTAAGCAGCGAGTTTTCTTATTGGCAGTGTAACAGCCTCACTTTTCCGCGTTTATCCCTCCATAGGACCGACGGCCACCCCGCGCCTTCGCGAGATTTCTCCCACCCCCATCTGGCTTCCTTGCCATAACAAGCGCATACCATGGCGGACACAGCGAACAAACGTATTTTGCTCATCTCCTTGGGCCACAAAGATTTCTTCGACGACATGTTCGAAAGCCTATTGGCTAGGCTGTCGACCGACGCGAAGTTCAAGCGCGCCAAAACCAGCAACTCAGCCTTGCGCTTTCTCGGAAACGACCCGCCGCCCAGAGCAGTCATCGTCACCGACTCGGCATTGATTAAGCACGAGCAGATGCTGGTCCGAAGCCATGTCTTCAGATACATCCGCAACGGCGGCACAGGCATCTTCATGGGACACTTCGCGTCTAGCGTGAATCCGCCCGACCTCCAAAACTTTTTCAATCAGATCGATCTGCCTTGGGAGGCAGGCTCATACAAGCGGCTTACCCATAGGCTAACGCACACGCTGAATCCTCAAGTCTGGGAACCTTCGCCTGGCGCCGTGGCGCTCCCTGCGCAGTACACCCAAAAAGCACTGTTCGTCAAAAACGTCAGACCAGACCATGCGCTGTATCAGACGACCGCGAGTTCACCGACCGAGGCGCAAGACGTCACCCCCGAGATTCTTCACGATCCTAACGAGGCGGCTGTGGCTGTTGCTCCAGTGGGAGACGGAATAGCTGCGTATCTTGGAGACCTGAACGGTGAGCCAGAGATGACCACCGTAACTCTGGCCCTATGTGGGCTTCCAGCCGGGGCCTGAATAGGTCCGTCACAATAGGACACATAGCACTTGTCGGATGGGGAGCGTCGTGGCGCGCGAAAATTTGCCCAGCATTGACGTAACGACTATTGATGATTATTAGAGGGATTGTATCTAGCTTGTAACTAGCTTTATTTCTACGAAGAAACACGTCTTACATGCCAAAACTTCCATAATGAAAAGGCCTGATGCTCACTTTCTAGAATCCAAAGCCAAATGTATGACTTGTGTTGGTGGGCGGAGAGAACTTAACCGCAGTGCTGTCCTCCCCCGCCTTTGAATTTTCAAAGATCATGTCTACCCCGCAGATAGGGTCGTACCAACTCGTCTGGGATTTGCTAATCTTTAGACTGGTGTCGATTGAAATAAAGGACTCGTGGGAGTGTAGGCCATGGCCCAGGTGCCTCCTACGCCTCTAGTCGACGTGATTTCATCACTCGGTCTTACTATTTAATAGACTTTATAGGAAAATTGGATCAGAGACACGAGGCCAGTGAGAATCTTACCTGTAGCGCGATATTCTACATCCTAGAAAGGTACGCGCGTGAAATACGTCGCGTGTCCGCGGTCAAGAATGGCTTGTTAGGTGTACCGCTTCTGACTTGATCCCAGGACAATGAATTGGTCGATCAACTGTTGATTGGGATGGAGCCATTTGGATCGAGGAGATCGGAGCTTGCCAGGTGCATCACCATCCTGAGCGTCGTGTTACACCGGCAGCCCCGGAGTACACCTAGGCAGGGATTCAGCGACATGCCCGAATATCTATCTACAAGTTTGCTTGCTCGATCATAGCAACGAGGGAAACAGATTGCCTTGATGTAATTGTTTATCATTATCTAAAAATACACCAGGTTTGTTCCATATTATCCCACTGTTTCCGATAAACCAGTAAAACATTTACGGGCAAGGGCATGACTTTCCCTCGAAACCACGAGGGCAGATACCGCATGGGCTCATACCACCACCCTTGACCGGGGTCCCGCACAAGTTCTGAATGCCGTCCTTATAGCACTTTCCCTTTTTCTGCAAGCCTGTTAGAAAATCTAGGGTATTGAGATGAAGCAGTGAAATCGCAGGTTTTACCTTCAAAAGGCCACGCTTCTCAATGTACTCCTCGCGGGCGATGAGGAACTCGTCCCGGGCAGCGAGGTATTCGTCCCGGGCGTCTTCAACCTCGCGGCGAGCAAGGCCGTACTCGGCATCGAAGTCGCCGCCTATCTGAGCAGCAGCAAAGCCGGAGAGGGCAAAGAGTGAGAAGACGGTCTTGATGAGATGCATTTTTTGTGAATAGGCGGAAAGAAGTAGTAGAATATTATGTTGATGATGGCTATACTTGCAGTAGAAGATGAAGAGATTGTGAATTTATATTTTCTCTTATCATGATCATGTTCCACTTATTGATATTGAAGGAATTTGGAACCTTACTCGTATCCATGTTGTTTGCCTGGGCACAGGCTCGCTATCAACGGTATAATAATGCCGGGTCGCCACTCACCTGCACCGTGCACCTGTTTCTCGGGTCCGGGACGAACCAGGTGTTCGCTACAGAAAAATCTCTTGGAATGAGACCGACACGAGCTTCACTGATTTGAGTATAGCTCCGGGTTGATCCCTCAGTTGCCAAGTGAAACCCCATAAACAGTTCATGCATTACCAGAGAGAGGTTAGTGAAGGAATGCTATAGGCCTCCAGTTAGCACAATTTCGGGAGATTTGACGGAGGAACCCGAACGACCAGACGAAGAACTTGTCCGGTCCCGGTCGAGGACCAGCCATTCGGGAAACCATTGCGTCTATTTGGGGCAAGTCGGAATATCTATAACTCGAGCCAGTCATTGACCACGTTTAGCGGACGATATAACTACGTGGGGGGAGGCAAATGCCGGGAAATTGGAGGCGGCAAGTGGGTGACATGAGAAATGAGACACTCGAACATTAAGCTGCTTATTCTCGAGTCTGTGGCCGGCATTATCAGATTATTGAGTACTAATAATACAAACTTCAGAGATAATGCGGTATGTATTATTCCTGAACTTCATTTTATACTACTATATTTCTCGATTCAAATTAGAAGAGAGTCTCTTTTTAACCACTCTTTCATTTGGTGTCTCATTTCTTATGTCGCCCACTTGGGCGGTAGGAGATGATTTTAATTATATGTGCCACGTCTACGCGGCAGTTTCTGTATTAATTAAATAGCACAGCAGAGACCTCTGGGTGCGTTTTAGCCCAATCTGCAAAAAAGTCTTGTGAGGCCTATTCTACGCAGTCATTCTCAGGCAGTCTAATCGATCACAGAGATAGATCGAAACATAAGACATTGAAAGCTACAACATTGGCTTCCAACCTGTCATCTTAGGATGGACGAATTCAATAAAGTAAGGTGAATAGAAACCACTAATAAACTCTTACGCTGTAAATTATATCATCATTTTTTAATTACTGTATTTAATTTTGTCGAAAGACTGTCGGTAGCCTTTGTCGTGCCCTATGCAATGGCATCGCTGCGTGACAACTGGATCGTTGTTGAATCATGTCGAACATAGTCTTACGATCTCTTCTATGTAATCTTTGAGTTTTCCCTCGTATATATATGGACTATAGTCAATATTGCTTCGGATCTAATTCGCCATGGATTTAATGACGTGAGGTGAACCGATCGGTTCGTTGAGGAGGACCGGCCCCGGCCCGAGAATGACTTCAAGAATTATGCACTTAGATAGGCCTGAAGATATTGGTACTTACCTAGTTTCAATATAAATAGTTAAATCTATCCTTAATACGTAAGAGAAAGAGAATAAAATTCAACAGCAATGGAAGTTGCCAGAGCCTGACAACTCAACACAATGAAAGTTCATCATTAATGACTTGACTTTCTGCCGCCTTCATTGTTGTTTTGACTTTGATGAATACTGCATTATCAACTGCATCTGTCCATCATGCCTACATCCACCACCCTCCCAGTCTTAATTCCCTTCAGATCTCGTATTATTACAGGAGAGGTTTGTCCTGTCATGTCTGTCAAGTAGATAACTGGAAATGAAACTCCATAATCTGCCAGATGGCTGGCATGCATGAAAGTTCATCGATATGCAGCACTCCTCCGTTGACTGTCACAGAACCGTTGCCCAGCTCACCCTGGCATGCAGTTATGTGGGAGTACGGGAGTGTCACCCCTAGTCCGCGTTCCATCTAATTTATACTGGCACATCAGCCGGTTTGGGTTCTGAACGTAGGAGCCGTCGTCACTCCCCACATCAAGACATCTGAAGACTGGCTACACCAAGATATGTGTTGAAATGCTCGACTGGATTTCCGTCAGTAGAATGCCCCTGATTCGGTTTAGAAATATAATCCGCGTCAGTCAGGGCCTCGTATTGCTTCCTCGCCTCCTCGACACTTAGGTGAGAATATCGCATGATCTGCGAAGAGTTTCATGTAGGGCGTTGTGCCTTTAGATCCAATTGGATATTTTATATACTAGAAAGTAGGGCTATTCTACTCAGCAACCGGCGACGCTGCAGAACGGCGGCTGTAGAGGGACTCGGGCCGGTACGAGCGAGGGCTGCCACCGTCATACTGTGCAGGGGCGTATCTCGAGGCAGGATGTCTAACTCAGTGCACGGCTCAGCCCTGGCCGACCTAAAAAGAAACCCCCCCAATAGCTTCTCGGACAGAGACATTTCTGGGGCTAGGTAGGGGTTGTTATGCTTGCCAGTATGGCTGCGCCAGAGCTGTACCTACTCTCTTTCCAACGACTTCCACACTTGAGGAGGCTCGTCTTTGCCGCCTTGAAGAGGGGAGGCATTGCTGCCTTGTTCAAGGTCCTCTATCTTATTTTTGAGAGAATCTACATATCTGTTACATAATCTTGGTAAAAGTGATGCGCATTCTGGCGTTCCAGGTTTACCGGGGAAAGCGCTTACTGGAACAAAGTGGCTTTCTTGATGGTTACAGTCTGATCGGGACAGTCGATTCGTAGAACTTGGCCTGTACACTCTGCGCCATGGCTCAAATAGGAAGAGCACTTCGTTAGGAGTTTACCACGCTTAGAAATGATTCATCAGCATACGAAGCCCGGAGAAGTTTTACCAGAATGGACAGCACCCACTCTATATTTGCGGCTAAAGCAGCGCTTCGCATGCACACCGCCGCGAGCTCGGGGGCGCTGCCTCCTCGTCCATAAGGGGGAAACGCCAGAAATGGGTGTAAACTGGCTAGAGTGAGATCATAGACGACGGACCGTGTTGAGAGTTCTTCATGAGAAAGAAACTGTCGGGCTTGTCAGTGTGCGGGGATTTGCGGCCTCAGTCCGGAGAGAGGGGACACGGTCCGACGTAGTCTACCTCAATATCGCGCTGGCGACTTTCCACGAGCTATCTTGTCATAATATCCGCCTTTCTGTTTGAGGCCCCATATAGGTTTTCGGGGCTTGGTCACTCTGAAAAGGTTACAGTCCGGTCATAGGTAGTGCGCTCAGAGTTGGAAAGACATTGCCCGAGGAATGGATTGATATGGATAAATGCACTGCCCGGAATGTCTCTTCCACCATCGCCTAGCCCCTTTTTCATTCGGAGAATCTTCTTGAAATTGATAACAATATTCTAAAAGTCTCAAAGCCCTCCAAGTCCACCGTTTCTACTCAATTTATTCCATTATACGGTCGAATCTTTTGTGTGATAACTTCAATGCGATCTTCTCACCAGAACTAGGACATGAAACTGGCGCCAAAATGACCAATAAATGCTAGTTGTTGGCAAATTGGGTAGTAGTAGATGATATTGATGCATCACTAACTTATGAACCATCAGAGAGCAAGGCGTAGCCATTGATTCATCTGCATATGCAAGACGTGGTATCCAGATGCTGAACACACCCGGGGCCAACTCTGACTACATTTTTGAGCTAGTGCTAGCTCTTGCGAGAGCTGTAAGAAGGGAAATAGCCTCGATAATCTCGCGCCAGTCTCGGGAATATATAGTACCAAAGGAGACACGTAGTGAGTGACCAGACACTGCAGGAAAAGACTGTCGCTCGCATATTTCCCAACGCGTTCAAACTCGCCCATTATTGCTTACGACTCGTTCCTTCATGCGTAAGCGTGGCAGGATGTTCCTCACACGAGTGCTTCTGCCATTAATGATCTCCTGAGGGATTCTCTTTTTATCACGCCGCACGTGCCTCTGACATCCAACAGTAAGGACACAATTTCTCTGCCACAATTTAAATTGATGAAGAACAGCCACTTACGAAAGGCAAGTATGGTCGGCTGTGGGAGTTGGGGGTAATGAGCACTCTGCACATTGGAAGCGCGACCAGTGACACTCAGACAATCACCGGACTGACAGATGCGAAGCGGTAGCTAGATTTCGCATAAACCTCATAGCCCTGTAGAATTATAAGTATGGAGAGGGGAGAGCCAGGGAAAAGCTCTCGGGTGAGTTTCTATATTGTAGCTCGAATTTATGTTTAGATCGCAATGCAACATAATATTCATGTATGATTAGAAGATCAAACTATGTTATCAAGAGTTGGTTTAATGAAACCTCTTGTACTTTATTCAACAACATGGCAAAATAATATCACAGCAAGGCATATCACTACAATAAATTCAACTAATTACTTAATTATAATGCTGGAACTCATCAGCACAGCTATGCCTTCACAGTGCTAAAAACGCGTCCTTCTATAGGCGCGACTGTTAGCTGTTGCTTGCAGCTTAAAAGATAAAAGCTGTCCACATTCCACATAAGAGGGTATCACGATACGATGGAGAAAGTCCGCGGGCTAACTATTCTTCCATCTTCGGCACCGATTTGCCCTCCCATTTCGTTAACAAGCGCTCTGCAAGCACATTTTAGAAATGAAATCAACCAATCGAAAGTGTGCCTGGGCTGCAAGAATCTGACATACATATCAATCTGTTTCAAAACAGGCAACCGACATGGCTATCTTCTTCCCCGAGGTGATATGGCATGGGCCTGATGCAGCTGATTGTTCCCCTCATTGTTCCCGGATTAGTGACTACAACCCTCCAAACGGGAAACGGGGGAACTCGCTAGGCGAACCCTGTCAATGTGGACTGACGGAGAGAAACAGTGCCGCAGACTTTGAGACGAAACCACCCGAACGTAATGATACGCTGAAGTCACGAGGCCAAGGGTAGAAATGCGGCGGTTGACGGTCCCAGGCAACGTCATGATTCGCCCATGTGGCTGGGCCACCCAAATGCTACGCCAGGCTTCCCACACGAGGATCGACAGGCAAGGGAAAACTGCCACGCTCCTCCGTCCCAAGCCAGGCGGCCGAAACGCTGATTATGCACGTTCCGCCGCCAGTGTCGACGAACACGTGGGTTGGTCCTTCGAACCCGTCGATATCAGGCCGGTCAGGGTTACACCGACCTCTGTTTTGGAAAGACAGAGAAGCACTGAGACCAGGAAAACCCTGCTAGCTGGATCCCAGCGAGGGGGTTTCAAACAAAAGCCACCAACCTCACCGTGTCCATGAGCTGAACCATCGACAGGGGTTGCTCTTCGGTGCCGCGCTGGCGTGGGAGCGCTAAGCGAAACCCCGCCGGGGTATCACGAAGTTCGGTCAATAAACAGCGAGTTCCCCATGCAGGGGATGAGACAACATAAGCACGCCAACCCTGAGAGCTGTCCTAGCTTCGGCCTGTTACATCGGGGAGGCAGGGTAGCTCTCGACTAACAGAGCCCGAGGCACCACACACACCAGCACGGTGATCAGGCAACTTCGCGAGCGGGGCGACGGACCGATGGGGAAAGTCGTCAATAAAACTGCGCTGCCATCACGGTTCTGGGCTGGCTCGAAAAACGGAGAACGGCATGGGGTGTTCCGAGATGTGTGTGTCCTTGGGCCAGAGTGCTCCATTTCTCTACGTTGGATGCGGGGGATCACTCGACAATCAATCAGTCAATCGGCCAGACGAAGCAAAGATCCTCTTGTCCAATCACTGCTCGCGTGCCTCTTCGCCCATGACCCAGGAGAATGGTCGCAGGCCTGGCGGCTAACGTACACGAATCAGCTTCCCTCGCTGCCCTGGCCAGTTCTAGTGTGAGGGAACGAAAAGCAACCGCGCTGGGAGACCAAATCACAATCCTGGATCCCTTGTCGCATACCCCTCCAAGCAGTCGGTTGGCTGGAGCACCATCCTGCATTTGGCAGTCTACTCGTCCCCATCGAGACAGGACCGTTGCTGCAGAACACCACCATGAGGGTGGGCTGGGCTTTGAGGAGTGAATGTGGGTGGGGGGCAGAGGTTTTGGACGAGTAGGGAGGCTCGCGGCACGGAAAGCCATGCTTCTAGCGGCCAATAGCTGTCAAACTGTGATTGAGTTGGTGTGGTCGGTCCGCCGAGGCCTTGGTGATAATACGGCCGGGTTGGTTATATCTCGTCACAACACTGCCCGCCTCCCAACACACACACCTAGCTAGCTGTTGATTCTTTTCTTCGTTTATCAATCCTGTCTCTCCCGTCTCTTTGTTTCTGTTGTGACTTTCAGCTATGATTCCTGCTCTGTGAGCATCTTGCGATATCGGCCAATACTACTACGACCCTTGCAGCCCCGATTGACCATCCTTGCACCGCCCATTCCAACCGTGAACTTGTTGGGGAAATCAGTAGGCTTGATGGATTTCATGGGCGCTGCCAGCGCAATGCGCCATATCCCTACTGTGAACACAAGCAAGAGCAAACATGTTATCCGACAGCCGAGCTTCAAAGACCGTATTATTAAAAAGAAGAAGAAACACACCGAGAGTGAGCCCGAACGAGCTAACTCAATTGACACCGCGATCGACGAACTGGCGTAAGTGGCTGCTCTTTTTTCGGTCTGTTTCCTAACTTTATTCACCTTCGCCTCTAGCGGTTGATAATTCCAAACTATCAACTATCGTTCCTCGTCTCATGCTGTAGCTATAGTCATGGTCTAGAATCTCACATACATCAAATAGGCATCGTGTGACGCGGATGAACAGCGTTGACTCAGTTTCCCCCCCAATAAGCAACCACTCTAGCCTCAAAAATGATTATACCTTCAATACAGCCCCCCCTACGAAGCTGATGCGGCAAGATGCCCCGCCATTGTCTCTCCAATGCTATCAACAGTACTCTCCACAGACCCCCCGAAGACCGTCCACTTCCAACAGCCGTGAACACAACGCTCCCTGGCCGCTGACGGAATATCCAAGAGCTTCGCTCGATACGCCAGCCATCTCACCGCTGCAAAGGATGCCCTCGGACGGTAGAAACAGAAGCCAATCCGTCTCAACAGCATCCACCCACGCCTCTGTTCACAGGAAGCGATCTTCGGTTGCCCCAATGGACGCAAACCCTTTTCCAGCTCCTGCCAGACCGTTGCCGCCTGTTCCGCCAAGCTTCTTTCCTACCTCGCGCCGTCGTGAGTCACCAACCGATATTGACGTCTCTTCTCCATCTTCAGGCAGGTCCTCACGAGTCGGAGGCTCGGGTAGATCATCGCACGTCGAATACACCTCCCAGTCCCCCCAGCAATATTATGCCTCCCAGTCCCCGCAACAATCTACGATGCCTCCACCGTCCAGGAAGACTCCTAGGCGGCCGCCTCGACCAAATACCGGATTGGAAGTTGGGTTCAACGTGATGTACCGAAAGCAGCTCCTTTTAGACAAGAAGCGAAAGGGGGAGGAGGTCAATCTGATTGATATTTCCAGTTCTGGAGCTACGATTGCCATCAAGGAAGGTAAAAAGGCCATTCGGTTTTGGGATGTGATCCGCGATGATGTACTCTCGGTTATCAAAATATCCTCTTATATCGAGGCCGGGACAAGATCTCGCGAATATCTCGTCCGCAGTCATGTGGTCATATCAGATAGCGCAAGGCTGGCCGCTGTTTCTTCTCGATTTGGCAGAACTCTTGAGATATGGAACTGGGAGGAGAGGAAGAAGCTCCAGACGATTGATAATACGGACCGATGGGTGACAGGTCGGTTCGAATCATTTGACGGATGGTGGACCCCCTTGGCTGCGTATAGGGGTGAAGACAACGTTATCGACCTTTACGCTGCGACAAAGCACAAGAAGCCCTTTGCAAAGGTGAGAAACATTGATCTCTGCAAGGCCGGACTACCCTTCATTCCTCAATACCCCGAGCTTGCGGTTTCGCCCACTTCCCCGCTTCTGATCGCGGCTTCGGGGCCTCGTACGGCCAGAGCAGGCCGTCCGCCACCCAAGCGAGAAGCAATTATAGTAGCATGGGATATCTCGGACTACAGAGAGGTATCCAACCAGCCGATTGGGACAGTTGATCCATGGCTCTACCCAGAACTGGAGATGGCCATTCCCTGCGCGTTGGAAACCTTTGAGAGCCTCGTGGTTTCGATCTGGATTCCGCCTAGCCAGCGTGCGTACAAGCAGAGCGTCCCTGGATCACAGGAGCTAGAATGGAAACTAGCTCCCATCGACGTCCCAACCCGCTATGTCTTCGTCTGGGACCTGTCCAAAGGCTCCACTAACCTCTACGGCATCCCTAACATGACAAGCTGTATCAGCCCCAACTGCCGATTTGTCGCGTACAGCACCACATCCAGGAATGGGAGGAATCAAGTCACGATTTTAGACGCCAGTACGGGGCAGGAAATGTGGTCCATGGATGGGATAAGGAGATGGGGTGGCGAGGACGACGAGGCGGACGCCTTCGGCAAGGTCACCTCGCTGGCGTTTTCGAGCGACGGCAAAATGCTGGTCATCTCGGACGCGAATGGGAGCACGTTCATTTTCGACGTGCTGGAACGTGTTGTTGGACTGTGAAATGACAGGCAAAATTGCATATGAGCCACAAAGGCAACTAAATTTTATTATTTAATAGCTAAAATGTCACAAACAAACTACTTCAGAAGGCCTTTCTAGTCCACAATCTGTGTCATTATGCTCTTTTATCATCACCTTCCAACTTCTGGGTCACAGGCTGAGTAGGGATCTCTGGTTGAAGTGTATGGCATGTAATTCCTTAAACTCAACCAAATGTCGTTCCATTGACCGAACTACAGTAGCATAAATTTGCAATTCTCCTTTTACCTTGTCTCCGTCAGATATCGAGCTCTGAGTCTTTATATACAGTTTAATTTCAAAAGATACATGTAAAGACAGGGGTGAAGGCATATTAATTATATCAAGCTTCATCCACTCGAAGCATCATACAATTTTCCGCCTCCCCGTTTCTAGTTCAACTCATTCTCTTTCGTAGCTTGTAGATGGAATAAATAATGATCAAGGGATAATGTTGTGCTGAGCACTGAACTTGAATGCAGCCATATTGGAGCATATCCCATTGCAAGGTTCGTCGGCTTCGGGTATACGCGTCTAGACACCACGGGAAACCAAAGTTCCATTTGACTTGCTTCTACCAACGGATACTGGCGAGTGGGCTGCGCGTCTTTTAGCTAGCCGATACAACGCTAGGTGTGATGGCACAATACTACACAAAAGTAGCATTTGCACCCCGGTCGTTTATGTGATGGCACAGTGTCAGCGTTTGCTGTAACGCTACCCGAGGAACTAAGATGCAACAGCAGACTTTATATATCTCCGCAATCGGGGATATGGGCGGATATAGAGCTCAAGCGTTGTTGGTACTTTGCCGAGCTGCTGTCGTCGGCTGTGCTTGATCTCACGTTACACAGAGTAATTACGGTTTTCTGATTAGAAGAATTACGACTTCGACCCAGTTGTATCGCTCTTCTGTGCACCAAAGTGGAAGCCTACATCCTAACTACAGACCACTGGATAGAAGCTAAGTATCAAAGACACTCCTCTTCTAGACTACAATTCAAAACATGACAAGGAAATCTCAACAACATGAATTCAGCCCACCACGTCATTAGTATCTTACCACGGGCGGTACGATAGGATGTTGTCCTATTCTCCTAAAGGTTAATAATTCTAAGAGTTAGCGAGAAAAGA
This sequence comes from Clonostachys rosea, assembly GCA_026958235.1. Taxonomy (NCBI): domain Eukaryota; kingdom Fungi; phylum Ascomycota; class Sordariomycetes; order Hypocreales; family Bionectriaceae; genus Clonostachys; species Clonostachys rosea. The sequence goes on from CP110206.1 coordinate 3,754,754, forward strand.
GTTCCCAAAGATGGCGTATAGCACTAATGTGAGTCAAACTTGTCATTCATTTACTTAAGTTTAGCTTCCTAGTAGTATACTAAACAGGCCGAGGTCTTACACCACGCCTGTATGGTGTGTGGAATTGTGACGACGGTCACTATCCGTCAAACTCTTTTTTGTGGCCTCATCGTGAAATGCCGTCAGCGTTCAAGTTATCGAATTATCATAAACCCAGTCCTCAATGCGTGGTTATTACGGGGTTCTGGCTATTGTCTACTCATACACAGAGCTCCAACTTAATATCAGATGTATTTCGTATCGCTCGCCCTGTACGGCAAAGTGCGAGAGCGGTAATGTCTTCCAACTCCAAAGGCTTCTATATACATGCGCCCTGTCCTCTATGATACTGTATTCTACTACAACCCAGCCCGTATTCAATATGAGGTGGACATGTGGTTTATCTGTGTATTCTTCTATAAAGGACCAATCCAAAGAAAGAGATAATCTATAGGCATGCATGGTTGATGTGAAAGGGTATCATTGCGGATTAGGCGGCTTGCTTGATCTCTTCGACAACCGAAGCAGGAGCAGCATCAGCAGCTGGGGTCGCCTCGGGGGCAGCAGTCTTAGTAGCTTCAGCAGCCTTGGCCGCTGCAAGCTTCGTCTCCCACTTGGCGGGCTTAACGAATTCCGGATCGTGCCAGGGGCCGGCGTCAGAGTTCTCGCAGCCGCCTTCGCATTGGCAGGAACCGCCAAATTCCTTTGGCAGATTCTCACCCGGGACCTGCTTGAGGACCTCGCTCTTGTATCCAGAACCCAAAATATGGATCTTGGAAACAGTGACGGGATCCAGCCAGCCCTTGATGATGCTCCAGACGGTCGAGAATCCCCAGGGGGCGTTGATCAGGTAGAGCTTGCCTAGGCGCTCGGGGTAGTAGTTTTGGGAGATAACGGTGACCTGGCTGACGTAGTTGTAGACCGAGGGGACCTTGGCCAATGTGACGCCCTTGAGATCCATGATGCTGCAACTGGTTTCAAGCAAGGTGCCGGCCTTGCGAGAGCAGGCAGGGAGGCGAGGGTCGGAGACACGCTCATACTCGACGGCCAGGTTCGTGAGCATGCGTTCAGCGGTAGTAATCTTGTACATGGCGTTCAGGTCAATTCCACCGAGAGTCTCAATGTACAGAGGACGGCCATCCTAGAAAGAATGTGTCAGTGCCCGTCTTCAATCTACAAGAACATTCTGGTTCAAACCTTGTCGGTCTTGTGGTAGAACTGCTTGTAGTACTTGGCCACCTCTGGCTTCTCAGGGTAGTCCCAGGTGGGAAGGGTCTCATCAAGCTTGCTCTCCTTTCGCCACTTCTCACAGTCAACGAACCTTGCAAAGGGTCAGTTCCGCTTCCTCTATTTTGATCTTATTTTAAAGGACATTTAGGCACGCTTACATCTGCTTGGCCAAGTTGACATCAAACTTGCGTGCACGGAGGAATCGCAACTATGTCCAAACCAGCGTTAGCACGTGCCCTTCCTGTTGTTGACAATTCTCTCCAATGGCATACCAATGTCAGGGTATCCAGGCGCTCAGTGTAGCCCTCGGCCTCTAGCATCATCCGTAGCTGATGAACCTGGGCAATCTGCTGATCGGTCAAGTGTCCGGCATGGCCAGATTGCTTCTCAGCTGCTATGTGGGGGAAATCATAATCGTCGTACTTAGGGTTCAGATCCATGGTGGGCAACAGGGGGTGGGGAGTGGCAAGAGCGGGATAGGATGGGATCTCTTTCGAATAGGATAGGTATGTCTCTAGGAAGGAGCACGAGAAAAAAACAAAGAGCGGACTGGAGCAGATTATAGGGGGTGGGCTGCGCCGTTGGCTGGCTGAGCTAAGTGGCTGGTGACAGCTCCAGATGGATGCGGGCAAATTGCTCGAACTGGGCTAGAATGCCAATTGGTGGGCAAGGAGGGCTTTTTTTGATATTGCGAACTCTTCCGGCAAAAAGGAAGATCCGTCCCCGGCCGACGAAGAATGGAGATGACATAAGAACGGCACCTCCATCTTGAGGCAGGTGGAGATGAGCAATCCCCCTATTCACTTCCCCTGACTAAGATTGATTGCGTTAACGTGTCCACTGTCCACCGTAATCGATTCATTCTGGGTCGTTTCCTCTGGAAGTACCACGGCGAGAATCGAAAAAAAAACGATCCGTTTTGCAGTGTGAATGAAAGCCTTGATCCGAAAGAAGAAGTTTCTCAGCCTGATCCAATTTTTCTGGAATATCTCAGCCTCGGCAATATTACCCCTTGGATTCATCGCCAAGCAGTCGCAAAGATTGAGGCTTGGCCAAACAGCTCCTTCCCCTTTATCTCTCCCTTCTACCAGAGGCGCAATAACCCTACAATTGGTGCAACTTCTTGGCTCTTTATTTTATTGACCGGGTAACGGTGTTAGTGGACCATCGCGATCACTCCTAGATGCCAGGACCTCTCTCTTTTTTCAAATTTTCAATTTTCACTTGACATTAAACCATTTTCTTTTGCCTGTAAAACGTGGTAGACTATAGTATCCATAGAATTCACATAGTGACATCCAATCGTAAAGTATCCCCTAATTAGGAAAATGGGGTATTAGGGACAGCCTTGCACAAAATTTCCCTTTAGGCGTCACATGTTCTCGATTCATAGCCCAAGCAAGAATGCAGCTTCTAGATACTTTCCCAGAATTTCCCAGAAGACTTTACTTGGGTGGAATATCACTGCATTTTCAACAATCCAGTTTCTTTCTCCTTTTTTGTTATTAAAGAGCATAGAAGCAAACTGTAAGAACATGCCTTGCAATAGATTTTGCGCATAGTTTCAGTGTCCATGTGCCATTGATGTAGGACAAGCTATCTTTCATCATGATCTAGAATTGGTATGTCTTCTCAATTCTACTTCCAAGATACAGAAAGAGGTCGTTTCAGTCGACAACTGCTATTCTTCATCCTCTGAATCAGTTGCCCATTCCTCCCAGTTGAATGTCTGGAGGGGCAGTCTACGCATGCGATACCTATGCCACGCTCTGTTGATCCTCAACGCCAATTCTGACCTTTCGGCTGTCTGGCGACGTGTTTCTGTCGTGTTGATCTCTGGACTGATAATTCCTGCTTCCTTGAAGCGCTGGATCCGATAAAGAATTTCCTGGCAGTCTTTCCAGATACGCTTTCGATTTTGCAAGCCCCGAAGACGCCCCCAATTGGTCGTCAGATCGCAATACAGCCTATACCAGTCTGTTTTTTCTCTGGACAATAAATAAACTGGAGTTGGTGAGGGCAGTTCACCCTCGCTGGTTGAACAAGGTTCCGGTGTGCTGTTCCCTGGCCCAATAACAGGAATGCTCTGTTCGAAGTTGAATCGTTTTTCTTGCCACTCTAGCCCGTCTTCTGTGAATGGTGCAGGCTTCTCTGAGGCCCAGAACGAGTATTTCAAATCTGACCAAATCTCCCACAGCCAGGGGCATTCCCTCCGAAGGAGATAGCGAAAGAAGGATTGAGGAAGTTGTCGGAAAGTGTGAGACGCAAGTCGTAGTGTGGCAATATCTTGAGGGGAGAGGTGCGAGAGAACCATAAATCGTAACTCATAAGGAAGGACAGCAAATATGTCGCTTGTTTGGTGGGGGTCGTGGGAGCTGATGTCGATGGCGTCTTCATCCAAGCTCGATATGGATGCGCCGCGAGATGCTGCATTCTCAAATATTGAGGGAAGCGCCGGAACAAAGACAGGGTTAGCAACCAACGCTTCATCTCCTCGACAGTGATTCCACTGCTGCGGAATGCTGGGGTCATGGTCCCAAGCAGTACCACGGCGGACGGCCTCATCTCTTGGAAACGAGGCAAACGTTTCAAAGTCTGCCTCAAGACAGTACCAATAATATAGTGCCTCCATGTCTACGTGACCAAAGCGCAGTAGAGAGGCTCGTTTATAAACTTCAAGACAGGTTGGGTGGAATGGCATGCCTGTCAAATGGGCGTAATCAGGACTGTTAAAAAAGTTGGCGGCAATGCATGAACCTAGACCATGGCGTTCCGGGAAGAAGAGCCCAACTCTACTGCGAATGGGCATATTGTCGGAAAGGCCAGTGAGCATAAAATCCGAGTTGGACTCGAAGTCTGCGTCGTCAAGCTCGGGGACGGTGAATTGCGGCTTTGGTATCAGACATTGACACGTACAGCAGCCGAGCATCTCCTCAGCGGATATGAAATTTCCATTATATGCACCTTCACATGGACAATCTGGGCCTGCTAAATGCTCCATCGTCCACATGGCGATGGAGTCGTTGCCCAGGGTCGGGATCGGCTCAATGTGGCTGGGTGTTGCAGCGCCCGGACTGTCATCGGGGCTGTCCCAGGTAATGCAGATTGTTCTTTGGGACGCGTAGTTTCGGAAACTTCTATCGATGACGCTGCACCCTCCTCGTTGGCAGCCCGTGGAGTTGTTCCATGAGTGTCGAGAGAAGTCGTCGCATGGCCCCGTGCCGGTACCGGCGAGAGCTTCCTCTCTCGTCCGGTGACGGCCGATGGTGAATCCCACGCCGCAGATCTGGCAGCATGTTAGCGGCAGCCTGTCCATCCTGCCGCTCGCTGTTTGGGCCAAGTGCGTGACGTGCTGGCTTGTTGGATGTGATCGAGATGGGATAAATTGCACGATATGAGAAGATGGGCCTTTTGCGGCTAGTCAATTTGGAAATGTGGGCCCTCAAACGGTGCTATTGTTGTCTGGCGTGTTTGTAGGTGTTTTGGTGTTCTTTTAGCCATGTAATTTAGGATTAGAAATGCATCAACGACATGCGAACCTCTGAAAACATACCTATGAACCAACTACATTTGAATCGTTAACTCTCTATTTTAAAGCTGAATAGCTAAAGAAAACTCTATATTAAAACACTCCATATTCTTTATAAATAAAATTACTTAGCACTCCGTCTATGAGTTTTGTTATATTTGTTTCGTACTAAATGATGGCTTTCGATATAGGGTAACCATCAGCACTTGGAGGAAATAAAGATTATTTTTAACTTGTTGCCAAGGATTCAAGAGGAGCTGAAATTAAGGCTTCGTTATTTAAACCATTCTTTCAGTTCTGCTCTTTGTATAACGCATCGGTGGCATAAAAAATATAGTCAAGGCATAGGGAGTGATCGCTTATTGAAGGTTCCGGAATGATCCCCGGCGCTCAACTATCTCAGCCCAATTGTGTGATAAACTGGTTTAACCTGCGACTATTTTGCTGGCCTAGCCTTTTTTTTTTTTGTTGCACTTGACCCATGAATAGAAGCCGGAATATTTTTCTAGGAAGCTAAACAACAGCTATAAACTGTTATTTGCAATATATGCTATGAAAAACGGCCCTAAGAATATCCACACCTGAGTCATTGAAAACCCCCTTGTATATCCCCTTTCACTGACGACCAGCAAATCCCAAATACTAAGCCAGCCAGAACGAAAACCAGAGCAACAAAATAAACACTACTGGTATGCCACCCTCTCTTGAAATGCAGACCCCAGCCTAGAACCTCCTCCTCTGGCGAGGCAATGAGGCGTCCACAAGTCCGTTTTGGCAGCTGCGTCAGTATGCTCTTTTGCTTTGAGTCAATGCAGTTGGGAGACTTGAGAAAATGTGTAAGACGACTGGAGGCAATGACGGGCGTAGTTTCAGGCCGTTTATGTGGTGCTGGACCACACCGGTATTCATTATCGATCCTGTCACGAGGCGGAAGACATATGCAGTTGCCGGAGCAAGAAATATGATGAGGGTAGAATATCTGTAAAGCCGCTCATGTCGACGCTGAACTGTATCGTAAAAAGGAGACGCATAAGGTCAGTATCTAGGCACACTGGTAATTCCGTTGTGAGGAGCAAAATAAGATCTTACCCTAGTTAAAGAAACGCATTCAACTGTGCGAAATGTCAACCATGGTTTTTTGTTCCATAGCTCGAAATAGGCAGAGTGTAAAAACTGAAACAGTTGCCGGTCCGTTTCAATACTTTCCAACCCATTTTGGATTAAAATCGTCTCATTGAAGCTCTTTTCAACACAAAGTAATAGATGGTCTGCAGAGATAGAACTTAATGTAGCTGAAGGACTCGTTGTTATACTTTGCGTATTATTGGCTGGTGCTGGATTCTTGGTAGGTAGAATAGGTCCGGAGATTGAGAGTATTTTCCGAAACGCTTCAGAGAGTGAGCGGCCAAGTGATAGGATGGCCTGGGTAGATTGGTTGATAGATTGCCTGACATTGATTGTACTTTCCTTCCGAAAGCTTTCTGCCCTTGAGTCAGTTGAGAGGATGTCATTGTCAAAAATATCGTCGAAAAACTCAGCCCCACAGGTCTGGTAGGCAACAAGTGTCAGTACGATTATTAACAAGATCAAGTCATTCTTGCATCAACCAACTTACACATTTCCACCTCGTTCGCACCATGCCATTTGGAACTGGAGACTCTTTGAAAATGCTTGGAAGGTGCTGGAGGATATTCTCAATAAAAAGGGGGAGCGTAGAGTAGAATAAGGAGGCTAGGAAGATCGTTGAGTAAATGCATGTATGTGGATATAGAGTAGAGATAAAAACGAATAGAACGTACGGCTTGATTCATTTTGCGGAGAATCAGACTTGACCTGATCAGTAACCGGACGCTGTTCATTTGTATGTTGAGTCGTAGCGGGGGGCATATCAAGTGTTAGTGATGTTGAAAGTATGAGATTGCTGCTTTTGGAACCAACGACACTGTTACGGCGAGCCGAAGCTTGTGATCGCTTGCTTTCGGTGTCGTGCTTCTCAAATCGCCTAGCCAACCTTTCCTTTTCTTGACTATGACTTCGACGTTCACGACGGTGATCTTGACGAAATCTCTCCCGATCCTCCCAGTGATCCCGGCTTGTGCTAAAGCTAGAAACTCTGCTTTGCCGTGATGTCGATGAGGCTTCGCTGTGAGGTGGTGTAGGAAGTGATGTTCTGTACCTGGCAACAAGGCCATCATATTGGTTTTGGTGATCTCCATGACCAGGGAGAGGGAGAGCATCATGTCTCCGGGACTTCTTCTTGATGTTAGCGCCTGAAGCTCTTCTTTGCCTCGGTGCTGATGATTCGTTACTGTCTGTTGGTGTCGGGAGTATTTGCGTCGCGAATATAGAAGCCAGACCATCATACTTATCTTGGAGGTCTACGAATTTCTCTATCCAGTTCTCTTGCGACGCAAGAAGAGCCTCGTAATCCTCCTTCAGTTGATGAAAGTCCTCCTTGTTATGAATTATTTCCCTTCGTACTTCCACGAGTTCCGACTGCTGTCTGCGATGGTGTTGTTGGCGTCAAACAGCATTTGTCGAAACTGTTGATTGACATTCTCCAAGCGATCTCTCTCTCCGCACACCTGTTTAAACAAGGGTAGGCTTTCATCAGCCGGCTCGTTGCCTATTGGGCGCTTGACAATACTATTGGAGAGATCCTTGAACTTTTTGCTTAATGCGTTGGCTTTAATCCGTGATACGGCATCTGGGTCAAGCATTTCATGCTCAACGATATCTAGTAGTTGTTTCAGATATACCGTCGTATTATCATTTTCTTTTAGCCGGTGGATCCATTGCCTAACTTTAGGTTTCAAGATAGCTCGATCAGGTTCATTTTCTCCTTTTTCGATACTGAAAAACGACTCTGTCGACACCAGGTTGGAGCCCTTTTCCGATCTTGCCTGGGAGAATTCGACCTCAACCGCCTCAGTCCCCAGAAGGAACCAGCTAATGTGTTCGAGAAAAACACATCCCAGGCTGAAGATGTCGGCAGCGGGTGTTACCAACCCACCAGGTAGGTCGAACTCAGGTGCTCGGTATGTTTCTGTTCTTGCCACAGTTCTTGGATCTTCTCCACGCCGTGAGGATCTTGAGTGAAGCCTTCCAAGGCCAAAATCTGAAATAACGAGGCGGGGCTTGTCACCTGCGTGCTCAAAGCAGAGGATGTTCTCTGGCTTGAGGTCTCCGTGCCTCCCATACATGTGCTTGACATCGGACAGGTCATTCTCCGGGCGGTTTTCCGACCTGCCAGTTGGAAGTTGAGCTACCCTATCATTATGAACGACTTTCAGAGCTTCTGCGAGCCCATAGAACTGTTCTGCCATCCATAATTCAGGATTGCTATCCACCTTAGATGCTTTGTGCGACTTCCACAAATCGGTCAAATCCCCATGCGCCCAGTCGAAAAGAAGATAAAATCGCGATTGGCCCCCTTTGACATAGTGTTCAAAGGAGGCAAGAAGTCTATTTAAATGGTTCTTCTCTCCGCCTAGATGCGCCAAATGTAATGAAAATTCAAGTTCAGCTCTGAATGCCTCTCGTTGACCAGACTCGGAGGTTAACTCTTTGAGGGCGAAATAACGATTTTGTCGCTGTGATTTAAAATTTGAATGTTAATACTATTAACTTTTGCAAGGTTCAAGAAAGAACTCTGTTACTTATATCGTCAAGCTCGTCGTTGTATTGTGAATTGGGGATTTGAACCTTGTAAACTTTGCTAAACCCTCCCTGTTGGGCTATAGGTTCTTCTGTATCATTCGAAGGAACTCTGCGAACTTCTACCGGTAGGTAATACCTATGATGTAAAACGTAGTGGGAATGCATATCTTTCCGCATCTTGATATATGGTGCCGAAAGAATGCAAAGCTAATCTATAAATGTTTCAAGATTATCGGGTGTGTAATGATCTAATACGTCATGTTGCCCATGAATGGAACATGAATTTGGCCAACTAGCCAGTAATAGGTAATTATCGCACACTCCATCGTCAAAGAACTTGATAATATCTTCAGTCCTGTCCATCAATAGTAAGACAGCAAATATCTTTAATCGTGATACGCCGATATCATCCCCAAAGCAAATATCTTGTACCATAGCATGCTTATCCTCGACCTCACTCCAGCAATTTAAAGTACGGATAATCAGGTAAACATTTTCGGGTGTTAAAATCTCCCTGAATCTGTCTCGGGGGATGAAACCCCCCTGGAAGTTTAAAGGCTGTTCAATCCGGGCCTCTTTCAGTACTGTTTAGATATTATAGATCAGCATGTTAACATCGTATCCCGTGCTCAGTGACGGGAGGCTAATGGCTCGCCTCTTGGAGGGAAAGTCGCAATGGAAGAGCCGCTCGCCATTATCCTTGATTATATCCACATTATTAAAAGAGTCAAAGCCAATATCCTCTTTTAACGAATGCTCGTGGATATTTTGGGGCGGTGCCTGGGTAAGGGACCCATGACCCTTGGCCTTAATCGGGACTGAACTCTTTCGCGGACCTGGAGCATCAGTAGTGATAGCACGCTTGACTCTGCCGACCCCCGAATAGGGACTTGGGACTGATGTTCTGATGAGCTCCGAAGTTAAACGTAATAGTCGCTGGACATCAAACATTATTGGCAGAAAGAATCAAACACAAAGGCTGCTTTTTATGGAAAGATTGAAAGGAGGTAGGGTTACTAGGAGGAATAAAAAGGAAACAACTTATTTGAGAGGTACACCGGCATAATATATTCATTCTTCCAGCTTCTTTCTTACAAACGCGCATTCGCATATTGTAGTTAGCATGTCTAAACTAGTAAAGGATTACTTAGATTTTCCCGCAGTGTAAAAACGTTAGCAAGTACATATGCTACACAGAATACCTCACAAGTAACTGTTTTGAGCTGAGTAAGAACCATACATACAGCTTACTTGGGAGAATTCAGCCCTGGTTTATGCCTTGGCAAAAAGGTGCTCAGGTGAGGAGTCAAATTGCAAACCCACTGCGGCAGTGCTGAATGATCTGTACGAAATCACAAATCTAACTCATCACCGAAAAGTTAAATGTAACTATTGTATTTTTTTTTTCATCAAAAGAATTTCTTCGGGAAAGCTAGGCTACCTAGTAGTTTGGGCAGATCAGGATCGTGGGAGCGAAGTTGAACCCTCGAAACCATTTGTGCTCTCTTCACTCATCCTTTTGAGATTTTAGAGGCAAACCACGAGATCAAATGATAATTCTATCTAGACATGCAGATTTTCGAAATGCCATCGATGGCTCTTGGAAGCCTATGAACACGACCCAACGTACGAAAGACATGCCGCATCGTCACTCGAGAAAAGCCTGGATGTGCTGTATGTACTCTTCCCGCTGATCAACATGCGAAAAGTGTGCCGCATTGTTCAGTTTGACCCATTTCGAATTCTTGATATTGTCAGCGAAAGGCTGCATTGTCACATCCTGTGCCTCATCATGTACGGCGTTTATCAATAGCGTCGGCACTTTAATCTTGTGCAGCTCCGGGATTATTGTCCAATTTCGAAGCGAGCCAGTAATCGAAAGCTCACTAGGACCGTACCTAGATAATACTTTAGACAATGCTCTTGCGAAAACGAGGCGCATCTTACATTGTCCCGTAGGTTGTGCCATCTGCTTCAAACCAGTTCAGTGCAGCCTCAACCTCTGGAGCTGGATATGGCCGCGCAAGGCTCAGATGGCGCTTGTAAAAGACTTCAATAGCGGCGCCGTATTCAGGAGTTTCAAAATTCTGGCTCCTCTCCGCTTCGTCAAGCACAACCTGGACGTCTTCGGGGAGTTGCTTTTGTAATGATGTGATGCCAATACGCCAGGTATCCATGCTTGCAAGACTGTTCGAAATAATCAGACGTCGAAGATTAGAACTCGACTGTGTTACTGCCCATTCGGCTGCGAGCATGCCGCCCCAAGAGTGTCCATAGACATCAATCGGGCGTGAATCCAGGCCAAGATGCTTGAGTAGGTTGTTTAGCTCATTCTTGAAAAGCTCCACGGACCAGAAGTCCTCGTCACCATTCCTCTCAGGTAGATGAGTTGACTTTCCATTGCCAATCTGGTCGTAAAAGACAAGTGGTACTGATAGATCCGTCAGAGGCAGGAGGTAGTCGTGACAGGCTCCAGGCCCCCCATGCAGGACAACTAATGGGGTTGATTTGGAATGCAAATCGCCGGTAATCTTGTACCAGGTACGAGCAGGCTCGGCTAGGCCGGGGACATGAAAAGGAACGATCCCCTCAGGCATTGTGTATGTGATAATGTGAGTTTTTTTGTTCGAAGAATACGAGATGGTGGAGGCGGGGTAAATGAAGAAAGCTAGCCGGTGCAACGTCAATGTGTGCAAGGTTTAGGAGACAACGGGAAACCAACAACAGTCGAGTCAACCATGTGCATGCACATATTACTACAAAGTTCCTCGCTTAATTGATCACATGACATGGTCTTCAAAGCGACGAAAGACAACCAGTAAGGTTCTCTATGTCATAGCGGATCCTGTAGCCGGTTACAAATTGTTTTATCTGCCGCATTGACATTCTATTTTAACATGAAAAACCTTTAAGTAAGAGGATTTTGGAGGATTTCTTATTAAGGTTCCTAGAATGCTTCCAGTAATTAGTTGTAAGGATACTAAAACCGAAGGAGTGATGCTGAGCTTTATATCACAAACTACCTTATATCAAATAGTGTGAAAATTGTTCAAATATTAGAGAGTCCATCATTTTTGACCCCGGTGGCACTCTCGTAGGCATTTTATGGAGACGAATCTTTAAGTTGTGGTTAGCCACCCTCGAGCTAACTCTAAACAGCATACAATCTAGAATCTTCTTTAGTTACGTACTCGCAAATGTGGTCAAGAGAGAGGCCCATGACCTTACTTGGAGCATACGCATAAAGGAAATGCGGGACCAGGCTCGCCGTCGGCCGCTTCGAAGTTGAAATGGGGAAAATTTCGCTTAGCACTTTGCAGGCTTAAGAAATTACGGAATTGAACTTCTCTTCAAGAGCCCTCCGTAGATGGCCAATATTCGAAGCATTTCCAGATCGACCGGACTTGGACTTCTCACCGGCCTGCAAGTCTGAGAGACTGGCTGTTTTCAATAAAGCCATGCATGGCTGCTGATCATCACTAGACTTTGTCTCAACATTCTTATGTCTTCCACTTCATGTAGCGCAACTGAGCTAAGACGCTTCCTTTTAGGACTGTTATTTGGAGTTCAGCTGTCGTAGGGTGAGGCATGTGCGATTTCTCAGGTGCCTAGTGGATAATCACAAAATGCATTGATCCGTTCCTCTGCATGGGTGATTCGAGTGCAAGAGAGGCCTTGCAACAGGACGTAGGGACAAAAAAGTATTAATACCCAGCGTCCTTGCTCGATATCTCTCTTGTTTTCCTTACCTCTCCAACAAACACTATTGGAACAGACACTCAGCCAACCCGGACTTTGAGCCAATTCACACTGTCTTTTGTCTCGACATATCAGTCACGTAAGATTTTCCACTAGAACATACACGCATAACACATACTGAATCACCGCAATCCAGCATGTCTTATTCGATCAAAGGCCCGTATCTATCAGACCAACACCAACGCCTACTTCAACACCGTGGAGAAGGGCGTCTGGCAAAATGGCACCTGGAGCGACCAGAATGGTGTCCTGACCCTGGCCATGGGCGGCAGCGGAACCTCGGGCATGCTCCGGTTCATGACAGAGCAGGGAAAGGAGATTTTCTTCATCGCCCTCGGCGTCCACAATTACAAGCCCTGGGTCGACATCGTGGAGGCCCCTTGGCCCAACGCCAGTTGTGTCAAGATTCTCCCCGAGTACTATGACAGCAAGTACCCTGTGCGCTGCGCTGCCCGCGATGCTCAGCGTACTTCGCAGTCCATTCATAGCGTCGAACATCGCACCATCTCCGTCGAGTACAAGGTTGCTCACGGTCACAACCTTGAGCTCAACATTGTTATTGATTAAGGTGCAATGGAGGATATTCCAACTGGATAGAGGTGCTGAGGGTTGATCAATTGCGAGGTATGGATATTCATTGGGGATGTTTCTATCATGTACCACTAGAAGTTGGGTAGAGAGCCGCCTTCGGCCTTTCCTATGATTCTCCCTCCGATTAAGCAAGGTAGCGAATAGTGTTACACCATTATACAGTATACTCGAATTCCCCTATCAAGATCATGCCTATCTTCTAGCGGAACTGCAACGTTTCGAAGCTTCCAGTAAGTAAAGGAAGACATCTGAACGTTTCTTATTCATCTAGTATTGTAGATTTTAGAGTAGATTTAATAGTAGAGAGAAAATGCAAAAAGAAATGCTCAGTGGAGAAACGGGGATTTGAACCCCGGACCTTTTGTAGTGTATGTTTTTGATCATGCAAAACAAACGTGATGCCCCTACACCATTTCCCCATTGGGACGGCAGTCGAACCTTACTTTTGCTATATAGACCCAGCTTTTTGTTGAGGCTCGTCCTCCTTTGCATACCTAGGTGCCTGCTCTATGAGTGAATAAGTGTTCGGAAATTGATATACGTAATACGATCGGTGAGAACAGTAATGTCCCCGTGTATTCATAATTTCATCGCTTTCTGAATTAACTAACCGCGCGCTTCTTTCGCATAAACAAGAGAAATAGACAAGGTTCACGGGTCTAACCGTTGCGCGCGCGAAATATTATAACCAGGGTATATATCCACAACCTTACCAAGGAGGATCATCTTCCCGACCCAATTGTGGCTCAAAAGGGTGACAAGTGTCAATTTAGCGGGTCGGTACGCTTAAAGCTGGCAGCCCTGTGTTTCACAAGATGCCTCCAGGGCTGATAAATCCGGCTCCTAAACAAGTTTGTGGTAGATTATTCCGAGCGCCTGTCCGAGCAGAGGCATCTACCTGTGCCGGGCTTGTCGGGCGGCCCGTTGGCGCACGCGATGCCCGGAGAACATGACAGGTATAAAGTGCACTCGGGGCTCCTTATTCGCTTCTTTACGAGAGCCACTTATCAAAGACTATCTCGAACGCTATCCTATATACAATACCCAACTAAGTGCCCAAGATGCGCCTGTCTACCTTCATCCGTAGGTGGAAACTCCCATTGGCTATAAGAGTTCTTCGCTTCACATGGCTGACCCTCCTCCTAGCTCTGCTCGCCCTCGGAAGCTCAGCGGCTGGCACCGACTGCAAGCCCCGTAACCCCGATGGGTACGCTGCCAGCGATGAGTTGGCTGCCTGGATCGGAAAGGCTGTCGACGACTTCTACCCTTTCCGTGACACATGGGCTGCCGCCTACGACGCATCATTCGCACCCAATCTATCGGCGACATTCAACGCGACCAAATTCGACTTCAACACCCTGAGGGCAGCCTACGGTAGCTTCCTACCTAAGCTCCAAGGCCAATACGCTGGAACATTCGTAAGTTCCCCTATTGACGTTACCATAAGTTCTATGGCACTAATGGTTTACTAGGGCCACGGCTACTACTCTGTTGTCGCGGTACCCCATGCTAGCGACCGTGGTGGTTTCGTTTACATCACTGGCTGGGCTGGTGGCTACATCGACGGTGACGCAGACCGACTGTACAATGTATCGCACGCTGCCTTTGGTGTTGTTGAGCAACAAGAGGATTGCTCTATTAAGATTGCGGAGTGGCGCGAGAGCTCTAACATGGCCCCCTCTCCTTGAATAATTCATTCTGCGGCTATCTTCAGATGAGACCGGGTACTAAATGCCATAAGAGACAAGTCGTCCAATGGCGGCAGTGAGTGGTGTAAGCTGTCCAATCGAAGTAGTGGATGGTGTAAGCTGATGGTGTGAGAGGCGGAGTGGGACGCGGAGGTCGCCCAAAAAGTTATACGAGACCTTTAGCGTCATCAGCGGGAGATGGAGTTTTTATTATTTAAAGGTCTATTGATTCCATATCTTGCCTGGCTATTGAATTTGCAGATTGCCTTACTAGACAATTGATTCGTCCTTCTCCTATCTTTACTGTCTATAAACATGCATCTTATCTTAACTGGTGCCACTGGCCATGTTGGCTCTGGCGTCCTTGATGCCATGATGAAGATGAAAGACATTACAAGAATATCAGTGGTCAGCCGAAGGCCAGTCAAGTTCGCAGAGGACACCAAAGACCCCCGGGTCCATGTCATTATCAACAATAATTTTGAGAAATACGACCCTGAAATTATCAATCAGTTGAGGGGCGCCACAGGGTGTGTCTGGGCACTAGGAGTTAGCCAAACACAAGTCGGGAAGGAGTAAGTGATTATCGAAGGAGTGACAATACGACTCCATGGAAGGCTAACTTTGCACCAGGGAGTATGTTAGAATCACAAAAACCTTGGCTCTTGAGTCGGCAAAGGCATTCCAGGCCCTGCCGGCTAACAATGAGCCATTCAACTTTGTTTATGTATCCGGGAACGGAGCGACCACTCAGCCAACCAGTCGTTCAGTCACCTTTGCCCGAGTGAAGGGAGAGACCGAGCTCGCTCTAGCGGAGATGCGAAAGCAGAACCCCTTGCTTCATGCCTTGTCTGTCCGCCCAGCCATCGTTGATTCTTCCGCCCACACTGAGATTCAACCATACGTCCCAGAACCTAGCTTTCCGATCAAGGCTGCAAGATTCGTCTTATCTCCTATTGCCCGCACTTGGTTCCCAAGTCACACGAGCCCAACTGAGCCGTTGGGCAGATTTTTGGCTGAGGCTGCCATGGGGAGACATCGGGAACAGTTCAAACCTGGCCCCGGAATCGAAATGATTGGAGATTTCCCTATCTTGGAGAACTCGGTGTTTAGAAAACTAGCTGGTCTCTAACAAGATATCAATCGACCTGAAGTCGTATCAACACCTACTCAAATCCTAGATTATGTTTTGCAAGCGTCTCCACTAAGTGTCAATAGTAATATAATTTAACTCGTGCCAAATAAAAATGAGCAAACCGTGAGAATGTTTATCCCGAATGTTTCGGGTGAAAGGTTTTCCTGGTGCACTATGTTCGTGCAGAATGATCATAGACTGCGGTGTCGCTCCAAATAGGCGTGCTGATGTGGGCTAGCAGCAACGAAGCCTGGGTTTTAGCAAGCGGATCCACCGGAGGAGATTTTCCTCACTGGCCAATTTTGACTTCGACACAATCTCGTTGCGAAGAATCCAACCCAAGTCTCTGGGAGCAGGCCTCTTAAAAATGTCAAAGGGAGATCTCACTGGTATCCCACCATGCCCGAGTCGCAACTATATACCCTGAAGAGGTCACCGGATGGTGGCCACGGCTTATTTGCTAGCGTGGCCATCAAGGCAGGCACTCGCATCATCCAAGAACAGCCCGTCCTGATGCTCTCGAAGGAAGAAGTTCAAACACAATCTGAAGAAAAATGGGTCATCGCAAAAATGGGCCAGTTGCCTGTTGAGGCTCAGAACGAGATCATGGAGTTATATCACAACCCGAAGAAATTACAAGACTTCAAGTCTCACCACAACCAGAAGTGTCCCGGTACCGACTGGGATGCTGGTCTTGTGCTGGCTAAATTCTACACCAACGCTGCTTCCATCTCTGGTGGACTGAAGGTCGGGCTTTTCACTACGTTTTGCCGCATGAACCACTCATGCATGCCGAATACATGCTGGGTGTACGATGAAGTGACCGGAATGGAAGTCTACGCGGTTAGAGATATCAGTAAGGGAGAGGAAATCACAGACTCATACACCGAAGTCGCGTGTTCTAGAGGGAGCAGGGCAGAAGAACTGGCGAATTGGGGGTTCCGTTGCGAATGCACGGCATGCGAAGGTCCAGACGCCGAAGTGATTGATATCAGGCGGCGAAGGGTAGCGCAAATCAGAGAGCTCTTGGAGCTCTACAGCCGTAAAGATGAGAAGCCTATGTTTTCAGAAGTACCGAAGACGGATTTAGAAGCTTTAAAACTCGCAGAGGAAAGTGTCTCGTTGTTGTCGTTGGAAAATCTAGTGGAGGAGTTGGGTGCTGCCCACGGATGGTGTGCCAAGTTTGCTCGAAGAGCCGGGCTGAAGGATGTCAAGGAGTTTCATGAAGACAAAGAGTACCAAATTTTGGTGCTTACTACGGGAGACATTGAATAGAGCGATTTCTTTGACTCAACCCGAGGAGGACACATCACAACCATGCCAAACAGGGAATGCCTAGATAGCCATGCAACTGTTAATGGTTTCACCATTCCAATTTAAGATTATTTTTCAGGGATTCTGGCTTTTGTTCTGCTCCTCTACATAGAATCTTCCATGAAGTGTAACTCACGATATACTTTAGTCTCTGCGTCGGTGAACCACCCATGGTTAGTTGAAACCCCGTCAACACCGACCTCCCATATTCCATCAATAACATAGCCAGCCCAAACCTCGAATATTTCTGCGAACCGCGGCGCCCTACCGATGCCCCATGGCCTTTGAACGTTATGAACCATATCTCTATCAGTTGCCTGGGCTGTCACAAGCTGAATAGTATCCGCGAACTTGTCGTCAACCGCCGTGTAGAGTCCGGGAAGGAGCGAAATTGTGAGCCTCTCCAAGTGCCTCTCTCGAATGTTGAAAGGAGTTTGAAGCCTCACTGATTCGTCGGCAAGTGGAAGAATGAGCGAAGGGTAGAGGTCCGGCTCGTCGGGAAATATCTTGATGAACTGACTTCGTTCCGAGTTGGGAAGCTCTGAGTTCATAACAGCTTCAAATCTTTCATCTGTAAAGACTGTAATGCCCGGCCCAACGAAAGTGAAACTTGGCCGTTTGGCTCGTTGAAGAAAGGCCTTGGCGAAGGGGCTTATTCGAAATTGGTTTACCATACTGGTTGGCAGAGGATCGCGATAGTTGTCTTCACCCGGATCACCAAGGCAGGTTTGGATAGTCTCCAGTAAGCCCTCCCAAGCGGAAAGGGTTTCTTCCAGATCTCTAGGTGTAAATCCCCGTATCAATATCGAACTTCTACTATCGTCCATCCAATAGTATTTTCCACGATCCCACATCTCCAATAACTTCAGAAGCGCAAACTCAAGTGGTACCCATGACTCGGAATCGCTCGCAGGAAGGCCGCCGTATTCCAAATTACCATAAGTCACCCGTTTAGTGAATAGGTCGAGAAATAAACCGGCATCCTGCTGGATATCAAATGCGGTAGGGTAGAGTAATATAATATCTGGGTCGTTCATCTCTCCGTATGTTCGATTCCAGAATGCTACTGCATCAGGCTGTCTAAACTCCCCTGTGAATGGCGCGTGCCGTGGATCATAAACATTCAACTGGGAGAAGAAACGAACAATATCGTCCTTCTGCAATGCATCCGTATCCGCCCACCCCGGAGGATTCCCAAGAGCTATCTGGATGCAGTTCTGTTGCATGTTCTCGGCGGCGTCAGGAATGTGACCGACTGCCCTCGCAAGGAGCTCATTGTGTAGGAGAGCGCATCGGTCCGGATCAAACTCGGCATTGACCTCTTGCTCTGGGGAGTTGTCGTCCATCGCCATGGCTTGAAATATCTAATAGAACACAGTTTGGATCCGATAGTAGCCGAAAAGAAATAGACGTTGAGTGATTTTGAGAGCCTGCGGTACCAGAAGAATTCACGGTACAGAGAAGGGGCGAGGCGCCGATGATTAGGACCTTTTAAACCGGAACGTGTAAAGCGAAAACAGAGAAGAAGGAAAGAGTGATTTCCCTTTCCAGAAGCCTCTCTGTTGCCAATATACGGATTTCTGCTTTTGGACTGAGGACATATGTAAGGTGAATAGAAAGGGCGGCAATAAGTCTTGAGTTTTGTTTTATTAGGTCGTTACTTTACGAGCGTTAGTTAGCCTTGGCATGCCAATTGTTTTTTCCTAATAAAGAAGTAACTACGAGTTGATTATATCAGCAGAGCTCGGCTACTTGATCCATGGCGTTTGAATCACGACATGTACACATGGGGAGAATAATACCTAGAAATATACAATGAGATCTCCCCAACTTCTCATAGACGCCTTTTTCTCATATCGCCATGCCAATTTTATCTCCTTTCAGATAGCCGCCTTGTACAGCGCCACAGTTTCTTGAAACACTTAACTCACTAAGTGAAGGCATTGCACCGGTGAAAAATGTTAGATTTTTAGTTAAATATTTACGATGTGTAGTCCTATTGGCTTTTTCCTTTATTATGGTTAATATTTAGAGGCCTCGCGACAACATTGTGAAGGGAAGGATATTCCAAACCCCTACAAACACGTCCAATATGGTCCATTAGGTTATCTAGCACCAACAACCTCTCTTGGACCGTTGGAAACGCACTTACCCTCGTATTCAAAAGCTTTTCTCCCCGTTAGCTCTGAGGCAAAAAGTCAGCAACAGCTACTTCAGGCATGTTTTGTGCTTGAGGTTGCTTCGGGAATCACGTGTAGGTACTATAACCATACGTGGTCTAGGTTAGCTTAGTAAACAGCGTGTATACCCCAAACCAAGAAAAAAAACTCATCCACCAGCCACTCCACTTGATACCTGATGTGATATAATAACTTGCCTGGCGTGCGAATGGCCCCAATCATCTTGCCAAATAATATGATCAAGGAGAGTAATATTGCTAAGCGGGGCTTCGATGGGCAAGTGCCTGTGAAGAAACCTAAGACTAGAAAATATGCCCCCAAAGTCCGCACAGGCTGCATCACTTGGTAAGTTGCCAAGCCGGTGATTATCTCGGAACCAGGCTCACCGTTGACCGACGTGCTTATGGGAGATCGTCAACTAACAGGCTCGCAGCAAGTAAGACTTCACCTCCACCTCTGTTATTAGTGGGGCTGTTCAAGATGCTCAGTATAATGGGTTCTTCATGATCTAACGAAGAAATAATTCAGATTTCGCCGGAAGAAGTGCGATGAGGAGAAGCCTTTCTGTCGTCGCTGTACAGAAGGCGGCTGGAAATGTGACGGCTACTCTCCTATAGCCAAAGAACCTACTTCCAAGAAAAAAAAGAACAGTCCTGCCGCTTCGACCGAGTCTAATGTTACACTGAGCCAGCAGTCAACAGCATTGACGTTGATCAGTGGACAACATGCGGGAATTCCATTACTACCAAGACTCCCGCCAACGAAAAATATCCTTGAGCAGCGTTGTCTTAGCCACTTTTTCACCTACACTCTCAATGAAATTGATCTGTCACCTGGGATTAACGGATTCTGGCTCAAAACGCTCCCAGCCCTGAGTCAAAATGAGCCGCTGGTTCGGCATGCCGTGATTGCATTGGGTGCCACCCACTGCCTCTTCCTCAGTCATGACTCCTCAAGGATCAACCATGAAGCTAAATACCAGGCGGTTGTTACTCAGCAATTCACAAACTCCATCTCACGATTGGTACCTCTCATGTCTCAGGCAAAGCCTGAGAATACTATCCTGGTCTTGATATGCTGCCTGCTATTTGTATTTATCGAGTCCATGAGAGGCTCTCAGACCGAAGCCTTGCGACACCTTACAGCCGGATGCCGACTCCTCGCATCTGTTCACGACCTCCCACCGGAACTAGAAGGGAAACTGCGCGAAATCGCAACAGTATTCCGGGGACTCGGGTCCGTCGTCAACATGTTTAACGAAGACAAGATAATTCCAGATCTCGCGTCATATGCGGAACTTCCAAAAGGGTACGAAGATCCCACGAAGTCCTATGAGAGTATGGATGAGGCAGAGAAAGCCTTGGCTCATCTTGATATGTTTCTCTCGGATATGCACTGCACCCACGACAACTCTGAAGGACCGTTCCCGGAGCGACTAAAGGAGATCAACGAGCAGACGTTTCGGAGCCTTGGAAGGCGCTTCCGAAAATGGGAAGCCCGCTTCGAGAGAACTCTCGAAAGTCTTAGGCCGCCTCATAGCTATGAACTCCTCAACCTGAAGCTTCAGAGGTACCTCTGGGCTCAAATGATGAAACAGCCATATGGCGAAGAGCCGGTTATTGGCGAAGAGAAATGTATGTGGCTAATGGATAAGGTGGAGGAATTGCTCGAAATGACGAACCCAACGTAAAGAATCTTCACAACCAAGGCGGATTTGATCCCGGTACTAGTCGTGGTATACGGATCATGTCCGGTTACCCAAGTACGGAAACGAGCGATAGCGCTATTACGGTTACGTAGCCGAAGGGAAGGGTTTTGGGATAGTGACAAGACAGCTGACTTCCTGCAGTTGGATCTTGATAAATGCTTGGCAGGTCAGAAGGGCACATCGTGGCCGGCTGTCGGCCCTTCTACTGCCCAAGGGGCACTTCTGGTTTTCAGGCCGAAACCAGAAGCATAAACTATAGAGCCTTGGAGGAAACCCAGTATATGCACTATGGCTGAGGGGATATAGAGCTAATGATAATGTTAAACAACGCAACGTATTTGTCATATCTATCATACACTGCCCTCCTAGCTGTTTCCCTCTAACTGACAACGAAATGAATATTGCTTCTCTACCTATAGAGAAGGTGTATACGCGATAGACACGAACTATTTGCCTGCTGCCATCCCTATTCCTTGACCGTCGTATATATGTACGAAAGCGGGAGTACAATCGCAGCGAGGCCAACCACCCAGGGAGCAAGCTTCTTAGCTGCTCGAAGGTATACCATGTGTTCTCCTTCTTTGTGCCTCTTCTTTCTATCAGCCCTATCATTCAGACGCGGGAATGGCACATCCGGGATGTCTTTCCCCAGAAACGCGCACAACGGCTCCCATCCGTCGCCGATAGAGTACTCCAACCTTCGCTCGGGCGGAACCATGTCCCGAATCTTTTTGTAGTACTGGTCATACCCGCGTCGTGCATTCGCCTCAATCTCGGACATGTTTCTGGCGTCAAAAAGCCCGTAGCTGACTTTCGTCAAAGCGTGGGCGGATCTTGATCTCAAGACATGGCTCACGAGAAACAGCATGACGGTCTGTCCGACTGTGAAGAGCTTGTCCAATACAACGACTTTGTAGCTTATCCACCAGCTGTCAAAGTCCCGCTGAACAATGACGACTTTGGCATTGGGGTATGCCTCGATGAGCTGATCGACAAATGGACAGGCCATGTCGGTGACGATGTCGTATTTGGATCCCCAGAGCTCATCCCAGTCTTTGCGAGTGAACCTTGGTTGGGGTCTGGCGCCTGGGATCGACGGCCAGGTTGCTTCTGCTGCTCGCTCAATGGATTCCCACGGGTTTCCGAGGATGTCCTCATCGCCATGATGCGTCTTGTAGCCCAGGGTTCTATACGCATGCGCCATAGATTTCGTTGCCATTCGAAACAAGGCGACGTGAATAACGGCTAGGCCATCGTCTGAGGTTTTCTCGGCCGGGTTCATGGTGGGAAGAGTTGCAATTGGTGCTCCCGATTTCGCGTCAATGAAAAATCTGTCGAGGTTGAAACACGTGAAGCCATATTGGACAGATCTTGATGGACATGGGGTCTTGGGGGTTTATTTTTTTCCGGCGACATGCTGTTTGGTTACACCGACACTTGAATATTGCTCCCTTTTTGGGCGAGCACCTACCGTCCTCCATTTCTTCCTGATTGCGACACGGCGTTGTGATACACTGCGATGGGACGCAAGGAGTTCAATTGCTTATATGCTACATAGTAAGTTAAAGCGCATGTAGTCGCCGCCAGTATGTTGGGAGCTATTCAACCACTTGAGGATGGTGTTCAGGAAAAGGTGCCAGATACGCCCCAACTGTCCCGGTCCGGATTACTACAATTCCGCGATGACGATTGGAATCATTTTGGCTACAGTGGTGGTAACGCGTGACCGGAACCTGCGAATGCCCCTATCTGGACCTGCGGGGCCGACTCCAGGGGCTGGCCTCCCTGAGGAGCGGCGGTTGATCCACCAGACTCAGTGACAGCGGCGCTGTTTTTTTAGTGTTGTTCCATGTTCCGTCTGCACTATTCACCGAGTCACAGCCAAATGTCACCGAGTCAAGCAACGAAAACAAACTGCATGGCCGGGCGGGCGCACGCCTCCACGAAACTATGCGGCGGTCGATCTGCAGAATTTGCCCTCGCTTCGATCTCGGCCATCCATTGAAGAGATGGATGTTATCGGGTCGCTTCCGGATAAGCTCCGTTGCTCGGGGCCGCCACGCGCACATGGGCAGCTCAACTAGACAGCTCCTCCCAACCACAATCACACCCTCATAGCAGTCCAGTCAAACTCTACACTTCTTTCCTTTTCTTCCTTTGTTTATTCTCTTCTCCGATATCAGCCTTCGACTGCACACGCATCTAGTCTGCCATCTCCCACATCAACGCAGCCATGTCTCGATCACGCACAGTTGGTCTCACAGGCAGACGCCTGCAGCAGGCCTTTTCGCCTGCTCATAAATATCAGTGGTCGCGATCGGTCGCGTCGCTCTCATCAGCAGACAAGACTGTAGGCAATTCTGTACACATGAAATATCTGGAAAAATTGTTCGCTAATATGTTTTTCAACAGCTTCTGGGCGGCTCTCTCCTGGAGAATGACCCCGAGCTTCATGCAATTCTCAAGCGTGTAAGTGCAAACCATCAAGGGCAATCAAGTACCGCGCTGACTCCAGGTACAGGAGGAGAAGAGACAGCAGCACTTCATAAACCTCATTCCCTCTGAGAACTTCACATCCAAGTCTGTGCTCGAGGCTCTGGGCAGTGTCATGCAGAACAAGTACTCTGAGGGATACCCCGGAGCTAGATACTACGGAGGTAACGAGCACATCGACGAGGCCGAGAGACTGTGCCAGAAACGTGCTTTGGAAGCTTTCCGCCTCGAGTCTGATCGATGGGGCGTGAATGTCCAAGGTCAGTTCACTCTCTGTATCTTTGCTGTGAGGCACAACTGTTAACACGCAAGATAGCCCTGTCCGGATCACCCGCCAACCTCTACGCCTATTCGGCTCTCCTCAACACCCATGAACGCATCATGGGTCTTGATCTCCCCCAAGGCGGCCATCTGTCCCACGGCTACCAGCTCCCTACGAAGAAAATCTCCATGGTTTCCAAGTACTTTGAGACCTTGCCATACGTCCTAGACGAGAAGACCGGCCTTATTGACTACGAGAAGCTGCGCCAGAATGCTCTTCTCTACCGCCCCAAGATCATCATCGCCGGTACCTCCGCCTACTCGCGCCTCATCGACTACGCCCGCATGCGCGCCATCGCAGACGAGGTCGGCGCCTACCTCCTCGCCGACATGGCCCACATCTCCGGCCTCGTCGCTGCCGGTGTCCTCCCCTCTCCCTTCGAGTACGCCGACATCGTCACCACCACCACCCACAAGACCCTGCGCGGCCCCCGCGGCGCCATGATCTTCTTCCGCAAGGGCGTCCGCTCCGTCAAGAAGAACGGCGACGAGGTCAAGTACGACCTCGAGGGCCCCATCAACGCCTCCGTCTTCCCCGGCCACCAGGGCGGACCCCACAACCACACCATCACCGCGCTGGCCACCGCCCTCCGCCAGGCCAAGTCGCCCGAGTTCGCCGAGTACCAGAAGCAGGTGCTCGTCAACTCCAAGGCCTTCGCCGCCCAGCTCTCCGACGCCCTCGGCTACACACTCGTCTCGGGCGGCACCGACAACCACCTCGTCCTCGTGGACCTCAAGCCCAAGGGCGTCGACGGCGCCCGCGTCGAGCGCGTGCTCGAGCTCTGCGGCATCGCCTGCAACAAGAACACGGTGCCCGGCGACAAGTCGGCCCTCAAGCCCGGCGGCCTGCGCCTGGGCACACCGGCCATGACCACCCGCGGCTTCACCACCACCGACTTTGAGCGCGTCGCCGACATCATCCACCGCGGCATTGGCATCACCCTCGCCGTCGACAAGGAGGCCAAGGCCGAGGCCCAGGCCAAGGGCGTCAAGAATCCCGCCACGGTCAAGGCTTTCCTGAACCATCTCGGCGACGGCAAGCAGGTTGATGAGATCCAGACTCTGCGGAAGGAGGTTGAGGAGTGGGTTGGGCAGTTTGACCAGCCCTGGGTTCTGTAGGGGAATGATATCACATACTTTATGATTTTGTTTATAGCCATATTTTGATCAATATTTTTTTCTTTCTTGGAGATGGAAAAGAACAAAACTTAATTTCAGCGTTTATTCTACACATTTACCTTGATTTTACCATTGCCAAGTGACGATGAATTGAGTATCTTGACTATGTCTATTCATTGGGTTGCCGCAAAACACATGCGATTCTCCTCCCGCTGTGACTTTGCCTCCCAAATTGCATTGACCTTCCTTGTAGCTACTGAACGCAAGTGATCTCGAATGCGTCCGATTACCGGCCTCCGATGACAAAAAATCGACAGATTAGACTCGAGCTTAGCCTAGGTTACGGCGTGCCGCGCAGTCGAGATAACGGACCGGGGGAAAGACCTTTTGCCTGCCATCGTCACTGAGTCCAGCTTCACTGAGTCCCTTCACTGAGTCCAGCCCAGAATCCGCTCCGGCCCAGCCTCATGCATCAGTGGAACCATAAAATCACCGAGTCTGTGGGGAGAGTCGCATCCTCCATCCAAGTGGGTCGGCCCATCACCGAGTCAAAGAAACAAGCCCATTCCAGCCCACCAGCCCGCCGGTTTTCGATCCGAGCTCGAGATAAGGAAGCTTTCCTTAGCTGGCTCGAGAGCAGTCCAGGTACCGCTGCGATTGTCGGGGGCAGTTAAGCTCGCCTGTCCAGCTGTTTCCTGCCTTGCTCCCAATTTTCCCTTCCTCAGCAGTTTGCCAGGAATAAACCCGCTATTTGCTATCACCAGCCTCTTACACACGTCCGAATTCCGCATACATTTCCTTCACTCACTTACACAATGGCTACTCTCTTCACACGCCAGGCTGTTGCCTCTGCCTCGAGAACGGCGCGATGCTGGAGACCGGCAGCTGTCAAGGTTGCTCCCGTCAGCAGGGCCCTGCCCATCTCACAGCGCATGAGTTTCTCGCAATCAGTACAACGTAAGATCCAGAGAAACTTTACTTCGCCATGAACAGTAGTACTAAACATCACCACGTCAGGCCTTGAGAAGCGCTTCACTGAGACCCACGAATGGATCGACGTCGCCAGCGACGGCAAGACCTGTGAGTACCCTCATCACTGGCCTGATCCCGACGCAATTGAGCTGACTTGAGTATCAAAGGCACAATCGGCATCACCAAGCACGCCGCTGAGGCCCTCGGCGACATCGTCTACGTCGAGCTCCCAGAGGTGGGCGACGAGGTGGGCAGCGGCGACAGCTTCGGCTCCGTCGAGTCGGTCAAGTCGGCCTCTGACATCGTCTCCCCCATCGACGGCAGCGTCGTCGCCGTCAACGACCCCGTGTCCGAGACGCCCGCCGACCTCGGCAAGGACCCCGAGGGCGAGCAGTGGCTCATCAAGGTCGAGGCGGCCGACCTGGCCCCCGTGGATGGGCTGATGGACCTGGAGGCGTACACCAAGTTCGCCGAGGAAGATCACTAGGAATTGATGTTGTGTTTTGTTCAAAATTGAAAATTTTTTAATTGTTCGTATAAAGCCGTCAAGTCTATTGATAAAAAAAATATCATTTTTAAAAAATAGTATAAACTCCTTCCTCTATTCGCCTTGTGATATGTTGAATCCCAATGCATCGCTATCGTAGACCTCGTTGAATAAAGACTACCTTGCATTTTTCACCATTTTGCAGCCCAGTAAAGTCTTCACTTCTAAAAATTAATCCCAAATAATTTAAAAACACTGATCATGTAACCAAAAAAAATCAAATCGCTCTTTCTTTCTATCTAAATTATTACTCGGCAAGCTCCTCCACAGACGGGCACGTACAGTACAGGTTCGTGTCGCCGTACGCATCGTCCACCCGCGCCACCGACGGCCACATCTTCTTGGCCCGCAGGTACGGCAGCGGGTACGCCGCCTCCTCGCGCGTGTACGGCCTGTCCCACTCGGCCGCGAGCAGGTCCTGCTGCGGGTGCGGCGCGTTCTTGAGCAGGTTGCCCACCTTGGGCACTTTCCCGGACTCGACGTCGGCGATCTCGCGGCGGATCTGGATGAGGGCGTCGCAGAAGCGGTCGAGCTCCTCGCGGGACTCGGACTCGGTGGGCTCGATCATGAGGGTGCCCGAGACGGGGAAGCTCATGGTGGGCGCGTGGAAGCCGTAGTCCTGGAGGCGCTTGGCCACGTCGGCGGCCTCGACGCCCGCGGTGTCCTTGAAGGGGCGGATGTCGAGGATGAACTCGTGCGCGCAGCGGCCGTTGTCGTTGGTGTAGACGACGCTGTAGTGGGGGAGGAGGCGGGACATGATGTAGTTTGCGTTGAGGAGGGCGACGCCCGTCTGGCGGGTGAGCCCCTGGCCGCCCATCATGAGGATGTAGGCGTGGCTGATGGGCAGGATGGACGCGCTGCCCCAGGGAGCGGCGCTGATGGGCGCGATGGCGGTCGACTCGCGCGCCTTGCCGCCGTTCTGGGGGTCGGCCTCCGGGTGGCCGGGGAGGAAGGGGGCGAGGTGGCTGCGGACGCCGATGGGACCTACTCCCGGGCCGCCGCCGCCGTGGGGGATGCAGAAGGTCTTGTGGAGGTTGAGGTGGCAGACGTCGGCGCCGATGTCGCCGGGGCTGCAGAGGCCGATCTGGGCATTCATGTTGGCACCGTCCATGTAGACCTGGCCGCCGTACTCGTGGACGATGCGGCAGACCTCCTTGACCTCGGGCTCGAAGACGCCAAAGGTGCTGGGGTACGTGACCATGACGGCGGCGATGTCCTTGGCGTGCTTCTCGCACTTGGCCTTGAGGTCGGCGATGTCGAGGTTGCCCGTCTTGGCGTCGCACTTGATGGCGACGACCTTCATGCCGACCATGGCGGCGCTGGCGGGGTTGGTGCCGTGGGCGGAAACGGGGATGAGGCAGATGTTTCGGTTCGCCTCGCCGCGGCTCTCGTGGTAGGCCTTGATGGTGCGGAGACCGGCGAACTCACCCTGGGCGCCGGAATTGGGCTGCAGGCTGACCTCGTCAAAGCCGGTGATGGTCGACAGGTTCTTCTGGAGAGAGGCGAGCATGGCCTGGTAGCCGGGAGCCTGCTCGACGGGGGCGAAGGGGTGGATGTTGGAGAATCCGGGGTGGGAGACGGGAAGCATTTCGGTGGTGGCGTTGAGCTTCATGGTGCAGGAGCCGAGAGGGATCATGGAGTGGACGAGGGAGAGATCCTTGTTTCCAAGGTGGTAGATGTATCGCAGAAGCTTAGTCTCGGAGTGGTGCTGGTTGAAGACGGGGTTCTGGAGGAAAGCGGTCTTGCGCTGGAGGTTGGCGGGGATGGACGAGTTGGAATAGAGAGCACTGTCCAGACCCTTCTCAACGGCGGCATTGAAATCCTGCTCAGCCACGTTGAAGCACTTGAGAAGCTTGCCCAGGCTCTCCAGAGAGACACCCTCGTGAAGAGAGAATCCCAGCTCGGTCTCACTGATCTTGCGCAGGTTGATGTTGAGGAGAGAGGCCTTCTCGTGGGCATTAATGACGGCATCCGAAGATCCCTTGAGGGTCAAGGTGTCGAAGAGGACGGAGCCGTCATCTCGGAGACCGGCGGTGGAGAGCTTGAAGTCACCCTGGCGTGTGATAAGATCCTGTGCCAGGCGGGTCTTGGCCCAAACATCCTGGGCAATGGCCTTGAGACCTTCGGGGCCGTGGTAGATGGCGTAGAAGGCGCTCATGTTGGCCAACAGAGCCTGGGCGGTGCAGATGTTGCTGGTGGCCTTCTCACGGCGAATGTGCTGCTCGCGAGTCTGCAGAGCAAGGCGAAGGGCTGGGTTGCCCAGTCGATCCTTGGAAACACCGACGATACGTCCAGGAATCTTGCGCTTGTACTTCTCGGAGCAGGCGAAGAATCCAGCGTGGGGGCCTCCATATCCCAGAGGAACACCAAATCGCTGGGAGCTGCCGAGGGCAATGTCGGCGCCGAACTCACCAGGCGCCTTGAGCTGAGTGAGGGCCAGGAGATCCGTGGCGACGCAAACGAGACCCTTGCCCTCGTGGACGAGGTCAGAGAGGCCTTGGTAGTCGAAAACACCACCGCGGGTGTCGGGGTACTGGAGAAGAACACCAACGAGGCTCTTGCCGGCCTTCTTCACGAGTTCGTACTCGTTGGCGAGGACGTCACCGACGACGAGCTCAATGCCGAATCCCTCCGCTCGGGACTTGAGGACCTCGAGAGTCTGGGGGTGGCAGTTCTCAGAAACGACGAAGGTCTTGCCTCCGCTCTTGGGGGCGTTGGCAACAGCCATGGTCATGGCCTCGGCAGCGGCGGTGGCCTCATCAAGGACGGAGGCGTTGGCGATCTCGAGGCCGGTCAGGTCAGCGACCATGGTCTGGAAGTTGAGCAGGGACTCGAGACGGCCCTGGCTGATCTCGGCCTGGTAGGGAGTGTAGCTGGTGTACCACGCTGGGTTCTCGAGGATGTTGCGCTGGATGACGGCGGGGACCTGGGTACCGTAGTAGCCAGCTCCAATGTAGGTCTCGGCGACGGTGTTGAGGTCGCCAAGCTTCTTCATCTGCTCCCTCACGAACTGCTCAGAGCGCCCGTTTGCAGGCACGGGAGTAAGGGGGTCCTCGGCCTTCCACTGCTCCACCAAATCCAGGCCAGTAGATTTCCTCCGGACCTGCTCTGGGATGGTCTGGCTGATGAACTCCTCCATGGAGGCGGCGGGAGGAACGAGCGCCTTGAGCATCTCCTGGTGCTCGTCTGCCTCGTCGCCGAGATGCCTTCGGGGGAAGGACTCATGTTGTTGAAGCTTGGCAAAGGCCTCTGTTTCAGTGAAGCTCTTTACCTGGCCCAGGCGGTATCCCTGTGTGGCGAACCGGCTACGAAGACGGGGGCTCTGGTGGGC
Organism: Clonostachys rosea; assembly: GCA_026958235.1. Classification (NCBI taxonomy): domain Eukaryota; kingdom Fungi; phylum Ascomycota; class Sordariomycetes; order Hypocreales; family Bionectriaceae; genus Clonostachys; species Clonostachys rosea. The sequence goes on from CP110206.1 coordinate 3,784,370, forward strand.
AGCATAGCACAGAACATCCCGAGAGGCAATGCGAGGGGCCTTCCCGGGAAGTCGCTGCAACAGCTGTCGTCGAGCGGTGCTGGACAGCATTGTGACTTGGGACGAGATGTCCTGTGAGGTGGTTCTCTTGGGGTGATGACAGGTGAGGAAGTCGAGTGAAAAAGTTCACAAGACAAGGGTTGCTATCTTTCCCACCCTTGAAAAGATAGATGACGCGATGGAAAACTACAAGTCAGACAATGATGTGTTCTGGAAAAGAAACTTTGAAATCAGGAGAGATGGATGATGGGTAGATGATAAGCGCCATACAAGTGCACTGCAGGCTGCTTGTTATCTCGCCCCCTGTTCTGGAACACTACAGCAAGGGACCCTCATTATTTTTTTCCATCCGGTCGCTTCGACATCGGCACAGGCTAGAAAATTGCCTTGGGAAAGGCTATTGGCCGATCCTTGCCGGCAATCCCCGGCCGTGCCTCATGTCGGCGTGGCTCCGTGGTGGGGCGATGACTCGGTGAAATCCTCCTCTGACTCGGTGCTGAGCCGCTACGCACCGCTTTGTATCAATCTCGAGGCCATTGTCGGGAGCTGGGGATCCGGGGAGACCAGGGGACGACACACACCTCTCGTCTGAGATGGAGGGCGACGAGATTGCGTTGTACCTCTATGGACAGTATCACAGCGTCCCGCGCGGCATCACCATGCCCCTTTCGGTGATTTTTACGCAACGATATCTCACTCGACGTCGTCTCGTGATCGATGAGAGAATGTATGGAGTTAGCGTAGTCGCCCTGTTTATTGTGTAATTGCAACATGGAAATATAATAAATACCGTCCTGGACTAAAGCTCGGGCGGTCTTCCGGCTTGCAAGTAGACTGGAACTTAGAGCTGTTCAAGCTTGTGACCAACATCTGAAGTTTCCCTCCAACTGTTCTACCTTCTAAAATTTACAAAGCCACCTTCACTTCACCCCAATATGACAATCTCTCGCCGCCAGCCATGGGTCGCAACTCCCTTGATTGAGTCTCCCCAGCTCTCAAAGAGTGCAGGATGGTATGTGTCCCCAGGACCTGGCCACCAATGATATAAAACTATCTTGGGGGTTCACGATGCGAAGATACATGTTCTAAATCGTAGAAGTAGAATCTTTCTTAAGCTAGATAACCTCCAACCCTCCGGCTCTTTCAAGTCTCGAGGCATCGGCAACTATCTCCTCAGCCGCATCCGAGAGCACGATGTCACTGATGGAAAGAAGCCGCACTTCTACGCCTCGTCCGGAGGCAACGCCGGCATAGCATGCGTCGTTGCTGCCCAGTCCCTTGGGTACGAGGCCTCCGTCGTGATACCCACCACGGCCAGCCCAGCCCTCATTGCCAGGCTGGAAGAGGAGGGTGCCAGCAGCATCATCCAGCACGGGCACAGTGTCATGGATGCGGACCGGTACCTCAAGTCCACTGTTCTGCCCGCTGATCCAGACGGCGTGTATGTGCCGCCCTTTGATCACCCTGACATCTGGGCCGGCAATTCCACCGTGATGCAAGAGATTGCCGCGCAGCTGAGCGACGAGCAGCCAGACATCGTGGTCTGCAGCGTCGGCGGCGGCGGACTCATGAATGGTGTTGTGCAGAGTCTTGACCAGCTCGGTTGGAGTGAGGGCACCACGGTGCTGGCCATGGAAACGGCCGGGGCCGACTCGCTCAACCAGGCCCTCGAGGCGCGGCAGCTGGTGACTCTGGAGAAGATCACGTCACAGGCGCGCAGCCTCGGTGTCGCGACAGTGTCGCAGAAGACGTTTGACTACGCCCAGCGTGATCAGGTGGTCAGCGGCGTCTTGAGCGATGCCGAGGCGGCCAAGGGCTGCTGGATGCTGGCTAAGTATGAGCGCCTCCTGGTTGAGCTCACGGCCGGCATTGCGGTCAGGCTCTGCGAGGACAATCTTTTGGAGAAGTTTACTGGCAAGAGACTGGACAGGGACTCGAAGGTCGTGCTGCTGGTCTGTGGCGGCAACGACATCTCGGTCGAGATGCTCATGAGATGGAAGGAACAGTACGGATACTAAGTGATAGCTTTATTGATTTTAACCAATTTTTACGACTAAAGCAAGCGTAGCTACTGAATGCAATTGGTATTCAATGGATTGACTCTGCTGGTTCCAACTTCCCGTGACTTTGCAAACTCAATGTAAGGCAGCATGCCACCTCGACATAAAGTGAAGTCATACACGATCTCTCTTCTAAGTCTCTACGTACCAACAGATGGTCAATCTACACCCCGCACATTCCTGCACCCTGATGTCCATGTCATGTCGAAACCACGGAAGAAGCTCGTAAATCACCGTGGTTGGTATTTTATGGAGCCTCCGAGAAACGGCGGCCGGGATTCGGAGAAGCTGTCGCAACAGACGATCAATCGAATGAAAATTAGGACAATGCAATGTATTTCGTATCTCTACCTAACGGGCGGCTAGACGCCTCCCCCTGGTCCGTTCGACGGGCGTAATCGCAGCGGTGGCCACAGTTGCATCAAAGAACATTGTTGATGACTCGGTGATGTGACTCGGTGACAGCGAATTTCGACCACCAACAAAGAAGGCGACTAGCAGTCAAATTATTGCCTGATAAGCTCCCGTGTACATTCCGGCACGGCTGGTCGCAGTGCATATTACCCCGTATCCAGGCACCGGCTACCATCCGACCATTCTCTGCCATCAATCAACATCGTTCATGAACAACAGCTGGTCTAAGCATCGGCATTTCATCTTCCCCCAACTTCATCACTTGTAGACACCTCTCTTCCAGGTTTTATCATTTTTATTACTTTTATTACTTTACTTTCAGACCCGGGCGGCAATCAGTAACGATTTGCCTGTCTTCACGACCCGGCTTACACGCCTCCTGCCCATCCTCCCCCTCACCTTCACCACCAACACACACATCATGGCATTCTCTGCCGTATCCAGGCCGCTTTTCCGCTCGCGATTAGCATCCAGCCGGTGCCTGGCCTCCTCCTCCCGCTCCATCTCACATCCCGCCCCCATCACCTCCTCACGGCGACACTACTCCGCCGCCGCCGCCTCAGAAGAGCTCAAGAAGACTCCTCTGTACGACTTCCACCTCGCGAACCAGGGCAAGCTCGTCCCGTTCGCCGGATATCACCTGCCCATCCAGTACGGATCCCTCTCCCACAAGGAATCCCACCACTTCACCCGCACGAATGCCTCCCTCTTCGACGTCAGCCACATGGTCCAGCACATCTTCAAAGGGCCCGACGCCGCCGCCTTCCTCGAGACCGTCACCCCCTCGGACTGGCGCGGCCAGGGCTCCATGCAGAGCAAGCTGACCACCTTCCTCTGGCGCGAGACGGGCGGCATCGTCGACGACTCCGTCATCACCCGCCTCGGCGAGCAGGAGTACTACGTCGTCACCAACGGCGCCTGCCTTGAGAAGGACCTCAAGTACTTTGACGAGGAGCTCGGCAAGTTCGGCGGCTCCGTCGAGTGGACCACCCTCGACAACTCCGGGCTCCTCGCCCTCCAGGGCCCCCGCAGCGCCGAGGTCCTCCAGGAGGTCATCGCCCCCTCCTCCACCGTCGACCTGTCCAAGCTGTACTTTGGCAACGCCGCCTGGGCCAAGCTCAAGCTCTCTGGCGGCGAGGAGTCCCACCCCGTCCTCATCAGCCGCGGCGGCTACACGGGCGAGGACGGCTTCGAGCTCTCCTTCAACGGGAAAGCCTACCCGGCCTTCGAGAGCACCCCCCTCGCCACGCAGCACCTCCTCCAGAACGCGGGCCCCGAGCGCCTCCAGCTCGCTGGCCTCGCCGCGCGCGACTCCCTCCGCCTCGAGGCAGGCATGTGCCTGTACGGCCACGACCTCGACGATACCACCACCCCTGTCGAGGCCGGCCTGAGCTGGATCATCCCCAAGGAGCGCCGTGCCTCCGGCGGGTTCCACGGCGCCGAGGTCATCAACGCCCAGCTGACTCCCAAGAGCAAGGGCGGCAGGGGCGTCGACCGCCGCCGCGTGGGCTTCGTCATCAACGGAGCGCCCGCGCGCGAGGGCGCCGAGATCCACAAGGACGGCGAGAAGGTCGGCACCGTCACCAGCGGGCTGCCCAGCCCAACGGTGGGCAAGAACATCGCCATGGGCTACGTCAAGGATGGGCTGCACAAGGCCGGCACCGAGGTGGACGTCGTCGTGCGGGGGAAGAAGAGGAGCGCTACGGTGACCAAGATGCCGTTCACGCCCGCCAAGTACTACAAGGGCGATGCATAGAAGGGGGTTGGTGTAGATATATCACGAAGTTTTCTTTTTAATGGGCTTGCGCGGGTTTGGTTTTCTTTCATCCAAGTTTTGTTTGTCTTTTTTGTTCTTTACCAGAGCGCTGAGTATGAAACCCAAGCAAGGGTGGTAAACCAGAATTCCACAAAAACGCTAAACCGACAACGCTTCCCGGGATCTTGTTGAGAAAGATCAGTAGGGGTTAGAGAAAAAAACACGAAGAAAATACTGAAATCAGAACGCCGAGCTGTCTCTGGTGGGACGTTGAGCCACCGTACTTCAGTGACAGCCCTTAAAAACTTCCCTTGCTGTAAAAGCATCCAGATTTATTGGGGTGTGACGGAAAGACACCCCACCCCTTGCGTTTAGAAAGGGTAGTGGTGATAGTGGTGGTGATGATGATGGTGGTGGTAGTGATGGTGGTGGTGATGGTGATGGTGAAGATGGACGGAGGGAGTTGACGAAGATGGTAGGTTTGTCCGTCGCTCTACTTCAAGCTCTGCTGCGCGAGACTGGGAAGACTCTAGAATGTCTCGAGGATCTCCCGGGGCCGCTTGCTGATCAGGTCCAAGCTCCTCTTCTGCAGCCTGTTCGGTGGCCCTCAACTGCGACTGGATCGCTGCGTCGTCGACGAGGGGCTGTGCTGCGTCATGGAAGTGAGGTGACATCCTTGTCGAGACCGGTCCCACGTGTGACGCAGTTCCCATGGCTTGCTCTGGGTGGCTTGATGATGTATTTATGGAATGCGTATGGGTGTGCAACTGAGATCCGGGGTGGTGCAAGTGAACTTCACTGGGCGGTGCCTGGATGCCGATGCCGGCGGCATTCCCTACCGAACTTACAGGAATTAATGATGAATTCAGGTCACCCGGACCAGGTCCCAGATCTGGAGGATGCCCATGCGATGAGACATGACCCATATGACTACTGAAGAGGTTCGGGTCCGTGGGCACATCCAGGCCATTTACCACGAGCGGATCAAAATGCTCGAACCCCAAACCTACAGAGTCTTGAAAGTCCATTGCACCGGCAACGTCGATATCGGTGGGAACGGTCGGCGATTCTGGAGATTCGATGGGTTCGTTCTCGGAGATGAGCGGTTCGTTTGCTTGTTCAAGTTGGTTGTCCGAAGCGCCTGGGCTGTTCTGCTGCTTGGACAGGTTGCGCCACCGGTTGCGACAGGTGAGCGGCGGGCGCCCTGGAAGTCGAGCAGAGATGGCCGCCCATCGATGACCCAGACTGCGCACGCCTTCTCTCAGAATGTTATCCTCTTGGGGCGTCCAGCTCGTCAGCCTCCTCTGTGCCAGGGGATCTAGAATATCGTTGTATCGCTTGGAGCATTGGTCGTCCTTTCGCCCGGGGATGAGGGACGCGATCTCGTGCCATGATGGGCCTAGCCGTGCGTATGCTTCGAGTAGAATTCGATCTTCGTCTTGCGTCCATCGCCCTTTTCGTAGAGAGGGGTCTAGAGAGTGAAACCATCGCTTGCGACAATCCTATCAGACATCAATTGGTTAGACGGTGGAATGGAAGCGATGGCATGTGTGCAGGCTGGGGGCTACGGCATAATCGCGCATCAAGAGATCAATCCCACCTTGGCCGTACGACCAGGAATCCCACAGGCAATCTCTTTCCATCGTCCGTTTGCCCCTCTCGCATCCCCATAGTGGGCAACGCGAGACCGTAGGGTCTGATCCTCCCAGGATGTCCAACTTCGCCGTGTTCGTCGAGCCGAGCTGGTGGGGCCCGTGTGCGTTGCGGTCGACGGCTCCAGCTGGGAGGATACGGTCGGCATTGACGAGAAGAGATCCCCGAGTGCGTGAGTTCCCGTCCGTCTATAAGATCAATTGAGAGCACATGAACGTAAGGCCGCTGGCCGAACAAGACAATCTGAAACCCTGGCTGGATGATGACTCGGTCACATGGTTCGCTGGTTGGTGTGGATGTGTGGGATCTTGGGCGGTCTGGGAAGGCAGAATGGGGGGGTCGTATTGATAAGAGATAAGGCTCCAGAACCCAACCTCAGCGGCTTTAGCACAGGATACTGGCGATCATCAACCATCCAGATGGCCTTCATTGATCATTGATCATAGCAATCGTACGCAGCATCTCCAAATATTTCCAAGCATCATCGTACAAGACACCAATTGCTGGAGCTGGGACGTCGATAATGAAGCTTACGTTGAGGGGTCATATGGAGCCCGGACATGATCGCCGCCAACATAACAAGTCATGTGCCCCGGCTGACCTCCGATTCAACATCAAGCATCAAACATCAACAACCGTCTGAAATCGCCCTCTGGGCACCCTGCCTCTATATAAATAAATCACAGAGATGGGCAAGAGTGATGAGAAGCCGTGAGCCCACCTCGTACCAGCAACTTTCCGCCTTGGTTCTCGGGCTTCTCTCGGGCCTTCGGCGTTCGGGGAGCTGTCCGTCCGCGACGCACAGCTCCGTCTCCGTGATTCTTACCCCGTCCGTAAGTAAGATAAATCTTGGACGAATGGCACGGCGAGCGCCGGTCGCCGACACGTGGACAAGAGTTACTAGACAACCATTTAAGTACCTCGAGGAAACATCAGTTTGAAGAAGTGGCTACCCTAAACCCCTACTCTCGGTCAACCTCCTTACGCTTCGTTTAGGAACAAATAGATGACGAGAGCATTGAACACGTGGGCTTAAGATGGAAAGCTCGTAATCATTCTGGGTTTCATTCCAAACAAGTGTTGGTAGATCGAAGGTGTGGATTTAGAAATATTGATTGATTCATCGGTCGAAAGAGTTGTAGCCCCAATCATCGAAATAGCCTCCTCAATTAGGTAACTTGTCTCAACAAAATACACTACCACTGACCGTTTCGGCATGCCCTAAGATACCTACCTAAAACACGGAAAAGCATTAAGCTGACGAGCTACAAATCCTACAAATCGTTACTCCATTATAGTAAGGAGTATTGACAACCTTACCACATGGAGATGCCCTAGCAGTCGGGCTAGTAATAGCCCGAGTCATGCCTCTCAAATCTCATAACTTGACTGAGGATATGGGGAAAAAATTCCCTCGTTCATCGGGAATCTGTCAACCCGAGGGAAGGACAGAATCGATCTTGGCCGTCGTAGCTGCGCACATGCCATACTTTAATTCTGCTGTGGCGTCGGCCATTTCCTAGGAATCAATAATTCGGACCAAATTGCCCAATAATGACTTAGATTTGGTGGTTTTCGATCGGGCGCGGGAGGTAGCCCGTGATAAATTCCACTTGGCCCCGAACTTATGCGCACATCGCGGGGCTAGATCGTGAATAGACAGGGGCGGACCTGGACCCCGGCTCGATCTTGTACCACGTACCACCACGATGACACATAAATGTCGGCGACAAGCCATCTAGACCGCTCCCGACTCGTACATGGCCGAATTGATGGCTGAGACAGACCAGTAGTTCACCGTCTGTAGTGCCAGTTAGCGTCTTACACTTCGGTTTCTTGGCAGGGGCCATTGCGTCCCGCGAGGGTCTGAGCTTTGGCTTGAACTCTTCTATCATGTCGAAATTCGCTGAATAGAATCTTTTCCCTCACAGATGTTGGCCTCGGTTTGCTTCATGGGAGTGAGCTTTAGGGCGGATAGTATGCCACACCTCCAAAGCCTGGACTTCGACCAGCGATCAGTTTCCCCCTTTTCATAAAAAAGAGCGAGTGACGTGGATCGCAATGACATTTTCGGCTGCCTCTAGTACTCTTGGTACTGCAAAATCTCACCCAAGAGTGGAGTCGTTACGAAACTCTGAAATAGCTAGTTCTACAGAACCACATCTAGTCTGAGGAGCTTGATTCACTTTGATGTTTGAGGTGTTCCTGGGGCGGCTAGGCGTTTGACTCGCGAGTTTGGACCCCAGTTTTACCAGCAAAGCAATCTAATTACGGAACGAAGATGCAGGATTGTGGGTTTATATTCCTATTGTACCTCCCTGTCCGCTGTCGCTGTGCTGTGCAGTTCATTTATTCATTAATTTTCCGAGATGTGTCCAACTTGTAGCTAAGGGGGAGTGTTTCATTTCCATTCCGCGACACTTCTGTGTAACACGAGACATCCATCACATACTACAAACCGCACCGCACAAAAGAGAAGGACCGCCAGGATGTATGTTCTGGGAGAGGTTGACGAAACGGTACGACCAGCATCGATTCCGACTCGCAAAGGCTCGATCGGTGAAGCCAACGAATGGGACCGGCACTAACTCTTTACACAGTTCCTCCAGGAGGTTTGGATTTTGTATGGCATCGGTACTCTGATCTTGGTCCTTCGTCATGTCATCCGCGCCCGCAGCGTTGGTTTCAAGGGCCTTCAGGGTGATGATTACTTCGCCATGCTTGTCCTGGCTCTCTACACTATTGACGCAGTCACCGTACATAATGTTTGTAAGTATATGGTCACTACTTTAAAGGCTCAGAATTTCCTTTGGCTGACTCCGATGAAGACTACATGGCAACAAACGTAGAGGGATCAGTGATCCAGACACAACGAGGTAAGGCTTCTCTTCCCGTTCCGGTATGTGCAACTAAAATCAGTCTGAGTACTAAACCAGCCTGAAATGATAGTTCTTACCGAAGGAGAGATATCGCAGCTTGTTGAAGGCTCAAAACAAGAGCTCGTTGCATGGTATTCTTACGCCACTCTCGTGTGGTGTCTCAAGGGCACTATGGTTTGCTTCTTCATGCGCATGACAATGGGTCTCTCACAACAGCGACTGGTAAACTACATTGGCATTGCTTGCATTGTTTCATATGTTGCTGTCTTTCTAACCGTATGAATTTCCCACCATGGTGCAAGTCGAGCAACTCAAGCTGACATGACGCAGATCACTTTCGGATGCTTCCCTGTCCACTTGAACTGGCAGTAAGTTGACACAATATTTTCACAAGGATGTTCATTCATACTGACTTCATCTAATAGGGTGGTTCCGGATCCTGGACGTATGCTATCTCTTTCATTGCGAGCGTTGATCTTAACGCACTAACAAAAAATAGGAAAATGTACTCTGAAGACACAGAACTTCTTTGTCATGACAGTTCTGAACGTGATGTAAGTATTATAGACATGCGTCTTGTGCGTAGAGATAAGACAAATGGCTAATGATTACTTAGAACCGACGCTGCCATCCTATACGTGCCGTTGCCCCTGCTATGGACCTTGCGTGTGCCCATCCGACAGTACGTCCAGCCCCCGCCAATTGTACCTCAAAAGCTAACATGTCGCGAAGGAAATTCGTGATCGGGATTCTTCTGTCCTCCGGTATCTTCGTTATCGCCGCAGCACTCATCCGAATCGTGTCCACCCTGTCTGTCAACCCTTCAGCCCTCACCGTCAATCGTTGGGGTGTCAGAGAGACTCTGGTTGGCATCATCGCCGTCAACGTCCCGATCCTCCGACCGCTCTTCAGCAAGAATTTCTGGATCAATGGCGCCAGGACCGGAAGTGGAACAGGACCATCTACCACCGGGCTGAGTGTTGGAGCGCAGGGTCCCTACGAAATGGCACCTAGCGTCAACGGAGAAGACAGCGTCTCCAAGCCGAACGGAAGCGAAGAGAATATTATCACAAAAGACGCCCGGGTCACTGTTAAACCCAAGAAGAAGATGTCAGAGGGCAACAACGTGTTCGTCCACAAGACATATCAAGTTACGAATGAAGCGAACGATGGACCGAATTGGCAGACGGGGACGTTTTCCGAGTCCAAGGCCACAAAGCGTGGCGATAGCAATGTATAATAATGGAAGGTGGTGATGCTGGTATGATATGAAGTATACGTTCGATGGCACAGACTTTTAGATCAAGGCTCAGTAGTAAGAGCCGATAGTAGATAATTGACATTAATTATACGATGAAAGTCTATGTAACAATCACAAACTTTGTTCCTCAACCCTTTCCCTCTGTTCAACACTCAATTTAAAGCTCCCTACAACGCATAAATCTAACTCATGGTAATCTCATGCTCCACTGCTGGAGATCACATTACTTCTCTTCCGCTCCTAACGGTGATTTTCACGCAAGAAAGAGAAGCAAACTCCATGCTTATTAATTTAGTTAAAATTTGGCTACTCTTAAAGATTTTATTCTGCGACTATTATCAATGGCGAGGATCTGTTCCATAAGCTTTAGCATGGTGAGCAACTGACTTATTCTACCTAGTCTTCAAGACTGTCTATAGTAACTTCTGCTTGATCTTCGAACTTGGGCACTTTTAAAATTCAGCAGGTAAAAACACAAAAGCGAGGCATTACCTCCCATGTCAATGAAATCATAGACGGCAATCCACTCCCATCAGCTCTGAAGGTTTTCTGACAAAGGTGAAGTGACAAAGGCGAAGATGATACAGTACTCGAACCACGCCACCCTTAACTCATGTCATTGCATGTTGACCGTCCCGTTCGAGATGGGACAAATTCAAGAGACACAAAATCTGGATGACTGACCGTCTTTCCAGTTCTTCTGTCTTTCATATGCTCGACTATGGTACATTGGCATCTAAGTTTTGTAACATGGTATCGCGGACCCTAGCAAGTATGATATCTACCATTGACCCGCAGTAAAAGGCTTCGTTGTAGGATGCGCTCAACCACATTCGACCCCGCCATGTGTGTAGCATCATGACAACAGAGTCATCCAAAATTCCTACGGCGGTCCAGATTTCCTCGACTTTAACAATCTCCTCATGATGTAGATACTCATGTTTTAGGTACTTGTCGATAACGCCGTAGCTGGCCGTGACTATAGATTTTAGCTCAGGGTGTTCCTGAAGCATGCATGCGAGCAGCTGGGTTGCCGATGACAAGGCGGCCCCTTTTTCTGGATGAATGCCATCTCCATGGTAGGTGTCCATCGCTCTTTTTGCGTTTTCTCTGAAGGGAGCATTTGCATAAAGCTTGATCGGCGCTAAAGCGAAGCGGCTGCAGACCAGAATCTCGTCATCAGGCGATGATTGGTCAGTCCTCCAAGATCGCGAATCAAGTGTGGTCATCCCAGCCAAAGCCATCTTATCCGATAATGGACCTTTGCAAGTCTCTGTGATAACGTCAGCCAATGTGGATGTTATGGCTGCCAACCAAGCGGCTGTGACGGTGATGCTATGCTGACGGCAAGCTCTGACCAATTGAGTACTGGACTCTTGCCCAATTGAGACCGCTGAGCGCGCCGTCCGTAGGGGTGTCGGCTTGTTGTGCTTGCTATTCTTGGGTATAGCTAACGGATCGACGTCGCTCAAAATAGATAGCCAGTCGCGAGCGACAAGGCTGTCCTTCCCTGACTGCGGGTATGACACAGGTATCTTGTCGTCAATTTGTAAGGGTAGTTGCTGTATGCGGAGACGTTTAGGTTCGTTTTCTGTGATGTCTTCGTTGACAAGAATACTGAGATACTTGTCAAAGAGTCGGTATATCTCGCGTGCGCTGAAATGAACGTGGCCGGCCTGGATGGCGAGGCAGAATCTTCCAGCCTCGCCACCAGGTAGAAAATGCAACGTAATATACTTTCGACGACGTGATTCCGCAAAGATGGACTCCATCGTTGTCGACTCTTGATGCTTGATAAAAGACTCTTCTGCCCATGCATCAATGTCCACTTGGTCCATTTGAGGTAATACTTTTTTCCCGTCGCAAACAACAGCTGTGAGTGCTGGAGCGCTTCTTCGTAATATGCGCCACGCTCGCCTCAGTCGGTCTTCCAAGCCTCCACGAGAAGGCATGAACTGAAGTCGCAGGAAACTATGTACACTCAAGTGCTGTCTTGATCCAGGTATTGATTTATCTGTCTGGTCCATAAATTCTTCAATGCAGCCGAGCTTTTGCTCGTAGACATTGTCGGTCATCTTCCATGGGAAGTGATGCATGGCTGCAGACCGTCGGGGCGACGCCAAGCAAGTACAGTGGTGTGAGAATGGACTAAGATTGAACTGAGCGACCGGGGAGCACAGGTGGGCGTGAGTCAGGGCTGAACTTGCCCTTATATGTTCGGCAGACTATGTATAGGACTCAGGGCTATGAAGAAAATTGAATTTTGAGCTTATGAGCTGCTATGAGATTTGATCCTGATTTGTTTGGGTCGCTTTGTGACAGCCGTTCGTCCGCGTACCTAAATGGTTATTAAAGAACTATGGAGGCATGTACATTCCAGTGATCGGGTTGGATTGGTATGTGATACGCGGTATGATTCCTGAGTTCAAAATAGGATTAAATTTCGTCTCCTCCAGACCTTTTTACACTGTGTACTATATTTGAACGCCTTATGAAGGAGCAATTCAGCTCTTATGAGCTACTCTGACTACTCTTCATAAGTAAGTCCTATAATAAAACCCCACTCGTGTTATCCGGCTACTACTCTGAGTCTTGCTATCGGAGGCTCATTCAAGCCCAGACTAAAGCTCTGATGACTGTTTACGACCGTAGGTTGCCACTAAATACCAGTATATTAAGTGTATTCGTAGATGAGCCTTTCACTATCAGGTGGGCGTTGATCGCCTTGATGGATGCCTTCAGCAGGGTCTTTCTGGTAGGCGACAATAGGGAGTGGGGCAAATTAAGTTTGGCAGATGTCCTAATTTGGCAGTCTGGGTAATAATAGATGCCCTGCTGGTTTGGCGGATTTATGGCAGATGCACTGATGTAGCAGATGCTCTTGTGGGTTTGGCGGATGCCATACTTTATGAGGCAGTCATCAAATGGCTATTGCGTCTATTGCAGTAAGAAGACTTGAGCATCTTATTTAGCATGGTTTAAGACTTAATTGGGTTATAAATACTGCCCATCCTATCCACAAACCTATTCTCACAGTGCATGCTCGTGCAACAATGCCGATGAACATGAACAGGTCAACATTCGCAATGCGCTCCACGTCACAGTGTTTGGCTCCCTATGAGGCGCTCTGTTGTGACCGGGCCGCTCGATGTGCAGTACAAGATAGCCAACCTGCGCAACTAGAACGACTTGTACCCGGAGCAAGACCCGGCACACCGTAGTCATAGTCCTCTACAATCCGATGGACGCCGGCGTGCAGCTCCGCAGAGCAATGGTGTGGCGCGTATCAAAAACAGGACAAAGAGTTGCGTCGCCATGACGCCCCAAGCCTCTAGGCCATCTTCTTGGGGATAGCACAAGGCTTCATGGCCCTCCACCATGCGTGGCGGCATCGTACGAGGCAGGCCCTGGAGATGGTAGTACGATCGAAGGCCCTGTGCTGGAGTTAGCCTACTGGATAGGACATGACCAGGCATCGAGCCGGCGAGACCCTCAGTGTACGAGCCGTATCGAGACTTGCGTGAAGGGCTCAGCGCGAACCCGGACTGATGGTTTGGTAAGCCGTTGTCCTTGCTGCCAAACTTATGGTGTACATTTCCGCAGAGCAGGGGCTAGGCAGATGCCATCTTCTCTGATACCAAGCCGCCATCTAGGCGATATGAAACCTCAGAGCCCCCTCCGGTCAATATATCCTGACGGAGATTGTTCAGACACTTTATGGCCTCCGTGAGAAGACTAGGAGGTTTCGTTCCGCCATATCCCAGTACATTTCGGCGTGTCTAGTAACAAGCCGTTTGACGAGTAGCTAAAAAGGCGGGCCACACATGACTCGGAAGCACCAGAGGCTAACACATAAACACTTGTTACTACAGTTTGGAGCATAACCAGCTTCCGCTCTGTTGTCTGTATTTATTTTTAAGAAGAGGAAGTACCTAAAAATACCTTAGTGTACATTTCCCTCTACTTTACAGTATAGGAAATGTCCATTAATGGCCAGCAAATAAGTTTCCAAAGTAGACTAAGTACTGAGGTGGGAACGATTCTGCCTACAGTGTTAGCGCGAAATCTCGATACCTTTGGTGAGCGATAAGGTACATCCAACCTCGGGTTGCCGGGCTAACTACTTAATTACATAGTCTTCAGAGTAGTTATGTCATACCGGAAGACGGATTATAGATAAACCGAAAAACCTCTTAGTCATTTATAAACTTCGCGAACCAAATGCGTCACGACGATCCATTTATTCGCCTTATCATTTCCGCCTAATCGTCCTTGCCCCCATTACCACCGATATCATCCTTCTCGACAGGACGAACTGCTAGAAGCTGGCATAGCGTATTGAGCTAAACAAAGAGCATCGGTAATTTTGATCTCTTCTATATGGCTCCTACACGCCCTGCTTCACGGCTCGGATTTGAGATTGCCATCATCTGCGCCCTCACTATTGAGGCGGACGCTGTCAAGTCACTCTTCGACCAGTACTGGGATGAGGAGCACTCCTTTGGCAAGGCGCCTGGTGATACTAACGCTTACACCACTGGTTCTATCGGTCGTCACAATGTCGTTCTCGCCCACATGCCCGGTATGGGGAGGGCAAATGCTGCCGTTGTTGCAGCACGTTGCCAGACCAGCTATCCCAACATCAAATTAGCTCTTGTCGTGGGCTTATGCGGTGCTGTACCCTTCGTATCAGATACTGATACCGAGATCATCCTCGGCGACATCATCATAAGCAACGGCGTTGTTCAATATGACTTCGGACGCCGACTTCCCGAACGCTTTGTTCGCAAAAACACACTACAAGACTCTTCAGGCAGGCCTAATTTGGAGATTCGCACCCTACTAGGGAAGCTGGAGGGCAGGCGCAGTAGGATAACGTTGAACAAGAAGATCATTAGTCATCTAGGAGAGCTACAGAAAGTATCGGATTTGCAAGCGCATCATCCTGGTCCAGACTACGATAAGCTGTTTAATGCTAATTTTCGCCACCTGATGGATGGAAAGACATGTGAAGAATGTGGATGCAATGGACAACTTATATCACGCCATCGATTAGAACAGGACTATATACAGCCTGCGGTTCACTTTGGATATATCGTTTCCGGTGATATCGTAATGAGATTTGGGGAAGAGCGCGACCAGATTGCAAAGCAGGAGAGCATTATCGGCTTTGAAATGGAGAGTGCTGGAGTCTGGAATATTTTCCCCTGTATAATTATAAAGGGCGCCTGCGACTATGCTGATAGTCACAAAACCAAGAAGTGGCAGCGGTATGCAGCCGCAACAGCAGCAGCTTGTGCAAAGGCATTCTTAGAATACTGGGAGCCTTCAGCTGTGGACAAAGTCGTTGATACAAACACTTCAAAATGTACGTACACAGGATTAGGTCTACAAAGGGGATAATTACTAATTGGACTATAGTTACTGTGCTGTATCCTAACAATCCAGACTTTATTGGACGCTCGGAAATTCTACAGCGGCTTAAGGAGGCCCTAGGCCATATACAGCAGAGAGCTGCATCCTCTTATTCAAGTGTCTCGCTCTTTGGCTTGGGCGGCGTTGGGTACGTTCTTTGATCTTATCTATGACTCAAAAATTGGGGTTAATATCAAGTAGGAAAACACAGATTGCGATAGCTTATGTATACTGGCTGCAAGAGACACGCCCTACTATATCCGTCTTGTGGGTTCATGCTAGCAGCGCCGATCGCTTCCGCCAGTCATATATATCGATTGCAAACGAGTACCAGATTCCCGGCTATAGTGATCCAAAAGTGGACATTTTGCTATTAGTGAAAGACTGGTTGGAAAGGAAGGACTCTAGCCCATGGCTCATGGTTCTTGATAATGCAGATGATATGCAGCTCTTCTTTGGTTCGCCAGTAGCTGCCTCAAGCTTATCTAGGCTAAGCCATACGGGGCCGGGCCGCTTCTCAGATTACATACCTAAGTGCCACCATGGGTCTCTCCTGGTCACGACAAGGAATAAGCAGCTAGGTATTCGACTGGCTAGGGGTCGACAGCCGGTTGAAGTGAGCTGTATGGATAAAGATGAATCAGAGCAATTACTTCTTGCTTCACTTAATAATATCGGGGCGACGACTACAGAGTTATCATTATTATCATCTCACTTGGAACATCTGCCATTGGCTCTAGTTCAGGCCGCTGCTTTCATCCAAGAGACGTGTATAACGGTAGCAGAATACCTCCAACTACTTAGCGAGAGCGACAAGAATATAGTGCGCCTATTAAGCAATGAGTTCGAGACTGTCGGCCGAGATACTTCAAATCCCCAAGCCGTGGCCCAAACGTGGATTCTCTCGTTCCAGCAGATCAAGCGACAGCACTTTCTAGCAAGTGAGCTCCTCTCGTTTATGAGCCTCCTAGATCGGCAAGGTATTCCAGCGCAATTTCTATCGCGTTATATTGAACAGAAAGAGGAACAAATAAGCGAGTTAGAGCTTACTGAAGCATTAGAGGTTTTGAAAGCTTTTTCTTTCGTGACTGAAGATAACAGCGGAAGTTTCGACATGCATCGCCTTATCCAGCTAGTAACGCATAAGTGGCTTGCTGGTAGTGGCACATGGAATCATTTCACGAAGGAAGCATTAATGGTGGTATCAAATCTTTATCCCTATGGCACATATGAGACTCGGCCAACATGCGCTGCATATTTGTCGCATGCGTATGCTGTACTGAGATCATGCGATTCCAGCTCGGGAGATGAAGCTGAGGCAAAGGCATCTCTTCTTCATTGCGTGGCTGCATACCTCCGATTCGAAGGACTGTGGGATAACGCAGAGCCCCTCGACATAGAAGGAATGCGTATAAGAAAAGAGCTATTTGGCGAGGATCATCCCTCGACACTGACGAGCATGGCCAATCTTGCATCAACATACAGGAACCAAGGCAGATACAAGGAGGCAGAGACGCTTGAGGTGCAGGTGATGGAGACTCTTCAGACGAAGCTTGGAGCAGACCATCCTGATGTACTGATGAGTATGGCCAATCTTGCATCAACATACAGGAATCAAGGCAGATATAAGGAGGCAGAGACGCTTGAGGTGCAGGTGATGGAGACTCTTCAGACGAAGCTTGGAGCAGACCATCCTGATGTACTGATGAGTATGGCCAATCTTGCATCAACATACAGGAATCAAGGCAGATATAAGGAGGCAGAGACGCTTGAGGTGCAGGTGATGGAGACTCTTCAGACGAAGCTTGGAGCAGACCATCCTGATGTACTGATGAGTATGGCCAATCTTGCATCAACATACAGGAATCAAGGCAGATACAAGGAGGCAGAGAAGCTTGAGGTACAAGTAACGGAGACTCGTACAATGAAGCTTGGAGCAGACCATCCTGATACACTAACGAGTATAGCTAACCTTGCATTAATATATACTAATCAAGGCCGGTGGAAGGAAGCAGAGAAGCTTAATATACAAGCGACGGAGGCTTGTATTATGAAGTTTGGAGCAGACCATCCCTCTACACTGATGAGTATAACCAATCTTGCATCAATATATAGGAATCAAGGCAGATATAAGGAGGCAGAGAAGCTTGAGGTACAGGTGATGGAGAGAATGAAGAGGGTGTTCGGAGAAGAACACCCTTCTACAATAACAATGATGGCCGACCTGGCGCTTACATGGAAGGCTCTAGATTTACAGACAGAGGCTATATCCATGATGGATCATTGCTTCCGACTAAGGCAGCGAATTCTAGGTTCAGACCACCCCGACACAGTATACACTCGCTCAACTTTGGATAAGTGGACCAGTGTGAGGCATGCATCACAGGTGCCTAGGACGACAGTCTCTGAAGTCGCCGCTTCGGACAGGTCGAATTTTCTGTGGTCAGACCAGGAAGCCTCGACGGATCCCTCTTCACTATCATACAAAGCTTTCGTGAGCCAGGATCAGGTGACAGAAGGTCGCCCAACCTTGAATTTTCTCAACTACAAAAAATCTGAAACAGAATATGGATTCAGCGAAATGTGTGATGATATTCAATCCATTAATTCAGTTTCTGATGACATAGATTCTCTGGCCGAACCGAATTTAAAGGTAGCCGAATTTCGGCATGCTGCGGTGACCTACTTTGTCAGTTTGTTGACTGAAAGCCCTGAGACGCTAGCCCTTTATGAACAAGCGAGCCAGAGAATGGGCGAAGCTAAATTCGTGAGAAGCCATCGGCGGTTGCTTAAGGAGTATTTCTTGGAACTACGCACCGAAGCGCAGACTGCTTCTCAACGATCAGCTATTGAGTTTTTGCGATTCCGGCCCAATAGGACACAGATCTCTCAGGGTATTTTCAACCTTGTCATTTCCTTAAACAGTTCCATTCAAGAGCAAATTAGCATCCTTCCCAAACAGGAAAATGACAGTTTTGTTATACTTGATCGATTCTTGGGCGATTTAGGTGAAACAGACTCTTTAGAGCGGCCAACAACCCCACCAACAATTATAGGATCAACCACACATATCAACGCAGGTCCCACTCGCGATGATAGCGACGACGATGATAGCGACGACGATGATAGCAGCATCGGTGATCAACATAGCTATCAGTTCAGAGAAGATAACCCATTATCTCATTTCAAAGCAACTACCAAATTCTTCACCACCGGCCAACCCTTTCGTGTCTATCAAGATCATCTATGTAGATTCTTGAATCCACACGTGGCGGCCGAGTCAGTGAAGATCACACAACCCCATATAAGTGAAAACAATTCCAGAGTTCCATCTGTAGGTTGTGTGGAAGAGCTCTCTGCGAACACCGTGAAATTCAGAACGATCATATCATTTTGGTGGTTTCGGCTTATGAACTTTTGTTGCCCTCCACCAACTGGCTATCATCGTATCTCATACCTCTGCGTAAGTGATCTTTGACTTTCAGCCATTGGGATTGATCTAATAATTCCTTAGGGCTGTGGAAATCTTTCATACCTCGATGTCAAAGAGTTATCTCCTGGTGGAGTGGACAGATTTCGGCGGAGAATAACCAAGTATGCCTCTATTGCCAGAAGTCGTGCACACAGTCCAACGATCCCTGACGGTCAGCTATGCCGTCCAGCTCAAGTCCATTTACATAACGCAACTTCGCCGCCGATGGATATATCGCCTGCTCCACAGTCGACCTCATCGAGGCCGCCAAGCACGCAAACTATGCACACACTGTCCCAAGATCCTAGTTCGGGGCTATCTGAAGATCCTCAATATCTTCTTGTTTGTATCAATGCCAGACACTCTCCTGTACTTGTTCACATTGAAGTGGGTCATCAAGGCAATGACCAATACATGTTTCAACAAATACGCAACGACTACAACAAGATTCGTACTGTGAATGAGTGGAGAGCCTCATCGCTTGTTCCATTATGGCTTAGGGAGCTATTCTATGGCATCTCAACGCGCTTGCCCAAAATCCCATTATCACTGAATAGGCTAAAATTTCCTTCGCTACTACGGAACGCGTTAGGCCAAACAAGCCTCCACAAAATTTCCTCCGCAGATTTTGTTCGAGTAGGTCATGTTCATCGGTTCAACCGGATAATCATTCTCATTGACACCGCCAACTAGTTTCAATTAATTCCCGTCGGCGACAAGTGCTATCCAGCATGGTTTCAAAAGAGTCAATTTCCTCCAGAAACTGAGGTAAGGGCGAGAAGATATCTATACGAGCCGGTACCTATGGAAGATGTTGAGCTCCTCCGTATCCCTCTACCACACCTTCTAGAGCCGGGCCCTCATGTTGACAAGTTCTGGATAACGACTTTCCCCAAAAAGCTCACTGAGCAACTAGTCCGTAACCCTGGTGTTGATGGCCAGCGGGTTATAGGATGGGGCATCCGTATCAATGAAGAGTTGAACTGGAGCTGTGTTCTGTCACTTTTACTTGTTGTTCTCCTTGTAACTGGCATCGGCGTCGTTACTTTCGCAGTGGTAACGTCAGATAATTCGTCAGCGTTTGGAATGGGGGCTTATTTGGTCGCAATTACGACCACTTTCATTACTTATCAATACTTCGCTTGGAAGGATGAGTTACAAGATGTATAAAATACATATCCCTTTCCGTCCTCTAATACTAGCCCTAATTACGCAAATCATAAATAAGTACTTTCATGGAACCTTACAGACCTTATTCCATATCCACAGGATACGCGCGGTAGCATATTTGAACTGGTGGAAAGCATTAATATCTCGGTTGCGGACAAATAAAACTATTAATACTGTTGGAAAAATTGCACGCCCCGTAATGAGGATTAAATTTCAACGTTTGACACAAACCAGGCTCAATTGCCCGATACGGCCCAGAATTGGCTGATGGGGCCAGAAATCGAAGGTGCAAGTGATGGAGACTCTTCAGGTAAAGCTTAGAGCAGACCATCCCGACACACTGACGAGTATGAATAACTTGGCTCATACTTGGAACTCTATGGATTACAAAACTAAAGCTATGGACTTGATGCAAACGTGCGTTCGCGTCAGAGAGATGAAACTAGGAGTAGATCATCTACTATACGACCATCAGTTTTAGCTCCAGATAGGTGAATATTGTACATGAGGCGTATTAATTCTAGTTCAGTAGTTATTAGCATCTACTCTAAGATGCATTCATCTCAGTACAGCATCATGACCATATAGCCAGAAATGCATAGCTCTAGACTAAATCAACTTTCCGATTCTCAAGACCATATATATATATAAAACAGTGTCCTCAAAGGGTCTTAACTAAACTTCGGGTAACCTTACCTGCGGTTCTGGAGTGGGCTGTTATATGTGGGGTGCCTAGTTCTCGGCGAAGTCCAGGAAATGGAACAAAGAACTGGTTTAGCCCTAAGTCTCATTCCATGTAGATTTTGTATAAAGTGCATTTTGCGGCAAATGGCACTGTGTGGAGTACCCGTGGTCATTCAGAGTATGTTCAAAAAAGAGGAAGCTGGTTCTGCTCCTAACTGTACAACAAAATCTACTATACAGAGGGCAAACAATGCAACATGCCCTACTCAAATGTAGAGCTGTATTCATAATATATCTGGCCAAGGAAACACCACCTTCCTCCTGGGACATCCCGAGAAGAAACACGATCCTGGCATCCACTGCTTGAAATACAGTCGAGGCAACGGGTTGGCGGGGCCTGCTACTTCCACTTGAATAGAGACATGCCGGTGCAAGTCATTGTAGTTCCTTTGCTTGTCATCCACGTTCTTGGGACGTAAGCTGGTAAAAACGTAATCCGATGGGCCGAACGGTTCCCCTTGGTCATCATGATTGTAGATAAATAGGGCAGAAATTTGAGGAGTTGTATTGGTAGGAGAGCCGTACAAACGCCCCAGTCTAAGGACTTTGCCATCTTTCATTGCAGCAATCACTTCCTGAATCATTGTAAATACCCAGCGGTATGAGAATTTGGATGTTGTAAGCGGTCTAAGAGGCAAGTTCCAGTCATTATAACGGATGAAATGGTTGATTTTTCTTGCGAGAAATTGGGCATCACTGTCCCTCAGCACATTCACCAACTGCTTTAAACGGTCTCGCGTGACTAATGTCGGTTCCGAAGGCTTCAAACGCAGTGGATCAGGGAGCAGCTCGTCCGTACGTATCAACTTCTCTAGCTTCCACAAATGCCCGGTGGTTTCGACCCCTGCACTTGTAAGGCAAACAGGATCGAATCTGCAATGCTTGTTGTACGTGAGCCTATGATCGTTTGGGGGGGGCTCAAATTGCGGAAAGAAAAAGCGTTCCGTAGCGGATGTCGGCCGCGTCAAATCTTGGTTTCGGCCGCGGCCGTTGTCGAAAACCTCTCCGTTGAGAAGACGTAAAGCAAGGGTATTGACAGAAAGATTTTCTTTTTCAAGCGACTTCACATCCAGCCGCACAGGATATGTGCAACAGTTTGCGATAATGGCGAGGATATCAGACTCCCTAGTCACCTCCTTGAATTGGAGTTCGGCGATAATTCTGGACGTCATCGATTCTGATTCATGCAAGAGAATCGAGTACCTCCCAGCCGCATGAAGAATGCGATGTGGCATGTCACTCTCCAGTCCCGCAGCAAGGGCTGCTTGGCAAAGCCGGGTCGTGTGCTTAAAGAAGCTCGTTGACTGGATGCTCAATTCGCCAGGGACGTACCCGAACACGTCCGCAAACTCCCTCTTGGTACTTTCCAAATTTGACGGATGATGGATCAGCAATGTCATTCTTGTGCTACCACGGTAGTTCTCCTGGAACGTCCAAGCTCTCGTCCACCACTTGTCGCTCGTGATATGATCCAGTAAGGTCAGAGCACCTCGTACCTCTTTCCGAGTCTTCCTGGAAAGTCGGTTGCCGCCGATTCTGCCAATCAAAAGCTGTCCTCTCATGATCTTCGCTAAAAGTCGCAATTCTTGTTCTTGCTTCATTTGCCTGCCAAGCAAGGCAACAGGGAATTCAGAATTGCCGTAGACGAGGTCTGAGGCGTGAAGAGCCTTGCGTTTTGTAGCGCACTTTTTATGTTTGCAATGGTGGGCCCTGCAAGCCTTTTGCGCGATGCAGTATCGATCGATCCATAAATAGAATATGTCGTGAACACGCATATACTTAAGAATACGTTCAAAAACACAGTCTCGAACCTTGCATGGGAAGTATCTTGCTTTATCCCGGGCCTGGACTGCATATTGTTCGTGAGTCTTGTCCTCGTGCTTGGATCCCTCCCAAGTATACGACAAAGCCACAAATCGCTTCTCCTTCCGAGCATTGATCCAGTGGCGTTTGAGTGGCACCCTTGGTGGTGACCAATCCAAGCGCAACCCAGGATCAGACGGCGGGCAAAGCACCTCTAAATGTCTGATATACTTCCACATTTTTGGAATCTCTTCCCTGTGCTCCTGAACATTGAGGAGTCGTGGCACAATGGAGTCTTGACTGTCGGTCAATTTATCAGTCTCCGGGGCGGGACTGGTGAACGAAGTTGTTTTCCTGTATTTTGTTAGGTTCAAGCTCAAAGGAGTAAGGAATACCTGAATCGGGTGGCTCACATGGTTGGAGCGCGCGATATGAATGCACCAAAGCTGTACTACCACAGTCGATAAGGAATGCTCCTTCTTATGTCCTCAGCGTTTGACCAGGAATGTAGTGTGAAGAAGCAGCAAGTGGTAGGAATCCGCGAAAGAGTAGACGTGCATACTTGTACGATTGTTACTACTAGCGCCGCAATGGCACCGCGGGACATGGGCAGATCGCCTTACCGGTCGCCTTACAGGTCGCCTTGCCAGCAACACGATCGCCTTCAACGCCTCACCAAAGCGGGTCGAAGAACGATCAAGACTCGAAAGGCAACCGCTAAGTGGGCCATAATAGGCTCCCGAATAATAATTCAGTCCATGCTACTACATCCTTTAACGCAAATCTAAAGTAACGGCCTCCCTACACAGTTATGATTAACATGACTTGTTGTCCTTGTCCTCAAGATATCGTCGAGCGCAATACTCTCGCGCCAAATCAAGGCAAATAGCGCGGCAAGCAGCAGTTTCTACATCGCAGTTATGCATGCATGTCTCACAAGCTCGACATGCTGTAAGAAAAGTACCTGAGGTATCACATACTTTAAATCGATCTCCTTGATGCCCTCCATCTCTGAGAAGGTCGCACGGCCCGTCTCCATGGTTTAATCTGCATTCTCGGTCGCATGGGTTTGGGCTGCAAAGCGAGTGGCATTGGAGCCATATATTGTAGCCAGAGTTTTGACAAGTCGCAAGGACAGGGAAGCTGAGTGTGTTGGTGTCAGTGACAGGCTATATAGTCAATTAAGCACAGCAATCAGCGCGAGCGCGCTCCGTTTTTGCTGGTGTAGTAGAATTGGCTCTGACAGAGTGTAAGATAACAGAGCCTTGAGAACCGCATCTTATTCTGTTGTCTTTGCTGAGGGGGATGGATATATGCTGAGCGTGAGCAGAATCTCGGTGGTTAAGATGGGTGTCACCGTGCTAACCACCTGAGGATTGTACCAGATCTGTGCTTGGAGCACTCGGTCAAATAACCTGGCTTCAGAGTAGATTAGCTTGAATGAGTTTGTCTTTCATGAACAGAGAGTCGGAATATTACAGTAGATAGTATATAGTCCCTGGAGATCTCGCGCAGAGCCGGGTAGCTCAAATAGTTTCTGTAGTAGTCATTTGTATAGATAGCTAATACATTTGATCTGAAAGAATATAAAGTAGTTTTATATACTTAGATATATACAACCTTGATGACAAATCATAGTCCCTATTATGATCTTATAGTTTTGGCCCATATAAACCATAACACTCCTAGTAGTACTTAAACAGGGCTATCTCTCAGAGCATTCCTTATTATACCCCCTTACGCAAGTAATTATTTGAGGAGCTATCTGTAAGGTTATATAGCACACTTCTGAAAGGCCAAGGCAGAGATTAGAGAGATGATAAGAGGCATGTATAATATAACATCTAAGCCTGAAGCAGTTAACTGTAAAGAATTCTTACAGAATCTGCTGCTGCATTCCTTCAGGTGGCAGAAATGTTTCAGCTGAAATTCTTGAATGGTGATTGCCCCTTCACTGAGCACCCCCCCCCCCCCTTAGCCTGAGCCATATCACTGCATGATGAGCACCTGAGGCTATCGAATCCATTTGAGCCATCGGAAGAATGGTAATTCTTCATCGCTGTTGGGAATGTTAGCAAGTCGAATATTGGTAGTAGTATTTGTCTGTATTCCGTAGTTGTATGCCAATTCGTCCATCCTTCATATTTTGGGTGGGAAATTCCATCTTTTGCGATAACTGAATCATGCGGATTACATGCTGTCATAGATCTCTCGGTAATGAACTTACATGGTATGCGCTTGGGAATGTAAGGTTGAGCTATTAGAATAATCGTGACGTTGGGGTGCAAAGCGATATCACGACAATTCGGCACATTGACTGAGCCTCATCTTACAGCATCCCCACTACCCTAAGGTGCGGGTCTTTGTCATATCTGATATGAGCTCATCGATTACACCATGGCGACTTGCATTGGTTTCAAAAGCTCTCGTCGAGACCTATCACTCGCGTCATTGCTGTGAATTCGCGTTCTGATTCAAACCACATCCAGTCTAGCTACCAAACAAAACCGCAGGAATTGTATCTATTCCTATCGGCGAAACTCAACATTCTTCTATCATCGGTACACAGCGTGGTAGTAGTAGCCTGCCAGCAGCTCTTCATACGGCGGAATGACGTTGTCAACATTGCCTGGTTCTTGAAGCAGTGGAAGACCACATCCTTCCCTTTCTTTCCGACGCTCAACACGAAGCCACTAAGCATCTACACGCGCTAATACGTCATCCTGGAGCCCTCTGACCTGTTCGCCACCTTGCTCAAACAAGCATCGACCGCCACTACTATACGTTGAAGGTCATCATTCTCACCATTGGGTCACAACGCCGCTTGCTCCTCCGCCGCCTCTATGCAGGTCCGGAGAGCCTATGCTTTGTATCGCCTTTACGGATAATGATCGCTGCTTCGGGTATAATAAGAGTTTTTCATGCTCGCTCTCAGGTAGCCAAAAGCAACATTGTTCTTAGCGTTAAGAATCTCTCGAAGATATATTGGGAAGCCTGTGTAGATCAGCCACCGGGCCTTATCCGCCTGTTCTTGGCTGAGGTCCCCGATCATGGCAGCCTGTGTTTAAGATGTTAACTATGCATCGTAACCCGGAATAAAGTTGATATCATCTCTAGAGAACCCACTAAAACTAAAATTAGGGCACTAAATAGCATCGGGAAAATCTCAAGTACCCAAGGGCCTTGGGCTATGGATGCCTCAGATAGTTGGTGTAAGATCCCTAAAAAGAGCTTTTGATCAAGTAATTAACCCAGGGGAAGGTACCGGCTTCACGAGAAATTAGTCCACGAGGTATCTGATACCTTTCTATAGGTCCTAAAGCTCTGGCTTCTCGGTGTATAATGTGGATCGTAGACTCACAAGTGTTTAATAACCCCTCCTAGATTCTAAAAATTATTAAAAATATATAACTCCTGTTGTATCATGCAAGATAGCTTGATTATTCAGATGAAAAATATACAAGACTGGACTGGCTCTTGAATTTGATATCCATTATAAGTATACAGCCATGGACTAAACGGGGTCACCTCTACTTGTTTCCGTAGTTAGTTGTTGGATTCTAAATTGCGTTGGGAAACTATATGCTTTATTCTAGGCAGCAAAAACATATGTATCATCCTCATTGTAATATATTACTCGCCTGCTACCGAGCACTCAAGGCCAGCAGGGGTTAGCATTATTGCCATCACTTGTTTATATAACATTGAGCTAACAACGCCTTCCATATTTCCTTTACGACGCCTAGGTTTAAAGCTAGCGATATCGATATTAGGAAAATGTAGTTATTGAAGATAAATAACAGCGACCAAACGAATGTTGTAGTGACTATTCTTGCGACATGAGTTCTTCAACAGCTAACTGCTCCCTTTATCTTTATCTTCAGATAATGATCAGCAATACTGAAAGTCTTCACTGAATCGAATTTCGGAGCGACAGAAACCAGCTGGAATGATATTGTTGCCGGTAAGTAGCGCGATGCCCTCGCCATGATCATGAGGCAGATCGTTTGTCGTTAACATAACCTTATATCCCTCTACCCTCTACTTCAGAAGATGAGGCGTATATATTTATCTATATAATCAGGATCAAGATATTTATTGTAAATATTGATTACTCCTATTTCCGGTTCAGATTCTACCCTGCGTATAGGGATAAAGATAATAGTATTAGCTACTTGGGCTAATCTTGAACGGAAGATTATTTAGAAAATTTATTATTCTGGTTTGAATAATAAAATGAAATTGTATATCAGATATATACGTATTACGGTTGTTGATTAATAGCCTCGTACTATAATATAAATCTCCGGTTACTCAAATGCAAAAGGGGTAAGTTATCCCCCAAACGAGTAATAGTTTAGATAATGCTATATGAGGAAGGCTACCCCGAACTGGCGCGTCTTTTATTTGGTCTGATGATCGAACACCTCCTAGCCTAAATCTTAAGAGGAGATAAAAAAAAAGGAAGAACACATATTTGCTTATCTTTATATCTACGAAATATACATGTTGATGAGTCACGCGAGAGGCTAAAATCAATAGAAGCCCCCGACCGGAATGCCTCCCGAGGCTTGATAAACTCGTTATTCCCACATCATCTTCTTTACCTCATCGCCGCCATAATCCCCTCACCCTACCCCGCCCAACGACAACAAAAATGCCCGGCTTTCTTGTACTTGATAACAACACTATTACAGATATCTTCCTCAATTTATCTAAGGACGATATCCTCAAGTTCAAATATGCGTTTGAGACAACGATTAGGGAATTTATCCTAGGCGCGGAGGGTTCCTTGCAGCCTCAGCCAAATACGGTCGTTCGTCCAGAAGGGGGGAAGACACTCTTCAGGCCGTTTACTGGACCTAAAAGTGTTGGAGTCAAAATCGTGACCACACCTCCTCCAAGGCCCGGCGAAAAGCTCCCTCTCGGAGGTATCATCACTCTCTCCGACGAAAACGGTGTGCCGTCGGCTATCTTCAATGCAGCCGAAATCACTGGCTTCCGAACCTCTCTCAGCGCCTTAATTCCCTGGTACTGGAGGAAGCATACAGAACACATCGTTGTTCTTGGTGCTGGGAAGCAGGCCCTTTGGCATACTCGTCTCGCGTTAGCTCTGAGGGGTGACGAGATCAAATCAATTACAATTTATAACCGCTCCCAGGATCGTGCGCAAGAACTATTACAAACCGTGCAAGCGGATAACGACAAATATTGGAAGTCTCCCGCACAGTTGGCTGTATTTGATTCATCCTTGGCCGACTCCGATGAAAAGGTCCGATTGCTGCTCACAGAGGCAGATGCGATCTTCTGTACTCTTCCGACCACTGCACCACTATTCAAGGTAGACACTATTTTCTACAAGGAGCGAAAGAGACTCCCTTATATTTCAGCTATTGGTTCCTGGACCCCTGATATGACCGAGATCGGCCCCGATGTTCTACGCAAAGCTGTTGAGACAGAGCCTAGTTTCAACCCGACTGGTGGAAAGGGTAGTGTTGTGCTCTCGGACGATGTTCATGAAGCTACTCTCAAATCTGGGGAATTGGTGAATAGCGATCTTACTACGGATGAGTTGCTCAACGTAGGGCAGGTGATCGATTGGTTGCGAGGTAATGGGGATCTGGAACAGCCGCAGAGGGAACGTCTTGATAAGTGGCTAGCCGAGGGCTTCGTCGTGCTCAAGGGTATTGGTATTAGCACCACTGATTTGACATCTGCCGAGGAGATTCTTCGTGTAGCTAAGGAGAGAGGCCTTGGAACTCTTATTTCTTCCTTTTAGGGATTGGATAAAGAGCTTTCTTCTGATGGGGAGGGTCATCGTCTTGAACCCTGAATCCAGTTCATCAAGTATCTGCATGTTGCCATAGCCTGGCCCGAAATGGGCAGGTTCAGCCGCCAACTTATGACTCTATAGCATATATAAGGACGAGCGGGAATTTCGATTATCGGCATCCGCATGCTCTGTATATTCTAGCAATATGTAGCATTCAAGGTCAAGCTTAAATAAACGAAGAATCCAATTCCATGAAAATACTGCCCCAATCAAAAGATTTAGGGTCGATTTCAACGCCTTCTTCAAACTTATGAGTGAAATCAGTCCACTATGAGGAAATATCTTCTGGGATAAAGTCAAGATGTTCTCCGGACCTTGCGACAGGGTTTGGGCTGTTATTGACGTTGAAAGGATCCTCAGTAGTTTCCGGGAAACGGAGATTATCATAGATACCATATCCAGGAGGTATACTATTGTCAAAGGATGTCTCTTCATAGGGAAATATTTGATGGTCTCTTTCACTCTTGCCACCACTGTATGCAAGAGGTTCTTGCCGTTCGCTTGGAACAAAATCGGAAGCTGACGTTTGGTGTTTTCGAAGAATATGTATCAGCGAGTCAACAAATTTGGAAGTAGTTTCTGAGCCCTTTTTCGCAATTTCCATGATTTTGAAAGACCTGAAGATCTCTTCTCGCTGCTCATGTTGTTGCGGAGATAGTGGGCTGATATACGCATCCATGAGCAGAACGGCACAAGCCAAAAAGACCCCAACCAGGAGCTCGGTTAGTTTATTCTGTACCACATTGTCGATGTCCGCATTCTCCGACCATATATTTGATCAGATGAGCAATCGCGCGTGCTTGAGATAAATTTCCCGAGAAGAGCAATACGCTGAATCCTCGGCGCTGAGTATAAAATATGGCAGGTGGATCTTGCATCGTTGTGAGTAGAGCAAGAAGTAAACAACTTTGCCTTGAAATACGATATCCTCAGCTCGAGCCTGAGTCAAACCGTAGGTCTCCATCAGCATAGGAGGTGTCATTGAATAGAAACCTGGAACTTCGTTGATAAGAGTCTGGAGTTCAGTATCGATGCCCATAACCGCATCATGACTTAGGCCTCCTGTATATGCCATCATGAGTGGACTTCGATCGACAATGTTGCGAGATACTTCAGCTAGACGTATTTTCTGTAATGTATATGACATAGAGGTTGGAAGCGAAAGGGGGCGCTCATGACGACTCATGTCATCCAAAACCTCTTCGTCATTGATGTTGAGTGGCTTTTTCGTGATCATCTGGCGAGGATGGCATGAATAAACACCCTCGCCGACTCCGCCTACTCGTGCAGCCATAGCCCTTCAAGATATGTTAGCACCCTAGCTTTGGCAGTTGAATCATGAAAATTACCAATCAGATGCACACAAATACCACCATACCCTGCGTTTAATCTCTGCCTGTGATGTGTTCGCCTTTCCAGAGTTAAGTGGATGGTCAATGCGATGAAGCCCCAAGTCTTGAGCGAGCACCAATGTGTTGGCAAACAGGACCCGGTATCTATGTAACCCGTCGATATGGGCGGCCATAAATCCTATAAGTATCATTCCTTGGACCCCTTCAATAGAGATTTTACGTCTCCGAGAGGTCGCCTCCACAACATCTTCAGCCGCGGTGATCCAAAGCGAGACTTGTTCGTTAGCGTCTGACAGGGAAGAAGATGCACCATTGACGCCATCGCTCGGGGCCCAGGAATATGTTGCCGCCGCGATAATACTTAGGACCAGTATGAAATGTCCTGGCTGTACCTCCTGTTGTAGGCTCAAATTCGCATAGACTCGTTCAAGAATAGATGGAAGATGGGGAATATGGGTCACATGTGGAAAGTAATGAGCAACACGAATGAAATTTTCCAGAAAGACTTTGGTCTCGTCGAGCTGGGGTAGCCATATGCATCTTGAAAGCCCAGAGCTAAGAGTTGAGCTCGATTCAGGCTGGTACACGTATGGCTGTGCTTTGAGCACCTGCTGAACCGGGCAGATCCTGAAAACTATGTGATTTCCTAGTACCGCGGTCTAAATGGCAGTCAGTGATAAGCTATACATTGCGATCTACTCTAGAAGAAAGTGAGGGAATTCAAATCACAACCTAGGAGCTGCCTACTATGAGTAACAAACTTACCGTATGAATCTTCCCTGCGTAAGTGCTATCAAGATTGGCAGCATCACTACCCATATCTATGTCCTGGAATTGCGAGGACGAAGTTGATTGATACTGAGATCCTGAACTTTCAGGACATTAGGCGTTTCTTCCTTGTACCCCTTCTTTCTGAGCGAGCAACAAACTCTCAAGCCTATGAAGACGCTCGATAATCTCCGAATTTCCAGAAGTTTCAGAAATTACAACCGGTTGCGGGTGCAGAGGTTCCAAATCGCAAGCGATGCCCCTTGAAAAACAGTTGGAGCAAGGCGCTTTTCTGCTACATCGTAGCTTTCTTGTCCTACAAAAAGTGCAGGACACTGGCTTTTGGCGAGATTTTGGCGGCTGAGATTGTTCTTTGGGCATTCTGTATTTTTCAAGATTTACTAAATAATTTAAAAAACAGGAGACTCTCAAATATCTAGCAATCTTGCCGGTTGATGGAGAGTGACAAAACCATCGGAGTTTCCGTCAAAATCCGCGGAACCTAATCTGGTGATGATGTGATGACATAAGTCATGATACTGTTCAGGGGATCAAGTCAGGCGTACTTGGTCCCCGCCAACAACAATATGCAGTCATACTTGGCCGTCCCCACCAACAGGAGTACACAGCCACCGGTATGCGAGTATCCGCCACCAACAGATTATGCAAAGCAACGGAGGTGCAGGGGCAGTGCAGTTGTCTGCCTGTTGGAAAGAGGTCCTTTAGCACAACTTAAGATGGTCGCCCCCAGCGACAAACAGTTCCTGGACATGCAACCAAGCATTTCAGATGTCCATATTCATATCTCAATAACTATTCTCAAACATACGTCTCCTTTACTCTTAAATCCAAGGATGGATTCTTCTCAAGCATGGTCGGTCTTTCACAGGGCCCAAATCGACGAGATTATTCAACAGGGCCGACAAGATACCCTGTGTAGTACCATCAGCTCTCACCTTAAAACAATCAATATACAGTACATACTAAACAGCCGACCGGAGGAGTTTTATGTATCTGAACTCCGTGATATTTGGTATACTCTTATTCAAGCAGGCAAGAATATTACTACAGATGAGCTTCTTGAAGATGGTATTTCACAGGGATGTCGTCAAGATGATATTGTACGTGAACTTGTCACTTTCAGAGCTCTTGGGACCCTGCAACGTTCAGTACAGACCAGCAACTTGGATGATGATTCCAACAAGGGTACTGGTAGTGTACAGGGGGTCATCACCTTCTCTGATGGCCATACGCTTTGGTCTGGTCTACCTCTTCTCTCTATATGTCTTACTGAAGAGTTTACAAAGCATTACTATCAGAAAGACTATAGTGCAGAGCAGCAAGGAAATATGGCAGGCCTAATTGCACGGCTCCTGGCTGCTGGTTTTTATGATGGCCCTGGTTTATGTGCATTATCATTATTCCGGGAGACCTTGGAGACTTCACGGCCGCTTGTTACAGATGCAGATAGCAAGGAAACCCCTGAGACACTCTTATCACTGGAGGATCTGCTAGGACATCTCACAGAATTATGCCAAAACTCTGGATATGGCCTTGCTATCTTGAGTAGTAGCCAAACATCAGCAGCTACTATGAGCATGATAAAGACTAATGCTGCCGACTACCCGCACTTGTCTAACCTCGGTGACCTAGCCCTTCAAGCTGGTACCACCACTGACTCCTCTCCCACTGGGTATAGTCCGCAGCGTTGGGGCTTCTGGGTCCAGCGACTCACCGAATTGACACAGTGCGGGGTTAAGAGCATAGAGCGCAAGGCCAAGTTTTGTTTGGGCCCGATGCGTTGGGCAGGAGATGAGACCAATCTTCTCCCAGGGCTGATTAGCGAAGAACTTATCATATTTGAGGATGAAGATGATGAGCTGGCTTGTATCTAGATAGGCTGTGGTAGTGGAAGCGAGATTTTATAGGGCGGAGATAAAAGAGCTAGATAAGTAGTAATAGCCAGGTATTAATATTATTTAGCTATTACTTATGCCGCTGGTTCGGATGCTCTCTCCAAACTTCCAAAAGACTAAAGGTATTGGAGCAAAGGCCACCGCAATGAAACCCAGAAGCGATGTGCCCCATCCAACCCCAAGGGCGTCGTACATACTGTTTCCTGCCAAAGGAAGCAGTGCCCCCAGGAGAGAGCGGGAAACAATAGCCGCTGCGGTCGCTGAAGCGGCATAGGGGGTGTAAGCATCCACAAGATATGCCAACGACGGCATCTAATGAAGTAATCAGTAAGTTGAGCTCTATTTTCAGTCAGTAAATGACTTACGATGATGGTGAATGATGCAGCTCCTAAAAATGCAGATCCGATGATTGGCACAATCCAATGGATATTCTTGGTAGCAGTCCAGCCGTATAGGAACAAGCCGATGGGTGCAAGCGCCGCGCCTACAAACAAAAGCGGTAGTCTGCACTCGGGCTTTGGCTCGCCGCCATTTCTTTTCGTCAGTTGTTTGACAAGCCGGTCTGAAAGTACTGCGCTTAGAACCAAGGCGAAAAGGAATCCCACTCCAGTGCCCAAGTACACCAACCCAATGCCGCTCTTTGAAAACCCGTAAGTCCCTTCGAAAACTCGTGGGAATGTCGTGAACATGAGATATTGATACCCGTACATTGTTGCCATGTAAAGAGAGAGTAAAGTGACAATCGGCAGCAAAAGGAGCATCTTGAGAGGCCGAACGATAGATATACGGAGAAGCTTCTTTGGGTCTTTGCCACTATCAAGAGAGGAACGAAGGGATCGGTTACCGGTCTCTTTTTTCAATCGTTGTGTCTTCTTCTTTAAAATCGTGTAAGGATATGACTCTTGGAGGAGTAACAGACTTCCAAGAAAAACGAGACCGGCCTAAATAATGCTACGTTAGTCCAGAGACTTGGGATGTGGTCGAGAAACTTACAAGCATTGACACCAGCCAGAAGTTCCATCGCCAATTTTTAGCCTGGCCGAGATATCCAGCGACTAATCACTGTTAGCAAGTGGCATTGCAAGAGGGAACCTCGGTTGGTCTTACTTAGTGGACCGAACGCAGGCCCAAGTACTGGCCCCATGATCCATCCCATCATTGCAAGCCCTCTTTTATGTAATGGGACCATATCGGCAATGGATCCCGCCCCAATTGTCATTGGAGCACTCCCAGCAAGCCCAGCGAGAAACCTAAATATAATAAGGGAGTAGATGTTGTTAGAGAGTGCGCAGGCAATAGTCCATATGAGGAACCCGAAGTTGCAGATGTGGTAGATAATCGTGCGGCCGTATATCTCGGATAGGGGAGCCAGCAGTAGGGGCCCAAAGACGTAGCCGAGGAGGTAAACAGAGGTTATGAAGGCTTCTATTGTCTTGTTTGTGATGCCGAATGTTGACATGATGTCTGAGCTCATTGGTGATGTGATGGTGGATCCAAGAGGTCTATCCAATGTCAGTCACTACCCCTTTGAGGGGTTGGAAAATACGTACGACAGAAAAGCAAGAACCGAAATTGTTCCGATATTAGTAATTTTCTTTGCCGAAGACCAATTCATCGGGTTTTGAGGGTCTTCAGGTCCATCCCAATCGATAGTGTTGTGTGTATCTCCTCGATATGGCTCTGGGGCCGCATGTAGACGTTCGTTTTTATGGCCGGTATGCTCCTTGGCGTCTTCTTCTTGAAACATGAATCGCGTTATTGGGGCTTCATTGTTCATGAAGCATAATTCTGCTTCACTTTCAGACTCTTTGGCAGTGCTCATCTTTGGAACTTGCAGTGTTTCGCTGGACATTGTACACAGATAATGACGATCTTTTCAATGATAGTTGTAAAATAGTCCTATAAAGTTATTCAAACTGATTCTGATAACTGAAATAAGACGACAGCAAAACTTGAAGTGAATTGATTTGGAGGCCTACTTAAATCCTTCGGAGAACAACATCTCGGAAACTCCGATGGATCCCGCGGGGCGCATGGCTAGCATCACCAAGATCGAATGATCGATATTAGTAATTGTTTCAACAATCATAAGATGAATTGAAACTAGCTCTATTATCCAGCCAAGTATCCTTGTTTGATAAGAAGGTGGGACGCTCTTCGTCGTCAGGGGGAAATTAACGTATTGAACGTGGTTGGGCGGCCATGGGATCATCCCGCGGAGCTTCTTCATTGATCCTCATGCTACGGATGCCCTAGGAACATCCCACGATGGAGTATTGGGTCTCTTGAGTTATAAGTCGATCAAATTATATTGTGAATACACTAGAAGAATCGCCGAAGTACAATCGTAGGTCCCACCTCATCGTATTCCTCATACAGGACACACATCTTCTGGAATGTTGATAAGGATGCAACCATGGATCCTCCTATCCACGATGCGTGCTTTCTCTCCGGTAATGCAACAACGTTAACCTTGGCTGATGAAGGGGCGAGACCAGTCATTTCTGTGTGCATTCGGTCTTGAATACCTGGAAACAACGTCGATCCCCCAGCCTTGAAGTAGCCGAGTCAGCATTTTCCTTCCCAAACCGTGGGTGAATAGGACCAATGCTCACCAAAACAATGTTCTCATACAGCCTATCTTGGAGTGAGGTATCGGATTTCAATACAGCGCCGAAAGTTAGATGCTGTATCCCCATCTCGTTGTTCATCCCCATAAGATGAGGATGGAAGAGAGCTTCGGGGGTCATGAACCTCTCTCTCCCAACAGTAATAGACTTTCCGTCTACCAATTTGTAGCTTGTTTCTGTGAGTGTTTCCCCCTGAGCCAACTGCAATTCCCTTCTGAAATCTTGCGCAACGTAGCAGTACTCTTCCTTGACTTTTCGGGCAAGCCTACGCTCCGATATTGTCCCCAGATTATTACCGCCCCGCGCAAGTCCTTCGAAGAAATGGTCCGTCAAATGTTGCCCACCAATATCCAGTCGTTGGATACCACGGCGTAGTGCAAACCCTTCATAGATGGGAACCGCATAAGTCGAGGCCGTGCCGGAATCAAGCACAACTCCTGTGCTGCTTCCAGATGGGTGTATAGCTAGGACACCTCGCATGGAAAGGTAGAGAGCAGGGACGTAGTACTGCTCAAATAGCAACGTCACCGTTTTCTCTCTGTTGTCTTTTGAGTTTGCATTTGGCTCAGCAAGGAGAAGAGGGTGGTCTTTTGCCTGGGATTTGAGCCTTTTTTCGTAAAGATAGTCCCAAATCCACTCTATATCAGTGAAGTTGGTGATGATTCCATCATCAACTGGATATCTTTGGTCAAATAAGGGGCGATGCTCCTCTGCCTCCTCCCCATAATAATGATCCACCAGGCTGATTCCCGGAAGTATACACATGCTTTTTAATCAAAAGAACAGCAATTAGTATGATAACCCCGTACCTAATTTTTGAAGCTGAAAGCGGACGTAATGTCCATCTTCTGGGATTGATGAAAATGCAGATGGGAACGTACTTGAGTGGGCGTCGGTGAGATATGAGTGTTGCTATTAGATAATAAGCCTGCGAAAACTCCCCTTACAGACTTAAAGAAAGAGATGACGGGTCGGTGCCGCCATGCTGTGAGTGTCTGGGGCTTACTTACGGAAAACAGCCGTTGGCCTCCTTTCGCTCGCGAATCCCCCTTTAATGGTATCCGTCCTGCCAATTTCACAATTCACGATCAGCGGGGGAAACGTCGCCTTTAAACAAATTCTTGATCACAATTAGATTTGATATGTCCTGCAGAAACATACCCAGTATCAATCACAATAGCCCTGATATTGCCTAAGCACTCAAAATCACGCCCGTTAGCTCAATTCTCTGATATGAAATCCAAAGTGACTACCTTCCATGATGATCTCGTGATTCGCCCAAGTGGTAAACTCAACTAATCATAAAATCGCAGCATACATCCAGAGAATGGGGGTTTGGCCAGCTTGCCCATGGCACTCGACACGAATCCAGGACTAGGCATCCATTTATTTCTTGTAAGGCTACCATCAGTGAGGCTGAATGCGGGGGATCGTATTTCGTCTTTGTAGCGCGTTGCCGAGCTGAGTCATGTGGCTGCTTCGTGCTAGCTCTGCTCAATACAACTAATGTTCACCAGCATCGGAGCAAACAACGAAGGAAATTATCATACGAATTATACCAATGACAATAATAATTTAATTAAAAAAAAGAAGGAAATTTTAAAGAAAGTGCTTTGCAGTCTAGTGAGTTGTACCTCAACTCTTCTTAGCCTTATGAAATTTACCGGAGTAGAGTCAAGCTATCTAATGAAACTCCAGCCGCCTAGGTTGCAGTATTAATCTATATGTTTTTACAATTATGAGCCATCCCATCTGGCCTCGTCTAAATCCGAATCTATTAATTTTATATCGGTGGCCCTGTGGAATAAGGCCCAAGTAAGCAGGAAAAGTCAGCGAAGAGTATTCGATAAGAGAAAAGGGTCGTTCCTTCGTGAAAATTTGCTATCCGGCATGAGTCTCTAGACTTCCTCAGGCTTAACTGGCTTCTTCTTCTCGAGTTTCCTCAAGTCGAACCAGCCCATGCCAAAGGAAACGGCGAAGGCTGCAACGGAAAAGCCCACCCAAAGATAGAAGACGTTTCCGAAACTCTCAGAGTAAGATCGCAAGATGCCGTCCATGGTTGCGCTGCCTGCAGGGGCTAGCTTCTGAACGGCCTCGGCGCTACCTCCAGCGGCAATGACGGCTTGCACGCCAACAGAAGGGGCTGCGATAGGGATCTTGGATTTGAGGCTTTCTTGGAAGATAGTGTTGGCGATGGTAATAGCAATGGCGCTACACATATTCTGGCAGAATACGAGGAAGGAACTGCCCACGGCGACTTGGGCAGGAGGTAGAGCGTTCTGGAGTGCCACGGTACCCTGTGATCAATGTTAGTGAGGGAAGCATGGATGGGTTCCATCGGCGGGATGCGCTTACAATTTGAATGCCTGCGCCCCGGAATCCATAAAGAATTTGAAAGCCGATCAAATGAGCAAGGGTGGTGCCAGGTGCCCAAGTTGAAATGAGGCCACATCCAATTGCTGTGCCACCGGCTGCGAACAGGGCCCAGGGAATGTAATATCCGAGTTTTGTCACTATGAAAAGGTTAGCAAATCAGAAAGAGGGTTGCCCAAAAGGGTCAAAGAGCGGAAATTCATACTCAGAGCTCCAGAGAAGAGAAGTAAAATAAGCTGGGAAATGATTCCTGCTAGCATATAAACAGCGCTCATCGTTGGCGACAGTCCTTTCACAGACTGGAAATAAATGGGCAGAAAGTTACTGGCTCCCACCGTAACACTCATCAGAAAGGCGAAGTTCAGCGAGCTTGTCCAGACTACTGTCTGGGACACTAGTTTCAACGGAATCATAGCCTCGTCGCCTACCCTCCATTCCCAAGCGATGAACAGTAGAGCCACAGTGCCTGCTCCACAGAAAAGTCCAATAACTGTGGGCGAGTTCCAGCCGTACTCTCCGGAGCCGAACTGGAGGGCAAGAAGGAGCATGATGGATGCTGGAGTAAAGAGCGCAAATCCCGTCAAGTCAAATTTAGGTATGATCTTACGGATAAGACCAACGCTCACGGGCTCTTTTTCTATCTGGTCGGGGATGGCGATGACGGCGATGAAAAGCCCAACGAGGCCTCCCAGGGGAAGGTTGACATAAAAGCCTGCCTCAGAGTTAGAAATTATGTTCCCAAGTTTCAGTTATCAAGCATGTTGGGGGGGGGAACGAGTTTACTCACACCAACGCCAGCTAGCATGCTCAGTAAATAGACCACCAATGACCGGTCCGAGAACAATACCAATTTGGCCAACTACAGTTTGTTACTTTTTGCTTCTTCGCTCTCCGTAGATAAGGCACTTGTCACTTACTTCCCATGGCAACAGCCGTGTAGACTTGGAGGCGACAATAACGTTAGTTCATACTCTTTATACAGAACGTGTTTGGCACACATACGAGGACGCTTTCGCGGAGCTATGGCACCAACGATGACTGTCAGGAGACCATTGGTAAGGCCAGAACATCCTAGGCCAGCAATTGCACGGCCGATAATCAGCATGGTCGAGGAGGTTGCGGCTCCGCAGATGGCAGAGCCAATCTCAAAGAGGAGGAAAAAGGCAAGCAACGTCCACTAGAGGTGAAGTGTTAGTTCCCGATGTAGCATTTAGAGGCAGAATATACTTGCCTTGGTGCTGAAGTAGGTATAGAACTTTCCGGTGAGAGGCTGTACAGTAGCGCTGGCAAGTTGATATGCACTGACATACCAGCCTACATCCTGGAGTCGCTTAAAGTCGCTGGTGATTTGGGGGATTGCCTAGACAGCACAGAGTCAGAAAGTGTGAATCTTTTGTTACTCCGACGGAGCAGGTGGTTGACTTACGGTGCCGAGAATTGAAATGTCCAGCATGACCAAAAACATCAGGACGGTCAAGCCCGACATGACGATGAAGAGCTTGATCCCCTCAAGGTAATTGGTCTCATGTTCGGTGGCCTCTGTTTCTTCTTCTTTGGGTGCCTTCTCCTCCGATACCGACTCTTGGGCTGTGCTGCCATTCATGTCGTCCAGGTCTGAAACCTGCAGCTTGTTGTCGGCCAACAAGAACGCGGCTTTGCTTGGCGCCATTGTCGACGTTGTGGTTCGCTCCCTCTCGATCAGGCTGTGAAGTACTGCAATCGTGTGTATCGGCGCTGCTGTAGTGAGGAAAACACTATGTTGAGAGCAGATCCAGAATTTGAGATCTGGGATCTGAAATGCTTATTGAGTAGTTTTTTTTTTTTTTTACCCAATGCATAGAAGGGGGGAATGCTCAATTTGACTCAATATGAGAATCCCAATGCGGACTTGTTCAGTGGTGCGCTCCAGCGGACTTCCAGCGGAGAGTGGCCGCCGGACGTGCGAATCCCGGAGCCAACCCCGGCCAGTAAGCCCCGTATCTCGAATTCCAGGCAGCGGCAGCGACCCGGAAGGTCCCTAAACAGCATAGCCCGACAATAGTCGTTGCGCTATGCATTAGTGATTGGTCACGCTGAGTCGAGATGGTCCAATTTCGACAATCCCGATCTCGCCAATCCCGCCGTCGGCACATTGACCCCGGACTCGTCAGCGCAATGAAACCCAAAATGGAACAACATGGAATTAATTAATAAAGGGCAGCAACCGCATGACTAGCAACCGCATGACAACACCACACAACCCTGATCGACATAGTACAAATCCAGGCGCACGCATTAGGTCGTTTCCTGCTGCCTACGAAGGAAGACCGGCGGCATTCCGTTCTCCAATGTCGTGACAGCGCCTTTGGATTTCTCACTCAGCAACGATCTCCTTGAAACCGAATATCTTATTTCCGTACAACGGAATTCGATCGAGACTCCACAATGGGTAAATTGTGGCATGGATCGCGAATGTTTAGTAAATGAACATGCAGTTGTGTCCTATCTTACCCTACACCTTAAGGGGCTTCTCCGGCTTCTTGTCCCATCACTTTAGGCTTCCAACCAATCTCTAGAAATTGAATGCGTCGGATCTCATTACCTACGACGTCCTCACACGGCCAACTAGATGATTGCCTAATTTTAGACTTATTTCCATCGTGTTGGAACAACGCTTTGCTGCATGGACTACAGACATCAGAAATAACAATTAGAGGGTGGATAGGTACAGGACTAGATCAAAACAAAATTGAGAGAGAGTATGTGTTATTAATTAACGCCGGTACATCCTTCTATGGGGCAAAGAGCACCTACCTGGTTACCTTAATAATTACACAGGAGAAGTGGTCAGGTTTCCATTGAATCAGGGCGTAAGCATCCCCAACACAGGCAGCCTTTATCAGTTGCTGAGATGGTGCCTTTCTTATTCTTGGGCAGTCTCTCTTTTCTCCTAGCCATAATTCTCTTATATCCTCCTATCTACGGGTGGCCGGTCCAAGCCAATGTTAGCCAGGCAAAACAAAAGAAAAACATTCCGCGAGAAAGATGCATATGATCTTGCCACCCGTACTAAGCCGCTTAGAACATTACGTTCATTGCGGATGGAACAGGTTTTCTAAAAAAGGCTACCTTCCGCAAACTGTTTGTTTTTAACATTTCTCATAGCATTATTTATTCGCCACCCCATATGCCATCAACACATGTTGTATGTTCCCCTACAGGGTATAATTTAGGACCGAGTTGGTCAGCCCCGGCAAGTTTTAGATGGCAAAGCAGCACCCACGCCAGCACTCACCAAATCGAATGTTTGACATCTATGTGTTTAATATGTATAGTGATATATTATTTAGTTGACAATCTGATATTATATGAGGTTACGAGCTTCCCGTCTGACAGTTAGGGCGTGAGCTACCGAGGTGGATCCCTGCCAGCTGTGAATGACAGTGATAGCCTGATAGGACTCCTACCTGATGGTGCATAGCTGCAGTATTCATCCACGTGGAAGTAGATATAGGCATGTGGGTGGCTGAATCACTGCGTCTAACCCTAGATTCATCCTCCTTTCCAACAAGTTCGGATGAATATCTAAGGAAGGAAGGAAAAATGTTTCTTAGATAGGCCTCTTGAGCCGAATACTGAAATAGGATACCTCCGCGGGACCGACAAGGCAGTTTTCCGTCGACGTGTGGGGGCTGAAGAATGTGGAAGCCACCGAGAGGCCGGCTCATGGCATCTAAATCGGACCCGTGGCTGAGGTGGATGTTTAAAGGGTCCTAAGCTTGATGTAAGCGTTGGTTGTGCTAGATGCCAGTGGGCTGCCCGATCGAAAAGCTTGGCGACGAGGGTTAGCCAGACACTTCCAGTCCTACCATGTGGAAATGAACCTGGCCAGGTCCCTGAGTGACACACTCGGCATTGTATGTTTTGAGCCCAGCTGCCGAAAGTGTGTGGAGCAGTAGGGCTGTGGCTGCCCGTAGAGGGAAAAGCGTTGCGATTTGCCGGTCAGCACGGTGTGGCGGCCGCTGGGATAAGGGTAGGGCATATATTAATAGTCGGTATTTGGAAGGTTCACGCGGAGACTTTTGATCACCGGGAGGCCTTCCATCTGTTTGCGTCCCGTCTTTAATAGATTAAGGCTATTTAGGTAACTCGTCGAGACGTGCCGCGTGAGTGCGCTAGCCGCAGAGGTGGTCCTCGCACTCGGATCCAACCATAGTCGAGGACATCTGCGCTCATAGGGCTGACCACTAGTGTTAAAAGAGTGTCGGCGTACACCCTAGAAAAGAAATTTCAAAGGAAGAACTTTATCTTGTCTGCTTAGGGTCGCGCAAGTGGCGCCTTGCCGTTGGCTGGGTTCCGAGGATGACTGCATATTGATACGCGTGAAAAGGACCTGCTTCTGATTCTGATTGATCAGACTGCAAATTCAAAATCACTGAGTGAACTGCTTCTTATATCCGGCATACACAATTATCACGCTACTTCATTAAGGCATTAGAGGCAGATGGACAGTGGGGATGGACAGCAAGCCAGCTGAAAGCTCCCGTGTGTGCCTAACTTACCTATATTAGGTAAAACATACATGGAATTGGCATGAAAACACGGCTTTGTTGGAGACCCAGTTCTTACCGCTTTGGTGACCAGTGAAGCAGTTGACTTGCCAAGAATCCAAACATCTTGAGATAAGCCATCGGAGATATCCCAATGCAGGTTCTGATCAGAAGTGAGATTGCAGAGTAAGGGGGTGAAGACAGCATGAGGATCAACGTGTAGCAGTTGGGCCATCTACAAGTTGTTCCTGCATATAGAGCCTACAGATATCACACAATAGAGTAGGTTTAAAAAGACCAAAGCAACCTCATTCACTTGGTCTTAGCCGTCGATATGATCGGCACCAGGGGCCATACCGCAATTCGATTCTGAGGATCTCCTGTATCAACAAACAACAGTCATGAAAGACGCGTGCGTGGGTTTGGGAGACAACATTTCACGTTCAGACACTACCGTCGGAGCGTGCCGCACCCTGGTCAGTTTTATGCGGCATCTTTCCTAGAGGAGTAAAAGTTTACCGAGTTATTATGGACCCTGGCCAAATGGAGTTTAACTCCCACGGCCTTGCTTAGACGTATGGCCATCTCCCGTCAAGCTGGTTTACTGATTGGCCTTGACAAGGATGAGAGTGGTTCAGGTCAGGCAGAGTTAGAGGGGCGTCTGAGGACCTACTGGTCATTACCCCATATCCGGCCCCTCATGCTCTACCTACATACGTACGCACCTGCTTTCAAGCTCGACAAAGTACTCAGCCGCCAAGCCTGGGTTGGCCAAGGGTGTCGGAGGTCCCAGCTTTCCCCCGCTACCTCTTTCAGCCTTGCCTTATTACCATCTACCTTGGTTATTGTCACTGGCGCGCCTCGGCGTTCTTCTCCTCCTCACAATGATTCCTCTCCTCTATTGAGCCCGCTTGCCGATCTCCCGATTTAGACAAGCTAGCCCTTTGAGGTACCCTTCCCGGGTTGGGCCCTGGAATGGGGCCATACCCTGCTTTCTCTCTGATCTCATAAATAAAGACCAGCTCTGCCAGCTACTATTTCCTCTCTCGACTTCTTCAAGTGCCTATATCAACCTATTTTCTCACCTTGTTTGATCTTTTTCGATTCGCTGAACTTTTGTCAGTCGTTACTACCATTGACCCTTTTCCGTCCAGCTTTACCTAAGTTACCATTGACGATAAAGACGGAGTAACCTTTGCTGGGTAGCCGCTCATCCTCTTTCTCCTCGTTCTTCCAAATCACAGCGAAAAAGACAATGGTCAACTTGGGACCTTCCAAAGGCTGCCGTACTTGCAAGGAGCGGCGTGTCAAATGTGACGAGGGCAAACCGGCTTGCCAGCGTTGCCTGCGTCTCGGTCGAGAGTGCGGTGGCTACCAGAAGAAGGTGGCGCCCCTCAAGTTCAAGGAGCAAAAGATCAACTATGGCCCTGTTACATTACAGCGTCGATCGTCTCCCAGTTCCAGTTCAACCTCGAGTTCAACTCCTTTAAAGCAACGACAGCCACGGCAGCAAAACCGACACCCAAATCTGACGGTATCACACTCAAGAAGCGGGTGCAGAACGCCCATGTCTTCGTCTCCATCGCCTGTACCGTCTGACGATGACATGGCGGTGTCATTCTTTCTTCGCCATTTCTGTGTCTCCAACCCAAGAAATCTATATATCGGAGGCTTCTGTGATATGTTACCGTCGGTTTTGGCATTGGAACGGCGGGATTCGCCGTTATATGCTGCTGTTGTCTCCGTTTCTTCCTGGGTGCTAACCTTCTGGAAGAACGGTCTATCAAATAGAAAGCCCCACGAATGGCATGTACGGGCCATTGAATGGCTTCGAACTGCTATACGCGACCCTCGAGAGAGCCAAACACAATCCACTATATTGGCTGCCTTCGTCCTCCAACTCTACGACAATTTGTCGGCTCTCGGAGGGCTCCGTGAAGCTCCCCGTCTACATTACGATGGTGCAGTGGCTCTTCTGAAGCGTCAATCTACCGAGGTGCTATCTTCGCCATATTGGAACCGCATGACAAGCCATGTACTTCATGTGGAGGTAGCCTCAGCTATCCAGGAGAAGCGACATTTCCCCTTGTCCGAATTCTCCTGGATACAGCTGGACCTCATGCCCCTCAACTCCAATACGGGGCTTGATATCATTGGTATTACAATTGCCGACTTACAGTCGAGATTCCTTGCTCTAATGGAACAAAACGATGCTTCTCCAATCGCGGAGCAGGATCTTGACAATCTTCTGCTGGATATGGAAGATGCCGAGGCCCAGCTCCTAGACTGGCAAAGCAACGTCTCAGACCACTGGCATCCATCATATTCAGAACAAGTCAAGCTCGCCGAGCCCCCTATAACGTCATATGGGGGCGACTGCGACATATACCCCTCTCTTCAAATAGCTGCCACTTGGAACGACTGGCGAAACTACCGCATTCTCCTCTTCGAAATGACCATTGGAATCCTCGACCGAGTGCCCCCGACGGCTTTCTCCTACTTTGACGTCAATAAACGAGCTAAGATGGAAGCCTACGCCCGTTCGAGCATTCAA
Source organism: Clonostachys rosea (assembly GCA_026958235.1). Classification (NCBI taxonomy): domain Eukaryota; kingdom Fungi; phylum Ascomycota; class Sordariomycetes; order Hypocreales; family Bionectriaceae; genus Clonostachys; species Clonostachys rosea. The sequence continues at coordinate 3,828,991 of CP110206.1, forward strand.
GATATGGTAGACTCTCTATGTCGCAGCATCCCCTTCCATTTGGGCAACCGCTTCTTCAGCGGGTGTTTGGATGATTTGAATGATCCCAGCATCGTCGTCCCCAGTTACTATGACCTCGAATTCTGCTCTGACAATCTGTTTGAGGCGACATCTGAAAAGAATCTAGCCATTTCAGAAGCCTACCGTCGCCATGTCATTGGACTTGGGCCATGGCACATATCTGTACCGTTATGCAACCTGATAAGAATGATCTCTGAGCCATTCGGATCGTTTATTTCGAGATCACTTAGGCCTGGACAACTCGATTTCGTTCGTGGAGAGCTCATCAGAGCATCAATGATTCTACAGATTGAGGCCCCCGAGTTAGAGAATGCCAAGAAATGGGCAAGGGGCATGCCAGTCGAGCACTTCCATACTGATCCGCTAGACTTGGATGCTGTGGTGGCGAAGATGAGCAATTGCCTCTGCATTTCAAACGGGCTTTAAGTGATGACTGGTATAGAATTTTACTGTTATTTTTTATCTGTCATTCCTTTTGATTTTATTTAGAATGAATGGAACACGGAAAGCAAGCGAATATTGGATTTATAATAGACAAATGGTCTCTGGACCGAGCATTTTTGCTCCAAAGGATTTTGTTTCCGTCGATCACTTTGAAAAGCCTGTAACTAGTAGTGGAACACATACCAGTTCCATTCATGGCCTTGTCATTTCGACATGGCATCCCCTAAGGCATTCTCGTCATAGCTGAAGGCTGAAGATACGTACTGAAGGTCCCTAAAATAACCGCCCCGGTCCTAACGATGCATCATCCCCGGTGAAAGTGGAAAAAGGAACTTTGATGGCAAACGGACTAAGCTCAAAGTGGCCTGCGGTGCGAGAGAGAATCCCGTAGATGGGTGTGTAGTGGGAAGCTCATTAGCCCTCTATCATCTCATGGCTACTTTGATGAGAAGCAAATGTTTCTCAAAAATATCCTCATGTTCGAGATTGGCACATTGGAAAACGCGTGATCTCCTTTTGCAACCATCAACATAAAGATTGCTCACCTACAGGTCCAATGAGATTCACATGCAGGTGTCGGCCGCCCCCTTCAATCACATTGGAGGTGGGAATTTTAACAACTCTCCAGCTTCAGGCTGCTCTTTCAATTTCCCTTGATCACCATTCTTTCTAAAGTCAGCAGCTACTCTATGCCATCTTAGATCTGAGCTTAAGTGAAAACGACCCGAATTAAGAATAATTGTAGCAGCTCCAAGAACTACAGAGGGGCAAACATGAGGCCCGCCGTGGCTGCACGGCCCGCGTTTCAGTGGAGAGACCCTCAACCGCAACTACAAGCCGCAGAAGTTCTTTTGCACTGCATACTCAAATGAATCACTAGAATAGTAGTGATCGATTCTTCCGGCCACGAAATTTCTCGGTGGTCCTTGGCTTTCTCCAAGCCCCAGTCTTGAGGGACGGCTTCGACGCATCCTAGTCCCCAAGTCTTTCTCACTCCCCCCACCACCGGTTGATTATCAGTCCATATCTAGCTGCGCATGATATTAAGTACTTTAGATTCGGCGGTGATAGGCGTCTTCACCCACCTGATTTCTGCGTCTACCACATACAGCCATACCGGGTGTGAGCGTGAGACGAACACACGAGATGCCTAAAAGCGTAGCAAGCCCGGCCGGCTGCACGGGAAATAATGCCTTTTCTCCCACCCCTCTCCCAAGGCAATCGGTCACCCCGGCCAGCTTTGTTCCCGCGCCTCGCACGCGGCTTCAGCCCAGCATGATGTATGCTTTTAAGCGCGTGAAAGATTCCGCGTAGGCGCGCTGTCAGGCGAGACTTGGGGTACTTTGACAGCTACAAATCTCCAGGGCTTGCCCCTGAGCCGAGGGGTCTTGCGCCAGGGGAGATTTGCTGGGGTCGTCGGATGTGGTGGGCTGTCCGAGGCCCTAGTAGGAAATCCGTACTGTTCCTTTTTTGGCGAATATTTACTCGCCGACAGTGGCACATTGTTGGCCGATGACTGGCCTGGAGTTCTTTGCATGACTGAACCATGCAGTGAGAATAATGGACGCGTGTGGCTTAGAGGGCGTCCTCATACTGTTAGCCCTGAGCCAGGAGTGAACCGGAAGTTGGACAACTAGGTAAATCAAGCTTTGGGTATGCAACGATATCAGTCCTATGGATAACGTTAGCTATGAATATTTATGAGTTCTCTTACTGCCTGTGAATCATCGAGTCTTTGATTTCCTTTAGATGCCATTGGGTTGGCTATTCGAGTCGCTCGAGCTCTTGAAATCTGAGAGCCTTTAGGTTTCTTTCCTAGTCGTCTTCTACCCTCGGCTTTGAGATACAGGGGCTGATCTTGATTGGTGATTGGTGAATTGCTGTCAAGTATTTGAATCTGATCCGAAGAACGGCAATTCTTTGATAAGGAGAACGTGGGGATCTTCTAATAGACAAGGCAAAGCAGAATCGCCTTTTACAAGCCCGTGAAACCCAGAACTGACAGACGTTCATGTATTATACGGAACAGGAGGCCTCAGGAGACTTACTATGCATACTTGTGATGTAAAAGCTACAATCACGCAGTTGGAGGCAAATTACCCATACAAAAAAAACACCTTTAGGTGCGCTACATGCTGATTCAATATGTATTACAATGCTCTGAAATTCCCGTCTAGATATATCGGATAATAGGGCCACATGAACGTCATCGTGAAGTGGTGTGGATTATTGTGAAGTATGTTACGAGTCTGTTTCAGTCGAGGAGGCTCGGGGAGCTGTTTGGGTTAGCTTGGTAGTGCAAACTTGACGGGACACATCAAAAATTTATAGTCGCATGTAGTTTTCACAATTTCAAGGCTGGGCCTTCTAGTTTTGAACTTGAGATGCGCGCTGAGTTAACCATTGTACCTCGATGTTCACAGTCGCGTTTCAGAATCTCACGGTGTCACATGATGCGCTTGACTGCCTAATTTGGGCCTGATGTAACGAGTGAGGTTTCTCCTCATATGCAAACCTTTTGGCCCCTTCTTTTCAACTCGATGTCACTCAATTGCAAACTACTTCTCTAGAACAACGCTGTCTTGTGACCGATATGACAGAATTGCTGGATCTACCAAGTGAGGTGCTCTCTCGAATCGCCAGCCGCCTGAGCGATGCGGATCACAAATCGCTGTTCAGTCTGATTTATGTGAACAAACGCCTGAATATAATTGCTACCCCCTTTCTAGTCCGGCGCTGGCCTCCAGTGGGGGGAGAATATGTTCTCGACAACCCTCCCAGATTTGATCGCTTCGCATTGCACCTATTGCGCAACCCGAGTCTTCGACGATACATCAGGCTCCTGGACGTGGAGGACTTTGGTACGCGTCAAGATAGTCATGACGAACTAGCCATCAGTCAGGATGAGGTGCAGCAGATGGCGACTGCGGGCGTCCGGGACTGGCCCGCACTTGCGGAGCTCCGGGGAATGTGGGTGCAAATGTCGGAGGGTATAGACGATGCTTTCATGGTGCTGATCCTCTTGTGGGCGAGTCATTTGGTGGAGTTCGACTTCACTGTGCCTCTTATCGGGTCATTAAGTCAAGATGACGAAGAACAGTTGACCTTATGTTTCGTTAGCCAAGTTGCCCGAAGGTTACGCGACAGCCCTGAGGACGCCATCCTGGATCGCTTCCCCCTCGCCAGATTGCAGTACGTCCAATACAAGCATTGGGACACGGAATTTGGTGTGCAGGGCCAGTTTGCGGCGCCATTCTTCTATCTACCCAACCTGCGGACCTTTTTCGGGTACAGGATTGAGATGAGTCGTCCATATAGCGAAGAAAGCGATAAAGATGACGATGATATCCAAAGCGCATATCTTACCGAGTTTCCCGTTGGGACTTCGACTGTCGAGGAGATTATTCTCAATTGTTCCGACATGTGCTTGGAGGCGCTGGAAACTTTCATTCGGGCGTGTCGCAGGCTGAGGACTTTTGCCCTGGATTATGGGAGCGTTTTAGATACCCGAGAGGTTGATTCCAGTCGACTGGCCGAGCTTCTTGTTGCCCGGGCGGATTCTCTTCAGAATCTTGCGCTTGATTGGGGCGATTCTCCAACCTTGGAAATCACGGCTCAAGGTCCGCTGAAGATCGAACAATGCTTCCGTCAACTCCACCGCCTCGAGTATCTCGAACTTCCACTATACATGCTGTGCGAAGACGGCGAGATCGATGGGCAGACTTTCATCTCACTTAATTCTCAGCTACTTCCAAAATCACTGAGATGCTTGTGCTTAGTGGGAGGCGCGTATTGGAAATTTGATAACAAAGTAGGGATAAACAAAATGGTAGATAATATCGAGGCATTCATACTCAAGTGTGGTCCAGGGGGTGAATTTCCGCACATGGAGGCGTTGGAGCTGATCTATCTCACAGATCGCTCCCATCAGGATAACTATACGCAACGCTTAGAGAAGACGGGTCGCAAAAAGAATGTAAGACTAGTATCCAACGAGTTTAAATGGCGAACATGGCCTAAATATGGTTGAGCAAGTTAGTTATTCATATAGGAAACCCAATGGGCAGACTGAGGAATTTATCCATTCTTGAACGCTTAAAGTTGATCTTCAACATAAGAAATTATCAATAGATTTCACCAACAATGGAATATTTTGCGCATACGAGATATTGCTCAAGGCTTAAGTTCAAATCTAGATAATCACGGTTGGTCTGTCTGCTTGAGGAGCTCCCTAGATCTTCGAACCCGACTTTTCATTCCGAGGTACCCTCATAAAACACTGTTGCGTCATGGATGCTAGCAATTTGCCCTGCTCGTCAAACAATCGTCCCTCTGCATATGTTCGTCCACTCCCACTGTGATGAACAACTCGCTCTCTCAGGTTCCAGTCGCCCATCTTCACCTGCGGCGCGAAGATTCTCAGCGCAAAGTCAAGAGATCCGCATGGACCCGCAGCATCTACCCAAAGATGATTATGTGTCAGTGCTAGGAAAGCCAGAGTCCCGTCCATGATGAATGCCAAGGCTGCTATATTTTCGGCCTGCGTAGTGAATGTTCCGCGTGCTCGTAACCACTCAGCTGAGACCCTCGAGGTAACAGGGATGGTGTCCTGGGTGGTTGGTAGCACTCCAGCGATACCGGTGAGGTTTTGAGCTGCCATGCCACTAGTGCAAAGTCTCGTCTCAAAGTAGTCTCTGTCTTCATCGAAGGACTTTCGAAATTCTTCCATCTGCGCCTCATTGACCTCCCCTCTATCCAGCATTCCTTGCGCATACTCATGACGGTCTGGGCAATCCCGTGGCTTGGGCCATGCCATAATAGGCCGGGCAGAGAACTCTAGCAAGGATGGCTCAGAAGCGTGAAAGTCGGCAATGAGTTCCAAGCAAGTTCGAAAAGTGCCGTCGGTCTGCTCCTGGCTCACCTCTACACGGCGAGTGGCAAACGTCCTTGTTGTCCTTGTATCATGGACTTTGCAGTACAGCTTGTGCTCTTTTAGTGCTGGACCGAGGAAGTGGCCGAGGATAGAATATGCTGAGAAGCCAGGAGGAACAGTTTGACTTGCAGCGTTGAAAGCAACCCCGACCGTATTACCTCCGTATGTTGCTCGGAGATTTCCAAACCGAACAGGTGTAAATTTGGACACGAATCTACCATCATCCGGCAAGAGCTCAACACTAATTTGCTCGGTGATGGGCATAATGACGGTGACAGCTCTGAGACGTTGGTTTCAATAATCCTCATATATATCAAGAAAATGGTCTAATGGAAAAGATCGAGAGCTAGATTGCGTACCTCTTCGAACATAAGACTGCTTTGAATCAAACGTACGATTGACACAAGAGCCGAGGCAAGAAGTGGGGGAGAACCGTGGTCGCATTGATGAGCCAGGCGCTGATTCGCCCTACTTGCACAGCCGGGATCGAACTCCCTGCCCATCAGTCTTCGCCCTTGCCAGGGGCTAATACAAATTTGAACCGAGTATTTCTCTAAATCATGATATGTCAAAGCTTTTCGGTGAACCTTCTTTCCTGTTCTTCAAAGGAGTGCCCGGGGCGGACGCCAAGACCTGGTGCACACGGCTCAAAGCAACAAGTTAAGTTTCTCTAATTTGTTTCTATTAAAAAACAAAGGTACGCCCCAAGAGTACGAACCCTTTTGAGACAACTGCATCGTATTCCACGCGCTCGGTTGATTCAAGATCGTCCTAGAACTCGATTCGCTTGAACACACAACCCAGTCTCCTCCAGGAGCGAAATTCAGAACAAAAGTTTATTTTTCATTGGCGCACATTCACAAGGTGCAAAAACTCTTCGCTCAATCTAGCCTCACGCTGAAAGCAGCCCCTCATGCAGCGAGTTAAGGTTGCGCTGCTAGTCTTCTCGACGCCTCGAATAACCATACACATATGGCTGGATTCCATAACCACAGCGACACCCTGAGGTTTTAAAATATCCATAATGGCTTGAGCAACTTCTTCGGTAAGGCGCTCCTGAATCTGTAGGCGACGAGAGAAAATTTCAGCGATTCGTGCAATTTTGGATAAACCAATGACCATTTTGGAGGGGATATATCCAATATGCATCTAGGAATATAATTTTAGTTGTGGCTCTTTTTGCTGATATTGAATGGCAAAATTACCTTTCCAATAAAGGGAACTAGGTGGTGTTCGCAAAGACTGGAGATATCAATGTTTTTGACAACGATCATCTGGTCATGGCCTCCATGGAAGAGTGCACCATTGACAACCTCCTTCACATTTGACTGATAACCCTTGGTCAAAAATAATAGGGCCTTGGCATATCTTGAAGGTGTGTCCTTCAAACCTTCGCGCTCAGTATCCTCACCTATGCACTCAAGCAAAGTTCGAACAGCACTTTCCATTTTTGCAAGACGTACAGCGACTTCTCCTCTTTGAGCTCCTTTGGTAGACTCAGCTAAATGTACAGCAGTCAGTCACTTAAAAAATACTAACTAATTCACAAAGATAGTAGTTGACTCATACAACCTATGCCAACAATACTTAGTATGGGGCTGCGTGACCTGGCACGCGCGCGTTGTCGAGCGCCCTGCTTGAGGTGGGCTTTAACCCAAACATTTCTAATGACCCGACTCCCAAATCTTTTATGGTATCGGCGATTTATAGGTAATGACTTGTTGTTAGCTAGGCAAGGGGTGCTAAAGTCATTGTAAGATCTCTTCCTAGGAGAGGTTTTACGCCATCTTAGAATAGCCATTGGTGTAGAATAGATCGATGCGCGACTGTATAGATGCAAGATGCAGAATGTATGGGAATAGAAGGTTCAACTTCACAAAGTCAAACGGCGACTTTAGCCTGCTTATAAATGTAGCACCATTACAAGAAGCGCTCTATTTAAGCTTGGAACTACAGAAAAGAAGTAAACTGAGCCTTATATCAGCGACTGAAACGGCCAGAGGCGTTAATCTACCTACTCAGTCTTCTCCAAAGCTCAGCGAATCGCATGCCTCGGGGATGTCCTTCTGCGGGAGGCCGTCCATAAGTTAAGTCAAACGCCAATGAGATTCTTGAATCGACTATCATTCATGTGCACTTCGGTGTCATGCAAAGTTGTTGCCTAATACTTGGTTGCACGACTTCGAGATGGTCTAGATGTGACCCAAAAGTTCTCGGATAATATGATTTGATTGTTGAATCCACATGCTGTCATCCGATTCGAAGAGAGTTGCATTATGGTGTTACACATATGTGCTTATCCGGACACATTTTCTTCATCGGGTGGCATTAATGTTTCATTTTCGGGCTCGGTAAGATAATAAGCGCATCAGGCTATGCAGGAGGCCAACCTCCTCGACCTGATCCAGTAGGCAGACACTCACCGGCTATCGATAGATTCCGTACTTCCCACGTGGTCTTAATTAATTGAACAATGCTTAGAAAACTTTCCGTGGATTGACCATAGCCGCATATTGGGCTAGAGAGACCAACGCGGTGTTGAGCTTTAATAATCTGCATGGGCTAATCGACTCCGAAGCATGATAGGACCTAATGTTAAAAGGAGAAGAAATTGAACGAAAAAGATATATAAGACTTCACAAACCATTCCATTCCAATTCATCAACCCGCAATCGCAAGCTAGTTCAAAAGTTGCCACACACGTTTTCAATACCACGCAGATTTGTGTCATTCAACATTCATCATATACCTCTATCTATCAAATCGCAATCATGGCGACTCTTCAAATGTTGAAGCTGGCTCTGAGGCAGGAATCCCAGGACATGATGTCCCCAACGCAGCCTCTGTCCAATGCTCAATACAGAGATGGGTTCGACATCATAAGACGGTGCTCGGATAAGTCAATGTACGAGGACTTCATCATCCCGCAACTAGAACTCCTCTTGAATAGTTTCCTCAAATCCCGCAGCACTATTTCAGTGCTTGAAATCGGACCAGGTCCGGAAAGCATACTTGGAGATCTTTCTGAACATGTTAGGCAAAAGATCAGAAAATATGTTGCATTGGAGCCTAACACACTATTTTTCCAATCACTGAAACAGTGGTTGACTTCGCGCCCATTTCCTTCTTTAGAGAGCCCACCCAATGTTCGAGAAGTTCCATTCACTCTAGATGATGGAAATGCTGGAGATACCGGCATTGGTGCGAGCCGTTTTGATGAGAAATTCGACATCATTCTTTTTTGCCACAGCATGTACGGCATGAAGCCCAAGGACAAAGTTCTAAAACAGGCCAGAGACATGCTGGTTGAGCGACCAGAGAGTGGGATGATCGTGGTATTTCATCGTGACGGGGTCCTACAGCTTGACGACTTAGTGTGTCATAAGACGGCCTCATTCCCTACCGGAGTCAGCCGCATACCAAATGTCCCCGAGATACTGGACTGTTTCACACCCCTCATTGCGGGTTTCGTCATGCAGGACGTCAATGTAGATGAAGCCATGCGGCTCAAGTGGCGCGAAGTGTGCTATGCGCTGGCTCGTCGCGAGCAAGGCGATCCAGAGTATCTGTTGTTTAGCTCGCCCAACATCATGGTGACCTTTACCCGAGATGCGACTATGCTACCAGCCCTAACGGAATTGGTACCACTGAGTGATGGGCAGAGGATAGTTAAAAACAGAGAGGCTTATTCTCGCCATCCCGTCCCTGTTGTTGTGCCAAAGGATGTTCAACAAATCCAAACTTGCGTCCAATGGGCTTTGGCCTACAAGGTCGGCTTGACCGTGGTCGGTGGGGGCCATAGCGGGCATTGCCTGTGGCCAAATGTTGTATCAGTTGATATGGCTGCCTTTAATCAAGTACACATTGTCTCTTCCGACGACAAGATAGGGGACCCCGGGTCTGATCACGGTCCATGGGTCCTCGCGGGAGCTGGCTGCAACACCGGTGATATCATCCGCAAGGCCGCATCAGCAGGCTTGACTGTTCCACTAGGCTCCCGTCCGAGTGTAGGTGCGGGACTCTGGCTGCAAGGCGGCTTTGGCCACATGGCTAGATCACATGGGCTGGCGTGCGACGCAATTGTAGGTGCTGTCTTGGTCACCGTTGACGACGGAAGGATCATTCATGTTGGTCATGTACCCAGCCAGCATCGGCCAGCCGGTTCTATACGCCCTGAAAACGAAGATGATTTGTTATGGGCAATCAAAGGTGCCGGAACAAACTTTGGCATCGTGGTCAGCGTCACATTCAGGGCCTCTGCTGCTCTGAGCTATTCAGTCCGAAACTGGATTTTCTCACTTGATGAGCTCCAGGCACAGCATAGGCTTGCTCATCTAGACCAGGTAGCAACTAAACTCGCTCGAAACTGTTCAGTAGATGGATATTTGTTTTGGGATAATGATCGGCTTTGTCTCGGGGTGACAGTGTTCGAATCCGCAACGACCAAGCACCTTTTGGAAACAGCCGAGAATGCATATGCAATTCTTGGAAGCGAACATCACCGCCAAGTTGTCGATGGCGTTGGTCTGTTTGACACCGAGATGTACATATCCTTGATGCACGGCGGGCACAGCGGTGGCAAGACTTCCTCATTCAAGCGATGCATATTCTTAAAACATATTGGGACTCCAGATGTCCGCAATATCCTGGTGTCAGCTCTACAATCTCGGCCCTCTAGGCTTTGCTACCTTCATCTACTCCAAGGTGGCGGGGCGATCGATGACCTGATGGGCCAGGACTCTGCTTTCGGCTGTCGAGACTGGGACTTTGCTTGCGTGATAACTGGTGTCTGGCCTCGCAATCAGGACGGAACTACTACAGCTCAGGAGGCCATGCAATGGGTTTACAAAATTGCTATGGACTTGTTACCTCTAAGTAACGGAGCATACGGCGCAGACCTTGGGCCGGACCCTCGAGATGCGCCACTGGCTAGAGCTGCCTTTGGATCGAATCAGCCGCGTCTTTCCCGCCTTAAATCTCTTTTGGACCCGTATAACGTTTTAGCTTACGCATGTCCGCTTCAAATATCCACAAGACCGAAGCTCATCATTCTCGTCACAGGCAAAAGCGGTGCCGGCAAAGACTACTGTGCAACGTCCTGGGCTTCTCTCCTCAATGCTCGGAGACTCGAGGCACGTGCAGTAAGCATCAGCCAGGTGACGAAACAACAATATGCAGCGGCTACTGGTGCCGATCTGAAGCGTCTGCTTTGCGATCGTGGTTATAAGGAGCAGCATCGACCAGCATTGACACAGTTTTTCCATGAGCAGGTGCGGAAAAGACCTCAACTTCCAGAGGATCAATTTGTAAGAGTGGTGCGTAATGCTGCAGATGTGGATGTACTGTTCGTCACGGGTATGAGAGACGAGGCACCAGTTGCGACCTTTTCGCAACTAGTACCAAACAGCAAACTCCTCGAGGTGCGTGTCCAGACTAAGGAAGATACAAGACGAGCTCGTCGAGAATGTCGAGACAACAATGAGGTCGACTGTGGTAATTGGATTCTTGGTGAGATTCGTGATGGTGAATCCAACTCGACAGTTCCAGGTTACCGACCTGATTTCGTCATGAACAATGACGTAACTGGAAACGAAGCAATAAGCAAATTTGCCCACGATCAAATCTTTCCATTCTTGGACAAGGATCTGGATCGCCTTTCCGACATGGTACGGTCGATATCCAACTTTCCACGACCCGGCATCAAGTTCCGTGACATACTGGGCATCTCTCAACAACGAGATGGGCTCTCCTTATGTACATCTCTACTAGAAACTCATTTTTCAGGTGACTGGACCCGGGTTGAAACGATAGTTTGTTGTGAAGCCGGTGGCTTTGTATTTGCATCAGCTCTAGCTGCGAAGGTCAATGTGCGCTTGGCGCTCATCCGAGAGGCTGGCAAACTGCCTCCACCCACTGTGCCCGTGTCCAAGTCTCCATCACATATCTCAAACCTTGGAGCTACTGGTTCGAACAATAAGGCAATGGAGATGGGCAGTGATGTGATTTCCAAAGGGTCAACCGTGGTTGTAGTGGACGATGTGCTTGCCACTGGAAAGACGCTCTGCGCAGTGTTGCAGCTGTTGCAAAGCGTCGGTGTCACTCCCAAAGACGTCACCGTCAATGTTGTTGCTGAGTTTCCCGTGCACGGCGGACGAGCGTTACTGCATCGTGAAGGCTTAAGCGAGGTTAAGATCGAAAGCCTCCTAGTATTTGGTGATGCTTGAGTACTTGTAGGTGGTTTTCATTAAGTGCATATCAAGAGCTTGTAAAGTAGCTACCGGGACACCTGTTTGACAGAGGATTTGCCTTGAGTACACGGTTGTAGTTTACTTAGCCTTGAATACACCCCTTATACCTACTTTAATCAATTCAAACACATCGAACATGAACCCGAAAACACCCAACTGTCACATGTATCAAAATATATATATATCCTCTCTCGGAGAGACGTTATCAAAGCAGCCAACGTGGTCTGGATGCAGCTAAAACACGCTTATACGTTCATACTCGCCTACGTTCCCCGTTGGGAGCAGAGCAAGGCCGTGCGGTGTGCATTTCCCGCTTGCCAGCATAGGGCAGGACGCCAAGACTTGCATAAGCCAGATGCGCCGATGCTTGGGCAATTTGTCAGTGTCGAATCGAATCTTGCCTGGTATGTTTGCTGTCCCAGAATAAAAGTCTTCTGGGAACCCCGGCGTCTCGTCTGGGTCTAGACTTCTTATCAATCCTTCCCGCTCCATCGTCGAGATTGACACAGGCAGGTGGCAGTTATCATGGTGGCGAGCTTTACTGTGTGGGTGCAATCAACGGCACCGTTGAAGGAGAGCCAAGACCAGGTTGGTGCAGTATACTGTCCGGTTCGTTCGCCTGGTGTCCTAGGAAACATTTCTCGCAAATGCTTGAAGCTTCGGCAAAAACTAGACAGAATTAATTCAGCTTCATCTCTAACAATTTACAAGGGAAGGCATCATACTCTTGGAAACTGACTTGAGAAAATTCATTTGGTGTTTTTGGGAGCGGCAGACATCCACCCAGAGAGTCCTCTGACAAGCTTCGAGATTTGCCAATCTCTCGCGCTGAACCACAGAAACTTTCTCGGCCAGCCTCTGCCTACGCTGCGATTCAGAACTGATGCCATCGCAACGATTCATTTCTTTATGAGAGGCTTCGATTGCCCGACGTAGACGTTTGGACACACAGTTATCGTCATCAGAACCCGTGACTACGAAGGGGGGTAGGGGTCTTTCTTTATCTTTCGTTTCTTTGAGAGTCTCGGGATGAAAGGGCGGAATACATGATCGCTCTCTAGCAAGACCTTTGAAGAATATATTTGTGTACCTATGAAGCGGGGTCATTCATCCATCCATCGCATCAATCGATGTCTGGTGACAGTGTATGATAACCTAAAAGGCGCAATGCCTCGGGAAACTTCCGTTGGGCGGACGATCTGCCTAACAAGATGCCTTAGCCCCTATTATTGCTGTCGACGTATATGGTAAGCTGGAACCTAGCTACCTCATATTAATTTTCTATTATATTCAGTATTATATAATGAAGTAAGTATATACAGGAGCCCAGATACATCTAGCACCTAAGATCTCGCAATCTCCTGGATAGCACCCTCGTACAAATTGCGCGTGCTATCGCTATCCGCGGACACACGGCTACCTCTGTTGCTGTCTACCTCAATCCTCGTGGTGACTTTAATCTGGCTGCGGTCGTGGCCCAAGGTGCCCGGTACAGAGGAATTATTGCCTGTCGCTGTCGCGGATGTCACATTTGTCTTAATATTCTCCATGTGAATCGCCTCCCCCTGGCCCGTCATCGACTGGCCCTTTGTATCCTTCTTCGTCCGGCTGCCAGAAAGCTCGACAAAAGCGCCTGTGTTAGCACCCGTCAGGCCGCTCAAAGTGTTGCCAGTGCGGTGCTGCACGAATTCGACAAGTTGCCCAAAAACGGCAAATTCGAGCTTCAGCTTGACCGAGTACGTAATGACCTTGACTCCCTGCTCCCAGAGGAATAAGCTCTTGTACTCGATGGCGAGGAGAGCAATGTTCATGACAACGATGAACACATTGATGGAGTACAGCTTCCAAAGGAACACCCTCTTGCTGCCAAAAGCTGTTTTGAGTATCTTGATCGTCTTCCATATGTAAAGGCCAGAAATAATGAACTCCTGGACACAGAAGCATGTCATTTGCACCTTTTCTAGGATGTTAAAGACATGGTTGAAGACTACATTAGTATCACCGGTTGCGTAGGCCGAACCGAAGAGAAGGACGGTGATAGCAGGGTGCCAGACGATGCCGTTGACAATGATCATGCCCAGCACGCCCCGCAGAATGGTCGTATTCTGAAGAACCAGGTGAAGCCTCGAGTACAGGACCACAGAGTGACCTGAAACCAGCAAGACCCATCCAATGGAATCAATGATCATACCCACCCACGCATGGCTGAAGCGGAATTGGATAAGCATCCATCCGATACAGTAGGGGATGATTCCAAAGGAGGCGAGGGAGATGCTCCAAAAGTACAGGCCGCTGCGTCGCTTAAAGTTAAGGAATATAAGGACAAGGAGTTCGATGGCGTTGTACAAGGATAGGACCGTAGCGATCTACGCGGCAAGGGAAAGGGGGCAATTAGCACAATTAGGTGGGTTTTGGCAGTCGACCAACTGAGACATGAGAGGAGAAGGAGAGAAGCACTTACCAGAACCAAAACATCCTCAGAGGAATAGATATCCTCAGTCATCCTCCCGAGAAGCCTCCCTCTGGAGACATCCATGAAGGCGGCCATGTTACCAGCCACAATTGGGGTCAAGATACCAAGAAAGAATCAATGCATACATACAGCCCACTGAACTCGGGATCTCCCCGTCTTTTTAACCATGGTAGAACCCTTCCCCCCCCGTCCCTGATCACTTCCAACCTGGTTTTAGAAAGACTAGCACTAGCATCCTTCACCAGAAGGGGAATAGTTGTCTACTACTTGCGAAGGTAGCGCTCCGGGGAAGTTAGTGGGTGCCCAATCCCCATGTTCTGAGCATGGCCTAAGTCCCATGGCCCACCTCCGCGAAGGCCGTTGAGTCGATGATGGGGGAGCTGAAAAACTAGGTAAAGGGTGTTGTGCCCCCTGGACTGGGGCACAACGGTGCTAATCTGAATAGGTCCAGGCCCCGAGTCAGTCTAGCTCCTGCGCCACAATGAGAGCCTTGCAATCCGATTCGCTGTATTAAAGAAGGTGTACGGATTACGAGACGACCAAGTTCACTGAGAAGAGATACCCCTGCATTGTGAGTCGTCTCTGAAGTGAACGAGAGTGATGGCCAATCCGGAGAAACCATAGAGTGCACAAACTCGAGCAGGACCCAGCCTAACTCGAGAGGCTTTCATTTGGCCAAAAATAACACGATTATATTTCACTTGACCTATTGGGTCGAGGTATTAGTGAGTTGAAAGCCAAACATTCTGGGGGAGGGGGGATGGGCGAGCACTAAAACCCCTCCACGCTGCTAGGGGCCTGGGGAAGCGAATGAAGAATCCAAGAGTGGATTAGGGTTTGGGACTACCCAGACTCTGGAGGGTGCACCTATTTACGCCTCGTGACATATTATAAACGATTCCCCATGAAGAGAGGGTGGCCTTCTGCAGAACATTAGCCATCAATAACTCAACCTGCAATCTTGGTTTTCCATAATTCGTCCAATGGAAGCCAAATTGTCAGACCCACAGACGTAGAACGAACGAAGAAGCAAAAGCTAATACGGTAGAACTTATAAGAAGTAAGTCGGCACTGTTTGATTTATTTAGAAGAAGGTTCCAGCCGAGAGCCTGCAGATATGATTGCGGAGTTTTTTTCTATAGTATGGATGGACCAGCCATATAGACTGTCATGAGATATCGTATTCTCTTCTGGCAATAGCTGATGTAGTATTGCGTCTGCTATCAATGGTATTACGATGTAGTTACATCTGAACTCGCTGCACTGGTTCCTAGAAGGATCCGCACCACCCGAGAGATAGTCGTCCTAAGCACAGCCAAAAAGACGTCATATTCTGCCAGGTGTTGCCTCCCTCCCTCTCCTCAACAACTTTGAAAACAGAGCGAGTATAAAATCCCCAAATACGGGCCGCCAAAGCCATTGTTACCGCAACAATTTGCGAGTCTGTATCAATGGACGGAACAGAACAGAACTTCGTTCTTGGCTCTGGATCTTCTCAACTTACTTTGACGCAACCTCCACGCTTCTAGAGTAGATGCCTATTCCGCACACACTCATCAGGAACAACTCCTCACACAAGCCACTCGCTAGGCGCGGAAACTCGAAACATTTCTGATTTCACCTCAGAGCCAAAGGTTTCCATCATGTTAAGCATTTTTGCGCCCGAGAAAGCCCAGACGTTTGTGTGCCGTGGAAGCCGCACATGCGCTATCCTGACTGAAAATGGATTTCGCCGACCAACGTTTTTGACATATGTTTGCTTGCGCCGCCTTCTTTCTCGCGTTGCGCAGTTTCCAAACTGCTATAAAAGGAGATGAATTGCGTGCGACTTGATTTCTCCAGTCCAGATGCTTCTTCATTGCAGAGGGTGTTTGTGCTTGTAAGTGAAAACTATTTAGGAACTCCATGCTAAAAAGGAATCAGCTCGCTTGAGTAGGCCATCTTGGCTAATCTTAGCCTGGAAGACTGTACCTAGGTAATTATCGATTCTGTAATCATAGTACAGGAATATGCCGGCCGCACAGATGGTTGCCGTGGGAGAGTGTGGAAGCTGGATGATATTGTTAGGCTTTGAAGATATTTCTATTCACTGTGAGGAAAACGAACAATGTGTTTCTCAGGCTCCCACTGAAACCCGTGTATATGAGCACATTGAAGTCGCAGGGCGTATCGCGTATGATGATCAGTCGGGTAATCCATCCTCTATAACTACAAGTAGGCTTGTTGATCTGTTTCCTGTCTAAGACACCAATCTGTTTAGAATATTTAGTTTGTTACTATTCCTTTATCATAATTCACTTTGCCGTCTCCTAATACATTGATTCTTCAATAACTATCAGAGATCATACCAATATATCCATGGCTCGTTCCATCTTCGAAAACAAGGGCGAATCTGAAGGAAATGCGAACAATGAGGATTTTTATTTCTTCCCTTCAAGCCTCAACAAGCTAGTTCGTGTGTAATTCTTACTGATACTCACATATTTGTAGGTAATACCAGTTGATGTTCAATCAATCATACACGTCATGCCTAGACTCTCCGTTCAGATGCCAGGCAATTGGGCAATATGAATACCATGAAACGAATTGGCACAATCAATCATCACGTATTTTGTGGTAGCACGCATTTTGCGGTAGCACAAAGCTAATCGCGAGGAATAGAAGTCTTGAATTCAAAACACTAACCCTATCATATATCAAAAGCGCGGACTTACTCCAATCATGAAGTAGTCGGCGTAGTTCTTGAGTAAACCCTGGTTGGGCTACTCATTTCGGAGTAGCCTAATCAGCTCAGTAGTCGTCTCCACGACTCACGACCTCCTTTACGGTAGGTCTGAGCAAGACAGTCTGGCGGGCTTTGTCAGTCGGGCTGTGCGCAGAATCAATTCATCTTAGCCGAGAAGTCACTTACATGCTCAAATTGGGCCGTGTAGGAGCCTTTCTTGTCCACCAAAGGTGGATAGTCTTCGACGATCCCAGACTTGACGAGGTGGTTGAGCTGTCGATATGTTAGCGAGAGTGCGCATCAGAGGAGAACATAATTGGTTGCCCTACACCGAGGAGGTATTTCTCCTGCCCGATCCTGTCCAGATAACGTCGGCAAAAGGGAAGAGTGCCAAAATTCTTCTTGATGGCGTTCAAGACAGACTTGGCGGAAGACAAGCGCAGCTGCACGTTGGGTGCGTCGCCAGACAGGGCGTAGTGGGAGACTTCGCCCTGATCATAGACGCGGCCATTACCAGTGCTACCAAACGGCTCGATGGCGAACACGTCGCCTTCCTCCATCTTGGTGTCATCATCAGTCAAGATGGATGGCACTGCCTTGGAGCCATGGATGCTGTAGTGCAGGATGTTGTGGCCGGTGATGTTACGAATAGGCTTGATGGGGTAAACCTTGCCATCAAGCTCCAGCTCGTAGCTTTCCATGGCCTCTTGGATGTAGCCGCCGAGTTCTCCAAGGCGGACATCGATCCCTGCCTCTCGGATGCCTGTGTTCGAGGCATCCTTGACGGCGTTGAGGAGGTTGTCATATTTGGGGTCAAACGACATGGTGAATGCGCTATCGACAATGCGCCCATTGACATGGACGCCAATGTCCACCTTCATGACGCTGCTCTGCTGCAAAACAGTCTTGTCGCCCGCGTTCGGGCTAAAGTGCGCCGCTATTTCATCGAGGTTCAGACCGAGCGGGAAACCCATGCCCGCGACGATGGCGTCGCCCTCGGTCAGCCCATCGTGGCCGACGAGGCGGCGGACACTGTCCTCGATGCCGTTGGCGATTTCGGTGAGCGTCTGCCCCGGCTTGATATTCTTCTGCGCCCACTGACGGACCTGGCGATGCGTTTCAGCTGCCTGGCGGAAGTCGGCGAGGTAGTCGCTGTTGAGGTTGTCGAGATAGCGTTTCTCTTCGTTCGTGGTGCGGTACAGGTTGTCGTCCTTGTACTCGACCTCTTCGCCCTTGGGGTAGCTTTTGTTGGGGAAAAGCTGGGACATGAGGACGGACGGCGGATCGGTCTGGGCGGTCGGGGCCTTGTTCTTCTTCTTGCGAGGCCTGTTCTTTCTCTTCTTCTTCTTGCTGGCCTCGCCGTCCCCCGCAGCGCCCGGGGCGTTGGTTACATGGTCGTCGGCGTCGTCGTCGGATTCGCCAGAGCATTCTGCGGCAGCATCGCCCTTCTTCGGCGCGCGATTGCCGGCGCCCCCGTTGGTGGCTTTGGCCGCTTCCTTGGCTGCCGACTATTGTTAGGCGGGGCTGGTTCTTGTCTGGGAGAGGTGCGACTAACCGTTGAGGGCCTGGGTATCGTCGGCCGGGATTCTGGCAGCCATTTTTGCGAATGAGGAAGTATGTGTTGACTACAAACTCAGGTCTGGCTAGTTGTATGTTTGAAAAGTGAGGCAGTTGTGGAGAATTCTTAGGTGGGATGGTCGCGTGAGCGAGCGTTGTGCAGGTAACAGTAACATGCTTCTACCGGGGCTGCTCTCGTGTGCACTCGTAGCCACCTTGGAGCCATCAAGGCCATCTCGTAATTACTATTCTATTGTTAAACGAAAGGAGTTAAACAAAGTTCTGTCGTTTTGTTTTTTCTAGACGTGGCTCGAAATTTGTTTGAAATGTGCGAGTACGAATTCTGTTCATTTGTAGTTCATATGGCGATTCTCAATATACGGATAAGAGTGGTGTAACACACAGAAACAGCACCTCTAGTAATTTATATTGCATGACTTGTAGCAACTACTACTCATTTAAATGTTATCATGCATTGTACAGCCTCATCGAAGACTACGTAGAGGCATTTTAAGGGACATAGGTATAGGGTAGGGTGTCCCAGAGCTTCGGTCAACAGGTGTAGAAGTCAGAAGACTGATCGCAACAATTCATTTGGAGACAAACGGCGAGAACATTCCAAAATATGATAGATTATTATAGTAAATTTCTTTTTTTGTGGGAGGGATTTGAAGTCTGGCTATATTTTGATAACACCTGATGTAAGGCTGTATGAGGTAGAATAAAGCTTGTAAGTGCCGATATATGTCACGATCAAGCCTGTTTCAAGTCATGTCAGTGAGGCCATCTCGATTTTGGGCGTGAAACTGAGATATTATAGGTCTCTTTCTCGCGAGTGACCGGGCCAAGCTCGATTTGATCAGCGCTACGTTTGCTCTGAGTCAACCGCCCACTATCCGCTGCCGCTACTTGGCAATGTGTATGAATCGAGGCTGGCTTTTTCGGCGAGAGTTCTTGAGGAAAGATTCAGCACCCCTTGAGAGAGACTGAAGCTGTATTGGGTGCTGGGAGCATCCGCAGCCGGCGTGGTGTTGTTTATTCAAGGCGTCTTGACAGCATCTTCCCCCTCCTTGCCCTCTTTCTCCTCCTTGTCGCTTCGCTTCGTAAATATCTCATCAATGACACCTAGCTCGAGTGCCTCCTCTACGCTTAGATACTTGTCTCGTTCCATCATGTCGTTGATCTCTTCTATACTATATCGGTCGTGGCCCTTCGCCATGTTGAGATGGTATTGCATGATCTTGTTCGACTGCTCGCGTATACGTTGAATCTGGTTTGCGTAGATGAGAATATCAGAGGCCTGGCCCCGTGTTCCGCCGAGAGGTTGGTGAATCATGATGGAGCTATGTGGTAGGGCGAACCGCTTGCCGGCTTCGCCGCCAGCGAGGAGAATCGCGGCCATGGATGCAGCGCCGCCGACACAGATGGTTGAGACGGGGGATTTGATATATGTCATGGTATCGTATATGGCCATTCCTAGTATTCCATGTGAGCTTTCGTCTTGAGGTTCGGCGGAGGTTAATGCTCACCCGAGGTGACAGAGCCGCCTGGAGAGTTGATGTACATTGTAATCGGCTTGTCGGGGGTGTCGGACTCAAGCCACAGCAGCTGGGCAACAATAGAAGCGGACATATAATCGTTGATCTCGCCATTCAGACAGATAATTCGCTCCTGAAGGTGGAATTAGCCTCGAGGCTTCGGTGGGCTGGAGCACACGACAGAGGGGTATTCGTACCTGCAGGAGCTTGGAAAAGATATCCCCTTCTCTAAAAATCAGTCAATGGTCCACAAGAAGGGCGGAGAAGGAAGCGCACAAGTTTTTCTGCCTGCGGACTGCTGCTATTAGTCTTGTCTTGGTGTTACCATCAACGCTTGGATTGCGACGACTCACTGAGGTCTCCTCGATGTAGGGTGTGGGAATGTACAAGTCCATTGACGGCCGTCCGCCAGATGACGAGCTCCCGAAGCTTCGAACATGCTGATTGATGAGCGGCAGCCTCCGCATGTACGAAGAAAGCAGCCTCGCGCGTGGATGCATCTTGTCGTGCTGGTGGAAGCGGAGACGATCGGAGGCCCTGTAGCCCTGGCGCAAAGCTGAAGTGACGTTGGTGATGGGAGAGCTTGGCCAAGCCACTCTAAGCCTATTCAGGTATATCGATTAGCGATAGCCCCTCAATAAGCTCATCTTGGTGTTGCTCTCTCTTGTCCGAGGATCTGCCGCTCAAATTTCCAGAAGCTTGTCTTACGAGGAGTGGCTGTTGATCCTGGAGCCGAGCGAAGCCTAATATTCTAAAACAATGTTGAAGGGATCAAGGCGATCCGCGGTGGCGCTGCGACCAGGCTGGTGCCCGGCATCGCGTCGCTTCCGCTCATACGACAGAGACGAATTGACCCCCGAGGCCCTCCAGCGGCAGGTGGAAAGTGGTCTTGGCGTCGATGCGCTTGGAAACCCGATGCGAGTCGACCCCGACGCAAAGACGGTATCTACGGCTGCAGGCCCCTTGCCAATTTCGCCATTATTCGATCCAGAATGGATTGGCTCTAGGCGGCGACCGAGGAAGATAGAGCCTTCTCAGCCTATGGGTAGATTTCGGAAGAAGCTAGCCCTCAACCCGTTTGGTGAGCTGGTTCACGCAGCTTGAGCAGGAAACGCATGCTAACCAGGATCTAGCGAGAGCATTGGCGTCGCCTGTTCGTCTCTGCGCTCTCACCTCCCGTGCCCTACCCCGATACTTCCTACAAGACATGGAGGTTGTTCGTCATCCCGAAACAGACAAGCCTCATTTTGTCCCAGGTCCGCTGTCTTTCCACAGAGTCCAGCCGAAATATTGGGAGACGACCGACCCTACAGCAAATGAAATCGATGAAGCGAAAGAACCAATGAGTATGGATGGGGGAATTGCGACCGCGAACGATCCAGAAACGAGCAAATATGAGGATAACCCCGCCGACGCGGAGAGAACAGGACGAGCCCCCATAACGGCCTATATAGCCTCGGATAAAGGCTTTTTCGATCTGGTAGGAGGGCAAAAACCGATGTGGCAGCGCAAGTTATTAGGGACACGTTCAGGGAGCGCGACGCTGGGATCGTTTAGAGAGGCCGAATTTGCTCCCAACACGGGTGATCTCCTCCTGGGGATGCTGCGGCGGGCGGCAGTAGATGCACTCATTGCACGATCGAACCGAACCCAGCCGCCGTTGGATAAGTTCGTGCAACCTGTCAAGAGCTGGGAGGAGACTGGACTTGTTCGACGACGAGGCTGCATACTGTGGCTGCCATCAGGACAATCACAGGACCAGGAAAAAGAGGGATTGGCAAAGACGAGATATGCAACCTATGATTTGAAGGATGTGGCCTATGACCGGAAGATGCCGGTTCACGACCTGAGATGGCTGCTTGGGGACGAAGAGGTCGCGCGACTGCGTGCCGATGCTCCAGATATCTTTGGGAGTGGTGAGCTTTTTGTGTTAAAGACTTGGAAGTCACACAGCATGGTCAACCTGCATCTCCTGTTGTGGAGGCTTCAAGGGTTTATGCCGCAAGACCAAGCTCAATGATGTGAGTGGTGAGAGGACATTCGGGCAGGCCCGAAATCCTCTAAGGTCCTGCCAACATCTGGCAACGCCGCTTTTACTCAAGTGGCCTTGATGAATGTATTTGACTTGTCCATGCAGCAGCTTTGGATCTTATATGCTGCATAGTCACGTTGTATGATGACATGGAACGATTTAAAGGGGTTGTACGTTATATGGATAGATGCGCATTAGTTTGCACGTTGTATTAATTACTGAATGAGGACCTGGGACCAATGAATCATCTGCCTACCATGGTGATGAGAGCTTGCAAAAACGTTGACAACAAACGTTGACAACAAACGCAATTGAGTCTCTTTTGGTCCAGGATGAGTGTATCATCTGACGCTTTGGCAGCCCACCAATCCATTATTGGTGGAAGAGGGGGAGGACTTGATCTTTGATTTTGATTGTAAACAACACAATCGTTTCTCAACTCAACGCATGAGATAGAGCGCAGGAGCTGGTTGGTCCCCAAGCCCGAACGTTAGTCGGACAATACCATTTAGCTTCCCCGCATAGTTCAAAGCGCTTGTGGCAGATGAGGAGAGGCCTGTCGAAGATCATACCTCGCCCCGGTCGCACCAACTTGATTGAGGCGAACGGGTAAATTCCACCCTTCTACCATCTACGATTGTTGTCCATGCCCCTCGGTAGAATGTCCCCCGGGTTTTTGCCCGCCCCAGAAAACAGCTCGGTATGGCGTTCGGCAAAAATGGTTGACGATGTAGAACTAGATAATAATGGTAAGAGGGTGGAGATAGGCTCGGCTTGTTCTCCAGCGAACGAAGGCTATTATTGCGTCGTTTGATATCCAGTAGGTATAAGATCGCCTCTCAACAGTACTCGGTTGTACGCCTTCTTTTGAGCATCATCCCCAATCAGCTTAATCATGGTACGACATCTCTTTCTTTCGTCGTTCATCGGGGTTGTAGTTGGATCATCGTGCTGGAGGGATACCAAGTGTACAGGCCTTGAGGAAGCTGTGTTTCCTGGCCCATGGGACGACTACAACTACGCTCCGTCCTCTAGGACCGTCCGCCCCAAAGAATTCTTTTCGCTCAATGACGCCTCCAACGTGACAGACTTTGGAAAAGCTACTACGATCCCATTGTCTAATGATCTGGAGGCCCTCGTATTTGATTTCGGCCTGGAAGTCGGCGGCATCATCACCGTGAATTACACACTGGCAGGCACTGCAGGAGTTTCTCTTGGGATCGCCTTTACTGAAGCCAAGGACTACATTGGACGAAAGTCCGATAATTCAAATGGCGGCCCGGGCGCTGATGGCTCGCTCAGCTATGCCATCACCGAGGAAGGTCCAGGAACTTATGTCCTGCCCGATGCGAAGCTCCGTGGCGGATTTCGCTACCTCTCCCTGTTCCTTGATTCGAATACAACGGCGAGCCTGAATGTACACGACATTAGCCTGGAGCTCGTATTTCAGCCCACCTGGCCCAACTTGCGAGCGTATCATGGCTACTTTTATTCAAACGACGACTTATTGAACCGGATTTGGTACAGCGGCGCGTACACTCTGCAGTCTAATTGCGTTCCTGGAAACACGGGCCGCCATCAAACGAACCTGACGGGTGGATGGCAGAACGACGAATATATCGGGCCCGGGGATACAGTTCTCCTGGATGGCGCAAAGCGTGACCGCTGGGTCTGGATTGGCGATATGGGGACGGCTGTCCCAAGCCAATTTGTGAGCACGGGGGAGCTCGACAGTGTCAAGAATGCTCTTCTAGCCATCTATGCGTACCAGGTGAGTTGCCCAGCAGATTTCAAAGGAACATACTAGTATCTTACCATCATCTCTGCCTTAGAAAAGCGACGGTCAACTTCCTAAAGCTGGACCTCCTCATAAGTCGACAGATAGTACCAGTGCGCCTACGTTGAACTTGCTTATTGTTGGTGCGCAACTGACGACCTCTAGCGTACCATCTTTGGGTACTTGTCGGAACATATAACTATTATTTGTACACTGGTGACAACTCCTTCCTCGAAGATAACTGGGAGAAATACACTCGTGCCCTCTCTCACACGCTGGGCACATTGACGGAGGACGGAATTGTTAATATCACGGGGACGGCCGACTGGGGACGATGGACCTACTCTGTCAAACGTGCTTCAGCAAGCATGCTGTGAGTTCGATAGTGGCACGCAATTTCTCCTGTTGAGATGAGCTGACATTCGCCAGCCTTTACCGGGCATTGACGACCTGCTCATCGATACTGACTTGGTATCCTGGCCTCGAAGGCGACGCTTTCACTGCCGAATCTTGTCTTGAGCGATCAAAAACACTTCGAGAGAACATCCTCAAGGTCTTCTGGGACAACTCCAAAGGCGCCTTCATGGACGAGCCCAACAACAGAACAATGTACCCCCAAGACGCCAACAGCATGGCACTCGCCTTTGGCGTCGTCTCTCCGGGCCACGACGACAACAAGGCGGACCGCGTCTCAGACTACCTGGCCAGCAACCTGACTCCGATCGGACCACCATGCCCCGAGCTGCCAAACAACATATCGCCCTTCATCTCGAGCATCGAGCTGGAAGGTCACTTCAAGGTCGGGCGCCCCGACCGCTCCCTGGCGCTCATGCGATCCATCTGGGGTTGGTACCTCGACCACCCCAACGGCACGGCGTCCACCACGCCAGAGGGCTACCTTCTGGACGGGACATGGGGCTACCGGGGCGACCGCGGGTACCGCAACGACCCGTCCTATGTCTCGCACGCGCATGGCTGGAGCAGCGGGCCGACGTCGACGCTGACCGAGTACATGGTTGGGCTGACCATCACCAAGCCGCTCGGCAAGACGTGGGAGTTTAGGCCAGCGACGTTCTCGGAGCTGTCGGAGGCGGAGGCTGGGTTCACCACGAGCCTTGGCAAGTTCTCCGCCGGGTATAAGGTCGCGGGTGGGAGGTTGACGGTGCACTGGGATGTACCGGAGGGGACGGAGGGGGTTGTTTCCCTGCCTGGATTTCCGCCTGAGAGGATGCAGGGTGGGAAGGGGACGATGACGAAGAGCCTGTGGTGATTGTACTCTGGGAGTCATCTACCTATGTAAAGAAGTTGGCGCAGTATGTAAATTTATAGATCGCACCGTCAACGCTCCTGGAACCGAGATTTGTACCACTAACCTCCAACCTCATCTATTTGTGGACATATGAGCCAGGTACTTCTCCTGGTTTGTATCATATCTAGCAGTTCAATCGAACTGCCTGCCCCTCCATCATGATCGTCATCTACTATGTGCGCCCACAACCTCTCTTCCATCACGCAGCTCAAACATTACGCCGCTGGAAGAAACAAGAGGTCGAGTTTTCCGGTGAGTGTCGATGAATCCCGAGTCGCGACCCGCAATGACTCGTTTCGCTCCACCAGGATCCATTGTTACAGAGCATCTCTCGGGGATCTTTCATCATTGTACAAGTCAGCGAACAAGACTGCGGCTTTTCTGTAGACACTTACATAGGGCCGTGTTGGTTGGTCGTTCTGATTCATTAATATTGCGACATTTTCGCCCTTTTCGCCAGTTTGGCCGGGAAATGTAGATGTGTATCAGCCATTGTAATGCATATGCATGTGACCAGCCTTTCAATGATCTCCCCGTTCGATGCTTATCGAATGGTAGCGATTGGTACAGCTAAAAAAAAAAAAGATAGATCTCAGACCTTTGCCTGGACTAGTTGTGAAAGTTGAGTGTTGAAAGAAAAGGAGGGACGCGTCTGCCTATATGGAAATGGTAGAATAAGCCTGAGCCGTTGATCTGGGTAGTGAGTGTCGTTTGCTGCAGAGGATTTGTCTCAAGGTTGTCTTCTCAGAAAGATAATTTTTTTCTCCGGAATGAGGATAGATCGCCATCAAGGGATCATCCCGAACCGACCAAATGCCGCAACTAGACTGTACACTTAGAAATCTGACGAAGCATTGGGTGTTTCATCTTGGTTCACCTATGAGCGATACCGCCAACCAGCAGCAGGTACATGGCAATGTGGCTGGCCCATGGCGCTGGCTCGTCCAATGCGAGCGCAAGCGGCGGAAAACTTTTAGTTCATGCCGCCTGAAATCTCTTCTCGTCGCTCACGCATGTACCTGCTATGACATCTCACCTACAGGTACAAGACTCGCGTCAGCACGAGTGGACAAGAGCAGCTACGGGCTGGTTTATTATGGAGAAGCGGCAGCAACAGTAATGGGATTCTGTCCAGTGGCCGTAGCGCTGGCGAACGCCCGCTGCAGCCGCTGGACACGGACCCAATTTGGGCCCGTTTTCATGACCTCATAGCGGGTACTCAGGGCCATTGCTGCCCTTAGCCTTTATCGCAGAGCCTGTAGCGGGGCCTGCAGCTTGTCGCGGCCACTGGCAGAGCCCGCTGTCCCTTATCGGGCGGCTGCCCCTCCATCCATCATTCCGCTGAACGGAGCACGACGGAGGGGCAGGCCCACTATAGCTTCAGGTACCTGCCACCGACATTGCATCTTATCGTGTCGCGCCAGTCAAAGCGTGAAACCTTTCCTTCTTCTCCTTACCTTTTTCCTGCTTCTCCTTCACTTTCTTTACCTCTCTATCTCAAGCTTACCATTGTCGTTGTTTTTCAGTTTCTGTCTTTTCTTGGTTATACGCAGACAAGATGGAGTACGATACCAAGACCCGTGAGTGGCTTCCATCCCGTCGTGAGTTTGGATCCAGCTTGTGCTAATCATCTTCGGTCGTTTCAGCCCAGTCCATCACCTCGGACCCCAAGTCCTTCGCCAGCGATTCAGTCCGTATGCGATGGCCTACCATCCTGGTTCGTAGAATTGGCCCCTTCCTCTTCCTCCAGCGACTCAATTGGCCCCGAATTCTGACTCGACCTTCCAGACCCAAGCTATTCAGGACATCACCAAGTCCACATCCAAGGCCGAGGGTGCTGAGAAGCAGGCCGAGGGCAAGAAGATCATTGAACAGCTCACCACCCTCAAGGACGAGGTGGTGAACGACGCCAAGTTGACGTACACCGCTCCTATCCCTACAATTGCCTAGACGGACACCGAACTAACGTCCTCCCTAGGCCTATTGTCAACGACGAGTTCCCCGACGAGGTTGCTGCTTATAACAAAGAAATCCAAGACCGAGGAAATCCTTCCTGGTTGGACGTCACATGGCTCTTCGCCGAGTGCTACATGTACCGGTAAGACATTCTCTGAGCTACCTATATTATTACTGGCCGTTCTCTATGAAGCTGACCAGGTGGGCACTTTAATAGACGCATTAGCACTTTCTTCAATCTCACCAAGCACTGGAAGGAGTACGACCTCTTCGCCATCCAGAAGCTTGACACTTTCCGCACATCTCGAAATGCTGTCCTCGAGCTAGCCTCGCGGTACAAGGAGCTGGTCTCCGACCTCAAGGCCGACAAGGAGAAGACCCACAACCTTGAGGCTGAGAAGATTCTCTTCCAGGAGTTCTTCGAGATTTGCCTCTGGGGCAACGCTACTGATCTCTCCCTTCTGACTAACATGACCTACGAAGACATCCAGAAGCTTCAGGGCTCAGAGGCTCGCAAGGCCGCAGAACAGAACATTCTGGTCAATGACCTCCCAAAGGCCTATGAGATTCTCAAGAAGGCCCGTGACGAGGGCAAGAAGGAGCAAAGAATCGATTTCGTCCTCGACAACGCGGGCTTCGAGCTTTACGTTGACATTATCCTTGGCGGCTTCCTCCTCGCCACCGGCCTGGCCACCCAGATCGTCCTCCGCCCCAAGTCCATCCCCTGGTTTGTCTCAGACGTTCTGCCCAGTGACTGGACTGCCACACTCGACGCTCTCTCGGACCCCAAGCGTTTCTTTGAGACTCCGAACGACGATGAGAAGGCACAGGGCAAGGTCCCAGTCGCCCTCACCGCCAAGGAGGAGCAGGATCTCCTCTTTGTCCACCAGGACTGGGCTTCGGAATATAAGAACGGCCAGATCACTCTGGTGCCTAACCGGTACTGGACCCGTGGTGGCAGCTTCTGGCGTCTCCCTAAGGAGGCCCCTGAGCTACACGAAGAGCTTAAGCCTGCTGAGCTTGTCATCTTCAAGGGTGACCTTAACTACAGAAAGCTGACTGGCGATGTAAGTTTTCGCATATCCTTGATTGAAAATCGAGGCGAAATCATTTCTAACTTGCGACTTTTCTAGGCTCACTGGGATACCACCACTCCTTTCCCTCAGGCTCTCGGCCCATTGGGTCCCGGCTCGGGTGTCAATGTCCTCTCCCTGCGAACTTGCAAGGCTGATGTCGTTGTCGGCCTCAAGCCTGGACAAGATGAGGAGCTCAAGAAGATCGGCGGCGACATCGAGACCGGCGCTCGAAAGTGGGCATGGCACGGCAAGTGGGCTGTTGTGTCCTTGTCACAAGGTTAGGTAGGTTCTTTGGCTAGACTGGTCTAACTAGGACCTCTCCTATTTTTACGTTTTATTTGTCATGACATATCCTATAGAGCTACATGATAGAATTTAGAGCTCCATATAGACTTGAAATTATAGAAAGATGCTTGAGCGTACCGCCATGGATTGGCCGAATACGCTAAGCGAGCAAAAGCATGAAACAGAACGATTGGATATAACACCTATAAGCTCTCATTATATCGGCGAAGCCTGTGATCAATATTCTCCGTTCACCTCATGCTTTACTCTCCTCACATATAGGATGAATCACAAGTAGTTACGTGCAAAAAAATTGTATTGAAATTCCGGTATCACAATTCATTTCCTGAATTATGCAGAAGCTGCGTTCAAGCTTTCAAACTTCGATTTGCTCTGAGGATCAAAGTAAGGCTTCTCGCCGATACCGACTACGCGCACACCAAAACGGTCACCAATATCGAGGTAGTCAAAGGTAGCAGAGTGGAACACACTGCGGTTGTCCCAGATGGCTATTGAACTTGAGTTAGCACGAATCATCCTAATCGAAGCGGGTTGATGCTCACCGATGTCATTAGGCTGCTGCCACTTGAGACGGACTTGAAGAGTATGGTCTCTCGCCACGATCTTGAGGAACCACTTGAGAAGATTGTCGCTCTCCTCCTTGGTCACATCGTTGATGTGTCCGACGTGCCCTCCGACTGGGAAAACGCTCTTCCAGCCGGTGACGGGGTTGGTTCGGACGACGGGGTGAATGGCTTTCAGTTCACTTCCTACATTCTCTGGAGATCCTCTCTCCGCCTCGTAGAGCTTGAAGCCGTTTCGCTCCGCCGCCTGGCTGAAGTATGGCTGCTTGAACGTGACCGTTAGAGACTCTAGGAACTTTTGGTAGGCTGGGCTGAGTCGGTCGTAGATGTCATATCCTGACGCCCAGAGAGTATCTACAGAAAGAACTTTAGTCGGAATTACTGAGACTTGTTAAAAGTTTTTAACAACTACTCACCTCCTCCAGTTGCTGGTAGCTCCGTCAGGCGCAGAGAAGAATAGTCTGCGGGAACTGGCTCAAAGGAGATGTCGGCGTGCCACTGGGGGCCTTCCTTCTTGTTCGGGACGACTCCGTCGTTCTCCTCTGGCTTCTTGTAAATCTGCTTGTGCTGCTTGGAGCTGATGGTGCTGATCTCCAGGTCATCGCCACCCAGGTCTCGCTGCGAGTTGAGCACTGGGTGGATATGTAGCCCCGAGGTCGACGGACGACCTGTGAGCTCACCGAGCTTGATGATGAGCTTCTTTTGGAGCTCGTTGGTGAGGTTGTCCTGTGCACGGAAGAAGACGACACCTCGCTGGGAGACTTGAGTTTTCCAATAGTTAGCACGCCTGCACATTTGACTCTTTATTATCTATATGGGAGTTGTACGTACTGGTAATTGCCAGATCTCGGATCAAGTCATCAGAATTTGGAGCATTGAGAAGATCTGCCAAGTTGGCCTTGGGGTACTCGCGACCAATGGAAGGAGTGACTTCGAAGTGTTCATAATCCTTGAGGGCGCCCGATAGTTGGAGGGGAGCAGGGTACTTGGACTTGGTGTTGACAGAGTCAACCTCAATAGCAGAGGGAGCCATGATGAGAAAAGTGATGAATAAATTGGCGAGTTCAAGGATTAGCTGCCAGATTGATGTTGCGGTTGATCAACATTGATGCCCTTATATCGAGAGATCTTTCCCCTTTTTATAATTGAAGCACCACACGGTCATGTAGCTATCCTGACACATGACACATGATCTATTGCCAAAGATCTAGGAGGCCTGTGATTACAAACTGGCGATTGATCCGACATCCGGTCTCACGTTCTTGATTAACCGTTGCATGGGAGATATGGCGCCAGCCCCCAGCAACATGTCGCGATCTCCCCCCACAGTTTGGGTGTGTCGCACCTTGACAATAACAAGTCGTGATTCGGTCATTTCGAGCTAATGCATCCCGTATGCATAGTTCATATCTCAAATTTGGTTGAAAATGGGAACTGAAAGGGTAATGATTGGCCATCTTGCCATGCTCCCATACCCCCCAAACCAGATGGCGAATAGGCGCTACTCTATTACGTGCTCTGAGAAGATAGACTTGGGAAATACTGCGCAGATAAGAATCATTGTACAGTAAAATAGACTTGGCATTGATTAATCGATACGACGCTGTATTCTTCAAGAACATTGCAGTGAGTCCTACGAGTGATGCGCGGAGAGGTTTAAGAAACCAAAGAGAATGTGTAAAATAGAGACATTTCATCTCGATTGCCCAAGTGGAATCTCTTCCCCTCCCGGAAACCATAATGGAGAAATCGCAATCGCCTTGGAACTATAGCGTACGCTAACATGTGTCATGCTGCATATTGCGGCCATCGGCGGCGGACTTCGCAAGTTGCGCCAGTTTGACCAGCGATGCCATCATGAAGATACTCGCGGATACTCCTCGATCGGACCATGGGTAAGAACCCGCGGTTTCTTTCAGTTATCTCCACCCAAAAGCATCTTTGGCTTTACATCCGAGGTTGTAGGGTAATATTCAATTTTCCAAGGGTTGTCACTAAACTGGAGCCGCCAATGTAGTCCTACAGTGTGTTTTCTTTGTTGATTTACACTGCTCTAGCTCGAGAAGAAGCTGAATTTAATGGAATTGTCTCGAACGTAGCTTGTGAAGACCATTATGACGGGATCAATGCCCAATATGATACAGAATGCAAGTTAGCTGCGTGCACCTCGAGACTATTGAAACGCCGCAATCACGCCTCCGAGAAGCTGAGGCGAATTGTTGGTTTATCTTATCCATCCCCCTTGTTTGCCAGGGGTCTAGAATATCACATCACTGGTTCAGCCATTGTTATCGTGCGCGTTTGTCGAAATGTCGTGCTCGAACTCCCTCTCTGCGAAATCAGGATCCGCAAACCACTCAAAGACACCCTATAAAGAGGAGACGCCGATAAAGTTTAGAAACATGAGAAACAGATCTCATATCAAGCCGATTAGCGAATACAACAACGACTCTCAATTTTTAATTCTCCGTTCACCGGGCTGAGTCATGTCGACTGCTTTCGTTCGGCGTGCCGAGCGCACTGAGAAGACATACACTTCTTCGTCCGACAACGGCGAGAACAAGAGTAATTCTTCACAGGTGTTGTCCGGCACTGAGAAGGAGAATTATGAAGTACAGACACGCTCATTAGCTGATATCCCTCCCCTTGGGTCCCCCCTTGCAGAGAACACCTTCTGGTGGCAACGCTCCAAGACCATCACCGATGGGGAAGCTATTGCCACGCAAGAGTCTGTGTTCGATGATCCGGATCTGGCAAAGCGGTACCAGCCCCGGGCAGACTGGGAGAACCTGCATAGGTTCGACCCACTGGCACGGTGGACGATCAATGAGGAGAAGAAGATAATCCGAAAGATTGACATCCGCATCATGGTCTTCGCTTGCATCATGTTCATTGCTCTTGAGCTGGACCGTTCCAATATTTCTCAAGCTGTGTCTGACAACTTCCTCGGAGACTTGGGAATGACTACAAATGGTATGTATCGGGTATTATAAAGTCAAATATGCAACCGAGGCGCTAATACATCCTAGATTACAATCTCGGAGTCACAGTATTCAGGCTGTCTTTCCTCTGTGCTGAGTTGCCATCCCAGCTTATTAGCAAGTGGATGGGACCTGATCGTTGGATCCCTCTTCAGCTGTGCCTGTGGAGTATTGTTTCTGGGGTTCGTGTTTCGCCCTTGATAATCTTGACCAAGACCTTGCTGACCATCGCCTTCATAATAGGCTCAATTCTGGCTCAACGGAAGAACGTCGTTTTTGGCTTGCCGCTCTCTCCTGGCAATTCTGGTAAGGAAATTGCCCCTGAACAGTGTTTTCAGAAAACATGTACTGACAATATCCTAGCAAGGAGGATTCATCCCGGATGTCATTCTGTACTTGAGCTACTTCTATAAAGGAGCCGAGCTTTCTGTCCGACTCGCCTACTTCTGGACCGCACTTCAAGTCGCAGACATTCTTTCAGGCTTTTTGGGCGCTGGGTTCCTTCAGCTTCGAGGCCTTCACGGTTTGGAGGGGTGGAGATGGCTCTTCCTTTTCGAGGTAATTGAGAGAAATTTCCCATATTCGCAATATGAGCTAACCTGATACCTCACATAGGGCATTCTGACCCTAGTTGTTGGTATATTTGCCATTTTCCTGATGCCTGCAGGGCCTACTCAAACCAAGGGTATCCTGCGTGGCAAAAATGGTTGGTTCACTGAACGGTAAGTGAGTTCT
Organism: Clonostachys rosea; assembly: GCA_026958235.1. Classification (NCBI taxonomy): domain Eukaryota; kingdom Fungi; phylum Ascomycota; class Sordariomycetes; order Hypocreales; family Bionectriaceae; genus Clonostachys; species Clonostachys rosea. Next base: position 3,861,704 of record CP110206.1, read on the forward strand.
TTTTTCTAATAAGATTACCACCACTGACGCCGAGAAGCGAGGAAACCATCATGGTGAACCGCGTCATCCGTGATGACCCAAGCAAGGGAGACATGCACAACCGCCAGCCAATCACCCCGAAATTGCTGCTACAGTCTCTAGCAGACTATGACATGTGGCCGCTCTACGCTATCGGACTCGTCTGGGGCATCCCTGTGAATCCCACGAACCAATACTTTACGCTCATGCTCCGGAAGCTCGGATTCAGCGTCATCATCACGAACCTTCTCACGGTGCCGCCCATGGCACTCTCGATCGTCACCATATTGGGCATCACATACATCTCTGAAACTCTGAAGCAGAGAGCCTACGTCACAGTTATATCACAGATCTGGATTCTCCCTTTCCTGATATACCTCAACGTCGTCGACATCACACAGATCAATAAGTGGGTGGGCTGGGTCATCCTGACACTCTTGCTCGCGTACCCATCACGTAAGTCCAGACTCGAGCCAGAAAAGAAAAACAGAATTAAATTGTATAACATAACTAATCAAACGGAAAACACTCTAGCGCATGCCATCCAAGTCAGCTGGAGCTCCAAGAACTCGAACGCGGTGCGCCTCCGGACCGTGTCCGCGGCCATGTACAACATGTCTGTTCAGGCCTCGGGCATCATCGCCTCCAACGTGTACCGCCAGGACGACGCCCCCCGGTACGCACGGGGCAATAAGAACCTCGTCGCGGTGGCGTCCATGAACATTGCGCTGTACTTTTTGACCAAGGCGTACTACGTCTGGAGGAACAAGAGCCGCGACAAGAAGTGGAACGCGATGACGGAGGATGAGAGGAAGCACTATCTGGACACGACGACTGATGAAGGGAACAAGAGGCTTGATTTCAGGTTTGCGCATTAGACTTGCAGGGGTGGGATGATGGTTGTTGCCGGTTTAGATTCGTACCGTGGTGAGGGTGTTGCCGTAGTCTGGGGGCAGATGTCCATAAGCCGGCGGGGGGAGGTACTGTGAAGCCGAGGAAACCGTGCTTGATTCTTGTCCGCTTGGGCTCGTGGAAATACCCGGGGTAGAAGAAATTGAAGAAGTTTGACTGGATAAAGTCGATGTGGTCCAACCTCCTGTTGAATCAGTGGTCGAGAGGCCAAAACTGTAGTCCCCAGTGCTGGTAGCTGGGGTAGATGATACCAAAGCCCCCGAGGATGGAGTGCCTCGTGAGGTGAAAGACGAGGATAAGGTTGTTGGGGTTGAGGTTCCAGCTGAAGATGGTGTGGTGCTTGGTGTAGATCTCGAACTTGTACCAGGCCTTGCCGCGTCACTTGAGGTCGTTGATTCTGTGGGTGTTGACATTGACTCATTACTGGTCGTGCCCATCCCACTACTACTAGAAGTTGTGAAAGAGGACAAAATTGAAGAGCTTATACCCGAAGTCATGCTTGTAGAGTTGCTGTATGAAGAATTACTGCTCGAGCTAGAGGGGACCCCAGTGGTAGTTGATGAAGATGGGGCAGTGCTAATCGTGGAAGATTTCTCATCTCCAGTGGTTGTGTACCGGGTGCTGGATGGATTCGTTGAATCACTCAAGCTTGTCAACGTAGAGCCAGTCGGAGATCCTCGAGATGTGGTAGATATGGGTGTTTTGTCCGAAGAAACCGAGACCGAAGAGGAACCAGAACTCAGAGAAGGCGTTGCCGGCCGAGATGTTGGAGATGACTGAACATCGGATGTCGTTGAAATGGTGATCTGAAATGAGGTGGTAATTTGAGAGGATGACCTAGTTTCGGTTCTAGAACTCGATATTTCTGTAGAAGATGTCGGTGTAGAGTTAACCTCAGTGGAAGGTTTGCTAGACTGGACCTGAGATGTTATGGATTGACTGGACGCCTGGGTGAAACTACTGGGTGTAAATGAGGAAGAGTTTTCGGGTTGAGAAACTGAGGACACCGTGGAAGATGGTGACGATGACAGCTGTTGGCTTGACGAACCATGACTTGAAGTGGTGGCTGGCCGTGAATAGTCCGTCGTTTGTGTTGTTCTGGAATTGGAAATTGAATCGGTAATTACATTACTCGAGGATGGAGATGGTGAGAGTGATGACGCCCCTGTATTTGAAGGGGAAGAGGTTTCTGAGGAATCAGTACGAGTGCTCGAGCTATCTGGTGATGTTATGTCTGAGTGTGAGCTACTTGAAGAAGTTTCCCTACTACATGTTGAGGCGGAGAGTGATTGCAACGTAGTATCTGACATAGAGGTTGTATGAATACTAGATGAATCGGTATTAGGGCTCCTCGGGGTGCTAGTAGTTAAGCTTGGAGTAGAGGAGATTGGCGCTGTGAACGTTAGACCCGTCGTAGGCGCGGTTGGCATGCTTGAACTTAGGTCTACTGTCGAACGACCGGGAGTAGTGAAAGTTAGGCCAGTTGTTGATGTGGTAGGCGTACTTGAATTGGAATCTCCTGAAGAAATGCCGGGCGTAGTGAAGGTCAGCCCTGTTGTAGGTGCTGTTGCTGTGCTCGAAGTTACATCTGTTATAGAAGTACCTGGGGTAATGAACGTCAGACCCGTCGTCGGCGCGGTTGGTGCACTTGAAGTAGAGTCTACTGTCGAAGCACTGGGAGTAGTGGACCCCAATCCCGTCGTGGACGCTGTGGATGTGCTTGACCTCAGATCTACTGTAGAACCACTGGGTGAAGTGAAACTTAGACCCGTCGTAGGGGCTGTTGGTGCAGTGAAACTCGTATCTCCCGTAGACCCCGTTGGTGCGCTAAAGGTCAGACCTGTCGTTGGCGCTGTCGGTGTGGTGAGGGTCAGGCTTGTTGTCGGTGTGGTTGGTCTGCTGAAACTCAGATCTACGGTAGAAGAACTAGATGCGCTGAAAGTCAATCCAGTGGTAGAGCCTGTCGGCGTCCTTGAAGTCAGAAGGGTTGAGCTCTCAGCCGGGTTACTGAATGTCAGACCGGTCGTGGGAGCCGTCGGCGGAGTGAAGGTCGAGCTTCCTGTAGATACCGACGGAGTAGTAAAAGTTAGATCAGTCGTGGGTGCGGTTGGTGTGTCTGTGGTTGTCTCTGTTGTATAACTCTTGGGTGTCGTCAAGGTCAGCCCTGTTGTAGGCGCACTGGGTGTGCTACCAGTTGGTATGCTGAAAGTAAGACCTGTAGTAGGTGCCGTAGGTGTGCTATTATTACTACTACTGGCTGCCGAAGGCTGCGTCTTCGTATTCGAGTAACATGGAGTTTTGGTACTCTCAGTGCAAGTCTCAACACTCGTTTGAGAAGTAGCAGAGGAGCCAGGGCGAGAATAGTTTGTGGATTCCGTTACGGACTGGCTTCCTGTTGGAGAAACAAGTGATGTTCGTAATGTCCCGGGGACTGAGTCTGTTGGTGAGCTTGGGTAGCTCGTGGAGCCAGAATTCGAATTGGGACTGGAGACGTTCGTAGTTTGACTGGATCCGGTAGAACTACCTAACGGGATAGATGTGCTAGTTGGAAGCGTTGCATCCGACTTCCCTGTTGTTGAGTTGTCGCCGAGGCTGGACCCTGCGCCGCTCGATGTGTTAGGAACCCCTGGGCTTGATACGCTGACGGTTGTAAACTTGGAGACCGTGATAAAACTGGTCGAACTAATCTTTACTGTTGTCGTCCGGTCTCCTGGACTGGAAGTGAGGAAACCCGTACTGCTGATATCGCGCGTGCCGGGCGGAGACGTATTCGGGGAGGTAGGCTTGGTAGAGGGGACTAAGGAGGAGTTTGAGTCTGGTGATGAAGTGCTACTTAGTCTTCCACTTGGAGAAGGCCCTGTTTGGGATGTATTCATTGAAGAATTTTCGGCTGTGCTCTGGCTTGTTGACGTGGGCTTTGATGACGTGATTGAATAGGAAGGGCCTGTTGGAGATGGCGTCCCCGACGAAGCAGTAAGGGTGCTTTGAGTCTGGCCCTGGGATCCTGAGCTGGAGGATGTGGTAGAAGAGGAAGGACCTGGACGGTTTGGCTGGCCTGGCTTGCTGCTCACAGATTGGGACAGAGTCGAGGGTGTTGACGCTGGCGGCCCGGGTGTAAATGAAGGCATGGGCTCGGTCCATATAGTTTCTGAGGGCATGGGAGTAGAACCAGGCCCAGGAGACGAAGGGCTGATGATGCTTCCGGTCCGTGTAGTCGAAGTGGTGCAAATGTATACGGTCGACGTGCGTTCAGGAAGGGTAGAGTAGCATGCCGAGCCGCAAGCCGTGATAGTCTTTGTCACAGTCACCGTCCTGTCCTGCGCAAGAACCGAAGTTAACCTGGTAGAAAGTGTTAACCGACGACACATTGGGCAAGTCGATTTCAAGTGAGCGCCTACCCAAGTGCTAGAAGCACAATTTGCCATATCATGCTCGGCATTTTGGATAAATGGAAGAAGACTTCGTCTGAATGAGTGCTGTCGAGGTCTCAGAGGAAAGAGGGACAAGTTCCAAAGTAAGCGACAGATTCAAGACCATTGCCCTCAACCCGCTGATGTATAAGCATCATATCTTCGCCAAATGGAATGACGGTAGCTCACATACCGCCTTTATAAGTTTTGCTGTGTTTGATACACACGGGATAAATACCCCCTCGGTCGCCACACAACTCTGGCGTCTCTTCCGAATTAGTGTATTCAGCTGCATGGTAGTGGAAACACGATATCCTTAATCGAAACCCCGTCCTTTACATTTGCCAAGTTTCTTTGGACGAGCCTGGTCCTGTGATTCCTTTCTTGTTGGGGAATGGGCAGCACACACACGTGAGCTTGGATAACCCGGCATGATCACCGCTATTAGCCCAAAGAAGGAGCCAGAAGATCTCTCATGTCTTTGAACTCAACTTGGCACGGCATATAATATTGCAGGGTTCTACGGCATCGGTCGGGGGACCCGAAGGAGTAGCCTCTGAGACATTTGGAGTACAATGAGCGTTGCTGGACCCCACGCCCGAAATCTCTAAACCAGGAAACGAAGTTAAATGAATATTTAGGCGAGGGCTTGCTTTGAATGAGCAGGCCTAATTTCCTGAATTCACCGGGACTTTGTAAATATCAACCTGTTGTCTAGGAAATATTGTGTTCGGTGTTACAGACTGAAGATCCGAGAGTCCAGTTCCCAGGAACCAATGTCCACTCGCTTAATTGAAGTTTTGCCGTCGTCTCTGATAGACTGATGATCTGCAATATCGTTAAGAACCCCTGAAAATGTCTAAGTCAAACGCCCTCAAACTACCGGGTGATACGCCACACGAAGCTGTGCTATGAACGAACTCTGTGGCTTGCTTCAGCTCAATGCAGCCACACGAGCCTCTCTATTCACGACATGTATGATACAGGGGAGGCGTCGGAAAGCGGTCATATTTGGGCATAAAAAGCGGATACGAGCAGGACAAGGTCGTGCTCCAGAGCACTTTTGTAGCCATACACGCACATCTATTTGCTGTAACGTAAAGCTAGCTATTTTACTGATATTACACTTTAAATGGATGCCTTGAGGACCTTGAAGGCATCAGCTGCCCCTCCCTGGAAGCGAGTCTCTGCTGTCTTCCAGTTGATAACTTTCCAGATGTTCTCTACGTAAGCAGCCTTTCCGTTAAGGTACTATCCAGGCAAAGAGGTAGGTTAGCTGGCCAATTTGGAACCGAGGGCTGAATTGGGAATAACTAGACGTACCTGGAGGTAGTAGGCGTGTTCCCACATGTCAACGCCGAAAATGGGCACCTCGCCACCCACGATGGGATCCTGGTCCTTGGTGGACACGATGCGTAATCCCTGTGCGTCCTTGACGAGCCAGCCCCATCCGCTGCCCTGCAGGCCCAGAAGGGTCTTGGTAAAGGCGGCCTTGAAGCCATCCAGACTTCCCCAGACCTTGTTGATCTCGGCGACGAGGAGCGGGGCGCTGCTGGTGTCGGCATCGGGGGACGAGGAGGGGGCTAGGTTCTCCCAGAAGAGGGAGTGGTTGATGTGGCCACCACCGTTGAACTTGATGGCAGCCTGGAGGGCAATCTGGCCGGCGATGTCATTTGAAGCGACGGCAGAGGCGTAGGTCTTGATGGCGTTGTTGAGGTTGGTGACGTAGGCTTGGTGGTGTTTGGAGTGGTGTAGCTCCATGATCTGGGCAGAGATGCTGGGCTCCAAAGCCTGGGACTCTATTAGCACATCTAATACCGGGTAATGGTCATCACGAAATGTATGTTGCATGAATCTTTGGGTCTGGCTTTGAAAAATGAGGGGATTGTGTGCCTTTCTGGCAGGCGGCCGGACTTACATCATAGGCGTATGGAAGCGCCGGGAGAGAGTAGGTGCCGACAGACATGGTTGTGCGGTTGAGTGTAAGGTGTAGAGAGACCACGAAGCCTTGGGTACGACTTATGGGGTTGGAGCGGGCAGAGAAGAGAAGGTTGAGGCTGTTTGATGATGATGCTCTGGTGAAGTGAAGAGGGTTAAGCAAGGACAAGGAGGGGTAACGGAGCCAGCAAATGACGACATTTGGCAAGTGCTACCTGTATCTTACTGCCAGATCTCTGCATTGCTTGTTAGATTGGGAAAGCTCTCCCGGCGCGGGTTCTCCCATACGCCGGCTGCTGATAAATCTACTCTCCCAGGAGCAACCAATCAACCAGCCGCGTGCTCGCCCGCAGACATTGCGTGACGTGGCCATCGGTACCTGAGTCCTCGCAAAGCCGAAAGTTAATGGACTGCTTACCTAGTTTGGCACTCTGACTGTGCTTTGTGAACCTGTATGAGCAAGTTTGAGAAGAGTGGTGGTGGAAACATGCTCAGATGTTGCCCAATGCGGAAATTGAGCTAGTTGTGATTGGGCCGGTGGAGACGAGTCACCATCAAGGTGCTCTTAGTCTTTAGACCGAACTCACAGTCTGTCATTGTCTTTGACACGAGCTAGATTGAGGAGGACCGAGCAGGTTTCAGCTCTTAGGCGTCAAACGAGTAGAACCACATGGTCGCTCGAGCCAGCCAAAGACGGGCATTAGTTTAAGAAGATGTACATAGCTGCTCTCTTCCAATACTTCAAGCAATTACTTCTAAATACATCATTCAAAGGCATCCATCCGTCTATCTATTAGCCTCAACACCATGTGCGGACCTGAGACCACGAATCGTCCTCGCGGAGGAGCCCTCGCTGCCCTCTCACCACCCTCAACTCCAGTCTCCCTCCCCCGTAGCACGCTCTGTGGCGACTTGGCCTTCCATACTCCAGGAAATCCCGGCAGCACGAACGCTACACACGCCAGGCTCACACCAGAAGAGGTCTGCCACCACACAGCCCTGTCCGACCTCTGCGTCGTGATCCAGTGAGTCGAAGCACCTTGTCCCGCACGCGACAGTACAAGACTAACGGTGACAAATGCAGTTCATCCGGGGACCTCACCCGCAACCCAGCCGACTGCGGTCTGTTCCGCCAGTTCACGATCCCCGCCAAGGTCACATCCCAGAATGGCGAATACTACGAGCTCGCGCTGGAGAGCCCGCTCTCCCTCGCCGTGGGCAGCGATGGCATCATTGGCAGGCGCGTCTCCCTGTGCTCGGGCCCCAGCCTGGATCAGGACAACATCGTCGCTGAGGGCATCGTCGGCTTCAACTTCATGAGGCCGGTGCAGCCAACCCTTTGATTGGGGTCTGTCCACGGCATGCATGTGACGTGTGCTCTGTACGAATATAATATCAACCAGCGACGCGTGACCCGAGTCACTGTGGTTCAGGACGGATATCTGTGATAGCTGTGATTACTACGGCTCACCGCATTTCTTCCAAATGGCAGTGAGCAGCACCACAGTCTACGACGCCTGGCTCGGCAGTTTTCGATGGCAAAACCGCCCCGTGTGCTGAGCTCTGCTTATGGGCAAGCTCTTGTTAGCAAGGGATGAGACTTTATGGACTGCTCAGGTTTTCCAACAGACAAGGGAAATGTAGCACATGGGGAAGGATGGAGAAGACACCTTCCAAGGTACCAACAAGCCCGCCAGGCACTGGATGCTCGAGGCCTTGGTCTTTGCAACATAATTAATGAATAATAAATGAATAAGCCAGCTGAAAGGCTACAATCTCGGCCGTCAAGGTCTCATCTAATGTCGGCTCTTGCGAAAAACCCCATCCCACAATGTGACAACAAGGCGTAGCAAGTAGCACCGCACAATCATAATCTGGGTCAGGGGCAAGGTACTTTTCCTTTGACACCCTACGGCTCAAATCGCTTGTTCTCTATGGCGTTGAAACAGGTAACAATGTCTGTCTATATCATGTCACATCATACATTCGTATCGGTCGTTATACGTTTCGTTCGTCCCATTCCACCCACTTCCGGATGATGCCATCCACCTTCCTGACCGCGGCGCGTGTCGCCTCGACCTGGAACCACTCGCGGTGCTCACGCCCACACGCATCGCACACCCCTAGATCAGCTCGCAGCCCCATGCCCGCCAGCTCGATGTGGATGAGACGTTCGACCCTGTGCGCGTGCGGCGTGGGGCGCGGCGACGTTACGCTGCCTGAGGCTGAGGGCGAGTACGGGTAGTACCGCAGGACCTCGACGTCGCGGCCGCACTGCCGCTGCCACTGGACCATCCGGCGGTGAACGTTGGCCGCCCGGCCTATCTTGAGCACCATGGGCTTCCCGCCCGCGCCAGGAGCTGCCTTGGATTCGTTCTTATCCGCGTACGAGTATACCACGTCGCTGGCTCGTCGGGATCGAGGCGTCGGGGACGGGGGAGCGAGCAGATCACGGGCTGCGTCTCCGGGAACTGCCATGGACCTTGACGAGGAGGTGGGCGTGAGCCAGAACATGTAGATGTAGCCAGCTTCCTCGGAGTCGACGTATGGGCGGGCAAGCTCCGTCATGAGCGCAGAGGCGGTCGTGGGATCGAGGGTATCGGGTATCAGGTCCTTCGCCTGGCTGACGAAGGACGCCCCCGACTTGCGGGAGCTCTTGGATTTCTTCTGTGCAGAGGGAACAGAGGCTGAGTGCTTTTGGACCGGTCGAGGCTGCGGGCGGACAGGCACAGCAGGCTTGGAGGGCTCCTCGACGGTACCAAAGCAGCAACAAAACGAAGCCTTCTGCTTCTGAGGTTTCGAAGGTCGGCGGCCAGAGTCCTGCCGTTGGCTCTTGTCCGACTTCCGTTTCTTCTTATCTTGCAAGTCGATCAGTCCCAGGCGGTCAGCGAGCGTGTCCAAGCTCGTGCGCTGGTGTTGGAGGATGGGTGTAGCAGTTCCACGCGGACCAGGACTCGAGTGCGCTGACATGCTTGCCTGCTCCTTGTGTTGCCAGCAGTATGAGTTCTCGTCGCGAGGGTCGGGGGTCTGGGGCCGTCGCTTGCCATGTCGTGACGGGCTGGGTTGGGCGTTGGGGATCGCTCGTCGGCATGGTCTGCCAGATGTGGTTATGCCGCGACATGTCGCGTTAGGATTGAGAGAGTCTGAGCGGTCGAACGAGGACTCGGGGGTATTCGGTATGAAGGGCATCGTAGAGTGTCTCGAAGAAGCAGCAGTGCGCGAGGGCACAATGGGCGGGCGCTTAGCTGCTTCACGGTCTGCTTTAACGAAGGATGGCGACCGGTTCCCTCGACACGCGAAGGTCTAGAAAACAAAGAATTTAAATTGCTACAAAGAGCAGCCAAACCCTGACGAACCAATGGAAGAAGCGTGGACCCGGCGAATCTGCCGCCGGCTTGGCAGACTCCCTGGACATGAAGTGGCGGTGTTCACATCGTGACTGGGCTTGTTTCTGGAAAAAAGCCTGGTGGAGGTCCAACGCGCCCGCCGCAGCTCCTGACCCCACCACCAGTCGCTGAATTAGGCAGCACGCTTCTGCCGTCAGGCTCTGCTTGAAACTCGTTGTTCACCAACATCATGCTATTAAGGTAGCTATTGGGAATCATCAAAACATGTATTCCGATTTGTTTCGCTAGAATTTACAAACTGGGCAGAGATACTTGCTGCAACCATCCGTCACTCTCGCACAAACAGCCCAGCCATGCCCATCCCTGTCCCGACACACATACTCACCACACCCACCTCACCACCTGTTCGCCCAAGGCCGTGAATCAGAGTACTCGTCATTCTTGCTCCCGTCGCACCAAGCGGGTGGCCCAGAGCAATCGCTCCTCCATCCGGATTGACCTTGCCATCCTCCAGTGCCTTCTCCAGCCCCAAAGCACGCACGCAGTATACCGCCTGGCTGGCAAACGCCTCGTTGATCTCCCATCGATCCACGTCCTTGGCCTCCAGTCCATGCTGCTCCAAGAGCTTGGGAATGGCCAGCGCAGGCCCGATGCCCATCTCGTCTGGGGCACAGCCCACCGTCGTGGCCGACACAAACTTGCCGAGGATGGGCAGTCCCAACTCTGTGGCTGTGCTCCTCTTCATCAGCAGTGTGGCGGCAGCTCCGTCCGAGACTTGCGATGAGTTGCCTGCTGTGCTGGTTCCGTCTGTCTTGAAGGCCGGCTTGAGCTTTGCGAGAGCCTCTGGGCTGATGTTGGCCCGAATTCCGTCGTCTTGGGTGACGGTGATTGTCTGCTGCTCGCCAATCTTCTCTCCCGTCTTTTTGTCCACCTCCTGGAACCGAGTTGTCACAGGGACGATCTCGGCATCGAATGCGCCAGCTTCCCTCGATCTGGCAGCCTTGATGTGACTCTGGAGGGCTAGAGCGTCCTGGTCCTCTCGAGAAACACCGTATCTGGAAGCCACGTTTTCCGATGTCAACCCCATAGCCATGATGCAGTCTCTTGCATCCTTAACCGGGGAATCCTTCAATTCAGGCCATAAATCAACAGGAATAGCTCTGCTACCGTAGTTTCGTGACATGCTCTCCATACCAGCTCCAATACCCACAGAGATGGCGCCAGTCTTGATCTGGGCTGCCACCAAGTTAATTGCTTGTAGCGACGATGAGCATGCCCTGTTGACGGTGTAAAGCGACGTAGTGTTGGGGTATCCGACGTGATTCATCGCCATTCTGGCTGCCTTTGAGCCACCCAGCTCCGACAAGACAACGCCGACTGCGACATCTTCGATCTTGGCCGCGTCAAGCTGGGGGGTCTTGTCAAGTGTCGCGCGAAGAACAACAGAGAGGAGCTCTTCCGGGAATGCATCCTTGAACTTGCCCTTGGCTCGTGCGACTGGCGTGCGCAGCGAAGACACAATCACGGTGTCGGTCGCCGCCTTCTTCACCACCGATGAGAGTCCGCGCGGTAGAGACATTTTCTTTCTTTCAGGTACGATGTCTCGAATTAGAATCCAAGAATTACAATTGAGATTAGGATTGGAGAGAGGCAAGTGAAATCAATTCAACGCCCAGCCGAGCATCGGGATGTAACTGTGGGGAAGTGAATCTGGATGGATCCCCCTCTCCCGAGCCGAACTGGGCAACAAAACCTTTAATTTTGGTTTCTCGTTTTCGATTACCGGGTTTACAGCGCGGCAACAATCCGGTAGGTCGTGGCAACAGTCCGGCATCCAATAATGGCTGAGTCTCCGTGCGGTCGAGGCGATTCTCGCACCGCTAGACCAATGAAACAGCGGACCGCCCAGCCTCGCTGTCGGGAAAGGCACCTTAGCGAACCGAACCCTGATTCATGCCGCGGTCGCCTGCCGGAAGCAGCGCTCCACCAGCCGGATGCTGCTTGTGATGCAGGGGCCGGTTGTGAGTCCTGTCTCCGATGTAGGAACGTTGAGCGAGTGATGCCGGGATTCTTATCAATCGTCTGATGTTCGAATGGTTGCTCTGTTTTGCTGTCTGTCCATACTGTATCTGTCGCGGCCCTGATCGTTGAGGCAGTACATCTCCATCTCTCTTCCATTTACTACACACAATGGCTCCCCGAATGCTCTGGCCGAGGGCCTTAAAGGCCTCATGTAAATATGGCTCCAATGTAAGTTCAAGATATACAATTTGAAGAAATCATCGGCCAATTTCAATGTTCATCCGTGTGACTAACTCATCCAGCCCGCGCTCCTCCTAGCCAGGACCTTCTCGGCCACAGCCAGGCGGGCAGAGATCAACAAGGTCTATCCCTCTGCAGCTGAGGCCCTGAAAGATATGAAGGGCGACAGCACTCTGCTCTGTGGTGGATTCGGCCTCTGCGGTGTGCCAGATACGCTCATCAACGAGGTCGCCAAGAAGGGGATCAAGGGGATCACAGCCGCCTCAAACAATGCGGGTACCGACAACAGCGGTCTGGGCAAGCTCCTCAAGTCTGGGCAGATCAAAAAGATGATCGCTTCATATATTGGAGAAAATAAGACCTTTGAGAGCATGTATCTGAATGGACAGGTCGAACTGGAGCTCACGCCCCAAGGAACGCTTGCAGAGCGGTGCGCCGCTGGAGGCAAAGGTATCCCGGCATTTTACACTCCCGCTGCCTACGGCACCGTTGTGCAAACGGGCGAGCTACCGGTGCGACACAGGCCCGACGGTACACCTGAACTCTACAACCCTCCAAAGGACGTCAAGGTGTTCAATGGGAAATCGTACCTGCTGGAACACAGCATTGCGGGAGACTACGCCTTTGTCAAGGCATACCGCGCCGACAAGCTCGGTAATTGCCAGTTCCGCCTCGCTGCCCAGAACTTCAACGGCGCCATGGGCCGCAATGCTAAGATGACCATCGTGGAGGCGGAGGAAATTGTCGAGCCGGGAGAGATCCCGCCCGAGGCGGTCCATCTCCCCGGCATCTACGTCAAGCGCGTCATCAAGAGCACGGCGGAGAAGGGCATTGAGAAGTACACATTCGCACAGGACCCCAACGACCCTGACTCAAAAGCCAAGAGCGCCCTGGGGACTGGTGAGACTGCGGCAAAGCGAGAACGCATCGTTCGTCGCGCAGCCAAGGAGTTTAAGAATGGCATGTATGCTAACCTGGGAATCGGCATGCCTATGCTCGCGCCCAGCTTCGTCGGGCCCGAGGTCGAAGTCCAGCTTCAGAGTGAAAATGGGATTCTGGGACTTGGACCCTATCCCCAACGTGGGCAAGAAGACGCCGACCTGATCAACGCGGGCAAAGAGACTGTCACGTTGAAGCCGGGCGCATCTGTCTTTGGCTCCGAGGAGAGCTTTGGCATGATCAGAAGCGGCAGGATTGACCTGACCATCCTCGGCGCGATGCAGGTCAGTGCCCGGGGTGATCTAGCTAACTGGATGCTCCCTGGAAAGGTCAAGGGCTTCGGAGGTGCGATGGATTTGGTAAGTAACCCTTCCAAGACGAAGGTTGTGGTCACCATGGAGCATACGGATAAGAAGGGCAACCCAAAGATCTTGAAGCAATGCGCGTTCCCTCTGACCGGGAAGGCATGCGTTTCTAGAATCATTACTGAACTTGTAAGTCAAGAACTCTACACTACTGGACACCAAGCTCGTCTTTTATCCCGGTGACTAATGGACTGTTCCTAGGCCGTCTTTGACGTGGACTTTGCTCATGGACTGACACTTATCGAAATTGCGGACGGTGTGACAGTGGATGAAGTCAAGGCCAAGACCGAGGCTCCCTTCACCGTAGCAGAGGACCTGAAGCCTATGCTTTGAACAACTTAATTTTACGGACATTGATAGATGGTTAATAAAATGGTATCAGCTTGTAAAGAATGCGATCAGTATTCCGCTATTTTGATGTCTACAACCCAAGTCTGAAAGCCGCCATACTCCGCTGGAATGCACGTCAAGTCAAAAAAAAATAAGTAGCAACTTCTCGTAGTTAAACCAAAATACACTTTCTGTTGTGGTGAGATTAATTGTTGCCCCCGATTTGCATTTACACGAAGACATGGACGCACGCCCCGGAAAGCGTTCGGCTGTGACCGGATAGTGCACCGCCCGTCGGCTATGCGCTGTCGGGTACGTACTGTGAAGCTGTGCTTCTTCCGCCGCCGGTTTCTTGACCTAGACATGACACCACCGGCTCAGATACTAGAATGAGGTCCAAAACTATCGAGACCTTTCTCCCCTAGCACCTAATGATCCACGGGTTTCACGGGCCACGAACGCAGTTTATGTGAGGGATTGGGTGAGCGAGTATCGTGGCCAGCACCGTAACGCCTTCTACTTGTGCCCGCCCCACCTTTTTCAGTGGTTTGGGTAAACTTCCCGCCTTTGGGCGGTGTTGCAGCAAATTCGGCCATTTGCAGCGAATTCGGCCACACAGCAATTCCGGCCAAAGAGTAAATCCGGTTAGCCAACTATTTGCTGGTTTCTGAAGTTGAGACCTACCTTAGCTAGTAGCAACATATAAGAAATCAGACTGTATTACCACCATTATATACCCTCTATAATCGAAATTGTTATATAGCCGAATTTTCTGTGTGGTCGAATTTGCTATGTAGTCGAATTTGCTGTATGGCCGAAATTATGATATAGCCGAATTTGCTGTGGTGTCGAAATTGTTATATAGTCAAATTTGCTGTAAAGACGAATTTGCTGTATGACAACAGCACCAAAGGGCAGGGAGTATAATTTAACTCTCACGCCATATCCTATTAGCATCCTAAAGTGAAATAACGAAACAGAACTATCCTATACTTAATTGAGATTTTATTCACATCGCATATGTCAAAGCAATTTTCGTATGAAAGCTACCAAATCAATAGTACATACTTGTTATTATTAACAATGGCGCGAGTTATTGGATCCTGAGAATATATACCGTCCTGATTAAGTACCGCTACATTGAACTCATATTTGGTGAAGTGGTATATAATATAACACGAGTCCACCTATGCTTCTTGCCTCAAGGTTAGCTCCGCTACTAATTGGTTGTAGTATGCCTGTTTCTGATTTTTTTATTTTTTTTTGAAAACAAGGATGCGTTGCTGCTATCAGCGGTGGTTTATAGCCATGTGCGGTGATTACTATCAGTGCCCTCGATAGTGGCTCCTCTATTCACAAGTTGAGTCACGACTTTTGCTACCACTGCCACTAATGCTTATGGTATGGTTGTTGTTTCCGTTGATTATTTCGACTCTTTTACCATGGCCCCTTTGGAAATGAGTTTCCCGACGTATTCCGGCACCTGGGTCATCCAATATAGCTATACAAATCATGCAGGCTGCAATGATCCGTGTCAGCAGCATGCTACTGGTATTAAGTAACTTCGATTTGGATTACATCATGTCGTTCAAGCGTGTCTATGGAGTAGGAGGATATCAGCACGCCTGATATTCTTGTGCATCATCGAGCCTATGTGAAGAGGGTGAGGGGCGGTGTGTGTAACAAATGGCAACCACGGAGCGAATGCCGGGTCGGCTCCCTCAATCCCACCAGAGATGAGAGATACACGGTAG
Source organism: Clonostachys rosea (assembly GCA_026958235.1). Classification (NCBI taxonomy): domain Eukaryota; kingdom Fungi; phylum Ascomycota; class Sordariomycetes; order Hypocreales; family Bionectriaceae; genus Clonostachys; species Clonostachys rosea. Next base: position 3,876,979 of record CP110206.1, read on the forward strand.
GTAATGATGAAAGTCATCTTCTATATTTAAGCTATTGATCGGGAGTTTGAGGAGTGCCAAGTCAAGTGCCATTAGGCTCCGGATGTACGGATATATAAGAGTCTACGAGCTGTGGCATGATTTTCATCTATTTTCGTATACGTGTACTGAATTCAGTTTTACTGATCTTTACTGGGAATCAATAAATTTTCCAATGACAACAATCGGGAAGTGGCATCTAGCAACAGATCAGCATATGTGTCCCATAGCTTGTATTTGTAAGCAACCACATCGGTTTGAGGCGACCATCCGTTGCCAAATCCCTGAGCCAAATGGCGTATAATAAACTTGTCTCAATTATTTTACGGTCGTTGTGAGACAAATAAGTCTATTACTAATCCTATAACAAGATGGGGCCACGTGGAATAATCCTTCAAATACTGGTGACATTCTGTATAACCCGCCTCCTCTACCCTTCCTTTCGTCCCAGCTCCGTAACCTAGAAGGCATACACATTCTTCCTCATCCCCCAAGAATAACAACAAAATGAGCACTGCTAAGCAAGGATCAACATTTTGGTTGAGCATAACTGGTCTCCTCTGCTCCATCTTCTTTCTAGCCGGCCAATACTATGCTAGCGGCCCAACATCTGCACCTACACCATTCCTCGACTTCGTTAAAGCTCGCCGCACATACTATGCTTTGACCGACACACTCCCATTTGGCAAGGAAACGGTTGTTGAAATTGTTCAGGACTTAGTCCAAGATGTGCCCAGCGCCTTCAACTCTCAATCCAATCGTGTCGTGATCCTCTTTGACCAAGAGCATGGCAAGTTCTGGGATACTGTCAGCCGCACTCTGAAGAACATCGTAGCCGAGGATCAATGGGAATCAACACGCGACCGTATCGCCACGTTCAAGGATGCTGCAGGATCAGTAAGTTCGAGTCTGCTATGCACGCAATATCCCGTAAAAGCTATCACAGTACATATGTGTTGGCTAACATACGAATCAAACAGGTCCTCTTTTTCGTAGATGAGGCAGTAGTTCAGGAACTTGCCGCCAACATTCCTGCATATGCAGATGAATTCCCAGTTTGGGCGACCGAGTCAGGTGGCATGTTGCAACATTCTGCCTGGACAGCCCTAGAGGCCAAGGGCCTTGGTGCCAACCTCCAGCATTACAACCTCGTCAATGCGGAGATCGCCAAGACGTGGGAACTTCCTGCTACCTGGCGGCTCAAATCTCAACTCGTCTTTGGTGGACGAGCTGGTGAGCCAGGTGAGAAGACTTTCAAACCACTGAGCGAGAAACTCAAGGTATTTGGCGCATAGGTTGGGCGAGGTATCATGTTGTACCACTAAAGTGGTGAAGAGGATGTCAACAAATGGACAATAAAGAAACATGTTTAGTCCGAAAACAATGGCTTCAAGATAGATCCAAGTGAGACTTGTACGATAGTTACTGTCTCTTTCAATGAACTGCTACATTGTCTTAGGCGTCTCATCAATAATGAAACGCGAAATAACTGCCACAATCCAAACCCGCTCATAGTACTTATGTATTTTTAGCGAGCCAAAAATTGAATCAATCCACGATTCATCCCAGTGAGACGGAATGACTCGAATTCAATGAGTAGAGCTCTCGGGTTCGCCCTATGATTTTGCTCCGACAATCATCTTAGTTCAGCGCTATTACTCGGGAGATCCTGCTATTATTGAGTATGTGAACAGGTCTTACACGCTAGCTCAATCCCTCGGATTCATTGTTTTTGTGATTGAGTACTCGTAAGGTTCCTCAGAGAGGAGCATAGGATTGACATCATCCAATATCCCTTCAAATCTAAGAATTTCAAACTCCTAATTTTCCTACTTTGATATGCGTAATGTCTAAACTTTCGAGAAAGCAACTACCCTATACATCCGCAATTTGTTTAGCATCAATCCTATCAACCAATTTGTCGTTGAAATAGTTAAGGTAGGGTATGGCTCAAGATAATTTATGGGATATTCGCAAATAAGAGAACAATAGGTTTCCGGCCTACCCGAGTTTCCCCTTGATTGCTCAGCGAGGAAGCTGAGCTCACGACTTAGTGTACTGCTTTGGATCGACTCTAGTTGTTGCCGGGTGGGTCGGTGGCTGTGGGGATGCACGTGAGATTTCCCCAGACTTCGCACGTTGGGAACGGCAGGGGTGTGTGGTTAGGGCCAACCTCGTTTTTAAGCATCAACAGCAATTGACACACGGCTGAGATTAACCACTGCTTCCTGTATCACGCACCTGGTACCTCAGCCCTCCCAGTGGAAGCTCTAATCTGTGGCTGTGGGGCGCGCCTCACGCGCGTCGAGTATTTCTTGCCTCGGAAATATCTCGCGGCGACATACCACCGATCGCCGGCGCCCGGCACATCCTGCGATGCCGCGCCCCAAGTTACTCTCGAGCCAGCGCCAAAGAGCCGCTGAGGCTTGCAATGCTTGCCGAGAGGCAAAGAAGAGATGCTCGGGCACGGCACCCTGCACCCACTGCCTGCGTCGCGGCCTGGGCAGTTCGTGTTTCATCTCCCACCGCCCTCGGGGAAATCGCCATTCTGTAGGTATCGCGACAGGACTATCAAATTCGAAGCCCCCGAATGGGGGTCAGCAACCTCTTGCGACAAGCCCACCAAACACTAGACATAGCAGCGGTGCTGCGGTTTCAGACTCAACAGCCTTCTCCGCCTTTGAGGATGCGTCCATGCTCAGTCATTCGACGGCCCCTGTTGTGCCCAGTGGAATTGCTTCAATATCACCCTCGGAGGCTCGTACGATAGAAGTTGACAATTCTTCAACAATTGTTAATTTAGAGCCTCAGGTACAGGTTATGAGTGATGTGGACGATTCTAGCGCCTTGTCGTTGCTTTCAATGAAGCCGTCCCCTCGAATGTTGCTGAACCTGCGGGGCGAGCGAGGTACGAAGCTTGGATCTGACCATACAAGACGTGAATGCTGAATTTGTTTCTAGTCTACATAGGGGGAGGAGGCTCTCTCTCATTCCTGCAGGCCGTGAGGGGCATTATATCTGCCCAAGTCGGACCTTCGCAATTTTCTCGTCATGGCAAAAGCGACACCATGCTCGAGAAGGAGTCGCCGCAAACAAGAGCACAAGTTTCCAGTCCTAGTGAAATGAAGATGGAGGATAAGCTCATGTATGCCAAATGCTTCTACGAAGTGGTAGGTACTGAGATCTATTCTGGTATGCATGCCGTCTACTAACCGTCATTTGATAGACGGGGGGTTTGATAGACCCTTTCTGTCCACAAGAAATGGAACAGCTCCTGGCGACCTCTGGTGGAGGGAGTCCCCAGAAAAGAGCGCTTGTGCAGCTCATCATAGCTGTTGGCCTTCAGTGTGATCCATCAGCCGACGCGTACGATCGCGAGCTGGCGTATTTTAGCGAGGCCCAGGCCCAAGCCTTTTCTGGGATGCTTGAGGACCCGGATATTGATATGGTTAGAATATTTCTAATAATGTCCTTCTATCTCCTGGGGGAATGTCGCAGGAACACGGCCTTTATGTATCTCGGAATTGCTGCAAGAGCCGCGCTGTCACTAGGGTTGCATAGCCCTGAAACCTATACAGACATGAAAGATTCAAAACATCAACTCAGGTACTCCTCAACCCTCCTACTCCTATCTATCGCAAAGGATTTCAAACTAATTCTACGGCTTAGGCTAAGGGTATGGATGAGTCTCAGAGTTATGGACATTCCCATCAGCTCCATATTAGGCCGTCCGCCTGCCACTGCAGGAGTCCAGTCTGATTTACAAGGCCTCGTTGATGATGTAGTTGCTTCATCTCAGGACCGGGGAATGATTTGCCTTGTTGCGTCCTACAAAATGGTATCGCTGATAAGCAATATCGTCGAGAAACTCTATGATCGGAAAGAGATCTCTATTCCCATGATAGAAGAGAATCTACAAGAACTTGAGAAATGGAGCCAGGGTCTCCCTCAATTTCTCCGCACCTCGCCCTCACAGACAGATCTCGCCGATTCCGACGCCGAGAAGAGCGCAATTGGACGCGTCCACGTCTCTTGTCTTTATTATTTTGCCGTCACCCTCGTGACTCGGCCCATACTGGTCTCTACACTGATCCAGCCGCAGGTTGGGGGAATGGTACACTCTCATTTGGCATCTGCGTGTCTTGATGCTGCCATATTTATTGTCCAGACATGTTCTGGGGCCAGGAAGCTTGGTTTGCTGAAGGCAAACATGGCAACCATAATGTAAGCGGCTACTCTAAAAACTATTCTCGGGATAACCTCCAACTGATCGGCTACAGATCAATTATCTTCCCAGCTGGCCTGGTACTCGGGTTCCAAATTTTTGCCAAGGACGTTGTTGATTACGGAATCGAGTCCGCTTTTCATGGCGCGCGAGAACTGCTCAACTTCCTGGGAGCCAAGAGCTCTCAGGCGACCTTATACTACGATATTCTTACCTCTCTTTCCAATGTGATCAATGAGCGCCGCGAGAAATCATCCACGAAGAGTAGGACAGCTTATGTGTCAAAGCTATTCAATTTTGAACGACAGCAACCAGAGGGGCAGGCGAGAGATGCGAATCGTGCGGCCCAGCCTAGCGAGGATCAGCAGCCTGTGCAAATGAATGACTTATTTGCCACATGCTCTCTGGGGAACAACACACCTCTGGAATCAGGGGACATGTTTCTTGATTGGGACAGTCTTGATATCTCGTTATGGGAGAGCTTTCCTTATTTGACTTGATATCTATTGCGAAGAGAAGAAGACCTCAGGCCAGCGACCTCGTGTAAATAACATCGAAGTTTTTCTCACAGTGTGCTATTATAGTGCTAATACTATGAAATGCACCTTCTCAGGGTCTTGCGCAAGAATGATGGACCAAATCCAAACACACCCCGCATCTGGCAGCCCCTCGCGGCGGTAATTTAAAATGGCCAGGTTGAGCTAACACCATGGTCTATTAAATGAGAAAAATACGGCTGCGAGGTCCGGAACAATGGAGTGATAGATCAAGATGAGTCTGCCTCGGTACATGGTATTTACTTTGGCCTCAAAATGAGATCAGATGACCTAGGATCAGCGTGGAGAATGGGTGACTAAATGCTTGGCAGTCGCGGCGCGAGATGATGGCGAAATCCAACAGCCGGCCAGTGCTGATTGATTCTTGCCCAAGGCTGACCACAAAATGGCCCAGATTGGCAGTTCCTGGGCGTGACAGATCTTGGCACGTCTTGGTTCGCAGTTGAGATTGGTGGACTTGCGAGCACGGCCCAAGTCATCCAAATTGTGACAGGGAAGCCCCTCTAAGCTGGGGCAATGTTGTGGCTCAGCCTTCCCATCGCCAAGGCTGATGTCATTAGCAGTTTGCCCTGCTGCCCTTGCATAGAACGATCAGAGAACGATCCCAGAGAAATGGATGGTTATAAGAAGGCCGTGTGGGCCTCGCCATATTCTGTTGTCCAGTATCCGAACACGATCCAGCCATTCATCGAAGCCATCAACATGAACTTCTCAAACCATCTCCCCACCCTCTTCAGCCTGGTTTGCGGTTTAGCAGCCACGGCAAACGCACTTCCCCTGGTGCCCTCGGACAAGGGTTCAGCCTCGGAGCACTCCACGCGAGCCATCGGATCAAATCGCCGTGGGCGCACGACACCAATCCCAACGTGGGCTATCGTCGGTATCGTGGTAGTTATTGGTTTCGCCCTCTCCATCATCATAGTCTCGTGCTGTTGCACCAAGCGACGAAGGGCAGCTGAGCCGCCAGCATATCTGCCTCCTGCCACAACACAGCCGTCAGCACCGCAAATGGCGACAGTACAGCCGATCAATTCATTCCCCGTGGTCCAGGAGCCTCCTCCGGCCTACACTCCAAGCAATACCTCAGGCGGTGTCTACCGATAGATGAGAGCGAGAGCCCGACTCTGATAAGGCAGTCATTAAACACTACTGCCGATACCCTTTTCCTCTATTGGGAACTTGTGCTGAGAGATGCCATCAATACCCACATCACCACACCAACATACAACTGCTTCAGCCGGTCAAATCACTATCTGGCCCAGGGATGTAAAAGGTGCTTCGCGTTGACGAATGAACTTCGCTTCACTCAGCAGGCTCAATTGCCGCATATGAGTCAAATAGCAGATCGGTCGATGTTAACGGGCTATGCATGCCTCTCACCATATCTCGAACGCGCCATTGCTCAACTCCGCCCTCTGGGCAACTCTTAAGACATAAGTTTCTTCAACACTGTGTCATAAGTCGCCCAACTACTTGGTAACAAATCCTATGCATAGCCAGATGTTAATTTTTTGGCAATCGCCCGTGGTTCTTATTTTGGCCACCGGAATATCTGGGACAAGCATGAGCACTTAGTTCAAATACTTGAACGCCAGGGTTTACTTATATGTTACTTTTATATGTGCTTGGTACATGTTGCAATGCAACTTCCCAACTTATATTCTCCTCTTACCATATAGAGTCTATAGATCTACTGCATGAATATATAGAAACTACCTTATTCACAATTATAGCTCTCCCAGTCATCTACATTCCCCCCTTCTTTCAGCTTCGCACCCTGGGGCCATGTGCAAAGTCTCCTGGTCCTCTCATCTCCGTTCGTCGGACCCCAGCTCTTGATCCCTTCAACCGGCTCTTGCCCCTTCTCTATCCAATCTACCATTGCGGTCGAGAAATCATAGTGCGCGGGCACATAAGGATACTTGGCTATGTTTGCGCCACAGTGCCCGCCCCCAGGCACCATGACGAGCTTGACAAAGTCGTTCTCCGCTATAGTAGTCTCGGGCCCAATGGTATCTTGCGTGATGGCCTCAACATGTTTGATTGACCACTCTGGGGTAATGTTCGGGTCCGCCCAGCCGGCAAAGACGATCATCTTCCCACCGCGGTCGCGGAAGGATGAGAGATCAGTTTTAATCGAATTGATCAGCCTGCCGGCTCGTTCTTCTAAGACATCTACGTCGGATCCCCAGTTGAATGTCGTTGGATCGTAGGCTAGGTCGTCGTATACCAGATTTTGCAGAATTGGCACGGCGAATACAGAGGAGAGGAGACCTTGTACTATTGGAAGCGACCAGCCAGCCTCGGAACCGAGTGCGACACCTGGCCAGAGAGACTTGCTGGGATCATCCGAACGCACAGGTCCTTGGTAAATCGCTGTCACGGCGGAGAGCTGGTCAGGCGTGAGACACGTGACGTTGCCGGCAGAAAAACCTTCTGTACAGGCTAAAGAGGAGATGTTGAAGGGGCAGGCGAGCGGGTTTTCGACAAGGTTGTCTGCTACGCCGTCGATGAGGTCGCATTCGCGGATCACGCTCGCTTGGATAAACTCCAAAACGGAGTCGGAAAGAAACGTTGCGTTGGTCTGTTGTACGAATTGAGTAAGCAACATACAAAGAAGAATCGGATGGGCAGACTTACACTTGCTTGTTGAGAGTTCCAGAGGAAGCCCAGTATAAGGCGGGTGAACCAGTTTGCAGGGCACCCGGCAATAACTCCGTCAAAGAGGTCGGGGTGGAATTCAGCGAGCGAGAAGCCCTGCGCACCGCCGGCGGAGCAGCCCCTATAGTAGGAATGCTCTGGCTGATCCCCGTAGGAGATTTTGATCAGCTCCTTTGCCGGCGGCGTGATCAGGCTAATGGCATTATGGAGCCAGGCTTTCACCTGGTCCTCGTCGTGAAGGAACGGCTGATAGACGCCAGGCGCGCCGAGACCAACGCCAGTGCCGGCATCGTTGTCTGAGGCCAAGTGGCCTGCGTTGCCACCGGCTACAGCGAAGCCCAGCCCGCTATTCAACTCTTCCATCATGTCGGTGTAGGGGATAACTCCTCCCTGGCCACCGTTGCCAACTGCCATAAATCGAGAGGAGTACTGCTCGTCGGGCAGCCATAGTGCGAAGATGATGGTGTCGTTCGTGCCATAACCGACGGAAGTATACACTTCGCAAAAGGGGACCGCGTTCACAGTCCCCGCTTCATTCAGTTCGCCAACGGCATAGTGGGTGGAATTGAGGATAGTAGCATTGTATGAGGATAGGTCCACAGACTGCCCGAAAGATGAACAATTGAAAGAGGCACAGCGTGCGACGGTGGCCAGGCTCAGAGCGTTGATAGCAAGAAGCAAAAGGCGGTTGTAAGAGAGCATAATGAACTCTCTAGAACGTTGTTGGACGATAACCTTAAGAAAGTGGGATAGCAAAGGCGTATAGAAAACCTCATATCCCTACGAAGGACTTTTATATTGAAAGGAACTTGGCTCGGATGATAGAACCCTCCGAATTGGCCATTTTTCAAGCATATAGTAGTCTAATTTCAATGAAACAATGTTTCCGACAGATGACAGGCTCGTACCCAATATTCCGAGATCATCAACCGGTGCCCTTGTCCGTTTAGGAAACACGGAGTTAACATCTAAGCTAAATCTATCATTTATGTTCCCAATACTAGTCAAAAGATCCTTTCTTACCGGGAGGACGGCTAAATGTGCTTTGAGCAAGTTTAAGCAAGTTTCTCCAAAACGGGCATTACTGGGCGTTACAGGTTTGTTTCAGGCGTGTAATGTATTTATCACTTCTCAAGGGATTTAGTGGAGTGTTAAGATCCTACAAGCAGGGGTTAGTTTAGAAGCTCGCCATGACAAATTGGACCATTGGCTGCGCATTTCCCTTAGAGTTTTCGAATAAGTAAGTCAACAGGAGTGGACTTAATGCACTAAGAACAAGGGATAGGATAAACGTCCACGCCAGACAACAATACCACAATTATTCTAAGTCAGAGGTCTAAAATACTCAAATAGGTGTTCGTCACTTCTCTCCTGATTGAAGACTACAATCGCATCTGTAGTCAGTGTCTGAGGAGGAAAAGGTTGTACTTGCACATGTGCTACCATTGCTTTTCAGTTGGCGAGACTCCTGTTTCTAGATGGGCGTGCTGTTAAGCTATCTTGAAAAGGAGTGTAAACTTTAAATGTTCTCTTGTGTATCAATCTAGGCAATTTGCTACCAGCTGCCAAGTAAGTATGCAGTCCAAGGATTCTGCTTCAATCAGTCCAAGTCGTACACCCTCTCGGGTGACGGTTTCGACAATGTCTTCTTCTAAACTATGATGTGTTGGAATCCAATCTAAATATGTCTGGGCTCTATTTGACCCCCCTCGGGAATTGGTTCCGTATAAAATCGTACCAGGGAAACCCGCGTGATGGCTTAGAAGTTGGTTAAATTGATCCTCTCTCATAACTTCAACTGATGCATCGGGAAGAAGCCCAAGATCAAAGGCGGCTGCCGCAATCCGTCTGGATATTTCATTAAAGGTCCGCAAACAAGTTTATGTTAGCTGCCGAGCGATAATTTGCTTGTCAATTCTGAGACAGAAAAACGAGACGTACCAACTCTCCGACTCCAGTGAGATATATTCCGTCTTGGCCCCACACATCATTATCCGTATGTCTTTCTACAGCCTTTTCAATAAGTCGAAGGATCATCTCGCTGAGATCTCGAATATGAATATTTCCCCATCGATTTACACCAGGGCCAAGTCTGAAGGCTCGACGCCGCTTGAGGCTTGCTTCAACAAGATCAGGGATCTGGACGCTTCTCTGGTTGACTGGTCCCCGCCCTGACCCATAGATGATAGGCGGGTAGACGACGGCTGTTTTAATGTAGCTGGAACTCTGTGCAACGGACATCATGTAGTTATCAACAGCTCGGGCGGGGTTGCTCCTTATGATGGATTTTATTGCAGCAATGCCATCCAAATCATCCCAAATGTAGTCGCTCTCAGTACCCGGTTCCCAGTTCCGGTTTGCCACCTCCATGGAAACTACTGCGGCACCTCCCGATATCTGAATCCAGTACGGGGGCTTTTCACCACGGTCAAGCTTACTTAGTAGGCCGCGATGAATTGCTTGCACGCTCTTCACATGGCTTGATGAAGCCAAGTCTGCCACGAAAGTCAGCGATAATGATTTGTATAACGGTGTAGCAGCACTTACTGAGAACGATATCCGCTTCACTGGCCTCTCTTTCAAGAATGCCCTCATCATCCAGAGTACCTTGAACGACTTGTACGTGGTTTGAAAATCGACTGATCGCTTCAATCTGGGCAGTATTCCGGACGAGTGCTGTTACTCCGTATTCAGGATGCCGCTTGGCAATGAGGTAAAGAAGGTCGCCACCAATATAGCCCGAGGCACCGGTTCTAGGTATTTGGCAGTTAGCTCTACAAAAGAGAAGAAGGGTGAAAATAGATTGATTACAGGAGTATCTGTGTCATAGCATCGATAATATAATCAGACTTGCTGTTACAATGAGCCAAAGTACGTGCGTCTCCTGAATTTGTTGTGCGCTGCCATATGGTAGGACTTAGAAGTATCAAGCCATAAACCCAGGGCGATGCAACCTTTTATTCGCTCTCGAAAAAATTAATATGATTAATTGGAAGCACCGATCAATAGATTTCTAAGACTATAGTGTAATACGTGAGCACTTGTTTAACTACAGGGCCTGGGGAGCTCCGTTCTAACGACATGCTGGGACCCGCTCCGTGGAATTCCGTCTCCGTCTCCGTCTCCGTTTTCGCTTGGTCAGAGTTGTGGTAGTAATACAACACTACTTGTTTTCATGATGACCAAGAGCAAAGTCAAAGGCAATATGGTAAAGGGCACGCGCTCGGTTGAATTGGTGGCCGACAAGTTTTGATAGTTTGGGAAGTTTATTTAAATCTAACTATCCCCCATATCTTCAAGAAACCACATATCATTCGCTTGTAAAACCCGGTTGACTTGCCCCCTTGCTCGTCTATCTAAATCTTGCGCAAGTTGCAGAAGGAAGAATTTGTTCTCTGATGAGCCCTCGCTCAACTTTTCAAATAACTCCCGTGTTCGATCGATCAAGTTTTGATCAACAGAAAGGAATTCATGATCTGGATTTTCGATGATGTTAACCAGCAGCACTATCAGAGCTGATAGCTCACAACAAGTATGGATCCTGGTAAGTTCAATCGGTTAGAAATCAAGCGACCAGCGGAACTTTCAGGATACGTACCGCATAGCATGCTCTGTCTCTTTACCCATGGCCAGTAATTCTAGACAAAGTCGGCAGTACTTCACGCACTCTTCCCATCCTATCGGGAGGGGTGCGAGGTTACAATGCACCACTTCGCCATCCATGTCGTCTCGGAGCTCGATGACACAGGGTGACAAGTAGCATCGGACCCTGTTCAGCCATGCTAGTTCAAATGAGTACATCGAATGAAGTCTGAAGATGCATTCTAGGTGCCGATTGAGCAAATTTGTCATTAACTGGATAGCTCCATCGTTCAGCCGTCGGCGCAGGCCATCAGCAGTCAGCAGGCCATCGGGAATCGACTCTCGCCAGGTTCGGAGCATGTCATCTATGCGCGAAATGCTGTGTAATTTCTGATCCTCTGATAGCTTCCGAGCTCGCTTGCTATACAAGAGATCGTGGATCTTTCCTTGGATATGGGCAAGCTCCACACGAGCACGGAGATAGTTGAACCGGAGCCCATCTACCTTAGATGTCACTATACCTAGCCCATCTTCGCTATCCTCGGGAAATTCGAGATCCATCTCTGCATCGATCTGAGTGTATGGTGCTTTCGCTCGAAGTGCCAAATCCTGGCGACGAGTTGTTAGTATGCGATTTCAGTCTCAGAAGCATCTATCAAACCATGCAGCTGACCTTGTCAAGAATATACGCAATCCAAAATATACGCCGCTTTTGTAGGGCAACACTAGGCGAAAGCCCTTCGAAGCTTCTCTGTGAAGGCAAACCCATACTTTGAATAAGCCGTATGCAGCTTCCGATAAGAACAATTGCCAGCTGAGGGCTGGTTGCCCCCTGGAAGAGTGTTACCATGCCCAACAAAACTTGCAAGCCCAGAAGGTCCTTGTCCCATGCCATCAGATCAGTTGTTGCCGATTGGACAATCCGAATACTTTGTGCTAGTGCTGGGTCGTCCAAGGATCTGTCTTCCAGCAATCGATAACTGATCGCAAGGACCAAGTTAAGTGCCGCCCATGGAACCATTTCCCGCGGGTGAGCAGATGAATATATTTCCAGAATCATGCGCATAAAATTCGGCTGGTCGAATAACGGAATGTGTCGGTTGTACGTATTGAAATAGTTGTCTACCACGGGGAGCAGCTCAGTTAAGGGCGGGAGATCTAACTGTCCACATGTTGCAGTTGGTATCCCCGAAGTGCCACTGATACTCTTGGCTATACTCATGCATGGCATACTAGAGGTTTCATGCCACATATCCGGCGATTGGTATGAGCTTACTTCCGGCAGATCACTGAACCGTACGTGATGACCGGACGAGACTGGGGCAACATGTTGCTGCAGCGTGGCATGTGCTGCCTCAGAATTGGCAACGAGTTGGGCCAACTGTGACTCTATGTTAGAAAGCCGAGATTCTAGTGATACCTCCCTGGTTACGGTTTGTTAGAAGCCTAGAATATCATGTTTTCCGACTGGCCAAGAGACGGAGTGGAGGCCTACGTGTGTGATGGAGACTCTGCCGGCACCGTGGCAGGATCCTGGCCGTGGTGGTGAATATCTAGAGGCCTTCTTCTACCCGACTTGGTTGTGATGGTCATCCGGCACTCGGCACCGTAGGTATGGCAATTTGTGCATACGGGCTTGAGCGAGTCGCATCTGATCTTCCGCGAAACGCAGAAATCGCAAGCTATCGATCCACATATTATTCAGCGAGGGGAGCCTTGCGAAAATTATCAGATGGTTATCCCCCACCTTTGCGTCTGCGAACAGGATTATGGCCGTCCATGAGATGGAAATTTTTAGATGTGATGAGATTTGTTGACGGATCGTACAAATCGTGCAATCGTCCCTCTTGAGATCAAATCCGCCCTCTTTCGTATTATTAATCGGACTTGGACATGATTAGTCAGTTGCGAATGGCCATGATATTACACTCCCCAGCCGTATCTAAATTACAAATGCACGCATCATGAATTGAGGGAATTAACATTTATTCAGCCAAAGCAGCTATGCCAGACGTTTAGAATCATAGTGTCGATAGAGAAGCGCATTGAACACCCGGTAGTCTTCAATAGTAGATAGGCTCATCATCAGAAGGATCATCAGGAGCAGGTTGAGTAGGTATCTTTATGAGGCGTTGCTTTTTGGCCTTCTTCTTATACTGTATCGCTGGTTTTGGGTGAGTCCATGAAGAAGCACCGGGGATGTGTGAATTCCGAGGGTAAAATCGACTCATGTATTCTGAGGCAACACCGTCAGCAAGATTTTCTATAGGGCCGGCATCATAATTCCAAGGTATTAGGTTCAATTACCTTCGTCAATTGGTAGAGATGATTCAATAGGTACCGTTTCGTCAATTGGTACTGGCTCGTATGGTGCCGGGCTTTCAATGGCTATTCGTGGTTCAATTGGCATCCTCTCTTCAATTGGCACTGGTTCCTCGATCGGCACTGATTGCTCGATTGGCACTGGTCCTTCAATTGGCAAAGCTTCTCTAATGTCTGCCTCCTCGGCTCGTGGCTGTTCAGCCGCTGCCGTGTCGGTACCGACAGCTGCAAAGTTGACAGTTATTGATGTTTGAGCCGGTGGCTCTTCACTTTCTTCCGCTTCTGTGTCGCAGATGTCGTGAATTACGATATCTTTAGCTCGTGCACTTTCAACTTCAACCATACCCGGAGCGACTTGCAGCTCAAGGATACATCTGAGGAGAACTTCGCTTGCAGATGTCGGTTCAGCGAGCTCATTTGAGAGGACCCGGCTGGTGTCACTGCTAGAACTCTGAACAAGCCTCTCAACGCGCAATTTGAGATATGCTGCCACCTCCGGGGTATTAATAGGTGATGGCCTCAAATCTTCGATTGCCCGAATGATAGAGGTCAGTTTCAATTGATCCCCAACTACTTCTAACTGCTCTTTTGCAAGAAGTGAGAGTGCGGGTAACTCGAGGTTTTTGGCGGCGCTACAAGCCAAGAGAGCAGTGTTGAATTCGTCCAGGACCTCATCATTGGTTTGTCGCCTTAGTCCAAGGTATTGGTACTCCTTTGTCAGAAGAAAATGAACAAGAATATGGCCAACATCGATTGGGATGTTATCAAAATCGAGGCGGCCGTTCTTAGGGACGAGCTTGGGGCTCGCATCAAGTAGCTTCCTGTGAACATAAATTGGACCTTCGTCCCCAAAGAATAGGGCGCATGCTTTACTGGAGTAAGGGCTACATCAAGTCAATACAGCAATCTTCCAGTGGGTAGTTCAACGAGTACTAACGATTGAGGTGGCTCTGACGACGCCCAATCCCGCGCGTCCAACCCGTAGCTTCTCTCGCCGCTATTCATTGCCGTGAGTGCCTAAGGAGATAGATCAGTGTTCCTAATCAGAGGGGCAACGCCGAAAGGTAGTTAATGGAACGCGTAGGCTGATAGGCAGAAAGGTTCTTTATTCCCTCAAGAACAGAGGACCCTTGATGCCCAATATTCACATGCGCCAACCATAAGATGCACGTAAGCCATTGATGTAACATGAACAGCCAATTATTGACATCTGCTGGACCCTCAGAACCAGCAGAACAGGAAATGCAACAGCAAATCTAGTAGTCGACGCCTCAAGTGCAATGATTGGGCAGAATTGAACCACCTGACCATTATATAACGCCACCAACTTCTTAAGGTAACGTCAAAGGGGGGGTAAAAGTCTGGGATCACCAATCATCTCGTTCGGCCAATTGTGCATACATGAACAGCTGCAGTGCTTAGTTCCTCTTGCTAAACGAAATGAACCTGAGCTATTTATCCAAATAAATACATACTTATGAGCTTGAGCTCGCCAGTGTAACATTATACTCCACCTCCCAAGACGCCTCAGGGTCTCCAGTACGAGGCTTGAATTCCACCGCCAACTCATCCTTGACAGCGAAAACGGTATCATTTCCCAGGTAAGTGCAGTCCTTGTCGAAAATCTGAGTGACAAGGGGCTTGTATCCTTCAGATTTTACCTAGAAGAACCGTATTAGCAGTGAAGTATCACGCAAGTACTGTATATAATCACTCACAAACAAATGAATATGTGCGGGACGGTAGAAATGGCGATCCATCATGCGAAGCATTTTACCAGCTGGACCATCTTCAGGGATCTAAGAGACTGGTTAGAACATGTTTATGTTCAAGATTGAGGCTGGTAATCTAGAGGCTTACGGGATATGGGGTTGGTCGGAGGCAGTAGTAAGAATAGCGGCCTTCAGCGTCGGTAATAAACCTTCCACGGAGATTCAGGTCTTCCTGCTCCGGATCTTGTTGCTCGTATAGACCTGAAGTTCGATCATTTGATTAGACAGTTCAGTCATCACAGCGGATGGTTCTCGGCCTTACCGTTAGTGGACGCTTGCCAGACGTCGATGCTGGTGTTGGCAAGGGGCTTGCCCGTAACCGCATCGGTTACCCGACCGTACATGAAAGCAGGCTTGGCATCTTTAGGGGTGTTGAAGCTGATAGTGGTGCCATTCTTGCGCACAGGGTGGTCGTGCCTGTAAAAGGGACCCAAGATAGCGGATGCGGTGAGTCCATTGACGCTCTTTGTCGCCGCAGTATAAGTGATATCATCCACAAGACTAGATTGCGGATGTCAACAAAAAATGGTCTGCACGCTCCTATTCGGTGAGACTCACGTTTCTAATCCGATGACATCGCACATCAGCTGTGACTCGTTGCGCTTCTCATTGCTCATTTGGCCCGCCCAGTTGATCATCTCCACGCCGAGGAGCCATTCATCACTGGTGAGTTGCACTTCATTGGCAAAAGCATGAATGTGGCGGATAAAGGAATCCATGATCTCGCGGAGGCGGGGAGGCGTGTTGGGGCCCATAGAGTCAATCACCTTTTGGGTGAACTCGGGCCCAAGGTTACCACCTGGTTGAGTTGCCTTTGTGCTCATCTTGCTGCTAGTCTTTGAATGCAGGATCTTGGAATCAGGGTATCTCGGATAAGGGAAGGGAAATGGATTGGAAGTGTTGACGTATAGGCTAGGGCAAAGACGGCGAGAACAGATTTACGAGCGGACCAGTTATTAATACCTAGACGGACATAGGTCAAGCTCTAGCCTGTAGCTCAGACGGAATTGGGAGAGGACACACTGAACAGCACTCGGACAGGGGTCGGCTACCCCAAGTTTCTGCCCACAGTCCCCCTTCTCCCCGCTAATATGGCCCTCTTTATGCGGGGGACGCTGTTTGACATTGGATGGAAGCTTGTTAGCCAGATTGTTGGCGGCTGAGAGCAATTGGCGCAGCGAATGGATATGGCGGATAACCCAATCAGGGACATTGCCGCTATCCGCTGACACCCGCCAGTTCCGCTCCGTTCCCGAAACACCACCATAGCACGACAAAAATGTGCTAAGATACTCGGATCCCGGGTTGTCATACCTTTGCCCGGGATCCGAATGATTGATATGATAGGATAATTATGTTATAGATTTAAAATCAATCTAATCATATATCCGTTTTTCCATAACTTAGTATGCACGCGACCAGATCTGCGGGGCATCTACGACGTTTGAAACCCGTTCTGGGTTGGAGAAACGAACCCCGAGAATGAGAAGGAACTATCACTAAATGCGTCAAAGGAGGAGCGGAATACAAAAGCCCTAGTCTTGAGAAGCATGATAGATATTTGAACTTTAGATGTAAGAAAAAAGGTACTCGAGAAATACTTTCCATGTCATCGTAGCTGCACAAGTTAGAACATTCTAGTCTTCCAGCAACTCACCACGCTGGCCAATATAAGCTAGTTCGCTGTAGTTTTATAAATAGTGACATTTTAGGTATGGGAGGAGTTCAGTAATAGCCTTTATTTGCCGCTCTACTTATTTCTAAATTAATAGTTCCCTCTCTAAATTCTCCGGTCTTCATCATGGAAGTCCCAAGATGCCTCATCTGCTCCGTTCGGTCTACTAGCTCGAAGGAAACTAATGTCTAGACCCTCAATCTCAGCCACAGGCTTAACGGCAGAAACAGGGGCATCATATGCCTTGGAGTACCAATGATCTAGATATTCCGGATTTTCCACAAAGTTAGGGAAGACGGTTCTCATCTGCTTGAGGGCTGTTCCTGAGATTTGATCCACGCTGTGAGCATGTCTCAAGGCAAGAAAATCTGGGCCAATCTGCTGACGGAGCTCATCTTGCACTTCTTTGGGCAACATGCCCACCTTGAAGAGTAACATGTCGTATTGTAGGAGTGATGCTTTGCCATGCCAAGAACCTCCTCGTACGGTTCTATGAAGTAGACCTGCTAGGGCGGTAATAGCCCCCATGCACCCAGTCCCGTAGTCAGATATAGGGAACGGAGGTACGACGGGCTCGTCGAGACCCATGAAACGGCCCTGCTCCCATGCTACTCCGCTCACCTGTAGCGCTGTCAGTAAAGTATTGCGACTTGCGAAAGTACAAATTTTCACTCACGCAATCAGCAATTTGCTGCCATCCAGGGCGATGTGCCCATTCCCCTGTGTACCCGAAGCAGTTTTCGTTGACGTATATGATCCCTTTTCCTCTCTTCTTCGCAAGCTCAGTCATGAACTTGGCCCCGTATCCAAGCTTGTCGAGCGCTCCAGGGCGGTACCCGTCGACCACAACGTCGACTTCCTGTACAAGTTTCTCGAAGGCCTCCCTACCCTCTGGAGTTTTCAAGTCCACATCCGCTGCATGTTTCCCCATGTTTCCATCTACCTGAAAGAAGGGCACATCGCTCAGGTGTGGACTCGTAACCTTGAGCACATCAGCACCATACTCGCCCAAGATTCGTGTAATAATGGGCCCAGCAATGATGCGGCACATCTCAAGGACTTTGATGCCCGAAAGAACGCGCTTGTCGTCGGTTTTAGGGAGTGGTGCAGGAGGTGTCTCAGTCTCAAGACTCTCCACTGTCCATGGAAGCTGGCTGCTGATAGTTTGACCCTATGATCCCGTTAGCTTGAATGCATTCTTATGGGATGAAGGTATCAATCGTACGTGGGGAGTCTTCAAGAAATCATCATGCTTGTATGCCTTAACACCCGCCTGGCGGTTCTCGGCATTCAGTTTCTCCAGTTCTGCCACCGTGAATTTCTGAACGGCAGGTTCGATAACCCCAACAATCTTTTCGTGTGTGTCTAAATCTGGCCTGTGCGAAGGCAGCCCAATCATTCCAAGAGTTGTTGAAGCTTCCAGAGATCCGTGAATATGATAATACTCTCCAGGCTCAGCTGTTGCATAAAGGTTCGCCGACATGCGGCGGTATCCATTCGACTGAGCTTGAAGTAAATCGGTATCTTGGGGACGAGGTAAGCCTCCATGTAGCAACCAATAAGAAGATTTAGAGTATAAGAGAAGCAACATACCTTTCAGTAGCTTTCTAACATCCTTATCCAGTTTTCCCAGTCCGCCTATCCTGGCCAAATACGCTTGGAAGAGGAAGGCAGTCGTCTTTTCCTGGTCCACAACAATGGATCGATTCGAGTTCTCCCCGAACTTCGCATCCGCAAGCGAAGCAGCGATAATGCTTTCTACGGCTTTCAGGGCAGCAGTCGTCTCCGTCTCCTTGAAAGGAATAGGGAAATAAGGCCTGTCTCGCTCCCCCGTAAATTTTACATCGTCCTTTTTGCCCAGCGCGGCATCTGGGATGGAGATGCCATCGCTCAGTGTGTCCAGTAGCACATGGAATATCCTGGAGCTCTCCGATATGGAGCTATACTTGTTCTGCGTCTCTGTCATGTTGGTTGGCTGAGATTCTGCACTATGAATCAGATCTGTGATCTACCTAGTAGTGTACACAGCGCGGGAAGTCGGGTCTTCAATAGGTAGGGCTTGCTTCCAGGCTGGGATAATAGTCTGGATGTACTAGGATTTTACGTTATTGGCCCAGAGACGCTGCTAATGACGCCGGTGCTTGATCCACGCCCACATCCGCAAGCGGCCCCGCCAGTGAGAATCCTTTCCGCCCTCCAGCCGACCGGCTTTGACGCCGCCCCGAAATGCCGCTTCCGTGTCGGTCATCGGAAACTGTCGTTACATTTCCATTAGGGCGTCAGGTAACGTCAGTTGATGGTACATCAGCAAAGGGCGAGGTGATTTTGAGTCGTACCCTCAAAGACTCTTCTCACAGGCAGACGCAATGCCTACTCTCAGACTCCAAGACCAAGATGTCTACTACAGGTGGACTCCCGCCAGCTCCGGGGAGGGGTTCACATTCGTGTTGATTCATGGCTTGGGCTCCTCACACGCATTCTACGAAACCGTGACACCTCATTTGGTTGAGAGTGGACATTCATGTCTGGCTCTTGATACACACGGTAGGCTACGTCTCTCATGAATCGGCCTGATTCATCATTTGACTTTTTGTCGGCTTACAACTGTCCTTAGGTAGCGGGCTCTCCAAGTATGCTGGTCGGGACAGAAACCCAGGTGAGATTGCAGGCTTGATTGTAGCTCTGATATCTGAGCTCAAGCTCGAGTCCCACCGCTTCATTGCCGTTGGTCATTCTATGGGTGCGATGGTAGCATCTGAATTGGCCCTTCAAATTCCACTCAGCGGCGTTGTCCTGATCGGGCCTGTTCACCCAACACCAGCCCTGGGTGATATATTCGCAGCTAGGGTACAAACTATCCAAGACAGTATGAATTAGAGTCTTTTCGTGTGCTACTAGAAAAATCATTAATTGACTGACCTCGAATCTATAGAGGGCTTGGAAAGTCTAGCAGACTCGATCCCTAAGGCCGCCACTGGTTCTCAGTCCACGTCGAGCCACCATGCGTTTATCCGTGCTCTGATTAACTCACAGAGCCCTGAAGGCTATATATCTTTGTGTCGCACCATTGCAACCGCTTCCCCTCCAGTATATGGCAAAATCAAGGCTCCTTTGCTCATACTTGCCGGTGGAGAGGACAAGACAAGTCCGCTAGCGGGCTGTCAGGCGATCTTAGATAGGTACGTCAAGTCATGAATTATTCTCGCCGTGGTCTTATATTAACATCAACTGTAGTTGGGGAGCAACCAGTAAGAAGAACATTGAGATGCTCGATGGAGTCGGTCATTGGCATTGCATAGAGGCGCCAGATAGAGTGCAGTTGGCCATGAGCAAATTCGCAGGGTCTCTCTCTTAATAAATGATATGATCGAATAGAATCAGTTTACATTTGTCTTTCTCAGTACCAAGAGACCTTCCAACTACAGGTTTGTATGAATCTGCGTATTAAGTAACCTCCATGGGCCATATTAATATAAGGTACCATCAAGTACTTGGTTGAGCAGTCGGAAGCTATGGACGATCAACTGACAGCGAATAAGATTTACCAAGTGTCTCTATTCATTTCTGGAGTAGTATGTGTCTGATAGAAGAACATTCGCGCCAGGCAAGGACTATTCGCTAGTTGTAAGAGACAGCTGAAAGAAGAGCGACTCAGCTGAGATATCAATTCTCAAAAATCTTGCCTGGGTTCAACAAACAATGAGGATCCAAGGTCTTCTTAAGTGATCTCATGATGGCAATTGTATCAGGGCCCAGCTCTTTCTCTAGACAGTGCTTTTTGCCAATGCCAATACCGTGCTCTCCAGATACGGTCCCGTCCATCTCAAGCGCCATATCGACCATATCGTCGACACATTTCTGCACTGACGCCGTTTGCTTTGCATCTTTAGGATCGTACATAACTGCCTGGTGGAAGTTCCCATCACCGACATGCCCCATGACACTCGAAAACAGGCCAAGTTTTGAAGAGTTTTCTTTCGAATGGTCGATGATCTCCGCCATCCGTGATAGCGGAACGGCAACGTCTGTCGACCAGATCTCTGTGCCCTCTTGACGCAAAGCAAGCATCGCCCAGAGTGCCTGTTTCCGCGCTGCCCACAGACTATCCATCTCCTCTTGCGACTTGGCCACCTGAAAGTCAGCTCCGCCATACGCCTTGGAGATCTCCTGAGCCTGTTCCATGTTGTCTCTCACAGCGCTGTCCGTACTCCCCGAAAACTTGATGAATAGCGTCGCTTTCTCGGCCCACATCCTCCCGCCTGCGCCGCCCGTTTTGTTGATCACCTGCATTTGGACATCATCCATGAGCTCAAGAGCGGCAAGTGGAATCCCTCGTCGAATCAACTTTGACGCAGCAGCAGCGGCTTCTTTGACGGAAGGAAAGGTTGTCGTTGCAACCCCGTATGACGAAGGGATGACAGCAAGCTTTAGAGTTACCTCTGTGATGATTCCCAAAGTTCCCTCGGAGCCGACAAAAAGGCCGGTGAGATTATACCCAGCAGATGTCTTCCGAGGACGCCGGCGAGTTTTGATCACCGAACCGTCGGCGAGCACAACGGTAACATTGACCACCCAGTCTTTCATAGTGCCATACCGCATGGCATTCGTCCCGCTGCAGTTGGTTGCCACCATACCTCCAATATGGGCTGTCGGGCTTGGATCCAAGGGTAGGAACAGCCCTGATTCTTTTATCTCGTCGTTCAAGTTCACCCAGTTTACGCCTGGCTGGACGACGACATCCATATCATCTGCATTTAATGAGACAATCCTGTTCATATTAGAGAGGTCAATGCTGAGGCCAGTGAACGGCGCAGTAAAATGTCCCTCAACACTGGATCCTGCGCCAAACGGGATCATGGGCACCTTATACTTTGTGCAAATCCTAGCAATTGTTGAAACCTCTTCTGTCGTAGTAGGCATAACGACGGCGAATGGGCGCTCTGGGATATTAGAAGCCGACCACTCAGCGTAACCATGAGACTCGAGATCATCCGGATCCAGGCTGACAGAAATGCCCTTTATCGATGCTTTGATCTCCTCCAGAGCCTGCGGTCATGAGCATATGACATGATAATTTGCCTAGCATGGATTGTATCAAGCCTTGTCTTCTCACCTTCAGCGTCATCTTCTCATCAGCGTATCTTGGACCTGCTGGATGCTTGTGGCTACTTCTTTCTACCACAGGCTTGGACAGTGGCTCTGTTCGTTTGAACATGATGCTCGCGGTTACCAGAGCAGTGACGGCCGCCGTAGCAGCAACGACACCCGCAAGACCAAACCCATTCTGGGCGCGTTTTAGGTGCGCATTAGTAGGTGGCGATGCGCTGTAACATCTTCTAGCCCTTGAGAGGCCTGTACGGTGCCCTTTGGAGATGGCCAACAGACCAGTTGGTTGGGGGAACCTTCTCATGCTGGATTCACGACCGCAACGCGTCGATAAGTCACAGGGTAATTGATTATTGCAGTCGGATATTGTGATAGAGCACAGATCGGGGCGATCTCGGCAGTCAGTGCTCCAACAGGATCTGGGGAATTAAAACCTGAAAACGGGGGCCGTAGTTGAGCCAACCAACGTGATCCTAGCTGCTTAGTAGTTCCGAATCCGCGAGTTAAATACTTCCGAATCCGCGAGTTGAGTACGGTACTCAATTCCGAATCCGCGATTCGACCCTTGTCAGCCATTGTCGTTACCCTACAGTCATTGCATGGCTTCAATGCTGCCTCGAGCTGGTCGGGATAGTTGTCTACCATTTGAAACACTATGGAAAGAAGGATGTTTAGACCTTTAATGAAATTTCGGAGGGATCGAAAGCATTGAGAAGGTGAGCGAGGATAAACAAAGAACGAGGTAGTGAAATTTACTCACTGACCCCTTCTTGGGCTCATCGTGCTGTTCATCGAAAGACCTGGTCACTGATCTGACATCAAGACAAAATCCGAGCATCTAAACGAATCTATCAGAAGATTTAAGCATCCACAATCTAAACTTGTTTTTAGTGCAATGTGGCAATAAGCAGGGCTCTAACTCCGCTAGGCGATCAGTAGACTAGGAACATTGCCTGTGCATGGATTGCATCGCGGATAGAGGCGTGCGATTTGAAGAGCCCAAGTGGTGAAGCTGGTGCTGATCCCGAAAAAATGAATGCAAATGAAGCCAGATCGGAAATTTGAATTGGCCAGAAAACTTATCTCAGAACCTATCATGACCTAGCCCACAAACTTCAGTTGAGAGACTAATAGAGACCTTACTATTTCACTAGATACGGCGACGTGCATGTTCGTATAGGTCCACATGCTCAGATCGTTCTGGATTAGGGACTAATCTGACCGTATCAATCGACTTGGGGCATGTGATTGTAAGCAGCTGATGGTTTGTGGCTTGCCAAGATACTTGTCCGCCGGGATAGGTGATTTATCATGTAACAATGATGGCATATGTAACCGTGAAAGATGAAGGACGATGACACCGTTGCGTTCTGATTAAATAGGAAACTATCTGACTTACTTCGCGATATATAGACCAAAAGGACTGTGATTGCGCGTCGCTATTCGAGAGTTGGTTGTGTCAGCCAAGGTAATCCTGGCAAGGATGGGCATCTCCATCTTGAGATAACGGGCATTTCCAGCAATCAGCATCTTCCCATCTGGATTTTCATGCCTGCAGGTCGACTCATCTGCATATAATCCTGCAAGCTATAATCATTTGACCCTCCTTGACGTGGCTCCAAACGTTCCCAGCCAACGACAGCAAGCGAATAGGATCACCCCACATATCTGCATTATGCATTGCTCGAAACGCATGAGAAGCAAGCAGCAAGTTGGAATCAAAAGCGGCATCATCTCTCCTTTATGTGACCCATTTAAATCCAAGGCATTGCCTCGGTTCAGGAGGGAGAGAAAAAAATCCATGCTTCCCCAATGTTCAAACGCGTCGACATCTGCAACTAAGCAACGCCTGTGAAAGAACTCCGCACAGACCCCTTATTCGCTCTTGTTTTTATTTCATTCTTTAATATTCTCTCATTAGATCTGTCAAGATGGCGAACGAGACATTTGTTGACTACTACACGGTCCTGGAGGTCTCTCCCGATGCGGACCAAGCCGTCATTCGGGCGAGCTACATGCGGCTCGCCAGGCTGAGGCACCCCGACCGGAACCTCGACAACCCCGAAGCAACTCTTCTTTTCCAGCTTGTACGGCTGTTTCAACTCTCCCCCGTCTTACTTAGTGTATTTGTGGAATGGTAGCTAATGCCCAGCCCAATCGATATAGCTTCAGCAAGCGTACTCCATCCTAGGCGATCCCAACAGTCGCCAAATCTTCGACCGCGAGCGCCGGCGCCAGAGCTTTTTCGGTGGTCGAATGGGCGCCAGGGGCAGAAGTGGCAGAAATCATGCCGCGTTCGGCTTCGGGCAGACCTCATTCCGGCAAAGCAACTTGAACCCAACCTTCCCGTTCCACGAGACGGCCGAGGAGGAGGAACAGAACAGGCAGCGTCTTAGGGAGGAGATGGCGAAGAGGAGGCAGGAAGAGACCGCCAGGCGCGCTGCTGCTGAGCAGGAGAGGTTGGCCGCTGAGGCCAATCGCGTCCGTACACCACAGGAGGAAGCTGCTCGAAGGCGTAGGTTGGAAAGGGAGGCAAGAATGAAAGAGTCCGGCCAGAGGATTAGGGAGGCTGCGATGCGTGTCAGAGAATCGGCGTTGAGGTTCAAGGAGGAGAGAAATAGGAAGGCTCAAGAGGAAGCACTTTGGAATGCGGAAAGAAATGCCTTTGTTGAAGCTGAGATCAGGGTTATGGATCTTGATTGATCGACGGCTGCTCAAGGTGGCTTGGATTTTATGAGCTAATGGGATGGGGTTTGGAGAGAGTTTGTATATCTTGCCTCTGTTTATTTGATTCTTGTCTGATACTCGCGGTCAATACCAACAATTCAGCCATTGAGCATGACTGTACTGTATCAAGATTCGCTGCTGGACAATGCGCTGCCTTGAGAGGCCTCAATATTAGTCACATATTCTTGATAGAGCATGCAACTTTAGATTGTAACTAAAATGGCTATTGCTCGTCCTTGAGATAAGACACTTCAATTAGGCATTATGCTACAAATACTGTTGAGCAGCATCGAAAATGGTGCAATCCTCATGGTTTTCTTCTTTCACGATGAGAGTGATGCGAGATCTTCCTAAAGAACCGTCCTGAAGATTTTACCTGGTCAATATTAAGGCCAGTAGATTACGGGTAGCAAGATATGACAACGAACGCCTTTAAGCGAATCGTACAAAAAAAAAAAGGAAATCGTTGGCAACTATGACGTGTTGAAGATTCAAGTTAGCACAGCAAGATGCCTTAGAACAGCTTATCAGGGCATCTATTCTCGAAATCCAATAGCTTTATCTTTGGTTCATCTAGTGATATAAAGAGTAAGATGTGGTAAACTGGTAATACTGGCTCTCTCCAAACAAGCTCTGTCTCTTTCAAGTTTATTTTCTTGGGACTCATTTCTTAGCATAGGCAGCTGTAGCTCCAGTATCCTAAGAAACCAATAGATTAGTTGTTATTCCGAGAACCTTCCAGTCCACTCAAAGATTTACTCACCAGGTATACTTGGTAGAACGACATCCTCCATTTTCCGTCTGAGGGTGATTTAACTACCTGAGCTCGTGCCGCCCAGTCGACTTCTGCGTCGACACCATTCTTCAAGCCCAACGCAACCGAGCCATAGAGCATGAACTCATTGGTCCCATTTCCGAAAGGGAAGATCTTGGGGATCGTGTGTTTTCGGGAGGCGACAGCAGTCCACATGCCATGCCTTGTCGTTGTGATTTCTACATGATGCTTAGTGATATTTCCATTTGAGCGGGACGGAATTTTTCTACCATCATGCCCGACACTGCGCTTAGAGGCTAGTACGAAGTTTGCGTCCTTTGTGAAGAGGTCAACATATTTGTCGTGGGCGCCAGGTGTGTCAGAGGTCTTGTAAAAGTCCTCGAAGAACTGGACAATCTCAGGATCTGTAGTCAGATCTGAAGGGTAATCAGACTTGTATGTGTGTGACATTCTTTTTGTGATATCAAGATTGAACTATTAGATGATAGATAGAGTAGAGAGACGAACGGTATCAATGGGATCGTGTCCCAAACCATATAGATCTTCCAACTAAACCCCGCCTTGCGAATGGTACAGTATCCGCACAGTCTAAAAACAGTATTTCTGCAATTGCCGCCACCTGAACGTGTGTCTCCACATAAGCCAATCGCACTGTGAGAGAGGGAAGTGATGATTTGTGGCGCCTGTTTGAACTTTCAACAGACTTGTGGCTCGTGCGGCGCAGAAACAGGAATCATTTCCTCCTTTGAGTTAATTTCTGCCAAGCAAATAGCTAGCTATGCGTACCGAGAATCCTTCCGTGCTTGCAATGGACTTCTGAGTGGTGCGAGCGTTAGCACAAGCTTTTATGCCCCGCAGGAAGGTCAAGCATCGTAATTCAAGACTGATCTTGAAACATTAGTTGTATTAGGTACCTATTTGCCGTCGCCTACTGCAGGATTATCGCGATTGCGAGTCAAATCCTTCATGGGAATATTCCCTGGGCTTTGGTAGTAGGAGGGATGATATGTTTCCTCCGCAGTCTGCAACAGAGAATCAGGGCTTGGCCAGCGCTGACCCGAATTCCTCGAATTCTCGGCCCTTCTTCTCTTCTGTTTGTTCAAGCTCATGATGATGGAAATGAGGTACGCGATGAAGCACGTACTCGCGATGACCGAGTAGCTTATAACCCATGAGCCACCAGCCTGGCCAGCAAGTTGTAGGCCCAATCCACCGTTTACCACACCGAGAATCATGAGCGCCCGGCCGTACCAGATGTGGATGTGGCCTACCAAGCCGATGGATTGATGCTTGGAAAAATATCGGTGATGTAAGTAGCCGAGGACGGGTTGGAAACTAAGAAGGATGACCACGATCAGACCCAGTCGCGTATGGGTTTGCTTCCCGAACTAGATGTGCCGTCACTGGTTAGCCGGTCCGAATTGGATACAAGTCGATATTGTGAGGAGAATTGGACTTACGAGTGAAGTTTGCCTAGAGTATGTTACTCCCAAGGCGACACCAACCCACATAAGGATATACGCAACCAGCTGTGACGCCGAATGGAGGAACCATTTGTTGAATACTGGCATGAGGAGGGCACCCAAGGGATAAATGCCGACGAATACTGTGGTCATGATAATGCCGTGCGCAAGGCGAATGGGACTGAATTCGTCCGTGTCCACGATCCCATAGTCTGAATCGGACGCAAGATTCGCCTGGTCAGCCTCAGAAAACGAGTCAGTGTCGGAGCCGATGCTCGCTTTGCTCAAGTCCACGGTGAAGATCCTCTTATCGTCATGATGCTTGATCATCGCTCCCGTGCTTTTGTCATTCACCGCATCCCCGGCCGACCAAGCTGCCACCCAACTATTCTGTCCTGTCAGGTCGAGATCTTGACAGTCCCCGCACCGTACCTTGGCCACCATCCTCCCATCAGCCGCTCTCGATCCAGATATCAGCTCGACCTTCGGTCGGTCGACGTATGTCGGCATAATATGGTTCTGGCCCTGTCTCGTGCTGAGTGTGACGTTGCCCTCGCCGTCCTGGTACACGAGGAAGATCTTGGCGGTCATCATGTTCTCGCCGATGCCAAGGGCGACCCACGAGTAGGTGTCGGGCGCGTCGAGCTGGAGATAGACATTTCCGGATCCAGACGTGGCTGCCTCTTCGGGAACACCCCAGTTGAATCGAATGTCACGGCTTTGGCCGGCTCTGAACGATGCCTGCGCAGAGGCTGCTATCTGTCAGCTCAAGTGTCGAGTGGGAGGATGGCAGGCAAGGCCCACGAACTGAGGTCAATTGCGAGGCCGGCAATGCTGGCCAAGATGTGCAGCGCCCGCATCATCTCTGTCCAGTCGTCCCCGGGAGAACTCGTAGGGCTACTCGTAGGGCTGGCTGTAAGTGGCCCGGGAAGTAAGAAATCCACCTGCGGAAGGCGATTGTCGGAGGCTGGATCAATGCATCACTCTCGGGGGGGAATGGCCAGCTGCGAATGACGACAAGATTGAAAGTCGTACAAAAGGACGAGGAGATGTAACACTAGAGGATCAAATAATCTTACCCATCCCATCCTAATAGGAGGGCTCCGTGCTAATTCATGCAGTCAGCATCCAGCCCTGCCCAGAGACACCACCAAGCGCTCTACCCCCTGTCTGGCAGTCCACGTACCGCGTCAGCCCACCGGAATTGTGCAGGCTCCGGGCTTGATTGGATCCAATGGCACTGGGCATCATTAATAAAACGCACTACCACGTCGGCACATCTGTTACCCACAGCGCGAGCGCGAGTACCACATGCGAGATGATCCTTCTCCTGAACAGGATAGCAGCCACCTCAAGAATCGACCAAGTGTGCTTGTTTCCCAAATCCATTCCCCACAATCAACCGCATCTCATTGGCTCGTTGCTTTGGACCACGTCATGAGGTCTGAGAGGCAACTCAACCCTTGCACTTGTGTGATGTATCACCGCCAGCGAATGAAGCTTGCTGTGACTAAAGCAAGCCACTCACAGCCGCACAAGAACTCCGAAACCCCTGAGACGAACAAAAAAGAAAAAAATTACTCGTTTTATTAGATATTATGTCTTGCGTTTTGGCTTTTCTTTTTGACAAGTGTTAGCTTGACCTGTTCTTCACCTTCAAAGAGGCGGTGTCAGCACATGTAAGACACGTGAGGCAACAACATGCCAGTATTGCTCTTTTCCCACCATTCACAACTTCTATCACCTCTCAGATAACTATTTTGCGATAGGCTTGATAAGAGCGTATTGAGAATTATGTATGTATCAAAATGTGACGATTCACTTGGGATATCGATAGCCAGCTACGGCTGAGTGAGTGTTGAGACATTGTTATCAGAGCGCCATGTTAACATCAGCTCAGCCTTGGGGAGAAGATACTGAGCTATCCCTGTCAACGGTGGGCTTCTACCCATGAGATTGGGCTCCAAGGATACCACAACCGGAATTCATTTCTAATTTGTCCTGCCTTGGTCGTATCCGTGACAATTGAGTCAGAGCCCCTTTGAGTGGAACAAACCATCCACCGTATGTACACGCAAAATTCGGGCAAGACAAACCCCATTAAAGTGGATCAAGGGCTGACAGAAGCGTTCTGATTTTGTGAATCATCTCTTCGCCCAGACTTCAGAACAGTGCTCGCTTTGTGCCAGGTTCACAATAGTGTCCAGGCCACCAAAGTCTGCCTTGCCTGTCGGAGCAGCCGCCAATAGTGCTAAGGTGCCCGACTGTATCCCCCGAACGATGGATCCCATGGACACCTTACCTTCACCCATTTTCACGGAAGACCTACAACAAGTATCTACCAGTATGTTTCCATGATGATGTCAACGTACAGTCTACACAGAAACACACGTACAACATGAATGGAATGCTTATGCTTCACTCATCTGCTCTAGGCTAGGTTTGACCTAGGCATCTAGTTATCTAAACTAAAGTGCAGTCTTTATAGACAACCAATTTATTCAGACTCATTAATCGCACTCACTGGGTATGTTAAGTAATCGAGTTTGAACAATTCTAATCAACTCTAGTTCTAAAAGTTGAAAGCTGAAATAATACTAGAGAAAATTGCGCACTCTTAGTATCATAGAGTCCAACTTTTAGGCCTAGATATTCTAGGATGAAGAATATGTGTTTCATAGCGAATAATTCCCTAAATGGGGCCAGGCAAGAAATAAGATGGGGAAACAACCACTCATTTTGCGCGTTCCTTCCCACAAGTCCTACGTTTGGGTAGTATTTAAAGGGTGTGAAGCAATAATAACCGTGAACTCGCCAAGTCTGAGGGAGGTAGGGAGGTGTTCAAGAAACTCAATCGTGAGAATTAGGAGGATTTATCCCAACCTAGGCTTCATATATAGCTTGACATGCAGTCAGTCCCTGGTGAGAATACTCAATGTCACTAATGCATTTTCATTCACTAGCTAGGAATTATCTACTACAGCTTGTTGAACACGTGCCTTGTTCTATACTTGGAAAGAAACGGCATTGAAGTTGACGTTTCCAGTCGAAGGGCAGGCGTCCGTGATGGATGGGCCGGTGGCTGAAAGGCCGTTGAAGGAGACTGTGACATCTCCGGTACGGCCGTTGAGAGGAACCTTGTAGTGATAAGCCTTGCCGATTTGGTTGATGGCAGAGGCGGTGGTTGTAACCCCGCCAACAGTGATGTCGACAGTCCCGGCATCGTTGCGCAAAGCGATGACAGACACAACATCTTCTGTGCCCAGAGTTGCGGACTGAGAGCCGCCTTGGCCCCATACGGTACCTAATTTGGGTTCAACATTAGCCAGTGTTCTTTAGCTGTACCCAGCATAATGTGGGCGGATAAGAGAAGACTGTAGTAACTTACCACCGTCACCGCAGACGCTCTTGGGAGTTGTGCGGTACCAGACAACCGCGCCCTCGGAATCGATGTTGATACCATCAGTAGTTCCAGCTTTGTAAGAGTTGATGAAGTAGGGCAGAACAAAGCGGAGAGCTGTATGGTCGTGGCCGTTGACGTATGCCTCGGCGCCGGAGACAATCTGGTGAGCGACAGGGGCCTTAAGGTAACTCGATTCGCTGTAGTCGTTCCAGGTGATGATCTGGATCAGACTTGGCATAACCTCTTGGGTCATCTTGAGACGGTCGAACCAGAGAGAGTCGCTAGATGAATACCAGTTTTTACCCCAGTTAGGCAGGTCTGTAAAGTTTCAGTCAGAAGTGGTTCTTTGACAAATTCCTCGCTGACATTGGGTCATCAAGTAGATGTGTGTGCTTACCAACGTAGAAGTAGGGGCTGACACCCATCATGTACACCTTGTCGCCCAAGACTTGTTGATAATCCCGGTCCTCATTTGGGAACATGATCTGTCCGTTGGCCTTGGGCCACGAATTCCAACTAACTGAACAGGGGAAACAGAATTAGCCTCAAACTCTTTATTATTGCCGCCTCCCGTCCCCGGGAGCCAAAGTGACAACGGGAGAAAGGCAAGGTCAGGGGAAGATATGAAGTTAGGATGAGACACTTACAAGCTCCATCAATCTTGTCCAACTGGTTGGCAACGCCGGCTGGGCCTATGGAAGCCCATTCGGGGACAAGGAAGATGCCACCAGTGCCAGAGCGAACTGCAGCCCAGTTATCGGCCCAGCCAGGGCCTCCAAAGGTAGACACAAACGGAAGCCCATCGACATTGAAGTAACTTGAGCGTCCCTTCCAAGAGTTAATCCAACTAGTGACCTGATCAACCGACCAATTGTATTGGTCGCCCATATCGAAAGAGATGAAGAGTTTGAAACCCGCAGCGTCGGCAGCGTTGAAGGCATTCGCCAGCTGATCAGCATTCCAAGCATCGTCCGGACCGGCGTTCAAGGCGAAGCCGTCTATTCCAGATCCCTTGGCGTCGTTGATCTCGGTTTGCCATTCTTCGTAGCTCTGGCCGCTGGTGAGGCCAAGCATGTAGTGGGCGAAAACCGAACGAGGGACGTTGGCTCTAGTCTTGAGAGTTGAGGCAGGTTGAGCGGTGACATCTGTAGGCATGGCAGATGCCAGGCCTGTCAACGCCGCGAAAGCGACCGCAATAGATTTGAGGAGCATTGTGGCCAATATCCGGTGTACTGAAATGGAGTGGTCCAGAACTCTTGTGTAGGACGGCTGCGTGAAGAGAGCAGGTGTTTATATACGAGAATTGAGGGTCTTAATTACATATAAGGCGGCATAGGGCGGCAGGGTATCGGCCAGGATGCCGGTCCGTCCACGTTCCTTTCACGAGACTTGCCATGGCCCACGTGAACTACCGCAAGCTAGCATGCAGGAACCGATCTACTTTAACTATCTTGGGATGCATTGCATGGTTTCAGGTGTAGACGACGGTGAGATACCCAGTTATTGTGGCCCCGTCAGCGAATTGCCAAGCGAGGAGCAGGGCTATTAATAATAAAATTAATGTCTGCCAAACTTGCACAAAATGCGCTGAATGCATCCTTTCTCGGACTTAAGCCAATAAGGCCCCATCAACGCCCAGCCGGATACCCTGCTGATTGCCTGACTCGTACACATGCGATGTCAGGGTACGGCTCGCGAGAGTCACTTCTAGTGTGAATCGATGGGCAGCGTCTGTCAACATCGAAGTCAAGTCCTGAGGCTACCCGTTGCCGTTTAGGCGAGGGCGGAATAGCAACCATGCCAGGCGAATGCTACCTTTGACTGCTTTCAATAGGTGATATGGCTAACACGTTCCAAATGGTTGGGTACACTAGGTAGTGCCAGGGTGCTTGTGGAGTGATTTTACTCGGGGTTTAAACGAACGGTGGCCTTCAAGCATTTGGTTCCCTGTTCTGGATGGATGGATTGCTCTCGACCAACCGACGCCATCTCCTTTCGATCCTCTCGGCATTCGATATTCGCTTGAGGTAGTTATTGGCTCGATAAGCGACTTCATTTCAAATTCCGCTTACATCATACCTACATGAAGAGATATTACTTCTTGGTTATTAGGGAAGATATTTGTCAGATAGCACCACGAATAAGTGCTCGCTTAAGAAACTATAAGCACATTTAAGATTTGACTCTCGAATGCTCACCATGAGCTGGATATATTGCTGTCAGCAAACGTAAGGCAAACTCAAGTCAGCGAGGAGCTTCTAGCTAGGAGAACGCCTCAGGGACAGGGATTGGAAAAATACATGACATCCATCTTGATCAGTCGTAGATAATCACTTGGTTATTTTATGGATACCCATCGGGGGCAAATATACGTGGAGGAGAATGCGAACCTTATGATCCTCTCTAGGTAATGTGTGATCGTCATTGGACGGAGGAACGAAGATCATCTATGAAGATAGAGGTTCTCGGCCAGAATAAGCGCGATCTGTTCTCTTAATGCTATCAAATTAGAGTCAACATCTACCATTTCAAGGACAGTACGATCCTCTTCGTCCTGAGAACCCCATATTTAGTTCACATTGAGTCTCTTGGGGACAATTCCCTACTCCTTTGGTTTACAGCGCGGCCTAACTGGTGTCCGAATAATTTCGTACCAATATACTCACAGGATCATTTACCGAGGAAACCACCATGCTCGCCAATCATGCGGGATGCAGCTGCTTACCGCCTCTGGGGGCGGTGTGTTTTCATTGAGATTATGATGGAACATTTGACAATTTCTACAGGCCAACTCTCGTTAAGATGATTAGTGAACAGCTTGGCGAAAATTAGCGAAGATACGAGTGCTGCTAATGGTGATATTTGGAGTTTCGGAAGAGAGGCTGAATGTGTACATTAACACTAGTTGGTGGGGTTGCTGGAGATGAGAGTAAGCACACCTGAAATCAGCTTACAGGACAGGAACAAATCGGGTATTGATCCGAATACGACCTCACTTCTCTTCGCTTCTTGCAATATCTCGGCACTTGGACAAATTTGCCAGTGCGTTGGAGCATATTGCCCCGTCGTCCACATCCACCCCTGCTCACTCCCGATTGCACGTATCAGAGCATCTTTGAACACAAACGAATGGCGAAACTTGAGGGGCTCTTCAAAGAATTGTGACCAAATGGGAGGCATAAATATACGAAATCAGTAAATTATTCCCACGCCATTTATGTCCGATTTTCAGCACCACACACTTGTCAGGAGAGAGAGTCCTATTGAGTATCTCTAGGGAAAGGTCGTTAATATAAGCGGCGAATAAGCGCTCACGATTACTCCTCTTATTAATCATATATTTGCGACCCAGAGCAATCGCCCCGGGCGAAGCAAAACATTTGCTCGTATGAGCCCAATATCCAAGTCTCAAACCCTCGATATGCCTCCTCCGTGTACTCTTCCTTTCGTTCTTCATCCCTTTGCTCTGTATCTGAATAACCGCCGTCCAATGGGGATGGTTCCGGCCTTTCCGCTTTGTTGGGGCTACCAGATAAATCTTCCAAGATAGATTCTAACTCGCTCTCTGTCGTTCGAATACCGGAAAATAGAAATCTCGTCGTTAATTTCATCTCTTCGCAGGCTAACGAAGCCTCCGAAGGACTGGATCCTTCAGAACTGATTGATGGGGAAGTCTGGAAATCATCCTGGCTGAGAAGGTGTAGATGGCTCCAGTTCACCTCAGACCGTCTTTCTCTGTTGGCATTGTGGGTTGATGTATGAAGAACACAAGATCCGCTGAGGGCAGATTCTCCAGCTCTGCAATCTGCACACCGCTTTCTCCGGCTGCTCCGCCTCTTAACGCTTGGGCCGGGAGCCGTCATGAGGCCGTCCATATTCCAGACATGTGTATGGACAACAGCGATGCTCTTCTGCTGCGGAAGCGACATTTTGGGATGCGTGAAGGAAGGACAACGTGCGGTCTATCTCATGAGAGGTAGCAATTAGAGCCCCTGAATCTGGACCAATCTGATTTGGAGAGTGGGATGAGATTTGAAAGAAAGTGGGATTGGGGAGAATGTGGATTTTCCCCGCACAACCACAAGATTTCCTGGAGTTACGGAGGTAGATTTGCGTGGCTCAGCCGGAATACGACGTCATTAACTGCCCCTGACTCGCGTTAGCTCCGTTGGTCGGCTGTAAGCAAAATGGGATAACCGATTCGGGTGAAAATGAAAAAGCCGAGGCTTGTGCCGGAAGTGACATTTCGGGAAAGGGATAACCTATACACGGGAGTAGGTATATTAAACGCGCTTCACATCAATTGCTTTCAGATCATTGAAAGAAATATATCAAAAAAAAAAAACAATCCATCAAGCTGCGCTGCGCTGGGTATCTTTTGGTCTCCCTTTTTTTTTTATCTTTGAAACCGTTGCATCCAACAAGTTGAATCAAAAATGGTGTTTCACCCTCCCGTGTGGGTTCCTCCCCTTCCAGGTAAGTTTCCATCGATGCAGATAATGAATCTATACTTTCTCATTCTTAATGGCTTGTGCAGAGATCCCGGACTCAATCACGGTTGCAGAATTCATCAGCAGCGACAAATATGGCAGACACCCAACCAAGGCATCTCGGCGGCCCTTTACCTGTGGTATGACTGGTCGGTCGTATACAATAGAGGAGGTGAATGAGAGAGTTAATGCTCTTGCAAAATCTTTGCATGCGAAACTCAAATTTGATATTGAAGGTGGAACGGAATGGGATCGCGTTGTGGCAATATACTCTCTTAATACAGTAAGGCACCCCATTGGTTATGATTATATCAGAACTTTAACTAGACTCTAGATTGACTACATCCCAGCAACACATGCAGTCCACCGTCTCTCTGGAATAGTCACTCCTGCAAGCCTGACGCACTCGGCCAAAGAGTTGGAACACCAGCTTCGATCATCAGGTGCCAAAGCGCTCTTCACTTGCATCCCGTTCTTGCAGAATGCAATCAAGGCATGCGAGGCCGTTGGCATCTCCCAAGAACATATCTTTATCCTGCCAATCCCAGGTGTGCTTGAACAAGTTCCATTTAAATCCATAGAGGATTTAATCTTGGAGGGGAGAAACCTTCCACCACCACTGCTCCCTGCGTGGATTGAGGGACAAGGCGCGAGACAAGTAGCATATCTCTGCTACTCGAGCGGTACTTCGGGACATCCGGTGAGCAGACTATACCAAATTGTTCGAAACCTTTTGTGCTTACAAGATCTAGAAAGCGGTGATGGTAACCCATCGCAACATCATTGCCAATACAATGCAGACTACGCTTTTTGATTCCACCGGGCGTCGACAGGGCGGAGTACGCACACAAGTCTCGGTAGGAGTGTTGCCATTCAGTCATATTTACGGCTTGACTGTCATTTGCCATGTTGCAATGTACCGTGGAGACGAAATCATCGTCCTTCCCAAGTACGAGTTCCAGTCATTTCTGAGCTCGGTCCAGAAATTCAAGATCGAACAACTGCATATAGTGCCACCCATTTTGATTTCGATGATTAGCAATTCAGACAAGTGTAAGAAGTATGATCTCAGCAGCGTGCGCCTCGTGTTTAGCGGCGCAGCGCCCCTCGGTAGTGAGACAATGGCAAAGGTATCACAGTTATATCCAAGTTGGAAACTAGGCCAAGGTTACGGTAAGCGCGGAAATGCAAGTAACAATATCTTCAAGTTCAATCTGACTTATATGTCTCTTTCATTCTAGGGTTAACTGAAGCATCGCCGAGTATTACATCGACAAGTGAGCATGACATCTTCCCAGGCTCGGCCGGATCGATCATTCCAGGGACCAAGGTCAAGATTCTCGATGCCGAGGGCAATGAGGTGACCGAACACGAGATGCGTGGAGAACTTCTGGTTCAATCTGACTCCGTTACTCTCGGTTATTTGAACAACGAACAAGAGAATGCCCAAACGTATGTTTGGCACCATGATGGGCGATGGCTGAAAACTGGCGACGAAGTCCTTGTACGCAAATCGCCACAAGGCCACGAGCATGTTTTCATTGTCGACAGAATCAAGGAACTAATAAAAGTTAAGGTAAGCACCATCACGAAATAGATTATGTTGTCAGGATGCACTTACTGACTAGACCATAGGGGCATCAAGTAGCACCGGCCGAGCTCGAAGCCCATTTATTAGATCACCACTTAGTGTCAGATTGTGCCGTGATTGGCATTGAGGATGAAAGAGCAGGGCAGCTTCCAAAAGCCTACGTTGTCAAATCTGCCGAGGCGAGAAAGCAATCCCTAGCTGATCAGGATGTAATCAAGGCAATCAACTCGCACGTGGAGGGTCACAAGGCTCGCCACAAATGGCTCAAAGGTGGTATTCAATTTATCGACAGCATACCGAAGAGTCCAAGTGGAAAGATCTTGAGGAGACTTCTAAAAGAGCAAGATCAAAAAGCGCAGATTTCTGCCAAAATTTGAGCAACGCTCTATAGCTCATGAAATCTATCTACAAAACGCACATTTGTTACTGCGTGTTGCTCATCTTGTTTAGCAACGCGGGTATTAATGAGAAAGTTTGATTGGAATTGGGTTGCCTGAGCAAGGGAAAACAACAACTAAGGTAGTTCCAATCCAATGGTTGATACCTAATGATCAATCAAATCTACTACATCCATCATCATACACAACAGAAAGTTGCTGCGTCCTGCGTAGTTGCCATGCTGGTCTTCATCATCATTTGATTGATGCTTGTTCACGCTGCCTGCACTACCTTGATCATTATAAGTATCAATTATCCTAGTTGCTCTCATCTTAATTATCCCAATAGGAATAACTTCCATCATTATCCTCTTCTTCTACCTCCTCATTCTCCCCTATTTCCTCCTCCTCTTCTCCCTCTTCTTCATAATCCCCATATTCTTCAATATCTCTAACTTCCTCCTCTTCCTCCTCTTTCTCCTCTTCCTCCTCTTCCTCTTCTTCATATCCTTCAACCTCTTCAACTTCCTCATCCTCCTCTATTTCTACCTCCTCCTCCTCCTCTTCTTCATCTTCTTCAACTTCTTCCTCCTCTTCATATTCATTATATTCTTCAACCTCTTCAACCTCCTCCTCCTCTTCTGTATCCTCTTCTTCCTCCTCATACCCTTCAACTTCCTCTTCCTCTTCTATTTCCTCTTCCTCTATTTCCTCTTCCTCTTCATGAAGTCCAGACTCCTCGTAAATTTCAGAACCATCATTTCCAAGATATTCATCACCGTTTGGCCCGGAGTCCTCGTTTTCCTCAAAATCATTCTGCTGCTCGAGATATTCGAGATCAGAATTGTTATCTTCGCCATCGTCTTGATAACCTTGCTGCTCAAAGTGATCTTGCTCCTCCCCATCGCTCTGCCAGCCATCGCTGGGATTATTCCTCCAGGCGCTGAATTCATCGCCAGTATCATCCCCCACATCCTCATTGTCACTACCAGAGTGAGAATTTTCATTTTCATTGTAATCGGCATGCCAAACATTAGTGGAATTGTCGTTCTCATAGGGCTGTTCATCATAAGTCTCTTCATCAATGTTGTCGGGGTCCCCATGACCGTCTTCAATATCGGCTGAAGTACGATTCTCATCCCAAATCCCACCATTTTCACTCTCACTCTCCTGATTTTCGTATGTATCGCCCAGTTTCTGATCATCTTCATTGTCCTCGCTGTCTCGATCAAAATGTGGATTTGCCTCATCATCGAGCCACGTCTCCTCGCCATGAGCTTCGGTTTCGTCGATGTACTGATTGCCATCCCAAGAACCTTGAGAAGATCCCGGTGCGTCGATAGAGGCATTATTGTTGCCTGAACGTCGATTGTGATCGTAGAAGGTTTCTGTTTCATCGCCGAAAGACCCAGGAGTATACCCGTCTCTATAGTGCGGAGCCTGCTCGTTGTCCGCACCCTTAGATGATACATCGCCCCAACCTTGACCGTTGTACAGATTTTCAATGTTAGCTTCCCCCATCGCATGAGAGTGGCCGTAAACGGAGCCACTGTCTGCCGTGTCCCCATGATAGTCGCCTGACTGATCAAATTGCTCAGCAGTCATCGCCTGAACATCGTGTTCTTGTTGCCATGGCAAATAATCGTTGTCAAAGGCTGCTGCTAGCCCGAGACTCGCTAAGCCAACACCACCAACAGCGCCAAGCGCAAGAGCAGCATTGGACGAGTGCTCCTTTTTCTTCGAATCCGAGGCGCCTTTTTTCTGTTTCTGTTCCGGGTCGGTTTGTTGGAGATCTGTACCGTTGTCTGAGTTAACAGGGACTAACGATGGATCATATACCATGGTAGGGTTATTTGGATGTGAAGCTGGGTGTGTGCCGGGCCAATCTTTAGACTCTAAACATGCTTGATCTATATTTGGCTTTGAATTGGACGCGAGGCCACCGTATTGTGACTGAGATCCAAGTAGGTCGGATACTTGGTTGGGACCTTGCTGATTGTCTCTAGATTTTGTTTCAAGGCTCCCTTGTGCTTCAGCCGCAGGCGATGATCGCTGGAGCGCGTCGGTGGCCGAACTTGTAACGCCGGCATATGAGTCTTCAGCAGAAGTAGGCCAGGGGCCAGCCTCAGTATGGTAATATGGAGCTTGGAAAGAGTCAGGCCCGGAGACTTGACCGCCCGGGTTAGATTCTCGAGACCAGCCCTTTTGAGACATATGCAAACCGACATCAACCTCGCCTGGTCTAGTTTCTTCATTGAAAGCGCCTTGAGGCTGGACCGAGGAAGATTGAGAGGTTTTAGACTCGCCATAGTCGAAATTTGGTTCCTCTGGAGATAACAACCCATAGCGTGATCCTGTGAGGTCTATGGCGCCGGAACTCAAAAGCTCTGACTCTGCAGTGATGGGTTGTTCAGCCACAGGAGAAGAGTGCCAACCCATGTCATGAGGACCTTGCTGGCTCGAATCATGGCCTGAACATTCTTCCAGCCAGATGTCGTTGGTGTTATTGACATTATTAATACTGTTGATGTTGTTAATGACGATGTTGTTTTTGTTGTTGTTCATCGTGACGTTGCTTAGGGAGGAACTGCGCGTAGATGGAAAGTTGGCTTCTTCGTCCTCTCTCTCGGGAGGCTCATTTTCCGGTGTGTTGATTTCCTCATCCCGGAAACCTTCGAAGCTTCTCGCTTCGGCATACAATGGTGATCTTAATTCAGAATATGCATCCGCATCTTCGTCGATCTTATCATCGCTGTCAGGTGCATCCCCATTGCCCTCATCCGAAGATGTATCATGATAGTCGTCGTCAGAGACCCAGTCAGAAGAACTAGGATCCGCATCAGTAGTATTAGGGGACAAATTGGCATCTGATTTGTGCGCATGGTCTCCCTCGTACATGACGTTTTGTTGTGTCAAATGGTTGTTAGCGGTGCTGGTTTGTTGTGTCGAATGGTTGTTATTGATAACATATGTCATGAAACCTGCTCCCACCGCTCCCACCGCCGCTCCTGCGATTACTTTCCCACCAAGATTGGAATGGTCGCCGTGTGACTTCTTGGATGGCTTATTTCCTTTGTCATGGCTCTTGTCACCACGTGTCCCCTTGGATAGCGACTTGTCGCCCTTCCCGTGCTTTGCTTTCGACTTGACGCGGTCGCGGAATGTCGCGTCTAGCCTCTTATTCAAACTGCGGTCTGTCCCTAAAACTCTAACCGAGTCATCCAGTTTCTTCTTTCCCTTTTTGTCGGATAATTTGTCCTTTGGCTGACTGCGAATCCTAGCGCCCTTCATGTCCAACGTATCCTTGCCAACCCCCTTCGTCTTCTCAGCAGGTGATCTTACTTGCTGGCCAACTTTGTGTCTCGGAGGTTGACCTTTTGTAACCTCTCTCTCCGTTTGCTTTATTCCACAGGAAATCTTCCTGGTATCCTGGGAGGGTTCTTGGTGGGAAGGTTGTGGAGGCGGCTGTTTGGAAATTGGGCCAAGACTTCGTTGAGAATTCTTCTGAGAAGGGTGCAAAATAGGCTTCTGAGGAGTCTGCTTGCCGTTCGGCCCAATGCTCTGTGGGCCAGACTGCTGTATATTCCATCGGCTAAACTGTTGGGGAGTCCCTTGAGAATTTTGTTCTCCGTGTGCTTTCGGACCAGAAGATCTAGGCGTTATCAGGCGTGTGCCTTCGGGGCTCGGGACTCCCCTTGAAGCCTGCTTAGAAGGCTGTGGGAGATCCTGTGGGAGACCTCGTGTGGAGGGTTGATGGAAGTTCTGTTGAGCATTGTTTCCTATGTGCTGTTGGAAGTTCTGCTGCTGACTGTTCTGCTGATGGAAGCTTTGTTGAACATTGTGCCGGATAATTTGTGGTTGTATTTTTTGTGGTTGGATGTTCTGCGGCTGGATGGTTTGTTTCTGGAAGCCTTGTTGAACGTTGTTCTGGATGTTCTGCTGCTGGATATCTTGGTGAATATTCTGATGGACGTTCTGGTGGATATTTTGGATGAAACTTTGCTGGGTAATGGCTTGTATTGTGTGCTGGACAGACTGTTTGCTCTTTGCTTCTGGATCTGAAGAGCTAGTGTTCACTTGACGTTGAAGACCAGCGTCCAAAACCCTTTGGTCACCGCTGGAGATCTGTTGAAGACCAGGTTGAGAAGTCTTTTGAACAACCTTTTGGTTTTTTGACCTTAAGCTTGAGGAACCGGCAGCTTTCTCCCGTTGGCTTCCGGCCATCCTGGACGTCTGTTGCTGTTGGACAATTGGCTGTTTCTTTGCCGTTGGGGCTGCCGAACCTGATGTTGCCTGGATTCGACTTCCAGCTTCTATCGTCCCATGGAAATTTTGCTGCGAACTCTGTTGAACAGTCTGATTGACCGTCTGATTGAAATTCTGTTGAGAAGCTTGTTGCGTCGTAGCCTCTAAAAGTGAGGAAACAGGTTTGACTGAGTGCTTCTTGCCCGCTTCCAAGGCCCCTTTGACAAGGTCTCGTTCAACGCCCTCCGCTGCTGTCTCCTCCGACACGAAACGCGGTTGCTTTACTGGGGCGATGCCAGGGGCACTGGTTGTGTGCGACTCAAAACCACGATTGACAGACACTTGTCTCACCACATGAGAGTCTTGGCCGCGGCTTACCTTCAAATCTAGACGCCCAGAGTCATTCTCTAATGGATTTGCGGCTCTCTGCGTATAGGGAGCGTAGTCTGGAGCGGTCACGGGCTCGTCAAGGGAGAGGGGGTCATGGGGGGACCAACTGCTCGTAATCGGCCTTGCTGTGGGCAACTTTTTCTTGGGCAGTTGGGGGGCAGTTGCTCTATTGAGAGAGACTGGATTGTGACCAGACTGATTGGTAGTGATTTGCCTCGGTGATTTGGCTTTCGCCGCAGCAGACCCGTGATTCTCGAGTGTAGACAGAGGGGTGCTTGATCCGACGACGAGAGACTTCACATGACTAGGCTTGGTAGATGACACACCATGACCTGCGTTGACATCAGATGTATACGACTGGGTGATACAAGTGCTGTGTGTTGACGCGAGCGTCCTTGATATAGAGGCCGAGGTAGCAGATGACGTGCTCACGACTCTTCGCGACGAGGAACCAGCTACCATGTCCTTGTAGGCAGATCCTCTAAGAGACAATGATTCAGGACCAGTGGAGATTAATGACGGAGTATTGCTTCGGTTTTGGGCTGGGACGTTCTTGGGGCTCTTCGCTAGCGCGGTCGCCTTCTCGGTCGATGTTGTGGATTGAGCTGTGGTCGATGTGCTCTTCTGCGGCTTCAAAGGTCTGGGTGCCATGGAAGTAGCGGAGGTTTCATCACTGCCGAGTATGAAATGTTAGTGGACAATGTACCATTGATACACCTCATGTTTTTCGTTCAATCATACCTTGCTTCCGGTAATGTCTTGGAGCTTGACGGATCAACATAAACTTTGATGGGCTTACGCTTGACCTCTTTCGTTTTTGGAGGACCAGGAACAAGAGAGCCAGGATATTCTAAACTAACAGGTTGTCCTTGGGGCGCGGCCGTCGGGTTGGTGGGCTGAGATTGCGGGAGAAACGAAGAGCCTGATTGCGGTGGTGTAGGGGTAAACGAAAGTGAAGTATGCGAGCTTTGAGAAATGAACAGTTCATCGACAAAAACACTTGAAGAGACTGATCGCGTAGTGGAAGAGTGAACAGTAGTATCTGCGGGAAGGTTGGGATTGGGAGAGGACTTCATGTCGGGCTGAAGGTGTCCTGGGGTGCTAGCACTGCGCCCATCAGGCTGTCTCACTGGGCCCGGAGGCCGTGCAAGCGGATGAAAAGGTCCCTGCGGCGATGGGATAATGGGATTTGGACTATGGGAAACCTTCGGTTTGGGCACTTTCGACTTTCCTGCAGCCATAAACGGGACTCCGAACTTCTGGACGATAATTACGTCCAGCTCAGCAGCCTTCTCTGCATGGTGTGACCACGGCCTCTTGGCCAGATGGAGCTGGTCAATGTAGAACGGCCTTCGCTGCGCATCAATCCATCCCCAAGCCTGCTCGGCTCCAGGGAGCTTCGGAATAGCAACAGTCGAAGGCTGAGCTCTCGGAGTAGAAGAGATTGCTCCGGGAGACGAACTAAAGAAGCCCTCCGCGCCAGCCTGGAAAAATGGAGGGTAATTGACTGAAGACGCAGGGCCAGCGAGCCAATTATCCTTCTTGCGCGTCGAGGCATCAGGTGAGCAGGCCTCGGCAATGATGGACCAAAAAACATAGTCGTCGGGCGTGGCTTGGGACAAGCAGTTCACGCAAAACCTGCAGGTCTCCAGAACGCTGACACAGACCTGCGAATGGCGAGTTTGAGACTGATGGAAGAATCCAAGGACGGCTGGATACTTCTGGTCGCTGCCCTCAAGGGACGGCCGATATTTCGGAAAGTGATTGCAACCGAGGGCATGAGGACCAAGTTTAAGCGCAACAAACTCAGCAGATCCAGGAGCTGCACCACCTGCCAGCGGTGGACTAGTTGCTGAGTTAGAGAAGCTACGCATAGTTTCCCGTACTCTAGGTAAGGCTTTGTAGACAGAGGCAAAGAAAAGAAGGACGGGGCTGTAAGTTG
The DNA here is from genome assembly GCA_026958235.1 of Clonostachys rosea. NCBI lineage: Eukaryota > Fungi > Ascomycota > Sordariomycetes > Hypocreales > Bionectriaceae > Clonostachys > Clonostachys rosea. The sequence continues at coordinate 3,920,300 of CP110206.1, forward strand.
GCAAGTGCTGTAAGAAAGATGGCCAAAAGGATTACTGAAGCATAACCACTCTCACTGGGAAGCTCTACTTGGGCTAGATGGCCAAATATTAATCTGCGCAGAGATGATGGCCAACAGGTCAGAAGAGAAAGGCCAGACACACCCTCCGGCTACTTATCTCGGCTCTACCTCGCCTTGCCGTAGCCTTACACATGTCGGCTACACACCAGAATCACCCTCCAGCACTTCACGAAAGTTAATTTTAGCTTCCTTGCCACGTATGGTAGGGGGTGTGTGTTCACAGCCTTCGTGGATCACGAATGCTAAATCAGTACCGTACCGCCAGAGGAGGAGCGGAGGATATAATAAAATGAAAGTATTGGTTGAGCTATTGCTTGAAACCTGAGACCTGCGGGCTCGCTATCTACCTGCTGGCCTATGAAATGGCGGCTAATGCAACCATTACATGTGGCGTCTGCAAGACCGAGGGATATAACTCACGGGCTGCAACTACGTGGTAAGGATGCCTAGTGCTGACAAGGCAACTCACATAGAAACAAGGCTCGACCCCTTGTCATGGTGGCATTGTCTCACCTAGTAGCCGCCCAGAACAAGGCCGATCATCAAGCGACTAGACGCCTCTCGAGTAGGTTGCAGAGAATCTGGATTCCTCCGACACTATTGTCCATGTATGAGTCAGATGATTCTTCCTAGTCATGGCCGGACAAGGCATGATGATAGGAGGGTAAAGATGCACTACCGGCGGTAACAGAGCTGAAATAGAATTTTACAATGTGCAACAATCCCCCTGAACATTGCATGAGCCCAGCCTTGTTCACTTGGGCCGGGCCAGACAGCTTGTGGGAGTGTTTTTCCAGCCGTTCGCTTGGTCGAAAAGATGGTAACCTGGCTCTCCCCCACACTCGTTGTTCATATTCCGTTGATACTAGAGCTTTGTCAGTTAGACGGATGTCGTCCTTGCCCACGATGCCTCCATCTAGCAGAACCTCGTCTACCAAATCTGCAACATTCTCCCTCAACCGAGCAGACTCCAACCTTGCCCAACGCCTCTCCTTCCTACAGTTCGATAGCAAAGCCGCTGAGCCCACTGCCAATGACTTCCAACGGGCCCACGAGCTAATGCTCCAAACCCGCCCATCCACAAAACGATCCTCAACACTGGACTACAAAGATGCCAACCAAGCTCTTTCTATAGTAGCTCAAGGTCGCGTGCCCAATGCCACCCCGGGGATGGTCAACGCCCTCGTCAAGAGCGGTGCCGACGTCAGCGTTGCCCGACGCAAAAGCGACAACATCCTCAAGATGTTCAAGGGCGAGAATCAAGAGGAGGTTCGCAGCGACGTCCTGCCTGTCGCAACGCGGAACTGCTCAGACGATGTCGTATTCGCTCTGGCCCTGCACGCCGATAAAATATCCCTCAACCAGGCGCTTCCTGTTGCCATTACTGCCAACAGCCATGTCAAAGCGTCTATCCTTCTTGCTAGGGGTGCTGACGCTTCGTCACTGTGCACTGCTTTCCTCGATGTCGTGGCCAGAGATGACCACGAGATGGCAGAGATTCTCCTCAAGGAGATTAACGGTGCTTGTCAGAGCTGCCGCAACAAGGGACTGGTGCACACGGCGAAGATGCGCTTCCCCGTTACTGCGCAGAAACTATTAGCTCGTGGGGCAGATGTCAAATTCGACAACGGTGCTGCCCTTCGAGCAGCAATACACTCCGGTGCCGACGATATCGCCTTTCAGATTGCCTCTCATCCATCCATCATGGGCCAAGCTGTCCTTCTCGACGCCGCCGTCAGCGATGCGTACAATTACAAGAAGTATTCACTACTTCCAGTGCTGTTCCAATCTGGAGCTAAGGGTAATACCACGGACGAGATGGTCATCAATGCTGTCAACTCGCAGCAGCTAGATCTGATCAAAGACCTTGTTCAGCAAGGGGCGCTATCGGCGTTGTCCGGCAAGGCAGTTGGAACCTGCTTGCGGTCATCTATCAACGTCTCGAGGCTCGACATCCTCCAAGCGCTCCTTGCTGGAAGACTGTCGCCAGAGGTAATGGCCGAAGCACTGAGCCAGACACATTCCATCTCCAAATTGGAATATGTGTACCAGGTGGTTGACCTTCTGCTTCGCTCCGGCCTGGCAGGGCATGGATCCGTCAGTGATGCGCTTCTGCACACTATCAACAGAACCGTCTCGTCTTCTGATGAGCGGGTCCATCTGAATCTCGTCCACTTGCTTCTCGCTAGCGGTGCTGCAGACGTCAATGTCCATGGAGGCAAAGCCATCGTAGACACCGTCTCCCGAGCACAGATGAACATCCTCTCCCTCCTCTTACAGGCCAAATATCGTGTGTCGACAGATTCTCTTGCTGCAGCGTTGGCTTCCGCGATCGGCGTGAAGCCAGACGATGTCAAGATTCGCGTCACCGAGATGCTTCTTGGGAAAACGAGTACCGCTGGTCCGACGGGAGCGACAGTCACTCCCCAGGATAGGCAGCGCCTCATCAGCGTCGCTATGTCTGCAGCTACGCAGTACCTTGACATGAAAGTTCTCCAGCTCCTTGCTAGCCTGACCACGTCCGCCGATCCCTTCAGTACTGCCGTCACCACTTTAGTTCACAAGACAAACGGCTGGTCTTCCATCCAGGGCCTCGTTTTCATGCACTTCCTGTTAGAGCACGGGGCATCAGGCCAAGGTGTTGAGGATGCCTACCTCAAGGCTGCTCTAGCCCACACATATGAGGCTGTCAATTTATTAGAGCCCGTGGTCAACCTCAGCATACGGACGAAAGCCCTCGGTCGTCTTACGAGCTCCTCCCCGAAGTGGATCGAGCAGAAGAATCTGTGGCTTCTGCAACTCCTGTGCGATGGAGGATGCCAAGGCGACTCAATCGACGCCGCACTGCTCCAGGCAGTTGCAATTGTATCCAAGGGAGACGGGTCCATTGCGGCCTTGCACGTTCTCCTTGATTCGTCCGCAAATGTCAACTACCAGAATGGCGATCCTCTCCGTATCGCTGCCACAAACGGAGCTGTCGAAGCCCTTGAGATCATGCTGCGACATGGTGCAAGCAGTAGCTCGATCGCAAATGCCATCTACAATACCATTTCGGCACCGCTTACAGAGAAGAGGGCCTTGAAGGTGATTGACACTCTTGTCTACGAGATGGAGGCCAAGAAGCTCGGCGTCAAACTTGACTTGAGGAGTACCAGACAGGGCCAGGCTCCAATACTCATGGCTTGCCTGTCTGTCCACCGCAAATCTGCACTGCTGGTCAAGCGACTAGGAGAGCTCGGATGCGATGCCGACGAGCAGTTCACAGCGACTATCCACGAGTACCAGAACGTGGGACAGGAAGTGACGAGTGTCCTGACTTGGGCTCTCAGTCCAGTGTCGGCAGGACAGATATCTTCCGAAGTCATCGTTGCCCTCATTGAGTCGAAAGGTATGAATCCAAATGCTGCTTTCCTTTACACACAAATGCTAACTGAGATCAACAGCGAACGTCAACTATGCCACGTCTAATTCCAAGACCACGCCCCTCATCCTGGCTGCAAGGTACGGTCGCCATGATATCGTGAAGAAGCTCCTCATCGCCAAGGCCCGTCCCACTGCTCGCGACTCCTTCAATTGCACTGCCCTCTACTACGCAGCGCAACTAGGCCATCTTGAGGTCGTGAAGCTACTGGTCAAGGCCAAATCCCTCGTCAACGACGGTAGCCTTCATGAGGCTGCCAGGAACCTCCACAGCGACGTAGTGGCCGCCCTGATATCTGGAGGCCACGACCCCAACTTTCGCAGTAGTAGGCCCGAGCACAAAGGGCGCAACGTGCTCGAGGAAGTTTGCCTCTTGGCCGATGGCTCGAGGAATCGGGCCCGTCTGGAGGAAACAATGATGGGAATCGCAGACGGCAAGGCCAAGGTCCTTACACCAAACGGCGACAGGAACTGTCTTTTCCTTGCCTTTGACAATACCCGTCCCATCCCAGTGACCAGCATCGTCCTGGACAGAATCATGTGGCGTGATCTCAACGACGAGAAGAACGTCTTTATCCGAGAAGTCCGTGAGACAGGTACCAAGATCTTTTACTCGCCGTCCATGTTCCTCCGCAAGGGCCTCGCGGCCTGCGATCCCAGCCACATCAATCATCTGTTGAAGCTCCTCCACGACAAACAGTGCATCGACAGGTACTACGCGGAATTCGGCCCTGGAGACGGCGGTATGTTCCAACCGGAGGATGCAGTGGGCGTACCTGTGGCGATTGCCAGGGAAGAAAAGAAACGTCGGGCTGACGCTGAGAAGCGCCGGGCAGAGGCGGAAGAGCATCAGCGTAAGCTACAACGACAGCAGCAGGAGGCGGAACACAAGGTACAGGTGGACGGATGGGTGCAGCAGCAAAAGAGGACACAGGCAAACCTCGCCCATCAGAGTAAGATGCAGCAACAGGAACAGATTAAAAACCAGCAGATTCGAGCTATGCAGCAAAAGCAGGCCATGAAGAAGAGCAAGTAATGTTGAGCAGAACAGGTTGATCACAACATCGAGTATGAAGTTTTTTAGTATTTCATCGTCTTAATTAACTCGACCGATTATTGAATACACAAAGAGATAAAGAAACTTTTGTTATACCAACCGTGAGATCTTGACCGACTCACAAATAGGGTATTCGTAGGTTTTATGGAAATCAAGGGGAAAAGAATCACCCTGCTAGTTTCTAACCCACCCTCTCCCATAACTCTTCTTTGTCACACAGTAAAGGAATCAACATCTGAAGGATATTAGCCAAGCCTGAGAGAAATTGAGAAGCGTTTTCTTACTTATCTAAATTAGACACCGCAACAACCTTTCCAAAGTCTTGCTCGTCAGTAAACCCTCTACCACGAACGACATACAACACATTTTTGTCGTTCTGGGATCGGCCAAAAGCAAGGGAAGCGCAATCAGCCAAGGTGGTTTCGTTGACACCCCCTGAAACGATCCTATTCTCCCCGCTCCTGGTGTTGATGTAACCAAGGGCATTCGTAGGAGCGTTGGACGTAAAGTAGATGTTTCCAGCTCGATCAAAAACGAAATCGTCGATTCCAGAGAAGTTTTCAGAAACGTCCACAACAAGCTCTGCCTTGGCGCCAGGGATCTTGGAACCTTTCCAGTCAACACGTAGGCGATGAATGAAAGTGGATGCAGAAGCAAAATAGAGATAACCATCGCGAAACTTGGCGGCAACAACCCCCATTCCAAGCGGAGAATTTGGGAGCACAGCCATCTCGGGCTCCGCGAAGGCATCCATCTCCCATTTCTTCTCAACAACGTTCAGACGACCCATTGTTCCTCTCCCAGAATCTGCGATTAGGACAGATCCAGGGCTTCCAGGAATTGGGGTGAGGCCATTCAACAGGACCGTTTCTCGCCCTAGATCCCCGATTTGCTCAACTTTTGCTACTCCACGCTTTGGAAAGGAGAGTCGGAAAGCCTGCCATGAACCAACAGCCGGCTTCAAGGGTGTAAGAGACGTAACGTTGCCACCGACAAAAACGTAAGTCTCTACTCCGTTAATTGGAGGGATTTCAGTGATTCCCCAGAGCGATTGGACCCCATATACGCTTGCTATCTCCTCAACAAATGGGCTGCGAGACGATGGCCCCTTCACAATGTAAACCTTGGGGTCACCCATGGCAGAAGTTGCGAGAATGTCGCCGTTTGAGCGAATGATGGTACTTTCCAAAAAGGATCCTGCCGGCGTCTCTGCAATGACCTTGGTGGAAACCAAACGATGTTCGCTCTCAAGAACAGGACTTCCCGAAATAGGAGCCGCCAGGGCAGCATAGTGCAACAGAGATCGTAAAGAGACCATTTCGATTTTTTCCTCAAAAGCCTGCTTGCTCTTCAATATTTAGGATAAAGTAGATGGTTGATGGGGTTTTAAAATCTTTAGGATTGATCAAATCGACCTACGATCACCAGGAAGTCAAGGTGATTTAAATATCGACGCCGAAAAGCATCTTCCAGTGTCCAGAACCGTCCCATATGGCATTATGAAATCATGACCAAGCTCGGGCAAGTATGAAGTATATTGAGTGTAGAAAGGGCTTACAAACAATGCTAATGCGACGACCCAGTCCAACCTCTATTCTCGGGACAACGGGTGTACCGAATGGGTGTTCTCTGAGCTCGGGATCTTGGTAGGAACCGATCTCTCCAATCTTTACGGAGATAATAGTATTAGCCCCGTGTAAACTATTCAGTGTAACGGAGACTTTCAATAAAATCAATCATTCCAACTTACAAATCGGGTCAATAAGCTCGGCAAAAGTTGCTAGGAGAGGGGCGAAGCTAGGACCATGTGTTATCCTGAATTTCTATTTCGAGATCCCACTCAGCTCCGAGATTTGGTGTAGGGTTATAATAAACAAGCGCGGCAAAAATTTTCTCTCACTCTTCTAATGCACAACTTCTGTAGTATTTGGGAGCAGTGTTATTGGGCAAAAACATACCAGGGCAAATCTAACAATATTGCGTGTTATGCTTCGATTACCTATTCTCAGGCTAAGCGAAAGAAAATCGAAGATATGTTTTACACGAATTGAATACGCTCGCTATTTGATTACCAGCAGCAGAACTGTACTTATTGGCACCGTTGTGGTTGGTGCAGTCTTTTCTTCTATTATGAAACCAATTGGTGAATAAAGGACCCAACAATACTTTATTCTGCCCATTTGATATCAGTAGGCCTAGGGAGCCTTTTTAAAAGTCTTACGCAGATTGTTCGTACACGTACAAGCTGGATCAAGAACGGTAGTACAATAGTTGACGACGGTGGTGATTAGACAGAGCTGACAAGAATTACTGTCTCCCGCTTGGTTTTGTTCATATGCTGCACAGATCCTACATTCGCAAATTTTGCTTAGTTTTCACTTGAATTGGATGGCATTGAGCCTACAACTGATCATTGCAGAAATATTGGTGGGACAGCAATTGCGTGTATAGGGTGGGAAGCTGGGGGTGGTCAAACTGCCATAGTCCAAATGTTGTCTCGAGAGCAGCCAACAACAAGCTTCCATGGCTGAGTTGGTTACAGCGTCGGTCTCATACAGTTGTCTGTGTGATCCTCTCCAAAGAGTGGGTTATCCGAAGGTCGTGAGTTCGAGCCTCACTGGGAGCATTCGATGATTTATTTTTGATTTTGCTGGTTGTGTCCTCCTAGCGGCGAGTCCTCCCCGCTTTTCATTGAAGAATTTTTGCAGGTGGAGACTCTCGTCGGGTGGGATTCTTACCAGTGGGTGGTTCCCTCGGACCAAAAGACCCCCTCCAAGCTCCTCTCAGGATGACATTATTTTCCCCCTTTGGATGGCTCGACTGACACGCTGACTCGTAGACCCTTAGCTAACTTACAGCGATAATCGCGCCGTATGTGTGGATTGCAAGGTGAGGGATTCTCATGCATTGGTCGTCTTCCCTCTCTCTCGCATCTCTGGAAAGCACTAGACTAACTGCTGAGGAATATATGCATTTTTTGGCCATTGGGCTCACGATTGAAACTGCTTTACTAGCGGAGTAGCAGATTTTCCATTGCTTTGGAACCTGCATACCAAAGAGAGTCGGTGGACTCAAGGCTGGTATATAGGAAAGCCAATTCACAAAAGTAGTCTGATGCCCATGTCTATTTACCGCCGCTTAAGAAAGAAAAGGCTAAATCATCTCCTTCATCCATGGGAATTTGTACGAGCAATTGGTCAAGAAACCGGTCATCTGCTGGCTTCCCGCTCATACTTTTCCTCAAGAGTGATGACAAACTTCTGAAAGCAGAAAAACATTATGCAAAAGTTATCGCATATTAACTTTCTGATAAGAGTGATTGTTTTTGAAACGCGGTACTTCGAAACTACATGGCGGTGCCTTGATGCCTCACTTCATATTGTAATATCACAGACGTGCGACTGAGCAGTGGAGGGAGACTTTAGTCGCGCGGCGCCTTTGCCTCTCTATCGGGTACTTTCCTCCAGCATAACGGGTTGGAAGAATATATTATCGTTATTTTGTGCTAATTTCAGACGAAGTAGAATGCCCAGGTCTCTAATTTTCGGGAGAATATAACTGGCTCCTAATATTAGCTGACCCGGCTCGTGTTACGGGACTACATGTTTTTATCCTTTGTAGAGCGGACAGCCAGCGAGACCTGAAGACTCCGCACTGCTGAAGGTGATCCGTCGGAAATGTAACTCTTCGCCTTGTTTTCGATTATCCTCTCCGTTTGGAATTCGGGTTGGGTAATACGGGAGAACCCTATCGTGCTCAAACGCATTACATTCTCAATCACTCATTATTCTGTTTATTCAGCCACGCCTCTTAGCGGAGGTATATGCCGTGACTAGGTGTGCAAGCGGCATCGGCCTTGCCACAGCGAAGCTCATCTCAGAACCCGCGGGAACGGCCTGCATCGCCGACGTTAACAATACTGCGCTGGAAGAAGTCGAGGCTTACTCGAATTCAAAATCGCTAAAGCCTTTGTTCTCAGTTAACCAAGTCGATGTGTCTAAGAAGGATCAAGTACAAAGCTGGATTGCCGCCATCAAAACCCAGTTCGGTTGGCTAGATGGGGCAACAAAAATTGTCGGCATCATTGGAGAAAGTCATGGAGACCAGCCTCTTACGGAGCTTGAAGACGATGAGTGGTTCGAAATCCTGAATGTCAATCTAACTGGTATGACGTATTGCCTTCATTCGGAATTGTAATGAGGATGGCGGATCAGTCTTAAACATGGCATCTATACATGCCACAACTGGTAAGCTTCCTTCTCGTTTCCCGAATCAAGGTGGCACCACCGCTACAGGATCAAGGGTGCGTTGAATGCGCAACCCTTTCAAAGAACTTCTAACCATCAATAGGGGTAGCAAACCGTGCTGTTTACGCCACAAGTAAGCACGGGGTCATGCCTTACTCGCGTCGCCGCCAAAGAAAATGGCCATCTAGAAGTACGCGTCAATGCAGTGGCTCCGGGGCTAGTTTATACTCCTTTGATTCAAGGGCATTGGGGCCGCACAGCAAGGCCGGCCGATGCTCCCTTTGACGAGCCCATCGCGTTTCAACGCCAGGGGACGGCTGATGAGGTAGCAAAAGTAGTTGTCTTCTTACTTGGATCAGATATCAGTATTGTCAGCGGCAGCTGTTATTCGGCTGATGGGGCCTGAATATAGCTTTATTCCAAAAGAGGAACTGGCTAGATAGCCGTTGACGATTATTGACGCCACAGACGATGGCATTATTTAGCTCACTATGACATTCCCTCGCTAAGCCACTACATCAATGTTGTAAAATGAACTGTGCAACTCCTTATTCAGACATCACTGCGTATAGCCAAGTTTCCATTAGTTCCATCACGGCTTCCTTGCTAGGAGCCATGATGCTTGATCGAGTAGAAGACCCTGCATGAAATCAGTTTTGTGATATCGACTATTACTAAACTTCTTCTATGCTACTCAAACTGAGCTCTAAGAGTATCATAAATAGAAAAGAAACAGCCTGTGGATTGTTTAGAGCCACTTTCTTCGAAATCTACAGATTTTCGAACTCGTGGCGCAACGATATTCCCTCAGAGGCAGGGATCCTTCCTGGAAACTCGAGGTCTCCTCGGTCCCAATGCCGCATGTACACGCCCATGAACGCGCCGGAGCCTTTAATATCTTGCAACAGTAGCTGTAGATCTTCGGGCGTTTGATCCACCACCGTGGTACGTCGTCCACCATTAAGTTCTGTGAAGACATTCACCAAATCTTTGCCGGAAGGGTGGAACGTAACTGCGGAAAAGCTTTTACCCACAACATCGGCTGGGTCTCGAGCCAGTAGGGTTGCAAGCGCGGAACCTAGGTGTTCCATGGTTCTAGAGGGTTAAGTTGGGCGTGTGAGCGAGTTTTCAGCTGATATTTTTGAATGAACTTGAGAACTAGATTGTTGATTACTTACGTGATAGGAGTCCAGTTCTTTAACTGGTTGGCACTTGCCACGATCTTATTCTCTTGTAAATTGGTTCCCAACCATCTGCCATCAGCGTCAGCCATAAATCATTTTGACAGACTGCGTAAGATGAACCTAAAATTTCTCGATTCGATCTTATGGCATTAGGGATACTCACCCAAACTTAAAAGACATGATGAAAGACCCAGTCCATACGTGGGCGATACCCACACCGAGCTCCTTAGCAATTCGCTCGGTCTCCAGAAAAGGTTCCATGAATGGAAGGTGAGGATAATCATCAGCACTTAAGGGAATACTGAACCTTGCAGGGATGAAGGTAATGAATCCAGGGGTCTTGGACAAAGCCCGCACAAAGTTTATTTGCAAATGAATGGCTGATATGGGAAGAGCCGAGCTTCGTTTTATCAGCATCACGGCACAAATACCACTGAAAACATATAAGGGAAAGTATGATAAGCTTACATTGCGGCATTCACCCCACGGACGGCCGCTTGAATATTTTCGATGGAGCCCTCGAGATCAATCTCACGTACTTCTACGCCTGAGCCTAAGTCAAGGTCTTTTGGTGGGCTGCCTGGACGATGTAGAACAACCAAAATCAGCTTGCCTGTCTTGTGTGCAGGAAGTAAGTGTTTGAGAGTCGCTGAACCGACATTTCCGTTGGGCGCCAGGAGGGCAACAGTGTGAACCATTGTGAGATATTCGTATGAAGTGGCAAGTGAGAAAAGATAACAGGATGGCTTGGAGGAAAAGGTCATCGAAGATCATGAGATACACCACAATATATACCATGAATCTGATGGCAATCACATGAGTCAAATCCTCAGAAATGTAGTCTAGGTCTCTTAACGTATGATGTGACTGCTTATCAATGCACTTTGAAGGCTACAGTCTCAGCAAACCCTGCTGAAATAAACTGAGCCCATCAAAATATCACGCAACTACGGATAAACTGAAAAGTAAATGATCTAGAGAGTAAATAACACTGCATGGCAGGGGCTTCTTCTTGCCATTTCAGGGAATGTCAAATTAGAGCACAGATGATACTCTGTAGGTGGAGCATCTATTCATGGAACCATGCTAGTGCTCAGCTGTAGGACAGGGATCTCTTTTCCCCATTTTCGGCAATGGTTGGCTTTTAGCGTGAGGGCGGCCAAACGGTGACAACCTCTGAACAGCCGAGGCTTACAAATACGTACCTACTGAGGGTGCTATGTTATGTCTGATTACAACAGCTCTTGTTCCTTTATCGGGCAAGGATTTGAGGTGGGGAAGGAGGCAACGATGAAGATTAACGTGAGACTACAAAAGGGAGAAATTATAAAGGAGACAGGACCGAAGTTTCGTTGGGTATAATCATCTCACACTCTCTTAACAACGAGCCAACGTAGCCCTGGATTTTCATCTACTTTTCTTCTTAACTCGTTATTAACAATGGCCTCGGATACACTTTTCCTCGAAGGCAAAATTGCGATCGTAACTGGCTCGGGGAAAGAGAACGGCATTGGCGCCGCTATAGCCACCGCGCTTGCTCGTAACGGTTGTTCCGTTACCATCAACCATGTATCTGATGATTCCAGTCATCGGGCGGCCGAAGTAGAGGCCAAGATTAAGAGTCTTGGGGTTAGAGTTGTCACTATTCAGGCGGACATATCTACCGTCGACGGTGCCAAGGAAATCGTCAAAAGAACACTCAGCGCCTTCAATTCATCTAAATAGATATTTTAGGTAAGAGATATCATTTACAGTATTCACCATAGTGATCGCTGATCAAGCCTGGAATAAGTGAACAACGCCGCAGTCAGAGCCCATGGTGTGACGTTGGACATTTCGCCGGAGCTTATGGAAAGAATATTCCGCGTGAACGTTTTCGGGCCACTGTTCATGATTCAGGACGGTTCCCTTCATGCCTCGAGGTGGCCGTATCATAAACACTGGTCCACTGCATCAAAGACGGACTTTGTGCATGATCCTATATACGCTGCCAGCAAGGCCGCAATGGATCAGATGACGTTCGCCCTCTCTATGGAGGTTAGATTCCAAATCCCGTCCTGTCCATTCTTGACAAGATTCAGAATGATTTAACTAACGCGTGAAGTAAACATCTCGGACGTAAATATGTGGTAACTATCAATACTATCGCGCCAGGCTCGGTCAAGACAGATAACTTCCCAGAGAATCCCAATTCTCCAGCGGTGCAGGCTTTCATCGACTTGACTAGAGCGGAAGCTAGAGTTGGCAATGTCGAGGATATTTCTGATGTTGCGTTATTTCTAGCCTCGGAGAAAACCGATGGTTGACGGGACAATTACATCTCAGCCAGCGGGGCGTTACAGGCGGCTGAAGCTGAGATTTCGCATCTCTACAGACTAAGAACATATGGTCCTTTCTTTTCACGCGCTTTGCAATATTCAACAATATTTTAACTTAATTTTTCTTAGATATATGTCGGTACCAACAGGGTTTTCAATCTGTGGCTGCAGTATAGTGCGCCCTAAATTTGATCAGGTATAATGTTTCCTTTCGCAGCGTTGAAACTTAAAACCCCGACATCTGAGGGAAAGATTCGATCAGCAAAGATTATCTTTCTTGCCAATTCCAATATTTTTTCAGGGCCCTCAACTCCAAGTTCCTCGGCTAACTTGTCGATGTATGAGACATATGCTCCCATGTGCGCCGAGTCTATCAAGGCTACATAAACCACACACCAAGGCTCAAGGTCTGGGAACTCAGACCCAGAGTGGGAACAGAGGAGCATTCTGAATCTCTCCTGAAGATAAATAAGCTCGTCACTCGGAAATGAGAAGGTTTGTTTGAGCCGCGCCAGAATAATTAACAAGGCAATCCGGGCCATTTCTAGCGAGTAGTCGCCGGAGCCGTCATATTTTCTGCCAATTACTCCCCTTGGCCTTGGCATTGATAATAATGAATGCGTAATAGGAGTTATCAAAGATGCCCCTTGCGATGAACTGTTCCAAAATTTATCATCGGGAGCTTTGTGGCCCATGAAGTCAACAAGGATTCCAAAACTCTTGAGAGCTCCAGCGATCTCATGGTTCCCAGATCTAGTTAGCCTTTTGATAATTCTAGTCAATGGGTAGGATATCGTCCCCTCGGGTGACGATTCTGCCTTCAGATGTGAAGGAATAGCGTATCTGGGGATAGAATCTCGCGAGGATGATTCGAGAACATCGAACCTTGATAAGTTAGATAATTCGGAATGGTAGGGGCCAAATTTCAAGTTTGTTACTAAAATATAAGCAGTGAGATCATTTGATTAAGACTTTTAAGCCCTCCGCGGGCCTTGACAGCTCGTTGGAGACCATCTAGGTGAACGGCCCGACGATCCCAATTCCCCAAATGCGTCTTCAGATGTTTAGCATGAAGTCCATGTCTATGAGGTCCAGCGGGAAAGGTCACATACCTCATGGCAGGCTAGCCCTAACATAGTATACATCAAGCCAGGGCTGAACCGAGGAGCCTCCTTTTCTAGTCTTGTGATAACCTGGCTCAAACATACACTGAGATACTTGCTCGACTCTCGGTTGCTTTCCTTCTGTGTAAGATGGTTCTGTAGAAAGGCTGCATTCGCCAGGTAAAGGTAGAACGCAGCGGGGTCAGCAGTAGCCAATGAGTATGATTCATGTCGAAATGGTATGAAATGAAGGTTGCCCGCAACCTGCACTACTGATAATCAGCATCAAAGTCCGAGACATGTGCGCAGAAGAGCATACTAAAATGAATAAGTTGGCGGGCCCTGGTGCTCGTTTTGACGGGATATGTACCCAAAAACGCAATATTAGGTGCTTTTTGCTGCTGTGAACGTTGAAATAGCGATTGTTGACTTTGACCGATGATGATGGTTGTGTCTGGAGGGATATCAACCGATACGGTCGGGTTTCGAGGTGGCTTAAGGCGTAACTGGCCTGCCGCTCCCATGGCATGACGACGAATCTCATTTCGAGTCTCCTTGTCCTTAAATCCATCAGGATGGGATACATGAATGAAAGAAAAAGGATCTCGACTATGCTTCTTCCTCCTGGCCATAGTGAAGAGCTATCCTCGCTGTTTTGATTGTGAGAGCATGCATGAACAGGAGAGGAAATTCTGATTTGTCATTTGGAAATGCAGCGATACCCGTAATAGGCTTAAAGCACCCATGCATGAAATCCGGGCCCGCAAAGGGCAAGCGCGTAAGCAGTCTGGCTCTCTCTGTACATAAACTTATTATTAGCTACATATTCCCCGCCCCATCATCTCTCTCTTCTTCCTTCTTCACGGTTACAAATATATCATTTATCTCTCTGTAAGCTGTAGAATCTAGATCGGTGCTTTTGTCGACCTTGTTCAGCCACGCCAGAGACTGTCATTGGTTCCTTTATCTTCTGCCACTCTTACATTCATCCCCGAGGCTTAAAAGGCGCAACAAGATGCCAGAGATCAACTTCTACGACCCTGTTTGCCCTGTGCCCGAGGCTCGCCAGAAAGAAGCCACTAAAGCGCTAAACAAGTCCGTGGACCAAGCGGATCTAGAAAGATACCCTTACATCGACATTATGTATGCCTCTCCCGCAACTCTTTATGGAGTTGGTGCTGACCGTAACTCTCTTCTAGTTTTGGTGACGGCGGTTTATTCACTTACCGCTGTTACTCTGATTCGGAAAAGAAGATCGGCCAGCAGGGCCCTTCAGGCGCGTGCAAGATTTAATACGTAGCCCAACTTTCAGCGGTCTAGTTGCAGGAATGTTATACTATCTGGACTGCCTATAAAACACTGTGCTTTGCTTTGCATTGCTTGATATGGCGGAGGCCCTAGATTAATATGACTATCATAACGCAATAGTCTACCACTCTATGGAAATGATCTCCTGAACGATTCGAACGTGCGCCGTCGGGTGGGGGCTGCTCCTAGCCGGTCGTGTAGGATCGGTGGACAATAATATCTCTGGTTGACTATGAGGGTCTTGGTGAAGGTGATTCATGAATGCTGTGTTCGGAGAGAGAGAGCAAATGAACCGATCGATCGTGTTGCTGGAAGCGAAAATGGGCGCGGCCTAAAAAGTAACAAAATCAGGGACTAGTACAATACAGGGCAGACCAGTTGCGGAACAGTCGCTTGGTCGTCCTTCTTGTTGGGTCATACCAAGTCAAGTATCTGGCCGACAAGCTCATGCCGATGCTTAATTTTCTTGCCGTGCGCGACAACGGCGTCTTGCGTAACGTCCAGTCTTCGGGCAAGAGAATAGCATCAAGGGCAAACATTGATATTATCCAAGTCAAAGTCGTACGAGATGTTTAGTTCCTCGACAGTCATTTTTGAATTAATGAACGGACATTTGCAAGAACAAAACCAACCTAAATCTAGAGGACTTTCTAGATTACAACTTGACTATTCTAATTGTCAAGACGTTGAGTTATGATGCTAAAGTGAAGCGTAGACCTTCAATGAATAAATCAGAGAACAATCCGAGTTATTTCTATTGAGTGTCACTGAATATGGCCATCATTTCTGCCAATTATCCTAGTCTTCTTTTTCTTGTCTACTTTTAACCCATATTTTACCGGCTTAATATCTAAAGAAAAGACTCTAATGCGATGCCTTTTCATGGCAATACCTAAATGGCACGCAGGTACCGGCCAAGACTAGCGATCAGATAATCCAATGATGCAAACTCTAGAACATGTACTTGACTTGATGGGAGAAAATGATTCTATAATTATTGATATTTTGGCGCTGGTTCTATCTTGAACACATCAAAATCAATTTCGCCAGCTGTTTTGATATGTGGCTAAAGTCTCATCATACCACGTAGTATTTTCTTCTGTCGGTGATAATAATTCAAGATACGTTGCAATGAAATACGGGGGTTAAATAATGTAATATAATATCTATCGACTAGGAGATCTGAGGCGCAACAGAAATAGCAAAGCTTAATAAAAAATCGATAATATGATACATATAACACTAGGAACAAGAACAGACCTTTGCAGAGAGTATAGGGTATAAACAAAAAAAGGGGGTTTGTGAGGGGCTCTTTGAAGGGCAAGACGAGGTAGAAAAAAACAAGGGTAACCCGATGCCAATAGAACAGCAATAACAAGAGATCTCGGAAGCATTAACCACGTCACACCCGTGTGACACAAACTTTGGCAATGGTTTCCAATAGCTATCTATAAAGGAAGCTTCTTCCACCCCTCACTCAAGCTCGACACCACCATCCAAACCTGCTAGGACCAACAACAGACATGCTCTTACGCAAATTCCAATCATTGAAATATAAAGTGGGATTCAGCCGCTAAGCAGAGGAGACCAACAGCGATGCTTTGGTATCTGGGTCTGTTCTTGCTTATCCTTGAACTCGCATAATGTGTCCTTCTTTGGGGCTATAAAGAATGAAGGCTCTAAGCTAGCATTAGCATTATGTGGTGCCATGAGATACAATCGGTCATAACTAACGTACCTGAGGTTTCAAGCTCTGTAAGCCATTATTTTTTTGATCTAGAGTAGTATTGTTGAGCTTCGGTGCGGTGCTCATTCTTCCAATACTTCATGTCCTCCTCCTTTTCCTCCAAATTCCTCAGCCTCTGCCGATGACCTTGATACGACGAGTATTGGTCATACCCAGGATAGTTATGCATGAAGGCTCTGCGCTCCTCAACGGCCCTTGATGCGATTATTAGAACAACATTCCGTATGAGAGTGTGTTTGGCTATGATATGGTTGAGTCAAGGGATCCAAGACTGACTTCTGTGTTTGAACAATCGCATTCTGCGCGTATGACTCGCCTCGTTGATGATAGCTCTCTCCCGACGACTTGGGATCATACTTCTCATGGTGCGTCCAATACGACGTCCTGGCTTGACGAGCTCGATCTTCTTGCTGTTTGTAGCTACGCCTTTCGGTGGTGAATGAACTATCCAGGGGTGGACGAGTCGAAGAATAAGCATCTCGGAAAGGATCATTTCTTGCAGCACCTCCTGTGACATAAGAGCCAGGCCTACTGACATCCCCGAATCGCACTGGCGGAGCACCCGTCTGGTACCTGGCCGTAGTGTTACTTGGAGCCCTAGTCGGCGGGTAGCTGCTTGAATATTTATAGTCTGGGTAGGGGGGATAACGGTCAGACATGATGAACTTGTTGTTTAGTTGTAGGAGTTTTGGAAGAGAAAACCAAGTATAAAGTCTTATTGCATGAAGATGAAGGGCACAGATATTCAAGATTACTCTTGGAGCTCGCATGCCTCTTATACCTTTGGACTAACAAGCCTTTGCACTCTTTCAAATGTATTAAAGGCTTAGACGCCAGACAGGACGCCTTACAGAGGTGTTGGTGGTCGCTATCTGGCTTGGTCTGTTCTTAGTGTTGGCCTCCATAAGCAAGCGCTTTCCTACTGGCCTGGGAGGCGCAGACACAGCGGCCTAGCTTCAGGGCCACGGTCATCATCTTCACATTTAGCATGCCATAGCGAAGACCACCCCTCTCTCCTCCGGTGTGATGCATCAACAAGATGGGAAATCATGAGTGTCAAGAGGGGCGTATAGGGATTGGGTTGAAACTCATGATGTGGACAGACCGATCTCCGCGGCTGAGCAGATGAGCTAAAGATCTGACATGGGATCTGCATCGGTGCGTTAACAGAACCTCGACAACCAATACTTAGACGGAGGTTTGTCGCCCTTGAGACGCAGAGAAAAGGTCGTAGAAATGGCTGCATTGAAAAGGTCACAGGAGAGTTAGGAAGTGGCTATGCTGGCTAATTAGGCGCCAAGGCATTACTGGGCTGAGCCTCAAATTGGGTCCCTCGCAGAGTCTGGGCGCCAAAACTGTGTGTACGATTAATGATTGGCGTATGGTGAAAATAGAGGTGGGTTCGGGGCGTCATGCCATGCATTCATCGTGTCACTAATATGTCACTAAGATGAGTGGTCCAAATTATATTCATCGCTTGCCATCGTTATTCTCTCAGCGCTTACCGGGCTCCTCAGGTGTCTACGAGGCAGAATTGAGCGTCCCGGATATTGAATCTTCGTTCATGTCCGCACATCTGCCTTGAGTTGGTAGGATGCCAGTTATGCGTCAAGTACATACTTAATGTACATTAGTTAGGTACTTCACTGACACGACTAATGTGATGCCGCCCACCCTATCACGTGCCTGCTTCGGCATACATATACCCCACCAGATAGATAGGTACCCGTTTAGTTCCTCATCGATTCATTCACCATGGAGTGCGCACCAGCAACCCAGCAAACGTATCTCCATCGCTTGGCCCCAGAGCTGGTTCGCGCTATATTATGCAGTGTAGAAGACCTTGGTGGGTTACGCTGTGCTATCTTAAGTTGTCATTTGTTCTATGATGTATTCTCTAGGACGCCGTCCGCCATTATACATCAAGTCTTTTTCAACGAGCTGGATGCGCACCATGTGCGCCGTGAAGCAATCGCTGCGCTCTACGCCTCGAAACTCGCCTTAGCCAACCCGACGATTTCGTTGATCCAGGCTTTCTATCAAGACCATTTCCAGCAGAGGAAGGAATTCGTCGCCCGGCTTACAATCGAAGAGGCAGCTGGGGCCTCAAGACTGCACGCTGTGGTATCCAGCTTGGCCGAGGACTTCTCCAAGACGATATTGCCAGACCTTGCTGCGGCCTGTGGACACGCTTCTGATACTCCAGAACTTCTAGCGTCTGAGAAGGCACGGATACTGCGTGCGCTGTACAGGGCTGAGACCTTCTTCAACCTCTTCCGCACCACCTCCAGCAACATACCAGAGGCCGCACAACGTCAGTGCATGAACAAATTCCTTGTTCATTTCGCACCCTTGGAGATTGAGCAGCTTGCCTGTATCCATGATTTTCTCTTCCGCAAAGTTTCTCCAGGTAAGATAGCAATCCCGCGGGTCTACAAAAGCTAACCGATCTACCACTATTTCACAGTTTTCAATGATATGGCAGCTCATGATGTTCTTTGGGGAGAGTTCCAGGTAGAGCCTGCTCTGTGGCTCGGCTCGCCTGAGCTGCAATTCTTTCTCTTCAAGGGCTTAGGTGCCATAAAGAGGATAGCGGCAGCAAAGACGTATGCGGAACAACAAAAGCTCTTCAACGGCATTCCAGGTACCCGACGCCTCAATCTTCATAGAGCACTGGAAGACTTCAGCTACAAGGAGTCCACCACAGAAGACAATTCGATTCCCAGCTTCGCAACGTCGGAGGACTATGACCAAGGCCCGTTTTTAATATGGAAGCGGGCCCAGAAACTAGGATCTCTAACCAACCGAGCGATGCTACGGAGTTTGGGATATGTGATGTGGAACCAGGAGCGTCTCGACAACTTGGGCATCTTGCAGGAGCAAGAATGGCAGCTGCAGCGCCTGGTCAGAGATTCTTTACCCAACGATAGTCCGGTTCATGAGGTCACCGATGAGAGATGGCTGGCGTCATGGCGAGAGAGGTCGCGCATACACGAGCAAGGGGGCACAGGGTGGTGGGATTTTGATGATGAGTCACAGGTTGTATGGCCGGGACGGAAGAGGAGATCAGCTGCCGACAACACGCCAACATCGTTGGACGAGGCCAAAAGAGCTATCCTTGCGTTGAAACGGGTTTGACTTTGTAGGTATCCACGAACTCAATGCATCTGTCGGATCAATTTCCGTTTTCCCATGACGCTTGGATGTTGGTTGAGTGTTAAGTTATGAATAATCAAAGCTAAGACACAGTAAGCATAAATCACTTAGTATAACTAATAGGTAATCATATTGCCCTATAAAATAATGGGTTAAACTCCAGTCTTTGGACAATTGATGAGTTCCAAGATGTGTGTACATGATTTTCAAGAGTATGAAACAACTTTAAATAATTCGCAACGAAAATAGCGCTGGATCAATTGATACTAAGAGACACCCCCTTGACGGCCTCTTTCACTCTCTGAATTAAGACTTGTGAAAAAATTTCTGATTCAAGTAAAAATGAAATTATCCAGAAGCAATGCGGCAAGCCATCAAAGTGTTTTGTATCCACAGCAACTCTAGAAGCGGAGAGAGCACTACTCAAAATCTTCCCATCATCCCGCAGGGGATCATTCTCGCAGGTAACGATATGGGTTGGTGGAAACCTTTTCAAGCTCTCGGGATCTAAAACCGGGTAGTAGTTCTTGTCATTAGGCTGGAGGCCAGCACAATTGTACATCTCTAGTAGGCATGCTTTGTCGATTATGGGCACTCTTTCCTTGTGCTCTTCGAATGAAGTGTATAGACTCTTGTACTCCGTAGGAACATTCGAAGGATGGATAACCAACGGGCAGAGGGCGAATATGCCTTTCACTATGTCTGCGGGAATGGTAGACTGGCCAAGGACAATCTTTCGAGTAACCGCCAGTGCTAATGCTCCGCCGGCGGAGGTACCAATGGTGAACATTCGTGAGGAACATACTCCGATTCTCTTCGCGTTTTTGTATATCTATATTATACGTACTGAGGAGTCGGTTTCGCCTTCTCGAATGTTGGGTTCGGCTGAGACTCACCCACTCAAAGATGGCCAGGGCATCTTCGAGCTGCGCAGGCGCTTTATGCTCGGGAGACAGCCGATAGTCGACACTGATGATTGCAATATTCGCGTCGGCAGAGAGTGTGCGACAAAAATCGTCTTCAGAATCCAAATCACCCACGACAAAGCCGCCTGAGTGGTAGAAGACCCCCACAGGGGCATACTCTCCCTCGAAAGAGTTTGGGATATAGATTCGGATCACGATGCCGTTGATATTTTCGTCTTTTAACATTGAGATTGTCCCAAGTTCGAGTTCTTTGTGTTGCGAGAAAAGAAATTAGCCCAGAGAATTGGGTTCGCATCTCCTCAGCCGTGCCTTTCAAGACAGGCCGAACGCCCGCAATACTCTCCTCAAACTAGCAGTTGTGTTAGTCTCTCCAGGTTATTCGTCTCAGGCAACTCTATAGGTATTTACTCACTTTGTGCCAAGAGTCCAAGTAGACAGTCATTGTTGGGAAACGATCAGTTGCTTTGTCTTTTGTGTTTTTCTGTTTTATGAGCCGGCTTTCAGATCACCAATATGATTTGGAATAAATATGATTTAGAAGGAGGCTATTTAGACCTAATCTGTTTCTTCCATCGCCATCATCGTAGTCTGCCGATGCCGTCTTTCCACCGGGATCTAGACTAAATATGGTTGATAGCCCAACTGCATCCGAAAACCCACACGTGGTACCCTTCATCCGCCGGTATCCGATGGCATTCCGGCCAGTGGGATGCCAACAAATTACGTTTCCTGAGATTTCGGATGTCATCATGAGACTAAGACCTGTTAAGCATTGCATTTTGATGTTTCAGCTCGGATTCGCAAGTGGGTTCTCCTTATACCCGGTAGAGTTGGATCCCACTTCTATCGGCATATTGTCGTAGTGCCGGGAAGCAAGCGTTGATCCTGGTGACCTCGTGGCGTGAGGAACACCCCAGCAGCGGCGCATTGGTTGTGTTTCGTGGAGGAAAAGGGAACCGCCGATTTTCAATGGCACCCTCCACGGAGCATGCTATGATCTGGATGTCATAAGAACGGTATGCTGCGCAATTGGGAGTGTAACAAATTAACACTTGATCACCTGCAGTTTACATTGCATATCATTTGCTTCTTATCCTGAAATTGAACCTATCAGTCTCCCCAGAGTTGGTTCTATCACATCAATACTATGGCCCCTATTCCTAAAGAAACCGTGCTTGACGCTCTCATCGTGGGAGCCGGCTTTGGAGGGGTCTACCAACTGAAACACCTTCGTGATGTTGGATACAAGGTCAAACTAGTTGACATTGCTAGCGACTACGCCGATGTTTGGTATTGGAATCGTTATCCGGGCGCCCGTTTCGACAGTGCCGTCCCTCTCCACCAGTTTTCAGACCCAGGCCTCTGGAAGGAGTGGAACTGGTCACAGAGGTTTCCGGGAAGTAAAGAACTACGCGATTACTTCACTTTTGTTGCCGACAAATGGGATCTTCGCAAAGACACAGAGTTTAACGTCTACATTTCAAAAGCTACTTGGGACGATGAGACAGCAACCTGGACGATCGAAAGCGGGGGAGGGAATATTTACCGCGCGAAGTATTTCCTTCTTAACACCGGGTTTGCGGCTAAACGATATACCCCCGACTGGAAAGGCATTGACAAGTTCCCTGCATCTGCATGGGTCCATCCCTCGTACTGGCCCAAGGAGGAGCCCGACTTAACAGGGAAGAGGGTCGCTGTGATTGGAACCGGCTCAACGGGTGTTCAGCTGGCCCAGGAGCTCAGCCAAGTAACAAACCAGTTTATTTTGTTCCAGAGAACGCCAAATATGGCCCTTCCTATGAAACAAGTCGACTATACGAAGCCTCTGACGAAGGAGAAATACCCCAAGGTATTTGACGGTCGTTATGAGAGCTTTGGGGGTTTTGACTTTAGTTTTCTTCCTCGAGGCACTTTCGACGATACACCTGCAGAAAGGGAGACGGTGTATGAAGGGTTGTGGAGCCAGGGCGACTTTCAATTCTGGCTTGCTACATATAATGATATGTTGTTTTAGGAGGATGCAAATAAGGAGGCCTATGACTTTTGGAAGAAGAAAGTCAGAGCGCGAATTCAAGACCCACGCCTACAAGAGATATTAGCACCAGAAACACAACCCTACAGCTTTGGCTGTAAGCGGATATTTCTGGAGAATGGATTTTATGAGATATTCAACCAATCTAACGTCTCACTTGTTGACGTCAACTCTACACCTATCGTCGAGGTTACAGAGCGAGGAATCAAGACAACAGAGAAAGAATGGGAATTCGACTACGTTGTCTGCGCAACAGGATTTGACGCGATTACAGGTGGTTTGATGAACATCGATATCCAGGGCCAGGGGGGACAGAACATCGCCGAAAAGTGGAAGTCAGGGGCCAGGACATACCTCGGTATGGCTACGGCTGGCTTCCCTAATATGTTCTTCACGTACGGGCCCCAAGCGCCTACAGCCCTATGCAACGGTCCCACATGTGCGGAAGCACAAGGGAGCTTCGTCCTCAAGGTAATGGACCATATGAAAGAGAGGAAACTGCAAAGAGTAGAGGCAGGAAAGACTGCAGAGGCAACCTGGGGCGATGACGTTCGCAAATTTGCTAATATGTCTCTACTCCCATCCACAAAATCGGTAAGTAGCTGCCATGTGTCTATTTCACTCGTCGAAGTTGAGATCTGAATCTAATAACACCTGCAGTGGTATATGGGTGATAACATCCCAGGAAAGCCGCGCGAGTGCTTAATCTACCTCGGGGGAGTCCCTAACTACTACAACTCACTAAAGGAATGCTCCGAAGGAGACTACACGGGATTTACATTTACTCAGTGAGACTATGTTGCTGTTCGGTAGTCGCTTTCCAGTAGTAGTAAAGATGAAACTCTCGTACTCTCCCGCTCGGGTGGCTAGCGACTCTAAAGTCAATTAACCATCCGCTTCTTTGATGTTTGTTTCATGATAACTCCATGCCTGTAAAGCAGTCCCAAGGTAAGCGATATTTTTTCTGAGAAAAACCAAAACGCTTCAGATGTAAGTGCCTGAAAATAGTAGTAGCGGCTCTTCACATTCGAAGACAGGCTATTCAGAGCCGCAGCAACTACTCATCCCGACAGCAGACAGGCTGGCCAACTCCTCAGCTATCGCTTGTCACAGTACATGGACTGGTAGATGGCCATCAAACGGATAATTTAGTGCCAGAAACTGGTCAAGCCTCGGCGTTCTTGATGACCTTGTGACGAATGTGATAGGATCTAAGCTGAGTCCATGTTAGACTACATGCTAACTAGCACACTATTAGTAAACCCCCGCGTTTCGCACTTTGTTGGCCTCCCCCCACATTCTCCCCCGCAAACCAATTCACCCCTGGATCGTGGTAACTGTGAGATGCAACCAACGCTGAGCGTTGTTTTCTTCATTCCTAGCTCCTAACTTGACGACCCTCCAGCCGATCCGACAACGACTCGAATATGTCAACAAGAAGAGTTCACCCTGACCAACGACGCCGCTGCATCCGTACCTGCACCAGCTGCAAGAAGCGAAAAGAGCGACGTGATGGTTGCCAACCATGCCAGCGCTGTGTTGAAAGGGGCGCCCATTCTCTCTGTAGAATCCCCGGTCTGAGCTCTCAGTCTTCCCGTTATTCATCAGGTCCAACTCTAGATGGCCCAAATAGCGAGTCACCACATCAGACAACAGACACGAGACTCAAGGATCCCCCTTCAATGCTCCCCTGCAGCCCGAGCAATCGCCTTCTATACATCCCTCATATTTCAAGGCTGATGTTAGATCATCGGGGTATTGGGATTTTCATGGGTGACGCCTCAAATATTTGCTTTCTGCAAACCATTCGTGGGATCGTCTCTGATAACTTCGGCCCCTGCGGCCTTGTCGACGACTCTCTACGTCATTCTATGGTAGAAGAGCCCGCCTGGGGAACCTCACACGACGACCCTGCACTCGACTTTCCAAAGCGTCCACCAAAGCCAGCCAGAGACGAAGTTGAATACTTTCTTGTGTGGTTCAAGCGGACAACAGAATGTGTCCTGGCACTTTTCGATGATCATAAGTTACAGGAGAATATATTCAATTGGCTTGAGAACCCCTCAGATTATTGTCATTCAACGGCGGCGTTGCATCATTTGATTATCGCCCTTGGTGCTCAATCATGCCCCGAGGATTTCGACGACATTGCCGAGGCACATTTCCACTACGGGCGTTATATCGTGTTGATGAGACTCGTTGACGGCCCAAGATCGCTATGGTCCAGTGTTACGCCCTCATAGCCATGTACCTCTTGGCCAGCTCGCCCAAAAATGCGGCCTTCATGTATCTTGGCATCTCGGTAGGCGGAGCTTACGCGCTGGGATTGCATAGGCAAGATGTTTCCGCACTCCACGACCCCACAGAGTACATGGCCCGCGAGCGGCTCTGGAGGGGGCTAAGAATTCTGGACAATTTCATGAGTGTGTCTCTGGGCCGTCCCCCGGCAACAAATGAGAGTCGTGATACACGGTCCGGTCCACATTATTCCGCTTCCAACGATCTCTGCTGGATATTTGAGAATATCCTGACAGAAATCTATGCTAAACGCAATGCCACCACTGATCATCTAGAGAACATAAGCGAGCTACATCGAGAATGGTCATCACGGTTTACGAGCGGCCTCGAGACGGACGGAATACTTCCAGACATGCGTGTCTATCAGCAGGGGGATGCAACCCTAAGCATCGAACTTCTTCATCTGAAAGAGGCATACTACTGGACAATAATGTTGCTCTCTCGGCCATTCTTAGTGGAGTATGTCACCCTTCGATTGAAGCAAAGACGGACGGAGCAAACAGATTTCACCGACCCGACTAGTACTTCTCGGCAGTTTTCAGCCTCCCATGCTATACTGGTCCAGGCTTGTATTGACTCAGCAATCCGAACGGCCAAGTTGCTCCAACCCGTGACATCTTCACCTCTCACTCCCAAAAGACTCCCCTATGTTGTCAACTCAGCCTTCGTAGCAGCCTTGGTGCTTGGATTGGCCTTATTTTCTGACCTAGATGACACCGAGCCCATCATCTCCCATATGGAAGCTTGCCACGACGTGCTGTTCAAGTTTAGCAAGCACGATGCCGTGGCGAAAAGATACCTGTTCATCACGGAGAAGTTACAAGAAATCTGCTGTGAGAACTTGAAGATTCGACAAAAGGAGCTAATGGAGAGCAAGGGTAAAATGTTGCATATGATCTTCGGGAGCATTGACAACATCGGCTCGCTAGAGCACCAAACCTCTCCTAGTCATAGGACGTCCGGGGGTAGTGCGTCGCACATCCTGTCCCCGGAGTCTCAATGGAGCCCTCAAATGTCAACACAGGCAACAAGCTTGTTTTCAGAAACAATAAGTACTCCTGTCTATAATGGGACCGGGACAAAAACTGCGAGCGACGAACAGGCCTGGATATTTAGCATGTCTGATGACTTCATAAACTCGGACAACCAAGTAGCGGATTTCGTATCGCCTAGTACCCTCTGGCTAGATGGAGATTGTGAGCTCACTATAGAAGCCGGAGATAACTGAGAAAGAGAATATCTGCTGAGAAATAATCTAAGAAGTTGGGATTAATATGAAGATGAAGATTATCCTATTCTTACCGATCTTGGTATCAAAAGTCGGGCCATTGAGGAGGGTGGGCCATAACATGGGTTTTGACTTAGAACGAATCCATTTTCTAAACTTCGCCCGTGCCTAGGTATGAAATTAGTGCTGATATAAGATTCCAGGGCGAATGGGTTCTTGGCTGCTCCTCTCCTTCATTCTCGATTCCCACCTATAAATTTACTGTAACATCCCCGACCACTCGCCCACTGCGCTTCTTCCATTCATCCCATATTTCACACCACGAGCCAAAGTGGCCCTCAAGATGGTGTCTGGGTCATTGTCCTGGCTGGTGCCGTTCTTTATCGGCGAGGCAGCCTTTCTAGGGATTTTTGTTCTCCTTCTCCTTGGAACCACAGCGCAGGCTACTACCAAACGAGTTCTGGGACTTGCAGTCTTAGGTGCTGTCACATATTTTCTAGAATATTTGCTTGTGCAGATATCCCTATGCAGGAACCGGCCACTTTAGGCCGGCACTGCCGGCTCGCTGGTTTGGATTCAACTCCTCAGTGCATCAGACCTGATGTTGGCGCTTCGGGTCGACTCCTCGAAGCTGCCACCTAGCCAAGCCTCAACACATGCCGCTGGTATCCTGTGGAACATGCGTCGTATCGGCACGCGGTGGCAGGTAAAGACCGCTGCATCGACGAGCCATCAGTCCCGCGCCGACTTTGTCTTCCGCCGCGTCGTTACTACACTGGGAGCTTACCTCGTTGTCGACTTCTTCGTCTCGATGCCCCCCCCTGACCCCTCGCTCGTGCAAATCAGCAAAGCGACTCTCTTCTCGCTGCATGAACTACACGTCGAGGATGTTATCTTCCGTGTTTCTATGACCATTGGATTTTGAATTTCGGTCGGTGTTCTTGTCCTTTGCATGAACAATCTGGGTGCAATATTCGCTGTGCTCTTTAATATCAGCTCGCCTGAAGATTGTCTACCGGTGTTTGGGTCGTTCCTTGGCGCGTTTACCGTACGTCGCCTTTGGGGGTAATGTTACTCCATCCTCTGCAGTTTGCTGTGCTAAAATATTAACCTTGCTGGCCTCACAGTGTTACCTGGCACCAGATGTTCAGGAGCTTCCTGACCGGCAACGCTGACCTAATTGTCGACAATTGTCTCCCATTCTTGTCCCGCCACTCGCTGATATCCCGGTATACGAGACTTGCTATTACCTTCTTCTTATCTGGCGCAATCCACTACCGTGCGGACCGGCTCATGGGCGTCCCAAACAGTGAGAACGGTGCCATAATCTTCTTTATGCTGCATGCTCTTGCAATAATGGCTGAGGATAGCATTGCGCCGGTAGTCTCTGCAGTCCTGCCCCTGTCGATCCGTCGCGTCTTGGGCTTATTCTGGGTTCTGATCTTCTTTGTTTGGTCAACTCCAACTTGGAGTTATGCCAACGCCAGGGTGGGCAATGATGCTGCCAGCTTGCTGCCCATCCGGCTTATTGGACCTTGGGGAGCGCAGTATCTCAACGCAAGCTAATCTCCCAATGCATACGCAGGCTAAGCATGCCTATGTTCGAAACATTGCATTGCATTCGAAATTGGGACGGGATACAACGCAGAGAAGAAGAACAATACGCCTACGCAAACATGGTAGAATCCTTCGATTACTCGACAATCTTTCCAGCAGATGCTTCCAATGGCCCGCAATAATTGATGGCATAGAACTTACGACGAATGTCTTATGGTACGAATTTGCTAGGAACCACAGAGTCCCTTGGTTGATATTCCAGGCAGTCGGTTAGAGCACCTTTGTTTATCCCATGAACACTTTTATGTTCTATTAATTGTTTTAAGATACCAAGATATAGCATCTTCTATTATTCTTCCATGAAGTTTGCTAGTTCAATCCTTTTTCTCCATTACTTATTGTGCTCTGTCGGAATTGCAGCGCTTTCAAGTCTGTCAGTGTGCTTGCGACTTTCGTCTCCGTGCTCTACATATGTACGCGTGTTCCTACGGTTTCAGCCCTAACAGCCCCCAATGGTGTTATAAGACCATAAGAAGAGGAAAGGAAATCAATGTCATCAACAAACAAGGCATGCCATAAAATTACTAAATAAAAAAAAAATTAAGAAACCCGTCTCATCGGGTGCTCCCCGTGAACCTCGGCGGCGGTGGTCCTGGCCCAGGCCTCGGCCGACTCGCCGGTGGGCATCAATTCGATGCCCACCGGTTCGCCAGCCCGGGCCAGCCTCTCTCCCTCTCCTCCTCTTCCTCTTCCTCCTCTTCCTCCTCCTCCTCTTCCTCCTCCTCCTCTTCCTCCTCTTCCCCCTCTTCCTCCACCACCCGCCCTCCCCTCCTCCTCCTCCTCCTGCTGCTGCTGCTGCTGGCGTTGCTGCTGCTGGCGTTGGCCTTACCAACGGTCCCAGTAATCCAGCCCCCATCCGGCTGGGAGGATCAGTCCCAGCCAGACCCCCAGGGCACCGAACCAGGTGCCGATTTCTCCGGCGGTGATGCCACCGGCACCACCGCCCCCAACGACGGCGGCCACCGTGACCGTGGCCGTGGCCGTGGCCGTTGTTGTCGTCGTCACCGTCGCTGTCGTCGTCATCGTCGTCATCATCGTCATCGTCGTTGTCACGACGCTCACAATGGGAGCCATTTTGCTGTTGCTGCTGTTGTTGTTGTTGTTGCTGCTGCTGCTGCTGTTGCTGTTGTTACTGTTGCTGCTGCTGCTTCTCTGTCAGTGTGTGTGTGTGTGTGTGTGTGTGCGCGTGTGTGTGTATGTGGCCTCTTCTCCTGCGGACAAAGAGGGAAGAGAGCAAAAAACGTGCAACTAGGGAAAAATGGATGTTTTATTAAAGACTGGTTTGCTTAGGAGGACCTTCCTCGATGAATGAGTTTCCTTCCTGAACATCTAACAGACATAAGGTGATGTGGGGCTTCCCTCACAAGCTCCTTCCTCGCTAATGAGCTCGACATACAAGCAAGTACCTGGGTACTCCAAAAGAGACCACTACCTGCTACGTAAGGCCGATAAAACGGTACTGAGACGGGTCCTCTTCAAAGTATGTTCCCAACTTGATATCGCATGGCTTCAAGGTTTTCCGATAGTAAAGTGCCTCTAGCTCGGCTTTTTCAATGATCTGGCGGATTTCCAATTGTTCTTGGCTCCATGAGTTACACCCAGTGCCGCCCTAGAATGCTCTTTTAACTTCTTTCTCATTTGTTCAAGTTCTTTCATGTCGTCACCGTATGTTACTGCTCGGCAGGTGTAAGTTGCTCTCAGAATGCAGTAGCTGCGGATGTTGTGCTCGACGGCGAGCAGATCGATTGCGCCTGGGTCGAATTTGTCGAGCTCCTTACGGACTTGCGACATGATGACATCAACAGTCTCTAGGACCCTTCGTTCCTCTTGCCTGCTGATTGGCTTGAAAGGTGTGTCGTGAAGATCCTCGTAGTGAGGAAGGAAGGGTGGAAGGCCGTTTGGATAGATTTTCTTCCCCAGCATCGGATTTCTGGGCTCGGCATCGGCCAGTTTCTCGGTTTGTTTGCCGAATCGCAACCAGGAAGGAAGGCACCGCTGTATGCCGGTCTCATTGGAAGTCCCCATTCTCGTTGAGGCGGCGCCACTGTTCGTGTTGATGACGTGCTTATCAGTTGTGTTCTTGTGCAGATGGAAGGAGCGAAGAAAACGAGGCGGGATAGGTTGAGGGACCACGCCCACCAACCATATGAATGAGGCGGAAGGTGCTTTATGTACCTGTGGAAAAGCACAAGTTCATCATGGTTTGCGCAGCAGCCTCTGAAAGTTGCCGCTAATTGTGCATGTCTCTGTGAGTTAGGCGGCCAAGGTTCGAGCCTTTTACCCTAGTTCTATGTTTGTGGCGCAATGGACACTCGCCAAGAAGCGGGAGCATCGACCTCGCTCCCAGGTTCAAAGCCCAAAGTATCTACTAAGGTAGAGGTGGGTACGTAGGCACTCGGGTTCTGGCACAGTTGAGGCAGTTGTGAGGGTCGGATGCGTACTTCCAGAGGCAAGAAGCAGGTGCATAGGTGGATCCTCATACGACGGAGTCACCAGACCTCAGATCGATGCGCCTTCCCTCCTCGATGTTTGTACCTGAGGCAGCCAAAGGCACTACAGAAGAAGGTGGGAGAGATGGCCCACCAGATCACATGGGGGTCCTCTTTCTCTGCTCTACTGGTGATTCTGTATTTCCCCCTCGCCCTCTTCCATTTGCCCCTCCATCCAGCTGTTTTCGCATCAGTCTCCTCTCATTCAAGTTCCGAGAGTCATCAAGTAGACTTCGCCTTTGTCATACGCATCCCTCGTCAATGCCAATCTTCTCATTGCTACGATAGCAATCATGAAAGCGTTTGCCGCGCCTTTCCCCAGCCATGGCAGCTTTCCAAAGCGTCCTTTCAGTCATTCGATGAGCTCGATCCGCCGTTGCATCACTCTAGGCGTTCACACACACTCTTCCATTTGAGCATCAGAGACTCGATCACCATAATTCTCCAAGCATATCTCTTGCCCTGCGTGCTCTGCTGCCTAACAGAGCCAAGCCTACCCTTCCTAACGATGGTGAGCTAAACAGAAACACCCTCCAGTAGCTGCCCAGCGAGATGCGCAAGAAGAGACTTTTCCAAAGGCACTATACATAGCAAGTGATTTCGGCCTGTCGCAGACGCTCAAGTTGCATTGGCTTGAGCAAAACCAGTCCACCTTTTGCTACACGTGGTGTTGGAACCGCAGTTATCTAAAGTGGCTGAACCATGTTGTGTTCTCCCATTATCCTAGCCTTTCATTACAAATTCTAACTTTCTGCAGGCACTTTGGCTTTGATTTGGCCCGTATCTCGCATCTCGCCACTCGGTTCTCGTCTCTCGTCCGTCATCTCTTATCTCTCATCCATCGTCTCTCCTCTCTCCTCCCTCCTCTCTCGTCCGTCGTCCGTCGTCTTTCGTCTTTCGTCTTTCGTCTCCAGCTCTCAGCTCTCATCCACGGCTCTGCCCAGTCGGCTATCGCTCATCGCTCATCGTCGGTTGCTTGTTGTTCGTCCACGCCTCTGCTCAGTTGCTTATCGCTCATCGCCCATCGTCGGTTGCTCGTTTTCGCCCCATACTTCTTCTTCTGCAGATAAGTAAAGTCTTTGTCAGTGTGTCTGTGTGTGTCTGTGTGCTGTGTCAAGTGTGTGGTAAGTGTGCGTGCTTCGACCATGCTGTTCTCTCTTGTGTGGCGCATTTATTCTTCTACTTCTACTTCTATTTCTACTTCTACTTCTACTTCTACTTCTACTTCTACTTCTACTTCTACTTCTACTTCTACTTCTACTTCTACTTCTACTTCCACTTCTATATCGACCTCTACATCTACATCTGCATCTACGTCTACATCTGCGTCTAAGTCTACGTCTACATCTACGTCTACGTCTATATCTACTTCTCTTACTTATACTTCTTCTTCGTCTACTTCCTCTTCAGCTTCTACTACGTCAACTTCTACTCCTACGTCAACTTCGGCACGAATACCATCATCGAGACCAACGGCAAATTCTACGTTTCCGCTCTGAGACATCTCTCTTTGGGACCTCTGCTGTTGGACGGCCACTCAGTGCCAAAACGACGAGGAGTGTCTCACCTTCCTCCAATTCATTCAGAGAAAATCTTCTCGCGGGGAACGGCCATGAGCAAGGCACTGCAAAATCTTTCCAGTCTCCCTACGGGGTAAGATTGTGCATTTCCGCATTTTGCATCACGGCTCACCTCTTGAGCTCCGAGACTCAAAATTCTTCCCGGACCGCTGCTGATACCTTCGCCCAGCGAGTACTTTCCAGGACGATCAAGGAACTTGCATCACGGAGCTCACCGTCCTCTTCGGCACTTTCCATCATCATGCCATTTATAGCTACGAACAAACCAACGGACGACAGCTTCATACCAACTCGCAAGATCTAGTGACTCATGCGCTGCCCACTTCGAGATCGACTTGATATCACCTAACCAAATACTCGGACGTGGGGTTATTGTACACCTTATCGGACAAGTTCCTATTTCCCTACCAAAGAGAGTTTGAGTGTGAAGTTGAACAGCAATGGAAGATGCCAGAGCCCGGCATCTCAACACAATGAATAGTTCCTACTTTATTCCGTTTGCAGTGACCAGGTACCCCGCCGCCAATACCTTGGAGCTCAACAACGAAGTAGATTTGGCTTCCCCAAGCCAGCTTTCAGGCCTTCCCTCTATATCAATTCCACCGCAGGGCTCCATGCCGAGGCCAACTACGAACTCGTGAAAACTCGTGATTCTTGTGACGGGACAGGGCGAATGTGAGAGAGTCTATGGAAATGGTCGCACAGAGGCAAGATGAAACTTGACAGTCTGTTGATGTGGTGGCGGAACTAAAAGATGCTGTCTGGCAAAGAAAAGAGACACAACGCGCACGACAACCCACCTTTTTATCAAACCCAGTTGGTTGGGTCAATTCCAGAGAGTTTGATGACCCAATGACCAAAATTAAGAGAGGCCGGTTGGTTCATCTACCAAAGCATGCAATACAATTGGAGGGAGGGTTGAACATTATAATTCTACTCCGCGAGAGACGAAGCTGTATCTAGGTCTCTAAATTCGACCCAATATTTATGAATACATGTCGAAAGTTTATTGACATGAGACTGTGTATGAAGGTGCCGCCAACGTTTTGCTAGTACGGGCAAGTAGATCACGGTGTTGTCATGTTAAGCGTTCCTCCACATCGAGCCATGATGACCCGTTCGTGTATCCTCACATGAACACACGAATGATCTTCGAATGCATAACCCTACATGTCACTTATGTGGAGTGCAAAGTATTTTTAACCTGGTAAGGCTGTATGCTACCAGCACAGTCAATTTCGAACCCCTGGCATATATTCTGGTTATATGCTTAGCCTTGATACCTCATGGGTTTATGAAAGGGGGGGAGATGATTTTCTGCCTCACTGCTGAATACAGGCCTCCAGCCAATCATCTTGGTGATGCTTTGGTCGCTACTCGGAGCCCTTAGTATTTATCAGTTTCACAGAGGCTTAGATTCCTCAAATTGTTATCTTAAATTAGATAAGGTAGTCATAAGTGGTATTTAGTAAGTGAAGTAAAATACGGAACACCCAACAAATCCAGACGGTCCAAATTATGAACACCATACTTCCATTAAGTGGATAGTGTTGCAGAAACGGATTCATGTGCCACTTTCATTACATGTTTCAATGGTGTTTCAATTATTAACGATAAAGTATACATGTCCGACGTGCCAGCGGTGCTTAAACTCGAGAGCTCTTCTCCTAGATCCAAAAGCTGATGGTGGGAAAACAAGGCCAACAGAGCCTCGTCACTAATTTCATCACCCCAGGATGCTATCCGTGCTTTCATTATCCCTGTGCGCTCGAGTCTTCTCCGGCTTTTGCATGTTAATATTCACAGCCATCCCGTCGGCGTCCAAGCTTTTGTTCTGAGAATTTTCGTTCCCTATGCTGTGGAGCTTGTAACCGCGGCCATGGCTCTTTCGCGACCAGTGTCCCGTCGAGATGTCGTGACCAGGGGTGTTGGATGCGCTCCCTGATGAGAGCCCCAGTATGGTGAGGAGCTTGGGTAAGTAGGCCCGGAGGAAAGGCTTCATGCGCATCAAGTTGCTGCACAGGATACCGAGGTTGAGCTCGACCAGTGACCAGACACCAGCCTCGGCTTGCCTTCGAGAAAAGTTTGGGTCGGTGGCCATGATTTTGACGTATGGGGCTCGAGCGACGGAGGCGAGTAGGACCCTGTACAGAGATATGAATCAGCATGTTTGAAGATACGCGAGGATATTTCGTTGGAAGTACATACGCAGAACCGAGGCTCAAGATAGCTCCAGCAACAATCTTCTTCCGGAAAGGCATCTGAAGCTTGTAGAGCGTTGGAATGGGCAGTATGATAATGGACAGGTCTGTCGCGATATTGAGCACGACCTGAGAAATTGCCAGATTGTTGAGGCACGTGCCACCACCGACATTCTTGGGATTGCAAGGACCTGACAGAAGGCCAGTGAATGTTATGGTATATATAAGAAGCATCCCAGACACGATATACACGCCGAGTCGGAAGTGTTGTACCGAGCTTATTCGCCAAAGTACGCTTAAAATCGAGAGTTTGCTAAGAGTCGGACTCCACATGTAGGTCAACGTTGTCGGCAGCAAGTACTATATCTCTAGATTCAGAAAATGAAGACGATTCCGCGATTATTTCATGGTTTACTTACGTTGTAGTACCCAGTGAGGTCGTTGATGCTGATATCCCATGCGTCCGATCCCCAACCATATTTCATTGCGAAACAGACCGAGATGAAATATCCCATAGAACAGCCCCATGCTAATGTAATGAGAACTAGATTTCCAGTGCTGTTAGCACGGCATGTCACTTGGAGCTCAGAGCAACATTTCGATTTCCACGTACCGACATCGACCTCCAGGGCCCGGACTACGGCAACGCTCGTGACATATCGAATAGCCAAAGACGCAGTCGCAAAGAAGTAAGTGACGCTGAACACTATTATAGTGGCCAATTGGACCGATGAGAGAGGTCGACTAAAGTCTGAGGTCACTCCGTCCGGCGGTTGCAACACTGGGGTCGTGTATATATCGACTTCGGGGCTCAGGGCTTGCATTGTATCGGTATCGGTAAGTCTCCCTCTTTGGTACCAAGCATCTCAGAGACAGACTTGAAAATTGGCATCGATTCCACAAGTTAGCTGCCGAATGTGTGGCAGCATACATATATATTCTAACATGTTGAACAAGGTAGACAAGGTTCCTCCTCGTCAACAAGTCTCCTTAGCCACAGGGATCCCATGGTATATACTGTGTGAAAGTGGCGGATCAAAGCCGGCCCTTAACTGGAGACTGAAAAGTTCTTCCCTGAATGTGGATGTTCGACCTCCTGACTTGGGTGTAAGCCGCGGAACCCGTAGCTCTTAGCCCCTACATACCGAGTACGACAACTCCACGGCATTGCGGCATCAATTGGATAATCACGAAACCAAACTTGACCCTCCGTTTGGCCACTTTTCAATGATCCAACTGAATTAAAGCCTGCTTACAGAGTACGGCGTTCCGGCATTCACCATCACCAAAATTCTCTTTGTTGGTTGTAGGTATGAGAGTCTATACCATCAACCAATCACGTTCCAAATTTCCAAGAGCAGGGTACGCACGCCTTATACATATTACGTGGAGCAGTTTGATTATTGGCAACCTAGGGGCAAATATTTATCTCATAGTATTCATTATTAGCAACGGTTCGTTTTCAAACAGCCCCTGGCAACCTGGCCCGGTCAGCTTATCACACCCTTCCCCTGCTGTGTTTGTTAAAATGGCGGGCAATCTTGCCACATAAGGAAGGTCGAACGTTAAGATTCGCCGTTTAAGTGTAGCTCTCCCTTCTTTTAGCCTGGATGCGGCTCCGGCGTCGGCAGTTGTGGTTCAACGGGTCTGTTTCGCCTTGGGTCGCGTACGCCCTCAGATGAGAAGAAAGCTACTCCCCCTGAGTGGGTGCCGGCAACGAAGCTCTCTCCACATGCTGGAGCCCATCGCGTATAATATCACCGCTACTTGTAGCCCAGTCCAACTTGCTACTGGACAAACGTACCCTGGCCGCATTTTGTCGTTCCTGTTGGTCGACATCCGCGCTATTGGTGACCTTCATGCGGGTCACAAAGTCGTATGTTATCTATCGGGGTTCGCCCGGCACCCTGGCAGTGAAGCTGTACCCCAGGCTATTACAAATTTCATCGGTTCAAAAGGAGTAATAAATCATCATCTCCCCTTGTGTTGCAGGACCTCGGCCAACTCTGGCAACTCGATCCAACCCAAAGCCATCAAGATGCTCAACAAATTGGCCAAAACCACTAAGGCTCCTCGGAGCATTTTCAACTCTGAGAAGGCGTTCCCTATGACGCCAGAAGAAATTACCTCGGAGTGGCTCTCTGAAGCATTGGGCGTGCCTGTCAAGAGCTTTAAGATCACGAATGCTATCCATGGCACGGCTTCCAAAATCTTTCTCGATCTGGAATTCCAGGATGAGGACTCAGCCCGGGAAATTCCCAGCAAGGTTTGCGTCAAGGGCGGATTTAACCCTGTCATTCTCCAAACTGTCCCCGAGATGTGGGCTACTTATCGTCGCGAGGCGGAGTTCTACCACTACATTGCACCACAGACCAACATGTTACTTCCCAAGACTTGGTTCACAGGCACGGATAAAGTCAATGGCCAGGGCATCGTCATCATGTCGAACATGTCAGAGGAATGCAAGTTCGGCATGCCTTTGGAACCTTGGACTCCGAAGCTTGTTGAGGGGGCCCTGAAGCAGCTGGCGAGCCTTCATGGAAAGACTTGGAATAGGAGTGAAGAGGAATACCCTTGGTTGTTTGGCAAAGATGGAGTCAAATTAGAGAACCCAGTCCGAAAAATCGTGCTCGCGCTTCTTCATCCTGCACCATGGGGTGCCCGGTTCGATGAGAAATGCCGTCCTCCCGTGGCTGAGTCTCTGCTTGATCGAGAGCGCATCCAGCGAGGCTTCGAGGCCTTATGGAAGCACGCCGATGCTGATCTCAAGTTCTTTTCCCTCATCCACGGCGACGACCACATCGGAAACACCTTTATTACAAACGATGGGACACCCGGTTTCATTGATTGGCAAGGTCTGCAGTACGGCCCTGCTATCTTAGACCTTGTCTACTTCCTTGTCGGGGCAATGTCTGTCAAAGATCGCCGAGCACATGAGGGTCATCTCATTGATAGCTACCTAGAGGCACTACATACAGAGGGAGGACCCAAAATGACGCGAGAGGATATATGGGATGAGTATCGTCGGTATGCCATGCAGGGTTTTCTCTGGGCCATGACGCCTCAAACAATGCAGCCCGACGATGTTGTTTTTGCTATGAGCGAACGGTACTCTGCGGCGCTGGTTGATCATCAGACGCTCGAGCTTTTGGGAGTTTAAAGGAGACAGTTTGGAACATCACGAGTAGCGAGATATATCAATCAAACAGCTAATTCCTGCTGGAGCTTTTCATTGTTTGAGCAACGCTGTTCACTTGGTGCTAAAATTCTCACAAAATTATTAATACTCCACATCGTATCGTCAATTACCTTGATGTTTCGTTGATGATCATGTTAGCTATTATATTATGTTGGAACTAGCTAATGGTAGCCTTTGTCGTGGCGTGTTTTCAATACTGCAGCGGCACTGCAGGGATTTATTGCGATGGTGGTAGCAATATGAATTGCACCATATCTTCCTAATTCATGAAGCTATCGCATTTTGATCCACTGAAAACAGAAGCCTACGTACGAACTTTGGCATTGAATTCTTCATAAGCCTTCAAGTGCAAAGGTTTGTTCCCTAACCTTACAGAAAGTTTATGAATTCTGTCCTAGGCAGTTTCTGAGAAAAGTAATATATAGTTAAGTTTTGCCCGGCTTCCGTGAACGTACAGTACATAATGACATGAAGAAGGTTTGCGGCGCAACCTCTAAATGACAGACAAGTAAACTCCATTTCGACAACTCTTCTCCCGTTTGACTTGAAATTGACTCGGGAATTCTTCCCTCTGATCATTTTCTTCCTTACACACAATCTCGTCAATTATCTCTACCATTTCATTTCTCAACAACTATTGACATTCTTTTGGATCCCTTGGGAAGAATTTTCTTGGAAAGCATTGCCAACTGCTCTTCCCAAAGAGAAAAACAATCTATATTCCACTATCTCTTAGGTTCTCTCGACCAAGTTCCTGAACTTGCCATGCCTTCGGCTGTTTCCCCCGGGGCCGCCCGGCGGGCTACCATTCTGGGAGGTTCCAACACGGTTGTTGGAGCCAGACTTGACGGCAAGGGAGATTTCCATGGGCAGGTAGGATCTCCTCTCACGGATCAATCGCCTTGTTCCAATAGCGCATCAAGTCTCGAGGATGGTTCCGAGTTGCCTCTGGTAGCAAACACATTTTCCATCCCCACTGACAAACACCGGACATGCCACTGGGCCGAGACGGCGTTCCTGATGATGGCTGAGTTCGTAGGTTTTGCCATTCTCAGTTTTCCTCATGCTTACGCGACTATGGGTTGGGTTCTTGGAATTGCTGCCACGCTCTTCGTGGGTCTTGGGTACTTGTACACCTCGCTCGTTCTCTGGGATCTTTGCCTCCGACACCCAGAGAGTAAGAGCATCTGTGATATCGGTAAGATATTATGCGGAAAGTACGGCGCCATCGGATTTTGGTTCACCGCATGTATGTTTGTCTGCAACAATATTGTAAGTTGATATTCTTGTACCTTTTAGATTTGCTGATTGCTAATACCTTGACGTAACAGTGGGTTCAGGTTCGTGTCTTCCCCCCCTTGATATCGCACTCTATCTAAGTCAATTAACCTTCTCTTTCAGGGCATTCATGTTAATCTCGGTGGGAATTTCTTTCAAAACGTGGTATTAAACGGAAAGTCTGTGGGCATCTCTGCTCGGATCCTCGGCGGCCTCGTTGCAACTTTTCTCTGCCTCCTTTGCTCCTTACCTCGAACCCTCAAAGTATTGTCCCGTTTCGCCATGGCCGCTGTCGCTTCCACGGTCACTTGTGTCGTCCTTGCCATGATCTTCATTGTAAATCAGGGTGGCCCTGTTGACTCCTCCTCAGGACAGGCCGAAGGCAGTGCAGATGCCGTTATCGCAAAGGGAAGTATGATCGTGTTCTCTGCCTGGCCTTCACCTGAAGCAACCTTTAAGGATATCATGGTGGCTTTCTTAGGCATTGCATTTGCATTCATCGGCCAGATTACACTCCCCAGCTTCATCGCTGAAATGAAGGACCCAAGGTTTGTTAATTTTCTGTTCTTGCGAATATCTTTCACAATTAATATGTTTTACGCAGAGATTTCCCCAAGGCATTATACCTCTCCTCATTCGTCCAGTACTCGCTTTTCATCACATTTGCCCTCTTTATGTATAAGAACATCGGGCTTCGTGATATGACAACCATCACGATCGGAAGCCTTGAAAGGACTCAACTCATTATCTGTTTCTGCTTCCTTCTACCTTCTTTGATTATACTTGGATCTCTCTACGCCACAGTTACCGGCCTATTCATCTTGAATTCAGTTGAATCACATATCTCAAAGAAACGTACCAAGAATATTGTCTGGGTTGTCATTATCAGTATGCTCCACTCACTCTGCGCAAACCTCAGTCGATGTTTCAAGTCTAACCAATTCTACTTCAGCTCTTCTTTGGGGCCTAGCCTTCACCATCAGCCAAGTTATTCCTCATTTCGATGCTTGTAAGTTTCTTGCGTCATCTATATTACATTCTTTTTGCTCCGCCCTCTAACCTTCTCTCGTAGTGCTCGCCATTGTCGGCGCCATCTTTGACGGTTTCTTCGGGTGGATTTATTGGGGTGTCGCCTGGTTCCGTATGCGGCAAGCTGATATTCATAGGAAGGTGCCCCGCGTATGGGGGCCAAGGATGGATGTTGCGTTGGGTGTCGTCAACTTTTCGCTCATTCTTATCGGCATGGGGCTTTTCCTTAGTGTTGGCTCATGGGCTTCTTTTGCTTACCTTCGAGATCTTGAGCACAACAAAAACTAAAAGGAAAGACCCGAGCTATTAGACTTCAATCATTAGCGCCTAGCCTAAGCTTGATAGACATGGTTTCGCAACTGTATTCGTCGGGAGGAGCACCAACTTCAACAATGGAGTATCAATCTATCGTTCAATCAATGTGATCAGGCGAGCAAGATATCAATAGGGTTTAGTGATCAAGTCTAGATCCTGATAGAGGCTTCTTAGCCCGGTTAGGCTCGACGAAGTTATTTGAGGTATCATAAAAGTCCAGATCAATGGGTATCAAGGCTCAAGAGAAGCGACGTGGAAGGATTCATAGCCATGTTTTTAGTATTATCAACACGTTCTATTCATGAGGATTCAGGGGTTGGTTTTTTCTCTCCTTCCGAAGGCTGCCCGCCTTGGTTCCACTCCAGTGGCCGAACGCGCATAAACTCGTCCAGCACGGCATCTGTGATGGTGGCGCGACGCTCCTGGTATGCCTTGATGAACTCCTGGAGTTTGACGATACACTTCTTTTTCAGCTGGCCTGTGAGCAGTCGGCCCGCGATGTAGTCTTGGCGAATCTCCTCAAGCTCATCATCGTCCTCCGAAAAGAAGCTCAGGTACTGGAACGCAACATCAACGTCGGGGTTGCCACCCAGTCTGCGCTGTTCTTCCATTGTCTCTTGACCACCCGAGAAGGCGTACTTGTTGATCTTCTTCTCACTATCATTCCAGCATCGACCAGTCAGCAGTTATTCATGAGGGGCCATAAATAGGGAGCAGTATACGACGACGATATGATGCTTACATTTGCTTCATTGTGTCATTCATAAAGATGGCACTCGAGTCAATCGAGGCGCTCATCTTGGAACCGGGACCCTGGAGCGCGGGGAAAAACTTTGAGTGGATAAGGCACGGCTTTGGGTACCCAAGCTTGGGGGCGACGTCGCGGCAGACGCGGAAGTAGGGGTCTTGGTCGATGGCGCACGGAATCAGTGATGGGATCTTGGCTACTTTCTTCGTGTCGGTGCCAAATATATGCGGGAAAGTGGTAGCGAAAGCCGTGGCCGACTGGACAGAGACATAGTGGTATTTACCAACACTATCACTTGGGGGGCGTCAGTAAAAGGAGGCGGCCATTGAGGGTTCATCATATCCCACCTGTCAGTAAATCCGAACACCGCCTTGCTGGTATTCTGTGTGATTTGACGGGAAATCTTGACTACATTCTGGTAAAAGGCGCCGCCCATGAAGTCAAAGTCGCTGAAGAGGAAGGTCTTTTTGACGTCGAAGCCAACGGCAAGAATGTCAGTGGCATTGCCGCGGACAAAGCCTCTCATTTCCTCCAGACTGAACACCTTCTTGCCGAAGATCATCTTCTCATCATCCGTCATCATAATGACCAAAGGGACATCAAATACGTCCTGAAGCCATCTACGGGCACCATGTTAGCAGCGATTCCAGCCCTCCAAGAGACGGATCAAGAACCAACTTGGTGAAGGTAAAGGGCACCATGTGGCCCAGATGCATACTGTCGCTGCTGGGGCCGCGGCCCGTGTATAGAAAGAACGGCTCACGTTTCTCATGGCGTGTCAGAATCCAATCGAGGTCGCGATGGGAGAAAACCAGTTGGCGGCGGAGGAACGGATGCAACTTGTGGCCGGTGACTCGC
Source organism: Clonostachys rosea (assembly GCA_026958235.1). Classification (NCBI taxonomy): domain Eukaryota; kingdom Fungi; phylum Ascomycota; class Sordariomycetes; order Hypocreales; family Bionectriaceae; genus Clonostachys; species Clonostachys rosea. Next base: position 3,961,698 of record CP110206.1, read on the forward strand.
TCAAAGCGCTCCAGAAGCGCCTTGTCAATGGGCTTCGTGCCAAAGGTGTCGACCAGGCGATTGTAGTCGATGGCCTTGACCTTGCCGTCGACGATCTCGCCGCTGACGCTCCACGGATTCACATCCTGGGCAGTCGCTGCGTTGCTGACCGAAAGGTCGGCCATAGCTGAATTGACGGTATCCCCCATGCCGCGATTGATGAGTGCTGGCGATGCGAAGCCGCTAAGAGTATCAACAAGCAATCAGATGTGTTGTGCAGAGAAGCATCGCGGGAAATGTAGAGTTGAGTCACGTTTGCCCTCATCCTGAGGTCCCACATATCTCTGGTTCAAGCCTCTGATTGGCTTGCCTCAACACTACCCCTCCAGCCCACTATGATACTGAAAAGTGCCGCCATCAACTGAAGTTAGGTCCCGGGGCACGTGATGACCCCTCCATCATCAGCCACAGCAATCAGCCACCCTCCGCCACACGCCGCGCGGAGTATATCGCCTGGGTCTTTCACCTTCCAGTCTACATTTGCTTCAATCACAAGTAGGCTATAGGCAATAATATTCGTCGCTTTGATGATGTTTGAGTGCTCAATAGTGCTCAATATCCCCTGTGTCTTCCATATTGCGTATGTGAATACCGTTGTAACCAACTCAGTATACCATTACAGGATCGAAATATGCATGTATACCGACCTAAATATATATTTTATTATCATTGAGCCTAGATTCTGGTTCAAGCATTCCGCTTTGAAACCCATACAGAATATGGGCCTGGCATAAAACTGCTTTGGGAAATACACACCCGATGTTCCCTTATACAATCGAGCAAAAGCATCCAAATGCCCCATATGGAAACATTACAGTAGAATCTTGAGCTTCCGATGTTCTTGATGGCCGATTCAGCTCCTCTGTGATAGATCGTACAATGACCAATATGCGTGCAGCGCGCATACCCAACGGGAGGTTTCGCGATCCTACGCAAATAAGCCAGAGATATATGAGTGGCGGGTCTCTTTCCTAAATCCGCTACAACCCCAGAGACAAGATTTAAGTAAAAAGTAGACTAGTAGACTTGGCACATACTGCAGCTTGTTACGGAACTACCAAACCTGGTGCCTCCTCTCAGAGCGTCAACAGAGTCGAGGGAAGGCTGTGTAAGAGTTATTAGTCATGTTATACCCTCTACTGACTCTCGGGCATTTAAATAGTACGGCGATACGCCGCTACGCACATTAGGTGCTACTTTTAGAGAGGCAGTCAGGCAGTGGTTTTACGCGACCCTGGAGAACTACGTCATTTCATAGAAGTGTCCTCTCCCTACAAATATAAAGCGCAATCCAAATAAGTAGGCTCTTGGAATCACAAGTCAATGCCAGGTTACGACTCAAAGACTACAGTGGAAAGGAAAGATAGTTCAATATAATAGCATCAAGTAAACTTCTCTTTCCATTGAGAAAGCTTTTGGGTTGAATCTAGCAGCGGTAGGGACGTAATCTTGGAATTCTTCTTTTGCAGCTTCATCTAGTCATGATTTATGGGCACCTGCCTAACTAAAATAGTGTGAAACCAGCGGCATGATCAGCCATGTAAAGGATCTTCGTAGCAAATATCGAATTCGCAGGCAGGGGTGTGATTCCTAGCAAGCCTTATTTGGAGTTCCGTGCTCCTGGGATCGACAATAAAACGGCCCTGTTACGATAAATCTGTCAGACGTTGGGCCACAGCCACCACCCAGTGCGTCACTCTATTGTGTCGTGGAGCTGATCGGAAAAGACGGCTCCAGACCCAAGAGCTAGCAATGATTGAGAACGAGATCAACATGCAGTTAATAATTATCCGCCCCCTGGCCGTTTCCCATCGGCAGAAGGGGGATAACTATGTAGTTATTAGTGTTAAGCGCCAGATTTATGCTTCTCCTCCAATTCAGCATCATCCAAATGGATGTCGAAATAAGTATTGATGCGGCACTTAGCGACTATAGATCCGGTCACAGGGCTAGCCGGGTCTGCTGTTCTGTGTGCGGTATGGACCCAATGGCAATCTAGTCGCAGAGATGAGCCCTGGGCTGGGCTGATCTGCTGGATCTTGCTGCCGATATTATGCAAGGCTATCACCCTGCCAATCAATCGACTTGATACAGAAAAGGTAAACGAGTCACGGAGATCACCTAACCCGTGGTTATGGTTATTTGCAATATGCGTAGCAACCCAAGCAGTATGCGAAGGAGAACAGGGAAGCAACTGGCTTCTTGTACGTGTAATGGACTAGATCTGGACTCTAAGTCTCATTGGCTAACCTTTCATAGCCGCTATTGATGCCTCTCTTATTGGTCGTCGAGCAGTACCTTGGGCGGGACCTATCATCGCCAGCCTCTCTTTGTCCCATTTTTATTTTCCTGATTTCGAACACACTATTGGGCACAACCTCGATAACTCTCTTCGGGATTTTTACTCTGGTTGATTTCAACTTGATTCGCCTTGCATTGTCGATAACATCAGCGGTGGCTTCCTTCACAATATACCTAGCACTTCTAAACAAAGGCTCCAACCGCGCTCGACATATTCCTCACGTCGATATTCGAGAGGATATAGAGCCTCTTTCTTTTCGGGTGAATTTTACTCTAGTCGTTATTTTGACCTTGAAGGCCATCACATTTGGGTGCGCGGTCCCTCAAATGCTTCCCACCATGACGCTGGGCATCTCCAAGGCTTTCACCTGGTTCTTCTTCATTCAAACTGTACGTCTCTTTGCCTCATGACAGTCATGACAGTCAACAAGGTGTCCTATCTGCTAACAAAGGCTATCAGGCTCATTATACTACATGGCGGATCGCAGTACCAATCACAACCTTCAGCATCTTATCAACAACTGACCCATACTCTCAAACATGGGATATCGATTCCTTCTTTGTATTGGTCGGCTCAGTCCTGTTTCTATCCCAGATCATCGGAACAATTCCTAAACATCCAAAGACTCTCTGGGTACTGTCCCTTATCCCCATAATCCCATACTTTCTCAGTCTCCAAGCCATCATGTCGAGTCAACGTATGGCAAGGATAAGCTTCCATAACCACCAGATGCATCCCGTGGAGGAAGCGATACATGCCGCGCAAGGTGAACTCAACTCCCTCATCCACCGACAGTCCAAAACCTACACCGCCGCGCGCGACGAGTACAAACGCCGGTACGGCTTTGAACCTCCCCCAGGCTTTGAAGAATGGTATGAATTCGCGAAAACGAATCAGTCACCAGTCATCGACGATTTTGACACCATCCAAAGATCCATCGCTCCCTTGATGAAAGTAAGTGGTCGCGAAGTTCTAGAAGCCATGAGCGAGGTATATTCGCAGCCGGATAGCGAAGTATGGTCTTGTGAATATTCATCACAAAAGTCTGAGACGCACTGCACCCATCCTCGGCGTACATTTGACAGACATATATCACTCTTGTTTAATAGGTTGGTGAAAGCTGTGCCTAGCGGTGTTCATTCCCTCAGATTTCTTGTAAATCATTTTGACGAGCCAAGGGTCTTGACACCATCCAAGGCCATTGGAAACCAACTGCCAGATCAAGCCGGACAGGGAAGAAACGGAGATGAGTTCTCAAGCCAAATTTGGGATATAATCAGCCAAGACTGCAACTTTCAAGACCTCGAATCAGACCAATCTGAGAACTGGTCAACTTCGCCTGACATAGGCCTCGTCCGAAACCACAGCCAACAAGTTGACATCTGCCAACATCCAGAATACCAACACAGGCACGGCCTCCTCACAAATCCAGTAACAATTCGCCCAATCGAAGATCCCGTCCCCGTCCTCTCGACAGGGTCGCTCTCCACCATGGGCGACATCCTCCTACCCAGCCCCGCCTACCTCGAAGAAGAGTTCCAATACGACGAGGCACAGGACACGGACTGGACCAGCAAGCACAACAAGCTATACTGGGCGGGATCCACGTCGGGCGGGTACGCAAACGGAAGCCACTGGAGAGCCTTCCACCGGCACAGGTTCGTAAACATGGTCCACAACCCGGCGCGAGACCAGACATACTGGTACCTACAGCAGCAGAAGAACGGACTAGTCGAGCGCGCTCCCTCGCCATTCCTCAACCGCCGATTATACAACGTCGCCTTCACCCGAGTCTTCCAGTGCGAGCCGGCCGCCTGCCACGACCAGCGCGCACACTTCAACGTCAGACCGTGGGCGCATAAAGACGAGGCGCTCGGGTACCGGCTCGCGTTCGACCTAGACGGCAACGGCATCAGCGGGCGCTTCTACAAGCTGCTCGCGTCCAGGTCTGTCCCCCTGAAGCAGACCATCATGCAGGAGTGGCACGACGACAGGCTCGTGCCCTGGGTGCACTACATCCCCGTGAGCCAGGACATGAGAGAGCTGCCGGAGTTGATCACCTACCTGACGTCGACCAAGTCTGGGCAGGAGCAAGCAAGGAAGATTGCTGAGCAGGGGCGGGATTGGTATTCAAAGGCATTTCGTGAAGTCGACATGACGATCTACATATATCGGCTTTTGCTAGAATTAGCGAGGCTTCAGGATCCGACCAGAGAGGGAGCTGGAGGTTAAATGAAAGTATATATGGTGATCTCCAGCCCCAGATGATAACGTTCTGAGTGAATTAAATGAGACCAGTAAACAGGATACTGAGCATTGATGTTGCTTTCTAAACATAGAGGTGTGCGAGATTCAAGGTCAAAGAAACAATAAGTGCGTTCATATCACACCGTTCCATATACAAGCACTCACTCTGGCGATCGTACCTGAAGCAGCCTTGTGGACCTGTTCAAAAATGTGCAGATATATTGGTTGCAAGTAATATGCTCACTGTAGATAGCATACAGGTCACAGTATCCCTAATCCTTGCTCCTGGTATCATCAATATAATCTTTAGCTTCCAACTGCCCACCCTCGTTCATATTCTCAATAGCTCTCCATTCATTAGACTAATATAAATGGCCATTATTAGAATTAGAAAATTCAGAAGAGGAACCAATAGTCATAGCCCTCATTGGGTTTCTCGTAGTCGCACCGACGATTTCATGCGCGCCTGCGAACCAAAATCCATCTACAACCTCGCTTAGACCTTCTCGACAGGGCTGGCCTCAGCAGCTTCTGCGCTCTGGACGGGCTGGAGGTTCTTCTCCTTCTCGCCGTACTTGGCCTCCAAGTCACCAGCCTCAGCTCTTCTAGTAGCCGAAGTGGCCACCTTTGTCTTCCAAGCTGGTGTGCCGATGTATGGGATTCCGTTGGGATCTTCGAAGATGCTGCTGACCTCCTCGAGAGTATGGCCACTTGTCTCTGGGAAGAGGAAGAATACATGGACCCACCTAGAGAGTACGTTCAGCTATGTGTTGCATCGAGATGAATTCATGGTGGTTCAGGAAATAGTACTCACATTGCAACGTTGAAGATGCCGAAGATGAGGTATGTCTTCCACTTGATGTTGGCAAAGGCCTCGGGAACGAACAGGCCCAAGGCGGTGTTGAAAGCCCAGTTACCAGAGGTCGACATGGCAACACCCTTTCCACGAAGATGGAGGGGGAATAGCTCCGGGGGGTATGTCCATGATGCCGGACCCCAGGTGGGGGCGAAGCTGGCGACGAAGAGGTAGACGGAGGCAATAAGTGCCTTCGCAGGAGCTCCGGAGACTTCCATAGATTGTGCCGCGACACCTCCAATGCCTCCAGGAATCACCCTTCCGTAGTTGGCGAGAATTCCAGCGCCGACGAACATCCAAATTCCCATGAAGGTTGCACCAACCAGCATAGTGTTTCGTCGACCCCATCTGTCCATCCTATTGAAACATATTAGACGTTGCTCTCCTTCTTTCATTTGCCGAAGAATATAAGAACCTACCAGAGCAGTGCCGGGATCGTCATAAAGACGTTAATGACGTACTGAATACTGGAAGCAAGCAGAACAGCATTTCCCGTGTATCCAGCCATAGTGAAGATATTTGCAATGTAGTACACTAGAGAGGGTTAGAAGGATGTGGAGGCCTGGGTCAGCGTTGAAATTACTCACTCATGACATTCATACCAGTCAGCTGTGACCAGATCTGCGTAAAGAGGGCAGTGAGTGTGCGATGAATCATGCGTGGCTTGAAGAGATCGAAATACGTGGCATCTGAGTGCTGGCGCTCGAACTCGCACATTTCCTTGATCTCCTGAAGCTCTTGATTGACGAATGGGTGGTTGGGGTCACCATTGCCGTGGACAAGGGTCAAGACGCTGTGGCAGTCCTCCCAGCGGTCCTTGCGAGCCAACCAACGAGGAGATTCGGGGAGGAGCATCATCATGAAGAAGAGGAATACGGCGGGGAGCATCTGCAGACCCCAGGGGATACGCCAGGATGCTGTCTTGTAGGTGTCGTAGTCACCGCCTCCAATGAAGGAGCAGCCGTAGGAGATGTAGTACATGATGAGGATGCCCCATGTGATGGCCCATTGCTGGAATCCGATCAGACGGCCTCTCAAGGAAGGCTTTGCGATTTCTGCAATGTAGACGGGGACCTGAGCTGACTCGATTCCGACACAGAATCCATTGATCATGCGACCGATTGCGAGCTGGGGGATGTTCTGGGACGAGCAAATGATGGCGGAGCCGATCATCCTGGTTCGCTGTTAGTCAATGGACTGGATCAATTGGCCCAAACATCGATGGTTTAAGAATATTGAATCACAACGCGAGTCACTGTTTGCTTATTGGATTGCCAAGGGAGGCAGACGGGACCTAAATCTGCAAGTCCACGAGGAAGTGAAACAGACGGCCGCCATCTGGACTCCAGGCTTTGGCTGCCCTCTCCGCAGACTGTGCCAGGTGCCTCCATCTCAAGCCAAAGCAGAAAGAGGAATTGCGACTTACCAAATAACACAGCCAGTCATGATGGCATACTTTCTGCCGAGCCAATCAGACAGGAAACCAGAAACCAATGCGCCGGCCCAAGAACCAGCCGACATGGCGGCAGTGATACCACCCTGGACAAGCGATTCGGGGCCACTGCACTTCTTCTCGTCATTGGCCTCGAACTCTGGTGGCGGGCCGTTGGGGCCCTGGTTGAAATAGCACAGGTAGCTCTGCATGGCCAGCTGGGCGCTCAGAGACGAGATATCGAATCCGAACAGGGCGCCGCCGACGACGGCCACGCCCGAGATGACATAGATGTTGCCAATCGCCATGACGGGCAGCTGAGGAGGATGGGATTGCGCTCTCTCTTTCTGGGAGCTGTCTCCTCTCTTTTCTACCAAGAAAGAGGGAGAAGGAATTGAAGAACAAGTATTCGCAGTATGTAAGGTGGTTTATCGAGATCTTTCCCTAGCCGAGTAGTGTCTCAGGATCTCGAGGGGTGTGTGTTGTGTGTGTGTGGACAGCTCGGGGCCATTTATATATGCATGCACAGACGCAGACACCGCATGGCTGCTGCCCTCCATCGAAGCACAGCCCAGACTTTCCTACTGTGGCACTTCCAATGACACGAAGAAGGATAATGAGAACTGATGGCTTGGTCCCCCGGCTGGGTGGGAATGGCGATCCCTGCCTGTTTGCTGGCCGTGACCTGGTTCCCCCGAGCAAAGCATCCCACCATCCCCATCATGATACATGCTTTACTCTACCGACCGGCGATGGGATTGGGGAAGGTCAGAAGTGGAGCTCTATCCCTCCATTGTTCCTTCCAGTGGCGCATAGTCAGGATTCTCGGTTTCAATTGCCATCTTGCTGCACCAGCTGTACGTCAATCAGGCCAGAAGAGCTTAGCCTCGTCTCAGTCTTGCCGAGGAGCTGAAGTTTTTCCAACCGTCGCGGACGGACGATATGCCCGTCCAAGCGTAAGCTAAATCTAACCTGCGTGCTTGATGACCCAGTTGAGATATGATTGAATTAGATGGGGTATGACAATACACGGCCATGTATTGCCTGTCCCATTACAATGAGAAGACACGAAAAACAGCATCCATCCGAAGTCAGAGAGAATCCTCGGTTTCTCACATTTGCCAACATGGATTGTCTCCAGGGACCGTCATCCCCGCACATTGTAGCACATTTCAATCCTTTCGGTCGGTCATGCGAAAGTGAACCTCGTGCCGTGAAGAAAAAAGCAATAATCGAAACGGCCCTGCTGCCTTGCCACGCGCATGGTCAGATCCCAGCAACGGAGTGTTCACCAATTGGTAGTGTGCTGCTGGCCAAGCTCAACCATTCGCTTACCGCTGCTTTGTGGGACCGGGGATGATCGTCGGACAGGTTGCTATGTACATACAGCTGCAGCAAGGACTGTGTTCAAGGCCGAGCATTTGGCCGTCTGGCTCGCGGGACGCTCTTCATGCCCGATGACGATGGCGGTTCCGTTTCAAGCAAGCCGGGTGCTGGCATGGGAAGTTGCAGCTCCCATTCAAGTCGATTCTTGTGGACGGGATTCACAGGCTGGAAGGAGGATATCGATTTTTACTGTCTCACTTCTCGATAAAGCAAGCCACTGCATGCAGATCTGTGATCAATAGATCCAGCGTTGCTATCATCATCGCAATGACATACAAATCCACAGCCAGAACGACAGTAGAAGGTATTATACCACACCTCCTCTGCCTAGCCAAACTCCAGTCTGGGGAACGAAACAGAGTATATGGATGGTAGATCAGCTAGAGGTGGGATGAGCACATCCACTTCCCCAGTCCCCAGGTCTTCGCATTGTTAGACTTAATTCAGTGGTTGAATTACGGGCTCTGACGACGAGCAGCCAATTAACTCGGAATTCGGCCATCCAGGGAGAGCTCGAGCCTGATCAACGCCAGAGCTTCTCTATGCCGACGCTGCCGTGCCTCCCACTTGCCCCCTGTCCCACACAACACCTCCCCCTCCTCTGCGCGTATCAATTGTCCATGCGTACAGTAGAACGGCGGTGCACCATCTGGTCTTGCTTCACAGCCTTGACAGCCTGCAGGTAGCTTTCACGGCCTACGACAGCCAAGTCTGGCCCCAGTCATCCCGCCCATCGCCATGGCCCAGGATCAGCAGCCAATGACGTCTATCCCCGTCCGGGGCATGGACCTTCTACTACCGGATGGATACCTGTCAGATATTCTCCCACAGCTAGAAGCTTTCGGTGAATTCCATCCAAACCTGGGGCCGGGGCTGGACACGAGGAAACGAGATGGTGTGGTGTGTGCATCCACGAGCATGAATTCAGAAACAGAATAGCATGGGATTTAGCCAACCAAACGTGAAGCTCTCCCATTCCGCCGTACGCGTTGGATGCTACTTGATCCCAGAGGACGGTGGGCCGGGTATAGCTCTGATTGGGGGCAGCATCGAGCAGAGCAGAGCTGCCTGCCATGTCATGTCATCCAATGCCCACCCATCTGCCGACATGGCGGACCCATGCTGTAAAATCCCCGCCAATACAGGGCTATTTGGACGTCTGGTGATTGTCCCCTTGGTCGAATTGAGTTGTCGTTTGGCATTCCAAGACAGCGGCCGCCCGGACTCTACCGGGCCACGGCGACGGACGATGGGTCAGGAGGCATCAGCATCAGCATCACCGTCCAGCACTTTTCCTCCACAGTAGGTCCGATGAGACACCGGCTGCTTCCCCTTCTCGATCCGCGAGCTAAGGGGTGTCAATCAGTGCAACGTGAGAGATCAGGTGGATGTCGGTCTTTTTCGAAGCTTATTTCCGGACCTCAATTCGATCTCGGTGCAGCCTTGTGCGGTGGCATGATGCTCTCTCGGGCCAGAAGCAGCGAGCACTTCGCCGCCCATTACCATGAGGCAAGCCTACATAATTCTGCTGCTTGCTCTGCATAACCTAGCCAGAGCCAGGGGACCGAGCCTGGGACGAGAGCTGGGGCTGACACTGACACTGACAGGCCTGTGTTCCGGTTTCAGCCATTCCTCCCGCCTCGGAGAGAGGGATCGAGATCGACAGCTATATACACAAATGAATCACATGCTGGTGCAAGCATCCACCATCACGTAATGAATGGCCTGGCGACGAAGAAATAAGCATCTGGCAAACCATCCCCAGACCAGCAATTCGGCCTTATTTGGGCATGCCACGGGGATGGAGAACAATCCCACGAGGCAACGCAAACCATTCTCATCCTGTCTCATCTCCTCTCCTCTCCTCTCCTCTCCTCCCGCCCCCTCGACCTCAACCACGTTACATGCGCCCAGAGTTGCATGGATGCTACCTACTTTTCCCATGCACAATGCCCAGTTCATGCCCCCAACCCCAGCATCCGATCATAGCCGTCGCTTTGATTATAAACTCCATCGTGCGGTTCTTATCCCGGACCCGGCGGCCAGCGTGCACCTCCTACCTCACACCACTGCTCCCCCTGTGCTCACAACCACATCCCAAGTAACAAATGCGGGGGCTTCAACAGGAAATTAAAAAATTTTGGATGAATTTTTCCCTCCCTTTTTTTTTTCTTTTTCCCATCCCGTGGTCAGACACGGCCCACCCCCCAACCTATCTCCCGCGATACGTCATCCGGCTTCGTTGGCCACCACCAACAACAGCCAAGTATTTCCTACTCTTGTGCTATCACATTTTCCCACCCTGCTCCCATGCGAAAAACTTTGCTGCGCAGATGATGTGTGCATCCAGGTTGGCCATGGTCCAACCTTAAATGAGCTAATCTTTTTCAGACCACTTCTGAAACATGGCACATCGTTTAGGCGCGCCTCTCCCATCATTCCTGCCCTTGTAAGCCAGCCCACTCAGCCGTTGAGGATCGTCGTAGTTTAGTTACTACAATGCAGTGAAATAGAAAGGTAGCAGACAATGGATTGTTGTTAATGTTTCGGCTTGCTGCCCCAAGTGTAGGCTCTGTAATGCTCTCAATGACAATATCATCCGCAGAATCATGTCTACCTAGTAATGCTTCGCCAATTAGACGAACATTGTTCTCTGCTTCCTATTCCATGTATCTAAGCGTGTAAAGAAGTCCCAAATCACACGCAATCGAAATGAGTAGAATAATTGTACATCATAATTCAAGGTAAATATGTGCGTTAAGCTGCTTGCTAGCTGTGAACCCGCCATCATCATTCTACCCATCCATCCATCCGCCAGTCCGCTCCTCCCAAGAGTTATGCCCTGACGCCTCGCAATGCAATAGAAGAAGGAATTGCCCATCACACAAAACGGACCTCGTTGAACAAGCTTGCTCTCATCTGCATCAGGCTTGCCACCTCGAAAACAAATGATTGCAAGATGAGGACGTTGGTGACGACGTGCGATACCGAAACGGTCCCGTCGTTGATGACCATGCTCTCCCGCCCGAGATCCTCATCCTCATCATCGCCGGTTCCGTATTCATCCCCGATACCATCGAGCTCCTCGGCACCTGGCCCTATATGCATATTCTCCTCATCGTCTACCTCAATCGTATCATCAGGTTCGGACAGAGCCTGCTTGTTAAATCGCAACGGGATTGGTTCAATCTCCTCCCTATGAGGGAGACCGACTCGGCGGGCTAGAATCGTCTGGTCCACAGCTGCGAAATCGGCCATGCGGCTAGCATGAACGCCCTCATCACCCTCAATATCATCCATGCCATCATCTCCAATTAAGCTTGGGGACAATGTCCTTGGTAGAGCCCCTTTGACTGGCTCGTTCTGTCCGAGAGTGAGGTCTTTCGGGGCTGGAATCGGGATCGCTTTTGGACTCGCCAATCCGTAGTTGTCGATTCTATGCGATGGCGTAGCGGCTCCGCTCCTCGTCCCCATGCCCTTCTCCTTCCGCCCCTTGGGGCTCCCGGAGCGGCTGGGGGTTCCCAGCTCTGAGAAGATACGCTGCGCAAAGCCTTCAAACCCAGATGGACGCAACGGCGAGCTACTTCGCGGGGTCTCCTCCATCCAATCAGCTTGCACCAGCTTGGGCGTCTCCTTTCTCGAAGGAACGGGGGTGCTGAGAACCCTATCGGCCGTATAGAATGCCTCCCGTCGTTGTTGCAGCAGCTCTTCAAACCTTGGGATCATCTCTTTATAACCATCAACCTGCTCGCACAAGCGTTTGATGACTGCCAGAAATCTTGGCACAGAGGACGGCTCCCATGTTGGACGACGCCTGCACTTGCGCATCTCCTTTTCCTGCTGTGCCTCGTGGAGTTTTCTTGGGTCCCGCACCTCTGCCGCCTTTTGAGATATCACAACCTTGGGTTTACCATCAAGCCTCGGCTCTGCGGCGCTCTTCTGGGCGCTGTCGTTGCCTTCTTTCTCAGTGTGCTCCGCGAGTGTCCCCGTCTCTGTGTGCTCTTCTTTTTGTCCTTCTTGATCGAGCTCCTCTTTCTGTGCTTCTCCCTCTGGCTCTTCTTTCTGTTCATCTTCCACTTGCTTCTCTTTCTGCTCCTCTTCTACTTCTGTCGGCTCCCCTCGATTGTCTGGACTTGCGCCAACTTCCGGGATTCTAACATCTACTTCCACGTCTTCCACGTCCTCTTCGTCCTGGTCCTCCTCTTCCTCATCGTAGATGTAGTTTTCTGGGTTGCGGGTAAGCCATCCTTCAACGCTCATGTAGCCGCAGATCCCCAAATCCACAAGACTCTCCGTCACGGAAAGGTTGGTTTCAACGGGGTTCAAAAAGAAAGACTCCAACAGGTCGAGCATTGCATTGAGCAGAGGATCATCAACTCTCAACGTATGTTCCCGGACTTCTCTTGGAGAACCTGGGTGCTCGGTCCGGACGGTTGCCTCTCTACCTTTAATTTTCCCTACTGGGGGCGCCATGAGCGGAATTGAGCATGAGTGGCTTTCGAGTCTTGACTTGGTATCCTTCAGTAAGTCGTCATAGAGATCATTGAAGTTGTCAAAACCCCCGATAGCACCAGCAAGGTTCACGAGGTATTCCACCTCCTGATCATGGGCCCCTATCGTCCGCTGAAGAGTGTGCCCTGGCAGGATTTCCGTTCGTAGTAATGTAATAATAGCGTATCGATGATGTCTCTTAAGAATCGCCGACACTAACTGTAGCGTAACGTGTATTGTTTGCTGGTTCCTTGACCTCAAACAAGCTAGGATCAGATCGACCAGGTTGAAGAGGAGGGGGGTGACGGTGCTGTCTGATTTTGAAGCCATCATAGTTGCAAGATCCATTGACTTTCGCTTGCGGGCATTACTTATTGATGTTGTTGAGCTGGACAAGTCTTGGGCCGGTTCTGTATCAGGCAGAGCAAGAAGATAATGGAGGATGAGGTGAATCATGTCAGGGTGATCCAGAGCCTCAAGTATACGTCGTAAGTATGTCAAGACAGCAACCGAGGATCCACCATCAATGTCTGAGGATTCAAGCAAGGAAGGATAGCTATCACAGTCAGTCAGAGGGTCTGCGAGGTATACCAAGAGCCTAAGCTTACAGTAATTGCTGGAGGAAGATGACTTGGAAATGCTCCAACAGAGTCGATTTGACTTCGACTGACTTGCAATGGTTCAAAACATCCTGCCAAAACAAAAGGTGGGACAGGAATGTCTCTAGGTGTGATTGGAACTCCGGGGAGCAGGAGCTAATAACCTCAAAATTGGATGTAGGGTGTTGGTAATCGGAAAAGGCGAGAATCGGAGGTAGATTCTGGGTTGGATAATCAATAACGAGTTTCCGGCTCAGCTGACTGTACAGGGCACCTAGACCCGTAGCCATCAGGGTTGACAGGTCGCTCTCAACAATCCATTGCTCCAGCAATACCGAACGAGAGGCCGACTCGATAATGTAGAGCAAACCGGTGCGAGCGAAGTCACCAACCTTGCCCTCGTGGTGGATATAATCCATCAGAATATAGAAAAGAGGGAAGTCTGCCCTTTGGGTCCGGCCAGCAAATTTATCACGATAATCACGGTCGCCTTCGGCATATTTAGGGTCGTCTTCGTGAGTGTTGAACCATGCCGGCAATATCGCGGGATCCTGCCGTATCTTTGTAGTGATATTGAACGCCAGCTCCACGACCCGAGACTCCGTGTCGAGCCCGAGGGGAACACTATTGGCACCCGTAATCCGGACAAGGAGATTCGTCAGGCTGGTTGAGAATGTGTGTTTCTCCACGAATGCTTCCTCCTCGCTCTCGATCAATGTCGCGAAAAAGAGGACCGCCTCCTTTATAATCCACTCATTATATGAAATGATCGCGATCTTGCCGATGTGAACGTAGATTTCCCGTAACGATGCAAACTGAATGCAGGGATGCGGTAGAGGACGGCGGCTTTCGTCGCTAATGATATTCGTGAGCTCTTGGAGTCCAATCTCGACAGTCTCGGCTGCATCGCTGTCGCGGGAGATGTTCGAAGTGCGCCATGTCGCCTGTTTGGTCACAAGGTCAGCTGCCCGTCTGCATGTATTATCGGCCTCAGGTGCTCTCTAGCAGCTCACCAACAGTTTCCCGTATTGCTTCTCGAACCGATGTAGCCGTTTCGCTGGATCTTTCGCCTGGTCCTGGCGGGTGCTCTCCTTGGAGAGGGGGCTTAATAGGCGGGACCACTGTGTCGTGTTAACCAAGAGCCTGTCTTCTAGTCAGAATCCGCTTGCTCACAAAGTCCATGATGGCTCTATTTTCATCTCAGCAGGGAGATGATCATGAGGGAGTAAGCTGGCCTGGCGCCAGATGACACGTTCGCATGGCGCACACGATACGTGCTTTGGTTGGAGGGAGCTTGATGTCTGACTTGACTTGCGACTTCCAAGCATCCTTGGCATAATGCTGTCAGGGGAGCCGTGGCGTTTGCTGAAGGGAAAGCCACATGGGGCTTGGGGGCTTGCAGTTCTGGCTACCCTAGAGATTATGACGCCATTTATGAAGATTGCCTTCAACGCCTGTTAATAAATGAGAAAAGCATGTTTTTACTTTAATTACCTCTGTTACTTAATATTGTCGTAGCAAATTTTGTTTTACATTCTCGGCCTATTTGTTTTGGTACTAATATCGCGTCCTAAAGTCCCTATATCATTAGGGCTACGTTTATTCTGATAAAAATATTCACATGAAATGCCGGGTGCAAAGACATCTTTCATATATTTTATGCGCCAAGAGGGCAAGGGAACAGGCATTACCCTTGTTTCGCCTTTATGCCAAGGAAAATCACCTCCTCCAGCTCTAATAGAATTGTGCCATACGACTTATTATTTCCAATCCAGTGGAGATATTTCATCACGCATTGCTTAAACATTGAGGTTACTAACGAAAGAAGGAGCGATACTTTCTATTGAGTAATTAGCTTTTTGGCGCCCGGTGGGTGTTATTCTTGGCCCCAAGTTTGGAGCATCGATCTTCTAAGCTCCCTAGATTTGTATATGCGTTACCTCTCGTGATGATGCCATATGAATTATTTTGCCCATAAAAATCATGGAGTGGATTGAGGAATTATGAAGCATGTATCTAAAGGAAAATAAAATCGGATATACGAAAAAGGAGATATGCAGGACGAGAGCGGTGCCGGTGATGACTTTTTGTGACTGCACCTCTACTTGAGTGACAGGCCAATAAATATTTGTTCGAATTTGAAGATATAGATGAGATTATATTCAAGATCACTGATAACGCATCTTCTTTGGCTGACGAATCAGACCTAAGAAACGTTCTCAATGCTGCGCTGGTGGTACAGGGACCTGGGTGTCGCTGATCTCGCTCGAAAGACTAGAACTCAAATACATAATATAGTGTTAAGCCTTCTTGAGGTGGCTTCTAGAACTGAACTTGAAAATGATTACTTATTAATATTCCTAATCTTTATCTTCTGGAAGCAGAGTTCTGTATTCGAACACAGATTGACAAGGTGACAGTCATTACTGAAGCTAAGGCAGAGAGAACTGGGATATTATTAATACTTGATGGAGAGATCAACTAGGATTTAAAATAAAAACCAAACTATATATTAGTTAATAACCAGGACGGTAAAGGCTCGATCCAGTTAGAGTCATGAGGATTCCTATTTGTGGATGAAGGCTCTCCGGAATTCATAACCTACCTTGGCTGCCCTCCGTGCTATACTCTCATCAAAGAGACTAGAACTTGTCGTGATCTAACCATTATGGATTAATATTATGTGAGTCTGCCTACACGATACCGTCCAAATCATTTCAGTGCATGCTAGCTTCCTACAAGCGAGACTCATCCATGCAGCATTGCAGATACTGAACAATGAAACCGGACCAATGACTTTCTGCAAGAGGCCTCCTGATCCGGACTCTCACGGGCAGCGATTACGACTTCTCTTTTGCCAATCCACCATCTATTCCTGTGTCGAACAAGCGAGGGAGGCAGTTATGGAAGTAGCCGCGTCAAGTAAGCTGTGTTGGTTGCCTCGGGCGCTTCCTAAATAGGCGCCATTCGCGATGCTTATCTGCAGGCGACCATAAATACCGGTAAATCAAGGGTCTTGCAGAGGCAACCGCCTGCCTTAAATTGGGATGCGGATATTATCGAAGGATTAATTGGGCCCGAAATAGCGTTTTGGGGCAGTGAGTGAAACTTAACGCTAATTTTATGGTTGTTCTTTCTTGATCTAGACTGTAGGTTCAGATACTAATACTTTGCATCTTGTGTGGCAACCGGGTTAGCTCGCATTCGCTTGCAGTTCGTGCCTACCCAAGTAAAAATAGACTTGGAACCTGATATAGAGAGCTTCTATTATGATTCAATGGAGAGAAGAATTATAAATACCGATCAACTGCCTTCGGAATCTGAGCTGGTCCCTGTATCAATTCATCACTTCGACTCATAGCTGAAAACCTTTTAGTTACTACCCGTTCTCCTCTCTATACCATTTGTTAACGAAAACCAAACGAATACATATTGTACTCCGAGAATTCTTGTTCAGAATGCGTGCCACAGAAATTCTCGCGATCGCCACTCTTGGCCTGGCAGGCTCTAGCTCTGCATTCTCTCCCTCTAGATACGGAGATCTTGAAGCCCGCGACGAGCATCAACTACGGGTTGCCTACCAACGCAGCTTAGATGGGCTTGAGACCCGCCAACCAGCTCGTCTGAAGATTGGTATCATGGATTCAAAGAAATTGGAGAAGCTGAGAAAGTCTGCGAAGAAGACGACTAAGCCTAAAGGATCCAAGTCTAAGTCCAAGTCTAAGAAGCCAAAGAAAAATGCAAACAAGATCAAGATCAAGGGAAAAGCTGGTCTTAGGACTGGCAAAGGGGGTGGAGATGGCACGAGTACTGCCTATGGAAATGGCGACGGGATCCCCAGCACTGCCTACAACCGCAGGTCGATTGAGCTCGAGACCCGTCAGCCAATGCCTCTCAAGATTGGTATTATGGACAAAGAGAAATTGGAGAAGATGAAAAAGGCTATGAAGAAGCCAAAGAAAACAACCGATTCAAAGAAGGCGAACGACTCGAAGAAGCCGAAGAAGTCAAAGAAAAAGGTAACCCTCAAGAAAGTTGCTGGTACCAGGACTGGCAAGAAGGGAACTTTCAAGGACGGTTCCTCTACTGCCTATCAAAATTAACGAGGTTCTAGCACTGCCTATAACTAGGCTGAGTGTTAAGAGCGGTTGATTTTCAATTCTAGGTTAGTGATTGAGCAGAGTATTTGTCATGTATCTCATAGTTTCCTATGCACAATTTATCGAGTTGTCGAGTTCTTCCACAAAAAACCATGACAGTCCCTCTGTGTTCAAGTAAGCTTTTTGGTCACGATGTTGCAGAGAGCTGTGAGGCTCCAGATCCACTATTTACAGCCTCGGGAGTTGTTCCGATGTGCATGACTAAGCATAGGAAAAACAAGGAAAAGCCTTGGAGTGCACTGCGCTAGCGCGGTACAGGTACTAGTGACTCATTTCCCTCAGTGACGAACCTTGAAACCTAAAGCTTTAAACCAAACAGGTAAAGGAAATAAAGCCTTTTACGTAGTCCATACCGAAGGGTCCAACAAAAGGCTCGTCTGTCATCGTTGCCCGTCGTTGCCGGCCTCGAATGTTATCTCATTTCGTGGATACCACATGATGCTGCAGCTTACACTGACAAGTACTGGTACTCGGAATCCTTCAAGGGACAGAGGTATAAAAATAATCCAACCGACTCCTCCTGCAGCCCCTCAAACAGCGAGCACAAAAAGTGCCCACCACCAGTGCATACGCTAATCCTAATGCGACTATTCTCCTGCACCCCCAAAGAGGGTGGGCCCGCGAGCCAGCCAGTCAGCATCAATCTTTTATTATGTCGATCGCAGCTGTCCAGCTGGTACGAGTTTGTCGTCGAGAACTGCCTTTCCTGACCGACTTTTACCTTGCCATTCTGGGTGTTGTGTTGCATCTCTCATCTCAGCCCTTTGCTCACTGTCAGGTTACATGGCGACTCGGCTTGAGTCAGGTCTCTGTCATTAGTAGCTATATCAAGACTGATAATGCTCGCTGATCAATGGGTCAAGTCTCTCTCTAAGGCAACACCAAGACTACTGTGCTGGGCTTGCTGGGATCTCTGACTCCACCTCACTCGCATTGCCAGAGTCCTTTGATGCACTCGTGATCTACCCCTCTGTTCCAATCTGCATCATTCATATCATCGCCCTGGCCGAGGAAATCCACAGCGCGGCAAATCCATCCACGTATTGACACTGCTGCTGCGCTGCGACAGTCCATCTCGCAGCTTACAGGTCCACGTATCACACTCGCGCTTCAGATGAAAGTGGGTTCTTCGGTCATCAGAATGCAAAGGAACCGTCTTCTTTGATTAGACTGCCCCAAGGTGACATTCGTAGGCGCTCAATGATGTG
The DNA here is from genome assembly GCA_026958235.1 of Clonostachys rosea. NCBI lineage: Eukaryota > Fungi > Ascomycota > Sordariomycetes > Hypocreales > Bionectriaceae > Clonostachys > Clonostachys rosea. Next base: position 3,980,418 of record CP110206.1, read on the forward strand.
CAGAACAGAAAATCGTCGCGCGAATTTCCTGCCAACTCTGGCTGGCCAGAGATTTCAACGTTGCCCAGACGAGTTAGCGGGCTTCGGCACTCTACTCCATGGGCTGGTGCAGTCACTTTAGCGGCATCCATCACAGCTGAATGTGATCATAGAGATGGAGACGGCTAGTACTCGGCGAGTATGGCGCTGCCTGCCAGTACATCGACAGGCAGCGACGGGCAAGACAGGCCGGCAGACAGGCAGCAGGTACGGGTACGCCGCGATGTACCTGTCTTATTAGGACGGCCCTAGAAGCACAAATCTGCTCCACACCCTCATTGATCAAGTGCCGGACATGGCGGCAGCCATCGTCGTCTGGTTGATGCTTGCGTGGGACTGTAGATGGAGGGCAGCATCTCCCTGGGTAAGATGTCGTCTCGCTCGCATCATGCTCGGTCGGGATGCGAGCTGATACAACACAGGGGCATCCACTCGCTGCACGTCCTCGGCCAAGCACGCGCGCACATACTGCACTCTGAAGGTGCATCTGCAGGGAAAACACGTAAGTAAGCCCCAGTAGCGGCTGCCAGGGCAGGGCAGAGCGAGTCAACGCGGGGTGGGGTGCTGCTGCTGTTTATTCCAGTGGACCGACCCCGGCGATGCGCATAACGCATCATAGAATAGTGCAGCGATTGCCTTGTCAGCCGACGAGGAAACACTGGCCGCTGGCGCTGTTAGTGCGCCATTCCGGGGGGGCAGATCAAACTCGTGCTGATGGGGCTGCCCTGGGGGCCGAGTGCCTGCCTAACCCTGGCCAGTACGTGGAAATTTTCCCTTCAGGTCCACTGAAACGCGCTGGCTCTCCGCCTGGACCTGCTGCTTGGCCCTACCTACAGTTGAGCCTGCACTGGCGGCAGCCAATCGATTTGCACGGCTTGGGGGCGTCGCCGGCTGCTTGTCCAATCCCAGCGCATCCCCGCTGCCTTTATTCCCGTTCCGGTTGTTCCTGATGCCATGTACTTCTACTGCACTCTCCCGCTCCTCCCAAAAATCCCACACCCAGTCTGGCCTGCCTGCACCGTGCCCGTGTCACGCACATCGACTAAGCCGTGGCATCCTCCGCAGAAATCCTAAAAGCCCTTTTCTTACTTTCACAACCGCCAGCCGCCGCAGCACCCCCAACCCGCCTCAACGACCATCAACGGCTACTTCAATTGCGAGGCCTGCACCTGACGGTTTCTACACTCGTCGGCAGGCTTCTTTTTTGTTGTCGCTCCACCGTCGCCGCATGTGTTCCAAGTCCGGCCAACTCCCCGCACACGATTCTCCCACCGTCCACGACTTCCGAATTGTCGAATCGCGCGAGCCCTCGGTGCGGCCGTACCGCCCATCGCTCCTCTCCCACGGGGCAACCGTTGTCTCGCTGCTAGCCCTAGTCCGGTCGTGGCTTTTGGGGCTACCAAGCAGTGGGCAGCAGAAATCCAGGGCATATGCCTCGCGGAGTAGGCTCCAGTAAGCGAACGTCAGGGGCCGGTCAGCGCGACACCAGGCATGAGAATGGGCTTGTCGGTCCAGCAACTGCGAAGCGAGCCGTCGGAAACAAGAACTCCGGGCAGTATGAGGGCGCTGCGAGGTCTGGGGCTGAGAATGTCCCGGGCCAAGCAGGTCTGCCCTCACCCAATGCCCAGAACAACGGCTCCGCTTACCAGCACCAATTAAATGGGAATGGCAACACCAAGGGTTCGAGAAATGGCAATGCCAATGGCGACGTTAACTCCATGGGCAATCAATTGAGCACCAGGCGGACCTCGCTTGGCACCAGTTCGGACGAGACATCATCTGAGTCTGGTGGCTCCAACATGGGTAACCACAGCGGTGGTGCCATGGATGGCCTTCATCGTCAGATTGATGTTAATGCCACCAAGAATGTCGACGTCCATCGTGACTCCGGCCCTCTTGAGCTTGTCACTACCGTCTTGAAGACATTGCCGATTCACGACACCCTAGCTATTCTCATTATCCTCATGCACGTCCCCTCCGTGTCCCTGACGTTCATCTACGCAATATTCACCTTCCTTACCTTTGTTCCCCCCGTCACCACCAGCTCTGGAATGAATATCAACTTTGCCGAGATCTTCGATGGCAACTCGACCACTCCTTCGCCTGTCACTGTCATGTGCATGGATTTATTCTTTCTTCTCTTCTGGCTCTTTCTTTGGCAACCCTTGCAGGACATCCTTCTGGACTTTGCTAAGCCGATTATCGCCATCACGCTTGGTGGTGGTAGTGGAGTAAGGGATGGCTCTTCTCGAGGTCTCACTACTTGCTTCATATGGGTCGTGTTCCACCATGTGCTTCGAGGCACACGCCTGCATTGGACACGGTTTGTGCGCCACATACCCGAGAACTGGCCTATTCCTTCCACCCTGCAGGACACATTCAATTTTCCCACCGAGAGTTATGATATGAGATCGGGCGTTGGGTGGGTGAAAAGTGTTTTAGCTGTGCATATATTAACCCAAGGGATTGTACGATATGTCAAAGAGTGGTATCTTAGGCGTGAGAAGGCGGGAGCGCAAGCCAACATGAGTGATCCAGAAGCCGGAAAATCCGCCGGCGGCTCGAACGATCTGTCGACCGACGCTGGATTCACGACAACCGATGCTGAAGCAGGTATTCAGCATGCGCCCCCACCGCCGCCCACTACCATGAGCAAAAAGAGAAGAAAACAAAGTACACAAATACGCCTACAACAGCCGCTCTGGGCCGCTCTAGCGAGCACCAAGATTGTGGTAATGAAGGAATACGAATTGTCACATGCAACTAGCGAGCAGGCTGGCTCGAACGCGACCGATGTTCACAACCTCGGAAACGCACCATTCGAGAAGGAGCCATGCCACATCTGGATTTCATATGTTGGCAGCGACGAAGTTTGCTTTAATACTAGCCACTTCGAGGACGACGATGAAGACGACGAGCAGAAGAGCTGCCAAGGAGAGAACGGAGAGTATATCTCGAGCCAGGCTAAACACCCTCAGAGACCTCTGTATGTCCGTGTCAACAACGCTTTCTGGCAGCCGACCCGCATGTTCCCACTTGAGAAACAATCCGAGGACCAGGTGGGCACCCAATGGACGGGCGACATTTATGGTCTCCGGCCTGCCTCCAAGTATGTCTGTGAATTTGTCGATCGTCGTACCGACGAGGTTCTTTTCAAGACCACCATTCGTACCGTTCACGAGCCGCAAAAAGAAACAGATAGTGGAGCACCTAGCGCGGCCAATGGACAGCCCTCTCTTCGTCCTGATTCGCCTGCCACAACTTTGAAAACTTCTATTCAAGCTGCTGAATCTAGACTTTCTGACGAGAGAAATCGCCTCAAGGCATCCCGCAAGGAATGGAAGAGCCGAACGAATGCTTTGAAGAAGGAGATCGAGTTGACGGATCACCAGCTTGCAACAGCTGGTAACAGCGACGAGAAGTTTCGACAGAAGGTTCGCCAACAAGAGACCCAGAAATCGCAGGCAGAGAGAGACACCGAGGCAGTCGCGGAACAGCTGAAGAATTTTGACACCGCCCCCGAACTATCCGATCGTCGGAAGAAGCTTGATCGCCAATATGGTGGCGAGAAATCCATGTACGATGTTGCCAAGAAAGAGTACGAGGAGTTCAAGTCCAAGCTGGAGAAGGAGGTCAAGAACACGGGTCTGGAGAAGTCCAACCTGGTCAGCAAGGTCAACAAGATCAAGACAAGAATCAACCGGGTGGAGACGGAGCTCAACAACATCTCGGACGCCAATGCCCGTGGGCTGGATGAGGTCCAACGCCGTCACCAAGAGCGTCTTCACTGGGAAGAGAACACGAACGCCATCGAGGCCAATTACCAAGAGAGGCTGAATCATATTCAAGCGTCCAACGTGATCAAGGTTGAACAGATTAGAGCTCTCGAAGCCCAGTTGGCAACCTTTCTTGACCCGCACGGTGCAATGGCTCTTGATCCCAATGGCGCAATGGCTCTGGACCCCAATGCCGGAATGGGAGTCGATTTGGATACCTACGATGAGCATTACCAGCAGCAGCATCTTCAACCCTGGAACCCAAACCCAGCTGCTGCCCCACATGTCCCCAATATGTGGATGTCGTCGTCTGAATTGATGCCCTCTGTTTCTGCCACCTCTGGTATTGCCTCAGGTTGGCAGCCTGCAATGGCTCCCGCTTTCGAACCATCCAAAGGATTCAAGTCTCGTGGTCGTAGCTCTAGTATGCTTAGCGATATCAGCGGTTTCACCCAGTCTACCAACGAGGAGGACTCGCCACCAGGTCACAGCCTGTCTTACGGTTGGAATGCGAATACATTCACACCAGTTAGAAACACAGGATACGGCCGACATGACGGGAACAACAGCGGCGGTAGTGGGAATGGTAGCGTTTCTGCGAGTCCCAGCCCTTGAAGGATGTCTGAGAAGGCAATCCCGATTGTGTCTTGTAGGGGTTCCGAAAAGCGGTTTTCGTTAGCAAATACAATTATGTGCTATTTCTTCTTACTAATTTCTCGCCCATATTTGTGACGCTATGAATGCCCTATGTACAACTATTGCAACCTGAGCCACGGTGATTTCATCTTGTAGTGAATATAAACGCTGTCTGTGTACAACCCGTAAGAGGGGGTCTAAACTCCGATGTATATTGCTAAACGTACACATCTCATTTCAAGATCTCAATGAGACTACACCTCCGTGGAAACTCTTAATTCGAAATGCTGATTCATGTGCCTCTCGTCACTTATTATGTACAAGCAAGGCTATCACCCCCTTTACTGCGACCCGACAATGGGGTCCTTCGGCGGGCTCTCATCGCCGGCCTCTCGGGACTCTTTATCCTCCTCATCCGCCTTGGAGACGTCACCCTGATGAGTAGGCCGCCTCGTCTTGACCCCGACCTTGGTGTAGTTGACGAACCGGTCCGCCTTGCCCGCCCACGTCTCCCCCTCGAGCTTCCACAGCTGCGCGAGGATCTGCGTCTTGACGATCTTGCGCGCCACGGCGCGGATCCCCGTCGCGTCGTCCCCCCGAGTGTCGAGCTCGAGGTGGGCCTGCAGGGGCTTCATGGTCTTCTCCCCGTCGTCGACGCGCAGGAGCTGGTAGTCGACGCGGGCGTTGCCCGCGTACTCGCCCTTGCCGGCGGTGTAGAGCTGCATCTCGCAGGTGACGTGGCCGTTGCGCTCGTCGGTCTTGAGGGATGTGAAGATGTCGATGGAGAGGCGGCGGGGTCCATTTATGGTTTCCTGTTGGGCGGGGGATTGTTAGGCGCTGAGGGGGAGTTGGGAAGGAGGGGAAGGGGGGGAGACGTTACGGTGATGATGCCTTTGGGGGATGGGACGCTTCGGACGATGATGTAGCGATCGCGGAGCTGGATGTTATCCTTTGAGAAGCCCGATTCCTCAATCTTTGCCCTGATGTGCTCTTGGAACGACTCGTCGGCTAGCCGGAGGATGGACTGTGGTTTGATTATACCGCCCTGGGGGAAAAGGGTGTTAGCAAGATGTCGAATCACTTCCGAAGTAGCGAGAGGGAATGTAATTGGGGAGGATGCGACTGACATGCGCTACGTCCACGGCTTCGAACAAGTCGCCGTCCCCCAGCTTGGTCAGCCGCCTCGTCCTCGCCTTCTCGGCCCACTCCGTCATGGTGATCATCTTGCCTGGGCCGCCCGAGTTGGCGATGTGCCGCAGGATCTCTCCCACCCTGACGATTTGGCCGTGATTGAGGCCCGAGTAGACGAGGACGCCGAGGTCGTGGTAGAGGTGGCGCAGGCAGGGGACGACCAGCTTGTCCGAGACCTGGCCATTGTGACCGATGGGGACCTCGACGAGGCGGCGGGGGCGGATTGAGCGCCAGTGCCGGAGGTTGGGGAAGATCTGGAGGGCGGGCGGGAACCGGAGGCCTTTGTGCGCCATTTTGAGAGTGGAATCTGTGTCCCGCCGGCCTTGTAGATGGCGGGGTTGGGGCTTCGAGTGAGGGGTGTCCGGCTATGGGATGTAATTTTTGGAGGATGGCGCGATAAGGCTGAGACTGAGGAATGTGGCTGAAACTGTCAGCCTTGCATATTGTGGCTGGGAAGTGGTGGCGTCACTCCCCGGATGAGGAGAAAGCGCACGCCAATGACTTGGTCGGTCATCGGTCCCGTCTTCACCCTCTTGTCTACCTTTACGGGCTGTATTCAATTGAAGAGATGCAGTCGCCCTGTGTACAATGACACCTCCTAACCCAGTCCTGCGAAGGCAGGTGATAGCCATATACAAAGGTTACCAAGCGGCTTGCCCACCCATCCATGTGCTGTGCAAGAGCTGACGCTTCTCAGAGCTTCTCTACCTTGGACGAGACTATCCCTTGGGATATGATTATTTTAGACCTCGGCTTCACAAGGCCTTTATGAGCAAGGCAGAGGAGCGGGACGATGAGGCAATTAAGAAGGGTCTTGCCCATGCAGAATTCGTGAAGAAAGGTAAGTGCTGTATCCCGACGAGTCAAGTCACTTGGAAGTTAACGACGCACGATAGAGATTGAAGCCTTGTAGGTGCATTTTCCATCTATATGTTTCCCATTGACTTGATAATGCCTGATAGACTGTTCTACTCTGGATGCCACAGCTGACCCTTTCCGCAGATACTACTTGAAGCGATACCGCACACTGCGAAAGCGTTATGATCCGGATGCATGAGAGCCTGAAACAGTCATACCATACCATAAATAGTCATCCTAGATACCATCACTATCTGCGCCCACCAAATCTTGGACCACCCCGTTGACGGGGATTCCTCAAAACTTATCCAAAAATTGCAGTAGAAACGGAAAATGCACTCTTTGACCCAACCGAATGCCCGAGGAAAATACCAAACTTTGGGAAAGGGGAATAATAACCAAAACAAAAAACCAAATGCAGCAAATGTTAGAGATGCTTGGGGGAGGAGAACGGTGGGTATAATAGATGGTCCGACTACCTCTTTGTCGCCCACCATGCCCCTACTTCTAGGCATTCTCCCCAGCTCGTACCGCCTTCGCTCATCAAATCGTTCATCATCTTGCCCATCCATACGTCCCATTCATCCTGGCTCTTGCCGCTGGCCTCGCGGAGGACGGGTTCCAGCGACTGGATCTCCTCCACCACGATGCTCAGTGCCATTTTCCTCAGTGCCGCCTGTCCGGCCGTCAGTGCCTTCTTCTCCACCTTCTGGTGCGGGCCTCGGTCACCCTTCATCTCAACGTAGGACTTTCCGTCCCGAGTGACGACACCACCGACGCCCTCACGCTCCCAGCGAACTTCGCTAAGCGGGATGGCTACTCTATGTGAGTTGATTTCTTTGAGAGCCTCAGTTTCCTGAAGCAGGTAGTGGTTCACCACAGTGCAGGGCGTTACCAGGAGTGAACGCTCCCCAGCTGCCTTGTTGATCCAGTTGTTATACTCGGTCAGGAAGGGGTTGAGTGGAGCCGACAAAGGAGTGTTGAGATTGATGATGTACGCTCCGAGGCTAGAAGCTATTTCTTGCTGCTCTGCCTGCGTACCAGAGGCTGTCGGATTGGGCACGTGGGGGCGAAGCATTCTAATAATGTGATCACTCTCCCAGATTTCCAATGAGCCACCAGGTGTGAGGACGCGAATCATTTCATCGATCAATGGCGCGTGATCTCCCATGGTTATCGAGAGCGTCATGTCCTTGTAGAAAACGAGGTCGAACTCATTGTCAGGGAAGGGCCAGGGCTGACGGATATCATGCTGCACAAAGGTCCAATTCATGTCCCGGTCCGGCTTGATCGAGTCGTAGGGGATATTGACGCTGCCAGGAGCCAATGGGGCAATGTCCATGCCGGTGAATTGAATATTGGTATGTCCGCGGCTCTTGAAGTGCCTGTGGCACATCATGCTCCAGAAACCCGACCCACAACCCAGCTCGAGGACTTTGAGAGGTGGCTTGACTGAGAGTGAAGGGGCACACACGGGAGCGCCATGGACCTGGATAAGGAGCAGAGTCCGGAGTGCTTGGCGGTGGAGCTCCGTGAGATCGATTGGGAGGGGATCTACGAGGCTGGGGTCGTTGTAATACGTCCGGCCATTGCGCTGGACAAAGGGTTTTGGGTTGTTGGCGGCATTTCCAGGAGCTTCGCCAGAGGCAGAGTTGTCGGTCGAAGTGACGGTCCGGCCTGATAATGCTGTGTTGATACTCGTCGACGAGACGGACTCGGTGCGTGAGAATGATGACGAGTTATTGACAAGTTTCGAACCCGAACTCAGGGACGACTTGTTAGACTCGACGTCAGGAATCATGGCGACATGCTTGGGGATCTCCCCGGCGGAGAAGGCAGTGGTCCGGGGCGAGATGCCTGGCGAGATGACTGGTGATTTCAGTAAGCTCCGCTTGGTGGTAGCGAAGAAGTTGGAAGTGGAAGCACTGAAGTTGGTGAAGTGATCCGAGGCCGTCAGTCGCTTCCGCCTAGGCGAGGTCGCCGAGGATAGGGAGGCCCGGGGTGTGTCAGGCTCGTCAGAGGCAAAAGGTGGCTCGAAGTTTAAAGTGCCGGCGATGCTGGCAATGCTGGCAATGCTGGTGTCGGCCGATCTTGCGTCCAGGTCCGGCTCATCAAAGGCCGCATCCGTTGCGAGATGCCGAGACAAGGACGCAGACACGGCGGTCTCAGGTCGATCTGCACTAGAGGCAGTCCTCGACTCTCGCGGGAGAGCTGCGTCGAATCGCGGGGTCGGGGTGTCGAGCGACCTTCGCTCGAGCTGCTTGGGCTTACGACGAGATGGAGGGCGGGATGGAGGGCGAGACAGAGAACTACTGTCAGAGCTGGAGGGAGGAGAGAAGGCGGCGGCAGCATGTGAGTACATGTATTCCGACATTGTGGTTGGTTGTACTCCCTCCCTACTACTTGCACGTTACTTTAGTAGCGTGGTAGCAAGCAAGGTGGGAATTGGGCGGCGTCTACCTACTCTCCTGACCTGATGAGCTGCAGTGGATAATTACAGTCTAGGGAGAGCTAGGGGGACCGACTCTGGCGCCCCTGCACTGGATATTGATCGTATTCATACTAGCATTGGTCGTGGTGTCCGGAAAGTTGGAGGCGGCGCCAGCCTAACATGGGCACAGGAAGACGGCGCCGAACTCAAGAGCGTGCCAAGGAGGTACCGTCCGAAGCCTCTTGCAGGGGAGGGGCTTGCCAGCGCAAAGCAAATGATTGATTGAGGGTGCGAGGGGGGGAGAAGGCCTGGGTTTGGGGAGGAGGTGATGAAATCCCCTACCTTCATCATGCCTGTGCAGGTACATGCGCAGGCCTGTAGCGGACTTGGCTGGGAGGGATGGAGCTGCGAGGTACCCCGGCGCAGGTATCGCGCCACTGAACGCGCTGCGGGAGAGGACCTCTGCGTGCGGCACCGCCTGGGCTGGCCTGGGATGGCTGGCATGGGCGGAGGTACACAGTGCTGTCGGCGTGCATTGTGGCAGATGATCGCCCACTCCTAGCGGGCGGCGGATGGCAAACCCGCAGCATCCCCTCCCTTGCCCGAGACAAAACATCTTCACGTCAGGACCAGGAGCGTCTTGGCCTGGCCCGCCCACCTGTTTCCGATCGCACAGCAAACGCAATCAATCAATCGTCGTGCAACGCGAGCCGACGTGCGATGACGCCTGGGCTGCCGTTACACTGCGGTGGGCGCCTCCCAGTGGCCGCCAAGGTCGGCGCTGCATGCGGTCTGCACAGGCGTATGATTACTTATCGAGCACCTGTCTGTCTGTCCGGCATACCTTACTCCCATGCCTTGCCGACCGCACAGTTAATTTCTACCGGTCGTGCGTAGAGTGGATGAGGCAGCTGCCTTGCCTCATCGGGGGTCTGCTTACCACCATCCTTGTCCCCAGCCCTCGTTCATACCCTCCACCAATCCTTCTCGTAACAATTGCCTGTTCTTCGCGCTCGGCCAGATACAGGAGGCAAATTCCATGGTGGGAAAAGCAAGGCATTTGAATCTTATTTTCTCTCCGCATGGGAAGGGGGACTCTGTCTGCCCGTCGGGCCCGTCCGAGGGCACAGCACTATTCGTTGAAGCCAAGAACTGTTCCGGCCATGACATGACCCGCCAGAGCTGCGCGTCGTCGGCCGAAACTGCCAGAATACACATGTGCCAGGGATGATTTCGTTTCCGACGGGGTGGCATGAAAATTGGCATCGCCGCCCCCAACCACCCCGCTGTTGGCTGTAGGTTGGCCGCCCTGTTCATTATTCCCTCTCTCCTTCGAGCCCAAGTGCGGTTCTCAAACTCCTCAAAATGAACGGGGAGACGCTCCCGAGAGTGGACGGTCTGCCCCTGCGCTCTATGAGACGGGCTTAGGCCTTACTTGAGCCACAAGCCCCGTCCGTATCCACAGTGTTCTTCAAGACGTGTTCCCGGTGTAAGCAGCCATGCTGTAATTACACGCTTGTTACATTTACGTAGCATAGGTGGGCATCCGTGGTAAGATGCTCAGTGATCTGGCGCACTCGTCCAGTCCAGCATAGTTTGTCCCTCCGGCCTGATCCTGAATCAGTTCTCGGTGGACTGGTACCGCTGCGTTGGGTTCTCGTCTATTGCCCAGCCTACCTTGCTTAGGCCTGGCGGCAGATTTCGTAGCTGTTCGGTGGAGCTGGATCCCCCGCACAGGAGAAACTCTCACACATCTCGATCTCCCCTGGAAATTTCAGGTGAGCGAGCTCGGTTCAACATCAAAGTGAAGCATGAACCATCATGTTCCAGAGAATGTCAGCGCTCTCACCTGAGCCAAGGCTCTAGTTAGTGCCCTCCGTGCGCAGCCAGGCAGGCGGCATGAGGCCGCTCGTTGATTTGTGTCGCGTGGTGTGGCCTCGAGAAGATCCGCTACTAAGTGCTGGTGTTCCTTGTCTGCAACTCATGCACATCATTCATGCCCCAACTGTTAGGCCGCACGGCACTTCATCCCCCTACCCAGGCCGTTGAGCGACGTGGTGTTTGCTTCTTGGGCACTGTGCTGTCCTGTAGGTTATATATGCAAACACTCAGTTCCACACCAACACATTCAGATGATAACTATAGTGACGTGGCTTGCTTGACTCCCTCGAGGGAAGCTTGACCTACCGAGGCAATCTGTTCTTGCCCGCCTCACCTCTGCATTCTAAATGTTGCCAAGACCAAGAATTTTCTGTTTATTTCCCCTTTCCTCTTATTACCCACAGGGCTGCCCCGGTCATGATCTACATTATTGCTGACTTTGATATGACCGCAGACGGCACTTGGCTCGCCATCTATGAGAGAACGTTCCCGCCAGCCCACAACAAAGCAACGTTGTCAGTTGAGACCGCGTATGTTCACGAGTCACTTTGCAGGGTTATTTACTCTGCAGATGACAAAAGAAGAGCACTAGCTTTGCTCTAGGTACCTAGGTAGGCAAAAAGGTAGCTCATTAGCTAAGCTGTACCTTTGGGCACTGGGCTCATCCCAGTCTAGTTGGCTTAAGAGGCGTTGGGAGAGCCAGGGACTACGTATTTGTCAGTACGCAGTTAGCTCACCAGCTTGGCAGGATAGATTGATCTATGCTGGATGCATTTATACGTCTCCTACACTTGGTTGAGGTCAGCATACACATTGTATGCATATTGGCAGGATGCGGGAAGATTGTTTTCCGCTAAACCATGCTCCCAAAACTTTCTTTTTCGCTTCGATCAACGTTCGCGAAGGCATATACCGTCTGCAGGAGCGTTGAATCGAGCCAACCAGAGCGGGCACTACTCGAAGTAGCTGTTGAAGTACTGAAAACATAATTGGCGGGGTCAACGGCTCCGTGGTCGAGGACAGCCGTGATTGTGCTCCACGCCTCGAGGGATGGAGGGCACAGTGGGAGTCCAGACAAGGCAGCTGGTGCATGGCTGTTCCAAAACATGTCGGCCTAGTTGCTATCCGTAGTCTAGCTCGTAGATCAAGCAATCCGACCAAGGTTTTGGTTTGGGCAAGCACAAAGCCAAACCCAAATGCCAGTGTCGAGACTCGCGCCGGAGGGGAGCACGTGATCTGGATCCGGAGCATCAGATCTCCCGGTGGGCGGTGGCCGGAAGTCGCTCCATCCAGCATCTCGAGCCTGTGACAAGGAGCCCGCAAGCATTGATTCAGTTTGATATCGCCAGTTACGTATTCCTTCGCCAGAGCAACATTATTTTTTCAGGCCTGTACGGCCCTGGGACTCGTGCACGCTCTCCTTCTCGCCTCCTGTATGTCTCACACCTTCACCACAGTTAGCGCCGCTCGCCCCTCCTGCGTGTCGCAAGAATCAGATTGTCCACCACCACAACTGATATCGCTGCCTCCATCCCCCGGTCCCGCCTCATACTAACTTGTCTCTGGCAGGCGATCGCTACGTACTCCGATAGAAAAATTTTGTCCATCGTCGTGCCGGACCAGCGCCATTCCTCTGTCTCGGCCAGCCTCCTCTGCCGTTTTTGACACCCAGCCGATCGATTTCTCCGCCTTTCGCTGCACACTCTGGCTCCTCCTCTCTCTTCCCCATGGGCCATTGAACCTCGAAGGCGACCTCCCGATCACGCAACACCGTCACCAATGAGCCTGTAAGGATAGTTGTTTGTGCGAAGCCCTTGCGCGAGCACCACTCAACTTATCTGCTGCTCTCTTGCTTTGAGTCACGTCGAGCCACCATCGTCGCCACCAACCACCACAACTGCAAACCACGACCGATCACGACCTATCACCGCCGACCCTGCTGAAATCGTCTCTAGTCTCGTCCACGTCAATTTCGAGGCAGATGCACACCAACGCCTATCTACGTAACCACGACAGAGCATCTCCTACCTCCATATACCCAGTCATACCGTCTGGAATTTTCAACGACCAATTGCTGCCGTCAAACTCGGGCTGCCGGGCACGCACAACTCTGCCGGCATGTACTCCCAAAATCACCAGCAGGGCCATAATGCCCGCCTAAACGGCTCTGGTCGCGGCGGGATGCCTCCCAATCTCCTGTACAATTTCCAACAGCACGCGCAGCATCAACATCCCTCCCAGGCCCAGCACCATCAAGGACTACAGCCCGACCACCTGACATCCTCGAACGGGCTCGGTCACCACTCATCCTATCCATCCGGTGTCCTGGGGAGCTCAACGCCGTTCAATTCCGGCCTTCAGAACGGCCACTCAGCTTCGAGAGCTGGCCAAGCTCCGCAGAACGAGATGTGGGCGGAGCAAATTCGGTTGCACGAGGAATCTAAGCGAGCTCACTCTGCAATGACCGATCAACAACAACCGCACTATTATGCGCGACTTAAGGCATCGGAAAACAAAGGCATTGGAGCCCCTCCCCCTCCTTCCACCAAAACCCAAGCCGATGGCGAAAACGACTCGTCCGATAGGAGGAAACCGTGGACGTCGGCCGAGGAGAACAAGAGGCAGGACTGGCACAACATGGATATGAGTGGCCAGGGGCTGCGAAATCTGGCTACGGAGCTGTTCAGGTACTCGTTTCTCAATGAGCTGTACATTGCCTCGAACAAACTCACCCGCCTACCAAAGCAGATTGGTGAGCTGAGGCAACTACGGCACCTGGACGCTTCATACAACCAGATTAGCGAACTTCCCGCCGAGCTCGGCATGTGTACATACCTGAAGCAGCTGCTGCTCTTCAACAACAATATCACAGAGTTGCCATTCGAGCTTGGATCGTTACACATGCTGGAGATGCTTGGCATTGAGGGCAACCCTCTGCACACCGATGTCAAGCAGGAGATTATGGAAAAGGGAACCAAGAGCTTGATCAATGCCCTCAAAGAGGGCGGACCTGGTAAGGAAATGACGACCTGATTTGCTGGTATGAACGATCATTTGCTGACCTATAGCTATAAAGTGCCACGTTCTCCCCCTCCCCGCCAACCCATCACTATTCAAGAGGATGTGTCCCCCAACTTGGAAAGGATCAAGGTCTTCTCTTGGAATATTCTCTGCGACAAATACGCCACCCCTCAGACCTACGGATATACGCCGACTTCCGCGCTAAACTGGGACTACCGCAAGGATTGCGTTCTAGAAGAGCTTCGCGAGAGGGATGCCGATTTCCTCGCCCTACAAGAAGTGTCCACCGAGGCCTTCAAGGAGGACTTAAGCCCCCCCCTGGCCCGGCTCGACTACAAGGGAGTCCACTGGCCCAAATCTCGAGCCAAGACCATGTCCGAAAAGGACGCTCTCTCCGTTGACGGTTGCGCTGTCTTCTACAAGCAGAGCAAGTTTATCCTGCTAGACAAACAACTAATCGAGTTCGCCACCATTGCTATCAATCGACCCGACATGAAGAACCAGCATGACGTGTTTAACCGAGTCATGCCCAAGGACAACATTGCTGTTATTTGCTTTTTCGAGTCCAGGCTGACCGGTGCTCGGATCATCCTTGTCAACGTTCATCTCACATGGGACATTGCCCTCGCAGATGTCAAGGTTATCCAAACTGGTATCTTGATGGAGCATGTCACCAAGCTCGCAGAAAAGTATGCTAGGATGCCAGCCGTGAAGGATAAGAAGATGATCACCGTACCACTGGCGGACGACGGGGTGATGCCTCCACATGTGGAACCCGGGCCAAGCCAGGAATACCGCACCAATACCGAGATCCCCTTGCTTGTATGCGGAGACTTCAACTCGACGGAAGACTCCTCTGTGTTTGATTTGATGTCCAAGGGTCGCGTACCGCCCGATCACCTGGAGCTAGGTAATTATCAATACGGAAGCTTCACTCGTGACGGCATAGAGCACCCTTTCAGCCTGCGCGACTCCTACTCGCTCACCAAGGGCACCGCCGACGAGCTAACGTTCACAAACTACACCCCAAGTTTCACCGGCGTGCTTGATTACATCTGGTACTCGACCAACACGCTCGAAGTGGTCAATGTGCTTGGGCCTCCCGACGCTAGCTACCTGTCGAGGATCCCCGCCTTCCCATACTGGCACTACCCAGCTGATCACATCCAAATCATGACCGAGCTCGTCATCAAGGGGAGGAAGGACAAGAAGCAGCTGCCGGAGCGGGAGGTGGATTTCGGCAGCGGCCGCGGGTGAGACGAACGTTTGTATCGGACTAAGCCAGATGGATGGATACACAAGTACTTGGAAAGACATGTCACATGAGAGGACATATTACTCTCAGCTGGGGAATATGGACGGGATTATGGGTGTCTCTCTACCTGGATTGTAGGGCTCTTTTCTTGGCTTTTGTGGAACGGAGTTTCCGGATTTCTTGCTCAGGAAGGGAAAGGGAGTGTCGCAAGGGGGAGGGTCGCTAACGGGGACATATAGTGTTAGTGCCATGTAAACGGACGGTGATAAGCGAGGTCGTGGAGCGGCTTTGTTTGGAATTGCTGGATTTTTATTCATTCTTCATTTCATGCGGGGGGGGATGTTGTTTTCCCCCACGTTCCCACTCCTTTACGTGTGTCTGTGTGTGACGTTACGCGGGATTCGAACGCCCTTTTATTTGCTTGGCTCCGATGTATCGCGACGTGCCAGATGAAAAAAAAACTGCTGTGGAACCCAAAATCTGACGCTCAAAGCACAAATTAATGGCCGACGCGGGTGAACCTGAGGTTGATCACCTGGTGATTTGTGCACGGCACCCTGTATTATCTGGTCCTACAGCTCCTCCTGCGTGTCCTTGGGTGATGCCGGCGACTTGATCAAATGGAACTTCTCCTGCCGTCCATACACCCACTCGAACTTGCCGTCGACCCAGTATACGTCCTCCTCCAGGGGGAACTTGAGGGTCGCATTGCGCTCGGGGACGTAGTGCTCGGCGAGCAGCTCCACGCTGTACCATGTTCTGTTGAGGAGTGGGAGTTCTCCGAGGACGGGGACCTCGTCTTGGAGGTTTGTCATGCCTGTGATACGGTCAGAAATCTTGTCTGTAAACTTTAGATGACTGTAGTTGTTCTTCCACTCCGGATTCAAGTGAATGGTATCTTAACGGCCTGATGGCGGCTTGCCAGTTAAGAGGTCATGGTTTCAAAATCTCCTCAGTTGGCTCAAGACTTAAGCCGTCGGACTTTCATGAGATGGCAGGCCACTGGTCAAAGTCACAGTGAAATATCCACGATTTCAGGAGCATTTCGGGTCGAGATTTGGAAATAGGAATAGGAAACTTACCGATAACAGCACCTGCAGCGTGTCCCCAGTCACCGATGGCATGGCAGTAAATCTTGCCCTCAATGCCCTCCTCGGCCATCTGGGCCCGGGTTGCCTGCAGGATCTCATTGCCAGTCTGTCCGGGGATCATCTTCTCTCGCACCAAATCCTGGAGGCGGTTGCCCTTCTTCAAGCCCTCCTTCAGCCCTGATGGAACATCATCCTCCGTCTCCCCAGGGTACAGAACATACCCAAGATGCTGCGTGTCGGTATTCATCCCCAGGGCAGTCACGCCAAAGTCAACATGCAAGAGGTCCCCGTACGCAATCGCCCGCTGCGGACCATCCCCCCAGGGGAACGCCTCCTCGATGATGGACACGCTGGGCTGGAACCAGGTCGTGTAGTTGAGCTCCTGGATCTTCTCGCGCATCCACCACTCCACGTCCGCGGTCGTCGTCCTCCCGGGGGCGATCACCCGCTCGCTAAAGGCCTCACCGATGATGGCCCAGGTCGTCTCCTGCAGCCGGCGGTACCACGGCAGCCTCGCCTCGATCTGCGTGCCGATGAACTCGAGGTTGACCAGCGGCCTGACGACGAACCGCTCCGTCCACTCGGGGCCCAGGGCCTTGGCGATGGCGTCGCTCTCGCCCGCGTGCAGGCCCGAGGCGAACGCCAGCTCCGGGTGGGCATTCACGGCGATCTGGCGCGGCTGGTGGCGGCGCAGCGCGTCGGCCAGCTCGTCCCAGACACCAGGAGTATTGTCGATCCAGGTGTAGGACTCCGCCTCGTCGTCGGCGACGAAGAGGGTGGTAGTGCGGCGGCGGGCGCTGAACTGCGTGGCCGCCTTGAGGGGCCAGAAGACGACGTCCTCGGCGTACTCGCGCTGGCTGATGAGCCAGGCGTCAACGCCGTGAGAGCGGAGGATGCGCGGGATGGACGCCCTGCGCTCGGCCGTCCAGGCGTCCTGGAGGGCGGCCTGGTCTCGCAGCGGGGGGAGCTGCTGGTAGGTGGCCGTTGCCGCGAGGGCTCCGTGGACGGCGAGGGCGGCCAATTGGAGTGATGGCAGCTTCATGATGGGTTTTCGCGAAGCAGGATTTATATAAATATCAAATCATGGGTATCGTGTATTGGGGGGTTGGTGGATGGAAAAGGGCGGGTGCTGGAGGGTTGTCACGCAGGATGGCGAGATGCCTGATTGAGGAAACTCCACAGAGCAAATACCGCTTCGATATTGACCGTCCTGGCGGATCGTCGCCTGAACATGACATGGGTCTGGAGTAACAAAATTCGGATGATCGGCTGCTACGATTGCAGCTATTGGTTTCGGATGGATGTGTGTGATCACGCAATTGCTATGTCCAGATTGTCAGGAACAGATATCAGCTAACTATCTCTAGTTTCAAGATTCTAGTTTCAAGATGATGATATACTTCTGAGCTCTGAGCTCTTCCTTGGATGTACAATTCGTCAATCCCGGGATCATGTACAGACGATATCTACTCCTCTGATTCGTCATACATACAGGGGTCCTGATAGTTGGTCGATGGAGAGATCGGACCTCATCTCATAGCACAACATCAAGAGCCTTCTTCCTAGGTTTAGTTATACTGTAGTAGCTTCATAGACTTTCTCCAAGTTTTGTCTTATATATTGTTTCTCCCAAGGCTGACTTTCTATGGCTCACTCTACCTCAACACGCAAATGTGTCCTTAAGATAGATAAGAAGGAATCGTTTTCTTCCTGCCCTCAGGTAAAGGTTTCCAAAGAAACCGAGCTGCCAGTTTCGTTCACCGTAAAGTTCCCCCCGGCTTTGTTCAAGCAAAGGTTGGCGATTAGCTTCGACTCTATCTTTGCCATGGCCCGCTTATCAGACTCAAGCTCTCATCTCCTACGATTTCGGGTGGTTCTGTCAACGGCAAGAACCAAAATTATATCTCAAGATATCTCTCTCGACCAAAATCAACGTCACGGGTGTGTAGAGCGGTGCGGAGCCCCAGGATACTTCCACCAGCTTTACTGTGCCATGAAGCCTGGTACGTGTCCAAGCTGATCCGGAGATTCTTGCAACTCAAGCTTGGATTATCATTAGTATTCTTCGTAAAAAATATGACTCATGTTAGTACGATTCTCGTTGTTTATGCATGTCTTGTAAAGCATCCTACAGTCAACCCAGAGCAAGTAGGATTTAGGTGTGGCGGAGAAAAAATGTAGAGCATATTGCAGCTCGGAAGCTTAAAGAAGCGATTTCCAATCTTCCACCAAGATTGCCTACGAGAATGGATATCGTGTCACACTGAGTCTTCTTCCAATTTGCCCCAAATAATGCAGACAGGGCTTCAATTATACACTTTCTGCCCAATGGCCCAAGCCAGCGTTTGTCACATTCCTGCCCATCAGCTGCTCTTGCTGACTGGACCTCTGCCAGGCCGGAGTGCTATTAGCGATACAGAAGTGCCCATTTTCAGAGCGATGACGGACCGACCAACTTCCTCCTTTGAGAATCAGCAATCATATTACAGCTATAGCACTTCGGGTCTGTCGCATCCTTCCCCAGCCTTACCTCCTCCAAGTGAGCAGATGACTGATCTGCGGCACTAGACCTACCTTGTCCTGATACTCGTGGGGCGACCTCGCGTGGTCTAAATCGGCCTCGACGCAGACGGCCGTGGAATTAGCAAGAGTAGGGGTCATATATCTAGCTAATTACATCGTACGGGCGATTTCGGCAGCTGTGGCAAATTGTGGCCTAAGGGTTCGTGTCCCTGAAACTGTTCGCTCAGCTTTGGACGCAAGTTTCGAGCTTAAACCGGTGGCTAAGGCTGCGTGTGGTTTTGCTATTTCTGACCAAAGGGTCGTATCCAAGCTCAGCTTGGCGGAGCTTTGCCCAACCGCCGCCACTTGCTGCCTTTCTTTCAGCCTACCCGACACCGACACCGACCAGGCCTCAACTTCGACTCGACAACCTCGATCAAAGACCGTGGCTGCAATCCGTCTACGAACCCCCTCCGAGCCGATTCTTGCCTCCACATCACCGCTACCATGGCGTCCAGCCGAGACCGTCGTATAGCCAAGGAGCTGGCCGACATCACCTCGGACCAGGCCAACTCAGGCGTCTTCGCTGCTCCCGCCGACGGCGTCTCCCTCAAGAGGCTCGTGGGCACGATCAACGGCCCTCCCGACACTCCATACGCCGGCGGCACCTTCGAGGTCGACATCACCATCCCCGACGCCTACCCCTTCAAGTCGCCGTCCATGAGCTTCAGGACCAAAATCTGGCACCCCAACGTCAGCAGTCAGACGGTAAGTCGGGAAGCACAACAAAACAATCAACCCCACCAAACCCCTCCTACCTCGAAACCCTTTGCCCCCCTTCCCTCCTGAAGCCAGTTCATCCAGGAAACTGACGAGCCCTCTGTTTCCCCCTCACAGGGTGCAATCTGCCTCGACACCCTCGGCTCGGGCTGGTCGCCCGTCCAGACCATCAAGACCGCCCTCCTCTCCATCCGCATGCTCCTCGAGTTCCCGAACCCCAAGGACCCCCAGGACGCCGAGGTCGCCAAGATGCTGCTCGACGACCCCGAGCGGTTCGCCCTCATGGCGCACGAGTGGGCCGTCAAGTACGCCGGCGCACAGAGGAGGGATCTGAACCTGAGCCAGTACAAGAACGAGGGCAGGCCGTCCTCGCACGACGATGACGTGAGGAGGTAAAAATACCCCCCCTTCCTCCCCCTCCAAACCAACCCACTCTCCCCTCTCAAGCCAGCCCGCTCGCCCCTCAACACAAGCAGAGAAATTGACAACAGGCTTTCTTCTAGGTACAACGGCTACAATAAGGAGCTAGTCGGCCGCTTCGTCAGCATGGGCTTCGACGTCGACGCCGTCGTGGAAGCCTTCCTCTACGTCGGCGTCGACCGCAACCACGGCCAGGACTACGAGCTGGAGGAGCGGTACATGGGCGACGTCACCGCCCGTCTCCTGGGGGAGTGAACGTGGCTTTGCGAGAAAAGAAAAATGCCCCCTCCTCTTTATATATATACTCTTGCTTTTAGTTTCGGATGGATGAAACGAGCTGCAACGTAAAATTTGCCGTCAGTTTGCTCTCTTCTTCCTGGATTTTGGGCGAGGGTGTGCCGCCCTTGGGACGTTTATTACCAGCATGGATGGGGAGTTTATATGGTTGTTTATATTGTCATTTGCGCTAGATTCTATAATAGTGGTTTCCACGCAGCCTGCCGATGAATTGATTTAGTTTAGGGTCATCGTGCTGTCCCAGAGGCTCAGAGCCATCGTTTTTTCTCGAAGGAGGTGCAAGTGCGGGCTCATTGGCCTAGTGGTGGAGCAAGCTGTGTATCCTTATGTTCAAAATATTGCATTATTTTTTTTGGAGGGCCGTGAACATTCGATATTCTCCCCCGCCGCCGGCGACGTATATTAGCCTTCTCTACATGTCATCAAAATTTGAAGGACGGAGGGTCAACTGATAGGTAGGACCCATCTCGCCCAGATAAAGCTCAGTAACCGTTATGCCATTTATTCACATCCAGACATATGAAAGGGAAAAGTGAACTTGAGAAACAAGGGTCAAAACAATATCGCACTCCCGCGGTTCAACCAGCCCGGCCCGTTCTATCAGATGCGTACGGTAATGGAATAAATTAAAAGAACCAACCCGCTATGGTCGCGGCGGCCTGTCCTCCTCCCCTTCACAGACACTCCTCTCTCCCCATCTCATCCCGAGAGAGATGGGGGTCGACAGACGAAAGAGTGCAGTAGATTACAGCAGGTCGCGGCGGACGAACTCGTTGTAGAGGGCCTTACCCAGACCAGCTGGGGAGCGCTCGACGATGACGCCGGCGTCCTCCAGAGCCTTGATCTTGGTGTCGGCACCACCCTTGCCACCGGAGACGATGGCACCGGCGTGACCCATGCGGCGGCCGGGAGGAGCAGAGATACCGGCGATGAAGCTGACGACGGGCTTGCCGCCGTTGACGGTGTTGGCCTCCTTGAGGAACTCGGCGGCGTCCTCCTCGGCGGAACCACCAATCTCACCAATCATGATGATACCGTCGGTCTCGGGGTCCTCGGTGAAGACCTTGAGGCAGTCGATGAAGTTGGTGCCGCTGAAGGGGTCACCGCCGATACCGACGACGAGGGATTGGCCGAGGCCAGCCTGGGTGGTCTGGTTGACGGCCTCGTAGGTGAGGGTGCCGGAACGAGAGACGATACCGATGCGGCCGCGCTTGTGGATGAAGCCAGGCATGATACCGATCTTGCACTGGCCAGGGGCGATAATACCGGGGCAGTTGGGGCCGACCAGGCGGGTCTTGTTCTGGGTCTTCAGCATGCTGGTGATGCGGACCATGTCTGAGAGGATCGTGTTAGGAGTCGAGCATCGTAAGGTGGGTGGTTCGACCTGTGGGGAACATACCATGCTGAGGGATACCTTCGGTGATGCAGACCGCCAGGGGAATCTCAGCCTGGAGGGCTTCCTCGATACCGGCAGCAGCCAGAGGAGGACTTTGCAAAATTGTTAGCTGGTACAAGAGTCGGAGACGGCGGCGGAGGCAATAGCGTACGGGACGAAGAGGGCGGTGGCGGTAGCACCGGTCTCCTTCACAGCTTCGCTAACATTCTTGAAGACGGGCAGGTCGAGATGAGTCTGGCCGGCCTTTTTGGGGTTAGTTCCACCGACGACCTGAGTTCCTAAGGGGTTGGAGTTAGCATCGACAGGCGAATGAGGTGGCTAATTGAGGTTTCGCAATCGTGTGGCGGTTGCTGCTCGTACCGTAGTCGATGGCTTGCTGGGCGTGGAAGCTAGACGAGGCCCCTTTGTTAGTAAGACGTTGACCGAAGGGGGGTAAAGCGTCAAGAGCTTCAACTTCAAGCTAAAGGTCCAACAAAGGGTCGCACCACTCACGTTCCCTGCCTGCCAGTGAAACCTTGGTAGATGACCTTGGTATCACTGTTGATACGCAGGTTGTTGATTGTCTGGGCGTAAGGCAAGCTGCTGGAGCTGTATGCGCGACTGGCGATCTGGCGCAAAGCGGCCGGTCGTAGAGTCGATCTGGGGAGGGACTGCATTGTGAAAGGGGGTTAAGGGGAAGAAAGAAGAAAATCCAGGTGGAATGGCCGCAAAGTCAATTGCGGACGGGGGGTTTTGATGTTCTGGAAACCTTGCTCGGGGAGTGGAAAGTCACAAGCCTAGGTGATGCGAGGAAGCATCATATCTGGAACCAGTATGCAGGCCATATGAACATTTCCATTTTCAGTCGGGTGTGTTCGGACCCTCGGTGTGATTTTTTCCGAAATTGTCGGTTACGTTGCGCCGTTGCCGAGTAAAAAGCCCTGGAGCTGTGCAGAGACGGTTAGTGACGGCCATTTACAGTGGTCCGGTAGGGTTCAGACGCAGGGCCAGGGAATTGCCGTAACAGACGGCGATCAATGATCGAATACGGTGGCAGCCGTTTTAGACGGAGTTTGATGACCTTTAGCCCCACCAAAGTTTTTTGAAGTCAGTCATGGCGAGGGGCAGCTTGTGAATATCTAGCGTGTGGCGGACGCCTTGACTTGACGAACCCTGGAGGCACGTCTTGTTTGTGACGATACGAACGAGAACAGAATTTCAACATGGCGACCACCACCGTTACTGCGACCACGTCCAAGAAGAAGGCGGCCGACCTGGTGCCTGAGACCGAGCGGTACCTGCGCTGCTGTGCTGATATCGCAAACGCCCTGATCGAGGACCATGAGGCGACCAAAGATGGCCGTGCAGGGCGCGACATCAACTTAAACTCGCTGAGGGCCAAGCTCTCCAAGAAGCACAAATTGAAGAACATCCCTCCTCTCACGGCCATCATTGCGGCGATTCCCGAGCACTACAAGAAGTACATTATGCCAAAGTTGATCGCAAAGCCAATTCGTATGTCATTCACCACTGGAGGTTTGAAATAAACTCCGGGTCGCTAACACAGCAAAGGAACGTCATCTGGAATTGCGGTCGTGGCAGTCATGTGCAAGCCTCACAGATGTCCTCACATTGCTTACACGGGCAATATCTGTGTCTACTGCCCTGGTGGTCCAGACTCCGATTTCGAGTACAGCACGCAGTCCTATACCGGATACGAACCAACGTCAATGCGAGCGATCCGAGCACGATATGATCCTTTCGAGCAGGCAAGAGGCCGAGTAGACCAACTCAAGTCACTGGGCCATTCGGTAGACAAGGTCGAATACATTATCATGGGAGGCACATTCATGTCCCTACCCACGTCATACCGTGAGGACTTCATCTCACAACTGCACAATGCCCTCAGTGGCTACCAGACATCGAATGTCGATGAAGCAGTGGAGGCTGGAGAAATGAGCAATATGAAGTGCGTGGGAATTACGATCGAGACTCGCCCCGACTACTGTCTGCAACCCCACCTCACGGATATGCTGCGATATGGATGCACCCGTTTGGAAGTCGGTGTGCAGTCTCTCTACGAAGATGTGGCAAGAGACACGAATCGAGGCCACACAGTAGCAGCTGTGGCAGAGACTTTCTGTCTAGCCAAGGACGCTGGCTTCAAGGTGGTGAGTCATATGATGCCGGATCTCCCCAACGTGGGAATGGAGCGCGATTTGGACCAGTTCAGAGAATACTTTGAAAGCCCTGCCTTCAGAACCGATGGTCTGAAGATCTACCCTACTCTTGTCATTCGCGGCACTGGTCTATACGAGTTGTGGCGAACTGGACGCTACCAGAACTACACGCCCAATGGTCTCATTGATCTCGTCGCCAGAATCATGGCTCTTACCCCCCCCTGGACTCGTATATACCGTGTTCAGCGAGATATTCCCATGCCTCTAGTTTCTTCTGGTGTCGAGAATGGCAATCTCAGAGAGCTGGCACTCGCCAGAATGAAGGACTTTGGAACCACTTGCCGAGATGTACGCACTCGAGAAGTCGGCGTGAACGAGGTGAAGAATAAGATTCGTCCCAACCAAATTGAGTTGGTCCGAAGAGACTACACTGCCAACGGCGGCTGGGAGACCTTCCTCGCATATGAGGATCCCAAGCAGGATATCTTGGTCGCGCTCCTGCGACTGCGCAAGTGCACGGAGAAATACACATACCGAGAGGAACTCACGGGCCAGCCAACTAGTATGGTGCGTGAGCTCCACGTCTACGGTACAGCTGTTCCGGTGCATGCCAGAGACCCTCGAAAGTTCCAGCACCAAGGTTTCGGTACGCTGCTTATGGAAGAGGCAGAGAGAATCGCCAGAGAGGAGCATGGCAGCGAGAAGCTCAGCGTTATCTCTGGGGTTGGCGTTCGAAGCTATTACAAGAAGCTTGGGTTCTGGCTGGACGGACCGTACATGAGCAAGTGGGTTGATGGCAGGGAGCAGCCCAAGGAGTAAGGGTACATCCAATTACAAAAAGCATATCATGAGTTACCGATCATATAAGGGACATTTCCGATAGGTCTTCGAGGTTGATTTACAGGGGCGTTGGGTGGTATTGGTTCTTTTTGGCATACCTTAGGCAAAACACACACTGAATTGATGTTACTTAAATGGTTCCAATGCGAACCGCCTTCCAGAAACAAATAACGACCCACCTCCGTCTTAAATTGAGAAAACGGCAGCACGGGCTCAGAGAAGCCTCGCCTCGGGAGTGAAAGCTCATCTGCCGTTAGCGCCCGTATATTCTATCGGTGGAGTCAGGATTGATGCCGTCGCTGCCTTACGTAACCTGCCTCGGCTTCTAGCGGTTTGCCCACTGACCAAGATTTCCGGGCATATGAATGGCCGATATTGCTGAGTCAGCACTTCGCCAATCTGCAGCATCTCGGGATATTACCATCGTTCCTAGTCGACCCGATTGGACTCGGCAGCATTCACTTCCACGGAGCCAGGGGGCCAACACAATGTACCGGCAGAGCCATGTCAACTGGTCGTAAGGACGCCTCCGCTGCGGCCGTCCTGCCTCCGGGGACTGACCCAGCGGCTCACCTCTCAGACCGTCCCCCGCGGAGCAACGCCGCCACGGCCGCTTCTGCTGCCTCTGTCCGAGCCTTGAGCGCCCAGCTCGTAGCCTTCTACTTCCGTGCGCCGGCCAAGGCCTTCTTCCGCACGCGGGTGGACTATCTGGCCTATGCCCGGACTGTCCATCAAGCCCATATCGAGGGGCTGAGGAAGACCATCACAAGGGATGTCAACGCCTCGCGGCTGCAGGTCTTCCTGAAAGAGGCGTGGCTGTTACTTCGTGGGACGACGCCTGGGGTGTTGACCACCGCCATTAGACACCAGGGATGGAGTGTCATTCCGCAGCAGATTCTCCCACCGCTTATTGCAAATGTGGGCGTTGGTGCGGTTCTCTACACCAGCTACCTTCAGATTCTTGGCCAGCTTCACGAGGAGAGCGCCCAAGCGCGCAAGAGGGTGTATCCGCCTCCTGATCCTTCTCACACTTTCACAGCGGGTCTGCTAGCTGGCAGTATCCAGAGCGTTATCGCGGCGCCCCTGGATGCGTTACAGGCACGTTTCGACCATCGGGATATGATGCCAAATGACGGGAGCAACAGGCCTCGTAGCATGTGGAGTTTCGGCTCCGAGAAGCTCAGAGAGATCGGCCTGCGTGGCATATTTGCCGGATGGGGCCTCTCCCTAGCTAAAGACGGTCTGGGAAGCGCCATCTTCTTCAGCACATTCGAGTATGTCAAGGCCCAGGGATACTACCGCTTCGTGACCTGGTATTACGGCGGTCTCGCGGAG
Source organism: Clonostachys rosea (assembly GCA_026958235.1). Lineage (NCBI taxonomy): Eukaryota > Fungi > Ascomycota > Sordariomycetes > Hypocreales > Bionectriaceae > Clonostachys > Clonostachys rosea. Next base: position 4,006,326 of record CP110206.1, read on the forward strand.
GATACTGTAGATCTTCTAGCCAGCAAGCGTCCGACCCGTTCGCACGAAAACGACACGACAACCATCATCCGGCCGCATTATGCTCTGGAGCCCACGTTCCTGCTTCTCGCAGGCACATGCGCATCGCTGTCGCAGCAAGTTCTCCTTCATCCGCTCACCCACTTCCAAGTGAAGCACTGGGACCACCTCGAGGATCTCGACGCCAAGGCGGCGCGTTTCCGGGCCTCTCGGGCTGCGAACCCGGACAAGCCATGGCGTCGATGGCGGATGCTCCGCGCCTACTACCACGCCTACCAAGAAACGTGGGCCGTTTGCGGCGCCGAAGCCAAGACCGAGGGCTTGGGCATCGTGAAATGGCTGTACCGCGGGTTCTGGTGGAACGCGATCCGACAAGTCCCCAGCACCAGTGCTGGGCTGATTATCTTTGAGCTCATTAGGCGAAAGTACGGATTCGGCTCCGAGGAGGTGAGGATTACCAAGGACGGATACGACATTTTACTGCATTAGAATCACATATTTTGGATACACTTCTATATAGGAAGATGTGGCGAAGGCGTCTGGAGATCAGGGATAGATATTCTTGCTTTTTTTTTTGCGGCAACGTTATGAGGAACAACACATCGCCACTTTGGGTCGGATTAGAATGACTTTGTATTTTTGGCCTGTTAGATAGATGGACACAGGCATCAATAGCCTCTCTGGAAAGATACATATACGCATCTCATATATTTCTTGTTCTAGTCCAGGATATAGAGCCGTGCTCAAATAGTGGATGGAGGTGATGTTGCTAGTAACCTCTCCCACTATCTACGATCGCTCATCCTAGGCCAAGGTTAGTATTATTCGATATATAGCGTGCCCAAGATACAAGTACATGCTAATTTTTTTTTTTGGGAACCACAATAATTTGGTAGTCTCAATAAGTCTATGAATACGAGGCCAAGGAACAATTATCTGCTGACAAAAGAAAATATAGTGAAAGTCAAAGACACTGCAAAACACCCAGTTACTCCAAATAACGCCCAAGTCAAACTAACTCCCAAATACTTGCTACTCGATCACTGCGCTGGGTTCTCGTCAGCCTTAGCAAGTCTCTCCTTCTCGTCAGCAAGAGACGAAGCATACAGCTCCTCATCCTTATCCGAGTACGCAGGGACCTGCTCCGTCTCCTCAGTGTCAGTAACCCTGACCTCGGGCATGATGGCCTGCTTCTCGTCCATGATAGGCATATCCCGAGCAGGAAGGGGGGCAGCGGCCCCCTCCTCCACAACGCTGGGAGCGTACCCTCTCCCATCCTCCAGGGCCTTGAGCACCTCGAAGAGAGGTCGGGATCCCATGGGCCACGCCACATCGCCCTGCAGGATCCTCTGCGCCGTGATCCCCCGCTCCTCGTAAAAGACGGCATTGGCATCCGCCCGGTTCACAATCACGGTGCCGTCGACCTGCACGCCCGCCCAGATGCCCCGGCTCTTGATGTAGCTCCACGCCGGCCGCCCGGGGCTCGTCACCGCGGCGTTGACGGCACTGCCGCTCCCCACAGGGCCGAGCGAGACGCCAAAGTTGCCGCCCAGCGCCACCTGGGGCTTCGTGAAGGCGGCGACCTGGGCGGGCGTGTTGAGGACGCACACGCAGTCGTAGACGTCGAGGCCGAACATGAAGCCCGCGCCGATGGTGGTGACGAGGAAGGCCGAGGGGGGAGACCAGGTGCCGTCCGGTCTGCGGGCGGTGACGAGGCCCGAGCCGCCGGCGAGGGAGCCGTGCCAGGCGCCTACGCGGGCGGTGTTGAAGATGGCGAGGCCGGCGGCGTTGTGGAGGACCTTGGGGGGAATCTTGACCATGGACTTGCGGGTCAGGCCGGTCGGGTGCTTGGGGCCGTTGGAGTTGGGTGGTTGGGAGGAGCTGTCGAGGTCTACGAGATTGGATGTTAGTCAAGGTGATCGTATGGATTTCCTTAAAGGTTTTTGGGGGACATACTTGTGAAGGAATGGAGGATTCGAGCGGCCTTGACACACTCATCTTCGACGGATGTGGGCCACCAACCCTCGGAGCCGATGATGTTGGTGAGCTTGTTGACGGGCTTTCCAGTTGCGATGGTGATCTTGTGAAGACGCTCCCGGAGGGTTCGTCGCTTTGCGATGTCTTTCTCTGGGATGGGCTGGGGCTCTTGAGCTGCATACATGGCGGGGTCGTCTGAGTAGGCGGGAGGTTGTCTCTCTTGAGTCTGTGATGGCTGCTCTTCAGTATAGACTGGGGTGTCCTCTCGGTTGTCCGACCCGGCCTTGTCGGAGGCGGGCTTGTCGGTGTAGTAGACGGTGGCAGTCATGGTGGTTGGTGTGTTAGTAAAGGTGTGTGTGTGTAGCTACTATTAGGTTAGAGAGTTAAGTGTGTGAGTAAGAGAGGTGAAAGCTAGTTGGTATGATGAAGGAGAACTCTAGATGACGAGTCTACAAAGTGGTTATATAGATATATCATCCCAGCGAAGAGGCGCATTGATGAGGCACTGCACTAGACTAACTAACCCATCCATGGGAAGATGGGCGCCTGGATAGATCTCGCCTCGCATTCGGACGATCCTCCTCTTCACATGCCGCGCTGTTGACGCAAGCATTATGCCTCTGCCGCGTGCGCATTTGCCCCAACCGGAGGCGACTCGCGCGGTGTGGACGAGAATCTGTCGCGGCAGAGTGGCGCAGCTCAGCACCACACCACGAACCAGGTAACGACATGTTAACTTTGAATCCAAAGCGAGCCTTGTGGGGAAAGGGACAACTTCCTGCCGAAGACTGGCCAGCGAATTATTAATTCTGCCACCTGGACCCTGGTTGTTTGGTAGGGAGCCATGTCTTCATAGCCTTCACAGCCCTGAGATTCACTGTGGATGATCCCCAGACTCACGATAAAAATACCCCTGGGTTTCCTGATTGGGCAATGAATGCGCTGGGGACATTGGCCTGTCCCGTATTGCGTAAGAATCGACTTGCATCGCCGGCTGTAGATCCCGGCTCGATGCAGCCCTGCCACACCGAGCCCGAGGCGAGAGAGCAGCGAGCCTCTACAGCGAGATGAGATGCAACCTTGGAGACGCATTGGTAGGATTGTTTATTTCCTCAACGTCTCAGTAATTAATCCAGAAGGGGCTTCTTGGCATGTTTTGATAATGACTGCATTGAGTGTGAAACTCTTACCTTAGCGTGTCCATTAATGAGTTTGTAACAATCCCTACCCGCATGTCTAAGGTAAGCTCCTCAGGCGTCGCATGCAGTTACCCAGATGAGAAAAACCAATACTAAACCAGTATTCGCTCACAAATAATCTTTTTGTTTCCAATAAAGCATTTGAATGAAATGAAAGAGTTGAGGAATCCATCACCAGGGACTATCCAACCTGTTAAACGATAGATCTGCTATAGGGTAGCGTGGGGCACTAGATACAGCCTGCGTCATCACTTGCCTGTATAAGCTTCCAAATGCTCCCAGAGCTCCCACCTCACACCATCATTCACGAGACATCACAATACGCGCTGCTGCCGTGAAGCTTCCCCGTCTTCTTTATACCTGTACTAGAAACAGCCGCGATCCGTTCCATCTTCAATTCAAGGCCTGCCTCTTGACTTTTCGCTTTCAATCCCAGTGATTTCTTTTGATACTCGGTCGCGTCGCAACCACTACTCGCCCAAGCTCCCCCCAACTACCCAGCTTCTAGATCCTCTCCCTTGACCTGCCACATCTCCCCAAACCAACCGCAGCAATGTCCGAGTCCAACGGCATCCGTGGCACCGTCACCGACACCGCCGCCGGAGCCTACTCATACGCCCAGCGCTCCCTCGACCGTGTCGTCCCGCCGGCCTCCCGCCAGCAGGCCTACGACCAAGTCCAGACATTCGCTCACACCCGTCCCATCCTATTCGTACGCGCTCCCCATCTCCTCATCATACTTGCCCTCCCGTCGTAACTTGGAGAGAGTGAACCCGCTTGCTAATAACCAACCCCGCGCGACCTCTAGTCCGCCCTCGTCGCACAAGTAATCTTCTGCTCCACGCCCATCCTCATCTTCTCCGCCTTCGTCTTCTCGACGCTCGTCTTCGCCTTCGGCGTCGCCCTCCTCTTCTCCCTCTTCTGGTTCGGTCTCGCCCTCTTCGTCCTCGTCCCCGCGCTCCTCGGCGCCGCCTCCATCGCCGTCCTCGTCTGGGCCTGGGCGCTGGGATCCTTCCTCGCCGCCAGGTGGCTGTACGTCCAGCTCGTGGGCGGCGAGAACACTAAGGCCGTCCGTGTCAAGTCCGTCGATGGCGCCGGTGCCCCTCCGAGCAAAGAGTTCTAGTGTATAACGAGGGAGGGGAAGGGAGTTCGGGTATAAGTCTTTCTACGAAACTGTGTTGTAATATTGTTACTTGTGAGCCAACGCCAACTTGTACTGTTGACAGACTGGCATGTGTTTTTTAATTATATTTCTCATGACTGTATGATTCAAATTGGACGTGGTGGGACACAGGCTGCCACGGCGTGGGCTTGCCATTGAAGCTGGAAGCTATATTGTTTCGTTAAAGCATGGTTTTTTAGAACCTGGGTTGGAATGGCTAATGGCCAGCTCTGTAAGAAATGAATGGGTATTGGCACTTGACTCCCTTCACCCACGCTCATCTACGAGGATCGAGGCAAAGTGTGGTGAAACAATGATTCCTTTATTCGCTTCCAGTGTACAATTCGACTCGTAATGCATCTGAATCCGCTGCCCAAGAAGCCATGATTATATTTATCTTCCCGTCTAACCTGTATAATAAGTCCACTACAGATACAAGCCTTCGGGCTCGCCCTCCTGCTTCGTGCGCAGAACACGCTCGCGCGCCGATCGGAAATCGGCCATCTGGACACGCATTCTTCGCTCCCGCAGAGCCAACATACCGGCTTCAGAGCAAATGGCCTTGATATCAGCACCGGACAGATCGTCCTTTTGCGAGATGAACTCCTCCAGCTCCACATCTTCACTGAGATTCATCTTGGATGTATGCAGCGTGAAAATCTTGCGCTTCGTGTTCTGGTCGGGATTTTCAAACAGGATCTTTCGGTCGATACGTCCGGGTCGGATCAGGGCAGGGTCCAGAGTCTCAATCTTGTTGGTTGCCATGATAACCTTGACGTCGCCGCGGTCGTCGAAACCGTCGAGCTGGTTGAGCAGTTCAAGCATAGTTCGCTGGACTTCACGCTCACCACCTGACGTCGAATCGTATCGCTTCGTACCGATCGCGTCGATTTCATCGATGAAAACAATAGACGGGGCGTTTTCGCCAGCGACCTGTCAAGTTAGAAAGTAGCTCGTAGTATAAAGATTAAGAGCATAACATACCTGGAAGAGCTGTCGCACCAGCCGTGGACCGTCACCAAGGTACTTCTGAATAAGCTCACTGCCCACAATACGCAAGAACGTGGCAGATGTTTGGTTGGCCACGGCCTTGGCAAGCAGCGTCTTTCCGGTACCGGGCGCACCGTACAGGATGACACCCTTGGGAGGCTTGATTCCCATTTCTTCGTAAAGTTCTGGGTGAAGCAGCGGCAGCTCCACGGATTCTCTGACTTCTTGAATTTGTGTTTCCAGACCTCCAATATCGGCATATGACTCTGTGGGAGCTTTGTCAAGCTTCATGACGCTCACAATCGGATCAGTGTCATCAGTCAGAACACCGACAATGCTGATTATCTTATGATGAAGCAAGACACTGGCACCGGGCTCAAGGAGGTCCTTGTCCACGAAGCTCATGATACTGACGTAGTACTCCGGACCGGTGGTGCTACTGACGATAGCGTGGTCGTCGTCAATCAGCTCCTCCAGCGTTCCAACTCCCATGGGGCTGCCACGCATATCGTCGACTCGGCCACGCTCGTCTGCTAGGCGGTCGTTATCCGCATCGGCTCCTGAAGTCTGTCCCTCCTTGGCCGCCTTGGCCTTGCGAAGGCGCTCCTGGTTCTCGACGTACTCCTCTTCAAGCAGGAGGTGGTCGTGAATTCGCTGCATGCGGAGTAGACGGAGCTTGCATCTGCTGCTGGGGTATACGGCAGGGAGCTTGGCGGCAGCGCTGGTGCCGCCAGCCTTCTTCTTCTTGCGGCCGACTCGGGTCGTAGGTCGTGGAGGTGGCTCATACTTTGGCTTATCCTTCTGTTGGTAGGGTCAGCGTCGAGTTCCATGCATCGACATCGTGAAGAGCCTTGGCGGAGACGAACCTTCTTATCCTTGTCATCCCGACCATCCTGGCCTCCCATGCCAGACTGTCCCTGACCCTATGATTCGTAATGTCAATACTTGAAGCCTGGCAATCAACAAGATAGTAGGAAACCAACCATCTTGGCGAGTAAAGCTCCAAAAGCTTGGAGTTTTAGTCGGAAATCGTCAGTTTGGGCACAATGCAATCTAATAGAGTCTGGGTGGTGTACCCAGGCGAGCAGACTGCAAAGTGATGTTGATGTTGAGTCGAAGCTGGAGTAGGTAGCTGGATAGCAGGCAGGCCAGTGCTCCGTCGACGATGATGGAATCAGGCGCCAGTGCGACACGACGACCTGCCTTTGCATCACGTGACCATGATTAGTCACACCCACCTCAACCTCATCACTCCTCGAAATTCAAATTGATTGGTGACTGAAGTCGGCTCATTCATACCAGACGCCAGACTACCCCGATAGGTGGACTGAGAATTGGGACGCCTGAATGAAGGCCCCCCGTAAGTGTTGAACTGGTGCAAATAGCACAAAATTCACGCACCAGAACAGCTTCGAAAGGTAGAGCAGCTTAGAAAGTGCTATGGCAAGGGAAGCCAACAGGCAGGCAATAATGAAATGAGAAAATGAAAATAAAAATACCATTTATTTGTTAGTCTCTCTCGTTTGGATGTACCTTCTGTCAATATTTAATGGCCTTGGAGTGGCATTGGACAGTGATCAGCTTGAGGCTGTGATCGCGCATTAATCTAGATGTGGAGGCTGGAGTCTCTACATATGCTAAGGTATTGTAAGAGCAATCTCATTAGCATGCCTTGTCAATCAGAATAAACATTTCACCTCTGGAAACCCAGTTTAACTATAATCACCGACACAAGTGGCTGGTTCGCTCCGAGAGACATACGGAGCCATCTGGACCGGAGTTGGCATCCTGAACCTACCCCGAGGGATTTCACAACGCTCAACTAACCGAGACGTACAAAAATAAGAAGCAACAATCACCGTCGAGTTCGCTCAAGTTGACTCCTTGACAGAGTCACTACGATCTATCTTGATACATTGTTTCATCAACTTGTGGTCATATGACCCAGCGTTTAATATCACCAAGAGCTCCGCACTGACATACACCTCCCACTCGACAGACATCCCAAAGGGCTGGATAGAAGATTATGACAGGCCGGTGGTATCCTTGGAGAACCAAAGCCTGGCTGAGTTGTCAAATTCCACAATCGGCCGTGTAGGTAAAGTTCCGACCTTGTGAGTGCAAGGGGAAAATGGGGACCGAGGCAAGCCCATTTGCAAGGGAAGGGGATCACAACAAGTCCATTGCAGAGGAGGCAGTATCACTATGATTCAATAAACGTCACTGAAAAAGAGTGCAAGACACACACATGTACATATCAAGGGGGGGGTCACAAGCCGAGAGAGTAAGAGATAATGATAACTTTTTGGCTACATGCACAGGACTTCGCTAATAGATACAAAGAATATCTGAAAATAAGTAGAGCAACCAATGTGCCATTAAAACATGCTAATTCGTTCTACTGGCATTTACCACGCAACACCGCGAAAACTGAAGGTGACCAACACAGTCTGGTATCCAGCATAAAGTCAAACTGACAATGAAGACGATAAATACATTCCAAGAGCCTCAACAAAATATGATGCGTTTACAGAGCAATCATGGCAGCGCCAGCGCCGAGGGCAACGACGCTGTACAGGGCAACGGCGAGGTTGCCGAAGATGGAGACGCGGGAGATGGAAGTGCTAGAACCGGCACTGCCGCTGTCGCCAGTTGTGGAAGTGCTGGTGGGGTTGGCCAGAGCACCAGTAGCGGTGGCAACCTTGTTGTTGTGGGCACTAGCGGACGAAATAGCAGCGTTGCAAGAAGACTCAGAGCTGGCCTTCTTTACGGAAGCCTTGCCCTTGTGGTCACAAGCGGAAGAGGAGCTCTTCTGGTCCTTGTAGTAAGCACCGAGCAGGTAGGTCAGCTTGGCCTTGGCGCCGCACATGCTGTAAGCTCCGTAGACACCGGTGGTGGCGTTGCCGTTAATACCAGCGCAAAGCTCGGGCTTCTCACCGCAGATGTAACCGAAGAGGCTGCCGTAATCCTTAATGTCGAGGTCATCGGCAGGGCCACACTCAGAGGCAGCTTCGGCACAGTCACAAAGAGTCTGATCAGGGGTAGGAGGGAGGTTCTTGTTAGACTTCCAGACATCACCAACGGCAGGGCACTGATCACGGCCGGTGTTGGGGTTGTAGTCCTTCTCCTGGACACGGGTGGGGTCGACCTTGGCATGGGCCTTCTTGAGAGCATCGAAATCACCCTGCTTCTCAGCCTTGCCGTTCTTGATCTCAACAACACCGTAGTCGTTCTCCTCCTGCTGGTACTTGAAAACGAGACCACCAGAAAAGACACCGGTCATTTCGTCAGAGAAGAGAGCCTCGGTATCGGTATAAATACGGGTCTTAGCACCACCGGCGTTGCAACCGTACTCAGCGAAGAAGACAGGAACGTTGTAGCTCTTGAAGAACTCAACCCACTTGTCATAGCCAGACTCCTTCATGCTGCTCTTACCGCACCACGAGTAAATGTTGTAACCCCAGAAATCGGTAGCCTCGGCATCCTCACCACAGTTGAAGTACTCGGCGATTTCATTGCGGATATCGGGGTGGTCGTTGGAGGCGTACCCAACACCCATGGGGCGGTACTTCTTGTCAACAATGTACTTCTTGGTATCACGGATGGCGGCCTTGACGTAGGCGGAAGCCTCGGTGTTGTTCTTGGCGTCAGAGACTTCGTTACCAGCAAAGAAACCGATGGTGTTCTTGTACTTGGCAAGGGAGTCGATGACATCCTTGTAGCGAGTAAAGAGCTCGGTGTTCCACTCAGGTTCATCACGGTTGATGGCCAGGGCAGGCTGAGAAAGATCAGAAATGACGTAGATGCCGGCGTCATCCAGAAGCTTCATGCACTTGTCGTGATCGACCTTGGGGTCGATGGCGTAAGTTCGGATAGTGTTGACACCAAGCTCTTGCAGCAGAGGAACATCACGCTTGCAATCGCTCTCGCTGGACAGAGGGTCCTTGTAGTCAGTGTTGTTGCCAGTGTTGGTGCTGCTGCCGGCAGTGGCGATCTCTGCCTGGTAAGCAATACCCTTCATGTAGAACTGGGTACCGTTCTCGTAGAAGAACTTCATGCCCTATATGACCAGTCCTGATTAGATGCGCTTCTTATGCTAATTGGAATGCGGTCATTGTGCGGGGAGGGATAATATACCTTGATGTGGATGGGAGGGAGCTCGGCAACAGCTGCACCCGCGAGGGCCAGCATGGAAAGGGTCTTGGAAACCATGGTGAACTGATTTTTGATTTTCTTTGATGCTGAAGCAAGTTGAAAGTCGTTAATGCGTTGTAACTCGTGTGATGAAACGACACGGTCGTGGAATTAGAGGTTTGCAAGTTATTGTTGAGAGAGCGTGTGAAAAGTAAGCCAATGAGGGAGGAGGCCAATCTCGACTACCTTAAGCCAGGTATGGGCAAGTGATTCAATTAGTCGGAGCGAGTGACTGAAGGAAGAGAGGATGAGAAGAAGAAGAGATCAAAGAGATCAAATCGAAAGCAAGTGGTCGTAGTCTCTAAAAGACAGGATAAAGGGCAGGAGCAGACGGCCAGCAGGAAGGCCGGGCCTGCCAGCAATAAATTGCCATTCCGGCGGCACCCCCCCCCCCCCCCTGATGGTACGCTGACAGGGGACAGGCCGGGCCAGGGCTAGGCGGCGAGGCGCAGCACCTTGCTCCAACCTTACGCTTAGCGGTAGGTGGGCAGCTCCAATGGCGAGCCCCCTTGCCCTATCAGTGGCCTGTGCCTGGCAGCCCCCAGCGGGCCAACTGACTGCGGAGCTGCACTAGGGAGGCCCCCCACCAGTTAAAATCCACGGCTCGTACAGACCTTATTGACCTGCCCGGGTCTGTGCGTCTGGTTGATATTACAGTATGAGCTCCTGCGAGCTCACACCAGACGAGACTGACACGAGCCCGCCAAACAGCGAGCCCGCCAGCCGCTATTGCCCTTCGCGCCGCCCAGATCGCCTGGCCGTCTGCTAGGCCTCGATAGTGCAGCCTCTCAGTGCAGCGCCGCCCTGCGCACTGTAGCTCCCATCTCGACACCACCGTCCGGCAAGTATCATCCCGTGCCTTTCTGTTCCATTGTCTTGGCCAAGCGGCAGGAATAGGGGCGCTTCTCCACCGCACCATCTCCCTTGAAACATACCATCCTGTTAAGCATAGTAATGGATCAGCATCAGGTTGCTGTTCTCTCCCCAGGCCGAGCCGCTAGGCGCCTGTCTCTGTCCTGAATCAAGCTCATGCCCAGAGTTTGCTAGCAAGCCAAGCTCACCACCAACCTCTCCTGGGCACTGGCTGATCTTAGAGTCGTCGTCACCACCCAGCCTCGAAGCGTGTTGCACTATTGCTCTTGGCTTTCCAGCGCATTATTTTATCCTTTGGCGCTACGCTCCAGGTCTCGTCTTCTTGGCTTCAACGCCGTCTCTCCACTCCTAGACCACAGTAAATCTCGCCCCCTGCCACTCGTAATTCCAGCTCTGCTTCATCGACGCTCTAGTTGGCTTCGTCCTTATCCTCTGATCGGCAGGCTTGGTCAAGGAGGTCTCCAAACAGTCCTCTTTCCATGAATGTTCCATACTATGTACGCCTAGGGAGGCAACCAGCAGGCATCTTCCCTCCCCGTGCCAAGGTATCGATCTGTGCGACGTACTGTGTCAATGGATACAATCGCCGGCGGTCGGCTAATAGGGAGTGAGTAGCTCAAACGGAAGGTTATTTGTGTTAATTTCGAGGGCAGATCGCATGACCGCATCGCTATTTCAGTAGCAGCGCAGAAACAGAAGATCTAGACACTCGGGGCAGATTTCGTCAATGCCCACACCATCCACTGACCGTCGCGCCACAGTTGGACGTGCGTTTCTGGTTTGCTAAAAGGAGGCTCTTGGCAGGCAGCGCGTCTGTGTCAGGAGTGGCCATTTTCGTATCCGTGCAAGTCTGGGCAGTCTGGGCATTGTGGGTTAGCCGGCGCCTCCGCAATAATAATGCACCACACCTGGTAACAAGACTCTTGGCTTCTTACTCAGGCCAAACTCGTGGCGAATGATCTGTCTCTGACCCAGAGAGACGATTGTCGCATACATGACTTATTGCCCGTTGTTTTCCATTGCGCTTCCATTCACCTACGACGCCGCGGACCTGTGTTTTTATTATTGCCCAGGGTGTCCGACTATTAAGTACGGTGTTTAATAAGCTTAATCCGTAGGGCAGCCGTCACGTAAAAAAGCATGTTTATTAAGCCTAATATTAATACGAGCCTAGGGTGCTCTGGATGTGGGAGACGCCCATCCGGTCCCCATTGAGGCCTCCACTCCGTGGACTCCGCGCGCGCCTCACCTCCAAGAACCAGTTTCTCGAGTTGTTTCGCGCCCGCTCGACGGCACATCCAGGCTCCAGCAGTTGAGTTCCAGCCAATTCCGACCAATTGGCACCCAGCGCTGAAACAGCTTTGAGCGATCGCTGCGTGCACAGCCATCCTTTGCTCGGTGTTTCTGTTATCATAGTGCAGTGCCCGTCAGCCAATAGGGTACTCGCAGGTACATGGAGGTACATAGAGATATATTCTTATCTTGGCATATACTAGAAAGACATTCTTTCACATGTCTGAAAATTACTTAGATTCTAGTGAATAAAACAGAAATATATTAGGCATCTTGAATACTGATTGAAGCTTGTTATCCTATCTTTATGTCGGAATGAATCTGTTGACTCATGAATCTCGGTGTCGCTTTTGGTAGAGGTGGGCATCGAACCTTTGCTCCCACACCTCGGGACGCGAGGAACGCTGAGTGGATTACTTACTCAGAGTGACAAAAGGATCACCGCCAAAGGTATTACTGAAGCGTCGTCATCCATATCAGCATTACGAGATTGTCTCGTTTGATGTAAATACGACTAGAATTTCGACGAGGGGGTTTCACGCATACGAATGTGAACTCCAATATTTCCAGCTATAGGGTATCTGCATCACAAGCACCACGAGGCACGCTCAGGAGGAGGACCAGCCCCCATTTCCTGGCCACTGCGTCTCCTGCACTGATACGAAGTGTCTGCTTCACTGCCCAGTGCCGTGCCACGCTGTTTCCTGCTATCATTCGCCAAAGAATGTCCCATCTTGATCTTGGCTGACGATTGACGTACGCGTTCTCTCTTGGCTTATCTGTGGGCCTATGTGCTGTCTTCCGCGACAGCTCCAAAGCCGAGCTTGCAGATAGGCCTCGCCCTTCCTGAGCGTCTTCCCAAACCGACCAAAACAGCCTGCTCCATGGCTGTGAGTCTTGGAAAAACCCCTCGTCGAATGTTGCAGGTTCGGCCATCGAATCCCTGAGAAAAGCCATGTATACCTTGAGCAGCCTAAGTACATCGTTTGCTCGGCAGTCAAGTAAGTTCCCGCTCAGTGTCCAAAGGTTTGACGAATGATACGGATGCTCTCGTTCACGAACGTTGCCGAGATCCCCTAGAAGCCATTCTCTTGCTGAACTAGCCTCCAAGTTTGATGTGTCTAGCACCGGCTGCGAAGAACCAAGGAATATATTGTCCAACTTCATATCATCATGGCAGAGCCCAGAATCCGAATGCATCCCGCCCAACACCTCCAACAGATGCTCAATCGAGGGTCGGAACATGATATCGAGGTCGCGAGCTGTATATGAGATGCCAGACTTCCTCAACTGATGCGCCAGCTTCCCAAGGTTACCCAGTGGTAGGAATGGGGTTACAAGATGCCATTCCCCGGCTTCATTCCCCGTGCTAGGCGGAAGGTAATAGTCGACGACGGATAGAAAGCCTGAACTGTTTTGGCTTCTCTGTTCACCGGCCAGACCTCCAAGAATAAGGGAGGCTGGGATTTCCGTTGGCCACCGTAGCCGTGGTTCTGTTCCAGGCATGCAGTTCCTGAGCGGTGCTCTCTCGCTGCTGAACACTTTGATGACATTTCCCTGGTATCTGTATACTCTACCCTCGAATCCTCTCCCTAGCTGCTCCCATTCATCTCGATGTGCCAAGGTATCTTCTCGAGAGTATCGCTCCCCTATTTCATTTGGTGGTGGGCCACCATCCCGTTGCCACTCATGGTCTTTGAGAGACAATTCTACCATCGTTGAGAAACGGCCAAATCTCGTAGGCGTGTACTTGATCGTAAGCTCAGCACGATGCCGCTGGAAGTTATCTAGGAAGTGAAACGCTGCAAGTATGAAAACCACGGATATTATTGCTTTCCACAACCTGCTCACTCTTGGACTGTTGCGTACCAGCCCCGGTCGCTGCCATCGCCATTGCGGCAGGAATGAAGTAGGTCCAGCCTTGAGATTTATTCTCATGATCTTTGTGTTGACTCCCCCCTTCGCAAGTACAGGGTGAGAAAAGAGTGTGAATGGCTTGTGGCCTGATGTAGATATTCTATGAATTTAACATACTCAGGCGCTGACGCTGGCTCATGGTCGCTATCTCCTAGATGACGAACGCGGTGAGCAGAACCCTGATTCTCCGAAGAAAACATGCCTCGTTGCGCAATTCTCGGTACTCAAGGTCTTGGCGAATCGGCACCTGACACCCATGCTTCCCATGTGACGACCCGAAGAGTCCTGACCAGAGCCATGAGCCTGTAAAATTGTTTGGCATAATTTAGAACTACCCGCGGATTCCGTCCGTGGCCCGATTCCCTTTTCCTTGTTCTTAACTTATAATATGATGTGCCATTCAGTAAGGTGCTAAGTGGGTGACATTAAAATTAAGACACTCAAACATTAAGCTGCTTATTTTCAAGCTTGCGAGCGGTATTATCAGATTATTGAGTACTAATAATACCTATATAAGACATAGTATAGCATATTTTGTCACTTTACTTCTTGTTATACTACTAGATTTCTCTATTTATCATAAAATGTAGTCTATTTATAATGACTCTTCCATTAGATGTCTCATTTCTCCTGTCACCCACATGGGTGCATACGAACGCATAAATGGGATCAAGACTAATAATTAGACATGCTAAATTTATTATGGATTCAGGCTGGCTTGGCGAGTCGTTGACTCTGCCAGTGGTACGTACGCACGGAAGGCCAAGACAATTGGCCATCACCAATAAGGATCACTTACTATCGAGCATGACGTGGCATGTTGGCCCAGTATACGCGAGACACCATGAGGTTTGCAAGCTCCAATGCAAGGCAATCCATGCGGCAACACGAGACTTTCGTAAAAAGGCCCTTGTTTGAGAACTGCAGCGCCCTGTCCTTTCTATTACTTGTGCAGTAGAAATCTGTCCGAGGATACCGTATGCTGGCTGTCTCGATACCGCAGTCGTTCCTTGTCCATGTATTTCCCCAAAATGCGTGCCAAGTAAAGCAGAACAAACTGCTCGGTAGGTGTAAATGGGCAATTTGTGTTTACTGCATGAACAATGTGACGCTAAAGGTCGTCGATGTCATTTGTCCTACCGATGCCGGTAGAAGTCCGTGACTGGAGAAATTCGATGGGATAGCCACCGGCCGGCTCCAAATTTCCTAATCTAGATTTATCTCTGTGCCAAATTGATATCATTTCAATGTATGGGGGAAACAGTACGGAGTCAAGGGTTTGGAGCAGAGTGGATTGGTAGTGGGCACGTTGTACTTTTGGGTAGGCCTCATGCTTACCGGATACCGAAGGCATACACGAAAACACTCATATATCACTACCATATCTTGTTTTGAACCAATGCAGTGATTTTGATTTTCTGGATGAGGCAGCCAAGGGAATGCCAACGTGTAAAGCATTGCTGGTCGTTTCGTTCTGCAGACCATACGTGTTGGGACGCATTCCATGAAGGCAATGGTAGACTTCGTAATACAGCGCCCGGGTAGTAAAAGAGTTCTCTAAGATAATGATATGCACCCAAAGCCATTTCAAGTTGTGAAGGAACAAGTCACTCTCTTATTGATTTCGATCACTCGATATTTGTCAGTTTATAATTTATAGCGATCGCAACGTTTCACCAACGCGGTCAGAAAATATTGAAGCGGAAGCCTAATCGATAGCAAACAGTAGATAAAAACACGACAAACCATTCCATATCGGAAATATGATGCGTAGTAGATGTTGTGAGTAGGGCTAGTGTAGATTTCCTACCTCGCTGTTAGCCACGATGACATCTTCTCACGTCACATATATTCACACTTGTTCCAGCCACTTGTTCAAATGATGTCATAGAGTCTGCAAATCACAGGTAGGTGCTCATAGCAGAAGAGCTGAACTGCAGTAATCGATTATGAGAATGACTTGATGAGGATTTAGCACAACATGATGTCATTTATCATCATACAAACCTGCCCACCCTCGACCGAGTATATGAAAGGCAATCCGGCTTCATATTGACTAAGGAATATCGGCTTATCGACAGAATTTGACAATACAATCATAACTATCTACGTATAAGAGCCATTAACATGTCTCCTAAGAAGAACACTGGCGCAGAGAACAAGGTAAGTCCGGAGCTCTCCCCTGTACGAATCATTCGTGTGCTCATTTGTCAAATCAGCAGGAAGCTGCCGGCCCCGTTCCATCCGAGTCTCTCGCTGCCGAGTCGTACCGCGAGGGTGGTGCTTTCGCCGAAAACGTCGGCACTCACCTCGAAGACTCCAACACATCCAACTTGAAGAAGAAATCAGAATCTAGTAAACTAGACGCCGCTCCTGGCGAAGCTTATCGCAAAGGGCCCCAAGACGAATCCTACGAAAGTCTAAACGCCCGCAATGTTGGTAGCTCGGAGAACATGCCTGATTCTTACGGTGGAGAGGCACCTTCCTACGTCAACAGCCAATATGTTGATACCCATGGTCCAAAGGGTAAAAACCTGCACGAGGGATTCGATGATTCCGGCACTAGAGATGGTATCCAGGCCGCTATGAATGCTAAGATTGGGAGCAAGAATGATCCTAGCCGGCTGGCCGAGAACGAGTTCGAGATGCGCAATAGTGCCAATCCTCGGGCGGGTAACGAGGGAAAATTTTCAACTGAGACGAAGTATGATGGTCTTGAACGGGATGCATCCGCTTGACATGGACTGACCGAGACGGACTTGTTGACTAAGTTTATACTGCCGTTCCCAACGAATACTAAATATGTGGGAGAATTAGTTTGAGAATCGAAGAGGTAAAATGAAAATAAAAATTAACCAAAAATCGCGAATTTCCACCGATTTGGTTTGTCTTTCCTTTTTTGGGCTTGGTAATATTTCATGCATATCGGGATTGTTGGTTGGATGTTGGAATAACAACCAAACCCCATCTCCCCCACTGTGCACAACCATCTAACAGCGCAATCAAACGCGCCTCCCTGGCTACATAAATAACATGTCTATCCTAAATCTCCCCAGGGAGCTCCTTAATCGTATTCTTATTCATTGCCTCATAGTCCGGGGCGTAAAACGCGGTGTCCGGTTGAGGCTCGTATGCAGTAAGTGACTTACCACAAGCATTAGTCCTCTATAGTCCGGCTAATGCAGGTATTCAGAACATTTCGATGATATGTTCATGCCAGCTCTCTATCAATCGCACATTCTAGACTCTTTTTCCGCGCCGTATGTTGGCTGGGAGTGGTGGTCACGTAAAGACTCCTGCGGATCTATCGAGCTCTGGCATGGCTACCTTGTCTTCCGTGTTCTTGGCGAGCAAAGCCCAGACGCAGGACGCTTTATTGAGATTCGCAATGCTGCCAAGGCTTTGAGTCATCTCTCTGATGATGCCCTCTCTCTAGATGAAACCGTCCACGGCCTCTGCTGGCTGGCATTAGAGCTAGGCACCAACTGCCCCGGCGAACGGCAGCTGTGGCTGAAGGGAGACGGCCGCGAGTGCTGGGTCATCTACCCTGATCAATATAACCCTCCAACTGTCGAGCGTGCGTTAGAGCGACAAAGTGGTTCAAGCCAGAGAACTCCGCCATCGAATGCGCAACTCGATCTGCTTTGCGGTGCAGCTTACTTCAACCTGGTTTCAGTTGCCGAAAATCTGTTACAGCAAAGCCATGGCCTTAGGTACGCTCATGTTGATCCAGGCGATCGTTGTATCTTTTTCCTAACAAAACTAGTCCAACTGACGCTGGCGGCCTCTTTCCCTCGCCAATTTGGATTGCCTCCTTCCGTGGACATGCTTCTATGTTAGACCTGTTTCAAAGACATATCCTCTCCAAGGCGCCCTACACGTTCTCAGATGACCAAAGCTATTACAATTGGGCCCATGAGAATACTAAGGATGCCATCACAGGCGCCATAGCCAGTGGAAATTTGGATGTTCTTCTCAGCGTCCTTTTCCCTCCAAGTATGCGACCTTCTCCGCCACTCATTTCCGAGACACCAAAGTGCCTACATGGCCAAAGTCTGATGGACATGTGCTATCATAGAGCCTTCTCCCCCACGCCGACCATGTATGATTTTATCATGAACACATTTCCTGACATTCACGATGAGGATCGCAGGATCGGGTACCGGCGACGAGACGAGGTGGCCAGGTACGCCAGAGACGGCAATCTGGAAATGGTGCGTCATATTATGAGCGCCAGCATAAAGGTTCATCGCGGGGGCTTTGCCAGGCTTGCAAATCCCCTTTATCGAGCGTGCCAGGGAGGCCACGAGGATACGGTCGAATTCCTTCTTGACCGCAATGCCAAGTACAATGGTGACGTGCTCTTTAAAGCTATTAGAGCCGGTAGTTTGAGCATTCTGGGGAGGCTCTTAGATCACGATCCAATGGTTCACAACGGAAAACATAGTTTCGATGGCGAGGTACTGTCAGAAATCATCCGAGCAGAGCATACGGCGATACTTGACTTGGTTTTGGAAAGGGGCTATGTTATTACCAAGGAACGGCATGAAGATGCGATGAAGTCAGCCATAGCGAATGGCCTTGAATCAATGGTGGAATTCCTGGAGAGAATCAAAATAGCTGAATAGATGTCGAGCTGGCTTAGGGTCTCAAGCTGTCCGTCGGTTTGATGCTAATAGGTCACGTACTCAACGCTCCAGTTTAGTTATTTTCACTGGGTGGATGCTCGTAAGGTGCCGTGTATCGCTTCTTTGTTTCCTCACATTCAAAGCCAGATCTGACTAGGTGAACACAACCGGGATATTTAGGCGGCTGCATCTTGGGCTGATTTTTTTTGTGCGTCAGGAGATAAGCCAGGCTTTTTTTTGCCTAGAAAGACTCTCTAATACAGTCGAAGTCTGTCCGAAGTGACACAATTCTTAGGAAATACATAGTTAATTCCAGCCTTGGTTGTTTTTATATTACATAGACAAGACGTTTTGTATTCATTGTATGGCGAATTTGGATTCATGGTATTGGCATATTTTCAGAACTATCCGCGCCCTCGGCCTGCGCAGCAACGTACTTTGGCTGAACCCAGCATCAATTTTCATAACCAGATTAGATACCATGTAATATATGGCATCCGGAAGAAGCCTTTTTGGACCAGAGGCTGCATAATGTGGCGCCCTAGCAAAGTCACAGCCACCAACAAGGCAGGAAATGCTTGTTGCAAGGGCTTCTTCCACACTGGATGGGATTGCTACCTGGGGACCCAATGCCGTGTATATGAGGTAGGGGATAACAAACTTGTAGGGTCATTGCTTGTAGAGATTTGGGACAATACCTCCCTCGTCTTCTCTGACCCCACAGGAATGTGAACCTGCAAGAGCTAAAATCAAGAGCCACGCAGTTGTAATAGAACAGCTCAAAATGCCGGAATATTCAGGTTAACCTTCGAACTTCTGTCGACACCATTTAGTAAACTTGAAACTCTGATGTGTCCCACTGGCAACCAGTGCTTCACGAGCTGTATGTTTCACTCCTCGATGAGCCGACAGATCAGACAACACGTGACATAAGTTCAGGTACATTAACAGAGTTTCGATGTCTGAACCTTCCACAACACAGAAAAGTCAAAATTCAACACCATAGACTATGTATAGGCATCAACGCCTCCACAAGAACTCTAAACAGGGCTGGCTAATATATAATTCGGCCATTGCACAGGTATGCTCACAACTAGACATTCTTCTTCAGCTTGCTGCAAAAATGTCAGTATCTAACGATAGCCTAGGCCTGGCTATAGCGAGAGACCAACCTAGAAAATTTAAGCAACCAAACTACCTTTCGCTTCAGAGAATGATATGGATCGGGTACAGGGTAGGCAACACTTAGGTAGACTGGGTCAAGTGTGACGTCAAAAACAGGGGCCACTTGGCGGTGACACCGAGCTTGCCTCTTTTTTCTTGCCTTACATGTGCCTTGATGGAGCTCCTGGCGCATGAGGGGTGAGACATTAGCAAGCCAAGAGCAAGAACTACGACCAGGCATGGGTTGCTGTGAAAGGGCCGACGAGTGCAGTGCATGCGATGGTCAGCTCTGCCATTGCATTCCCCCTGGCGACGCAGGTTCAAGATCCATGCACGCCGCAGCGGCGAAGATGAGATTCCAATGCACGTGAAATCCATTCAATTGTTTGTGCCTTAGCTTGATGCCTGACACGGTGCCATTTGCTGACGCTGATGGAGGGTCAGTGGCCAAAATTTTTGTTATCGGCCCCACCAAGAAAAAAATCACCCCGCCTCGCCTCCAGACAAGCCAACGGCAGCATTCTAGGCTTTCTCACACACCTTCCTCCCCTCCACGATAGACCCTGGACAGGAATAGCCATCCATCGGTACTGGCTGGTTTGTTTTTCTATCCTTTGTCGTGCGGACCAGAATTCTGTGTTCCTCTTTTTCTCTTTTCCCGGAACATTTTTCATTGCTCCTGCGGCTTCAACTCCTCAGAGCATCTTCTACAGCCAGGGTTTTCGTTAACCCCGCGGTAATCTTTTTGTGGCCTGCACAGTTCAGTCCGCAACATCTTAGACGCACCTTCAATTTAATTTCTTTTTTATTTTTCGCTAGATCGCCAACATGCCTCCTTCATCGTCCAAGGAGAAGCGACTTGCCAAGAAGGCCGCCGAGGGCAAGCTCAAGGGCAAGGCTGGCAAGGCCAAGAAGAACGAGGAGGTCCAACTCGATGCCAATGGCAACCCCATTGTTGACGAGAACGCCTTTGCCACCACTGGCGCCAAGATCGATGAGGTCAACCGTCTTGCCCAGCAGATGGACGAGCACGGCATCTCTGACCGTGTCACCACCGGTGTGCTCGCCTCGACCCCCACCAGCAAGGACGTCAAGATCACCAGCACCAGTCTTGTGTTCCACGGCCGCGTACTCATCACCGACTCCACCCTCGAACTGTCTTATTCCAAACGATACGGACTCCTCGGTGAGAACGGTTGCGGAAAGAGTACTCTCCTCAAGGCAATTGCCGCCCGCGAGTTCCCCATCCCCGAACATCTTGACATCTACCTGTTGAACGAGGGTGCCCCTCCCTCTGATCTTGGTGCCCTTGAGTGGGTCGTCAAGGAGGCCGAGATGGAACTCGAGCGTCTCGACAAGCTTGCTGAAGAGCTGCTGGAGAAAGAGGGCCCTGAAAGCCCCGTCCTGATCGATCTTTACGAGGTAAGCTCTAGCGACTGGAAAGAGACTCCCTATTGAATTACTTGAAGCCTTACTGACAACGAGCAGCATATGGACAAGATGGACCCCTCAACCTTCGCCACCCGTGCCTCCCTGATTCTTACCGGTCTTGGATTCAACAAGAAGACCCTCCACAAGAAGACCAAGGACATGTCTGGTGGCTGGAGAATGCGTGTCGCCCTGGGCAAGGCTCTCTTCGTCAAGCCATCTCTGCTTCTGCTCGATGACCCCACTGCTCACTTGGACCTCGAAGCTTGCGTGTGGCTGGAAGAGTACCTCAAGAAGTGGGACCGCACTCTCGTCCTTGTCTCTCACTCCATGGACTTCCTCAACGGCGTGTGCAACACCATGATTGATATGCGTGGCAAGTTGCTGCAATACTATGGTGGTAACTACGATTCGTACCACAAGACCCGATCTGAGAACGAGACCAATCAGGCAAAGGCCTACACCAAGCAGCAGGAAGAAATTGCCCACATCAAGAAGTTCATTGCCAGTGCTGGTACTTACGCCAACTTGGTCAGGCAGGCCAAGTCCCGACAGAAGATTCTCGACAAGATGGAGGCCGACGGTTTCATCCAGCCCGTCACCCCCGACAGGGTCTTCACCTTCCGCTTCGCTGATGTGGAAAAGCTCCCTCCCCCAGTCCTGTCTTTCGACAACGTCACATTCTCCTATTCTGGTAACCCAGAGGACGACCTCTACCGCAACCTGGAACTTGGTTTCGACATGGACTCCCGAACTGCCCTTGTCGGACCCAACGGTGTGGGCAAGTCCACCCTGCTGCGTCTCATGACTGGCAAGCTGTCTCCTACTGGCGGTTCCGTCACCCGCCACACTCACTTAAAGCTCGGTCTCTACTCCCAGCACAGTGCTGAGCAGCTTGATCTTACCAAGTCTGCCCTTGACTTCGTCCGTGACAAGTATAGCGAGAAGTCCCAGGACTACCAGTACTGGCGTCAGCAGCTCGGCCGCTACGGTCTGACTGGTGATTCCCAGACTGCCCTGATGGGCACACTGTCAGAAGGCCAGAAGAGCCGTATCGTCTTCGCCCTGCTCGCCATCGACGGACCCAACATGCTTTTGCTTGACGAGCCTACCAACGGATTGGATATTCCTACTATTGATAGTTTGGCTGACGCCATTAACGCCTTTAGCGGTGGTGTTGTTGTCGTGTCCCACGATTTCAGGTGTGTATACTCCCCCTTTAGTTTATGCCAGCCACAATATGCTAACTCGCAAAACCTAGATTGCTCGACAAGATTGCCAAGCAGATTCTCGTGTGCGACAACAAGACCATCCAGGAGTGGGATGGCTCAATCGGCGAGTACAAGAACTACCTGCGCAAGAAGATGATTTCTTCCGGCGCCGTCTGATTCGGTGGAGCATGAGGATACGACATTTACAATCTTATTTTATAGAGTTAACGACGCAGACGGGACATTAAAAAAATTGCATGACCAGAGCGGCTTCACGGGGTACAGCGTCGCACGGCTTGCCATCAGGAATGGCAGCGAGGTTTTTTTTTGTGAATAGAAAAAAAAAGTTCGACGAAGCCGCAAGGACGCCCCGGGGGGAGCTGAAGATACCCCCTCGATTTTACCCTCATCCATAGAAGCGGCTTGTGGCCTCTCACATGACCTAACGCGTTTTCTTGTCGTATGGGATAGAATGGTTGAATTCTGATTTTTTTTGTCTTTCTCATTTCTACGATTTTGGGTTTCCGACCATGCCAGAGAAGGCTGAAATAGCTTAGTACAAAAATGGCATTCAAAAGTTGCACATAGAAATGAATTTGCCCGTGATAAATGTCGTATCGTTGGTTCGAGGAATTTCTGAGTGATCACGTGGGAGTAGATTGCCTGATGGCACATTTTCCAGGCGCGCACGCGCAGGTCCTGTGTTTTATTGATGGCTGGTCGTCAATGCAGGATGGCAGAAAAAAAAACCGTGTCTGGGCGCTAGCGAGATGGGTGATTGCGTGTTCTCGCGCTTTCGTGGTGTGTGGTAGGGTGAGGGAAATACGTGTTGGATAGGTTATTATTCTGTGACGTGCCTTCGCAGGATGGATGGATGGATGGATGGAACCCAGACATTTTTGTGGGCAGTGACTGAAAAGGTGGAAATGGCACGGAAGTATCCCTGCGGTGCATGTGAGTGTGAGGCTATCACGACCCGGTCACGTGATTAGAGCAAGCAGTCCAATTGTTCTGGTCATCAATTATTTATCATTCAGCAGAGATCCTACAGCCTCAAGGTGGCTGCCCTGCTTAGTTGGCGATTACTGGGACAATTTTTAGGGTCTGAAATGGCTACTTAGGTAGGGTTCCTTTTTTTGGAACCTGCTGGCACAGCGTCGCAGTGGCTGGCGACTGAGAGATGCAGGATTGCAAGGAGGAGCTGCTCGCAGACGTTACAGGGACCATGATACTATTTACCCAGCTAATCTTAGGAACCCCACCGAGGATCGAGAGCCGGGGAAGCCCGACTCGCATGTCCGGGAGCGGAGATGGTGTCTTCCCGACAGCACACACACTAATCGCCAAGTCAGAGGTAGATAACCGACCGGTGGTTCAGGGGAGTGAGAAGGGAGCGCAAATGATCAATTCCACCTGGGAGGAGAGTGTGCATCACGAGTGGGAGCGAAAAGAACGCGAAACTAGAAAAAGAAAAAGAAAAAGAAAAAGGAAAGGCGGGGAGGGGGAGCCCAGCATAAAACTGCATGCAAGGCGTCGACGGCTTTCAACAGGGGACGAGAATCTTGGGGACAAAACCAGCCCGATGTGTGAGCCGACATGTCAGGGAGGTGGACAGTGCGTGCATACATAGTACCAACCCACCCGCGATGTGCTATGGACAATAGTCAAGGATTACGAATGCCAGTGAATGACTCTTTTTACTGGATGTCATTATTGAGATAGGAGGGGGGAAGGGAGAGAGGCATGTACCCTTTCTTGCGACTCCTTGGGAAAAGTGTTGTTGCCCCATGTTGGTGTTTTGAAGAAGGCAAGGCGCACGGTAAGCCACGTACGATTCTGGAGGGCTGTAAGGCAGCGCTACATGATGACCATCCAAGGTACTGTGGAGGAATGGGGGAATCGAGCCTGAGAAGCGCGTGCGACGACGTGTTGGCTCAGCTGGCCCCATTTGTGGTGTCGGAATGCGTCCGCCGACCACCTCTGTGCCCGTGAGCGAGTATCTGGTGCATTTCCATGTACTACGAAGCTCCGTGAAAAACTTAATTTAGTGCCTGCGATGTTCGGCAGGCTTGCGTGGTCGACATGAGCTTGCATTCACGAGAGGGAGGGTGCTAATTCATCTTAGGCCGGCCAAGTTATCGCGGCATGCCTTACATACATTCCGTACATCCATAGTAGCGAAGATGGTGATGATGAACAGGGGGCTGGGTGAGCACGATTATGATGGCAATGATTGGGGGTGATGTGTGGATGGCTAGCTGTGGGAAGATGCAGGGAGAAAAGGTGTGGCGAGCTGATGCGGAATAGCGAAGTTTTCGCTCGTCCAGTGTTTCCGGGCGCGAGGATAACGGGGAGGAGGGGGCGTACTCTGGTATCCTGGGCTTCCCTGCTTTCTCCGCCCTTCTTGAATTCTGCTCGCCTTCTAATGCAAGTCGATAATGTCTGATGGAAGCAGCCACTCACGGAGGTAAATGGCGCCAGGCGAACGACCCGGTAGCAGGTACACCACCGTACCCCGGGAGGTGGGTGACATGGGCATTGATGCACGCATTAAAGCACTATCTCCGGCACGGTTCAGCTCGATTTCAGCGCTGAATTGGCCGCTGTGTCGGTACATTACTTATTGACGAATGATTGGACAGATAAGCCCTCTCTTCCATCCCAGCGATTGCATCTGCTTTCTATTGTCCCTGCTGTTGGGCGTTGCGATGCTCGGGGTCCAGGTACCTTGTACGGCTGGCGGAAGCATGCGGGTAGCGACAGGCGCAGGGTACTGGCTATTCCTACCTGAGGAGCTAGTGTCGAGAGGTACGTACAAGGTGTGGCACTTAGCAGGTAAGGTAGGGCGTAGGATGTACCTGACAGCGGGCGACATTGAATTTGGGACACTCACGCGTTTTCCTGCTTCTTTATTTTCGAGTCTGCGATGAGCGTCATCAAATTATTGAGCGGTACTAGTAATGGTATCAGAGGCGATACACTAAGATTTGTCAATTTCTATCATTTTATGCCACTGAAGATTCTGGTCATTGTAGAAAGTGGTCGCCCTTGAATCTGATGTCTCATTTCTTCTGTCACCCACTTGCCTGGCGGGTGGAAGGCCTGTGCAGGTTGCCGTTCTGGTTGGCCTGGGGCAGCCGCCGACCAGTAAGATTGGCCGAGAGCAAATCGATCGTCAGAACTCTGAAGCTGGAACCCCAACCAACGCCGCCAGCAGCAAAGTGGGCTGGCTCATCAGACTGACCAGACCAGACCAGACTGACATGGAGACAGGACAGACTCCGGACAACGCCTCACTTGCCTTGGCCCGGAAAAAGGCGATCGGCCAGCTGCTGTAGACTCATCATGGCTGCCTCTTTCTGCCCACGTCCATCATAGACCTCCCCTCTCATCCCATTGCCTCCTCCCTCCCCCCTCACCCCATCTCCTCTATCGCATCACGACGACGCCTCGCGATCGGCTTCAAAGCGTCGCCCGTAGGAACCAACACCGCGCGGCACCACGCCCGCCGCCCACCACCCACCACCTTGCGGCTCCTCGCACACTCCTAGGGAGGCGCCGCACCCACGAACACATCGCATCGCATCCCAAGACCGCCCCCAGTCATCGTGCATCCTGCCGTTCTCCCCTCCGCCCCAACCATTGGCAATGCCCACCACCCGACAGACAGACAGCTTTTGATTTCCTTTTCCCTCCTCATCACCTCGGGACTCGCTCCTGCCGCCCACTAGATTGTGCCTGTCATCCGAGTAGAGTATCGTGCCTCGTTTCCTCGCTGTCGCAGCCTCCATCATCTACTGCTACACTACGCTCGCCTGCGACTCGTACAGTCCCGGCCCTCCGAATGGGCCCAGCGCTCGCCCTTTCCATTTCAGCCTAGACAAATCCCCAGACGGCACCTGAGGAGGCTGCAGCCCAGTGACGGCGTGCAATCTTATTGACCCAGGTCGCAGCCATGGATACCAACGGGTTTTATTCCACCGTGCTGCACCCAGCACACCAGGTCGAGGCCGAAGATGACCGTGGCCGACAACACCAGCGCGACACGATGAGTGCAGGGAGCTCTGGTCCTCCACCTTCGTCTTCGTCAGCGCACCGACACCTTGAATCCTCCTCTGCCTTCAGACTGCGATCGCCCTCCAGCAGCGCCCATTCCGACCACCACCACGGGCACAATCCCAATCCCAGTTCCAACCACAACCACAACGCTCCCCATCCACCACCGCCGTCCTACACCTCGTCTGCCGGCTCGCACCATCACCACCACCCTCAGTCGTCGCCCCAGCATCTCCGATCCAGCCTGCACGCGCCTGGCGGCAGCCCATACATGGCACAACAACAGCCGCAGGGCTCGTCCTCTGTCGGCGGGCCCGTGGCTCCCACGCTGCCACCGCCGTCGGGGCTTGCAGCACCTCAGACATCAACGTCGCCGATGGCTGGTGCAAGCCATCATCACCATCCAGGTCCCTCGCCATTGCACGCACCCTCGGGCTACTACCCTCCCCCGGCCTCATCGGATAGCCATCGACACGCGCGCGATAACAGTGGTAGCAGCAGTGGCAGCGCTGCCAAGCCCACGAGGAGCTTCTACGATCCAACTACAGACTCGTCGTCTCACGAGCGTCGCGTCTCAGACTCGTGGCAGACCACAACCCCCAAGGTGAGCAAACACCACGCCCAATCCCCTAATTCACGTCAAACCCGCCTTGTACGTGACCTGTCCGCGTTGGCAGGTCCTTCTGCCCCAGTCAATTTTTTTTTATTGTACAACTGCGACTGCTCCTTTGTGTCTTGATAAAAAAACACCACGCCATTAATTGCATGCGCATCGCCCTTGGTTCTTTCGCCCCCCCCAAAATTTCCCTCGACCCCCTTCTTTCATCACCACCCAAAAAATCCCGAAACAAGCGTCCGCGCCCATCCTTATTAGTGTGCAACGTGTGCTGACCTGGTAAATTTTCTCTCCCCAGCACCAACCACGCGAAGCTTACGCCTACTCCCAACAATCCGATAAGCCATCCTCGTCATATTACAACGGCAACAGCTACTCATCGCCAAAATCATCAATTCATCGCCCTCGCAGCCCTTTATCTCACTCACACCCAAACCCACATCGGGGGTCGTTAAGTCCGCCCAGCCGACAGTCACACTTGGCATCGCCCGGCTCGAAGCATGCAGGCGCGCTCAGCATGACCTCCACGTCTAATGGAGCGTCGACCATGGCGCCCATCATGAAGACTGATCTTGCTGCACCCTCACCCAAGCCTACACCCCCTAGTGTACGTGTTTATTTGATATCCTCTTTCCCCTTCAACCGTGTTTGTCTCAGGCTAATAAAAACATTTCTCAGACTGCAAGCCGTGCAGACCCCATGTCTTTCTCCAACATCCTCCTAAACTCCGAGCCTGCACCCCAGCCCCGCGAACGACCCGTGGACGCGGAGCCTCGTGAGCCCGAAGCCGATCGAAAACCCAAGATCGAGCCCGAAATCAAGGAGGAAGCTGATAAGCTGATGCCTGATCGGGATGACAACGATACTGAGTTGGAGGCAGAGGCAGAGATAGTGCCCGTCAAGAAGAGGGAGGTTAAGAAGAAGGCACCCCGAAAGTCAGGTCTCGGTCGCGTATCAGACGTCCGAGACGAGGCCACGCCCTCTAAGCCCGGGCGCCGGAACTCATCGAGGAAGGAATCACCTGCTCCCCGCATATCCTCCAAGCGTCAGGCAAACGGCCAGGAGAAGGAGCAAAAGACTTGGTCGAACGAAATGGAAAAGAAGATCCAGAATGTCGATAAGCAGATTGAGAAGAACATTGCCAACCTGGACAAGTCGGAATTTGACGAAGACGAATACAAGATGCGTGCCGCCAAACGCCGCAAGGTCATGTGCGATTTTGATACTGACCGGAACGTTCGTCGACGGGAAGACTACGTTAAGCTGGCAGGTAGGCGGCTTGGAGATCATGCCGAGCTCGGCAAGAGGCGATACGAAGAAATGTATTACGAAGAGGCTCTCCACGAAGTCCGTGAGCAAGAGGTCTATGCTGAGAAGGAACGCAAGAAGGATATGCAGCGCAAGCGACGTCGTGAAAAATCTATGGCTGTCACCATGGAGCAGAAGGAAGCTGCACTTGCTCGTGCCAACGCTGCCGAAGATGAAACCGAACGCCAGAAGCATCTTCGTGATGCTGAACGAGCCAATAAGAAAGCCCAGCAGACGAAGCTGATCTTGCAAAAGGGCATCAAGGGTCCTGCCCGGAATGTCGACCTCAATCTTGATGGTGGTACCATGTCCAGCTTCCAAGCCTCCGACGCCGAGACCAGTGGGAAGAAGACCAAGCGTGGTGGCAACCGCCCAAAGAAATCCAAGGAACAGAAGCAGGCCGAAAAGGACTCCGCCGAGGCGGCTCAGGCTGCTATTGATGCAGGTGAAGAGCTCCCTCCCCTTGCCCCTCGCGAGGATAAGGAGGGCAAAGAAGCCAAGGATGCCAAGGAAGGCAAGGTTCGTATCAAGATCAAGAAGTCCAAAGACAAGGAGAAGTCCAAGGACAAGGGCAAAGACAAGACCGAAGTGGACAAGGACAAGGAGAACCGTGAGCCTGGAGCCGAAAAGGTCGACGACACGCCTGACTTGGAGAAGAAGTTTGCTAGCAAAGGCTACAATCAAATTTACGATCAGATCTGGCGGGACATGGCCCGAAAGGATGTTAATAAGACCTTCAAGCTTGCCACTGATTCTTATGCCACCAAGGCGTCGAATCTCAAGAAGACTGCCATCCTTGCTTCCAAGGAGGCTAAGAGATGGCAGCTGCGCACGAACAAGGGCACCAAGGATCTGCAGGCCCGTGCCAAGAGGGTCATGCGAGACATGATGGGCTTCTGGAAGCGCAACGAGCGAGAAGAAAGAGATCTGCGCAAGGCAGCAGAGAAGCAGGAGATTGAGAACGCCAGGCGCGAAGAGGCTGATCGTGAAGCTGCTCGCCAGAAGAGAAAGCTCAACTTCCTGATTTCTCAGACCGAACTCTACTCTCACTTCATCGGCAAGAAGATCAAGACAGACGAAGTAGAGCGTAGCACCGACAACCCGGACATTGCTCCCGATGCCAAGCAAATCCCTCATAACAAACTGGATGTCGCCGAACCTGACGGCCCCATGGGCAAGGTAACTGATTTCGAGAATCTCGACTTCGATGACGAGGACGAGACGAACCTCAAGGCCGCTGCCATGGCCAACGCTCAGAACGCTATTGCCGAGGCACAGAAGAAGGCCCGTGATTTCAACAACGAGCGCTTGGACATGGACGATGAAGGCGAGATGAACTTTCAGAACCCAACAGGTTTGGGCGATGTCGAGATCGAGCAGCCCAAGCTCATCAATGCCCAGCTCAAAGAATACCAGCTCAAGGGTCTCAACTGGCTCGTCAATTTGTACGAACAGGGTATCAACGGTATTCTTGCCGACGAAATGGGTCTCGGCAAAACTGTGCAGTCCATTTCAGTCATGGCGTATCTCGCCGAGAAGCATGACATTTGGGGTCCTTTCCTGGTTGTTGCTCCTGCTTCAACCTTGCACAACTGGCAGCAGGAAGTCGCAAGGTTCGTCCCCGAGTTCAAGATTCTCCCTTACTGGGGCAGTGCCGGCGATCGAAAGATTCTTCGTAAGTTCTGGGATCGAAAGCACTCTACCTACCGAAAAGATGCCGCTTTCCACGTTTGTATCACTTCATACCAGCTTGTTGTGTCCGATGTTGCCTACTTTCAGAAGATGCGCTGGCAATACATGATCCTGGACGAAGCCCAAGCTATCAAGAGCTCCTCGAGTTCCCGTTGGAAGAGCTTGTTGGGCTTCCACTGCCGAAACAGACTGCTCCTTACAGGCACTCCGATTCAAAATAACATGCAGGAGTTGTGGGCCTTGCTTCATTTCATCATGCCTTCCCTATTCGACTCTCATGACGAATTCAGCGAGTGGTTCTCGAAGGACATTGAATCACATGCTCAGAGCAACACCAAACTGAATGAAGATCAGCTGAAGCGTCTGCACATGATTCTGAAGCCTTTCATGCTTCGTCGTGTGAAGAAGCACGTGCAGAAGGAGCTTGGTGACAAGATCGAGAAAGATATCTTCTGTGATCTCACCTACCGTCAACGCGCCTATTATGGTAACCTCCGCAACCAAATTAACATCATGGATCTCGTTGAGAAAGCTACGATGGGTGATGAGCAGGATTCTGGTACACTGATGAACTTGGTGATGCAGTTCCGCAAGGTCTGCAACCATCCAGACCTCTTTGAGCGTGCTGAAGTTACCTCGCCTTTCTCCTTGAGCTATTTCGCGGAAACGGCCTCCTTTGTACGAGAGGGGAATAACGTTCCGGTTGCCTACTCGGCACGCAGCGTCATTGATTATGAGCTGCCTTCTCTTGTCTGGACCGAGGGAGGTCGGCTCGAAAAGCCTGGCCAAGATAATATCAAGGCTGGATGGCGCAACTCGGCTCTTGCCCACATGCTTAATATTTATTCGCCAGAGCACATCCGGGAAAGTACTGACGAGAACAAGGGATTCTCATGGCTGCGTTTTGCCAATGTTAGCCCTGGAGAGGTCTACCAGGCAACTCGTCAGAGCCTGTTTGCCCGTGCTGTGGATGAGCTGCAGAAGACGAACCGCTTAGGTCGAGTCAAGGTCGCATACGATGATCCGGAAGACAACGGCTACACACCGGCTCACGCTCTCTTTAACATTGTAGAACGCAATGACCGACAGCCTCTGGTGGAGATCATGAACGAAGGCGTGATGGGCAAGCTCATGAATGTCGCTAGAGCAGAGTACGATGAGTCTGGCCTTGGCCGCCTGGAGCAGGCCGGTCGACCGCGTGCATCTGCTCCTCCTGTCACCGTCTCTTGCAACAAGCGTAGTGCCGTCATTGAACTGGACAATATCCTTTTCAACATACCCATACGCAAAGCACTGTACGGCCCAGCCCAATGGGAGGAGGAGGCTCTCGTGGAAAGGAAGGTGCCGCTTGAGCTCTACCCCACCAAGCAGACTCTTCCAAAGCCCGACGGCGAGTTGAAGCGGTTCACCAATATTGCCGTTCCCTCTATGCGTCGCTTCGTCACAGACAGCGGCAAGCTTGCTCACCTGGATCAACTGCTCTTCAAACTCAAGAGCGAGGGCCACCGTGTGTTGCTTTACTTCCAGATGACTCGCATGATCGACATGATGGAGGAGTACCTCACATACCGAAACTACAAGTACTGCCGGTTGGATGGTTCGACTAAGCTGGAGGATAGACGAGATACGGTGCACGATTTCCAGACCCGACCTGAGATTTTCATCTTCCTGCTGTCTACCCGTGCCGGTGGTCTGGGTATCAATCTCACCACTGCCGATACCGTTATCTTCTACGATTCGGATTGGAACCCAACCATTGACTCTCAGGCCATGGACAGAGCTCACAGATTGGGACAGACCAAACAGGTTACAGTCTATCGTCTTATCACCCGCGGAACTATTGAGGAGCGTATCCGAAAGCGTGCTCTCCAGAAGGAAGAAGTCCAGCGTGTCGTCATCCAGGGAGGCGGTGCAAGCGTCGACTTTTCTGGTCGCCGTGCTCCAGAAAACCGCAATCGCGATATTGCCATGTGGCTTGCTGATGACGAGCAAGCCGAAATGATTGAACGCCGCGAGAAGGAGCTCCTTGAATCTGGCGAGCTTGACAAGAAGCCAAAGAAGGGCGGCAAGCGTAAGAAGACTGAGCAGCCCAGTCTGGATGACATGTATCATGAGGGTAAGATATTTCCCGAAATGTTTTTTATCAATTTCCATGAGTTTCTGGACCAGTAGCTAACTGTATTCTGCTTTTTAGGCGAGGGTCATTTCGACGATGGCAGCAAGCAGCCCGGAGCTTCAGGAACAGCAACCCCTGCCGAAAGCGATACCAAGGGCAAGAAGGGCAAGGGCAAAAGCAGTACGAAGAGGGCCAAGACCACGAAGCAGAGACTAGCGATTGCAGATGGCATGGTCGACATTTAATAGGACGAATTTGGTTACAGCCCCACGGCTGTTGTAATACAGGAACTCTTGGTGAGATAATTAGGAACTGGCATGGGCGAAAATGGCGTCAAAATGAATGAACTTGATTTGGGATTTCGAGGACAAGAGGAGAAGCTCCCTAGTCCCTGAACCGCGTGGGAGTGTTGACCTTGATTTTAAGCCGAGTGGAGAGGAGAGAAGTGTGCATCATGTGGGTGGGATTGAATTGGGGGTTATAGATGTTTTTATATTATTTCTTTATCCTTGCGATATTTTCTTATTGTTCAACATCATGGGAAAGAAAAGGGACTCAAAAAAATTATGGCCAACGTTCCTTGATGATATTGGACTGGCCGTTTTGGTGTATGCTCCGGAGATAGAGGCGCCGAGTGTAGTAGTACCAATAGAGACGCGTGTATCATTTCTAGCATGTCCTGCACTTGTGACTGATGAGAATATTTCCTTTTAAAGTGTTCCTGGTTTTGTGATCAAAAGCACAGATATCACGGCCAAGTTGGGGTTGAGTGATGCATTGATGACGAACATTATGCTGGTATATCACGGTTGGCGAAACAGCATCTCAGTCAATCTAGCATCCTTTCCTTTTCGTGAGATCTCCTTGCTTTCATTTGAGCTAGCTATGTGTTCATTTGAACTCCTCGTGATATCAAAACGCCTGCCAAAGTCCCGTTCCCTGCATGATTGATGTGTTTGCTAGCTGTTTGAGTATTTTGAGCCATTACGCCCTTCCCAGCTTGCCATATCCCAACCTGTTGTGATACTGATCCAGTATGATGACTAAATAAAAACCTTTTCAATGAGCAGTATGCTAATAAATCAAAACTTTTAATGAGAAAATCTCCAAAGGGAGGTGGTCATGACGGGTGTCCATGAATTTCCTGAACGGATGAATCTAAGCCAATGATGGAGCTCTCTATGTCCCCTTGCCACCTACGCGCTTTCAATCATTTCTTTTCCTCCGGCGGTGTAGCGTAGCCAGACTCCTCTTGCTCAGATCCATCGCACCATTCGTCCTTGGCGTCTTCTTGGACGGGCTTCTTCGCCTTGCCCTTGGCTTTTTTGCCCGGAGCTGCTGCCTTTCGAGGCTTCTTTTCTCCCTTTGAGGCCTTCTTCGGCTTATTCTTTTCGTCTTCGTCAGGCGCATCGGCCACCAGCGTTTCGTCACATGGTGGGATTCTGATCGGTCCTATTTTGGTCCCATGTGAGTCCCAGTACTCGTTCCAGCTCTTGATATCGTCAAGAAGAGAGCTTCGGAGTTCCTTGACCTCGGCAGCGCAATCCGGGGCGTCTTTGGACCCTGAGCAGAGTTGTTTAAGGACCTGGGTCTCGATTTTGCCAAGATTTTCAATCAACTCCTTGTTCAACTTTCTGTATTTTTTGAGGAGTTGCTTCCGGCACTCAATTAATTCCTCCGAGACTTTGGCTCCAATAGAGATGATGATTTCATCTCCTTCTTTGACCGCAAAGTCGTGCATCGTCTGAATCTGTTTCTTTACCATTCCCTTCCCTGATCACGTATTAGCAGATATCAACAGCGAGGATAAGAGTGACCGTGCCTCACCATGATGCTGAGAAGCTTCAATATAGCCTTCCTTCATAGGCTCATTCATATACGCTCGGGACTTGAGGCGAATTTTGTTGATATTTGCCCTAAAATGAGCTGCGGTCTGAATCATCTTAGTCTGATGCTCCATTGCTAAGTTATAAGCTTTATAAGCCACTCGTCCGAATGCCTCTCTATACTCCAGTGGCAAACTGTCAAGGTTACAGGTCGCGTGCAGGTTGTGGGAGATGTTTTGCCCAGCCTTCTTGGCCAGATCGACGAAGTATGCCGGAAGTTTCTTGGTGAAGGCAAAGTTCCAGATATGCGCCTTCTTGGCCCAGTAGTGACCGTACCTATGAAGAACCGAGAATGTTAGAGGCATACCAACATATGTATCAGGCCGTAATGGGGAATGGCCCCGTGGAAATAATTGGAACTCACAATCTTGCCTCCCAGCAATGTGTCTTTCGGGGTTTGTGGGATGTGTGAAATTGGCGCCCTTGGCGACGAATGCATGCCGAATAGGTACTCCAATGAAGCCTGGTCCCATCGATATCCTTTTGGAACCTATCAACAAGGTTTGAAAACCCAGTGATGGCAGGATCATCTGCCCCATTCTTGGAGGCTCTATAAGGCTCCAGCCTTCCCACCACCCCCTGCAAGTTGTTTTCAGATCTTTGGAGTTCCTGCTCATCAAAGACGACAACCCAAGTCAGTATAGAAAGAGATGTCTCCGATCACCATGTCAACTTACCGCTTTTAGCTTTAGGGACGCTTCCTTCAACACTTGTTCAATCTCTGGTTTAGATGCCCGAGGCAACTGGAATGGAGCTCTAGGTTTGTCTACAGCCCACTCTTCGATTGCATCAAAAGAGACTTTGCATCGGTAAAGGATGTTGTCAGCTTGGATTTCTCTGCTTGTCAGAGTAGCTTGGACAATCCAATCTTTTAAAGAAGTGAATCCTGTTGCTGTACTATCAGGGAAGCCGTCCATGGGGAGTTTTCTTGCGAGGCTTTGCTGAGCTTTACTGCTAACAGGCAAGACTGACAATACAGTAGAAGCGTCTCGAGTTTGACGAGCAGAGTTGCGGACCTGGTCGAAGTAAGCCTGGAGAGCTTCCACGCTACCCTTGGACCGTGATTGGATGCAAGCCGCCAAGCAGCGGTTGTACAATTCCTTGACCTCGCTCTCTAGGACGTGGCGTAGATTCATCGCTTGGGTCAGCTCGGGGGAAGCCTGCGAGGAGTCTTGGACCGCACGCTTTGAAGAGCTATTCCCGGAAATAGGCTCAGGGCACCCATTGCCTTCAGCTTTGAGAGAGACTATTTTCTCCTGTAGATCTCTCAACTGTTCAGACTTCTCCTCGTAAAGATTTCTGTCTGTGGCAAAAGATGGGCAGATAGAATCTGGATCTGCCTCTGTATTCACGTACTTTTCCCAGTCGAGTTGATCAACCTTGGTGATAATGATAGCGATCGAGTTATCATCGAGCTTGCCACTTGCTTCTAAATCGTAAATTTGGTCTGCACAGATGAGTTCCGTGGCCGTTCGATTGTCTTGAGCTCTGTCAGCTGGAGTGACTATGAGCATTTTGTCGAGCTTGTCGTAATATTCTCTAGCAACCTGCGAACGGGAATCTAGAGCGTCCATTTGGCCAGGCAGATCAACCAAGACTAGGCCTGAACATCTGGAGAGAAGAGGAGAGGGAAGCCAGATTTTGACGAGCTCAACAAGTGGCCACCGGAGTTGTCCTCTCTTCGCATTTGAAACAGAGCCCACAAAGGGCGTCACTTCTCGCAAAAACTTTTGAGGGTTATCCGCGTTGAGGCGAGTATGCTTAGCTATGTTGGGCTGAGAAAGATTGAAAAGCATGTTCGCACTCTCGCAACAGCTTGTGATTTGGTCAATTTGATCCGACAAGCCAAGCTCTTTCACCTGAGCAGGACTGAATCCTGACCACCCGCTAATAACCTTAATTTGCTCTTGGAAACGGACTTCCTCAGTTCTTGTTATCTCGTCTGAGCCTTCCGCTTCCACTCGATCGTGGAGATCTTTCATTTCTTGGAACATGGACGCTAGCTCTTGTTCAACGGCTTCCTTGCTCTTGAATGTAACTTTGGCCCTGAATTTCGACGTGCCGCTCTCCGGATAATGATTCTGGAAGCAACAGACTGCCGCAGTGCAGGCGGCCCGTTGGGAACTTGGTGCGATGTCTATTGTGTCATTAATCAGAGTGTTCAGTAGCATCGTCTTCCCGAGGCCTGTATCGCCGCCTTTGAAAATTTAGCGTTAACAACCATTATCTCGCAAATAGTATGAGAGTGGAGTAAATGAACTTACAGATACCGATGTGGGTGGAAAATTTCTCGAAGTCCTGC
The DNA here is from genome assembly GCA_026958235.1 of Clonostachys rosea. NCBI lineage: Eukaryota > Fungi > Ascomycota > Sordariomycetes > Hypocreales > Bionectriaceae > Clonostachys > Clonostachys rosea. The sequence continues at coordinate 4,042,356 of CP110206.1, forward strand.
TCAATGCCTTCTGTATGTGTATCATTAGCATTTACTCAGCATGGTGGTGGTGGTGAAGTCCTTACGGTATGTAGAGTCCCACGTAGACAAGTCAATATCTGAGGGCTCAACTTTGCTCTCAGTGATCTTTCGTGAGATCGATGCCAGATTGTCTAAGAGTTGTAGAACGGCGTCCTCTTTCTCTTGCACCACTTCCTCATGGCTCATCTCTGGGTGTGCCGGATTTGGTGCCTCCGGAGGAGGCGTGTCGCCCGACATGATGAGGGATGCGACGAGATAGAACTAGGAGATCTAGACTTCGAAAGACCACTCAATATGATATTGGTGGTTGGAGAACAACTTCTCTAGCGCTGAACTGTTAGGTGCTTCAATAAGCAAATGTGTAACGCGCTGCGTTAGGTATTGAAAGTGTCAAGGAAGTAAAAGAAGTTTGGTAGAGGCTGGGGTAGAAGGTAGAGAGCTGAGGTTGACTGGAGATGAAAGTGAGAAGCAGGAGGAAGAGAGAAGAGAGGTGGTTTTATACCGCAACTGAGGCCAGTGGCCGCCTGAGGAATCCACCAGGCAAGAGAAGGAGCCACCCCGGGAATTTCTCAGGAGAAAGTGAGAAGGTTCTGAAGGAAGGCACGGCCGAGTGCAGGGAGAAGTGGAAAGAGTGTGGCCAACCTCCGGCTTCAGAGGAGGCACGGCAGGCGATGCGACACAACTCGGCTCGATAGCGGCCATTCACAGGGAATGGAAATAAAACCTAGGCTACGACTATAAGATGTTGGAGTAATAGATGACGTTAAGTTCTAGATGTCAAGACATCTGAGCTGCCACGGCGCTTCTTGGAATCTGAGACTGATGCAGGGCTTCATATAGGAACCTCTCGTTGTAGGAATTGAAATGACACTACGTCGTCGACACAGGCGGATTCAAGTTGAGAATATGAGATCATTCTCCTCCTCTGCTCTTCCAACAAAACACAGAGGTAAGGATTATAAAACTTATGCTCAGAATTTGATCTGAACAATGAGATGACATTTGGTATTCTAGCTGCCTACCCGAAAGAAGCTCTTGTCTAGATTGCCTTTACCCCCCGGCACACCCGCAGAACCTCAGACGGCATCTCGCAAGGCTTGTGAAACCAAGAAAACGTTACAAAGATCGGGGAAAGGGAACAGACGCAAGCCGAACTACTGGCTCAGCCGCTGCTCACGACCGTGCCTGAGAACGCGTGTGACGACTCGGCATGGAACCAGCTGGGTACATATTCCCCTTCTATTGCTCACCCGCCAATGTAAAGTCACTCCCTGAGCTCTCCCCTCTGAGTTGCAGCCCAGAGACACTCCGTAGATACAAAGCGCGGGCCTCGTCGTCGCCCCCGTATAAAGCTTGTCCCAGTCGTGGGTGAAATCATTGCATCTTTCTCATCTCACACCAACCAATCACTTAGAACAAAATCACATCGAGTACAGACCCAAACCTCACACTTTTCTTCGACTTCTTGCTTTTCCCTTTTTGAAAGCTCCGCGAAGAACCATACAACAGACAACCAGAACCAGTCGCAGCCCAGAAACCACAAGGCATGTGTGCGTAGTAGGTCTCCTCAATCAGACATAACAGACGTATTTGAAAATGTCTGACGCCTACTATCTCAACTGCATCTGCCCCGAGCACAAGCTCCTGGCCCCTCTGCCCACTTCGGCGCAGATCGACGCGGCCATCGAGGAGCAGGGTTGGTAGTTGATGGGGTTGAGTGTCTTGGTTAAACATGATCTACACAGGAACTCGGGACAAAGGACAAAACAACAGGGCTGGACCTCGATTTTTTCACAGGAGATTAAACGGCCCAAGAGCCCATGTACCAAAAGAACTACATAAAAGGCTCTATAAAAAGAAAGAGAACTTGCTGCAAAAAGCTTTTGCTCGAAACATTCGTCCTACATGACTGATTCCACCGTCTTGAGGCTCAAGCTCGCTCTTAGGCCTCAGAGTCACTTGCGCCTTCGACGAGACGCTCGTTTGGCAGCATAATTGCTCGGTCAAGCTCATACGGTAGCCCGCGATGACGCCCTCGAATCATCATGATGCATATTACAACTTTCCCGAACGGAGTAAATTTCCCACAAAGGGATACGTTGACGTTGGGATACCCAAGGCTCAGGCCGACATTGGCGCTAGAGTTAACCGTCAGCACTCTGGAAAAAGGAAATGAACGTGGATAGATCATCGTACTATGCAGATGTGACTTCGAAAAGTATAGAAAACAAGTTGAAGGCCTGTAGATAAGAGGATCAGTCAATCTGCTCGTTGCGTAACAGCCGAATCCACACGACGGGAGAAGCTTACCGGATCAGCCCCATCCATGATCTTATCGGATTCTGCAATGGAGATGCAGAAAACTCCCAAAAATATGTACCACAAGTCAAAGCTGAGTTGGTTCTGCATGTGCTTCAAAAGATACGATGGGCCAGTGCTTTCAGACTCGTCCACCTCAATCTCGGGAGGCTCATAGATCCCGAGCGACCGTTCCTCGTACGTGTTTGACGCTCGTATGCTAATGGCCAAAGGAAATACGGAGATGTACATCATGACCAGAAGACTGAGCTGAACAGCCGGATTGACATCCGAGAGGACAAACGTCGCCGTGCCGGTGTGGCGGGACGAAGCAGCCTGGAAAATCGCAGCGAGAATCCGCTGGCCGACCGGGAGTACAGCAACGGCGGGATTATGGAGATCAAGCACGATGATGAGAAGCGTGTCCACGAAATTGAGAACAAAAAGAATGCCAAAGAGGACCCAGGTCTGCTTGCTGGGGAAGAGTAGCGTATAACATCGTCGCGGATGCTCCAGGAGGAAGTTGAGCGGTTCTTGGATGGCCGAGTTTCTTGGGAGGACCTTTGACATCGTCCATATTGACAGCCGCAAGAAGATTGGGTAGCAGGTGTTTCCAGCAAACGCGAGAAAGCTCATAACGACCATTGGCCATTCTGCGTCTCTGAAGCTGATCATTGAGTCTGGAGTGAGTGTGAGGCCTAGATTGTTGAACATGGTTTGTGCCGAGTAAAAGGCCCTGCGGACATAGTTTAGATAGGGCCCAGCAAACTGGTTCTCGCCGCAGAAGAGCGTGAACATCACTCACCACCAAGTTTCAGACACCGCGCATTCTTTCAAATAGTCCCTGTACTTGGCATCCGAATACTTGATCCATGGAAGTAGACAGATGGCGCCGAAGAGATGCAGACCAAAAAAGTAAGCTAATCTAGGCAGTCAGTGAACCAGACCTGCCAAGCAATTCAGGTGGCAACCTACTGATGACGATTTTCAGAAGGAGTTTCAAACTTCTATATTCGATACCCCCGAGTATTTCCCTATCTTCTGAGGTCAAGTTCACGAACAGGGAGTTCCGACCGATGGTTGCTTGATTTGAAAGATATGGCAGGCTATTGAGGGCGGGCTGTTGCAAAGAGATAGAATTTCGTCGTTCTCGAGGGGGGTTGTCTCGTCCAATGACGAACATGGATGAAGCAAACGTAGCGACACGATCAACTGAGCGTGCCTCGGCAAGTCTAGAGCCTTCTGTAAAACGGCGCCGCAAACCAGGTTGCAGACTCACTCCGGAGATAGCATCTGGGTCGCGCTCTAGAACAAGAGAGTTAAATCTTAACAAACGTAATTACTCCGTTGCATATGAGTAGCTGCTAGTTTCATACCGTCATGACTTCGTGAAAGAGTGTTGTTCAGCTCAATCAAAGGATAGCCTCGGTCACGGTCACGAGGCCCCGGAATGTAAAGCGTTGCATCATTCTTGGGCCGATGGTCCGTGGAAGGATCAAAACTGATGTGGGCACGAGGCTGGGAAGGCTTTTCGTTGTTGATTTGATTTCCCTCGCCATCCTTACCCTGGTCTGTGGCTAGAGGGGGAGTAGGGGGTGGCGAGGACTTTCGTTCGGTCACCGTGTTTTCAATCACACCTTCATCTTGTGTTGTAGGCTCACTCGAAACTCTCGGCTCCGATGGTGAAGCAGAGCCCGGCGGTGGTGAAGTGAGTGGTCCGCGTCCAATGATTTCGACATCTCTTGCTCCCTGATTGGAATTTGTATTTCTTCTGGCTGAAAGTAGATCTGGAGCTCTTTTTTTCAAATGCTTTCTGAACCACCAGAGGCGTACTATCACAACAATGATGTTAATGAAGCCAATGTTAGTGACAGTCGGCAGAAAATAAAGGTACAGCTGTTGATAGGTTTTCAGCTCTTTCAGGTCCACACTGTTCGGCGACAGCGAGTGCAGATTGTTAGAAGCTTCCAAAATGATTCTTCGTGTGGCTTGTTACGTACGTATTCAGACCGGACTCGGTGGATGCGCTGACTCCAAAGTGGTAGGTGTCAACAGCGCTGAGGGTGCCATCTGGGTAGAGAATGGGAAATGACAGCAAGCCAAGCACAATGATATATGTATCTATTTATATCTCCATCGTCAGTTATTAGTGACTCGATTGCTTACTTGATTATAGCTTGTCTTAATGATAGTGGACTCACAGTGTAGAGACACGAAGTTTATCGGTGGACGCCACATCCCACACAGACCTGAATCAAGAGCCGGGGAACTATGAGTTGCGAAGGTGATGCAGTCAGACGAGAGGTAAGACAAGAACGTGTACGGCGCTTGGATAAGCCCGGCAAGAATCAACAGAAGCCAGTAATTAGAAAGGGTAGTGTCCTTGCCTTGCTCGGGAGGCCTCTGGGTCAGTCAAGGTGGTGATATGTTCTTTTGAAGTAGGCCTTTTGAGGATTGTGAAATTCTGGCAATGGCTATGATTAAATATCTCGTGCAAAAAGGAGAAACATCTCATGATCAACTGGTTGACACATGGGATCCGACGATGCACAGCCTCGCATGATCAGTCATATTTCTTTACCACCCACTTCACCCTCCAGGTAAGACAAAGACCGGCTAATCGCGCATAATTACAATGTCCATTGCCGGAGTGGCCCGGACACCGGGGCCTGGAGCCCAAAATTAGGGTGGCCTTCCCTTTCCCTTGGGCTGGGACGGTGCGTGATTGTGTATCCGGGATCAGCGTCGCAGTAGTTGGGTAGTAGGAGGCCTCTTGACACTGGGGCCGGGAGCGCCAGAATCAACCACAACAACCCCCAATTACAGCCGATTGGTACATGATATATGCCTGTACAATGGCTGCTAGATAAGCTTGCAGGTTGTCGCTGCTGGCTACGCTCTAGGAGCCGGGAAGAACCCGCATATTTCAAGCTTAAGTTCTTGGTTTTTGAAAATAGGTGTGGCTGTAGCTAACAAAGTCAGTACGAAAGTGGCTGCAAGCTTTCACTGCGATAAAGAACAGAAAGAGAAAGCGGCAGTAATGAAAATAATTTCCGTGCCAACAAATCCAATCCCAACACTCCATCCCAGAGTTGAATATAACTTAACTCCGAAAGAGAGGGTACGGGAATGAAGTTGGGGCCTGGTTTCTTTGCATTGGATACTTCTATTCTCCCGAGTCAGGTTTCAGAGCACGCAAGCTGAAGCCAACGGGCGCGATTAGTCCCTTCTCTTCTTCATGTCTTGCACTGATCGGTTGACACGCTCGATTTCCTCCTGGGCACCATCCCACTTCTTGCGCTTCCCGTCAAAGAGGCGCAAGATATGTGGTGTAAAAATGCCATCCACCAGCATACTGTAAAGTCGTCGATTCTGGAACCAAAACTTCCACCCTGCCAAACCCCATCCAAGGCGCTCGTTCAGACCGGTCCCTGCCACGTCGTTGGCCCAAGTCAGCCACTCTTTTTGGTTTACCCACCCAGGATGGGCACTGCCGGTCTTCGCTATTTGGATGGTCATCTTGTGCTGTGCATCGACAGCCAGATTCATCTCTTCAGTTGAAGGCAGGGCGGAAGTGCCTTTCCATATTTGCGCAATAGACATCGTGGCCAGGTCGTATAGAGGGAATGCCCCAGTTGCAAAGGCTACACAACCGAGGAAGGCTAACGATTGAGGATGTTCCAGAGAGAAAACGTTTCTATATAAGCGGGGAAGTGGTTTACCTCTGGATCCCAAGGCTGCCTCCCATTCTGGCGACGTGTTACGGGTTGGGTCGACCGTGGCGTCGAGGAGCTTGAAGGTGTGTTTATACCCAGTGCACCAAATAATAGTGTCAACATCGACCTTTGTGCCATCATCCATCTCGATTTCGTTAGGGCCTAGTACCTGTTTGACACCATGGCTGATTGGTTGCACCTTGCCACTTCGGAAAAGGTCAACGATGTTGTCTGAGATAACTGGCAGGGCGTTCCTGATTGACGGTGCTGGGACGATGCGCCACTCGGGGTCGAATTTGAAGGCCGAGCTCGACATTTTCCCTAAGCCCTTATCCGTCATGAACTCGAAAATTGAAGGGAAGTTGGTCTCTAGAAATCCGAGGATATTGATTTTGCGAAGCGTCATAGAATGATCGAACGGCACTCCGGTTACCTTCCTGGGCAACTGTAGATGTGTATGTGTTAGTCCCTTCACCCAACAAGGTAGAGCCATTGGGACTCATGGGTAGATGGATTGGCTAACGAACAATGACTGCCCCATGTCTATACGACAGATAGACTTTATCAGCGTTCCCAACAAGAGCTGCTGCAGTGTCCACGCCAGTACTTCCCAATCCAACAACTAGCACCTTCTTCCCCTTGAAGTCTTCTGGCCTATCATTGAGGCGTTAGTGGACCGAATCTGAGGATGTGCCAAAAGTGCGGCTTTGACAAACCTCTTAAAGGAACGCGAGTGGACGCTGTTTCCCGAAAATTTCTCCATGTTTGGGAGAACGGGAATCTGGGGCTCCTGTTGCGCGCCCGTCGCGATGGCCACTTTATCGAAGTAGAGAGGATCTGAGCCTTCGACCAGCAACTTCCATCGATCGGCTTCCTCGTCCCGAATGACTTTTTGGATGTTGGTGCCAAGCCGTAATCTAGATGCCAGCCCGAAGTGCTCAACATAGCTCTCCAAATAATCTTGGACATCTCGAGCAGTGCAATGACTTGGGGCATCTTGAGGGAAAGGAAAGTCGGTATAGCATCCTCGTTCTTTAGAAATGTTGATCACCGTTGCTAAAGATGCCTATTAGCTGGGGCCCGTATGAGTGATACTTAGAACAAGGACAAGGTTGTCTCACTTGGCAGAACCGATGTCCTGTCCTCCTCCGAGAAGTGCCACAGGCCACCAACAAACGGGCTACGCTCAAAACCAACGACATTAAAACCCTCCTCGGCGAGATTTTTCACAGCCACCAGACCCAAAACCCCTTAAGGCAAGGTGTCAGTAATGTCACAATGCGTTTGCATCAAATGATGCCTGGGCAAGGTATTGCGCATCCTACCAAGTCCAACAACGGCAACAGACGGGGCGTCTTGTGCCATGATTTAAGAGAGAGAAGATAGGAAACCCTGGCCTGTCATAGACAAGTACAAGAGCAGATCCTTTGCTTAACCGTGATATGAAACGAGTTGCTTGCGGAGTAATTGTCTCAGTGGCTGGGCACCATCAGTGGGCGAGCTAAGCCGAGGATGTGGCTTTGTATATATTTTGATGAAGAAGCCAACATGTGCGCATGCTTCATGAGACACAAGAGGGAAGGAGGCTGATATAAATGGCCGAACGAAGCCACCGCTCCCAAATAAAGCTCACACGACAGATACGCGGGCTGCCAAGCGAGGGAGCCTAAAGGCTGAGTTCATGTACCCACCAAGTAGCCTTGATGGCCACTCTCAATGGGTGAGACCCATTGATTCATGCGGTATGACCAGCTTGAGACTTGCCATGCAAGCCGCATGGTGCGGCTGAATTTTAGCGTTTAGGTTAAATGGTCCTTGTGCGGCGTGCCTCCCTGGCCGAGAATTATCCTCATTGGCTGACTTCCAGGCAGAAACTGCACCAGAAGCCTGTGTTGATGGCCTAAGTGTTGATGATTTTCATGACAAAGACGATAGGCTTGAGCAGTTAGTAGACTCGCCCAGTTACTATCCCATTGAAGGGGGACTGTGAAGGTCTCATCTGGAATAGGCCAGGGGTAGTCGAAAAGAGCGACGATGGTGGGGCATGATCTTATCAATCTGATCGTTGCAGTCAAGGTCTCATCACTGGAGGTCTCGACATGCTTGGCCATCCCTGCTCGGACAAACAATCTGGCCGGTCCTGCTTTTGTTGGCTTGTATTCTAGGGACGCCGGCCTGACGGGAGGATTGCGTCTCCGATGAGCCTACCCTTTTCTCCATCCTATCCCCCCGGACATGCCATGTGCTTCACTACGTCAATTATAAATGGAGCTTGTGGATCGAGGGGTCGTAGTAGATGTTTCCAGGCACTAATTCTGAGTACGAGGCTCCCAAACTGGATTCCCTCATCGGATGATCTCGCCGGGTGCTCGAGTGCCGTATGCAAGTGTCGGCATATATGAAGGTGGGCGTCAAACCGGCCGAGCCGTCAGATCATATTCGCCGATCTTGATGCTCAGCCCCTGGGTCTTAAATAAGTTCTTAGCTTAGCCTAAAATGTGTCCACAGGTCTGCTCAAGTCGGCATTCTCGTTAGCATTCCCGCGAAAATCGAGGGCGCGGTGATCGTCGATGACGTGGAAAGGGAAGACTGACGACCCAGGTTGGCAACTGGATCGTTCTATCTAGCAACTTAATTGCATTAGTAAATCATCCGGGGATGTCAAGTCATGGGTTGCCACTTACCATGAAGATTACAGGAGCATCCTTGGGCCAAACACCATGTCTGAGGTCTTGCTCCGGGTAGACAAATACTTACTCGCCCACGAAGTTGGTGTTTTCATTGAGATGAGTAACGAGCTGTCCGTTACTAGTGCCTAATAAAAGGTTTCCAGCGAAGGAAAGAAGGTCCAAACTCGAAGATTATTCTGGCAATGGAACGAAACACGCTGTTTAGCAGTGATTCTCCTGTGCTGGATCCAAATGGGCAATGGCGGAGTGAACTAGCAGGGTGGAATCCTTTTCTGCAGCCAGGGATCTCTTCGTAAACCGAGTAGTCTGTTTGAAATAGAAGCTGGTGAGCCTCATCACGTTAAGCTTGGCTAGTGATGACGAACTATCTTGGTCGACTCTTCAACTCTGTGAATGATATCAATGGCAGCCTCTGGTTCACAGAATTAGAATACGGTTTCGAGCAAGGATTTCGCCCTAGACTAAGTCCGCCGGCAACTGTGTATCGATTTGTCCCTAGAACAAAGGCATTGGATCTGTGGCCGATAGTTTCGGGCATCCTAACGGCATCTGCCTTTCACCTGATGAGAAGGCAGTCTTTATTGCCGACACAGATCAGCAACACGGCCAGTCAGTGAATCGTAGTCTGGCAGCCTCCATGAAAGAGAAATACATCGATATACTTACCAACAAACTTTTCAAGCTGGGTGGGTGTTGCACACACACGATAAACGCTGGCTTTGTTGACACTATGCATCCGACGTAAATTACTACCATGGGCAGCCTTTCTTACCAGCCGTCGTTTATTTGCACTCGCCAACACATTAATGCCTGATAAGATCAAATGTGACACATATGGAAACGTGTACAGCGGATGTGGCGATGGAATTCACGTGTGGTCGGCTGGTGGCGTGTTGCTAGGCAAAGTGCTCATCCCGGGGGAGGGGGGGCCGCCAACTTTTGTTTTGGTCGAGACGAAGACAAGTTCGCCCTGAACGATCATCGAATCTGAAAAGCCAAGGTTAATTCGAACACAAATGGTGCTTTGCTTGGGGAAGTGAAGATGTCGACGAGTCAGCAGGCAAGTGCGTCGACGAGAAGGAAGTGCACCGTATCTGGCAAGTAGGGAAGGATCGAGCGAAGAAAAAAGAGAAAATACTAGCTCCCAGAATCAAGACACCTGTGTCTGAATAGGAATCTGTTACACTCGTAGTGCAGCAGCCATATTCCCCAAGAAAAAGAGAAGTGTGCTTTTGCTTTCTTGTTGTTGCATGAGTACAAAGTAGCACGACCCACCTGGAGGGCTCGGACTGACGCTTGGGCACAACATCTCTCCTTGTGCAGCCCGCCACTGTCGTATTCAGCACTGGCAATTCCTCTATTACCCACTGGGATCTGACCTTTGCTACGAGTGACACCCATCTGTCCATTGTACCATTTCAAATTTACTCTCTTCCTCCATGGCATGCTCGCTTGCCTAAACACCACAGAGAACTCCTCGCTGACTTATGCATCATCTACCCAAGCCCTTACTGCGTCTTCTACTCACCATCATATGCCCCATGCCATATTTACTTGTGAACTTCGCTCCCTGGCAGAAGTGATTCACTCTTATTTCTACCTATCTTGCGGAGGGGGGGTGACTGCCCAACCAATGGCATCGGCATTTTATTTCTTATGGCCCAAGAAGTAGGCATTAAAATGTCTCTTCCGCGTGCCACCGAAGCTGAAGATCGAAGAAAACACGCTTCAGATCCATCTCGACTAGTCCTCCCCATCAAGGATTTTGAATGCTGCTCTTCTCAAGGTGATGCAAAGAGGAATCCAGCTGGTGGCTTCAAACTAACGTCATTATGTGTTAGGCATCAGTACATGTATGAATCTACCTTTACTACGTTCGACATTCGACCGGGGCATTAAAGCGTGAGGGTGTGGTGATGCGATCTGCCAAAGATTGGAATTCGCCTCCGAAGGCAGAGCAGCCATGAAATTCGAACAACATCCCGGCGCACTTGACTCTTGTCTACGTGGAGCGAGGCCTCTCCGAGTCGAACGAATCATCGAATTCTTCATACCCTTTTTGCTGATGGCCTACTCTAGGATACAACGTCAAACCTGCGGAAGTGTCTTCTCGTTTTGTCATTTACCGAAAGGAACCTTCTCTCCTCACTCTTGACTACAGGTATTTGGCAGGCATAGGTTGTATGATTCAGATTAGCATTTGCGGCCTCTTGGACAACATTGACTGTCATATTTGGTGATGTCAGATCAGTTCCTTCTGTTGACAATCCCAGGACTACGATAATCATACGCCCCTCTTACCGATGACAAATTCCGTTACATGATCAATACACTTGACTCTAAGTCTATTTTATTCTCGTGAGCCAGTACTCTTAAATTACCCCCCCGACGTGAAGCAGGCAGTTAACCCCTATTTCTAGGCTATTTTCGCACACCGCCCGGTTCTAAGTCCGAAAATGTACCGTTGCCGAACGATTGCCCATTGCTACAACCTTCAGCCTATTCGATTCCCCGTCCCTTGGCCGTCGACTCCGAACGTGATAGATATATCGAATATCGTTATCAAGATGACATAAGGCATATGTCTTGAGGCACATTTCCAGTAACCTCCAAGCCCGAAGGAACCAAACCCGCTACCACATAACATCCTCCCCAAAGACTCTTCTCAGAGACCATCTGAGAGAAAGTACTAGTAGGCCAATGACCTCAAAGTGCTGACCTTTCCAATAGCCTGTTTATGACACACAGATCAGTAGTTGGCCATCAAGCATCTATGGTAAATACATCAACCTCGTGCACCTCTCGGTCCAGGACAACCATAAGAAAGAAAACCTTCCACTCCTACGAGGTCTCTCAAAAATGAATCAGAAGGGAGGCCCAAGAAGCTGAAAATTAGGACAAACTCCTCTCCGTATATTCACTCTGGACTTCTTCACCCAAAGACAAGGCATTGCACAGTAAACCAAGAGTTAGGGCTTCAAGTTTTTCGTGATTTAGAAGCTGAGGTTGACTGAAGAATGCTGCCCAAGAACCATTGACTGACTTTCTTTTTGTGCTCGATCTCATCTCCTCTTCACCATGAAACCCTCCTTGAATGACCAAAATTCCCTAATGCCCGTCCCCCAAAAACCCCCGCATTAACCCGGCTCCCTCCTCCCGGCTCCCTCCTTCCCTCTTCTCCTCACTCCGTCAAAAAGGAAGAATGAAAAAGTGAAATTAAAAATTGGAAAAATAAAGGGAAATTTTGAAGTGGGAAAACAACAAGAAAATCGACAAAATCTTCATTACCTCTCTGTTTGATTTTTGCTGATTTTGGCTGTCTGGAAATAATGTTAGTAAATGGCATAGGTAGAATAGTGAGGGGCAGGGGGCATACTTACAAACTTGATGGATGAAGGTAGCCACCACGGGACTAGGGTTCAATATCGATCCCTCGAAAGAAGAATGCAGTATGCTGTGATGGAGTTAGCCGAGGTAGAGCTGGGCATGTCTGAGACTTGGCCACTAACCTTAGAGAATGTTGGCAACGGCCACCATGATTTGGATATTGGGCTTTGGAGAGTGCAGCGCTCAAGGTTATCTCGTGTGATGTGGAAAACTAGAAAGCTGATTAGTGTGCGGTTGAGACTCTGGGAAGGGGGTTTTATTTAGCCCTGAGGTGGCCCAATGCCAGAAGAAGGTCAGTGACCTTTGAAAAGCACCTAGTCATTTGATTAGTATGGTACAAACAGATACAGAAGATAGAGGGGATGAGAATGAGATGTTCGGCAACAGCTGGCCTGATACCCAGAGAAGGTCAGCGACCTTTGGAAGCCTGAAGTCATCTAGACACTTGATTAATGTAGTGCAAACAAGGGAGATGGATGGATGGTGATTTGTAGTTATATGTGGCTTGTGAAGTCGAGATGAATGGTTGATCTAGTCGGGAAAGGAGAAGTTCGTTGTTTTTTTTTATATGATCTAGAGAGACACTTGATTAGCAAAACCTGTACATATAGGGATGATATGTGTGTATGAGAAGGTGATGATGGCTCTTCCATCAAAGCAAGAGGCTTGCTTGAAGGATTAATGCGTCATCTGGTGAACAAGAAACAAGTGGAAGGGGAGATGGGTGTGCGGAAGAAGGAAGAAAGAGTTCAAGTTGGAGAGGGGGGAAGGAGAGTATTTATTTGTCCCCATCCGGCGACAGGCAGAAAAATCTGAGCTACTGATCTCAGACTAATCTCATTGATACCTCACCTTGAATAGAAAGGGTAATGGGGAGAGAAATAGAAAAAGCAGACGCACAATACTCGAGGTGAGTCCAGGAGGGGGGCTGACCTACGTACCCCAGGACCCAACAATAACCCGGCTCACCTGACCCTACGCCTTGCTTGTGACGGTGAATTGCACCAAATAATCACCTACCTACAATGAGAAGGTAAATTTCCAAATGATTAGAATACATATCCAAATCGTCGAGATGACTAGCTAATTCTATTCAGCACTGGTGATAGTATGCTGGTCAAGGTCACACGCTTAAAATCTGACGATGGAGGCCTCGAAGTGGGCCTTGAATTTATGACTGAATAATACGTTGGTTGTGTGAATCCAACATCTTACGCATGCCTTTCAGAGTTTGGCTACCTAGGTAAATTTAGGTGACGTTGACGTTGAGCAGTTGTGGGCTGCCAGCTGCTTTCTCGGCAGGCCCAGCCACCCCTCTCACCTTGCGATCCCCTTATGAACTTTTTGAGCCGAGCAGAGCAGCCCTGTAGCAAGCTTAGAGTTGCTAGTCCAGAGATCAATGTTTACTGGTAGTGAAGCGGGTGGGCAAAATGGAACTGAGTTAGCCTTATAGCAGGACTGCTAGCTGTGGCCAGTTCCCCCAGCGGCTTTTTGCTACCTACCTACCTAGAAGTGTGAGCCATGCAAAAGTTCTTGCCAGATACCTTCATAACATGCTCCATGTGCCATAAATCGTCTTCTAGATATTGCTCGAAAAAATTCATGTTGTTTGTAGGCTGAAGCAGATCAACACTATCCAAGTCACCACGCCCGCCACTGGATCTGAATTTGTGAAGAAGAAAAACACAGACAGCTAAGTACATTCTCCATTCCCCTGCGTTCATCTAGGTACATCGGTCGTAACATGCAACGCAAACCGACATAGCCTTATTTGCTCCTCGAATCTAACCCTCGAACGGATCAACCCACGAGCGTCTCTCCTCGGAGACTCTAGCTACTGCGCGCTTGGAGGATATGGAGATCAGCTTCTCACATTTACCGCGCAATAAGCCCAAGTGCCTGTACAGTCTGCATTTCCTCCCTCGTCCCTCACACCGGGCCTGAGCGTCAATCAGGCGCCGCACCGACCTGTAGCTTCTGAACAAGGAAAGGCTCTTGCCAGTAGGACTCTCGCTGGTGGATGTTCCAATTGATATTGCCGGATATTCATCCTCATATGCCTGGAGAGCTGTCTGAAAAGATAACACGCATTTTTTGTCACAGAAAGGGGCAGGACGGTCACTGCGAGCCTTATCCCGCAATTTTCTCAATTCTTCCTGCAGCAGGTTAAACAGCCGATGTCGAGTATGCACGACGACATCTTCACCGCATTATCTCGTCAGCACATCCGAGCGAAACAAGAAAGCTCAAGGAGGAGAGAGGGGAGAGAAGAAAACTTACCGAGCAAGTTGGTGCTGATCGGCAGGTTGTACGGATCGAAAGGGCAATTGCTATCGTGGACGAGTGTGGAAAACACCTTCCGGACCAGATCCACGTCCTTGAAAACGCAAGCAATTGTCGCATATTTCCTAAGGGAATGAGACATTTCCACATTGCTGGGGCGTTTCCTCCCCAAGGCCAAGGTAAGGGGGCGGATCATTCTCCTCAACTTCTCATGGCATCCATAATACTCTAGCATCAGAGCTAGTTCAAAATCTGTGTGAAGGTCATTTGGAGATGGTGGTAGTCTGCTCAAATCTTGGAAAGAAATGCCATCTTCGGTGTGTATAGCCGTCATGAGAATCATCATGGCTCTCTCATCCCATCCACAGGCCGAGATGACGTTCAACATCCTCCTCGTACCTCCCAGGCCGCTCTCCCATTCGATGCTAACGTCCAGAATCGGTACGCGACGAGAGAATTGACGTTCAAAATATTTCGTGGCCGATCGAAGCTTGTCCATTGAAACTAGCATCGTGGTTTTCGTTTTGAGACTTGGATATGAATCCACCAGGGCAGCTTCTTGCCACCAAGCACACTCTCGTCTCACAGCATCCTCGGAGCTTCGGTTACGTTCATGCTTGAGATCGTCGAAAATGTAGTATGCATACTCCTTTGCATCAGGTGTAATGCAGAGGGGGGAGTCTGGGTGGTCCAGCTCCAGGAGCGTATCCCCATCGATGTCTTGTTCTTGCACCATCAGTGAAACTGCGGAAGATACATGATGGTATTGAAACGTCGGCTGAACTCTTGGCGCTAGATAGCGCCTTTGTGCCATTTGCCCATACATCTTCGAATGATTTTGAGGAGGCCTGACGCTATGATAGTAAACAGAATGTAAAATGGTGAGCTTTCGGACGAAATTCAGTCTGATGACTACTCCAACGATGCAGAAAGTAATGCAACGAAGGGCTTTGAAAGGGCTGGCCGAGGGGGGTTTAAGTATACATGGGCTAAGGGATGTGCCTGTTACTGTTACTGTTCATCGCTCAGGCCTTGCTGTACGACGCAATTAGTGCCGAGAAACAACACAAAGTAAAGGCTAAGCAGACAAATGAATACCTTCTCCAAATACCACAGGTGCTAGATAACCATATGTCATAGGGAGTTCTCGATTGCTTGGAGCTATCTCGCTGGCTTTTGAAGAGAAAGGACGAGTATGGGCTAAGAACCATATCGGAATACCAATACAGTTGGCAAAATAATACAAAGGGATGGCTTTTCATGTTTGGTTTCCTTCGGGTCTACGTACTCACATTACAAAACGGCATAATTTTGACTTCGCGGGACTTACGGGTAGCTACTGTTATGGCTTGCTTAATTCCACGCCCACGTGGGTATATTGGGTATTCTGTTGCTGTATCGTCACTTCCAACAGGGGAGGAGATGGAAGCCTAAAGAACAACGTAGGACGACAGCTTATTCTCTGGGTTGGCTGCAGCTAATCTAGGTACCTATCCATGGTGCCCACATGCCAACCAGCTATTCATACCCGATGCTTTCTGAAAATTCTAGGGCCTAAGCGTTCATCAAACAAAGAAAGATTAGCATACCCTGTATTGAAGTTGGGCTAGGGGGATGTTTCGTCAGTCATAAGCTGGGAGAGACGTATAGGCGGCCAAACAGGGCAGATTGGAAGGAGGCAGACTCTACTGACAACAGAAAAGTCTCGTGTCAGTATCCAAATCACCAATGTGGCAAATCACACTTTTCTAGCTTTGGAAGCGTCCTTCTCCCTTCAAATCTCGGGCTGAGTCCTTCCCGTGCAGGTGAATATGCAAGTACCCGCCATCTGACACAAGCCACCTCCTCCGCCTCATTTCTGATAAACAGGTTTTGACGGCTCCAGGAGATTCGTACGATTCAATATCTATCCGTCTGCCAAGAGGAGGGGCGTGGTACTCGTCCCGAGGTGTCTTTTCTTTTTGGGTGGACAGAGGAGTTCGATTGCCCATTCAGCATTCCAACATCTAACAATCACCATGGGCCATCACTACGCGAATAATGAATGTTTCGTAAATCAGGGGCCACAAAAATCAACTGTCATTGATGAAATGTCGCCGATAGAGAACCCTACGTCGACGAGTAAAGACAGAAAAGCAACACTTGCATCACACCGACAACGCCAAACCGACCCAAATCCCACCAGCAGAGGTTCCCCCTGGTGTTTTCCACAGATAAAAAGCAACGCAGACACCGAAACGAATCGCAACACAAACGAAAATCAGAACTGAGAAATCAGGCAGCCAAGTTGGACGACAATAGCCACAAGCACCACAGGCTCTCTGGCATCTCTCGGAAAATCTGGATCAAGAGCAGTCCTAACAACGAAGAAGGCATAGTCAGAATCATGTCCAAGAAAAGAAGAACACTCACAACACTTACGGTAGTGAACGACGTCGTCAAGCCACTCAATGACCAGAGGGGGGGTAGGAATAGGCGGCAAGACGACCAGGCCAAGAGCAGGCCACACAGGAAGGAGATCACGGCCAATGGTCATTTCGGCAGGACGGATGCCTTGGAGCCAGGCCTCGGATAGCCTCCTGTTTCCTCGGCGGGCGATGACATCGAGGCTCACATCCTCAGTCTCGCCTCCCTCCTCGCCGGTGCGAGCCAGGACCATCCTTACTATCAGGCTGGCCTGAGTTTGGACAAAGTTTCCCCGACGGCCTTCCCAACTTAACAAGCCATCTTCGTCGATGAACATGTCTTCGATGGGCACAGACCGCCCGATAGCTCTTGAGAGCCTCTGCAAGGATCTCGCATGGACGACGGGAAGCCAGCAGGAAGGCACTACCGGCTCGAGGTAGGGAGTTACGTTGTCACCCATTGTTGATTTCGTGACTTTTCTGACTTGCATTAACAAAACTGAAATCCTAGTCTACGAGAAGAACTTGGATGACGACTGACGGGATGGGAGGTGACGACGAAGAAAGACGAACCAACGACCGAAAAAACAACGAGACAGCGGAGAATGAAGTCTAGGCTTGAGGAGGGAGAAGGGAAGCCCGGAATGTATGCGAGTGAAATAATAAAACGATCAGTGTCAAACTTACCAGGAAGTTGCGGAGAGAGAGGAATCCAGGAACGATTGTGTGATAATGACTGGAAATGTTGGGAAGTCCAGACACGAATCCGAAGTTGCTATAGTACCTAACATAACAGAGCCGACTGTCTTCCTGGGGCGTGACGCAAGGAGCTGGGACAAAGTGACTGACACGGCCGTCAGAAGACCGGCCTTCGTCGACGAACACTGCTGTGCAGCTGTCAACGAACCCCACTCCTTTCTTCAAACCCCCTTTCATAGCAGAGAGTGGTCAAATTCTGGGCGAAAGACCGTCTAGTAACATCATGAAATAAAATTACGACCTTCGATAACAAGATAGAATATATTACCACTCTTGTTATTGTTCTAGCTTTCCGAAGGCAAGTTCACTACTCATCAGTACACTGCGTGCTAGCGGGCCAGATAAATCTGAAAACCAGTAGTTACTCACACATACTCATATCTACCCAATTTCAATACTAACAAAGCCATTTTATGCCGCTTGTGCAGTTTTGTCCTCGTCCCCTTTGATCTCATTCTTCAACACAATCGCCCTCGAGCTGTTTTTCAAGTGGCTGTCGATGCTCACTGTACAGAACGCACAGAAAGTGGCCAAACCTCCGAACCCAATAGCAACCAGATAAACGAGTCTAAACGCTTCTACATTTGCCAGCTTTGTGTGATACAAAGCTAGCTCAACAAGGCGAGGTGTAGCCCCTTCGATCGCCGAGAAGGCTGCTTTGGTGTTGGTCGCTGCAGCTGCGACCAGCCCCTTGAGGAGAGAGTTCGAGAACGATACATCTGAATTTTCGATAGCCGCGCCCATCTGACCAGGCAGGGCCTCGCTGAGTTTGGTTGACAGAATGGCGGAGTAGATGGCTGTAGCGACGGCACCACCAAGCAGCCGAAATGTTCCCGCAAGGCCGACAGCAATACCACTATACCCATTCGTTAGTATTCCGTTTTCACTATCCTGAATACATCTTGGGAGTTCCTTGAAGCTAATCTTACATGTCTGATTGATCCTCTAGACCGAGTGACAACATCGCAAAAGACACCAGCTGAGGAGCCGTGACCATGGCAGAACCGATAATGAGCGTCACAATGGCCTGAACTCGATCGTCCACCCCGACCGAAGAAAGAGAACCGATGAGAGCCGTCTGAACGACCATGAAGAATACGAGTTGCCACTTCTCATGACCCAGCCACGAGCAGACGAAGACGGTTGTGACACCTCCCACTTTGCACAAAGTCAGTAATCCGAACCGTCGACGAAGATCATACTGGGAGAATACTCACGCCAACTTCCGATAGAGAAGAAAGTCGCATAGCCGCCTCGGAGAATCGGCTGGTCTGCACCAACGAATAATGTCTGAGATTGCCTCGGCCAGAGAACGTTCATGCTGTAGTAGAGCATTCCTCCAACGAAGCAAACCACGATAACCATCACAAACTCTCGAACTTTCATAAACAGCTTCGGTGGGAGAAGGGGATACTTTTGGTTCGAGTAAACCTCCCAGAACCCAAGGGCGACGTAGCTGCTGATACCAAGAATGATCGGTGTGATAGTAGCTGCGCTGTTCCAAGCATATTGTCTCCCTCCAAAGTTAATGCCTAAGAGAAAGAGTACTCCTCCAGTTATGAAGAGGAAGATGCCTACATAGTCAAGTTCGGCAAGCAGCTGCATCTTAGTCTTCCCATCGTGGCGGTGCTTCATCTTAAAGTCAGGGGGACGGTAGAAGATCCAGAGGAAGATGAAGGCGACGACATGCCATGTAAACATGTACCAGTAAGCACCCCTCCAACCGATGTCATGGAAGGCGATGAAGCAGTATGCGATGGCCGGGCTGCTAAACGCTATAGCGAGGGAGATGTCGAGGAGACCTGATATCCAATGTAAGTCTCTCTACCCTAAAATCAACCCTGAAACAACGAGTGTCACTTACCAACTCCTACCATTCGGTGCTTATTAGGTAGCATTTCCTGAATGCAAGCATAGGCCATTTCTTGGAATCCGGAGCCTATTCCAAAAAGAGTTCCGCTCGCGATCATCATATCGATACTCCTACCGTTTGCACCAACGAGGCACCCTACTATCGAGATCGAAGCACCCGTAATCATGAAATACCGACGGCCAAAGATATCGGACAAACGACCGCTGATGGAAACAATGATGGAGCCACCCAGTTGCCAGACGATAGTGATCCAAGAGTAGTAGGGGCTCGGCCCAAGCTCCTGATTTATATACGACAAGGTCGTCGATGGAATCAACAGGCTCATAACATACGCATTGATTTGACCGGCAATAGCCTAGAACGTTGAAGATCAGCATTCCGTTGTCAAGTAACTTCTTTGGAGGTCAGTATGGTCATACAATACAAGCAAGGATCGTCTCCTTGGTGAGTTTGTTATGGACATCATTGAGCTCGTCAGGGTCATGTTCCAATGCCGTGTGCTCAAGATGGGCATGACTTCCTTGCGGTGCCTTTTCCCCGTCAGACTCGGAACGAATATACTGAGCTGGGGTAGAGCCACCGGAACTGTGATCACCAGTTACCCTCATGGTGTTGTACTTGGCTGTTGCCTTCACGACTTTTTGGGAGCTGGGGAGAGGAACAACGCAAGATACTCCCACACAGCAGTCTGCTCGACTATTGTACTCCTAGAGAGCTGCGGGGTGCAAGGTGGAAGACACCATCAATGTATAGGGCCTGGTTGGAGGTGCATTCTGGGGTAAGCTCCATCTTGCACAAATGAATCTCCGGATAGGGCATTCCCCAGATCGTCTACATTTCCCCACACTATTATGAATCGCGGGTGCCATCATTGGGTCTAACGAGATATCGGCCGTAAAAGCTTCTCCATTGGGCCTTGACATCCAGGGCTCTCAACATCTCCGCTATGAAAACCCGCGGGAAATTCGGATGGATCATGGGGTCCTCTAGGTTTTAGTCAAAGACGGGAGTATAAACCGTGAGCAAGGCCCAAAGGAAAGGGTATTATCTGGTCTTGAATGTTGAAACTGGCTTATCGTGTCGGACAACGTTTTCCTAGACCCCCACTGCTGGCATCTTGGCTGTTAACTTGGGCTAGTTCAAAATCCGGATAAGAGGGGTCCTAAGACCCTGGATGTTCTGACGTTATACCGGCCAAGGCCAGAAATACCAAGCTCGTTTACGAACCAACAATCTGTCACGTTACTGTCAGCCCAGGGAGAACTGGAAAATCGATTTCCGGAACACCTAATTCATCATATGCCACCACCAATCCCTAAAGCAACATAGCTATTAATCTAACTAATTTTAATTAACTAAGAGGGAATACTGAATGATTTCTATTTCGTCATTATACCGGAAGAATTCGACATGAAGTGTGAAGCATCTTCCAGTGTCCAGAGGAATATCCGCCCAGAGAGCAGCTCTCGGTGATACCAGAGCAGCGCTTTCCGTAGGAGAACATGGCGTAGGATGATTACAACCGACCCAGGATATCCATATTCATATCTCGTCTTAAGATAACTAAGCATCTCTAATGATATCGGAAATCTATCAACCTTGTTGGTGGTTGCCGGATGTAGAGCCCATGCAAGGAGTTGCTGTTTCAGTTTTGGTATTGAACCGGCAGAACCGCAGGTGCTAGCCAGTTGATCATTTGTTGCCTAGTAGCATTCTGACTTCTATGGTTCTTCGGTGAAACCCAAGGAATAGGTTAGACGAAGAAGTGTAATAAATAGCAGGGAGACCTCTACGAGCTGAACCCCTGACCATGTCGGTAGTTGTGTGAAGTGCATGAAGTTCAATTCAGCATAAAGAAGAGGCTCGATTAATATATCAGTTGTATTTCAAGTAAACAGATGTATTCCGACTGGCTGGTGAATAACAGACTCATTTCGTAGTCTGGCAAACCGACTGGCTCTATATCCCGAACGCCCTCTCATTCGTATCATCGTTTCGAACCGGCCTCTCTTTCTCTGCTTTTATGTGTCCCATAACGCCTTAAACTCCGATAATGATTCAGGTCGACCCCAACAAGGCAAGTGAGAGTATCAGTCGTGGTTGGTTGTCCAGCCGTTCGAGCCAACCTCTCCCCCTATAGGTCTTGACCAGCAGCAAATACAACTTATTGGATTTCCATGTCCTCGGCCGCAGCACTTTCGCCCGCGTCGGCTTTAGCATCGGTCTCGACAACATCTAAATCAACCCATTAGCCACTGAGCTCGAACCAAACCCGTCCCTGACAGCATGATACTCAGCCAAGTCGAGACAGAGCCAACTTACCAGTCATCTCAACGATACCCTCGGCGTCCATCTTCCTCTTAAGCGCATATCCCATCTTCTTCTCCAGCTTCCTCGCCTTCTTGCCGCTCACCTTGGCCCGGGGCCCGCTGTTGGGCAGGAGACCAGGTCGCGCGCCTCGTGCGACGTCCTTCCTCGAGATCTTGTTCTTGTTCTGCTCGGATATTTGTCTCTGCGCCTTCTTGGCCTTCAACGACCGTGCGGAGGCACGGATCTTGGACATGCCATTGGGGTTCTTGACGGATGGCATCGTGGCGGTGTTGGGATGGGAATATCGCGCGGCGGATATAGTTTTCGAGATAGGAGTCGTTTTCGACGCTTGTCCTTGCGTGGGGGGATTGGAAGCCCTTTCACTCGTTGAAGCCTTGAAGGTGAATTGATTATTGAACACCGTCCTTATCAAGATGTGCTTGCAGGAAAAAAATATTTGGCCCCGCTGGTGCGGGAGACGCCGAACCTGCATGGCGGCATGTCTCCGGATTTAGACCCCACTATAAAATTGGATATCCCCATATTCATATTCAACGGCATCGAGCCCAAACAGCATGTTGTCAGGAGTAATCAAGTAGGTGGGTATCATTTGGTTTGTAGAAGCTTGAAGAAATAATGATGATATGATTTTACGATACCAAATCTCAATCAAGAGCACCTTCTCCTCAACTTCATCAAAGCAGAGTTATATGACGTAGATAAGATTTCTCCCATCGAGATGTGTAAATCTCATACTTTCACAAGCTTCCGACCTTCGCCTGACTCCATAACCCAAAACAAAATGATGTATAAAAAAAAGAACCCGATGATGTGGTTAACAGAAAGATGCGGGAATTATTCAACATTTATAACCTCACGCCAGGGGTTTCGCCGCTACGACGGAGCATTCTCTCACCCTCGTCAACTTCGTCGTCGCTCGTTAGGCCATCTAGCTCGAATTCCTCCGCATCCGCAACCTGGCCTTCCTCAACCGCACGACCATTGGCGTCTGAATACCCGTTTGCGAAGCCCTTGGTATCGATAGGAGGGTTGGCAAGACGATCGTAGAGGTGGATGAGCATGTTTACGAAAAGGAATACCAAGAAAGCGAGGGAGAAGAGAACCAAAATGTAAGAGATATGGTCCATTGGGGAGCTGGCAACGAGCAACATCTGCTCTTCCTGGGCACCCATGAAGAAGAAACCGGCCGAATAAAGGAGCTAAAGTATCGGAAGTTAGCAAAAGTGCCGATTGAAACGGGACGTGGGACGTCGAGATCAACTCACAAAAACAGGAATGTACTGGAAACTGTTGTAAGCACGGCCATCATCGGACAGCGACGGCTTATCCTTGAGGATGAAGGCAATCTCAATGACACGCGTCAAGCCGGCACCCATGAGTGTGTATCCAAACATGGTATGTGTTGCTGCGCTTACCATCAGCTCCTGTGGATGAGCCGACATGCCGTATCCTGTGATGAAGATGACAAAACCAGGAATGAAGTTGCGCTTGGGGTTTCCGTCCCGGTCCTTGCTCAGCCAGATACCCGCAAGACCAGCAGCCCACCAAATGATACCCATCGAGGTGTGCTGCCAATCGTTCTTGACCCAGGCAGTGCCCCAACGATGTTCCGTGAATGTATTGACACATCCCCAAGCCGCAATCATAGCACTGTCGAAGAACTCTTGTGACTGATTACGGCGTCGAAGCCACATCTGCCCAACAAGAAGCATGATGGTCAGGATGATACCATAGCCAATAAAAGCACTACCCATAATGAAATGAGCAGCGCACTGGCCGACGTGCTCACCCTGGCAGAACCCGAGCGCCGTGATACCACCAAAGATCATCTGGGTCCAGGATAATACTGGCATCAACTTGCCCAGGATCGAGTGGCAAGGACGGACAAGCTTCCTAATCATTCCAAGGATGCCTCGCTCCCAGTGCAACTTCAAGTAGAGTCCCAAGACGACTTGGACAGCCAGGATGATTTGCAGGATATGGGCGAACACAGAGTGAACGTTGTTACCGATGAACTCGCGACCGCCGTGAGCATGACCGAGGAAGAAGCCTGCGATAGCCAGTGCTGTGCCGAATATTTGCGTGGGAACATGCCATCGGGACTTGGTCATCTGAATTCAAGAAGTCAGTGATGAATTAAGGATCTCGTTGTCTGGTGACAACCAAAGAGCAACATCGAAGTACACGTACACCAAATATCATTCCAATGGGAAATACGACGCCATACGCGATCATCTGGACGAAGATGTGAACCCAAAGAACTTTGTCCTACTGCATAGTCAGCGCAACTGTTTTGTCTACCTATAGAATAGGACGACGCACGAGTGGCTCCAGGGAGACCGTCTGCCCCTCAGGAATATTATTCTCGCTTCCATGATGATCATGGGCCAGAGCGCCTTGCCCAAGAAGACCAAGTATAAGGAACACAAGGGAGCGACCCTTGGAAGGTTCGAACCGCATCGTGGGGACCGGTCGATAGCCAACTGCTTCCGGGAAGAAGAGGCGCGAGTACCGTATGAGGAATATTTATTGCGATCGGTGGGGGATTATCGGACAACAGATCTCGATTACGGATTCGATTGTAGGGGTATAGGGGTATTCGGCGTTGGCTTCTTGAAGCAGAGCAACTGAATGCCTGCGTATGGACAAGGACGGACAGTAATTGATGCGATGGAATGGGAGAAAAGAAAAGGATTAAGTCCAGCAAAAGAGTGTGGGGATGGGAATGTTCAGTCGAGGAAGGAGCAATTGAGATCCAGGAATGCTCTTGCAGGGAATTGGAGCTCGATCGGTTTACGGATACTTCGGCCATACGACAAAAATGGGCGCTGTGATTGGCGACGTCGACGGGTACGGCGGGGCTCAATCTGACCCTTGCCGCGATGCATTAGTTTTAGGGGCCCCTGGCGAATCATTCCCTCTCTATTGCCAGCTGTCAATCTACATAAGCACTTTCTGAAAGCAAACGGCTCTCCTGCTCTTCCCTTCTACTATGTACCTAATGCTTTTTCCTTCCAGATTTTCGAGTATTCTTGCGGAAAGGGGGCTCTGCTCTGGGGTTTTCTAATTGAAACCCATGCCAAGGCGAGGCCAACCCAATTGCGGAGTACAAGAGGGTGGCTTTGCTAGACAGGGCACCTCTAATAGCCACGCGTTCCCGGAATAAGGGGGTATGTTCGACCAGCCGGAGAGAATATGCCGAAAGTCCACGTCTCTCCAAATGCTGTACCGTTTTTTGTGTAGCAGTAGCCCTCATGATTTCTTTCATAAAAGAGACGAAGCAACCACGTATTCAACTAGGCAGGGAGTTGTAATCATTTCCGCATATTCGTTTCACCCATGACGGGCAAGCCAGGAGTAGGGTCAAATATAAGGCCCCTTCATCCATTCACAACGGAATGGGGCGGCATAGCTCAAACGGACAGAAATGGCAGTCTAGCACCACAACACCGTAATTTATCAGTGTATGTTTTGACTCTGCAAACATCATTGCGTTCCAAGCAAGTACCCAGATTGTAGTAGGGAAGGTTTTGGCAAAAGTTATGTTTGTAGCAAACAGTGGCGTGCCGCCTTGTAGCTTCAGCAATCATTAAGCCATCACCCCATATAACATATGCAAATCAGTGATATCACAATAATCTGTATGCTGCCTCGTCATGTATGACGAAATGAGTAATTCCCCTGCACTCCTGGATCTAACCTTGACTCCCACTCTGCAATTTTCAATTCTCCTTGTATCAACCATATACCACCAAAGGGGCCCTACTATATTCTTGTCTAAACGAAATGCACCTAAGCTAGAGTCTAGCTATAGGGACCTTTGATGCAGCTATGACTTTTACCATACTCCAGTTTTCGATGGAGCTCACTTCGAGCGACTATGTGATACTCATCGGTACAGGTGCGGTTCTGGCATGGCTCTTCTGCCACTGGACGACGAGATTTCGTGGAATCTGGGCGTGGCGCCACAGCAGAACCAGCGGTGGTGGCACTGCCCTCGGCGAAGTAGGAGGTGAGCAACGGAGACGAAGGCAAAGGCGGAGGCGGAGGCGAAGACGAGTACAGGTGCAGGGTGGCTGGAGGACCGAGGATGCAATAAACTATCATAGCCTCCCCTCAAGCCCAGAGACTGCAAGCCAATTTGACCGATAAGGGGGAAGTTAAGCGTTCTGAGGAGAATGCTTATCAAGTGCAGATATGCATGCACACCTATAGGAAGTCAGCTTTTTTGTAAAAAGGGATAGTTCAGGATTCCATGATCATACCTGGCTTGGTTGGAAACGTGCAACCTGAACTCCAACAGTTCCAGCTTCCTTTGAGGACAAGTTTGAGAAGAATCCACCATGTGTAAATAGAGCTACTCCAACTTGATATTGCTTCCCTCCTTTTCCAAGAATTTTCTGGCGTCCGCCCAAAGCTCGGCTTCCATGTCCCTTTCGACTCTGGAGCCATGGCTGTTCAACCAGCCAACATCAAGGTTTCCAACGGCACCCATCCCGTTAGGTTTGAGGGATGCACTTTTGGGACCACTGCTGCCGGCTTCCTGCTTTGCTCCAGCGGATAAGTTCACAATACCAGCCTCTTCGAGAGCCATGATTTGGCGCTTCATCTTGACATCAACAGCATGCAGCGTGTCCAAGAAGGAGTCGGTTGCACCACGGAAGGCTGCCTTCTTCGCCGACGGATCCTGCTGCGGAAGTGTCCCCTGCGAGTCTGGGGAGTTGATAGGGATAGTGAGGGCGTTGAGCGCGGTGGCAGTGTGGTTCATTAAATCCACGGTAGATTTATCAATGGCATTCAGCTGGTGGATGTTCTCCTCCACAGTGAATGGCTCATGGACCCTGGGGTTTCCATCACTCATCTGGACATCCTTTGGGGAATCCATTTTTGGTTTAGAGTTGATGTTTAGATTCAAGAGAACACTTCGAGAGAAAGGCGATGGACGGATGGCCTTAGCATTTGAGCCTGGGTTTGAGGTGGCATAAAACTGTGGGGCGCATATCAATTGATTGCTGATTGCCTGGTCGAAGGGTAAAGATCGGCTAATATTCTGACACGCCCAGCACCAGCGCGGCTGTTAGTGTGTCAGTGCCCAGAGCGTGAAGGAGGTACGTACCGTTTCCAAGCTCAAGCCTTCACGAACCTCAACAGAGCTTCCATCACCGCGCGACAGAACTTTTAGATGCATGACTGGCCCATCTATCCTCTCCCAGGGACCTGATCTGCCATCTCCCACTCTTGCTGCTCATTGCGATTGTGTTCGATCCTCCATTTTTGGTGATTCTGTATTCCTACTGTTCCTGTAGAAGCGCTCCAGCTACTTGCCTGTCCGTTGTTTGGCGCGGGACTGGGCATGGGGCCTCGGCGTTGATCGCCTCGACACGTACTTTCGACACATTTCCATAGAGACGTCCCAAGCGCACTGCCACTGCCATCATGTCTGGCCAACCGCCCGCCCCTCCTGTACCGCCGGCTGCCAACTATGCCGTTCAGCCAGCAGCGTCGCCTGTGGCTCCCCCTCCAGCAGGCGCACCCGCAGCCGCGCAGGGAACTGGCACCTCAATGTCCAACCAGAATCTCAACCAAATAGTAAGTGGCCTTGAAGGCATACTCACTCTCTCTCTCTCTCTCTCAGCTCCCTCCTGCCACACGGCCCCTCCCCCCTCCAAACCGCACCCTCTCTCTCCACTCCCTCACCTCACACACCCCTCCTGCGCCTGTCACACACATGCAATGCCACATATCTCTTCTCCTTCACTCTATTCACTTTTCTTTTTTTGGTGCTACATCTCTCTACACTCATATTGTTTTTCGCTTCCCAACCCAAGATCCTCCTCCATTGTACTTCCCGCCTCTACATATCAGTATTTTTCAAGCATAACTGCTTCTCGGCACCATGAGGAATCCCAGTTCACAATATGTGAACACGGCGATGCTGATGGCTAGAGACCGAGATAAAGTAAGATTATCAGGGAGTGCATCACATAGCCTTGCTCATAACATCACCTGGCACTTTATTCTGCAACCTCTTCGACGACAGTAGCTGACCGGTTCACACTTTAGGTTACAGATTATCTCTTAAAAAGAGGATTCAATAGGACAGAAGAGGTCTTCAGACAAGAGTCGAAGCATCTTGGTGCAGATGGAAAGCCTCTGCAGCAGATGGCCAATATTGGACCCAAAAAGTACGGCATCGCCTTTAATAACCTTAAAGAATGGGTGGAAAATAACCTGGACATCTATAAGGTGAGAACTGAACCCCCTCCCAGGAACGCCCAAAGCTCGTCTAGCTGACACTGTACAGTATGAGCTGTCCAAGTTGTTATGGCCCGTATTTGTCTATTCTTTTATGGAGCTTGTGACTCAAGGCTATACGGAAGAGGCCAAGGCGTTCCTCAAGTTGGGGGAGTACTTCAGGCGTTCCCACGACGACGATCTTAAGACACTCGGCGGTATCACCTTGCCTCAGCACGTCTCTGATAATGCCACTACCAAGCTCTACAAGGAGAACAAATACCGGATCCCGCTTAATGAACATGCGCTTAGTGATCTGTTTAACTTCATGGAGCGGGAATCGCAGAAGGGCGGCCCAGTCATTCGTCAGTTGCTTGTTGAGCATTGCGAGGTCGACTCCACAAGCCGAGGTCCTATCACTCCCTACAGTTTTGAAGCAGTCTATCGCAAGTCTAGAAACATTGAGCTCGACGCAGCTGATATCAACGAGGGTATTCCTGGAGTCAAGATCGGTCTAGCAAATAGGGATGTGTTAGACTCAGCAACTCCCCTGACCTTGGGTCCCCTGCCCATGGACCCGGACCTAAAAGAGGATGTCCGGGCCGAGATTGAGGAAGAGGAGGCCAGGCATCCCCCTCAGCCTGGGCGCAGTATCCTGGAAGAACTGGACCAAAAGATCAAGAGAGAAGAGAGTGCCGACGCCCCTACCAGAGCCGACCTTCCCCTACCCCCGTCAAGACCTCGAGACATTTTGCTCGAAATGTCGAAGCTACGTGAGAACAGAGACCGGTTCAAGATCGAAGGCCGGACTGGGGGGTCAGGTGTTCCAGTCAGTGCGTGCATGTTTACCTTTCATAATACGTTGGGAACGTAAGTATCATGAGGACCTATATCTTGATTACGATGATTAACAACGAAACAGAGTTGCATCCATGGACTTCTCAAATGACGGAACAATGGCAGCCGCAGGTACCACGGAATCCTATATACGCGTGTGGTCGCTGGACGGAAAGGCCTTGCCGTCTTCTAACCCCCATGACAAGGACGCAAAGTTCAACAGCCGCAAATTGATTGGCCATTCTGCCCCAGTATATGATGTGTCTTTTTCTGATGCTGCCTCCGGACCACCCCAGAAGCTCTTCGGCGATGAGGGCACCAAGAACTCTGCAATGGACCCGCGACCAAAGCTCCTCCTATCATGCTCCGCGGACGGTCATCTTCGACTGTGGTCTCTCGAGTCATGGACTTGTCTCTGCCTCTATAAATCACACGACGGACCCGTCCATAGGTCAGTGTGGGGTCCCCACGGCCACTACTTCTTGAGCGGTGGTTATGACAAGGCAGTTCGAGTTTGGATGCAAGACCACGCTTCGCCGCAGCGCCTCCTCGTCGGCCACGACACCGCCATATCCGCCATAGCCTGGCATCCCAACGGACTGTATGTATTCTCGGCATCCGACGAGACTGACAAGTCAATCCGCATGTGGTCAGTGGTGACAGGATCCTGCGTTCGCGTCCTCAGTGGTCATGTTGACTACATCAGCGCCCTTGAGTGTGCACCAAACGGCAAGATTCTTGCAAGTGCCGACGCCGCCGGCAACATCATGTTCTGGGACATTGAGAAGGGCACGCGTATCAAGCGCTCAAGAGGCCACGGCAAGGGTGGTATCTGGTCTCTGAGCTTTAGCATGGAGTCAAATGTGCTTGCCTCGGGAGGCCAGGATGGAACAGTTCGCATGTGGGATGTTGAGCTCCCCGCAGACCCCCAAAAGGTCGCGCAGCAAGTTGGACTGGATGCCGGGACTACGGCTCCGGATGCCGCTGGTGCGAATGCGGATGCAGCCAGGCCAGCCACGACGCAGCCAGCAAGCGCCGCCCCAGCAACTGGCACTCATAAGAAGAAGAGTAAGGAGGTTCAAGTGACGCCAGATCAGATCAGCTCATTCCCGACCAAGAAGACGCCGGTGATGAAGGTGAAGTTTACACGGATGAACTTGGTCATCGTTGGAGGTTGCTATGATCCTGAGCGCTAGGGGCCGGACACAGCAGGGCCAATCGATGTTCCTAGGACCTGGATGAGTCTTCTGTCCCCTGATGTGGGCTGTGCCAAATTTGAGGAACCAGTCAAGGCTTAATTTTAGAGCGAGGAGTCTTGTCGTTGGTTAAAAATCTCGAGAGCTTGAACCCCAACAGTCAAAATTGGAGTTGTGGCGAGCGGCCGGCTTAATGAGAAGCATATGTATAATTCGTAGGTATATCAGGGCAGAGACAGCAAGTGGAACCTGAAGAGGCAGGTTAATCTGGCGTTTCATAGTTAAATAAAGTATGGTCTATGATGATAATAGTCTTCAGACTCTTGCAAGTGAGGCCTAGCTTAGATATTCAACCAGTTCGTGCAAGCATCCCACAACAAGACAGGGTAGGGGGATGAGAACACCAATTCGTTGAAGAAAATCAATGCCATCAAGACCCCATCGGCCTCCGCGCCCATATAGACCGTTCCATCCGGCACAGTCCAGACCCCAAACGAAGTAAGCGAGGCCCGGAGAAGCTGCCCGTCTGGGCTCCAGGCTGCAGCTGGTGGTCTGGCTCGGCGCTGCTGCTGGACGGTGGGGCAGGCGGTGGTGGACGGAAGCTGCGCAACCACTGAACTGGACCGACCAGCCACTGACCCGCCGTCGTCCGCTGACTGGTCTGGTGCACTCCACTGACGTTCGCGGAGCCACATGCCGCATTACTTCTCACCTCATTGAAGCTCTCGCAACACCCAGGCAGCTGCCGATCGAACGACCCAATCCAATCCCCAAGCTTCCAACACCTCTCGCAATGGATGTTGAGGAATCACCATGGGCTGACACAAGCCAGGGCTCCAAGCCCGACACCCAGCCCGAGCTCACCACCGCGGATTCGACAGCTGCCACCACGCCTGCGAGCTCCCAGCCAGCCTCAGGAGCAGCCCCAAGCCCCCGTCCTACTCGTGGTCCACGCCGCCTCGTGGCCCAGCCTACACGTCTCGAGGCTGTAGATGATCCCCTCGGCCCTCTCGGCGCCGCTCCCTCAACCGGTGGCGATGGCGCTCCTCTCGAGGAAGACCGGCCCGCGCCCCCACAGAAGGAGCAACTGGTGATGCGGACGACCATGCCTCAGCCTCAGCAGCAACAGCAGCAGCCCAGGCGACCGGCCGATCCGCATCGCCTTTTTGAGGATGAGGAGGAGGAGTTGAGCGCCGCGCAGAGGGGTCCCAGAGCACCACCCCCCGTCGACGCCGCCAGGCCGAGCACCGTCCAGAGCTCGACACAGCCGAGCGTCAGCGTGGAGCAGGCAGCGAAGCCAACCTTCCAAATCTACGTCGGCGACCCGGTCAAGATCGGGGACCTGACAAGCTCGCACATTGTCTACTCAGTACGGACCAGGGTAAGGACAGACCGCATGATCCAGCCGAGCAATGGGGAGAGTCGCAAGCTAATTAAGAGGGGACTTTACTTGACAGACCACGTCGAAAGCATACAGGCAGCCTGAATTCGAGGTCAAGCGCCGGTACCGAGACTTCCTGTGGCTCTACAACACGCTGCATGCTAACAATCCCGGGTTCGTCATCCCGCCGCCTCCGGAGAAGCAGGCCGTTGGCCGCTTCGACAGCAACTTTGTCGAGAGCCGCCGGGCGGCGCTGGAGAGGATGCTGAACAGGACTGCTGGGCACCCAACCCTGCAGCACGACGCTGACCTGAAGCTGTTTCTGGAGAGCGAGTCGTTCAATGTCGACGTGAAGCACAAGGAGAGGCGGGACGTCATCCCCACCGAGAGCAAGAGTGTCTTCAGCTCGTTCGGTATCAACGTGGGTGGCGGCAACAAGTTTGTCGAGCAGGATGACTGGTTCCATGATCGCAAGGTGTACCTTGATGCGCTTGAGAACCAGCTCAAGGGCCTGTTGAAGGCCATGGAGTCCATGGTCGCTCAACGCAAGATGATGGCTGAGGCGGCCGGTGACTTCTCGGCCTCGCTGCATGCACTCTCCACGGTTGAGCTCTCGCCCTCTCTGTCCGGGCCTCTCGATGCTCTCTCCGACCTGCAGCTCACCATCCGCGACGTGTACGACCGCCAAGCGCAGCAGGACGTTTTGACCTTTGGCGTCATCATCGAAGAGTACATCCGCCTAATTGGCTCTGTCAAGCAGGCTTTCACTCAGCGCCAGAAGGGATTCCACGCTTGGCACTCGGCCGAGTCGGAGCTGCAGAAGAAGAAGGCGAACCAGGACAAGCTTCTCCGGCAGGGCAAGAGTCAGCAGGACCGGTTGAACCAGATCAGCGCCGAGGTAGGTGAGGCAGAGCGCAAGGTACACCAGGCCAGACTGCTCTTCGAGGACATGGGCCGGTCAATGCGGGCCGAACTGGATCGTTTCGAGAAGGAGAAGGTAGAAGACTTCAAGAGCGGCGTGGAGACGTTCCTTGAAAGCGCGGTAGAAGCGCAAAAGGAGGTGAGTCTTACTAATGTTTACCCCTCATTGATTGAACCAGAACTGACAGACGAGACAGTTGATCGAGAAGTGGGAGACCTTCTTAATGCAGCTGGATGCTGAGGACGACGATTCCGTCTTCTACAAGCCTCCCGTCTTCCAAACGAATCAGGACAAGGCCCCGGGAGACACGGCCATTGACCGTGCTCGGGCACGCCTCCACGAGGACTCGGATTGAGGGAGGCCAGGTTCATTCATACCATGAAACGATGTGAGGCGGGGGGCTGCTCTACGGCCAAACGACCGATGAAGATTTGGAGAGGCTTGTCATTTCTTTGTTCTCGTCAAAATTCTTATACACTAGCAAGGGAGTCTTTTGTTGTTGAAATGTTGTACATGTTGTGTCAATATCCTTTCCCGCTCGACTGTCTATTCTCCAATCTGTAGAAAAAAACTCCAGACCAATTCTTCTCGAACCCATGTCTTGTACATTCATTCCGTCAAGATAATTGTTCCCCGCCCTCCTTTCTCTCCAAATTATACAAGGAAGCCAATGCCATCATATTTTGAACCCTTATTTCTTCTTGGTGGGAGCAGCATCCTTCAACGCGCTGGTATCCTGGTTGGCGTACGAAGATATCAGGGAGCCGTAGCCATCCTCGGTGAGGTCGCCGCCGCCCTCGCTACCCTCCTCGCCGTCCTGCTTGCCGTCAAAGGCGGTGCCGAACCTGCCGCGGAAGGCGGCGAGCTTGCCGGCCTCGTCGAGCTCGACGTTCCTGAGCGACTTCTCCGAGGGCTGCCAGGTCAGGGTGTTGCGGGTGTCCTTTGTGGCGACGTAGAGCGGCTGGGGGGAGGTGGTGCGGGCGATGTAGGAGGAGCCGTCGGAGAGCTGGACGAGCTGGGTGAAGGTGTAGGGTCGGCGGGGGCGCTGGATGAATGTGGCGTGGCGGACCTGGTTCTGGAGGCAGGATCTGGAGGACGGGCGGAGGAGGGTAGTTATGCGGAGGGTTGGCGTGAGGGCCAGTGGTGAGGGGATCTTCCCCATTGTTGCTGGAAGTCTGGGGTTCTGAGGGTGACGGATTGGATTGGGAGGTTCGAGATGTCGGCGCTCGTCTGGGGAGAGTGCTGCTTTGCGTTGCGCCGGGATTGAATTTCGTATAATCAGATGGCCAAATGCTCAAACCTGACCTACGAGAATGGTTGGACCCATATTGAAAAGAATTGGGGCGCGGCCATTGGGTGAGCTTATCGATAAGAATATTCTGTCTAGCTCGGCGTCGACGAATTCGAGCAGAGTGCGGCTATTCGGATCACCAGAGCCCTCGATATCTGCGATTCCTAGGTTCGGTCTCGCAATTGGAAGGCTGTTCTGCGTCTGAATGCAGAACAGTTGCGCTCCCCAGGACATGAGATAATGCAGTGTTGCTCGGCGATGCGAGAAGCGCCCCTGCGAGCTTGGAGACGGTCGGCTTCCAGATTCAGCGATGCGACGACAGGTTTAGACGGGGTCTTGAGATCCAAGACGAAGAGTGTAAGATGGCAATCTGATATTACGTATGGACATGTTTCCAGACCATGTGCCGGACCTTTAAGGTGGCCCAGGAGCTGTGAGTAATCTTGAACCCCGAGCCTCCTCCCGTCGACGACTGACCATAGAGCGATAGTTTCTCCCATACGACCTTTCCACAGCTCGTCGACAGTATATTCTAATAACCCTCCCACTCCGACGGCGGCCGTCTCTACTTCCGATCCTCTACCCGAACAGCTTCGTTCCATAATGCGTCTCCTTACACATCCCGTGGTGGTCTGCACTGCGCACGACGGCACCCACCCTAGAGGCATGACCATGTCCTCCTTCACATCCCTAACGCTAACTCCTACGCCCCTCATCACATTCAACGTCCTAGCACCGAGCCGTACGCTAGACGCCATCACGGAAAGCGGAGAGTTCAACATACACATCCTGGCCGGGGACAGGAACGGGGCGGCGGTCGCGGAGAACTTCACACGAGGCAACACGGACCCCAGCGTCTTCCAGAGCCTACAGAGCGCGGCCTCCAAGCAGGGGACGGGTAGCTTGGCCCCCGTGCTTGTGGGGGATGGCATCCTCTACGTGCTACGGTGCCGGCTGGCAGGCGACGCCGCGCCAAACGGGGGGCTGATCCGTGTCAGAGACCATATTGTCGTGGTTGCGGAGGTGGTGGGGACGGACCCGGGGATTGAGGACAAGGAGTTTGGGCTGTCATATTCGGATCGGAGTTTTAGAGGGGCTGGCGAGGTGATTGCCCGGCACTGAGGACTGTGCTTTTGGGTTTTGGTGGGTATACTAGTATGTATGGGAGGTTATCTAGACTTAGACTGTACAACAAACAGTAACAGTGTATTATCATGTGTATACAATATAGAAATGTTTGGTCGACAATAGAACCAAGCAGTTGCCGCTCACGCAAAGTCTGAGAATATGGGGTTGAATCATGACGGGCAAACTAGGCGGTTAGCAAAGTGCTACTGGGAACTCTGACAGGCTTTGTCGTGTTAGTGTCACACCCAAACCGCTTCCAGATCTCTGCGCCCCTCCAAAACAAGCCAATCGGCTGGCAAAGGGCAAACAAAGCAGAATCGGCAAGAAAGGGAGACGTATAAGGGCAAACTACGTGGCTGGTGGCTAACCGTTAGGCAGATGGTTGGCCTTCAATGCCGTCTCACTTGACGCCAGCGGCTAGGCACAGCTCTTGTGTTAGCCCACAGATTAGCCTGGAGCAAGCCCCCAATTGGGAAGTGTGGTCCCTTGGGTACGAGTGCAAGCATGTTCTAGGGACCAGAGCCGCCTATCATTCCGGCCTGGTTCGCCTCCGAGAATGAAATATGCCGAAAGCCTCGTCAGCGGCCTGGGGAGGGGTTAGGCCACGATCACGATGTGGGCGGACTTGGTGGGAAAGAAAGCCTGCATGAGTCGCCTCATTGATTCGTTGGCAGACGTTCCTCAGCCTTGCCAACAAGGTCCATGCGTGGGTACCTGGCCCCTCCCTCGGTCTGAGGAAGGTAGCAGGGCGGGTTCGCTGTGCAGGGGTGTGGCGGGCGTAGCAACCGTTTCAACAATAGAGGGGTGAAGAGGATCACGGCGGGCAGGTTCGCGAAGATTCTGTAGCTCAAGCCTATGTAGGGACAGCAGCGATGTCTAAGGGCAGCAGTCTGGTTCACAATGCCCCTGGCTACGGGCGGCACCGTCTTTATTGCACCGACCAAGACTGGAGAAGGTGGGGTTGTCGAGGCACCCGAAAAATGATGCATTCTGAAAGCTTCCATGTACCTGCCGACAGACAATTGTCGAGAACAACAGGGTCTCTTTCAGGCGGTGGAAGGCTCTAGAAGCCTGCAGCCAATCAGCGCTGTGCTCCGGCAGGCAACCGCACCGTAGAGGCAGTGCGCTTAGGCGGGTTGTTGCTGGGGAGAATGGGCGGTGCTACTAGAACGTGCGTGGAGGGGTCCTTTTCTGCCGTAGAATCTGATGGAATCTCGAGTCGAGGGGCCCTTCTCTTCCTACAAGTACTTATTTTCCAGCCAGCTCTCTCAACTCTCTTCCTTCCCTCCTCATCCTCATCTCACTTTTTTTTTTCCTCCCTCCACACACAGGATCTACTATCCTCCCATCTGCTCTTGTGTGAGCTTGTTTTAATTCCCCCTCCACCTTTTTAACGACCAAAGTAAGCTTGCTCCCGCTGCACACCATTTACACCGCCTGCCCCAAACGACGGTTCCTCAGCCTCGTTCCTCCTCCCCAACTTTTTCCTCCCACCACCTCTTGTGCACGCGAGCAAAACCAAGCTAACTCAGCAACCAGACTTTGCGATTCCTTTTTGATACCCGTCACAATGGCTGAGACTTTCGAGTTCCAGGCTGAGATCTCTCAGCTTCTCTCCCTGATCATCAACACCGTCTACTCCAACAAGGAAATCTTCCTCCGAGAACTTGTTTCCAATGCCTCTGATGCTCTGGACAAGATCCGCTACAAGGCTCTGAGCGACCCCTCCCAGCTCGAGTCTGGCAAGGACCTCCGCATTGACATCATCCCCGACCTTGAGAACAAGACCCTCACCATCCGTGATACCGGTATTGGTATGACCAAGGCTGTAAGTCCGACCCATTGTGGATGGCCCATGCAAGTCGACGGCAATAGCTAACAAGTACATCACAGGACCTCGTCAACAACCTTGGTACCATTGCCCGTTCCGGCACCAAGCAGTTCATGGAGGCTCTGACTGCTGGCGCTGATGTCTCTATGATTGGACAGTTCGGTGTTGGTTTCTACTCTGCCTACCTCGTTGCCGACCAGGTCCGCGTCATCTCCAAGCACAACGATGACGACCAGTACATCTGGGAGTCCAGCGCTGGTGGTACCTTCAATATCACCGCCGACACTGAGGGTGAGCCCCTCGGTCGTGGTACTGCCATCATCCTCCACCTCAAGGAGGAGCAGCTCGACTACCTGAAGGAGGCCAAGATCAAGGAGGTCATCAAGAAGCACTCCGAGTTCATCTCCTACCCCATCTACCTCCACGTCAAGAAGGAGACCGAGAAGGAGGTCCCTGATGAGGATGCTGAGGTCGAGGAGGTCACCGAGGAGGGTGACGAGAAGAAGCCCCGCGTCGAGGAGGTCGACGACGAGGAAGAGGAGAAGGAGAAGAAGCCCAAGACCAAGAAGATCAAGGAGACCAAGATCGAGGAGGAGGAGCTCAACAAGCAGAAGCCCATCTGGACTCGCAACCCCCAGGACATCACCCAGGAGGAGTATGCCTCCTTCTACAAGTCTCTCTCCAACGACTGGGAGGACCACCTTGCTGTCAAGCACTTCTCCGTTGAGGGTCAGCTCGAGTTCCGTGCCATCCTCTTCGTCCCCAAGCGTGCTCCCTTCGACCTGTTCGAGACTAAGAAGACCAAGAACAACATCAAGCTCTACGTCCGCCGTGTCTTCATCACTGATGACGCTACTGACCTCATCCCTGAGTGGCTCGGCTTCGTCAAGGGTGTTGTCGACTCTGAGGATCTTCCCCTCAACCTGTCCCGTGAGACTCTCCAGCAGAACAAGATCATGAAGGTCATCAAGAAGAACATCGTCAAGAAGTCTCTTGAGCTCTTCCAGGAGATCGCCGAGGACAAGGAGCAGTTCGACAAGTTCTACAGCGCCTTCTCCAAGAACCTCAAGCTCGGTATCCACGAGGACACCCAGAACCGCCAGATCCTGGCCAAGCTCCTCCGCTTCAACTCCACCAAGTCTGGCGATGAGCTCACCTCCCTCCAGGACTACGTTACTCGCATGCCCGAGCACCAGAACAACATGTACTACATCACTGGCGAGTCCATCAAGGCCGTCGTCAAGTCTCCCTTCCTTGACACCCTCAAGAACAAGGGCTTCGAGGTTCTGTTCCTTGTTGACCCCATTGACGAGTACGCCATGACCCAGCTCAAGGAGTTCGAGGGCAAGAAGCTTGTTGATATCACCAAGGACTTCGAGCTCGAGGAGACCGATGAGGAGAAGAAGGCCCGTGAGGCCGAGGAGAAGGAGTACGAGGCCCTCGCTAAGAGCCTGAAGAACGTCCTCGGCGAGAAGGTCGAGAAGGTCGTCGTCTCCGACAAGCTTGGCAGCTCCCCTTGCGCCATCCGTACCGGCCAGTTCGGTTGGTCCGCCAACATGGAGCGTATCATGAAGGCCCAGGCTCTCCGTGACACTTCCATGTCCAGCTACATGTCCTCCAAGAAGACTTTTGAGATCTCTCCCAAGTCTTCCATCATCCAGGAGCTCAAGAAGAAGGTTGAGTCCGACGGTGAGAACGACCGCACCGTCAAGTCTATTGTCCAGCTCCTCTTCGAGACCTCTCTCCTCGTCTCTGGCTTCACCATTGATGAGCCCTCAGGCTTCGCTGAGCGCATCCACAAGCTCGTCCAGCTCGGTCTGAACATCGAGGAGGATGATGCCGCTCCTGAGACTGAGGCCGCCACCGAGACCCCTGCTGCTGCCACCGGCGATAGCGCCATGGAGGAGGTCGACTAAACGGCTCAAGCCCCGAAGGTTATGAAACCTGAAAAGTTCTGAGGAGTTTGGCAGGGTTGGTTTTAATGTGCTCATGGTATTGGACGTCTCCTAGGTTTTGCGTTTTCTTGTAATGACAATCATCACACGGATTTAGGTGTGAAACATAATCCCACGACCCCACGCCATCAATGAATGGCCGGTTGTGGGGTGTACTCTAGCTAGCTCATCACAGAGTAGATGAAGTAGAATGCGATAAATGGAAATGGCATAAAATGACTTATGCTGTCTACATCAAGCCTTGATCCTTGAATATGTGAAAATAATTGTTACCTACTAAAATGAATGTACGCACATAGTAGACTACGACCTGTAGACTCTGAATTATTACAAAGTCTCAATCCCACACATGCACCAGGCGAACAAATGTGTATATCTGAAAAAGTAGTTCCAATACATGCATATAATATACATTATATACGCAACTAAAGGCTGAATTGGCATGAACTATCAAATAAAACTACCCTTAGCGAAACAAGTAGCCTCGAGGGGGCTGCCTCCCAAAACGCCAATTGAACGCCCCGTTCGCCAAAGATGACGAGATAGATACAGGAGAGAAGAAGGGCCTCGCGTTTAGCAAGCAGGGATTTTGCTCTGAAGAAGGAAAGGGTATCCACTCATAGCAGCTAGATAAAACAGGAGAAGAAAAAGGAATAGACGTGAGGAGAAAGAGCTGGGTACTGGTTATCCCACGTTTGATGTGGGGTGGTATAATGTCTATATTGGCGCGCGGCGAGCTTTGAAAATCAACATGAGATGGGAAAATTGTGAAGAAGAAAGAGCAAAAGGAATGAGCGTGGATTGGGTTATCCAAGGGGGGTTAGATGAGGACGTAGAGAGCGCATATCTGGCGAGGGTCAGTATAAGAAGAGCAGATAAGGAGAAAAGGGGGATCAAACATACCAAGCTGAGCCCGAGGATCATGGAGCACCAGAAGAAGACGTTGTTGAGCGTCTTGCGGCCGCGGACCCAGCGGGTGCGCTGCAT
Organism: Clonostachys rosea; assembly: GCA_026958235.1. Lineage (NCBI taxonomy): Eukaryota > Fungi > Ascomycota > Sordariomycetes > Hypocreales > Bionectriaceae > Clonostachys > Clonostachys rosea. The sequence continues at coordinate 4,081,881 of CP110206.1, forward strand.
CATGAAGACGGGCAGCTGGAGCATCTGGCAGAAGAAGCCGTAGCCGCGGATCTTCTTGGTGATGCAGGCCATGACGATCTCGTGGCCGATGGCGGAGATGAGGAAGGTGATGAGGGTGGCGTAGGACCTCCCGATGTGAGGGCTGGCGGCGGAGTAGACGTGGCGGCGGAGGAAGGAGTAGACGGGGACGTTCCACTCGCGAGAAAACTCCATCCAGTCGGTCGAGTTCCACCAGTCCGAGTAGAAGTGGCGATCGCCGAAGCGGGTGATCTCGGCGAAGGCGCCCAGGACGTACTCGAAGATGACGAGGAAGACGAGGAGGAAGGTGAGGGTGAAGGGGAACAGAAGCCAGGAGATGGACTCGAGGAAGATTAGAATCCCCTCCGACGCAGATGTCGCAGCCTCGAGACGGGTAGAGGCATCATCAAGGATAGGCAGAATGAACTCCTCCGAAGTTATCGTGAGCAGGAAGATGCAGCCAAAAGTGGCGATGATCTTGGAGATGAGCGAGGTCCAGTTGATATGGGTGGTTCGCGGATACTCGAGTTCGTAGCAGAGAGTGGGACACAGGAGATAGTCGAAGTAGTTGGTCAGGGTGACATTGCGTGGGTAGGTGACGCTGCCCATGGGAGACGTGAGTTCGCGGGCAAGGTCCTCGCGCAGGGCTTGTACCTCGTCCGCACTCTCATCTGTGTCCTCTGGTTCTCGGTTCTTCGGGTTCTTGGCCTTGGTGCCCTTGACCAGGAGCACGCCCTCGGGGTTCTCAGCGCTGGGGTATAGGTAAGCTGGGCGACGGTCTGCCGTAGAGGGGCTGTCCAGTTCGCGCAATCGCTTCTCGGTCTCAGAGAGATGGCCCATGTAGAAGGCGTACGAGTGCATCTTCATGAGGAGGACCATGGTGTGCAACAGCAGGAAGACCTGCGCCGTCCACGTCCACTCTAACAGGAAAGGGGTGGCGACCCAGAGACTGAACCAGAGGGTCTGGTAGATGCTCTGCAACACGACGCCCCCTCTTCTCCAAGTCCATATACTGTTGGCGCCACTCCACCTAGCTAGAAGGTGTATCGGGATGCTGACCATCGTACTGGCAACCATGAGGAGGTCGACGATGGCCAGATGCCAGAGCTTCACCGTGAACAGCGTCCAGATGGACGTGCGCAAGGGGAAACCGGTATCCTTGGTGTTGCGCAGCATGGTGGTGATGCCCATGATGGCCAGGCCGATCCAGAACAGGTTGAAGAAGCCGTGGAAGTCGCGGTAGTCAGACTCGGGGTCGAAATGGGACACTCGGCTCGCGTACTCAATGGTAGGGAAGATGCGCCTGCGCTGCTCGGCGCGAGCCTGCTTCCGCGCAGACGAGAGGTGTTTCTCGGACGGGGGCGCATTGTCTGGTACCGGCGTCGATCGACCACTGGTAGGAAAGGAGTCGTCAGCATTTCCACGTACATGGAACATCACAGCAAGCTATGTAGGGTCTTATTCTTACCTAGAGCGACCGCTCAGGGTATCTTGATCAGAGGGCGCAAGGTGGGCAGGCTTCCCCTCCTGCCCCTCGTTTGACGCCATCCACGCCAGGTCTCTGACCTGGGCATGTTGCGGTTTGCGCGGACGGGGCCGCAGGACGTGGTCGTCATTGTGATTGTTCTGGGAGGAGCTCGTCGTTTCTGCGGCGGAGCCCATGGTTGCTGGAGGAGATGTGAGCCGAGACCAGCCCAGGCGACGACGACGACGACAACGGTGATGGAGGTGACGAAGGGACGGACGAGCTGGTGAGGAGCCTGGCCTCTGGATGGTCTATTCGATGCGACGTGCGCTCTGGATGCTACCTATGCAATGGAAACAAAAACATGCAGGTCCGGAAGTCAATTGGTGGTGGTGGGGAGAGAGGAAAGGCGATGGAGAGCTTCGGCCAACCAGTGGCTCGGCACCGTGTCAGGTCAAGTTGAGTTAAGCGTGCGGGCGGCGTCGTCGATGATGTGGATGAGTCTTCGTAGTGCGGCTGTATGTCGACGTGAGTGGAAGAGAGTTGGAAGCTCAAGCAAAGCCAACAGAAGCTGTGTCCAAGATGGGCCAGAATTAAAGTCAGGCCAGCGGAGCGACAGTCCAAGGCCAGTCTGGTTTTGTAAGATGGAGAATTGGGGAGAGTTCTGGAAAGGCCTTCTCAGACAGATCCCGTCGCAGCCGGAGATTCTGATCAAAGGCCACAACGTCGAAAAAAGACAGTTGAGGCGAGATGCGGCGCTCTACGTCACTGTTTCCAGGGCTGCAGCAGAACCATCAGGGGGCCATGATTTCATCTGGCCGGCCTGGGGGGGCGATAAGTGGGCGCGGCAGGCCTATAATTACAGGGGGCCAGCCACTAGCGACGCCCCGGGCCATATGGGCATGCCTTATGCAATAGGGATTGGATGGCGTAGGGCAGCTGCATGAGTCCGTGTCCGAACCGCAGTCTCAATCCCAACAACCTGATACACCAATTACTTGCGCGTACCTTCAAGGTTATCTGTCCGTAGGCATTAGTCCAGAGAACCACCTAGGCTTAATCCAGAGCCGTAGTGACGAACCGTGCGCTGAGTGGCATAACGCGAGTTTGCGAGACCTCGCTTCCCGAGCGCTGCGCTGTACGAGATCACCGATCCATCCATCACCTTCCACAGGGCTTAGTCGTCTTCTCCCCCTCCTTCGGCAACGCAGCACAGGCTCCATCTCGGCCTCGGTTTCCCTGCCTGCCTAAAAACCCGAAGCCCGTCCTGACTATCGTACCGCCTCTCCCGAAGAGTCCAGCCAATACCGCTCGTAGCCACGGCCGCGGTCCAGGCTACCCATTATTAACGTTGACGACGACATTGCGCAACGTCCGGGACACATGGCTTCACCTTAGCAGCGATCATCAGCCACTGTGGCCACACAACGGCCAAGGATGCGCGCCCCTTCTAGAAAATAGAGGACACCAACCAGCTGTTGCATCGCACTCGATCCGGGCCTTGGCTGAGTCCATTGACTACCTAATATTTTATCTCAATGCTTTTTGATTGGCTATTTTTATTTCCAGTGTACGAGTACAGTACCCCAATGAGTGCCTGTCTCTGCCTAAGTAATACATGAAACGGGGACGTAGAAGCCTCCGATGCTGCGAAACAATGCGCTCCTCATGCTCCTTCGCCTACCCCCACAGATAATGTAATTCCAGAACACCCAGTATCTTGCCCGCGTATAGATCCCGACCGACAAAGAAACGACAGAACAAGATGTGACTCCGCTTAGTGTATGTATGCCTTACCATGTAGGTTACAGTTCCCTTGCAGCCCTTCCAGAATACGAAAATGGCCGCACATGGATATTGGTTGTATATTGGTAGTGTGTGTGTGTGCAGCATCACGCGACCTGCACACCAGACACCCCATCCCATCACCACCGGCTCCTCCCCAGAGGCGACGGTGTCAACGACCGCCTGCCGCCGTCGCCGGGCACCATGATGTCCCGGTTGTACCGGCTGTGAACCGTGATGTTCCACGGCATGTGAAGCCACCACTGCCCGTCCAGATGCTCCAGGTGTCCCCGCCACCACTGAGCGTCCTTGCCCCCTACGAAGAGCAGGTAGCTGTTCTGCTCCTTGTGCAGCCTGTCCGTCAGCCGCGCCAGCGTGTCCTCGACGTTGCGCCGCCGCTTCTCGTTGCGCTGGTTGTCCTCGGGGTATGCCTGGGTCCCGGGGTCCAGCACGTCGTCGATGCCGCGGATCACCAGCAAATTCTGCCTCAGCGACCTCACCGACTCGCGGATCATAGACGACGGGAGGTAGCGGCTCGCGTGCGGCCTGGTGCGCTTCTCGCGGTACGGCAGCCCGTCCAGCATCATGTTCGGCTTGTCCAGGTCCTTTGCCCTATAGAAGTATACCTCGTCCACGAGGTTCGTAGCCAGCCACATGCTGATCATCTGGTCAATCGTGGTTTCCATCTTGGCGTCTGAGCGCTGGAGGTCGCTCGCGTACACGACGCGGAACGTCGTGAGCTTGTACTCGAGCTCCAGGAGGTGCAGCTTCATCCTGATCGGCTCGTCCGTCGGCGCCATCAGGTTGTCCCCCAAGAGCACCGCCGGCGGCTTCCATTTCACCCTGGACGAGCCCGAGTTGGACGAGTCTTGGGACTGGTCTGATAGTGATGGGCTGCGGTCGCGTGACGCATGGTTGATGTGCCGCGACTCCCTAGTGTAGTTTACGCAGATAAAGAAATCCTTGTATCTTCTTCCCGTCTTGTCAGCGTACTTTCTCCGGATGGCTTCCCTCCCTCTATGGGCCGCGACGTGGAAGTCGACCTGGTTCACAAGCAGCTCGTTATAGAACGTCTCGAGGTACGTGGACACCGTCTGCCAGTGGACGTAATACCACATGGCAGACACGTTTGAGATGCCGTGCCTCAGGAACGTCTGCGCAAGGTTCGTGCCCGACTCGTGGCGGTTGTACGCCGACAGGCAAGAGTTCAGCACTACGTTCTCAACCTTGTACTTAGCCAGCACCTCGGCAACCGAGTCCGCTTTAGCTAGACAGGTGCCGGGCAGATTATACGGCTGTCCTACGGTTTCGTCATGCTTCTTGGCGAACAGCAGCCAGGGAACCATTCTACCATGTCTAGAAAAAGCGTTAGTTCCCTTGAACAATAAAAGAAACGAGAGAGGGAAGAAGCCAAGACATCCCAGCTTCTCCCTCAACCGGGTGTGGGGCTGGAACATACTCATCTTCCTGCACAATACCATGCAGATCAAAGTGTACAATATGGAAGAACACGTCCTGCCGCGACCTGATCCTCAGATGCTGCTCCAGCTCCTCGCGGCTCCCCGGCCGCACCACCTCGAGAAGCATCCTGCCCTTGCCCCTGGTCCTCAGCTTCTTCTGCACGGTCATGAGGGGGTACTGCGCCAGGTCCGGCTCCGGGTCTCTGTCGGCGCCGCTGAGGGTGAAGTCCCGGGCGACGACCAGTAGCACCTTGACCAAATAGCCGCTCCTGACCGAGGAGAGCTCCTGCGGCACTCGAGATTGCTGAGTGCCGCCACTCCCGCCAGGCACGAAGTTGGCGACGCGGGTAATGCGCATGCAGGGCTTGTCCATTGACTCGAGGAGCTCCCATGCCAGGCATTGGATCCCGTGGGCATTTTCCGACGGCCTTCTGGAGGAGTGATCCTCGACGACGAAAATGTGGTACTTTGCAACCCCAGAATTCCGCAGCTCGAGCTTCTTATCCAGCTGAGCAAACAGATTCTCGGTATAGTCGTCGATCTTGAGCTCAGCTCCCTGCACATCGAGAGGGGCGGCGACATCGTCGGCCGTCAAGAGCAAGCTAGGCTTCTCCGAGTGGCGGAGGTATGGCTCCAAGATGGACTTGTACTCGTCCTCGGTGAAGGGATCATTGAGCTCGAACTCGTGGGGACTTCGGTTGTTGGTCGTGACGGACAGTATCCACGAGCGGTGCGTGGCACCGTTGGTTGCCGCGGGCGTTGGTTGGGCTGCGGCATGGTTGTTGGTGCCATTCGCAGAAATGGAGCCCTGGTGCTGGTGTTGGTGTTGGTGTGCCGTCCGTGGGGATTGCGATCGTGTACGGATCACAACCACCGCATCCATCTCCTGGGCCCGATTCCTGACTGTGTCGTCGTGTCCATTGACAGCATGTTCCGGGTGTCGTGTGCCTCCTCTCGCCGCCTTCGCTGGGGGCCCTCGCCCAATGCTGCTCCCACCGGCTCTTGAGCGGGCGTCTTCACGAATGGTTGAGATAGGTGTATTTCAAGATTCAGGTTAAGTTACCGAGCTGTCTATGTCCAGTTGCTCGGAAGGATCTATCTCGCTCGGTAGAGGACTACGAAAAAAAGAACACATGCATGGGAAGCGGAGGAAATTGAGCTGGATGTAACATGACACAATCGATGGAGCCTCGTTGGAAACCAAACGCTGGGGTTGGAGGCACTAGGAACACATAGCGCACCCGCCCCAAAGCGCCACAAAGGTGAGGGAAGGTGCTAGCGGAAGCCTCAATAGACACGCTAACAGACCGCAAGATTCATGGCCGTCGACGGTGCTAGACAGCTGGGCGTAGGTAGGGGACCTCGCGCAAGCAACGAGGCCGTGATGCCGCACAGCAGACCAAGCACAGGTCTTTCATGATAGCTCTCTCTAGGCGCATAAGAATAGGTAGATATGGGGTGGCGGCAGTACTGTGCCGTGCGGGCTGATCTACTTTCCTCTAGCATCGGGCGGCAAAGACGGGAGCGTCAGGCGACTAACAACTGCCCGCTTCCCCCTTGCCCAAATGGGTGCATTTCAGCGCTGAGGAAACACCACTAATTCGAACAAACATCAAAGTTAAGCTATTGGATTGGACGACGCCAGCACAAGCTTAGAATGACTCCCTCAGCCGGCCCTCGAAGTCGATTAACTAGCAGTCATTCAGCACTTCTCTCTACCTAACTTATGTTTCCTTTTTCCGCATTAACCCCTGCGCCCGTCTAGGCAGGTCACAGCCGTTTCACGGTAGGGACTGTATAATAAGCAAGTAGGTGGGTACTGAACGGTAGCATTCGAGGTGTGAACGGATAGGATATGATGCTCTCGCTACAACTCCACGCACACGACATGATTGCCTAGAACACATCGACGCAGGCAGCCTCTCCTGCCGCCCTATATTGCACATCCATGCATCCATATCATTCGCTTCGCAAAGAACCTAGCGCCTTCCAACCTCCCCCAACCCGCCTCACCTACACGTATACGAACTATCCCTATCCCTATTCCCTAGACAAGGGTCCATCTGTACTCCGTAGCATCGCATCACATCTGCCTTGCTTCCCGCCCGGATCCCCTTCCCCTATGCAGGGCGAACACACCCGTCCACCAGGCATGATTGGACCAGCAGCCAGTGTAAGCAAGCGCGCCCTTTCAGCTCTGGACAACCAAGCTGCCTAAAGCAAACCTATGCGCCGCCATCACACGAAAGTCGGGCTGACTGCCTGCACGCAACATTCCCTCCGGGCTCAGCTTGAGTCGGTTCCATGCACACAGCCCCCCCATGGGACAACGCCCGGTGTTGTCACCCTCCACGTAAAACGAATCCATACCGAAATAATATGCAGGCCCATGCGCAAAGCCTTCTCGCTCGTGGCACCGCAGCCTGTGAACTGTTCGAACGCCCGAGTGACACGTATGGGTTTCCCCATGGTTCGCCACGAGACGAACAGGCGCACCGCTCACTCATGGATATGACTCCTACATTCACATCAACTGGGTAGCACATAGGCGAGGCAGACGATAAGCCACGAACATGTAATCATGTCACAAAACACATGCACAAAAGTATTGCAAAAGGTGGAACTCAAAATTTGGTGCGCAGATCCCCCAATCCGGGGGACCGCATAAGATGATGTTTACATTCATTGCTATCGTATGCAAAAGCGGCAAGACGGCCTCTACGCCGTCTCGCAGGCTGATGCGCTCTGTGGCCAACCCCATTTCTCATGATGGGGGTTTCGTACTGGCGGAAAAGAGCGTTTGGTATCCAGGACCAAGACAAAAAGAGTAATATTATAAAAAAAGAGGTAATAAACGCCTATCCGCATGCCGTCATCGGTGAATCTCATCTCACTGCGGGCCATGCCATGCTCCAATCCTTGTGTGAGACTCCGGTCAGTCTGTGACCTGCTCATCCTTGCCCAGAAAACAAAAAAGGAAATAGGAAAAATGTGAGAACGAGAGATAGAGGAAAGCGAATGTGCCGAAAGACTTCATAAGATTTGCAATATGAGGGTGAGAATATGATGAAGGTAGAACAAGACACCATATGCGTGAACATGCTTGACCGTAAATCTTCGAGATAGGTGCAGGTCAATCATGACGTCGTAACTCCGTATGTATTTGCAAGTAGACATCGTTTCGAATGATGTGGGAAGGAAAGGAACCGAGAGAAAAGACAACCCCAACAAGAAACAGGTGGTAATGTGTGTCCCATCTTGAGCCCAGGAAGCAGACAGTGGGCAAAGGGAATATTTGTTCAATCAAGTACACGCTATGCATTTGTAGGGCACTGCTTGGGTCACTCCAGCCGTACCGCAGGTAAAAGGAAAGGGAAGACAGGACGCGACAAGGCGATATGGTAGCAACACGATTGCCTAGACATTCTATGCCTGAACCGGGTATTCGCCGCCATATGCCGCGGAGGGGTAGCTGCTGAAAGCGATATCATCAACTCCGTAGCTCTTTGAGGTCTTCACCCTGTCGTAGTAAGAGCCGCTGCCGCCATATCCAGAGTCCCTTGCGTGCATCGATGGACGCGTGGGGTGATCAAACTCTGGATAGTATGGGCTGGTGCTGAACGAGGTGGTGGGCTCATAGTCAGCGCGGTTGGCGAAGGAGTATGATTTGCTGTACAGATGAGAGCGTCCGTCATTGACATGATAGCGGAATTCAGCCGGTCCCTCGGGGGACCGATGCTTCTTGCTGCTCCGGTGCTTGCGCTCTCGATGCCTGCGATCGTGGTCGTGATCCTCCTCAGAATCAGACACCACCTCGTCCAGCGTTGGCTGTGCGTGGTGCTTTGACCTGTGTCGGCCACGATCACTTCGAGGCGACTCGCCCCCATCACCATAGTTGGCGAAAGTCTTAGATCTTCCAACAGGGATGGGCCGACTTGAAGATGTCAAGGGCACCGAGTTTGTTCTGTTCAGAGTTGGAGGCGAAGTGGCATACTTTGGCGGTGAGGCACTGATGTGCACCTCGTCCTCATCATCATCAAGCTGCTCCCGGGATGCCTTTCGGCGAGATTTCTCCTTGTAGCCTTCTGGGGAGGCACGGCGAGCCGAAGAACGACGAATATCATCGTCTTTGGGGGGTGAATGGGGGCCGCTTCGCGGAGGTGGGGGTGTAGGGGCAGATGGCTTCTCTGAATAATACACAGGGTCTTCTCTCCTGGCCATGCGGATGTACTCTTGAGCAAAGGACCGCGCGTGCGATCCGTCAGGGAATCGAGGGCTGGGCTCATCACGGTGCACTGACCGATCACGCTCCCGCTCGCGCTTCTCCTCGTGCTTCTTGCTTGACGACTTCTTCTTCTCCGGCTTGGGGATGTACTCCTCTTCGTGCTCAACGAAAATGTCCTCGGCATACCTCTCCTGTCGCTTCTCCTCGGAGCCCTTCTTGATGTCCTTGGACTTGGCCTTCTCGCGTTCCTTTTTCTCCTTCTTCTCCTTCTTCTGGGCACGTCTCAGCTCCTCCTCTTCTCTCTCCTTCTTCTCACGTCTTCGGCGCTCCTTGTCTCTCTGCTCCTTCTCCTTCTCTCGCTCTCTCTCCCGCTCGCGCTCCCGCTCAGCTTCACGCTTCGAGGGCTTCTCAGTATATGATGCCTCCCGCTTCGACGAGTGGCGAGGCTCGTGGTCGTAGTACGACCGAGACCGAGACTGGGATCTGCTCCGCTTCTCCTCGTCATACCCGGGGGGCGAGTACGTGGTGAACACCCGGACATTTGGGGATCCAGAGGCCGGCTTGTGGGATGACCGAGATTCAGAGACCTTGATGTCGTACTTTCGGGGGGCGGAGGAGTTGGCCTTGTTCTGCAGCTGTGCCTTGAGCTCGGCCAGTCGGAGCGAGTCATCGTAGCGGCGTCGTTCCTTTTCGTTGGAGAGGACCTCGTAGGCGGTCTGAACCTTTTGGAATTCGTCCTGCTTCTCGGCCTTGAGGGTCGGGTCCTGGACCTTATCCGGGTGGCATTTTAGAACAAGCTTCCTATGGGCAGATCGGATCTCGGGAATTTGGGCATCCTTGGCAACACCAAGAATCGCGTAATGGTCCGGAAGTGGGCTCATCGTGCTGTTTGTAGGATATAGGGGGCCTGGATTGCATCAAGAAGAGACGGGTAAACTTTGTCGGCCAGCGAAAAGAACGGTCTCTGTGTGTATCGTGAATGAATGGCTTCGCTGGGTTCCAGACTCTTCAAGGCAATGAGGAAAAAAATCAAAAGGGGACTGGATATAGAGGGGTGCGGGAAGGTTCCTAGTGCAAAGTATAATATTATGGATGGTGTCGAACCGGATCGAGAGTTGGTATCAAGGCTGCGGGTTGTTGCACGGAAGGGGTTGGGAGCAGGCGGATTCGTAGACCGTATTTAAAGGCACGAAAGGCTTCCAGGGAATGATCAGGTTGGGAAAGGTGTTTTAGTCAACGTTGGCAGACTGAAAAGATTATCAGTCCGTTTGTTCGATGACAATGTGTGAATGACAGATTGGTGTTGTTGGAGCTTAGAGATTTGGCTGGGGCGTTCTGTTATGAAAGACCTGGAGGTCCGTGGAAACAGAAGAACAAGGAGTAGGAGGGAAGAGCCTACTAATGATGAGGTCACGGGCTTGCTGGGGGATCCCCTTGTGTCTTCCCTAGGGACAAGCGTAGATAGAACTGGATGGGGGACAGCCGATCAGACCGTAGAAAGAGGGGGGCAAAAAGGTGGGCTGGAGTGGGTAGATGACAGGGAGCTTCTCAGAATGAACGAGTCGTGAGAACGCTCGCTACTATGCACGCCGCTGTTGGTGTGGAATCGGGGCCACGCTTGGCTCCCTCTAATGGATGGTGGGGAGGTCTTTGGAGCAAAAGCATAGGTGGAGGACCGGCAATAGTATCGCGGTTGCGTGAATAATGGCACCACCGAATTGCTAGCAGACGGATCGCCCGCGAGGAAGCTGGATCCAGCAAGCCTCGGACTGGGCGAAAGGGCGAGTGCAGAGTACCGTTTGTGACGTGGGGAGGATTGGTCAGGGACTGCTGATCGTGTCTAATCGTTTCACCTTTCTCTGTACTTCGACGGCGACACAAGGCCTTTGTAATAAGCTACAAGGCAATGAATGGAATCTGCGGGAGATGGAAGGGATGAGTGCGTTTCTGGGTTGCATGTAGCTGTGGCGTTTACGGTACTTTCCGTCTTTGTGACTGTACATCCAAGACAATGCATTCTCCCCGCAGACAGCAAGTAGCCGGCCCCCGTCCTAGTGTATCCAGGGGCTCCCAGGTCCACGAGGGTACGGACGGACAAGGACGGGACCTGAACGGGCCACTTAGATTTCGAACTATCGGCCTTTTAACACTGTCCCGAGGACTGTGCCAAGTAAGTACCCAAGTACCTCGCGACAGCTTACAGTGCAGGTTTAACTGAATGACCCAAAACGGCAGTAGATGGAAAGGCGAATGCCTCCTCCAGCCAGCCAGATCCAAAGACTCACAGAGCGCTGACACGACATTGACCGAACACGCGGCTCGCCAGGCCGGGGGAGGCGAAGCCAAGTTGCTCGGTCCGCATAGCCTCACCAGGAATTGAAACAATCACGTATACACATGCCCCAATGCAGACCGAAACGAGCGAGGCCTGTCCTCTGGAGAGGTCAACCGCTGGTAGGTATTCGTCTGCCTGGACCTGGAGCAAAATAAGAGGTGGCCAGGGCCTCTTTTTCCCGCCACAGGGAGCTAGTGGCGGATCCCAGATAGGCCTGGTCTGGTCTCGTCCGGAACCTTAGCAACCCCCTAGAGGTTCCCTGCTATCGAGTGGTGCACACGACTCCCGGACGGCCGACGCAGTGCCTAGACTAGGCCCGTTGGGGTGCTACAGTGGCCACCACCACCCCAGCCGAGTCAATCCCCCAGGAACGTTTTGGCGCTCTGCTCGCTTGAGGGCAGTGGTGGCGGGCATCTGACTTTTGCACGGTCCGGAAGCTTGGTGAGTAATCTAGATGCCACTGGACGGGACTACTCCTGGCGGACGCTTATCTGCAATCGTCTCGATGAGCCGATGCTCATGATGACTACAAGCAGAGTCATTTTCCGAGGTCATGCTCGCACAAGCGCGCGTCATGACTTAGCACGAGGAAAACCTGCTGGCTGAGCCATCCAGCTAGGCCCAAGTGGAATGCCAGAGAAGGCGCAAGAACCCTTGGTACTCATCACCTTGGCCTGTTAGTCAACATGATCCATCCAATTGCCCAGGCGACGGACCTCCTGTTCCCACAAGGAAATGCAGAAATGCTGCCGTCGACCAAACAGAGGCTCACACTAAAGCTGCACCTTCTGGCTACCTTCGCTGAAAGGAGCTACAAGGGAGCAGCAGCAGGAGGGGCGGTGAATGGTTGTTGCGTCAATGGTATCAGCTCCGGCGGCACAACTCCACAGACCAGCTCTAGCACTCAGGTGACAGCTGCTTGTGGGGAGACATGAGAGGTGATGTTTCGGGCGGCGGAGGCAAGACCGCTGTGGAAATGGCCACTCTCTCACTATGGATGCGCAATTCGGACTCTTGTGCAGAAACCGGTTACCGTGTTGCCTCACAATTGCAGATTGTGAGCTGGCTGATAGACCGAGACAAGAAACCTACACATCTCATCCCTTGGGAGTCATGTCAAACCGGTATTGGGAGAGCCTGAGCAAATGGCGGTGGGCTTTAGTGCATCAGCCAGGCAGGTACCTCCCTACTAAATTTAGCAGTGGGGGTACATAAGGTACCTACCGAAGACCAACTCCGCCCATCAGTTAACGTAACCTCCTCAACAACACGAGGTTTCTGAATGGCCGCATGGCCCCAATCGCTATACCGAGCAAAAGAGACAGTCCGTACCTTCCTGACTTACACTGCCTTGTTGATCCAAGCCATGTCTCCATGATGGCATGGTTGCCCCATCCAGAGTCTGTACTATCATTAGCATCGCCAGCCTATCTAGTACTATCGCCGGGCTGGATCTATGGCGCTTACAGCGTCTCCAGAGTCAGCATACGCCATGCTAAACCACCCCCAAATAGCTGCTCCCGTAATGGGCGTAAAACGTTAAATTCCCCATACCGTTACGCCTTGAAGGCATCGCGTGGCAGGGCATACTTCACGTAGGAGCAACGAAGGAGTACTAACCCGACGTATACGTGCATACGCTCAGCCAATGTAAACGAATGTAGCAGCCACCTACGTGATTACTACTGGATAGTCCGTCTCGCGTAGGTCTATCGCCTGGGCTTGCTGTCGGCTGAGCGGTTTCTACAACTGGAATGGAAAGGATTCGAAACTGATATGCAGCCAACCCCCGCTTTCTCGCCCGTTTCAGTCCATTCGAGGTGACCCCGGGATGGGAGCTTCGGCATTGTCTGCTATCCAGCTGCATCCAAGCGGCGCGTGTTGCATGATAGAGCCAAGGCCCTATCCAGCGTCGCCAGAGCTTCCTCCTGCAGGCCAATTGGTGCCCAGTAATTCGTCCGGAGCTCCTCTGCTGTGTCATGTATCCAAGTACCCCAAATGCTGGGTATGGCGAGCGCTCGACATATCTCATGCCTGGAACAGACAGTGATCCGTTATTCCAAAAGTACCACCCCATGCAAAGTCGCTTCAGGCGCAAAATCGATTGGTCGATTGAGGCCGTTGAGAGATGGGATAGGTATCATCCATTTGCATGCAATACCGGCAGTCTGACCTCCCGAGGCGGCCCAGGTCGTAAGTTCTTCCCCTCCCTCCCTCCCTCCCTTCCAAGGAAGCTTACTCGAGGAGAGGCCCGGCCCATGGCTTCACACGACCGACCGACCGACCGGCTTGGAACAGTCAGGTTAGCCCCAAGCTAAAGTACCACGCGATGCTGCCGTTAGCCAACAGGGGAATTCGACCCCACGCCACCCTGATCACCAACCACGGGCCAACCCAAGCATCACATCAGCCGCCGCGACCGCCAGGTCGCCGAATGGGGACATGTGTGCACCCACAGCGCGCAAGACTCCCAAAGAGGGTGTGGGTGGGCATCCGCATATGTCGTGAGCCTATCGTGGGCTGCGACATGGCCTTGTCTGAGTGGGTTTCCCTCTTCCACTATTGGACCTGCAGCAACGCGCGCATGGTCGATGATGCGCAGCCAGTCACGTTGGCGATACCTGCACGGCACCAATCACGCAGGGGGGCCATTCGAGCCGGCCAGGTCCACCTCTCTATCCCATCCTGCGGATAAAGCCCAGCAGGATGAGGGGCAGACGGTGTTGCTGGAGGGATGAGCCTGTTTCTTAGCATCATGCTCACGCTGGGAGAGATGGAGAGAGGTCACTGTCGATACGACCGTCGAGGCTGGATGTTAGTAGATCTAGCGTGTGTAACCAACAGCTGCCTTGGGTCCCGTAAGCTCAGATTACCCGTATCTGACACCTGACATGCACGGGAGAAGTCTAGGGCTAGCGAGTGTGGTTACGTCCTGCCCTCTTGCAGGGTCTGACAATCAACGAGGTCGGCGAGTCTCATTGGATGCAAATGTGGCCCTCCCAAGGAATATGCTCTGTGTGGGTATGATCGAGCTCTCATTGGAGAAGGGCTTTCTAGCCAGTGGTAGCCCCGAGCTCCTGCGCAGCTGTGACTGGATGTTTCTTGTGCCGCATGCTTTTTTTTTTTTTGCACATGCTGCTGCGAGGGTGAAGAGTAGGTGGTGGGAGATGGTGGGGGTGTGGCCGTGATCCAAGCATCGACAGTCCCAAGGCTCTCCAGCTCCAGGGATGGACCAAGATTCCAAGATCCCGTATCCCAGACATTAAAATGTCGGAGAAATAGACGGCTCGGTAATGCAAAATGGCATTTGGCGGTCAGGTCAGTAAGGGATAGACCGTGGTTTAGGGATGGGCCCTGATCACCATCGTTGCCAGAGACAATAAGCAAGATCTGCATTGATACGGCAGTTAGAGTGCTGGGTACAGAAGAAAAGTGTTGGAAAGCTGCCGCGGTGGTGGCGGGAGGATCGGCTGGTTTCCGAGGCTCCAGGCTGGGTTACAGGGTACGGAGGACATTAACACACAAAACCACGGCGAGTTGCATGTTGCTTTCGCTGACGGGTGGCACATTGGACACGGACACTGTATCACCAACCGCTGCAACTCAACGTGCAAATGCGAGGCCAGCAAATGCGCAGGCGGGACGAACACCATCACATCACAGCCAGCCAGGTGACTGACCAACACCAGACGGTGTGGCCTGACGGACGAAAAACTAGGAACCTTCCGGAAAAGGGTGCTGGAAATTTTGAGGCTTCTCTGGACGGGCTCTTCTGGCTGCTGGATGTCACCCTGCGTCGGCCAACACCGGTGTCTGGACTGGAGGAACGTGGCAGCGAATCCGCGTCTTGGATGACGGGCCTAAGTCAATTGCGGATGGCTCTCAGCGGCTAGCGGCGAGATGAGAGACAATGGACGGGGAGGGAACAAAGGCGCCGGCCACTCAGGTTCGACGAGCTGCACACTTTTTCCATTTGAGAATGCGAGCCACCAAGCCTACCCTGCAACCTGGAAGCATCCGGCTGGCTGCTGTTGGTGTGCAGCTGCTGTCTTACAACTGGCGGGCAACCACAGCGCTTGCAGGCCCTGTCGTCCAATCCAGACGATGTGATTCAGACCATGGGGTGTGATAAGGCGGCTCTCGCCATTCAGATGATCACGAAGATCTCCAGATTGGCTGACGGTCAATGCGATGGTTGATGCGGCCACTTTCTACTCAAAATGCACTTCTCCGCGCGGTGCTGACTGGAATACGACTGCACAACGAAAACCGAACCAAAAGAGGAACACACCAGTGTGCCACCAGCTGATGCAGTTCTACGAGTAAGACCCAAGAAACAAACAGTAGGCAAGGGAAGAAGAAACAAAAAACTAGAGTGATCCATTACTCAATTCTCAGACTACCCACGCGCATGTCCCATACACCTACAACACACAGCATTGACAAGACAAGAATCGAGCGGATCGGCGATCGTCTAGGGTAGTAGCATTGATCAGGTGCACTGGACAAGAAAATTCGAAAGCAATGCTTCCACCACGAGGTGGAAACCTCAACCCAATAGCAAGACATGTTAGCTCAATTGACCCGTCCAAGATTGTCCAGGATATCCTTGATCACCAGTAGCGGCTCCAACAGTGCGGTGACCTGTCCCTCGGAGCATGTTCCACGTTTTTTCTCCCTCCCACAACCTCGAGACCAGCTTCCTCGTCATGACTTCTTAGAATTGGGTTAGTTGGGCAGCGTCAGACCTCCCACCTTGGGACCCGGCAGAGGGCTACAGCACACCATCACCTGCGAGCCTCGACGTGCCCATCACGCGAGTCCATGGGCTCGGGGAGCAAAGTGCAATGTCAGACAGACGTGTGCATCTCCTTGGGTATCAAAATCGATAATTCGCCAGCACTTGCTGCCCTGCGAACCTTGCAAGGGATGGGAATTTTTCCGTCAACAGTGTGTCCCCAAATCCGCATGCGAGCCCAAGATACCAGCTCGATCACTCCTCCCAGACGGGCAGGTCGAGGTCCACCACGATCGGTTTGTTGAACTGCTTCCCACCCACATGGGGGTATCTGCTCTTCATGATCGCTGCGTTGACGATGCACGTCTCCTCCCTGCCCATCCGCCCACCCAGCGCCTCCCAGTCGCAGCGCGAGGACTGCGGGTCGTCGCCGCCCAGCCCGATCGTGCCACGGCAGACTTGGGCATCAACGGCGACGTCAGAGCCGAGCGTGACCGGGCCAGCGACAGTAGTGGCAGCTGTCGTCGTTGTCGTCGATGTGGAGGTGCGGCCACGGTAGTCGCCTCGAGAGCCGTCGTTGGCGAGCGACGCGGCCAGCCTGCGCCCGGTCAGATCTACAAGGCTGATCTTGCTGCTCTCCATGCCAGGCGCCGGATCGGTCCATCTGGCCACTGATCGCTCTGCGAAGGCGACGTTCCGGGACGTGAGGTCCCATGTCACGCGCTCGGCACCTCGTCCGTCATGGATGTGGCCACAGACGGCCAGCCGAGGTCTCACGCGCCAGAGAGCTCGTCGGAGCGCCTCGCAGCCAGTAGCTCGGCGCTCATCAGTCTCATCGCAGTGCGTGCGGGCGGGCGTATGTGTCACGACGACGTCAGCGTCGAGGGGGATATCATCCCAGATACGTGGGATGTCGGAATAGGTCGACGGCGATATAGGTGCATCATAGTAGAACGCCCAGAGGCCATGACGCGGAGAGTATGGCGACCCAAAGACCTTGAGCTGGGTACGGGGGCCATCTGGAGAGGTGAGGCGGATTGTTTGAGATGTGTGGTTCAGGTAGGTGATGCTTGGGGAGGATGTGAGCAGAGAGAGACAGTCCTCATGTGACTGAGGGTTCTGGTTGTGAAAGTAGAGGCCATGTTCAGCGTAGAACGCCTCATCTAGTGTGATGTCGTGGTTCCCTGGAGCGTAGTCGTATTGTTAATTCTCCAACGGCCATATGGGATGTAAGTGAGTAGGCATCAACATGGACATTACCTGCGATAACTATCTTGGCCTCAAACTTGGCTTCCTCCAACCACTTGACAGCACGAGAGAGCTACGTAGTTCAGTCAGCTCTAGAACCAACCAATTACAAAATGTGATTTGCTTGAAATATACCTCTGAATAGCTGCCCTGGTTCGTAATGTCGCCCGCGTGAATAAGGATATCCCCCTTTGGGAGCTTCACAGTGCAGTTGTGAGTATCTGAGATGCAGACGATGCGAGTGCGCCGGAGCTTGGTGTTGTGGTGTTGGTCTACCATGAGTGGACGTAGAGGATGCTGTGTTCCTAGAAGATAGTTTGGCGGCCGTTGACTTCCCAGGTCCTTGTAATTGGAAGGATATATCGTGATGAGGGTTTTTAGGTATCTGATATGAAGTCCGACTGACTCACCGACGATCACCACTTCTTGCCTTGGTCTGCCTGGTGCGAGGTCGAAGTGCGCCTGGTGCTGCTTTTAGCGGCAACCTACCAATCGCCAGTCTCACCTACCTCGAACTTGCATAAGGTCATCAACAAGGCAAACGTAGAGTTAGGTTGATGGCTTGGGCAACTTGAATCTCAGCCTTTCAATCTAGAAGCCCTATTAATAGCCCTATTGATTGAATAATGAGCTGTTGTATCAGATTCCCTTAAAGGCGGCTAACAACTTCTGTGAATCACGTAGATCTAAGGGATAGTTACTACCTACATACACACACGCTCCTTCCACTTCTCTTATTAGCTTCTTTGTTTGGCCACCAATAGCTTTCTCGCTTGCGCTAAATCAAACAGTTTTGGGATCATGATGCGGGAGATAATAAACAATAAAGCATGCGTTTGCTGGTATTTGAAGTTAGTGGGCTGCGTTAAATCAGGGTTCTAGTATATCGAGCACATCCGGCGGCAGAGAAGTCATTGAGGTAGTGTGGGCATGCACATGAAGACTTGTATAATAGAGGAGAAGTAGTCATTTTGTTCACTTTAAATTTCAGCCTATATATGGTATTAGGTGATAAAAGAAAGGGTGCAATTGATGCTCCTCCAGATCGTTCAACATAACTTCATGGTCTTCCCTTACAATTTGCCAACTCTACTTTTCAAACAATTCTGGAATATCTGATTATTATTGAGGTGAAACATCTGGGGCGAGTAGCTTGCAATTACCTACTGTATGCAGAACAATTTCAACAGGTAGTTGACGATAGCCAGAGTGGCGCTGGCTCATCTCTGAGTTGGCGGTGCCGTCTCGAGATCGGCGCCTCCCATAACGGCGAGTTGAGAAACCCGGGAAGACATACCCCTTTCCCTGCACTGTAAGTCCTTCCAGCAATTTTATCTCCGTTGTCGAGTTCTTCCAGGCCTGCATGGCTGTGTTAACATGAGCATGTCAGATATATGTCGAGTGTGATCAAAGTCGGCATATATGGTGGTTTTGAGGGCGTAGCCACAGTATATAAATTCAGTGTCATCACAGGATGCCGGCCATATTTGCGCCCATTAGTTGGTTTGAATCCGGGATCGGGCTGTTGGTCCATGTAAGGCCGCTGCCACCGCAGATTTAATTAAACCTTGAAGATAGGAGGAAGCTTTCTATAACTGATTAATCATAAAAACAAGAAGGACAGTGGCTTAAACAGGCGCAACACGTGTATATTAGTGAGACATGTGATTTAATTAGAATGAATTGCCGCGTGTGCTCGACTGCTCTACTGACTCGATCTTTCAGTCTGTAGGAAATCAAACAGAATCTTAGATTCTTTGCTCAACGTATGTATATACTTCTTGAGAGCCACCGAATTTCAGTTGGTCATTCTTAGAGGAGGCGGATGTTCTGGGCCCACGGGCCTAAACCTCTCTGTATGATCATTCAAAGTTCGTAGAAATTGAAGAAGACTGGGATTCCTAGGTTTAAGATACTAATGCAGCAAGACGTGTAATTACAGAAGTCTCACGAGTCCCTGGTGTCTTTGCTTAGGTAGTTGGCAAGAGCAAGCTACTGGGATTGCCGAGGATGCCAAAACAAATCGCAAAATCGTGCCCGCAATTGGGCTGTGGCAGGCAAGCTTAGCGACACGGAGGAAATTGCTGGAAATGTGAATACATTCGTTACGAGCGGTCGATTGATGGCTTACCTGCTCAGCCTTCTGAAATTCATTTTATGATATCGCAAGACAACGTATGTGATGTTTTTCTTTGGAAATCTGGATGTGTTACAATGAAGTCGGGCATATTCAACCATTTCATGGCCTGCCAGTCATATCCAGTAGACAGAAGATTTATTCCAAACATTTGGCGCTCTGCATGGCCTCATCTTAGAGTTGTACTACAATGAAGCTCGTGACCGTGAAGCGGCAATCCCGGCTTTCGGCGTTATAGCAGCGATGGCACTATCCGCTTTTCTGGATGGGATGAATAACCATCCCACCTGTCTGGTCTTCCTATCATTGCGGTTGCTCTGACTGGTGGGGGTTTAATTTGATTTGAGGTTGCTGGGATCTTGACAGACGGGCCGTCAGGCTAAATGATACTACTCTTCGCAAGCGGCAAATTGAGGGGCATTGGGCAAACAATTAATTAAAGAGATCATCCTGGTCGAGTGCGCCCAACGAGAATTTCACAATCGAAGCAGCGTTGCAACCATTGCCGGACACATGCTGTTGGTCTGGCTCCTGGAAATCGGCGTTGATGGTTCGTCCTGGGGACTGCCACAGCAGCTCCCCTTATGCACAGTTGTGGAGCGAGGACCAACTCCGTACCTGTATGTAGAAAGGGATGACAGGCCCCTTGCTGTCGTGAATCCATGCATTATAGACCGGGTGCAGTCGATATTTGCATTGCTGCGTGTACATACCACTACTGCGCCCATACAGAGTACTTACACGTCGCTGCCATTGACGGGAAGATAGGTGACCTGGTCCGCCGCTCCATAGCGACGGGTCAGCTAATTTAAGAAAAGACCAGGCTCGACAGCTCAAATTCACGATAGAGCCGGGAGAGAAGAGGGCCCTTGTCTGTCTCGTCTGCACGCGGTGCCATGCTAGCACGCCAGAAGGCCGCTAGCGGGTGGCCTCAAACACTCCTCACAAACCATGGCCCATGCTTTCCTTGCTTTTTTTACTTCATGTTTCCTCTTCGCTGGTGATGAAAACGATGCTGTGCGCGCTCACGTCACATCGCGAGAGTGTAGTGCTTGAAACCTAAACCATCGTACCTGGACAGACGCCCATTACGTAGCGAGCTGCGAGGGGCGAGCAAATAGCAGCCAGTATTTGCCCTGTCTCCTGGCTCCCACCTGGTCCCCCGCTCTCCCAGCTGGCCATTCACAGACGGCTATCGCAGGTGTTGTGCATGTCTTCCTGCATCAGGCATTGAGGGCCCATCGTGTCGTGTACCTTTTATGCAGTGCGACTAACACCTGAGCCTCTCCGCATCTCATCACACTGCCCTCATCCGTTCTTCCATTTATTCCTCCGAGGACAGCTGCGAGGGAGACACAAACCAGCACCATCCCGCCACATCGCGTTCGTCTTAATTATCGGCCAATTCGCTCTGAGACAGCCTTAGTCCCTTAGCTCTTAGCTTGGTGGCCGGTTTCAGTGCTGATAGTTCAGTTTGCAGCTACCGCTAGCCAGGATCGTACGCTATGTCATAGCGCCTTCAGCGACCTGCCTCAACTGCGTCCCCCCGGACCCCCCTGTAGCCTAGCGAGCGCGGCCTGGTGGCCAATCTGCTTCTGGTTAGAGACCAACCAACCACCTCCGCCCGCTCCAAATTTCGATCCCTCTTGTCGAACCTCTTCACCCATCAAGTTGCCCAGCCCTGGCTTGCCTCTCTACGCGCAATCTCACGAGCTGGCTGAGGGCAGCCGCATCATCCCACCAGCTATCGCGTTGTCACCATCTCGCATGGAACGGTCAACTGGGTGAGACGTCGACGAATTGCCTTCCCTGCGCCTCAGATCCGGCTGCCAGATTCGCCCCTTGTCCTCGCGACCTCTCCTTTTCGTCGACTCGACATTACCACCCATCAGACCATTCTGCCGACACTCGCTGCCCTGAGCACCAGATTTCCCTTGACTCTTTACCATCCTTTCTCCTACGATATCAACTATCTCAGCAGATTACAATCTCTTACGAAACACTCGCCGACGTGCCCGTATCTCCTGCGTCCAGACCTGGGGAACCCGACACGGCAATCGCCACTGGCCGCCGGCGCCCCAACGCTAAACAAAGCGCGTCGCCATGGCGGCTATCTCTACGTCACAGACAGCGACGAGGACGCTGACTCCTCCGGACAGCAGTTATGGACAGAGTGCTTCGTGGGGGCAGCATGAGGATGACCACGCCCAGGTGAGACAGACCTAGACGCCTTCCCGACTCTTGAGACACCTCTTTGCCCAGCTGCCGATTGCAAACCACCGCCAACCAGTGACCAAATATGAGTGTTCTTGTTACTGATCTCTCTTGCCCCAGATCCAGAATCATCATGACTTTAGATTCCCTGCGAATTCCAATCATTCTTACTCGAACTCAAACTCAAATACACAACCTAATAATAACTACATGCTGGGGGCCCAGATGGCGACACAACGCATGAAGTCGGCCGACGAGCAAGCTAATGCTGGCGACGCATTGGAGGATCCATCTCACCACGACGGCGGAAAGCTGTTGCCAGAGTTCACACCGGAACCACAATCTGCCGGGAAGAGAAAGGGCTCGGACGATGACGACGACGATCAGCCATGGGTAGAGGAATATGCGACGGACGACTCCAAATGGATCCATCGTGATAAGTTGGCCAAGATTGAAAGCCAGGAGCTTCAGGCCGCTGGATTGGTTATTCCAAGGACGCGGGCCCCCAGCAAACAGCGACGAGACCGAAGCCGGAGCAACATGCGACCAGGAACTGAGGCATCGGACTACGGCCAGAGCAGATCCCGAAAGAATTCATCCTCAGTGGAACACCGCCCTCCCGAGATCTCCGTTCCTAGCTGGGATCTTAGAACACCCGAGGAAATTGCCGAGGCAGAGGCCAACACATACTTCACATCCAACGGACTGAAGGGTGGCTCGAAAATCCCAGTGGCCAAGACGAGCCCGCTTCCTATCGGGGCGGGCTATCTCGGCGGAGGAAGTACTGGGAGGAAAAACAGCGAGAGCCCGGAGGAAGACTCCATGTCTATGAAGAGACGATCCCGGAGTGCAAGTGCAAGCCTCCGAGGTTTCGAAAAGCCCAGCCTCAACTCGACTGGACCCAAACGATCAGGAACCGATTCGTCACCCAAGAAGTCAGCAGGGCGCAAGACTTCCGGCGGCATGAAGACGAATGCAAATGCAAGACCAAAGACACGTTCAGGAAGCGGCAGCGGCACCAGACCATCCACTCGGTCTGGTGAATCGCCCCCGACTAAGCAACCGGAGGGAGACCCGCCGTGGATGGTCAATTCTTACAAGCCTGATCCTCGACTTCCCCCTGATCAACAAATGTTGCCGACGGTAGCTCGCCGTCTTCAGCAAGAGAAATGGGAGAAGGAAGGCACATACGGAGATGTGTATGACAAGGATTTCCGGCCTTTGAACGACAAGGCACTGCTGAAGCCCCCCGAGATGGTTCAGGGTGGCGACCACAACGATGAGCATGGAGCGGATGGTGACCACCTGCAGCCATCAGAGTGGCCTCTCAAGCAGGGAGAGTCCGCCCCTCGAAGCCCCCGTGTGAGGCAAGGCTCATACTCAACCATGCCCAAGATCTCGGACAAAACTCCTGCGACCCCCACCTCGGCAAACTTCCAAATTCCACCCAGCCCTCAGCCCCATGGGCAAACTC
Organism: Clonostachys rosea; assembly: GCA_026958235.1. Lineage (NCBI taxonomy): Eukaryota > Fungi > Ascomycota > Sordariomycetes > Hypocreales > Bionectriaceae > Clonostachys > Clonostachys rosea. The sequence goes on from CP110206.1 coordinate 4,104,980, forward strand.
ATACACATGTTTCTTCACAACCTAAGAGAGTCCCCGAAGAGAAAGACGAGGATGCCAAGAAGGGCGGTTGTGGTTGCTGCGTGGTCATGTAGTCTCAATTCAAGCATGTTGATACGTGAGACATCAGTCCACAGTGAGAAGCATCATCCAACACTCGACTTGGTACTTGATTGGGACAACAGACCCTTGACGACGTTATGAACTGTACACACCAGCTTTTGACTTCGAGCCTTGTTTTATTTCCCACCTTACATATACTCGTATTGCACGATACCTCCCTCCCTAGCGCATCGACTGCCGCATTTTCCTTTGTTTTTTTCAACCCCAGAGATGGCCACCGACTGACCCACGCTTCATGCTCACGCCTGGATGACAAGAAGCTGGTTTCTCGCCCGGCGCATGAGCACTGTCGAGACCTCGTCGTCTTTTACTGCCTCTCTCACAAATACCACCACCTATGGTTGAGCATTGCAACTCTCGAACCCGATATATAATCTTGGTAACATTATCCTTTTTCTAGCAAGGCGTTATTGCCTTTTGACCTTTCTTCTCCACTGCTTCCAGTCAATTGTCTTCGCCAAGGGACAAGGGGGAGCCCTCTCATTTCGTCTATCTAGCATTGTGGGAGCGTTATGATTCTTGTTATAAAGTTGTCCTTTTCCTCTCTTTCTGCCTCCAGCACTTGCACATACCGGTTTATTCGATCTTCTCTTCCACCCCTTGTTCCTTTTATTGCCATTGGTGACTTTTAAAAGTCGATTTACACTGTTCAAGGGGGAGCGGAACATATTTTGAGATTTCACAGATGGTCTCACGCCCAACGGGGGAATTGCCTGGCTGACTGCGTTGCTCGCTGGTCGGCCTCGGAGCGTTGCCTAACCTTTTCCTTTTACTCTTTTTCCACTATTAAGTTTCCCTTCCTTTTCGCATTCAAGAGGGGGTATAGATATTTCGAGGTAGATGAAAAGAATTAGTGAACGAATCAGTTCTTACGTTTGCCCCCCTGATCCTCATGTGAGTTTGAGGTTTGCCCAGAGGAAGCTCTGGGATAATGGCGGATCGTGATGGAGCGAGCAATTGGCTAATCGAAGGCGTCATAAACGGTTGGAACGGCCGGATCTGGCGGCAAGGCCCGTCACCCGCTGCCAAAGGCTCCACGGGCCATTCCAGCCCCAAGCCGCCGCATGTTTAGACTTTTCTGTGGCATGGGAATTGAGTTGAAAACAGGGCATTTTGAATTGTTGCTTTTGAATGCTGTTACATCATAGAGTTTGGGCGGCCTCAGGGTTGCGTAACCATGACGATCGCTTCAAGATGTGATGCGGAGGAGGTGGGTATTTGATGGTTTCATTGTCGTCTTTTTATACCATCAAGACGGCTTTTCGATGCCATTGTCGTTCGGAAATTGATCGTATTCTCATAATCTATACTTACAAATTTTAATTGAGCCATACAAAATTACCAAAATGGTTGTTCAGCACGGCGACGCGCATCACATCCCGGAGCATCACCGGATTCACAAGTAAACCCCCTTCCCTCCTCATCACCATATCCCATCATCTTGACTGACCCCGTTACCTCAGACCGGGAGCATGGCTTCCGAGGGACCACCGCATCCATCGCGAGTTCCTCCACCGGGCCAGCAAGCACGCAGACGCCCACCCGGACAAGGAGCTTACGCCCGCGCTCAAGGAATTCAAGGAGTTCATTGAGACGACCCCGCGCATCTACATGCACTTTGTCCAGATGTTCGAGGAGATCCCGAACAAGCCCCCGTACTGGCACGACCCCACGGGGACGCCCCAGATCCGTGACTATCGCCACATGCTGGCCGTGCTGAACCACATTGTCACGCGGGCGCCGGAGTGGACTGATGCTGCGGAGGCGGTGGGCGTGGTTGGGGTGCCGATGTGTGCTATTCTTGATTACCCGATGGGGACTCCGAGGTACGTTATTCCAAGGGACAATTGTGGAATTTGCGCATTTCGTATCTTTTTGTGAGTTGGAGGCTGATATTGGGAATTCAGCGGACACGCAGCTTTCTTGGATCCCGACGTGAATAAGATGCTGAAGAAGGTGTTGAACGAATGGGGCAAGTTTCTACAGGTTCGTCTATCCTATCTGTCTCGGTCATTACTTCCGTGGATGAGTAACTAACCGTGAAGTACAGACACCCGAATCTGCAAGTGTTCTTGAAAACCACAAGACAGGTTGGTTTGGTGAGGTTGGAGTCAAGGACTTGATGGAGGTGGCCAACCAGCCTTACTCGACCAACCACAAGTTCGAGGACATGTACATCTGTGATCCCTCGGCGAAGCACTATGGCTTCAAATCCTGGGATGGTGAGTCGACTTATTCCGATGAAGGCTACACACCCAACTTCTAAGCCATATGCTCACCACTTCCAGACTTCTTCACCCGCCAAGTCCACGACAGCGCCAGGCCCGTCGCCTCGCCAGACGACGACTCCGTCATCGCCAACGCCTGCGAGTCCAAGGTCTACAACATCTCGCACCACGTCAAGCTCCGCGACAAGTTCTTCGCCAAGGGCCAGCCGTACTCGCTCCTCGACATGCTCGGCCACGACGACCTGACGCACGAGTTCGCCCACGGTACCGTCTACCAGGCCTTCCTGTCCGCGCTGTCGTACCACCGCTGGCACAGCCCCGTGTCGGGTAAGATCAAGCGCGCGTTCCTCGTCGAGGGGACCTACTTCAGCGAGCCGCTCTTCGAGGGGGTGGGCAACCCGGGCACGGCGGAGATCGACTCGCGGGGCATCTCGCTCGTCCAGGGGTACCTGTCGTCGCTGGCCACGCGGGCCGTCATCTTCATCGAGGCGGACAACCCGGCCATCGGGCTGATGGCGTTCGTGGGGATCGGCATGGACGAGGTGAGCACGTGCGACATCACGGTCAAGGAGGGCCAGCACGTCAAGAAGGGTCAGGAGCTGGGCATGTTCCACTTTGGAGGCTCGAGCCACTGCTTGGTGTTTAGGAAGGGGGTGAAGGTGGATGGGTTCCCCAAGGTTGGGAGGGAGGAGAATGTGCCGGTCCGGGGCAAGCTGGCTGTTGTGCATAAATGAAGGATGATTACTCCCAGTTGTGTGGTGATACCAAGTTCGAGGTCTATTAATTGAGTTGAGGAACTGATGTTTTGAAATGAGGGCGTGCTGTGACATGTCTGATATTGGATGGCTTGGCTCGACTTCCCTTGTAAGTCGACTCTAAGATATAATTAGCCACCAACAATGAACTAAGTCCTCTTCCGGTATCCATCTTAATAGTAGCGACTATGAGATAGTCGTTGAGAGCAAAATATATGGTAAAGTTATATATGAGTATGAGCAAGGGCAAAAAGAAATGCTAATTGACCCGACCACGCCAGGAGTCGAACCTGGAATCTCTAGAGGATGGAAAGAACCGAAATCTAGCGCCTTAGCCATTAGGCCACGCGGCCAATTAACGTGACAGGTGTGGTGACAATGCATGTACATGAGCTTTGCGGTTGGCTGCATCTGTCACACAATTCAAGATTCAAGCTCGCAGTATCTGTTACGTGGGAGGTATCCAATGGTCACACTTGGACGGCGTGTCTGGACGTCATGTTGCACGGCCGAGGCTCCATGTCTGAGTTCAGATGGTGTCCATGAGACAGGCAGCACAAGCCAATCAGGTCTAGGAGGACATGTACCACACAACGGCCGCTTCACCAGTGCTACGGAGCAAAGGAGAGTGCGGCCCAACGTCACCCGCGAGATCTCGTCAGTGCAGTGCAGCGTCACGGCAGTCAAGAGCACTAGCGAGGGTGAGTGAGGCCCGGAGGCAGGACGGGCCCCGCGCTAAACAGTGATAAGCTTCGCTCAAAAGGGCCCACCACCTATAACCACCGGCAACATCGAGAACCAGAGTCCCGACTCGACCCAATCCTCAACTCACGCGGCAAATATACTCTCGCGCGCAGCCTGGGGGCACCGTCAGCAAGCAGAGACGACGCGCAGAGCAGGCATTGCAAGAATGGTACCGCCCGCACCAGCAGCCGCCAGCGCAGACCTGCTGGGCCTGCTCGAGGCCGCGCTCCCCCAGGACAGTCGCCAGGCGCTCCGCTCATCGGTCCTGCCGGCGCTGCTCGACGCCGTCGCCGCCATCGCCCAGACCCTGCGAGGCTACCACAGCGTGTCCGCCGCCGGCACCGCCAATCCCTTTGGCGACGACCAGCTCAACGTCGATGTTGCCGCCGAGAACCTCATCCGCGACGCCCTGGCCCGGTGCCCGTCCGTCGTCACCGCCACCAGCGAGGAGGACCCGGTCGAGAAGCCGGTCCAGCACCTCAACGGCGCCTCCCACGACTCCCCAGAACAGCCCTCTCCCGAATCATCATCATCATCATCATCATCATCATCAGAGACATACACCGTCGCCTTCGACCCCCTCGACGGCAGCTCCATCATCGCCCCCAACTGGACCGTCGGGTCCATCGTGGGCATCTGGGACGGCCGCTCCTCCCTCGGCCAGTCGCCGCGCGAGAAGCAGGTCGCCTCCATCCTGGGCTTCTTCGGCCCCCGCACAACCGCCGTCGTCGCCGTGCGCGTCCCCGGCGGCGAACCCTCGTGCTTCGAGGTAGGCCTCACCGACGACGGCGTGCGCACGTGCCAGGTCGTGCGCTCCCAGGTCCGCCTCACCAACTCCATCGACGGCGTCCGGTACTTTGCCCCGGCCAACCTGCGCGCCGCCGCCGAGAGCCCCCAGTACATGGCCCTCGTGTCGCACTACATCCAGAGCAAATACACCCTGCGGTACAGCGGCGGCCTCGTCCCCGACCTGGGCCACATCCTCGTCAAGGGCCACGGCATCTACGTGTCGCCCACCACCGAGGCGAGCAAGGCCAAGCTTAGGCGGCTGTTCGAGCTGTGCCCCGTCGCCCTGGTCATGGAGTGCGCGGGGGGGGCCGCCATCGACACCGCCGACGGGGTGGACATTCTGCAACGGCCGCTGGAAAACGCGGACGAGAGGGGGGGGCTGGCGTGCGGGAATCTTGAGGAGATAGAGGTAGCCAAGAAGATGCTGCTTGGCATTTCCAAATGAAATAATATGCCCCGGGCTTGAATGACGTTTATTGTGTCTCTTGGTGTGCTTGTTGCTCCCTCATCGTTCTCCCTCATGCCACCATCCTCTCCATTCTCATCCTGGACCAAACAAGCCTTGATGATATACATGGGCATCACCTACATTTCGTCTCTGTTCCGGGATTACCGTAACGAGTCAACGGGCTCAAGAGAGGTGACGACATATACCAATGGTTGCGCCGAGCCTCATCCAAACAAAGCGACTAGTTCCCTTGTTATGCCTCAATCAAATTGATTCTGGGCAGTAATTGGATTGATCACGAGACGGTGCTGGGAGGTGTAGTTTTCGAAGCTGCAATTGGCTGTGATGGATAAGGTTGTATTTGGCGATGGCTATCCCTTGCCCCTTGTGTGCCCTTCCAACGTCATCGCGGTGGCGAACCCTCCAGGATGGAAGCGAACCCTTCACATCCCACCAACCTCGCTTCCAGCTGTGGCTGACATTGGAATCAGCAGAGGCAGCGATCAACTACAAACGTTGCCGCGAGCCTACTCACATTTGCAGTTTTCAGCACTCGAGTGTCGTCACCGATGTGCCAAGGATGCCATGATGTAGACAGAATGGTCAATCAATTCAGACAGGGTTCAAGTTTTTCGGCTATATATTGAGAGCTCTTTCTCCCTCTTCAGATCAGACGATAGATATCAATCTACACTTTTTACAACACACAGCTTTTCAAAAACTTTACAAAATTAAAACGTTTACAACATAACATCAACATGGCAGCAGGGTAAGCTCAACTGACAGACAAGAAAAGTCTTGGTTCACTCTTTCTCACCCAGAATCTAGTCATCGCAGACTCTCCTTCACCCTCTCGCCCGCCTCGCGAGCAACCAAGCGAGTAATGGAGCAGCGGAATGACAGGCGCACGTCCATTGAATCAGCCCCCCGCCGTTCGAGCATCGCGGATACTCCGGTGGTGGAGATTGCTCCTTACTTGAGGGATCCTTCCGAGAGATGGACATGTGCGAACAGGATCGGTTAGTTGGGGTTGTCATGTCCATAAGGTAATAGATGGAAGAGTTTCCAGTTGCACGAATAAGCAAAAATTGAGGAGATAAATATACAAATATCTCTCTTTTATTTCCTGTCCTATTTCCCATCCTTTCCAAATCTTACCACCCCTAAGAATTGGCAACGTAGTATATGCTTCTGTGCTTGCTACCCTATATGCATTGCCGAACCTCTTGATGATTTCGTTAATCGCCAATGTTCTTTCGAGTCTCTTCTTGATTGATTCTGAAACAATCGGAGAGAGTTACATGCGTTAAATAATTAGGCTAGTTATGGTTCATTCCGAAATGAATTGTTCGAATTTAGAATTGGAAGGTTGTTCGCATCATATGGCCCAAGCCTCCTACCTCTCAACCTTGTATACCTCCTCAATTACACAGAATAGCAGGTTCTCACGAATGCAGCACTTACGTCACTCACAAATTCGACAATGCGCAACACTGAGACAGAAGTAAATACACAACCAGAAAAGAAGCTGTTAAAATAAGGTTGGATTTCCCCAAAGGTCGGTAGGGTAATGGGATAAGTGATGGTCAGTCGATGGATTTCATTCCCTTTTGGCATATAATCACCATCATTCTACTTATAAACATTAGAGTGTGAATTAAGATCAAGGATTAAATCACAACATAGCCTATTGAGTGCAAGACAAGTGAGAAATTTCATGTAATAGGATATGCTGTTGTTGGATTCATAACTTGTAATTCCATGTGCAAGAACAAGAAAAAAAGCAATGATGTTTGATCACGAGAAGTTCCTACCTTGAAAGATTATGTACTTGAATATCCTGCGTCACTGCAATTTAGAGATATCAGCCCTAAGCTGGTGGTTGGATGAAGCTGTTAGAGGAAGCGCTGGTGAAACCCAAGGCTATCATCGGCTCTAAGAATTGCCGAGGTTCGCAACCGCCGCCGCACCAAAAAGCCGGACGACTCCAAACCACCACTGCGACATCTTCAACATTTGACACGCCAAGAGACCTGAATGCGGCATCGCGCGGGCGCAATGTCCAAGATCTCCCCGTCGCTCAAGGCGCTCATCAATGCGTCCTTTGCGCACCCAGGCCCAACCGCTGCGCCCGCCGCCCAGATCCGCCAAGCCTTCGTCGACATTGCCCGCGATGCTTCGAGGCGCAAGCTCGGCCCGCGGTCGTGGATAGTCCTATCCGTACGCCTTCCCCTCTCCCCATTGAAGCATAAGAAAAGAAGACTAACAGGAGAACAGGCCGCCGCCACATTCACCCTCAACTCCCCCGACTCCCTCACCATCCTCCACGACGTCGCATCCTCCCCCGGCCACCACAACCCCAATCCCAGCGACCCCGTCCAGACCGCAGAGCTCATCCGCGAGGTCGGCCTCAAGTGCATCAGCTTCAACGGCATCCCCCGCTCCATCAACTGCCTCAACGCCTTCCACGCCTCCCTGCCCGCCTCCGTCACCGCCCGCCTCGCCAGCGCACCCTCCCGGGCCCTCTCCCCCGAATCCCTCCCGCAGGTCCGGCAGCGCGGCCGTGACCTCTGGAAGTCCATCTACCGCCCGCTGGACGAGAAGCTCTACCGCAAGCTGGCGCGCTCGCACCCCGACCTGCCGGTGCACATCCTCGACGCCAACTACGGCCCTCTGCTGGCGGATCCGCCCAGGACTGAGAAACAAGGGCTGGCGAGCGTGGGGCGGTTCCTCACGTCCGTGGTTGCCATTGCGAGTCTGAGGGCGCAGACGGGCGTGGGACCACAGGTCCTGTCGCACGTGTACGGGCTGCGCAAGGCGGTCGAGGACGGCTCGTTCAGGGACGATGTGGTCGCGGAGGGGGACGAGGCGGCGAAGTGGCTGGCGGGGGATGAGGGGAGCGAGTGGATTCTGAGGAGCGTTGATCGAATCGTAGATGTGTTGGGAGGTGGGAATTTCGCGGTGGGGAGAGTGGCCAAGTTATGATTGCGATGGTGAGGAAAGTCGTCTACGAGGGTGGGCGATTCATGAGAGGCTCTGTCTGGGAGTAGATCCCGCATGTTTTGGAGCGTTCAGTTTCGGGAGCGAAATGTTCTGGAGTTGTGATATTGTTATCATGAGGTCTTCACGATGACCATCAAGGAGGTGTACGGTCATCTGGCCTGCACCTAAAGGCGACCAATGTCCATTTTAGCCATATAGATCCTTGGGATAGAGAACCTGTTAGATATAGAAGCTGCCCCGCGGAATCCACACTCAAATTGCAGTTCATACTCCGTTGAGGGGAAATGCTCTCTCTGCATTGAGGCACCTCTCTAGAGGCCGCAGCCAACATGGCAGACTCAATCTGTCGAGTTTACAAAATAATGTATTATTGTATATTATTTAGATTGATATTGTATTAATAATTGGGTTGATTATTTTGATATTGTATCGAATCTGAGGTTGTATGGAGGCTTTGGTGTGTCATGTTTTATTTCAGCCACTTGCTAGTATGTATCAACAGTCTAACAAGAGGGCTTCCCTTTCTCCACGGGATCACTCCATCAACCACATCAAAGGGGGCATCCAAATGATATCAAGTCACTGTCTAATGCTTCCAAGGCTTGCACACAGCCGTTGTAGATGATGGTCCCTAAGAACAATGTCACCCTCCCCTTGCCCTGGCGTCCGTAGAAAGAGATCCGTGAAGCTTAGTCGTAGGGGACCTCTAGTGACACCATACGACAAGGGATCTGTTGGATTCGTAGAAGGCAAAGTCTTCTGGATAGTGATGTGGTGCGTGTTGATCGGCTCTAAGCAAGCAAAGGATCGTGTCGTGGTAGCACCAGCGCGCTCTTCACGTGCAAACTCTTTCCACTGATCGATGATAATTTTCCCAGGCACTGAGGGATCTAGCTTTATGAGCAGAACAATCTTCACCTGGTGCTGTGAGGCTGTGAACCACCACCTCATCTGTTGTCTTAAAGCAGTGATAGATTGCGAGTATCCAGTTTCGATAACAAGAGTTGGCCAAGGGTGTATATCGTCGTCGCGCTCCATTGGGCCTCCACTTGAATCAGCTTCCGAAACACCCCCACCATGTTCTGCTCGTAGAGTTGTAGAGCCGTAATCGCCCCAATCATCTTCTAAACCCATAGCTGCGACCTCTCCCATGATGAGGCCGTAAAGTTTTGAGTGACTTCTTTCATAGAGAAGGGTGGGAACCACGAGGATGAGTAGGCGCTGTGCTGGGGAGAAGTTCTTTAAGCGAGGTGCAGACCTTTCCCCTTTTGCTTCTTCTATATTTGCAAAGTCCTCTGTAGATACATCTGGTATCATGAAAATATTAGTATTACAAAAAGCAGAGCACTTTTCATTCTTTCTCACCTTCAACATAGGTGACATCGCTCGAAGACCGGCGGACTGCTTGAAGTAGCGCCTGGGCGGTAGTGAATTTGATAGTAGCGGGCCCAACAGTGGTAAGATTCGTGTCCACTGGCCCAATATCTGGTGAGGTTGTAGACCCCTTCGTCGACATGATTGGGGCAAGGATGGCTTTGGAAAATGAAAGTGGCCAAATAGCTCGTGCTAGTGGATTCCTTCCGAGATTGGTGATCTTGTTAGACTTTTGATAGGTATATAGGTACTACAAGTGGCTGAAGCAAAACATGGCACACCAAAGCTCTTTTTGCGCGAGGCAGGGACCTCATTCCTAACTAGACACAATAATAAGAGAATAATAAACTATTCTATAATATTTAGCTTGATATTGTTTTCAGCACTAGATTAACTATTCTGATATTGTATTGAAATCCAACGCTGAACTGTCTCGATATGTCATTTTATTTCGCCAGCATGCTACTGTAGAAGGGCAAACCTTCCCGTTGCGAGGGACCACCAAGTCAACCTTGCTAATTTGAAGCAAGAGTCCCCTTATTCATTACACCGAAACAGCCTAGCATTTCATCTTCATGAGAGAATTTTAACATGAGAGACTTTTAATGGAGACAAGAGAGGAAGACGTGTTCACGAATGGATGTCCTTGCACCGAATGTATCACATGAAGAAGGCGCCCACAGAAACTGTTTGATAGAGCTTGCGTAACACCAACGAATGTTTCCTCAAACGAGGGATTTCTCACCGAGAAACATACCCGATTCCACCTCTTGTTTGACCGGAATGGAGCTGTCGGAGATGGAGATGGTTAAACTTCAAGCTACGCATCCAAGTGGACAGTCCGTCGTGTCAGAACAATGGGGTCTCCATGTGGTGGACCAAACTGCGACATTTCTCAAGAGCCGAACGACGAGAGGAAGACTGAAACGAGGACATCACGGACTACGAGCTACATTTCACATGTGAAACTAGTAGAGACGACGCGCGCCGCTCGAGTTTCGGTGTTTCGCAAGACCGTGAAAACCCCGATTTTCGTTGAAGGGGGGGGGGGGGGGGGGGGAGAATCCTGTAAATCCATCCCGAATTGTCGGACCCGAGCAAAGTCCAGATATAGAAATCCCCATCTTAACCGTTGCAGATTCCCATGTTTGGGCCTTGAACCCTGAGAGAATTCCCATTATTCGGGTCCAAATCCCCCCTCCTGCAATTTCTAGAGCTGGGCACCAGGGAACCCTCTTCGTACCCAGAGCTGATCTACAGCGGAGGAACAGAGGGGAGCCTCTGGTTGGATGAAATCAAAGGATAGCTTCCTAAAGCAGCAAAATTTGGGAATCGAGGAGGATTCAGTCCAGGGCCGTGCGCCCAAAGGGAATTTGCACGGCCTCCTTCATGGCAGAGGCACAGAACGGCGCAGCAATGCGCGTTTTGCTGGCACATGGAGAAGACTCCTCTAAATGAATCCCATTTATCGGGTCACAGGAGCAATAAGCTTCTCACCAGCGAATGTGTGGCACTTTCGACCTCGTGGCTATGTTGGGCTTGCCGAGATGTGCGACCAAAATAACACCCCTGGGAATTATGGAGCGGCGACACTGATGAAACGCCCGGCAGGGTTGCCACGCCTTCTAGGCTGCGTGCCGCAAGAGGGATGCGAGAAGGGTCGAAATAGCAACTGGGCGGACGAATTCTGAATTCAGGGTCTTCGTTGGTGATGGTGAGGGGTGAGTCGATATCATCTGAAATGCACGCCCGGTCGAGACTGGGAGCCACCGCGGTCTGAACAATGCTGCAATCTGAGCCGTTTGAGGCTAGAACTTTGAGGAAAACCACGAAGGAGTGAAATTTCAGGGTCTAATGCGCTCTTAGTTGACCTAGCAGTGAGCCATTGAATGATTCAGAGCCGGGCTTGACATTATAGAACGCCAAGCGCTTGTAAAAATAACACAACAGCGTCCGCATTGTCCGGCTCATGTTGAGGTGGCCGATATCGTGACTGTACGAGCGCCTCCAAGCGTTCTAGGCTCGTCTGCGTTCCCGGCTGTTTTGTACGGCTTCGTCAACACAATAGTGAGCGCCACGGCCAAGTCGAGGCGTCTGTTCCCACAACACCAAATTTGGCCTCGATAATGAGAGACCGGGCAAGATCTCCACGTTCTTGCAGATGCCGCTTCACGATCCACAGCTCGGGCGGCTATCGTCTCCCGCAATAGTGTAGAGGATGGAGATGCATCAAGCCAAGCCTCGATATTGCAGCTCTATCTGGACACTAGGAACATGGTAATGCATTGTTTACCTGCGTGGCGTGACATGCTTGATAGCCTGTCCTAACGGTTTTCCTGGGAGAGGGTTCGAGACCCTCTTGGATCTGCGGCTCGTTGTTTGTGGCTTTTGATCCCGTGAGAGTCAAAGAGATCTAGACCGTCATGAGTCAGGGCGCAAGTCCACCTCACCAGCAAACAGCTGGAAAAGTGGGTAGCTAGGAATAAATGCGATTGTTCTTGGTCATTCGTAATCATGCCGCCCGTTCTATCTCCGTCGTTGCTGTGTCATATTGGTAGGTTGCAAGTCTCGTTGCCTGCCTATGGACACCCCAAAGGTGTCTGAACAGTTCGGCTTACACTGCGCCCAGAGCTAGTGTGACGCCCGCTAGGGAAACGCAATCTGTTGTGAAAGAGATTGGTTGCTGCCTGATCCTGGTGTGATTTCGAGGCTGTGTTCAGGCGCCTGCGGGCATCCGTTGCTTGGGGTAGCCCGACGGTCATACGATTGCTGCAAGGCAAAGCAATCACTGCCTCGGCTTTGTTACATTTGGATGATGACTGTGTCAACAGCCATTCTGTAGCGAGGCAGCAAACAGCACAGCCGTTTCAGATATTCATGACCATCGGCGACCCTGGGGTAGGGACATAGGTCATGAGGTGTTGCTGACAGCTAGCTCTTGTCATTGGGCAGATGAGCAACGCCCGTGGTGACATCTCGAGTGACTAGCAGTAAACTCTAGATGACTGACTGGCCAGTTCAGGGATGGTTTCCGGGCGCGGGAAGCTCACGACGAGCATCGCGGGCTGGTGGCGAGAATATGTCAAAAACGGTTGGGTAACATGATATGATACTTAGTCCTGCCGGCCCGTCGTCGCATCAGATCCGAACTAGCAATAAGTAATTGAAGGTCTGGAAGAAGGGTCGAGAAATAATTTCATTTCAGGCAGGAAAAAAGGGTACTGAACCCACAAAAGGGAGGCGACCGTTCTAGATCTTTCCACACCATGGTTTAGTGTCGTCTGGATGGCGGTTCATAGAATGAACCGGGCCGAGCTAGGCAGATTAAGGTGCCGGTGATGATGGGCCGAGCGTCGCTTGGAGTGAGCTTCTCCTGGACCATCCTCTCCTCTCGGCTGGACGACTCGAATGGCGAAGAATATCATTACCTAGTACGTTATCCTGCGACAATCGAGATGTCTGGTGCTGTGATGGAAGACTGGCTCCGGGCGCGTCCAGCACAGCAGAGGTAAAATCAAGATTTGCCAGCCGACTGATACCCTGAATTCCGCCACGGGATGTTGTGCATAGCAGCACCCTTGGCGTGACATGGCACAACAGGACTGGACACGGTGATTGGTGGTTGAAGTTCGGCTTGATTAGAGTAGTGGCTAGCTGAACGGGAGGTGGTATGTCAGTGTCAAGCGGTAATGTAGCAATCCGGCCGACGAATAGTTTGTCTGCGTATGAACATGAACACGAACACGCAGAGCTCGATACGGCTCGATGGTGGTGGACGTGGTGGGGGATCGCCAGCATGTCGCAGTGGTGATCTCGATCCTAGCGCACTCCAAGCGGCCAGGCCCACGATGGATACTGTCTGATACGATGGCCAGAAGAATTACACTACTGGGACTGTCGCTGTGTCAGGAGACAGCCCGGAGCTAGCGTCTTGGGTATGTGTGTGTGCTGTTGTGTATGCAATAGCGGCTCTTGGTATCACCCACCTATCGAGGCACTGGTTCAGATATGAGGAAGAAGGCCCTTTTGCCTTGGTGGCTCCAGCCTGGCTGGCGAAGGGGGGTGTGGCTCTAGGTTTCCGCTCTGGCTTTGTTTCATCGACCTCGATCTGTGGCCTGGGCCGTGCTTGAGATTATTAGGGAGGCCAAAGCAGCAGGAGGAATTCATGGATGCACGACATCTGGTTAAATTATGCCGAGGGATGGAGGACGGTTGTGACCATGGCACGGTCGTGTGCAGCGTTCCCACCTCGCAGAGTGACCAGGTGCGGTTGACGCGGCCGCGGAAAAGCAAGACTCATATGTGTGTATGTACGTGGAGATTGGGTGGTGAGGAGCATCACTTGAGACACGCGCTGCACCAGTGACGTTGGATGGCCGTCCACCAAAGGCGTCGAGCGCAGGAGGGTGTCGGGGCATTGCGTGCTCTCGGGCAGTCTCGCGATAAGAGAACCAGAGACAGCAGCGCACTGCAACGCCAATCCACGTCGCTGTGAGGCCATCTCTAGATCGCGCGCTCAAATCGTGATGGCGGCAGGAAATGAGCTGAGCGGTGGTGCAGCAACAGACGGGGTGGCCAGTGGTCTGATAGGGTCTGATAGGGTCTGGTAGGCCTGCGGTCCTAGGCCCCTTCAGGCGCTGCCGGGCCTCTGCTGCCCCCTTCGCAGACCCTGAAGATCGAGGTTTAGCAGCTTCATCAGCTGGCCCATCTCAACCGCCTCCGTGATAGAGCAATGATCGTCTCCCCACGTTTCCGCCGACCGCGACAGGCCGGGCTCTCGGACTGCCAGACTCAGACATACGACAGACGTGTGAGAGACAGTCGGCGGCCAGTCTCAGGTCGATCATGCAGCTATCGGGGCAGCCAGCTTGCCGCCTGCTTAATTGCCTGGGCGGAGCCTTGGACTCCGGCGCTGCTGCCCACAATTCCAGGTACCCAAGCAGAAGAATCTCCATCTCCATCATCCCAGGCCACAGAATCCATTTCATCGAGAGCCCACAAGCCGGTGTGGAGTATGGAAAAGTTTTTTCTTCTCTACCCTTTCTGTTTGCTGTCCCTTTCTAAGGTAAGGTGCTACGTAGGACTGACCCTAGACGGACACTTGATGCCAAGCTTGACATGTGTTGGGCAACATGGGCACAGCTGGGTGACGGGCCGGTGTCAATGCGAACGCCTCGCCTGACAGGTCGGTCGGGAGCAAAAGGAGACAAATCAATGGCGCTAGATCTCCGGTGCAGCCTCTCTGTCTGTCTGTACGGGGTGGTGCTCCCGCACATGTGAAACAGACGTCGACCGGAAATAATGCTTGCATCACGACGCCTTTCTCAACGCCCGAGGAGATGGATAGGACTGCGACAAATCTCCGAACTTGGCGCGGATGGCTGCCAATTCATTCATTCACGTCCGAGCCTGCCGCCGTGCTTGTGCGCCCTGGCCTCACCCGTCCCTGTAGTCCGAGGTTGGTCTGTATATGCGCTGACTGCGTAGAACCTTGCTGTGCTGTGCTGTGCTGTGCGTGCTGTTCGGTGCGCGAGGGATCATTAAGCCAGGTCGTAATCCCGCTGATCTGTAAACCCGGCTGCTGATGCTGATTGACCGGCCTTCCCCTTGCCGGGCCAATTCATCAGCCTGCGAACACGCATCCATGGACTTTGCGGTGACCGAGAGGCAGGCAGCATCTCTCAGCCAGCCAAGCCTCAGCCCAACGACTGAGACAGAGTTTTCCCAGGCCTAATTGACCACTAATGACCCTTGTCCTTGCAGTGAGTCAACCTCTTCTCAGGGACCGGGATAGGATCGCCAACTAACTATGTGACTACACCGAGCCTCCTTTGCCAGCACACCAGCGGACGGGCCAAGTAAACATCAACAACAAACCCTCTCCTGCTGTAAAGGGCTGTCCGTGTTCAGTCTGTGGTTAAAAACAGCACAGCAGAGTCCAGCGCACTAAGTGGAACAGCGAGGCGGGATCATTGACCAGGCCGAGGACCCCGTAGCATGAATCAACGGTTCTCGTGTGCGCCCCGACAATTGCTTACGATAGGGGATCCTTGACTCTTACTCACAGTACGTATTCATCAGTCAAACAAGCCAGCCTTACTGCTAGCTGTTAGCGTCTGTCCGAAACAGCCGAGCAGTCAATCGATGCCGCTCCAGACCCAGAGTCCAAAGCCCGCGTTGGAGATTGGGCAAAGGTCAAAAAGGGGGTGCGGCTTGTCCGTCTTCCCTGGCCTTGCCCGTACGTACACCCCCTTGCCCTCAAACCCTAGAATCGCTGCATGTTGCTGTCCTCTTATTCAGAGGGGGCCGATACTTTGAACGCAATACACAACTGTGGTGAATGGTTTTTGTGTCTCTCTGATATATGAGTCTGGCGTGTCTGGCGGGCTCTCGCTTGCGAAAGGGTGCCAAGTAGAATAGACGAAAACTGTCATCAGATGCAAATGACTATGCCCAGGCGCCAGCCTCTTCCCTCCACGCAAAACACGTACGCAAGCACACACACGCATATGCACTTACATGAGAGGCACACGCTCGCCCAGACAGACAGGGAGGGCAAAGAGACGAATGGCTCGGGCGGTTGGCGCAGAACCCTGCTGCTGCAGCAGACTGGACTCACACCCCTCCTCTCCTCTCCTGCTCTCCCGCTAGACGCATTTCTTGCAAGTCCCCTTTTTAGCGCTCTGCATCAAGAGCGGACCGGGGTGGTGCTACCTTAGACCTCTCATCAGCAAGCGATCCTTGGCTGCAAGTACGTACTGCTGCTGTCCCTGGGGGGTCTGGACGGTCATCGGTGATCGTCCCAGCCCGTGGATCCTCCTCAGGTTCCAACGCCAAAAACCTACACCAGAGACATGCCTTTTTCTACTGCCGCCCTCCCACCTCATCCTGCTCGCCAGCTCTTTCTGCACAATCCATCATCCTCTCCATCCTCAGCTCCCAGCAACGACCCTGCTCCTCGACACGCCTCGAGAAGCAACAGCCTCCAAAAGCATCCATCTGACTGATACGCACCTGTGCTGTGCTGTGCTTACACACTCACACGTACACACACCCTTCCCAGATCCTTCCTCGCCTGCCCTGTCCACAGGCCCGCTTAGCTGGAACAGCTCAAACTGCCCACGCGGACTTGTTACCAGGCACCCCTTTGCTTGCTTGATTGCTGGCTGGGCCCCCGGACCTATTTTACTTTTAGCAACCTCCCGAGCACCGGCCATCTCATCTCGACCTCCATCTATATCTACCAAGATGCCCGCCTCACGACCCTCCAGCCAGCACTTTGATTCATCATCCTCACGCTCCTCATCCGACTCGGGCATCTCTTCAGCACCAGTATCCTCAGGCTACCGATCCAGCATGGACACCATTCAGCAACCCGTCGCCTCCGTCGAGATCCTGCGCTGCATGCGCTGCGCTCGTGCCGTCGAGACCACCTCGACTGACGACGCCAGCTCTATGGGCATGGTCCGCATCGCTCACAACCTCTACTACTGCGAGCGGTGCGCCAAGATTGTCGGCTACAAATAGAGAGCCTCGGCATGAAGCCCCAAAAGCACCCAGCACCTGGACTGGAACTCGACATAATTTTCTGTTTACAACCACCACCGCAACCTCCTCTGCCTCAGCACACGATTACGAGACATACGCCCTGACGAATATCTTGATGACGGATAGACCTAGCAACATGGAAGGATAAGATATAGACTCGATACCTCGCCCCGCGCTGTGATGCAGCAGCAGCAGCAGTAACTACGTCCTGGAGACAACTTGGCGCACACGCCCCAATGGTCTTGAAAACCAGCCTCTCCGGGCAGCAACCACCACCTTCGCAGCAGCAATACCTGGAAACGAGCACGCAGCACCTGGCGATGCATCTAGCCGTCTCGGTGCTTGCACTCGTGCGGGTTTCCTGGGCAGTCCGCATTGCTCCGCCAGCTCACGATGTTCCCGCCTCAAACGGGCTGAAACAAATCCACCCCGGGCTCGGCGGACGGTCAATCCACCCATCTGGGCTGAGATCCAATCGAATTGGGGTGAAATTTCTATTATTTCTCCTCGGCTGCGCTGACAGCCCTGTTTCGTGGCCCTATTCGGGGTTCTTTGTGGCTGTGTCACGGCCAGCACAAAACCGATATCCACCCACCCACCATTGCTTTCGATCTACCTCGCAAAGTTGTGGCATCTTTTTTTATTCCAGATGCCCTTCTCGATCAATCCTGCAGACACTCTCGGTCGCTTGGCGGCCACATCTCCATCTGTGAGACATGCCGAGACATATTTTTCAATGGCGATGCGCAATTTTGGGGGGGCCCTTCTTGGTGCGCCCGCGCGACGTTCGTCATCGTGCGTCGGGTCGTAACCACCCTTGCCATTTTCCTCTAGCCGCCTTTTTTCGCCTGGACCAGCCTGTCTGCAGTCATTGCCTAAGCGGTGCATCCTTTCGAACAAGCCCATGGGGGGGCTAAGTGCCGGGGTTGCATGCAGATGTGACCTGTCTCCGCCCGCCATCGACCAATGAGCGAAATGTCGCCAAGAGCCCTCGTATACCTGGATGCACCCCAACAGTGAAACCTGCACCGCTCGGCAGTCGCCTTAGACACCATGGACGGTCTTGGCGGCCTCTCTTTTTTTGGTCTTGCACAATATCCCTCTCTGCATGAAGGAACAAGAGAGGCCTGTCGGTCCATTCCATGGCCCTGGCGATCCGGGACGTCACTGGGTCCAGACCGATCCGAGTGCACACGGCATTACTTTCCCCGCGGTATTTCCTGGCCGTTCGGGCCTATTGAACTTTCCGCCTGTCTCTCATGCAGGTCACATTGTGGAAGAGCACTTGGGATATCAGATGGCAGTGGCAGTTGCGCTTGGCTTAGCCAACGGCGATACGGGCCAATTGGAAACTGGAATGTTGGTATATGTACAATATGGTGTCATCGGTGGACAACACGGCGTTTCTTTTTCTCTTTCTTGTATCTTTTCTTTTTCAACTGTGGCTTGCGATACATGACCGGCCGTATGATCGGAGTTTTTTGTCTTTTTACATAATTCGAGACAATGCCCTCAACTCACAACCTGGGCTGGTCCCGGATGGCTTGCTCAGAACCCGTGAAGTGCCGAAGAGTAGCCTAGATTAAGTCAAAGCAATATCACGAATATTATTAAAACGCAACATCCCATTATCCATTGACAAGTGAGAAAAAGAAAACACCGCCCATGCAAGACATTATGTGATGTATCGCATTCCCTTGGTCGTCTGCCCACCCGGGCGTACAGCGGCACCCTGCGTCAGATGACCAACTGATTATAGGCCCTGACTAGACTGGTGGTCGGATGTTCCATTGTCTAGGACCCCTCCCCTCTCACTCTCCCTCCCTCAGCTATCCATTGTAAGCCTCCAAACTCCGAGCTGGGACTCTTGGTAAGCTGTTTCTGCTTTAGAATAGATCCCAGCGGAAAGTCCGTGGAGGGGTTCGTGTCACCCCCTCCCCCTCCCACTACGGATATAAGCAAGCGGCCGGGAGTTTGTGGGGGGAAGGTATGTAGGGCGGGTGGACAGCTGAGGACGAGGATTACAATGCTACGCTACGTTCTACGGTTGTTGTTTTTCACGTCCCGTATTTTTTCTGTTGCTACATCAATAAATGCGGACAAGGGGGAGAGGGGAGGAGGGGGGGGCGTGATTTCAGCATGGCAGGCAAGAATGGCATTTGTTATTTTCCCCATGTTGGGAAAAGAAGCAAAAAAAAAAGCCACCATCAGGCGCGTTGCTGGGTGTAACGTGCCCATTCGGGGTTTGCACAAATGAGAGCGAAACCCTACATGAAGGGGCACTTGGCTCGGTTTGGCCCAGCGGGAAACTCAGTGAGGCGTCCAGCGGGAAACAGTGCCGGAGCGAACGGAGACCCTTTCCTAGCGCCCTGTGAGGGTTCTTTTGCGGCGAATGGGATGGCGTTGAAGGGATGGCGTTTGGGGATTTGGGGGATCTAGAACGTCGCCTGGGCAGAAGTTTAAATTGAAGCGAAGTTGGGCAGCAGATGACATGTAGCTAGGCAGCTAGCAGCTGGGATGGGAGGCTGTAAGTGCCGAGGAGGGGATCTGCTTACTGTTCGCTTCGCTTCTTGGGGTCAGAGATCGGCTGTGTAAAATTCGGAGTCCGGAATGGCCGGCGAGCCCTGGAAGGGAAGGGTTCGAGAAGAGCGCAAAGGGTGGAGCTTCTGGTCATGGATTAGACGATGTGAGCGAGGGACGAGTGCGACGATCAGCGAAGATCGATTAGGGGTTGAAGTGCATCGCCTCGTTGTGAGACGACCTTGTGTGTGGTATATTGGCAAATTGAGTGTTGTTGCGCCCGCCCCTGAACGTGGAGGGAAGGATGTGTATCTGTTGATGCCAGGGCCGCCAAGGTGATTTCTTATCCTTGGTGACGATAATTAGGATGCAGGTGGCTTCATTGTGCTGCGTTGCGGTGTGCTTGGAGTTCAACTTGGACGACCATGGCAGGATTGGGCTGAACATGATCCTTCCAGCAAGTTGGATCCAGGTCTGACGACACTGAAGCCATCATGAGCTTGCGTGCTGGCACGACGACTGGCGGTGCGGGAGCTGATGTCACTCTGGCTGGAATGGCCATGCAGGGACTTCTCTCGTGTTCCTGAGGATGGTGTCAACCTGACGTCGACGACTTTCGTTTCTGGGCTGGTCCGTCCTGCACTACTGCAAAGTTGCATCTGCGCAACAGGGTAGCCAAAAATAATCCAAACCTCCATTTGCTTCCTTGATTTGCCGGTTGGGGTGCACATTAGGGCCGTCGGTATCGCTCAGGGAGGGGGTGGATGGCCTCATTGCTGCATTCCCAGAGGATGAGCCGCCAGCTTTGGAACGACGACCAAGGCTAAAATACCGCCTTTTCGAAACCAGTGACAGTGCAGTCTCGTCTTGCTCTGCCACAGGCCGTGCATCATCTCCCGATACGGCGGCGACCTCCCCTCGTGATGAACCGAGCCGGAGATTTTACCAGGGACTCAACGGGTAGATACGAGAAAAGACGAAATTAACTGTGGCCCATCTGCTGGGCCACAGACCTTCTACGCTGGACCGCCCTTTCTCTTCATCAAACCTCGTAGCTCGTGGCGTTTTTTCCCTCTCGCTCCCTGGTCCCCTCAAAGCGAACCGTAAGCGACGCTCAACTCACTCCAATATTTAAGCAACACAAGCCAGAGGGAAGAGGGACAAGGGGATAGCCCCACCACTGACTTCATCGTGCATGGGCCGGTCTCTCTTTCGCACTCTCCATTCCTCCCACTACAGTACGCCAGCCGACAGTCTGCTTTTTTTAGTGCACTTACCATCCGGGCGGGTCTGCCCTTCTCGCGACCAGATGCGATAAAGGGCTCTCGGGGGAGGATGGACTGGGGGGAGGGTGGACGCTGCTCACCAGGTGACTCTTCATCCGGTTTAGTCGAAAGCTGGGCTTGGTGTCTCGCTTCTCGGACCGGGGTTTGGACTGGAGCGAAGGGGAGGGGGTATGAATATGTCGGCAATGTACGGGCTATGTGCATAGTATATGCATATGTATGTGCTGGTTCTCACGCAGCAGGCCAGTTCAGGGCGATAGATTGGCTTGGCTGATACCTGTGAGGTCTTGGGACACGCACCCGGATTTGGATCTGTGTACGTAGGGCCATATCCATGCCTGCATACAGCAGGCCCTTGCCCAGCAGTCAAATGACACGGCCGGGATCAGAGACGCACCACCATGGCACGGCGGCGACGCGTTGCCCTACAGGTGAAAGAGTGCATAACGGCTCACTCAGACACCGAGCGGGGGAGACGGTGGGCGAGAGGCACAGCCCAGAGCAGGTCGGTCTGCAGCAAGCCAGCCGAGATGCACATTCATGCCGCCTCTCGCTGCCTACCAGGCGGAACTAGCAGGCGAGGACATGCATCTCGCTTGTCTGGGCAGTCATGGGAACATGTGGCGTGCGCCCGCTGCATATTGAGCCTCGGGGACTGGGCGGCTCGCACGGGTATAGGACCATGAGCTGCTTGACAATGGCAACAACAACATTACATTGTCCTCTAGGCAGCCATTTTAGCAGCACACCTCCTCGACGATGGTCTATTCGATGAACCCCGTGCAGGTTGTGAAACGTACGCGCCGGGCAGTGTATTGATTCACTGATTGATTGATTGATTGATTGATTCTTGAGCCTCGCTACGCCCCGGCATTGTCCCCCAGACCTCCAGCCACCTGACCTAGTCAACATAACAGGGCCTATAACCGATGTTCCCGCCAGCTGGGGTTGAGGCCATGACAGCGAATGCGATGACTGAGAAACCGTGCCGGGATCAAGGACTTGTCGGGTTCGAGCAACGTGACCGCCATGCCTCCTCTCCGGGTCGTCCGAGGGGTACTACCCCAGCCCAGACTTTCTATTCGACGCCCGGCTTTGATTCGTTTTCGTAAGTCCCAATTTACAGCTGGCATTGACCACATGATTATTTCCGTCAGCCAGCCACTCAGAGCCTCAACACTACATGGTGCTGTCAGAATGTGAAACCACCTGCTGTCTTCGTTCCCTGCACAGCCTCTTATGCGATTGTGATATCTTCATGACTGCCCAGTGTACACAGTCTATACTTCGGTGGAAAGTACTGTTTAATCCTCTTCGAAATTGGGGGAAAGGGGTTGATTGAATATTTCGTAATTGTTATTTTCTGTGACGTGAGTATTTAGAAGTTCCCGCATAAAAGTCTTGTTGTATGTCTATGCTATACTTCCCATCAGACCAATGGAAAATCAAATCAATCATTAGTACAACTGAGCAATCAAGCTTGCTCTGAAAAGCACAGCTCCGACCATGGATGGGTATAGTCAGCCTAACATAACATAACATAACATAACTCGGCACTCTACTGCCCAGCTGCGCTGCGAGCACAACCACTCCTCCCATGTAGTGTCAAGCCCACGCTCTTAACCTCAATATAAGTCCGACTGTATTTTTTTCTTTTTTCTTTTTGTAGTGGTCTTATTGATAAGACCTGGACAATGCTCAGGTTTGGAGATGTGGAGGAGACATAATCATTCTACACATTTTTCCAACTCACGAGAGGATCGTGAGAGCAATCATGCAGCTGTTGTTTGACCAAATCCGATCTCAAGGAGCAGACCAATATCAAATACCCTGAGTCTCTTTGATTACATCATTACAGCTTCTCGTTGGTCTGCTCGGTGGGCTTGTACATGTCAGTGCATCGGTTGCCCAGGTTCGGCCTGCGTGGTCTTGGGTCGCCAGGGCCGTGATTAGATATAATCGCATGGACCTCAAAAGTTCATCCTCATTTCCGCATCCTTGAGTAGATTTAACTTTTACCAGTGCCAGGGTCTATCTAAATATTACCTGCTTTTCTGTTCATGTGAATATACTCCCTGGGAGTAACGGGTAGACATAAATCGGGGTTTAAGTGCCACCAAAGCACTGGATGAAATTGCTCGAACCCACAACCGAGACCCTGCAACAAATGTATCTGATCAACAATTGGGCTCTGTGATTTTCATCGATGGAATGATTCATTGGGGCTGGGAGAGGCTCCGTTAGTTGCTTACATACTCTCAATGGGGAACGATAACTCACTTAGAAGGTAAGGTATTTCAAGTTGCCGATGTAGCTCTAACCGTGAACGAGGCAAACTACAACGAAGAGAAGAAGACCTAAGATGGCTTGAAACGTGCTAGTGACGTTCTCAGTCTCGGCAGCTCAGAAAATACGGCTGCCAGTGGTGGCATATCTAAACAGGATGTATATTGAAGGCATACGTTGTCAACACTGCGGTCTGAGGTTTGGGTGAGAGAATAACCCAGCTTGTCCTGCTAGATTGAGTGTGTACAGTCTTCCACCTCCCTTTCCTGGTTGAATATTTGATAAGTAATCGGGGTTTTACAGAATATAAGAGGAAAGGCTGGAAAGTTGTCAGAAGGGAAGAAGGCTAGTGACTACATTGACGCCTTATGCGATGAATAGCCCCGGTGAACTATGCTTTGGGGGCTGAGGTAACCGGTGTGTCTTTTATATTTTACTATATTCTGTATGTACGGCATGGCCATTGTAAAGAGAAGTGATCCCGCCATTATGATCATGTGTCATAGCAGCAGACGAGTCTCGGCCAAGAGCACGCTCGATACCTTATGTATTACTTCCCCGGGAATCTCTTTCAATAATAGCCCCTGGGGCTCAGTGGTCAGCGCGCTCCCGCACGCCCCCTAGCGATATATGTACTGGCACTGATGATCAGACCAACTGTAGGTGTACTCGTGCTGATGATCAGACCAGTCGCAGGTAGACTCTCCTCCCCAGGTCAGTAAGGGAAGGGGACGAGTACATCGCAAGAGGGGGGCCGGGAGAGGTCCTCGGTTGGAACCCGAGCAGGAGCACTATTTTTCCCCCTCTTTTCAGTTTTTTTCCCCCCTTACATCTGCTGCCAGCTTCCAACGGGGAGGAGGGAGATTGTGTGTGCGAGCGAAACACCGAACTACCGTCATATCAGGCATAGCTGCGTAATAGCCAGGTTTACTGACTTACTTTCTGTATATACCAAGTTTGCGAAACAACTGGAGTCTATGGGGATGCTTGGAGGAGACTTGGGAATTCTTTATCAGCTCACGGAGTGCTTGTGCTGTTGCCAGTGGAAGCCTCCCTCCCAGCAAGCAGAGCCCTTACTTCTAAGAGAACAGCCCAACAACTCGTATTTGTTGGCCTATGAGCAGTCGCTAGATGGAAAATCCTGAGAAGGTGGTTGAGAAGATGAAATGGAAGCTTGTCAAGGCAATGAGTGCGAGAGCCTCATAAACGAGAAATGGCTGTCCACCCGGAGAGAGATGCTGCATTTACCGCCTCATGCGGAAGAAAACAACCTTGCCTCTCCTCGCGCGCGACTCCTGCGCGGTCCCTTGTCACTCTACTACTTTTAAGGGAAGTATCAATCATCTACCCTTGGTAGTGATGGATAGCGAATAGGACGAGTGTGCGTGTCTCGCTTCTTCGAACCAGTTGACGGTGGCCTGGTATATTCCTCGTCATTTGGCCCGGCACTTGATTCCCCAATCGTGATAACAGAATGATTGCAACTGAGGTAGCTATGATATGGCAATACAGCTGTTGACATTTTAAATCAAAGCCGATGGTTACTTGCAAAGAGCAAAGCAGGCGATGTGTCTGCCAGGGACCAGCTTCCATCGGCAGAACGCAAGACTATACTAATCAAACCAACCCCAACCACATGTCTCTCTTTCTAATATCCAGTATTAAACCAAACTTGCTGCACTTGTTGCCAATCTCTTCATGTTATGGCTTGTCTGCCCTACAGTCAAACCAATTGCCTCAGAAATCGAACAGTGTTTCTGTTACATGTAATTGCGAATTTAATCCGTACGTAGATTAATACCAAACCCAATCATCCTTCTGCCAACGCCGTTGCCCCAATATTATGAACGTTAGGACTTATCATTCCAAAGTACATCGAGAACCCGAATCTGTCCAAGCAGGTTCTCCTCGAATTGCGTCATGATCAGGGGGATTCAACCTGACCTCGTTATGCTCCAAATACAAGCCAAGCCTCCTTTACCCCTCCATTTTCACATCTGCAGCGCTATCCAGGTTCTTGAGTAGATAACTCCGTTTGAAATACTCGTTTGGATGGACGATGGTAATTAATTGGTTCGAGGTGAGGATCTCCTCGGCCTTTGCCCTCTTTATCTCGTTCTGGTGTAAGTGGTCAAATACCCTAAGCAATGGTTAGCCGTCCCGCTTGGTTAAGAAATTCGTTTTGGGGGGGGCATCTCGGTTTTCGCCTTACCTGTTACAAGCCATGTGATGCTGGTTCTTGGCCTTGTCCTCGTGAATGCCCTTCAGAACACTGCTATCAGAGACTCCCATGGCCTGCACCAGCGCCTCGAGGTTGTCCTTGCTGAAGTGTCGGTAGGGGCAGCCGTGAGCCTCGCCGGGGCCAGGTGGGTGCTCTGTCAGGATCTTCTGGCAGCTGTAGGGGCTGTAGCCGCCGCCCCTGCGGTTCGAGTCTCCGCCCACGTCGCCGTAGACGTGCCTGACGTTGTACCGATACTCCTTGTTGAACTGCTCCTCGGTGATTTTGTGGAACCCGTTGCGCCAAAACATCAAGCACTCCTCTAGACTCAGACCGATACCCTTCAAGAAGAGGGTGTACTGCAGTCGGCCAAAGTGCTTCAGGTGGGCGTCGCGGCGGAGCGAGCGGTGGAGATGCGACATGCAAGCAGGGAAGTGCTGTGACAGGTTGTCAATGTTCGCGGCCGAGATCTGTGCTCCGTCAGGGGCGGAAGTGCCGGACATGTAGGCCGAATCGGGGGTGATGAAGTTCTTGGAGAGATGGTTCAGGATAGGAGTCAGACGGTCGTCCTCATCGAGACGAGGAAGGGCTCGTGCGGTCAGCTATAAATTTAGAGTTAGTTGTCACACGGCCGCATGGTGGAATCGCTTCTTCTTACCTCGAGTTGCTTCTCAAGCCTCGCCTGGAACTCCACGGTGATCATGCTGGACTGCTCGCGGCCTGGCACATAGGCCATTCCGCGCTTGACAAACACTCGGCGGCTTTCGACCAGATCGGGCACGCGTTCCCAGTCGACCTTAAACCATGTTTCCTCCTCGACATTCGTCCTCCTCGGGCTCAAGTCTGCAAGCTCTGACGCAAGCTCTGCCTTCTCCTCGTCCGTCACGGGGAGGCACCAGTCCAGATTCAAACTGTTGATGAAGCTGTTGCGTTCGCTCTGGTCGTCGCTGGCAAGTCTCATCCGGAAGAGCATCGTCTCAACCCTGGTGAATCGCCGGCGCAGATCTTCCGTTGATGAGAATGCCAACCGGAGGATGAAGTGGCTGTAGTGATCTTTCTGTCTCTGTAGGGCGATCTTGGAGGAACTAGTGTTCGAATCGAGCGGTAGATACTTGTCGATAATGGATTTCATATGCGTTGCCGTCTCTGCTGGTGATTTGTTGCGGAAGGAACACGCCTCCAGTTCCGCAAGGACTTCAAGAAAATGTTAGGTTGGTGGTAGGCCAATGAGACTTTTGATCACGACTAACCTCTTAATCTGTCAATGGCCCATTGCTCAAACTGTTCAAGGGTGATGTCGGCCGTGGGCGCATCTGCGTAGAAGTTGAGGCGATAGGGATAGTCGACGCTCTTGTACTGGGGCGTGGCGAACTGCCTCTTGCGGTGATCAACGACATTGCGTCTCTTAGGGTCGATTCTATCGTGGTTATGGCGCAGCATCTTGACGAAATTATGTCGACGACTGTAGACTCTTCTATGTTGCTGAACTCGAGTTTTTGGTATGCTCCATCAAACGTCACTGCGCGTGGTAGAGAAGTTCAGGGTTACGCGACTTTACGCGTCGCGGGGGCTCGTTGTGGGGAAACCAATTAAAACAGGCGCGTTCACAATCGCGCCCGCTACAGGGTAGGTTGGCCGACATTTCGCCTCTTTGAGCCTCATGTTCGATTGTCTCGGATGGGCGCTCAACTATGAAACAGAGCGGCGGCGGTGTAAAGCGATCCCATCTTTGGCACATTCCACACCTTCAGTTCAACATGTGTTCTCCCCTCCATACGTATTGATCGCCCTCAGAGTTGCTGGTAGCCGAGACATGTGACGCCCAGTCTCTACGCACCACGCAGCTCATAAGACCGAAGACGGATTCTGGGCGAAGGCTGTGCAAAGGATTCTCATTTATACGAAGCGTACCTGCGGGCCACTCACGAGGCGCAGAGCGAGGATCTCAAAACCTACAGAAAAGACCTTTTGGCATCTCCACATCCTCTTCCGCATCTCTGGCCCACCCTTACCCCTAGCACGTCGATCAATTAGTTCCTTGGAGGGCTGATGCCTTGCCCGTACCCGACCAACGGCCAATGTTACAATCAATAATTCAAGTCTGTCTACCTCCAATACCTCGTCAGCAGGAAGATATCCATCCGCGATGCATCCTCTAAGCAGAGAAGCAAAAGAGGAAAGAAGATTCTCGCTCTCGATGCGACGTCTAGCCCCAAGTAGGCAAAGGTTTGCGAGTTGTCGAGCTGATGAGCGGGGGCGGGCAGGAGAGAGCAACATTCCAATGTGTCACCCGTCACATTGAAGCGGCCCAACAGCATATGTATTACACACATAGCATAGCCCTGCGACCTGCGGCCGAGCAATAGAGGGTGTGTGATGATGGCGCGTCCGCCATTTTGCGACTGGCCATGCATTCGACCGGCCTTAGCCTGGCCCACCGCAGGCACCTTAATCTGCGCACTTCTACATAATACGCTGCTGTTGGTCCGCCGGTTGCGGGACCGGTCAGAGCCTTGACGTCTCATGGCAGATGCGCTGCGTTCTCGCTTCATGATGCGCAATTCAGGTAATAAATGTTTCTGCACGTCGGATGGGCTCCTCTTTCTGGAGCTTACTCGGGACATGACTTACCATTGGAGCCCCTCACCCTCCTCCACCGCTGAACCAACCACAGGGGATGGCGTTAAATCGCGAACAGCGAGTCCACGCATGTCTTTGTTGGTGCCGAGGAGGGAAAGATGCTGCGATGTATTATGTGAGATGAATGGGGGGGTGTTTACCATCGTTGGTCCTAGGGACGCGAAAGCGATGTCGTATCCGCCCATTGCCAGCGCAATTGTCATCTAATTAATCATTCAAGTCGTAAGATGAACAGGAAAGGGGAAAGGAGCAGATCATCAGCACAAGCGTATTCGCGAATCGCAAGACGCCGTCGGTAAGTACATGCACCAAAGGATGGGCGGGGGGTCCAGTGAGATCGGTGTAAGAGTTCTATAATTCCGATGCGTGTGGATAATAGCGGAACGAGTGTGTAAGCTAATTGATCCCACGCAAGGGCTCGGCCAAAACTGAATCTAAAGCCAAAAAGCAAAAAAAAAATGCGGAAGTACTTCGGGACTGAGCCTTGTTGAAAAGGCAAAGGTCCAAAAAAAAGAAAATCAGAAACAAAACATGCGGATAGCCAAAAACAGATCAAAACCAGAAAAGAGACCAAAGGAATGAAATAACTCTGCCCAATGCTAAAACAGAGGGACGGCAAAGAAATGGCAGGCTGGTGAAAATCGCTTGTATCAATGATGGGTCGCCCCAATGCAGTCAGAACAGTGTCGCAAGCAGATACGCTCCGACGGGAAATCCTCCTCTTCTATAACCCTGTCCACACCCTCCCCGAGCTCGTCGTAGTCATCAATCCCGGGCTAGCCCTATGGACGGCAAAGAGCTGGCTCCCGCTCGTCGGTCGTAGGGCGGGAGGAGCGTATTCGTCGTGGGTGTTGTAGGTACTGAGACCAGGCAAGAGCAGGCCGCGGCATTGGCGATTGTTCCAAGCCAGTTCGGGCGTGGGGGAGAGACGCCGGTGTCGACGCCCTCTCTAGCATGAATCCAGAAGCAAGTGACAGAAATAAGAACGCGATGCAATCCTGCCGTAGCAAGTAAACTCAGAATCTAGTGCCATATGGGTTGCTATTTAACTACATGCCCGGGTTAGTGACTGTGTCTTTCTGTTCCTTTTCGGCGGAAGACGAGCTTCCAGTCGGGACTGACGATCGGGATTGGCCGCCATTGCTCTGCCCCGAGGAGCTCGAGTAAGGCTTTCCGCCGCCCTGGCCGCGAGTCTCGACGCGGGGGAGGAAGGCATCGAGGATGGTGCCTCCGTTTGTTCCAGAGCCATTGGATGAGCTATCGGAGTTTCCACCTTGGGGACGAGGATCCATGTTGGAAGGCTACAGAGCCGGTCAGTTATGCAGGAACACAGCAACAGACGGCGCAATCAGAGAGGCAGAGAGGACGAGGACAGAGAGAGAGAAAGGAAACCTACTGAGGTGGTTCGGTGCGTTGAAGGCGGAGAGCTGATTGCTAATTGCCAGGGAATCGGTGGGAGAGCGAGCTTCGTTTCTTCCTTTACAGACACGGACGCAAGTTGAGAGGCAATGGGAGGAATTGCTGGTGAAGATGTTGATGTTGATAGTGGTGGTGATGATGATGCTATAGCACCTGTACTCTTGTCGGTTCCCATGATGAGGTCTTATACTCGAGGAGGAAGATGATGAAGAAGGAGAAAGACAAGAATCGAAATAGAAATGGAGAACGGCGTAGTTGTCTTCTCTGCTACGCCCCTCGCTCCTGGACGACTTTTGAATACCGCAAGGCTGTCCTCTCTGGGGTCCAGATTCGTAAACCGAGCGATGGAGAAGGGCACAGAGGATAGCGCGGCCAAGGATTTGATTCAGAGAGGTCAATACCGAGAGATGGGGCCGTAGGTAGGGGCCAGTGGCGGTTTACGACGAGACAGGATTAGACAACAAAGTCAGATCACCAGGCAAAGGCCATTTTTTTTGGTGTGCGAAATGGATCATGACTTGTCAACGGCACGATAGCATGCGGCAAAGCAAGCTCCAGACAGAATTGCCCCCCTCTAGGCAAATCATCGCTGACTGGTGGATTGGGGGAGTCGGCCTTATGGGACAGGAATAGCAATAGCCTGATGGCCAGCAAGGGGTCTGTCTGGCATCGGGCTCTTTCCCCACGGTGGCAAGTCCTGCTCGACGACTCCCATGCTTCCAGAGCAGAGCGTCAATTGGAAATGAAACTCACGGCAGCGCGTGTCGAGCGAGCCCACGCCGGGACGAAACCAACAGCATAGCTCTTGACACTAGCTCACCACCATATTTGCCCACCTGGTCGGGCCTTGTCCATGTCGGGGCCAACGGTCCCAACCCATGGTCACGCCAGCCGATCATAGCAGCACCCATGCGCCGCCAGCTTTTAGGATCTCATCAGGGGCTGTAGCGAATCGGATGCCGGTAGCCTCAGCTCTGGCGCGGAGAGGGGCTGGCGTAGACGCGATACAACGTCCGAGCACAGGCACAGAAGAGGAAACCTTTACTGACTTGCATTCAACTTGGCGCTCCACCCAGCGCCCATTGTGCTGCGGTTAGCGAGCCATTGGCCGCTGCAGTGCTCAATGCCATTGCACCGACGGGAGCTACATACTTGCTGCCTACAATTACTGCTCAATTGACTCACGCACAGAGGACAACAGGCATCTAGACAATGGATCCAGACACGCGGCCATGCGCATGCGTGCGTGAATGCTCGGCTTGGGCTTGAACCCAAGTCCCTCGCATGGGGCGGGAGGCCAGGCGGCCCAGGCACCAACCAGGCGGCAGCTCGTGGCAGTGAGGATCTTGTGTCGTGCTGCCTTGGGACCGTGAAACTCGCCAGGTGAGTCAATTCCCCTTGCAACAGGCGCCAATGGCCTCATCGACGCCCGGATCGAGTCCAGCGAGTCTCGCACCACATGCCTCCCGCGAGTCACACGAGCCACCGCCTTGGTGCTGGCTCCAATTGCGCCCGCCAGTCTGCCTATCCGATTTGACAACCCAGATTCGGTCGTACTCACCAAAGGTCCCTATCAAGGTGGCAGTTTGGGGGCCGCGCGGGGCCACCAGCGAGGCTCTGCCGAAATCGAGTCTCTTTTAAATTAATTCAATTGCCTGATTACCTACCTACTCTGGACGACTTCCACCCAGACACCGAACAGCCATTGCCCCACCCGATGGTGCTTTGCCCTGTCTCTGGGCTCTAGCGGGCGGCACAAGCAGGTCAGGATGCAAGATCAAGTGACCGAGAGGACGGACTGTAGGGCTCTATTTACGTCACTTGCCTCGTATTGGTCCAATGTCCCTCTGGTTGATGAGTCCTCCCGAACGGTTCTTCGGTACGGTTCAGCCTCGCCGAATCTCACAAGGCTGTGATTGGGGCCTGTGCCCGACCCCCAGCGGGCTTCTTTAGACCAAAGTCACCTAAGGGGAGGCTTTCCGGATCGGCTGTTTCCCAAATTCCAGGCACCGAAGAGCGTTCATGCATCCTCATGACGATATGCACCCTTCATGACGGCTGAGTGGCTGCTCCCGATGGCTCCTTTGGCGTGTATACGCACGCAAGGCAGAAAAAAGAGAACTCTTTTTCCAGAAACAGATATCTCCGACGGCCAGTAAGTTTTGTCTTAGTCCCCAATGATGAATGGGCAATGGCCGCGTTATTAATAGCAGAATGTGCATAACCCATTCTCAGATATTACGATGATACCACAATTTCCAAGACATGCAGATATATGGGTAGGAGCTGAGCTACTTGGCCGAAGCAATCTTCACTTTTCTACTAACTGCAAGCTGTTCCTTTGAGTGCACCATTGGCATCCATGAATTTTCGGCCTATCTCGCCCGTTACGGCAATCGCCTAGCCCACAATTGCCCACCCAATTAGAGGATCCGGAGATGCGCTTCATCCACCTCCTCCCTTGTTGAGTCAAGCCTCAGCAGATTGGGATGGGGTACCCAGAGTACCCAGAGTGTGGACTCGAATACACGAGTACATGAGTAAACCTAAGACACTTCTCTCGGCACCCATGACAGGGGCTGCGGTTGCATACTGCATCTACGTAACCGGCAGCGCGGTGGTGGTAGCACAGGCCAGGGAGATTGCATACAACGTAGCAATCTGAAGTCATCTACCTGAGGCCTGGCCAAGGACCCATTGGCTGGAGATCCCGGGCAGGACGTCCGTCTCGACTCCAGTGGTAGGTAGGTACTTGTACTTTAAGTTTTTAACCGTCAAACGGGCGTGACTGATGTACTACCCAAGATGCTGCCAATTTTCCAAGACCTCATCTCACCCAACTCCACCGGAGACCAGCTCCACTGATGATTTTCGGGTGGATTCACCTTGCTCAGCTGCTGGCTCATAACGCGCAGATGCTAAGATGGCCCGTAAGGCGAGGTGGAGCCGACGCCCAGCCGGGCGAGAAGAAAACAATCTCTCGACGGCTGTGCGAAGTGGCCACATCCCTGGAGATCAGCTACCAGCAATAGAACGCTAGAAGGTCGGACACGGACTCCGGGCGCCTGAACCCCGACCATGTGATGGCAATAGAGCTCAGCGAGCACGTTGTGTTGTTGCCCGGTTCGATTGATGTTTCCAGAGTTATAATAGGTGCATGTGGCGAACCTGCAGGAGCTCATCTGGGTTCCAGGCTGCCTATATAGCAGCCCGCATGGACCATATCGCGACAAGCTTCCGATCGGGGGGCGATAAACCATATGTATTTATATATATTGGAGAGTTTGGGGACGAGAGAGGCGTTGTCAGTGCGCTGGGCATGGCTTCCGGGCGAACGCTGAAACAGCCGAGAAAATAGGGCAAGGCGTGTGCACAGAGGGCTGATGCGACCTACTGTAATACATACTTCCCAAGCCGGCGCGATCATGATCGGTTGCCAAAAAGATCAGGCCTTTCTTTTCTCCCTCGGATGGAGGTGTGCAGCGATCGGCCCTCGAAAAAAAGCGTGGCTTGGACTCGAAAACTTGAAAAAACACATGTTGCATCATTGACACTTGATGCCGAGAGAGGCAGGGATATCCAACGAAACCCAAACCCTCCCTCTCCCCCCAGGGCGGCCGAATAGGACAACCATGTTGGCCGGCCAGCAGCCCAGGAATGTAATGTATACCCCCTCCAAGACAGACGTAGCCGTGTGTGTGTGCGTGCTTCTCTCGTACGAGATTTGGTGCGGGCGAGATTTGTAGCACCGCGAACGGGAACACACGCCAGGGCTAAGCGCCAGGGAGCGCCGCTAGCGAGAAGCAAGAGCGAGCCCACATCCGACGGCCCTGTAGGTACTAAAATCGCCTGGCCGATTATGTCACTCCGTGGCATTTTTCCCTAGTGGGAAAGACGACGCCCAACGGGAGGCTTATTTTTAGCGTCTCGAACCAGTAGTCGGCCAAGTTGCATGGACAAGACGACTAAAAATAAGATTTTGGCTAGAGGAGATCACGGCGGTTCTTTGGTGGCAACACTTGCAGCTGGCGATGGTGTCTTTGGTATGCAAGCCTCTCTCTACTAAGGTATGTACACGTTCCTGCAGGCAGGGCAAATAGGGTGATGATGACGGCCGCGGAGGAGGGAGATGAGAGGGGATCAGCGAGTCATGCCAAGCTGGGGGAGGAGGGTCAGACGAGTGGGCGAGAGACGGGCAGAGTGAGTGTAGTGTACCGGGGACACGGTGTTTCCGCTCCATCAATTTCAATCTACATGATGCTCGGCAGGTCATCGCCTGCTGGATTGCCAGCATTTGGCCGCCCGCGTGCAGCCTTGGCGCAGGGGACGTGCCAGCCAGCCCTGGTGACATAGCTCGCTCGGCAATGGAGCTGGGTCGGATATCTGACCAGCCCGGATGAGGAAATCTGTGTATGTCCAGCGCACTTCTTCTCCATCGAGTAACTAGCGACGCCAGTCCAGGGCCTGGTCGATGCTGCTGTGGGCATGGATGTGGGCAGCTGTTGGGTGGGAAAAGGCGGGCGGGTGGGCGGTCAGATGTGATAGGGATGACAGACAGATAATTAAGGCCCCTCCCCAGGCCCGCAGCTAGAAGCAGCCCTACTGCGGGCGATGGAAGGGTAGATTGCACGGTCAGTGGTCAATCCAGCAATGGGGTGAGGAGAAGGGCTGTGAGGTGAGGCAACGCACCTGCAGTGCAAGGTCAGGTCAGGTAACGCAAGGCGATGTCATGTACGTCTGTCTGCATCGAGTTGCAATAGGGCGGCCGAACAAGGTGTCAATGCACCACGGGCGGACAATTAACCACGAGCAGCATGTTCCAAGCCTGAAATGTAGCCATCTCTCTGCTGTAGGGCATGCCAAGCTGGTATGGGGTCGCGGCCGCTCGAGTCCAAGGTGCCGATGGCTCTCTGCCCTGCCAGCCTGTGCACCCTCCCTGCCCTTCACGGATCCAGGGGTCAGCAGAAGACTTTGGGGGCCGTTTCTGATCAGAGGGCAAAGCCTCACGACCTTCAATGCCGCCGGGGCACAGCGGGCCAATCACCGCCCCAGACTACCCGAAAACCCCTGTGGCTTCAACGCTAGACTGGTGCTCGGCGGGGGCATCAGCGGGGACTCGGCGGGGGGGGCGCCAGGGCTGGTGGGCTCCACGACCCTCTTCCGTCCCGCGGGCCAGCTAAAGCCAGTTGGGATGGCAGCCGTAGTGGTACATGCCTCAGTCACCGTGCTGGGCTGGAGCCTCGTGGCCGTCCGCCAATCTCCTCGCCAGACTCCCTCACCAGGAGGGGGGCGCCTTGTACTGCCTCGTAGGCGGTCCTGTATCCGGAGCCGTCAGCGCAGCACTGCAGCCTGCCCACCGCGCCATCGCAGTACATGGCCCTCTAACGCGGGCTACTTGCCCGACAACGGCCAAAGAGTCGGGCATAAGGGCTGCAGGTTCACGTCGTGCGCTCAGCGTCGTCGACGGGTCTGGCCGACCAACCAAGTGCTGGGCCTTTGCCTCTCTCTCTCTCTCTCTCTCTCTCTCTCTCTCTCTCTCTCTCTCTCTCTCTGTCGCCCAGTGCTGCTCTGTAAACCGACAGTCAGAACCTGCACTGTACATGTGCCAATTACGCGTCGATGAGCCGCTCAGCAGCATGTGTCTATGTAATATGTCTCTTCCTCCAGCTGCACCTTGCTCTTTTTTAAGTCGTTCACTCCCGGCGCCCGTCCTCTCCCCCCCCTCCCCTTCTCCCCTTCCACCTACATATCACACCCCACCCCCAAATAGTCGAGCCAACAGGCCATCTTGCCCGATCACATCCATAATAATCTGCTCCCCAAAGAACCCTGCCCGAGTGAGGGAGTCCTAGCGTCAGATTGTGGTCGGTCCTAGCTTCGGCCTGCAGAACCAGTCCGGCAGACCATCCTGAAGGTCGAGCCCTTGCACCCTCGCAAACTCCACATTCTTCTACAGACCTGTTATTACTATTCTCGTTACCACCTACTGCCGATTCCATTCTGAACCCAGACCGATCGCAGCAATTCGCCTCTTTCACTCAAGGGGTGCCCAGAACAATTTGCCCCAATCTTGTCCCCATCAACGGCCAGTAGGACCCGACTCTAAATAGGACCCCGGTAGGGATCTTTCGCCGGCAAGGCCACCATCACCGTTGCAGGCCCATAATCTTCCGTGCAGCTTCTTCATCCATCTGTCCTGTCCTGGGTAGGCTGTGTTAAATCCCTTGCAGCTCGCTAGCCCGTTTGATCTTCTCCAACCTCGATCGCTCGCCCATTTATATTCAAGACGGCCCCCTTCAGACCAGTCGGCTTGACCCTTTTCTGTCCCCTCGTGTCACTGACGCACGCAACACTATTTCCACAATGGACCCAAACGAGCTGGCATCCATGGCAACTCCTGCGAGCACATCGGACGCCGAGTCCACCTTCAAGCGCAAGCTGTCCGTCGAGTCCGACGAGATGGGCGCCATCCAGCAGAGAAAGACAAGGAAGAGAATCCCCAGCGAGCAATGGGAGGCCAAGCGCCCCATCATCACCAAGCTATACCAGGTCGAGAAGCGGTCACTCAAGGAAGTAATGGAGATCCTGCAGCGCGATTATGGCTTCCAGGCAACGTGAGTGCTCATTCTGCCCCTCCACATTCAGCCCGTCCCCCGCCATCACCATCATGGCTTTCCATCTCGCAACATGCTTTCATCATGCCACTCCCCTCGCCTTATTTCACCCTGAATCGGCCTATTTGTTTTCGCCTGCCCTCTTTTCTAACATTTATCAATCAGTGTAAAAATGTACAAGTCCCGTATCTGGAAATGGGGCCTGGACAAGAAGCTCAAGAGCGATGAGGTCTTGGCCATCCTTCTCCTGAAGCACGAGCGGGATGCGCAGCGCAAGCCCTCGCAGTTCACCATCCGAGGTCAGCCTGTTGATCTCGATAACATTAACCGTTATGTCAAGCGCAACCCTCTCCTCCTCACACGTCTACGGGCGGGCCACCAGCCCAGTGTCCAGACTTCGAATGAGGTCAGCTGCTTCACTCCTCCTCCAAGCCCCACCCGATCACTGCCACCGCCCGGCGAGTTCCATCGCATGGATGAGTTGATGCGCCTTTTCCGTGACTATGTCGACGGTTCACTTGCAAGTTTTGCCTGGACCTGGCAGTACGACGTCTCATGTACCGGCCGCCTTCCTGGAGATCGCAGTGCCGACCTATTTGATCGCGTCATGGCCAGCTTCGCCCTGGTGAACCGATGCCTGAAGAAGGGAGACAACATTTCAGTCAACAGTCTGCTAAGCCCGGCATTCGAGTCCCTCAAGGAGATTGTGGCTGCCGAGAGCCCCATCTTCATTGTCAGAACCGTCTGTCTCCTTTGGTACCTGGAACAGCACCACAAGAACGACCTGCTGAGACTGGTCCTGGACTAC
Organism: Clonostachys rosea; assembly: GCA_026958235.1. Taxonomy (NCBI): domain Eukaryota; kingdom Fungi; phylum Ascomycota; class Sordariomycetes; order Hypocreales; family Bionectriaceae; genus Clonostachys; species Clonostachys rosea. The sequence continues at coordinate 4,141,780 of CP110206.1, forward strand.
CTGGGCAAACTCATCCCCATCATGCTTGGGCAGTACCACATGCTTGCTCGGATCTGGCAGATTCTAGGATCGACCCACTTTGCAGACTACAACGATCTATCCATGAGACTGTACGCCTTGCTGGTCCCCATGATGGAGCACCGCATCGGCCCTGCCAATGAACTCACAACGATCCTCTACGGCGACCACATTGACTGTGTCTTCCAGCGGAAGCAATCGTCCGGCGAAGTTCTAGAGCTGGCGACCAAATACCGAAGAAAGGTCGATAACACTGGCCAACGCCACTACTGGCTCCTCGACCTGGTCATTACGCAGACGGCCGTGCTCTGCGCCAAGAAGGAGAGTGAGGGCGACATCGGCGGGGCCATGGAGCATCTCCAGACTCTCAAATACTACCCTCTCAGCGACGAGCAGGAGGCCATGGTCGACATTCAGATGGGCAACTACAGCTTCCGCCTAGCGGACAACAAGAGCGCCATTGCCGCGTACCGACGAGCAGCCCGCCTGGCCATGAAGCCAGGCGGCGACGAGCGACTCCTAACCACCTGCCTGACCAACCTGGAGACAGCACTCGCCAAGGACGGCTGGAGCTACGACGCGGCCCGCGTGCGCGACCTGCGGCTGCGACGCATCGAGTGGTTCGCCGCCGACACCACCGAGTTCGCGGCCAAGGCAGCCCCCCTCTACGACCAGACCGCCGCCTCCTTCCCGGCCATGACCTCTTTCAGCGAGGGGCTGGGTGGCCAGCCTGGCAACCTCTCGCGGCCGGGCGATGACTCATGGGTCTGGCAGGAGACCTTGGGCTGCGGGGACGTGGCCAAGGACATCGTCGCCGCCAGCAGCAACCACCCCGTCGACCACCCCGGCGTGCGAGACCTGGGATATCCGGTCGTCACTGCTGCCCCCTGGACCGAGGGTCCCACCGCCTGCCACCCAGCCATGGTCGTCCCCTCCACCACGGTGACATCTGTCCACTACCCGAGCCTGAGCCCCCCAGCGACGACTCCCTGGGTGACGAGCGTCTATCGATGATTATTTTACGAAGAAAAACATGAATTTTTTAAAGCAAAAAAGGTGTCCTTGGTCTGGGACGGGGATATTCACGACGGGAATTTATATCTGGGAAACATTATTTCGGGTTTTGTATTTTAGACAACAGGGTCTTTTCTTCTTTCACCAACCCATTCTGGTTGGGATTTTCACTTCGGGATTTGTTTACTTTCAAGGGGTTCTACAGGATTGGAACAGCGAATGGGAACGCAAAGTGAAGGCTGGCTTCACAGATGTCAAAGGGATCGGTGTTTTTCTCCTTTTTTTCTTCTTCTTCTTTTTTCTAACTTTCTCCGTTCTGGTCCATAGTTTACTCTGGTTCCAAGAATAGGACATGATTCCCCCATGATAAGATATTATATTATTACACGAAAGACTACCACATTTGGACCATTCCACAACAGCTTGCGATATTTTGCGTGCAGGACCTTTGGGGAACCGAGTAGATCCAGCCCTGCTACCCCAAATTGGAACCTGCCTATATCCATCTTGCAAGAATAGGGGTCGGTTATTATTATTAGCCAGGGGAGGGGCAAAAACCTCATTGAGAACTTTAATTCAAACCCACCCCCTCCCCCCCTCGTCCTGTCAACCAAAGTCCTCTTTCCGCTCTCGGCAAGGGGGAAGGAAAGATGGGAAGTTTCACGGCAGCTCTGCCGGACCGCGGGCGGGCGTGCTAGTATCAAAACCCCCCCGAAACGGCAGTTGAGTTGGCATAGGGCTTCGAAACGGGGTCTCTGGTGGCCATGATACCATACCCATCCCCATAACATGTCCCCTCCCTTTTTTCGCCGCTGCGAGAGAGACTAAACTCCCCCGCAAGGGGCCAGATGTGCTATCTTTAACCTGCAGGAAACTTCGCCTCCCGAGCTCTTTATTTAGAGGGAGGGAGGGAGGCTTAGACGAGGCTCCCCGAGGGGCAAAACGGGCCACGAGGGTCGATCCTTGCAGGTTCATGGTCCGTGATGTCTGCCCTGTTTTGACGGGGTAGATTCCCGCTAGTGTGGTTGGGCCTGGGATGCTGTCATTGCGTGCAGGGGAAGGGCTGTAAAACTGTCATCCATTTTGGCTACTTGTCCAGTATGGGGTGGCGACAGTCTCATCTAGACAGGAGGAGAAGGGGAGGGGTAAGGGGATGATGAAGATGAAGAGCCCGGGAGGTGGGAGAAGTATAGCCTAATTCATCATTCACCGATCCCTCACATCCCCATCTCCAGTGAACCCATAGTCCGGGGGGTCGGAACGTGTCTTAACGACGATAGCGAGATAGCGATAAAAGAGTGCAGACAGGGGAGCGATTATGCCATCCAGTGTTTAAAAAAAGAGACGCGCGCCTGCTGGACGTTGCATGGCAGCGTCTCACCCGCTTCCGCGTGAGTGGCGCGCGTGTGCACAGTGCTTCTATTTTGGGCTGCGTCAACAACGCACATTTCTGCAGGGGTTCTAGTCTAGAGGGTGGTGGTGAGGATTGGAGGAGCGGTACGCGCTCACCAGCTTCGGCCAACTCACTGTCCAAATACCGGGCAACTTGAGCCATGCGGGGCCATGAACGGGGTGCAATATATTCTGTCTTTACTTGATTCTTCACCCTGGCGGCGGGTACGAGGCTGTGCTGCCCCCCTCGCAGCGCCTGCCCAAGAGAGAGATTGGGAACGACGGCCGTCTTGTCTATATTAACGCCGGCTCTTGGCCAGCCAAGCCCCGAAGACGAGCATGGCCCGTCCCCTAGCGCCGCGGAATTGCAGACCTGTCAGGGAAATCTCCGACCCGATCTGACGATTGGGTATCCGCTGCGCCGGAGGGAGGGGCTGCGATGTGTCGTATGCCGTATATCGCTCGCAGACGCATTTTCGCATGTCGGATACCTTCAGCCACACGTGAATACGTTTCAATCCATCTGCTGTGCCTGTAGCCTGCTTATACGAATTTCCATCACCGTCTCCCTCCTGGCCTCCCAGGCGAAGAGCCAGTTGCGGATAGGGCCCCTCCTGCAGACCTCCTGTGAATGATGCCACTCCAGGCTATTGGGACCAAACACCACTCAGCTTGCCTGCAGCGAGAGTTTTGCTCTCGAAAGTCTAATTCCCCGGGTTTCCTGTGCTAGCCCGCCCGCGAGATTTCCCAGAAAATAGTCTCCCACTTCCCGCAAGTTGAGTTGGAGAATAGGGCTGACGTGTGGAGAAGGAGACGCGTGGAACCAGCGAGGCGAGCCGCTGCACGATGCCAGGGGCCGAACGGCAGTGTTTCTCTGCCTTGCAGATGGAGAGAAGGGGTTCGATGCACCTGTCCGCATCTGCGTCTGCATCCGCGTCTGCATTTACGGACCTGACGATGATCGTCGACGTGTACAAGCCTGCATGAACGTGAAGGGTTAGCCAGCACTTCTTGGCTTGCTCTGGACTGCGCGGATGTACGACACGCAACTAGGGCTTCGAGTGTTCACAGCGGTCAAGTGGCAGTCATCGATTTGTCTATTCCGCCTGTTCCGCCGCACCCCCCGAGGGAGAGATGGGTCAGCCGGGCTTGTCGTCATCGGTATGCCGTACCCTTCTCCGGCTTTATCGGTCTCCGTCATGGAAACGGTCACGAGGGAGTATAGGCCTTGCTAGCTTGGGGATTCCGGCTCTTCCGAGTATTGTTCGGCCGGGGTCCGAGAGCTAGCCACGGGATTGAGTATCAGTCCGCTCCGTTGTACGTGTGTTGTATTTTGCTGGCATGTGAGATGAATACCGGCGGCGTTAGAGCCCTACCAACCAAACGGCGAAACCCTTTCGGTGATCTGGATGGAAGTAGATTCAGATACAAGTAGGTTTATCTCCTTAGAGACCTTCGAGATTGAAGCTTTCGTCTTGCTAAACTGTTCTGGCGAGCCTCGTGTCGTCCAATATGACATACCCTAGACCAGCCAGGCAGAAACACGAGACTTGCCAAAACCGCGAGCGGGACAAGCCATTCGGTGAGAGACGTGAACCTAAGCATACCTTAAACTCTCGATTACATGTCACGAGGTCAAGTAGCGTTTCAACCGAGCTAATGACATATGCATGATAGCGCAGCCGAATTACATACCCTGAGGCAGTGCTACGCAATACGCAACACCGAAACCTTAGCAACAGCAGGGTTTCCTCATGTTGAAGCTGATTGTCAGCTCTTACATTCCATCACAATGGAACAGTTGTATTCATTTAGCGTCTGTCAGCAAAGCACCATTTTTATCCAGCACAATTGTTGGTGCCATTAACCCGCGTTGGTCACCGTTCAACGGGTAATCGTATGGTTGCACTCGCAGTCCTATCCTCGATGCTGTGCCACGCCATGCAGCTGACTCGGCGATCACAGCGAAAGGGACGATAGGCCAGGCGGATGTGCCAAGCGCATGCCTCAAATGGTCGTCGACTGCCTTGAATTCCCATCCTGTGCTACAACGTTGTATTTCCTTGCATACCGGATTGGATCACACCACTGGAGCACCCCTGGCCACGACTCACTGGTAAGGCATTCAATTCGACAATATTACCATATGTTGTTCGTCAGCTCGCTTAGCAGGATCAACGGTGAGCAATTCAATACCTCGTTTCCATTCCCCGGGGAATGGTGAACAATGAGGAGAGTAATGCGCAGGGTGGGCTGATTCCCCGACTGGCACCTGACCAGTTGAAGGAATCCAATATGATGCCTTGATATCCGCCAAGGGGGTGGTGTGTGCTGGATCCAGTATCGGGTAGGAACAATGTTGGGGGCTGTCAGGGATCGCAGAGACTTGGATTAAGTCTGCCAGAAGCCGGTCGAATAGGAGGGCAATGCCTAGCGTATGCGAGAAATTGTCGTCTAGTCTATAGAGCGTCGGGCGCGAATGAGATTTTACATGGGATTGTGGTAGAGGCTCGTTGCGGGTTGGATATGTGTGCATCATAGGCGCATGGTTGTAAGTCGCAGTGACATGCATCCCTGAGGGCTATTTCCCCGGATTTCGCTTGGGAAAATAACCGTAATCCCCCGAGATAAAACACAGGTCATCGGGCCCGACGCTTTTTAACGCCCAAGTAGCTGAGATATGACTGCTGCTGCACGAGGGACAATCACTTGCCCGATAGGCAACCGGTGCCGCGCTGGCTGGAGAGCCTGAGATCACTGCTGCATTCGGTGTGATTAAAACATGGCCACGGATACCGACGAGTCCGCGGCCAATGTCACCGGATAGCTAAACTCAAAGAAAGTGTGGTGGAGCTAGGAGGAACGTTTGGTGCCCTTTCTCTTCTAGCCTTGCCGGTTGCCCCTAGGCTAAGAGATTTCACGGAATGCGTGGCCGGGGGAAGCTATCGGCTGCTATTCAGAAACTAGGTAGGTGGCTTCTGGAGCTCATTGAGTCAAGTCCAGGTCATCTGACCACGGCCAGGCCCCGGACTAGTGGTAGTAATACGGCTGGCGAGCACCATGACGAGTCAAATAAGACCACTAATTGATCAGTGCCGATGTGCGGAGCGCGACGAGGGCCCGAGGAGTTGCGGAGGGCGGTGGATGTGTGTCTCTCGTGGTGGTGACTTGTTGCACTTGGTGTTCTTAGTCGAGGCACGGATGGACTTCCTTCCAGGCATTGGCTCGTCTTCGCTCTAGCCCACATGCACTGCCTGGGCTGGCTATTGGTCAGACTCGCACAGCGTGTCATGCCCGGCTCATCCTGCGTCTGACGTCGTGCACATCTCATGGCGCGCATTGGTACGGCCCAGCTCAAGGCCATTCCAAGGGCGGGTGATGCTCGCATTGGTCGTGGTGCAGACGCAGCCCCCTCTCGCCTTCTCACATCCGTGGGCAGGCAGGCAGAGGCATAGCCGCCAGGCAAGATAAGGGTGGACTTTTGGCCCTCCACCCATCAATAGCCTAGCTGGGTACACCGGTCGCTGCTGTGCTGAGGCAAATGGATAAGGTATCTCGACGGACTTCCAAATGTGGGTAGCCAGGATGGGGAATTGGAGCCCCTTGGCTCTGCCTGCAAGTCGACTTTGATTAGCAGCAATCTCCTCGGGGGTGATGGACGCCTATTATCAGCAGATGGCAATTAGAGAGGCGGCTAGCGCAGCACTGGCCGGTTCTTGCACGACAGCGACGAGGAATGATTCATCCGTGGCAAGGTTGCGCAAGCATCTACGACGGCTCTGTGGCGGGCTGCAGGCTGGGCACATGTACTGTGCTCACGGCAGACGCAGCACCTGTCATGGGAGAGGGGAGGGCATCTTCCCGTCTTACATAGCACCAGCAGGACGCCTATCCCTCCCCCAGGATGGTAAGTGCGATGGAGGCCAGGTACCTCAGCGTGGATACCCTAGGCCCAATTTGCCAGTGCTACTGCTACATGCGGCGTGCCGGGACCCAGGCAGGGTAACATATGTACCTACAGTCCATCGCCGGCAGCCGCTCTCAGCACTCGCTCCTGCTGCCAGCGTGCTGAGGAATGGACGCGAGCCCCGAAGTCAGGGCCTCAACGGCGACTCCCGGCTGGCATTCTGTAGAAACCTCCAGGGCCCAGTCTGTCTCGGATTTGAAAATGCCCATTCATTGAATTGTGCAGGACAAGGCTCCCAGGTACCACCCCCGATGGTGGTAGCGCGCTGTGACTCGATCGCAGTGGAGGGATGTCAAGTGGGCTTGGACGCAACGTAATGTTCGGCCATCTTCCCCCCACATCAGCCTTAATTGTCGACTCGATAACTCCTCCCCAAGCCCTCGTATAATTTACTGCGTCCGCCGTCAATTTCTTCTCTCCCGCCCCCCCAACGAACCGATCCAGTCTGTCTGGCTAGCTGCGCCAGCCAGCCCGTCCGAACTACTAATCCATCTGGCCACTGTCAGTCTGTGTCTGTGCGACTGCAGCATCCGTACGCCCCGCCAGCTGGTCCCGTACAGGCACCACCAACCGGGTTCTGGAACTGGCTGATTGATTGATCCAGGGTGCGAGTCCAGGGCTCCCTCCAGGTCCCCCCTTCCAGCCGTGTGCTGCGTGCGACGTTCCAGACGCCAGCCCGTGTAGCACCGCATTGAGAGGAGGCTGCCCGCCCTTGCTCCAGCCCCGGTTTTTTTCTCGTTTGGAGCCGTTGCCCTTTCATTCGGTCCCTCGACGTCGTCTCGCATAATCCGTTTCGACTGACAGCTATCACCAAACTCCCAACAAGCGCTTCCACGCTCGCGCTGGGGGCTTCATCCCACCACTAGACACGCCTCATGATACACTTATAGCGCTAGATCCAACCGAGTACACTTCGACCTCCTCGTTGCCACTGTGGCAAAATAGATCGTCGACGGCACTTGCTTTGTGGTGTTTCGGCATATCCACCTCAACCACGACAAGCAGGCCTCAATCACCCTGCTCTGCTTCCGCCACTGCTCTTTATCTCGGCACATTTTTGCACGACCTCGACCTCTGCTCTGGCTGGTGTGTAGCAGACAGCAGCCTGAGCAGCCACGAGTAGCCGAGCTTTGTGGCTCCATTCAAGGATGAGCCTTCCTGTGACTCCTCGATCGACGCCGGCAGCGCCCCCAACAGATCACGACAATGGCAGGCCTCAATGCCAAGCGGTAACGCAAGACGTGCCCAGCACGTCGACCTCAACTTCTGCAGCGCCCTATGCAGTCTTCGACCGCAGCTCGTCCCACCGACCGCATCCTCTCCAGTTCCAGTCGACCACGATTGCGCCTTCACCACCATTCTCAACCCAAAACACGTTGGACGACACTCTTCCCGTAGATGTCAGCTCGCCTGGCAGCGATCGCAGTGCAGATAGCTCGTCCTCGTCTCTTCGGATCTCCACGGATATCTCCCCGCATCATTTCATCTCTCTTCATCGCCAGGGTTCTCTGACCAGCGGATCTGGCAGTTCCTCTACCAGATCAATCGCGATCAAAAAGAAGTCATCCTTTGGCAACTTCCAGTCAATTTCAAGAACCCCAAGCTTGAAGGCTGCATTCTCGAATAGTTTGGGCGGTCCTGGTAGCGCGGCGAGCAGTCTCATTCCCAGCCCGATCATTTCGGCAATGGGAGACATGTCGCCGCTACCCAGCCCTCTCCTTCCAGCAGATTCTCCTGGGCCCTGGAGAAGATTATTGGGCGCAGCTTCGCCTGCTCCTCGAAGCAGACTGAACAGCCTTGGCGAGGACGACATCATCTCTGGCAGTCCTTGCGAAGCCGAGGCGATGCAGAGTACGCCACAGGCAGACCTGCTCTCTCCAGCAGGTCTCCCCAAGCCTGCCAACCTGGCTCCTCAGGAACACAAGCGACAGCATACACGGAATAGGAGCAATAGCGAGTATATTCCTATTCCCGAAGGGATCTCGTTTCCAAAGCGGCTCATGTCTGTATCTGGGCCTCATGGCAAGCTTAATACGGCCGATGCTCACGAAGCTCACATTCGAAGGGAACTCAACTACGCTGAGCAACGAGGGCTCACCCCAACGGTCAGGCAGCCTCCCACCCCTCCACCAAGCGAGTCATCAAAGGATTCCACGGAGTTGAGCAGACCCAAGGATCTTGGAGAGCTCTTTGAGGCCCGCGGACGCCATGACAAGAAACGCCGCCGATGGAGGGCTCTCCGTTGCCTTGGCCAGGGAACCTTTAGCCGAGTTATGCTGGCTACAAGTCAAATTGTTCCCCAGGATAATGAGTCCGATAGCTCAAACTCCGAGAGCCAGCCGAATCGAAAGACCCTGGTTGCCGTGAAAGTGTGCGAGCATGGTCCTCGCGGCGGTGCCAGTGAGGAGCGGGTTGAGATGAGCCTGAAAAGAGAACTGGAGATCTTGCAGGTTATACACCATCCCTCAATCGTGGACCTCAAGGCATTCAGCATCGAGCCAACCAGAGCTATTCTGGTTCTCTGCTACTCCCCCGGTGGCGATCTCTTTGACGTTGCCACTACCCATCGCTCAGTGCTTTCCCCGGCATTAATGCGGAGGATCTTTGCGGAACTGGTTGGTGCCCTCCAATACCTCCATAACATGAAGATTGTCCACCGTGACGTCAAGCTTGAAAGTGAGTTGATACCCCCGGGTGAATCTGGAAGGTTCATCTCAGTTAACCGTCTTTATAGATGTTCTTGTCAACCTGTCAGCTCACGAGCTTGGCGACAAGTCCATTGATTGGCAGACGTACCCTAATTCCGTCATTACCTTGACGGATCTGGGTCTTGCCCGTCGTATTAGTGACGATGAAAAGCTGGAGACTCGCTGCGGCTCCGATGATTACGCTGCCCCTGAAGTCATCATGGGCCAGCCGTATGATGGACGCGCCACTGACGCATGGTCACTCGGAGTTTTGCTCTACGCCCTGCTGGAGTCTCGTCTACCTTTCGATCCCCACCCAGGGATGACTGATGCTCATCGCATGCGCAGTCGAACCACTCATCGCATTGCACGTGTTGAGTGGCGGTGGGTAGAGTATGGCGGTGACGATACGGACAATGATGGCGACGAGGCCAAGTTTGAGGCCAAGGGCCTCCTCGGAGCCTGTGAAATCACAGAGGGCTTGCTGAAGAGGGCTCGAAGCCGTTGGAGCTTGGAGAAGGTGGCATCGAAGCCATGGGTCAAGGATGCGATTCGCGTTGAAGGAGGGGTCAAGTTCTGGGAAGAGGAGGAAGGGGAAGAGATCTTATAATGGGCACGGCGTTTGGGAAAGACGCCGCAAGATCCCCCGATGAAATACACACGAAATAACTCAATATCTTCTGCTAAGTTGATATTGCACTTCTGGGCGCCAAATCTTTCTTTTGTCGGATATATTTGGGCGATGAAACGGCAAGAGTCACTGGGAAGACGCATATGAGAATAACGACCAAACAACCAACCTTCTCTTCTTACCTTTGTATTTTTTTCTCACCACACTATTTTTCACCAGACTTTGCTCTTACTTGTTCTTTTTCTTTTATTACAGTTGATTATATAATTATTAACGATATCGACGACGCAATGCATTTACCGTCGTTGATGGTGTTCAAGGGGGCTTAGAAATAAATAAAGACAGCGCTGGAACTTGTCATACCAATATAGCATTCAAAATTAGAATTATCGAAGACGTCTTCGTGGGCTTTATCATGCCGAATTAATTTCATTTCTTCACGGGCTTGTTGTATGCTCCCTACGTTGTGTTTTAACAATCTAGTCATGGAAGAGCTTGTGCTGCGCGAGTCTCTCGCTGTCACATTATACATTGGCACGAGGCGAGGGAGGTTCGCGGCCTGAATACAGTTCCCCAGGTTCTGAACGGTTCCTCGTCCCACGGGCGATCTCGATGACGCACAGAAGAAACCTGCTGGGTACCATCCCATCCCCCCCCAGCCGAGGGTGCCAACATTTACGAGCAGATTTCATTGGTCCCCCCTCTCTCATGGCTTGGAGGCCTATTGTTCTCGAAGCTCTCGAGCGGGAACAAGGAAGGCCAAGCAGGGCAGGCCGCATCTCGGGTGTGGCATACGATACAAGACATAAGAGTGATACGGTGCATGCAGGTAGTGTCACATCGTTCTCTGCTTCTCCGCAGGCTGGGCTACGTGTGAGACAGCTCGCCAATATTTGGAGCTTGGGGGGGGGGGGGCCGGGAGTGTGCATACTGAGGGAGAGGGAAAACGACATTTGAGGGCGAGGAATAGGCAGGTCGGTGGGGGGGGAAGGGGCCTGGGCATCAGATCGAAGGTTTTGGTGGTCCTTCCATGCGTGGACCCAATTTCTCGGGGAGGGTGAGGGAAGCTGAAGCGACGTTGTAACGTGGGAGCCGGGACAAGGGGTTTGGTAATTTGCACTTGCCGATGGGTGCTATCGGGTCCTAGATATCACGGAGGGGCTTAGAATGTGCGCAGACGGTGAAGAGATAGCGGAATGAAGGCATTGAAAGAAAACTATCCGAATAGGGAAGCCCGCTGAGGCAAGAGGAGCAGCTAGAGAGGTGGAGTGGTGAGAGGAGAGGGGAGGAGAGGAGAGGAGAGGCGAAGGCGAAAATAAGATTGTGAGCGAAGGGACAGCGCTAGAGCAGGCGGCGGGAGAAGATGAGATAGGTCACCCGGGGGTTATTCTTGGGGGATAACTTGGGAGGACTAGATGATAGCCTCGGGGAGGAACATGCAGAGCACAGACCAGACGGCGAGCTGGCCCCCCTCCCATTTGGTCTCTGTTGTTTATTCTAAGCCATCATTTCCGTTTTTAAACATTTTCGCAAGATAAGAGACATGTGGCATGCTTGAGGATGGATGCCAAGAAAGGAAGGAATCGAAGATAGAGCCCGCGTTGCTGGATCTGGATACCGGCATGGGTACGGTTTTGCGAACTTCTAGAAGGGCATGAGCACGGGCAGGCGAAGCGCAGCAAAACGACCGAGGCAGATAAGGTGTCTTCAGGGCAGAGACCTCGCGCGGAAGTTAATTGGAGTTGTCGCGGATCATGTCTGGGGAGGTTTCATCTAGAGGGCGGGTTTCCCGTTGCTTAATTGACCAAGACCGCCCGGCCGCAGCAGCTTATTCTGCGAGGACTGCAGCGCATTGACGGCATTAGACTTTGCAATCGCATGCATTGACCGGTGTAGGCCCCATACCTTACTGATCATTTGCAGTCAGCCAAGACCCGTCGTCACCGAGCAGACGTTGCGGCGGCGCCACTAAAGAGTTGTCTAGCCGCCATGGAGTTACGGAGTGTGTTTTGCACGTTCTCGGTGATGCCCGAAACATGTTTTGGCCCTAAAACTAAGGTCACCATTTCTCTCAGCCCCACGGCGCAGGCGTAACTATCTTGGGTATAAGGCGAGACCAGGACCGACACATTCAACTAACGCAGGAATGCGCATGGCGAGCCAGCCGCTGACGTCCGTGGCTGGCCATCCTTCTGGTTCTCGTATGTGTATGCATGTAGTTTGCTCTGCGTCACAACGCTCTCGCGGCTGGATGGAACCCGTTCCGCCTGCGCAGTTGCTGTGTCTCTCAGTCCGTTGTGGTTGGAACACGCATTCCGCGCTTATGGGTGGCCGGTGTGATATCGATCCTCCTCGACATATGCTGACACTCGGCTGCTGGCTTACATGCTGCGGCTGGGCATGTGATTGGGGGATGCCAGTCCGTTGATCGTCCCAGCTGTGCCTAGCCAAGCCCATGATCTGCATCGCTGCTGTCGTTGGCGAGCATGTCCCACCAAGGCTATCGACCAACCTGCGGCAGTCGGCGCTGCTAGGAAAGGAGGAGAGGTCCTTAATCAGTGGTGCCGTCGCAGGATAGTACGCCAGGCGGGAGGCATCCAACACGGCGATTGGCCTCGCATCGTATGGTCGCTCCTGGATTTGATATTAAGTGCTGACCCTCCAGGCCTCCCATTGGGTGCAGGGTGACGGCGCGGGGAGCGTTGTCCGAGATGGCGCCAGCAAATAGATGGGCGAGAATTGTTCTGGAACATGTACCGCTCCCCCGAGCTGGACACCCTCCAGCGGCTGAGGGGGGTAAGTCGTGCATCCATCTCGGCACCATCTAGGGAGGTACAATCGCCTGGCGCGCTGTATCTACATCTAGGTACGCTAGCTGTTGTTTAGCATTAGCGAGTTGCCCAGAGAGGGAGCTGCAGAAGTTGGAGAGGCTGCTAATGCAGCCTGGGAGGACGCAGTTCGTCATCGTCGACGCGGGGCTCTCCCTCTTGCCCGGCGATATGGATATGACATGATATGGCTCGACTTGGCTTCTCGCGATGGAAGTCACAGGCAGAGGGAAGGTACCTCTGCCAACGTAGCCAGCAGGTACTTCGGCGCTGATGGGTGGCTGGCTGTCTGTATCGCGGTGGGGGTGCGTGAGATGGGATGCAGACGGGCGCAGTGTCTAATATTCCTTCGTAACGAGTGTGATTGCTCCCGCTGTTGGCTGAAACCGCCACGGGGGTATGATCAACCCTCGATAGAGCGAGTCGGTGCATTATGCGCTGTGGCACAGACTCTCAGCGCCCCCGCTCAGCTGTGCCCTCGGCCCTGCCTGAGCTGTATTGTTCTGCCATCAATTGTCATCCAGAGTGCTGGCTCAAGGTCACTGGCTTCGGTGGGGACGCACCTTCTCCTTCAGGCACCTGGTCGCCTGCATCCGATATCGTGGGCACCACCCTTGTAGCCCGCTATCAGAGCCCATCGCCGTGGGCAAGGGCCTAGTAGCCTGGGAATTGGCAGCCAAGCCGTTTCTTCCTGGCCAGGTCATGACATCTACAGTGGCTTTGAGGCGCCGTTGACGGATGCTGCACCGCATGCAGAGGTGCAGCATCCGCTTGCTTCAGAATGCTGGCCTACCTTATTTTTTAGAGGTGCACGACATACTTCATATTAACGGTGCTGATCATAGCAGAGGCAAGGTATCTCGATACCTGCAAATCATCAACCGATATCGAGGAGCGGAGTGTGGGTTCATGTACTGGGTACTCGATCACCTTGATTTGGCGCTACGTAACGGATGCTGATAAGGCATGTGCAACCTGGAACTCAGTTGGCCCGCGGCATCGAATCGGAGTGTGTCTGAGAATCGAGACAGGTACCTGCGACCACAACGCCTCTGGCACATGGCCTGGTGCAAGGGCTCTCCCCAGGTCCAGGCTAGGTACTCGCTACCTCCTGTCGCTTGCTTGCTGCAGGCCGTGGGCATGCAGCAGGCACACTGGCGGCCAACACCCATCAGCAGACCGACTGCTACATTCCCAAGACTGCAATTTGAATTTCCACTACCAGCGTTTGACCATCGTGATATGATACTTTCCTGTCATTCTCAGCATCCTTCTTCATCACCATGGACGCAGTGACATCACTCAGAATGTGCAGCCAGCCTCAAACATATCGAGCCCCCATCTAATTACGCTGTGCATCTCGCTTCGGCGCTGGCGCACGGTGCCACAAGCAGCAGACGGCTCAATCCATCGTGGGCTCATTCATCCATCGTGGGAATCCCAGAGCTGAGTGACCTCGCAGCAGCACCATCGCGACGGGCGACATACATGGGACATGCGTGCTCTCTGCCCACCCAACGCCTGCGCTTTGGTTCAAGGACCTTGTCCCTGCCTTATCTATGCACCAGGGAGCGAGCGACCGCAATCACTTGTTTGCTGCCAGTCCCCAACTCAACGGTTCGAATCGACTGGCGCTAGCCACCCTGTCCCTGAATGTCCGGGCCCCAAAGTGGACCTGGGTGCCGAGGAACTTTTGCTGGCGCGCCATCTTGGGACATGGCCTTCTTCTTGGCAATGGGAAAGACGCTGTCAAAGCAGCCAATTGCTCCGTTGGCCCTACCAACTCACAGTCGTGCTGCCGTTAATCTCACATGGGCCCCAAATCTTCCTAATCGTAGCAGCAGCTCTCCCCTGCCCCCGTTCCCCTTCTCCAATTCGTCTCTGCTGCTGTGGGGTTTATGCGCAAGGTCCTCAGTTCCCATCACCCAAGTCTGGGGAACGATGACGGAATTTCGGAGGTCGCGATGGGCGTCCGCGACCTCAGCTGGCCGTCCCCAAGACGGCGAGGGGCCACTCACACGCTGTAGCAGCCCGCCCCCAAAGCCTGTAGGTGGCAGTATTAGGGCGTCCAGTAGGGCGAGGCAGGGCAATAAACGGAGGCAATGCATGCTGTGCTAGTGCCCAATGAGGCGTTCCATCACACTACCTGCGTGTGGTGCGCGATTGTGTTTGGGAGGCCCATGGTTCGTAGGGGATTGGACTCGTGAACCAACCCCCGGGCTATCGTGCTTGCTCGCGGAGCCCACCGGTCAGGGCTCGCTCTGGGCCTGGACTGGACTGAAGCTCGCTCCCTCTCCTCTGCTGTCCTCTCGCTGTCGCGCTCCTGTTCCTGCTCGATATGCTTCCTATTTATGACCAGGGCCCCGTTGGCGCAGACAAGGAGATTATTATTCCGCCCGCTGTTCTGGCGGCATTCCTTTCCCATTCCTGCGATGCCCAGGAGAAACTAACATCTCTTGAGCCCCGGCACTTGTCCCAGGTAGCCACGGCGCTCCAGCACTCCCGTTGGAATCTACGGCCAAGCAGGTTAGCACCGAAGTCGACCTTACCCAGGGGGTCGTAGTGTGTCTTCTAGAGCCAAGACGGTTGGTTGGCAAACGCAGGTACCTTAATTGGCCAGTGGCCCGCGAGCCGTATCAAGGTAGACCCAGGTAATTCGAGCGGCTCTATCGCATTCTGGTGGTTTTTGCTTTTTGCCCGTTATTTTCCCTCCTCTCCCCGTAGCGTGGTGCAGCGTAGCGTAGCATGTACCTGCTAACTTCCACACCTGGGTACCGCGGTACATGTCCCTCGGCCCTGGCACCCGCCACGACACAGGTACCTCGCGCAGGTACCTTACCTTACCTGCGCGCTGCCATTGTGCTTCGTCTCGCCCACCTGCATCGAGGCGCGCTTGCCAGGGACAGACATGGCACACCCGCCTAACTCGCTCAGGGCTGGTGTCAGCGGATGCTGCTGTGATTCTCAGCGTCCCGTCGCTTATCCCCGCTTTCTTGACTCGCCCACCCACGCCCCCGACAGCGAAACGGTGTCGCCCGGCCCCGACACCAATTAACCACAGGCAGGCCCAGCCCAGTGTCGCCTTCTCCCCAGCAGCTGCCAACTTAACCCAACTCGACCTGACTTCCGTTCACCTCAGTCTTCCTCTTTCTCCCCTTCCCACTTCCCACTTCCCATCATCTCGACCTCGTCATCGTCTGGGAGCTCTGTTTCCGACGACCATGGGCACTTTGGTGACCTGATCGTTCGTTATTACGTCGTCGCTAGGAATAGTCATTTTCAGTTGATGGGCTTCCTCGCTCTCTCTCGCTCTCTCACCCACTTCTTTTGCTCTGCTGCTTCCCACACAGCCAGATCGAGTAATAGCGCTCGCCACCACTCCCGCCTGGTCTAACCATACCACACAGCCGCTTCCTCGCCATCTACCTCTCTCTGTGCTTCGCATCGCCAGCCGCGACTCCAGCCCGCCCTCCTCCCCACGAAGAAGAGTAGTAATGAACGGCTCCCCGGCCGCAGAATCGCAGAGTTCGCCTCGCCGTGTCGCATTCCCAGCCCTCGTAGCCAAGACTGCCCCTGTGGCCGGCCGAACGGGGCACCACGCTGCTCTGTCGGCTAGGCGCTGAAGGCAGTCGTCGCCGTCCCCTTCGCCATGTTTAACCAGCGCCAGTGGGAGCAGCTGAATGCTTTTGCCAACTCGTTTGCCGGGTCTGCTCCTTCGCAAAGCCAGCCCCAGGTCCAGGAATCTCGTCCCTTCCACGGCGGCAATCAGCATTCAATTCCCCATGCGCATCAGCAGCAGCATCAGCAGCAGCCGCAACACAACCACAATGCGGCTGTCCACCACCACTTCCAGCAGCAACAGCAGCAGCAGCAGCAGCAGCAACACCACTTCCACCACCACCAACACCAACAGCAGCAGCAGCCGCAGCAGTATGGCTTCTCGGGACAGGATGAATGGTCAGGGTTTGGAATGCAGGCATCTCATGCGCCCTCGGCAGCGGCCTATTCGACAGAGAGCCACCCAAGCATAAAGCGTGAGGTCAGCATGTCTGGAGATATGGACTGGACCCCGAGCACCGACTACAGCAATGGCTTCCAGCCTGATGGGTTTGGCGCAGTCCAGAATGGCGGGGCCATGGATTTTACTAACATGGGCTCTTTCAACGACAATGGAGCCAATGCGTTTGGGCACACCAATGGAGAGCAGACGGGTGCGGGCAATCGGAATAGCGGCGGCGTTGGCCGGCTGGTTGCTCATTTTGAGAACAAGAACCCGAGTCCTCCTCCTATGCTGCCACCTCGACCGTCAAATTCGGTCACGAGTCCTATTGCGACCAATAATCATCTGCACCATCAAAACCACCAGGAACAGCCCACGTCTTCGTTTGGTAGCTTCAATGCGTCCGCACCGAGCAATTCATTTAACAGCAACTCGTTTAACAGCAACCGCTTTCCTGGTTCTATCGAGACCAATTTTGGCTCTTTCGGCGGTCACCAGTCGCGTGTGACAAGTCCCATTGCCACAAGCCCTCCTCCTATGAACTACGGCAGTTTTCAAGACGCCTCTTGTGTCACCAGCCCGACCACCAATGCTCCTGTCGGAGATCCTTTTGAGAGTCTTGATTTCATGACTGCTAATCAAATGAACCATGGGCATCACATGACAGCCAGTTCTATGGTTGGCTCCCCTGCTCCAACGACACCCGGCGCAGGATTGACGGCTGGTACTCCCGGCTTTGCAATCTGGCGGCCCCCTGACTCGCAACACGTTCAGCAGCATCAGCCACCAGCCGCCCATCCTCAGCTCCAGCAGAAGATTCAGACACAGAATCTGCAGCCCAGCCCGAATCCCAAAACCCCATTCAGCCAAGCAAATAGCCCCAGTGGTTATTTCCGACCTCCTGTCCCTACTACTCCGAAACCACCAATGCCAATTGGAAATCAGTTCATCCTGGAGTTGAATCCTGGCTCCAAAGTCAAGGGAAAAGCACCGGCCAAGCCACCCAAACCCCGTGCGCCAAAGCCCGCCGCCTCTTCTTATAGTACAACTGTGAAGCAAGAGCCTTCCACGCCCCAGATGTCAGAAGTCCCTTCGACATCTAATGGGTTTTCGGTAAGTTTATTTTATGAGTAGTGTTTGTATGCATTCTGTTTGATCGTTATCTAACCCGCGGGATCAGATGATGAGTGGTGATCCGGCTGCATCTCGTCCTCCGCCGATCAACCGGCCTTCTAGGGAGCAAGTTCCTGCTGAGGCTTGGGAGGGATTCAAGACCACTATCCGGGATCTCTATCTGGAACAGCGGAAGCCGCTAAAAGAGGTCATGTCTATCATGGCCGATAAGTACAATTTTCAGGCAACGTAAGATTGGCCCCTTCGCAGTGACCTCAACCAGGATTTAGTGCTTACACAGGAATACGATAGTCCCAAGATGTACAAGACTCGCTTCTCACAGTGGGGTTTTGTGAAGAATAACACCGAGGACGAAGTGAAGCGTTTGCTGTCCATGAAATTCCAACGTGATGCCGAGGGCAAAGTATCCGAGTTTGTTCGAAACGGGAAGATTGTTAATCTGGGTACTTACTTGAAGCGAAAGGGAGTGACGGAATATGATTTGGTCGACTTCGAACTCCCCGCTGATCTTCCTTCGCACGTTCGCTGCCGGACACCGACCCCGCCTCCTGCGCCAGAATACCTCAAATCACCCGATCTCTTGAGAGCGCAGGAACTCATCGTCGGCAACACGAGGAAAGCCTTCTTGCAGGGCCGACAGGTGGAACTGGAGATTGAGCACCAGGTCGGATGGGCTTCTATCATGGTTTGGGGTGCGCCTTCGAGCGATGCCCTAACTGAAGCCAACTTCTTCTTCGAGGCTGGCGATGTCGAACAAGGCGGCAAGTCTCTGATGAATGCTTTCAACCAGCTCGAGGTCGACTTGAGGCAGCTTTCGCCACTGGGCCTTATCGAGGTGATTCTTGGAATGGTCCGAAGAGACCCGGGGTTGATGACTGCCCTGTCCAAGTTTGTATCTGCTTTTTCCACAACGAATTATGAGAGAGCCCACCCATTGCGATGTATCTTTGGCTGTCTTTACGAGATGCAGCAGAAGCACGGTGCCGTGACATTGTCGGATATGCTCTGGGCCAGCACCCCTCTCATTGCGGATGAGCTCGAGGCCATCTACGGACACCGACACCCATATGTGACTAGAACCTTGATTGATCTTGCCTTGGTGCATGGTCACAAAAACCCGGAACGCTTGGAAAAACTGGTTCTCGAATTACGGGTTCTTCACCGCCAGATGGAGCAGCAAGCTGGAGCCGATAATGGGGATCTCATGTCCCTCCGCTTTGCGATAGCCCAGATGCTGTATGCAGCCAACAGCGAGTCGGATGCCTCGAAGCAGTCTGCAAACGACCTCTGGAAGGAGATGAAGAAGATGAACCTGGTTTTCCGTGTACGGGACCGCCCCAACACATTCTGTTATCACTGCCCCGTGAAGGTAGACCCCTATACGAAGCGTTGCCGCCGGCAATACGACTCGGTCGTCGAATTACTCGAGAAGCATGTGGCAGTCAAGGTTCTACCCTACTTTGAAGAAGACCACCACCTGCATACACACGAGTCAGACTCTCAAGAATCTTGGGCTTCCGCCATGAGCCAGTCTATGAGCCAGCCCATGGGAGGCGCGAGCAGATGGGGAGGATTCATCTAGCTGATTCTGAAGGTCTTGACTCTATCCTTCCCAGCAGCTCTAGATTCCTTTTTTTTTTCGAACAAAATTATACACCACCTGAGCGCCCAAATATACCAACCAAAGGGGCAAGATATTTAAAATCCTTTTCTTGATGCTTATACCACGGAGTTTTCTATGTTATGGGGTGGGAATATTTATCTGGTCGCTGCATTTTATGGGAGCGAGGGATGGGTTACATCAGGTGGATATTCACGAAGCGATCTGTATTTTGCGGACGGTACAGACAATGGCGAACGGCCTGGACGATTGGGTTTGATACCCAGCGAAGGTTTTAATGTGATTGCGATACGTTCATGGCTGGCGTTTGGGAGCTTTTCACCGCGACGTATGTATGGGACTTCGTTCTTTTTATCTTTTATTTTGTTATGCGGACGCATATCTTATTGTATGATTACACTACGGGATAGGATATCTGGCGTTGGAATGGAGGTATTTTAGTAGAGGCACACGAGAGCGAGGGAGGTAAAAGGTTCTCTGGATTTGGATACATGGAGAGGGCGGAGTGGGAGTTGGGGGTGCGGGTGTTGTCTGTCAGCTGGACTGGAAGGTCAGTTGTATATACCTTTGTGAGATCCCGGAGCAAATATATCGAAAGAAACTTATTATCTCGTGTCCAACGGCTCGCCTGTGAATTAGACTTGGCTAACAGTAGTTGCAACGGCGTGCTCTTTCATCGTGGCGCAACGGTTCGAATAGTCTCTTACCATTCGCCGAGCCAAGTCCGGAGCTAAAAAATCGCCGAACTCCGACACACTGCCTTGTCATTTTTTTCTTCGGTGCATCTAGCGTTGATGAGCATGCGACCATCGTCGAGCCCACGCCATGAGGGTACCCGCCACAAGTCAATGCCTGCGACAAGCCGTGCACCGAGTCCCTCTTCAGAGAAGATGGTTTACATGCGATCGTTTGATTCAGGGTGAGCTTTGACTCTGACGGCCTTGCGCAATGTGTTCCGCCGCTGACCCCAGACCCATCTCCCAGAGCATGACGTCGTCCTCCTCCGCCAGCGAGGCGACAAGCGAGCAAAATGGAAGTTGACGCCCGCGCTGCGCGACGATGAGTCCCACCGGATCAAACTCAGCTACGGCGCCCACGTCCGCGCGCAGGACCTGATCGGCAAGCGGTACCTCGACACCGTGACCGACTCGGCGGGCCGTGAGGTGGCCATCCACGAGGCCAGCATGGCGAGCTACATTGTCAACAGCGAGCGCATGGCCACGCCCATATACCCGCAGGACTGCAGCGTCATCGTGTCCATGCTGGACCTCAACCCCGAGCGGCCCGGGGAGAACGACGACGACGACGGGGTGTTCGAGGTGTTCGAGGCGGGGACGGGCATGGGGAGCCTGACGATGCACATCGCCAGGGCGCTCCACGCTGCCAACCCGCCCATGAGGAAGGATCTGAGGGATGCGGTCGCCACGGCGAGTCTCGAGAGGAGGGCGCCGGCGCCGGGTGGAGAGGCCGTGGCCGATGCCGAGATTGAGACATCCGGCGCCGAGAAGCCTGCCGAATCCGTACCCAGGGATGAGAACGAGGTCTCGCCATCCACCGACTCCGAGCTGGCGACGCCCGAGCCGTCCAGCCCCATCCCCAGCGACATCGAGAGCAACCCTACGACGCCTCCACTAGACCAGCAACCCCCCATCCAGACCATGACCCTCTCCCGCCTCGACGTCGCCCCCAACATCGCCAACGACCTCGCCGACTGGTCCTCCTCCCGCCGCGCAGTCCTCCACACCCTCGACCGCAACCCGTCCCACTCCCGCGCGGCATACAAGCTCCTCCGCCGCTTCCGTCGCGCCATCTACCTCCCCTCGGTCGACTTCCACATCGGCTCCATCAGCGACTACCTCACCCCCCGACTCGCCTCCTCCCTCGGCCAACCTTTCCTCTCCCGCGCCATCCTCGACCTCCCTTCCCCAGAGTCCTTCGCCGACCCCGTCGTCCGCGCCCTCAAGCCCAACGGCCTCCTCGTCGTCTTCAACCCGAGCATCTCCCAGATCGCAGACTTTGCGAAATGGGTCTTCACCACCCGCCAGCCCCTCCGCCTCGAGCGGACAGCCGAGCTGCCGAATTCTTTCCTCGTCGCGGCCGACGAGCCGACGGCCAACGACTGCGGGGGCGGGCGGCCGTGGGACGTGCGCACCGTCGTGCCCAGGAACGCCGCGTCCGAGGGGGAGATTGTGCAGGTGATGCGGCCGAGGGTTGGGGACCGGGTTGTGGGGGGTGGGTTTGTTGCCGTGTTTAGGCGGTTGAAGCCGATGGATGGCGTCAAGGAGGAAGAAAAAGTGGAAGAGGAGAAGGTGGAAGAGGAGTGATGAAGGTTGGGTGATGTTGATGTAGGTATACGATTGTACGATATAAGCCTGTGTTTGTATTATAGATCGGGAAATCATGATAAATAAACCTGGGGAGAGAGAGTATAGCTCTAAATATTAATTGGGCTGAACAATGCCCTCGTTAAGAACAAGATCACTCAAACATTTCACAGAAGCAAATCATCGAACAATATAAACTCAAGAGAAAACGCTCGCTATTCATATAATGCAACGCAGACAATACATAAAAAACTAAAATCAGGATCCATGTGTGAGGGTATCAAAGATGCAAACATAGAGTGCTATCCTGATCATCGTTGAGTCATTTCCTTTCGTTATGCCCTTATTTTCCACTCCAGAGGCCATCCCCTTCCATCGCAAAATTGAATTGGGTTAATGACCTGCCATTGTGCCGCGCCAGTAGGCTGGCGAGGCTCCCATTAGGAATTAGTATCCTTTTTCCGTCTCAAAGAAAACGTCCCGCATGTCGTGACGGTGAATTTCGTGTATCCAAAGTAGTAATAATAATGACGATAGGTGTCCCAGAAATCCAGTCGTCCTCCGTCCTGCGGCTCGGTGAAATTGTAATATGTTGGTGGTGAATCGAATGAAGTACTGATGCCGGCAGGTAAATCGTTTTCCTGTATAGTTCGAACCATTCTTTGTTTGGGCGCGAGCCCTGTAACCATGTAGCATGCTGATGATGCAGATAACAAAAATGAAAATGAGTAAATGAATAAATATATGCTTGTAAATATATATGCCGGTTGGTTTGAACCGGTTAGATGCTGGAAACTCGGTCTGGAGCACGGCCGCAGCATACCATGAGCTTCAGGCTTGTTCCAAGTTGCTCGCACTCTTTGAGGAGCTGCTTGTCGTTCCAGATAGTTGCGGTGGCTGTTGGGTCGATGGCGGTTTCGTAGCAACGCGTGTACCACCACCGCCCAACACGGGCCACCATTTTGGTGATGCTCTCATCCGCAGTAGAGCTGTTGTCACTCATCATTTCCGAGAGGCTGGGTTGGCTCTTCTTGGTTTTCTTCTCTGTGCCTATCTTCTCATCGCTGACATGGACGCCAGCATTGACTTTGGAGATGGGACTGGCCACAGGAACACCAACCCGAGCGGCCCTGATGTTCGAAAAACCCGCTTTCCCGATGTGGCGAACGATCAGATCTGCGGTTGACGCCAGGTTCATTTCACAGTCTGATTCATGAATTCGCTCCTTCAACTGTCGGACTGCCCTTCGGCCGAGCTGGCCCATGTTGTTGAGATCGAAGTCAAGGATGGAGAGCTCTAGATAACCACCCGGCTTCAGAACACGCCGTGCCTCGCTGAGGATGTTGCGGTAGTGAGACTCTGGAGCGGCGATGGGGAAACGGTACACTACAGCAGTGAAGCTTTGGGGAGCAAAGGGAAACTTGTCCAATGCGGAGGTGTACTGGATCTGGTGATGATTGGGGGGGCTGAGAGGGAAACTTGAGGACGAGTTTCGAAACTCCGCTGGTAGAGGCGCGCGCGGAGACAGGTTGAAGAAGCTTGCCTGTGGGTATGTCTCTGCGGCGTAAAATGACCAGTCATCGTTACCAAGGCCATCGATCACCAGAACACCAGGGCGCTGGAGAGACCCCGTCTTGCTTATCAGTTCATGGCGAACGTCACTGAACAGAACGTGTCCGAAAGTGAGCCACTTGCTGACAGTCATAGAACCAACACGAAGATTGACCTGAGACAGAGGCGATCCATCATCTGCGGCGGAACCGAAGCTGGAATCAGAATTTCGCTCTGGTACAGGTGACAGGCTATGGCGAACCATTTTGTCACTTGCTCTCCTCTCTAAAGGCAAAGATTCACTCTCTTCCTCTTCAGCAGGGAATTCCTCAGACGGAAGTTCGGGGCTGTCATGAGGTTGAAAGGCAGCTCGGATCCTCTCCGTCATATCGGCGCTGTAACAACTTGAGTTTGTTGGCGCAAGCGAATACGTTGACTGCTGGCGGCCGTCCATTATGATTGTGGGTGACTCCATCGGCTTATCCCGGAGGGCATTGGCTTTGTGAGGCGACAAGGGGAAAGGGGCCGCTCTTGGTGAGATTATCGACGAAGGAACCCTGATAGCGTTGTCTTCGCCTTCTCCAAGAAGATCATTGTATTCATCCCATATCTCATCCTCCGTAGGCGGATTATTGGGTTGCGGAATGACGGCGGTGGAATCATTGAACGAGCATGCGCCGGAGCTAGAGCTTGTGCCAACTGTGCACTCGGAGTTCTTCCGCGGAGAGAATCGGATGAATTCTCTTTCTTGGCTTCCAGACGCGGGATAGTTTTTGGCTGCGGATTCGGCTAGCGATGCGATTGACATAACCTCGTCCGTGGTCAATGCATTGATTGCTGGCTCGGAAGGTGGCTCTATCGGCGTTTCCAGGCCCGTAGCCACAAAATTTGGATCCAAGTCGACAGAATCCTGTGGGCTGAGGGTCATGCTACGGCGGAATGGGCGAGAAAAGCTGTGAGGAGATAGAGGAGGGTCATGACGATGGCTCACCACCCTGGGTATTCTTCCGACCTGCTTCAGGCGGCTTGGACGGCCAGAGCTGAGAGATGACGAGGCTCCGGCTGGAGGAAGTCCGGTGTCGTAGTCTGACATGAAGGCCGGAGCGGGTAATGGAAGGTCGCCATATGCCTCTTTCGGTGAAGGGGGTTCCAAAACCAGGGAGGTCGAAGATTGAGTAAAAACCTCGGCGGTCCGAAGGATATCCCGGATATCTGTGGCCTCAGAATTGTCTTTCTCTGGGGAGTCTAGCATTGCATAAAAGGCAACGGACTTGTTTTGAACAGGCTCAAGCGCAGGAGGCTTTGAGTCGGCCTTCTTTGCTGGACTTTGCGATCTACCAAACAAGTTCCACTTGCGTGGTGATCGAGACCGTTTTGCCGGCCTCTTTGAAACTCCGAAGCCGGCATCACTATCATGAGAGATCTCGCGCTGTAGTTCCCCGAATGACTCGTCAGACATGATGCTGGTGTCAAAGCTGGTCATGGGAGACGGCGCCATAGCGCTTGTAATTATCGGCTGAGGAAGACTGATGGGGCTATCCGGTGATACTCTGAGCTTATGAGCAGATCGACGATATGCAAGTGTAGGCCGCACGCTTCCACTGTCAGAATCGCTACTCTCGGAAGGGCGCCGAGACCTTGGGCCAAGCCGAGGCACCCGAAGGCTATTTGGCACATCTGGTCGAGAAATCGTGGCATCTCCTGGCCCCGAAACCGAGTCAAAACTCTTCTGGCTCATAGCAAGACTCTGGTTGCTCTCAGTTCGAGAAAGCTCTGAGCTGGTATTGCGGTTTTCAATTATCTCGCCTCCCGCAATCACCACCGGGTTCATCCTATCAGCAAAGAAAGAGTCTGAGCTACCCAGACTGTCCTGAGACGTTTGGTGATCCGAAGCTGTTCTGGAATGGCTGCCACTTCCGCTACGACGGCGAATATTCCCTACTCTCCCATAACCTTCATGGCCAGTACCGGCAACTGGGCCCTTGCGAGCAATCTTGGGGCGTTTGTCCGTTTCCTTTTTGGTTGATTGAGCATTCGAGTCAACGCCACTTTGGGCAGCCTTCTTACGCCCAAGGCCAAAGAAGGGGAATCTGAACGAGCTTCCACTAGATGTAGGAGCACTGGAGGACTTGAGTGCGTCAGTTGTGTCTGCTCGTGTCTTTCCCTTGGCTGGTATATTGATAGGCTTGGGCGCGGAACTGATTTCGCGGGACGTGGGCAATTGCGAGGTGGAGGCGTTCCTAGTCTTTGAGTGCGACTGGACACCCTCAGAGGTACTTCCTCGTCTCTCGCCAGGGAGAGACGAAGACGAAAGATTGCTATGGATGATTCGTACAGGGCTTCGGAGCTGGGATTGAAAATCTGGGGTTCCGTCTCGGCTGGGTCGTCGAGGAGCGACAGGCGGCTTATTTGGCGAAGTGGCGGCGCGTGGAAGCGACGGGATGTTTGATGTGTTGCGCGAAGTAGAGGGGGATTTCACGTTTGCCTTTCGTGGTGGCGTTTGAAGAGCCTCGTCTCCATCTTCTGAGTCTCGGCGAAAACCTTGCGATGATTTTCTTGGAGGAGGACTCGGCGGAGGCGGAGGTAAACGCCGCTTTTGTTTCTTCTCCTTGTTATTCCTGTCTCCATCCTTGACAGTGGAGCTGGAAGAGGATGAGTTCAAAGACTCTCTCACAGCTGCCAAACCTTGAGGGTCGACCGCATCGGTCTCGTTTCCACTAATCCATCGGCTTACTGGAGGTCTTGTCTGGTTTGGGCTGAACTGGCGGTCTTTGAATACATTGGCCCGATTCGGAATGGTGATCCCGGGTGAATGCGAGGAAATCGACGTCGGCGTCGTTTCACGGCTGTACCATCCTGGCCCAGGAGATCCTGAAAATTTGGTTGACGGACTTGCACTCAATTGACTACTGCTTCCTGAAAATGGCAGGCTAACTGGCGTAGGTGGTGGTAAGTCGTGGGTTGATAACTTGTAAGGAATATCAGCGTATGCATCGGAGGGTGGATTGTATGCACGATAATTGCGATATCTGTCAAGCTCCGGGTAGATAACTGGAGATTGAGTTAGGCCTTCCATAGGTTCAGGAGACTGCATCAGGTCAACCTCGGCATTTTGGTAATCCGATTGCTGAACAAAAGAAGTGTAAGGTGAGGCATCCACAGGTTCGTCAAACCGGGCTGCGGGCCGAAGTGGTTCCATGGTTTGGTGTTCCTGAAAGGCCTTTGCCGGAGTCTGGGATACCAGTGACTTTTTCCGTCGCAAGACATTCCTAGGAGGCCTTTGACTGCTTTCATAGGATCTTGTAGAGGCTGATGAAGAGGATCCGCTTTGAGTGTGTGAGTTAGAGGTCGCAGACGCATTAGTACTCTCAGAACCCCAAGACGTTGACTGTCTTGCTGGTGAGAGCTTGGGTGTTGCTTGTGGCCTGGCTTGTGGTCGAGTTGAGGCTGGCTGAGGAACCCGGCTAGGGATTCGAGACGTGGATGTCTGGGAAGGTGTGCGATTGATACTGCTAGATCCAGGCTCGCCTTGAGACTTTGTTGACCGGTTCACAGGCCGAGGAAGGCCGCCCATGGATTTGGCATCTGCCAGACGCTGTGCTCGGCCCTCGTTTGGCCGAGCAGGCAATCCCATCCTAAGGGACGACGACATTATGATCCAAAATTTCCTTGATCGCTTGGCGGTCCCACCATCACCGTGTTGTCCTCAATACCATGATCCAATCCAACAATGTCTGGGCCTAGGAACGTCGTTACTCAGTCAACTCCCACACACTTAACCGAAGAAGCCAGACGAAGGCAGCAGTGATTGTTGCCAATCCAAATCAACATACTATTCTTTGTAGTTGGTCGACCTTCGTCTGGGCGCACACTGGTACAAGAACGTGATCGATTGTGGATGGGTTGCGGCCGGCTTCTATATAATAAGAGTGGGTAAGCAAATATTCCCCCAACTAGTTTGAGGCTGAAAGATTTTCCAAGAGAGATGTGACAGGAAAGGTTCGAAAGTTCCAGCTGAAACGAGTTGAGGAAATTTACCCAAGTAGGGAGGGAGGTGATAGTTGGGCATATGTGATATTGTTTGCGCCGTGAAAGAACGATGGGTGTGGAGGGGTTGTTGCATGGAAGACGGGGGCTAAAATCGTTGTTGAAGGTACAAGTAAGCTTGTAGCGACGAACTAGCCCGAGTCGAGTTGGCTCTAGATGATGGAGGGTGGGATGGCGAAAAGAGTCCGCGTCTAAAACTGAAGCTTTGGCGCAGGGGAGGGGGATCGGACAATACCTTTGCTATTGTATCCCGTGTGACGGGGGCTCGCCTGGAGGTGACAGATGCCGCTGGTCAGTAGTGGCGACTAGGACCGGCCGCGGGAGGAGGGAAGAGAGGAGAGAAGAGAGGAGCAAAGAATGGGAACAGGGGGATGTGGTAATACGATTCCCGGAAAGAATATTAGAATGGTGAATATATAGAATAAGCGAGTAGTAGTTTTGACATGAGGCCGATTGAAGAAGAAGGGGGGAGGGAATCAAGACAGATAACAAAAGAGATCTATGGCAAGTGCTACTATTTAGGAGATGTTGGCTTGGCCACTGGCAGGGAGTCAAGACGAGAAGTGAAGTATTCCCCCGGACACCACCAGGTATGGGTACTTCCGCTACGGCGAGTAAGAGCTTAGGCGGCATTTAGATTGGCTGCATGCGTTAGGGTATGGCGATGCAACGCGCGGTGTCTGGCGAGCGATGAGCAAGCTCAACGACGGTGGTCCCCGGTGTAGGCCTCACAATTGGGCCGTCTACTTGGGACAGGGTTGTCTTAGTCGACATTGTAGGCGAGTGATCCATCCAGGCCATCCGTGGAGAACGGACCCAACAGCGCTGTGGAGCAGGCATGCAAAAAAGTGTGCGGATCAGGATGTCTGCGGCCGACAGCAGCTCGCGCACGCCTGAGAGGTGCAGAATGAACCATCCAACAGTATAACGCCAGGCGGGACTGCGGCTTCGATTGGGCGCAGAACCCTGACGGGATATGCAGTCTGCCCTTGGTCGGGAGCCGATGTCGCCCCAGCATTGGCCCTGGCAAAAGCGTTGGGTGGGGTTGCCGAATGGATGCATTTTTTTCTCGCTGCGCCTCTTGTGAGGCAGAGACGGCCACACATGCGATGCTATTCCCCTTTGGACGGGTCGACGATCAGACCATTTGTCGGTAGTTTGGAAATCTTTCTATCTCAGCTCAGTAGGAATCTGCGACTGGGAGACTTCCCAGCATCGACTGCCCACTCGACTGGACTGCACAGACCAGCCGTGGACGGGGTGGATCGTCTTAGGCTCGAGCCGTCAACGGTAGGTGGACTCGATGCCATCCCGTATTGTCCGTGCTTCATAGTTTAACATCCTGTTCTGTACACTACTGGCACTCTATTCCTTGGCCGTCGTCTCGTCGCCTCACGCAATGGTTGGCCGGCGGCGTGCCCAGGGTTGGCCAAGGGTTTTCCCGGTGTTCTCTCGCGTACAAACGGCTGCTGGTCTCGGGTTCACGCGACACCAACCGTCAGAACCACGAGGCGCACGAGGACGAGAAAAATCCCCCAGGACATGTGCTGGGCGTGTGATATGTCGCATGCACCGAAACAGAAGGGTTGCCAGTTCAAGACTAGGTTGCCCAGTCGTTGCTTGTCACGATGTTGGCGATCCAACGCTTCCGTAGATTGCATATGTGTGTCTTAGACATTGTCTTTCTGCAGCTTCTCCGAGAGGCCAATCTCTGCCGTACCTGGCTGCAAGTGAGCCCAAGAGGCAGGATCAGCACCGACCCACCAACCCACACGTCTTGCCCGGCGCTTACCTCACTCAAGTCACCTATCTGCTGCCGTGATGGGGTGGGCGAGCGGGTGGCTTCCAAGTTCACGTTGCCATTGCAACCACAAATCGAGGAAAGGAATACGAGGACGGCATCGATCGAAAACTCCAGCGGCCGACGACAAGCAGCAGACACTGCAGTCAAACCAGACTATGGGACAGTCAGTCGTCAAGATGCGGCCCTGCCCGCGCAATCTTAGAAAAGATGAGCAGCTGCGAGCAGGGTGCAGCTATCACACACGGGAGGATGGGATACCTGCCTCAGCCGCTAAAAATCGCGCTTGTCCTTGAGGACTTGGATTGACGATCGCCAGTGCGAAAGCGACCGGCCAACATATCACCCATGAGCGGGTAGGCGGCTAATACTGACCCCTGTCCACGGCGCAGACTCATTGGAGGACATTTACTTAGCTAGGAAGATTGATGGTGTGCGAAGGAATCAAGAGAGGCAAGGTCTCGTAATTTGATACGCGCAGGGCAAGAGCTAAAGTTAGTCGCAAGTTGAGACCTGCCTCTTTGCTACACCTTTCCTTTGAAGGCAAGGAGGGCAGGTACACTCGAGGCATCTTGCCGCCCGCTGAAGGCAGGTGGCAGCCATCGCTGCCTCCATGAGCTCACCAGTGCGTCCTGGCATTTTCTCGGGCTCTGATTCGCCTGCGCCACCCACCCCCAGAACCCGCTAAGCTCGCGTCTTCTGATTTGCCAGGCTCGCTGAATTTGTACCAATCACACCCCCAGCTATGTCTCGGTTACACCCTCCTGGTCGGCTGGGGAAGACGGGCCCCACTAATTACACCACTTAGAGGTCCCCTACTCCCCTACCTCTAACAAGAAGCTTACGCAGTTGCGACCCTCCGGTGCATGTCTCGCCTGTTCCGTGCAGTCGGAGACATCCATATCCTCTGACAACGGCCAGATAGCCATATGTGCAAGGAATCTCGGTATATTACTCAGCGTCGATCTGGTCTCTTTTCGACTAACGTACATACATGTGAGCAATTGAAGGCCATGACGAAGGCCCTCGCCAACTAGGTTAATGGAGCACGCAAGGTGTCTTGTGACTCAGAGTCTCTAGGCCGACAACCGTTGAAAGTTGGATATTAGCCAGCTACACCAGTGGCGACATTGTTGGCTGCCAAGGCCAGCCCAACCGTTAAACAATGGACCTCTAATTTTTCCTTTGTTTTCCCCCTATTTTAAGCTCATGGCTGTGGTTCTGGTCAAGCTCATTGTCAAAATAGCCAAACTATTCGATGTATCAGCCCTACAGCTCAGCCACTCACTCACCGATGCGTTGTTCCTCGGTCTTGGGGAGAACTAATGGCGGGTGTTGGGGTGCCCTCAACTCGCCGAACCTTGACAAGCTGAACGACTGTCAAGCCAGTCATGCATATGCAGTCATTTCTTACGCAGACCTTATCGTACCAATGACCGCATTGTTGAAACTTGCTGGTCTTGCGGGTTGGGGATGATAGATTTGTGGGTCAAGGCAGACTCCGCCACACGAGAGCCGCCTCTCCCACTGACGTGGCACAAAAACCGTGGCGGTGTCGGCACTGAGCGACGGTGTGGCCAGTGGCGCACCACTTCCCGTTTGCTTCTACGGAAAATAAAAAACCGAGTTACTGAGATCATCAATCAATGACGCCAAACCCCTGCAAAGTCACTCATCTGGCAAGTCAAGTACCAGTACGAAGCTGCCCAGAGCCCTGAGCCCTGGCGTGCGCAGCCATCGCCTTGTGGCTCTCTCTGACCGCCATATGCCATCAGTCACCGGGCTCCGGGACGAAATGGAAACATCTCCTGGACAGGAGCCAGGAGAACAAAACTTTGATATTGGGACCCTTGGAAGATTGGAAATAGTTCAAGACTCCTTTCCACCAGGCCCCTCTGCCCCTCCCATCCTGCAACGGGCAGTTTCGATCGCAGCATTGTGCTCTCCAATCGCAGCGAGAAGCAGGCATAGTGACAAGGGTCTTGCTCGAGTGCGCAGGGGTTCCTGGCATATGATTGGCTCCTCGCCTCTCTGGTCAAGCCGCCATCAAGAGAACGGCTGGCGAATAACACGGAACACCCACAGACAACGACACCATCTCTCGGAGGGTCATACATCGACGACCACTCACGTGTTCTTAACCGAGACACGGTCCTGTCTTGAACATTCATTCGTTTCCAAATTCCAGTTGAGGCTTGCCTAATTTGTGCTGACCAAGACCTATGGGGGTCCGTATCAGGGCCCCCAACCTACTTCAAATAGCTATCACCCCTCCCCTGGCGTCTCAACTATTATCTAGCTTGCAGCCGATATGGACGACATCCTTCTCCAATCATGGCGCTTCTATGCAGGTCTTTTCTACTGCGGGGTTGGCCCCCAGGGTGAGTACCAGGGTTTATCAAGATTCGACTCATGTATTGGGGATCACTCATGCACGTATGCTCAGGTGAGTAGTCAGGTAGGTCAGTCGCCACAGCTCCGGTATCCTACCAATCTCGGTCACCAGACTCCCACATCATCCCTTCGAGTCTCAAAATGTTGCCATGAGGAGCGCTTTGTTTGGCCCTCGATCTTTTATCGCTCCCGCAAGTGTAAGCAACAGACAGCTGAATGTTTTAGCGGGAGCGCCCGGCCGCGATTCTAATTTGCTGCTTAACTGCACTCCGCGCTAGAGTCATGTCCTCTCATGTTGTTTTGCTTCAGATGACGACATTCAGAAGCTCACATGGACTGAATTGGATCAGCTCAACCTGCAAGCATTTCAGACCGCCGGCCGCCAGCGGGATGCATGATCACGACCCTTTTCACGACCCTTTTCAGGTAACTCCAGCTCCAGACCATCCACAGCTAAGCGCCGCCATTCTCAAGCTATTTCTCTACTGGCCCGAGACTTGTAAATATGGGTAACCCCAGGCGGCTCGGCACGGGGCTTGCTGAGCGGCGGTGTCCGAGTGATGGTATTAGCGTCTCCAGCTCCTGCTGATATCGAAGATCGCTGACCCTTTGACACGATCGTTTATCATTTGCGTGATATTGCGCTCGACGCCGAATGTTCCAAGCGGCGGCCGCCATGGCCAGGGTTTCCAAGTTAGGTCGCTGTCTCCGGTAGACTTCAATGTTCTAACTGGATAGCATATGCCTTCCTGACCTGCTGATTAGAGGCTATGTCTTAGAGCTGTCGGCTTTATGTTATGCCAAGATCGGGCTAAGAGAAGTCAAGCGTATTCTTTCCTCTTCTTGCTATTCTAGGGACCCTCGTGCTTATTTGCCTCTTCTAATTCGCCCCAGACATCTGATGTTTGACAGGTGTGACATGTTTGTCTTCATCTAACCGCCCATCCACCTCCCTACCCTACGCATCGATGTTGGTCAGGCAACATTTATGGAGAATGTAGAACAATTAAAGAAAAAAATAAAGTATCTTTCTATAAGGTGAAGCGTGCTTATTTCTACGGTAAAGATTGCAATATAATAATAAGCCGCAGTGTTCACCATCTTCGTCTCGTTGATGGGTTGGATGACGTTTGAGGGAACATCTTGTAGTGAACCTCAAAATCTATCACAACAGCCCATGAAACAAGAGAAGTGCTCAGAGACCTAGGTAGCTTTTAGGCCAGGGTTATTACAACTTCCCTCTTCCTTGCTTGTAGATATCTTGATAATATGATGGTTCCTTGGGCTCTATACTTATGGACAGCAGCCCCAGGGATAAAAAATACATGGAACAACATGCGTTTAACACAAAGCAAGGACATAGTCGCTCTCTTCCACCACAGCAACAAGATACCGGACAAAGCGAGGGGTAAGAGTGCGGCGTTGAGTTGCATCACCTTGCTCTCCCTTCCTGGCACGACAGGGTGCGCACTCATCTTTGTCATTTGCAATGCCTACCTAATTAGTACATGAGGTATCGAGACACCATACCAATTTTGATGTCCAACCTCTTCCTGGAGCAGGAGAGAGTGAGCTCAGTGTAGGCAGAATCAAATGAAGAAACGAGCGCCGTGGGATTCAAACCATCGCAGGGTTTCTCTTCTGGTGTCGGTAGATATGGACGTCACAAAACCAAGTGGCACTCCGGATCAGGATTTCCATTTCCAAATCATGGCTCCTTCTAGTATGAACCAAGGCCAAATAAAACGTGACGCTGATGCCCCTCATCATCTAGGAAGCTAGGTAGTCTTGTGTCTAGGGTATCTCGAAATATCGCCGATGCCTCCAGATGTACACCCCCGCGGTAGGAGGTAATCTCTTAAACTCCAGAATCATTGCAAATCCTTCGCCTCCTACCACCATGGAAGATAGTCTAGAGTTCCATGGCCTAGAGAGTGAAAGGAGGAATGTAGCTTGGAATTTGTTCTCAACTCTCACACTGCTTGGAGCGGAATGTTTGCTGCCTCGCAATTCTGGTTTGAAGGACAAAAAGAACCCAGCATTCGAAGCACATGAATAGAGACGTTCTGATTTTTCTGTTGATCATAGTCATGGTTGTGAAGCATTTTCAGTTTTCAATTTTTTTTCTCCTAGAAGCCCCAACGCCCAGCACCCAGTTTCCGCTGACTTAAAATACCATGTATGCTACCCTCATATCATCTTTTGGGTTTCTTCTTGTACCATCCCTCCCCGTAGCTGAGTCCTCATCCAACGACTTTACAAAATAGAAAGGAGATGAAGCAAGACAAAAGGAGAGCGTATCGTGAAAAAGACTTAGTATTAGCTCATTATCCTTCCATGCCGTCTAGGACGAAGCGAATCTCGCAGCTCGCTTCTCCGCCTTGGCCTTCTCCGCTGGGTCACTCAAGATGTTTGACCTGGGCTTAGCACCGGCATTGCTGCCGCCCTCATTGCCGCCCTGGCGGCCACCTCTCCGGCGCCCGCCCCTGCGATCGAGGCTCTGGCGCTTGTTCGCCCTTCCGTTGGCCTTGCCGTCGTTCTCACGGCCGCGGCCGCGCTTCAGGGGTCGCTCGGGCAGGGCCGAGTCCAAGCCGGCGGGGATCTCTTTGTCATCGAGGCCAAATCGCTTAGCGCGCTCCGAAAGCTTCTTATTGTCATCGTCCTCCTCGATACCGAATCGCTTCGCCCGCTCGGCACGCTTCTTGGCTTCGGCGTCGGCGGAGCTGGAAGCAAGTCCAATTGCGTAGGAGGGCTTGGGCGCCTCTGCAGCAGCTTCGGCACCCTCATCGGCGGGCTTGGCACTGTCCTCGGCAGCGGGCTCTTCCTTGGGAGCCTCAGCGGTGGAAGCTGTAGACTCGGCGGCGGGGGCTGCCTTGGTGGCCGGAGCCTCATCATCGGAGTAGGTGATCTCATCCTCCTTAGGTTCTTCTGCGCAGGGGTTAATATGCGGGGATGAGTAAGGGTTGAGCGTGGTGTCATGTTCACCTTGCTTTTTGGTGTCGGCCTTCTCTGGCTCGGGCTGCTTTGCTTCTTCTTCAGCCTTCTTCTGGTCGTTCTCGCCGAGTCGCGCAACCAAATCGGCCTTGTTGCCTGTTTGCGACAGTCCCTTCTCAGCCAGGAGCTTCTTCAGCTCCGGCACTTTCAATGAGGTATATTCTGCCATTGTATCAAAGCTCGGGAGTTGGCTGGTATGTGATGGAGGAGGGAGAGGTAGATGATGCAATGACGCGCAAATTGGCGATCGCAGAGTGGGCGCGTAGCTGGCGCTTTGGGTCGCGAGAGACGGATGATGATTCCGCGATAATCAGGGATAAAAAAGTGATGGAGATAGTTGCCGTGAGATCTTCCTTGTGCGCTTTGGATGGGGAGATATTATGAATAGAAAGGGAGGGTACGAGCAGAGCCTGAACGTGATGTCCAGTTGAGGTCGACCTCAGTCCCAAGCTCCGTCGCCCAGCAGGAGCAGGTTATTGCCAGCCTTTTGTTTTTGTAAAGGGTGACCTGCTGTGTACCTGAAGGGCTGTGGAGCTCAGGCGATAATGACAAAAACGCAAAGTACCCAATAAGTATATCCCAGTGGCGCGCACGGATCACCCCTACCACATGCTGGTCTCAGGTCAGCTCCCTGAAAGCTGCTGAATCAGCAGTCGCGCATCAAATTCCATTGTGCTGTGGCTGACAATGCACCCGAGTTCTGTGGCTGTTCCGAGACTATTCCCATTAGCAGAACTCAGACGGATGGTGCTCAAAGACTTAGTATTGACCCATTGTGTGATTTTTGGTGTGCTATTGCTCCAGCCATTGATAGAGACACGTAATTGTCGCTGCCAGATATGGCGGTTCTTCTCCCAAAAGTATAAGGCACCCCTTGCTGGAATTAGCTGGATGGAGTCGAGGGCTCAAGTCACGATGAGGCTGGTGAAGAGCGAGTTCGGTGTCATATGACGCCTCAAATGCTGCAAGGTATTTCATTTGGTTGAGAACAAACGCAAACACAACCGTGAAAGAGATGCTTGCACATTATTGTGCTATGGGTTGGAAAGGGCAGCTTTCATCCTGCAGGAGGAAAACGTACGTTTCCAGGCAACTGCCCTGGATGGTTGGATAACTTCGTCCGATGCTGCGGCAATGATCCGGCTTGCCAATGGATCTCTCTTGGATTCAGGGTCTTGCCAGACTCCGCAGCACACTTAATTTAGCACTCTGGGCCGCCAGCAGAGCTCATTCCTCACAATAAGCATTGCGGTCTCGGCCTCATCTCCCCGTTCCCCACTGCAATACGGGCACTGGCCTTCTAAGTTATAGGGGTCCCCCTGCCAAGCCACACCGCGTGCTTCTGCAGTTGGGCGCTGGAATAGGCTCGCTGCAAACTCTAATTCCGACTGACAGCAAGTGTCGAGTCGCCCATCAAGCAATCGTCATGGACATCAATTTCGTCACCGCCAGGCCATTCTCCTTCCGACACTACTTGCTTCTTGCCTCGTCGCTCTCCATACAGTAGATATACACTCCTATATCGTGTATCTATATATGCATCCCTCGTTGCTTGGCCTTCATCCTACTAGACACCGATCCAGTCCCGCCTTGTTGCAACGTCATCCCATTTGTCTTGGCAGGTCGATCTCTCCAGCTCTCTTCCGACTTTGAGAGCAACCCTTCCGACTTCAACTGCCTCCGCATCTTCTCGCCATCCCACCAACGAACGCACCCACGTGATAGATACTACTGGGCACCCGGCCATCTGAGCTGTGGGAAGATGCCCTTTGCGCCGACACCAGCCCATCTACGGTTTGGCCCTCGATTTGCCGGTCGCATAGCACATCCGTCTGGCGCTCGTGCTCGCAATACAGTGTTAGGGATTTCTCCCGCTGTAGTAGCCCCTGCGGCAATTTCCTCTTCATCATGACTCGGCGCATCGTGAGTCTCGAGCAATTATACACCGTATTGGGATGCAAGGGACTCTGCTAACCGTGGCTCGCCATCTCTTAGGTACGGACGGCGCTTCAGCTGGCCACATTGATCACCTTTACGTTCCTCGTCGTCTACATCCTCGACAGTAAATACCGAGTGCTCCCGAACAAGATTCATGGCTATATGCCCTCGCACCACCCTGGCCTCGTCGTAACAGATGTAACGATTGCAAAATGTACCTCCTTAAACCCGTTTTCTTCATGCGATCTCGATACGAGTAAATGGCACCGAATCGATAAGGAACTATACCTCGGCAAATCCTGGACCGGTAGAGCATACCTCCACGTCGCTCGCAAGCATGAGGAGGAACTTACGTCTGAGGACCACGTCGTGATGGATATCTCCGTAGGGAGACTAAACCCGACATCAAAAAAGGATGATGATCTATGGGAGCAGCGCCCGGGGGGGTTGTGGATCAAGCGCTCCGCGAGTAGGGGATCCAGCGATTCGAAAAAGGCAATTACTGATGTGGATGTCCTTTTTGGGGATGATGCCACTGAGGCACGTGAAGGTTGGGCGATCACGGGGACGCCTTTTCTACTTGGTGGTTCGCCAGTCCACAGCGTCCACCTTACCGTGAGAAGAGGCACCCCTGCGGAGATCAAGAAGCCCAAGCCGAGAGTCAAGGACAATGGACGCTTTAAGATTCTGCAGATTGCAGATCTACATCTTAGCACTGGGGTTGGAGTGTGCCGCGAGCCTGTCCCAGACGGCTATAATGGCGGGCCATGCGAAGCTGACCCGAGGACATTGGACTTCGTGTCGAAGATCCTCGATGATGAGAAACCCGATCTTGTTATTTTGAGTGGCGACCAAGTGAACGGAGACTCAGCACCGGATGCTCAAACGGTATATTCAAACTCATCACAGTGTATGAAACACTCGACTAACCTTCGTTTTCTTAGCCCATTTTCAAGTTTGCTAGTCTTTTGATCAAGCGCAAGATCCCTTATGCAGCCATTTTTGGAAACCATGATGACGAGGGGACCCTCTCTCGCGAGGCTCAGATGGCCATTATGGAAAATCTCCCATACTCGCTATCTTTGACTGGACCAGCCGACATTGCAGGAGTAGGAAACTACTACATTGAGGTGCTGGCGAAAGGCTCTTCTGACCACTCGGCCCTGACAATCTATCTTCTGGATTCCCACTCTTACACTCCCGATGAGCGTAACTACCCTGGCTATGATTGGATTAAGCCGAACCAGATCGAGTGGTTCAAGAAGACCGCAGGTGGCCTCAAAGACAAGCACAGGGAATATACGCACAAACACATGGACATTGCCTTTATTCATATTCCACTGACCGAATATGCCGACCCTAAGCTCCCCCGATTAGGAAACTGGACCGAGGGCGTGACGGCCCCAGTATTCAACTCTGGATTCCGGGATGCCCTTGTTGAAGAGGGCATCCTCATGGTTAGCGCTGGCCAGTAAGTCTTGGACATCTCATATGACGTGGCTCGCTCCTTGATCTGTCGACTAACCCTAGAATTAGCGATCATTGCAATGACTATTGCTCTATCTCGCTGGAAGGCGAGGAGGAAGATCCTGCACTATGGATGTGCTATGGCGGCGGTGTTGGCTTTGGCGGCTACGCTGGCTACGACGAATACGTGCGCCGGCTGCGCTTGTTCGAGATTGATTTCAACGAAGCTCGAATCTTCACCTGGAAGAGGCTGGAATATGGCGACACAGAGACTCGAATTGACCACCAGATGCTCGTCGAGAGAGGAAAGCCCCACTACGAGAAACCGAAGAAGCCACTCATCCCAGAGGCCGGCGAGGAAGACACCGAGAGCACGTGAACGAGGGATATGAATCACGTCGATTCAGCACACGCATGCAGTTCTCCAACGCAGTGCTCTTCGAATTATCATTAGCGGGCGAACGGGAAATGAAACGATTGCTTTTGGCTTTTTCGGCTTTGGAAACCTGTGCCCCTACATTTAGCGGAATCTAACTCTACGCTTCAGAGTATTTTTAGCAAGTATCATCCACGCCCGAGAGCTCGTGCATGTTACGCCTTGGAAAGGGAGGGGGTTATGCGGCGGCGGGAGCAAGCGGAATTGCACTCCGGAGTCAGAGACGACCATATCTATAACCTGTGTATAAAGCAAGGCCATGTTTTGGCCATCCACATATCACCTGCGTACTTGAATTAGCATCATTTGAAACTATTCTGGGTGTTATCCGGAATGTTTAGTATATTATTAGGAGTATAAAAAACGTATATCTTGACGCGCTTGCTATTTCGAGTGTTATTGCTATTCCGTCTCTAATCATACCTCATTAAAACGAATGTTACCCTTCGCTACCTATGTCCTGAATAATAATGGCGTAAAAACCCAATAAACATACTAACCGCTTGCTCTTGTAAAACCAGGGGATAAAGCCAAAAGAGATAAACAAATGTGCAAGAAAAGGAAACAACAAATCGTCCAACCAGATCATGAAGCACTTTTGTTTTCGTGGATGGGGGACCAACTCCTAAACCGTGCCCCTCCGCCGCCCATCCCGGAACAGGAGCATCAGATCATCGACCTTGACCCCCCGACCCTCCTGGAAGAACTCCTCGTTCTCGTACATCTCCTGCAGCTTCGACGCGGTGGCCAGCACCTCCCTCTCCGAGTACACGTCCCTGGCGGCGCGCTTGATGTTGACGACCTCGAGATACAGCCGCTCGGCCTCTTCAAAGGCCGTGCGACGGCGGGTCTCGTGCATGACGTCCTCGTCCCTGGATTTTGGCTTGATGGTGCGCGACGACGAAGGGGAGGGAATATCCTCCTGGAGGGCGCGGCCGTGCCAGCGCGAGCTCAGGGCCATGTTCTCGAGGGTGGTGGTGTAGAGCGGATGGGCGCGGTTGAGCGAGCGGGACATGATGTCGAGGGCGCGGCGGTACTTCCGGCCGGCTTCCTCGTAGTGGCCGCGGAGGTCGTCGATGACGGCGAGTTTCTGGATCGCGTGCGCGGTGGAGGGGTGGTCGGGGCCGAGGGAGCGAGTCTTGATCTCCACGCTCTGCTTGTAGAGGCTCTCGGCGTCGTCGATGGCGTTGTTGGCGCGGGAGATGTTGGCGAGGTCCTCGAGGGCCTCGAGGGCGATGGGATGGGCGTGCCCGAAGAGGTTCTTGTAGGAGATAAAGACGCGGCGGTATAGGGCTTGGGCTTCCTCGAACTTGCCGAGCTGCTCGAGGGTGACGGCGAGCCGTTGGACCGTGTTGACCGTTGAGATGTCTGTAGGTCCTAGCGTTTGCTCTTGCTCGTGCTCGAGGGTTTCGTATTGGCTCTCGGCATCGTCTAGCTCTCCCTGTGCAGCAGACGTGGAGGCTCTTGCCATGGCGACCCGGAACCCCAGTGCCTTGTCAATGGAAAGAAGGTCGAGATCGAGCAGGATATCTTGACTCCGCTGAAACTCCCCCATCTGGTTCAGGAGGGTGGCTAGCAACAGGGAGGTTTGGATCCTGTCTATGGGGCTCAAAGCCTTGTTCTCTCTCAGCGAGAGTTCGAAACATCCGATGGCTTGCTCTGTTGCTCCTTGTGTCATGCAGACATTCCCCAGCACCTCCCATGCAATCACTTGATTGTCCGGGGATACCTCCAACGCAGCGGCCCAGTCATCGTAACATGTTTTGGCATGTGGAGCCATGATGCGCCCAAAGTCATGGATCTCGGGTAAGGTTTCGGAATCTGACTCCTTCCTACGAATACCGTCGACACATACAGTGCAGGCGATTCTGGCGTGATCGACTTGTCCCTCCTGGGTTAGTGACCGACGAACATGATCACGAGCTTCAGACTCAAGGATGAACGAGTCGAAGCTGGATGAGCTGGAGGACTGCGATGATGAGTCAGTTGGGGACGACGGAGTCTGGATGAAGTTCTCGTTTAGCAAATGCTGAAAGACATCATTAAGATGGTCGAGATCTTGGAACACTGGTGCTTGTTAGAGACGAGAGAAATGAGGTAGTAGTTCAGGGGCCTCACATTTGATATCAGGGAAGTTAGCTGAAAGGTTTGTTGACGCTTGCTTTAGTAGGTCGGTGGTGAACAGAGCCACGGGAATCACAGAATTTGACAACATGGCACTGATACCCAAGATGGTTGTAGTGACTGGGGATTGGTCGATATTTGAACCAGGGAGGCTTAAAGGAAACTTTGCGTCAAGCCTTTTGCGGTATTTGCTGATGGTTATGTCCCTATGTCGGATTGTTGACGATAACATGGCGATACTCTGGGGGTGGTAACCAAGATGCTTAACGACTTCCTTTGCTGCTTCAACTACGTCAATAATCAGCCATGTTTTCTCTCGTTGGAAGTCACGGCACTAAACTTACGTTCTTCAGGGTTATCGGCAATTTCGTTTCCAAGTGTGGACTTGACCAACTCGATAGCTTCAGCCTCGGTCATGACGGGAACCTCTAGCTCAGTACCCCACGGGCAACAAGTTTTGTCTCTTGATGTCAAAATAATTCTCCCAGACAACGTGAGAGGTATGAAATCGAAGATGTCGAAGGTAGCGTCGACATTATCCAAGATAAGTAGCCACTCGCGATTCTCGGGGCGCATCAGCCAGTCCTTCACTGCCCGTACAACCGCTTTGACGGTCGGCGTATCAAGCTCCAAGATGCTCTTCACTTTGAGCATTTCGCCAATTCCAGTCAAGCCGAGATCGTTCTCCACACGGGCTCTGGGCGCCTTTTTGGAGTAGTGGCAGACAAGAGACTCGGCAAACTCGAGATAGCTTGCCACAACAGTTTCCCAGCTCTCGGCCCACACCCAGATGACGAAGGATATGTCGCTCCGGTGTGTTTCTGCGTAGTGTTTTGCAAGCGTCGTTTTGCCTGTACCGGCTGGGCCCCAGAGAGTGGCGATGCTGAGTTGCAGCTTATCTGTCTCATCTTTTGGCCTGAGAATTGTATCAAGCTGCTCAAGCAAGGCTTCCCGACCTATCACTATACCTGGTTCACCAGGAATCTTGGTTGGGATGGAGAAGTCCTCTGTTGGAAAATTCAACGGGGGAGCCACAGCGAGATTGAAGACCTTGTGTTTTTCATCCAACAGCCCTGATATGCCGGCATTGTTTATCATTTCACGGAACCTGCTGATGAATGCTTCATAATTCGCATCACGCCCCTGGAATTTAATAAGGTCAGAGTGAGTCGCATTAAGTCCAATTTGATCGCCGTCGGATCCCGTGATGGCATCGGTCTTTTTCACAACGAAGCTATCCTCAGACTTCTTGGTCTCGTGGAATGAGAGACGGGGTAAATTAGTCATTATAGCCTTGAACGCCTCGAGTTGTTTTTCTAGCCACTCGCTGTCGCTTTCATTGAGCTCAAATGAGTTCATGGACAAAGACCTTCTGCTGTGCTTGGCGTCCTCATTCAGGCCAGAGGTCGTTCTGCGGATGACGTGAGCGAGTGGCGATGGCGACAATGGTTTTCCAGGTGAGAGTGTCCCGAAAAAAGCAATCCCGCAAGTAGACAGCTCGATGTCCTTGAGCTCCACGTCGGCAGCCTCGCTGGATATAATGAGGGCGCGCTTGACGATCCAGCCGCCGAGACTGTGGGCAATGAAGAATATTGGTCTCTTCTCTATGCCATCCTTGCATCTCTGGGCCCCGAGCTCTTTGACCATGTCGAGAGCGCGACCGTACAGGACATTTCGGATGACATAACGGAAACTCCCGCCATCAGAAATATACCCGTAGGTCATGATGCGAGCATTTGGGACATCCTTGGCGAGAAGCTCTTGGAGCCATGACTTATGACTCTTGGACTGGCTGGGATCAACGGTGACCCATGACTTGAAGCCCTCGCTCCCCAGGCCATGAACGGCGACAATGCTAGAGATGGATTATTTAGTACGCGTGCCGAGACGACTTGAATGGAGAGACGGGAGGGGAAGCGCGCACTCAATATCGGCATTCTTGGGGTCGCGGACAATGCGTAAGCCGCAGTATTCACCGTCAGCTCTGTGTCTAGAGAGGGACCCTTTGACCCGATGGACCAACCCTCTGATGGGCTCCAGCGCGTCGTCCATCCGCGGCTGCGAAACGAAATTTCATCCAAAGGAAAGCTTAAGATGACGATAGACCACAAGTCCAGCGGAGCGAGAGCGTGGTGTGTTGATGAGAAGCGCAAGTGGCTGTGACATGACACTGCATCTGGATGTGGTTCTAGCTGGGCGCTTAGGTAACCTGATTGCTATCACACGACCAACCGCAGCACTGGCATGAGTGACAGAAAAATCAAGACACCAAAAGTTTGTCCCGCTTCTACATGAGTAGCTCAGATGGCTGCTGGACAACAATAATCAAATGAATATAATACACTTGCTATTGTCGAGTTATATGACATAGATTATAATAAGAACAATAATCACGACCATATGATGTGTGCATGGAGCACCTGCTCTATTGAAATTAAGTCAACAACCACCGCGCTATTGCTAGGTAACTGCCTGGATATGAAGCAGTACCTTCTTTGTGAATGCCTCCCATCCTGTATGCTCCTGCCGAATTAACGAATGGCGAGCACATGCATCTCTCAGAATGTTTACATTGCCAAATCTATCTCCTTTTCTACACAATCCATTCTCTACCAGCATCCCAGTCTGTATCTACTTTTCTACACAATCCATTCTCTACTAGCAACCCAGTCTCTGCGAGCAACCCAGTCTCTGCGAGCAACCCAGTCTCTGCGAGCAACCCAGTCTCTCTCGACCAGCAACCCAGTCACTACCAGCAACCCAGCCAGGTGGGTGAAATAAAACATGGCACACCAAAGCTCTTTACGCGTAAGACAGGGACCTGCATTTTTTATTCAATACAATAATAAGAGAATAATCAATTATTCTATGATATTTAACTAGATATTGTACTAATAACTGGGTTGATAGTTTTGATATTGTGTCAAGATTCAACGCTAGGTGCGCCATGTTTTATCTCAGTCGCTTGCCAGTCTCTACCAGCGACCCAGTCTCTACCAGCGACCCTGTCTCTGCCAGGAACCCAGCAGCCATGGTTAGTCCCTCTAGCGTAGGGGTAGTTGACATTTATGCCATAGAACTAACTCTAGTTACAGACGCCCGAACAAACCACCGCCGAAACCCTCCACTACACTTGAGTCGGGGCCATAACGGCCGTTGTGAATGGCCTACCAGCGTGGGGGCAGTTCATCGTCTTGTGTGTTGTCTCATTCGGGGCGATGGAGAGGTGGGCGATGAAGAGGTGGGAGATGAGGAGATGGGCGATGAGGAGGCGGGCGATGAGGCGGGCGATGAGGAGGTGGGCGATGAGGAGGCGGGCGATGAGGAGGGCGATGAGGAGGCGAGATCGGGCCCGTGAGCCCGTACTGGGGGCTCGCCGCCGCAATATGTCTGGGGAGGAATGACCGGAGGGAGGGGGAAGGGATATATACGTTAGCTTATGAGTAACATCCATATTCACTGAATATATTGGCTTGACAAGAAGCTCTCTGGCAGTCTGATACACCTTCGAGTCTTGGATAACGATAAACATCCCACAAGCCTCTAGTATGAGTGGTCGAAGTTCTTGATGTGATTGGAGGACTTGCCGTGGTTGATGGTTAGAGATTATATCTAGAGCTACGGCCACTTCTTGAAGACACAATACTCTCTGCACCGCTCTAATGATATGTAATTAAATTTTAATTTTGGTTTGGGGCTTGTGTTGCACCTCGGCCAAAGCATTGGAGGAGTAATATGGGGATGACCTTGATTGGCACCACAAGCCTGGTGGGTGTCTAGATTATCCCTATTTATCCTTGCAAAGTAAGACTACCATAATCAGATTCAGATTGCTTTAGGGTCTTCGCTGAGCAATTTCCAAAGCTGTCTCAGATGCTGCGCTAGCTACAGCAGAAGCTATGCGCCTCATGTAGGTCAGGGCTGTGATGTTCTCTGCTGATGTATACCCATCTGCTGAGCGGTGTTGCTCCATGTTTGAAAGAGTGCTATTTGATACCTCAATAATTGCTGTAGCTGTGATCATAGCTGCTTCTGTCTGTTTTTCAGCAAGAGCAATATTTGCAGTAGTGGTTATAGCTTCAACAGTTCTGTGACGGGTTCTTAGAATCACCTCATCTCCCTCTCCCTGAGGTTGAGATATAGAAGAGCCATCCTTAGTGATAGCTATGGCGGCTTCAACACAGACGTGGCGAATAGCAGAGGAGAGGGCCAAAACATTACCCAAACCACCAACAGTGCTCGCTAGCCTAGCATCAACTCGCCCCATAACTGTATTCACCGTCCGGAGTATCTCAATCTCTTGGGATTCAGACAGGCTGGAATTCTTTAGCGAGGTTTCAATCCCATAAGGTGGTGGGGGCGTAGAAGGATCTGGTAGTGCGTGCGTGGGAGAATCTCGTTGCGAGTGAGTAGAAGAATCTTGTCGTGCGTGCGTGGGAGAATTTCGTCGCGAGCGAGTAG
Source organism: Clonostachys rosea (assembly GCA_026958235.1). Lineage (NCBI taxonomy): Eukaryota > Fungi > Ascomycota > Sordariomycetes > Hypocreales > Bionectriaceae > Clonostachys > Clonostachys rosea. Next base: position 4,186,609 of record CP110206.1, read on the forward strand.
GAGGATCTTGTCGTGTGTGTGTGGGAGAATCTTGTCGCGAGAGAGTAGGATGATATGGGTTTAAGACCACGTAGTTACTCCTTCGGCGGTTAAGCACGAGGTAAGCAACTAGGGCCGCCATCTCAAATGCCTTCGATTATAGATTGTATTGTACCCCTTAATATTCCAAGGAATCTCGGATGAGCCTTTAGGCCAACATGTGTATTTTCATAAGAATGACTTTTGGATGTTTGTGTTTTAGTCTCGAAGGCCTAGCTGGCTGTAGTGGTGATATTGTGGCAAGAGTCGCTGGGTTGGATGGATCAAGTAACTATGTTCATATCCTGTGACGAATGAAGCTTTAAATAGGAATCCAACAAGGGAACCCTCTCCTTTTGGTTTCAAATTTTAGTGAATCTCCTAGCATTCACTCCAAACTCCAAAACTTAACTGTACTTAAGGTAGCCCTAGTGGCGTTCTATTGTCGGGCTGGGCGTACCTAAATCTAGGTTGACCTTTAGCTAGGTAGGTAGCATGAAGTATTTCGTGTTGCCAATGCTTCGGGCGCGCGCCATCCTGTTGCCACCCTACCCAGGCCACAGAAGCGAGACACCTATGGGCCATATGCAAATTAGCCACCTTGACGTAGTTTTTTCTCTTCTTTCTTTCTAGGCGCTGATGTGGACCAACCGTAGCCGAGCGACAGAAGAATTAAGACACAAAGCGTCAGTCCTGTTGCAGTTTTAGAGTGGTGTTGCGGATTATCGACTCGGTACTTGAGACTAAAAACAATTAGGTAAATGAAAGACAATATTTTCTGTATTATAGACTTGTATGATTTTTTCCATGTCTCTCTGGTTATTGTTGTTTGCGCTCTACTTATAATTGCTCATCCATCTGTCACCCACTGCCCACCCCTTCAAGGAGGATTGGTGGAATTGCCGCTCGGTGGCGCCAGAACAACGGTCATGCCTTGCTGTTTGACTCCAAACATCTATCATATGTGTGCGTATGCCATAATCCAATTGAATTATCTAGTGTTAGCAGCGTTTGCTGAATGGTGGCAACAGGGTGGAGTTGTTGGGCGACTATGTAGCATGTGTAAGTAGGTAAGCTAATATGCATCCACCGGTCTTATCAGGCTGTTTTACAATTTCTCCAGAGACGACTTGGAAAAAGATGATGAATTCCCACCTTGGATGGAAACAAGACTTGATAGTGCAGGATCATGGGGCCGCATAAATGGCCACAATGGATAGACCAGCACCAAGGCACCCACAAGCACTGCTATATTTTAAAACCGGTATTGGAGAGATTGAGTTTGTGACTATAGGGTCACATTTGGATGATATTCTCTTGGGGCTGGTGGCATGATTCTTATAATACTTGAGAACGTAAAAGTACAAAGCTTTTCCAAAGAGAGGATGAACGTAGCTGAAATATGGCTGCAATGCCTTGGTGTAATCTTTGAACATCGCGGGGCTACGAGGCCCGTGTATGGTCGTACTGCATATGCTGGTGTTACGCTCTTTTCGTAGGTCTGATAGGGAAATAGCTTTCCCAGCTCCGGTATCCAAAGCTGAACAGACCTCAATAAGGCTGAGCTGATCCTGCTCCCACTCCCAGAGATTTTATCGGCCTCCATGCCAATTTTCATCGATGAACATGAAATATCATTAGAGCTGAACACCCGCGATCTCTGACTTTGAACTTTGCTTTTCACTCGACCCCCTTCCATGCAACCTGTTGCCATGGCCGACGACGACCTGAGCTCCGACCGCCCTCCATATCGCAGATCGGGACCTAATCAATGCCAATCGACCTGCGATCAGTTCCACATTGCCGTAATTTGCGCTCTCCCACTCGAAGCCGATGCGGTCCATGCCCTATTTGATCACCACTGGGATGACGATGGCTTCCCGTACGTTAAAGCCCCGGGAGATCAAAATGCATACTCGATTGGCGCTATTGGCCGTCACAATGTCGTGCTGGCCTGGCTACCTGGCATGGGAATGGCCAATTCCGCTGTTGTCGCAGCTGGTTGTCGGTCAACCTTCCCAAACATCAGGCTCGCCCTGATAGTTGGTATCTGCGGCGGTGTCCCATTCACGCCAGACGGCGGCGAAATAGTGCTTGGCGACGTTATTATCAGCGATGGACTTGTGCTGTATGACTTTGGAAGACAAAATCCCGAACATTTCGTGCGCAAAGATACGCTCTTGGACTCGCTGGCCCGGCCAAGCCCCGAGATACGTGCGCTATCAGCAAAGCTGAAGAGTCTCCGGCCACAGAAAATACTACAGTCCCAAGTGGCAGAATACCTAGGTGCTCTCCAGAGCCAGCCTGAGCTTCGGGCCAAGTATCCAGGCAAAGAATTTGATAAACTATTCGAGCCGACATACCGCCACGTCAGTGACGGGAAGCCGTGTGATGAGTGTTGCCGTGATGAACACCTCGTGCCGCGAGCTAGGCTCCAGCGGTCTGAACCGCAGCCTGCCGTCCATTTTGGCCTTATTGCTACAGGAAACACAGTTATGAAGTCTGGGAATGATCGAGACGCTATTGCGAAAAGAGAGTGCGTAATAGCCTTCGAGATGGAAGGGGCCGGGGTGTGGGATAGTTTCCCCTGTGTGGTGATCAAAGGTGCTTGTGACTATGCAGACAGCCATAAGACTAAAATCTGGCAGCGGTATGCTGCGGCTTCAGCAGCTGCAGCCACGAAAGCTTTTCTCTACCAATGGACTCCGGCAGAGAAAAGTCATGACGGCCGTGTACTTCATCATGTTGGACTTAAACAGAAAGGTTAGCTTCTATCGAAGCATCTCTGATTTCGGTCTGCTGATAAATCTGCTAGAACTACAAGAATACCAGAGGTCGGTTCTTAATTTTCTCTACCCTTTTGGATCGGAATATGAGTTTCAAAAGGATAGAAACCCTGAACGTATAGCTGGAACCTGCGAGTGGTTCATCAATCATGAGCGATTTCAACACTGGCAAGGGACAGAATGCTCCTCCTTACTCTGGGTTTCAGCGGATCCAGGATGTGGCAAGTCAGTCTTAGCCAAATATCTGGTGGATAGCCTTTTCTCGAAAAGTAAGAGCACAACCTGCTTTTTCTTCTTCAAGGATGCGCTTCAGGGCCAGAGCGAAGTCACAGACGCACTACGTTGCCTCCTCTACCAGATCTTTCACCAACGACCTACCCTCCTTTCGAATGACGCTGCATTGGAAATTGAGGGAGTTCGAAAATCGCAAGATTTTCGAGACCTGTGGCGAATCTTTACACGAGTCGCAATGTGTGAAGATGCCGGGAACATCATTTGCGTTCTGGACGCCCTGGACGAATGGGAGGAGAGAGGCAGAATTCAACTTCCGGAAGCTTTAAATAAGCTATACAACACCGAGTCACCCAAGTTCTCCTTGAAAATTCTTGTGACCAGTCGGCCATATGCTCTAATCCATCATGAGCTGCAAACTCTCGAGGAACGTCACCCTACTATCCATTTGAGCGGCGAAGACCAAGTGGAACAAATTTCTCGAGAGATTGATATTAGCATCCGCGCGCGATTGAAAGATATCACAAGAATACATCGACTGACAGAGGAAGAAGAATCAACTTTGATGAATGAACTTACAAAGCCACAAAATCGAACGTATCTTTGGGTTCACCTTATGTTCGAGGAACTAAGAAGGGCCACGATTCTCACCAAGCGCGATCTCATTACATGTGTTCACAACCTTCCCAAAACAGTTGAAGAGGAATACAATTTGATACTAGACAGAAGCAAAGATATTGAAAAGACCAAGAAGATATTGCATATAATTGTTGCGGCTCAAAGAGCCATGTCTCTTCAAGAAATGGCCGTGGCTCTGGATATCACCTTGAATCATCAACCGCATCAAGACCTTCAGCCACACCAGAGCCCCCGATCCCACCAAGAACTTCAACCGCTCGATGCAGAAAGAATCAAGCAGAACATCAGAGAAGCGTGTGGCCTATTTATCGTTATCAAAGACTCGAAGGTCTATTTGCTACATCAGACTGCTAGAGAATTTCTTGTGAAACCATTATCTTCAGCGCCTGTGGATGATAATCTGCCATGGCATTACTCCCTGTGTCCGATGGACTCTAATAGGATTCTTGCGGAGATCTGCATCTGGTACCTCCTCTTGGTTGATTTTCAGAAGATATACATGGCTCCTGATTTTGAGCAAGCAAATGACCAATATCAGTTACTACATTATGCCTCGAGTAACTGGGTTGTTCATTTCCAACAGATACGAATGAAGAGGTGCGACAGGTTAATTTCCTCTGCCTTGAAACTCTGCTCTCCCATCCAGAACGGATATCCTATTTGGTTCGAAATATACTGGAAAGAAAACCGAGAGAAGAATGGACGGCGTGTTCCTCCGTTAGGTTTTGATGCTTTGATATGGCATCGTACTTCGGCCTGGAGAGAGTAGTCGAGGAGTTGCTTGCTGTGAAATGTCTAAAGACCTGGTTCAAGACTTCGCTCAGGACTTTTTCCCGAGATGTCAACTTTGGAAGATCAGCACTGTCGTGGGCCACTTGCAATGGGCATGGGTGCGTGGTAAAACTGCTTTTAGCCCAAGTTCCAAAGGCTGAGGTAAAATTGAGAGACTGGTTCCCAGGTTTATCTACGTGTGTTAACGCAAAAGATGGAAATGGGAGAGCCCCGTTGTCAAACGCCCTTGTCTACGGCTATCCTGAAATTGCTGGCCAACTGATAAAGAAAGGAGCCAAGATTGAAGCCAAGGATAATTATCAGAGGACACCGCTAGCGCTTGCTGCTCGTTGGGGCTACAGAGATATCACCCAGCTCTTACTAGAGAAGGGAGCTGATATTAAAACTAGGGATAAGCATCAGATGACACCGCTAGCAATCGCTACTGTTCGTGGCTATATGAAGCAGAATATAGACATTATTCAGCTCTTACTAGAAAATGGAGCTGATATTGAAGCTAGGGATAAGGATCAGATGACACCGCTAGCACTTGCTGCTGCTTATGGTTATATTGGACAGAATACGGATACAATTCAGCTCTTGCTAGAGAAGGGGGCCGATATTAAGGCTAGGGATAAGGATCAGATGACACCACTAGAAGTTGCGACCGCTTTGGGCCATAGAGATATGATCCAACTGCTGTTGGACAAGGGGAAATGAACGGAACGACCCTCGAGGTGATATCAAGTGCCCGCTGGGAGGCTGCCGAAAAGAACATAGCACGATGCTGGAAACTTCGTCGCCGGCATAGTTGGTAAAAGCTCAATGTTTTGATTTATTAGAAAGATAAACCTGTTTTATGACCGGCCATTTTCACGATTACGTCCATCATGTTTACAATAGCCACCTCTAGGAATTCATGTCTGCTTCCCAAGGTTTACTTCCATAATCATGTCGCATGGATGTTGTGATACCGTTGGAAGGCTATTTGTGAAACCGAGGCCAGCTTCTAAACACCGTTTTTGAAAAATAATACACATAAATGAAGACCAATCCTCGTTTCAAATACCGAATAAACATACGGTGCCTAGCATATCACCCTTAAAGCTTCATCATTAGCCCAACAGTGCGTATTCTGGATACTCTAGTATTTTCAGCATTTGTGTGATCCCTGCCCCAAACCCGAATCTCTCTCTGGTCTATCTACGAATTATGATGAAGCTCCTACCAACTGTCCTCTACACGCGCTGCGCGATGTATGAACACCTTCAATGACCCAGCATTCTCTGTACCTCATCCCCTCCCATCAATTCGACTCTGCTACATCGGCGCGCGCTTGGTTTCGGGTTCCGGGAGGCTTTTTCTGAATGGACCAATGGTACGGCTGGAGGGTTGAAATGGGGGGAAAGAGGAGGGAATAGCATTTGATTGGGAGACTCATCGTCTCAGCCACTGTGATTCATGCAGTGAGATTTTGCCTGAGCGGCTGAGTCCAGTCGCCTTTGATGCCCAGGTGGTTCGCTCCGATCCCCGCCCCAGCTATGGTCGCGCACTTCTTTCTCTTCGTCGCATCTCTTCAAAAAATATTCCCTTCTTTCGCCAACTTCTCTTCTTCAACCCTAATCGCACATACTGGAAATAGGCCTCGTGCACTTGAGTGAGACGATGGATCCCCTCTCAGTAGCTGGCAGCGTTGCAGGGCTGGTTAGTTTGGCCGATGTGGTATTTCGAACAGCAGTAAAGTATCGAAAAGAGGTGAAGGGCGCCCAGAAAGAAGTAGATAATCTTCTCAACGAGGTGAAGAATACCTCTCTTCTCCTCCACAATCTGTCTCTCATAGCCTACGACCTGGAGAGCGCCGCCGTCCCCGGCCAGACAAGAGGCCCTAATCTCAAGCTAGAGCATCTTAATGATTGCCGAAATCTTCTACGTCGACTTGAAAGCGGACTGACTGGGGCGAACGAAGGCTTGGAGCTGCCCTCTCGCCTTGACAGGCTGCAGGCTCGTTTAAAATGGCCCTTCTCTGCTTCAGAAATGAGAGAAATGGTTGAGTCGCTACGAAACCAACAGAGGTTTATCAATGCATCTCTCGCGGCAGATTCAATCACGCAACTCACAGCATGTCTTTCTCAGCATCGGGATACGGTGGGCCGAGTCAAAGACCTTCAAGCCACAACGAGCCAGATCCTTGATGTCCAGACAAAAATTCAACTGAATGAACGCAGGAATCGTGTCCTTGAGTTTTTTCTCAAGACAAACCCTCAATCAGAATTCGAAATGAGTAAAAAGCTGCGACATCCACTTACTGGCTTATGGCTTACACAAGGGGAGGATTTTCGCCGCTGGTACAACGATCCTGGGGCAAGGATATGGCTCAATGGTATCCCGGGGGCGGGAAAATCGGTGATAGCTGGAGCGATCATTGCCGAATGTTTTCTTCAAAATCAATCAAACCCTGGGCGTGCTGTTGCATATTTTCTTTGCACGTATCGAGATTCTAGAACGTTCTCAGCGTCGAATATTCTGTCATGTGTTGCTGTACAACTTGCCCGACAAGACGAGAAGGCATACGAATTGTTAGAGACCTATTACAACGAGCTACGTTCAGGGGACTCTCTCCCAAAGAATCCAACTACCAAGGGTCTGCGGGAGATTCTGAGCACCATGTCTACACTATTCAACCGGGTGTATATTATCATTGATGGGCTTGATGAATGTGATAACGAAGTTGAAGAAAATATCCAATGCCTCCTCGCACTTGCGCGTGATAGCAACATTAAGAAACAAGTCAACATAGCTCTTTTGAGCAGAGATGAGGTCTTTATTCGAGAACACCTCGAAAATCATTTCCATGTTATCGAAATAGAAGCCCATACTGAAGATATTCAACTGTATGTGGCTTCTGAACTAGAGGAACGGATCGGCTCTGGAAGACTCAGGACTAGGGATATGAGTCTTCGGGGTCATATCATAGCAGAACTTGTCAAAGGAGCGAAAGGAATGTGAGTGAATTCTCTGTTTTCGATCTACCGCTGCTAGACCTAATCACTCAGATACTTAGGTTCCGATGGGTGGCTTGTCAACTTGATTACATGTGTGAGCTTCCGACAGATGGAGCTAGGCGCAAGGCTTTAAATCAACTTCCACCAACTCTGCCGGCAACCTACGAGCGCATCCTGTTAAAGGTGGATGCTCATAGCGAGCAAGTGAAATCCCTCGTAAAAAACAGCCTTCTTCTTATCGCCTGTACAGATGAATGGCTCGAAACTCGCATGCTTTGCGAAGCAGCATCTACTTCTTTAAATTGCACTAGTTTGGATGCTGATGAAATAGTTGAAGAGCAAGAAATTTTGAGATGGGTTGGAAGCTTGGTGCGAAGATCCAACGACCACGACTGTTTTGAATTCGCACATTTCACAGTGCAAGAGTTTCTTGAGAAGATTTGCCCCAGCCACCCTACTTTGAGCGCATACAGCATATCGGAGGATAAGATTGACGGATACCTGGCTTCTATCTGCCTAAAATATCTGACCTTGGAGAATTTTATTCAATGTGGCCCGCAACTCACCACCGAGAATATTTGGAATCTTCTACAATTAAGAAAATCGCGACCTTTTTATGAATTTTCTGCCATTTCGTGGCCGAGAATGCTGGATAGAGGCTCAGATGAGACTAAGGCCAATATAAATTTCCAACTTCAGGCATTATTTCATCCCCGAAAAACCAATCAGTTTTGCCTTTGGGCAATTGAACTAGTAAGGCACTGCTACACTCGGCCCATTGGCGAGCTTCTCGAGCCACACGACGATTTCTTCAACGATGAAGAACATGCTGCAGTCTACATATCAGCTCTGCTCAGGCCAGACTTTACTCCGTTACATATGTCAGCCGCCTTGGGACTTCCACAACTTACAAAGCATCTAATCAACATGGGTTGTAGCCCCAACGTGACCAGCAGGTTTGGAACCCCGTTGCATTGCGCTGTTGGGGGCCTTGCCGTATTTTCCGATTCTGCCAATCTGGAGGATCTTCAAGAATTCTCTGACACCATGGATAAAGACACTGGTAAAGCAAGACGTGATACCGTTCAGCTACTTCTCAATGCTGGCTGTAGCCCAATCTCCAGATTTCAATCAGACTTTTGGTCTTTAGGTATGCTCGGACTTTCTGCTATCTTTTCCCTCATCGAATTGGAGCATTTTGAAATTATCATTGATCTTCTTCGTGCGGGGGCCATTGTTGAAGACGATGACCTGGAAGTCTTCTCTGCCACTTATGGCTTAACTCTTGAATTCTTCCGAATTGTTGAGACGCAGCAGAAATGTAATGACGGACAAATATTGAAAGATTGGATCGAGGCCCTTGGTACCCCAACTGTGGATGACGGGGCTCGATTTCAATTATTCTCCATGACAGTACAGCTTGCCGCAGAGGTGAAAAATATAACAACGGATGAGTCCCCCCAAGAGATATCTCTTGCGGAAGAAAATTCCGCCCCAATCTTCTCTATAATTCGCAACAATGATGTTTCTCAATTAGGTCGACTTCTCCAAGACGGAAATTTAGACTGGTTGGAAACTACGATATTAGACGACGGAGGAGAAGGGTTAAAGCCAATCCATTTGGCCACACGCGAAAGATCTCTAGACGTTTTGGGTCTGATACTTGAGAGCGGATGCGATGTCAACAACTTAATGGACGACGGACGAGCGGCGGCAAATTTATGCTGGGATGATAAACAGGGAGAACATCTCAAGCTCCTGTTAAAATACGGAGCTTCTACCACCATCAAAGGACATGATGGCACATCCTTATGGCATGCTGCTGCCATAGAAGACTCTGTAATTATCATGAAAACATTGGTTCAAAGTGAGCAGCGGGATCAGGGGCTACGAATGATGTCCTCGGAAGGGCAGACTCCGATCTGCGCTGCTATCTCTGCACATTGTCTCGGTTCTGCTCTTGTTATGCTGCCCTACTGCAACACGAAAGAATGCTGGAAATCGAACACATCAATATTTCGAGATGCCACAATACTGGGATCTTTCATCATCATCAAGAAGCTTATCGAGGTTGGTGTTGACTTGGACGGGGTGGACAATGCAGAGTCGCCGCTACATTTTCTGCCCGAAAACCCAGATAAAGAGTGTGTGGTCTTGCTTTCCTCGCTGTTTGACCCGAATCAGAGGTCGCCTGTCAATCAGAGAATGCCATTTGAACATTATATTTCTTGCACTTTAGGCCAAGGAGCCAATGCTGACCCCGAGATATACAAAAGCCTTCTTCCACGAGAGGCGCTATCACAACTATCACAAACTACGGAATCATGTCGTGTTTGGGCAAACATATGCGAAATCATTGCTCTACCTAAGAACATATCGAGCATTGGCATTTCTTGGGGAAGGGAAGTACTGGATTATCTCATCAATATGAAGGTTTTGGAACTGTTTGAGACAGAACGACACTTGTCAGGCGTGGTTCCTCTGTGCGATGCATTTTTGCGTGCACTGGCGCAACCAGACTTCAAGGCGAAACCCCAGTATGGATGCATTTGCATAGATGATACCTTCGGTATACTTCCTGACACATACTGGGAGTACTTTTCAGCCATGTTCATGCTAGTTGTTGAGCAAACAACGCTACTAACAGCCATTGTGGCCAATCCCACTATTCTAACAGCCTTCAAACATGCGATTGCACAAAATGATTTGCCTTTGGTCAGACTACTTCTGGAAAATGGCGCAGAGCTCCATACTGAAGTAGACGGCATGAGTGCTTTCGAAATAGCCTGTCTCGGTAGCCTATCCAGCGATTTATTTGCCTGCATCATAGAGCACTCACAGGCTGATTATCTTCAAAAAGCAAACACTACCAGTTGGGGGCGCGGGCCACTTCACTATGCCAATTCTCCACGAGGCCTTTCACAACACGCAGAGGGTGTTCGAGTGCAAATTCTACGCAGCCTGCTTCAGAACATTGAAGATTGCGATATACCAAACTCGGAGCAGGTAGGGACCCCGTTATACTACCATGTCATGACAGGATCTATAAGCACAGCTGAGGTGCTTGTCCAGGCGGGCGCAAATCCATGGATAACCTGTGCGTCTACCGGGTTCAACTCTGTGATGGCGGCAGTCAATCTAGGATTCACATGGGGAACCATTGAGATTCTTACGCAAAATGACGCCTGCACACCGCATTGGAAATACGCGTTCAAAGATGGGGGAACAGTTCTACACATCGCCGCAGGAAGTGGCAACTGCGATTGCCTAGAAGTACTGCTAGACAAAAGCATTGCTGGCCACACGCACACTCTCGACAAACATGATGGAACACCTATGCACTATGCAGCAGCGAACGGCCGCACTGAAGCCATTCGCGTCCTTGCCCAAAGGGGAGGGGATGTTAATCTGAAAACCATCGAGGGCTTCACACCGCTGCACTTCGCAGCGAAAAATGGCCATCCAAGTATCGTGAAGGTCTTGCTTGAAATGGGAGCCAAGCAGTTTGAATGTTCAGATGGATGTACCCCGCTAATTTATGCATACATCGGGGGCAACCCTGATGTTATCAAGATGCTAACTGTTGAAGCCAACGTTGTTCGATCAGCGGATCAGATCATAAAACCAAAGGCACTACTTGCTATGTCAAAGGCTTTACGCGCTGCTGTAATGAACGACGACCATGCTGCATGTGAGAGGCTCAAAAGCCTAGGTTGCCCAATCGACATTGAACTTGAGTTCTCAGGGCAGTGTATCACTCCCCTGATGCTTGCGATGTGCCAGAGGAAAAGCCTAGAGCTGATAAATTGGCTCATTGAAAACGGCTCTCTGCTGTCTATCGCCCAAAGATTTCTAATCAATGGAAATTACTTTTCTGTTCTAGATGTAGCGATTATGGAATCCGTTTATGTCGGCTTTCTCCCGAAGCTGATCAACGCCTTTGTTGAGGAGGGAGGTGATTTACTCAGTCTACCACACAATATTCTCCTCAAGGCAATTGGTTATCGAAGATACGGTGCGTTGAACATCCTACTCGAGGGAGATTTTAAGGGCGTCACCACGATAAATAAGCCAGCGTGAGTAATGAGATAATACACGAATATTGAATATCAAGCTAACTGGCAACATAAGCTTCACATGCCACCCTGAAAAACTCAGCCATGAGGCCCGGTCAGCGATCATTCGTCTCGTCAATAAACGCGACGGAACAGCCTCTCATCAAGAGAGTCCTCTCATAAAAGCAATTTCATTAGGAGCTGTTGATGCCGTGGAGCTTTTGATACAAGCCGGGGCGGATGTCAATGTGGTGAGCAGGTACGGGAACACAGCATTGCATCACGCAACACTCAAGGAATCGGCAGATATGGTACAGCTGATTCTTGATTCCGGTTGTCTCGTTAATGTGCAAAATATGTGGCAGAAAACGGCCATCGATTATGCCTTCATTTATGGTAAACTAGCTATTGCCCGTCTACTGACTCAAGCTGGTGCGCAAGTAAAAGCGGAGAGCATTATACTGTTAGGCCATCGCCGGTCTTTGACTCACCTATTCAACAGCAATGATTTTCGGGCTTCACGGTCTTTGCATCTACAAGGTCCCCTGCATATCCCAATCACAATGACCAGCCATGATATATTCAACATAACGGCAAATATTCCTGTCCTGCGTCGATACATGGGCGATGATGAGTTATCAACTGTTTTACATTTCCATTCTTCGGGAAAGCACAGCGTTTTATGCCAGGCAATCATGATGGGTTTGACGAAGGCAGTTGAAATGCTGGTCAGCTTTGGAGCCGATATTAACCATCTCTGTGAGGATCACGGTACTTCCCTAACAGTGGCGGTTCACTTCCACCAGTTCGAGTTGTTCAAATACCTTTTCCGAAACGGCGCAGGCATGAATCATGGCTCCAAACAGCTACCTCATGTTCTTTCTAATGCTGATGCTAAAATTGATCCCATTCTTTTGGATTGGGTACTCGTCACTCGGCATACTGAACAACGCCGGATCACGTATGAACAGTCCGAAATGGACGAGAACAGTACTGGCCGTTGGGCAGGGGTGAAGACAGCCGCAATACCTATGAAGTGGGAGTGGAAGAAACGTCACCTCGAGTCCTCGTTTGTATATGCCCGTCGACTGCAAGACATCAAGAGGTCGCTTCGAGGCAAAGTTGTCAGTCCCTTGGAGGTCAAGCTATAGCTCGAGAACTGATCTGATGGTATCGTGAGGGGCAGGACCAGATCTGGAGGGGGGCAGAAGGGAACGCGCCCTAAAATTTCAATGACAATCAGGACCTGTATCATGAACTCTGACCTTTCTTCAAGATTTGCTCACCGGAAGGGTCTGTGAATATCGCCTGATGATTGAGTATCTATCCATGGGCCCCCTCATGTTGGAAGATATCGTTGAATTTGCCGATCTCCTCCGTGATGAGCGTTGTGAACCATTCATCCCCTGAGCGGCGCACCGATATCATGTCATCGGAAACCGGTGCCGTTCTATCACTTGGCAGCGATGACTGCCAGAATGGAAAGGAGAACATGCAAGTAATCGAGTGGCGAGAAACCGGAGGCAGTGGGATAATCGTATGTCAGCTTATGTGGTGTGAACCAACCACCACATACGTATGTTCTGAAAATAAACCTCATGTCGGACAATAGCAAGAGAAATATATGTAATCGCACGTTTATTGTACTTGTACAAATAGATAATATTAAATCATTCTAAGGTAGGATAGGCCAGTTACATGGAAAACGACTCATCGCGAGGCAAGCCTATGAGCTCGGGTGTGTGATACAAAACACTTCGCGATGTTGGAGAGAACCTAGTGACAGCTGCTTTGCAAATAAAAATAACCCAAGCGAGAAAACTCCAAGTCTCCGTGCCTATTGCATCCAAAATGACAGGGTATATCAACCACTCCCTTCTCTACCAACGAGGCTCCCTAGCTGGTTTTTTCTCCTTGGGCTCGATCGGCTCGATCTTCGGCGTAGGAGCATATTTGTCATAAAATGGTCGTATCTCTGGAGCAAGGAGGTCCCATTCCGAAGGCCACTGCTCATCGACCGCGATGCACTGGCGGAGTGGGCTGGAGTAGCCGCGAGACTTCATGAGTGCAGCCACGTTTCCGTCAGATTTTCGAAGACTCCACCGCTCATCCTGGACGCGATGCGATTTGCGTTCTTTGTCGAGACTTGAGTTGAGGTTCTGGCTGAACCTTTCGATGTTGTGAATCAATTGGCCCAGCTTGGCGAGCTGTGTGGCCGAGATTTCCTCCACTGTTGGATGGCCAGGGAGGCAAGAATCGGAATCACCATTTCGCGTAAAATCGCAGCTGTTTCCGTCCGCGCCGGCGCCGATGCTGGAGCCTTCTTCGGACGAAGAGTAACATAAGTAAGACGAGGACGAACAAGAAGATCTTGGGGTGGGAAGCGTCAGGATGGGGTGTAGCTCTAGGAAATCGCTTAGGAGTGTTGGTGTGGCTTGGGAGTCGGTCTGAGCGCACTGGTTGAGAACCCAGTGTTCCGTCGCACCGTTTTTATAGAGCAGTAGCGAGGCGGTATCCTGACTGTGTGCCTCTATTTTCATGATGCTCGTGGTAAGATCGCAAAGTACTGTTTCCTCCCACGGGGTGCAGAGAAGATTTGGTGCTGCGATATGTTTCTGCTTCTCCTCGACCTCCACTGTCGTTGTGTCGCCGCCTAGTTGAGAATCCACGTCAGATTCCTCGAATACCCTGGTGTCTGATGATTCACTTCCATTGCCAATCTTATATCCGTCTATCAGTTCCGTATCGAGGGGATCAGGTTCGGGCAGCGGTAGTTGAGGCGCGGAAGCGATGACCGTATCCCAAGATGTGCACTCAGCTGCCCGCTGGCGAATCCTTCGTAGGCAGTCCAAAATCGTATCAACCCTCCGAGAAAGAAGATATCGGGCCTCGATGGAGAATTTTGCCGTCCGTCTCGTCCTCCATTCGCATGGCATGGTGTAGGGGCGAGAGATTGACTGGGTGTCTGGCTAGATCGGCTTAGCAACAGCCTCCTTATTATCTTGGAGGCAGCAAGTCGTGGACCGCTGAACCATTCACAACATAAGTCTGAAGGAGCAAAGATGTTAAGCAAAGGGAAATAAGGGTGGAAGGATGAGAATGTTGAGGGTACACGGCTAAACAAAAGCAAAGTTTCTGAAGTGTGCGGGTGTGTGAGTGAATAGGAAGATCACACGAAAGAGAAGAAGGAAGAAAGGAGCTTAGGAAGGGAGAGAAATCATTTAGGCTTCTGCTCTGAGAGTACTAACCTTGATCAACGAGATGACTTCAAAGAGGCGGGAGAAGAGGCAGAAAGAGGCACATACTTTTTAATACAGCAGCCAGTGGCCTGCAGGCCAGCTCCAGGCCCCTGTTGTGGGGGGAAGTGCCAGTAAAACATTCGTGAATCACTGCCTGCCTGCCTGCGTCGATCAATGTAGGGCATATCAATAGACGCATTGTCCGTTGTTCACGTCATGCCACCACACCGGAGGGCACCTAGAGCAGAGGCGCACCCAACGACTTGAATGGTGGGCTTGGCTGCAACAAGTAGAGATGGACGAGTGCGAGAGGAACACGCTGCATTGCATAAAGCCACTCGGAGCACGTATCATTGAGGCCCACGGCGTGTGTGAGATTCAGGGAGCGATGGACGGGGGTGGGGGAATGCGAGTCTCGCATGTTGCTATAGAGCCCTGTAAGGCAGAGCAGAGCAGAGCAGAGGGCAGCAGCAGCCAAGTCTAGCATCTAGTCAGTAACTGCAGACACCTCGAGTCGAGTAACAATGCCATGGAAGGCCCGGCACTCAGGAAGCAAACAGTTACTTGCATGATGGGACCAAAACCAGGCAGCTAGGGCAAGAGCAGTGAATCACAGCCAACAACAATGACAGTTGCATCCTGCCATTTCGGTCCAGGCAGCAAGAAGCATGCATAATAAAACACAAATACTACCCAATGTGCGTATTCGGCAGCACGCGGAGTGGGTGAGTTGATTAATGCATCTTCGCTAAAGACTGGAGAAGCATCCGTCCTCCCTATTCGTGGATTTTTCTCATGCATTCACACATTTCTGCGCTCCAAACAAGCCGCCACGTTTGGTACCGTCGCGAGTTTGAAGTCGGCAGGAATGGACGGGCTTCGATCCATGTTTCACGAAGAGACACCGAGAGAGACCAGAGGAATGAATGCCGCGGCGCGTGCTGGCTAGACGTGAGTGTTGCCAAAGGTTGGGCTCCCCTATTGAAGCGGTCTTGATTGAGCACTTGAATTTCTAATCATCAAAGTGCCGAATTTTCATCCAAGGTGATGAAAAGCACAGGTCATAGTCGATTTTGATTCCGGAAGGAGAGAGATGAGATCGCACCTCATGTGAAGCCACCGTCCACATTCCAGTGATCCAAGATCGCAGTGACGGCCAGTCACCAAAGTCATCCCCCGTTCGTCACAATTCAAAGTCCACAAGATTGAAGACTACAAGATGCCAAGCCCATCACGCACTTCGATCGTTGCGAGCCTGCTTTGCCAAGCACAACCATCAGACCATCATACCACATCCATCATCATCACATCGAGTGCCTATCGCCCATCGCCGAGCGAGAATATCAGCCTGAAAGAGGCCGCCTGTCCTAAAATCAACGCCAACTATGAGGGGATCGTAGTTATAATATACCAATACGCACTATAGCTGTCTCATTTTGGCAGAAGGTCGTTGGTTGCGATGTTGAATACAGTTCAATCCACGCCAGAGCCTCGACATATTCTTATGGTGACCACTCACTCATGTCTTGATTTCAATGCCACCCAGTTACCGGACTATTTTGATACATTGTATTGTGTAACCCATGCGTGGAACAGGCCTTTGACTTAGCCTAAGTGAAATGGGCTTCTTTGAGCGTAGGATGTATAAGAACAAATTGGCATTTATCATGATTGTAAGAATTGGCTGTTGTTAAACCCAGGTGAGATTCTGCTTGTGTGGGGACAACTGGGGATAACTCATGTCCAGCCCAGCTCCCAAAATGCGCATACTCTAGGCATATATCTCAATAGATGAGAGCCTCCTCTTCATTCATTGCTATTTGGGAATTTTGATCGAGAAGCACCCCACGTGAGGACATGGGGTCAGTCTTGTGATGACAGCTGACAGGACATTCTTGGATCGAGAATAATACCGCAAACTTGGCCGCCAATGAGGTACACCGGGATGCTCATCCGCCTAAGACATAATGTCGACTGACCAGGAGGACGAAAAGAGGCTGTGCCCACAGTGTATGTCAATCTTCACCGGCCAGCAGCAACTCAAAGACCCCTCGATCAGTAGCGATCAAGGCCCTGTCCACCACTTCTCCGCCGCATCCTTCGAAGCCGCGGCGAGCTCTGGATGCGTCATCTGTGTTCGGGCGCGAGCTGCCCTGCGTCGGGACGAGCTTGGTTTTTTGTTGACGCAGGTCGGACATGAGCCCTTTTCCTACCGTCTTTTGTCGAAAAAATCGCGGAAGCTCTATGCATATACGCTGGAAATCATCATCTACTACGCTGTGGAAAGATCTCTAGAGGGCGACCATGGTCTCGAACGGTTTGTCTGGGAGACTCACTTGTTCTCGTCTGAAGGTACGCAAAATGCCACCCCATTCTACTTGAAGTACAGGCTCAAATGGCGATTACATTCCGTCTTTCCTCAGATTTTCGAGCTCTTGGCCGTCCAAGTGGCAACGACATGGCATCTTATACCTATACTCCTCATACTGGATCCGAAGGGTCGTTCAGACAGGCGCGCAAATGGTACAGCGACTGCCGTGAAAAACACGCCAGGTGCAACATATCCCGCAGATCTTTCTCGTATTCTCCCACTCGCCTGCTCGACCTGAACCTCCGCGGGACTGATTTGCGGTTAATCATGACTGCAAAAGAGAGCATCAAGGAAGATTACGCAACTCTCAGTCATTGCTGGGGTGGACAAAGTATCATCAAGCTTACGACGGATACCCTGACCCAGTTTCAGAATAAGATTGAAACTGCCAGTCTTCCTCGGACATTCAGAGATGCCATCTTAGTTGCCAGGAGGCTTGGAACACGCTATCTTTGGATCGATTCCCTCTGCATTATCCAGGATTCTTTGCAAGACTGGCAGAAGGAGGCGGCGCTCATGGGTGAAGTTTACAGCAACAGCACGCTTAACGTGATGGCCACGGCATGTAGGAACAGCCACCAGAGTCTCTTCCGGAGCAGAGATCAAGGTGAGTTGCTGCACTACGCAGTTTGCACCTCGTGGGACGGAATGAAGCCAGAGGCCTTCTATATTTTTTCTCGTTTTTTCTGGGATAAACACACGGTGCTTGAGCCACTGCACCGACGCGGCTGGGTGCTTCAAGAAAGAATACTGCCCCCGCGGGCGTTGCATTTCACATACAACCAACTGGTGTGGGAATGCCGCGAGCGGGAATCATGCGAAATGTACCCAGATGGTCTTCCGATATACTTGAAAAGCCTGAATCATAGTTTTGTGAGACACCTCGACATTGATACTTCCCAAGCGTGGCTTACGCATCTGCAAGAGCCCAACCTCAGCCCGAAAGACTACTACGACAAGTGGCGCCGGATGATTCATATGTATTGGAATACTAAGATCACAAAGGATACGGATAAGCTTGTTGCCATCAGCGGTCTCGCCAAACGCATGGGTGGCGCTCTGAAAGACCGGTATCTTGCAGGTTTGTGGGAGGGCAACCTCCCCTCTAATCTGTTGTGGTATGTCCATATTACTGGTGGGCGAAGTTGCTCGCCTAGGAATTATAGGGCACCATCCTGGTCGTGGGCTTCTATTGAGGCAGAGAAGGACATGAGCTTTTGGCGCTCACCGTTGCGTGGGCGTGTCCTCATTGACATTGAGGAAGCCAGCGTAACACCACTATCAAACATTGATGTTACGGGGGAGGTGGTAGATAGCTACCTTCGGCTAAAAGCAGCGTGTTTCAGGCAGAGCTTATTATTTATGACCCATCCGCTAGAGATGAGAGTGGAAGGTTGCAGATTCGTATACAAGGGGAAACAGTAGAGGGGGCACTTTTCCCAGATGAGAACATCACTGCCACATCCACGTCGGTATATTACCTCCCCGTGTGGATGGCAACGAAGCCATTGGAAGAGACAGAGGTCGCCGTTGCACTCATCCTCAAGCCGGTGGAGGACAAGCCTCGGGGTTGGTATTCACGCCTTGGCTTACTGAATTATTCGGTGTGCGGAGAAGATCTATCGTCGAGAGGATGGAAGAAAATGCTCGAATGTTTGGATGATCCAGGTTCCGGCGATCATTCAATGTATCTGGAATCCTCTCCTGGGACAATTATGTTTGTGTAGCAGATGTTGAAGTCGTCTGATGGAGTCCGGGCTGGGATGAATTCTCCGACATGCTACATATCCGACTGAGCCAAGCCTCCCATCTAAGCCGATTATTCCGGGATTTTCAGCTGATAGTTGACTGATGGCATAAAGGTCGTCAGAAAGGGGGCGCGACGAAGGGCCAAGTTGGATCCGCAACGCTCGCTTATGAATACTGAATATCGCCAGAACTGGTCGCACAAGAGAAGGTTATTGAGATGGTGTGAACGCCACAATAGATACTTGGGTAGTCTGGTAGCATTTCGGTCGGTACAATCTATTTGGTGCTCACATGTGGTTGTAAGGTAGTCCTGACGGTTCAAGGCTGCGTGTGGGTGTGAGTGTGAATTCTAGGATGCTTCCATGGGAAAAAAGAAAGAGCACTGAATCAAACATCAAGCTACTTGTTTTCGAGCCTGTGACCAGTATTCTCAGATTATTGAATAAGACTAATATATACAAAAGAGATAATCCAGCATCTATTATCACTTTATTTCGTTCCATAATACTGGCATTTCCTATTCATCATTAAAAGCGGGTTATTCATCGCCACTCTTCCATTGACTGTCTCATTCCTCCTGTCACCCACTTGTCTGGGTAGGCCAGCACATCTGTCTGACTGTCACAGGGTTCTTTGCACAAAGCCTTAAACTGTTTCGCCAGCAAGTGAACCAAAATGCCTCGTGTCGCTCGTCATACATGTAGTTCCGTCGGGATACGACAGGCTCTCGGGAGATCTAGTCCTGTGCTCTCCTCGTAAACGAAACTATATGTGATAGGGCCAGTCGCAAGCCTCAAATAGCTCCTTGTTCTACCCCCTGGCTTGAGTTTGCTTACCCGCATCCATACTCTTCCTCCTGTCCCGTAGCTCTTCTCTCGGGACTTTGTCCATATCAAGATGATCCCCTCACATATTGAACGTCGATAACAAGCATACTATCTTTTCTCTTTTATTTATTAACCTTCATAGCCTCCTTCTGCTGTTAATTCGATGTCTGGCCATGCAAGTTTGTGCCGGAATTAAGCATCCAACTCATAAATACTTCCCGACTCCTACCACATACTGTCTTAAAGACCTTTACCAAAATGTTCTCCAGATGGAGAAGCTCTCCTACTTCCACGCCAGCAACTGTAGCATATCCAAACAGTAATCGAGGACCTAAGACTACTACTTTCATCGGCTAACATGGTGCAGATTGGAGCCGATCCCACCTAGACAACCTCAGCAAGATTGTCGTGCGCAAGTACGACCTCCGTATCATTCCATTAGTCTTCCTTGCCTACACTATATTCTGGCTCGACCGTTCCAACATCGCCCTCGCCCGGGTCAACGGGCTGGAACAGGATCTCAGACTCCAAAGCTCCCAATTCAATGCGTCACTCGCCGTTTTCTTTGCCTTTTACATCCTACTAAATATCCCAGCCAACATCCTCTTGCGCAGAATCGGCGGAGGCACCTTTCTCCCTGCTCTGATGGTCGCATGGGGAATAGCCACTCTCTGCTCGGGCTTCGTTACCAACTTTTCCGGCCTCTGCGCCTCGAGAGCCGCAGTCGGCGCGGCTGAAGCTGGTTTTCTTGGTGGTGTCCTCCTCTGGCTCGGCTTCTTCTACACCAACGATGAGATCGTGTCCCGGATCGGCATCCTCCTCAGTAGCATGCCACTCTCCGGTTCTTTAGGTGGTCTCCTGGCCGGTGGCCTCTCAAGAATCCAGGCCGGCTCCTACTCCCGATGGCCATGGATCTTCTTCATCGAGGGGGCCCTGACCGTCGTGGTTGGCATCGTTGCGTACTATGTCATGCCCGATACACCAGCCACGGCTTCATTCCTGACGGGCGAGGAGAAGATCGCTGCCAAAGCCCGCATGATCCTCCTCGACCACCGGTCCTTTGCCCGGCGCATCGCCTTCGTACCAAGCAACAGCAGCAGCAACTCCGACATCCCCAAATCACGACGCAACAGCACGCATCCAGAAGCAGCCCGGAACGAAACGGTAACCACCATCAGGTTTTCCACAGCCCTCGATATACCCGCCACCATCATCGGCGCAAGCTCAGCCGACCGGATTCACAAGTCAACCTGGAGGCGCGCAGTGCTTCACCCCATCACCCTGTTCATGACCCTCGGCTGCTTCTTCACCGTCGAGTCCATATACGCCTACAACCTCTTCGTGCCCACCCTCCTCGTCGAGATGGGCTTCACCGGCGTCAGGAACCCGCTCATGACCGTGCCCCCCAACCTCTTCGCCTTCCTCTACACCATCTGCATAACTCAATACTCGCAGCGCTCCCGCCGCGTCGCCCTACCCCTCATGGTCTCAGCCTGCCTCGGCACGCTCGGCTTCCTCTTCCTCCTCATCGGCAGCTTCGCAGGCGGCACCGACGCGCAGGGGAAGCCCGTCATCGTGAAACCCCTGCAGTACGCGGGGACGTTCCTCGCGGGAGCAGGCGTCTCGGCCTCAACCCCCCTCGCCATGAGCTGGCTGTGCGTCAACGCCAACCCGCACTACGTCCGCGCCATCTCCCTCGGCTTCGTCATCGGCGTCGGCAACTTTGCTGCGTTCCTCGCCAGCTACGCTTACATCAAGACCAGCGCTCCACGGTAAGTCCACTTTCCTTTTGTTGGGCTGAGCTATTGATCATGGAAATACTGACTGTTCACAACGCTAGATACGTCGAGGGCCATTCTATCAACATCGCCTTCAACGCAAGTCTTCTGCTTGTAGGTGCGGCTAGTCTCTGGTGGATGCGCAGGGAAAATGCCCGTCGGGAACGGGGAGATCGGGATCACCGGCTGCAAGATCTACCACCCGGCGTATCCAGGACGGAGCACGAGATGCTTCTAGGGTGGGATCATCCACGATTCCGGTTCCATATGTGAATGGGGTCTACAGGGGGTGAGAACTGCCGTCAAAGACATATGCTAGATACATCGTATTCTCTTTGAGACGTAATTTGCTGTTGGATTTCAGGTGGAGAAGCCAGGAGATTGGGGCCTCGTATTAACCTCCCGTAATTTGATGTCCAAGCCAAAGAGGCATATCATAATCTTTGTATCTGTTGAATCTTTTCTACATAACTTCTTCTCTAGCCGTCCCTTCCGGTGACGAACCAATAACCTAATCCAAAGAATACCGCCTGTCGGCGATGAATTTTTCCCAACGTCTCACGCAACGCCAATCCTCCCCCCTCTATATAACATACGAGAGTATCCGGGGGGAGGAAACATGTCTATCATAATGCAAACAAACAGGGTATCCATAATCCGAAAGGAATATCGAACAAGACCTACAAAAAACACACAGGAAGGAAGAGGGACAGAGGAGCAGGCTAGATGCTCACCAATCTGTCGTTTCCGCTTTGAGCCATCGACGCCCCTTTCCAAGCGCCTAGCTCGATTCTTCGTCTGGGCGGATACACGCCTCCAACATGATCCTCTCCTTTTCTCTTGTCACTTTATCCTTCTGCGAACTGTCCATGCCGGTTCTGCAGACCCGGGGCGCAAGGATCTCGGCAAATCGCTTCTCGGTTGCGCGACGTTTCCTGCGCGCTTCTAAGCCAGCGGCTACAGCCGTTGAGGGCTGTCTGCGTAAGCTGAATCTGCGCTGCAAAGTGTTTGCCGGTGCTTGTGACTTGTTGACTGGGTTCAGTTCGGCCGAGATGCGAGCGAGAGCTGTGGTGAGGAAGACGAAGGAGATGTTGTGTGTCGGGGAGACAGTGAGGCAGTCGAGGATCTGGGTCTTGATATCGGAGATTTTAGGAGGTAAAGTTGCTGGAAGGACGGGGGCCAGCCCGATCCAGAGGAATTTTGGGACCAGCCCGTCTGTGAGAGAGGAGATAAACCTGACCAATATCGATGAGAGAGCCTCCAGTTTATGCGACGATGGAATCTCGATGGGGAACGTCTGCAGAAGGGGTTTATCTGTGTCAAGTGCCTCGGCAAGACCAGCCAGAAGAGGTTCCAGGACGTCGTTGGATGCGGTCCAGGTAAGTGGATCCAGAGGCCAGCCAGGGTCTTTAGGGATCTTCATATCTTCAAGCATCGCCGCATCAGCAATGCATCGCTCAGTGAGACTTTCCATAGCGGCGATGATATTGAAAAGTTCCTTGGGTGCTGAGAACTTCTGCTCGGCGTCCATGGGAATAGAGCCCTTTATGTGCCACTCTGTGACAAAACTCCGAATTCCACCGTCTGGCACGCGGATGAGTTCGTCAACAGACCTGCCGAAGCATGAGGGTAGCCAGTCACCTCGAACGGTGATGAAATGATCTTTTCCATCCTCAACGCGCATGATAAGGACCTCTTCGATGGTTGCTTTCCCGCTATTTAAATCGCGAACGACGCCATTGGATTTCACATGAACCGTCAAGAGGGCGAAGATGGTCTCTCCAGGCTCCAGGGTCACAGACTTGGCAAGAGGCTCGCCGCTGGTATCAGCATGTCCGGTGTGGTCTGACCGCGCAAAGGCGGTTGTCAGCCACTTGGAGGAAGGCTTTGGCGTACTTTCGGCGTTCTCATCAACACCATGAGGGTTGTCCACAAAAGAGAAAGTTGCCGGCACGCCTCCCGTATTGGCGATGGTCATATAGCGGGTCTTACTTTCGAGATACTGGATGTCACCCATGTCGACAACATTCTCACCCGAATCTTGGGTTTCGGCCACGACCGTGATACTCGGACGACCCTCGTTCTCAGCGCGGTCTAATTCTCTGGCTACTTCGGAATGTATGAAAGCTTTGAGCTCGGGGACTACGGCATCATACTGGATGGAGAAGCTAGCGCTGACTGGTTTGTGATCTGAGGAAGTGATGCGCTGGTGAGAGGTGTAAAATTCCAGAGTAATAGGGTCAGTAAGGTCGCCGCCCTCGCCATCTTCATTCTCGTCGTACTCATCGTATTCGTCATATCCGGCAATTGAAAACTTGTCTGCAGGAACGATATCTTCTGCTGGTTCAGGGGCAACGTCGTCTCCATCGGCATCGGGGTCATACGTGAAAAGGACGTCTTCATCGTCCTCAATACCCCTTAGCTTCATCTCTGCATCCTTTTTCTCGACCTCCTTTTCCTCGGCTGCCTTCTTGTCGTATGCTGCTTTGTCTCGGCGCGTTCGATACAGCACACGGTCACACCAGCTGGGCGCCCTCTGCTTCTCGCTCGTGTCAAATAATCCTACTGTGCCCAAGTCGTATTTATAGGTTGGAAGAAACGAGATTGGCCCCTCTCTCCAACCGTCGTGGAACGCTTTTTTACTCCTAATCATTTTTGCGAGCTGGTCATGCGGAAGGAGTGAGTTCAGTGTTGCCTGCAGTGAAGTGGGATCTTGGCTCGGGTCCTCTGCGAAATCGTCAGGGTCGGGAAGCGTAGGAGACGGCTCGAAATTGGGATTCTCGAAACTAGGATTCCTCGATGGCTGTGATGAAGCTACCGTAGTCGCATCATCCTCAGTGTCTGAGTCTCCAATGATGATTATGCCCTCCCCTTCTGGCGCCGAGATGTCATCCCTATCATCTGCCGGGGCATACTCTCCTCTAGCGTGGAGGGTTAGAATCCTCCTGATATCATCCCCTGGTAAGCCATCAAGCCGGTAGTTGAGATCCCCAAACCAAAACACAAAGTCTTCATCACCGATACTATCGCCGACATCTTCCTTGACCCCAGACGTCACGATGGGGTCGAATTGGGTCTTTTGAACAATCTGCGCAGCATCTGCGCACCGTCTTTCCAGGTTGGCAGGCGTCACGCCACTAGCGAGATGACTATTCAGAAACACCAAGCTTGTCGTCTCCCCAATGACAAGGCGGGTGGAAATGGCGCCCTTGTTGGTGAACCAGCCCCCTAATCCTGTGCCAACCTGCTTCGTGCTTACATTGGTGATAGTCGGTGCGATTTCAGAGCTGGCGTAGATGAGGAGCAGTATACCAAACATCTGCTCAGAGACAACAAGTTCATACCCCTTGGGCAACGCCGCCTCTATCGCCGCCTGCCACTTGATAGTCGCAGATTTGTCGGTATACACTGCGCGAGCCATGTACTCCTTGGTCATGTTCAGATCGACCACTTCCTGGAGACCCAGCACGTACAGCCCAACCTCGGCTCTCTGGGTACGCGATTCCCTAACAGCGGTAGCCTGTGAAAGGTCGAGAACGTTCAAGTCCTTATCAATGCCCTCGTTATCCAAGAACCAGGTGGCCAGGTCCTTGTCGGTCCCTGGGCATGCAGCCACATTCCACGTCCCAATCTTGATCCTGACACTGCGCGGCCGAACATATTCCTTGCGACGGGCAATCAGCGCCCTCGATAACGTATACGGGGTCGAGAGCTCTACGAGATCGGACTGGATAGAGGGGTCTGCCGGCGGGGCAGTGGCGGGCGGTGGATCGCTCATGCTTTTGGAGCGCCTCGTGGAGGAGGACAGGGAGAAGCGAGAGGAGCGGGAAGAGCGAGAGCGAGGGCGAGGCCCTTTGACGTCGGATCTGTTCTTGGGTCCGGGCTTCTAGACCATGGTCGTGAGGCCGGCTGGCCGTTGTCGACGAGGAGCGCACACGAGCAGGCGGAACCGTGAGCGAGGCGCTAGCAAGAGGTCGAAGGGACTTGCGTTGTTCTGGCAGTAGAGCTACTATACAATGGATGACAAAGGCGAATAGCGACGGGAACTGCGAGCTCTAATATCTACCATTCCCGTCTGGAGTGGGTGGCGGATGATCAAGCAAGGAACGCCTCTAGCGCGGCAATTGGGAGGGCGTCTCAGTCCGTAACGTAGCCACTTGCCGCAACGAAAGTATGTCGGTAAATAAATGTGAGATGCAGATGATACGGCAGATGGTCCTCCAATGCTGTCACATTGGCAGAGCTTAGGTAAACCTCCGCTCCCGCCCTGACAAGGAAGTTGAAGGAGGCATGGCCCGTTGCATTGCGATTGGATTTGATTACAGTGGGAGGCGCCCGTGTGTTAGTGCGTCAGTGCGCTGCGGGAGCTCTCCGTCACAGCTGCACTGGAGCCCAGAGCCTCGGCGCCCAACCCCTGCCACTACTATCAGTTATCACAATCAGTGTATCACCACCCAGCCCTGGTGTGCTTGCCCAATGTCCATGCTCATGTCCAACCTCATCTTCCAATCCCACACAACCCCCAGCCCAACAAGCTCTCCAACTTCTCGAAAACAGCCCAGTCCGGCTTAACCTTTCTACCAGACGCTGCGTGACTAAGAGAGGCTACCCCAAGCTCTCTGTGAACCCAGTCGGCGCCATCGTGTGCAACCGTCGCCAGCCAGCACCAACCACCAAACACAACTAACCAGGCAAACAGACCACCGGGCGCCTCCCACCTGCTTGCCCACCTCCCTCTCTCCTTCTCTCTCTCCTCTCCTCTCCTTCCTCCCCCCTTCTACCCACAATGAGCAAAGCAACGCCTCGCCGGTCACGGCACAACCGCCACCCCTCCAACCGCATCCCCGCCGTCTCCGACTACGAGTCCGACGCCGCCCAGATGCAGCCCGAGTACGACTACGCGCCGCCGCCCCCCACGCGGACAAACACCGAGCTCAACCTCGCCGTCCTCCAGCGCTACCTCCCCTCCATCCGCACCATCCTCAGCATCGCCGCCAGCGCCGTCATCTACACCTTCGCGCCCGCCGAGCAGCGCTGGGACAAGTCCGGCGTCGAGGGCACCATGTTCGTCTGCGCCCAGGGCCCCCTGCCCGACGACCCGGCCCAGCGGCCCCGGCTGTGCGTCTTCGTCCTCAGCCGCCGCGGGCTGGAGAACCTCGTCGTCGACCTGGCGCGCGTGAGCCACGTCGAGGTCATGGACGAGCTCGTCATCATGCGGGTCGAGGACGACGGCTCGACTAGGAGGGGCGAGCAGGTCCTCGGCGTGTGGGTGCACAACGACAAGACGGAGACGCGGGACGTCAACGCCGCCGTGATCCAGGAGAGCTGGAAGGCGGCGAGGGTGGCTGGACGGACGGAGGACCAGGGGCCTGAGCTGGGTCCTGCCATGCAGGCCATTGGGAGCGAGGGCAGGTTGACAATTGATGATCTGTTCCGGAGCCAGGCTGAGGCTCGTGCTGCACATGGAACTTCATGATACGTTAATCGGCGAACGGGAGTCGGAATAATGAATTGAGGAGCAGGAAAATGATTGGGTCCCAACATCTGAGCCCAATGAGCTTTATGGTATGTGCTCTCCTGCCCTGCCGTTCCGTTTTCATGATATTTAAATAAAAGCAAGCATGAATTAACATATGGCATGTAGATATCGGAATTGGTTGCTTCTATGGAAAGAGCATCACAGGGATAGCACGGCACATAATCCAGCAATGGTTTTGCTACACGTAGACCAAATAAAAATCTACGAAATGCCCATAAAGACAGGGCCGCTAAGAAGAGGGAAGCAAAGAGAACAATATAGATATATATATCTTTGTCTACAAGGGGTTGCTTAAACAAAGCATCAAATAAGAAACCCAGGCCATACGCCGTTCCAAATCACCATCCAATCCGACTGACACAAGCAGTCATTAAACATTCAATTCGCTCCTTTTGTGCCCCATCCTGAAGTCGTCTTATACCGTTCCGCTGATGGTCAACTCCCGAATCTCCTGAAGCACCTCTTCCACTCTTGCGTCCAGCTGCCCATCTGCGTACTGATCTCTAGTGTCTGCGTCCAGGTACTGCTGCACCTGAGCCATTCGCGAATACGCCTCCGCGCAGAACCGTAGTTGAATCTTGACGAGGGCCTCGAAACTGGGGTCGAGGTAGGGCACACGCAGATCGATCAGCTGGGGAAGCTCCGTGCTCAGCTGCTCGTTGAGGTTCTCGTACGCCAGCCTGGCCATCTCCAGCTCCTTCTCGGTTCGAGGGAGCTTGGTGGCGTCCTTATCTGGCTTCTCGGCCAGGCGCTTGACCTTGGCGCGCAGGGCGTCGTAGTCGAGGAGCTTGTGGGAGCGCTTCTTGATGGCTTCGTTCACGTCCGGGAAGTAAGCGCAGAATCGGGCGATCGGGTCGAGGACGGTGCTCCGGTACGGACCATCCAGGGCTTTGATGGTCTCGGCGTCGAGGTCCTCCACCGCCTGCTTGTAACTCCGGCTCACACCGTCCGTGGCTCCCGAGTCGCCGTAGAAGGCGTCTATCGTTTCTGCGATTCGCATTTGTGAGGCGGTCATCGCTACAAAAAATGAAACATCAGTCCAGAACTCTTCAATCCCGTCTCTCGGCGTTGGCCAAACCTACCTCTCAGCGAGTCGAGATAGCCTTTGGATTCCTTCTGTAGCCTGTTTGCGGCAGCCTCCATTGTCTTGAATCGCCTGTATACTACGTTAGGACGTATTCTCGATTCGTGCGCATTGTTTCTGTCTGTACCTCTCTTCCACCTCATAGTCACGATCGTTCGTCTTCTCCACATGCCCTGATTACTCCCCTCCGTCAGCACAATGCTCCCGTATTTGAACTCCGGGACCTCCAAGTTCACTCACCCGTCTTCATCATCACCTGCGTAGTCGCACGGTTCACATTCTTCTTGAACCCTATCTCTGCTGTTAGCATCCGGCCCCTCCTCGTTGCGGGGTGCTCGTCATTGCCTACCCGCCCACGACATCTTGACGGTATCAACGAAGGAGCTAAAAAAACGGTATCGGTCAAAAATGTACTGTCGTGCTAAATGTCGCGGTAAAGCCTCGATGCGCTCGTAGAATGCTGCGTAGAAGTATGAGGACTAGGAAACTTAGGGTTCGAGGGTGGTGACGACTGCGTGCAAGATAATAATGCTGGGCGGCTTGGAGAAGATGGGGCGCAGCCACACTTAGACGTCTTTGAATAGCTGCTGCCATCGACGTCAGTAATGGGGCGCAGCTCGTGGCTTCTGGCACAGCCCGCAAAATTCATTTTTCCGGGAGCGAAGCGCCGTGTGGTGCGTTGCTGGTGAATCACGTGCCTCAATCCCAGCTTTCTGAAATCTCGGGCTTTGGCGTTGGTGGTTGTTCGCATATTGGCTTGCATGTGTATAATTTTCTCTCATTTCTTGTCTCTCTTTAGACTTTACAATGTTTAATCCTCGGTTCCTCGTCGTCAGTCTTGGGAACCCATTACCGAAATATGCGAGTCTGCATTCAGCAGGGCATTTTGCCCTGAGAGGCCTTGCTCCCATTTTACAACACCCAGACTTCAGGGAGGTGAGGATGGGGAAACAGACCGCTCTGGTCTCACAAGGTCCTAAATATACGCTTGTACAATCTCCCACCTTGATGAACATCTCTGGTCCTTTCATCACAGGGGCATGGAATGAAATGCTGAAGCAGCATGATGCGTCTTCACTGTCACTAGTCATTGTACATGATGAATTGGAAAAGGGGCTCGGCATCGTCAAGTTAACAGCATGGGATCGAAGTCACAAGGGACACAACGGAATCAAAAGTATCAAAGCGCATTTGTCTGAAGATAAATATCCCGAATCACCTTTTGTGCGGATTGCCCTCGGCATTGGTCGTCCCAAATCGAGAGAACCGCAGGACGTCAGTGATTATGTTCTCGGGCCAATCCTACCTGAGAAGCGACAGATTCTCGAGGAAGACGTCCCATTGGAGGTTGCAAAGTGTTTGAATATTCTGGAGAAGGAGTGGAGGCAGGAGTTGGAGCGGTGAGGGACGACAAACCTGGCGCGAGCTTAATGATTTAGACTCAAGCACCACTTATGGTTGCTTCGACTTTTCTCAACAGTGTATCAATACCAGCACCGGCACTTATTCCTTCCTGCACACGTTCGGCAACTCGGAGAAGCCTATGTGGTGTCTTCCAAAAGTTATTCCTGGAAAAGCGGTGTATCTTCTTATCAAGCCGAGCTAGGCGGGATCTCAAGGCTCCTTTGATTGAGTGTGTTTGGAAGATTGAATGAAGTCGTCAAGTCTGGGTAGAAGTTTTATCGGTTCCTTATCTTCGGGTTCGGTGTGCCGAGAAAGGTTGTTGACCATCGGGATTTAGCGAACAAAACGGCACATATATCCTTATCTAACCTAACCATCTCAGGTCCTACACGAGTAGGCCGATATGGTCAAACATCAGCCCGAAGATGTTTCCGGTTTCGGCCGCGAGTAATCTCGACTTGGTTCGGTTATTGGAAATGCCTTGGGAGGGGCTGATACCCGCTTGCTGTATGGGACGTGGCACGTTGGGCAGTAGGTCGAAGGGAGCTGATAAACGACGCAGGCTTGGCCTAGCAAGAGCAATGCTCATGCTAACTAGGTTCACTCGTGTACTCCTCTCTAGTTGTCGGCTGCGGGTACCCTGCGGCGCTGCAGTTCCCAGACTCAGATCAGGTCTTTGGGAAGCCAGAGTCGATGGAGGGACACGTCCCTCCTTATATGCTCAGATCTGTGCCAGTCTCCCGTGCTGGTCTTACGGGCGCCCCGCGAACCTAATGGCACTGGCTTGCGGGAATCTCGCATCACGACGCCCGCAAGAACGTGTTACTCTACGATCAGGCAGGGCTGTGCGGGCGTTGGATGGCACAAACGCTTACACTGGAGAACTCGGGGGGTGGACCTGTGTCTGCTGCAGGGCGTCCCTGTGCTTACTCGGCATGTCGAGCCGCTGTGTCATTTCCCTCTGTGGGCTGCAGATTGTGGACTCTCGAGAGATCGCATTATCGAAACCGCTAAGGCTCAATTACATCAAGTTGTTGAGGGCTGTACTTACGCGGCACGATTGGGCGTTTATGAGTGAGCGCTGCTCAATTCAAGGCCGTCTCCGTCCATGCCCCAAACAGGTAGTCGTTCGCCGTGGCTTAGATACCATACCAATAAGGTGTCGCCCTTCACATGCACATCCTTTCTCACACAGGACTCTGGGCCGACTGATATCAAGTTGGGAGGTTTGGGTTTGGAGCAGGATGGTGGGGATGTACAAATCAAAGCACACGCCCCTCCCTTGCCCTTCGAGTCATCTTAGCGGAAAGGGCTTGGCACTAAAAGAGGGACCTAGCCAGCGCCAAGAGATAACGAAAGACGTCCTGGTTCAGCTTTCGAGCCTCTTAGCGGCAGAGCATTTCTCATCCGGAAAACATAGTGCTGGACGTAGGGAATCTTAGGCTGAACTAAGAGACCTACTGATACGATGCTGATAAGTTGGTTTGCTTGACGTAAGAGGATGCTCTCTCAAGAAGAGTGATGTTTGCTCATCGCCGTCGCTAATCACAGCCGCTCTGATGCTCCGCATTCATGCTGCAGAATCCGATAGTCGTATTTGCCAAGGCATTCCCCCGTTCTTTATGTAGATGCAAAAAAGGGTCAGATGAGACTCTGCCATGCGATTTCTCCTTTGCCTGGCGTGGGGGGATTCGCGCTGGGGGCCATCAGCTCACAGGACGAACTGTGCTCATATAGGAGTTCGTCCACTACACAGGAGAAACGCGTCAGCATATTAGCCGAGCGTCGGTTTTCCTTGCCAGAGAAGGGAGGAGGATGGACATTATAGCTAATTTGAAGGATCTGGGAAATTCATCAGAGCTCGTTGCGCAAGCTGTCTGTGAGTGACCATGCCCCATGCCGTGCCATGCTATGCTACCTCGCCCATCACCCGGCAGGCACAGCGCAATGCAATCCTCTCATCCTATCTATCATACCACTGAAAGATCTTCAATGATTCGTTTGCACTAGGGATGCCAGCGATTGGATGCACATTTAAGCTTAAACAACCAGGAGGGCTGGGAGTTTTCCATTACGTACAACAGCGATCTGATCAGTGATCATCGTCGTTGCTGTCTTGGACTTACCAGCTGGTCGATTTCTGAGTGGTTGAAGATCACGGTCCAGCAACGGCGGCCTTGGCAGCAGCATGATTTGGGCGTTTCTGGCGGTAGTTTTGGCGGGGATGAGAGGAATCCGCAGCCAGAAGTCTTGAAATTGTGCCACTCAAACAGCGACAGGCAGCCGGTGCTCAGCAGAGATAAGAAAGTCTGGGGTTGGAGATACAGGTCCATTATTTGCCTGAACTGGCGATCGATCACTGGGCAGCAGCAGGGGTGAGCCTGTGACAGGCATCATGGAGGGGGCGTGCTCGCAAGGATTGGCCTGTAGGAAGCTCCATCGTTATCAGTGGGCCTGTAGCTCTTTCCGGCTCTCTCCATGGCCTTTCTTACCTGTCTCTCTTTGTTCCTGTCTCTGTCTCTCTCTCGGGGTTGTCTTGCTTCTGATTTGTCTCGTCTCTGGGCCAGCATCCATCCATTACACGCAGGATCCCGCCTACCGGAATTCCTGGTCCAGCCCACAGTTTGCGATCAACTGTGTTCGCATGCATGGCGCCGCCACCACCGTTAGCTGATTTCTTGTGGCTCGATGGCGGTTAGCTGGGAAGACAACATCTGCCAAGCGAGGCCATAGATAGACAAGATGAGGTCGTTATCTCTCTCTTTCGACGACAAATCGATTCTCAGCTAGCTGGCTCGACCAGTCCAATTTCCAGGAATGGATAGATGCCATCGTCCTTCCCTAAGCTTAGATGGGATGAAACCTCGAACTACCATCTGGAGGGCCCCAAGATCAGAGAGATATGAAACAAACAGCATGTTGCGCTACCCATAGAGTGGCCAAAATGATACCTTGCATCATCCATGCCATGTGTTGAGCCAGGGTATGGAGAGCATGGCGTATGCTGCATACATGTGGTGCCATGGACTGCCTTTCACTGCATTACAACAAATCTCACAGCTCGTCTATGTACGACTACCCAAGCTGACTCGCCGGCTAGGTTTCCGCGCAAGTCCCAAGCAAAGGCAACCTACAGCAAGTCAGCCAAGGGAGCTCATTGAAGCCAAAAAGTCTTATCTCCCCCACACTCGTTAGCCACCAACCAACATACACGCTTCGGTCCCCATGCCATCCAGCCGTGCACACACTGCCCCTGCCTGCCCTTCGAACTTACACGCCCCTGGTGAACTAGGGTCCATTGATACGGGTAGGCGGAGATGGAGTCTCTGGCTCAATGTTCCGTCACTAGGTCAGACCCCCAAGCCAAGCTCTCGGGGCTTACACCGGGGTGAGGTGACTGACTGACACACGACACGGATGATCGATACTTGCCTGTCGCACCTCAGCTCTTTATTTTATTTAATAACACTCGCCTGTCCTCCCAGAGCATCCTTGTTTGCTTCTTTTCTCCCATCCCCTTCTCTCCATCCTCCTTGGCCCATTCCCTTCTCGGGTCCGATCCCTCTTCCACCTCATCCGCTTTGATCCCATTCAAAGCTTCTGGAAAGGAATACAACCTCCTCCCACCCCATTGAGGGATAGACACAAGACATCTCGCCCGTCATGTATGCCGAGGAGTACAATGGCACCACCACCGAAGCCAACTTCGGTTGGGACACCGACTCTGACAACTTGAACGTCTTCTACGATGTGAGCCAGCTCTTCCCGTTTCCCCATGCCGAGCGATCAGTAACTCCTTGCTAACCTCCTCCTCCAGACTGGAAACATGTGCTTCCTGCTCGTGTGCGCCGCGCTCGTTTTGCTCATGATCCCCGGTGTCGGTCTCTTCTACAGTGGTCTCGCCCGTCGCAAGTCCGCCCTTGAGCTCCTCCTCCTCTCCATGCTCAGCTGCGCTGTCGTGAGCTTCCAGTGGTTCTTCTGGGGCTACTCCCTCACCTTCTCCCGCACTGGAAACTCCTTCCTTGGTGATCTCTCCATGATTGGCCTTCAGAAGACAATGGCCCAGCCCAATGGCTCCAGCGCTCTCCCTGACATTCTCTTCTGTCTCTACCAGGGCATGTTCGCTGCCATTACGTGAGTAACCACAGCCTCAGTCTCTCGAACCAGACACGATCTAACCTTTGTTCTCCAGTCCTGCTCTGGCCATTGGCGCCGTCGCTGACCGCGGTCGCATCCTCCCCGCGCTTGTCTTCTTCTTCATCTGGACCACCGTCGTCTACGACCCCATCGCCTACTGGACCTGGAACGCCAACGGCTGGCTCTTCAAGCTGGGCTCCCTCGACTTCGCCGGCGGCGGCCCCGTCCACATCTCCTCCGGCTCCGCCGCCCTCGCCTACTCCCTCATGCTCGGCAAGCGCACCGGCTACGGCAACAATGCCGGCATGCCCTGGAGGCCGCACAACGTCACCAACGTCGTCATCGGCACCGTCTTCCTCTGGGTCGGCTGGTTCGGCTTCAACGGCGGCTCCGCCCTCGCCATGAACATCCGCGCCATCGTCGCCTGCTTCAACACCAACCTGGCCGCCTCCATGGGCGGTCTCGCCTGGGTCCTCCTCGATCTCCGCCTCGAGGGCAAGTGGTCCACCATTGGCTTCTGCTCCGGCGCCATCTCCGGCCTCGTCGTCATCACCCCCGGCGCCGGCTTCGTTACCCCCTGGGGCGCCCTCATCATGGGCGTCGTCGGCGGCATCGTCTGCAACTTCGCCACCAAGCTCAAGTTCCTCATCGGTATTGACGATGCTCTCGATATCTTCGCCGTCCACGGCATCGGCGGCATGGTCGGTAACATCTGCACCGGCGTCTTCGCTGCGTAAGTCTCCCAAACCCCTTCACAAGCTCTCCATACGTTCCACCTTACTGACAGAGGTCCCAGCTCCTGGATCGCCGGCCTCGACGGCACCAGCCCAGACCCCCTCGGCTGGATCGAGCACCACTGGGTCCAGATGGGCTACCAGTTCGCCGGCACCTGCGCCGCCTTCGCCTGGTCCTTCGGCCTCACCTGCCTCATCCTCTTCCTCATCAACCTCGTCCCGGGCCTCTCCCTCCGCGCCTCCCCCGAGGACGAGGAGCTCGGCATGGACGACGTCCAGCTCGGCGAGTTCGCCTACGACTACGTCGAGATCACCCGCCACCTCACCGACACCGCCAGCAGCACCAACGGCATCGAGACCAAGTCGGAATAAAAGTCTCCTAGAGAGATTATCTGCTTGTCCAGGGTTTTGTTTAAACGCGTGCATATATATCTCAAAGTTCGCGCACATTTTTATTATATAAACTACATTTAAATGCACATGGAAAGAAAGGGGTTAGTAGTCCCGTTGACGTAATGCGTGTTCTTCTCTGAGGCGAAGGACGGAGTGATTTCTTTGATACCAAATTCTTTTTTAAACAGTTACTATCTCTCCAAGGTCCGTGAAGAAACAATGGACGATATGATGGAATGATATCATTGCTTCTAATACAAATCAAACACAAAAAAGGCATCATCTTAATCACACGGGATAGTCACATTTCATCCCATTTGTTAAGCTTGCACGAACTGCTCATCAAGGCAACCAGCGTGAAGTAATCATAAAGGAATAGTGATATTCATTCGTTAGGGAAATACCGACTTCGTTTCTCGGTTCAAGAAGCTATTAAGATTTATTGCACTCGCGCGCCAGGCTTGTAGGAAGCTGGTTGCCTCTACCGACGGTCAACCGCCTGGTCTTCAGTCCCCCCCGAGGAAGTGTGTGCCCACAATGACTTTGGACAGGAAAGCAACAAGAAACGCTCATCATATGCCTGCCATGAAAGTAATCCATCACTCGTCGCCATAAGGTCTCAAATAACATGACCCTGCCCACTTGCGCCGTAGTATTGGAAAATGCTCGAATGTAAGTAGATTCCAGTCAAGCCAATCCAGCCCCTGTTGACAGTAAGAAAAAGCTCATATTTCGTCCACCTATTCGCCCACCCCGCCGTTACCACCATGTATGCGTATAATAAAGGCTATGTGCCCATGCCTTGGAAACTCAAAACCGCGAATCGTCGTCAACAGCTAGTTGACTTCCTGCAGTAGGCTCATCAAATCATCTAAACTTCTGGTTCGTCGTACTATAACGCTTCGACATATTCATGAGACCATGGGACAGTTGCAGATGAGACAAGCACTGTCATCTACCATGTGTTCCCAGTCCGTTCTACATCCGAACTGTCCAGTACACTGAACTCTAATCAGCAGCCATATCCTCATCTTCTGCCCTGTTTTGAGCCGGAGGCTGTCCATGCATGGGTGCTGTACTCGCGCCTCCGGTTGGCGTGATGTTTCGGCTCGAGGATTCTCCCTCTCTTTGGCTTCGCACGTTTGCCACGCTGGCTTGCGTCGATCCATAGGCGCTAAGGGGCGGCGATCCAACCGCCTGCTGGCTATTCAGAAAGCTTGAAAATGCTTGGGGCCTGGGCTGGTCCTCATTGACAGGATCTCCACTACCAGAGCCAGCTACGCCTGCATGGTCTGGTTGGGCGTGAGGCGGAGGTGGTGGTGGCAGTGGTGGTGGTGGCAACGCGATCACACCATAGTTTGCGTTGAACTCTTCGGCAGTAATCTCGGGTGCAGTATGCACTTCAACAACCATCTCGTTAGCATCCAAGCCTTCGAAGTCGTTGTCATCGTCTGCAAGGTCCTCATCAAGCGCCTCGCCTTCAGGTTGTACGCCGTTGCGTGCAAGAGGTCGCCGTAACCGAGTGGTTCGGAGTCGGTCTGCTACAGGCTGCAAGCTGTTTCGAAGTTCCTCAAACTGAGGGGCCGTGTTCAGAAAACGGCGGAAGTCTGATACCATGTTACCGGAAAATACACAGAAAACGTTACGTTGATGTTGGGTGAATTCTGCCGTCAAAGTCAGCCACATATGTTCCTAGAAATGGCTCTTTGAAGATGGGACCTACCCTGAGGAGCTGGTCTGCAAAAAGGCTGGAATTCATCGCGCTGAAATGCAGCAACGCCAGTCAAGCTCAGATGTGTTAACCTAGGGCAAGAGTTGAGCAACCGGATGATGCTCTGGAGAGAATGAAACAGTCAGCTTGGGTCAGGAAAAAACAAACAGGCCAGATAATAATACCTTGAGGGTTAAGTTTACACAATAGCTGAGGTGCACACGCTCCAGACTTGGTGTGTAGTACTCGCCATGAACCAGCACGCCGTTGCCATCTCGACGCAGGACAGGTCGATAGGCAGCCCCGGCAAGAGCATTCACAGAATCGTCCGTGATCGAGTTGCATTTCACCAACCCGATTCTCTTGAGCTTAGGGAGCAGAGCAAGGCGCTTCACCGAGTCGTCAGTGAGACGAGTACAGCAACCCAGGTCAATATAACGAATCCGGTTGCATTTGTGCGCCAATCGCTTGACCCCCTCGTCCGTGATCAACCCACAGTGGCCAAGATGAATGTAGTGAAGGTTCTTGCCCAATCTCGCAATCGCAAACACGGCTTCGTCGGTAATCAGGCGACACTTCGCCAAGATGAGATTGCGAAGGCGTGGAGCAGCCTCGATCATCTTTGATACCGAGTGATCTGTAAGACGCAGGCACGATGTAAGGTCAAGAATTCGCAGGTGCTCGAATACTCGGTCCTTTGGCAGATAAAGGAACGCATTATCGTCAATCATTTCGCAGTTGGCCAGCCGCAATTCTCTGAGACAGTTGCCATGGGTCAAGAGGGACGTGACCGGGCTGTTCCCGATGGCCGCACACTGCTGCAAATCGATCTCGAGAATATTGGGGCAGTTGGCAGCAAATGCAAGTATGGCATCATCGCGAAGCTGAGTGCACTCGTTCAATTTGAGCTGTTGATTTACAGGTTAGCAAATAAACGCACACGAAGACACTATCCAAACATACTCTTTTGATATACTTGCAATTCTTTGCGAGGTTGATCATGCTTTCATTCGAAATATTTACGCAACCAGAAACGTTGAGGCCCTGGAGGCGCTTGCAATTGTCGGCAATGGCATTTATGGACTCCTCAGTGATGTGGGTGTCGCTTGAGATGTCGAGGGCGAGTAGAGCTGAGCTGTTCTGGACTAAAGCAATCAGGCCGGAATCGGTCAAATTCCGGCAGGCTGTGAGAGTCAATCGCTCAACACGGGTACAAACAGCCAGAGGAAGGACGCTGCCATCGTTAACTTTGTCTGCGAGAGCAGCAAGGTTGAGACGCTTAACGAAATCGGCGTAGTTGAAGAAGGGCTTTTCGAAGCTGAGGGTCTGGCAAATGCTGTTGTGATTCTTCCAATTTGTGCATGCAGGGCGGTGCCATAAAATATCGACGGCATTTCTAGCCCATCGCTTACAGACACGCATACATGAGAACAAATCGTTGGGTGAGGTCAGCTTGGCGAAAATGCTGATGAGAATCTCGTTCGGCAGTTGGTTTACGGGCGGCCAACACGAATCATCAACAGCCATGTCCTGGAAAATGTGAACGCCGATGGATGACTCTGAGTCGTTGTTATTGAGGAAGAAGTCGGATTCCTCGTTATCGGCAGGGACGGGGGAGTTGGTTGTGGAGGAGGTCGAGCGAGAATCCTCCTGTTCTTCCGAGGCAGACATCGGCCGCGACGACTGGCCAGCCTCAACCGACGAGAGGTTGGCTGCGGAGGGCTGCATGGCAACAGCGGCAGGGGTTGGTCAGGATGGCAGTCAAAATCAGCTATGTGTCGGATACTCGTTCTGTAGAGATGCAGATATGTGCGATGCGTTGCCGTGGTTGTTGATTGCCGGCTTCGTATGGCTGGATGCGAGAGGTTTTGATGATGCTTAGGCTGCTACCGGTGGGGTTTTTCCTCATGCCAAAGGCAGACTCTGCTTGCTCAGCGTCATCGGACCGCGACCTGACCACCGGAAGAGGTGAAAGGAGAAGGGACGTGAGGATCGTCGAGTGCCCGTGACGATCTCAGAGAGGGATCGAGCGCCAGGGAGAGGTTGGGTGGGATACGGGGTCGGACGGGATGACTGGCAATCGAGCTTCGATGTGTTGGGGCGTGACGATGGTGGATGGATGGGATGGGAGGTCCAGGATCACAGGGCTGCGACGGTGGGTAAAAGGTGGGAGGAACGAAGGATGTACCGCCTACAAAAAGGGCCTGCCAGTTAGGCGTGGCTGAGGAGGAACTCAGGTCACTTCAACCTGTGACTTAGTCACCACTGGCGCCCGGCATTTCCTGGCTAGCTGCTTTGTAACCGCGGTGGATTAGCAGTCCAGCACCGCTAATAAGTCACCGTCTTTAGCGTGTTGTTGTGTCCTGGCGCCCGAATCAGCAGGGGGTTAACCCGTGCTGACTGCCCGCAGTCTTGGGCAGCCACACCACTCAGTGATACCGTATTCGAGGTTGATTCTAGGCCCTGGCACAAAGGAACTTATGGGCCATCGGCTCGTCGAGCCTCGTGTAATGTTCACCTTGGAATGTTCTAGCCACAGTTCTTATGAAAAGAGCTGCCATGCGCCCAGCCAATGCTAAGGAGACTGCAAATTACCATGCGACAACCGCCGATGAGGCACAAGTGAAACTGACGGAAGTCTGTGGCCTAGCGCGTGGCTCTGTGACTCGATCAGATGCCTGCATTAACAAGCCCATACACAGCTTAATAATAGCACACACGGAACACATGAGTGGTATTGATGCACAACAGGGAACATCACTCCTGACATCGACTCTGTGACATTAATAGACACCGGGGTGATTACTAAAGTTAGATTCTGTTTTGTTTGACATGATTTAGTAATAAATCTACCAAGTTGAGCAACATAAACATACCAATATAATCCTCAGCACACAAAGGAATGCCAATTCAATTTTGATATACATAATACGATAGATCAATAGGTCACTTTCAAATAACATGAATAACATCAAATATTCCTGAAACTCGCCTTAGGTTCCAATGGAGGGACCCTATATCATTGTTATGCCAACATCTACATCGCTGATAAGCTCTTCGACAAACGTGGTTTTATTATGTACAGGGTAGGTGTATCTGCACCGAAGCGCCGAATCTCCATCATACGTCACGTGTGGAGCCCTTCCCCTCGGATACAGACGGATGTTCTGTGTGGATGCGCTCTCTAAGAATGCTAACGCTAGAAATGTCAATTGATCTCAAGCATCGATTGCTGGCCTTCGTTTACGAACTACGATAGGTCGAGCCGTTTGGTCAATTTCGGAAGTGACCTGCGATACTCGATAGGAGCTTTACACTGCGCTTCCCCTCCATCGCCCACGAAGCTCCAGACAACAGCGATGATTCGACCAGCCGCAGCCCGCCGGGTCATCCCGCGGACACGATGCACCCAAACCCTCCGTTCCTCTCCAGCTGCTGCGCGACGAACCTTTCTCTCATCGAAGAGTTCTGTTCGCGCGACGCAAGACTTTGATCTGAACAAGCTCAACACCAAACGACGAGACTACGAGCACAATCGCACCGCTTTCCTTATTGCTGGCACTGTCGCTGGCGTCACCTCATTCATATACACTGCTTTCAAGTTAAAGGATGCCTTGAAGGCGGAGGCTGAGAGGAGGAAGAACGAAAGCTCCGCACAGTGCGATGCCCCTACGATACCCAAGGAGCAGTTCAAGACGGAGGCGGGCGAGAAGCGCAAAGTTGTCGTTCACGACGAGGACGGCCAGGAAATCGTCCCCACAGGCAATGGCGTTGTACCGGCCTTCCCTCGACTCCTGAACGTGAAACTGCCATCCGAGCAGACACCGCAAGGCCCCATTGCGGCGTCGATTTCGGACAACGACGGAACCGAGTTCACCCTGGTTGGGCTCGGGACCCGCACGGTTACCTTCATCGGCATTCAGGTCTACGTTCTGGGCTTCTACGTGGCCACGCAAGATGTAGCCAAACTGCAGAGCTACCTGGTGAAGAGTGTCAACTCTTTAGCTACGACATTGATCCCGTCCGAGAAGGAGACTCTGCGCAAGTCGCTGCTTGACCCAGCCGAGGGCGAGGAGACATGGGACAAGATTCTGCGGGACGCTGGATGCCGCACCATCTTCCGCATCACCCCTGTCAAGGATACCGACTTCCACCATCTCCGTGACGCCATGGTAAGAGCTATCACGGGCCGGTCGCAGCGTGACGCGGAGCACTATGGTGATGAGCAATTCGGCACCGCCCTGAAAGACTTCAAGGGCTTGTTCAACCGCGGCTCGGTTCCAAAGACTAAGGAAATCCTTCTGAGCCGTGATGGCGCCGGCCAGTTCTCGCTCATGTTTGACACATCTGGCAGGAAATCTCAGAAGACCAAGAAGGAAGTCCTGGGCGTGATTTCAGATGAACGGATATCCAGGCTCCTCTGGCTCAACTACCTTGCTGGAAAGAAGCCTGCATCTGAGGAGGCCAGAACAAATATCATTGATGGAATTATGGAGTTTGTAGAGAGGCCCATCGGCACTGTTGCCGCCCAGGTATTGTAATACCTGTGGGATCACTCGCTCCGGATAATGTAAAATTGTACAACACTTGGAAA
This sequence comes from Clonostachys rosea, assembly GCA_026958235.1. Classification (NCBI taxonomy): domain Eukaryota; kingdom Fungi; phylum Ascomycota; class Sordariomycetes; order Hypocreales; family Bionectriaceae; genus Clonostachys; species Clonostachys rosea. The sequence continues at coordinate 4,227,671 of CP110206.1, forward strand.
GCTGAATCCACACCACTTCAGTTACAAAACGAAAACCGATGGCCTGAGTTAGGCAGTGTCATTTTATGTAGTCTACACGATCTGAAAACACATGAGTCACTAGAGGCTTGCTATAGAATTAAACATTCTTGTCATTTATCAAGGTTGAGAGTTCTAATCTTCTTTTCTTTCAAAACTCAACTAGCTATGACTTGATATCTACCCGACTCCCGCAACATTCCTCATCTCAGCCAGGAACGAAAACGCTTGCTGCATTTAGAGCTTGAGTGAGCCGGCATTACGGAGTAGTTGCTCCAGCTCGCCGGCCTTGTCCAGCTTCTGGAGGTCGGAGTTACCTCCAATGTGCTTCCTGTTGATGAAGATGTTGGGGACAGTGCGCTGGCCGCTGATGTCCTCGAGGGCATCCTGCAGGGCAGAGCCATCAGCTGCAAGGGAATGGTATCAGCAAATTATCTTACCCGCCAAATATTGCCATGCGAAATGCATGGCAGACACGCGAACTCACAGTCCTGGTCGAGCTCAATCACGAAGGCATCGGCATTGAGCTGCTTGAGCGTCTTCTTGGTGCTTGAGCAGTAAGGGCAGTACGACTTCGAGAAGACGACTGGAATCGCGGGGAAAACGCGCAGAGATGGTTAGCGGGAGGGGTTGAAACTCAGCAGCCACCGGGAGCGGGAAAATTCGACTCACTAGTCGCGTGCTCGTTGATGAGCTCCTGAACTCGGGTGGATGCTTCGCCCATTGTGATGTTGCTTCCTGAACCAAATAATTTGTTTCCGAGGGCGCGAAGAGACATGAGGGGCAGATGAGAATGGGAGTTGTGGGCGGGAAGATTATTAAGTAGAGCGGCAATCCGGGTATTAGCTGAGTGATGATGTGCGAGGATATGCCGATTAGCAATCAATCAGTCCGCTCTAGAGGCTTCGGCTGGGCTGCTTTTGGGTAGGATATCCATCATAGACGCGGCCGGCGGGTGTCTTAAATAACCTTGTAGCACACGCCGAGGCCTGTAGAAATGGCTATGTCATAGCCCGCCATCGCCGTCGCTTCAGAACTTCAGATCTGGATAAGGATATTTTTAGGGGCACTTTCAGGGTGCCATGCAGTGTCATAGGCTAATCGGCTGGGGTTGGCATGCAGCTTTTTAGGGAACAGTGCCCGTCATTTTGCCGCAAAGAGGAAGTGGCTGTTCGAATTGGCAGCCCCCCAGTGGCTGTAAGATCGATGAAATCTGCGATCACCTATCGAGGTTAGACAACCCGATAACCGTACGATGGACTTAATCCATGTGGTCGTTTGCAAGTTACCGGGAGGCGCAGGGTGTGCACATACCACGAATATAAATACAAGGTGATTTTCCTCCAGGATAAGGCTTTAGCGACTATGGGGGCTCTCATGCGATTCCGCAGCGCTTGTCATCAGCACAGCACCTGATCTCTAACTAGATGACGTCTGGTACTATAGCTACCGCCCACCCGAATGCTGACGTCGGCAGTGTCCCGGGACGTAAACTACTTACTCCGAAGGGCGCCATCTCTAATGACTTTGCATTGTGCGAAATTGGATCAATACAAGCGAGGACACTGGATTCAGTCAAGCTAGAGCACCGAATATCGCAATGGCCATCAGAGGAGCCATGCTCGTTATGCGATGCGACATGTTGGACGCCACGCTTTGATAGAAGGGTCGTGGATAATTGTTCGCTTGTGGAGGGCCATACACTCAGGAAAGCAACCGGTGAAAAGGATGGGATTACGAGATTGGTCATTTGAACTCCGGCTTAGGCATTTACCCAGGCTGTCAGTCAGTAGAGAACCCAATGGTCTGACAGAGTGTTGCCACTATTACTTTCAACATCAGAATCGAAACACCACCAATACATATCATTATTACTCATCTTACCGAGCATGGCGCTGCAGAGCACGGAAACATTGCGGGGTGTGTACGTGCTGCGTGCTTGGAGCATCGAAGCTTCAACACGTTTCTCGCCTGTTTGGGAGGTCTTGGGGCTAATGACAGACCGGTTGCCGATCTGGATGACATATCGACACCGCTAATCTGAAGATCGGCACGAATGCAGCAGGAACAAGGGCCGTTATGCATCAGAAACCAGACTGGGTGTTTTGTCTGGCTGAAACACAAAGATATTGGGCCTTTATTAACAGTGACGCTGAGGATGGAACCATGGCATCGTGTTACCCTCCAGAGGTTACTTGTTTGCTTCGCTTCGTTGCCGAGTATCTCATAGTGAGGGCTATTTGTTATCACCACAACCGATTGATCGCCATGATGCAGGGGCGAATCCCACACAGACTAGATGCGCTGGCCTTGCGTGTTGTTTGCTAAGTTCGTGGTCTGGCTTTAGGGTAGTTCGAGCCGGCGGCGATATTTCCAGGGTCCTTCCAGGATATCCCTGGCTACGGTGGTGGACTTGGAGCCACGAGACCTCACGAGGCGAACAGCGTCATGAGCGTCTAGGACATTCCGCCCCAGATTGACATCACGCGGAGGACTATCACAGTTCGTTTCCATTTCTTCGACCTCGGCTGCTGGACAGAATCCATTCGGAGCCTTCTATAGTATAACAGCTGTGTTGGGCTGGCTGCCTTCTCCAATCGGGTCACGTTCTCGTAGCCAGCTGACAGTAAGCGCTCCTCCGCAGACATCAGTCAATTACAAGTATTAAGACCAATTTAGTTGATAGATACTAGCATATTCAAGGAGACGCTCGCATAGACGCGTTCATTGTCCAAGGCAGATCTAAGAGCCCCCATCGTTCATCGGACTTTCCAGCTCTGGCAGGCGGCGTTTTGTAGGGCCTTGTATCACCAAAAGAGATCCATTGTGCTTCTAGGGCCATGCAGGTGATGACTTAGCGCCGGCTAGCGTTGTACCGTACGAAGTAGCCCAAGTACCTATAGTAGCCTGGGGTATTGGCGACTTTGAAAGCAACACATCGGGTGGTGATTATGACCTGACCACGTTTACATTGCCATTCTCTTACGACTTGAATTGGGCATTCGTACGGCAATTTGCTTGATTGGCACTGCACCTGGATGAATGATTCGTGACAGGCGGAATACTAGGCTGATTGGGTTGGCAGGTGGCACTTGGTGCAATATTACCAAACTTAAGGGACCCTTAATAGGGCCAATCAAGCGAGGGCGGCAGGTACCTTTTCGCCTGGGAGCATTTCCCAAATTCGCCCATTTCCCCCCTATGAACTGCCTGCCAGCGCGTCCTCCCCCCTTCTGAAAAAAAAAGAGGTGGTCAACTGGCTCCCAAAATCCACTATCCTACATCATTCTTGCTCTTCAAGTCACCCCCCTTCTGCCCAAAAAAAGCTACATTGTTGGTTTTGCATGAGAAACCACACATACCCCGAATGCAGTACGGCACGAGCTAGTCTGACCTGCGAACATCTAGCCAACGAGACGACGTCAATCCGCCCATCGCCCCCCGCCCTGCCTCATCTCATCCACTGGACACATCTCGCCGTCGACGCGCCCCCCACATTGCCAGCTCATTCATTCGCGCAGCGTCTTCCTCTGGTCCTCCCACGGCTTCCCGTGGCCAGAAGATTCCACCATCAGGGAGTTGCCCTGGAGTTTCTGTTGTGATCGTCTCTGTGCGTATCTCGGCTGGACCGACCGGACACCGCCTAGGTACAGCCTTCGCTTGGTGCAACCAACCCATATCGTCGGTGCTGCAGACGACTATTGCAGTCCACCGAACCTTGGTCCAACACCCTGTTTGTAGTTGCTGCACAAAAAGGTGTCCTACCCTGGGTCACCTTCACCCAAACCGACAAGGTGGATTCCCGACTGCCCATAGCGGCCACCTCAGGTGCCTTTCAAAACTTGACGTCCTACCTCAACGAGACTCTTCTCAACTTCACCACTGCATTCCACGGCTCTGGCGAGTACATCTCCGAGTCCTTAGGTGTCCCTCCTAGCGTCATCTACGGCAGTGTCGCTGCCCTCGTCGCACTACCCCTCACTATGTCCAGATACTGGCCTAGCCGCGGGTTCTCACCATACGACACCCTCCCCGCTGATGCACCCGATGTGACGGACGAGGACTTCAGCTACATCACCTCACAAGACCTTGACGACCCCAGCCTGAGCGTTCCTGTTGACGCTTGGCACCACCCCCGCACTTACCGCCGCGAACGCGAACCGGAGGACGACGTTCTCCTGATCAAGAATCGGAGTGTCACATATCCCGCCCACTTCCCCGCATACTCAATTGGAGACGGCAAGTTGCTTGTCATGGATGTGAAGGAGCGAGTTGCCCTCCTGATGGACCTGCCAGACCGAGTCGCTCGCAAGGTCAAGCTCCTCTACAAGGGCAAGCACCTCAAGGACCCTTCTGCTCCCGTGCGAGAGTATGGCGTTAAGAACAAGAGCGAATTGATGGCCGTGGTGCCCGAGGGTGAGGATGGCAGCAGCCCATCAGAGGGGGAGATTGTAAATGTTGTCGACTCAAGAAACTCGAGCAAACCACGCCGCAAGAAGAAAGGCAGCAAGAAGAAGAAGGATAGATCCAGCGGAGGTGAGGGCGACACAACCACCAGCCCACGCGACAGCAATTCGAACTTCGATCCTCCAAACTCCCCACCTGCACCTTCAGCCCCCATTGGAGCGGGCCAACCTGTTGTATCACCACTGCCTCCTCGTTCTGGAGCAGCTACTGGTCCGCTGAAACAGCTCGACGACTTGACCGAGGAGTTTGAATCAAAATGGTTGCCGCTGTGCAATGAATATATTCAATCGCCTCCTTCTGATCCCAAGAAGAGGCAGGAGGAGCATCTCAAGATCTCGGAATCCGTGCTGCTGCACATCATCTTGAAAACCGACGGAGTAGACCCCGACGGAGCTCCTGATGTCAGACCCCGCAGAAAGGGACTGGTTTCATTTGCCCAGGACGTATTAAAGATCATGGATAAGGTCAAGGAAGCTGGCCCAAAGCAATAACGATTTAATCACAACGGGCGACGCAAGCTCGCCTACCCCATCTCGGCGTTCTCTATGGCTCTATTTGTCATTTTTCTAATTTATATACACAAGAAGCTTGTGCGTTCTAAAGAGCGATGCAATGGTTTTCTTCAATATACGTTCTTACTTCTTCTTTTACAAAAGAATGGAGTTATTAGGTCCCCTCTGAGCGGGCCGCTACAATCCCCTCTCGGTAATCCTGAGAGTGGTTCTGTATATTTACTTGAGCGCTGGCTTTACTTGCCAGGCCTGCGATCGTCACGACTGTCACGACATTTAAATGGAAAGTGGGTCTTGAAGATTGGATAGACTGCGGACAAAGATGAGACAGATAGAGAAATCAAGAACTTGGGCGCTTTCGTTTTTCGTTTGTAGCATTTCGATTCCTGGTGTGGATCAGTTCAGCAGCCAGTTTGCCAGTATTAGCATGGATTTCTACCAATTTACACTCAACTCCACCGGCGATCTGCATGTTTTAGTGAATGCAAGGCCCGAAGCCTACATGAGTAGTCGGTAGGTACCCGTCTAGGGAGCATTGAGAACAAAGCCAAAGTATCGCGGCCTGTAGTTCTTCTAAGCTTTCTGGCGTTCGCTGGCCAAAAGGCTAAAAGCGATGAATGGGTGTCGATCGGGACAGCAGATCTATGCCGCTTTCTGCGCCAAGCGTTGATGTCATTCCGTTGCGATGCCATCCCTCTGCCTCACTTCTAAAAGTGCTTATACGAACTGGACGTTAATCCACCCCGGACAATTGGGCTCAAATTGGGGTTGAATTGATCAACAATTAATCCTTGTGTCGTGTTCTTGCCTCACTTTTTTTTGACCCGTCTTTGGCACGACGATCAAGGGGCACTGTGTTCGTGTCTGCTTTGGTGGGATGGGTGGGTATGAGGATAATGGGAACAAGATCTACAGCCACGTATAGAAGTTCGCCGTCGCAATGTGTCCGACTCGAGTTGGGTTGTACCGTGGGGTTTGTTTTGCAAGGCCGCAAGACCTGCAGGACACTCCACGCGCTATGCGAAAGACTAGAGGGATAGCGATAGGTATGCAAACGCCCTACGATGGGCTTCCGCGGGGAAAGCATCCACATTCACTGGATCTATGTTAATGGTGGTATACTGCAGAGAATCTTAAACTTCTGAGCAGAAGATAGGAACCGGGAAATTGTTTTGGTGCCACAACATGTAAAAGCTGCCGGTGCTACAATTTGGGAACGAGGACGGTAGTAGTGGTACGCATGGGACAGTAAAGTTACACCCGAAGCTGTTGAGTAAATGGGCCGTACCTCATCATGCAATAGCGATACGACTGCTGAATTGGTCATTCCAGAGGCAACCGTGAGTTCCTCGCCAGCCGAGAGATCTAAAAGGTTCGCGCGGCGCAACAGGCTTCTTGAAAGCTGTTACAGCAGTTGGCATCCGTGAATCAAACCATCTCAGGCACATATCCGCTCTGGAAGTGTGCGGCTTCCATAACTGACCCAATGACATAGGCCACAGGGCTACGCACTAACACCATTGGTTGATGGCAATAATTCCCATTGTCCGAGCCTGGGCATCAGGGCAGCTCGGTGAACAATCGCTCTGATATCATTTCCCGTAGATTTAGTACGTACCGCCGCACATTATGTGCCCTTCACGTGCAGCGTTGTGCCTGGTTCCGGGCCACGGCTGATCTTCGGACGTTGTGCTAGGTCTCTGAGCCCTAAACGCACCAAGTGCCCAGCCCTCTCTCGCTTTCGAGAAAAAGAAGCCCTTTCCAGATTAGGCTAAGCGCCCTCTTACCCAAGGCACAACCAGCCCTTCAAGCGGAACTTGGATTTTTTGCCCGTCCCATATATCGCGACTACTTCACCAAACCAACCGGGACGACTAACCCCTCCAGCACAGCAGGACAGCAGCAGATTCTCGCCGGGCCGTTCGAGAGTTTGCCAGATATTCAGCTGTGACTTATACCATTTCATTCTCTCATTTCGCAGCAAGTGAGAAAGGGCAGCACAATGTCGTCGCAGTTCGAGCAGGTCGTGAGTACTCACCCACAAGTCCTTTCAAAACAGTCATCGAATTGTGCGAGAGGGTGTCGAGATGCAACGGAGCCAATCACTTGAACAGCCTCTTGGTTCAATGTATCGACATGGAATGAACTGAGCGACGGGCTTTGTGTGACGGACGACGACGGCGCATCTCGACATTATCACTTTCTCGAATTCCAAATATGGCTTGTGACTCGAAGAACATCTGGCTAATTCGCTTCTCTCACAGGTCGTCATCGACGGCAAGGGTCACCTCCTCGGTCGTTTGGCCAGTATCGTGGCCAAGCAGCTCCTTAGCGGTCAAAAGATCGTTATCGTGCGCGCTGAGGCTCTCAACATCTCTGGAGAGTTCTTCCGTGCTAAGCGTACGTCCCGACCTCCCAACACTTGCGGATCGATTCCAATCATGGAGACAACGTCTCCCTCGACGACATCAATACCGTACTTTTGCTAGGATTGTTGGCTAACGAATATACAGTCAAGTACGCCGCCCACCTCAGGAAGATCACCCGTTACAACCCCACACGTGGTGGTAAGTTAATGGCAGGAACCCCAATTCTTAAAACCTGCGAGACGCTGACAATCGACGCTCAGGTCCCTTCCACTTCCGTGCCCCTTCACGAATCTTCTACAAGGCCGTCCGTGGCATGATCCCCCACAAGACTGCCCGTGGTGCCGCCGCTCTCGAGCGCCTTAAGGTCTTCGAGGGTGTCCCTCCCCCTTACGACAAGAAGAAGAAGATGGTCGTTCCTCAGGCTCTCCGTGTTCTCCGCCTCCAGCCCGGCCGCAAGTACTGCACTGTTGGCCGTCTCAGCCACGAGAACGGCTGGAAGTACCAGGACGTTGTTGCCCGGTATGTTTATGCAACCCGGGATGATGAAATGACTGTGTGGGAACGATTTTTTTACTGACCATTTTGATAGCCTGGAGGACCGAAGAAAGGCTAAGGCTCTTGCCTACTACGAGCGCAAGAAGACCGCTACCCGACAACTGGCCGAGGCAAAGAAGACTGCCGGCACCAAGACTGAGACGACCCAGGCCCTCGCTGCCTACGGCTACTAAATTAGCCATCTCTGACCAATCCCCGGAGCTCGACATGGAATTCCTGGTGACCTGGTCATTGTCCAACATTTCTCATGCGTTTCATTAGATCGGCGCGGCGGTTTTCACAAAGGGATTTACTTGATTTTGCTGCAGGGTGATGGGCAAAGGGCGGCTGCGCGGCTGCGACTTTTGACCGGGTGGATTATGGGCTGGATGGTTGATCAAAACAGATGCATTGATGTCAGTGAAGACCTCACAACATGGTTGGAAGGCCATCCCGAAATAAAGCACAGAAACCCAAAAAACAAATCAAGATGATGACGCATGAGGATAATGGAAAAAGAGAGGTTGCTAATGATGTGCTGACGACGGGGATGGGCCATCTCCTTTGCGAGTGCCAATGGCGAAGTGATTCTGACTGCCGGGGAGCCCTTGTTGGGATTCTCCGATGGATGGAGTTGCTTTGGTTGGGACTCATCCCACATGAATTGCTCTTTTTTGCATTTTTGGATATTTTAGGAGTAGAGAACAGGAAAAATGAATCGTAAGTAATTGCTTCTTCCACCTAGAAGTCCTCTGAAATGTGCCCCCTTCACATGGCCTCCACGTCGCATACTTCCATCGTAGTTCTCAATCGTTTCTGCTCTTTATGCACAAATTATGTCCACCTGTGATGCGAGATCATTGGATGTTCGTGAATAGAACTATTGGTGGGCTAAGAGCACACTCCAGCGTACTAGAAAGGACCCAGAACTATATCCCTATCCACAAGGAATTGAATGATGTGTAAATAAAAATTAAGCCTACATTGAAAACGTCGTGATCACTTGGAGTTCGGCATTGACAAAATACAGCCCTACATCAAGGGTTATACCGTCATGCAGATGTGTGCGGTGTCGCCTCCCCCAGTCATGTGCCGATAAGATAAGCAACGCCAACTTTCTGCTGAGGTGTCCTATTCTTGAACTTTTGGGTCTGGGGGTTACAAGTGGCTCGAATGCCCCGGCCCCGGCAATTGTAGTCTCATTCAACGACCTCCGTGCACACTCTTTTTCACAATTTCTACGGATTACCGTCTCCCAGACAAAAGAATCATACAGTCTTTACGCATTGGCAATCACGAACAAGAGAGGAAAACCAAAGCCAGCCACAGCAAGTGCGCAACAGCAAAGAACTGGTTGAACTGTTCAGCCTCATATCTCCCAACCTAGCTACACCCGCCACCAACCACATAAAAAACCACAACCAACACAAACCCGCCCACCATGTCCGACCTAACGCACTTCGACATGCAGCCCATCCTGATGGACCCCAAGTCCAAGGCCATAATCGTCGACCCCAACATCAAGGCCTCCCGCGCCCTGACCGCCGAGCTCGAGCTCCTAAACACCCTCCACCGCGCCCTCGTCACTTCCGACTCCGTTCCCCCCTCTGGCGTGCCACCCCCTCCCGTCCCCGTCAACCCCAAGCGCGGCGCCAACATCACAAAGCTCCGCGACAACGGCAACGCAGAGTACCGCAAGGGCCGCTACGCCGAGGCCCAGAAGCTCTACACCCTGGGCATCCAGATGGCCCTCGGCCGCCCGCTCTGGGAGCCCAGCGCGCTCGTGCGCGAGGAGCTGTCGGGCCTGTACTCGAACCGCGCGCAGACGCACATGGCCCTGCAGAACTGGCCCGAGGGCGCCGTCGACGCCGAGACGAGCGTCGAGGTCAAGAAGATTGGCAACGCAAAGGCCTGGTGGAGGAGGGGCAAGTGCCTGCTCGAGATGGGCCGGCTGGACGAGGCGGCATCGTGGGTGCGGGGCGGCCTGGAGGTCGAGGGCGAGGAGGGGGAGCTCGTCGCGCTGTTGAAGGAGATTGAGGCTAAGCGGGAGGCTCATTAAGCGAGAGGGGGGGAGCGGGATTGTGGAAGGACATGTGGTATGAGGGACGTCATTTTTTCTAATTGGCATTGTTATGTTGTTTTTATTCTGGGATTAATTTGTAGGAATGGGTTGCTCTAACGCTGAGTTGGTCATGTATGGCTGTATAAGCTATTGAGATGTATAGAAGGAGCTGAGACTGCCCTTGAAGGTAGAGCTTAGACCTGCTCGCGAGGTCCAAAAAGGTTAAGGGTTTCTTTTCTGGCTGGGCAGAAGTTGGATTCCAGCTACCTAGCACATACTCTGGCGTTAGTTGAAATATATTCATGAACCAGTGGGTGGGCAAGCGGCTGATTGGAGTTTCTTCCTAAGATTGAATTCTACATCATTTTCTGTAATGGGTATCAGATGCAAATCCCTCCAAGCTTGATATAAAACAGAAAGGACGATCATCTCATTGCTTTGAGTGTTTTTGTATCTCATTTCCTCCGGGGTCCGTCGTGGCCCATTTCTCATGCATAGACTTTCATTCCATTCCGTTTCTCAAACTCTCTTTCCCCTCCTAAATCATGCTAGCAACAGCGTTCAAAGAAAACAAACAAAACCCAATGTGCCGCCCTGAAAGAAATCCTGGTATACTTTATCCTCCCGCCTTCGGCAACAAATATCAATCCTCCGCCAATTGGTCTAAGAAAACAAGAACGCCATGGCCAGTGGTCATGTTCAGAATGATTAAAATGCAAAAATCGGTCATTCATCCCATTTGGATGAAAGTGGACGAATTGTTGAGCCTGATGAGTATTGGCCCTGGGGGCTGGAATTGTCGGGTTTTGTGGTATATATCGTTTAGCCCTTTCATCACAGCTTCCGTGCCCAAGAGATCATCAAGGAATCAGGTCGTCGGTTGTCAGTGTTTGAAAGACCGTCTGGGGTTTTCTTCCTCTGGATGACGTTGAAAATACGCTTCAACTTCGACGAGTTTACAGCTTCTTCTTCTGCAGCTTTGTCAACAAGGCAACCATTCTATTGTGCCTTCTCATCCAGAGTCTTGTTGACGCTGCTCTTGCCTCGTGGGCGCATGACGGCATCCTGGCTGCTCATTCGGCGGTCGAGAGCGCGGTCCAGCTTGGCACCGAGGGCGAGCTTCTGCATAGAATCCGTCTTCTCCTCGCTCAGAATGACGCGCTGGGAGGAGAGAGCCTTGTTCTCCATGCGATCGAGGCCGGTCGCAATATCGCGGATTTCGTTGGTAGCGGAGTCGTTGGTTTCGACGGTGGCGGCTAGGGACGGGGCAGCGGCACTGTAAGTGCTGAACCGCAGCGAGGCACGGGTCTTTGTGCGGGAGGTTTGCGGGTTAGCTGGCATTGTTGCGGCAACGCGGGTTGTGCTGAAGGCGTGTTGAGTCGAGTGTGGCAGAGAGTAGATCGGGGAGATGCTCGTCTACTTCTGGTGCTGAAGAGGTTCAAGGGGCTTGGGGAAGGCGGGCAGGGCAACTGAAGAGCCAAAGCCGGGCTAAACAAGCGTTATGCTTGCCGGAATATCAGTGCTGGGGGAGGGGTTCGTGGAAATTGAATTGGCCTTGTCTCAGGCGGTGATGGAAATTGGAATGTAATGCAAGTTGATGCGAGGGAGGCAGCGTCAAGACAGACTTTGTCAAAGACACAGCACAGATCCCAAATTGCAGAGAAACGGAGGAGGACTGATTGACAAGAGGGTTGAAACAAGAGGCGGCGGCAAGGGGAGGAAAAATACATACTGATGGAGCCATGATGGGGCGGGAGGAGTCCAGGGATCCAGGCATGGTTGACTATGGATGACACAGGCTAGAGCGATCTTACCAACTGCGTAATGGTTGGGTCTTTGGACGGAGAATGGAACGGCGGATGACGGCGCAAGAAAATGGTCGATGAGGGTATCCCGATACGATGAGCGGTTTGAAGATGGATGTAGGTCAAGAGTGCGAGGGCACAGAGGGTGTGTGCGTGGTGGTGTGAAGTTATTGGGCGAGGAAGGTCCAGGGCAGAGAGGAATCGGGCTTCAAGTTGAGCTCAGGCGCGCCCGGAGGGGATTTGACTCTGGAGATGGTGGCCGGGGGTTTGGCGTCCTTGTGATGGGAGTGGACCTAGGGTGGTCTGACGACGGCGTGGGCAACCTTGTGATGTATTTCCGCTTGGTCTGGTCCTTACCCCGTTGAGGGTCGGAGAGGGCGATGGGCGTTGTTGGTTGGAGAGCTGTGGGAAGCCAGGAACAGCGGACGGCCGTAAGGGACAAGAGATGGACGGCACTAAGAGGATTAATCTGGGACCGCAGACGTCAAGCAGGCGACCAACGGCAAACAAGCAACAAGGTGCAGCAGGATAGCGGGTTTGGTTGGGACCAACGATGCTTCTAATTAAAGCGAGGAGAGAAGAAGAGCAAACAGCGCAAGTTAAGTTCTAGGATGGGAGAGCTACTCTGGATAGGCGTGGGCGGACCAGGCTAACCAAGGGGACCAAGGGGTTCCAACGGGTCTGGGAGGCTGCTGTGGTTGGCCCGAGCGAGCAGCCTGTGGAGGTCTGCGACAGGGGACAGGGGCCACAGGAACGAGCTGCACCGGTGCAGGCTCCAGCGCGAGCCCGTCTGTAACTACCAGCTGGGCGCAGGTGCTGGGATCGGCAGTGCTGGGGCAGGCAGACGGCTGTCAATTCCCTAATTCTTACCTGCCGCCCGCTCGTCCGTCCATCGGTCGCTGCAGTGGACGGCAGGGAAGGTAAGGTAGCCCTTGAGCTCGCGCTCGGGGGATCTGCCCATGCAGCGAGCACGCTGGCGGTGCGCACACACACATTCGCGCACGCCACAGCCCACAGGTCAGGCCGGCTCCAGGGACGGCAGCGATGTGCCTCAGGCGGCTCCTCATTCGACAGGTTTCACGTGGTCGGTGGGGGGCTAGACTCAGGGGAGCCCTTGCCATGTGCGAGCTGCAGCGTGCTTGCGTGCCTGTTCACAAGCCAGACATACATGTACAGCAGGTACCTACCTTGCCACTGCCCGTCATGCCCTATGAGGCAGTACGTACATGCTGCGTAGGCGTCCACCTCAGGCAGGCACAAGGAGCTGCGACATCCGGTCCGTAGACAGTGCGAGCAGCCCCCACCGGCCGTTGCGGAAACACTGCAGCCCTGACAGATCTAAGGTACCGAGGCCTGGGCCGCAGCTAAAGTGAATACAAGGAGACCGGCAGATGATGTATGGCTCGGTGGAAAGATTTGGAAAAAATTCGCACTCAGCTTCCAATCAGTCTGTCGCCCCGAATACCTACCCAGATATGCCGGCCGCAGAGGGTCCTCTCCTGTAATCCTTCGGAGATTTCTGCCCATGCAGGCTCTACCGAGCACGTACCCAGGCACAGCGGGAGACACGCATCATTGATCCCTCAGGCTCAGGGCTGTATCGACGGCCGGTAGAGATCCCGCACCCCTCGCACTGTGTGACTTTGCAGGAGGGTTTCCTTCTGGCTCTGACACACGAAACACTCCCAAACCACCTCCTCATGCAAGAGGCTCAATCAATCCGTCCTGCGTGCACACCTCGCTCGATTTTTGCGCTCCGTAGCAACTTGTCCGGTCTCTCAGCTGTCTTACTTCCCTTCCCGCTTCAGCGAGAGAATCACCCGCGGATTCGCTTTCGTTGTCCCTATGTCTGCATCGCCATGCCAATTCGACCAACATGTCACCTTCCTGTTGACTGTTCGTGTTGGTCCTTGGCGAAAATAGAAATGTGCGCCAGCCACAGCTTCGGCCTCCAGCTCGGTGTCTTACCATCTGCGGTTGGTGCATAGGCGCACCAGGCTATTGCGAGCTGCATATTATAGAGCTTGCTATCTACGGTATGTCGCACACACACAACGTATTATAGGCCAAAGCGCATGGGATTGCGGTTATTGCCTTTCAGAACCAATTTCCCCACTAGGGATTTTTGCTTTGCCACGCTCGGTCCCCAATATTCTTAATCGCTACCCAACATCCCTTGTGTCGGTGACGTTGACCAACGTCGATCCGAGCGGCACCAGCATGGCCTCTCGTCATATCGTCACAACGTTACAAGGTCCAGATAACATGTCATCACAACTTGGAAAGATCGTCAGGTAGTAGTTTCAAACTTCGGTGGCCGTGATCTAGACCAATTCTGAATACACCATTTGCAGGGCTCTCGGTCAGCTCACGTGGCCCACCCGATCCTGGAAGACCCTTACCGATGAGCGTCGAGCATGGATGCGATCCTGAGATCCTGGGTGTGGTGTGGTGTCAGCCTGCATCTACGAATGTACGACTCCATCTTGTTCCCTTAGTGAGATGTGTCTGCCACATGGTATGCCAACGCTAATAGTCTACATATGAGCTGTGCCCCGTCCGCACATGCCTGATTTGCATAGAAAGCCTCAATGATCCTAACAGACAAGTGAAGCTTGATGCCCATACACTTAGGTTTTATTTGAACTTCTGTTGTGTACCAATACCCCTGGCTTTTGTTGTGTGATCGGCTGGAGCGTGGATTAAAACCGTTCTCACCCATGTTGAGCACTCAATAAGCGGCATATACCTCACAGGTTCAGACCAAAACCTGCATTGTATCTGTTTTGCAAACCACCCTGATTTTGCCCTAGACATCAGCCATGGCCTACACCGTTTGATGCGCACTCTAGCCAATGCCGTGCCCTGGCGCTCTTGCCAACCTTTTCCCCGATCGAGAAATATAGAGTTGCTGAACCTAGGCTGCATGAGAAGAACATGCTCAACTGGGGGTTCAGACACTCGAATGTGGTGTGGGCATGAGTTGGAACCCCTCGCCGCCATTCTGAGTTGAACTCTCGCTCTGCGCCGAGGATCTATTTAGCCCATGCAACATTATCCTTCTCCAACCTGGCTGATTTACGAATACGGACGTTGAAATACACCTGCTAGCCAGAATGCGGGAAGCTCTTCGGTTATCCCAATCCATGTGGAAGGGAATGACGATTGCGGGGCCTGAGCAGATCCTTGTTACAGCTTGTGCTCCGTAAGAGGATGGGAGAAGACGTGCTCAGCAGTGCTTGATTTCTGCCCTGTGGCTCTGGCGAACTACATTTCCAGCAGCTGTATTCGAATAGGCTTTCAGATGCGCAGCACTACCCAAGCACTGCTCTCCTTGGATAGAGACATGTCCCCAGCTAATGCAGACTTCCGGTGACGGTGCGACTAGACCCATGCGCCACCTGCGATGCCCATGAAGGAGCTTCAGAGCGAGCGTCTTCCACAATCTCGGGCATTGTGAACAAAGACATTGCTATGGTAGGGGGTTGATGAGATAGAGGGTGGGCCGTTCGAGCTCTGTGCAAGTTGGTTATTCCTGTGGACCTCTTCTTGGCCTTGTCAATGCTGTGATAGGAAAGAAAATGCTCAACGAACAATGTTGAGTGTTCAACTCCTCATTTCTGCCAAGGATTGAGCGGCAGTTGACATGCCTCTGTTAGTCGACAAGGCAATTTGCTAATTCCGATATCGCAGGGTGCGAAACAAGGGAAGCTCTCTGATTGGCAATCTCGAAGGTCATTAAACCAACTACAAGTTTGACCGCTCTCATTAATTTACTTGTGCGGATGGGGCACCATTGACAGTCCTGGTAGGGGTCTTGATCTCATGTTACACAAGCGGCACTGGCCACTACCGAACGTTCAGTTGGTTCTTCACCAAGTCTACGCCCAGGACTCTCAGAGGCTATCCAATGCAACCTCGATATGGAGCGTTATAACGCATCGGAGAAGGTGTGGGAGGCCAGTTCTTGTCGGCTCGTTGTTCTACCAGCTCGGCCGATTCAATCGCGGGGTGAATGACTTCGCCCGAGACAACCACAGCAAGGTGGTCCCGAATTAAACAGACCAAGTTCCGAGACTTGGCCCCATGTGGCTCGTCTGTGGATGGTCTGAGTTGAGTTGAACGTAAACTCATTGCCCTTTTGGTCTTGGAACTGAAGTTTCGTCGTACCACACCCTCGGGTTAATCACTGACTTTTCTTATTTCTTGAAACACTCGATGAGACTATTGCTATGGATCTGTCCCTCAACGTGACCACTTTCCTACTCCCTCTCTCACAAGACTGTTACTCCAACGACCTCCCCTTTCTCCCCTTGCGTAGTTCCTTGTTCAGCCGCAGTGCCCTGGTGTGCACGTGTCACAGCAGATATGGTCGCAGCGAAACTCAAATCCGCCCTCGCGCATCACGCAGCTACATCGGCCCAGGTCATTGCAGGCAAACCCGCACCAGCAGCAACTCCAGCAGCGGTTCAAAGTTTCGTACGGACAATCGGGCAGCGCGCATGGCGGGAGGATCCAGTTCTCCGGTGGAGGATACGGGACCCATATCTGCTCGCATCGGCAGCAAGCGACCGTTCCATCCCCGGGAGCGTCCTCACAGTATCGTGTGCTCGTGTAGAGGTGCTCGCAGGGTAGTTGGCAGGTAAGTCGACGGCACATATTTTTCTTCTCTTTTTCTTTTTTTTTAATGAAAGGTGGATTGGAGTATCTTTTCTTCAAAGGTGAGAGACGCGTCGGAATCTCCGAGCTGTTCCGTGGGGATATCCTTGGCTGAAGTCGAGATGACGGCTTCGTTGTGGCTGAGTCGCAGGCGATGGAAGCTTCGTGGTGATGGTTTGACGAAGCACATTGATAGCGCCGAATTAAATAGAGTAATATCGTCGGTGATTCAACCGCCTCATGGTCATGGAAGACGGTGAATAGAGAGACCAAGAGCAAGACTGCCTCTTGCAGGCCGGGCCAAACATTGGCGGCCGCTTGTCGAAGCCGTATTTATCGCGCCAGAGCATGCTCAAGGAGACGAGGCCAATCAGTCTGCTGCGCGGGAGGCTACGTAGCCTCTCATATAAGCACCAAGACTCAAGGTAGCATCGTCTATTTAACTTGTCACTGTCGTACCTCTATACACGCTAGCATCGGTCGGAAAGGCCGAGACGCTGACATTCGAGCAGCCCAGGCCATTTTGATGCCCTGTGCTCTGATGTATCGATTATCTGGGCGTCAGTGCAGAGTGGTCTGACATCATTGCGTTGCGTTGGCTAGACTTTTTGACATGTTGCCTTTAGAAGCTAGGCAACAGCCTGATGTCTTATCCAATGGGTGGAAACACCTTGTCCAATGGCAAAGGCATGATATAACCGGAAACATGATGGGAGACATCAGCTCCGACTGATGTCAGATCATGGAATGATATGTCTATTCTAGACTATCAGGCATGATGTTGCCCTCTGTAGCTAGACCTCCACGATCCTACACGAGTATCGTCCTTACATCCAGCCTCCCATAAAAAAACTTCGTATAAATCTCAATATCCGCCCGTTTACAATCGCCATTTTGCCCACCCAGAACGAAGAAAAACCAGTTGCACCCCCTTTCCAAACCCTCCCTCACCCCTTCCCCAATCTCATCCAGAATCAATGGCGAACAGAAACCTTCAAGAAATGAAAGCCCTAGTACACCCCTGGCACACTCGATGGTAGCAAAACGTATCCGGGCTGCCCCTCTTGGGCTGCAGGCAGTACACGTGGGTGTTCCCGCTCCGCCGGCATCGGCAGCACACCCAGGCGCCGTCGAGGTCCTCGAGGCGGCAGAGGCCCGAGGAGCACTCCGGGGAGACGATGAGGCAGCCGGGCGGCCAGGGCGCGGTGCCGAGGGGCGAGGAAGAAGGAATGTGGATGACGTCGGGGCAGGTGGCCACGATGCGCAGGGTGGCCGGGTCGCGGACGGCGTAGGGGCAGTAGGTGTAGCTTATTGAGTAGGAGGGGGCGCGGGTGCAGGGGGCTACGTGGTGGTAGAGGACGGGTTGGCCGGTGCACATTTTCGGAGGGAGGGTTTGCTTCGAAGTCTTTTGGGTTGGGTTGAAGTTGAGAGATGGTTGACTCTAGGAAAGGGGGGTGTTAGTGTATTATTTCGAATTGGGAGTCAAGGTGTTATAGGTACCTGGCGAGGAGATGTGGGATGAGTGTAGCAAGCGTGGACTTGATGATTCAATTTCGACCGTGGGATGAGTCTGTTGCTGGTTGTTGAGTTTGGGCTGACTGAGCGAAGCCTCGATATCAGGGGAAGAGCTGAAGCAATGGTCAAGTATGAAGTAAAGTCAAGGACAAGTGGCGAATGATATTCAATATATACCGGCTCGGCTCTCACTCTACTCTATCTCTCGTCGACTAGTTTTCATATGCTGAACGCTTATCATTGATTAGGTGACTTGTCTGGCAAACAAAGACGTAGGTAACCGTTATGCGTTGGCATCTGTTTCGGCGTTGAGCCCGTTCGGGTGTGTGCAGATTGGCTTGGCGTTAGAGCGGGAGCCAGGAACTTTGACTCTGCATCAAAATAACGGCCGCTAGAGAATTGTTGACTGGAAGTCTTTTTGAGTTTCGATGTTGAGCTTGGAGTTGAACCAACACGCAGAAAGGCTCCGCGGCGGGCGGCCAGAAGGCTGCAGGTACTTATAACATGCCCACTTCCAAAGTGAATCAGATCTCAGGCATGCATTGTTCGTTACTCGGAGATTGATTGTCATCTCGGGCCCGTGAATTTCAAGCTTGGATGGGAGGAACAATAAGGAGCCTTCTAGAAGAAATCTGTCTGGGCTACATCAACTACAGAGGAGCATAGTAAAGTAACCACGGGTGTACCATGAAGTCTACCCGGAAGGACATTGGTTTCCACAAGAGAGGTAATGGCCTTCGTGTCATCGTTTGACAACCGGCGGTAACTTGGAGGAGCGCACCCGTGAGCAACATATATTGCCAACATATTGTTGGATTGAGTCTAGCTCGATGGTCCGGCATAGCGGGCGGCCGCGCTGAGATGCAATCTGGTGGCTGTATTTGTATCACGGCCCTGCGCTGAGAACCGTGCGCAAAGGGTCGTTGCAGATTCAACTAACCGGATTTCCCTCCATACGCGTGGCGCAAATGGCATCAATAACACGCGGAAGCTGAGCCGGTCCCCGACTTGTTCAAAATCCTCGAGCTTGTTCGAGAACATGGGAGGTGGGAAAACAGCGCAAGCATTGTGTCCAGATTCAACCCCATTTAAGAATTCGTGGAACAGAATGAAGACTCGATCCAGAGGTAGTGATGCCCATCCGATGCGGTACTGTAGAGGGGTCGTCTTTGAAAGTAGGAGGGGTTCGTTGTGGGACAAGGGACAAGACCACTTTTATGCGTGGTTGAGACGAACGTTGTGACACCTTGGAGGGCAAGCCGTTCCAGAAACCTACAGGAAGCGCTAAGCCGGCATCCCGTGACACGCTGGTGCTGTTGTCCTTGCTTTCTCGTTGCCCAGGTGGAACAGATTTGCCCGTGACCATGATGGAGGACTGGAATATCTCTGTAAAGAAGCGTAAAAGTATCGTATATCTTGGCAGAGGTATCTGCCGTGGGGAGCTCCTCTGTGAGCAGGATCCAAACATGGGCCCGTTGGTAGTCTCGTGGTCTCGTGGGGGTGGTACAGGAACGTGGGTGTATATCTACCCAACCGTTTGACCTCGATGGCGGTTACAAGGGGAAATTGGCCGAGACACTTATGACGATACACTCAGGCGAGAGAGTATCGGCACCGTATTGGCTTGATTATTGGTATGTCGCCATTGCGTCGTTGGGAACAGCGGCCGCCTACGGCCTACACTGAGTTGAACAGCCAGGGGTGGTATAGAAATAGATACACCTTTCGACGGCGAGCGCGACTAATTCCATCGTACAGCCGAACGAGGCACCGAGCAGCTGCGGCCTCGGCAAATTGGCTAGCAGTCGTCTCACACAACTCGTCCAACGAGCCCATCCGTTGTAGGAGCTGACACGCCGGCACAACGATTACGCTATTGGCGGCTCAGGGGACATAGGCCGCAAACCTTCAGATAACAGGCTCAGTTATATACGAGTAGAAGGGGGCGGTGGTGGAATCATACACCCCCTTTTTTGTCATACCTGCAGTCTTGCAGGCTGATGGTATGTGTGCTCGGCGATGGTCGGCGGATCGTAAACCAAGTTCAGGTCTGTTCCGAATATTGAACCATCTCCTGGGATTCAATGAGCAGGATGAGACGACATTGTCTATTCACTGGTTGGTGACCCTCCACAGAAGTGGCGCAGGGGAACTTGTGGTATTTACCTCAAGGCGACTTTTTCCTTGTAGTAATGACGTACCTTTAGGTTCACTGTTCGGTTGAAATTGTAAACGAACACCCTGCCTTGAGTAGCTAGAAGCTTGATGATACAGCAGTGCGAAGCCGTAGCTTGGACGCATCGCGGCTCTCGGTCAAAACATGAATCACACGAACTTTTGGGAATAAACAACCAGAATTTTTATTGTCGACGCCGAAGATGCAATTCAAGTCGCCATCCCAGGATATCCATAAACGCCATACATGCCCTACTAACTGCCACACAACAAGAATTGTCTCAGAACCTGTTTTACAGTCATTGTTAGCACGGCGATCCCAGGGCTCGGGCACACGAAGGAGAGTTCCACCGAGAGGAAGAAAAGGAGGACTGGGGATTGGTTTCTTACCTTATTTCGTACGACCCTGCTCTTGTCATGTACCGCACCCACTTGACACTGGAGTAGTTGCTCTTCTCGAACACTTTCAGATACCGGACCAGGAGGCCGGAGCTGGTGAACATGAGCAGGCTGAAGTTCAGGTTGAGGGGGGGCCTGCTCCAGGCGCGCTGGTTGGTCATGCTCGTGAGGAGGGCCTCGGCGCTGAGCACGAACTCGCTCTGGCCTGTGAAACGGGAAATCTTCCAGACGATGCAGTTCTCCGAGGGCTCGTACTTTGCTTTACCCTGGGTGCACCGCTCCGTGATCTTGGCGGTGTTGAGCGGCGTAGGGATGCGGATGACGACGTTGGTGGCAAACAGCTTGGGGCCAAAGTTGGCCTTGACGCCGATGCTGTACTCGACCTTGGACTTGCCGACCTCGTTGACGATGGCGTGGACCTTGAAGGGGAGGTTGACGTTCTCGGTGGCACGGTAGCGCATGAGCTCGAACTCGCCGTCCGGTGGCACGAAGCTGATGATGCGGTCGCTGTCGAACTTGCCAAGCTTGACGCACTGGTGGAACTGGCAGTCCTCGAGGGTCACGCTACCCGCGGCTGCCTTTGTGGCCTTTGTGCCCATGCGATTCCCGCTGGGGAGGCTGTGCAGGCCGTCATTGTCTAAGAGGAGGCGGTCGTTGAGGCCGAACTTGCACTCGGGTGTGCCGGACAGGTAGGCGCGCATGATGATCTGGCCGTTGACGTCCGCGCGCAGGATGGCACCAGTGGCTGACATAAGGAGGTTGACGTCTTCGATCACATCGACGAAAGCTTCGTTCTTGCGGTATTTGACGTCGGCCTTGCGCCATGACAGGGCGCCGGTGGCCTGCATGGTAATCTTGGACGTGTTCTCGGAGCGCGACTCATTTCTGACACCCTCGGTGGTGATGTACATCTTTAGCGTGTCGGTCTCGGTGTTCTGGGGGTATCCGAAATCGATGATTTCTACATAGTGGTGCGATTCTGTTAGCTGTAACAATCATCTTGGAGGATTGCTGGTTTGTCAGCTGGGGGAACATACCATCCAGCAGCTCGTACACCAGGACGAAGTTGTTCTTGACAGCTTCCTCGTCAAACTTTCCAAAGTACCCCCGACCTAGCTGTATCAGACGGTAGAGAAACTCGAAGACGAGGGCGGCATTGGCATTGCTCTTGGTGATGGCGACCAGGTAGATGTTCTCGTGCTTGACATGGCTGAAGGTGGTGCTACCCAGCGTCAGGATGGGCGAGCGGACCTGGGAGTTGGAGATGACTTGGATGCGGAAAACATCGGCGAGGCGAGGGCGGCAGTCGTTTCGGAAGGCACGGAAGATAAGGTTCTCGCCCTTTTGGTTGAATATGAGGACACCGGAGATCATGGCGGTTGGTTGGGTGGTGATGCGCACCACGGGCACAGGCACAGGTGGAGAGGTATGTGGCCAGCTGGTGCGCGGCGATTGGGCTGGAACAATCGGATACGAATGCAGCGGTTTCGATCTACGAGGGAGCGGCGCAGACGAGATGGAATCGGGCGATAACGAGAGATGTTGCGTTGGGGGTCGACAGAGCTGTAGCAGCTTCACCCCTTTTGGATGGATGGGCGAATTGGTGGAGGATCAATTGGTGGTGGGGGAGAGCTGGGCGGAAATTCTGCCGTTACTTAGGCTATCATTCCACCAGACAGGCTGCTAGGTTGTCATTTGGAGCTTCAACACCGGGAAAAACACAGTTTTGAAACTCGCTATCTAATGATATTCGTTCGAGACTACCGACATCTCCCATTTAAGCAGATAGTAGCCACTCTAGAACAGCTCGTATCATATCGCGGAGCTTGTGCTTCCTTTTGCCGCTGGGCTGAGACCCGGCCACGAACTACGAACCGCTACAGGTTGGGCAGGCGGTGAGGCGTGACGGGACTGTGCACGGTTCGGGAATATTATTCAGCGCCCGGGGCTAACGGCTTGGGGAATTCTCATCCCATCTTCACTCAACCGTATTCATAGTTTGTATCGTCGAGCTGTGAGTGACTGCTGTGACCTCAATTTTGCTGTAGGGGAGCTTCACTTGAGGGCCATGTTTGTTACATGTGCAGAGACGGTCGGTCAGCGTCCCCTCTATCCAATGGGGGAGACCATGCTTCGTGACTGCCAATGTTATGAAACCTGGGGATGATGGTGTTGATTGGTTTCTCGGGGGGCTGTAGCAACGACGCCTCAAAAAAAAAAACGCCGTGAATCCCATTGTTATCACAACACATTGTTGTTGTTGTTCATACGCCATGAAATAGCAACTGTTTCATCCATTGATATGGGCGCCAATGAGATAGGGGGTGATTAGCGCTTGCAGGCCGCTGTGGGCCCCTGTCAAGTCACGCCCCAGCGAGTCTGAGCATAGCCCAGGCTGAGAGCTAGTGGGGATCCAGTTAGGAGGCGGCTTGTATAATTTTGTCTTATGCAAGTAATCAATCAATCGCGTCTCGTCGCCAGTTTCGCTCCATCGATCAAATAGATCACATTGCACCAGCTTAGCTCCTGGGCAGGTTTTGTGCCGTCCGCGCGTTCTCTCGTGGCGTTCACGTCGCTCTCTCCTTCCCATCCCTCGCCGGTGATGAGCTTGCGATAGCATCACGGAAACGCCTGTGTCGCCGCTTACCCTGCATCCATAGTCCGCCGCTCTCATCATGACGGGCATCGCATCAGAGTTCCCCGCGTCATTCGTGGGTCCCTGGACCGAACTACTGCAGTCGCACAAGAAGGACCAGGATCACGACTTTCCCAATTACTATGTGGACCGCCCTGAGTCGCTCATCACTTCCAGCGTGCCCAAGGCTCTCTATGTCGGCACTGGCTTGACCATCTTCACCCGCGCGCTGCTGCCCGCCATCCTCAACGCCAAACACTCTGTCAACTTTGTGACTTGCTACTGGGCGGATTCGCCTACCCTCAACTCCTTCCGGGAGACCCTCATCAAGCTTGCCTCTGCGAGGGCTGAGAACCCGAGTGAAGTCCCCCTCAAGGTGACGATTGGCTTCTCATCGTCTGGCCTCTTCCAGAAGCTGCTGCATACCTCCTCTCGCGAGGGCCATGTCTACCCTCCCAGCAAGTGGCCTAGCCTGGGCCTCCCCAACGAGGAGCTCTTGAGGGCCGGCAACATCGAGCTATCCGTCAAGAGTCTGTTCTTTACTCCCTTCAGCGTCATGCATCCAAAGTATCTCATCGTGGACGGAGCCAAAGCGTGGGTTCCTAGCTGCAACGTGAGCTGGGAGAGGTGGTTTGAGGGTTGCGTTGAACTAGAGGGCGATGTTGTGATCCAGCTCGCAGCTTTTCAAGACGGCGTCTGGGGCACACTGGCCTTTCCCGAGTCTCGGGAAGAAGACACCCATAGGAACACATTGCATGCCACGAGCCGGTCATCCAAGAGGGCGTCGATGCTCATCGGCGGAGTGGAGAATTCTGCTACGCAGTCCCTCAAGTTCCCGGAAATGCCACCAGTCCCTACCATCTTCCTACCTTCGTCGCATCACCGGAATCCACGCTTCAGCGTCTTCCCCATCCTCTCACAGTCTAGACCACCCATCACGCCCCTCAACGCTGCTCTTCTTACCTTGTTCAACAACGCCCAGCGAAGCATCAACATTGTGACGCCTAATGTGACGGCGTGGCCCTTTATGGAGGCTCTACTGGCTGCTCTTCAGAGAGGCGTAGACGTGCAAATTCGCACCAGCAAGAACATGATGAATATTGAGCAGATCATCACTGCCGAGACTACAACTGCCAGGTGTCTGGATCGCTTCATTAAGGAGTACAAAGCTCTCAGCCAGCGCCAGGGTGACCTGGAAGCCCAGGACGAAGAGGTTGGCCGACTGGAAATCCTCTACTATCAGCCCCTGGAAAGCAGGGCGGGCGAGGAGGACGAGCCTGTGCTCAGCCACTTCAAGATGACGATTGTTGATGAAGAGTACCTGGTGCTCGGCTCTGGTAACCAGGACAGAGCGAGTTGGTGGACAAGTCAGGAGATTGGAATATTGTTTTACGTCTCATGCTTTGAATGGCGTCGCTTATGGGAGGGCGTCCTTGAAAAACGTGCCGAAACTCTCTTTGATTCCCTCGCGCCGGATCCTCAGCCTGAATGAGGGCCGACCAGCATAACGTCGATCTTTTGTTTTATTTATTGTTGATATACCACTGATATCCCTCCAACCTAGCACGGGCAATTTTCCAGCGATTTAGCAGCAATTATTTAATTAATTTTTGGTCACTCAGACCATTGTTTTCTCTCAATCGCGCTTGTTTATTCTTGTGTCATTAGCATAACTAACAACCTACACCAGCCCGCCTGCTTAGACTGCCTGACCGCAGCTTACAGCCGAGCAGGACAAAGTGTGCTGACCAGCGCAAACAAATACATCCAATCAACACATTGGAAGTCGAATGCAGAATGGTACACATAGAACGCGGAAAAGAAAATATAGTACCAGCCCCTGCTATTGACAGCTATGTCCTAGGGACCTTCTGTGCTATTAAGAGTCTTTTCTGCTGATACTTGACGCCACATCACATTATTCTGGGGAACAATTGTGATCCGTAAGATTGGGACGAGGATCCAAGTTTGGCACTTGTGTTTTGGTGCCCAACCTTGGCTGTAGGTGGATAGGAGGTGTGTGTGCCTTGCCATCCAATTGCAGTTGGTGAGCTTAGGCGAGCTGACCATCCTGTCGAGGCTTGGAGCAAGGCATTGGCTGGGCAATGTACAGGATGCCGCATTTGTGACGCAGCTGAGTGCCCTGAGACCAAAGTGCAGAACGGCGACCCCGCCCTGCATTCATCCACAGGTTGCTTGGGCGTTCGTTCGAGTTCTTTTAAAAATCCTACCAGCTGTCCCGCGATTTGAGAAGCCCGCAAAGACGAAGCGAAGACCAAAGTCGAACTGCCGAGGGCCTGGAAAGATGTCCGGGCTTGAGGTTCTTGGAGCCGTGGCGGCTGCAGTTCAGCTGACACAATTGACGGCCAAGACGGTCGGCTTCGTGCGGAAAATTTCAGAGATTGGGTCCCAATATTCCGACCTGTGCGATGAGGTATGTTTGCCAGATGGGTCAACCTCGTCTCTTGCAACATGCACTGACATGTGAATGTAGATCAGTTTTATTAGAGACATCTGTGATGAGGTGCAGAAACGCTCAAGCACAGGCAATATCACAGCTGGATTTCTAGCGCAGAAGAAGGAGCTTCTGGAGAGCACCAAGACGACACTTGAGGAGATATCGAAACAGTTGGAAGTCATAAAACAAAAGTCGGAGCGCTTCACGAAGCAGGGCGAACCTGAAGCCAGCAAGACGAAATGGATCATCAGGGAAGGGAAAATCGCTGCACTGCTCGAGAAGGCCCAGAAAGCTAAGACGAACCTCAATATCTCTATGAACATTCAATCAGCCATTGAGATTGGGGAAACAAATAAGACAATGCAAGCAATGAGCCTCCAGATAGATGAAATCTATAAGCTCATGTCACAGAGAATGCTGACGCAGGAGTGCGTCGTGATTTTCGCCCGAGATGAGTCCCCCGTTCGGCAGGCTGATGTGAATTCGATGGGGACTCGAGAGCTTGAGGGCGGTGAGAAAGATCCTGGCAGTGATAAAATAGAACCCCAGGCGGATGAACCTTTGACTATCGCTGTCACGGATCAGACGGTTGAAAGAACAACCGCGTGGATGGCTTTGCAGAAGAAGTGTTCTTACGAATGCCAGTGCCAATGCCACACTAACCTTTACCAGTTATCGATCGGACCATTACAGTTGAGATTCAGACCACCCACGGCCACGAGCAAATGGGAACGGGGTTGCGTTTGCAACAAGTCCGAAGTGTTATCCGTGGGATGGCGGCTTCCTGGCCAGCGATATCCTAATGTCCTTGCCTCTGGCCAAACATACTCGCTCTACGCACTCCGCCCTGTGAGGACAATTCCGTGGAATCAAAGGGAATGGACATATATGAATCTGCCAATGCATTACTTTCGGAAAGCTTTACAATTGGGAATGGTTCTGTATCCAGATGACCAGGACGAGACGGGGCTTTTGTTTGTTGAAGTGAGTATTGTCTTGTGATATTGTCAGCATCTGGAATTGAGACTTACCTGAGCAGACCCTCATTACCTGCGGAGCCTTTGAGATACTTGAGATGCTTCTAATTGAATGGGAAACAATCTTGCCCAAACAGCGGTTTTCAAGGTATGTAGTATTCTGCCTATATGATGTGACCAGGCTGCCCCTCAAATGTGCTAAATGGGGCAATTTGACCAGAAACATTGGACATCAGGCTAGAATTCAAATGAGGTACGGAACTTGCAACGAGAGCCAAGGCAGACTGCTGAAAGAAATAATGAACTATGCGGAGGATGGGCCGGAGCCGGAGACGACACCGCTCCACGAGGCAGCGAGGCAGGGATGGGGCATGGAAGAGGCTATCGAGGCATTGAAATCGCAATCATACATGCCGGGTGTTCTCGATACGCCGGATGAAACAGGCTATACGGCACTGCATGTGGCTGTTATTAAGAGACATCACGAGTGCGCACAGGTATTGATCGAGGCTGGTGCAGATGTCAATCGACAAGCTGCCAGTGGAGACACGCCGTTGATGTTGGCAATCGCGCGTCAAGGCATCGAAATGATGCAGTTGCTCCTGTTGCGAGGGGACACTCACAGCAGAACTAACAGAAGAGAAAGATGCCATGCGAATAAAAAGAACCGGAAGGGTCGAACTGCTTTGCATGTCGCTGCCCTTTCCTGCAACCCCGAAGCTGTGCAACTGCTCCTAGAGGAGGGAGTTTCCGCCTCGGAGCGCGATGCTCATGGCCGCACCCCCTTGCATTACGTGGCTGCAACAGTCTGTAGTGACGGTAGCGTAATAAACCAAGTGGGGCGCATTTTCGACTTACTGCTCGGTGCAGGAAGAGCAGATATCAATGCAACAGATTTCTTTGGACAGCCTCCATTGATGCTCGCGGTGGCTCATAACCAGCTCGCTGCAACTCAACACCTCATCAATGCAGGTGCCTCGCACACTTATTTAACGGCAAATTTGGGGAATTTATTGCACCACGCTGCACACCATTGCAATTTGGAGATGTTGCAGCTTCTCCACCACTTGGATTTATCCAGAATTAGTGTACGGCTCTACGACATAGGTGGGAACAACCCATGGGACGTTTTTAAATGGTGTCTCCATCGATCCCCAGAGCACGAGGTTGACGGTCGCAGACCAACTAAAGAAGAAGGAGATGCTTTTGTAAATCTGTTCAGAGGTATTCGGGATAGGAACATTCAGGATGACTGCTCCCTCCTGACACAGGCACTGAGTAGCCTCTCATCAGATAATCCAGCTGCCTCATGTCGTCATCTTTCCATACTGATTGAGAACAAGAAAGCCTGTGGTGAGCTGGGGCCTGCTGGATTCTATTCGGGCATCAAGGGGAACATCACTGCCGGTGACCTCGAGGCCGCAATCAAATGCATTGAGGAGGACCTCCACGACCTCCGTCATGAGTTGACCACAGACCCCTGGGATCAGAGCTCGCATTGGGATTCATTAGGCCCTCTTGTTTTTAAACAGCCTACTATAAGTTAAGTTGCCATAGAGACTCCATCAGCAGCGAAGGAAGTGACGAGAGCTGGGCAGTATTGAGGATCAACATACAATAACTGTGAAGAACATACTAAAGAATAGCTTGTACTTTCAGAGAATGACAAACCTAAAGTATCAAAACAAACGTGATCTTTAAGAACAGTGTTGCCCTAGACCTAGAAATAGCTTTCACTCCAGCCGCGAACAGAGGGAATGCAAGATGGCACAAAGTAGCAAGAGTGAAAGTAGAAACTAGATATATTGGGATAAAACAAACATAGGTCTTTAAAAGCCACCTTTTCAACCATGATTTCGAAACAAACCCTTGATTTCCTAACATCATAATATCACACCTAGAAAAGATAAAAAATCCCCCTTGCGCTTTTTGGTATTCCCCAATAAAAGGATCATCAGGTCGGTGGTCTTAAAGCGATAATCATTCAGGTTTGGCTTTCTTGACTATTGCCGCTAGCCTGTCCCGCAGCCCTTCAGCATCGAGGCGGTCTTCAACCTCTACTCGAAGGAGGTGAGCATCGATCAAATCAAGAAGGTCCCCTAGAGGACTATTTTCGCCGCACTGGGGGTTACTCTTCAATGATTTGATCTTCTCATTAACCTTTGGGTGAACTTCTACCTGGCCGTTGGAGTCGTGGTAGAAATGCGCGAAAGTATCAGTATAAGCCTTGGGTTTCCTTTCTTCGTTGAAATCTTGGATGCTCTTCCAGTCGTGGATGAGCCAGATTGCGAATTCCAGGTAGATACAACCTAATGACCAGATATCATATTTGCGCGATCTTGCCCTCTTTTCTTTCGACACAGCCTCGGGTGCCTCGTAGGATGGTGAGGTGGCCCTGGTATGAGTGGGATGATCCATTCTCTCAAAAGTATTGACGTTGTGAATCTTTGATATGCCAAAATCGGCAATCTTCAGGACACCTCTACCATCCCCTGCGAAGAAGTGAAGGATGTTTCCGGGTTTCAAATCGCCATGGCGCAAGTTGATCTTCTCACCAATATTATGGTGCAGGGCTTGAAGAGCTTCGGCCAGACCAAGCATCTGTTCCAAGGACCAGACAAGCAATTCGGGCGATCGCTCGTCGGCATCCTTCTCCTGCCAGAAGTTTTCCAGGTCTCCACCATCAGCCCAAGGAAATATCATGAATTTCCTGTTGCCCTGGGAGAAAGACCCGAAACTTTTGGTGATATGCTTGTTATTACTCAGTCCTCGAATCCTTTCGAGGTTCTCGCGCTCGTCTTCAAAATAGTTGCCAAGTCTAAACTCTTTGAGGGCAACCGAAAGATTTGGCGCGTCATCCTATTGGTGTTAGAGTAAGGAAGTTCAAGGACAAGGGCCTTGGAGCTGAGAGGGTTACCATACCTCGAATCCGATTTGTTGCGCCTTATGGATGTCTGCCTTGAAGACGATACTTGTATTGCTGTGACCTTTCTCGTCCAGATTGTCAAACGGCAAACAGATATTCGTGTCAAACTCGCGATGCTCGCCATTTTTTGTAAAGACTGGTGCTATCATCATCCACTGTTTCTCGATGAAGCTATCTATGATCTGCTCAGTCCAGTCCCTAGGTTTCTTGAATAGCTTCTCCTTTTCAGAAGAAGATCGTAGAGTGGTGTCATCCACTTTGATTAGTGGAAGGTCCTTGTCTGTAAACCCTGCTCTTAGCAGCCCCCTGATGTCTAGGGCCCTGTCTAAGAGCACAAGGGTCAGAAATAGTTTGCTCAATTGCTTCTCAACCTGACCGGCACACTTTGAAACTCTCAGCGGTATCTTCTTTTTGCGTTTTAGTTCAGAGCCGACATTTCCCTTCTTGAGGAGCTTGCGCATCGAATCCACCGGAAGGTATTTGCGGTTGTTGATCTCGTCTGTGGCATATGATCCCTGACATTGGGAGTACAGTGTGGGAGGAGAAGGAGCGGCCATGTTAATCCCTGATTTGTACCTATAGTGCCTGAGAATGGATGGCTTGATCGATATCGATGGAAAGAGCTGGCTATATTCACGGCTATATTCGCAAAACTGTTCGGGATCCAAGAAAGGCGAGTGTCTATTGAACGGAAGTAGTTGGTGAGGGGCGAGGAGGGTGTCCTGGGCAGGTTTGCGGATCCTGATGCGGCGTCTGATCACTGCCCCAACACCTACGTAACCGCTGCAAGGAGGCTCACGCAAGGCAGCCACTCATCTCACCGGCATCCCCTTTGAGACCACTTCAGTCAATGGTGGGTGACAAAGGCGATTGATGCATAAAATAGCGCAGAAAGGCTGTATGGTCAGCCGCTCGATGCAACACAGCAACCACTAGTCGGACGCCACCATGGACGAAATGGTTTTGTGAGGGGTGGGTAGGTGAAGAGGTGATGGGCTCAATGCTTAATTCTGAGCCTTTGTGGTGTTTATTCCACTGAGCTTAAGCGGTAATTTTGCACAGGTCTTTGAATGACGCGAGGTGGAAGTTTGGTAGACGAGCAAAACCAAGCACTCGACTGAATGCACTCCAATGCGGGCGGTTCAATAAGCGCCTTCGGTATCACGAGGTGAGGGTGTGGAAATTTGATTGGCTCAAGATTGTGAGCAATCACTTCATCATATGCACCTAAGGAGCTTGCATAATATCTTGTAGGTGCGTGGGTGCGACATCGTTTCGAGGAGGGGTGTTGCATTTTGGTCGCCTTATGAGATGCCTTGTGCGGACGATGCTTCGAACCAACGGGAACATACTGAATATGATGAACAAGGTTGGCCAGTTCGGATGATGCCCCCCCATCAACTTAATTCCAAGTTTCTCGCGGCCAATAATGTAAGCCGGGACAATCAGCTTGGCCGGCTATAGTGACATCATGCAGCAGAACCAGCGTGAGCTGAGAAGCGGGCAGCTCGGCTGCTGCTGATCGATATCAAATCTAGAACGCAACCTGGAGAGACTGTTGCATTTGGAATTCCGTAAGAGCGGGGAGAAGTCTTCCGGCCCGGGATCATAGCCCTTCATAAGAGGGATACTTTCCCGTGGTTTGGCGAGAACTCATGTAAACCGTGATATATCCCACATCTTATGAGCGAGAATAAGACTTTTGGGTGGATTTTCCGCCTCTTGCCGCAAAGCCCACTGAAATCCAAGTCACAACAAGCTACGGCCTTGCCCGTAGACCCTTTAGAAGACGCAACTGAACCCCATCTCCGTCGGGTTCAGACAGAGCCGTCCCAGCCTTACTCCAGGCAGAATCAACCATCTGCCATCACAAAGAAGCGTCGAGCATTCTCATTCCCAGGCTCAGCTAGTGACCAGAAACCCACGCGCCGAACCTCTTTCCCCAAAGCTGCCCTTCATTGGCTAAATTCATCTGGAAACAGCATGGCAAACGAAGATTTGGTGAATAAGATCAAAAATGGGACGCTAGAAATTGAAAATGACACTGATCAAGAGACGTACGAATGGGTCCCTTTCGACCATATCGAAAAGCTGCTTGGAGACGAAGCCAATGTAAGAGCGGTGCTCACAGCGGTGCTCGAGAAGCAACCAAAAATGACTCATTCAGTACATAACGACATGACAAGATTCGTTTTGGGAAAAGCCAAGCGGCTCTTTGCTGTGCTTGTTCGTTATAATAAACTGGATTGGTTGAAACTGTTTTACGACAAAGGCTTCGCAGACGACCAATTCCCTATCGAGAGGAAATCGGTAAAAGACCTAGGCCCTGGCTATGTCGGACCAGACTGCAAGTGGGCAGTCCGGTCAATAAAACACCCAGAGAACTATGTTCCATTCCCAGTCGAGAAAGATGATATAGATTACCTTTGCCGTTTATGTCAATGGCATTTCTTTGTTCCAGTTTTTACCGAAGACGACGAGCCTGTCTACATTTTCAGCCCTTCGCAAATTCTTCCATTCCTCGAGGAAATAGATACTGGTGTAGAGAGCAACTTCAGTGTCGTTAGGCATTATGTCATTCACCGCAGACATATCGAACTCCAAGACGATCAAATTGTAAGAGATAGTGATACTTCAAACCTTTCTCTCTGTTGACCATTCTCGCAGGTATGTGCTACGGATGCCCGCGGGAATCCTCATGTTGCCGTTAAAAGGCTGAAATTCGCATGGAGCAAAACGGCAGGCAAATC
This sequence comes from Clonostachys rosea, assembly GCA_026958235.1. NCBI lineage: Eukaryota > Fungi > Ascomycota > Sordariomycetes > Hypocreales > Bionectriaceae > Clonostachys > Clonostachys rosea. The sequence continues at coordinate 4,259,932 of CP110206.1, forward strand.
CAAAGAGATTGCCCTGAATGAATCGAATGTGTTGTATCGGTTCAAGGAAAATAGGCACCGCCATTTGATCAGAGTCATCGCCTGCTACAGTCAAGGCAGTGACTACTTCTTCATGTTTCCCTGGGCCCCGGGAGGGAGCCTGCGTGACTTTTGGAAGAAATGCGATATTTTGGCCGAAGAATCGCTCAACTTCGGCTCCAAAGACTGGGAGCTGTACATCGAATGGTTTCTGCGACAACTGAAAGGTCTCGCTGAGGCCATCAAGATTCTTCACTATTCAAAAGATAAACCAGGTGAATCTTGTCGTCATGGGGACCTCAAGCCCGAAAATATCCTCTGTTTCGGCAATCGATTGCCTGCTAGGGGTGAAATTCCGACAGATATTACTCTTGTTATCACTGACGCGGGCCTGGCTAAGGTCCACGAAAGAGAAACGCAAGCCCGACTTGATCCTACGACAACGCAAGGGGGCACACGAAGATATGCATCTCCTGAAGTTGAGATAGATAAGAACCACGCGAGATCCAGACTGTATGATATATGGTCCCTTGGGGTCTTATATCTGGAGTTTCTCATCTGGATCTTGTATGGGAAAGAGAACCTCAAAAAATTCCACGATGACACCAGCGGCGACTACTGCTTCGACACCCACCCTGAGACTCGAGTCAAACCTATTGTCACACAATGGATCCAAGCCATCAAAGACGACCCCAGATGTTCATCTTCGGGACCCACCGCCCTTGGCCGCCTCATCGACCTTATCGAGAATCGATTGCTAGTGGTTGCTTATTCTCATATGCAGGGCCAGTCTCCTGATACTGAAGTGGAATCTCAGGGAGCGGGGAGTTCTAATAACGAGGTACCGCGGATGCTAGTGACTCAACCAACTTGGTCCCCTTTGTCAGATAATAAGCCTATACGAGCAGATGCTGAAGCCACATTAAAGGAGCTGGAAAAGATCTACTATGCAGCAAAGGAACAAAAGTCACTGCCATGGATCAACTGGGATGGTATGGCAGAAGCGGCGAAGCAAGGGCCAAAAATCGTTTCAAATCTCGAACCACGCCCCCGAAGGCCTTCGGTTTCCAATTATGATACTACACCAAGGGTAGGTTAATCTGAACTCTTCCTAGCGGAAATGACAGAGATTCAGGGTTGCTGATTTGCTGACTGGACTTCAGATAAGTGAAGTACGTGTCTAAGCCTTCCCCATTAACTGGTGAGGCGTTCTAATTAACTTGCTACTACGGAAAGAAAGTATGTCTGGTCCATTATTCAACATCACTCTTCTTTTTAGATGGTTGGTCTCTGCGGTCATGGTATACTAACATGAGGTAGTATGTACGTGAGAAAAGAATTGGCGTTGTGAAGGCTTGAACTGACAGATAGGATTACTTTGTTGTAGATGGTAATGCCACTCTAATTCTATATGAAAATGTTGCTAATAGTGCCGTTGCCTAATTTTGTTGCCACAGTTTGTAAGTGTTTTTGATGCGTTTCGCTTGAAAACTTCGTTTCTGACAATCCTGCACGCCAGACTGTAAGTTTCCTAAGCTAGATGCTGCTACCTTGTTTTCGATAATGAGATGAACAAACGGCACAACTACCAAGAAGAATGATCTAATCCACTCTTAGCCTGTTCGTGAATTCCGAAACCCCTAAGACAATAATCCTACTGACCAGGTCTCAACCACATAGCTTGATAACAACTGGGAATTTGAACTCGATGATAAGATGGCTCAACATATTGTCCCACGGAGCGCAGAAAGACATATACGATACGACATTTCGAAATTATGCGATCGCTGCAAATCAATGAAGATATGGACCAAAGACTTTGAGTTCTATGACACGATGTCAAGCCTTGAAGATAGATCTGGATATTGTGGCCTATGTGACCTATTGTGTCGGGCGATGCTTGACAGAGCCGCGAGACGCGATGAAGTAATTAAGTTTATTAGAAATCGTTCCTCGTTGACTTTCGGCTACAGTCATTGGAGCCCAATTCTATCTCTATGTACGACATCTGGTAAGTATTTGTCGTTTGGTTTTAACCGAGCTGTCTGGGAGGAAGGATACCAACCTTATGATGAAATGGTAAATTAACGATCACGCACTATAGAATCTGAGATTTTTCGCTCCAACGGGGTGCAGCTTGGGTTTCCTTCATTGGCTGATCCAGGGAGCGATACCCAAATGAAAATAGTTTCCTCATGGATTGAAAGTTGCGAGAAGGCTCAGCATATTCCTGGCGCCGGCAGCTTCATCCCGAGCAGGCTATTGTATGTTGGAGATATAGAGTCTAGTCGCGTCCGGCTGCTATGTGACTTGGGAGGCCAGATGAAGCCAGTGAAGTATGCCGCCCTTTCTCATCGATGGGGTCAGCCCGAGCAGAAGCAACCAGAATACGTGACAGCTGCTGTTACGACATTTGATAACCTCAGCATGATCGCATCTCCTGCAGGGTTAGATCAGTCAGAGCTTCCAAGGACGTTCCAAGACGCTATTTCGGTGACAAGAAAGCTAAATTTGAACTACCTGTGGATAGACTCCCTGTGCATCCTGCAGAGAACGGGAAAGGACAGGGATGCTGAATCCAGCGCAGACTGGGAAAAAGAGTCAAAACTGATGGAGCAGATCTTCCACTCTGCTTATATTACCATTGCTGCTAGTTGCGCTGAGCATAGGTTCGACGGCTTCCTTAAGCCACGGGCCCCGCGGAAGTTCGCAACGATGGCTGCCGACGACGGTTCTCTGTTTCATATCTGTGAGGTGGTCGATAATTTCGATGCCCATGTTGAACAAGGAGAACTCAATAAACGGGCCTGGGTCCTGCAAGAACGCGCTCTCTCGCGCCGAACAATCTATTTCACTGACGCCCAAGCATACTGGGAATGCGGGCAAGGTATAAGATGCGAAACATTCACGAAGATGAAGAAGTAAGTCACTATAGAACCTGAAGGCTGCTATGTCTAACCACAATGCTCTCTTTAGCCGTAAAGCATCTTTTCTTGGCGACTCCAACTTTCCACATTCTGCCGAGGCTTACAAAGAAGGAAGAAGGCTACAGCACTACCAAGATCTTTATGAAAAATTCTCCACCTTAGGACTTACCTATCCCAGCGATAGACCTCGAGCGATCTCGGGTCTTGAGACGAGATTGATGAGGGCTATGGACTCAGCGGGCGGCTATGGCGTGTTTGAGTCGCACTTCCACCGGGGATTACTATGGCATCGCGAACTATCGACACCCAGACTTGAAAGAATTGAAATAAAATCTGACGATAAGGTCCCATCCTGGTCGTGGGTCGCCTTTAGCGGAGAGATACGTTATATGAACGTGCCGCTGGGAAAATTCGAAAAGAATGACAGGATCAAGTCACCGTTCCACGTCGATAAACCCACTACTTCAATTGCATCAGAGAGCGAAGCTAGATCAAGTGAGATCAAAGCACCCTTGCGCACCTTGACTGAAAACCATCAGGGCTGGCTGATTCTGGACGATCCAAACCGGATACTAGAGAAGCCGCTTCACTGTGTTGTTGTCGGGAAAAACCATCAACAACAGCATGGAAAACAGGCACATTATGTTTTGCTCGTTCAAGCAAACCGCGAACTTGAAGCGTACGAGAGAGTGGGAGTTGCGTATCTGAGTGCCGAAGGGCTGGAGCCAGCCATCGATTCTTGGATTGTGAGAATTTGGTAACATCTATAATATAGCTTATAGCACCTTGAATTCTTGGAGAAACTGTGCTGTTATCGAGCATGATGTGCCTTTTTGACTCTTACCTGTCATTTTCACTTGACTTGCTGTAAATGTAAATGCGAGAAAACATCCATTTATCTGTCGAGATCCCACTGATCTTTCGATTAAACCAACTCGATTTCACCGTGCCAGTTCCTTGGATTGACCGCCAGGTGGACTATATGCCATTATATTGTGTATTGGAATTGGCGAGCTGTTCTTAAATAATAGTCGTGGCCCTCATTGCCTTTGTATACAGTAAACCACCAGCAAGATGGCTGCTATTGAACAAAGAATACCTTCTCTATATAGGATGATTTTTTTAAGAGTAACACAATATCAAGGAATACAAACAAGAAAAAACTTTGAATATACAACAGTCCTAAAAGAATATATTACTTGAACTATTCACTTCTTCTATATTTATTTTTGAATTATTATTATTTACTATCACACTCATTGTGTTGAGACGTCGGGTCTAGCATCTTCCATTGCTGTTTTTACTTTATGCTCGAACTCTCAGCAGTATAATTCACTATCGCTATTCCTAGTCTACTACTTAGAAAACAATATAATATCACCTTACTTATTTAAAGATGCCACGAGGAAACAAGGAGTCTCAAGAGACAGGGATTGGCTTAGCAACAATAATAGACAACAACTTGACCATTTCGGGCCAGGCCTCCGGTGTTTTGACACCCTTTTGGAAGCTAACAATGCGAGACATCCGAATGTCAATCAAGGGCTTCGGCTTGGCAGTTAAGTCAACCACCCCTTGTACTACACGGCAACTTCTCCAAGATGCCGAAACTATTGTGACCTAATGGAAGAGCTCGATTAGTGATGAATGGATGTAAAAGAGGAAGCAATAGAGCGTACCGGAACGATAAAGGGTAAGTCGTCCCTTTCGAGGGCGCCACTGGCAAAGATGAATGCCAGACCCAGGATTGCGACAAGCTCACTCTTTGATAAGATGCCGTCTTTAAGCGGATTGCGATCCGAAACGAATGACGTGTTGTGTGGGAAACGAGTGTCGAGAGCAGGGGGTCTCTTCACCTTGCAATATCTCATGATTCCATGCACATACCAGTCATTGTGCGAGACTTTCTGAAGAAAGGTATTCTCGTTCCTATATACGTGTGCTTTTAGCGGGTGGCTTATTATTGTGGTAAGGTGGTTGGAGGAGAAGGTTACGTACGGGAAATGTTCCCAGCAGGTGAAATCACGCACGATATTGGGACGGAAAAACCCCAAGATATTATCGTTAAGATAGTACCCAATAGTACGGAAAAGAGCATCCGCCTCGTCGTGATTGTGGTTGAGGCAATGGTCAGGAAAGTGGACAAGGTTGGCTACATCACTGTCCACAGTCTTGGTGCCGGTCAGGGTGATCCATTTCTCCATCTGATCGTGAGGAATGGGCTCAAGCACAGCGGCTCTTCCATGGGTAGGTTTACCGGAGGTTAGGCTCAGACCCGCGATGGTGATTCCAAATGTCTGCAATGTCTCCTCGTCAAGGTAAGGTTTGGGCAGGTTGTAGGCGGGGCCGAGATAATTTATCTTGAAGGCTGTGACAACTGAAGCCATGACCGCACGATCATGACGGGCTTGAGCACTTGGGGAGGGGCTTGCACTTGGAGCACTTGGGGAGGGGTCAGCGCGATGTCCGTGACGGCCAAGGTAGTGGCGGCGGTCCATGGTGGCGGGTGAAGCTGATTGAGAGTCTGATTGTGAGGAGAGAGGCAGAGAGTCTGGTACGAGCTGCATTGTGAATAAATGAGCGCGTGCGCTGTGTATTATGACAAAATGACCTAGGTGAGTGCAGCAGGAAGCGCGCGCGTGTGTGATGATGGTACTGGTACGTGTATTGAGTGGTGATGATCAAGGGGCAAATCAATCTGCATGTTGGTTGCTTCGCCTTGGCTAATGGGAGGTCACTGGGGCAACATGGGCCGCGTCTCGGGCCAATCGGGCGGTCGCTGGGCTGCCTGAAACCGCTGCGCTTAGGCTATACCCACAAGCGACTGACATCCAACAAAAGATGGCACGCCCAGAATCTAGCATTAATTTTGACGCAATATCAAAATAATCAACCTAGTATTAGACACAATATTGACTAAACAGTATTGTATTTAGCACTATTGATAGGAAAATTTGGTCCCTGCATTACGTGAAAAGGGCTTTCGAGTGCCATGTTTTATTTTAGCCGCTTGACCCACTTTCAGAAGCACTTCACCATTGACTTCACCGGCTGTAGAGACGCGCGCCTAGCAATCTGCATCCAAAAACAGGGCAGGATGAAGGCAACCAGAAGCGTTTATAACAACGACATAACTGGTCCATCACTGGTCAAGTTACATTTAATGGGTGAAAGGATGTGGTGTGGGCGAGGCTCCGTCTAGATTCTCATCACGATTACAGCAACGAAGCTCATCATTGGCCACCGTTCATCAAGAGTGAAACCCTCATGTAGGTAGTTGACCAACAAGCGCCGACTGAAGCAGTCGTCGTGGCGCCTCAGACGTTTCTGTCTTTTTGATTTACGCCTAGAGATTGACGCTATATCTCCTTAAACCCGCACCTAAAGGCTTCCCATCGTCATCAATCCCTTCTCTCCGTCGTGCCAAACACGTTTTCATCTTGCCTGAATTATTTCTCACTCAAATCATTCTCTGCGGTACTTCTTATACATATACACCATCATGAGTGTAGCAAATACCTTACCGACAAATGGCCAAGCCTGGAACGATGCCGTTGACGCACTTGGGCTCGGGTCACTCAGCATCCAGACTTGTGAAGCGAAGTCAGGGTCTAAGATCGAATTTGAGCAGTTCCTCTTACTGCGTTCTTTATGGCCCGATACTAAGACTGCCTCGGCAATGAACGAGTATTTTGGAGAGGACAGGCGCAGCACTTTCCATAGTCAGAGGGTGGCGGCGAATACCTTCCTGGAGGAATTCGCTTCCTGGCGCACATACCTTGAGATGATAGAACATAATCGCAGTCTCAGCTCGCAAGGTGTCGGTTCCACGACAAGTCATCTGGAGGGAACATTCGCCACAGCTCTACAATACCAGCGCCTCTGTGATAAAACGACGACAATTCCTCCTAAGGATGCAGATGATTTTTTCAGGGTCATTGTATCCCCGAGGGGAAGCCCCGGTAGAGAGCGATGGCAAGCCAACACCCCTCCAACTCCAACACCCATTGATAAGACCATCGTTCGAGATATGTTGCCCAAATTCAGTGCGCTCGAGCTGTCACCCAACACCCTCTTCCTCGCTGCTGAGTCTTCGCAACCCCCCCAGCCTATCCCACGTGGCAATACATCTTCTTCCGAGCAGACCTTCGATCCCATCGAGGACGAGCAGATCGTAAATACGGCCTTGCTTCTGTTTCTGCAGTCCTTGACAGTCCACTACCCCAAACTCGATTTCACATGGAGTTTGAAGAGATATGCCTTTGTGCTACGAGACAACAATCACCAGAAGGTCTATGAGGCGCAGGTTGATGGTTTGCTGCGGGACGATCGGACCAAAGAGCCTAAAATCATCGTTGAGGTGAAACCCTTCCTTCGAGAACCCATTCCTGCCGTCTACGCCAAAATTCGGATGCAAGAAACTGCTCAAATGGCTGCTTGGATTGCAATGCACCCACCTCCTCTTAGTCATACTATGCACCGGTTAGTTCCAACCCCCCTATGTATTTAATCTTTATTGCTGTTATGATTATTTTTATTGTTTCTATTGTTGTTATGGCCATTCTTATTGTTTCTATTATTCTTATAATCATTCTTATTGTTCCTGTTATTATCAGCAATTATTCGTGGCTAACTATTTAAAGGCGACTACTAGTATCACAAGACCGGGAAGACATCTATTTGATCGTCGCCACTTTCAACGACGACTACGTCCAGTACATCTCTCACAGAAACTCCACACCCTCAAAGTCTACGAAATCCTTCCTTGTGATGCAGGAGTATGGTCCCTTCTCTGTCTACAACCACGACTTAATGTCACAATTGGGCAGAACAATGCTTGCTTTGTCACTCTCTGGCGGCCAGTGGTGAAGTAAAAGATCAGTAGCCGCGCAAGTGGGCAATATTGAAATTGAGACACTGAAACATTGGATACTTGATTTCAAGTCTGTGACCTGTACTGTCAGATTATTGGGTAACAATAGAACATATTTAAGAGATAACGTGGCATATATTGTTAATTTTTCATTTAATACTACTGAACATCTCTATTTATCGTAGAATGTAGTCTGTTTATAACAAATCCTCCACTGGGTGTCTTATTTAACCTTAGCAGCTACATGTTTAACTACCACGACTGGAGAAGGGGAGGGGGGGGGGGGGGGGGGGGGGGGGGGTTTGAGGAGGATAGGAGGAAACTGGGGAGGGTAGGAGGAAACTTGGGAGGAGAGGAGGAAGTGAGACAGATAGCAAGGCCAGTTGAATTCAAGCTCCCTTTCAAAATTCCACGACGAGTCAACTGCAGGGAACATTTGTCACAGCTCTACAATACCAGCACCTCTGGCACAATACGATACAGTCCAGAGAGGGAATATTGAAGCGAAACTATTTTGGTAATGTGCTGGAATGCATCCAAGATACAATGTCTTCACTCGTTAGCCAATGCCGCCTCATCACATGGTTTCTTTTCCGTTGCCCTTAAGATGTCGCTGGCTCTATTTACTTAAGGCCCTCAGTGATGTATGCGACAGAAGAACTAGTCACAATGAAGGGTATAGATATGTGTGGAACGACTCCAGCATCATGGTCAACATCTAGGTGCATCCTCTCAAATCACAAGGCTGGGCCTAGTGAGACAGTCACTGGCCTTGGGCAGAAGTATGGGCGGTTGCTCGGCGAAAAGTCAATCTTGGAAGGAAGAACTTGTTCGTTTTATTTCTTTTCGCGGGATATCCGCCTACTCATGCTGCAAACTTCATGTGTGTGTTGAGTAGGTATGATTAATAAATAACGAGCAAAATGAAGGATGCATTTAGGGACCAAAGTCTTAGGCGGGGTCAATATCTAGGGGACGACATTTTCAGCGCGCAAGCAACAAATACAAGTTTCCCAAAAGATACCGCTGAGAAGTCGGACACTGGGGGCGGAATCCGTTGCCTGTCGCTCTGCGCAAACCGATAGCTGCATTTTCATAATATTATTTTAGCATTACCTTTTCCAACTCAATCATGAGATTGAATGAAGGGTAGGTTAGCCACATTTAAAGCGGGGTTGAGTGAGATGTGGATGAGCTGCTCTGGAATCGGAAAATCATTGATGCGCGCGGGCAAAAATTTCAACTTATCGCTTATCAGCATACATACACACTACGCATTCTGGGTTCTTTCTTCCGCTTCAACCAGATCACCAGCCACGGAGCCCAAACGACAAGATGCCTCAGAATGAGTACATGGAAAGATGGCGCCGCCTCCACGGTCGAAGGTATGTCCATCGACTCTGTGATTTTGCTTGACGTGTAGGACTAATGCATTAGAACAGGCTCGACCAGGAGGAGCGAATGCGCAAGCGCCAGGCTCGCCAGGGCCACAAGGAATCCAAAGATGCACAGAACCTGCGAGGTCTCGCGGCCAAGTTGAGACAGGAGAAGCGACGAGTCGAGAAGATCCAGATGAAGAAGAAGATCAAGGCTTTCGAGGAGCGCGACATCAAGCTGCAAGGAGAATCCGAGGCGCCCAAGGATGCAGTCCCCGCCTACCTGCTCGACCGTGACGGCAACGCCCAGACGGCCAAAGGTCTCTCAAGCGCTATCAAGCAACGCCGAGCTGAGAAGGCCGCTCGATTCGCCGTGCCTCTTCCCAAAGTGCGTGGTATCTCCGAGGAGGAAATGTTCCGTGTGGTGAAGACCGGTAAAACACAGAGGAAGAGCTGGAAGCGAATGATTACGAAGCCGACGTTCGTGGGAGAGGGGTTCACTCGACAAAACCCCAAGCAGGAGCGATTCATCAGACCCTCTGGACTGAGATACAAGACGGCGCATGTCAGCCACCCAGAACTGGGAATCACGATCAAGGCCCCCATCATCTCTGTCAAGAAGCACCCCTCCGACCCTCTGTACACTCGGCTCGGTGTCCTGTCGAAGGGATGTATCATCGAGGTCAACACAAGCGAATTGGGCATGACGACTACTTCTGGAAAGGTTGTATTCGGTCGCTACGCCCAGATTACTAGTACGTTGTCACTTTCTTCCCAGTACTCATCGACCTTGTCGTGCTGACCACTATTCTAGACAATCCCGAGAATGATGGAACTGTCAATGCGTGAGTCCTCCCTAGTGTCGATAAGGAAGGGGTTTTATGCTAACATTCTTGTAGTGTGCTGTTGGTATAATGGGTGTCTTTTTAAGTTTGGTTGGGAAAAGGCTGGAATGATGGCGGTGTCGCATTGTCGATAATCAGCCGACCACTGCACTCGCCCGGCTACCATTTTTGAGGTTTCTGATAAACTATTCCACGCACCAGCCCGTGAAGGGATTGCTGGTTCAGGCAGTTGCAGGCGCAAGCAGTACGATTTTTTTTTACTTCCTCCAGTCAGCATAAAGAACAAAAATTGTGGAGGACTAGGTGAACTAGCGATGATCTCTATGACTCAAATAAACTCATGCCACTGCCTACATTGCACAAATACACGAGGCACACGCGATGACTTCCAATTATCTTGCCCCAAGACCTGACCGAGTGGAGTCAAGATCATGGTGAGCTTCACTTCCGAGTTATGTTCGGTCTGCATGAGGTGGGAGGAGGCAGTACTCTTGTATGGCATCGATCATTATTTCGACTATCGAAGTGAAGATGCACATTATCAGTAAGTCTGTCTCAAGAGCCTAGCAGCATTCAAAGAGTCCAGCTCATGAAGACTACTCGCCCATATTAATTAGGTACAGGATCTATCCCAACTCCTTCCTCAAGTCCACAAGCATCTTACTCAGCTCAAACAGCTTCGAGCACAGCTTAGACGACTTCCCCTCCTCATACAGCGCCTCCTCGAGCAGCTGATCCAGACAGTCGATCCGGCCATTCGCCGCCTCCATCCGCCGCCGCATGTCATCCCTCTCCCCGCGCACCTGCGTCACGCTCCGCCGAAGCCGCTCATTGTCCAGCCGGAGGAACGCAGAGGATGCGTCCTGGGGCGGCGTCTGCACGGCTGGCCGCCTGCTCTCGTTGCCGCTGCTGGTCCTGCTGTGGTGGCCGAAGACGTGGCCCGAGCCGGACTCGCCGGACTCGTCCGAGTGTCTTCGGGTGCGGGGGGTTGGGTAGAGGTCTATGGAGGAGGTGCTGACGTCCTCGTTGGGCAGGCTGGGTGGTGGGATGTGAGGGTCGTCGATGACGGCGACGTCAGCGTCGTACATGTATGCGGGGATCTGGGACCATGTGTCGTCTAGGACTGCGGGTAGGTCTCCCATTGGAAGCATGTTGGGTAGATGTGAACTATGTCGTCGAAAAAGTTAGAGACGTGAGAGAAAAATAAGAGCAGGTATCACGTACAGAGAAGCGTTGTTGAACCCATGGCCACTGGGCGTCTGCATCCCCGACATTGGGAGTGGGATACCGGCTACCTGAGACGCAGGGCCAGACAAGTTCGACGGCGTCCTGCTCCCAGAGAGTGGCACATAGTCTACAGATGCTGTTAGTGACGGAGGGAATGTGCAGGTGCCTCTCGATACCACGTACAAGGGGTGAAAAGGTAGCTTCCAAGCTCATCCTGCAACTGCGCCTCGGGGAGGAGAATCCGGAACAGGTGATACCAGTTCTCCTCTCCGCCGCTCACGAAGCGCTGGCCGCGGACCTGCCGCCGCTGGTCCTCAGTCATCCAGTACTTGGTCGGAGAGGCCTTGCGCATGCACCCGTTCTTGCGGACGTGGTCGTCGAGCGTCTCCGACTTGGTGGGAAACGAGGCCCAGCACTTCTGGCATCGCACTGTGATGTCATGGTTTCGAAAGATGTGGGATCTTGGAGAGTATTAGCTGAAAACTTTATCGAAAACCTTGCGCATTTCCTTTTGGACTTACTTGACCCTTGAGAAACCCTCTGCACCTCCCTCTGGGTTCTTCCGGCTGGGCATACAGCACAACTGACACCCGATGGGATCCCATTTGTTGTACGGGCAGGCGTATCTCGGCCGCTTGGACTGCCTTAGGGAATCGTACGGTGGTGAGATCGGCTGCCCAGGAGGCGGCGGACGATTATTCGCCTCGTCCTCATCACTGCGGCCTGGGCCCTCATTGCTGGTGCGCCGCGTTCGGCTCGCACCTGTATTACGCCTGGCAGATGTTCTGTTGATGGAGGATTGGCTGGAGTCTTGGTGAGAGGACGATGAGCCGGGATCATCGGACGGGGCAGACTCATCAACCGCGAAGTCGTTTGTTGGGCAGACGGCAGTTTTACGCCTCTTTGAGTTTTGGGAGTGGTCATCGGGGACATGGACATTGAACGCATCAAGCACACGCTTCTTCCTACTGTCCGCGGATAACTCGGACAAGGGTGGCAGTGAGGATGGCACGTCTGGGGCCGAGCTGGGCAACGACTCTGGATTTGACTCGGGGGCAGATTCATTGTCGTCTTCGTTCCTGCTGAGGATCCATTCCAAGGACCTCGAGAGATGCTCGTTGATCCTGTGCTGCTCACTCATGACAAGATTGGCTGCTTCCTGCCACGGCGAGGGGACTCGGGTCGAGACGAGAGAGGACTCGCCTGATGAACAAGCGTCCACGGTGGCCATTATCCTGCGCAGCTCCTGCGTAGACTCTGCAAAGGCGTCTGTGTCGGGAAGCCGAGCATCAGAAGCAGTATTTTCTGGATCCTCGGGGACTGGAGGAGGAAGGGTAGGCTCTGCGGAAACCTCTACCTGGCTGTTGATCGAAGGTTCGTGGATCTCTTGATCATGTTGTTCGTTCTCGGCGTGATGGTCGAGGGGTCTTTCTGGCGATCGTGACGTGACGGACCACCGGAAATTATTTCTCCCATCACCAGGCTCTGGGCAGTCTTCGGGGAAGTGGTCCTGGACGAACGACTCCCATTCCCCGACTAGGTCATTGATCTCAATACCGCTGTCCAAAGACTGCGCGGAAGCAACCGTGAATGAACTCCCAGGTTCTGAGCACTCAGTCGGGGCGACCAGACTCGACAAGCCGCTCTCTTGGCGGACGATGCGAGGGAGAGAAGGGTACTCGCACTTGACTCCCCTCTTGACGCAATTCCCACACGATGGCTGTGTTTCTTGACACTGCCCTCTCGACTGTCAGTCAAGTCCGTTGATCATATGTGCATCATAAACTGGAGGAAAGACCTACCTTGGCGTGTCTCATCTTGCAGTTGGAGCACCCCCTGCGAATCTTGGTGTGCGGCCGGCGCTCCAACCTAGGCTTCTCCATGTGGCCGGGGGCAACCTCGGTGGTCACACTGCAGGAGTCAAAGGCTGGCGAGGTTGCACGCAGCTGCTCACCATGCTCGTCGTCTTCCAGGAGGAGATCTAGGGTCCATGGCGGCTGGTTCAGGTCGCCGACGGGGGACAATGGCGGGATGGTGCTATACCCCGAGTCGCAGCTGTCGAGGCTCGCGGTCGACCTGATGGATCCATTCCGGGTGAGCTCAGACGAGCTGTCAGGAGGAGCTAGATGGTCCTTGTCGAGACGGCATTGCCAGGCAGGCTTGTGGTCGAAGAAGGTGTCGTTGACGAACTCATGGGGCAGCATGTGCCAGCCGACACGGTCGTTGTGGTGGGGGGAGTGGTGATGGCTCTCCATTGTGCGGGAGACGCTTATTTCCGGGCATGTGGATTGGCAATACAAAGGCGACCTTGGATTTCAGGAATGCAGAAAGAGAATGGAGGCTCGACCGAGCAGAGCAGAGCACAATGGATGATGCCTAGAGCACATCACGCAAGGCGTCTCTCGTTTCGTGCGCACCATCGTGCTCACCACAGTCTGGGACCTCCACGCCAGAAGATGCCGTCTCTGGGGAAGCAGAGTGCCCGGATGTGCGAGCTAGACTCGTTTGGGGAAGCATCGGCGGTTCAGCTCTCGTCTGCCCCCTGGTTTAGACACTTGTCTGGTTGTTGGTAGCTGTTGGTAAGGCGGCCAAGGGAAGAGTAAGCCAGGGCTGACTGGCTGGCTTACCGGCGTACGTCATGAACCTGCAGCTGTGCATGATGACCGTCAAAGCCAATGGCACGGGTAGCCAGGGCAGCCTATAATTAACATACCGCAGGGACCTAATATCAACCAAAGGCCTGGGACACACGCGATCATCAATACGAAGTGGATTGGCAGACGGCTTAACTCCCGGTGGCGGTATGTCCTACCACACCAGAACGGCTGGTATTTATAAACAGGTGAGGCAGGCCTATCTTAAGAACTTGGCGTCTAGCAGTAGCTCTGGCGTGATGTAGCATTTGCCAACATATGCATGGTGGTTGCCTCCGGGAGGCTTTAGGCAGCCATTGGCACTCGACAATCTTGCGTCTCCTGCACATACACATACATACAAACGCACCCGTCAGACTGGCACTCAGGCTATTGGTGGTAATACTCAATGCAAGGAGTGCCGGGCAACGAACCAGGGCCATTCGTGGCCTCGCAATTGGCTCCTTGGCCTGCGCAGGGGTCTCGGACCAGAGTCAAGTCGCCCGAAGATGACGGTATATTGGAATCCCGCAGGGTGTCCAGAGGCCCCTGGCGGCAGTTCCATAATCCCTCCTTTGGTACGAGCACAGGCACATGCCAGCAGGAGTGCAGCAGCAGCATCACTAGAACAAACACGCGTTGTCAGTGAGATACAGAAGGCTGCCAAGCAAGAGAAGAACCGGTAGGGGAAATCTGAAACACGGGCTGTTCCTGATTCCGCATGTGCACATGGCAGCAGCTCTCGCTTGTGCTGTGTGCTTGGTTGCATTGCCCGCGCCGCACACGAGTGCGGACACATCTGCGCCGGGCGCGAACATTGATTGTGATTGATGCCATCACCAAGTGATGCTCTCAAGATGGGCAGCCTCATTTCTATATATTCGAGGGATCCCAACTGTATCCAAGCATGCAAGTCAAACATAATTATCTCGTTCAATCACCAGCGGACACCTTGGCTTGCGCTCGTACCTCCTATTGTGTTACACTGCTTCTTGAGCCCATATTACAACAAGATACACGCACACAAGCACACAAACATAAGAGGCAGACAGATACACATACATAAATAAGCACACATATAAACAGACACATACACACATACAGACTCATCCACAATGAGCCAACCGGCACCCGTCCGCCGCAATCCCCAGCAACAAAGCGCCACCACATCTGTGTAAGTCTCATTGCCATCTTCACCAATCATCCCCATGTAACATTGACCCTGACCTCGATCTTCCTCAGCACTTACCCAGTCAGCAATGCAGCTACCCAAGGATCATCACGGGACGCCACTGGCTTTGGCACACAATCACCTCAATACCAATACCAACACCAATACATCCCGCCCAATGGCAACTTTGATGTATCGTTTGCGGGCTCTCAGTTCGCTCAGTAGGACTGAAGGAATCAAAATACAGAAATAGATAGACATATACAAAGCGACCATTACAATTTCCCCATCCCAGAATCCAGACCTATGCCATGCTCCCAGCCATGTACCCATAACCCGTATCCCAAAGTGACTCCAACCCTCCTCCTCCTCCTCATGCACTCACCCCAGACAGTCCGAGGCTGTTGTTGTGCCACGGCCGAGTGATGATCATCGGCAATGCTGCCTCTCCGCGACTGCGCCTCCACCGGTTCGTCGACTCCATCAGCTCCTGGCAGCCCATCAGCGTCCATCCCCATTTCCACACAAACTCGGGCGTCACCTCCCAGCTCTCCACCCGGTGCGGCGCGCCATACACGATGAACCCACCCCGCGGAGGCGCCGTCGCCTCGTCCTCGAACGCCTCCGGTGAACCCCTTCCCCCGGACGACGCCTGCGAGCCCTTGCCGAGGAGGTGCCCCTCCGGCCGGAAGAACCGGGATAGGTCGATGAGCTGCCCGATGACATCGTTGACCAGCTCGGCATGGTCGAACTGGTGCTGCGCCCGGATGAGGTTGTCACGCATCCGCGGGAACGGCAGCAGGTCGATCCACGTCGCGTGCCGCACCGTGATCTGCAGCTGCGTCGGCAGCAGCGAGACGGGCAGCTCCCCCGCCGACAGGGGCACGAGAACCGCGTTGCCCGGGTACGTCTGCTCCTGGTAGGGCACGAGCGGCGACCCGTCCTCGGCGGCGGCCTCCTGGTAGTGCTGGGCCTTGCCCGTCATGGAGTACTTGTTGGCCACGAGGGCGCGGAAGACATTGAACTGGATCAGCTCGAGCAGGTGGTCCGCTGAGACGCTGGAAGGGTACGTCTTGATGATGGCCGCGCGCGTCGAGCAGATGCACACGCTCACGTCGACGGGGTGGTCCGCGAAGGGGCCGAAGATGGGCGATGCTCCCATCCGTGCTCGAGGCTCATCATCGACGTCTGGCCTGGCCTTGCGGACGACGAGCTGCTGCTTCTTCTCCGTGGCCTCGCCGTTGCTGTAGTGCAGCCGCCAGCGGTCCACCTCGTACGGACGGTCGGCCTTCTTGTCCGTCTTGTCCTCCTTCAGGCGAGATCCTGTTGTCCCCCTCGGCGATTAGTAATTGATTGATGCTTGTCATGATGTGATGCATGTCAAGACCCACTGCGCGCTCTCTGGTTGAGCCGGTTCTGCAATTTCTTGCGCTCCTTGCGCTCGCGTATACTGTCCGCCTGCTGCGTTGCCTCCATGGTAGATGCAGTTCGGATCTGGAGAGATGTGTCGACGACAGAGTCGCAGGGAGACGGGCGAGGGCGGCCTATTTGGGGCAAAACCGTCAGCCCAGACCAAAGACCAGGGCCTCGATGACAAGCCTAGAGCTTTTGCCTCATTAGGTCTCCCAGCCCCAGTCAACTTTAATTAGTTTGGAGGCTAGGCCGCAAAGAGATAAAAATGTCAGCCGGCTGTCGTGAAGCGGGTTTAGGGATCGCCAAATGGTGCCCATATCAACTATAATCCCGTGGGTGTCCGGTCCAGAAAGCTTGAGTGGCTTAACTTACACGGTAAAAGACAGCACCGAAGAATGCCAGACCCAATATAACAAATACAAACGGTAAAATAACAATCATTACTAAGGTAGTCTAAGGTTGCAGCTATATCCAACCTAGATACTTCAGCAAGCTCGAATTTGATATTTTCGCACATCCTTTCCAACTTCATCAACCCAGTGAGCACCAGTAGCGCCTTAGCCAGAGCACGTATACTTAAGATCACAAGTTAGTTTTTAGAAAAAGCTTTGCTCGTTTGAGACCATAGCCGCAGCGGCCGCAACTATGCCCTGCGTCTGGGAGAAAGACAAGTTCATAGATCTTGTTTGCTTTATTGAGCTGTTGAACAAATCTCATAGTTGCAAAGTGGCTGACAGCATGATCTAGACCACCGGCAATGAGCATCAACTTTGCGCTGTCTGGCAGCTTTGCAGCATGCGTGACGTTGGAGTGCTGCGCATAAGACTCATTGACCGGGTGGCCTAACCACTGCTCGGCCCATTCGATGCCGGCAAGACTGTTGTCGTGGCATCCTGAATCAGCTACAGCAACCTTGTAAAAGTGCCCAAAGTGAAGTAGACCAGATGCAGCATTTTGACCACCAGCTGACGAGCCAATGATGCCTACTCGACTGATGTCCATCCATTCCCGAGACTTTGCTGCTTTTGTGATCCAGATGATCCGATCTGGAAAGCCTGCATCATTGAGATTTTGGTAGCAGACATCGTGGAACTTCTTGGAACGCCAGTTGGTACCCATGCCGTCAATCCTGACAATAACATAGTCTTCTTCCCTCCAATCGCGGTTGCCATCCACCGCCTCTTGGAAGCTCTTTGGAGTGGAGAAGTCCTGCGGCCCCGCATAGATGTCTTCAAGCACTGGGTAGCTCCTCCGTGGGTTGAAATGTGCTGGCTTCGTAATTGTGCCATATATAAGAGTCTCTCCGTCACGGCCGAGGCAGTGGAACCTCTCAGGAGGCGTCCATCCCTGCTGCCGAAGCTCTTCAACAGAGGTACCCTCAACCTTCAACTGCATCGTCCCATCTAGACTGCGTACCACTGTCTGAGGTGGAAGATCAACACGAGACCATGAATGGACGAAATATTGCCGCGCCTCTCCAGGGGGCCAACTCCACAGATGGGTTCCATCTCCTTCTGTTAAAGCCTTGCATTCCGTATCGTAAAGCTTGGCTTGCACTAGATGTCTGTGATAAGGATCCTCATCCTTATGGAACCCATACGCAGAAACCCAAATCTGATTTGATTCTTCGTCAATACGTTCAACCATATGCACATTCCATTCTCCCTTGGTAATCTGATTCTCTATCTTGCCCTGTTCTAAGTCAAGTAGATATAAGTGATTATATCCATCTCTCTCGCTCGCTAGAATGAGTTTGTCAGAGTTGGGTAGGAGATTGTAATAAAGCTTTGAAGCAATATCAATAAAGGTGTCACTGCTCTCCTCGTACAACACTCTTACCAGTCCAGCACAGGTAATACCCAGGATTCGAAAGGTCTTATGACCTCGCCCATGATACAAGAACCGATATTCTGATCCATCCTTAGCCCAGCCTAGATGAGACAGCTGGTAGTGGTTTGAGAATAAGTCCTTATCAGCGACTTCAATTTCCTGTTTCAAGGTCAGACTGAAAAGGCGAGGTTGTTCAATCCTGGGGCAATCCCCAGCAAGTCTCCGTTCATCCTTTAGAAGTTTGGGGTGAGATTGGGTATGAGGGTAAGACTTGATCCAATATTCCGTTGTTGTGGTTCCTTCTTGAAAATACCATGCAACTGCGAAGGCTTTGTTGGGGCACAGATAAATCATCTCACCGTTCCAGTAAGACCCTTCAGAAGAATTTGCCTCGGTGAGTTGGGACTCAACTCCCTGTTCATCCAGGAGCCATAATCTCTCATCTCGAACCGAAATATGAGGGGCGGTGCTTGTGTCCTCTTCGCTCAGCTGAACAACGCCGCCATCGTCTTGATGCTCCTTCGCTTGAGCCACATCACCCTCCCCAAGCAGAGCACCAATGTGATTTTCTCCCTCTTTGCCCAAGTACTCATCAACATCCACCTCGTCGACGATGACAGTGTCGTGTACTTTGTCTGGTGCACGGTAAACCCCACGCAATTGACGAGACACTTCATCCTCAAGCCTCCAACAAGCCCCAGAGTAAGTCTTCTCAATATGCGTCTTGTCTTGGGAGATGGAGCCGTGGGGTCTCACGGTCCCCTTATGATCGACATAGTTGAGAAGCAAATGAGACCTTGTATTATTGATAAAGGTGACCGTAACAGGCCGACTGGCTGCGTTATGAGCTGAAGGCTCCTGTCTGCGCATAAGTTGCGGGTTTCCCTGCTTGAATGCTCCTAAGCACTTGGAGATACCTTTGACAGGCTCAAAGCGCCAGATCTGCCCCTCGAAGCGGAAACGGACGTGGGAATTCTCAAGTTCAATCCATGAAAAGGGGAGTGCCTCCGGATCAATTTTGGTCTGTTTTTGCATATGTTCCGCCAGCGCAACGGCCAAGGCCTCGTGATCAAAGGCAGGGCGAGTACTTTTGCCTTGAACATCGACGTAGATGAATCTGTACTTGCCATCGCTCATTTGCCGACGGTACCAGAATGCCTGACCCCCAGGAAGCCAGTGCGGGGCGACGAACGTCTCATCGAAGCACCTCTCCGCTGCCGTGGCACCCATGAATACTATGGTAGGAATGTCTGGGTGTAGTGTGACTTCTGTACGTGGTATGATTGCCACTTGATGAGGGAGAATGGAATCAATGCTGGACCAACAGAGGATTGAGACCTAGACGCAGGAATGATGGGCAGAGAGGGTGTCTGGGGCTACTTAGATTCCTCTGTTGGTGCTCCTCACATGCGCGGTTGGTGCAAAAACAGGTCATCCTTGCATGTAGGATGTAGGCTGACTGACCCATAATAAAGAATGCACTCCCGAGGGGGTGTTTAATAATTCAGACTAAAGGGAAGGGAGGGAGTTCCCTTGACAACAGAAGTAAATCACAAGGGTGGAAACGCTTCCGTGAGAAGCCCTACTTGGCGGGTTTGTTTTGGTCGGCTTCATCTTGGATGCTTACGTGGTGTTTCCCAATTTGAGTTTTATGGCAACAAATTACTCATGATAATCCAGGAATCACGAGGAACACGGTTGGCCTGACCAACAGACCTTTCTGTAACATCCGCGTTAACAATGACGTGGGGAACCGAGTTTAGTAATATGTTGCGGCTCGCAGCTCACATTTCCCCCCAAATGGAAGTGTTCTGACGGATGGTGCGGATTTTTGATGCATCAAATCATAAATAAATACTAGATCTAACGAAAACGAGATGTAGCTACCGGTGAGTATGCAGTTGGTAGCAAATGACATGCTATCCTAATAGTTCTTACAATCCTCAATCCTCAGCAATGTTCCATGGCAGAAACTTTAGAAAGGCTACAGCCGGCAATACAGAGCGTGCTATAAATGGTAACGCGAGTACGCAGGCTTGCTAGAACCCTGTAGGCTGTTGGCTGTAACCCAGTCATCTCGCACCAGAGCGCTTCAAGATGATCTCAACAGCTTGAGGGTATTTGCCTCTCACTGCCAGTGTTCGGCCAGTTGGGGGCGCAAGGCGTCCAAGCAGGGACGCGGACTGAGGGCCACATTTTATTGGGAGACATTCAACATGACGCCTTTTTAAAAAGCTATATTTAGGAAATGTAGGTTAACCACTTCTCATGAAATAACCTCAACAAACAAGCTTTAAAAGGCATCAAATTACTTTACTTTCCTTACTACATTCCCTTCTTTTCATAGTCCTTTTCCCGGGGAAGAGCCCACCTCGCCTTTTCGGTTCTTCTCCAATCCCAACGGGCCCAAATTCAAATTCAAAATGGTAGTCGTCACGCGATTGGGAGTTCTCTCCTCTTTAGTGTCGTTACCAGTGGTGCGGCTTCATCCCCTGGCAATGGCCACGGCGTTACTCGAGCAATCTTGGAAGACGAAGCTTACGAAAATTCTCTCTACGAACGCTCTTTTGGAGGGCCTGATAAGCGGGACATTGAGGACCTAGCGGAGCGTGACGATGAAGTTCCATATGCACGACAGAAGCCAGGCTCTCGCATTATTGATTCTCCGCCTCCTATTCGGAAGAGGCCGAAATCCCAGAGAAAGCCCAGGCGCCCTCGTGGTATAAGCCTAGTAGAGCCTGAGCCTAAGGCTTTGCCTCCGCCTCTACCTAAGCCGGGTGGTTCCAAGAAGTCCAAGCGCCCGCGTGCTAAACCTTCGTTGCCCAAAAAAAAGCCTGGGTCGTCAACTCCATGGCGTAACTTCAAGCCTGGGATGTCTCTATCCCATGTGGGTAAGCCCAAGCGCAAGAATAAATAGGGGCCGTTTGATCCCAGGAGGAGATCATGCTGCCGGTACCTTGGCTCATAACCCCCCCCCCCCTCTTTTTTTTTTTTTGACTGGTCGACAAATTGTGGTTTCCATCGGTTTGAAATTCGGCACCTGTAGCTTCTCCATCAACTGAAGCGTTTTGTGGACCATGTTGCTGTTTCCCATTGCGTTTGTTCCCAAGACATGTATTATTATGTTGGGAATTACAATGATTGGTGGCCGGAGTTGGGATTAGTATTAGATCTACTCCTCCAATTTGGCTCAATCCTGCTCCTATACTATGACAGTATAGGACAAAGGTTTCAAGGAGAAATCCTTAGGGGTGGTCAAATACATATTATTATACCTACAATCTTTATAAATCAGAGTCCAGATGCCGGTATCCTACGTAAAATTATATGGCACTAAGAGAAAAGAATTCAACCAAACATAGGCGAAAACATACTCCTTTAGTTAATTCCATGAAAGCCTAGAGTGCTGTTCAGAAAAGGAGGTTGAGCTTTTATATTATAAAACTACTATGGCTCTAAACAATTTATATTTATATTCTTAATAGAGATGCTCTTAATTTGGAAGCGTTATACGGAGCGTGGTTACTGTAGTGAATGGTGGCAAAAGAAGTTTTAGTACTGGGTATACTCCCTAGTGGATTAAGAAGGAATTTCTTATCTCATAACGAATGCTCTGTACGTACGTCTATGACTAGGCCGCTGCAACTGGTCTGAGATGCAACCTCGGGGACTATTGCCCGGTTTAAATCACCTTGGACGCGCTGCCTATGACCCTACTGATGCTAGGCGCCAGTAATGGTTAGGATAACTATGGGTGATTTGATCGTGCTGGCTTTGTTTACGCAACTCCCAAAATCACATCCACGGGGAAGGTTTAGTCTCCGAGGCTGTTGACAGAAATGTCTCCGAGGCTGTTTACGCGAAGCTGTTCATAAATATGTCTCCGAGCCTCCAAGGCCATTTTTGCTCGTGGGCCAATAGAATTGAAGCATGCACCTCTCTGGATACAACCATGCTGCTCCTGAGCAGGATGAGGCAGTTTCGATTGGCGAGCGTTTCGCTTAAGTCCCACCTTGAATGAAGAGACCAGTCTCCGTATGTTCAGACTTTACTCCACTATCAGACAACGGGAGTGTTAAGAGGGCCTGAGGGTGATATAAAAGGATTTGATGGCCAGTTCATGCGATACTACTCTTTATGTTTGTCAAAATATCTTGTAAAGTACTGCTTAGTGATATCTATTATTTGGAAATCAGGGGCTCCTCGCAAAAGAACGGATATGGACAACAAGAAAATCCAAGACACGCTGCGCAAGCAGTATGATGCGTTATCCACACTAGACGATGAAGGTGTGGATAGGATGATCCGACAGTCAGAAGAGTTTATGGGCGGAATAGCACGACTGTTGCTCGAGCAGGCTGGCCTTGGCTCGGGGACCACCACGAGCTTTGACCTTGTCGACCACGCTTGTGGCACAGGCCCGATCGCTGCTCGTCTACAAGAGACGATCCAACCAGACGTGCTGAGGCAGAGCAGGATTCTCTGCGCAGACGTCAATCAAGCGTTTGTTGACATTCTCACAAAGCGTGTGCGGAAGCTCGACTGGATCAACGTTGAGACGAAGGTTTTGGATGCTCAGGTATTGGCCCAATCCAACACATAGAGAGAGAGAAAAATGAGAATAAATTCTCTTATATGGGTACTGTCGATTGATCTAACCAGCAAGCTGTAGAACTCAGGTATAGCCAGCGGCGAGTTCGACTACATGACGCTCAACTTCGCACTACATATTATCCCAGAGCCTGAAGCTGTGCTGCGAGGTAAATTGCCCTCAACCTCCTCAACATAGTCAGACGAGCTTATTGGTATTTTAGAGGCCTGTTGCGTCCTGCGCCCAGGCGGGACTCTCGCATTCAGCGTCGTTCATGCTGATACCGGTGTCGCGGGCGGGTGGGTGCCTGATTTACGGTCAACGCTCGAGACACTGCCTTTCAAGACTCCCCTCCCCAGTCCGGTGCAGATGGCGGTCCATGGCAAGCCAGAATGGGTTGACCCAGAAGGTATCAGGAAGGCTCTGTCGTCGCACGGCTTTGTTGATATTGTAGTAAAGACTATCAGCACCCCTCAACACGTGAAAGATCCCGAGGAATTCGCGACGAAGTTCTCCATGATTTTCAAGTGGATCATGGACACGTATTGGACTGAGGGGCAGATCGCGGAGTATCAGGCTGGGTTTCGTGATAGGGTCATTGAGCACCTGACTGAGAAACATGGAAATTCTGGGTGGGACCTCCAGGGAACTGCAATTCTTGCAACGGCGAAGACGCCTCAATAGCTGCCAGCATTTGCCTAGAAATAAGATAGCTCGAATGAGTTTTTTTTGATGCTGTTGGATAAATACATCCGGTGCTTGCAAATAACATGACTCCTTTTATGACGTTTAAGTGGGCAAGATGTATGAGAGTTCGAGTATAAAGCTAAAAACAGCAATGAAAGATGTACGTGATTTCCGCCATGCGTTTCGTATTGATCATGCTGCATTGAAGTTCTGCCCAATCCTGTATGTATGGTGAGATGTAGAATGACAAGGACGGGCAGTAGTTTATTACACAACAGTAGCACGGCTCTATGATTATCTTCAGGCGGGAAAGCAGCATCGAACAGTCCTTAGGCCTTGACCTCGGCAGCTCGAGCTGTAACCACGTCTTTGCTGTCAGTAGAGGCATCGGCCTCATCATACGACGGAGTTGACTCATCATCTAGGTCAGCCAAACCTGTGAGACTCGTTCCGTGCGACGTCTCGGAGATTCCCGTGTATGCCACCCAACCAAGCCCGGGAGCGGATATGAAGAAGAGAGCAAGGTTGATGGCGCAGGCGCCGACGAGGCTGAATTTTTTAACACCAATGACAAAGCCGAATGTCGAACCAACCGATCCAATAGAGTTGATCAGGGCCGAAAGGAATGCAGCCTCGTTTACGTTATTGGTCAGGCTTCCAGCGATCCAGTACTTATAAGTCGTGACGCTAAAAATTACAGTTAGAGTTTTGTAATTCTCAAAAAAGGTTATCGGTAGGGCTCGAGATTCCAAATACGTACATGGGATCAGATGCGCCCCAGAGAAGGAAGACAAAGCAGCCGAGCCCATACTCAGTCTCGGCCCAGTCAAGAGTCGGCGTAGTCTTTGCGTAATGAACCTGCACAGCTTGGCCGATGATCCAGGATGCGCCGACTGAGAAGAACAACACCAGGAAGCCGACGCGGGCTCTGGTCTTCCTGGAGAACCTCTGCCAGTCGAGAAACTGCCCCAGGAGCCAGGAGGCGAGGAACCCGCTGATGTAGAAGAGCATGGAGTTGAGAGCGCGAGACCGGACGGTGAAGTAGGAGTAGTTGAACTTCCACTGGTAAGCGAGGAACCACTGTGCGTACAGCATCATTGGCATCATCGCAAGCACTTTTGGCTGTTTGAGAAGTTCCCAGAGAATTCTAAACTCGCTAAGAATGGATTTGCTCTTTTTTAGGATGACTTTGCGGCCGTCGCTGCGCTGGACTCGATCGGCGGCGGGGAGGAAGAGCGAGAAGGGCAGTCCGATGCACATGAGAATGATCATGACAATGTAAGTGGCATTGCTGATAGAGCCGCGGTAGTTTCGGGTGACGTTCAAGGCAAGACTGATAATACCGCCGATGGAGGCACCTAGATTCTGTAGCATGAATTTTAAAGATGCTTTTTATGGATGTCAGTCAGAGAGTGTTTCTTCATTTCAACTTCGCAGGTAACTAATGGAGGAACCCACTCGCAAGACCCTTGCGGTGTTCTTCAGGATAACCCATGAAGATGGCACCGCTCGCTACCCAAAGAAAACAGGCAGAAAGACCACACGTCACAGAACCAAACAGAAGCAGCCACTCCTGGCCGTATTTATCGACAACGAAGAAACCGGCGGCGTAAGGGGCGTACCCAAGAGTACCGATCTGGAGAAGAACGTCAGCACAACACCAGATTAGCTTCTACCAAAGTGACACAGGTATCGGAACATACTACCAAGGTCCATTTTGGAGTCAACCATCCACAGACTGCACCGACAATAGGCGACCCGAGAGCAATGACGGCAAAAACGACGGCATTGGCTGCGTCCGAGACCTCAGGTTTCGCGCCGCCTCCGGCCCCCATACCGTTGAGGGCGCCAAAGATACCGGGGCATGTGAAAGCAGTTATGGCTACGATTAAGGCCGAGAAGATGGAAGATCGATACCAAGTGACGGGCGAGCGGCCCTCCTCAGCCGTGAAACCCATGGCGAAACCTTAGGTGGCCGGGAATAACGATTCTAAGGGAATAAGTTGTGGTTCTTTTGAAAGGGAACACTTGACAACTGCGAGGTCACATCTCAGCAGAAACCAATTCAGGAAGGATATATAGCACGGCTTTATGCCTCCGAGGAGAAGCTCTCTTGGCCCTGCAATGGCAACGCTGGTTAGATTTAGATTTCCGGATTGCGCAATTCACGTCTCAGTCGATATCAGGGACTATTTAACAGAGGCCTGACTAGGTTTTGCACACCCACCGGATCGAAGAGTGGAACAACGCGAGTCAGGGGCCGTTTAAACAGGACAAAGACGCTCAATGCAATGATCCAGGGTCCAATCACGCAAGAGGCGGGGTTGTCGAGTAGACACAGCGTCCCAGGGCGCCGGAACTCGATGTGAGGGGATCAATGGCTTCGTAGGGGTCTGATCACGTCTTTCCAGGAATATATCTCGTCACATTTGTTTGGACCCGATAACAGTTGGTCCATGCAAGAGACAACCGAAAGTTCCCGTTCTAGAATCGACGGGATTAGCTATCCCGATGTGCTCATGATTCGAGACTTATATGAAATCATGTTCTTGCAGCTTGAATTTACACTCAAACACTTTCATCAAATTTGTATTCTCCAAAATTTGATTTCGTCAGCAATTTCGCAAACCATGGTGGACCTAGTTGCAAACGACTCAACGAATCCTGGCAAGCTCCGCATAGCGTATGTGAAGGAATACACCCCAGTCTAAATCCAGCAAGCTAACTTTTGAGTCTTCAAGCATCGTTGGAACTGGGCTCGTCGGAAGCGCAGCTTTGTTAGCTTTATCGCGACTCCAGGATGTCGAGGTTGTGGGCTTCGAAAAGTCACCAGCTCCTCGGGAGGCAGGGGCTTGGATCAGTTTGACGGTAACAGGCCAGCTCGTACTTACGAAGCTGATCTCTCCGGAGAAGATTAACGAGATAGTGTATCGGCCCCCTGATCGAGCAGTCTACGTGACTCGGCACTGGAGGACTGGCGAAGACTTGGTCAGGTCGTATTCTTCGGAACATATCAAAGAGGACTTTATCCAAGCCCGCACCCACCGATGGCCTTTGCTGAAACTTTTGACGGATCACCATCCCAAAGATGCTGTTCAGTACGGTAAGCAAGTCACGGGAGTAAGAACCAGTGAGGTGGGAGCCAAGTTAGAGTTTGCGAATGGTCGAACCACTTCGGAGTTTGACTTGGTGGTCGCGGCAGATGGAATCTACTCTGGCATCAGGCGGCAATATTGGCCTGACCACCATGTTCAGTTCAAGGGCGCTGTGGCATACCGCAACGTCTTTCATAAATCAAGAGTTGCGCATATCAAGGAGCTTCACGACGACTCTTCATCCTGGAGACGTGACGGTGAAGTTGTCTTTTTGTCCGAACTCGGTCTCGATCAGTACGGAGTGGTCATCATCAAAACAGAAGAGCTAGATTACGCTGCGACTCTGAGGTGGGAGCGCTCGATTAGCCAGGAGGGACTGAACAGGCTCCGAGATCACTACAAAGACTGGGATCCGGCTATTTCCAAAGTTCTGGATACTGTGGAGGACATCCAGGCCTACCCACTAGATACAGGCCCTTGGCTTCGCGAACTGACCAGGGAAGACCGGGTGGTTTTCATCGGCGATGCCTCGCACCCAACGGCCGGTGCGTACGGAGCAGGCGCAGCCATGGGGTTTGGAGACGCGTGGGCCCTCTATCGATCTCTGGAGTTAACTCGAAGGAGGGGCCGGCAAGAAACAGCGGGATACGACCTCCACAAGGCACTCCAGGTCTTCCAGCAAACGCGTGCGCCGTTCCTGTTGCGTGTGGAGCAGCAGATTGCACTAGACCGAGACACTGCCAAGTATTTAGCTGAAGCAGCTGGAGATGAGGATGAGTGGAAGCGTCGTTTCAAGGAGAGTGGAGCAAGTATTCGGTGGCTACAAGAGCACGATGTAGAGCTGGAGGTTTTGAAAGCTGCTTCGACAGTCGGTGTGTGGAAGACATGAGAATGGCGAGTGCTGCTTTATTTTAAATCTTCTACAGCTACATACGTGTAGTAAACTCCCCTTGGTAGAATAGCCTTTAGAAATACCAACACAATAGAACTACATGTGAATTAAATGATAGTCATGATTCGTCTTCTGACTAGATATCAAATCCTTTTTCCTCCTCATCGCCCTTGGACTAGATCCAATGCCAAGGTGATGCTATGATCAAGCGGTGTTCACTCCAACTACGTGGATGATTTCCGATGAACCAAAAAGCCCGGACCCCTTTTTTCGTTAGCTCATAAGCATAGGTTCCTAGTCATTGTATTAGATTATAAATCCACTCCTCGAGTCAGCCTCAATGACGAATCTACCATCCAGATCGGAAGCCCGTTAAACACTTAGATTTAGAAGCCGTATGGACAAATAGATCTGAAGCCCGCCTTGGCATCTACTCGAAATTATGACCCAGTGACGGATAAGGCAACTAGATCAAGCCCGCTCGGCCTGTCAAACAATCATGCCATGCGGTGTGCGGCTGACGTTCAAGATGCCGCCTTGGCATATCCTCCCCCCAAAAGAAACACGGCCTACTCACACCCTGGCTGAAAACTACCTACTAGGGACTCATTAATAGCTACATACCAGTTGAATGGGGCATCTCAATTGGTCATGATAAGAGCGCTGTTGCCAGCCTCCAAAAATGGCGAATGGGGTTCCAGGTCGATGGCGTAGTTTTCCAGCATATATCGCAATTCCTCCCATGTGGAAAGTGGGGACTGCTGTATTGAGTCCTCAGAGTTCTGGCATTCTTTTATCTTGATTTATAGCCTGATTATTGATTTGATTCACGACATGAGATATCTAGTTTCAAATATCCGATAAGCTGCTCGTTCCAAGTATATCTGCCCACAGCTGATCAATTCTCCGACTTCAAGCAACCCGACCAACTGCACTTCTTAAAAGTAAGATTTAGATTAAAGTCTGGTTTGACACAATGTCGAACGACAAGCCACAAGCAACCATCAAGGTTGCGATTATAGGCGGCGGCCCTGCAGGTCTTGGAGCCGCCATCGCTCTATCACGGCTCCCCTTTGTTGACTGGAAGCTATATGAGAAAAAGCCCGAAATCAGCGAGATTGGCAACGGCCTCACCTTACAACCAATCACATGGCGCATGCTTGAGCATTTTGGAGCGTCCCATCATATCAAGAGCGACGATATCTTCAGGCCCATTGACGGCCATAACACCGAGCATCGGTGAGGCAAACCCCCGACGCTTTTTGTTTCATATGCTAACTCACTTGTAATTAGTAACGGTCTCTCTGGAGTGTTGGAAGCCAAAGCCGCTCCAAAAGAAGGCGTGCCACCGCACCAAGAATCCTGTAGGGCTCACAGGTCGGTTTTGCAGCAAGCATTGTTGAACGAGGTCGACCAGAGCCGCATAAGAGTTGGGAAGAAACTAGAGAACGTCGAGAAGCTAAGTTCGGGCAAATTGCGCATCACGTTCGCTGGGGGATTCTCCGATGAGGTCGATCTCCTTGTTGGTGCTGATGGTATCCGCTCAGTAAGTGAAGCCGACATCCCCTATAAGAAGAAATGGATAACATGGGCTGACTATCTCCTAGGCTGTGCGTCAATTTTTCTTTCCAGAACATCGTATCGCCTATACTGGCTCGACAGCATATAGAACGCTGGTGAGGACAAATGAGGCCGAGAAAATCAACGGCCTGCCCAAGGCCGTCATTTTCTGGCATGGAACTGACAAGAAATGGGTTTACACTTGTCCCCTTGGTGGCAACGACTGGGAAGTCACTTGCGCCGTTGCAGAACCCGGCGGGGAGAACCGCTCGAGCTGGGGAAAACAAGCCAGTGTGAAGCATTTCACCGATACCTTCTCAGAGATGTGTCAGCCAATTCAAGAGCTCTTCAAGCTGGTCACATATGTGGAGCAGTACGACTACTTCGCAGGTCCGAGACTAGATTCAGTGACCCATGATGGTGTTGCAGTCCTCATTGGCGATGCTTCACACCCTCTATCGGGAGCGTTTGGGGCCGGTGCCGGTTTCGCGCTCGAAGATGCATATGTCCTCGGCCAGGCATTGCAGTGGGCCAACGATACTCATAGAGAGCTTAAACATGCTTTGCAACTCTTTGACCAGGTTCGATCTCCTCATTACAGCGCCCTATACAAAGTCCTAGACGAGTTTGGCGAGACGGAAAAGTATCTGGCACAGGCTGGACTGAACCAGGAGCAGGAGATCGCTGAAAGAATCAAGAGAAACTGGGGCCATAACGCTAATTGGATGCATTACTACGAAGCAGGTTATAGCACAATCCTCCCCTTATTGCTTTGGTTACTAATAGATGTTCCAGGTGGATAAAGCATTTAAACAGGTTCTGTCAAAGGTCGAGCGTCAAACTGCAAAGTTGTAGATATATATATGATGTGGTGTACTTTACACCTACGACATCTCTCTCAACCACCTACCACTTTTAGATTGACGGATGAGAGAGTTCGAGTATAAAGTCAAAAACAGCAATGAAAGATGCTAGGCTTGACATCTCAACACAATGTATAACTTGTGGCTTGACAGTAGACGTCAGACCGCCACCCACTTACAGGAGCGTGCAGGAGCGTGCAGGACCGAGGCCCGCAAAATTTAACCTATCAGGCTACATTCATTAGCAACTGCGGAAACCTTCTTGCTTGAAATCTCATCTGGCCGTCTATTGTGACCTCCTAGATCGCAGCAGCTCTTTCATGTGTATGAGGTCTGGCTGTCTGATTGACCTTGTGAATCAGCTGTGGCTTACGGAGGCCTCCTTAGGTGTCTATGATCTAACTTTCCATTTTGAAAAGCTTGCTAGCTGCTGCTCGAGATAGCCTCTCCGTGTGTGCGCAATCTGGCTGTCTATGTGAGAATGACCTTGGTAGAGTGTGCAAATCAATTGCGGTATCGGATGTATGCCACCTGGTAAGCTACAAATGGCAGCAAGGAGAGTTGGTGTCCAGTGTAACTCTATGTGATTTACGTTTGAGTTCTGAACGCCAAATCCCAAGGCACATTGCCCTGTTGGCCCTTTGAGATACTTCAATATCCTAGGGATTCTCTTTCAGAATCCGTAAATTCTGCTGGATGTGAGTCAGGGTGTGTTATTGCAGACAATATGGCAACAATCATATGATATATATATCGCGAAGGGATCCACCCGGGCCTGGAACACAAACCGATCTCGGGTCCGTTCTTTGTTTATTTTTTCCCTTGGTCTCTGAGTTTGGAGTAAAAACCCAAGTGATCATGAGACTCGGACATTGACTTAAATTCCCGAAATTTCTGGGCGTTTTCCCGTGCTTATCGCGTATACCGAGATTAGAGCCACACTACACAGGCGGCCCGAAAACCTTTCTTTTTTTTAAACGCTGGTAGCGCGACAACATGAATTCTCTTCTGAATCCTGAAACTGTATTCATATCGCTACTTACGCTTATGTTATGAAGTTAATGTAGGAAAAAAGGGCAAAAAAAAACTATGGAGGAAAACGTCATCCTTCTTCGTGTCCCTTCTTCGATTTCCATTACGGGGAACCTCCATCCGGGGTTTCATTCTACAAGCTAATTCGATATAAATATAACGATTGTGTGAGTCCCACCATCTTTTTCATAAGCAAATAAAACAAAGATCCCAAATTAAATAATGTCACTCACTTTAGGGAAGAAGAACCACGGAGGCTGCGGCTTGCTTGGACATGGACAGTATCAAATTGAATTGCCACGATCGAAAGTGGCTGGAGCCTAGAGTCCATGAGGCGACCAAGCCCGATTGAGAGGAGAGTCAGACCTTTCTGGTGGTAGTAAGAGTGTGTAAGTTCAGATGGTGATAAACCTTTCTCGGCGAACGACAAGGCAAAAAGGCTCTAACAACAAGCTCAGGGGCGAGAGACGCCCAATTACGATGATATTGCGTTTGAAGAAAAAGTAAGAAACTCGCGAGGATCAAATTCTACTACAGCTTTTGTAAAGGCAGAAACAATGACAAGCAAGTATAAAAGGCCCTCATTCCTCTTCAATGAACATCTCATTCAGCAAGCTCATCTAGGGAAACAAGAAGCGAGTGCAAAAGATTCGGAGGGTTTGATTGCCTCCGACTCCAATAACACTCATGGCTTCTACAGACGACGACCCAGATGGACATGGCGGTGATGCCGCCAAAACTAGCAGGGAGACTTCTACCTCTGATGCTCCTGAGCTGTTGACTCATTTCCATCTATTCCCTCAATTACCAACCGAGCTCCGTTGCAGGATCTGGAAGATGGCCATCTGCACAGATAAGACACCAAAGATTCATTACTACTCGCTATACAATGATGACTACGGATACCGGCAGAGCCGCCTTCCGGAGCTGATCGATATGTACATGAAGCCGGGACCGAAAGACTGGGTATTTAGGCCCGTCACCCCTCATCCACTACAATACAAGCCGCAACAGTGTGATTGGGCCGATGATAACCGTTTCCTAAGTTACTGGAATGCTGGCCTACGGACTGCGTGTTGGGAGTCCCGAACAATTCTCGTGCGTTACTACGGCCCCAGGCCAAGAAGACAGGATCCCTTCGCCTTCATCAACAAGCGCCCGTATAAGAGGAAGAAGAAAAAGAAGAAGAAGTCTTCCTCAACCACGAGTCCTGGGAAGATCGTCACTATACGCGAAAAAAAGGAAATCATCCACCTCGACTTCTCTAAGCGCGATATTGTATGTTTCCGATTCCCACCCGATGAAATGGCTCGCTGCGTCTTCCTTAAGTGGGAGGAACTACTTACCCGGCTTCCATTCTATCATCTTCCGCAGAATTCAGACATCAACCTCGCTTTCGAATTCGAACACAGCTGGAACGAGGGCCTGGGAATAACAAAGGCTGGTGTTCGCAGAAATTTAGCAGAGGCTTCGGCAAGAGGTCTGGTCTTGAGAGCCTTCTGGGCATGGAAGGTGGGAGCCATTCCACGATGGACTCGGCTGTACCTGATTGATCGAGCAGAGCCACTCCCACCCAGATATCAGATTGGGAGAAACTACGATTTGCGGTACGTGCCCAGCTTGAAGTATCACAGGGAATTCCCGTGCCAGCGCCGGGAAAGCCGTGTATTCATTGATGGAGAGGACAAATATGTGGAAAGCTACTCGTGGGATCGCGATGGACAGAATTGTTACAATCGCCATACGGAATCTGTGCCTGTAGCCACGTTCATGCGGACGGTGGACCGGTATCACCGCCCATCGCCAGATGATCTGTGCGGTCGTGAGGATCTTCCCTTCTATGGTGAGATCTTCTTCAGGGTGTTACGACCGATACCCAGGACAGAAGACTAGGTCATGGACGCCGGTCTAGATTGTTTTTTAGTATTAGTATAGGAAGAAAAGGCACAACCAAATCGGTCGAGGCCAAAAAAATTTTTACAAATTTGGAGCTGAAGCTCAAGTTGAGTCTCAATTGCATAGTTCTGTGCCAGGTACCGCATATTTGACTGAAGTTTCAAGATATTAACGGGCCCTTTAAACCTTGTTCACGATTTTCGTCGAATCAATAAGATTGTTTCATCTTAACGAGTCAGATCCCATCAGCTCACAGCAATAATGGGTTGTGGGATGGTCAATTGAGTGAAGATGGCACTGGAATCGCAGCTCTTGGAGTTTGCTGACGAGTATTGAGGCTGGGAATGACACCCAAAGAAATTTTCCTCTAGGCAACCACTCATAAGTGCTGCACCTGGATGCTGTGAGTCACGATGGAACGTTAATCAAATACGAAACATCTTAAGAAGACTTAAGTGTTAGAGTGGCGAGGCAGACAACATCTTACCATGAGATGCTCATAAGGTAATGCTTCGGCGTGAATACTCTACACGTAAGAGAAAAGAGAATAGAGTTCAACAGCAATGGAAGCTGCTAGAACCCGACAACTCAACACAATGAAAATACCCTACAGAGGAAGATGACTGATGGAAGACAGTAGAGCCTGTCATCCTGGCCGATTCTCCAATAAAAACAGTATCTCCCCCCCCCTAAGCCCCCTATTTTTGCAGCCCAGTCAGGAGACGCTTTTGGGGTCACATCATACCTAGCCACTCATATTTATTGTGTTGAGATGTCGGGTCTGTCAACTTCATTGCTGTACTTTACACTTTGTACTTGAACTATCTCACCAGTACATGCAACATAACCATAAGTATATTCAATTTATTTGCCTTCACGGCGATAAGCCAAGACCTCGAGCTGCAGTCGAGGTTTCTTGGCGGCTTATTCCTTCGCCTTCAGATTGCTCCGACAGGTGCGAGCCGTGGTTGGGGATTTACATGCGGCGATGTCGCCCAACTCTATTCCGTTATCGTGATCACTTGCCACTTGCCACTACAATAAATGACCACTAGAATGATAAAATGGACAATACTGCATGATTTCGCCACGTTACAACAACAACAAGGTTTGCCCTGTATGACCCTTTTGGTGGGCGACATGAAATGTGACACACAACCATTCTATTCCAACTGAATATGCACAGTGCGAGGAGGGGAACAATAGGTCCGACTAAGGTGATTGGTTGGGTGAGTGTTGTATTCACAACGGTTGGCTGAGGGCTACAGCATGTCTTGCTATTCGGAGGCACACTTTAGTATGCCTCATTCTGTCTCACCAATTGCCTGCCCAAGAGTCGAAGGCACGAGGCGTGTGAAGTTGGGCTTGCTTTGCCACGAAGCCAGTTGATAGGTCGTCTGCAATGCCGATCAGGCTTTACATCCAGTTGTACGCTGGAAGGCTCAAGCCGAATGATACTTTTGGATACATACCGAAGGATACATATGTAGCTCGAGCCCCGTGTTTCAAGCAAAACTACTACAGTTCTAGAAGTGATCGTCCTTGAACCGCTGATCATATTGGGTCGAGCTAAGATGCACGAATGGGAGCCCAACCAGTTGCAAACTCCAAGAGCACATCCCGGCACATCCCACTTTTCCCGGGAGAACAACCGGATCCTCCTCTCTTCCCTGTTAGAGCACCCGGGCACTAGTTTAGCCTCGATTAAAGGCAGATGGTTGGATCACGTTGATCGGTGTGTGGACATGGCAATGCAGCATTGGCATAACTGATATCTGTCAAAAACAAACCCAAAGGGTACAACAAACGGAGGAGCTAAGAGGGTGTTCAACTGTCGTCCCAAGACCACCTCGCATTAACGCCAAGACCTGCTCAGGCTGGCGCTGCATAGCGTATCTGCCGTGCCGATCCCTCAGAGACAAATGCCAGCCCACCGAGAGTCCTCCGTGGTTGCGTCTTCCTCCAAATCCCTATCCTTGTAGTTGATATCTAACCAGCCCACCCCCCTCCCCTTGGTAGAATAACAGAACAACCCCCTCGGGCAACCTCGCGGGTTGCGGGGATTACATCTGGGCTGCTTGTTGGGCACGCATATTCCAGGCGCGTCGCACGCCATCCCACAGCTATTCGGGTTTCTGGGGTCATCCTTGCACTTCTCGGTAGTCTCGTCGCATGGGGGCGGCCCGGGGTTGACGCGGAAGCCACCGCAGGAGGGGTATACGTTCTTCCAGTCGCACCAGCCTGGGCAACGGTTCAAGTCGGTACATGTGTCCGAGTCGGGCTTACAATACATGTCGTTGGGGCAGGGGGCGATTTTGAACCCGCAGGAGCGGCCAAGGAGCTGGCCGGCCACGAGCTGGGATGATGCCAGCACGAGGAGGGAGAGACAGGCAGTGATCTGCATTTTTATGTTTTCTTTTGAATGATTCGGGAGCGGAAATACGGGTGCGGGAAATATGTTGGGCCGGCAGATAGGGTATTCTTTTCACGCTTTCACAGTTGAGATGATCGGCTTGATTTTGCGTGGTGCCAGTGTGACACTCGTAGATGGCAAGAGGCTTGTTTTTAACCTTCAATTTGTATTCAAGGGAGAGGAATTTAAGTCACGTTTAATCAAGGTTAGCATTCTTGCCGGCCATAATCACCCCGCGGCTGAGTGAATAGCTTCATTGGTGTCTAAGACAACTTCAGCTGGCCTCGTCAAAGTTGTCATGTAGTCTAGCTGAGCCACCACAAACCCCAGAACATGACAAAGTCAGT
The DNA here is from genome assembly GCA_026958235.1 of Clonostachys rosea. Lineage (NCBI taxonomy): Eukaryota > Fungi > Ascomycota > Sordariomycetes > Hypocreales > Bionectriaceae > Clonostachys > Clonostachys rosea. The sequence continues at coordinate 4,295,621 of CP110206.1, forward strand.
CAAACATATCCTCCCTCGCCAAACCTTCGATCCCCCCTTGGATGTTCGCCCTAATCGCCGCTAAAACGGCTTCCATTCATGCATGTAATACCCGCCTGGCCCATCTGCAAATCGCCTGATTGAAAGACATGAAACGGTATGCTTATGCTGGCCATCCTTGCCCTATAGCAGAATTGCCCACTCTTTCTTGTTTTCTCCATATTCTCTGTTAGAGTTTCGGTCGGAGGCACAGAGCGAAGGCTGCCGCTTGGCATCTTCACCGGTGGACTTCTCGTTGCTGCAAATCCATGAATTGCCACATGCGATGCCACCTACAGATGCAGAGTGAGGCCACTCTGCCTTTGATCGTGTCTTGTGCATTGTTACGTCCTACTTGAGCCTAGCTGGCGCGGAATGTCAATAGGCTGGTGCTACACCCTCACTTTTCTCGCCTTGTATATTCGGCTGAGAGATCATACCAGAGTAACCTCGGAGCGACTTGATAGCAGTACACTCTAAACGAGGTTTGGGTTGCTGCTGCATGATGCTGTGGATGGTGGTCATATTTCTGGCGTCTCCGAGGAAAGATCAGCATGCATTCCTGCACTTCTTGTTCAGTTACACCTCGGACCATTCTGCACTTTTTAGCACCTTTTACCTTTTTTCGCAGTCCCCTCGCTGCCGATCTTTTTCGGTAATATTTGAATTGATATCTCGACTTGGTAATGATCTGAGCATTGGGCATTGAGATATCGAGTTGGTGTAACAGAGGGAAGTCGTTACTCGACTTCTTCCTCTGGGTAGCTCGAACCTAGGTTTAGCTCCAAGCTAGCCGTAGCCGTAAATTGTTCAGTAAATCACATCTTTTCCTTAAGTGAGCTTCCTCTTCTGGCGGCCGATCTTTAAGACCTATTCTAAAATTGAACTGAAAGGAAACATGATGAGCGACAATGTTCAGATAAAGTCGGAGCCCATGATTGGAAATCACTCATACCAGCGAGAAAGCGGAGGGGGAAGACATTTCCTGCAGCCCAACAGCTTCTTCGCCACCCTTTTTCCCCTGCCTCCGTGTCCAGCCATTCAGAGACGTCCAGCTAATCATTTCTCGGCGCGTATTCCCTGTCCGAAACCGCCGTGACAAGAAAACTGATACCTCAGATGCAGGAAACGACGAAGCTCTCGTGCCGTTCGTCAGCATGATATCTTTTGAGCGGGCGGCCATTTGAATCTGGCCGATGGCCGACCGCATAGCTACAGAGCCGGGTCCTCCTGGCAAAGTGTAGGAATGTGGGGTGCCAACGCGCGGTTTACGGACGCGAATGGGGGAGGTATGTGATGTGTTTTACGGCCATGTGATATATCTGAGAACGAACGAGATGGGTCGGTCTGCCTGCCACGGAGAGGGACGGTGGTAGCTGTCAGCCACATGGCACTGGGGGGCTTAGGGAGAGTTCGGCACGAGGCGGCTATGCAGGGATCCCCCTGCGGTGTTGACGCATGTAAAAGTCAAAAAGACGGTTGGGCCGGTACGGTGAGCGAGAGAGGGGAGCTGAAACATGCCAGCCAATGGGTGGGTTTGCCCAGCCGCCAATGGCTGCATGTGCTTATTGTGAGAGGCAGCCCGGTTGGCAATCTACCCGTTGTGAGTGTTTGACTAATAAATGAGACAAATGGAGAGGCGGTTCATTCAGCGGTCTGGCGGTTACGAGATGGGATGTGACTCAGCTGCGGCACAGGAGCTGACCACAAGTATCTCTCACGAGCTCTCATAATACCACTCTACAAAAAGCCAATTGGACCCCTGTTGAATTCGTTTTAACTTGCTCGTTGTGTGGAGAACCCCATTCGTTCCGATAGAGCCCAGGAGCTTGCACAAATTCACTTTTCTGTATCAAACTCGGTGGCGTTAGGCCTCTGCATAGCATTCCGAGTGACGGCACTGCGTGAGGTTAGTGCCTGAAGACCGAGAGCTCAGTTTTCTCGTGTTCCTCTCTTCCATTGAGCACATTTAATGACTGGGGGTGAAAGAGGAGCCCAATGCCCCATCCGTGTGGAGGGTTCACTTCCGACGTAACCTGCCGGAGAAGCAATGGTTGCATGGCATATGTGCGATGCTGCATCTACATACCTACACCATCTCAATTGGACACCTGACAGCTCAGAAATTTGAATCCCGTTGTGGTACTTCTCGTGGTTGTGTTGTTCCCAAGATTATGCTTTTACCACAGTGTGTGTTTGCAAGGCGGATCTCAGGAGGTGAATCAAACACAACAATAGATTCATATGCTTATTGTAACAGCCATTGGATGAGCTAATTATATCTATAAATTTGAGTTTCGAACGATGGGGTAAATCAAATCTGTTTGAGGAAATCCATCAGAGGTGCTAATAAATGTGGACAAACCCAAGAATCCTAGATCCATGCCAACGCCGACCACTCATAAGGGATTGTGATATTACACGTGGGTGGCAATCCCGTGGATGGTTCAACATGAAAAGAAAAACTATCCGAGAAGAAAGAAAGTCTGGCAATTCATGCAAAGCAAGATATACTGATTGGAGTAATGATTAGCCTATAAGGCCACAACCGTTTGACGATGGAGCCAACACGCTTCACTTTGCGATTAAATAGTCTCATTCTTTCGCAATATATCATGTAGCTAAGTTGGATACATCAATGATCTTCAACATAGACGCGCCATCCACGTCACGAGCTCTTCTTCTGCCAAGGTACCTGTTTCTAACATATCTTGGAGCGTTTCTACAAGGTTGAGAGACATCTCTTAGGAGGTACACACCCTCTTGTTCCCGCTCAAAAAATTGAGAACCAATTAATTCATTGTATGTATGTTTCATTTCCATGCATGCCCAAGGACCTCCATTGGTTCTTTGTTTGGGGACTTCGCAATGTGGTAGACAAAAAGTTGATGATTGGTGATGATCAATAGAGATGAATAACGATGAGAATCAGTTCATGGAGATTACAATATTTGTCGTGCTTTTATCTTTGGAGCATTTCCATTTTACTTCCTCTACAGAGGCGCGGTCATCTTTGGTGGTGTTGGGATCAAATATTTGAATTCGCCAAGATGCCACTTCGGAATCATGAGCCGTAGACACAAAATGCACAAGTTGCGGTAACTTGGATCAACTGGAATGCACCACTACGTAATCGTGCAATGAAGTCTCGGGCCGTCTCAGGTCTCGAGTCTCGACTCTCCCCGCATGTGCCGTGTCATCCCCATCACTCAATATTACCCTGGTCCTCATTTTTCCCTTTTGTGTGACAGTATTCTACAATTCACGATGTACCTCGGCCTGTCACGAATTCGAGTGTCCTTCTGCAACACCTTACACACCCACCCCTCCCAATTCCGCGTGCGAGAGTGGCTATACATACATGCAGCAGGCCAAATACCGCCATGTCGATCAATTGAACTCTCCGTGGCATGAAATTGGGCTGCACTCCATCTGCATGTCTCACACAGAATGATGTGACGACTCTCCCATGTGTTGAGATTGATGTGTCAAAGACTGACAGACAATGATATCAGCACTGCGCCGTGGGACTCTCCCAAAGCATTCAGACGTCAGCTGGCCCCTTGCCCGATGCGAATTATGAATCAAGCTAGTAGCTCAGCTTCAACAGCTATTCAATCTGATTAGGGTCATACCATGACGCGCTTAGTCAAGCATCATACCCCCTTGAGCCAAGTATGAACTCTGCCCCAAACTCTGCCCATCAGCCGTACGCCGAACCGTGCTGTGCCGTGAACTTTTTTTCCAGAGCTGTTAAGGCAGCTTGAACCTATTATTATCGGGCCTGGGGGATCCTGTGGGCTGTAGGTTGCATCGCATGCCAGGATTCGGAGAAAATAGCTGTCACAAAGGTCGCATCCTACAAGCCCTCAATCATCTTCTGTTCTATTCTGGCGCTGTTCTGCATCCATAATACAGGGTATAACTCCTGGGTATTACTCCAATTCCTTCCAGGCAATCAAACACGCAGCTGCAGCCGTGTAATACACACCCCTGCCCCCGTCCATCAACCCTTTCCCTCCCTCTCCGACCCATCTCACCCCCCACCGGACCCCAAATGCAGCGCCATGCCATGCGTGCATTGCAATCAAAAGCATCAGAGAAGCAGATGTGGGCTTGAGCGAAGTGTCTGGGCCAGAGACGGTTCTGCCTGGATGGAGCGCCGTCCAAAACCTTGCCACCCACAAAGCCTATCACAGCCCATTGCTCCCCTCCCTCCGCCTATCTTTGTCTCCGGATGAGGGCATCGATACCCTTGGCCACTACCCTCGTTCCGAAGCCCCGTCTGCTTGTGATTGGGTCGACGTCTCATCTCGGACGCCCAATCTCTAGACCAGACGGCTCGAATCTCTATATAAGCCTTCACTGCCCTGGTTGTTCCTTCCCGTCACACTATAGAACTCTCATTCCAAACAAAGAGGGATATCTTCATAGCAAGATCACTGTCATTCTGGAAACACACGCATCTCTCTGCGTCCAGTCCCTTCATCGGTCTATCCTTCATCTCATTACTTTGGAGCCATTCCTACATTTTGAATACTTTTATCATCCATACAACCCTTGCAAAACCTACACCGTAGCGCACCATGTCGACCAGCTCAAGAGAGAACACTCTCGGCACCGGGCGTCACGGCCTTGGGAAACGCCATGTCCTCCCCGACAACTTCCGCAACCTGGTCGTCCTCACCGTTGGCGAGTTCTTCGGCACCTTCATGTTCCTCCTCCTCTCCTTCATCGGCACCCAGGCTGCCCTCAACACCAATGATCCCAGCGACCCCAAGGCCCCCCTCATGCCCTTCTCCCTCCTCTACATCGCCGCCTCCTTCGGGTGCTCCCTCGCCGTGAATGTATGGATCTTTTACCGTGTCACCGGCGGAATGTTCAACCCGGCTGTACGTTACCCACTTCTCATTATCGTCTTCCCGTCGTGTATCGTGTGGCCTTGCTAACCGATTCGCTTTCCTTCAATTCAGGTAACACTCGGTCTTCTCCTCGTCGGAGCCGTGTCACCCATTCGTGCTCTATGCATCGTCCCTGCCCAGCTCGTTGCCGGTATCGCAGCAGCTGCCGTGACAGATGGCCTCCTGCCCGGTCCCCTGGGTGTAGCCAATGCTCTGAGCAACGGCACCAGCATTGTCCAGGGCCTCTTCCTTGAGATGTTCCTCACCGCGCAGCTCGTCCTCACCGTCTACTTCCTCGCGGTCGAGAAGCATAGAGCCACCTTCCTTGCCCCCATCGGCATTGGCATCTCCGTCTTCATTGCACACATTGCTGGCACAAACTTCACCGGCACCTCCATCAACCCTGCCCGATCCTTCGGTCCCGCTGTCATCACGGGCTTCGTCGGGTATCACTGGATCTACTGGCTGGGCCCCTGCATGGGCGCTGTCCTCTCGTTTGGCGTGTACTCACTCATGAAGTGGCTGGAGTACCACACCGCCAACCCTGGCCAGGATGACGCAGACGTCGAGGCGGGAAAGACGCTTCTTCCAGCCGGCCCGCTGTCCCCTGTTGCAGTTGTCGAGTCCGAAGGTAAGCCCCGGCCCACAACTGGCAGGAATGACAGCGTCATGGATGGCCAGGTGCACCACGATGGCGTGTCTCAGGTTTGAGGAAGGGCCATAGACACTTACACACGGTGGTTGACTGCAAGTGGCTTCAACTGTTGCACATGGTCCATCATGTGATTGTATGAAGCTGCACAGCTCATCTCACAGGTGTATTGAAGGAGGGGATACAGGAGAAGAGACTAGGCTGGTAACAAGCTGCATTTTTGGACAGTCCGTCATGGCTTCCTCGCCCTAAGAATGTCACAAGGTAGTAGCGAGGAGAGCACTGGGTGTCATGGGAACAGAATGACTTATGAATATCATGAATACAAAATAATCAAGCTCACATACAAATTCTACGTAAATGATACTGTGATATACCTAGGATCACCGCAAGTAGAATGTGAATCTTATAAGAAACAGAGGGGCCAGAAACAGATAATATCCCAGTACCGGCAATTTATAGGAGTAATGCAAACGTTCTAGCGCTTCAGAAGATAGGTGGAATAGTGTCTTGATGAGGTTTGATCAAACGCTTTTTTTCTAAGACTAAAACTCCCGATTGTTCTCAACAGTAAGACGTACGGCGAGCTAACAATAATTCGAACCAATTAAAGGATATTATTACAAAACATTTTATTGAAAGGTCCCGGCTTATTATTTCAATGTGGAACATGATATCTGCACCACCATGTGTTAGCCACCACTTGCGGCTACACAGTTACACGCAATTAAGACAACTTACTGCGCGATTCTATGTTAGCAAGGTGATCTAAGTGGCTGAGTATCAAAAAAGGAAACGTTGATACGTAACCTAGAGAAGGTGCCAGCAGCGTACGATAAATCTATAACATTACCTCGTCAGATTGGAACATATGTTTCGTCCTCTTTGTCTTCCTTGCGGGAAGTCGCATATCTCTGGCGCTTGGGCTGCTAGTATCGTCTGCCCAAAGCTAATTGCAAGCTTCAAGAGGAGCTTGTTTATTGGACAATCAACGCCGAAACTATGCTTGACTTAGATACTGCAGCGCCGTTCAGGCGTTTTAAACTCAGCCGCAGTCTATTCATTAGTGGCAAACTCTCCACTTCAAAAAGGGCTATGTAGGAGCTAGACGCCTCGCTTGTTTCTTGATCGATCTTCTTCAGTCAGATGGCTTTTCATTGGCCCAAGTTGTTCCTCAGAAGCCGACTTGACTTCATCGGGTCTCCATGTGTCGATAATGAGAGGTGATTTTTAACGCACGCTTCCGGAACTGGTCCATTTCTCACGCATAGATGCGTCAAGAGTGCCTAAGGACCTGAGAATAGATCATCCGAAGAGGATCCCATCCTACGAGAGCTCGAGGCCCTGCTCACCTTTTCTCAAACATCTTTACGTCCTTCTACTATTGTATAAGAAAATATTTACACAGCTTCGTATTCTTATTTTCTCTAACTCTACTATGTGGTTTACCATTGAAACATAAATCCACACTGCAATGGAATCCCAAGCTAGCCCAGAAGACACTTCTAAGGTCGATGAGTCTCGACATATGTACTTTTTCCCAAATGCTTCTTTTGCAATGCGCTTTTTCTACGATGGAAGTTGATTTCCCAACTCAAGTCGCGACCTTTCGATGGCTTCAAGGGTCATTGGTTAAAGAGTTCAAAAACAATGCCACGCCCAGATTTCCGACTTGGGGGTCAAGCCGTGTATTTAAATACCAAATTATCGGCCAAAGAGGGCGTTCTGACTTGGAGGTCATTTCTCGAATACGAAGTAGAACCGAAGAATGATAGGCAATACTTCGATGAACGTGTGTAAAGTGCTAAAAAAATTGTTTATACAGGGCCTGTAGTCTAGAATATTTTGAGATTGTTTGTTTCGACCTCGCCACTCGCTCAAGCCAATACATCAGAGCACAGCTACTAAAAAAACAAGAACAATCATTGTTCATAGATTTATCAGCAGCTTTCTACAAAGTCTACGAGAGTGACTCCTCTTGTCACGAATGATCAAAATTCAAATTTCGTATTCACTTGTACTCCACCCTTCATCCAAACCTCCTGCTACGTCCAACTCTTTTTCAAGCTACATGAAGGCAAAACGGACCTAGATACTCATCACATGTTCTACACATTTCCCTTAACTAGAATCGAGACAATCCTGAGAAATGAAATGAGACCCTCCAGCACACCGATAGCCATTCTCCTGCTTGATCCACGCGAATCCGACTGGACAACACCCCATTCGCTCAATTCTGGCCTTTTCCGCTGCAATTTTTCTTCTCTTTTCTTCCTCTTGAATGACTTGCCGGATTATTTCTTCTCGTCTTTCATCGCTGCAGGTCTTCTGTTCTTTCTTGAGCTTCTGAAACTTTGCCTCTGCCTCGGCCTCGGCTGCTTTATCCTTTTCAAGTTGTTCCCATACCTCATCACTAACGCCAACATCTCTAAGACACTTCGATGATGCGCAATTACCACCCTCGGTATCACTAGCCTCCTCAGAAGTGTTCTCCAAAGTTTCGTCAGTGTATTGCTGTGTCTTGTTTTGCATCGCCAATCTAGTTTTGGGCTGTTGATCCAGCAAATCGCCCATATTTTGGAGGGAAATTTGCTGCAAGGTCTGCGGGACAGAGTTGGATTTTCGCTTCTGCGTTCTTCCCTTTCGTTCAAATAATAAACTATCCAGTTCCGTCCTAACATCAGTCTCAGAAACCATAGGTTGGTTGAAGCTCAAGTTGACCGAGCGAAATATGGCCTTCGCCAGCTGCTTCACGTCGCGCGCGCTGGCCCAACCCTCTTGCCGGCTCAACCTGTGGAAGAGTCCAAGAACAGCACTTTGAAACTCGTCACTCGGAACTTCAAGACAAGAAACGTCCAAAGTCTTCCCCTTTGCCTTGGCCTCGATTTCTTTCTTCTTACTTTGGAGGATGTTTACGAGCAGTTGGAAGCACTCCTTTGGTTGAAGTGGTTCAAAGTCTATGGTTTCTGGGAACCGACTCGACATTCCTTGGTTGACCGACAGAAGATTGTTGATATCCTCCACATAGCCCGCCAGAATTATGATCAGCTTGCCAAAATATCTTGGCTTGGTGACGCTATCAACCAGCTCATCAACGGCCTCCTGCGCAAAATGGCCTCCGGCCAGACGATACGCTTCATCGATGAACAGTACTTTGCCTAGGGCCTTGTCCAGAAGCGCCTGAACCTTTGGGCCAGTCTGACCAATATATTGTCCAATGAGGTCTGTTGCCGAGCAGTCGATGACCTCAGCACTCGCAAGAAACCCCATGTCGTAATAAACTTTGCCCATCTTCCGAGCCACTGTAGTCTTTCCAGTGCCAGGAGGTCCCCGGAAAAGGAACGAAAATGGAACTTCTTCTTTGGGATCCATACCCAAACTTTTGAGCTCTCGTACTCGCGCCTGATACCCCTCGAGTAAGGTAACCAATTTCTCTCGACCAACATCACCTTCAAACAGAGTTCTTACATTCGTATCTGCGCGAGTATTTCTGTCGAAGTCCTCGTCGAAGTCCACGGCGTCAAGAATATCCGATTTCGTGCCTCCAGCAGATCGTCTCTTCTGATGGCTCGCCTTTGCTTTGTTCAGAAGTATATCTACCTCGCCTGCGTTTCCAAAATGTGGTCTGTTTCTCGCTCGAGCGAGAACCTCCAACGCTGCAGTTTTACCTCTTCCTGTAGTTTTGAATCCGCATTGCCTGACCTTCAGGTCGAAGATTTGAGATAACTCATCATCATTGAAATCTTCAAACACAAAGGAAGAAGCCAGGGGAAATCTTCGGCTCAGACCTGGGTTCACATTCTGGAACATCTTCTGCATCTGTTCGTCGTAGCCAAGCAGAAGCACGCAACGATCCTCTCCAGGTACACTTTGGACCTCCGCTACTATAGTGTCAATGACGCCCGTCTTGTAAGGGTCAGACGTGTTTTCTCCTCCGTAGAGACCATATGCCTCATCTATTACCAGCACCTTTCCGACTGTAGCGGCCAGGATACCCTTGGTTTTAGCTTCTGATTCTCCAAGAGCGGAACCAATAAAGTCTGCGGGGCTCTTCACCACCACCTCTCCGTTGGAAAGAAGACCAATATGAGACAGGACCTGGCCAAAAAGCTTTGCGACAGTTGTCTTTCCAGTTCCTGGGCTTCCTACGAACACTTTGTTCAGCGAAAATTCAACCAGTGGCTCTTCCGCAAGCTCACGATGATAATTGGTGATCACGGTGTCTTTGAAAACTTGGAGCTCGTTCTTTACTTTGTTCAGCCCGATCAACTGATTCAGTCTCGTCCATGCGATGCAGCTTTCCAGAGCATTCGAAGGCTCTGGGCCGATCAAGTCCGTTTTGGAGAGGAATAGCTCGTCACTCTTATTTTTCGACCGCTTTTCCTTTCTGATGCGGGACGCCTGCCTTTTTAAGATTTTGTCGAGGGTATTCTCAACTGCCCGAGCATTTCCAAACCCTGGTTTCCCACGGCCTCTGCCAACGCGTCTGGCGATAATCCGAGCATACAATCCGTCAGTGCCGTCCTGCAAGATCATTGTCTCCTTGAACTTTTCGTGCAATTTCAACTTGAGGATTCGGAGAAGCTCATCATCATCGTAGTCTTCGAACTTCATCGTGATGGCGAATCGGCTTGGTAGCCCCGGGTTGTGAGCAAAGAAAGATTCCATCTCCTTGTCATAACCCGCCAAGATGAAGATGACCTGGCCTCGTAGGTTTTCGACTTCGGCGAGCAGATAATCAAGGACTGCCTTGCCTCCTGGACTGTTCCCGGAGGAAAGCTGATACGCCTCATCAATGAATAGTACACCGCCATCTCTGTCCTTGATGCCTTCGATCAACTTCTCACATCCTGGCACTCCAGCACTGGCCAGCTTGGATCCGGTGGTCTCCTCAAAGGCATCTCCCACAACCGCCCCAATTGAAGTTAGGAACTTGCCCCAGAGGCGAGCTACAGTTGTTTTACCTAACCCATGCGAAATCAGTTATTGCTTGAGAGCGTCAGATCCACTAGAACAACTTACCAGTTCCCGGGTTCCCAAGTAGAGAGCAGCTCAATCTTTCCTTGTTTAGCGGTACCCCTTGTCGAATTTTGAGCTCAAGAGATGTCTTCGCTGACAGAAACTCATCCTTGACAGACTCGAGTCCAATGAGTTCCATAAGTCCGTCCAAAGCTTGGTTTGCCTCCCCTTGGTCTTTCATATCATTCCACTCCTGCTCAGCAGGGGAACTTGTTTCATTAGCTCGGTGCTTCCCAAGGCTCTTTTCGTCGCCCTTCGGTGGTGCTGTTTTACGACTCCGTTCTTCTTGGTCTTTTCGGTTGGCAAGTTCCTGTGCTCTCTTTCTTCTAGCCTTAAGCTCATCGAGGGTCGCCTCTTTCTTTTTCAGATCTACAGCTTCTTGTTTTTCTTCAGCATCATAACGTATTGCACGACGCTGTTCGTCAATTTCGTCATCAAGCTTTAGTGTCCGGGTCGCATATTCTTGTTGCCTCTCCATCCGCTTCTTCTCCATCTCAAAATCGCGTTTCGCCCTCCGTGCGATATCTTGGTCTTGTTTGACACACAAGTCGCACCTACTCTTCCGGGCGGTAGTTCCGCACCGGACTTTCGTTTTGTGTCCTCTTTCGCATAGTTCCTCAATCACGCGAGAGCAGGGCGTCTGCGAGTGGTCGGTGAGAAAATGGCAACATCTTTGGCAAACATGTTTCCCGCAAGAAAGCATCGCCCCGCTACCAGCGTTGTTAGCTTTTGGAGTTCCTTGTATGGTCGTTCCTTTTTACGTACCACTTCTGCCCACACCCACCATCCGGGCAATATCGATCAAAATCCTCTGGTGTTTTGACTTCCTGCACTCTGTCGGGATGCTGCTCGCAGCGTATGGGTAGCCCTTCAACCAACCACTTTTTCTCTCGGAGGATGTCAAAGTATTGGGTCCAGAGCTCTTTGCCTCTTTTGCTCTCCATGAAGGTGTGCATATTCCCGAAGAGAATGATCCCCTCCCGTGCTCGCGACATGAGAACGACAAGACGTTCTCGGGCGCAAAGAAACCCGATATCTCCGGAGGCATTGCTGCGAGTCAATGAGGCAATGACGATATCACTTTCTTCGCCCTGGTAATTGTCTGGCCAGAGACATAGGTTAGCGGATGAATCTGCTACGAAAACATTTGGGTCTCAAGAGAGTGCATACCAATAGTAGAGAGTCTTACTCTTGCCTTTTGTACCTTGGCAGAGACGCTAGTCATCAGCCCAGCGCGGATGAGTTCATAAGAATCCAAATCGTTGAGAAGGGGGTCGATTTGAGTCCTTGAGCTAAGCTCCGATCTCATCAGCGACAGCTGACCCAGGTACGGCGTCAGGACAACCATGTTCTCGGTCTTGTAACCCTGCTGGCTGAGGTATTTGATTGTTCTAAGCACCATTTCGACCTCGAATGGATTTCTCTTGCTGTTCCCCGCTGAAGGGTCTCGAAGTTCGGTGGAGTCGGCCAGTTCTTGTTCGGGGTGCTCATGGTGAACAAATACCACTCGATGTTGCAATCCCCGTACTCCCGGCCTATCAGCCACCTTGGGAGCGTCAAACAAGGTCGGATAGGAAAGAAGGCGAGCAAAGTGTGAAATGTCTGGGTGGCTGCGGTGCTGCTCCTCCAGGACGGTAAATTCATGTCCATGTTCAATGCGCCGCTCGAACAATGACTTGTTGAGGTCGAAACCTTCGCCTTTTTCGACAGAAAGCTCGTAGCTATTGACCTTGGGTCGAAGCTGTTTGTGGTCTCCAATGAGGACTAACTGCTTCACGGACGAGCTGCATGCGGCAATGACGTGAGCTTCGAGGATCTCCCCGGCCTCCTCGACAAGCACAACATCCGGTTGCGCTGTCTTGATGTTAGACTGATACATGGAGGCTCCAGTTGTGGTGCAGCAAATGATTCTAGTCGACTGTAGGACGTTTCTCTTGCCCTCATCATAAAGTTTGTTCAACTGGTTCTGTATTTGATGGAGCTCTTCGTGCCTACTGCAGAGATCCTCCGTATCCTCCTGCCGCACCTCTTGACACCATATCCTGTCAAGCTCCTGGCGCTTTTTATGTTCCATTTTGAGTATTGTCTGAGAATACTCGGATAATTGTGAAAGATATTGAGGTGAGGGGCCCTTTCCTCGTCTCCAATTATCATAGATCCGCTCCGCCGTATCATAATCCTTATGACGCTGGAGCGTGAACCCACCTTCGGTAGAGAGGGGTGAAAATGCAGTAAAGTATGATCCATAATTCTCCGAGAATTCAAGCCACTCCAAAATCTTCGTTGTGGGTGGACGGAATCTCTCTAGATTCTGCACCAGTTCTGTAATACAAAGCTTGACCGCGTCTTCCTCGGACTTTAGACTCCTAATTTGGTCTCTAACACCATTCGAGCGCCAATATTTCGGGTCTTTCGTCCGACTTTCCAGTTTCATGGCTTCCATTTCTGGTGCTGCTTTGGAACCTAAACGGACTATGTCTTTCTTGCTCACGCCAATATCAACCAAATCAGTTATGAACTGGTCCAAGGCGTGGTTGGTATAGCTGAGCACAAGAATATTCTGTGAGGTGAAGCGAGTCAGAAACAGCCCAATAAGAGCTCCGATGAAACTCTTCCCGGTCCCTGGAGGTCCCTGTATCTGGGCTACGGGGTTCGAGAGGCCGTTGATGAATGATTTGAGCTGTGCGCCTTGGAGGCGCAGAGGCTTTTTCCCAACCATGAGCTTGGGGCCGAAAATGATTTCGCCCGATTCATCATAACGCTTTTTCAGAAGTTTGACTAGCTCATCAAACTTGGCAGAGTGTTCAAGAGGCGTCTGGTGGAATCCTCGTACAAGCAAAGGCTCCTCAAGGGGTAGCTCATTCATTGACTGCAGACGCCGCAGGATTGGCTCGTATGCAAATGTCGCGGACTCGACGATTGCCAGGGCCAGCTGGTCTCTCTGCGGCCCCAGAAGCATCGCCACTGTATTTTGCAGGGCAATCTTGTCTTTGAGTTGCAATCCAAACACTGGTTCTCCGTTGAGCATGGAGTTGTTCAGTTTAACCATCGAACCAAACGCAACCATGGCTGAAGGGGAAAACAGAACCGCCAACGAATCATGGCGGAACACAGCTTTGGGATTCTCCAAGAATTTTTCTCGCTTGCCCTTGGGCATGTTCAGGATGCTCTGCATCCCGTTACCGCAGTGAAGAGTCACCGTGAAGGCTCTAAGCCGCGTCTCAGTATGTGTATCTCTCTTGATACTCAAATCTCTGAACAATGAGCGCGAACGCCCTCTTCCCTTCTTCCTCCCCATGGAGATCTGGGTTTCCTCTTTCAGGTCCGCGACCATGTCCTCTCGTAGTTGGCGGAACAACCAGTCCAAGTAGGCGCCTGCGCGGTCATCTCCCGAGAAACGAAATGCATCCTCAAGACGTTGCAGATACGGCTTCTCTTTGGACAGCAGCTCATCATGGGTTGGGTAGATGGAGATGTCGTGAAAATCTTGGAAATCATTGTCATGGCGGCCACCCGGCCCATAAACCTCCGGCGCGACTGGCGCCCTGACACCATGGATGGAGAGAACTTTCTCGATGCGGTACCCATATACCCTGGCCTCGTGCACCTTGGAATCACGAAGCGGGGATGATTTCATCAGGGTCCTGACCTCTTCTTGCTGGGCAGACAGGGCGGGAAGCCTCGAGGAGACGACCTCGAGACACAGCCAGGCAAAAATAATCAAAGCGTCGTGCTTGAGGCTCTTAGCAGTATAGCCTTCAACAAAGACATTCCACAGAGACGCCGGCATGAGGAGACACTCGAGGGCCTTCTCAATGAAGTGGCCATCGCCAAGGTTCCTGACGGCAGCGCCCTGCAGCTGCATGAGAAACGGGACTACAGACTCGGCAAGGAAGTCGGCAGAGAGGCTACGGCGAGCAGCCGCACTGAGGGCTTCGAGGCCGTTCCTGACAGAGACGATCATTTCCAGCGTTTTGGCAGGAGTCTCTTGCCTGCAATTGATGCAGGCGGCCTCGAAGAAGTGCTTGGCGTCTTGCAGCGAGTCGATCTGCTTGGACCCGTGGAGGCAGGACTTAAAACGCTGGATGAGCTTTGCATCGCGCTGCGAGATGGGCTGTGCAGAAGCCATGATAGGGTAAAGCAGGAGAGGTGATTCTTTTCAAAGGTGGTTTGACCAGACCCAAGGAATGGGGCAGAGGTAGCGTAGAGAATACAAATGAAGCAATGCTAGATTGCTAGATCGCGTGCAAAGAAATCAAGGGCAAAGGAAAATCAAGAGGTATTAGGCCTAATTTATTGAAAAATCTACCTATAGGCAAGATAAAAAGAATCACAGAGAAGCAAACGGTCGATCGCAGCAACAACGCTGCCTGAATTGCATCAGAGAATCATCGGTCTCAAGACATCGGGCTCACAGCACACCACATTCTGAGGGCATCCTGCATTGGCGCGATGCAGGCATGAAAGTGTAGTTTGAGTACAGCCAACAGGCGTACAGTGCACTCTCGGTAATATGATAAAGATGACATACTGTCATTGGCACATTCGAAATGCGCCACCCTTGATGCCACCCCTCATCTGACAGGCCAGTTAAAGGCAGAGGCCTCGGTGGCTGGCTGGATGGCCTCCCGCATATTTGAAAACGCAAGGTGAGGTGGCATCTGATGGGAGGAGAGGTAAGGCAGACGAGGCATCTGACGAGGTAGATTGAGCGATGAGCCAGGCCAACTTGCTGCCCATTTAATCGGCCTCCATATCCCTCCTCTCGTCTCGAATGTTGCGAGCATCACCAATCTAGAGTGCCTTCATTAAATTGTCCCTCAAAAATCAATAGCACGATACTTATCCCACCTCCAATAAGACTTTCCATTACTCTTTCCGTAGCTCCCGGTTAGAATGAGCTTCCATCGTGGATACGTTAGTGGCAGTCGTCGCCCAACCCGTGGCTCACGCTCCCAGGTCGGCGCTTGGCCCAGGCCACATGTATCATCGCTGCCTTCTCCTCCAAAGGGGGAGCTGCTTTCGAAAGTCAATTGGGACCAACTGTCATCTGACGCAATCGCGTCCCTACCTGATGGGCACATTGGGATCGATCACGCCGCAGTGATTGCTTCATACAACTGGGTTGGCCAAGACCGTCCGACCATCATGGTTCCAGGTTAGTGAACGCCGTACAATCAAATCACTTACTCCAATACTAACAGGTATCATAGGCAAACCAGCCCTATGGACTCCTCTCGATGCCCCGAAGCAGCTCACCCAAGACAACAGCAACACAGAAACATACTACGTCGATCCCAATGCAGCGTATGCGTCGAAGCATGCATTGAACCCAGAAGTCACGGCCATCATGAAGATGGAGCCGACCTGCTTGGAAAAGCCCGAGCTAGTCGCCTGCGGAAGCACTCTGGGTAATCTCCTGCGGTTCGCGATGAAGTCCGACCGTCCATTCCGCATGCTGGTGCAGACTGTGGGCTCGACGGTCCATCTGGTCCGGAGACTGAACTCGTCCACCGAGACAATCGACGAGATCAAGGGCTACGGGCATTCTTTCCCAAACGCCTACACGACCTGGGAGCCCGAGGTCAAACAATCCAAGTCGCATCAGAGGGTCATGCGATACCAACTGGGCGGTCTCTCAACCTTGATCCGCTACGAGGGAGATGGATACATCTCTGATACCCGCAGGGTCATGACCAAAGCAAAGGAGACCAGTGGTGACCTGTGGGAGCTCTTTGGTGAATTCAACGTCGGGTCCGGCGATAAAGCCTACCGTCGCAAAGATAGCGAGCTCCAAGTAGAGGACGGTGGAGAGGAGGTCGCCCAGAGGACAATCTTTGACCTGAAGACACGATCCAGAATGTCAGCTGCAGGGCGAGACACTCTTGGAGAGGAAACACCTCGCCTCTGGGTCCGACAGATTGAGAAGTTCATCCTCGCGTTCCACAACCGCGGGGTGTTTACCGACATCCAGGAATTGGACACCCGAAAGCGCATCGACGACTGGGAGAAGGAGAACCAAGAGGGCCTGAAGCGGTTCATGAGATGCCTGCATTGGGTCATTGACAAGGCCACGTCAAAGGAGCGGTATGCATCCGAGTTCGAGCTGCTTTGCGACGGATCCGATACCTTGGAGTTGCGTGAGAAGCTGGCAGATGCTGGCGACCCGCTCTCGGATGAGGTCAAGCAGAAGTGGAAGGATTGGCTCGGCGAGACTGGCGAGCCATCGGGAAGCAGCCGTACCAATCCATCAACGGTCGGTGGGAGCGATTGGGAGAAACATGGGAAGACTCCCAGCAGCGACGATGACGGCCACTACCTCGCCTCTGAACATCACGAATACGACAGTCCGTATGAATACAATTGGTCAGACGCTGAGGACGACAAGGATCTCACTGCGTGTGATAAAGAGTGTGGGTACTGTGGGAAATGTCCCTACTAAAAGGGCCAATTCTCCTCGATCCATCCGGACGGTTGGGGCGAGCTGCTCGTAGCGAGCGAGGGGTAGCGGCGGGCATGCCCATCGTGCATCCGTCGTGCCATTGATCCAGGGTATCTAGATTCTTTGGGAAGGAGAATTTGGGGAAGAGGGCCTTGGCCTGAGGGGGGGAGAGGTTGGGAGGGTTATATTTTCGGATTCAGGGTCCAATGCTTCCGTCCATCGAGCCTCGCTGGTGGTCTGCACTGCATCTGGCTATCGATCCGGATGGTGTAGCACCAGCAGGAAATTAGCTCAGATTGTCGGGCGCTCTGTGGTATCGCGAGCTTGTTGTGATTCTCGGTTATTCAAGACAAGCATTCTGTGCATCTCATCCCTGCCGGCCTCGTAGTTTGTGATTGACACTACCTCCATTAAGAAAGTCCTCCGTATCCGTATCGCTATCGCCGGTCTTATCGTCACGTGCGCTGATATCGCAATCAGAATCGACTGAAGACGGCACAACCCTTGGCTGCCCCAACATCATGTTGGCCACCATGAGCTATTTGTGCAGTTAGTACGCCCATCTTTTCCTCGTTCATGGCATTCGCCGACATGATGGAATCCATCATCGGACGCACGCCCAAGCTCATCCTGCGATTGTGAAAAGTCGGCCCAGTACTGAGACCCCCTGGTGCCACCATGTTTGAGGTATCGGCCACCCATCCCAGCCTGTGGGAAACGGGCCCAGGCGTTTCGTTTCAGGGTGATGCAAAACAGAAAAGCTTGATTGCATAGCGAGCGAGCACGTAGAGTGGAGCAGCTACATGATGCATTATTGATTGGAGGGACAATGTCACGGCGGCGACACTACGGCCCAAGTGTTGCGTGTGCATCTATTACTACTCACGAATGCCATTATTGCTCTTCTGTGGATATAATCATGGCAAAGCAAACCACAAGAGGAAAAAGAAACAGCATACATACGTGGGCTCATTCTCAATCAATCAATAATGAATCACCTTCATTAGAGATCAAAGGTACCTGGCTACAAATGATTCTCGGCGGCATTGCCGTTCCGTAGCCAGTAGCAGCCCATGTAACAACAGCAAGCATATGTCTGATCTGCTGTCAAACACAACGCCCCTACAAGCCAGTGCCTAGCACGGCGGTTGAGCAAGCCACAGCTGAGACGAGGCGACAGCTAGCCTCTTGGTGCTATATTTATTTTTACGGACCGTAATGAACACCAGCAAACAAGAAACAAAAAAGGATAGCCGCTCAGAGCTCGGTAAGCGCTGCTCTTTGGCGCGCAGGCGGTTTGGGATCTGCCGCTGACAGTGCAGAGATTGGCTCTCGCCGGCCGGTTCTGGAACATCTGGCGGTCGTTCCCCACCACCCGCTGTCGGACAAGGAGATTCGCTTGGACGCATTGAGGAGGCGAAGGACCCCGGTTCCGAACATAGGACCTTGCCTTGAACATCTTGCTCACACCAGACCAGTCTCAGTTGACAGTGCTTCATGATCGAGTAATGCCCAGCGCCCGCCGCTACTGTGGGATTTGCGATAGGTCCTCGCTAGCGCATTGCTTAGCATTTGTAGCGCCGTGCAGGGGGCCAAAGTTCACGAGAAACCCACTGAAAATCTGGAACCTGGATGGAACCCCAGAAAATTGGATCGCCAGGCTCGAAACTCAGGGGCTGAAGATCCCGCAGGGCACGGTGCGGCAGTCAGTTTTGCAAAGGCCGCCTAATACGAATAAGGGTACGCGGAAACACACGTAGGCGGCAGGGACTGAGGAGGGCTGTGCAAGATGATCTATCGAGCCAGCAATCGCCAGTAATTTGAGAGACATGTGTCGATACGGGAGCGCATGACGCCCAGTCAGTCCACGGTGAATCCACTCCCCAACAAGCGCTCATGGCGTGGGAAGAGTGTCGACATGAGCCTTTTTGCCATCTGGCTGGCCCCAACCCCCTCCCTCCAGGACAGATCAGGCCAGCCCAGGCGATGCATGCGTTTTTTGCCTTTCCCGTGGAGCAAAGGAGCAGCCACCCTCCCAAGTGTACAGTATGCATTATCTGGGCCCGGCCTGTCCAATTGGAGCGGAACCTTTGCTGCTGATTGGAAGCAGTGGGCGGCGGCTCAATTGCAGGCGAAATGCAATGCGTCCTGTTTAGCTCCAGGGATGCATCGCAGGTGGAGCTGGATATGCACCCACCATGTGTGCATCTAGTGCAGGCAAACATGGAGATGGGAGCTCCTACTCCGCGCCTAGACCCCTAGAAACGGCACCCAGGACTGTCGCCTGGCCTCGCCGTCGGCAGAAATGCAATGTGTCGGTGGTCCGTGGTCCGCGGTCTCCTGGCGGCAGCAGCCAGTACGGGATAGGATACCTCAATCAATGCACCGTGGTGATCGCGGATGATCAGAGTGAATATTGCCAATCAGCCAGCAGCTAGCAGCGGCCACCTACGCAACAGCTGCTGCGATCAAATTAAGCAAGATCAGGTACGCGCAGAACAAAGCCTGCAACCATTCCAGCAGCCCCTGTCCAGTCGCCTCACCAGCCCAGCGCGAGCGCTAAACCGCCTCCTGCTGGCTCCCTCTTCCCCCTCCCGCTAGCCCTCCATCCAATAACCCCCTTTGGGAGGTGCTGTTACCACCACCAGTTGTAAACAGCGGGGAAAGTGAGAAGGCTAAAGGTACCTAGAGCCTAGGGGTAGCGCCAGTGGCAGGCAAGGTTTACTAGGGCCCTTCTCGTACTTCTGCGACTTGCTTGTTTTGTTCCACCTTCGACGTGCCTCCTTCCCAAGGATCGGCTGTTATACATCTCTCCTTGTTCTTAAACCTTTGTCCGCCCCCTTGTCTGGTCTCCAGTCCCATCCTCTTATTTTCTCTCATTTGCATCTGTGTTGTGTTCATTGTTCTTCACTCACACTTGCTGCACCTGTGTCTCTGTTTCCTCGCTTCATACAAGTCCTTGCTGCTGGCAGCACCGCTCTACAAAAAAGTTCATCGTTGCACAAGCATCCACACCATACTCAATTGCTCCTAATATACCCTCTCGATACCTACTTACGACCCCCTCCACACTATCCACCATGCATATCACCAAGAAATTCGATCGCGCCTTCCAATGGGCCGGGGAGAAGATGGGCGGCGAGGCCAAGTCTGGCCAGACGGACGAGTTCAGAATGCTCGAGGCAGAAATGAATCTCCGCCAGCAAGGTTTGTCTTTTCTCCCCCTTCCCCGTTAGTATCGTATTTCGCCAGCTGACCTTCCCATCACAGGAACCGAGCGCCTTCAAAAGTCGACCAACTCCTACATCCGATGGATGACCCGTCGCTGCGACGCCCTCGAGGACAGAGAGCGAGCCGCTCCCATAGAATACCATGGTCGCGTCATGGCTGCCCATGGCGAGGAGTTCGAGGCCGACTCTCAGCTCGGTACCTCGCTCGTCGCTCTTGGACAGGCGCATGAGCAAATCGCAGTCTTGCAGGAGGGTTTTGTCGAACAAGCCAATGCCACCTGGGTTGAGAACCTGGAGCGAAACAACACTATGATGAAGGAGTATCAAGTACGTCGGCTTCCAAAGCCTCTTTGGTCACAAGAGATATTCCTAGATGCTAACAACGACAAACAGACTGCTCGCAAGAAGCTCGAGAACCGACGCCTCGCCTACGACGCCAGCACTGCCAAGATGCAAAAGGCCCGCCGCGATGACTTCCGTGTTGAAGAAGAGGTCCGAACAAACAAGGCCAAGTTCGAAGAGTCCACCGAGGACGTATACCAGCGCATGGTCGACATCAAAGAGGCCGAAGCCGATAACGTCGCTGCCATCACCGACTACCTCGATGCCGAGCTTGATTACTACGAGCGCTGCGCCGAAGAGCTGCGCCGAGCCCGCCAGAACCTGGTGGCTGGCAACAGCGAGTCCGCCCAGTACAGAATGTCCCCGCCTCGCTCCCGTTCCACTCGATGCCCTCCTGCCGTTCGTCGTGTCAGCACTGCCCGCTCATGGCAGGATGAAGAGCCCGCACAAGAGCCTGAGCCACTGTCCGCTCGCATGCGAAACGTCTCCCCCGGCACTCGTGCTGCTCCACCCCCTCCTCCCCAATCAACACGACCTGCAATGGGCCGATCCATCACAGAGGGACGAGCTACACAGCGATCGGGCGGTGCTCCACCCCCTCTCCCCCTCAGCCGCGTGCGAACAGACGGCCTGGCATACGGAAACCGTACAGATGATATCTTTGATGACCGCTCGGCCTCCAGCGGAAGCGGCAGCCCAGACTATCCTGAACGAACATTGACGCCAGCGACTTCTTACGGCAGCCTTACCCGTACTATTAGTGCATCGGCCGTTAAGAAGGCGCCCCCTCCTCCTCCACCCGTTAACCGGGCCAAGAAACCAGCTCCACCACCAGTTCCTACGCGGAGGGACCTGAGATACTGATGGCATTGTTTGATTTTTATTGCTTGGGTCATGGGATAGGAATCCCTTATCGGTCTGGCGTTTCTCGGAGTTTTTGAGATGGGCTTATACATGTTTTTATACCGACTCAGAGTCTATCCTTTTCACTTTTACCCGCCTCATTACCTTATGTGGGAGATTTACCGCAGTATTTTTTATGTTGAGGCACCACAACGGATCATCTGGATAATCTTGGGAAGGCTGTTGTCTTTTATTTTAGCCACCACACTGGGCCACGGCTCCAGTTATCAAAATTCAGACCGCGAACGCATGCGTCAATGGAACAAACTGTAACACCCCGCCCCAGGTGATTTAACTGACAGTAGCCAATGACTTCTGATGCATGCTCGGAAAATTGAAAATGTAGGGTAAGACGAGTATCGAACAACTAAAGCTCGGCTCATTAGCCTGGCAGAGCCTAGTTTAAATCGCTGCATCCTTCATTCTTGCAATAGTGGCCAGTTTTTGTAGCACATATAGCCACAGACCGTGAAAGGTTATTACAAACCACATAATCATTTCCTTAATGCGATCCTCAATGTGAGGGGACCTGTCCTGGTAACGTAAATTATTTGGTAGACATCCGCAAAAACTTACCTACCCTATAGGTCAGATATCTTCAACGTACTTCCTGGAAGATAATGTCCTCGTTGACTACTGCTGGAAGATCGATTTGTAGAATTTTAGATCAGAGAGAGTTTGAGAAGGCACTGATAAAAGCGCTAATGAGATTTACACACGCAGCTGGCATCAACTGGCTATATCACAGTTGCGCCCTCATTGGCAACCATTTCGTTAAGCTCCTCGTCATCAGATGAGAGTCTTGTTGCAAAGGCTTCAGAAGCAAAAAAAAAGAAAAAGACGAGGAAAGCTTCGCTTTTAATGGAGAAGTGAGGGATCTCTTTCTTCTTTGTGGCAGACGTTTGCTGGAGTTAAGACTTAGCATAACATGGGACAATTGTCCTTTTGCAGGAGTGTTTGATGATCTGTTCATACCTGAATGTATAATATGTGGAAGAGCTATCTAACCAACCAAGCTAGAGTCTATTTAAAATACGCAAGAGTTCCTCTCTCGAGGCTATTGCTGGTCACTACACTGCTTCCCATCGATGCGATTAAGAACGCGTTCTACAACCAATGCCTATGTTAGCATCCAGGCAGGCAAACATATGGAATCGTACGAGGAGAAGCAAAAAATACCCATACGCTATTTGGTCACTATAAGGCAGCATGGCCTCTGAAGCGTCCTGGGTCGGCTCCTGTTACAAATGCTCACGGTGAAGAAGACGCTGCTACTCTAGGTGTAGCCTTTCACGATGGCAGTGTAATTTAGTGCAGTCTGCCTTTATTTACTACGGATCTTTTGTGTAAGCTCTCCAATCTGCACTATAGTACAAAACGTTACAAGCCAGAGCAGCAAGAGAAAAATGGGGGGGGTTTTCTGGGTCGACTTATCTCTGTTGGCATCTACGGGCTCTCGCTCCCCTCCGCCGTATCACTATTTCGCGAAATCTCCGAGGTGTTTCAACCACTAACAGAGGGCACGGGTCCTAAAGTAGTATCAGAAATGCTATTAGTGTCTCTGTCCTCAAGGGCGTAGCTGATGCTCTTACTGAATTGGTTCAAATATAGCCAGCTTGGTGTTTGCGTCGTATTTGACAAGGGCCCTAGGACAAGTATCAGAGACAGATGGCAGGAGAGCCCCCCAAAAGTACTAATTGAAGTGCCAAGTAGAAGGAGATTTCGGCCAGTGCTTCCCGCCAGCTTTCATAGATCTGGAGCAACACGCAGGCTCAAAAATGAAGTTGATAGAATGCACCCAGGTCTATGATCTGTCCACTCTTTTATCATTCAACAGCATAGCCAAGCATAGGTGGTGTCAATCTCAGATTGGGATATCATCACGACTATGATCCAACACTTAAAGAGCTTGAGAAGGACAATACCCGTCGTTTCTCCTCTCTCTCTCACCCTATCGTATTACTTTCCTTAGTATGCGATGCTACATGCCGGAAATGGCCCTATCTACTTCTATATCTGAGCCCCAAATATGCCTGATGATGCAGAAATCATAGCGTTACTTGGGTCTCGAACAAAGGCCTCGAGGCAGCGAAACTTCGAATTAGCAGTTCCCGCCGAAGTGCACTTGCAAGCCACAGCACATTAACCAGAGGACGCAGCAGATGCCAAGTCTCCAACTTCACAACTCATACTCGTTGGTCTATTCAATGGCAACAATGGGGGCCAGCTGACTTCTCGCTGCCTGCTTGAAGTTAACGATACCTCTCACATTGCGAATTTGCATCTTAGCAATTCTGATCCTTAAGGAGTGATATATTGAAGAGTACATGTGTCACTAGGCCATAGCTGGGAGCTATGACTCAACAACAATCAATTAGAGCTCTGGGAGCCGGAAGAAGGCCAATGAAAAGACCTCTGTCAGTATAAGGTTGAACGACTCGGGATAGAGTCAAGAAGGGGCTACTGAACACAATGATCTTGCTAAAGGCAACATGGAGGCGACCGATGCTGCTAGGCCAAAGACTAGATTTCCAACTAAAGGATAGTGTTGCGAAAAGTTGCCCAAGGAAGAGGGTAACTTCCCAAACCAGCGCTACGAACATAATGGCCAAGATTCTTCGATGTCCAGTGCCGTCCAATCTTACCTATGCTGAGCTAGGATGCAGATAGAGGTGGCTTCCAATAAGAACAATCAACATACGACGGTGGGAAACAACAGAAAGAGGCGGGAAAAGCTGGTGGCAACACACAGCCGACGGCTAATTAGGAAGAACACGATCATGTCATAATCACAGACCTCTTGGAGTCCAGAGAAGGGACTACCATCTAGATAGAAAGTGTCTGTTCCTGTGCCTTCGTCGTGGACAACGTATCCGTGTAGAATGGACTCAAGGAGTCTGTAATATGCTCTGCCTGGCTTGATAAAATATCTGTAGCGAGCAAGCATAAATTGGTAGACGGGCCCCCTCGTTAGTAACAGGCGTAGGAGCCGTGATTTATGTCCTCGCTAAATTCTTGATCCCTTCGAGGTTGTTTCTGCAAACAATAGCTGATACCAGGTTGAGGCTTACGAGAGGAGCAATAACGCCAGAATGATAGTGACCCTGTGACGTGTCAGGTTCCAGCTATGGCCGTTAATGCGTCTTGATAATAGTTTTAGGGCTTTCCTGGCTTGTTCTTGAATAGTATGAGAAGCAATTAATGGAGAGACAGAGGAGTTGCTGTGTGATATAGTTTGGTTTATTTACCTATGGCCTAACACGGAGCTCGTTGTTGACGATGATGTCACTCTTGATTGAAGAGCATTGGCATGCAACCAAGTTCCAGAGATTCTAAAAAAAGCACACACACACGTGGCAAATGCGAGGTGGCTAAGAGAGCTTTCGACCTTGAGCTAGTCTTGGACTACAATTGTTGACGGTTAGGTTATGCCTCCCTTTGAAGTTTGGGCTATATGCACATTTACTGTTCCCCAAAAGCCCCTAATGGAATTCAACAAATCCTTGACACGATGGGAGCTATGCGATGAAAGTTGTCGCTGATGACTCGCAAAGCCCGGGACGTGGCAGGCAACGCAAGGCATCCATCTACATTCCAAGCCGACGACGAAGGCCTGTCGGTCCCCAGAGATGAAACCTGCTCCTTACTACTGGCATGAAGGGATCAATAATCCTCGTACAAGAAGACAGGCATGCATAACGCCCTCTCCGCTTTTAGCCAGCCGCGGCCCGGCCCATGCCTTTTATTCTCGAATTCCTCCCCCTCACCAGGGCGAGCTCCGACACAGGGAGTGCTCGCCAATGTCTCGCATCGCCAGCTGCCGCCGGCGCCCGGTGTTCCCCTTCCAGTCCGACTTGTTTGCGCGCCACCGGTGCGACAGTGAAGGGGTTCGCAATCGCCAGAACCAGCAGGGGTCCTCGTTCGTATACAGCCCCAGCGCGTGGAGGCTGACCGATTGTGCCATCGTTTGCGAGGAAAGGGTGATACGAGGGCCGCGGGCCAATTGCGCGCTGGCTTGGCGGGGACTTGGCAAACCATACGAGGGGGTCCACGATACCCCGAGGAAATTGGGCTGGCTCGGCTAGCAGCGATATCACGTTGTTGGAAGAGATTTAGGTTGGGGGAGCTTGTTGACCAGGGTGGTGGACTGAATGAATGTGACATTAATTCAAGGTATGCCATGAGACTTCGTGAATAAACCAGTTATTACAGTGTAGAATACTCAAGAACGCCGGAGGGGCGACAAGAAAAACAGAAACATGACCCCTCCATCTTCCCTTTTCTTTGCGCCATGATGTGTAGTAGAAAAGCAAAAATAGCAAATAGCAAGAATTGGAGCCCAGCTCCGCCTAGGGCAAGCCAGTGTACGTGTCGTGAACGCTGATGATGCCCTTCCTGTACATGTCCAGCGCCATGGGGTAGACGGCGCGGGCGTAGTTGCTCCGGCGCTCGAGGACGTAGCGCGGGGAGATGTGCTCGAGGCCGAACGAGTCGAAGACGTCGGTGTGTGGGCGGAAGGCGTGGAGCGTGTAGGACTTTGTCCACAGCCACTCCTTGGCCCATTCAGGCCCCTTGTAGGAGTCGGCAGCGTTCCACATGGTGTGGTCGACGTCCTGCTCGGAGGCGAATTCGGGGAGCGGGTCGCCGTCGTTGAAGCTGGTGAGGTTGTTGGTGAAGGTGCCGTCGTCGAGGTCGTAGTTGCGGAAGAGGCCCCGCTTGCCCTTGTCGCCGTCGCTCCACTCGACGGGGTGGAAGGAGCCCTGGTTGACGACGAGGAGCTCGCTGTCGACGCCCTCGAGGTGGTCGCGGATCTTGGAGCAGACGCCGTTGGCGTGCTGGACGTAGCTGCCGTCGAAGGCCGCGTTCATGCCCTCGACCCATTGCTTGATCATCTGGGATCGCGGGGCTGTGAGCAGGACTCCCAGGTTGACGGCGCCGCCGGCCTCGATGCCCACGACGGCCTTGTAGCCGGAGTGGCGGAAGGGTGCGATGTCGCGGAGAGCGTGCTTGGGGAGCGGGTTAGTCTGAGCGGGCTTGTTTTGGGGGAGGCGAAGCCACTTACAACATCGAAGTCAATATAGTAGCCGCCAATGTCGTTCAGGACCTTGGCGCGGACGAAGTCGGTCTGGGCCTCCATACGCTGGATGGTCAAGCCATTGCCAGCCGTCTCCTGCAGCTCGATGTTGTGGATGATCAGCTTGGGGTGGTTGAGAATAAGTTGCGTCCACTTGCCCGACTCGCCAGCGCGGCCGCGGTCGAGGGCCTCCTTGTCTGCATTGGTGTGGAGGTAGACCCGGTCGGGGTGCCAATGGTGCTGGGCGCCATAGAGGGACAGATAGTCCTTGAAGTGGAAGTTGAAGCTGGACTTGGGGTCCTTGAGGGCGTATATTAGGTGGAGGTAGTTGGGGATGAGGGCGCCGTCGGATTCCTTGGTGGCGTCGATGGTGATGAAGGTGTTGTTCTCCTTGGAGTGGTGCGAGCCCGGGTAGTGGATGCTGGCAAGATCTATTCTGTCGCCGTATGAGTAGAGGATGACCCAGAACAGGACAAAGGACGTGAGAGCGAGGAGGATGTAGCGCCTGTGAGTGGCTATAGCACCCGTGATGCTCATGGGGTGCTTGGTCAACATGGTGGCGGTGGGCAAAGACAGGACGGGCAAAAGAAGGAGAGGTGAAGATAAAAAGAAGCTCGAGGTCAAAAACGCGGAAAGAATGTCAATATTGGACGGGCGAGTACAAGCAACACCGCGCCACACCCGGTTAACGAAAGACAATGCTGACGAGACCAAAGAGTGACTGGCCCGAGAAGGGATAATGGGCACGGGGGAGAACAAGGACGTAGGTATATCAGGCAGAGTGCCCTGGCCGGGGTGAAAGGAGTGACTGGGCAAGAAATGCAAAAAGGGAGAGACCGGTAGGCAAGGCGCGGGCCAAGGAAGAAAGGAGTTATGCGGTGGGACAAGGTCGAGTGAGGACGAAGTGAGAGGAGTACATACAACAAGCTACACGGAGGCAGCGGCTGGAGACGAATCGCGTTCAGAGCGGACAGGCAGATGCGAGAGAGGGGCAATACGGGCAGCTCAATGCCACGGCCCAATCAGTCGGTCAGTGAAAACCGGGATGGCAAGATGCGGGCTTTGCCTGTGTTGGCCTGGCTCGGCTGGGCGTGGGCAAGGGCGTGGTGTTTACGATGGAAGAAGAGAGATGGCCTGTTGGGCAGATTAAGGTTGTGTGTCAACGGCATTGCAGCGATCGCAAAGTACACCCAAAGTACCGCTCAATTAGCAGCAGATGGGGGAAAAGCGGGGAGCGATTGCTCTGATTTGGCGCCGGTGGAACAAATCTTGGGCTACGGGCGCGCTAAAGGGCAGTGCGCCGAGTCGGTGGGACAGGCCCCTCAGGCAAGACACGCCCCCAGAAGGAAGGACAACACAGCTGGAGTCGCCTGGAGATGGGCTGTGGCGGGTGCCGGAGATGAGAGTGCTGCTGCAGGTGCCCGTGGAGGCCCATCCTTCAGGTTTGCCAAGTGCCTCCTCTGCTCGCAACACCGCTGGCACTCTTGCATTGGCAGCAAATATAGGAACTTCGCTCTCGCGTGCGGCCGGCATTGCTTGGCGCGGGCCAAGACGTCGGGTCAGAAGTGAGCAGGGACCAAGGCTGAGCTTGGGCTGAGTGTGGGCCGGCAGGGATCGCCCGTCCTGCACCACCTCATATATTGGCTGCTACTATTGTCTAGCGAGCAACTAGCCATTCACTTGATTTGACTGCAATGCTTTAGCTGCCGACCTCGTCATCTATCGTTTCGCCATGGCCAGCAGATGCTGCCGCCACTCCACCGACATTGGCAATAAACGGCCGGCTACATGGCAGTGCATTGTTGAAACACGCAATAGTGCCTGCTTGCTTTTTCCAAAGTCGCTGAGACGGTGGCTTGCGAGCCGTGTTCCAGCTGTGCGCCACTCATATCAATTATCCCAGCCCCAGCTGCAGGTCGGATAAGCTGTCGGAAGAGGACTGAGATTTTGGTGACACCCCCCACCTCTTCCTATTAGCCTCTGAGGTAAGGGGCTCATCACCATTAACCGTTGCGTCGTCTTGTTTTGCTAGCTTAGGCAAATGCCAAGTGTCTCGCGTCCTCGGGCGCTTCCTACTTGGCTCCTCGCCACATGCATAGTACCTCATTTTCCAAGGTCACGAGCAACGGACTCTTCGTATCGTTATATCGTTCCCGCTGCCGGCCTTGCTCGTGGTGTGAGCTACCCGTCCCGACTATACCTAAGTAGTGTGCAGGCGACAGGGGCTAATCGGGAATGCCACCTCGACATATATCGTGGTGTGATTGGCCCGTCTCAAGGTCAGCACAAGCCCACCTTGATTTCTTGTTAGAGGCGGCGATGAACAATGACTTCCTTGCCCATTGATGATGCTGGCCAAGTCGGATAGTAATCTAAGACCAGATCAGCATCTTCAAAGGGAAGCTGTTTCAACACCGTTGATGAGCGCTGCAGCTTCCCCCACCACCTCATTATCTCTGCCCACCTGTCCTCTTGGCAAGTGCTAATAGTAGAATATTAGCACTCGCAGGGCAATTCGTCTGCCAAAAAGATCCTCCCACCGCATGGCTACCCTGCACTCCCGCTGGAGCCTCTCGCTCCCTCCATATATCTGAAGCATCCTCCCTCGCTCGCTGTCGCAATGATTCAGAGCGGGAGCGCGCAATGCAACATGGCACATCTAAATCATACCATGTACATGGAAAACTTGGTTGAGCCCAAACCTACCTTTTCCCGGCGTCTATTGTTGTTTGATTTTAATTAGTCAACTCCACCAAACGGATGCTCCTGCACTGAGAACAAGGGATCAACCAAAGATCCATTTGCTCCCTGCTATCCGAAATACATCTGTTAGAACCTTACCCAAAGATAACACCAGACGTTTCTGCCAAGTGCCAAGCTGCTGGCGTACCACTTCCAAAAGTCCAAAATTCTCGCACGCGACCCCTGATCACAATTCCCAATCCTGCTTCAGAATTCCGAGCTGGCCTTATGTCCGTGCCTGACCCGAAGCTGACGTTTCTTACCAATCCTACGTGCCAAAGACGTCGTCATAGCCCACATTCACATTCTAATATTTTGCGCAATACGTATCCCCAATCGAATAGCTGGGCGTCCTAACGTTCCAACGGCCTCTAATTCAGCCTAAGCTGGCTTTCGCCTGCCACGACCCTAATTACCTTACTTAAGATAGCGCAAATTCCACCATCCCAGGCCACTGTGTCCATACCTCAAAGAGAGTCCATATCTTTGGATTGCAGTAGATACCCGGGAGTACGAGCCACATGGTCAGCCCTATGTCTCAATTACGAGGAGGCGCATTCACACAAGATGCTACCCAACATCCGGCAAGGAGGCGCCTACCAGAGTCTCGCCCTAGAGCCATCCAGGCCCCTATTTGCGATTCCTGGAATGCATCAGATCCCCTAATCCTCATGGCCAAGAAGCTCCGGCAGGCTCCTCATTAGGGACCAAGTAGGAATTTTGGTTACTGTTAGCTTCGACGTTAGTGGCTGTAGCTCTCTTGGAAGGCGGGTCATCATAATCATTGGAACCTCTGCACTGCCGTGCCGACATTAGTGTTTGGCGGGGCGAACACTAAATTCCATCTCTCCGTGAGCCATGCGGCAAATAAGACCTTTGCAGCAGTTCAATCCGCGTGTGCAGTAATCAGTCAGCAATGGGAACTGTCATGGTGGACCCTCAACAGGGCTCGCGGCATGGGACCCCTACGGAATGGACGAGATAGGTAAGTAATCGTGGTATTGGATCTGACGTGGAGCAGGGCAAGATTGGCCTTCTGTTATCTTGAACGGACCCAGATCGCCAAACAATCAGTCTCTTCAAGGCTGAGCAGGATATGGGAATTGGATGAAAGCCCTGATTAAAGGAGCCTTCTTAGGGAGGCCTACCAGAGTTTCAGCCACCGGCAGGCACAGGGCTCACTCCGCGAACATTTCAGCTGGTCTGCAGCCACCTAATGCAGGTTCGCCAAGCTAAGGGACTTGCAGGTAAGGACCAAACATGATTATTTGGACGCTATTCTCGTGGCCGGATCTTTAAGCCAGGTACCCATCCCGATTGCACACCTCTCGATCGGCACCCCTTGCGCTTGAGCCTGCAGCTAAACCCTCTGTGACCTAGAGTGGCCGCCACGGAACCTCACCAGAGGGAGGTACTTGATCGGGTACATCCACAGCGACTCCTGTAGCTCAGGAGGGACCTTGATTTCGGTGCTATTTTCCTTCATTTCTAGCAGCGGCCCTGCGGTGTCTTCGACACGACTCTGGCTCTTGTCTTGCTTTCACACGCGGGCCTACCCCTGGGCGGTACATCATAAGCTCGATACACTGGCCGCAGGCTAAGCGTCTTCTTTCCTTGCTGCTGCTTGCTGACTTCCTCCTCCTTCATCAACTCCGCGGGGCCCTAGTCATTCTCTCCTCTGGGCCATCACATCCCAGGCTCCGCTACCGCCATGAGTTCCAAACCGACGACGCCCTCATTTTTGTCGGCAGCGGGCAACTCGCGCCACGCTCGCTACTTCGCATTTGCTTTCTTCGGCATCGCGCTGCTCATTTCCCTTCACATCTTCGGCCCCAGCATCGGCAACTTATCCTTACATCGTGGCCAGGAGCCAGACGCGGCAGTGCCGAGCGACGTGCCCATCCCCGAGCCTCAGGTCGAGCGCAACTACAGCATCCCAAACCACCTGCACCTGCTGTACGCCCTCAAGGATGATACGTCCAACTTCAACTTCCAGTTCAAGAACTACCTCTGCCTATACGGAGCCGTCAAGGTTTGGGAGCCCGAGAAGATCTACTTCCACACCAACGCCGGCCCCGAGGCCATTGATCGGGCTCGATCCGGCGCTGGAGGCAAATGGAGTCAATTAATCATGAACCACCCGGGCCTCATTATCAATCATGTTGAGCTACAGACGAACGCCGGCAACGGCATGGAGATTACCGGCATGGAGGCCCGGTCCGATTTTGCCAGAGCCAAGGTCCTCCAGGAGTATGGTGGCTATTATATCGATTTCGATGTGGTGAGTCTCCCATCCTTGACGTCCCGCCTTTCGTCGCACTGGATCTAACGCAGTCTGCAGCACGCCCTCCGTGATATCAGGCCTCTTCTCAAGTCCGGATACAAGGCCATCATCGGCATCGAGTTCGGCGGCCTCATCAACCTCGGCGTGGTCTTCACCGCCGCGCGCTCCCTCTTCATCGATCAATGGGTCACCGGCATGAACGCCGCCTTCGACGGCGGCTACGTCACCCACTCCAACCACGTGGGCACCAAGATCCGCCAGCACCTCGAGGGCCAGGGCAACGAGCTGCTCGTCGTGTCCCAGACCACCTTCCACCCCGTCGACTGGACCAATGAGGGCCGCCACGAGCTCTGGGTTAACCACGACTTCGACGACGGCATCTTCACCAACAACCTCGAGAACCACCGGGACGGCGACCCGCTCCCCAGCTTCGAGCACGAGTACCGCGAGCTCGAGCAGTACCGGTGGGAGGCGCCGGGTCAGGAGTACATCAGGCCCGAGTGGTCCAACTGGAACTGGCGCCGGTCGTACATGGTCCACGCCTTCCGCAACCACGGCGCGCACAACTACGAGCACATCTCGCCCCGGTACGTGCTCGAACGCCGGAGCGAGTACGCACGCATGGTGTATCCTTGGGTGTGGGAGCTGTACCGCGACGGCATCGTCAGCATCCACGACGACTATATGGGGAAAGTTGCAGCGTGATATTTCTTGGGCTTTTGTTTGGTTGGCCTTTTCTGTACATTAATGGGTCTTTGGGTTTTTGAATACTTTCTAGGATAAGAGGAAAATACATTATTAATGAATCACGCATCAATTCACCATTCTATATCAGTCATATGAATATTTTCAATGAAGTATGTGGCCCAGCCATACATTGTAGGGAGCACATGGTTCGTGTAACTACTATACTCGATTGTTTGAAAGTCGTGTCGAACTGTTAAATTGATTAATCTGATGTTGGCAATTCCTCACCCAGCAAATAGAAGAGCACTTCCATACCTACTCCTTGAGCAAAACACCTCTGCCCCCTCTTCTATATCATGATATTAAAAAAAGCCAGGCAGGGATATCCGTTTGAACTTCTCACAAGTAATCCAGGTGATCCTCGCGCTTGAGCCAGACGGATGCGGGTTAGATCTAGCTTCCTGGGATGGGGTGAATAATGGCTTGGCGCTGGAGAGCTGCAGCACAGGCGTGAGGCTTAACAGACATTGCATTCATCGTTTCCATATGAACCTTGCTATTCCATTGGTTGAGAAGAAATAATAGACTAAGCCTTCAATTGTTCTTCGTATGGCAGCATTGAGGCAGCATTGAAATATCCTGTAGCGTGATGTTACACAGAACTAGTCTTCTCAAATCTAGCGTTGCGGTTTCTCCTGCAGCGCAGGCACCTGGTTTAAGCCATTTCCGAGTCTTTTTCTTCTAATACCAAGTCTCTATTCTCCGAGAGGAATGAGCAATGGATGTTCCAATTCAAGCTCGACTGGGAGAGGCCAATTTATACAGTGATAACGCACAGATAACACTGTGGCGATAAGCGCTGTAGGGTAGCAGAGCTTCTCCAGGCAGCTATCAACAAAAAACAGCATTTACCCCTTCCCACCCTGCGATTTGCAATACGACCACCGCCACCGCATCAATTTGTCGACTACGTTCTTTAAACCACGATGGCGACCGAAGACGAGCGTTACAGGCAGTCGAGCCAATACCGGCTGTGGTCCTTCACCAGAGCCGGCCTCCAGGACCTGCGAGCGAAGACAAACTCCTTGGCGAAGCAGCAGATCGCGCCTCGCCTCACCGCGAGCCCTCCCCCCGAGTTCCTCACTGCCGAGGAGGAGATACGGCTCGTGCGATTCCACACCATCGAGCTGATCCAGGCCGCCCAGTTCTGCGAGCTGCCCACCGAGATTCGATCCACCGCCGCCGTCTTCTTCCGCCGATTCTATGTCACCAACTCCGTCATGACCTACCCCCCGACCGAGCTGCTGAAAACATCCCTCTTCTTTGGATGCAAGGCGGAGGGATACTATATCCGCCTCAGCAGGCTGTCGGAGAAGCTGTCGGGCACGACCAGCGAGCAGATCCTGGCCGGGGAGTTCCTCCTGTGCCAGGGCGTGCGCTTCGCCTTCGACGTGCGCCACCCGCTGAGGGCGCTGGACGGGGCGATCCTGGAGCTGCAGCAGCGGCTCCCCAATGAGCAGTCCCGGATCAACAAGGCGCACGTGCGGGCGAGGGAGGTGCTCAAGTTCAGCGCGCTGCTGACGGATGTCTACTTCCATTACACCCCGAGCCAGATCATGATGGCGGCGCTACAGATGGTCGACAAGACCTTGGTGGACGTCCTCGTGCCTGCGCCACATTCGGGTGCCGGGGATGGTGCGGCTGGGGAGATGCACAAGAAAATCATGGAAGCCATTGCCAGCTGCCGTGTCATGCTAGAGGAGGAGCCGCCGGAGAGAATGTCTAACTACTGGGAAACGGTAAGGATATGCATAGGATTCCTGTGGCTTGATCCGTTGGGATTTGCTAGCTAACTTGTTTTTTCCCCCTCCAGCCCGAGACGATCAAGTCCATGAAGCCACTGCGAAAGAAGCTGCAGAGATGCCGTGATCCCGACCGTGTCGATCTTGTGGCGCTGCAGAAGGCTCGCCGCGAACAGGCGCTGAACAAGGAGAAGAAGCCTGCTGGGTTGGCCGAGGGGGAGCTCTTTGGCGAGGCGATCTCGAGGGAGGTCAAGAGACGCAAGGTGGATACCGCTGACGACGTGTTTGGCCCGCCTATGCCATTATGATGCGGGATGGTGAATGTGCTCCCCCATGGTTTCGGGCGTTCTGTTTGGATCAACGGGCCAGAGCCAAGGATGGCGACATATCGTCTCTGACTTGGCGCTGCAGCGGCCGGCGACACATGTATGCAATCCAAGGAAACAGTGTTTGCACTACCACCTGGTGAGACGGATTGATACGCCGGTCAATGGGGGCTGGCAATAGTGCGATGTAGCTGCGGCATGGCATTGCGCGTCTTGCAGAGTCGATGACGATGACTTTTTGGTGGATGGGAGGCCGGGGCCCCGATTGAGAACACCCCCGCCTCGGTGCGTCGACCACTTGAAACCGATTCATCGTGCTGATCGCTGAATTTCCCAGCTAGTAGCGCCAAGCTATTCAGATGTGTGAATGTTATTCGATCTGAGGGGGATAGCTTTTCCCCATGCTCCTTGGCTCCATCCCCCATCAGTCAGGGATGGCATTGTGTAGCCTTGACCCACTCGCCCCAGCTTTTGCTTGGCTCTTCTTTCGACCTACCTGACCGATGTTCTTCGGCCTCAGGCATGGACGGGTACTCATACATGCTGGGGGGAAAAAGGAATTGAAGGGTTGTCTGTCTCTTGGGACTCTTGGGACTGAGGCTTCTTGTGAAGTTGGCGGATAGATACACTGCGCATTGGGCTTATGGCAGTTGGATTGATACTTCTATGGGGAGCAAGGCGCGGCAGTGATCAGGGTACCACAGGTCTCAGACCACCCTGACATGGTGCGGTCATCGACGCTGGCTAGTACGTGATGGAATCGTCTTACTGGTCTAGGCGGCCAACATCGGATATAGACCAAGGCTTGTTGCCGAAATCAGGATTTAGCAACCCATTCGTGAACGTAAGCCAAGCTTCCAGATGCAATGCCCGCAGCTGATCGCCTTGGCTCTCGTGCTTGGGGCCATGGGGACGGACCAGGGGTAGTCTATGCTCTTCTCTCTTAAATGCCCGGCCATTTCCACGTCTCTGATGGTGAAGTGCTTGTGTAAGACAGACTCAGCTCGACCTACAGTACCACAATAAAACTCCACCGCTTCTCTCGAAACCATGGTCAGCCCCATCGTAGGTCTCGTTTCGCTGCTGGCCGCCTTCGGCCTCCAGCCGGCAGCGGCCCAGAACAACCAACCCAACCTGACCCAGGCACTGCAATCTGCTAATAGCTCACTGTCTACGCTGACTGGTATGTGTGTTCAATTGAGGTTTCGTAAAGAGTATATCTAACACATGCATCAGGTCTGATTGCCACGCAAAACGGCACACTCGAGCTGCTCAACAGCCTCACTGACATCACCATCCTCGCGCCGAACAATGATGCCCTCAAAACCTTTTTGGGCAACACGTCCGTGAGCGATATCAGTCCCGAGCAGATTGGAGCGATCCTCTCGTACCACGTGCTCAACGGCACCTACTACTCGGACAATGTCACCGACACGCCGTCCTTCCTCCCAACACTGCTGAACGCCACGGAGTTCACCAACGTCACGGGCGGCCAGGTTGTCGAGGCTATCAAGACCGACAACAATGTCACCTTCTTGAGCGGTTTCAGGAAGCAGTCCAACGTAACCCAGGCGGTATGTGGAACAACACCATGCGACACCGTTGGATGTCTCTCAGCTAACACGTTTCAAACAGAACATCACTTTCACTGGTGGTGTGATCCACATCATTGACGAGGTCCTCACCATCCCTCTGAACCTCAGCGCCACGGCCATCGAGGCCAACCTCACCGCTGCTGCCGGTGCACTGACCGCGGCCAACCTGACCGAGCCTCTCGACCAGGCGACCAACATCACCGTCTTTGCCCCTCTCAACCAGGGCTTTGCGGATATCGCAAACATCCTGCAGAACATCAGCAGCGAGGATCTCGGCAACGTGCTCCAGTACCACGTCCTCGAGGGCGTGGTGGCTTACAGCACCGACTTCCAGAACGGCACTCTCGAGACCGCGGGTGGTGAGACGCTGAATGTCACCGTGCTCGGCTCAGATGTCTACGTCGATTCCGCCAAGGTCGTCCAGCCCGACGTCCTCATCGCCAACGGTGTTGTGCACGTCATTGACCGGTACGTCCTCCAATTTCTCCTCATCTAGGCTTGAAAACCCATCTAGGCTTAAAATCAAACTCCGTGCTAACCTCGATGCAAATAGTGTTCTGAACCCCAACGCCACGTCGGGCAACGACACCACCCCCAACACATCAACCACCGCGCCCGCCTTCAGCGGCGCGAGCACCCTCTCCAATGGCGCGATCCCCTTCACGTCCGGCGTCCCCGCGCCGACCTCCACGCAGACCAACCTCGGCGGCGTCGCCAGCACCAGCAGCTCGGAGCAGGCTGGCGCTCGGGTTACGGCCATGGTTGGCATGGGAGCTCTCTTCGGAGGAGCTGCCATTCTGGGCAACGGATTCTAAGGGATTGATTGTGTGTGGGATCATTTGTACCTTGGTAGTGCACGGGAAATGGGAATTTCTTGAGTGGATTGATGTACGCTGATGCATGGAATTGAATGGGAATCTGGACTGGCACCGCTTGTTAATAGTGGGAAGTAATGATGAATTGTTATCGTCCACTTATGAGAGTAAAATGACACAATTGATGCAACTAGAACACGGGAAAAGTTAAAATGAAATACAAAAAAGAAATGTTCGAAAGAACAAAATGCGGGTGAGGGTAAGGTGCTAGGGGTTGGAAGGCATGTGATTAGGTACTAGGTAAGCACGCCTAAATTTGGCACACGACCTCTTCCAAGCAATGTCACAACCGCAAAACTCCAAGAAAACAACCAACGAGACCGGCAGAGCTGAGATTTCAACAAAATCTCAATCATCAAAAAAAGAAACCGTCTCAAAAAGCAAAATGCGTAATCTGGGAATCGAACCCAGGGCTCCCCGACGCTGCTCGGATGGCAACGGAGAATTTTACCACTAAACCAATTACGCAAGTTGTTGGATGAAAGAAGGTGGTCTAGTTGCTCACTAAGACATTCTGCGTCGGAGCCAGAAGGCCGGAAATATGGGCCTCCGCCGGCGCTCGTATTCGCTCCATGCTCCGGCCGTCTTCGGGTTCGCAGATCGCCAACCATCTTGTTCGGGTTCGTCTCAGCCATCAAACGTATTCGAGACGCCGTATGTCGGGTTCACGGACGGCGGGAAAATGGGATCTAGTCCGATCCTTCGACTCAGGAGGTTCCGGGCCAGAAACGAGTATTTAACCTGCGTCTTTTTCCCTTCTTCCGACTCAAAAAACTCATCATCTTCATCACCTTTCAACTTCGCCCTCATCACCGCCTCCGCTCCGGAAAATTTCCCATCTGCCGCTCATCTCCCATCCCCGTTCACCCCGCCCTACGCATCCACAAACACGCCATGTCTGCCCAGGAGGTCATCTCACACGACGAGGTCCGGCGCCATGCCTTTGACGCCGTCCTCCACCGCCAGTCCAACAAGAACCAAGGTGGTCTCAGTGCCATGAGGCAGAAGAACAGTGCTGCCAACGCTGCCGCCTCAAAGGAGTACTTCCAGTACTGGGATGACAAGAAGGCCGAAGATGAGACGGCCGAGGTCCGTCAAGAGAGAACTGACAACTATGCCACGATCACCAGACAGTACGTTGCACACCCCTCCCCCTTCCATCATCACCTCGAGTCATTCTTGTTCTAACATGTAGGGTAGGTACTACAACCTGGCGACGGACTTCTACGAGTACGGCTACAGCCAGTCCTTCCACTTCTGCCGGTTCGCCTACGGCGAGACCTTCCACCGCGCCATCGCCCGCCACGAGCACTACATCGCCCACAGCATGTCCATCCGGAAGGGCATGAGGGTGCTGGACGTGGGCTGTGGCGTGGGAGGGCCGGCCCGCGAGATTGTCAAGTTCACCGGGGCCCACGTCACGGGGCTCAACCTCAACGAGTACCAGGTCCAGCGGGCCACCAACTACGCCGCCCGCGAGGGGCTGTCGAACCTGCTGGATTTCGTCCAGGGCGACTTCATGGTGCGTTACGAGACTACAAACTATGATATGTAATGGCTAAGATACTAATTGATATGGATGATAGAAAATGCCGTTCCCCGACAACTCCTTCGACGCCGTCTACGCCATCGAGGCCACGTGCCACGCCCCCTCCCTCAAGGGCGTCTACAGCGAGATCTTGCGCGTGCTCAAACCCGGCGGCACCTTTGGCGTGTACGAGTGGCTCATGACGGACGCGTACGACAACGACGACCTGGAGCACCGGCGCATCCGGCTGGACATTGAGCAGGGCGACGGGATCCCGCAGATGTTCACCGTGGCCGAGGGCGTGGCGGCCATCGAGGACGCCGGGTTCGAGCTGCAGCACCACGAGGACCTCGCGGTCATCGGGGAGGCGTCGTTCGCGCCGTGGTACTGGGTCATCGGGACGAGCCTGGCGTACGCGCAGTCGCTGAGCGACGTGGTCATGGTGGCGCGGATGAACAGGTGGGGGAGGGAGGTGATGCACGCGCTGTTCGGGGCGCTTGAGACGGTGTGGCTGCTGCCGTCGGGGACGAGGAAGACGGCCGAGAGCCTCGGGAAGGCGGCGGACGCGCTGGTGGAGGGCGGGCGGAGGGGGCTGTTCACGCCGATGTACCTGATGGTCGGGAGGAAGCCGGAGGTGCAGGAGGTGCAGGAGTGAGTACCTCACGAGGGCTGGTGATACTTTGCTACACGATGTCGATCTGGGGAGTGGAGGGAGGGGTGTGTAAGCGACTTGATGATGACGGGGAGGCACGGAACTGGGATACACCATACTGAATGCGTATTAATTAGCACGCGTCCTCGGCACGAAGCGAGAAAGAGTCGAGATAGAATTGAAATCTTTTTTACATGTATTTGAAAATTGTACGGTACGGTGGAGATGGGACGAGTTGGGTGCATAAGCGTAGGTGACCGGTTGAAAGTGGCACGATTTGAGCGGTTTCTTGACTTACCGCCACTGCGGCCACCCAACGAACACGGCCCAAGGGTTCCCATCTCCTCGGAAGGCGGAGTGGAAACAGGTGGGCTTCCAGAAGATGCGGACGAAGAGGGAGAAGATGGTGAGAGAGGAAAACTGGGGTTGCGCCCTCTGATTTGGCAACGCCGAGGAAAGAAGGTCAAGGTGAGTCAAGCGCGCTGCATGAATTCACGGCGGGCACGAAGCGAAGGTGGGCTTTCCGAACTTCTGACGGCAAAGAGAAGAATGGGCTCACGGCCGCTTCGCTATTCATGAGAAAATTGGCCGGCTGCCGATAGTCTAGCCTTGGCTCTATAGTACACGCAATGGAAGGGAGCCTGCCTTTGCCGAGGAGAAGGGCTGGTCTGACATATATCATGGATTCTATTGTTCAAAGCACCTAACCTGCATTGACTGCAACTTTCATGTCAGACGGGCAGATGTTAATGCCCTCATTAAGATATTGGCGAGAGAGTAGGGCAGGCGTCGGGATGTCGGAAACCGAAACAACCAGCCAGACCGGGAGCTTTTCCTCCCCCGGGCTCGGTGGGAAATGCCGCTCGGAGAACAATTGCCAGCGGCGGTTTCTAATCCTGTCACTTGCTTGTGGTGCCCTGCCCTGCCTGTCCTGCACCGCCGTTGGCAGGCGTATGAATGCCCCTGGATTTTTTTGACAGCGGGCGGGACTGAGTTTGTGCGCACATGGAACCCAGTCTTGATGCATGCCAAGAAGGAGACGGGGCTCTCTCACGGGGGTTCAAAGAGTGATGCAGCAGCAAGCTCAGTCATGGGTCATCCTGCCACCCATCCCAGCTGTGTGGGTGCGTGGGGGCAAAATTGACAGACAGACAAGACGTGCAGAGGCAAGGCGTTGAAAAAAGCAACCAAGGGCTTGAGTTTGAGCTGGATCATCGGTTGCTGGACTCAATTGATTCTGTAACCCCTTTTCTTCGTCTAGAGAGGCAAGTACATAATGAAAAGGAGGGTAGGCTAGAGAATGTCATTGGATCCTGGCCAAAAAAGCAAAGAGAACTAACTAGTCAGGAGGGTGGAAAAAG
Source organism: Clonostachys rosea (assembly GCA_026958235.1). Lineage (NCBI taxonomy): Eukaryota > Fungi > Ascomycota > Sordariomycetes > Hypocreales > Bionectriaceae > Clonostachys > Clonostachys rosea. The sequence goes on from CP110206.1 coordinate 4,336,054, forward strand.
AAAAAAAAAGTTGGCGAAAATGGTGTCAGAATGCTGCAGTTCCTGTTAAAGAGGCTACTCCCGCCGCGAAACCAGGCGTGCTATACTCCTTGAGGTTTGGCTGGCCAGCTCGGTTGCACTGACAAGCTGTCAGGAGTTAGGAGCAAGTGTTTTCTTTCTTTTTCTTTCAATTTCACCATTGCTTGGCCACATAACTAGCTCGACATTCACTCACATGAAGCACTACTAACAGCGGTTGGCCTGGGACTGGATGGTGCGGCGCGGATACGCGGTGGAATTCGGAATTGGGGTAGACAGCGCTAATGATTCCTGGAGCTGTGCCATTCCACAAACCTGCAGAGAGCGATGACATCGCCTTGCTGCGTGTGACGACCGGGGGCCGAGGAGAAAGACGGAACACGGTTGAGGCTGGCTTTAGTTTTGCCGGCGGCTTCGGCGTCCTGCTGCCACAGCCCTCTGGCCGGCGACTGAAGGTGTGATATGAGCGGTAATATGGTCTGGGGGTCGTACGGTAGGTGGGCATTGAGCCAACATGCTCCAGAGTACTCCGTAGTTTGCTTGTGAAAGGCAGCTGCATCGAGCTGCACATACGTATATACATAACACATGTGCATGGCTGCGACGTGAGCGCTCAGCCATGAGTGTGGCCCTACAGCGATTACAGCTAGTGAACGTTGAATCTACGGGGTTCTCCAGCCGGCTAAGACTGTGCTCAGCTTACACTTAATTAGTGAAGCACGGCCCATGGGAATCTGGTCCGGTTGCCGCCATGGTTGGCTTCTTCGTTCGTCTTTCTAGGGCGACCCTCTACGGCCCTGATCCACGAGGATGGGAACTCACAGACACATGGCCGGAAATAGTGATAGACGGTGGACTGGATGAGACTGACCAACACCAGGCTGGCGATTGGATGCCAACCCGTCCTGTGTCCACTCGTTTATCAGGGTCGCCCGACTGAGTGGAAGAAGCCAGGTTTATCCCTCTGCAACAAGTGAAAACTCTTGTCGCGTCGCGTCCGATCAATGGGGACAAGAGGACAGATACAGCCCTAGTAGATGGGGTAGTCCCTGATGATGAGGGTGGAATTAGAGAGTGGATGGATTGATTTTCAGTGGACCAACGGCGGATCCCGAAGCTCACAGACGTGATGAGTAGGCAAATGATGACAGGAAAAAGGCAAGCCGTAGCGACCCAATTGAACAGTGATGGAGAGAGATCTTGGCAGACAGACTAACAAGAGCAAAACCTGCTGGAGTGAGCCGAGTCGCATGGCTCAGTGTGGACCGACAATAATACCCCGAGCCTTGTGATTACGCCTCATGTCTGCGCTGTTGGTTGGCAGGCAGTAGTATAGCGCGCATGGAAATGAACAATCAATCCCGAAGAGATGAATATTGAAACGGGCTTGCTTTTTCCTGTCAGCAGAGGGTTGGATTGGACCGGCATATGAGACGACCATTGCAGCAGTGATGCCACCCATCGTGGATGCGATCAATAAGGTAGGTAGCATGGCATCAGATTGTATGCAGGCGCATGTAAATGATATATACTACTGCTGCGCTGTAACCAGACCGCGGGGAAAAAAGAAAGCAGGGCAAAGCAAATCGCCAGTCAATCAGATCAGCCGGGCTCACGCGGTTCTTGCTGCGAGTCTTTGCGGCTGTATCTGTCGCTCTCCAATTAAATTCAGATACGGCAAGTCACAATGTGACAGCTCAGCCTGACAGACCAGCTGCACAATGCAAGGCCGTGGCGAGAGATGAGAAGGCCTTTCAGCCGTCTCCATTCCATCACGATCACTCTCAGCCGAGACACTGGCGTCTACACCACCACACCCTTAAGCCAATGCGGCTGACAGCTCACGATACGTTGGGCTCTTGGACCCGTTGATATTTTCTTCTTCGCCTTTGACGTGGCACAAAATGGCCTGTTTGTTTGACTGGGCCGAGCGATCTAGCTTCTTCGATTCTTAATGGATCTTTTATGGAGGCGTGATAACGGGAAAACCCACAAGAGCACCTCATTCGTGCTTGGCTGCTATTGCTTTTTCCTCAACGGCGCCCCTCCTCGTGTGGGCGATACTGGTGGTATCATGTATCGCCCAGAGTGTGAGTGCCCGCTTGTTGGATGCCATGGAGGGCAGTATTTGATGAAACCGTCGTTTAATTGGCCAATTTCGCATTGTCCATCTGGCTCACTTTGTGCCGTGCAGGCCATCCACATCGTTCAATGGCTGGGGAAGTGTAAAATACGGCATGATCAGCAGCACGATCCTTTGGGTTCCCAGCATCACGTACATGACAGGCACAGGGCAGGGGGTTACAGGCATTCGATGAATCGCATTCGCGCTGCATGCAGGAATTCACAGTACTGGGTATTCTTGTGTGCGGCGCAGTATCCACGAGCGGTGCCGGCTATAATTAACGGCAAGGCGTGAGAGTGCCCAAGAGCAGGGGAGGGCCGTGATGCTCAGTCCAGCGCCTCCATCAGCCTCCAGTACAGCATTTTTAACAGCCCTGGCCTACACACCGAGTGAACTGTCAGTGATTAGCCGCGCCAGACTGGTGGTCGAGGGCTCCAGGGGAAAGGGTCAGCCTTCCCCCTGTCGTATCGCAGTGGCGTGAGTCGTGTGCTTGTGCCTGAGACTTTGTTCTCGAAGACCCCAAAAAAAGCAAACCCCCTGGAGCCCTTCCCCATCAATCTGGCTGTCCTCTCTTTCCTCTTGATTCAATGGGGGGCGTGTCTCCAGCTTCCAGGACTGTCCTTCCGGGATCTTGCAACGACTCATCGGACGAGGGCCTCCCGGCTTGTCGCGATGGACGCCCCACAGAGAGGCGCAAAAAAACTTTTCGATATCGCCCGCGGGCTCAGCTTGTGCTTGGCTCTGCCTCTAGTGCAGTGGCCGCTGCGGATATGCAAGCCGGCTACGTACGAGGTAAACTGTCACTCTCGTCCCGTCAGCCTCCGCCCCAGCTTTTGGCCCTCCCCGTTGTCAGTCTGTCCTCAAGCCGCCGAGAACATACAGTTACGGGTGTCCCTGCTTTGCCTTGGCTCGCCTTGCCTGGGCTGCGCTTGGAACCTGCTCACGGCGGGTCGGCCAATGAGGCTACCAGGACTGGTGTGAGTCTTCCCCATCATGGAGTTTTGTAAAAGAAAAAAAAGAAAACGAATCATACGATTCCTTCGGGACCGTCCACGAGAATGCCACGAGGATGTCCGGGATCGATGATGGCGATGATCATGGGTCACCACCAGGCAGGGTCGGTCTTTTCTTCTTTCTACAGCTATGTGATGAAATTTTCCTGTCGACACTCCCCTCGCTTCCCCTTGCAGATGATTTTGCTTCTTCCGACCATTGGTGAGCTGGGTGTTGCAGATGTCTCCCCTGTTCTTCCTTTCCCATGCCCTCCCTGCCCTGACCTCAACCTGGTCCGACCAACGTTGTAGATTTGACCGTGCATAGATTAATGGAGATAGATCATCCAGCTCGTGCTCTCCCATCCGAGATCCATCCCATTGTCTTCATAAAAGCCTGGATTTCCCCCGCCCTGTTCTTCTTGTCTTCCGTCATCACCTCTCCCATCTTGTAATTCCTGACTTGCATCCATCAGATATAAACACAGCCCCTCCCCTCATCTAGCCTGTCAATCCCCATTCCTCGTGCAAGGTTAACGTGGGTGGTCTTGACCCGATTGGCACTATCAACCAAACAAGAGAAACACCTTCCAGGCTTCTCGAACCTCAACGTCACGATGGCCTTGACTTTCGAGCAATCCAAGATTGTGCGGGGATCTATTCCCATGCTCAAGGAGCAGGGTGAGAGAATCACCGGCCTCTTCTACTCTACCATGATCACCGCACATCCCGAACTCAGGAACATGTTCAACCTCGTCAACCAGGCCAACCGCCGCCAGCCTCGCGCCCTCTGCTCCGTCATCCTCGCCTTCGCCTCCAACCTGAGCCACACCCACGAGCTCATCCCCAAGCTCGAGCGCGTCTGTCACAAGCACTGCTCCCTCGGTATCCGCCCAGAGCACTATGACATCGTCGGCAAGTACCTCCTCCAAGCCTTTGCGGAGGTTCTCGGATCTGGATGGACACCTCAGCTACACGGTGCCTGGTCCAAGGCATATTCCATCCTTGCTCGCATGCTCATCGGTCGGGAGGTCTCCCTCTACAAGGACTTTGGCGAGTGGCAAGGCTGGCGCAGCTTCCGTATCCATAAGAAAATTGCAGAGACGGAGGACATCTACTCCTTCTACCTCGTACCTTCTGATGGAGGCAGCCTGCCTTCCTTCGTCCCAGGCCAGTATATTTCTCTCCGTATCATGATCCCAGGCAAGGGTCATCTCCAGCCCCGTCAGTACTCTCTCTCCGAGACCCCCCGGCCAGACTACTACCGGATCAGCGTCAAGCGGGATAGGGGCGTCCAGGTCGGCAAGGGCGTTGATGCCTTCCAGCTACGACCGGGCATGGTCTCCAACGAGCTCATTGACGACTACGCCGCCGGCGACACTGTAGAGGTCACTCACCCGGCCGGTGACTTCAACTTTGACACACAGTGCTACAGCACCATGCCCGTCGTCCTCATCTCCGCCGGCTCCGGCGTCTCCCCATTGACCTCTATCCTCAACACCATCGTCGACAACCAACCCGATCGCCCCATCAGCTGGATCCACTGCTCCGCCCGCAGAGCTCCCTTCGAGGACCACGTCCGCTCCATCGCGAGGGGCAGGCCCAACTTCGCCATGCGCTTCTTCCGCAGCAAGGTCGCCGAGGTCGACTACCGCAGCGGCACCGCCCGCGGCGAGGGCCTCAGGATGGACCTCGAGCGCATCGACCGCGAGCAGCTCCATCTCGACCACGGCGCCGCAGAGTACTACATCTCCGGGCCCGAGGCCTTCAGCTTCGACATGTCCAAGTTCCTCAGGGGCCAGGGCGTCGACCCGCAGCGAATCAGGAACGAGTGGTTCACAACCGGTGAGGTTGCATAGACCCGTTTCTACTGCCGGTTCTCCTGTGCCCTCCCCTGGGCTGCATCACCCCATGTCCATACCCCCCCAACTTTCTTAAAGCTTTTTTTTTTTTTTTTTTTTTTTTATGTTTGCATGTGTTTCTTTTGTCTATTATGTTGGATAAAAATTGTCATCGGATGAGAGAACGAATGAACCCAAACCAGAGCAAAAACAAGGCGTTTGAGGACGACGGCGGGAAAGCCTGAATTTTTGATATTGGTAAACCAAGTGTATTACGGACCTACATTTGTTTTGTATATGACTAGACATATTGTTAATAATGAAGATGAAAAATGGCCCAGCTTCACAGTATGGGCCAAGCTCTACCTTACGAATTGCCCACACTATTGTCTGTTGATCGTTCATTGCTCCGGGCCGGCTCTGGTCTCCGGACCCCAGGTTGTGGTGAAAGCAGAAACAGACCACTTCGCTGGGCGGTGTCCATGGATCTCGCCATTTCAGATGACATTTGTAATCTTCAAGGTCGAAATCCGTCGACAGGGAAGGGTTGGCAAGGGGTGTGGAAGTCTCCGGGAATGAATCGCCTCTCGTCATTTGTGATGTGAGAAGCGAAATAATCATTAAACAAACCCATCACGAGGGCGGTTGATTCTGCGTTTCTTCGGGTGTGTCGGTGATTTCCAAGCCACACCGAGAAGCTGATAAGATGAAGGGACCCTGCCCTGGCTGCATTCTTTCGGGTGATTCTGTCGGTGATTGACTTTCGACCAGGGCAGAGTTCGTTGCTACGCTGGTTTGATGACGGCCTTGCCACACGCCCCCCTCCTCAAGAGAGTTTCAGCAATTAAGCTGGGGATGGGATGGAAACGCTGCCGATCCGGTTCTCGGGACGCAACCACACCAATTCCCACTCTAGCCTTCGTTTCGGCCGGGAATGTTGTGAGTAGCGGTGCACTTGCGGCCGAGGAGCCACACACATGCCCAGCCCCAAGTCATCCGATATCGTCAGAGATGGGCATGAAGTGCGCTGCCGACTTTACTTTAGCCTTGTTCCCGCATCGCGAACTGTTGCAGAGCGAGGCAGGGGTGATGATGCTCTCACAAGCAAACGGCACAAGATTACAATCAGGCAATTCCATAAGGTCCACCCCCTGTCCAATTCAGCTTTTTTCATCACCCAGACAGAGAGCACCTTGACACCGTTCTTTGGCAGACGGGGATCATGGATTCTGAGCAGTCTACTAGAATAGTTCTTCGAAGCCACGCTCTCTTCTCTCCGGTCATGCCATGGGGCCTTTGGGTCCCGAAACACGTTGCTCCTCATCCACCCGGATTTTCCCCACTGACTGTTCAACCCCCCTGTCTGCAGTTATACGAACACCCCAGCCCTCCATCATCGGATCCGATTTTAAGAATTTTCTTCACATTCTAATTTCTTAGGGTTGCGTGCGGCTGAATGAACATCATCTCGTGTACGCAAGTGAGGACGCGGAAGATGAGTTGCCATACTGTGTTTGGCTAGATTGATGAACGACACATCCGTCCGGATTCATCGGATGAGGGTGTGTGTGTGCGACAGAACATCCGAACACCGGCAAGGTTCGGGACTTGAGGGAATGCTTCCCTTTCACGTGTGTTTATTTTCAACCCCAGAACTTTGTGGCGTGGGGACACAACACAGGGCTGCATATCTGCACGCAGGCAGCAATCACCAGCCACTCCCGGCAGGCATACAATTAGCAATGATGCGAACTGTTACGAGGAACACTGCTTCTCGGAACTTGCCCCAGCCCGGCTTCCCCCAATGGGAATCGCCGCTACCTATTGCCAATCTGCGTCGTCAATGCGCCAGGACCACGGCTCGAGATCAACCCTACATGGCCTTCTTCCGACTCTTTCTCTCGTTGGGGGCCGGGCCAGTAAGACAATTCGCCTTCATTTTGTTTGGCCCGGCTGCCTCTCTCTTCCTAAATGACTGATTAGCCGCAATCACATGGATTATTCTCACGGGTGGCCGGACAGCATGATGTCATCCCATGTTGGCATCCCCGGCATGGGCTAATAGACTCGGGAAGGACGGCCCTTCTAATTAGTTTCCTTCTCCCTGTCTAGTGGCCTTTTCCTTGACGGGTTGTCCCTGTTATTGAGGTTCGGCGCACGCACATTCTGTATTTAAAGAATGAGGACGAAAAAGAGACCAGAAACCGAAAACAGACTCATCCAGGGTACAGGGTTCGCCAAGTGGTGAGCGGGCGAGCAAGATTTTGGGCACCAGGAGTATGGGTCGCCGAGATCCAGATCCAATTCCGTCTATACCGCCTCGGAAATTGCTTGTTTTGTTCCTTTCCAGACTCGTGGGACGCCGTGCTTTCCGACTAGTGGGCAATTGGATCATGATATTACGACAACTCCTCGGGAACGAAGCCAATGGGAGAGGCAGCGAGATGGGATCAGGGTCTTTGTGCTCCACTGGTGGCGATCGAACCATCGAGTGCCAGCCTCGTGGGATGAGCGGTTCAATGCCAGCCACATGGTGGTCTTAGGTCAGAAACACTGGGTTGGGGGGGTGTGATTGAGCAGATGCTCCAAGCTGACTCCTCCCCTCCGGGTAGGGAACCCATGGTATCATTGTCTAATGTTTATTTAAAATCGTTCGTGAGGGCGACATAGACGGATACCTGGACCCAGTCAAAGGATTCTATACCAAACGGAACGTGGCATCAGTTCTTTGAGGGTGTTCGAGAAGACAAAGAAGGCCCCTTCCTGCGATCAATCATTTCCCATCAATATGATAGGTCTTATTTCTTCAACCCACCATCCTTTGGCTCGCTTATCACGCGAGATTCTGCGCAGAACCTTCATAAGTCGATTGGCGACTCGAAGCTATGACAGTGCTGATCCTTGTTGTTTCTATTACCCATGCTGACACTTTGGACTGGATTTCTCTCAGTATCTCGAAGGAGAACAATCTAACTATTGTGGGCCTGGAATATTGAAAGGAGCGTGGCAGTTTGTCTTATTTTGAGTTGAAAATAGGATGACCTTATTATATCAAGCTAGGCAGGTATTTAAGTTTAGTTAAGTACTGGATATAGATTATACCCTGAGATTCTGTTGGGCTGTGTTTGGTGCCTATGTGCTGACTGTTAAGACTTGCCCCGGGAAAAGTCCTAAAATGAACAAACTTATAAAGATGAGTTGTGATCCCCTGTATTATTCTGCTGTCTCTGTATACTATAAAACTAAAAGTGAGCTAGGTGGAAGAGATAGAAACGTAGTTGCTCCTGCTTTATGCTAACTAACCTACCACTGGACCATACTGATGCAGCTATCCTGGGTAGATGATCTCCTCTTGTTCTAGCTTTACTTAAATTACTGGGGGTTAAGCTGCTGTTGGTAAGGTAGAGTTCTCAGATGTGCTAGATGAGGTAAGTCTTGGGGGTTATTGGAGTGTTAATGTATGATGTGTGATAACTCTCAGCTGGTTAGATAGTATCGGGATGGAACTTTCCGGTAGTAGTAGCTCTCCTATCTGACCGTGATGGAGCCTGACTCTGTGCCTGTATGTTTAATTGTCCCTAACTGGGAATTTTTTGGGTTACTGAGAACCAACAGCAAATATAGGTTTACTACCGTCACGTTATGCTGCCTAAGGCAACGTAAGCGCCCTGTTGGTTCTCTCTCTCACGCTCCTGGCTGTGGGCCCAAATCCTCTCATACACACTTCATCTCAAGATTCCAAACGGTCAATCAATCAAGCACGACACCTGATCTCGAGCCAGAAACGCACTTCCAATAGCAATGCCTCTCTTGAAAAACATCTTTCACAAGTGGAAACAGGGCTTCATTAATATGGTCTCACTGCCTTGGATACATAAGGGATCTTCTCTTAAATTCGAAGAAAACCGGCAGAAATGGCAAGAAGCCTGCACTCAGGACTCAGTCCTCGCCGACTTCACCACTTACCTCATGGAAGGTACTCCCACACTTGGCCCGGTCTTTAATGAAACGGAGGTAGATCGTTTACAGCAACTTTTTTCGTCTCGCGCGGGTGAGGATAATTGTACGGCCTTTCCACTTTACTCTATATTTTGGGATATCGGGGCTAATTCTTGCCGTCTAGGCTGGAATCAACAGGCATTAACTTCTTATCTTTTGGCTCAAATCCCACCCGGAGAAGAATTTGAAGCCTGCCTACTGAAGGCCATGCCGTCTCTCTGGGCGCTGGCCGTACACTTTGCGATATGGCCATTCAATGCCACACTGGACCACCCGACGACTGGTCTAACTTTGTTTGAGTTCATCCGCGCTGTTGCCTTCCTCTGTGGTAGGCACAGCATGATGTTCAATGCCTGGTGCAACAAAGACGGCGTGTTCAATCGCAATATAGACCAGCCAATGCTAGAATACATCTTCCGAGGCCTCGCGACAAACAATGGGCTGACCAACTCATCTCTGCCCAAGCAATCGGCCCAGCTATTTTCCCAACGCGACATACTTGATGTTTTAAGTGTGGCCCAGCCGGTATTGAACTGCTGCACACAACTGCTCACCCGGAACGAGCTGAGGCCCATCGCCAACCGGCTGGCTTCGACTCCTGCCGAGCTCCCTGACCTCTTTGTTCAGACAAAGATGCTTATCCCGCTTCTAGAACTCTCGGTATTACTTCTTGAACAAGCCAGCAAATTCGACAGTAGCGATTGTCCAACATCTCTGAAGGAACGGATACTCACTGCTCAAACGGAGTTGCAGAAGACCGAGGACGTTTCGTTTGAGGTCTACCGTAGGTGGCTAGACAGCGATAAGCAAGAGTGGAAGAAGACGCTAAACGGTGTGTATACCATCTATGATAGTATTGCCCTGCTCTTCAACACTTTTGTGAATCCTGAAAGCTTGATCAGTGGGAAATCTCAGTATTGGTATTCAGGAGATGAGATAACATTACGTGTTATGTCGATGCGAAATGTAGGTCTGACTTTTTATCGTGAGGAAAAGATATCGCAAAACTTCACCCAAGAAGAGAAATAGTATCACCACGCTTAGCTCGCCTATGCTTGTTGTTAACTTTTTTCGTTGTCTCTCAAGAATGCGCACACGTAAATTAGATGTTCACAATCGCTATGCTTACAGGGATAACAACCATGCAGTTTGTATCGCGTGCAATACCTACTATTACGCAGCACACAGAGGATAAGACTATCTATGTTTCAGTGAGTTAGGTAGCTTCTATTTTTGTACAGAAGTTTTTTTCTATGTTCGGCTCGCGTATGGACCTGAATAAGCTACCAACCTCTCACATACAACCATACCTACCAAGAAGTACTGGATCCCGTCATATGCTCTCATTCTGGGAGTATTAGTATCTAAAAGGTCATCCCTTGGCCTCCATCTTTAGAATCTAATATATTTCTCTCAAGCGGCTATTGCTCTTAGATATTTTCAAGAGAGGAGTTCTTTAAGTGAATAGGTCTTAGCCATCTTAGTGTCCCTAGTCCACGAAATGAAACATTATTGGTCATTAGCCAACTTCTCTGCCAGCTTTTTACCCATTGCACCCAGTGAGCCCATGGCGAGCATCTCAAGTACGCTGATGTCCAGCCCAAAGACCTGCCTCCACCAGGCTCGCATCTCTACCGCAATCAGAGAGTCCAGACCAAGCTCAGCCAGGCCCGCTGTTAAGGACGGCTCGTCATCCGGCTTCAAGAGCAACGCAAACAACTTCTTGCCAATTTCGCGTGCTAGCATCTCTGCGGATCCAGGCTTGGTGAAGAGGGAAGGGTCACTCTTCGCTTGGGCCATGAACGCTTGTAGGTGGTCGGTGCTATCCGATCCTGCACCAAGGCTTGCCTGCCCCCTATTCAGGAGAGCAATCATTCTCGCATCCTTGCTGAAGCGCGAAGCGCTGCTGGTGCTGCTAGGTGAAAGCCCAATGAGGACGGTGTCCCTGTCCAATATAGGTGCCCATGGGTCCGTTGAGACTTCTTCGGACTTGACATTAGCAGATGGCAACATGGCCGACCCAAGCACGCGGAGTAACTCTTCTTCTTGCACTGGATTCCAACCAGTGCCCTTCATCTTCTTCAGAAGCTCTTCGTTTTGAGCCAGGTATCCAACGCCTTCCATAGCTCCAATGTCCAGTGTTGTTACCGGCAGGCCCATGCTCTTCCGGTACTTGGCAAATGCATCGAGGAAAGTATTTGCAGCAGCGTAGTTGGCTTGGCCCGGCTGCCCTAGGATCCCTGAGAGTGAACTGAATAGTATCATAAAATCCAGCTCCAGCCCTTGGTCAACCGAGACTCGGTGGAGGTGCCACACTCCATCAATTTTGGGCTTGGTGGCATCATTCCAGTCGTTGAGAGTCATGCGCTGGAACGATTGGTCTCGGAGAACCATGCCTAAATGTATGATGCCTTTTACTGGCTTCGACGCGCCTTGAATCGCACGAGCCACGTCCTCCCTCTCGGCAACACTGCCTTGAACAAATTGCACCGAACAGCCCATGCTTGCTAGCACGAGCGCAAACTTGTCATGTTGAGGGTCGCTACCAGCGCTGCGGGATAGATATGTCAGATGTCGTGCTCCGTGTTGTACCATCCAAACGGAAACGGAGCGGCCTAGTCCTCCAAGGCCTCCAATGAGGAGGTACGTGGCTTCTGGATCGAGATGTAGATGATGGCCAGTCTTGTTGGCCACGGGGTAGTTAATACTAATGTCGTTTTCCCCATTTGTGGTATCTTCAGAGAGAGAGACAAGGATCTTGCCGATATGTTGCCCCTTTTGCATTTCTCTAAAGGCAGATTCCACTTTGCCTGCGGGAAATTTCGCTGATTGAGGAATAGGCTGAATTTTGCGTTGCTCATAGTAGGTGGTCATCTCGCTCAATAGACTGCGAAAGAGTAAGACAGTGTTTGTTAGTACTTGACCAGGTAATGGGGTTATAGTCGGGGGAAGAACATACAGGCTGATCATCTCTGGTCGCTCTTCTGCCATCTGGCGAAGATCGAAACAAGAGTAAGAGCGGCTACCAAGGAACATGTCCATGTCCAGCTTGCCTGCACCGAGCAGATCGACCTTCCCAATTTCCACCATTGTACCCCATTTTGCGACACAGCGCCAAGTCGCATGCAAGAGCTCTCCGGAGAGGGAATTCAAAGCCAAGTCTACTCCCTTTCCTTGAGTTTCCCGGAGGAGATCATGTGCAAAGCTCTCATTATGCGAGGAAAATATGCGATTTCGGGGGAAGCCAAAGGTTTTCATAAGATAGTTTACCTTCTCTTCGCTTCCAACGGTTGTATAAACTTGGGCGCCGAGCATATGTGCAATCTGGATCGAGGCGAGGCCGACACCGCCGCACCCACTGTGAATGAGGACGGACTAAAAGCGAGTACAAAAGCGTTAGGTACAAGGCTAGACTTCGTATGTTTTGAGGACGCGTTACTTACCATGCCCTTTTGGAGACGGCCAGTATGTATCAAAGCATAAATCGCTGTCAGGAAGGCAATAACCATTGTTGCTCCGTCGGCGAAGCTAAGATTGTCGGGAAGTTTGTGACAGAGCATCTCCGAGGTGGTGAAGGCGGTCGAGAAGGCACCTGTGCCCATGGCGAGGACTCGGTCTCCTATAGAGACCTTTGTGACTTGCCGGCCGACACGTTTGACGACACCAGTTGCTTCGAGCCCAAACCGTCGCTCTGTCTCAACGACCCCAATGATTCCCATGGCCTCTAGAACATCCTGTTGCAACTTGTTAGTTATGCAAATCGTGGTGTGAATGTAGCTGTCCTGCAAGGTGACTAACCCGAAAGTTCAATCCAACGACGCGGACGTCGATTTCAACCTCAAAATCTCCCAGTGGTTTTGACCGGCGTTGCTCCCAAGCCAGCGAGTCGATTCTCCCTGGATGGCCAATGCTGAGCGCAATGTGCCCGTCTGAGGGTTCTCCATTGTCCAGCGTCTTTGATAGCGGTGGTTGAGGGAAGAAGCGGCCGACACGTACAACACCGCCTGAGATGACAAACTCTAGGTCCTGGCTCAGGTCCGGATCACGCTCATGGAACCTACGGCAAACACGGGCGGCCATCTCTGCACTGGATACAGAGTCCAGGTCGTCGACTTCGCAGATGCCAAAGTCGATGCCCATTTCGGAGCGGATTGTGCGGGCTAGACCAGTAACGAGAGCGAACTGAGGGTCTTTGCATTGTATCTGCGAAACTCGGGTGATCCAAAGGATGCCTGAGTTTGAGCCTTCAAAGTTGCCAATCCACTTGTTGAACTTTTCGAATGTTTCGGCGTCTATTCCGGCAAAGAATGGCTCCTCTGTCTCCAAAACCGCAATGACATCCTGGCCTGGTATTGGCCGGTCATTCAGGGTGCACCGGGAAGTCTGTATTCCTAGAGACTCCAACGATGTCTCCAGCGGTAGCTTCTTGGTTTCTAGATTAGCTTCACTCATTAGCACCATAACCCGTCTTGTTGGGACAGTCCTAGGTTGCGGCCTCGCCACCATCACTGTATTGAGGCCCATGGAGCCAGGGGAATCCGACACGGCAGCGTCCAAGCCCCGGTATCCGCTCAACAATAGTTCCTTCTCCCATCGCTTTACATCCACGTAAGGTTCGTCGGCTCGATTATCCTTGACACCGCGCCACCACCCAGGCAGTAACCCGAGAACGTACTTGAGCCAGCACAACCCCTCCCGTGGCTGTTGCAGGATGAGGCGTCCGTCCGGACTCAACAACTGGTGTATATGCCGCAAGCTGTGGTGGAGGCTCGGGGTAGAATGGAGAACGCCAGCAGCGAGAATCAAGTCAAATTGCTGCTCTTTGAAGCCTTGGGCCATGGGATCTCTGCTAATGTCCAGATTGGCAAATTCAAGATTGGGAATTCCCTTGAGACGGTCACGTATATCGCTGGTAGTCACAGTCTGTCTATCCGCGTAAACATACCGGGAATAAAGAGGCTGTCCATCCGGATCCTGGAGAGCGCCGACGACATTGCTGACTGCGGGGGCCGTGTCGGACCTGAGCTCGAGGATCCGGAGATTGGGTTGCATGCGCGATAAACATTGGAGCAACGGAGATACGTCATAACTTCCAAGAAATTGGTATACCTTATCCAAAAGTCCGTCTTCGTTCAAAATACTCGAAACTTGGGTGTGGCCCGAGACAAGTGGTACTATGTTGTCGCAAATCCTGGCCACGGCCATGGCGGCATGAGACGCCGGACCATCTCGGAGCGAGTCGTGGAGTTCCGCAAAGCGAGCACGTAGGTCATCGGCATCATGGGTTTCTGCAAGGTGACAGTCCTGAATCCACTTGACATAGTTTTGGACGTGTGTTGCTGGGGGTTGAGGTGCGCCATTCCCGGAAAGAGACCGTCGGCACAGCAAGACGGCTGTGGTCGCCATGTCCTCCAACGCTTCAAAGTATGCCGAGTTGTCTCTTGTCAGCTTGGCCAAGGTATTGGCATCCATGAAGTCTATGTGGCAAACCCAACTTGATCGTGCGGTCTTGGAAAGGGCGGAATCAGCGCCCGCACCGCCCGTGTTCAAAGGAGAAAAGCTTGCGTTGGAGACACGCATGACGACCTGTGATCCGGCAATGCAAGCTCCATCGGCAGCGGTACTACCGCCGACTTGCTTCGAGGACACTCTCAGAGTGAGATCATCGACCGAGCAGCGCGATATGGCAATGTGGCCTACGCTGACAGGCACAGCCGGGCTGTATGCGTGTGTGAACCCGTGGTGGACCGCCGCCCCCACGAGCTGGAAGAGGGAGTCGAGCACCACGGGATGCAAGTGGTATCTGTCTTCGTCCCCGTGCCAGTTGTTCTTCATCCTTGCCACTCCTAGATGCTCTGGGCCGGCCGCGCTTGTCCTGACCTCCTCGAGGGACCTGAAATGGTGTCCGTAGCGTAGCCCTCCGCGACTCACCCGGTCATACCACTGACGCACATTCACCTCGTGAGGTGTGCTTGTGTCATTCAGTACGCTCTCATCGTCAGGCTGCGAGGGTTGGGGAGTAGCCGACACCTGCCCGAAGCAGTGGTTCGTCCACGCATGTCCGTTGTGGGCCGTGATAGAGAAATCCCACCACCGACTCTCCTGGGACGTCGTCAAGCGATGGCGGCGAAGTGTCGTCACTATCTCGGTCGGTGCCCCCTCGCGGATGACAAGTGCGGTGTTGACGCTCACGCGGCGGAGCTCGACGGATTCCCGGTTTCCCGTAATTTGAGCGACTGCCTCAGAGGCCATGGCGACGTAGCCGGTGAACGGAAACACAATGTCTTCGTGGATCCGGTGGTCGCGGATCCAGGGCGCGTTGTCGAGATGGAGAAGGTTCCTCCAGACGGGCTCGACGGTCGTGCTCTCTGGCACTTTGAGACCTAGAAGGTCGTGGCAGGGATTCGAGTTCATTCGCCACTCCGATGCCACTCGCGATTCTCTCCAGTACGTCTTTTGGTGATTCCAGGGGTAGCGTGGGAGGTCCGGCAGGCATTTGCCGTCCTGTATGAGGGAAGACAGGTCGACTGGTACATGGAGCGTCCAGAGCTTACCTACTGCGTTCAGGAGCGTTTCCACGGCGTTCTCTTTCCGCTTCATCAGGGGCACATACGGTGCCGTATTTGACTGACTGGTCAAGATCTGACGTAGCGGACCTGACAACGCCGAGTGAGGTCCAGCTTCCACAAAGACGAGATTGTCGCTTCCGCCCGCGGGTGGCTGCTTCAGAATGCTAGCCACGGCAGAATTGAAGAGTACTGGAGATTCCAAGTTCGACCGCCAATAACTCGGCCCAAAGAGCGATGTTCCACCTTCACCATTCGCTGAGCCATTCTTCTCAAAGAGCTGCCCAGTCACACTGGAGTACACTGGCAGTGATGGAATTGCGCCGGCTACTCCTGCGGAAACCATGAGGTTGTAGTACTCCTCTCCGACATCCTTCATATGGTGCGAGTGATATGCATTGCCTACCTCGAGCGCCTTGGTAAGTGTATTAGGGAGCTTTTGTTTAATTCGGGCCAAAACCTCGCTCACTCGCTCCGTATCCCCGGAAATGGTGACGCTTCGAGGAGAATTGTCGCAAGCCAGGACGACGCCGGGCAACAGGAACTCTTCTGTCTCCTTCCAGCTGAGCCCGACAGCAGCCATTGTCCCATCGCGGGTTGTCTTGGCCGATACCAGGCCGCGGTAGAACGCCACAACGATGGCTTCCCTGGCACTCAGACCACCGGCCGCATACGCTGCTCCCATCTCGCCACTCGAGTGGCCCACGACAGCCGCAGGATTGATTCCAACCGACGTCAACGTGTCGACCAGGGCGATCTGGAGCGCTGTGCACAGTGGCTGCGAGAACTCGGGTTGGTTGACTCTACTCGTTCTCGCGGGCTTGAGCAATTCGTCCTCGATTTTCCACTCGGGCTTTGGGGAGCCTAGATCCCGGAGATGGTTGTCGAGGGATCGAATTGTGTCGCGGAACACCTTGTTACTACGTAGTAGCTGCCGTCCCATCTGCGGCCACTGCGCCCCTTGCCCAGTGAAGACCATGATGACAGATGGCGAGGATCCCTTGCTCGAAAGCGGAGGAGAAGGGTTCCCTAGTTGATGCCTTGTACCGACCGCAAAGGAGCGGAAGCTCAGCTGCTGCCGCCGTCTGGCCATGGTATATGCCACATCTCTCAGACTCAACGACTCGGGCCCGTTCTCGACGTATTCCTCGAGTCCCTTTGCCAAGCTCTCCAATGAGCGGTCACTGCTACCTGACAAGAGCAACAAGTGTGGCTCGTTGGCAGAGCTCTTTGCCAGGCCAGCATGTCGCGACTGGATGGCGGGGAACCTCCGTGGCGAATCAAGAATAACATGGGCGTTCGATCCACCAATTCCAAAGGAGTTGACACTGACCCTCTCATAACGTC
Source organism: Clonostachys rosea (assembly GCA_026958235.1). Classification (NCBI taxonomy): domain Eukaryota; kingdom Fungi; phylum Ascomycota; class Sordariomycetes; order Hypocreales; family Bionectriaceae; genus Clonostachys; species Clonostachys rosea. The sequence goes on from CP110206.1 coordinate 4,352,942, forward strand.
CTTCTGGCCACGGTGTTGCTTCTGTGGGCACCACGAGCTGACCTTCGGCGAAAGGGATCTTGTCACTCAGGGGGCTGCACTTGATGTTGGGCGCAATTGTCTGGTTCTCCAAGGACAAGACAGCTTTGAGAATTGCAGTCAACCCGGAAACACCCTCACCGTGTCCTATATTTGGCTTAATAGAGCCTATATGTACGCCGCCAGAGCCGCCAAAGACCCTTGCGATGGCAGTTGTCTCAATCGGATCACCCATGGGCGTCCCGGTACCGTGACACTCAAAGAAACCGGTTTTCGAGATATCCGACTCGGGAATACCTGCGGTCCTGTACGCGCGGCGAATGAGCGCTTCTTGCGCGTCTGAGCTTGGCATCACGAGCATGGGGGTGTTGCCGTCGGCGTTGGTAGCTGAACCAACAATCACCGACCTGATGGGGTTGCCGTCTCGGAGAGCGTCATCCAAGGACTTGACAAACAGTGCTACGATGCCCTCGCCACGTGCATATCCGTTCGCCTTGGTAGAAAATGTGTTGCAGGACCCGTCTGGGCTCAAAGTGCCCTGGTCCGACATGTCGGTCGTCAAAGACGGTGCCATGATGATGCTAGTTCCGGCTACAATGGCAGACGAGCAATCTCCCTTGCCGATTGCTGCGCAAGCCTCGTTCAGCGCTACGAGGCTCGAGGAACAAGCCGTACGAACCGTCATACTACAATCGCACAGGTGAGCTATTCTCCCTCACCGTTTCGCAGGCGTTTACGAGCTGACAGATGGAGCATACCTTGGGCCGTGTAAGTCCATCAAGTGGGACACCCGATTCGACACGCCGAAATCGTGAGATGTAGTGATATAGTATGCACCGTATCTTTGTGAATCTCTCTGCAAGATATCATACCAGTCGTTCCCAAAGGTTCCTACATAGACGCCTACATTCGTCCCCTGCCAGTTCACCTCCCCAGCATCGTCGATGGACTCCCTGGACACTTCCAAGAGCAACCGCTGCTGGGGATCAAGGACTTCTAGCTCGCCTCGTGCCATGGGGAAGACGGATGTGTCCAGGGCGCCAATGTCGACATCAGGGTCGAGAAAGTAGCCATGCTTGGTGATGGTGTGGCCTGGCTTCTTGGTCGGCCAGTGGTAGCCCGCGACGTTGTAGCGAGTCTCTGGAACCATAGTCCGAGCGTCCTTTTTGGCCATCAACAGATCCCATAGGTCTTGTGGGTTCTTGACACCGCCAGGGAGACGGCAGGCCATGCCGCAGATGGCAATGGGCTTGACTGAAGGATCTGGGTGAGAGTCATTGCTGGACCTATCTTCTGTACTCGCCAAAGAATCATTGTTGGAAGAGCCAACGTCGTGATTACCGCCAGAGTCAATCATTCTTCCAGTATCTAACAATTTTTTTCACCAAAGAGTTTCGTGCTACTCCTTTCAAACTTATGGTAGTGGCGGGATTGTATTGCCACGCGTTACTAATATGTCGAATGCATATCCGAAAGCGATCACCAAATGTTTTAAAGAGTTTGGTTCATCGGCTTGAGCCGGGCTCGTTCTGGCCGCCAAGTACCACTACGTTTCTTGCAGGATCATGCGTCTGGCCATAGCCATGTTGTAGGAATGCATATGCAAGGGTCGCACAGCGCTGGCACGCCACCGTTGCAGCGCTTCTGCCTGGGTACCTGGCCCATGCTTTGCTGGCACCTTTGTTCTTAGATGGGAAATTTGGATCTGTTGGTCGTCCAACAAACAGGCATGCTGCAGGGAGTGGAAACAGGCACAAGTGTGGCAAAAATCTTGATCTCACAAGTCACTGATATCCCTCACCCCGCCCTTCCGTCTCGAAGCCTGTCGGTCCCGCTCCCATCATTCTGAGAAAGGGGTCTGGACGCCTTCTATCTAGGTATCAATTCTGGCTCACCTGGTGGCAGGCAAAGTACGGAAGAAATGGCGGCAATCACCAAGCTGGAGCACAATCCAGCCGACGAAGCCCAGATTGAAGCGGCTGCCACCGACGTCGCCGCCGCCACTACATCGACGACCACAGTGTCCAGAAAGAGTCCCTCGTTCTACCTGGCGGTTTTCGGCTTATGTATGGTGGCCTTGATCACCGCCTGGGACGCCACATCGCTGGCCGTAGCGCTCCCAGTGAGTAGAGAGCCATCCTGGCCGGCAGTTGTTGACGTTGACTTGCTGACTTGTCTGCCATCTGCGTAGACCATCACCAGCCAGCTTAATGGGACTACGTTCGAGTCTTTCTGGGCTGGAATCGCCTTTATGCTCGGCGTTGCCGTTACGCAGCCCATCTATGTCAGCCTTTCTGATACTCTGGGGCGCAAGCCGCCGCTCCACGTCTCGATGGCACTCTTTGCTGTCGGGGCAATCGTCTTTGCTGTTGCCAAAAACATGGCCACCCTCATCGCGGGACGCCTCATCCAGGGCCTCGGTGGAGGCGGCCTCTACGTGCTCCAAGACATCATCCTCGCTGATATAACAAGCTTGAAGGAGCGTCCTATGTACTTGGCCATAGTCGCTTGCGCCATGGCTTTGGGGACGGTGCTCGGCCCCATAATCGGTGGTCTGTTTGCGGATCACGCCGATTGGAGGTGGATTGGATGGATCAACCTCCCCTTTGCGGGAGTCGGCCTTGTCATCTTCATCTTCTTTCTCCGGCTGCGTCCTCTGCCCACGAGTCTCCAGGAAAAGATTGGGCGTTTGGACCTGTTCGGGATGCTCTTGTTTGCCACTGGTGCCACTGCAGTGGCCTTGCCGCTTAGCTGGGCCGAGGCTTTATACCCATGGGCATCATGGAGAACGTATGTGCCACTCATCATCGGACTGTTGGTTCTCCTTGGGTTCGGCTTCTATGAGGGGAGATTCCCAGTCGTGCCTATTGTGCCCTTTCGCATCTTCACCAACATTACCAGCATATCATCGTTGGTTAGCGGTTTTATGCATGGAGCGGTGATGTACACGACTCTTCAGTATCTCCCTCTACTCTTCCAGGCGGTATATCTGGAACAGCCTCTACAAGCGGCCAAGTCGACTCTGCCAGTGTGTGTCGCCACGGTAGTGTTTAGCTTTGTGGCTCCCATCATTATCGAGGTGACTCGCCGCTACCGGCTGCTTTTGTGGTCTGGCTGGCTTCTCCTAACCCTGTTCATGGGCCTTCTCTGCCTCATCGACCAGGACTCACCTCGAGCGCAGATTTATGCTTTCCAGTGCTTGTTAGGTATGGGTATCGGTATTGTCTTTACAGGAGGCCAGGTCCCCATGCAAGCCAGTGTTGAGCATGTCGATAACACGGGCCTCGCAGTGGGGACGCTCATCGTGGTCCGCATTTTCGGTGCACTTGTTGGCCTCTGCATTGGATCGACTGTGTTCAGCTCCGTGTTTGCAAAATCGATCGCAGGGCTGGGGACCTTGCCTGAGCCCGTTAAGATCTTGGAGAACCCTACCCAGGCCATCGAGTTCATCCCTGCACTGCGGATGCTAGACTTGGACGAAGAGTTCATGAGGGAGCTTATTGATGCCTACCGCAAGCCTTTTGTGGCAATACAGATCGCCATGACATGTTTATCCGGGGTCGGGTTCTTAACCTCTCTCTTGATCAAAGAGCTCACGCTGGAGAGGGAAGAAGTAGGGAGACAGGGCTTTGAGGAATCGGATAGATAATCTTTGCCTACCCCCAACTTGGAGCAAGAGAACGACACATTCTTGAATCCATTAGAAGCGAAGACGTACAATTAATTCAGATCTCAGAGTCTGCCGTCTCGAACGGCCCACAACGGGAGTGCTCGCCTTTGTGAGTACACTAACAAAGTGAGGTGACACCCTGACCAAGCCGGGCCGCCCCGAAAGGTCCTCATCCTTGTAAATGGATCCCTCGATGGCCCTGGTAGTAGGTAGTATGATTTCGAGGTTATGAGCCCCAGTAAGACCATCCCAGTGATCTAACAAGGGTGCCTTGATCTGGTCCACCTTGGTTAGACCATTGTCAATCATGCCACCAACGACCAACCTCAAACAACAAAAGGACTTTTGTGTTGCTCTCGGGTGTTGCCCACGGTCATGACCGCACATGACATCCGCATGTAAATCTGACCTGCCAAGCTCCAAGGATCATGCATCCAACAAGAAGTGCCAAGTTTTGCCTTCTTGTCGACTCCTGGTCTTGGACAAGGAGGTATTGTGATTGATCATTGTATTCCCCGAGGCCTGTGCCCGAGGCATACATGCATTGTGACCGGCGCTCGTGCGGAACTACCTTCCCGCCAAGGTAAGGGGAATAGCCTGGAAGATACTCCCACGATACACTCCATGTGTGTATGAGACCGCCCTCGGCCACTAAATGAGACCCATAAGTTTCGGAGCAGATGTTGCATGCTGTACGGGTTGTCGATTCCTCTCTCTCTTGCCTCTTTCTTCTTCGTTTTTGCTCCTCTGCACAAAAGCTCACCCACACCCATAACCTACATTCTTGAAGCCTGAAATAAATTGTAAAAGAAAAATGTATTTCGAGACGATCAACAAGCAATGGGGCGAGGATCACCGCCTGAAGGGGTCCTCCATGCAGGATGAGCCGGCATTCTATCGGAACCTCGAGCAGGCCCTAGATGTCCGTCGCCAGTCCCAATACTTCCTCAACCTCAAGCCCCAATGGGGCAAAGAGGTCGTTGACTTGACGACGTCGGACTTCCTCGCCGTCAATCACTCTGGAAAGGTGCGTCAGCGTTTTTTGGATGAGCTAGAGCAGCACCCAGACTTTCGTCTGGGCGCCAATGGCTCCCGCTTGCAGTACGGCAACACGCCATACATCAACCAGGTCGAGAAGGAAATTGCCGACTTCCATGGCGCTGAGACGGCCTTTATCGTGGCCTCTGCGTATGCCGCGAATCTGGGCGTTCTTTCCAGCGTGCCGCTCGCCGGGGACGCGCTTGTGTACGATGAGCTCGTGCATGCAAGCAGTTTCGAGGGTTTCAAACTTAGCATGGCGATGCATAGGCTCCCATTCCCCCACAATGACCCAGACGGTCTCCGTGAGGTCTTGGTGCGCCTCAAGAAAGACCATCCGGAGTTTGTGGCCGGCACAAGCTCCATCCTGATCTGCGTCGAGTCCATTTACAGTATGGAAGGTGACGTCTGCGAACTCCGTGAGCTGGTCCAAGTGGCCAAGGAAGAGTTTCCTCTGGGAAATGCACAATTCGTCATGGACGAGGCTCACAGTATCGGGGTGGTCGGTGACAAGGGGCGTGGGCTGGTGTCATACCTGGGCATGGAAGATGACATCGCGATTCGAGTCCATTCTGTGAGCAAGGCGTTGGGGTCGACCGGCGGTACGTTTCATGCCCCCGGTAACTCATGTTTCACTGATTCTAACAAACTCTCTCCATCATCAGGAGTCATCATGTGCAAGAAGACTGTCCGGTCCATGATGCTGAATAATGCACGGTCTCTCACATTTACGTGTGCACCGTCATTTCCTACTGTTTGCTCCGTTCGGGCTAGCTACCAACTATTGATCAGCGGAGCATTGCAAGAGGTAAGATGGTGTTCCTCTCACGGCTTATTTGAGGAATTGATTTCACTATTCTTTGGCTGTTCCCGTTATGTTCCGGTTTTCTGACTAGCCTCTCTTATACGCAGGCCCAGGAGAAACTACAAAGCAACATCAAGCGGTTCCTTACGGCTTTGACCGAGAACCCTGTATGGGACGAGGCAGTTGATGAGGGTATTCTCTCGATACCCACTCTCGAAGACTGGGAACGGCGTCCGTTTCAGACGCAAATCGTCCCCTTGTTCACGCGCGAGCGCCACGAGACATACCTCTTCTTTCACCTACTTATGAGAAACTTCAACGCCTACCCCTATCAATCCCCCGTCGTTCCGAAAGGCAAGAGCCGGGTGAGAATAGTCTTGCATGCCTACAATACTGATGAACAGATTGATGAACTGGCTTCAACAATCTGCGATTGGGCGAGTGAAGTCCTAGATATTGACAGTGGCAAGGTAGAGGCCGGCTTGCCCACGGCTGCTCGGCAAGCGTATGCAATGCAGAGAGCCCTCCAGTCCTAGGAGACCCCTATAATCACACGTATTAAGCTTATCACTGTACTGTCCAAATAAGGCTAGAAACTGAAATGAATGGAAGTGTTCACTGAGCTGTTGGTCCCCCCTAGGAAGTTGTCGGCTTCTCGTATGCAACCAGTATGCAGTTGACCGTAAGGGGAAGGAAGTATTAGCCCCTTGATAATGGTGAAAGGTACGCACCCAATCAGCGCATTTTTGCAGACAATGTTGCATTCGTAATTCCCGTCAGGTGTCTCTGGCCAAAGACAGAATGAGGGTAGCTCAATCAACTATCAAGCGAAATTACGCCTATGGATGAGAACGGTTTTTTGCCACCAGCAACGCCGAGAGACAGAAAGGGAAATGTTGGCTCTGACTGCATAGATCCTACGCGGATGCGAGACCTTGCATGCCAAGTGCCTGACTTTCTTTCCCCGACGAGCGCCAAGTCCCCGACCACCCTGGCCGAAAGTCATGATGGATGGTCTGTTGCATGTATTGAATCCTGTATCACACCTCCATTGGGAACGGGCCGATGTACTGTCAAAAAAAAAAAAGTCCTGTGGTCTCCTAACGACCTGGCCAAGGTGGATCGTTGGATCGTTGTATCCTTGTAATACGCTGCAGCATGTTGCGACATGGCATTCCAAATGTCGACTGTTTCTCCCACTTATTCCTGGGGAACGATAAGCGGAACTTAGTAAGCTGGTTAAAAAAAGATGCAGCCTTATGTTTATTGTAATATGTAATAGAGTGCTTGCTGGTTGCTTCCACATGTCGAATGCGCACATGTTCGTTCCCCCAATCCCTGAGCCACTTCCCAAGCGTTTGTATTCCGAAATTTCTTTCACAGTGACAGCAGTGATCCGCCAAAAAGTTGCAATTGACATAGTACGCACCAATGGCATCGCTCGAGTTACTACATTTGCTCCCCCCAGAGCAGCAAGAAGCGATCCTCAACGGGCCAGCGCTGGAGCCACCACCGAATGTAATACCAAACTTCATAGACCCTCCGAATGAAAATGGGTTGTTCATAGCGATCCTGACCGTTGGTTTGGCATTATCGACACTTGCGACGGCTCTCAGAGTATACACCAAGATATTTGTTACGCGAAGCTTGCAGGTTGAGGATAGTAAGTTTTGACCTCTGTTGTTGTGCTAGCTACAGTCTTGCTCACAGCTCACTCTCTTTCTAGGCCTCCTGTTTATTGCATTTGTTTGTCCAGCCTTGCCCGCAGAAATAATAGGGAAATACTAACAAAATTGCCCCAAGGGCATGTTTGTAGGCTTCGCGTACTGCTGCTACGATTTGATAATAAACGGAACCGGCTTCTTCGTTCACCAGTGGAATATCCAGATCAAGGCGACTCCAAATATCCTCTATGTTTGTGATACAGTGCCTTGATTCGTGCGGCGGCCAACTAATTACATACTAGCTTGTACACATAGCATCCAGCTTCTACGCGGTAGCGATGGGCTGTCTCAAAGTTGCCATCCTCCTCGAGTGGACGCGGATCTTTTCGCCAAAGGGCACCCGAGGGTGGTTCTGGGTAAGTTTCTTGACCGCTCTCCTGGCGTAACTCCCAACCTAACAAGTACAACCATTGACAGTATTCCTGCTGGGCCCTGCTCATTGTCAACGCCCTCTTCTATACCGGTGGCCTCATCGCCGGCAATTTGTCGTGCATACCGCACCAGAAGATCTGGAACCAGACACTTCAAGGGCATTGCATCAACCGAAAGGCCCTCGACACTGCCACGGCAGCCATCAACATTGTCTCAGGGCTTTTCATCTTGGCTCTCCCGCAAAAGGTCATCTGGTCCCTTAAGCTGAGCACCGCCAAGAAAATAGGCGTGTCTTCCGTCTTCGCAATTGGTCTCTTGTACGCCATTTCCAAGTTAACATGGGCCAAAGTTGGGCAGTTACTGACGAAAATATTTCACCTACCTGCAGTGCTGTGATATCCGCCATCTGTCGCCTTGCCGCCACGATCGACTATCTCCGCTCACCAGACGCAACTTACTACGTGTCCGCAACGGCCCTCTGGTGCGTCGCCGAGCAGACGTGCGCCATCCTCGTCTTTTGCGTTCCCATCATGCCCAAGGCGTTTAAAGATAACAAGTACTTCCGTCGCCTCCTCACCACCGCTCGCTCCTCGAAAAACACGTCCAAGGATATCAAGGACTGGGGCTCAGCTAGCCGGCAGGACCGGTACCGCCAGATTGATGGCGGGTATCCTCTTGACAGCCTCAACCAAGGGCAGGGGGCGCAGGGAAGATACGGCTCAAACGAGCGTCTACAAGGATCCGCGGACGGGACCGCTTGGCCCCAGAACGCCACCATCCCTCCGACTGAGTTCCAGAAGGTACAGCCAAAAGCCCCTGCATTGACGAGGAATGCCGCAATACCTTCATGGGAGGGAGGAAGATAATTATCTAATGTGGTCTGTAAGAGACATAACTGAGATGTTTTGTTCGACGCCTTTCTTATTCATTGTGTTGATACTAGATAGAGCATAAAAATCCGGTCTTTTCTAAGTTGAAGGATCACGTCATTTTGTATTCGGGGATCGGAATCTCCTTGTCGTTGCGCGTAGCTATCCGGATGATAGTCACTAGCTAGAAGGTTATTTGTTTTAGACTTGGCCCCCTGTCTGGGAATCCCCAAGGAGCAATATCACTCCACATTGTTCCTAACCACCCAGAACGTGTGACCAGCGGTTTTCTACTACAATGTAACCCTTCTGGTGGATGCAATGCCTGCGCCTCCACTGTTCATGCCATGGCGGCTAATAATAAGTCACGCTGCGTACATGTACCTACTTCAGGGATATCCCTGCAAGTCTAGACACACAAGTTGCATGGATTTGACGTGGGGAAACCGGACCTCCACCAACAGGGTCACAGTTTATCAAACCTGTGGCTGGGCCAAGACTTGCCAAAAACATGGCATTGTTGCGTACGAGATGTGGAGAGGCCCTGCGTCCTTCAGCTCACATGTCTAACCAGAATCTAAACACACCGAGATACCAACTTCACTCTAAAATGGAATAACTTTAGCAATTTTGCATCGTCATTTATATTCATGTCAATATGTCAAGTTCAATATCTCTCATGTAACGTTGGTACCAAAATTCATCTTCGCAAGATCTCGTTCACGCCTTGTCCTTGCCGAGCAATTCTAGATACTGGGCAGCAACATCTACTGCAGCCGTCTCAAAGGTCTTCAAAGGCCTCCCTAAGAATCGCTCCGTATCACCGCAATCATATGGTGCGGCAAAAGTATCTATCTTGCCTTTTGAGAAAATACCGTCAGCGACAGCCTTTGGGAAGGCCTTCTCAACAGAACCAAAGATGGTGCTGAAGTCAACTTCGGTAGATATCCCCCAGTTTTTGCTAATCTCCGGCGAAGTCGGGTCAAGGAAGGCAGCCTGAAGATGGAGTTTGCTCACATCATCAATGTGTGCAAAGCTGCCAGCTAATGGAAACGGGAGCTCGCCACCCACCATACCTAAGATAAAGTAGGTGTTGGAACTATTATTTGTTCGCATTTGAGTAGCATCGAGGATGAGCTCATTCCGGCCAAAAACGTAACCAGGGAAAATATGTGAAATAGTAAAGTGAGGCTTCTGGTTCTTGATAAAGTCTTCTGAGGCTTTAAGCTCAACCATTTTCCCGAGGACATATGCCTCCTGGACATTACTGAATGGAGGTATAACATCAGGGAGCACACCAGATGTGGTAGCAGAGGGGATAGATGAGGGCGGGGTGAGGCCAATGTTTGCTACAGTTGATGATGTGATGATGATTCGTTGAACACTGGGGGCCTTGAGCGCGGCAGCGAGAAGGTTTGCTGATAACTTGATGGTTGGCTCGAAGATTTCAGTTTTTGGGTCGAATTTCGGGTTGGTCACAGGTGACCCAACGTGAATAACATGTGTAACATTGTTATCTTTGAGGACATCGTCGAAGGCGTCGGCCAAAGTGGGATCTGGGATGACAATAGGGAGGAGTCGATCACCAGGTGCCAACTTCTTGACAGCCGGATTGGACAAAATAATCTGAGCCTTGTCTTCCGATCGGACGGTGAAAAAGACTTTATGCCCAGCAGCTAGGCTGTCAAGGAGGATTTGAAAACCAATGAACCCAGAGGCTCCAGTAATGAGAATTGTAGCGGCCATTTTGGTAGTGCGAGTTTTTCTAATCTCACAGGGGGAGGTTCCACGATAGGAAAAGAATGCAGGTACTGCTTGATGTTGAGAAGAAGCTTTTATTTGAGGGCTGGATTATTGAAGAGAAAAGCAGTTGGCACAGCTGGAAGGGGGCTCTGAGAGGTCTTTATATACCTATGTTACTAATATCTAGCATGTAATTATTTAATATAGGGCTGTATTTATTAAAATTATATTATAATAATTAAATTACTGAAATTTAACAAACCTATTAAGTATATTTTTTAAGAAAGTTTTGAATTTTATATTTTTAATATTATTTTTTTATAAAACTATTATAAAGTTTATAAAGTAATTAATCTCTATATATTTTAAAACTAATTTTTTAACTTATGTAATAATATTTTGTAAGTAGTTATTCTGATTTTCTTTAAGTTTTCTATAATAATAATTAATATATTATAATTTTAACTATTATTAAATTAGCTTTATTTATATAAATCTGAATATATTATTTACGAAATATTAGTAGTATTATAATTAGCTATTATTAAAATATTAGAAACTCTTTAATAGTAACTAATATATTATACTTCTAAATATTATTTACTTAATCTTATTTTAGTTAACAATACGCCCTCTTTGTTACGCCCAGTCTGGCCACAACCAGGCTGGCGCCGTAGACAGGTTCTGCGAAGTTGGCTGCAGGGTAGCCGGGTTCTGGAAAGCTGTGGTTGAAACCTACCTAGGTTCATGATACCTTCACTTGTGTATGGGGTAGTATGATCTAAAGGCTTTTTATTCCTCTATCTACTGGCTAGAAAACAGCCCTTTTATAGGGGACTCTGCATAGCCCCTGTTCGTGGCATGATACTCTTTGGACAATATTACAAGCCCTAAAACTATCAAAGCAAGCTTTTCTTAGGTTGTGGAAAGATGAGAGAGCCTCTCATCGATGCCATATCCTCCAGCAATGATACCATTGCGATATGCATGCCTGCCTCCTTTGCCTTTTGCACCCACTCACTAATCTCCATCTCCTCCACAACCGCCTCGCCCTTCTCATCTTCGGCCCAACCGCGCACATCAGTGAGAGATAGCTCCAACTCACCAAGATGGTGCAGAAATTGTAGATGCACGCTCTTGCTATCCAATCGTTCCACCTCATCCATAATCCCGTTGGCGACAACCTCAAGGGGCGCAATATTAAACCCGCCGCTCAGATTCAATCCTTCAGGAACCTTGGGAAGGGCACCAATTATAGAGCTATACCGGCTCACACTCTTCACAAACTCGAGACCCTGTACTGCCGTGGCCTCAGAGCCGAGTTGCGCAATTGAGCTGGGTCGGTGAATCACCACCGCTATCCCTGGCACTTGTTCACTGAGCTTCTCCAAGAATACTTCACTTGCCCACTTCGTACAGATGTACCCATAGGCTTGCTTGTAAACATGTGTGGAAGACATGGTGTTTGGAGGAAGGCATCCGGCCATAGAGGTAGGGTTAAACTGAACTTGACCTGTTTCTGCGTCGTTGGGAACGTTTTGCACCAGCGTGAGAAGGTTGCCGACGGATATTGTGCTGACAAAGTGGAATGAAGCCTTCTCGATTTTCCCGTATTGGACGAGCATATATGCAAGCTCCTTTGTCGACTGCAGATTGGTAGCCCGAAGAGTAGCATACGTCTTAAGATACGACATATCGGCGCTGTTGTGGATGATGAGGTCGGTCTGGGAAAAAATGGTAGCTGCCTCGTCTTTCGATAAGCCGAGGCGAGGTAGATTCATATCGCCCTTGTATACCGATATTTTATTCTCGTTTACATCAAGCTTTAGTTTACTGGGAGTCCGGACTCCAACACAGTGCACGTGCTGTATAGACGATGAGGCAACAAGAAGCTCAAGTAAAGCCTTTCCAAGCTGCCCAGTCGCGCCAGTGAGCACCACTACGTGGCGAGGATTTTTCAAATTGTCCAACGCTTGCCCCTTACTAGAGTCATAATCTCGATATGCATCCAGTAGCGACGATGGCAGAGCAGTTTCCTCCGCCCAGTCGATGATGTCAGCCTGGTAGGGCTCTTCTTGGGTCCCACGATCAATCCAATGTGCCATGAGATTCAACGTGCTAAACTCAAACATACGCAAGAGGGGCATATCAATGCCAAAGGCCTCCTGGATGCGGTTTTTCAGATCGAGGAGAAGCAAAGATGAACCACCAGCATGGAAGAAACTCGTCTCCGAAGTAATGTTGTACCGCAAACCAACCACTGCTGCCCAGATATCTCGTAGTCGGATCTCGGTACTTGAAAGCACCTCATCCGGCCGACCATCGTCCCTAAATGACTTGTTGTCATATTCTGGTAGAGGTAGCTTGGAAATCAGAATGCGGTCCAGTTTACCGGCGCTGGTCAACGGCACTCTATCGAGTTGAAGGATGACAGCAGGACACATGTAGAGGGGCAATCTCTCGCCCAGACGAGACTGAATGGCACGGATACGCTCCCCTGGATCAAGGCAAGACGGATCCAGGACAACGTGGGATACAAGAAGAGTTGTTTTACTGGATGAAGGTTTCCTGACCGAAACAACCGCTTCCACTACTGCCTCATCAGAGGCAAGAATTGCTTGCTCGATTTCTGCGAGATCGATTCGCGCGCCGCGAAGCTTGACCTGAGTGTCAATCCGGCCTTCTATCATGAGCATGCCGTCTTCTCTTCGCCACCGACCCACGTCGCCTGTTCGATGCAAAGTAGTCCAGCCGTGGAGTTTGTCGTCGTCCGTAGCGAATGGGTTAGAGACAAACTTTGCTGCGGTAAGCTTCTCCCTATTGTGATATTTAATAGCGATACCTGCGCCACCCAAGTAAACCTCCCCCTGAACGCCTTTCGGGACTGGCCTAAGTTGACTATCGACCACATATACTGAGCAGTTGGGGTGTGGGAAACCAGCCGCGACAGGGCCAGCGATTTGGCAATCCAGAGGGATGCGCATACCTGTCACTGTTTTGGTAGCCTCGGTCGGCCCGTAGATGTTGTACAGCTCAAAATTGGAATGATCCTGCGATGCCAGCTTTACAAGATATTCAGTCAAGTCTTCACCTTCGCAGAATGCCCTCTTCCAATTGTCATTAGCCTTGGGCATTTGTCGCTTTCTGTGTTGTAGCCAGCCTGTCATCTCTGTCGGTGTAGCGATGGTAAAGGTGACTCCATATTCCTCGATTATTTTGCAGACTGCCTCGGCGTCGGCACGATGCTCTCGCGGAACAATGCATAGTGTTCCGCCATAGCAAAGTGCTATGAATACTTGCTCCAGTGAAATGTCGAACACGGGCGTAGTTTGCTGGAGAACGATTTCTGGTCCCAAATCGTAAAGACTTGCAATGCTTCCCTCAACCCAATTTCGCAGGCTCTCATGCTTCAATAGTACACCCTTTGGGGTCCCTGAAGAGCCGCTGGTGTAAAACATGACCGCTGGGCCGTTTGCGACCGCCTTGATGGGCACTGGTGCGGAGTGATCGTTATGGTGAGGGACCTGCAAGAAATGAATCTGTGGCGCGCCCAGGGCCTGGAAAAAGCCCGCATCGTACTTGTCGACTAGAACTGCAGAAGGCTGACAGTCGTCGATGATGGTCGACAGTCGCGTGGGAGGATGAGATAAATCGAGTGGGAGGTAGATAGCACCCAAACGCATGACGCCCAGGACTGATGAAATCCAAGATGGGCTTGGCTCCAGTAATACGCCAACCACTGAACCTTCAGAGACGCCTGTGGCTTGCAGTGTGGCGGCAATAGTATTCGCGTTGGCTAGAATCTCCCCATATGTGCGTGATATACCCAAGTGGCGGACGGCTACTTCGTCTCTTCGCGTTGCTGCTACTTCCTCTATCTTATGAATGACCGACTCGGGCCACCGCCGAGGTGAGAATGGACCTAAAATGTTGATGCTGACGGTTAGACTTCTATCTCTAACTTGGATGATCAAGGGATCAGCATACCTCTGCTAATACTCAAAGCGCTCGCTATGTCGCGCTGATCAAAAAGACCAGGTTGTTCAAGTGTCAAAGTAGCATCCCCAACGAAAGCTCTCACCAATCGCTCGTAACTATCCAGAAGCATCTGTGCCCCTTCCTGCCCATATAAATCCTCGCGTACAAGAAGCGTTTGTACGCAGTCTCCTTCGATGAAGTCTACCATTTCAAACGTCAAGTCGTAAGGTTGCTTTGAAATATTGACATCAATGGAGTGAATGGTCAAATCTCCCTGGGCATCTCCAAAATTCGTGCTGTTCAGGAGGCCCTGTCGATAATTGATGAAGCACTGATACAACGACGGATGTGACGGAGATGGAGTGATATTGAGCCTGTAACGATCATGTTAGAAAAGCCGTGTTTCTTGTCCAGTCTTGATGAAACTAAAAACTCGATAGAGTTTGGTATAGATGACTTACTCTTGAAGAAGCACCTGGAAGGGCACCTTGGAGTGGCTAATTGCCTCGTACGCCTTCTCTCGTGCTTGCTGTAGAAGATCCGAGAATTTGGTAGAACCTTGGGTACAAAGCCGGACTGGGAGAAAGTTGACAAATGGACCCAAAACGTCGAGCATCTCGTCCTCGGTGCGATTGGCATCTCCTATACCTATGCACACGTCTTCTCCATCACCGGCAGGGGAGTATCGTAAAAGCAGGACCCTGAAAACAGAGAGGTAAAAATGGAAAGGTGTGATCCTGTGTTTCCTGCAAGTATCTTGAACCTGCTTTTTCAGTTGCGTGCCGATTCTCAGAACGGCCTGTTTGTTTGCATACTTGGCCAGATCTGGTCGTGAAGACGATGTTGAAAGAGTAAGAATCGGAAGCGGGGGTGGCACTGGATTAAATTGCTGTTTCCAGAATTGCAAGTCTTTTTCAAAGCGGCCCTGAGCATAGTCCGCATGCTGCTGGTTGGAATAGTCTGAGTATTGCCGAGGTAGGTGCATATTGAGGGTCAGTTTGTGTGAACTGCCAGCATATAATTCCTGGATCTCTTTGATCATGATGATGGCCGTCATCCCATCTGCAACCAGCGGATGAAAGCCAATGACGAAGAAGTGCTCCGTGGGCGACAAGGATAGCAAGTACGACCGAATAGTCTGCCCTATGGCAATGTCATAGACCCATCTGTCTTGAAGATTTTGAACAAGTTGATAGACCTCTTCTTCCCGGCTCACTTTCCTTACTTCGAATGGAAGACGAGATTCGGCCATTACAGCCTGAACAGGCTTGCCGTCTTGTTGAATAATACATGTCCGTAGAATCTCATGCCTTGAGATCATGGTTGCCCAAGCGGACTCAAAATCGCCAACTTGGACTTGTCCCGTAACTCGACCCCAGGCAGTATGATTCAAACTGCTCTTGTCTTCGAGGAATGACCAAACAAACCAGAACATGTCTTGACTGTAAGATAATTTTGAGGTCTTTACAAATTTAGGCTGCGAAGTGACAACTGACTGTGACGGAACGGCAGGTGTATCATCAGGTTGAGTTGTTTGATCCTGGATGCTACTGTTGGAATCATTGGTATCATCCAGAGACTCATTGACTTCGATCCCAGAGTCATGGCCTGCAGAATTCGGCTCCTCTACCGACGTCTTCTCAACGACGGCCCGGTCTGCCCCTTCCTCTGAAACCAATCCAGGAACAAGTCTATCCGGGATAGTATCGGCTGCAGTTTTGATTAATTCTGCGACCGTAATCCCACCCAGTATTTTCAGAATAGGAATGTTCACTTCGAGATTCGTCATGAACCAACTACGAATCTCGACTGCCATCAATGAGTCTATCCCCATCTCATCAATCCTCTTCTGGATTAACTCTGCCAGGTTCATCATATTTTCATCCATCTGGAATACGCTATACAGCTTTTGGGTAAAAGCTTCAGTGATCATGCCAGAGACCTGCGCTCGCGTCTTTGCCTGCGCCAGCTGTACCTTGAATGGAAGACTGACGTGATTGCCGGCTCCTTTATTTGAACTCTGATCCGGGCTTCTGACAAAGTGACGCATCATTGGCTCAGTTCCCCAGGCCGGAGGCTCCGGTTCATCATACGCAATTCTTCCTAGACCGCTCACGAGTTCGATCGAGTCGGCCCCGGAACCTGGGCGGCCTGCAACCACTGCTTCGGCAAAGAGTTGATAAAGGTCTCGCTCGGCCGTGGGGATCAAACCCGATGCTTTGAGTCTGGTTGGCGTGTAGATGTCATCTTGCTGCATCGTTGCATAACCGATGCCAAATACGGCACCTAGATGTATGATGGACCCTGCTAAGCCCTTTCGCCGACGTTGCTCTGCAAGAGCTGCCATGAACATGTTGGGGGCGCTGTAGTTGGCTTGTCCAGGTCGCCCTATGACGGCAACAACAGAAGAAAAGAACACGAAGAAGTCTATATTGTTTTGTTGGAATAGATTGTTTAGATGTACGCTGCCCTCGACTTTGGATCTTGTACCAGTGAGGAATTTCTCGAGTGTCATGTCCCGAATTGCCACGTTTTCGATTACCACTGCGGTGAGGAGACCTGGTCAGCAAAACCAATAAACTTTCTTCCAGGCAGCGAAGAGAGAAAACAAATGGAAAAAGGACAATGATACCATGGATTGACCATAAATTTACACGGATAGAACCCAGGGGGGCGTAAGGGAACTTAACCTACTTGAACCTTGAAGGACACCTCCGATAGGAGGAAGTGTTTCGCAAATCTCTTGGTATACGGCGACCACTCGGTCCTTGTTCGTGATATCGCTGCTGCAGGTAAGCAATACTGATACAAGGATCACCTTTCTTGGCGAAAACTTACCACGGGGAAATTTTGATCAGGACACCTTTGCGATGCATGCTTTGAATCCACGATGGATCAATCTTGGGAGTCCGGCTCGAAACAACGAAATACCTTGCCCCCCGTCGCGCCATCCATTCACAGAGCGCAAGACCAAGGCCTTTGCTAAGGCCAGCGAACCAGTACGTCTTGCGGGCTGAAAACTTGATTTGCGTATCCATTGGCCGAACCTGAACGCCGAGCTTAGATGCCACAGTCCAACAAACGCACGAATAGGGAACGGTGTTAGCAGCACTGGCGTCTGGTACCGCGTCGATAGAGAGCATGGGCACTTCGTCGTGTGCCCTTGCGCCGACTTCCGCTATATGTACCGCTGCGTAGGCCACGGCTTCTTTGAGTCGTTTAGATACTTCTCTCATCAAGTCATCGGATGGATTCTTCCCGGTGTTCATAAATAAGGTATTTAGACTTTCTCGCCTGCACAGGCGAGGGAGAAACTTGTCCAGGCGATTGAGGATGAACTCATTATCCGGCAAACCCGAGTAGTTGACGAAAACGGACGTGTTGGGAGGTATGACGCTTGAAAGTTCGTGTTCCGAAGCGGACTGGTGAATAAGAATCCAGTTCTCATCCTTACTCTCTACAGCTTTTTCGGCGCTCATTGTGAGAAACCTCAAATGCAACCCGAGCTCTTTGGACTGATTCGCTAATGTGGAAGCGAATACTGCACTGGGTTCAAACACCACGACCACATCAGAGGAGTGCAACCCCCGGGTAACAAATACAGTCAACAGATAGTTGGCAACCAGCGATAAATATTTGCATTCATCGCCTTCTTGCACTGTAGCCTGAATAGAAAGAGTCTCAAGGGGGAGTGCACGAGAAGAGCACTCCGTTGACAATGCGATTAGCCTCTGTCCAGAGTTCTCTCGTTTCCCAACCATAACAAACAGGCAGTCAAACTCAGTGACACGAACAG
This sequence comes from Clonostachys rosea, assembly GCA_026958235.1. NCBI lineage: Eukaryota > Fungi > Ascomycota > Sordariomycetes > Hypocreales > Bionectriaceae > Clonostachys > Clonostachys rosea. Next base: position 4,370,955 of record CP110206.1, read on the forward strand.
CTGAAAGAAGAGAATGGCTGGTCTCTATCTGGACGGTTGATTCGAGGCCATCGGGAGCCGGAAGTGCATCATGACCCAGGTTATAGTAGCCTAAAGCGCCATTAGATGATTTTATATATACGTCTTTGACCCGATGATCCAATTTGATTGTGATGGGCCGGCCTTGAGAGTTGTATCGGTTATTCATATATCGACAAGTAATGAGCCGAGGAACAAGGAAACGGCCCCGTTGGTCAATCACCAATTCTGCTTCAGCAGGAGCAATGCTTGCACCTTGTTTGCGCCAAAACACCTGAGCTTGGAACCGCAAAAGGCCCTCCACAAGCATATAGGGGTCAACAATCTTGGTTCCTTCAAAGTCAAGCATCTGCCAGTCGAGAGTGAGTGCCTCACGAACGACGGAACGGATCAGTCCGGCCATCATTGTTCCAAAGGGTGATTCCGCGCGTCTTCCGGCTGTCACCCAGAACAAGGATCCGGCATTCATTAATAGACTTCGCAATGTATCCCAGTCGTGGCTGGAGATATTCTCAAGCATGGGACCATCGAGCTGCGCAAGACCCAGGAGAGTCGTCTGAGGTGATACGGTCTCAGTTGATACGTCTGCCAGTGTAGGAGCCACCCTTACCCTCCCCGAATACGGCTTCAAAAGGCCTGCAATACGTTGGATTAGCCTCGCTGTCCGAAGCTGGGCCCCTCCCAGGATCAGCAGGTCCTCAAGAAGCTTCGTTTCAGCGAACAGCCCATCTGAGGACGTGGATAACGGATCCCGCATAAAGGTCAGCTTCTCGTCCACGGCCTGAGACGTGAAAACAGTAAAATGGGAGAGACAGTTTCCCTCTGTAGCTTGCTGAGATACTGTATCGCAGCCAGAGAATCCCGTCTCAAGTAGTAACTCATTCCACTGTACCGGGTCTAATAGCGCCGGAGATGCCCTCTTCTCATCTCCTTCCTCTTGATCCCATGACTGAGACGCCTCCAGGATAAGACGGTATACGTAAGAGTGAGAAGGGAGAGCCTCGAGCACCACCAATTGTCCCCCGGGTCGTAGCAGAGTTCGGGCACTTCGGAGAGCATATTTGACATTGGGCATGGTGTGAAGAGTGAGCGCGACGATGATTACATCATACGATTCTTTTGCAAAACCTTGCTTTGAAGCATCCTCGGCAAGGATTAATTTTTTGAAAGAGAGTTTTTCGTGATGCGACATCCTAGTTTTAACGGCATCAACGCAGTCTGCGGATGAGTCAGTACAAGTGTATGATGAAAAAGCTTCACCAATCTGGCCGAGGATAACCTCAATCGCGAGACCTTCTCCCACTCCAATCTGGAGCATGCTCATATGCGGGTTACGGTGGGTGAGCTGCCTCACTACCTCTGCAAGAAGATCGTAGTAAATGCTCGGACCGATCGTCTCTGCGCAAAAGCGGCGCTGGAGCTGCGCGTCCCCCTCTAAATGAGGCTTGTCGTCGATGATTCTGAATGATAATATTTCACAAGCCTCCCGAAGTATTTTAATATCGGCAACCTCGTTTAAGTGGCCCAGCGAGAGGACCAGATCCTCGTATGTGTCGCACTTCCATTCAGGATTACGAGCCTGGACAAGCGCCCTAGCTTCATTTGCGAAAGTAAGAATTTGAGAATGCAATGTTTGGGAACGCGCTGGGAGATTCGTTTGCATCTTTTGTTCAAGTTGTTGGAGGAAAGAAAGGCATAGCTTTTCAAGGGCACCAGCGATTTCCAAATGTCGTGGAAGGGTCAAAGACTCGACAAGGTCCATGCTTTCAGCATCCGGTTCGGCCACATCCCAAATCATCTTGGCAAAAGCTTCCTTGTCATCTTGGGCGGTTACCGGGGCGAGAGGGACGCATTGAAAACCGCAGACTTGGAGCAAAGCGCTGTTGGAAGAACAGTCGCCGGGATAAACGGCGATGGTGCCATCTGTCGTGAGGGCATCCGGGTGATTAGAGGCGAGGAATCGCAAAAGGCTTCCCTTTTTAGCCTTATTTGCACATAGGTAGGGATTAAAACTAATCCGCCGGATCATCTTGGGGACTTCGATGCGTTTTAACTGGCCGTCTTCGGGATAAGAACGAGCGAGATTGATGGCTTGGAATGCACTGTCCAAGAGTGCGGGGTGGCATATCAACTCTGACTCCTCTATGCTCTCAACAGTTCCCGCTGCCCAGCCAAGCTTCCTTTGGGCGCTCGACATACCGCGGAAAGCACCTTCCCACTCATAGCCCACACCTCTCGAGGCAGAGTAGAACTTGTCCACGTCAACTGGGAGCATGTTCGGTGGCTGCATTGGATGTGTTGGCAGGGCATTTATGGAGGGCTCTCCTATAGCAACGTGAACACTGGCCTTCACCATCAAGCTTAATCCGCTATCCCCTTTGACTTCACCACTATGATATGTAAAGTTCGCAGTAACCGAGCCTGGAGTAGAGCACCTAATGTCTACCATGGAAATGATGACTTCAAAGGAGGAATCCTCTAGATCAAATACAAGGGCCTTTTCAATGTCCAGATCAATAATCTCAACAAGACGAGCAGATACTGCCAATTTCTTACACATGGCCACAGCTGCCTCCAAGGCGGTCACAGCGTATGCAGCTCCAGGGAAGACCATCTGCCCCTGTAGTTTGTGGCCACGGATCCAAGGAAATTCAAACGGGCGTAGAATGTGCCGCCAGTGCATAGCCTGCTTGTTAGAATCGGGTCCCATGTGGCCAAGAAGTTCGTGGACGCGGTCTGGACGGAGGCGATACGCCCTGGCCTGCCTGGACTCCGTCCAGTACTCCTGTTGGTCCCAGTTGTATGTCGGAAGTCCTTTGAGTAGTTTGCAAGGGGAAGATTCGCCAGCAACAAAATTATCGTATGCCTGTAAGTTGACAGCATCTCGTCCAAGATGCGCCCAAATACAGCCCAAACCGTCAGCCACGGACTCTATGGCTGAGGAACCCCGACGGAAAATACCCGTGTATGGCACCACCGACGTTGACAATTCTTGGATAGATTGAAGGGCCGGTCCTTTGAGGGCAGGGTGAGGTCCGACTTCGATTACCAGGTCAAATTCTTCGGCCATCTTCCAAGCCTCTGAAATTGCCCGGCTGAAAAGCACCGGTTGGGTCATATTAGTGTTCCAGTACTCGCCCTTCAAAGCACCGTGTTGGCCAGTCATGCACTTGCCATCCAACACGGAGGAGAACCAGGTTGTCTGATTTCCATCCTTGGGTCTGATGCCAAGAGTGGAAAGTGAATCGAGATAAGCAGAAGCACAAGCGTTCATATGGTACGAATGATAGGCTGTATCGACCTTCAAAAGACGGGCAAACTTCTTCTCGTCGCCAAGAATCACCTGCATCTCTTCAATAGCATCCCTATCACCAGATACAGTGACGCTCGCAGGAGAGTTGACAGCGGCAATAGACAGACGCCCACGCAAAGCTGGATCATCGCATAGCTCTTGGATATCCTCCTCTGAAGATCCTACTGCCATCATCGCACCAGGGCTCTTGCCCGAAGCCAGCCTGGCATGAAGACCCCTATAGTATGCTATGCAGATAGCCTCGTCGGACGAGAGGAAACCAGCAGCGTGTGCAGCGGCAATCTCACCAGATGAGTGTCCGACGACTGAATGAAATGTAACCCCAGAGGCTTGCAGTAGATCGACTTGAAGAATCTGAATGGCTGTACAGAGCGGCTGTGATAAACTTGCCTCCCCAATTCGGGACGTCTCTGGTGTTTTGAGCAGTTCTTCCATGAGCGACCATTCCGGACGGTCTGATTCTGGAAGGCAAGCTAGCCGCTTCTCAAGTTTTGAGATGATTGCAGCTGCTCTTTCCGAACCGTGAATCAATTCAGACCCCATTCCGGCCCATTGTGCGGCCTGTCCAGTAAAGATGCCGAGGAGACGTGGCTTGTGTGACACCTGGTTCTCCTTGCGCTTCAATTGTACCACGGCGGAGGTTTTGCCATCCTCTCGTACGCCCTTGAGTTTCTCCTTGACCCCCGCAAGGAGAGTTTCCACCGTGCTCGCTGAAAACGTCGCCGCGTATGGTAAGCGTGTACGGCGACTGTGCAACGTGTAGGCCAGATCACGCAGCCGGAATTTGTGAGAGTTTGCTTCCAAGTAGGCGCAGAACCGCTTCAAATAAGCAACAAGGGACGATGCAGAGGATGCAGAAAAGACAAACGGTGTATAAACCACATCTGGACTGCTTGTCTCCGGATTTTGCTCTGGGCTGTAGCTTTCTAAGATGGCATGGGCATTGGCTCCTCCAAATCCGAAGCTGGGCTCATGTGTTAGCAAGCGGTAATTTTCCCTGGTCGTCGGGGATGGAAATCTGATTGGGGACTATGCTCACCTATTTACACTCACACGTCTTGGGACGTTGTTGGGTAACAACGGCCAAGGCGTCTGCGCAGTGGACAGCTTCAAGTTGTCGTAGAACGGCTCGATGCGCGGGTTCAGCTTTTCAAATAACAAATTTGGGGGGATCATGGCGTTCTGCAGAGCCAAGGATGCTTTGAGAATACCGGCAAGACCTGCTGTTCCTTCTGTGTGACCAACAACTGTTTTGATGCTGCCGACAACCAGTTTCTGGAAATTGCCAATAGGTGTTCCATTCGGCCGCAGGTCTGACGAAAAGAAGGCATTGCTAATAGCCTCAGCTTCCGCCGCATCCCCGGCAAGCGTGCCCGTTCCATGGCACTCAAAGAATTGAGGCCGATCCGCCGGATGATTCAAGTCTAGGCCAGCTCTAGAATAGCAGTCTCGGATGAGCTGTGTCTGGGCCTCATGGTTTGGCCTATAATTCTTCCACCATTAGTAACTGGAGAAACATTTGGTGCTGGGTCGGGGAAGGTAGAGCTCCTTACGCGGTAATGCCCTTGGTCTTCCCATCCTGGTTCAGCCCAGTCTCTCGAATGATGCATTCAATTTGGTCGCCGTCTTCTATTGCCGACTGCAGCGTCTTGACAATAACTGCAGCAATAGCATCACCTCGGGCGTAACCGTCGGCACTAGCATCCCACATCCGACACCGTCCGCTTGGCGATAGCATGCTGAGCATGCCTAGGGAGAGAAAATCCTTTGGGTCGAGTAGAAGATTCACCCCTGCAGCAACAGCCATTCGCGACTGTCCCGTCCGAAGTTGCTGAATGGCTTGATGAAGGGCCACCAAGCTCGAACTACATGCCGTGTCAATTGTCATTGACGGCCCATGCCAATCATAAAGGTAGGAGATCCTATTGGAAAGCATAGCGCGTGCGGTGCCAGAAGCGAGATATGTTCCAACAGGGGCGTCTGTATCTCGTGAAGTGATCTGTTCGTATTCTGCGAGCATTTGGCCCGTATACATGGCCGTTTGAGATCCCCGAAGGTCATCCACATTCTGCCCTCCTGCTTCCAAAGCTTCGTAGATTACCTCGAGGAGAAGACGGACCTGGGGGTCTAGACATTTTGCCTCAGCTGGGTTGATGTTGAAAAATGGGGCGTCGAATTCACGTTCTCCTTCGATGAAGTAGGCCTCTTTGACATTAAGATGACCGTGGTATTGACTCTTATCGTGGTAGAAGCCTTTCGCATTAAATCGATCTTGCGGAATTGGTATCGCCAGTTGCTTAGGGGCGCGTAGAATGTCCCATAGCTGGTCAGGAGACGATGCACCGCCAGGGAAACGGCAGCCAGACCCAACGATGGCAATAGCTTGGTGCTCTGACATAATGGCCTGACAAGCCTTTTTTTTTGCCTGTGGTCCACCAAGTATGCTTATGTGGGTGGGATAGCAAAAGCTCAGGATATGGAGAACAAGGCACTTGAACAGTCGAAGGAATCTGGAGAGAAACTTCTTGGCCTATCTCTGCTGGATCTTTACGGCGTCATATCCTTCATTCATAGCCTACATATACTTTCTGCAATCCCCAAGTGCTTCTTACTTAATGCTATGCGAGTCATTTGCACTTGTGATTCTGCCTCATGGACCAACATGCGTCTTAGCAGCAAGGTAGGGTGCGTTCATGATGTTGCCTGGGGGTGGTAGGAGTCAATGATAATCGACACTAATATGCGCTTATTTTGTGGCTGCTCACGATTGGTTGAGAATCTCGGCTTTTCAAGCTGAATGGTGTGCATGGAAGGATTGTGCGTTATAATGACCTTGTCTTACAGAAGTACCAATGGTATGAATCTTCACTCAGCCATTACGAATTTTGGTTGAGATGAAGGTGGAGACCCGCCTCTTTGAGCCAAGGCAAGTAACAAGAGAGTTAAATAAATAAATGAGTAGTCTATATAGTATAGTTATTGGGTTATCTTTATATCTATCTAAAAACTATTATTATCTTTATTTAATATATATATATATATAATATTCATTCTAGATTTATTTATAAATATATTATATTTTATTTCTATAATTATTTATTTAATTATTTTTTCTTCTAAAAGTAATTTTATTAAATTTTATATTTCAAATATTTCAGATAGAAAATATTTAGTAAATTACTATTCTTAATTAAGTAGCTATCTAATCAAAGAACTTACTGGGTCGCATTGAGAGATTTCCCCGGCCTGTATCCCAGCTTTTGTGGTTGAGAACCGTTATTGGGTTGCAATAAGGCAACCTGAGGGTGGTGCTCCGCTATTATTGCGAACCAATATTATGGTTTCATCGTCAAGCTAAAGCTGCAAGAAATCACCTGAGTGTCCCTAATCCAGCCGTCTAGGTTTCTTTGAGGTGGAATCTACTAGTTGATGTGCAGGTCAGCACTAGAAGAGAATGCCTCACTACCTTATCTTGATGCTCCGTTGTCCTCTATCGAGGGAGGGATCCAGGCATGGGGCGGGTAGCATGGGGCGGGAACTAACAACGGCACGTAGGGGGGTGTATTTGGAGTGGGTGGGGAGGGGAAAGGATGTTGAACCATGCTAGTCTATCAGCTGATGGCATAACAGTAGATCGGGATCTTCTCAATGACTCTTCTAAAACATACACGACTAGAAGAGGAAATGATAGGTGCAGAATGTGTGGTAATGAACGTCAGTAATCCTAAAGCGTAGGTAGTACTGCCAAGGAATGCCTTTTGCTGGCATGCACACCAATTCATGTAGGAATGTGGCGGTGGTTGGTTCCAGATTCATGAATCAAAGTGTGACTAGCAACGTCCGGCTGAATATGCATGTAAGATCTGAAAGTTCTGCTGACAGTCAACTAAAGACATGCATATCTATTTTCAGTACCACTAAGTGATCCTACTATCCCTCTTCGTAGTCTTTCGGTTCACATGACTGTTTCTGGGTGTATAATAACAGGATCCTGTAGGGCTTAAGTGGGTGGCGACTGATGACTTCTTCATCGCCAGCTGCTGGTCGCTCTCTATCAGTGGTTTCTCCCCTAGTGATCTGATCAGCTCCCATTGCATGATTCAGCTAAGCTATTACCTCTAGAGGCGATTTCTCCTTTCTTTTTCAGCATCGATTCGCTCACGCCAATCGATCATTTGCTGTCATTCTGCACTTTGAGGAACATCTTCTCCGTTTGTCCCTCTATTACCCCTTATAATACCAATTCAATATGACGTTCAACGTATACAACAAAACGGAGGATGGAGCATATTTCACGTTACTCATAATCTCCATCCCAGTCACAGTCTTAGCCATCGTCCTTCGTTTCTCCGCCACGAGATCCACTGGCAGAAAGCCTGCGATGGAAGACTGGCTCGCTCTCGCCGCATTAATTGTTTTTTTGGCGAGAGTAGGTGTCGCTTTAGGTGGTATGTTTTCATTTGTACTCCCTATCATGCTCAAACCAACCACTTACGGAGGCAGCGAATATCATCGCCAATGGCCGGGGAGCTATGCTAGCCTTTGATAAACCAGAATATGAGTTGGTATTCAAGGTAAAAGATGCCGCCAAGAAATTCCTCACAAATAAACTGCCTTTCATCGTCTCCTCTGAGCTAACGAGTAAATTGGCTAGCTGGCCTTTGTCGCCGACATGATCACATTGCTCGATCAAACCTTAGCTAAACTGAGCATCTGCGCTTTGTATCTTCGGCTGTTTGGCGTCAAGCGGAGCAATAGGATCTGGGTATACATTCTCGCTGCTCTACAGATATTGAGCTACCTCGTTCTTGTTATACTGCAACCACTACAATGCAGGCCGATTAAAAAATTCTGGCAATACTGGGCCGAGGGAGAGTGCCTATCATTTTCAGTCATTCTCGCTGCCGTTGAGCCGCTCAATTCTGTTATCGATTTCGCCCTCGTCATTCTGGCTATCTTTATGATCCGGTCGCTCAAAATGAAAGTGGATGCGAAATGGAAGTTATGCTTTCTTTTCGGTCTTGGGAGTTTGTATGTGACTTCGGTAGTCCCACACTCCTCCTCTATTTCTATAAGAGCACATATTCTAACAGTTATCTAAACGTAGAGCCGGGATATTTGGATTCGTTAAGATGGGTCTTTCATATGACTACAAGCCAGGTATGCAGTCCCCCCAACGACAAATGTGATTAGACCCTGGGGTCGATCTCTAACCTGTAACTATCAAGAAACAATTGTCGTATTGGGACTCTGGGCTGTGGTTCAATCCGTCGCAGGCATCATCTGCTGCTGCGCACCTGTGTTCAGGCCGATGCCAATAGTAACTATAGCCTGGGACGGTATCAGATCTAAGCTCAGCAACTATAGTCTTAGAAGCCTACTCACGAGCAAGTCTAACACTGTTGGTGCTAGTGGGGTTGGATCTGGCTACGTTCATGAGGCGGGGAGTTCTCATACGCAAGAGGAGGACTTACTGCGCTATGATAGAGGGCATAACAGATGGGTAATCACCAGTGATTCTGGTGATCCAACTACTCCCAACAGGTATCCCATGGAGTTTATCCAGGTAAAGAAAAGTGTGGATGTGGTATAATGCCATTCGAGTTCAATGATGGCAGCTGCTATGTGAGGTGAGCGATTATTCAAAAATGAAGTTCTGTGTGGCTTTAGTATCCCAGTCTCGCATCATTTAATTAGAGCTACCAAGCTGCTACTATATTTCAGAATCGCATACCAGCCAATATCCCGCAATGACTAGTTACCGAAACAACAAAAAGGCAGGTGTAGATGCTACTTTTCGATGAGATTCAGGACGTCGCTTTAGAGTAAATAGGGCAAGGTTGCCAGTTTGTATTACACTCAACCACTCTGCGGGAGTATCATTGAATCTGTGAGTAATCAACGATCTCTGCAAATGTAGATATCTTTCTGGACGGAGTTCAAGGCTTCTTCTGCTATGAAAGTGTTTAATGGCTGGTTAGCAAGCTGGCATTAGCGTTACAATGTGGTCTCCGTGCTACCGAAATTCTAACCTGGTTGCTTAGAAATTTCTTTAGATTCTTTATAAATTATCAAATAAAAATAACTAAAAATAGAATATTTAAAATAAAATGAAATAAATTTTATTACTATAAATATAAAGTATTTTTTTTTATAAAATTTAATTTAAATAATAGATATTTATTATTTAATATCCTTATAATTTTTAGTACTTTTAAATTACCTTTGTTATTTAAAAAATAATAAGATACAAATCATAAGATATATATTTATAAAAAATAATTATTCAAATTTTATATATTCTTCTATAACTAAGGGTATAGCTGAAAGTTTTATTCTTCAGGCGAGAGGCTGGGTAGGCTTTCCCAAGAATATAAATCCACCCCAAATCCCCCGTATTTTCAATACATCGAAAATGGTTGACAAAAGGGACAGTATCATCTAAGTGGTAACTGACATAGGTCGCCCCCAAATCCTTTGCGGCTTCCGGCGAAGATTATTACACGCAATCACTATCCGTGTCAACGCTACCATCGTCACGACACAGCCGAAAGCTGTGCCCCGGGGGAGGGGGGTCCGTCGATCCGTGAGCACCCCCTGTTCTAGATCGGATGGGGGACTGTCAACCTTGGTTTCCCCATCTTGGCGCTCATTTAGACTTTGCATGGGTGTCGGAGACCGAGTGGGCCGAAATTTAACATGACTTTGCATTGAGGGCAGTCCATTGGGGGCGATGCAATTATCAGCTCATTCTCCTCACATCTGTTGCGCACTCAGCTCCTAAAGTTCTTTTGTCTCAGGACTTCATGTTCCAATGATATGCTTCGCTTGAGGAAAAGGGGAGAAAGCTAGCAACCCTGCCGTGGCCTCGCATAAGAGAGTGTTGAGGGGGATGCGGTCAGCCTTTTGTCTTACCCGCAGGCGAAGGATTCGTAGAAGTGCCGTGGCTTGCTGACAAGGTCCTTTTGGAAGGTGATTGTGCACGGGTCATAGCCAAAGTACCTACCGACCTAACGCGTCACTCAGTGTCGCTGTTGGCTCGACGTGTCTTACCGGGTCGCATATTGGGCCGTCTCCTTTCTCCTCTCCTCCTCTTCTGTCCTAGCTTTCTGTCAGTTCTTAGCTCTTACTTCTGATTGTCAAAGTATTATTCTGAGTAAGTTCGGTCATTCAGAAAGCCGAATCAAGCAAGATTGTCTCGCTGACGGAGCTTAGGAAACCTCAGTGCTTCTCCATCTTCTTGCCGAACACCTCGTCGAACCTGCATACAGAAGGCGGCCGACCACCATGGCGGATTTCCAATCTTGGGATGCACTCTCAGCCAAGCTTCAGGCTCATGTGTATGCAGCGACTTTGCCTACTCTCCTGACTCTCGTGATATGTCTTGTACGTGTACCTTGAACCCCATTCCATGATCACGGGACGAAGTTGACTGTGGATTCCGTACAGGTCTCTGCCTACGCTACTCTTCGTTGCATTTACTTTTCATACTTGCACCCATTATCTCATTTCCCCGGGCCCCGGATCGCTGCAGTGTCCAATACTTGGTATGCCTATCATTGGTAAGTTAACATATCTACTGGCACTGCTGTTGAAGTACAATTTTGGGTGGAATTTAATTGTCCTCAGGTTCTCTGGAAGATGGCCATGGGTCATGGAAGACGTTTTGCGTGAGTACGGCGATGTCGTACGCATCGCACCAAATGAGCTCGTCTTCTTCACCCCAAAGGCATTTCATGGTAAGGGGATTTCCTTTCTCATCGTATTCGCTCATCTCCATAATGACATCGCTAAATCCACGTCTTGGTAGACATATATGCGCCGCAACACAAGGGCCTCGAAACGTGGGTAAAGACGAATTTCCAAAATAGAGGAAAGGACCTCGGCGGTATCGTCTGGGAAGAGGATCCTATTCGACACCGCGAGGTAGCCAGGAAGCTTTCACCCGCTTTTAGTTCTCAGAATTCCCGCGCAATGGATCCAGTGGTCGAGAAACATGTCACCCATTTCATTGAGAGGATGAAAGAGTTGGGCTCCGTTACTGAGGGTGTGAGCCTTATTAATTGGTCCAATTGGTATTATATGGACCTCTCGGCGGATTTGGTATGGAATGAGGAAACGCACCAGATGCGAGACAGTAAGTTGCTTTCCTGCTATTGCTACGCCACCTCCCATATATTACCGTAGATTGGTATACTGACAATCATGATAGGGAAAAGTTCCGTCTATCTTGACGTCCTACTTGGTTTCAATGCCTTTGCCACCGTGATGCAAGTGTTCAAACGTTTTCCACTCATCAAGCCGATGCAGTATCTGTTTGTCCCTCTGTCCAAGCTATCAAGCCTAGGCCAAGTCGAGAAAATGACCAAGCAGGCGGTAGAGAGACGTATTGAGAGAAGAGGCAAGCTTCATCATGGCGATTACTTCGAATTTATTTTACCAGATCCCGAACCACTGCCATCAAACAGGCGTGAACAGTATCTCATCGGTTCTCTTGGTCTACAACTACTATTTACCAGCTTCGGCCCGATGTCTGACTGGCTTTACGGCATAATCGTCTTTCTCACAGAGGAACCTGAGTGTTATAAGGAGTTTGTGGCAGAGATACGGGGGCACTTCAACAGTCTAGATGAGATCACGCCAGAGGCACTGACTTCTCTGCCCTACTTGCATGCGGCATTGGAAGAATCGCTACGTCTTCTTCCCAGCAACAGTACAGGATTACCCCGTTTCAGTCCTGGTGGCACAGTCGACGGACATTACATTCCTAAGGGGGTATGTTACCGACTGCTCTTGTCTTTTTTTCTTTTCTTTTGTGCTGCTTTTGTTGACAAAGCGACTTACTTCACAGACCCATGTTCAAACCAGTGTCTTCGCCAATGGCCGTAGCCCTCGTTTCTTTCACGAGCCATTGAAGTTTAGACCCCAGCGATGGTTGCCGTCTTCTCACCCGCTATACGACAAGGCTTTTGAAGACGATAATCTTAAGGGACTTTACCCATTTAACCTAGGCCCGCGGGTGTGCCTCGGCCGCCAAACGGCGTGGCGACAGGGAAAACTTTCCATTGCCAAAGTTTTGTGGTTCTTTGACATAGTGAGAGTGCCGGGCCAAGACTTTGACTTGGAGAGGGATCTACTTCACTATGGGTTTTTGGAAAAGCCTGATCTTAAAGTGAGATTTCTCCCTGTGCAAAGGTAGGCATGGAGTGAGCAAGTACTTAAATGTGGCAGATTTTGCGAGCTAAAGGGGACCCAACATTATATTGGTACGGTATAGGGGTAATCATGTAACTTATTCGAACAGTGGGTGTGGTCTTCTCTGCGTTAATAGATATATCCTAAGCACGGTGCACGACTTTGAAGGGAATGACTGGTAGTGCTAGCCCACCGGACGAAAACCAAACATAGTCGCTCTGTTTCTATGTTACGCCATTCCCTACGATAATCGTACAAGAGCTTCGCGACCGCTACTGAGTAGTTGTTCATTGCTACAGGTGTCTACTGGTACCACTGTCCCTGCGGCCTTTATCACATGGCCAGTTGCACCGCATAGAAAATAAGCATGCATTCTGTTGAACTTCAATCCGAGCGGTGTCTATCCGAGACCTCTCCTTCCGCTGGCCCTTCTTCTGGGTCCGCCGCCCGCGTGCTCTTTTTCTCTTTCAGTCCGTAGTCAGTCACCAGCTCCGTCCTTAACACGACATCCCTCTCAAAGAGACACAAGAGAAGCGCGAATCCGACGAAAGCAAGGGAAACTAGTTGAACGCGTTGGTACGCGAGGCGGTACACGGCCCGAATTTCCACCTGGTCAGTCGCGGGAAAACTCTCCACGAACTGCGCAGACGCAAATTCGTACGCTCCACCGCCTACGAGCGCTTCGGCAGCCAGGGGGTTGGAGATGGCCCCGCCGCCGTGGATGAGCCCATCGACGCGGTTAGCAAAGATGGCGGCCGGGATTGCGACGCCCCAAACTCCGCCGAGAGTCCGGATGAAGTTCCAGCTCGCGGTCGCGGCAGCCTGGTCGGCTTCTGAGGCGGGGGCCTGGAAGGCGGGGAGCTGCGTGTTCAGAAGGATGCCGCCTCCGATGGGGCCTACGAATATGTACCCGACGAACTCTGCCGTGGTGGAATCTTCATCTAGGCGTGAAAAGAGACCTTGGCCGAGTGTGAAGAGCGCAAGGCCGATGATGTGGATGAGCTTGAAATTTCCCCATCGAGTTACGGCGGCAGCAGCCGCAGCAGCTGCAGGCACGCCGAGTAGGGACACGGGAATGAGGTTGACGCCCGCTCGTGTCGGAGAGGTAAGAGCCACTGTTTGGAAATAGACGGGGAGAAAGAACAGGGTCCAGTACAAGACAGCGGTGAAAAGGAAAGTGTTTATGGCGATGATGACGGAGGTCCTATTGTTGAATAACCGAGGGGGCATCACGGGCTCGAGAGGTGCGAAGCGACTATTTTCAAAGGCGCCGAAGAGAAGAAATCCTGCAAAGCCAACAAGTAATGGAACCAGCGTGTTCCAGGACGACCAAGGATGGCGGGTGCCGGCATAGGTCAAGGCAATCAACATAGACACGGAGCTGCCTATTAGGATGAGATTCCCTATCATATCGATGCGCATCAGTCGGCTCTTTGCAGCCCCTTCGCTGCGGTAGTTCAGATGCAGGTAAAAATACATGACGGCGAGGGACACGGCTCCAACGGGTAGGTTGATGTAGAACACCCAACGCCATGTAGTCTTATCCACGATGACTCCGCCAACAAGAGGTCCGAGAGTTAAACCGATGCTGTAGATGAGTAAAATTACCGCGATATAGTTTCCACGATAGCGCAAGGGGACCAAGTCAGAGACAATTGTATCTAGAGAGGACTGTTAGGCCTTGAGAACTCATCTGGTGCCAATGACGACAATGGAGGTTGAGTGCACATACCGTAGGCCATGAGGATTCCGCCAGAGCCAATGCCCTGCACGGCACGACCTGCAAGAAGCATGGCGGTGTTTGTTGCTACTCCACAGATGGTGCTGCCGACAATGAAGATGACAATCACGCCAATTGTCGTCCATCGACGACCGTAAAGATTTGCAAGCTGGCCAAGCAGAGGTTGAAAAGCAGCGCTAGCGAGAAAGAAGGCGTTGGTGAGCCAGATCCAGTCATCTCCCAGTGGAATTTCCGCCAGAATGCTGGGTGCCGATGTCACCAAGACTGAATTCTCTAGGGCAGCGAGCAATAGCATGACGCCGAGGCCGACGATGATGGCCCAGAAACTGAAGCTGCGTCGGATGGTGTCGAAATCGGTAATGGCAGTCTGTTCGCGGACAGGCTCCTCCTGCTGTGACATTTCTGGTGCGGCAGAATTGGCACTGCTAAGAGCGTTATGTGATACTGGGGGAGATTTCATTTTGATTGCTGCTTAAGAACAGCGCGCTCAAGTCCGGTAAAAAACTTGGATCAAATCAGCCTACTTATTTGGAACAGCTGGCTGAGAATGAGAGATTGTCTGCTCCTCCTGACTACAATTACCTAGGTACAGATTCCATACTACAGCATTGATATAAGACATTTCGGGGGCGGTTACAGCCAACAGCAACACTCACAAAGTCCCAATCACTGACGAGTGAGAATCAATTTCTTTTGTTGGGGGCTAATGCAGATCCCACTGTTTGGCATTCAGCTCACCTGCTTCAATTATACGTTCACACCCCAACGAGGCATCCATCTAGCATCGGCATTACTTACTAGTCACACGGAAGCAATAAGGCAGAGAGGCCCCCAAAAGCGGCACAAATAACTGTATGCATGTAATCCTCCATCAGGGAAGGGGCAGCTTACATCCAACACAAGTTCTCTACATGAAAGTAAGTAACTCCGGGTATATCTCGCTCCTCGTGTCCCCTCTCTAGGAGGTTACAGCTAATTAGACAAAGACCTGGATGTACCACGCTCAGTCTCTGATTCCACAATAACACTATTCTTGGTTATCAGAAGCATTATCCCCAGACTTTCAATACTTTGTTTATCATGGAGAGTTCATCTCCTCCCCTAGCCACTATGCGGCGCGCAATTACCGAAAAGGATGACGGCAAGCCACAGCTTGTTGATATTCCCATGCCACGTCTAGGACCCGATCAAGTCCATATCAAGCCTGTGGCCATGGGTCTCAACCCCAGCGATTTCAAGATGGGTACAGCATTTCCCCGCCCCGGAGCCGTCATCGGACAAGACATGGCCGGCACCATTATTGCGGCTGGTAAGAATGCCCCCTTCACCCCGGGAGACCTCGTATGGGGAGGTGCCTCAGGGTGCATCTCGTCGAACCCAGAGTATGGTTCCTTCTCCACGCATGTTTGTGCCCCCGCGTTGCTTGTGCGGCGTCTCGATCCCCAGATTGATCCCGTCGAAGCCTCCACGTTGTCAACCGCACTTGCTACCAGCGCCTTGGCCTTTTGGACCCCCGACGCCCTTGATCTGACGCCCATCACGCCGGAGAATCCGTCAAAGGACCCTTTCAAAGTTCTCGTGTACGGCGGCAGCACGGCCAGTGGAACCATCGCCATCCAACTTCTTCGGTTGTGCGGCCTTGACCCCATAGCGACCTGTTCGCCGCACAACTTTGATCTCGTCCGATCTTATGGGGCCAGCGCCATATTTGACTATGCCGATCCCGCCACGCCCGCCGCGATCAAGGCACATACCGGAGGACAGCTCAAACATGTCCTGGATTGCATCTCTGATGCCCACAGTGTGGAGACGTGCTTCAGTGCCATGGCGCGTGTCGGTGGTCGGTACGTGAGCCTCGAGGTTGTACCGGAAGAGCTACTGGCGCGACGACGTGCCGTTCGTGCCTGTTTTGTGTCGGCGTACGGAATCGCAGGGGACGCGATGGATCTGCCAGGCGCCTACGGTATGGAAGCCGATCCGTCCAAGCGGGAGATGGGGAAATGGGCGTTTGACATGTTCGAACGACTTGTCAATACGCGGAAGATCCGTACCCATCCCGTTGAGCGGTTAGAGGGCGGACTGGCCGCTATTATTCCAGGCTTAGCGAAGCTGCAGTCTGGTAGCGTGAGTGGGAAAAAGCTGGTCGCTATCATGTAAAGATTGGCGATGATGTAGGCCATTGTTCGAACCCGGGTTATTGTCCGTTGTAGAGATAGTTTAGGGTACTTGGCTGGGTATCCTTAGGTAGGTAGTTGGCGGCGACTTGTAGCCATTGAGGTGAAGCTGGCTTCGGGAGCCGAGGATGTTGGTTGTTGAACTGAAGGTTTCGTTTCTGCTATAACTCTGGGTATCGAGTCACTCGAAGGGTGTTTCAAGGGAATATTGCCATCCTGATATTCATTGTGTTGAAAATTCGGGTCTGGCATCTTCTATTATATGTTGTTTTTCACTTTATCTCAAACTCTCTTCCCTATTGCCATCCCGAAACCATAAGAAGCCAGTGGCATGTTGACTTTTCCTTCTCAAATTGCTGTATATGCATGCTTCTATACTTCAAAAGAACTCTAGGTATTACCACTGTTAACAACCATTGCTACGCTCCCTATGCACATCCCAAAATAACACCGATCGGGGTTCCAAAAATCATATACCTGAGTTTCCGTTCCATATTACCTTCGGGCTTAGAACTTTTCGTCTGGTTATAGCTCCGAGGTATTGATAAAGCCAGGGCTGGTGGGACTGTTGGCTAGATCTTAGCACATGCAGATTCATCACTGCAGTTCTAGTCGATGCGAATAATTAGGTAGCTACGTAGAAGAGAAAGTCTTCGCAGTTCCCTAGTATAAACAGCCCTTGCCGAGGTGTAATTTGGTCAAAGTTCAACTCTTGACTAGGACACAGTGCACGGAACTCTAACGGCCATGTCTACAACTTTCACTACCGACGAATATTCAAACTGCTCTCGGAATATATTTTCTGTAATAGGAGGTCCAAATAAGAAAAAGAAAGAACTCTATGTTTGAAATCCTCAGGTGATGGTTACATTCCCTGCGAACAGTCACGTGCATGCAATCTCGTGTAAATTATTCCCCCCTTAACACCTGCTCAGGCTAAATTGCAAACAAATATGGCACCTACTTCCTCTCCTAAAGTCAATAATTACTCGAGGATTGAAAAGCGCCTGGAAATGCCTCAATATGCTAAGGACAATCTTACATCACCTCGATCCTCCACCCCCAACAACTATCAGAAGAGAGATGGCCTGTCAAGATGCGTGACACGTGACAATGGACACCAATCCGAAATCCCATTTGACGCTCATTCAGATAGTGGACAGTGCAACACATCCACTAATGCTGAGATAAATGCCGCTGATATAATCGAACCATACGCCGAAGGATCCTTTCGGTACGTCGCTCCGGGCACATACACCTCAGGCCCACGCAAGGGCGAGCCATGTGTATTAAAGTGGTTCAAAACGGGAGTGGTCTTCGAGCCTGATTACTTCACCCTCGACATCAGGGCCGTGGATAAGGCTCTGAAGATTGTGGACCAGTTCAATAACCTGAATGTGACCCACAAGACCATCAGGATCAATGTACCAGAGGTGTGGTTTGTCGAGCCCTCAAACCACCCCCATTTGTCAGGCTGGAAGGGCGCAAGGATGTTGTGCGAGCCCTTTATCGATAATTACGAAAAGTTCAATAGCAACTCTGGGTGGTATGACGTATCGGAGACCTGGGGGGAGGTGATGCAGGCCCTGAGCCACTTCAGCTACCATATCTCTGATGGCTCCTTTGTTCTCTGTGATCTGCAGGGCGGCGTCTATAGACGCGAAATCGTTCTCTCCGACCCCGTTATTCTGTCACGGAAACGGGAGTATGGAGTGACCGATCTTGGACCGGAGGGGATCAGCTCCTTTTTCTACCAACATAACTGCAACAGCTTTTGCAGCCCACAGTGGAAGCGGCCCTTGGATCCCCTTCTTTTCTTTTCCCCAAGGATGGGCACATCCATGATGAAGCACTCAGACCCTATGGTATGCACTCGACGCAAGAAAGGACGAGTCATTACTTAAGTAAATCACCCAAAGGTTGGTACTCTCTCCCGCCTATTTAGTTGCAGTAGTTCTCAAGCGAGAAATTGCTACATCCTTGCTCGTTTCAGTTGGCAGGAGACAACTAATTGTTTTAGTAGTAGTTTAATCCTGATTCCAAAGCCTACCACTTACAAGGTTTATGAGCAAGTGCGTACTCAAAATGCCGGTTATCTTGAATCTTTCATGTTCTAAGTCTTGGTAGAAGGGTAGGCACTGCTTATGGCATTGAGAATAAAGCCACTCCATAGTTAAGAAGCTATTGGGTATACATCCTACAGGGTCTGAAATTTAATGACCTTATATGACATATCTCCACTCCGTGGTTTGTTTGTTTAGCAACAGGGAACAAGGTTAAAGATAGTTGACAATTTAATTCGCGAAGTAGAAATTAATTCAACCTCTCCATCAACCGCCGGGCGCAGAATAAGCCAGTGTCGTGAAAGCAGCGAAGCCTCCACAACATTTGTCACTGGAGAGGCCAGTGGCCTTTTCTTGGAACTAACTCATAAGTTCGTAATTCGAAAACAGAGCATAACGCAGTAAAATTTGTCTAAGATAGAGTGGCAGCTTTACGAGGATTGTTGAAGTTCATCTTTATTATCGTTTACTCGGAAATAGAAGTCTCATCAAATGGGTATCAGTCCCTAATTTACCTGAAACTTCGCGGTGAGGTTGAACACTGCCTCAAACAGCTCGTTCCTCGCTCCAACCAAGTGATTCCTCTGCCTCCTATTTCATTTCAACAGGGACCCCTCTAGCTGTGTCTAACCAAGGTTGTTCCCACAAGCCCCAAGGCGAAAGTGTTAAAAACGTGCAGCCAGACTGTATCCACGGGTTTCCAGTGGGTAAGTAGCACGTATGTATCAGCAATGCCAGTGCACATCCAGCAGATCAGAAACGTGCCCAGAGCTCTGCGCTGGCCAGTAAAAGTCATAGCCCACACTGCGAGCCCGGCTGATATGTTTCGGCCGCCGATTCCAGGGTAAAAGACGGCCATGTCGCGAGTGACATCAATGACACCGAAAGCACGGCCCATCTTTGCTGGGGATACAACGCCGTAAAGGCCGCTGCCGACCAGTAAGGTGCCGATGGCGCCAGTGATGATATCGAGGTGAGACCGAAATGACATCTTATTCGGTAGAGGAATCTTCTTCTAATTGACTTCTTTGATCAGATTTTGCTAGTTGGAAGATGTGGTTTAACTTCTGGATTTCCTTCGTCTTGGCAGTCGGGTGCTTGGCGAGGGTAGTAGAGAATGTTTCAAATTGACGCTTGAGAGTTTGTCTTGGGAGCAGATCTCAGCGATCTATTCAATTGAAAAAGCCTTCTTTATTTTATATTAATGTTAAAAGGATGTTCGCACTTTCATCAAATTCCAAAGTCCGATCACTATGGAAATCCGAACTCCGGATCATCAGTACGGAGCTTACGGATTTAACTGATGCATGAAATGTTAAGGGCAAACTACCCTATATCATAAACATTCCTTCTCTGTTTAAAGAAAAATAAACCTGTGATGTTTCCAGACTACTTCTGAAGAGGCATCACAATATTCAATTGTACTTTTCATTGTGGCTCAGATGGTTTTTAAAAAGGCAGCATTAATAAAGTTGACCTTGTAACGCGGCTTTAACTCGCAGCGATCTGTTCCAAGTTGACTTGTTCTCCCAAAACGTATGTAACGTATTTGTATTCGAGGCTAGAGAAATGTAATCCGAGGCTAACTACAGCTAGTCCCCCAAAATGGTTGATGAGCTGGGGAAGATTCAGCATCATCGATAACAAGGAAAAGAAGCTTTCGCAGTATCTTTTCCTCTTCATCATCCTTCTGACGATGTCTATCTGACTTTTCCATCTTCTTCTGATATTTATGTTCAATTTTGTCTTGTTTCCGTGCTTGCTTGGACAAATTCTCATGAGACTTCCTTTTGGATAGCAACTTTCGCATCTCCTTGTCATACTTGTCCTGTGCTTTAGCAGTGTCTTTGCTCCGATCATCTGTCAACTTGGATCGGCTTTTCATCATCTTCTCCTCTTCTCGGCTCCTCTGCTTTTCGCTGACCACGGCATGCATTCGGCTCAGAGGGTTAGTAGGCTTTTCAACGGGAGGAATAGACTCAATATCTAGCGGTGCGATCCACGGTCCCAAGGCCGCTATGCGGCGCTCTTGCACCCCGATGATAGAGCCTCCCATGCCCTGGACAGGTGGCAGTATGCTGGACTTGCTATTAATATTACCACCGACGTCCAATATCGGTATTTTGGCCACCCGGGCAAGAGCATCGAGTTTGGCGATGTAGGCCTTAAGGCCACGGGGGTTGAATATCTCATGATTGGCCTGGCGAAGAACCATTTCTGTCCTCCCCTTGGACACGACGACCGTCGTCAACGTGGCCGCCGTGTTGACGGCGGTACCCACGATCTGGGCGGTGGCGAGTGGGACCATGCCCACGAGGTTACCAACCAGCCCGACGACCTGGACTGGGGGGCTTGCAACGGAGGCGCGGTTGAGCTGATCGATGAATCCGAGGAATAGGTCCTTGGAAACATGGACGTGTCCCAGGGAAGGAGGATATGCCCCGAGAAAGGGAGAACCCAACTTAGCTGTGGTTGCAGGGATGGCAATGATTTTTCTTGGCTCTGACTCGGACAGTGATATTCTCGGGGTTGATATGGCGGCTGGAAGAGGACTCGATGTCTTGGCTTGTTGAAAAGGCGGCATGGGGTTTCTTGATGCTATAGCTGGCACGACCAAACCTGGGATGGGCAAGGATGAGTCTGAGTGTTGAAATCGTTGATATGGAGGCGGAATGGCATTCAAGTCTCCGTCATCAGAGATGAGTGTCTCAGACGAAGCAGATATAGATTCTTGGCGAGAGCTGATAGATTCAATGGACCGGGAAAGAGGTTCATATTTCCCATCGTCTTTTGAGTGGTCACGTAGATATGTCATTCTGGTTGGATGATGATTTTCAGACAGATTTTTTTTTTTTGAAAAATATAGATTGGATATATTAGTCTTCGTTAATTATCTAAGATCCAAGGGTTTTATAGGAAATTTTCTCGTAAATTGTCTGGACATCTTCTGTTCATCATCTGCTTGCCAGTCATATATTGAGCATCCAGTCCTGAATCAACCATCAACTCACCTCGCACTGGCCTTCGATTTCGGGTTTAGCGTAAGATCTTAGCTTGAAGCTCTTGACGCGCGTTACTGTTCTCGGAAGGCTGGCGCGAGGTTGGAAGAATAATAAGCAAAAGGCCCCTGATAGCTACGGCAAATATCCGTCCGAATTTCCCCTCTGATGACGAAGCGTCTCGCATTTCGACACTCCGGACACCAATGGGCCACCTCGTGTTCCTACACCAGGTCCTAATGATCCAGAATGTCGTCAGATAGACAGGTCCGAGGTCGCCGAAGCGCCGGCTGCGCCACATGCCGGAAACGAAAAGTCAAATGTGGTAGGCGAGGAATCCTGGTGAACTCATGTACCGTGTGCATTCGTCATCCGATTAACAGCCTTTAGATGAGAAGCGACCAGTCTGTGACCGTTGCAGACGGGGATTTCACGTATGCCTGGGATACGATACAATTCCCATTTTCGTGTTTGAAGATAAACAACTTGGGAAACCCGTTCCCTCTAACCGAACATTCCAGTCGGGGCGGGGTCTAATAGCGTCCCGCATGGCCGAGGACAGCAGAGCTGCTCAGAAGCATTCTGGATTGTTGACTACTGAAATCCCCGCAAGTCTGAATATATCAGCCTTTTCACAAGACATAGTTCTTTCTTATATGATATCAACATTAAGTGATACATTTCTGCACAGCTCAAGCGCTCCCGAAATCCATGAGGACGCACCATCATTTTTGACTGTCTTATCAACCAAGAACAGAGATTCCCCGGCTTTCATATGCGGGCTAAGCTCGGCAGAGGCCCTGTTCGGCCATATGCATGGAGACAAAAGTATGGTTCGCCATTCGTCTACCTTATATGACCAAGCACTGCACAGATTTCAGCGCGACTTGGAGATGCTTGGTTCCCACGGAGGTTGGGCGCAACATTATGTTGCAATATGGAGCTGTTTATTCTTGGTATTGTATGAGCTCCTAGCAGGCATGGGACCCATCAATTGGGTTCATCATTCCCTTGGCATGGCTGCTTTGGTAAGTTGGAAAATGCGTTTTGAAGTCTAAATGGCCTCAAATTTACCACCTCACTGATGCTGACGGGGAAATTTGAAAAGGCCCAGAGCGCTGGACCGGCGGCCTTCCAGTCGCCGATGGCCCGGGAGTTGTTGCTCGTGCTCCGGAGCTTTATTGTGAGTGGATGAGAGATAAACACGTACCAGTAAGCGGAAATTGATATGTGTTTACAAGGTGGTGGCAGATGTTGCAAGAAGGAAAAGGTCGTTTCTTAACCAAGACGAATGGAAAACAATACCCTGGGAAGTCGACCCGGATACCAAGACCACAGGGGATAAACTACAAGACCTGGTCTGCCGAGTACCCGGCATATTGGAAGACAATGATGAAGTATTGAGATGCCCTACCAAGACCTGCCTCAGAGCATTGCAGGATGAAGTGTCACTCGCACTTGATGAGCTGTTCCGCCTTCAAGTGCGATGGATGCAAGAAAATCAAGACTGTTATTGGGAGATACCTACTATAAGGGACCAATTCGATCTGGGTGTCCGAGAGCAATGAGCCACTATTTGGCTGTGTGCTGTGGTTTGGATCCTTCCGTCTCGCCCTTGATTACATTTACTTTTTTGTCATGTGGCTACTGCTTCATGGCGTTTGTACATCGGCATCCCTAGACGAACTAACTAACCCGCCCGAAAATCTATTCCAGGGAGTGATATCTTCCTCAACAATGATTTGTCTAGGAGATGCAACGCCACAAGAACACGCTGTTGAGATTTGCCGAGCTGTTGACTTTTTGTTGTTGGGCGAAGATGGACATAGAGGGCCTATGTCTCTTCTCTTCCCCATGAAGATCGCTTCGAGATATTTGGAAGATTTACCCGAGATGTTCCAGTGCCTTGGAAGGGTTCTCCATCGAATATCAGCAGATAAGGGGTTTGGTCTGGGCGACCAAGTGCTAAACATGGAGCGCACCGATTTCTGTTCTAATCCGAGAAAGCAGACTTGAAAACGTTGGACGTACACAGAAGTATTCTTTTTTTTTTTTTTTTTTTTTTTTTTTTGAAGAGAAGAGGTTAATATAAACGACCGAGAAATACTCAAGGCAGATCTGAGCCGTCCTTGACTTGCCTTACCAATATGCTACAGATATATAACGAAAGCGTTTGCCTTCAAAGACGGCTCTAGTTATAACGATAGTTCCAAGTGCCTGGATCAGAAGCCTGGCTCAAAAATATGTTCTTCGGAGGCTTTTAGGAACAATTGTCTCGGACTCTCGGGCAGTTGCTCGGCTCGGCGCCACCCACGGGAGGCAATTCCAAATGGCATATACAGACCGATACGAGCATAGATCAGTAAATTACTGGGGCGGCCTTTTATGTTGTTGATTCATCTAGGGTAAATCTTCTATTTTCGTTCAGTGGATTAATGAGCGAGGAAAAGGATGCATACCGAGTCTATAGGTGGCACTGGGCCAAATCGGAAGACGCCACATATCTACACCATTACCACTCCAACCAACGATGAATCCAGCCCGAAAGAACATTCCACTCGCTGGTTATGGTTTACTGCTGACCTCGGACAATATGGTGGGCCGACGAGTGACAAAAGAAGAGTGCGTGCCATCGCCCTTTCAAAATTACAGAGTTTGGAGCCCCGCGATGGATGCGAGCGAACCCTGGTGAACTGGAATGCAATCCCATACCGAAAGCATCTGGCCGTGGCTATGACCTATAAGCCCCTTACCGCCGGCCCTCCGGGTGCGCGGGAACTGGTCTTTTCTTAATTTCTTGAGCAATGTCGTAGTTCAAGCAGATTTGGCTCTACGTCGCCTCGTATACTTCCCAACGTGCCCTGAAGTCGATCGATATCATTCAATCATACGACGCCGATATAAACGATGGTCGATTGGCAGCCACCACCTGATTCCGCGGGTTATTACCTTACAAGGCTTAATATTGGGCTGATTGTGATCACTTCGGTCTTCGTCATCACACGATTATGTATACGAATCTTCATGCTTCGCTCTCTCGGGTGGGATGACTTGATGGCAACCATTGCGTGGGTATGTTGACCTAATTAAGCCCTGATACCAGCCATAATGACTCATCTTGCTTCTAGACTGGAGTTGTTGCGATCTCATGTCAGGGGATCGTCGGTACGCTGCCACAAATGGATATGTTCTCAATGTATCCAACTAATGTCTCATTTTTGTAGCTGTCAAGCAGGGCTTGGGCACACATATGAACCAAATCCCTCCCGAGGCGCTGGATGAGCTATACAAGGTATGTGACTATCTATAGACCTGGCCCAATATCGACATTGCAGAAGCGAAGAGGCTTACCCGCTAGCTAGACTCTACTCACGTTTCAACTGGTCTTTTTCGCATCCGTTGGATTTGTCCGATTCTCCATCATCGCTAGCTACTTGAAGCTGAGCTATGAGAGTTCGTCCCTCCCCAAGCTGTGAAATTTTATTGTGATGCTAAGATTGTTGCTAATAAAACGATGTATTAGGATGGTTCCGCTTCGGGTTGTACATTCTAGCCTTCCTTACCTTCGCCATCACCGTGATCGCCTTTTTCTTCTTGCTCACCGAGTGCAAGTATATCCCGTACGTATGAAATGTTGCCCTGGGATCGGAGACAACCAAGGCTGACCGAACCGATCTCGTGGCAATTTAGTGATCAATGGGATCTCACGAACCCGAAACGACAGTGCATCCCTAAATCAGAAGAGGCCAAAATGTTCTACGCAAACGTGTTCACTATTGTTGCTATCGACATTGGCCTTCTCGCTCTGCCAATCTGGCTGGTCTGGTCCACAATGAAATTTTCCGGCAAGAGGTTTCAGGTAATCCTGGTTTTCTTAGTCGGCATCTTTGCCGTCATCGCGGGTATTGTTCACATGATCCTGATTGTGACTACTGATTTTGCGGTGGACACGTACGTACTTCCCCTCCAAACCACCCCTTTCCTTGATCCCTATACTCTGCTTTCCATTCAATACCTCTTTCGTACACTAACAGGGTGAATTCATTGTAGATCATACAAGCTCATCTTCGTCTGTCCCTGGTCTGCTCTTCAAGGTCACGTTGGTGTCTGGACGTCATGTTTCCCAGCCTTTCAGCCCCTCTTCCGCCTGATCAAGGAGAAGTATTGGGGTACCAAGACCACCGTGCCAGTTCAACACTTGAACACTATCAGTGAGGTTGATCTAAGAGACCCCTCTCTCAGCACAACACAAAACGAAAGTACATTGTCGGACAGCCTCCAAAGTGGCAACTCAATTTGCAAAGGCCGGGAAGATTGCTGAAGTGTCAATAGTGCGAGATGGTGGGAGTTCTCTGTGATCTCTTACGCTGGGCTAAAATTGCAATATCACGAATGGACATAGCAATGGTTGGATAAATCGAAATAAATTGGTAAATTAGGGATAAAAGTGTACAGTATATCTAATTAATCACTGGTCCGGTACCGAGCTTGGAAACAAAATTAAAGAGGAGTGATGAAACTTCGATTTTGATGATAAAACTGACTGCTTAGTCTCACTTTCGTTTGCTGAATACAACCCTCCTAATGTTATTCACCTGCGATGATTGTTTGAAACTGAAGGACTGCTGACAGCTTTGATTTCGAGACATTGGCGAACAGCGGTGACCGAATTAGCGCCGGGATGAGTCTAGAGATCCAAGCTCTTAATCACAATGCATATTGAAGATAGATATTTGTTTGCGTAGCACGACCTTACTCCTAGATAGTACCAGTAGCTTGAAGGAGATGTATCAGGGTCATCAAATGAAAATTGTCTCATCAAAAGCACCACCATCATCGCATACGTCTCGCTTCCTCCTGTAGATCACGAATATTGATCGGTCAATCCCATGCCTTGAAGCCCAATGATAACCTTCGATACGATCGCAATGCCCCCCGTTGCGCCTTGCCAAAGTCAGTTCATGCCGACTCAGGCAGGGAGATGGCTCGCTTGAATGATTGGGATTCATTAGCCTGCCACTTGCGTCCCGCGGGTTTGTCCCTAACCGGACAATAGAACTTTGAACGCTCTGAATTTCTACAAGCCTCCATTGCAGATGATCTCCGCTGGTTAACCGACTTCCAGTTTTCCCCTCAACGATGCATCACTTTGGTTGCGGCGCCCTGGGTGGTCATTTGCTCGCTTGTGCCGGCAACGCCTCTGCGTTTCTGCGCTGAAGCAAAGTTAAGAGATTCAGCCAAGTGGAAATCTCTCTCTGGGAATTGTACCTATGCAGGCGCATGTATTTTTATCTTCATTACCTTCATGCCATCTGACAGTACCTAGGTACCTCTAATCTCATTACTGACTGATCACTTTAGTATCTCGTACGTGAAAGGACGCACCTTCCTCCATCGCGTGAACGCCTCAGGCATCCTCCCTTCTGCTTGCTTGCTGCCTCAGGCTGCCGCATTCTCCTTCATGATTCTCCTCTCCTCGTGCTCTGGCAAATTTCGTTTTCTCTCTCATCTATCACACTTCGTTGGTTTCTTCCGACAGTGATCGATCACCCCTCTCTGCATCCGGTCGCTATCCCCCCTCGAACGACCATGACATCCAGCCAAGTCGAGCCCGAACAGCCAAAGCTGTGCCTTCCCACCCTCGTCCTCCACCGCATATGCGAATATCTTTGTGACCATTGCGAGCCGCAGCAGCAACGAGATGGTACACACTCCGCCGACGCTTGCCGTCAAGGCAAAATAACCCTGAAAAATCTCTGCCAGGTCTCCAAAACACTACGATTCGTTGCCGAACCCGTACTTTACCATTACTGGAAGGGCATCTTTACACCCAACACGCTAGGTGCCGACATATTCCGCCGGTCCTCGATGCGCTTTCTATCCAGGCTCCATGCCCGTCCCCATCTCCGGAGATACGTCAGAGTGTTGAATATCAGGGACCGTGCACGAGACGAGTATTCCTACGGTCCATCCTTTCCATTTGACAACGATCTCGAGTATGAAAACGATCCAATACTCGCCGGGAAAAGCCTTTCGAGAGTCAAACGCATTGCAGCCTCTGCTGGCATCAAATGTTCTAGCTCTGACTTCAGCGCGCAGAATTTTGCGGAAAGTATTGCTCAAATCATGCTCGCCATGGTCCCCCGCCTAAATGAACTCACTCTCATTGCGGCGAGAAGCTGGGATTTCGGTCTCTTGTCATGCTAGGTCGCTGATAAGACCGAAATCAATGCTTTACCCAACCTACTTTCTAGGATTTCCAAACTCGAACTTGACCTTGCGCCCCGTCGATGCATATGCATGGATTGCAGCCATTATGATACCGATATCGATGATGCCTGGTTCGAGCGCCGTGCTGAGAGGCTCCTTATCGGAGCCACCGCATCTCATTTGAAGAGTCTGATCTGCACCTCTGGATGTCTGAAAGAGGACTTTGACATGCCTCAACTGGACTCATTGAGAGTTGATATTCGACACTCTTGGCCCAACGAGGAAGCCTTCTTGAACAATATGAAGTCCCTACGCCGACTTGCTTTCCAGTCCTCCTGTCCCGAAAGCTTTAGGTTTCCCCTCAAGTCGAGTACAACAATCGAAGAATTGAGTATCGGATTTGGCAGGGAAGCTTGGCAACCGGATGCATTTGATGGCCTACAGTTCGATGAGCCAATTGATTTTTCCATACCTGAACTGAAGTACTTTACTAATCTCAAGTGGCTGTCCATTCATGTTGAAGCGATTTGCTCAATCGAGGACCTCGAAGACGAGACCGAGGGTGAGGACGAAATCGAAACTTTTATTTCTTCACTCCCCGACAGTCTCGAAATACTTCATATCGACATGACTGACGAGAGAGGAGATCCCGAAGCCATATTCGAATCGATCTTGGTGGCCTCAAGCGCTAGAAAATTCAAGAAGTTGAAGGCAATCCTGTGGTCCCCTGGTGAAATTACTTGGCGTGACAACAACTTCCGTATTGTTAGGCCTGAGACCA
The DNA here is from genome assembly GCA_026958235.1 of Clonostachys rosea. Taxonomy (NCBI): domain Eukaryota; kingdom Fungi; phylum Ascomycota; class Sordariomycetes; order Hypocreales; family Bionectriaceae; genus Clonostachys; species Clonostachys rosea. Next base: position 4,399,449 of record CP110206.1, read on the forward strand.
ATAACGACGGCCAACCCGGATGGTCCGTAGTCACAAAAGAGAGCAAGAAGAATTTGGGTCAATCAGAAGACGAATTCTTTCGCAATTGGGAACGTCTCTTGGCCAAATGAATGGTGGGAAGAAAGGCTTGATCTGGAAACCACCTGGTGTTGCGAAATAGGTCAACGGTTGTTGAGAGCGGAGAGGTTTTTGATGAAATTTCGGAGCTGAAATGTTTCTGTTCATTTGAATCAGCCTTACTTGACAAGATGGTTGTGGTAATATTGTGAATTTCTATTTCCGTGGACGATTACTTGAGGATCAAATGATATAAACGAAATGCCTTTAATGACATTGGGTTTATATTCCTGTATTCTCTCTCAAGCTTTGTCTTTTCGCTCTTGGCTTCTGATGAGCCTTAATACATCGTTTTAATTTGTGTTGTTAATTTCATGCTTTTGAGCTTCAACAGTTTCAATTCATTATTCAGGCGCTTATCCAACGCTTACGAAGATATGTCATCCCACGAGAACAAATCGTTACTATCAAAATGTTTCAAGGTACCAGTCAGGATTACACTCGAGAGGAGCTACAGGGTTGTGCAAGTCCACTGTAAACCATTCCTTTAGTTCTGTTGCCCATCTGCATAGTCGCTAAATTTCCCGCTGCGCCCCCTTGTTCAGGACGCGTAGCCGGTCTGGTATCGCCACTGGCTATTTGATCACTTGTTTCTTCATCCGCGATGCATTCTCCGGGTGCACTGGGTAGACGATGGGGCATCTCTCGGATACCCATCACGACGAGCCGGGGGATGTATTTCTCGCTAAGCTGGTAGGCCACCTCGGACAGCAAACGGATAGATCTGTATTTATGATGAACTCTACATCGCAAAATGAGAACATACCCAGTGAACTATCGAATGGATGGGGCCTGGCTCGTCAATGCGACCTGGTCATCACTTACCACGCACCCTCGAGTGCTTCCGTGGCAGTCGTGGATCGTGATCATCATCTTCTCCAATAAGCAGACGCAGGCTTCACTCATAGCATGAGAGTGAGTGGTGTCTTTGGGAATGGCGCTCTTCCTGTCGCATACCTACGTATCATTCTGGGCTCGGTAAATATGTTTTGGGTTGCCAACACGAAATGAGCCTTGCCGACAATTACAGACTTAGGTATTTTATCATCGGAGTTGATTATACGCAGATGACATTGGAGCTTATCCAAATCCCTGCCTAAATGGTGTGCCAATGGCGTAGGTAGAATGCTTCTGTGAATGGTCAGTCGGAATTGATATGTTCACTTAAGTCTTCTAGCTTAGATGGTCAGAATCGAATTGTATTGATAGTAATACTGGCGCATCCTAAACAGAAGCAGCTCGATCGAGTTCCACGAGTCCCATTATTAGGGGCTGATCGAGTTTGATAATGAGATCTTGCCAATATTCTTCTTGTAGCCTTGCGTTTAGTTCGTTCCGATCGTTATAGAAAGAAATCTCTACTTGCCTAGTGTATTCTAACCTGACTAGTGTATATGAATCATCCGCTGTGGAGGTTTTGGCTCATCTCCTTCAAACATTTCTCCCTGCATGATTCCTTGTACATAGCATTGCCCAACGAAATCAAAGTGCTCAGTCAGAGTCTCATCCGGCGTTTCTGGTCTTACGACAAATGGCACTTCACCGAGACTGAATACCCAGACTTCATCACCGGGCTTCGTATCTAGATGCCCGATGCCCATCATACCCCTTTCTGTTACGAAGAACCTCTGGTTCCTTGCCATTCCAGAGATGCTGGCATTCCGGAACTCTTCTGACCCAGTTTCGATGAACCTTGTCACTTTGTCCAAATCTTCGTCGATGGCCTCCCGCTCAACCTGCCACTCGCCATTTCGGATGGTCTCTCCAATGACAAGTTTGTTGAACGTTCTGAGAGCTGTTAAGATGGTTGCTATGGAAACTGATACCGTATTTGGCTTGGAAGATTCAAGATTCCTGATGTAAAGTTCTATCCAGCCCCTGAGCAATGAAACAGGAGGCTGCCCCCCTTCCTCCTCTGTGAAATAATACCCATCACCGATCAACTTGACTGTATCAACAAAACTCCCGCTGAGACCCAGAGTATTGTCTTCAGAGTTGTGTTCAACGGGAACTGTCGTTAACCCGTCGTTCGCATGGTAGTAATTATAGCCCCAATAGTTGTACCAGTGAAAAATTGTATGGTTGGGCCATGACTTCATGTCAAGCGCCCATCGTGGTAACCCCGGCGTGGCTATCTCAGGCTCCAGACGTGGGTCAAAACCAAGAATAATCAGCCCAAACTTGTCGATGAGGTCTACAGTGAACTCGGAGTATAGGCGGACGACACTGAGGCTGTAGTCGCACTTCTCGATTCGTGGAAATTCGCCTGGTGGGTGCAGGCCGGTGAGCGCATATATGTTGTCTAAGGGGTCTGTCGCTTTTCGACTGCGCCATCTTATCACCGACTTGAAGAAATCATCGTCACCACCTTTCGCTATTCGGATCCAAATGATTCTTGCCATGAAGTGGCCCAAATCGCCTTCATCAATCGCAACGTGCCAGTATTCACCATCTAGCCAATCCCAGAAAGTGCCCTCGATCCATGCTTTGGATGCATTCACCAATGTATCCCAGGTTATTTGCAAAGAACCCCAGATGAAAACTTTGTCGGAGGGGAGGATGCTTTCTTGAACTGTCCATACTCGATGCCACCAGGGGCAATCCTGGATAGAAATACTTTTCAGGGCCTTCATAGCTGACAGGAATGTAGGCATTGACCCAAGGCGCAACCGAATCTGCTCGGAATCTTGGGTGGCCGGGCCCAAGCTTGACGCCATATCTTCGAGAAAGGAGAAGGCATTAACGGCATCGGGCATTTCAAACGGCGCCTCTACTTCTCCCAACCAAATCAGGCAGCGTGTGCAGTTGGAGTAGATGGATCGCATCTTCTGCACCTGGGCTGCTTTTTCTTTCAGATCATCTTGATTAATGCACAGCTGGTCGATCCACAATGATCTGCTTTCATTAGGTAAACGAAGCCGGCAGAGAGCAGCGTGCAGCGTCTTGGTAACCTGTATTGATCGTCCGGACACTTCGATCGTGGCCTGGTTCAGATGGTTGCCCCAGACGTAGGAGAGTGCCTCGTATGTTATTTCACGCGACTCCAACTCTACGCGCGCTTTACACCTGATGGGGGCACCCTCTTCACTAGGAAGAAGTTCGATGATCCTGATTTCATTGACGGCGAGTTGCTCCATCTAGGCGTCGTGCAAGATACAATCATACGGGTGCAAGATGACTGTAGTGTGATGTGTTTTGGTTCAAGCGAATTCCTAGACGATTAGGCTCATGAAAATGGTGTTGTGAGCCCAAACCCCCGCCGTTTTGCTTTCATCAGGGGCTTGCCCCGTTTCTCTATCAGCAGCCATTCACATCCACGTCGGCTAATTCTTCCTGCATGACCCAGGGGCTAAAGGATTCGCTACGCTTATTATCCTTCTTAGGGTAGAATTTCTTATTCAGGGCATATGTTTCGTTTTGTTAACATTTATTAATCGATTGTCCCTTCGAAAGAGGTGTTCATTAACCACACAACACATGCGCTTATTTTACAAAGGTAGCCTGCGATGTATTCTAATTGGAGTTAAGAAGGAAAACAAGCTGGGCCAGCCCAAACAGCCAGAATGAAACATATTCAGGGCCACATGGGACTTGAGCACTTTGACATAAATGTATAGAAAACCAAGGTTCATTCCTAAAGCTTAACAGAAGGTTCGCGCCCTGACCTTTGCAGGTGCAGTCACAAGAATACCTCGTAGCCATGACCGAAGGTAAGGCTAGGGACAAAGTTGGAGCAATGGGCTATATTGTGAAGTCTTAGCTTCAGCGTTGAGATTATATGCTAGGAAACAGCTGGATTCTTAGAACAGTTTCCCTTAAGCGGGGAGAGCTACTTACACTACCGTAAACCGAGGCAGACTACAGTATAATATGCTCTTACGGGATAAACAAATATCAAGATAGCTACTTTGTGGGTGGCATTTCACTAGACTCTTCCAGCCTATGCCCACCAGCTCGATTAATCGCTGTGAACTACCTTGATACAAACTTTGCCAAAGTGACCCATTGACTCCAGATATTCAAAGGCATCTTTTGCCTCCTCAAGTTTGAAGTTTCGATCGTCAACCACAGGCTTAATTCCCTTGCTTTCAATAAAATGATTCATCTCCTTGAACTGGACACGAGGACCAACGACTGCGATGCGGATTGTACAGAAGCGAAAGAATATATCCAACAAAACGGGCTGTTCAGCGGGGCTCACTCCTCCTCGCAAGCCAACCACTGAAATGAGTCCATCTAGCCTCACGGCACTCAAAGACTATCAACAATCAGCATTCTGTCAGTAATAAAAATGAGCTCATTGTTTGCCTGCTTACCTGTTTGAGCGTCGCACCGCCGCCGATTTCGATCACTAGATCGGCTCCTTCTCCTCCAGGGGTAAGTGCTTTGGCATGATCACCCCAATTAGTAATTTCCTTATAGTTGATGACATGGTCTGCCCCTATTTGTCGAAGTCGCTCAGCTTTTGCAGTGGATGAGGTAGTTGCAATGACGTTAGCGCCTATGGCTTTAGCAAACTGTACCGATGGTGTCAGCCTTGTTTTGGGTTACTTCTGGGGCAGGGTCTTACCAATATCACAAATGTGCTGACGCCTCCAGTACCCTGGGTGAGAACCCATTGCCCCGGGAGAAGGGGGCGACCTTGGACACCATTTATGGCGTTCCAAGCCGCGAGACCAGCAACAGGCAACGTGCTAGCTTCAACGAAGCTAAGATTTTGTGGAAGAGATATGAGATGTTGCTCTGGAACAACAGCATATTCTTGGAGGACGCCATGCAAGGCGTTTCCAAGCAGGCTGTCGATATTGGACTGTTTGAGTGGGCCAGATTCCCAGGGACTCATTGTTGTTGCAACTTTATCCCCAGGTTGAAAGCTTGTGACGTCTGATCCGGTACTTATGACGACTCCGGAACCATCTGAAACAGGCACAACGCCTTTGAAAGCATGTTGGTAGTGTCCCTTGATTTTGTTAGCGGGATATTGGCTGGTGGGTAGGTGGAATATACTCTGAGAGTTCCGACATCGTGATAATTCAACGAAACAGCGTGGACTGGAATATGTCGGTTAGCTGAAAGTCAGACGCGTGGTTAAACACTCACCTTTGATAAGAACATCATGATTGCCAAGTTCAGGGATGTCAGCCTCTTTGAACTCCAGCCCTGAAGGGCCATCGAACCGCTCGACGACCCACTGTTTCGTTTTTTTGGGGAGTGGCATGATTTTCTTCTGTGTATTATTCTCTGTGATGGATTTCGAAGTAAGAATTCTCACGTCTTCTATCAAATGGCTGTATACTTATACTTTTTGGTCTCATATACGTCGACATACGAATTTAGGTTTGCCTCATGCCTCGTCTGGTGATAACATCACGGCACCCCGTTGATTGGCTAAACTAGTTGAAGCTAATGCAACCTGCTTAGATGCGGAGCAGTTTGTGCTTACGAAATTGGCTTAGACTGGTGACAGGCTGAATACCCCGGCAAGTCGTCAGCACCAAACCTCAGCAAGTTGCATAAGGCCCCGGGAATCCAAATTTCTTTCCTCCTCGATCCTCAAACCCGGAGAACTCGGTCACATTGCTTTCAAAGAACTGGTCAGGATGGCAGCTTGCCCTGACTATGACCCCATAGCTCCTCCAATCGTGCTGAGTGATATGATTCAGCGCCGAGAGATCCGGACTGTGGCCGAAGATTGGACCGGCACAACCGACAGCGCTAGGAGGCGCAAGTTGCAAAATCGCCTCAACCAAAGAGCCTACGGTTAGTCCTGTTTCCTTTCATCGCCAATTTTGGGCGATCACTTTACTCATCGCTCATAGAGAGGAGAAAAACTTGCCTCAAACGGGCTAAAGTCTCAAAACTACAACCCGGAAACGAAACAAAACCTCAATGGTGTCGAGTTACAGATGGCACAGTGACACTGGAAATCCTCTCCAGCTCTCCCATATTGCAGAAGCTTGAGGCTGCAAATGGCCGAAAACCTGCAGCTCGCTGCGCGCTGCTCCAGCCCGGTGTTCTCGGCGCACTCGTTCAATTTGTTCAAAAAGCGTACGAGGATTACATCTTGGGCCACCCGCAGCCTTGGCAGTTGTCTACTATCATACAGGTCAACATACTGAACGCCCTTATTCGAAATGGGTTAACTCTAGGTGTCTCAGGCCATTGGCAGCGAGAGAGTGCCATGTCTCTGTTTTCGAGGGAGAATTCGAGCCGGGTGATCCTTGACTCTTGCCCACCGAGCCTTCAGCCCACAAGTCTGCAGCTAACGGTGCCCCATTCCGCGTGGATCGACCTCTTCCCATTCCCCCAAATGAGGGACAACATCCTACGCGAGTATAGTCGGGTAGATATGGATGAGCTCTGCGCTGATCTGCTCGATATCAGACCAGGTCTAGAGGGCAAGGCGAATTTGATTGTATGGGGAGATGCTGCAGACCCAAGGGGCTGGGAGGCGAGTAGCTACTTCTTACGCAAATGGGGTTGGATGCTTTGGGGATGCGGCGAGGTTTTGGACGCGACGAATTACTGGCGACAGAGGCGAGGTGAGGATCAGTTGGTATTCTGAATCCAATGAAGAGCAAAGGAGAGATGAAAGACGACGATAATGTTAGTCCCGGCTGCCCTATTTTTAGCCCTATAAAGCAATTGGCAGCGCGGTACATTTTTCTTTTCTTTTCTTTTCTTTTCTATTACACGGACAAGATTTGTTTGATCTAGAGCATGTCTGTTTGGTGGGGAAATAAGATGGAAGGCAGGCTTAAGCCTGGCATAGGTAGATGCTGCAAAAAGTGAACCCAGAAGTATCCAGAAAATCTTTCACTCTTTTGTCTTGTTGAGAACATTAAGATTTGCCTCTACAACACTGGTATTCAAAGTTAACACGGGCATAGGAAGCACTGCCATGGGTGTTCATAGTACCTTTGAGGACCCAGTTTCCGAATTCAATGCCCTTAGTAGCATTTCCGCCTTGATCATGAGTCATAGATGAGAGAGACCCTTTAGACCAGAACTGTATTGTTTAAATGAAAGAAGAACTAAACTCCTCTTCGTCCCATACGGGCACTCTAGTCATTCGTCCCAGCAACCTCCTCAGCTGCTTGAACTCTCAGCTTCAGTTGTCACGTTAGACTTCCGTGTCTCATATACGGTATCGTACTTCCGGAAAACTATCCAAAACAAAGCTGCCGAAATGCCATAGCACCAGCCATAGATCCGAACAGAATGACAAGATATGGGTTCTTTGACGCGATTCCCAATGCAATTCCCAATGCTGCACCTGTGGCCGACGAAACAGCTTGTAGTGCTTGGACCATTGATTTCAAATTTGTCGGTGCCCCAGAATACGTATATTCATTCAATGAAACAAGGCAAAGGATCTCTCCAAAGGCGAGAAGAACAAGCAAAGGAGTCTGGAGCCATATGCTCACATCATTGGGCCCTCGCTTCCCCGAGTCTACTTCCAATAACGCGGCATCACATTCGAGAGGGTAATTATAGCAAGGCCCCTTGGAATAGATGCAATATTGAACGCCGATGCGCTTATGCCACCATATGGCCGGAGAAATGGTGATGACGAAGATGACCGTCGGCAACAAAAATGCAAGCCAAAGGTCGACGTGTCTCTCGATGAGAGTAGTGGCAATCGTTACCAGGGAACCGACATTGACCATCCTGGTGTTCATGTCAGTCAACAGTGCCACACAACATTGTGAAACAACCTCAATCCCGGTATCAGAGATCAAATTATCATACCAGTAGTAGCCGTTAAATACTTATTGTACGGACCTAAACGAGCGAGGTTGGCTCCAGCTCCTGTAAAGGACAGGAGCCATGCCGTGATAGGAATATCTTGAGGTTCATGGACGAGAGTCTCGATCTCGTCCTCCGTCGCCTCTCTAGGGATGCTGTCTGTTGGATATTCGCCCCCAAAAAATATATATAAGGAAAGAATTCCGTGTCTTGACGTACCTAGCGACCCTAACTTTGTGGACTCTTCTGGATTCAACAAGGGCTTAAATAATGGATGCTAATACTGATACTAAATTTAAATATGTTGATGACGTTTCGCGTTAAACCTCCACATCTTGTTAGAACATATCTGCGGTCATTTTTCCAAGTCTACCTTGACAAATTCGTGTTTGCTGAACCAATTCCTGGCTATTTCAATTTCTAATGCATACTCACCTTCAGACTATTAATCTGCTGGGTTAATTCTGCCTTACAAAGAATTCTTTTTAATCTCACTGAATATCACACGGTTATCTTGGAATGAGGACTCCTTCATACAACACCTTTCGACCAAGGAACTTCAGTGAACCAACAATCTCAGAGCTAACACCGACCCAGGGAATGCACTAATTCCCAGGTTGACCTGCAAAGGACGTTTTGATTGGAGTTTCAGCAGATATCGGAGTTGTACAATCGTAGCACGCAGCACTAAGTATGAGATACAAGATCGATGAATAAGTGAAAAGATATTCAAGACAACAAAAATGCCCATGCGCACCTTGATAGAGTCTGGCAGCCGAATTCTCCACGGCATCAATGCAGGCAGATTGGTCAGAGCGAAATATGTTGGGATGGAGCTAGCTCTAGTAAAAGATGCCGCAAAGTCGCTGACAATGGCATTGTAGATACTAGCAGTTAAGTCCTAAAACGCCTAAAGAGGCCTCTATTACTTTGCAATCTCGACCCCAATGCCAATCGCTGAAATGGTGATGAAGCCCGGGTGTCATACCCAAGTGTAAGTCCGAGTGAGCCATCATACATTTGTTGAGCGAGTAAGTTATGAGTTAGTTATTCACCAAGATTACAAGTACCCTCTTGATCCAGAAGATAAACATATCTAAAAATGAGTCATATGTCATTAGTAGGGAATTCCTCAGACAATGTCAGTATACCATCCTCGACACGAGCGACGAGCTATATATTGAAAAAAAAAAACTAAAAAAAAACTTTGTGACTGTTCGCACAAGTCCATCGGAGAAATACTAAAATCAAAACTCGGAGCGAGGCTCATTAATACTTATGGGCTAGGTAGGCTCTTCTGCTATACACAGTTGAGGAAACTCGGTGGGAGGGGTCAGATCCGACTACAGGCGGAGGACTTCGCTAGTTTCTTACATTGTGTTAGCCACTGCCGGGCATGGTGAAGTCTACCCCTTGCCCGGTATTCCATTGCCGGGGTAAAGTAGCCACCGCGCTCTCGTCATCCGGCGTTGATCAAAAGTTTCAGTTGTCTAGTGGCTGGTGTATCGAGCCAAAAACGAATAAGCCAAGAATAGACGGAACTCGATACCCAGAGTAGCAACAGCATTTTTCTACCGCTAAAGAAAGAAATAATTGTGTAGTGACGTTACCGACTATGTACATGGGTCGTGACATTTACTGCGAGTATGGTGCAGATCGTCCCCGGCCGAGGTCTCAAAGAGGAGGAGGTAAGGGGGCAGACACTGGACTAGACCAAAGCTGTCTCCAACTTCCTTCACTCTCGCCTCCCAAAATGTGGGGAGGCGGAGAATCTAAAACCACCGACCGGCTGGCCATAACGATTATGTCTCTGGATTCCCGTAACGCTCATCTTCTGATTGGGTTGTTCAAATGCCGGCGATTTCCAAAAGAAAGAGTCCAGACTCCACTGAGGAACTTACCGCTTATTCGAACAGATTCATCTCTCGAGACAGCAACGAAAATGAATTTAATTGAGACATGTTTTGTTCCGTCTGATATCATCTCAGCGGTCAGAATGGGGACTGGGCATTGTCCAGGCGATCATTTTACCCTGCCAATAGAGAGGCCAATACCCAATACCCCTCTTTCTTTGAGATAAAGGAGGGGATCGGCAGACGCGACGTCCCGACTCCCGAGTCCCTAGCACAGAATACGAACTTTACAAGCATGGGTTTCATGTCCAACGGCGGAGTTATGAAATCACCGGCTGTCTCGGCTGGGGCATACCTTGAAGCACACCCAGCGTCGGTAGGAACCAAGGCTCCGAAATTCATGGTCATTATAAGGTCCTGTCTGCACAACCCCTCTATCTTGGATCTGCTTTCGGGAAACCTTTCAGTTTAGATTCAATTAGCCTGGCCACAATGGATCTTTCAAAACTCACCAAGAAGACCCTCAAGGTCTCGCGGGGATACACCTACACTTACTACACCTCCCCAGCTCAAGGCAAAAATCCCACCCTCATCCTTTTCCACGGCTGGCCGGACTCAGCACGTCTCTGGGCCGGCCTCATCAATGACCACCTCGTCCCCAATGGCTACGGCGTGGTCGCTCTTGACTGCCTCGGGTACGGGGAAACCTCGAGGCCTACCGACGCCAAAGAGTACGCGTGGCCCAAGATGGCAGGGGACGCCGTTGAGATTCTCGATGCCGAGTCGCTGACCAAGGTCATCTCGCTCGGCCACGACTGGGGAAGCGCCATGTGCCAGCGCTTCTACAACTACCATCCCTCCCGTGTGAGCGGGTTGGTGATGCTCAACGTGGCGTACATGCCGCCGACGGGGCAGTTCGACTTGGACGAGACGAACAAGGCCACCAAGGCGGCGTTTGGGGTGGGCCTTCTAGAGTACTGGCACTTCTTCACGGCCGACGACGCCGCCGAGATCATGGCCAAGAACCTCGACTCTGTTTACAGCGTTGCCTTTGGAGACCCCATGTCGTGGCTCGAGAACTGGTGCTCGCCGGGCGGGATGCGCGACTTTGTCAGCAGCGGTCGAACACAGCCGGTGTTGCCCTATGCGACGGACGAGCACAAGAAGGATTTTGAGAGCCGCTTCAAGCCGGAAAAGGGAGGTTTTGCTTCATCCCTTTGCTGGTACAAGGCCGCCAAGGAGGGGGTTCAAAGTGAAGCGGAGAAGTCGATTCCAGAAGAGGCAAAGGTTGTCAACGTCCCAGCGTTCTTCTGGGGTGGGGAAGACGATCAAGTCTGCAGGCCCGGAGCATTGCAGGGGAGCATCGCTGCTGGACTGCTTCCCAACGTGAAGAGTGTTGTGAGACCTGGTGGTCACTGGGCGCTTCTTGAAAGGCCGGCGGAGCTGGGCGAAGACTTGGTCTCGTGGCTTAGGGAAACTTATAAGTCTTCTTATAATCTCTGAAATATTCCTCTATCAAGGATGTTTATCTATAGTACTAAAGGATAGAGATTTATTGAAAATTGGTAACCACTAGAATCTGGTGAGATATCAGCTAAGTTTAACAAAGATTGCGAATCGTATGTTCGCATCCACCATCAGCAGCAAGTACCATCCCTCAGTATCTAGTAGCCATGCCGGGCTTATTAACCTCCCGTAACTCACTTTATTGCCTACTTGTTGTCTGGTACTTTCCAATTATGTGACTATAAGGTGAGCCATCGTATCGGAACTCTATCGGCGCTCGAGCTGGCCAAAAATGGGAAGATAAGAGCCTGAGCCACTGGAGAAAACGGAAGCGCGGTGCCTGGCAGCGATTGCGGACAAGACGATAAGAAATTTCCTGCCAATTGACAAATAAGAGGGACATCTTTGTCACAGAACGTCCAGGCGCGTCTTGTCTCCCTCAACCCACAAACCGAACAAGTTCGCCCATCGTCCATCGCCCGCACTCAAGATCCTCTGAACCGCCCCTCAATCGACTCCTATACTCCCCTCTAGTATTAGTTCCAGCGAAATCGTCCCTATGAACGGGCGCCAGTCAGTCTTCACATCCCAGGTACGTTGTTCTTTTTTTGTGGCGTGAATCGGTGCGATCATTTGCCCCCCACCATCAATGGGGGAATCCCCAGCATCTGGCAAGATTCCATGTCAATTGTGCCTTTTCGCTGCCCTGCTTCGGTTTGACACGCATCTACTCTACCTCATCATGCTCAAATCGTTCAATTGAGGTTCTCGCGCTGACATTATTGCCAATAGGATTATCTGTCTGGTATGACACACCTCAACCGCACTGACTCACTGCTCCGAATCGCCGCTTCGATCCAGCCCAAGACGTCGCATTTGCTAACCTTTCTCGGCTCACAGATCACTTGTGGAGGTCTCTATCATTCTGAGAGCCTTTGAGAATTTGCTGAACCATATTTACTCGGACAAGCTCCAACCATGCTTTCCCGACTTGCGCTCAATGCTGCGAGGCCAGCGCGCAAGCTCTTGGCCGTGGCCCCTGATAGGACGACCTTCCAAGCCAAGTTTCTCTCCCAGAAGGCCATTCCCACTGGCACCACGGGCAGGAAAATGCCTGTTGACCCCCGTCGCGAAACAGCGGAGGCAACCAAGATGCCTGCGACATTCACAATCCAGGTGTGTTATGGGCGACGGGCGATTACGACGTGCTGGCCATTGACTGACTCTGAATATAGGGAGGGCCCATCTTTCAAGGCACAGCGTTCGGCACCAACGCCAATGTGAGCGGAGAAGCCGTGTTCACGACCTCGCTCGTTGGCTACCCGGAGAGCATGACCCATCCTTCCTACTGAGGCCAGATACTGGTCTTCACCACTCCACTCATCGGCAACTACGGCGTTCCATCGAACGAGCGGGATGAGTACGGCTTACTCAAGTACTTCGAGTCCCCCCACATCCAGTGCGCGGGAGTGGTCGCCTCCGATATCGCCACTCAATATAGCCACTGGACGGCCGTCGAGAGCTTGAGCAAGTGGTGTGCTCGCGAGGGCGTCCCGATCATCTCTGGCGTCGATACCCGGGCCATCGTCACCTTCCTCCGCGAGGAGGGCTCCTCCCTTGCCAGGATCTCCATGGGAGAAAGCTACGACCAGGATGAGGACGCTGGCTATACGGATCCCGAACAGCAGAATCTCGTCTCGCACGTTAGCACGAAGGCCCCTTTTCTAGTAGAGTCAGAGGGCGCATCTCTGCATATCGCCCTTTTAGACTGTGGTGTCAAGGAGAACATTCTACGAAGTCTCGTCGCCCGAAGTCGAGCCATACACATTTGAATGTAGTAAGTGAGAGAGCTATGCAGCTGCTGGAAAAAAAAAGGGGGGAGTTCCCAAACACCAAGAATTTAACAACTTGACACTATACCCAGTATCACAACACATTAATACACATTTGAATATCAAGACATTGACTGGGACGATCTCGAAATCCTATCCGAGGCTTATCCTAAAGGGCTCTACCAGACGGCACACAATCGGCGTGCATTTACCACCTCGGGGGGGTTCAATGGACTTGGTCCATCAACAATGAAATCTGGGGACCAAGTCGTGGTCTTGTTTGGCAGCGAGCTCCCGTCTATTTTGCGGCAAAGGCCCCAGGGAGGATTTTGCTTGATTGGCCAGGCCTATATTCTGCACGAAGAACTACGATCGGGCTCCGTGACACAGTCTGTCGCGAGTGGGAATGGGAGATTCTCTCGCAACACTTATGATATTTACTAACATGAGTCATCCCGGTGCTCAGATTGAATTTGCCAGGGACTGTTTGATCGTACTGACAGGATGAGAGTCAGCAAGAAATAACACTCGAGCTCCAAAGGTCCTAAGCAATAGCATAAAATACCAAGCTATTGTTGAAGGCTATCATTGGATTGCTTTGGTCTGCTAGAACCTGAACTCAGCGGAGAAGAGAGAATTTCATACTTTTTACCTCGCGATCTCGAGCACGGAAGACTACTGTCTACCACTGGTTGTGGTAGTGATTGAACCAAGGTTCTTTGCCCGGTCCTTGGACGGCCACGAACGTCACAATTGCATCGCCCATGATTGGCTACGCCATTCACCGTGCGGTAGCAGCGATCCATTTGCCTAGGAAAAGGTGGCTGTCGTATGGACGTTTGCCCAAGTCGCTGCGTCTAGCGCTTTGACCGAGTGGTTGACTTCGCCGTCACAAGCTTCACTCCTAACATGGCTCATATACGTGGAACGGCTTGGCCACTTATCGCCCTGTACGCATCTAACGACCTTGGGCCTGGACTATTTGATTGCGATAGAGCTCCTGGAAAAGATGCTCTCAAGCGTTTGATGCGCGCCTCTAATCGTCGGACATTTTCTCGCATCAGGCTGCATGTGCTCTCACTGGAAAGATTATGGACGACCGTGAATTATTTCCGAGCTGAGCCTCCAGGCGTAGTCGTTTCTTTGATTGAGCACCTTCTTCACCTGTTGAGAGTAGTTGAGATTTTGTTGACTGCCTCATGACTTGTTGTGTCCAAGAGTGTTCCCATTCGGTCAATAAAATGTACAATCTTCGAGCAAACTCATAACTGCAGCAATGACACAAATTTCAATCACACCAATCTTGCCTGAGGAGTTTCAATCTCAATTGAAGAAGCGCGCCAGAAGATAGACAATCTGAACCTGCCAGCCTGCTCGAGAACATCCACGCGAACCGTAAACCGTCCCATCCGGAGGCCGTCGGCCCATATTATAGAGACGTTTAAATTAGAGCCGGGAGGGAAAGCGATCCTTTAAATGCAAATGGGAATTGGGAATCAGGTGGCTAGTGGAAATATTGAACAGCTGCATTTTTGCCAATGCTCCCAAAGAGGAACAAACTGGGGATTATACGGTCAAGCTTATGTTAATGTTCAACGTCCCCTGGCATAAAATCGCCATGTGGCTACTTACCTGCCGTTTCCGCAGCTCCCGATGTAACATCGGTTGGCGAGACAAGAAAACTCGGATCCTTCGAGTCTTGGGTCGCCGCCACTTCGGGAAATATCATCTTTTATAGCCTTCCTGAATCGTTCTCCCGTACCTGAAAATATCGATATTTTTAAAATTGGGTACGGTAAAATCGCCAGCAAGCCCACGTGCGGCAGGCGGATGAGTGTGACCACTTTGTCCCCGAGGAACCGAACATGAGGCCCGCTCTCATTTCGTCGTGCGTTGTTGAAATAGCAACGGCCGTGCAAGAAGAATGAGGTTTTTGTTTCTTCTTTCTCTTCCTACTGGATCTTCTCTTCTTCACGGATATCTCATTATTTTCCAGGCATCACGCTCATTAATAAATAATTAATCATGAAGTACACCACCGCCATTCTCTCACTCTGCTCCCTGGCCTCGCTGGCCACAGCCCTCCCCGCCGCCATCGACTTCTGCCCGACCCCAGAGGCCAACACCGACCAGCTCCTCTTCGGGGAGACCCTCTCGTCCTTCTCCGACCACAGAGAGTTCAAGGTCCCCGCCGACCTGGACTGGACCAGCGACGGCTGCGCCTTTGGACTCGGCAACCCCCTCGGGTTTCCCTTCGAGCCCGCCTGCCAGCGACGCGACTTTGGCTACCAAAACTACAGGAAGCAGAAGCGCTTCACCCGCAGCGCCAAGACCAAGATCGACACCTTGTTCCAGACAGAGTGAGTCTCCCCTTCTAGCAGTCCCCAGCACTTCTCCTTGAACTACCAAGAATAGAGAGGACACAAGGGACTAAATCCAAGAAACGGCGATTTGCTAACAGCTTTCAATTCTTAGTCTTCACTCCCAATGCAAATCCACCCGTCTCCCTATCATCTGCAACGCTCTGGCCGAGGTCTTCTACGCCTTCGCCAGGGCCTTCACCGGCCTTGACGTCACGATCGGCAAGCGGGACGAAGAGATCACGGATACTGATGAGCTCATCAAGCTTTATGAGGAGAAGCTTGCCGAGTATAATAAACTAATTGAGGAGGCCAAGGAGAGCGGGGAGATCACAATCGCCGTGTAAGGAGCGTTGTTGAAGTTCCACCGCACCGACGGGTTAATTCTATCTGTACTTATCAATTATTATGTGTATATGCAGTACTTAATATAATTTTTTAGAAATACTCAACGTCTTCCAGAAAATGCGTAGTGTTGCTGGGTACCCGAGGCTACCATGAATGAGCAAATGTCAGCATCACAAAAGTCCCTCCGGCAAGTTTAGAGTTAATATTATCGTTATTTATTCCGATTCAAACAGATCTGATTAACTTAACTAACCGAAGAACTATCCTCCACATCACAAACAAGCAAACCATCTGGAATGTCGAGACGCTACGCTACTCGCAGGACCAAACAAAACACCAGTCGAGGCTTCATCGTGCAAATGACGAGGCCACCACAAGTGTAGAATGGGAGCCCCCCTACCCCGAAACTCAAATCTTGACCTCCTCACCCTTCTTCTCCTCCTCGATGATGGGCTTCTTAAAGTCCTCCTTAAAGTCCTCCTTAAAGTCCTCCTTAAAGTCCTCCTCGTACGTCATGAAGGCGTCGTCGTTGATCCCGCGATGCCTCCACCAGAAGACGATGGTCTGCACGAGGAGGGC
Organism: Clonostachys rosea; assembly: GCA_026958235.1. NCBI lineage: Eukaryota > Fungi > Ascomycota > Sordariomycetes > Hypocreales > Bionectriaceae > Clonostachys > Clonostachys rosea. Next base: position 4,415,793 of record CP110206.1, read on the forward strand.
GATGCCGGGGGCGGCCCAGGCCCAGATCAGATGGGGGTCGATGAGGGACGGGAGGAGGATCTGGGCGAAGGCGCTGCTCAGGGCCACCATGAAGAGGAAGATGGCGATGACCGTCGCGCGCATGTGCTCCGGGGCGCGGGAGTAAGCGAGCTCATAGGAAGTAACGTTGACGAAGATCTCGGAGGCGGCGCCCAGAATGACGTTGGGCAGCTGCCACCAGATGCTGATTGGTGATACGTCGTCACAAGTACTAGCCTCATAGCCGCTGTTTCACAGAGAAGTTAGCATTGCAAGAGCACATATACACTCAAGGTCGGTCTGCACTCACCAAGGGCTGGTCTCGTATACGCGCCACTGGACAAGGGCACCAACCAAAGCTGATACAATAGCCAGGGAGAAACCAAAGGTCATTCGCGAGATACGACCAAACTTGATTCCCCTAGCCGCGAGGAAAGGATAACCAATATGAGCCATGAAGGGGGAAACGACAAGGATGGTCAGAGGGTTGAAGTTGTTGAGAAGATCGTTGGGGGCTCCCTCGCTAGTCATGGCAGCGCCCTGGTTGCTCTGGATGCTACCAACACCACCGTCGTTCATGTACCAGATGGGAATGTACAAGAAGATCTGCACGGCCTGCCAGGTTCGCTTGGCATCATCAACATCCTTCTCTGAGTACGGAGTGATGTGACCTGTCTGGGCCAATGTAGAAGGAGAAATATCCTCCCAGAAGGTCCTGGAAAACAGATTGCCCTTGGATTTCTTGAGTGCCGCGACGGTGATCTTGGTGAATCGGTTCAGGTCTGATCCTTGAGGGGCAACACGGATTGTTCTCTTGTAGGTGACAGCCAGCAGGAGCGGCAGCAGGAAGTAGACGATACCGGGCACGAGGAACGCAAGCCAGAAGCTGTGGTACTTCTCGATATAGACAACAGCGATGGAGAAGAACGCGCCAACGTTGACGAACGCATAGAAGATGAGCATGATGTGGCTCACCGTCGTCTCGGGATCGACGAGAACCTTCTCGCCCGACTTGAGAACCTTGGTGTACTCACGCTGGTGCTTGTACTGGTCAAGAACAGTGGGGGGAACATTGGGCTTGAAGATGCCGGCTCCAAAGGCCAAGAGGAAGAAGGAAATCAAGAAGGGAGCCACTCCCTTTCCTGCCTGCAGAACTGCTGGCGCGGCGCCTCCGACCATGATAACGTGGGCGACGGCTCCGATAATGACACCGAGGAGAATGGCCTTGTAGCGACCGATCTTGGTGTCGGCAATCCAGGCTCCGAAGATGGGAATGACGTACGCCAGGAACGTGAAGAGCAGACCGAGTGCCGAGGAGGCCTGCAGGCCCATGTTGAGGGCTCCGGCATGCGAGTTGGGCTTGCTCTTGTCAATCGCACCGGTGCCGGGACCGCCCTCTGGAAGCGGGAACTGGAGATAGTTGTTGAACACGGCCTTGACGCCGTAGTACGAGGCTCTCTCCGCCATCTCCACGAAGCAGAGCGTCCACGAGATCCAGGGAATCGAGTCGGCGACCTTGCGCAGCGTCTTGCGCTCGTCTGCAGTCGGGACAGGATACAGCTCGCTGTCGGGAACATTGCCGGCCTCGAGGGACGCAGGGCTGGATTCCACATCGCCGCTCACGCCGACGGACGCGACATGGTGAGCCTTTTCTTCGATGCCGGACTCGACGACGGGCTCGACGACCTTGGCCGTGGTGAGGCCGACCGCGTTTTCAGCTGCGAGGGAGAGAACAGTCAGAACAAAAAGGCATAGACCTCTCGCGCAGTGATTTACCTACCCATTGTTGATGGAAAAAAGTCGAATGATGATGGCTGGCGAGACGAAGCTCCTCCTCCATAAACTCTCTTTTTTCTTCTGGGCAAGTGAGACACGACACGCAACGGCCGGCTTTGGCTAGGGCCAGGCCACCATTATATGAATATGATCGCCACCGCGTCCGGTTGCGTGAAGGGGCGAAATGGTGCAATTGTCTTCCATCGTCGGATGCATGGACAGATTTGGTAGCAACACGGATCGCCCAGCCGGGAACATTGCATGCAACGGCGATTACGAGCGTAACAATGGGTGTCGCGCCATAGGCCCAATCTCGTACTTTGCCATCGGATAGCCCTTCCACCTTCCTGATCAGGTTCCTTCACTTCCTGATCTGGTCTTCCAATCGAAGACTTTTGCGATTGTCTGTTCCAGAAACCCGTGATTTTTGGACTGTCATGGATGACCTTCCCGGCGCCGAAAGGGGCTGCAACGAGCGAGTATGGCAGATTGCCTATGGCGCAATCCCCAGGATTTCCGCCGTGCTACATGGACTTTTGCAACCCACCCATCTCGTCCAGTCGGGAGAGAGATACGCACCTACAATAGTTCCTGGCCGGCAAAAACGTGCCGAAGGTGTGCATGTTGGCGATAATTGTTTGGAAGTTGACAACCATCAGCCGCAAAATATTGACACATGTTTTCCAGCCCCCACGCGACTTTTGCTTCCATACAGTCTTGGCTTGATGAGCGAATCTGACCTAAAATTCTAAAATTTTACTCTCTTCGGTCCTATATCCACCCCGCGGTCGGGTTGTGGGCGAGTTGGCATATCAAGGGAGACAATGCTGCCGCGATTATGCAGGGAGGGCGGGGATGGAAGATGATAACGGATCAAGATCATACGATGGAGTAACATCACTACTACGATAGATCACGAATAGAACTAGATGGGAAGAATTGAGAGTAACACTGAATTGTATTGATACTAGTTTAATCTGTTTGTGTAGTGCTCAGCAAAGAAACCATGCCACCTTGTCCTCCCACAACTGACTGTGTACAACTGTCTCCATGAACCCCGGACAAAAACAAAACTGGGTCTCAATTAGGGTCGTAATTACTGAATCCCGCAGAGCAGTAAGAAAAACATGCTCCTCCCCCAAGTTCTCTCATCCTAGGAACCCAGGAAGAAGAAAGAGAACCATACATGCACGGTCAGTCCTCAATGATCGACATCAATTGACCATGGAGAAGACATGGTCAATCTCAGACCTTGATCGGGCATTGCTCGCTCAGCTTGTTGCAATATTCCAGAATGGACTCGAGAAACGGCGCGGTCAGGAACCTGAGGAGGCCCAATTGTTCGGCCACAGCTTTTCGGATGTCAGCTGAAAGGCCGGAGATGGCGGTCAGGATGGCTTGCAAGTCGACGGAGGCTTCGGCTGCAGCGGAGCAGGTTTCCAGAAAACATGTGTAGACGTCAGGGTCCTCCTCGCATGCCAAACTGGGCCAGCAAATCGTATTCTTGCCTTTGGTGCTGCCAAACGCAGTCAAGAGGGCAGCGTTGATCGTTTCGAGTTCCGTCTCAATGGCGGCAGCAGTCTGGGATTCATTGTCGGGCTCAGAGGCATCCGCCGCTGCCACTAATGAAAGCATTAGCAACTCAATGTCCAAAGATGCCGACAATGGGAATGGCGGATGGAGACATACCAATCTTGACCTTGGAGGCATAGACAGTGTCTTCGAGCTTGGAAAGTCTCTCAAAGATCTTGCACAATGTGTTGTCCTCGTCGCGAGTTTGAATGGCAGGGGTAGGGGTAGCCAAAGCCAGTGAGGCCCAGGCGAGAACGGTGGAGAACTTCATGGTTGCAGAAAGAAGGCGGCGGATGGAAGAGAATGGAATTGTGCGATGGTTGTTCTGATGTTCGGAGCGAGCAAGCAAATGATGGTGTGGAAGCAAGTATTGATGCCAAAAGAGCTGCGGTGGTCAAGATGATGATTTGATGTGAGCTGTGTGGATGATGAAGAGAAGAGAAAGAAAAGAGAGAGGAAAGGAAACGGGCTGTTTATATTTGTGTACCTCTTGTTTACTTGTTTACGCAGGCAAGAGAAACTTTCATCGAGCAAGAGGAACGTACCTCACTCATCACGCTTGAAACTGCCCATTGTGGAAGTGGCCATGTCCAATTGCCGAGGAAAGCATCGCTTGATGACGTGTTTGACGACAGTCTGCAACTTTTTGGGTCTTCGCACCTTCCCTCGCTCACCTGGCTTCGAATCTAAGAGAAGCAGCAGACATCTTCATACTCTTCAAACAGATGTCAATTGTCGTCGGAAGGCATGTCAGCAAGCCGTGATACCCCTGCAGGACCCTTGATGTGATATCCGATGGACCAACAGCGAAATACACCCGGGGATCCATCTTCGAGAACCAGCGCATGTAACATTGTGCCGTCAATCCCACATGATCGAGGGAGGAACCACGAGGAGCGCCACGTCACCTTGTCCAGTAGATACCTTCCAAATCGTGGTTGCCGTAGCTCAAATGGGTTGCATGGGGAAAGTAAGGCGAACGATCAACGGATTTGGTTTGCAAAGAGAGCAGTAGATAATGGGCATACAAGTCAAGTGCCCAGTGCAAAAGCCGCAGTCACCTACCCCAAACACTTTGTTCGCCCACAATTGCTTCTCATTGTTGTATTTAGAGGTGGAAAGAGGATTTGGGGCTCGGTCAGACAGGCGCCTCATTGGTCCATTCAACTAGGCAGCCACAAACCCAGCAAAGACAAAGACAGAACAGGAGAGAAAAAACAGAAACAGGTCTAGGAATCGAACCAGGTGCGGTTCCTTTCTATGGCCTTTCTAATAATGCGAGAAAGCACAGTGGCTTGCACGCCAAGTGCCTTAAATATGGTATGGGAGAAAGCGCTGTTTCCTGGCCCAGGCTACATGATATAAGCGAGCACGAGATATCATCTCCCGCAGGAAAAAAGAAGAAAAAAAGAGGTTGCTCTCCCTAAGATTATTGTGTCATCCTTGTGCAGGGGCAATGCTAATCTTCTCTGTATATTTTTAATTAGACCATATGAGCTTTGCGCTCGGAAACAGTACGTTGTTTTGTCCATCATATACTTTCGCACAAAGGCCACATTAGGCATCCATCAGCCTAGCCCTGCCATTGGACAGCGAGTGGAAGCCTCTGATTGGCTACTCCGACCGATCAACACCAAAAAAGTGTCAGAACCGCGCTCGCAAATCATCGCGAACAACCACGTTCCCGCTCTTCCCAGGCGCCTGGCGAAGCTTCCGTCGAAGAATCTTGCCCGACGGGCTCTTCGGTATTTCTTTGACAATCTCCACCTCCGCAATCCACTTGTGCCTCGCCGTCTTCGACTTGGAGAAATCAATCAGCTCCTGCGCCGCACGCTCTGGCTCCGACGCTGCAGACTCCGCCAACACGACAAACGCCTTGGGCCGCTCCCCTGCCCGTTCGTCCTGTATCCCGCACACCGCAGCATCGTTGACAATCGGGTGTCCCAGCAGCAGATTCTCGAGCTCGGCCGGCGCGACCCCAATCCCCTTCACCTTGACCATTTCCTTCAGCCGGTCCGTGATTGACAGTAGACCCTCCTCGTCGAAGTGCCCCATGTCCCCCGTGTGTAGGAACCCGTCCTTGTCGTACGTCTCCGCCGTCGCCTTGGGATTGTCCAAATACCCCATGGTGATCTGCGGCCCGCGGGCCCAGATCTCGCCCGTCTCGCCCACGCCGCACTGCCTCCCCGTCTCCGGATCGACGACCTTGACCTCGGTCGAAGCGACCACAGCGCCGACCCTGTGAGCGTACTTGTAGTCGTACTTCTCCGGCGGGTGTGCGGTGATGCAAGAGCACGACTCGGTCATGCCGTAGCCCTGTTTGAAGCCCGTGCCGGGGAATTGTCGCTGCAGTAGAGCCAGAACTTCCTGAGATAATGGCGCGGCGCCCGACGAGAAGCGCGTGACGTGCTTCAAGTCAAAGCTCCTAACCAGCTCTAGTGATCGAACCAGGCGAATGATGATGGGCGGTACCAGCAGCAATTCTTTAATTTTGTAGTCCTGCACAGCCTTGAGAAATCCCTCCATTGTAAACCTTGTCAAGACGTAGGTGTTGGCATTCAGAAGTATAGGCAGGTGCAGTTGATGAACAATGCCGGTGATGTGATAGAATGGAAGCGCCGCGAGGCCTTTGTCGTGCGATGGAGGTGTGATCTGCTGAATCTGGAGGCACTGCGCAATCACATTTCCGTGGGAGATCATCACGGCCTTGGGCAGACCCGTCGTCCCGCTGCTGAAGCCAAGGTAGGCGCAGACTTGGCCATTCGTCTTGCCGGCTGGTAGCTTAAACGGGGTGACCTGGCCGCCTTCGCCGTATTGCTGCCCGCGTCGTGTCAGGTCCTGAAGGCTCGTCTTACCGACCTTGGTGCTCGTCTCCAGCAGAAACACATGGTCATGTGCGACTCCTGCGTTTGATGCTGCCGCGTAGGCTCTCTCCAGGCCCCCTTCGGTGGTGAAGATGAACTTGGCTTTGCTGAGCTTGAGGCTGTATGTGAGTTCATCGACGTTGTATTCTGGAGACACTCCGCAAGCCACAGCACCGACGCGCGCGGCAGCGAGAACAGCTACGGGATACCAGATTGTATTGCGTGAGAACACGATGGCCACATCTCCCTCTCTGAGGCCGTAGTCCTTGACTAATGCAGTCGAGACGTGTGTGGTGTGTGATTTGACATCGCTGTAGCTAATATGTTCTCCGGTTATGGCATCTGTGAAGCCTCTGATATCCTTACTGGGGATTCTGGCAAGCGGTGAATGGGGAGACGCGAAGAGCCAAGTCCACACAGGGAGGTCTTTGGGCACTGTTGGAACATCATGGTCAGATGCTGCTCCCGTGGTGCGAAATACGCCGTTACTTACAGTCAATATCTGGGCTGCTACTCTTGAACAACATTGCTCCAGCTGATCGCTGGGTACGCTTCACGCCGTAGGTAGTTGAGGCAACAGGTTTAATCTCTACAAACGAACAGACATAGAGCTGGCTGACGACTGGGAATATGACGGAAAATCAAAGCGCATCCCCGCCCATTTTTCAGCTTCTGTTTTTACACTTCTTCTCCGCATTCTCCCCGCATCATACCTCGGGCTTTGAAGCTGCGCGACGGATTGCATGGGGCAAGGATCTACCTCCATCTTCACGTTGTTTCCAGATTATGCGATTGGTATGCAACGCAATCACCGCTCCGATAATCGGATACCATCGAATCTAAGGTATTCCCTCGTATTTGATTCCACAGGCGACTACAGAGTGCGAAGACCAATTGCTGGTGAGGAGATATAGGGTAGGTGGGGAGCAAAGAGACGCGCCCATGGAAGGAGCTTCTTGTTACAAATCCACCACTCGCGACGCGCATTCACAAAGATATGCATGTATCAATGAATCAGAAATTGTGAATTATGCAATCTCCATTCTCACCTCAATTAACAGGCACCCAGTTCTCCTTGATGACATCAACAATGACCCCATGATCCTGCTCCTGCTTCAGCCCGCTGACAACCACCACGGCCACGACCCCCTCCACGCCCTCGACCCGGATGGGCACCCCGCCGCCGTGGATCGCGTACTGGCCAGCCTGGTCGGGCCCCAGGCCGAACTTGGCAGCGAAGGCGGCCTCGTCGCCCGCGAACTTGCAGTGCAGGAACCAGCTGCTGGAGCCGAAGCGCATTACGGAGCGCCGCTTGCGCTGGACCCAAGTCTCGTTGTCGGGCTGCACGCCGGGCCCCGTGGTCGTCTGGAAGAGGACGAGGCCGCTGGCCAGTGCGATGGAGATGAGGGTCGGCTTGGAGGCGTGGAGGAGGCGCGCGTACAGGAGGTGGCCGAGCTCGTGGGCGTCCGCGGTGGTGAAGGACGTGAGGGTGAAGGAGTCGCCTTCAGCGGTCAGGGTGTCGACCTGTAGATTGTTAATAAGCTGGAAGGGGGATTCAGGAGGGGTGGGATGGTTTCTTACCGTGTCGGGCGGGGCTGTGATGCTGATTTCAGCTGGGCTCGAGGACTCGAGGGCGGCGAGGCTGGCCTTGAGCCCTGTGCCGGTGGGAACGTTTCGGCGGAGCGTCTGGCGAGACATTGTGTGAAATTGCTGCTTTGCTATCTGGGCGGTGAGGAGCGAGGAGTCGCGAGGAGAGACATTTTTGAATATCTCTGGATTTCCACTGCTATTGCGACTGCGTAATATTAGTCATGACTGAAGCCATCACTGATCGTTCACGATGGGGAAAGCGGGAGTGCCGCCGAGAGATGCCGAAGCTAGCCTCCACTACTGTCGATGTTGGCGGAGACCTTCCAGGGGCTTCAGACAACGAGCCGCCACTGGAAGCAACTTGACGACATCCCACACCCACTAAACACCTGCTGGTGGGTACCCGAGCAGGCCACTAAGCAGGGCCGTTAAGGCCCTTTAGGCCTTCGCCTCTATGGTGAATATTGATGGAAAAGGGTGATGACTTTTTGGTTGCAATAACTACAGTGGGTGCCGTGTAACATTTTTTACATATTGTGAATATTTACATGCTGCAGTTTCAAAACATTGTTGTCAACTAATTTTTTTTTTTTTTCAAATTCAATGATATTGTAGAAACAAGGCACAGTATGATTGGTTCAACTTTGATTTAGGATAACACACAGCACAGTCTGAGCAATTTGATGCATAGCTCATTTCGCGCTTCTCTTCCATTCTCTTGGCTCTTCAATCTTGAATTTTCGACGATGGGGCGTATATTCATTAGATTGCGTTTTCTGCTCTATCAGTATCATGTTCATGGCATAAACGCATTGATGCTGGGCTTGTAAACACCCTACTGCCCCCCAATCTCAGTCATCATTATCCGTTTAAGGTGAAGAAGGCATTCTATTGGAATTCACTTCTGGGGTTAAAGGATAGTTAGTCCTTACTGAGCGTCTAAATATAAAATGGCGATGTCTTCAGTCTGATGATGTTCTTTTCAGTCATCATTACAAACCAGCAACGTCTTTTCTGACAGCCAAGCATTAGTTTTATTAAAAAGCATTGTTTCCGCCTTTGTAATAACTCAAATTCTTGGTCGAGGGCAATATTCAAGGAGCATATGATGGATATAGAGACTGTCAGCGGTTATTCAGCCGTTCCATAATGAGTGGAGGACTTTAGGTAGCTAACATCTGGGCCTAATCTCTTTCTTTGACAACTTAAATTGAACGAGAGTAGCCACCTTCTATATAGCTATGAAAAATCAATGGTTCTAAATCATACTGGCAAGAGGATCAGTGATTAAGGCCGCGACAAGCCATTATGAATGATTTCCATCTGTGACGGTAGTCTCAATACTCCCAGTAAGAGCGATAACGCAGGAGTATCTCGACCATTGTTAGTGAAATTTGTCGGTTTTATAAGATATTCTCGTGATATCATCAACCTTTCTCAATCGTTGGGCTTTGCAGAAAAACTTGTGTTGCCGCGGAATCTGCTGGTCGGCTTTCCGCGCCGGTTTGGCAACTATTAACGCTCTCCGCCGACGATGATAATGCCATAGTTTGAGTAAGGGAGGGGGTTTCGTGCCCCTAGCCCTTAAACTAGGAAGTTAGCTATCTATTTTAACAACTCAGTCTGTTTCATTTTGGGAAGCTAATATCTGGCTTTTCCTCACAGCCGAGCAGCAACCAACCCCAAACCTAAAAGGCATTGCCAAGATGGCAAAGGCGCTTCTCACCGGTAAGCCGCGCCCTACCTGCACAGCCTGTCTTTTGCTGGTTCCTTGACTGATGTTGAACAGGTGGCAGCGGTTTTATTGCGGCTCACATCCTCAGGATTCTCCTTGAACGGGGGTAGGGGCCATAATGTGTTGGCATCTTTCTGCCTACCAGCGCTGATATGTGTTAGGTACACCGTCATCACAACGGTACGATCACAGGAAAAGGGCGACCATGTTATCAAAGCACAACCCGAGTCGTTGAAGCCCAAACTTTCATATGCAATCGTGGGCGATATTGCTCAACGCGACGCTTTCAATGCCGTGAGCCCCTCTTGCCTAGCTTTCCTTGGATGTAGGAATAGAGAGTGATGCTGACCATTTTTGCACAAGGTCGTTCGATCTAACCCTGATCTCGACTATGTGATTCATACTGCATCCCCGTTTCTGGCCAAGTTTGAAGACCCTGTTTTAGATGTTCTCGAACCGGCCATCAATGGAACCGTGGGCATTCTCAGGGCTATTAAAGAGCATGCTCCCCAGGTAAAACGAGTGGTTATCACCTCTTCTTTTGCAGCCATCGTAAACACTGAATCACCACCAAAAGTTTACGATGAAAGCTCATGGAATCCTGTTACATGGGATGAGTCTTTGTCAGATAAGTCGAAGACATATCGTGGAAGCAAGGTGAGTAAAGGTATTCCCATTATTCCCGAAGCCTTGCAGTTTTCTGATTACCGCGTCACCATGCAGGCGTTTGCAGAAAAGGCTGCATGGGGATTTTTCGATAAAGAAAAGCCTTCATTCGATATTACCACTATTAACCCGCCACTTGTTTATGGTCCTGTTGCTCACCACCTAGAGAATCTTGATCGGCTGAACACGTCAAATTTGAACATTCGAGATATTATCCAGGGCAAATACAAAGATAGCCCCCTGCCTCCCACGGGGACATTTCTTTTCACCGATGTCAGGGACCTTGCACTTGCGCACGTGAGGGCTATTGAGGTTCCTGAAGCTGGAGGGAAGCGTTTCTTCGTCGTTGCGGGACACTGCTCGCATAAGCAAATTGTCGATGGGCTTCGGAAGACTCATCCTGAGCTTTCGTCCCGGCTTCCTGAAAATCCGCGGGACGATTTCCCTACCGATGTGTACGGCTATGACAATTCAAGAGCGAGGGAAATACTCGGGATTGAATTTAAATCGCTCCAAGACTGTATTAGAGATACCGCCACTTCACTTCTTGAATTAGGTGCATGAATAGATAGTTATATAAGACTACTTCGGGTATAGATCATTTTGAATTTCCACACCATGATATCTTAGTTGACGTTATGCTTGTTTGTAAACATGGCTACTATATGACTTGGTAAATATTAGCTGCCGCTATAGTTGGTGCAAACGGGAAACTCCCCACAAGTTACCTGGATGTTTCCACCCAGGCATAATATTCGGGTGTCTTTGATTGCCGCATTATATCTCGCTTCGCAAATCAATATCTGCTGTACGGCTAAGGAGAATAACCAATATCCGTATGAGAGGCCTTGGAAAGGCTCGGCACACGGCTTCCATATTGATCGTACTTGACCACCTTGCCTCATGCTGTGATCGCTGTATTCCGATACTGACATTTAACCCCAGGCCCACCTTTCGTTGGCTTATCGGAGGAGACAACCGCAGTCACAAGTCATGTCACGTCGGCTTTCCCCGTCCGAGACAGTCTAAATCGCGCGGTTTGCCGAACGCTTCTTAGTGAGGGGTGCGTCCCAAACTAGATGCAACTCTCAACGCCGTCATTTATACAAGGTTTACATCACTATTTGCGATATTGGATTATCGCTGGCATAGCAAATAATACGAAGGCTTCAGTTCAAAGCACAACCATCTCGTGATCACAATGTCTACATCAACTAACAAGCACGTCGTCTTCGACGTTGTAGGTACGCAACATCTAATGATCTGCACTTATGCTCCTCACGCTATTGATCCTAACACGTTCCAGGAACGCTGGTTTCCTATGACGCTTTCTTTGAAGCCGTTGAAGCCAGACTAGGAGAGCGATTCAGAAAGGAGAGCATCGGGTCCCGTATCTTCGGCTACGCTTGGATGGAAGCGGGGGAGAGGGAGTACACCTACCTCAGTATTTCCGGCAAGTATATCAAGTTCTTTGATATATTCCGGTCCATCTTCTATCGCACACTGTGGCAAGCGGGCATCAAAGACCCCCGCGCATTTGCCACTGATGACGACCGCGAGTTTCTGTTGGCATCGTACCGCAAGCTGGCTCCTCGACCTGGTTTGCTGGAGTGCTTCTCCAAGCTTCGTGCAGCTGGATTCACCGTCTGGGCTCTCACAGCGGGCGATACTGAGCGCGTAGCAGGGTATTTGGAAGCCGCCAATGCCAACTTCCCTTCGGACAACTTCGTATCGTGTGACACTATTGGAATTGGAAAGCCGGCCCCGGATTCATACCAGTACATCCTGGATAAGTTTCCCAAGGAGGATCTTGATGTGTGGTTCGCCGCCGCACATATGTGGGATGCTGCTGCCGCTCGCAACTGCGGGTAAGGGATCTAATTTCCATGAACGTTGATAACTTCTGAATACTGACTGAGATTCTCTGTAGATTCAAGGGTGCTTGGGCAGCGACCTGGGAAAAGGAGACGTGTCAGGATATCTTCGGCGAAATGGAGGTGATTGCAGAGGACCTGTCCTCGCTGGCAGATGGGATTATTGCTTATGCTCCTAGTGAATAGACACTCTATTTCAGGCATAATAAATAAAACAATTCACCGAAGAGTCTCTAAATTCAGCTTTAATTTTGATCGCATTGAGTCACTCAAAGTCTTGGGGCAATCAGTACTATATGCGCGTCTGTGCTTGGTGATTGTAAACTGTCAACGTGTATCGCTGTATATTGTTATATTGTTCTAATTAATGCAGAAAGAGCTCTGCTTCTAGCTGCTCTTAAATTCGATCTGCCATCCCTTCTGTCACCCAGCCGATAGGCTGAAGATGGCGGGGATTGTTCTTCAAATATCAATCCTAAGGTATATGATATGATTCATAGAGTGAAAAAAAAACAAACACGCAGCATTCAAATTTTTCGGTAAAAATGTTGAGTTAAAACAACCACATCTAGGGGAAAGTATCATGTTGCTAATCTATAATTTGCTCCTGAGCTCCTCTTGTTCGGATCCATGTCCCTCCGTAATTTCATTCCTTGTGCTATCCAGACGCTCTTGGGTGGCTTTGAACACAGAAGGGACACTAGTCTCCTCAAAGGACTTCCCATACAAGAGCATCTCGACGATTGCTTTAGCTGAAAGGAGGATCAATGGCATGCCGTGGCCCGAAAAACCAGCCAGAACCATTTGGCCTGGCTTCTTAGGTACCTCACCGACGTACGGCATGAAGTCTGAACTATAGCCCATAACTGTTCATGTTGCGGGTCAGTCAACATCACAGGCGACAAGAGACTCTTCAGTTCGAACTTACTTCCAGTCCATATTTTATCGGGATAGGCACCACTCTTTTCCCAACCGATAAATGTCCGTTGCATTAAGCCTTCAAAATGCGGCAACGCCGGTTCGATGAGTTTACTATCGTCGGATACATTATACCACTGGGAGGTATCTGACCACCAGGTAGGCTTTGCCCCACCGACAATGATACTGCCGTCGTTTCGGGGAACAAGATAGTCGTATAGCGACGGACCATGGCGAATGCTGTAAGTTTGCGGCAAGAATGGGGCCTGTGACCCCTTTGGTACAACGATTCGGCTGCAGATCCCCCGAACTGGAACAATGTGATCCTTGAATTCAGGCGCAATGCGTGACGTGTACGCGTTTGTAGCTAGCAGGATCTTTTTGGCTTTGATTGTTCCTCGCGCTGTTGTCACGAGCCAGCGGCCGTCGGAGAGTGGATTTTCAGAGACATGAGTGACGGGAGTGTTCGTCTGCAGATTTGCTCCCTTGTTCACTGCGCCTTCGAGGAGATGCATCACCAGCTTGTAAGGCCAGACATGGCCAGCCGTGAAAGTGAAACAATTAAGAGCACCTTTGACACCGGAAACCTGCGATTAGTCCGTTAGCATTTTGTTCAAAGTTTGTATATGCCGAAACATGGTGGGTTGATGTACTCTCTCTGCATCTTTACGAGGTGTGAAATGGACATCGGTGAGATTGGCAACGCCTGACTTTGAAAGCTCAGCAAATGCTTCTTCAGTCTCCCTGGCCAAATCTTCGGCCAGTATGACATCGCATGCTCGAGTAAGAGTGAACTCGCAATCAATCTTCTCCTTTTCAACCAATTCCTTCACTGCCAAAACTTGTGATGCCTCGAAATTGGCCACTTCTACAGCTGCTTTGGTGCCATATTTCTTGATATATTTAGGCACGTTGAAATAGACATCAGGCTTTAAGTGCCCCCCTGTATATTTGATCAGCTAAGGACAAAGGATGGGGTGACTTGTTTCCTTGTTGGCACACGACCTACCATTTCGGGCGGTTGCGCCAGAACATGCCTCGCGAGCCTCCAATATTACCACTGACGGTGGGGAGGGGCTGTCGGCATAGATGAAGTGGGCGAGGGCAGCTCCGGCGAACCCAGCACCTATGATAACGACGTCACTCTCAGCCGGTAGCTGAGCTGTGCTGCGGTGACTATCGAGATGATGTGGCTGCGTCTTCCAAAACGACTTGGTTGAATTGGGAACGGGGGTGGGACCGTGATCAGACATGGTGATTCGTTGAGTCGGTAATCGATATCCAGGGCAAGGTTGTCTTTTGCTTGAACTCTTGTACACATACCCCGATCTGCTCTTAGCTTATCACTTTGTATTTGAACAAATCTGAAGCCAACATGACACTACCCCGGACAGTTGAGACCCAAGGGCATGGTCCTGTGCGGTATCTCCGCATTTCGGTGATGCCCGTCAGATTCTTCCTCAGATATGGGGATCTCCGAAGGGCCAGACTGATTAGGGACAGCCAGGAAAGCTAGATAAGTGGTCGCCGTTATTTCGACTCTTATCCACGCGACCCGCCGTTCTCCACAAGCGTTGAGAACGGGCGTAGTCAGGATTTGGAGGTTGCGAGTCGCCAACTGGCAATCTCAACCTGCTTCCACCGAAACCGCTGACCCGGGGTATATCCTGGATAGTTGGTTGGATCTTGACTCGTATAAGAGTCAAGTCTTTCTTCTTTCCCCCCTCCTTGACACCACCAAGAGCCTCTCGAATCACCAGAATTGGCTTCAGTGCCTCAAACAGAAAAAATCGAGAACTCCAATTTCCACAATGGCGACCGAGGACGCCAAAGACAAGGTCGATGCGGGCTCGTTGGAGTTGGCACCCGTCGAATCGGTCTCTATGGGACATACCAATGGTGTGCACCTTGATTTCTATGTTATGATGATCACGCTGACACAGATAAATAGAATACACCGAGGAGCAGTACAAGAAACTGACAAGAAAGATCGATCGCTACCTTATTCCTCTGATGTTAGTCACATGGCAACAGTATTTGATACGAAAAAATAATAAGGCAGACAGCTAACTGCGACAGGTTCTTCATGTATGGAATCCAACAGACTGATAAGACATCTATCAGCATTCAGGCAGTAGGTTCTCGCCCATTCGACAGCATCCTGTAGCTGTACTAACCAGGTTTCAGCTCTTTGGGATGAATAAGGAATTGGGTCTTGTTGGCCAGGAGTTTCAATGGCTGACTACAATGTAAGTGCCATATCTTGCAATCTCTTAGTTTTGAATTGACAACTAATATCATCGACTGAAAGCTTCTACATTACTTACCTTGTTGGAGAGTTTCCCTCGACTTGGCTTCTTCAGAAGTATAAAATCGGTCGAGTCCTCACACTCTATATGATTGGATGGTGTAAGAAAGTTTTTGGAATTGCCTCGGTGATTTGTAGCTGACAAAAGTATAGCTATCTGCCTTCTGTGCATCAGTGCGTGCAACAGCTGGTCTCAACTCATGGCCCTGCGAGCTCTCCAGGGTTTCTTCGAATGCAACATCTCTCCCGGATTCCTGCTCATCACCGGAACCTGGTACCGAACCAAGGAACATGCCAACCGCTCCCTGTTCTGGCAGTCATCGCAGGGTTTCTTCACAATTGTTTGCAACCTTATGCTGTACGGAATCGCGAGATATGTCACAGACAAGGGGTCAATATCTGCCTGGAGGACGATCTCACTGTTCCTTGGCTCCTTGACCTTGGCTGGAGCAGTATTCTGCTACTTTATTCTCGGTTCGCCTCAGGAGGTTCGATGGCTGAGTGAAGAAGAGAAGCAGATGGCGTAAGTTCGCTTAAGACCTGTCCACTTCGCATTTCTGACCACTTTCAGCATTGCCCGAGTCGCCGAAAACCAGATTGGCGAGGAATCAACGAGCAAGAAGTGGAACTGGGATCACTTTTGGGAATGCTTTAGGGACCCCCAGGTCTATTTCGTCTTCGCTAATACGTTTTTGGCCTGCATTCCAAATGGGTACGCTGCACTATCAGCATCTTGACACCACTAATAACTAATCCAAATATCTTAGCGGCATCACAACCTTCAGTTCTCTTCTTTATGAGACGTTCGGATTCGACACCTGGGGATCTATGCTTTTCAGCTTGCCTCGCAATGGTAAATTGGATTCTGAATCCGAAATATCACACCATACTAACTAGGTCTAGCTATATATGTTGTGGTTTTCATTGTTGTGGCCCTGTACCTGAGGAAGTTCCAGAACCAGCGCATGTATATCATGATCGTGGCGTGCATTTTGCCATTTGCTGGACTTCTTGTCATGTCTTTGTATCCCAACACGCCTCAATACAAGTGGCTTAAATGGGGAATGTTTGACATCACGGTCGTTTTCTCGCTGGCCCTTTTCCTTGGATGGAGTCTTGGTGGGTTTTGTGCCGTGTAAAAGTTTCCGCACCATGCTAACCCGCGACAGTCACATCGAACATTGCCGGTGGAACAAAGCGAACTGTCGTATCTTCGCTGACACTTATTGCGTACTGTATCGGTAATATGGTTGGTGCACAGGTCTTCCGAACCGCGGATGCCCCCAGGTACCTCAGCGGCACAATTGCCTGTTCCGCCTGCTTTGGTCTCGAAGTGATTGTTATCATCATGTGGAGGCTTTGGTACGTATATGAGAACAGACGACGCGACCGCCTGGCTGCCGAAAGCGGTCTTTCTAAGGAGGAGCAGGAGAACGAGGGACGTTTGCTGGGAGAGCAGGATGTGACTGACAGGAAGAACCCGTACTTTCGATATGCCATGTGATTGGCAGCCTCAAGTGTATTCAATATACTAGCTTAGTAGAGTTCTGGGGTTGAATATTCAATTTACAGCAGTTGGAGAACATATTCCGACCCTACTAAGCGAGAAATTCTCTTGCATGAAGTTATTAGAATTACGATTTTGATGAATCAGCCAAGAGGCACTCTCTTTAGATGGCTTCCACTGAAGACTTCTCGGACCAAACACGGTCGTACATCTCGTTCAATTTATTCAATTGGATTCTCATGATAGCTCTAAGGGAACCAATATGCTTCGCCAGATGTGCAAATATCTGAATCCGCCTTTCCAGTGGGGAGCAAAGTGTGTAAGGATCTCAGTGCACCTAAGGATATCTTTGTAAAAGTCAGCAACGACAATCCACCGTTTCGCAATCGCCGTCGCTATACAGCAACCGGAGACGAACGCCCTTGCGCTCCCTAAAAACGGAGAGATGAATCCCTCCGATCCCATCGAGAGTGAATGCACGCTGGTTATCAAATTTGACGCCGCGCTGACAACTCTAAGTCGCAGAGCTCCCATCGTCTTTTGGGTGAAATCTCCATCAGGCTCTTGGAAGCAGAATATGCATTGTTTGTGGCGAACGCAAACTGGGAGGAAAAGCAGAATTGTTTCGTTGACTATGTCTTGGTTGCCTTGGAAAGTCCCTATTTTCTCAAGCAGAGTGGAAGCTTCTCCAACACAGGGGCAACCCTGGGTTTCGTAAATTCGACCACTGCCGTATATTTGATCATAAAGCTGGATATGAGCGGAAAAAAGATCTTCTTTGTCACTCGTTGTGAATTTAAGTGCATCCATCATACTGGGCCTGTGATATATCGATTGTAGAGATCTATTCCGGTAGAGGTGAGGAACGAGAATTAAGCAGAGGGTTTGAGGGAGGATTGGGAATTGGTCCACATACCCATTTATGTCTCTCAATACAGACACTAACCGTTGTTGATCTAATGATGGAGCCTTGAATTGTTTCTGAGATCCCTCGTTGAGGATCGATGAAGACTGATCTGTGAACTGGGGAGCGTGGAGCCAGCCTAGCTGCAAGCAAGTCCGTGTAGCTAGATCCAGAAGCTCCCAGATAAGGCCCCTCGTTGAATCAGCTAATTCATATACGACAAGTAGCAGTATGATACTCAGGGAATCTTTATCCTCCGTGGAGATAGTTGGTGATATCAGCTCACTCGCCCAGTCTCTACAGACCTGAGCGTACGCCTTCCAGATTGGCGCCCGGCAAGCTTCGCGTGCCGCAGCAATGGCACAGGCCATAAGGATCCTGACCTTCTGGTTGTTGGCTAATTTCTTGAAATTTGCTCCATCATTACTGAGAGTATCGGGCTCCAAAATAGGATATTGCGAGTGCACGTAGCGATTGTATCGTCCGAGCAGCGACCGCAATATGAAGGGAGACAGGATAGATCTCTCTAGGGGTGGGGGATTTAGGAGAGTAGCTTCTAACTCAGAAGGTATCTCCAGGTCAGAAAGGTCATGGGCTACCTGTAGCGTTTCAAATGTGGTCATGGTAATAAGGGATGGAAAAGAAAGATCAAGATTCAAGTCAGAACCAGGCCCTGGAGCGTAGACATGCAAAGGCTGGTCCGATGAGGTGACGGAAGAATTCGAGCTGTCGGAGGATGAGAGAGTTAGATTGTCTGCTCTCTCTACCATCGAAGAGCAATCGAAGCACATGATATCCTTACATACCATTGAGGGCGTTGTTGATGTAGTGAGATTTGTGATTCTAGTTCGTGAATGCGGTCATTCAAAGATTGAATATAGCTTGGGGCCAAAATTAGCATTTTGGTAGGAATGAATTGAAATAAGAATGCCAATAACTTTTCGTCACATAAAATCTAGAAGCCTAACGTACCTTCGAGGGATATCTTCTTGCACGGCTTCATCTCGAAAGGTGCATTCGGACTCGCCTTTGGTGCAATTGGCGCAGGCAGGAAGCTGTGAATCGCACTACAGGGGTATTTGTTCCAAAGGTCAGTTCAATAGATCCAGAGAATGCGTATCAAGAGGCCCAGAGGCCCAGCAACGAACCTTGATCCGCCGAGTCCGACATCTTGTACATGTTGGAAGCATGGTAGGCGTACGGGCGTGATCGCTGAATAGACAACCCGGGGCATGGGATAGCTGGAATGACAGTCGGCGAAGCTAAATACAGTGGCGATTTGCAGTAAAAGGCAGTCTTTAGGTCATGACCAACTCTCATTCCAGGGCATGTGGCCACTGGGATGTTCCCCTCCCAATCTGTTCCCGCCTCACGTGCCCTTTTCTCCTCTCCTCGCCGTAGCCGAGCTCGGAGCTCCCCAGAGTTAGTCCTAAGCCGGCCCATCCTTCAAACTAGCAAGACTCATGGCAGCCTAGTGCCCTTATCTGACTCTAATATGAATCGTCATGACCCGCTATCAGCGTTATGATAAGTTAATGCGGGGGTATAAGCGCTGTAATCTCACCAGATATGCCCCTGTTCATCCTTTAATCGCATTCATTCTTCCCATACCACTCACCAGCACTAGCAAGCTGCAAGCAAGTCTCGTTCCTAAGATCAGCACATAGTTCTTGGACCAATCGCCAACATGCAGCGGTCACATAGACGGTCAACGAAGGTCTGCGCTAGGTGTAGGCAGCGGAAAACGAAGGTAAGGCAAAGAGCATAGCAGCTCCATTCTCATTCCTATTCCTCAGTCCTTCTTCCTTCCTTGCTTCTAAGTTGTAGAGTTGAAGATTAATTTGAAAGAGCAGTGTGATTTCAAGTTTCCCGCATGCACACCGTGCAAGCTGGCAAAGACGGCATGCCTGGGCTTCAATCCTGTCACTAAATCTGCCGTCCCGAGAAGGTAGTATACTTGTCTTCGGGTCTTGTACCCTATGCTTACGTCTAGATTTACAGTCTCGTTCGTTCTCTTGAAGCCCGCGTAGCCGAACTCGAAGGCCAGGTGTTGAACTTCCAGGCCGGGACACAGAACACTCCCTACTTAATGGCATCTAAAGTAGCCCAGGCCACCATATCGTTTGGGCTGCCCAGTTCCAACTCTTATTTACATTCAAAGATCTCATCAGCTCTTGTATTCCGCCCATCCTGTCCTCCACTTGCGCTTGTTCGAGACCGAGGATCTGACTCAGTTCATGTCCCCCAATCTTCCACGGAACAGGACGGATCTTCAAGTCAGCCTAAGAAGAGCAACTTAATTAGTCTAAAGAGTATCCCCTCTTCCGCGATATCACGTATGATCAGGAACTATGCAGACATGCATTTGCCGCAATACCCTTGCATCACTGAGGCGATGCTGCAGGAGATTGTGAAACGCACCGGGATGGACGAACTTGGCGACACTAGCTCCCTTCTCCTAAACGGAATTCCCGCCGACTCTGGTATTGGCCACTTCGAATATTTTGTGCTCTTCATCGCTCTAGCTATATCAGCTATGACCTTGACTTGGAAAGCTGAAGACCAGGCAAGAGCTGCCTCGGAATCCTTCTTTAACTCTGCATTGAAGCATTTACAGGTACTTGAAGAACAGAGTGAGATAAAATCACTTCAGATTTCTCTTCTTCTCGCTCACTATGCACACATGTGCCCGGAGAGGGTTGATAATTGGACATGTATCTCTGATGCCGTGAGGATCGTTCTCAACCTTGGCCTTCACAGGGAATGCACTGAAAACATTGACATTGAGCATCGCCGGCTTCGCGCGGAATTATTTTGGGTTACTTATGGGATGGAGCGGTCATTGTGTACTAATCTACGTCTCCCTCTTTCATTCCCAGAAGAAGCTATCACAACCAAGGTAAGCAATAGGAGATTCTTTTTTATTTTTACTTTTGTTCTTCTTTCGTATTGAATCCAGGAACTGACTTGTTTCAGCGCGAATTATTTGTTGAGGAGGGATTTAACTCTCTGTTTACGAACGAGGATTTATTGAGAAAGTCCGCATCCAGCCACATTTGCCTCTATCGAGCCTTGGAGACGGAGGTGCACAGGGTCCTACACCTCGAGGACAACCTTCTTGAGAGTAGTGGCATGAGTATCGAAGCTTGGATCATCGACATTAATACACGCCTGGGGACTTGGTATGAGGCGGCACAGGTTTACACTCAATACGGAATGCTTGAATTCAAACATGTGCAGTACCACCATCTACGTGCGAGGATTCATCGCCCGACGCCACGCCTTATGAATCGCACCAACGAAGATCGCGAGCAGGTACTCCAAGCGGCGATTGTTTTGATCGATGACTACCATGGCCAGGAGAGCCGACGAAGACTATTTTATCCCTGGCATGGTGTCCACATACTTTTTGAGGTTGTTGTTATCGCCTTGGAGGCTTGCTGGACGTTGTATAATTGTCATGCAATACATCCCTTGGCCGAAGAGCTTCTCAAGAGTCGCATTCCACAATGCCTCCAGATGCTCAGAAACATAGGTGAACGCTGGAATGAGGCAACGGCATGTGCTCGGCGACTTCAGCCACTTCTTGACAAAATCACCACGTGGTATTATCCTGGGGGTGATGAAATTGCCGATAAAACGTCCATATCAGAGGAGATACGGAATCTTCTTTTATCCGATGGCTCCCTTACGTGGAACCAGAGAGTGGCATCTGATATTCAGCTGCCAGTCGAGGCATTTCTCTTTGATGATGTGGAGCTGGATAACTTTCAATTCTTAGAATGGGCGCCTGAGTGGGATATCCTGCCCACAGACTTTGAACTAGCATGATATTGCATTATCTAGGGTCTTTTACTCATCATGAATAGAAAATCACGCATCTAAGGGCAAGTTGCCTAAGCTCCTGAAGGTCCACGTAGCATTCCCGATTTCAAGTCTATCCCTAGCGGTAGCACACTCCAAGATAACACTGAATTTCGGAATAAAATTCGGAGTTCTCTATTTTGATATATTTCTATCGATTGTGAATATTATCCTATCGTAAGTTGAGTTTTACACCTCTAAAGTTCGAACTGGAGGGTTAAGACACGGCTTGCCGAAAGATACCTCAGCCTTCATAGCCTTGAGATCTACAATAATTGTAGCAAGAGTTTCCATACGCTCAATCCCCTTTGTATTGGGTGGCGTTGATCGACAAATAGATGTAGGCGTGCCAACTTCGTCGGAGAGCCACGTTCGAATCTTGGCAATGCTTCCTTCCTGGCCATCACTCAAGGTCTTGATTCGCTCCAGTCTTGAGAATGAGTTGGGGGATGGATGGTCTTTGATTCCTTTAGGGATGTTCGGCGACCAAAGGTGATTCGTGTGGAAAGTGGCAGAGGAGCCTGTGTCGGGGAAGATGGGTGCCAGTCCCTTGGGTGTACATTCGATGGTGGCTATCTTGCCACTCTTGTCTCCAATCACAAGATTAGCACAAGAGGCAATGCCTTTCTTTGAAAGCACATCGAAAGCCTCTTCAAATGAACGACACTCAAGAACACGTCGCATGGCGAGATGAACTGGGAGCTTGGTTTTCGATACGGTACCGCATCTGATGGCATTCATGCAAATGGCCACTCCAGCATCATTGATACCAAATTTGGCAACAATTCCTGCTTCTCCCATCATCCGAATCCGAGGCTTGCCAGTTTTTGAAATATCAAAAAAGACGGTTGAGAGACCTGCCTCGCCAACCCAGTCCCAGTTCTGGGCAACAAAAACCTCTGAAGTTGACTGGTTTGCCATGCAGATTGAAGTGCACCCGTCAGAGTAGTTGGTCAAGGAGATCTCGCTACGCAGGTTCAGGGCAAGGATGTCCAGGAATTCGACACCCGCACCCGCAGCAATCCCCTTCATTTCCTCGACCATATCAGGTTCATTCTGCTCTAGGGAGGGAAGGTATGTTGCAGCGCGGGCTTTTGACTCAGGCCAATCAGCTTCGGCTGTCTCAAGAAACAGACGCTGGTAGTTTTCCATGCAGACCGCGATTCTGTCTGCAATCTGGCTTCCATGGGTGAAGCCGATTTCGTATGGAGATCCGCTGGCTATAATCTCAGGAACACCGTTCCAGATTGGTGGAGAGGCTGTTGGTTGGGTCATGATAGCGGGTTTTCAGGAGATGTCAAAGCTCAAAGGTCATACCCGCTCATGGATTCAATGAAGCCTCGTAATTATTTTATCTATTTAACCGTACTACCATCACCGTATGAATTTGACTCAATGCTAGCTAGAACCTACTACTAGACTAAAAGCCGCCATCGGCGAACCGCGCTTAGATGTGAAGGTTCTTCGGAGTTTCCCGCAAGATGCTGTGGAGCAGATTACTCCACCGCTACCAGCAAAGCGAAGTATCATGGATTCCCTCCAGTGCTATAGCGACATCGGCGAGCGAAGGTTAGCCAAGCTAGCATTAATTAAGCAAAAACTGCTTCTGTGGGTATCTCCCTACGTTTGGCTGCTGTTGTTGGACCATACATGCGTTCACCGATGCTTCGGCTTTCAGACATCTTACATACCCTAGAGCCATAACAGGTTGATGAAGTCCTACGATTAAGAAGTTGGTGATGGTAAGCTTAATTGCCTCAATCAGCAAAAGAAATTCCAGGACACCGAAATCATGACTTCGTGATGCCACAATGTAATATGGAGCGATGACCAGAGTTGAAGCATTTCTTAACTAATAATTGGGCATAATCCATGTAGCTAATCTGAATCAACTGTTAGAGTTCCAGTCTTTTGAATGAGATATTCCTCGATTGCGACGTCCTTCCCAGCTTCCTTCCCATAGCCAGACATCTTAATGCCTCCGAATGGAGACTCGGCACATGAGGAGTTTCCTGTCGAGGGCTGTTAGTTTACAATTCGTGATGTGAAGATGGTCAAGTCTAACCTGTGTTCATGCCAATCATTCCAGCTTCTAAATTCTCAAGCATTCTCCATGTCCGGCTTGTATCTCTTGTGAAGAAATATGACGCCAGTCCCATTGAAGTGTCATTTGCTGCCTTGACAACTTCCTCCTCGGTCTCAAACTTGTAAAGGCCAAGAAGTGGGCCAAAGATCTCTTCCTTCGTAGTCAACATATCCGCAGACATGTCAGAGATAATGGTAGGCTCAAAGAAATAGCCCTTGGCCATATAATTTGGTCGTTTCCCACCACAGAGGACTTTGCCTCCCTTACTTATAGCATCAGAAACATGGGATTCAAGTTTCGTGATCCCTCGGCCTGTAGTGAGAGGGCCCATGGAGGTGTCTTCTCCGGCCCCATGCCCAACCTTGAGTTTCTTGGTGGCATCGACTATCATCTCAGTGAACCTCTTATAGACTCCACTTTGAACATAGACTCGATTGGCGTGGGTGCATGCCTGGCCAGCTGTACGCCACTTAAGAATCATAAGGGCTGCTAAAGCTTAGTCTAACTTACCATCATTGAAAATAATGAATGGACAGTTGCCGCGTAGCTCCATCGTAAGTTTTTTCGGCCCCACGCTACAGTGTCTGGCAACGATACTTCCAACCACTGTACTGCCGGTGAAAGTGACCTTGCGGACAAGAGGGTGTTTGCAGAGTCGTTCACTGACATCTGGTGTATTGGCATTATTCGTTGAAATAACATTAAGGACTCCGGCTGGTAGGCCGGCACGTTGAATGAGATCTGCAAGCGCCATGATGCTTAGGGGAGTCTCGGGGGAGGGCTTAACAACGATGGAACAACCGGCAGCTACAGCAGCGGCCACCTTTCGGATAATCATTGCCATTGGGAAGTTCCAGGGAACAAGGGCCACGCAAACACCAATAGGCTGCTTGATGACAATGGTGCGGCGGCTTGAAACAGACGGCTGTGCTACAGAACCCCGGATTCGCTCGGCCTCACCCGAAAACCACCAAGCAAAGCCTAGAGCGTAATCAACTTCTCCAAGAGCCTCGCCTTTGGGCTTTCCAGTCTCCCAAACGACCAATTTGGCAATATCCTCTCGGGCATTTGAAATTAGTTCGTGCCATTTGAGGAGGATCTTTGCCCGTTCTCTTGGATTTATCTGACGATATGAAGTGAAAGCTGCATGCGATGTCTCGACAAATTGATCGACATCTTCGGCGGCATTGTTAGGACAACTAGCCCAAACTGTCTCTGATCCGGGATCTTTTGGAAATACATGAGTAAATAAGTTATGAGGATGTTATTGGTGATCGTGATATTGGGAACTTGCCTTCTACATCAAACCGCTTCCCTGACTGCGCCTGGACTCATTCTCCGTTTAGTAGGGAGGCCTCATGAAGAAGGGATGGATCTTTGAGCTGATCACAAATGTTAAAATCTTTTGCGGATGGGAACTGCAGATATGACGTAAACCCACAGTAAATGGTAGAACAGCCATATCGGGGGAACTATACGAAAATGTGTAATGGAGTACTGTTCAGCAAAGAGCAGACCTCGTGAATGCTGGTCCTTGAAAGTTACTTTTTGACTGTCCTATAAACCCGTAAAAAGCAACTGTTATTTATCTGATCCCAGCAACAGTTCTTCAGGCATCGGATATCCCCGTCAAGATTTGTCGTTGTGGCCATCGCGCCCGATGACGCTGGGGCAGCTCCACTGTCACTGACTACTCGGCCGTTCCCGTCAAGGCTGGTTGGCGAGTACTACAGCTTGGTCATTTCGTTTATCATAATTACCAAGGCAATCTAATGTCTTGATTCGGCGTACATCGTGACTGGTTGTGAATTCTCTTGGTTTTCGGATGCATAAGACAATGCACTGAGCCCCAGGTTCTCCCAGGCTAGCTGTCAGATAACACCTGTGCAGTTCTGGGTTCAATCTGCTCTTATTTTTTCTTATAGGGTATCCTAGATATTTAATATTTTGATCACTGAGCGGAATGGCATCGACCACCAAGGAAGTTGATGTTGCAGTTATTGGTATGCTACCCTTGTTCTGGCCCCTTTGAAGTTGAAGAAGTTGGTTCTAACCTCAATGAAGGCGTCGGAGGTGTAGGGGCGTGCTTTTTAAAGCAACTCGCTTACTTGGCTAAGAGTCGACCATCTTCCCGCATCCGACTTTGTTATTCGCTATCATTGACAGAGCTCTATATCATGACGACTACTCCGATATCGACATCGACAATGCGCTTTCGTTACTTGACTCTGATGGTTTTGACCCTCCGCAGATTCCTGATGTCATCAAGTATCTGTCAGCAGCCCCTGGAAAAGTTATTGTTGTTGACAATACCGCTTCCGGGCTGATGGCAGCTTCATACCCAGAGTTCTTGAAGAATGGGATCAGCATCATTACCCCGAACAAAAAGGCTTTCTCGGGAAGCTACCAGCTGTGGCAAGATGTTTTCACCTCAGCCAGTGCTGGAGGTTCATTCGTCTACCATGAAACTTCGGTCGGAGCTGGGATGCCCATCATATCCACTCTCAATGAGCTTATAGAGACTGGAGACCAAGTCACTCTTATTGAGGGCGTATTCTCAGGGACAATGCCTTTTTTGTTCAATTCATTCTCACCACCAGAAGGACAAGGAGGCAAATGGTCCATCGAGGTGAAGAAGGCGAAGGAATTAGGATACACCGAACCGGATCCACGAGATGATCTCAACGGTCTGGATGTTGCTAGAAAGATTACCATCCTGGCTCGATTGGCAGGACTTCCTATCGAATCACCCTCAGCGTTCCCAGTCCAGAACCTCATCCCAAAGGAGCTTCAGACGGCCAGTTCTAGTGAAGAATTCCTCCAGAAGCTACCTGATTTCGATCACATTCTCGAAAAAGAAAGAGAGGAAGCAAGTAAATTTAACAAAGTTGTTCGTTTTGTCGGCAAGGTGGACATCGTTTCCGGCGAGGCTAAGGTTGGCCTTAAGTGGTTTGAGAAGTCTCACCCCATTGCCAATCTTCAAGGCAGCGATAACATCATCAACTTTTATACTAAGCGCTACGGTAATCTTCCGCTCACAATCCGTGGAGCCGGTGCTGGTGGGGAAGTTACTGCTATGGGGGTCACTGGGGATTTACTCAAGATTTTGAGACAGATTTAGAGAGTTTAGATAGGCAATTCATCACCAGTCTTTCAAATTCTCTAACCAATTTAGAACCTTTATTAAATGAGAATGACCTCCATTGAATTCAAGTAGTCTATCTTACCTGACGTAGGAAGCGTGACGTATCAACGTTACTTGCATAGCATGTCTGAAATGTTCGTAATTTCAAGGGTGGCCTTCGAAGGTCAATAGTATCTCTTGCGGCCATCTGCTCGCTATCCCCTCCCCACAATCGATACAATTTCCCGCGAGCGTTAAATCACCGAACCAGCCCCCAGCCTGAACACCTCGTGATATCAGATGATGAGATTTGAAGGTGGATACCGTGGGATGTGAAACCTGGGGGTTGAGTTCCTCGGCGATCTGCGATGAAATGTTGAAAGAAGGCGCTCAACTCCGAGTCCTTGCCGACGCGGTTATCCTAATCCGCGGTCCTTTCACTCGGCAGCTATCCACTAGCTGACCGAAAGTACTGGTAATTCATTTTTGGCAATAAATGATCTTTGAAACACCAGTGGCCTTGCTGAAGGTCACGCTTATCCAAATTGTGTGTCCTTCACCATGCCCCTAAGAACTGTCCATACTTCTTCCCTGTTCGATCCAAAGGAGAAAAAGGTGCTACACGATGTCTCCATTACGGTTGATCCTAGTTCTGGTTTAATCACGAGGGTCTTCAAGCGAGACGATACTCAAAGGCGGTTCGCTGAATTGTTCAGAGATGGAGATATTGATCTAAGGGGAAAGTTTGTTATGCCAGGACTAGTAGATGCCCACACCCATGTATTTCTTCATTCTTACGAGTGAGTATATTTTTTTCAGATGCACATTCAAAGCATATAAAATGTTAAACGAGCTTTCTGACTGTGGTATATTAGCGAAGCTGGTGCGCTCCAGCAAAAACGAGATGAGAGTATGACCGAGAGAATTGTGCGTGGTGTTAACCACTGCCGGACTGCATTGATGGCGGGCTATACCACGTACAGGTATGTTATGATACAGCTTCCAGACTGCTTGTAACGATATCATCCTTTATAGAGCTTCAACATTGACAACAGCAACGTGTAGGGACCTAGGATCAGAAGGCATGAAAGAGTGTGACGCGAACCTGAGAGATGCAATTGCTCGAGGTCTGACCCCGGGACCCAGGCTATTTGTTGCGACACGCATCATTGCTAGCACCGGATCCTTCGAGTGTCGCACAGAAAACTCCGAGGGTGGGCACTGCCTCCCTGCTGGTGCAGATGCCGTCGATGGTGTAGAGCAATGCCGCCAGGCAGTTCGTCGTCGTGTCGCTGCCGGGGCAGATATCATCAAGTTCTTCGCAGACTACAGAAGACGCATCATGCGATCGCCGCCAGCACAGCAGCATCCCTATATCCCCAGCGTCACACACCCTCCAAAGGATCCCAACCCGGACTACATGGTCTTCTCGCAAGAAGAGATGGACATAATTGTACGAGAAGCCGCACTGGCGCGTTGCCCTATCTCCGCTCATTGCTGTACCCTCGAGGGGGCGCTTGGGGCGATCGAGGCGGGCGTCAACACTCTTGAGCATGTCTATTTTGCTACCGACGAAATGTTCAACAAGATGGTAGAAAGGAAGGTGATCATGGTGCCCACGCTGGCGATTGCTGAGAAGCTGCATGCTAGGCGTTTTGATCAGATCATTCGTCAGGTGAAACGAGCCCACGAGCTTGGGGTTCGCCTTGCCTGCGGAGGCGATACCGGCACATATCATCATGGAGACAACGCTAGGGAGTTGGAGCTGATGATCGAAGCAGGTATTCCCATTGGGGATGTTCTAGAGTCATGCACCGTTGGAGGTTGGGAAGCCTGTGGAGGTGATCTTTGCGGGAAACGATTTGGCTGGTTTGAGGAGGGATTGCAAGCAGACATAATTGCTTTGGAAAGTGATCCATATGAGGATCCTTCCGCGTTGCGAGGCGTGAATTTTGTGATGAAGGATGGAATGGTTTTCAAAATCAACAACGGACAGTATAAAGAATAGACGAGTTCAAAAAAAGAAGTATTGTCAGTGAAATCCAAATGAGATAATGAACAAATCAGCGTATGACCCAATTCTATTCACATCCCACCTCAAATTAACCTTTAAAGTGTTGATAAAATGGATGGCAGCTTGAATGTTGCACATAATTCATTGACAAATTCGTTTGTATTCTTTGATCGCATTGGGAACTGGAAGAAAAAAAAATCCATACTCTATGCAATCTCGCTATCCCTTTATGAGGGCTCTGGAAGCTTCTCCCTCTAACAACTTTTGGTGTATCCAGAAAAGGATTTATGGTAATGCTCCATAATTTGGTAAACCTGAAGAAAGATTGCGCCCTCACAATAGGGGTTCGGAGTCCTCCCCAACATTAAAATCAGCCAAGCGCTCACCAGCTTGGCTGAGACACCTCTCTAGCACGTCTTTATCTCTCGGAGTGAACCTAACCTTAAACTCTGAGGCAATGGAGTTAGATTCGGTAGGATCACGCTTGTAATGGATGTAATGCGTGTTGGCGGGATTGGTTTGGCTTTCAGTAATGCGAAACGAAAGAATCAATCGCGCGTATATTGTGTAGAGCACCCGGTTGGAGAAGTTGACGGCGGTGCACATGCGCCCTCCCGCTCCAAAAGCGAAGTGATATGGTGCTGGGACGTTATGATCTTTGTTGATCCAACGCCTCGGGCGGAATTTATCAGCGTCAGGCCCATATAACGACTTGTCTGGCTCAAAGTTAGTGTACCAGAAGTAAGGTTTCAGGACTTCCGACAGAAATTACCATGATTGACAGCTTGTGTATTCGTGTAAACTAAGACACCCTTTGGGATCTTCGCTCCGTTATATTCGAACTCTTTGAAGGTCTGTCTGGCAGGGAGAATCTTAAGTGGTGGATAGAATCTCAGGGATTCTTTCACCACTCCAGTAATGTAAAGACTTTTCTCTTCTGATATACAGTCCCTGAATGCCTCCTCTGGAGAGTTGTAAGCGCTCATGAGGTCATCGTATGCTTCCTGCTGAAGAATCTGTCCCTCAGGGGTTGACAAAAGTCCGATCGTAATGATGGCTGTTGAAAAGACAGTTTCAAAGCCTCCGGACATCAACCCTCCCAGAATTGTCTTGATATCCACTGCATCTTTGTCAGCTTGAGAACGCACAGTATACGAGAGGAAGCCTACTTTGTGTCAAACCCTCAGTATTGTCTTCGAGCAGCATCTCCGCAATCGGCTTCTTGTCACTTTCACTCGGCTTGAGTGCTGACTTCACCTTATCCAGCATCGAGTTAAGCCAGTTGTCACGACGTGCGCGAACTTCAAGAGCTGTAGCAGTACGATCGCTCTTTGCCAAGTAGCGTAAATGAGGGATGAAATCCTGAGGATTTGAGTTGGTTGAACGGAAGCTTCAAATCATCAGTCTCATTTAGCTAATCGATGAAAGTCAGGTCCCTTACCTAGCAATTGTAGTAGCGTCTTCAAGAATTTGCAACAGGAGTGGATTTGTGACCGAGTTCATTCTTGTGCCATAGCAAAATTTGAGCATCATATTCAAGGCGAGGCGCTTCAAGTATACGTGAGGAACAGCTTCTTGCTGGCCCTTTTCAGTATCGCGATACAGTGACGCGATGACGGCTGAAGATTCCATGTCAATCATGGGACGTGCCCGCGCCATGGCGGGTCCCGTAGTGAATGAGCCAACAACACGCCTCTGCTTCTTTGTCCTTTCATTCCAAGGGCTGGTACCGATTGTTGCAGCTATCGTATGCCGATCGTAAGTCTATGAGCACTTGGAAGGGATTGTGGGGTAGAAAACGTACCAGAAGTTGCTGAAACGACACCATGGAAGGTATAGAACCACGGCCGATCGACAGTGGCTGTGCTGTTCTTCACCAACCATTCTCGGGCAGACTCAAAAGAGTTGAGGAAGATTGCCCGACGGCGGCCCATGCGGACTTGGAAAACTGGCCATCGATACTCTGCAGACCAAGCCTCGGCAGTAGTGGCATGATCAGCTCCGAGCTGGTAAAGGTGGCCAGCCAAAAGCTCTCCATTGGGAATCTCTGGAATGCCATCGATCTTGGGAATATCGACATAGAAGAAATTGAGATACACCAGGAAGGAAACAACTATCACCACAACCAATGCGAGAAATGCCATTGGCCCATTGAGGCTGTGGCCAATATTGGCAATCATGGCGGTGATGGGTTTGGCCTGACAACATTTAGACGCGCTTAGAGAGCGAGAAAGGACGACAAGACATGCGAAGATATGATAAAGCATGCATCCTTTAGAGCTTTCCTCGAACGCGGCGATTCATATTCCAGAGTTAATCGCCCTATTCGCGCATAGCAGAGCAGAGCAGTACCGCGGAAGCTACACTTTGGAGTGGCATCCCCACATCGGCGAGACGGCGATGGCCGTTGATTTCCTAGATTTACTCGCGATACACCGATCCATATGGGGTGATGCTGATCCCTGCGCAACACACAACGCCGTTAAAGATTGAGCAGTTAACGGGGAAATGCGATCAGCCGAATGACCGTTTGCCGGAAGTGTGCACTGAACTAGAAGTTGCCAGAGCGGAGCATTGGTTCCCCATTGACCATGATAATAGGCCTACAGAGAATATTAACAATCAGTATCCCAACCACTCAACATCATACTACTAACCATGGCAGAACATCTGCAAATTGGGGCCCTTTTCGATGTGAAGGGCCGATGCGTGGCAGTCACTGGTGGAGGTGAGTCGCTGGAATGCCCTTGGGCCCGAAGTTGCTTTGCGCGCTTCACATAACCCCCAATCCCATACTAATACTGGCTTCAGCATCTGGGATAGGGCTCATGATCTCGCGAGGTTGTGTGGCTAATTCATGCAGCGTCATTCTGATTGATGTTAATGAAGAGGCTCTTTCAAAGGCAAAGCTTGAGCTGGAGAAAATAATCAGCTCTTCAAGCTCTAATCCCGCTCAAGTCCAAACGTCAGTACATTGTAAATTGAAAACAGCATATGACTCAAAAGCTTACCGATCGTTATAGAATC
The DNA here is from genome assembly GCA_026958235.1 of Clonostachys rosea. NCBI lineage: Eukaryota > Fungi > Ascomycota > Sordariomycetes > Hypocreales > Bionectriaceae > Clonostachys > Clonostachys rosea. The sequence continues at coordinate 4,447,640 of CP110206.1, forward strand.
CACGGTGATCTTTCTACAGAAGGTGGAGTTCAAGCCGTGGTGGAAAATGTTAAGTCAAAGGTCCAGTGTCTAGATACGTTAATTCACTGTGCCGCGATTCGGTACATGAACAACACAGCCTATAAGCCCGGTGAAACTCTCGAGCAACTTGAATCAGCGACATTATCTGCGCCTTACAGTGGCTGGGAACACACTATGCGACTAAATGTTCTTGCACCATACTTCCTAACGGCCGGCCTTATCTCATTGCTCGGCAAGGCTGCCGCGAAGGGGGCCGGAAGAGGAAGCGTCATTCTATTCAGTAGCCCCGCAAGTGTACACAATAATCAGTTTGTTCCATGCTACCAGACGTCGAAAGCGGCCGTTGATCATCTGGTACGCATTATGGCGATGGAATTTGCCGACTTTTACAGTAAGCAAGGAGTACCGAGATCGATAAGAAGCAACTTCAAACAGAGACTAAATGCTCCCCTAGTTCGCGTGAATGGCATGTCGCCTGGGATTGTACCTTCGGGAATGACAACCAATGACAGCAATTCTAACATTCATCTCGTTAATGAGACCCCAGCAAAACGAGCGGGAACAGAAGAAGACATGGTCAGCTGTGCGCTTTGGCTCATAAGTAAAGCCGGAGAGTTCATGGACGGAAAGATGATTCGTATTGAGGGTGGACGGTTATTAGTTCTCAAGGGTGTGACATCAAATTCAGACTAGACAACATAAATAAAAAATACCTTACTATTCCAGGTGCCCCGTAAGCATATAACTTTCTGGTATCCTCTAGTACCCTAATACAGGAGAGAGAGTTTGAGTATAAAGTCAATGAGAAAATAGAAGATGCCAGACCTGACATCTCAACACAATGCCCTGGTGTCCTAGTACTTCATGCGTACTAGACCATTGATTGCAATTTTGATGGATGGGCAAAGGATATCTCACGTCAATACGGAAGAGCCATCAAGTCTAATATTGGAGGATTCTAAAATAGGAGAAGTTGACAGAGATATCGAAAATCTAGCATATCCATTATTTTAACAACATCAAAAATCCAAGGATCTATTATTAACAGTAGTCCCTATTCCATTGTTTACTCTCAGACATATGGCTTGACCTGCGCCTCACTCCAGTCCCAAAACGATTTTGCAACCCCGGTGCCTCCCTCCCCTTTTGTCTTGGCCGCATCCAGCATATCCTACTAGAGCTTCCAAAGCCTATAAGCCCGGTGAAACTCTCGAACAACTTGAATCAGCGACATTATCAGCGCCTTACAGGGGCTGGGAGCATGGAAAGATGATTCGTATTGAGGGTGGACGGTTATTAGTTCTCAAGGGTGTAATTCTTAAACAATGTCCATCTCTTCCTCTCCTTACGCTAAACAATACGCAAACCACCAGGGCCCCAACGATGGCAGGCCTACAGGGTCACAGATCGTCAAGGATTACGGCCTCGAAAACAAGCTCACCGGTAAGGTCGTTCTCGTGACCGGCGCCACCTCAGGAATTGGGCTGGAGACAGCGCGTGCAATGCACGAGACTGGTGCAGATGTTTACATCACCGCGCTTGGAGCTACATAGGCTCAAGACTTGATTGAGGACATCAAAAAGTCATACAAGGGCATAGGCAAGATTCAAATTCTTGACCTTGACCTTGGTTCCTTGGATTTCGTCAAGCAGAAGTTCAAGAGTCTGTCCACAACTCTCGATATTCTCATCACAAATGCTGGTAAGTTCTCGACCGATGAGATTATTTATTCTCAGTCTCGCATACATACCACCACGCAAAGAGGGAAGTATTAATATCTCGTTATGGCAGGCATTATGACCACAGCTCCAGGGAGCAGAACCAACGAAGGATTCAACATGCAATTTGGCATCAACCACTTGGGCCATTATACTCTAACTGCCCAATTACTGCCGCTTCTTATCCGCTCCAGCACATACGAATTCAATTCACGGGTTGTGGCCATCACTTCGAGTGCACATCGGCTCTCCTCGATCTGGTGGGATGATTTAAACTTGACCAAAACTGACGATGTATGTGGCCGCATACGGACAGTCCAAAACCGCAAACTTGTGGATGGCAAATTACATTGACCGAAAATACGGTCCACGAGGGGTCCATGCCAGCGCAGCCAACCCCGGAATGATCTGCACTGGCATTCTTGACGACTTAGACCCTATCACTAGCGAGCAATGGAAGAACGACAAGAGTGTTGGATATCATGCAGTCCCCCGCTCAAGGATCGACAACAACCGTATGGGCTGCAGTTTCTCCTGCGTGGGAAGGAAAGGGCGGGAAAAACCTCGTTGCATGCGGTGCCGGTGAGCCTTTGAAGGATGTGAACTCGGTTGTGGACCCAGGGTATGCTGCTCACGCCTATGAGGAAGGGGAGGACCGACTATAGGAGCTAAGCAGTCAGTTGACCGGGATTTCTGTCCAGGAAACTTAGTGGAGGTTGTCTACTCAGTTAATCTCATAGCCATCATCTAATAATATATGAACAACCAGTATAAAACGATAGAATTATTCGCTACAGAATAATTATATCCTCCTCCGGCCCAAATCCAACCGTATGCGGCCCCTTATCATTAAGCTTTCGGCCATATCTAAAGCGCCTCTTCCTCATTATTTTGGATAATTCATCCCTATCCATTTGTCCCGCTTTGGGAGGTAGCCCGGCAATATTAGAATCTCGGATAGCAGTAGAGACATAGCCTAGCACCTCCGGCCCATGCCCTAAGTGTACAAATCCCACTCCCACGATGCTTGCAAGCGTAAGAATTAGACAGGAGACCAGACAGACAACCATCCAAGGCCAGTTTATCAAGTAAACATAATAGACATCTGTTCTGGTGGCATTGCCAACAGTCCAAGCCGAATAGGGAGCGCTAAGCTCGTATGATGGGTCTTCCAGGGGGTCCATAAATTCAGAGATTTGGTGCACCAGGTAGAACGTGTTGATGGCCTGACTTAAACGTGTACTGAGATTGGTTGCTGAAATCATTTGTAGATCTGCCATGTTGAAGATGTAGTCTAGAGTTCCTTTCCCATCCAGTAACACGGAGGGGATGAGCCGTGAAATGGCACCGAATATCTGGGGATGAGAAAGAATGGAAAGATTCTCAGGCGGGTGCGGTTTGAGAGACGGGCGCTGAGCTACCGCGTGACAGTCTGGTCGGAGCTTTTGAGGAACAGCTGAACAAGACAGTCGAGTCTCCACATGCTTTTGCGATACGCGGCACTCACTCCTAGTGAAGAAATTTTTCGTGGGGTCCTTTGTCCCATTAAAGTCCCGAACCGGTGGAAAGTCAAACTGAACGAGCATTTTGGTCAAGCCTGCCTCGATTGCGGTTTCATTTTGGAAAACATCGAGACTAGACCCCCTGAAGGCGAGCCAATCTGTACCAATGAAACGGTTCAGGGCAATATTCCAGCGGGGTGTTTTGAAGATCTCTGAGTGCTGCTGATATCCGTACCAGCTTCCATTAGCAATCACTCCAGTGTAGTTGCGAAGCATTCTTCCTGTGTGCAAAGCAATTTCCTGAAGAGCTGTTTGATTCAGCTTTGTCCCGTACAGGGAAGGTTCGGCAGGTTCCCATTTCGTTTCAAGAGGCTCGCATTCCAAATCCACATAGGTTGTTTCAATGGATACCATGCTGATTCCGGGGAGTAGATGAGATATCGGGACACCAAATAATGCTGAGTATGACCTCGTCTGGTTGAAAGGTAGCTCATGCCAAGATTGGCTATCCTTTAGATTCAGAGCCGCCGGCTCTAAGAAGGGAATTTTAGTATGCCCCCAAGGATCAGTTGGTCCAGTCGAAATATTTACATCCAAATTCAAGCTCCTAATGTATGAATCCTCCATCGAGCCGTTGAGTATTTCATTGGGATAGGCTTTCTGAGTGTTCAGATAGACAAAGTTTGCATCGTCCGACGGCGTTCCTTGATGAAGAATACGTAGTAGCGACTGACTGCCGAGAGGAGAAAATGACTATAAAGCAAGAATCAGCACAGCTAGAGGGTTAAAAGCTGCTGTTTTGAGATGAATAGCAGCAGCCCCGCCTACTGTTTGGCTCCCAATCAGTTGCTCCAGAGTACCAAGTGAGCTCCCATTTCGAGCTGCAGCCGGGCAGAATGGTAGAAAAGTCTTCCCATAATAAATGCATATACCGTGGGGAAGATTGGGGCAGCCTATGTTATATCAGTGTTGTGTGTATCTCTGCTTTTCTTTTTAAATAAACCTACCGTAGTCAGGATAGCCTGGAATTGTCCATACTTGAAATCCATGGGACGGCCGTGGTATGATGCTACTAGACAGACAAATACAAAATGATCGAAGCCGAGAGAGAGTGCGAAAATATCTGTGGTAATTGTCATGGTCCGAGACAAGGGACTCGGTTGGTGATGAAATCTGACTTCATCAGGAACCTCGTGAGCGAAGGCCTCGGTGATTGACTCATCAACAGTCGACTTTATCAAGCTCACAGCACTCGGAGCTGTGATGCTCTCCTCAAACATGGACTGGATGGGCGACACAGACCTATCGGTCTGACTCTCATATGTCATCTTGATACCTGGGCTAGTAAGTTGCGACAGCGATCGGAAGACTGATTAAAATTACAGGCAACACAAATTTTGCTCTAGATGAAGGCAATACTTAAGTGGAAATGTTTATCATCGGACATTTTTCAGCCGTAGGAATTATGGAGGGACTTGGGAAAAAGGATTCGCGGGTGTCAGCCAATGGAGGGCTGACAAGTAGGATACTGTCCAACACTGCCCGTTTGTGGCTGGCGCCGTAAATCATTTCTAAACCAATATTAAAACGCCTTATGAGGCGGGTCGTACTGCATTGCCGATACATATTCTCGTAGCATTGAGGTGTCGCTTACGTCCATCCTGAAGGCTTAAGCCCCCACAACCTCGGGTACAGAGGATCGAATGCAACAGCTCCCTCAAATTCCAATCCACATCATACGGGATAAATAAGGGGGTAATCCTTTCCATAAGCCATAAGATTTTTGAGATAGCTGCTGCTTATGCGATAGATTCCTCTTGTCTCATCTTTATTTGGGCCTCCGGATGTGCTTGCCAGTCGTCCTTCTTCAGTCACCAGTTGATTTCAATCTAGCGAAATTACTTTTCTCACTAACTATTTCCTACATGGAAAATCATGGGTAAATCTGGCGCGTGTTAAGTTACATTTTAAAATTGATAATAAGTCAACTATATCTATCATATGAAATGTACTTGAGATTGGCTTGAACAATTCAAAGGGTGCTCTCAAATGATTCAAGTAACAAAAAACTTATATTGTCCCATATAGCATGAAACAGTTCTCAACGAGTGATGAGCTTCGTATCTCAGTGCTAGATGCCAGTAACAAACCTGACCGGAAGACTCAGGACACAGAGCTCCTCGAAGCACTGACACGGAAATTGGGAGGGTTGGATAACACCGACGTCGAAGCCCACTGCCTAATAAAGAACCGTTCTTTCTAAATCTGTTCATGATAGCCTCTTCCCAAGTTAAGTGCCGTCTACGGCTGTGGAGGGTCCAGAACAGCCTCAGTGACGTGGGTTGAGCTTTCTATTCGTTGAGATATTATGGAGGGCCTAATACTTCAGCCCTAAAATTCTTCCCCGCATCTTTGTTTATTTTGGTTCCTCCTTGATCCAGAAACGGCTGTCAAATATTTTGGCTACGCTTAATTGGATCAGCCTAGGCCAATGGAAAGTTGACACTAGCGATCTCTGGTGCCGGAAGCCGAGATAGCATGCGTGGGCGTTATAGATATGCGAGTGCTCTCTTCCATACCACCTCCCGCATTTTTGCGTTGATATCAGAAACGCCAACCATCCATCTTCTTCCTCAAATATGAGTTACGTCCATGATCTGCCCATTCATCCGTCAGAGAATTTCCCTGAAGTAGTTCATGAACTACCTCAAACCTCTACCGATCAAAATCAATCATCATTACCACATGGCTTCAGTAATAAAGAAGTATCTCCACAAGTAGGCGAAGGCATAGAAGTGAACCCATTGGAAAGCGGCCGACCCAATGAAAAGATATGGTCTCCCCCTCCCCCGATACTTGAAGAGGGAGCAGCCTCCCCTCCGCCAAATAAATGGTGGAAGACGCGCAAGGGGATATTAGTTCTCGTCGCCATTGGTCTAGTCGTCGTAGCGATACTCCTCGGAGTCTCTTTGGGAGTTTTACTTAGCGGAAAGAGTAGCTCGTAAGTTCCATTCAGTCAGTGGGATTTCTAAGATCTGACAGTGCCATCTTCTCCCAAACAGAACGGGAAACTCCAGCCCAAGCAAGGCTACGGAGACAGCGACCACGACAGCAACGCCAAACAGCTCTGGTTCTGTTTGCCGGTTGACGGTATGCCCTTCCATGATTGCCGTGGTTCAAGATTCCTCTCCATCTGCGTCCGCAGACTCAAAGCTCTTTTTCGGTCTTGGATCCGACAGCGCGGTATGGTATCGGCAGTGGGACGGCTCCAACTGGAGGAATCAGTGGGCGAGTCTTGGTGGCCAATTCGCCAGCCAGCCTGCTGCTGTGATATTCGAGAGCGAGCGAACCAATTTGTGGGTCGTTGACAAGAGTTATGGTATCTCTGCAATAGCTTACAAGAACGGCACGTGGGATTCCTCATGGCTCGGTCTCGGGGGATTCGCAACATCGCCGCCAACAAGCTGCTCCCACGACTCAGGCGTGCTGGACCTCTTTATGCGCGGTTCTACAATGGCTCTACACCAGATGAACTGGAATACAACATCATTTATGTACTCCGGACGGCAACCTTTGGGTCTTTACCTATCGAGCTCGCCCATGGTCTCCTGCTCTCCCGGCCGAATGGATGTTGCTGTCTATGGCGGCGGGGCCAGGGCTCCGCATGATCTCTGGGTTGAAAGATGGGACAATTCAACTTGGGAAAGCTGGAAAGGCGAGGCAGGGAGCTTCAAGGGTGACCCTTTTGTAGTATCCTCAAATTCTAATCGGAGTGACTATTTTGGCGTCAGCCCTGATGGCCCCATGTATTATCTATTGTGGACGTCCGAGGGTGGATATGGGAATTGGGAAAATATAGGAGGAGCATTTGAATCGATTCCAAGTGCTTTGGTGGTCTCAGACTCTCGCATCGCCGTGGTTGCGGTGGGAACGGATGGCCGCTTGAAGCACAAGACGCTCATTGACTCCAGCTGGAGTGCGGACTGGGACGACCTCGGGGGCAGCTTTAATAGCGCCCCTGTGGTCGTCCTTGGTTCTTCAGGTAAGGTCAGTGTCTTTGGTTTGAATAGCAAAGGAGAGCTGTTCCACGGGACTTGGACGAACGTCAATAACAACAGGGCGTGGAGTGGAGATCCTACATGGACGAGTGATGGCGGTACATTTTCCCTGCAATGGTTCAGGCCGGGGACAATGAATTCGTAGTCAGTGACAAGACTGATAAATTTCATGATACTACCTAATCTACGTTTAGTCGTTCTTCTCAATGGAGATATTTTGAACACATTAAGATGTCAATAACTTTAAACAATTGTAGCTCATCCAGCGTAAGCCAATTGCTTAATCTGAGAGACTCGTAACGATTTATTAGGGAACGAGAAAGTCCATCAAAGATATCCCCTTTTCGTTAAAATTCATTCACTCATTGCTATCTCTTGGTTTCGGCAGGTTCAAATCACGAAATTACCCCAGATTCACTCGAGCTATAGTTATATAGATAATGACAATGAATGTATAAATCACCTAGGCCCTGCTACTTTGAGTGGCCTGTTATCCTATGGCAAGCTCCATCTTCACTTCGGTCTAAAATTCTCGAAGGCTATCATATGTCATGAAATAGTCAGCAATATTGGCCCAATGCCGAAATATGGTGGCTTGTGATAATTTTGCTGACGCACAAGCTCTTGATGTTTCAGAACTGAAGTCAGTGAAATTCATCATGTATCTACTTTTTTTACAGCATTAGCTTTCGAAATAGCTCTCCTTGTGTGGGATAATGTTCGGGTTGGCAAATGAATCTATCCCACCATCTCTAAGCGCTCGTCTCCGTGAAGCTCTGTCCGTCTATCCGCGGGGATCTGGCCCGGGACCTGTAAGCTGTCTCTCATGGCGATGCGCTGAGTGTCTCCACCGAGCTCTGGGGGAGCTGAATACATTTCGACGGGTTGTGGTGTCGTGGTCGCTGAAGTCCAAGTAGACAACGATCGATCCAGCCGTGTTTCGAGCTCATGGTGTTTCTCCGTCTGTATCCTTTGATATTTTCGGATAAGAAGGAATATGGATATTATTAGAGCGATTACGCCCGCGACTGTGCCAATTGAGATGCCAGCGATAGCTCCAACGGAGAGACGTTGATTGCTAGTCTCTGGCTGAGAGGGGATTTTATTTTGGTAAAGGTCTTGGACTCCGTCGCCCCAAGTTACAGAATGCACTCCCCTACAAGCTCATTAGTTGGTGTCAAATTTATTAATCTTCGTCGAGCAGAACACTCAACCCATATTTGCACATTGGCACACTCACCCATCGGCATACCACTTCTTTATAATCTCCGGAGTTGCATATGGTTCAGCATCGGCATCATACCTCTCTTTCCATTCCATTCTCATCATATCGAAGATTCCCAGGCCTTGAGGGGAGGAGTCCTTGGTGGCCATCCCATCTGCTTCTGTCGTGTTTACACCGCCAATGCTCAGCATCTGTCGATTTCCAGCACGTACGCAGGCATGATGTGTTCTAGGATCGATTCGCGCACCATCTGCCTGGTGCCACACGAATCCTGGGAGACTCAGCACCCACACATCACCAAAGGGTATGGCCCTTCCGGCCGCGTCGCTGCTATCCCTGGTCCCCCCATAGATGAAACTGGATAGACAGAAATGTCAGCCACTCTCGCTTTAGTCTCTATCTTCTGACAGGTCTCTCTTCTTGTCTTTACTTCAGTTTACTCACATTTCGTGAGTTTTGTTATCCCCCTGTACGCCTACTGCGCAGTGATCCATACGACGCGTGGGCAAAGTGCCTGAGGTTTTTTGAGTATACCACGCCATAGTCACCGGGTCCATGAGATAGATAGTTCCGAAATCGACAGCAAGCGGAGATTTCGCCTTGCTCAAACCACCAAGGAGAACTATAATCCCATTAGGTCCATATCCAGAAATAAAATTGGCCGTCGCAGCCCATGGACTCTTGACTGCGTTAGGTACATCGGTGTGGTTCGTCCATGTCTTCGCAGTGAAGTTATAGGTGACAAATCCAGGGACTGGTGTTCCTATAGCCGGTGCGTCCGACGTATATTCAGTCAGGAGATTTATGCCACCTCCAAACCAGACTCCCAAGCCATGGGCTACGGCATGAGCGCTAGACTCGGTACTGACCACCCCGTCGATGCCCGTGGTGATTTCGGAATTCCATGTGCCGTTCCCGTTGGCATCGGGCACAAGTTTCCACAGAAGACGGTCAACTGGCTTGACTTGTCTCCTACCCCCCCAGAGATAGATTGCTTGCGTGTTTTCATCGGCAACGAGTGCGCTTCTAAAGACCCCTTTCTTTCTCGGTACGCTGGCGAGTTTCAGAATTGTTACATCTTCCGGGTTCCAGGACGTGGATATATCGATAGCCAACGTGTCATTGGCCGTAGTGCCTAGAAGTCGCCATTAGCCAGAGGTTTGGAGGAACATCGTATTGAGTAAGTGCCTACAACACCTCGGAGCCTTTGGAATATTCAGTCCTGAAACGATACCCCCATCGATGTATAGATACTTGCCTAGGGTGACGGCTGTTGGAAGGTTCGAAGCATTACAGTCAGCTAATCTGAGAGAGAATAAGGGAATAGGGTTGGTCTTACCCCGAAGGCCGTTTCGGCGAAAAACAACTTCTGAAGGTGAAGGATCTGAAAACGCGCTGCGCACTTTGAGCGCAGCTAGCAACAGTATCTGACTCTTCATCGTCGCGCCAGGGGATAGCTAGATATATCTTGGTGCTCTATGCCACTGGTCTCACCCTGTTGCTATCGGCAAAGTTTCCATGTACAATCTTGACTTTCATCGCCTTATTGAGAATATGTTCCCAACATATGGTGGAAGTCGCTTTCAAGCTATTAATAAGTTACAGAGGAGGAATTGATGGTTATGAGGCGGTAAAGCGGACGTGTTCTGGAACCAAGTAGGCAACGGATCTTTGGCAAAGTCAGACACCCCCTTACCAAGTTGCCAATAATAGTGAGCCAACTCGGTCTACAGCCTTCACAAATGTGAAGTCCGTACGCTACCGCTAGAAGAGGAATAGAGCGCATGGCGCTGCGAAAACACTGGCTGAGCTCGTGCTTTATAACCGAGACATGTTGGTCCCCTGGCCTAGCGTGTATAAGAAGGAGGAACCATTGTACTTGCTAAGGGAATGATTGGCCAGTACTGTAACGACTTGACATTTCGTATCCATGGTCGCTGTAGGGTTCAGGGACTCATTGTCTCACTCGCAGAGTCATCAAGCTGAAGCCTCTATTGTATCTCAGCCGCCAAGCCACAGTGTCAAAGGCTGAAGCGCTAGCGCCAGGGTTTCTTCCATGAGGCAGTCCAAGCGCATTCCTACTTCTGATCTTAGCTGCCATATCAATACAAATAGCAATAGCATGGAGCTTTGGTAGCCAGTGGCTGTGAGCCTAAGGTGACCTATGATCGATGTGGAATCAAATTTCAGACGCACCTTTGAGTTATTAGGGATTCTGGTAATTCTATTTCTGCCTAGATGGTGCGGGATCTGTAGGTGGAGAAGTCTAAGGATTGTAGGAGGTAGGCAGGCATCAATCCGGGCGTGTACAAGAAGCACGAACCATCACGCATGTCTCAGACGTATCAGCCAGGCTTACCGATATCCGCTCACCCTAGGTAGCCGGTGAGGCGATAGTCTTCTTCGTATCAATTACGGTATGTCACAGAAACTATCCAATGTCGCGAGGTGAGTCAGCAAATGCTTGCGATACATTCTATGCTCCTTTCCATATTTAACCACGCGTATGGCTATACTCCGTCACCTGCTATGTATACATCTACCCATGGCTGGCTCTTAGGGCAGGCAGTCAGTCTGGTGTGTGGGTGCCGTCGATCTTACGGATCGGGCCAATTCCGCGTATGTGGCGGTGCCCATAAGCTAACAAGGCCCCATATCCAGCCATCCAGCTTTTAGGTTAAGGTTGATCAGGGACAACTGCTTATTTAGCCCCTGAAAGTGCATCCCGATCAGCCTACGCCCACCCACCACGGTTTGCAAGGATTAGACAAACCCTACCTCCGTCAATTTATCCGGAGTCTCATTTCATTATTGCAAGACTACTGTAGAGATATGGTACATAAGAAAGGCATGTTCAAAGCGGCTGTGAGGATTAGCTTCTCTGGGCGGGAGCCCTTAGTGAGATGATTTGTATCCCTTTGTCTCGCCCGCTTTTGGCCTTATAAGGTGAATATGTTCCGCAAGTGGATAGTGCCCGCGACACGCCATCACGACCACGACTCTGGCGAAAGTTCGTAGTAGGCTTCTTTCATTCGGCGGGAGAGGTGAGACCAGCTGCTAGTCTTCTCCTATGCTTAGGTCGATTCTTAGCGTAGAGTACGTAGCTAGCGGTTAGCCAGATTTTGCGAGGTCTGTTGGACGCAGAGTAATGCACTATCTTGACAGAACGTGGTGGACGCGATTTGTCAAAAGGGAATCGCGTCCTGCTCGCCAGGTTCTCGCCACGGAATACCAGTCCGCCATGAGATTCTCTCGAGTACTTGGCGAGGTGTGATACCTTTACGTTACAGGAGCGGGATAGAGAAGGTGGCGTAATGTTGAACGCTGTTATGAATAGCACTTGTCCCTATATCTAAGTGTGTCGGCGCTGAAAGAATTTCCCTAGCCATTGCTTTGCCCCTTCTTTTCGCACGTAGGTACAATTGGATTTGGATTCGGAAGATCCTCCAGCCTCCTTTTCTTCTGGATTTCTTTCAAATAGGCTCGAAAAGTGCTGACATGATACCGTATGGGGATGCTCTCGACCTAACACCTTCATATCCCGGAGAGAGCTTTGATAGAAAGTTAAAACAAAAGAAGAAGTCAGACCCAACAATTCAACACAATGACTACGAAAGGTTAATAAAAAAAAGCTTCACTAGCCCAAGGCTACAGTCATACGGCAGAAAATTCTATAAACCTTCATACCGATGACTCGCTTGCCGTCAGGACGAGCTGCGCGTCGAATGACTACTAAAGCTGCCCTCTTCACCTGGCTTCCTTCGTTTGTACGCCAATCCAAACAAGAAGGGAGGAAAAGACGTGGAAGAAATCAGGGTTCGGAAGATAGCGTTAATTAAAAAAGCTTTTCAACCTTTAACACAATGAAAGACAACACAGTGAGGGCTAACACCTTTATATAGAGCTCCAATGACTGCCGATGTATCTGCTCCGCCTCGCTGTATTTTCCTCGATTCCTTATCACAATGGCCAGGTTACTCATACTGTCGAGTGTATCAGGATGCTCTCTGCCTAACACCTTCTCATGAAGCTCTAATACCCGCTGATGCATCTGCTCTGACTGGCCATGTTCCCCTTGCTTATACAGCACAATGGCTAGGTGACTCATGCTGCTAATTGTATCAGGGTGCTCTTGGCCTAGTACATGTTGTCGAAGCTCTAATACCTGCTGATATATTCTCTTCGCTTCGCTGAATTTCCCTTGTCCTTGCAGCGCATTAGCCAGGTTATTTATACTGGTAAGTGTGTCTGGGTGCTCTCGGCCTTTTATTTTATGGGATAACTCCAGCTGTTGGCGATGAATCTGCTCTGCCTCAATATTTTTCCCCAGGTAATCCAGCGTAATGGCTAGGTTATTCATGCTGCTAAGTGTATCAGGGTGCTCTTGGCCTAGTGCCTTTTGTCGAGACTCTAATACCTGCTGATGCATTTGCTTCGCTTCGCGATATTTCCCTTGGCTTTGCAGCGCATTAGCCAGGTTATTCATGATGCCGAATACAGAGGGATGCTCTCGGCCTAGTAACTCCTCACTAAGCTCCAGCACCTGCCGATACACTTCTTCCGCTTTCTCGTTCTTGGCGGTTATTTCGTATGTTGCTGCGACGGAAAATAAAAGCAACCCAGTCGCTTCCTTATCTGCTGGCATTTCACACACCTCCGCAGCTGTCAGTACATGTGGCATGTACCTCATCCATGTGCCTCGATTCTCGTGCTGAGGAAACGGGTATATTTTGGACAAATGTTGAACGACAATAGTAATTGCTTCTATCCTATCTTCTCCTCTCAGATTGTTGCGCATCGCCAAGCGCACGAGACGATGGATATCAAAAGCAGCATCATCCTCTCGCTTGGTGATAAATGCGTACGCTTTCAAGGCCGCGATTGCTTCGTCCCTTTCTATTTCGTCTTCTCCGAACGGCAACAAGGACTCTGGAATGTCCCTTTCTGCTAAAAAACATATGAATCTCAAATACCGCGCCGCAAGTGGTTTGTCTCGCGAGATGTGAGTGAATGAGATCAGCCAAGTCGTGGCTACTGGATTTCGACTGTCTTTATATCTGCCCCGATCTTCGAAATCTTTACTCAACATGGTGATATGTTTTTCATCACTCGATTGGCAGTAACTGAGATATTTTGTAGTAGTGATATCGTTTTGCCATATATACGCGGATGCCTGTCGGATAGCCAGGGGTAAATCGGCAAGGAAATCGAGGAGCTTGGATGTATTGGCGGTATCTTGCCACTGGCTTTCCTTTGTATTTCTTTTCAACATCTCGAGGGCTTCGTCTCGGCTCATTCCGCAGACTCTTTCTACCCGGCCTGGGGCGATATCCAGCCTCGTTGTGACGCTATGATTCCTCGTCGTAAATAGAATGGAGCCTTTCGGGCTCGAAGGAAGGTAGCTGCCTAAGTCTGTGACGAGTTCTATATCGTCCAAGTTGTCGAGAATCAAAAGCCATTCGCCACACCTCTCGTGATTCAATGCCCTTCTCACCAACTCTTTAATATCCGCTTTCTCGTCTTGAATCTCTGGCACCTGAAGAGCGTCACCAATCTCTCGGTACGCATTCTCAAAGGTTGTTATGCTTAGCACTGGTACCCAGAAAACGGAGCAGTCGGAGTACTTGTCGCGAAGGCGATAGGCAGCCTCCAAGGCGATCTGCGTCTTGCCTGTTCCTCCTAGGCCTTCGATGGCGGTTCTTTGGCAGTCGTTGAGTCTTGTGCTAGGAGGGATTCTTTCGAGAAGCCAGTTGACCGTCTTCTCTCTGCCGACAAATCCCTCGTTCCGTCCAAATGGGACGAGAAAGTGGCGTTTGGACTTTCGGGAGATAATCTCGAGTAACTGAGCTACAAGATCATGGCTAGAAGGGTCTTCGTCTTTCAGAGGACCAAGGTTCTTTGCAAGGTGTTTCAGTTTCGTGGCAGAGTTATAGCTCTTCTCTTCGAGAGCTCGTAAAATAGGAGGCAGATTGTTGTGTTTGAACCTCCATTCCTCGGCGCCCTGCGCAAGTTGGATGACTTGAAGCAGGTCATATTCGGGCCCGGCCTTGTCACGATTTTCATCCTCTCTCTCTTTCATATACTCTCCACCAACTTCTACCATGATTGCAGCTGCATGTATCATATCCAGGACTATCTCGTCCTTCCTTGATAGCGGTCCATGGGCCTTTTTATAATACCAGCCATGCGCAAGCCGGTTATACATATAGTCTCCACAAGTGGTGACTTGGATTTCGAAAACAACGTCAGAACCTACAGCAGGATGGTCGGAATCTCCTTGTAGTGTGACATGGTGATTATATGATTCGTAACTTCCAAATCGCGAGTCCCAATTGAGACCGGGTTGGCGGTCGCGAGACCAGTGCCTTGGCTCTTGAATTGCGCGAAAGCTCCGTGCGATAAACTCATTCACTTTCGGTACATCGCTTGGATACTGCAGTATAACCATAGATCCAGCCAGGTCATGCATCGTTGTGAGTATATCTTCAAGGCCTATATAGGGGCGCTGGCGGTCTTCTTCGCGACGATCGAGAGATTTCAGGACCGACTCGGCGGTTTTCGCTCGGCCAAGAACCATGCAATTCAGATTTCGGGTTTGCAGCTCTTCCTTACAGTAGCGTACAATTCCATCAACAAACTCTTCATATTTGGGTTTCAAACTTGGCCATATTTTGGAGCAGAAGTTGGCTTTGAGGTTCGAACTCCCACTGGCGGGTGAATGGATTGATGCGTCTTGGATCGCCCCCTGCGCCTCTCGATGCAGGGAATACAAGGCAGTAAGCCGCGAGTCCATAACTGTCCGTCAAGCCTTGTTCTGAATACGAGTCGCCGGTGTGTGCTGTTGAGATCGGTCCAGATGCGAAGAATCAGCTGTGAAACGACGGGACACCCCATGATTTTATCGTCAGGCTCCGTTGGGTATGACCAAGGTGGTCCGCGAGGCAGAGCTCCCACGTGATGCGTGCTTACAAGGTGCCCCAACCTGCGCTTATCCTGTTGGCTAACTGAATCTGCGCATTCTATTCACTACGGACGAATACTGGTCCTAGAGGATGTCATCCCCATTCGCTTGAAAGGCTTAGTAGGTATTACTCGCACTTTTAGTCTCAAAGAATCTCCACGCAAAATCCAACATAAAGGGCTGTCATTCACGTAAAAATTATTCGTGGGTTCAAGAACAGTTCGTCTAGGAGCAGTTCGACTACGCCACGTATTCCCAAACTCTTAAAGGCCTAATCGAAGCTTCACGATATTATTGGCAAAATCCTTGCGCAGCTACTAGTAGATCTTATAGCACATATCTTGATTCTATCACCGTAGCCTCAATTTTGCCATCCCTGAATCTCATCCAACGTCAAGACATATTCGTGGTTGAAAATCTACCAATTTGTCAGTCATCATTCCTACCAGATAGGCCGAAATCCAAGCGACATTAATGATCCACTCACAGTTTTAAGCACGTCAATCGGGTTATAGACAGGGTTGTTGATGAAGGTATCCCCCCAAACGGCAAACCAAAGCCAGTGAGCCTCATACGCAATCAGTTGATCCGGCAGTGGAGCACCACCAACTTCTGATGCCGCAATAAGCTTCTTATCCTTTCCGAGCTCGATCAACTGTCCGTATTGGGTCGACATGGGCTATTCACGGTTAGATCTGATCGCTCAGCGGGGACTGTAAACACTTGCCCCATTGCCAGTGCTATACACATCAGCACTGAGAATATCAACAATGGAATCTCCAGGATACCAGCTCTCAGCGATCGAGTTCCAAACCCAAATCAAATTATTTAGCTTGTGGTAGTTGGTCAACCTGTTGTAAAGCAACGCCCATAGTTTTTTAGAAGGCTCCGGGCCTTGAGCTCCCCACCAAAACCAACCGCCTTCTGACTCGTGCAAGGGGCGGAAGAGGACTGGGATATGAGCTGACTGGAGCCTCTTGAGTTGGACGGCAATGGCATCAATATCGCGAAGAATGAGTGTATAGTTGGCATTGGTTGTGTCTGCAAGGGCGGTTGCGATATTGAAATCAGTAGCACCTGATAATATGTCAACTGACGGATGCAAGAACGAGCATGGGATACATACGTGTATAGAATCCACTCCACCACGGGTTCTCTTCTGTGTCATACAGACCTGTAGGCGCGTTCCAGTGCCACAGAATAGAGATTATGCCACCGTTCTTGGCATGACTGATGGCCTCCTCAATAGCAGTCCCAGTGGTGCCGTGCTCGACACGAGATGGGCTATAGTCCATAAGATCAAGCGAGACAAGAGCTGGGAATTTTCCCGTCTGCTGTTGGATCCAGGTTGCCCAATCAAGGCCCTGCTGGCCAGATAAGATTTTCTTTCCATAGATGGATCGTAGGTAGTTGTACAACTTCCTGGTATAGATGTCTGCCCTCTGATTGATCAAGCGAGAATTGATGTTGTGTGGTGGACGGGGCTCAGAGGGTGTTAGAGTAATGGAATCGATCAAATACCTAAATTATTAGCTCAATTTGCTTCTCAAGGGCCAGAGTTGCTCACCAGCCCCAATTGCTAACAATATCAATTGTGTTGGAACCTTGGTTTAGGAGTAGCTGACCACCGCTCACAGAGGCCCATGTAGTCGTTTCTTCAAATTGTACCTCGCTACTCGCACCCCCATTGAGAACAAGTGTCGTTCTCTTCGCACCATATATGCCAGCGTATCGAATACTGACATCGTACAAAGTCAAGGCATCACTGTTGGCAGTAAAGGTGATTTTGTCTGAACTCTCATCAAAGCCACCCACATAACCAGTACCTAGAAGAATAGCCCTGTTAACACAATTAGGGGCCCGTGAAAATACGACACGCCGAAAAGCCGGTACCTGTATATCCTGTAAGCTCGGTGAGAATTTGCGTCCCAGTGAGAACCGCATCCTCGGCTTCGAGTGTTTGAGCGGCGGCAGCGATTGCTCTGTCTGATACCGGAGCCGCAAAGGTTGCGACTGCAAGAGCTAAAAAGCCAAAGGAGGTGACTTTCAGAGACAACATTGCGCATCTATTTTTCAGAGCTTTGCTCGATTCTGCCAAAAGAAAGGCCGACTTTGCAAGTAGGTAGGATGTTTATATACCTTTTCCCATCAATGTGGGATTGACCTTGAAATCACCTACTTCGAGTCCTAATCGAGCAATGATCCCCATTGAGGTCACGGGCGGTGATCATCCGGGGGGGAATCAAAGATTCGGTAATGCGGAGCTCCTTACCGTCTACTAGCGGGGTCAAGTTCAGATTCTGGCAGCTCAGAGGCCTCATCGATGGTTAGGAGGGGTAATGCCGAATCATATCGAGGCTCTCCGATGTATACCCACGTTTTCAGAAAAGACGAGTGGTGAATCTAAATCACGTCATTGGCGAGATCTATATTGCCGGGCCGACAAATATCAGACTGCCAGTATGCCAAGAAACGACGGAAAAAATAAAGCCGTCTGGTGAGAATTATGCCATGCCAGGCCAGTTTTGAAACATATTGTAGGCGGTGTATTAATAGAAGAGAGCGGGTGAGAAGTCCCAGATAGGTAGGCATATGTAAATGGATAAATGGCATAAGAGTTTATTTATTGGTCAGGCTGAAGAGATGTGACGAGGAAGAATATCACCCTGCGAAACAAATATATGATCACTCCTTCACCCAACAATACCATGTCAAAAAGCCCCCGGATTACGTCCCAATAGTCATTTATGGAGGCTGAGATAAGAGGTGCCTGACTTTCATAGTCTTGAGTGTCAACATCCGCCTCATTATTGATGATCAGCCAGGCCACCTCGTAGTGACTAGCCATCACGGCTGCCGCCAACAATGCCGCCGAATCCCTTTTAGTGGCAGTAGACGATGCTCTCCTCTCGATAATACGACCTCAACGTCTATTCAAGACGCCAATCTACCTTCAGGGGGCATTGACACGCCGACTTTATGCAATAAGGTGCTTCCGGCTCGGGTTGAAAGGTCCAGTAATGAAGGTATTTGGATGTCAGCTCGGGCTTATACATCACCTCTACCAAGCTTAGCGCTACCCGTAGAAGCCGTCGAGTCCTATTCAAAAAGAAATCGGGAATGTATTTATTTCAATTGGTATTACAGGCTAAGAGAGTAAAATTTCGCTAGCTCGTCTTATCAAGAGAGGCTGAGCCAATGGTTACCAGCTTCAGCTATTGATTGTCAGGTCGGAGTCATCCATGCTTTTTAGCCGATCGCCGGGCTCTTGCTTCTCAATTGAGCCCCTAATAAGGTTTCCCAGTTTACCATGTGTGATTGTTAACTGTTCCGGTAGATGACTCCGACAGCTTATTAGGGAGATAACGTGCATAGTAGCCAGACAATTTATTTCACAGCTGGTGAAAAATGGTTTCTTCTCTGTTATCAGGTGGTATTGGGGATTAGCATCCCTCAGGGAATGCAAGGGTCCCCCTAAGACACAACATTGCATGTATCGTGGCTCGTGTGGTTGGTCAATTGAGGCGGGTTGGTACTCAAACCCTGGTCAAGTGCTATTTCTAAAAGGAGAACATACGCTCCTTGCAGACCTCCTGCAGCTTTAAATTCCAATGTACGACAAGAAAGAGTTGGTACAAGGAGAGCAATCAAATTCATTTCTTCGGAAGCCTGTACTGTCATTGAATTAACAATGGCTATAATGGGATAATACAATGCCTCGTATCTTCGGACTGCGAGCGTGACTCACGTCACGATAACAGTAATTCCCCACAAGGGTCGGCTGCAACACAGTCCCGACGAATCTGAAAGAAGGGATTTTTGAATTTCTAAACTGGCCCACTGTATAGTATTGTGAGTAGATATCAGTCTGATTATAAGAAGAGTTTCAACCATTCCAAGATATTGTTCGTCGAGCGGGTAAGAGCCTTGTCTCTAGCCGCATATCTACATCAACCACACCATAAATCTCACATGTGTGGGTGGGCACGTTGATAGCAGTTTAGGCACTTGCTTCTAGGAGCTTTTTATCAAAATTTTAGATATCATACTACTCCGCAAGGTCTTAACTTGTCCCCTGCGCGGATAGCTCTCCCGCTGGGAGGGTGGGTCAAATCAGCTCGCCTTGAATCAAGTAATCAGGCCTGGCCAGACCTCAGGAGTGACTGCAATCGCTATCAACCCCATTAAGTTGCTCAAGAATAACCCTCTCTCCTACCCATATTGGATCTCCGCTATATAAACCCCTGTGGCGTCCCTCCCTTTCTCTTCTCCTTTTACAACAGTCTTCATGGCAAACGATCTTTTCCTTCCCTTCAAATTATCAACTTGAATCAATCATGTCAAATGATCACCCAAATAAAAAGCCGGTCACCATCACCGGGACCAAAAACACGAGTTCCACGACGAGAACATCGCTGCCGTTCGATGTTGAAGATGACGTGGTTGAAGCTCAAGCCAACGGACACTGAAACGTGAATCGGCATTTGCAAATGATCGCCATCGGTATGTCTAGTAAAAACTCGCAATCTAGCCCAGTTCGGGTAAGTTGGGGAGTCCATACTATTCCCGTGCTAGGTTTTAGTCCCGAGCCGAGGCACGGCTTTCGAATTTTCAAGCCACGCTCTCCCTACCTTATTTTTACCTCCCCGTCACCATGAAAACAACCACATAAAGATTTCTCAGCCAAGCGTTCTGTGTATCTCTCAACCAGCCACCATGTCTCAAACCATACAAAATCTATTTCCGGAGATGAACATTTCAGTCGCATCTCTTCCAGCGACACTCCTACTCTCCGCCCTGCCACATTGGTACAGTATCTACCTAGCACAGTCCAATCGAGTGCAGGGCGGTTGGTCAAACCAGAATCCACGAGCCTTCGTCGCGCGATTGAACGCCAAAGCCGGGAGTGGCAAGAAGCTGACTGACTTGGAGGAAACCATTCTGCGAGGACAAAGTGCACAACAGAACGGGTTCGAGTGGTGGCCAGTATGGGCAGCTGCGGTCGTACGTTGCTTCTCCATTGCAATAAAGACTCGGAGTCAAGAATGCTAATACTTTTCCAGGCTTTTGGGTATCTCAGCAATGTGCCGCTAGCTGATATGAATCAGTATACACTAATTCATCTATCTATGCGCATGGTGTACAACTATCTCTACGTCACGACAAAGACTCGCCGTGCGAGCTACTTACGCACAATTGTGTTTCAAGTTAGTTTATATCCAGCGCTGGCCATTTTCATACATGCGGCCCGTGTGATGAGGTAGCTAGCATGCTATTACTCAAATTAGTTGGGCTCTTAAGTGTGGAATTAGATAGGAAAGGTATAGGACTATAAAATTATGGCCAAATTTACAATCTTTTATAGCCTAATCTCTACTTTAGGTTTATCCTTTAGAATGCTTGTTCCCTCTACTACTTCTGCTCCCTTCAAGACAGTAATAAGCCTTTTGAGAGCAATCTCTAAAACATCTTCCGAGTGAGCAAACACAAGCCTGAAATTCCTGTTGTGATGACGAGCCTGAGGAGACAATCACCTGGAAAAATTTCCCTCGATTCATATACACGACCCTGTTCTGAAGATAATCTAACTGTTCTTGATAAGAAAACCCAACGTTTAGGGAGAGTATTCTTTTAGCCGCCAAGAAAAAACGAGTTCGCCAATCTCTTCAGCCACCTTGCTCATATTCCTATTAAAGTTCAATACTCCTTATCCTCAGGTCCTACTTGATTTTCCAAATATGCAGTCAGTGGCAAGATCTTGAAAGTTTTATTCATACTTGTAATTTCAGCGCGTATAAAGTAGTAATATTTATCCAATCTATTACACTAACTATTTCAGACAAACAAAGTTGAGTATCGCAATATTCAGCCCGCTAAGATTCACCTCAAAGGTCCAAGTCACCCATAAGCATTTGAGGGTATCGGTCCCCAGCGGCAACAAAAGTCTCGAGGATTGCATCAATTTCTGCGATGTCTGCAGGCGACAGATCGATGATGGTCGCGTTTTCCTTTATCCTCTCGGGATTGGAGGAGCCCGGGATGGGAATAATGACAGGCATGCCAGGACGCTTCGAAATGCTCAGGAGCCAGTTAATGGCAATCTGTCCAGTTGTGCAACCCTTCTTCTTGGCCAGAGCCTCAACCTTGTTGACCAGCTCGATGTTTTTCTTGAAGTTCTCCCCTTGGTACCTTGGCAGCATGCGTCTGAAGTCGTTTTCGGGAAGATCATCCGGAGACTTGAGTTGACCACCAAGGAAGCCTCTGCAAAGAGGTGCTAATATCTTCTGTCAGTCATCTCGTATGTGAAATAAGGGGAAACATTCGGCTTACAATAAGCTAGAACCGGAATGTTTAATTCGGCGCAAGCCGCAAGGAGCCCGTTGGTGATTGGTTCAGTTCGGAATAGCGAGAGTTCGATTTCAAGTGATGTGATGTTGAATTGTGAAGCAGCCTTCCGTAGAGTCTCGGCCCCGAGCTCACTGACGGAGATGCCACCAATTTTCCCAGATTTCACATAGCCGTCAATGGTTTCAAGAGTCTCCTTGAATGGGACATTCTTATCTTTCCTTGCGGGCTCAAATTGATCAATCCGACCCACAGGGCCCAATGTGTTCAGGCAGTTGTCGATACTTCGGATGATGCCTTCCTTGCTTGCATCGGGAGTTCGCTGGGGGCTCATGGCACCCTTGACATTCAAGACAACCTTCTCTGCATCCTCGGGATACTTTTCGAAATACTTGCGAAGCAGAGCCAGGCTGTTTGCGTTGGGAGGGCCGTAGAACTCTCCGCCGTTGAGGTAATTGCAACCGGAGTCAATGGCCGTCTTGATGGCAGCAATTGCCTTCTCGTCAGGGACAGAGCCGCTTAATGTCAGGCCTTTGAGCAGATTTTATTAGCTATTGCGGGTGTAATGTGACCAAGCTGTATAACACTCACCCATCAGACCGTAGCCAATTGGTCCGACTTTCTTTCCAAGAATGGTATGAGACATGATGCTTATCGTGATATTTACAAGGATTTGAAAATTCAGTCAGATGATGCTTGTCGTTCGAGAACTGAAGGAATGCGAATTGGGGTTGTCTTGGGGAATAGGCTTAGGTGGTTGTTGATAATTGATTGTGGTGGTGATGGTGATGGCGAAGGTGGTATGATCCCGTAGACTCCAGGGCATCATGGCCCTTATTTATGCATCTCATTTCAAGATCCATTGCAACAACTCTCTTGATATTAGCGGAGGTAGGTGATGGAGGAAGTCCGAATTGCCGGAGTCTTGATGGTGGAGGCTGAACTTTGTGTGGGCAACCCCATCGTGTGCCGTGAGTTAGTGGTCATGCCGCCAACTGCCGAAGCTTTGTTTATCTCCGATCAAGATCAATGACCGCAAACAGGCAATGGTGAAGGAACGAAGTGGAGAACTCGAGCAATTGGGATTAGCCGAAGCTCAAGAGATTGGTTTCCTAATCAGCACTAGCGCAATCTCTAGATTCCTCACAACGGAGAAACGAGTGTGAGGCGGATTTATCAGACGCGAAACGCCCCTTTCCCCATTAAGGCAACAATCTGCCCCACGGACGCGACGTGTCTCCCCTACCGTGTTATTCCAACTGCAGATTGGGAGGGGCTGTGCCTACATCTGTGGCTTTGTTAAATTCAATGATGATGTCATGTTGCTGTGCATGATTCATTTGTCGCTAACCTAATTGAGAGCCGAACAGCACGCCGCCGGAAACTGTCTACCCTATACCACATACATCACTATACTCTGGAGTATAAAGTCAATCATGATAAACCAAAGGCTTCTTCCTTAGATCTATGCCGTCAATTTAACTCCTTGATTCTCTACTTTCACAAAGTCATCTCTGTTTCATATGTGAGATAGAAACCAATGAATTGTAGATTTTGAGGCATTTGATTATGGATAATTAAAGGCCGAGCAAGGGCGGGAAAGCCAGAATATCAGAAAAGAAAAAAAAAAAAACCTATCAACTATATCACTTAGCGCTCTCTAAACAATTCTTAATTTCTTTTCGCATTATTCAGAATACATAGCACACGTGAGTTTATTGCAACGACGAGCAGGAGGTTGTCGTCCCAGGCTCGTTCAGCGGTGGTCACATGACATTATTCGGCTTCCTCCCGGCTACCAATCGTATTCGTATTTAAATTTAACCCAGTGGAGCTCGGATGGTATCCTTGCAAGCACAAGTGCCCTGAAAGAAAGCCAGCGCGAGAAGTGAATGATCATTCGTCTCGGGTTCAAGCCATCACTATGAAGGACTATGCCGCTTCGGAGATTTGGGACCAAGGCGATAATTGGAGAGGCATTACGGATCCAAAGGAACGACGACGGCGACAGAACAGAGTTCATCAACGAGCCCATCGTGAGTGTCGTCATTATCGCTGCGCTTGGTACCCCAGCTAACAGATTCCATTTCTAGGCAAGAAGCGACGTGCGTTCCCTACGGCCACCAATGACGAAAACCAGGAGCCAGTCCCTCAGACAGCGGTGGCATGCCATCTTGCAGTGCTGACCAAGCAAGGCCCATTGCCTGTCTTCCACAGCCTACCCGATTTTCTGGCTTTCATCAATTGCGCTTTGCTCTCCCAGCAAGTCCGGATCTTCCTCGACCGTGCATATCAAGACTGGTCACTCAGCCGTCCTGTTCCAAAAGACCTGCCTACCCTGAGTCGCCTTAACGCCTTCGACGCACTGATGAGGAACGCACAGATATTGCAGATTCCTGTAGAGGCTCTGGGCAGCGATGATGACGATTCACCGTTGCTGCTCACTAGTCGTCATTCCACAGGTAATCAACAACTATCAAGACAATTCCCCAACCACCTCAGGCCCACAGTGGGGGCCTCCAAGCAGGGGAACTGGATGAGGACACAGTGTGCGATGAGCTGTGTTGCGACTTATTGAACCTGGAATCGAAGACGGAACCCCCGGTGCTGATCTGGGGAGATTCCTGGCAGGCTTCGCAATGGGAATTCAGTATCTCTTTCATTAATAGATGGGCCGTCCTTTTGGAGGACTGCCAAGAGATTCTCGCGGCGACGAATCATTGGCGTAGGTTGCGAGGAGCCGAGGCCTTCTCCCTGCCTCCAAATCAGGCTGGGGAATAGCGCTACAGTTGGAACTTTTACCCTGAGCTAAGGATGAACCGCTCACCATGTACTAGACGAGATGAAGAAGAACTATAAGAATGATAATGGTTTTTACCCTGAGACGAGGGGTCTCACAGTGTTTACAAAATTGTAATTTTGCCATTCATTTTTCTACTCAACGTTTTGACCTTAATTGATCCGTCTATGACTGAAAATGGGTTGAAAGTTCTTTGTTCTTTGCCACATCTCGGGTGATATGGCACGTAAACATCACGCCGAGGATAATAACATCTACGGACTCTCGGACAGTGCCGCGGATTCCTCATAGAACCACTAGTCCTGGCATAGCTTCTTGTAGAGGAATTCGAGTCATGGCCAGCTCAAAAATGGCCGCAGTGAAAGGGAAGACCGGCTTCATCCCGGGAGTCCCACAGACGAGCGGGTCACCCCACGAGCCATCGATTCATGTGTGGTTGATTTCGTTGATTGACAGGGGAGTAAGCAACTAGTTTGGTTGGATGCTCGGCTTGACCCACCATCCGGTAGGCGCCCGGGAACTAAGTGCACTCCGTGGAAAGGAAATCTCTACAACTAACGGCTTGGGAAAACATTCGCATAGAGGCGGTGTTTAGCACAGCGCAAAGCTGTTCTACTTTCCGGATCTTTTGATAGCATCCATAAAGATTAACACTCAATCTGAAAAAGAGCCGTGAGTGATGCCCTCCCAATAGCTTAGCTTCATCGGCAAAACCATCGCTAAACTTCAATGGATAAACGACGTCAACATTGCTATTTGCCTAACTGTAGGAGGGTCGGCTTGTCCTCGGCTATGCCGTTTAAACTCGCTTAGAAAGGTTAGTTCGATGAGATGATGTGAGCCGAATGTGGTGTCAAATATGGTTGTTCGATGGACCGACCTATCTGGTTGAGTGCCCCCCTCGTAGTTCATCGTATGCAATCTGCTTATCCCCCTGTCGGAAATATGGAGACATGATTGCTCCAATTCAACATCGTGGGTGGCAAAGAGTGCTGATAGTTATAAATTAAACCAGTTGTCCAAGGCTACATGCAAGTTTGGTCCTTTTCATTGTTTTCTTTTCTTACACATCTCAAGTGAGTTGAACACCATTTTTCATCATGGTTGAGTTTCGCGTCCAGGATATTCCTGACCTTGATGGGCAAGTTATCATTGTCACCGGCGGAAACGCAGGTCTGGGCTACGAAAGCGTAAAACAGCTGAGCGCTCACAATCCCGCCCGCATCTACCTCGCGGCACGATCCAAGGAGAAGGCCGACAAAGCTATACAGGAGATTCAAGCGGCAAACCCGAGGCTAGATAACATCAGGTTTCTCGAGCTTGACCTAGCTAGTCTCGAGAGCGTCAAGGCTGCGGCCGCCGACTTCCTACGGCAAGAAACTCGACTTGATATTCTCATGAATAATGCGGGCATTATGATGACTGCTGAGGGACTAACTGCCGAGGGCCATGAGATTCAATTCGGCACGAATGTCATTGGCCCCGCGCTGTTCACTCAACTCCTGCTTCCGGTCATGCGCGAGACATCAAAGATCAACAAAGAGACACGCGTCGTAATGCTGTCCTCGGCCGCACATGCGATGGCTCCCAACGATGTCTATAAGTTCAATGAACTCCGCACCACCATGGCGGACCGTCGAACTACCCAGAGATACACAATGTCGAAGCTAGCTGATCTTCACTATTCGAGGGCCTTGGCTGAACGGGAAAGCCAGGTCAAAATAATTTGTGTGCATCCGGGCATGGTTGCCACCAACCTTCACCATGAATCCAAGGGCACTTTTCTCAGGCCTTTCCTATATACAGCCGGTTGGTTGTTCGCAACACCCGTGGCCAAGGGTGCGCTATCTCAGATCTGGGCTGCTGTTAGCCCTGAAGCTCAGAGCGGTCGATATTATGGTCCAGTTGGAAAGCTCGAGCCAGGATCAAAAGCTAGTCAAGATCATGATCTCCAGGAGAAGCTTTTTGAATATGTTCAGAATCAGATCGATAATTTTGTTCCTAAACTCATATAGGAAGGAAACAGTAATCTCTGACAGAGTTCATAAGCTCGGATCTTTGGAAGTGACCGATACAGGTGCATTCGGGGGGGATGTATACTTATGATATTTTTGTATCAGTAGCGGACTGCAGTTAACCTTGAAAAAAAAACATGTGCTCATAGGTCGTAGCTCATGCCCCAGGTAGAATAGGGGTTCTAGTCTGTTTAATGTCTTTGCTTGGTGCTGTTGGAAGTAGTGCTGGACGAATTAAGCCGCACATGCCCACTTTTACGATAAGGACAAGAGAACAGAGACGAAGAGTAAAGAGAAACACATAATATATATAGTTATCAAAACTTCACTTGTAGAAGCCGCCTTTATTCGATATTGATCTCCCAGATAGCTCAATGCATACATAGTAACCGTCGGCCAATTCATTCAATCCTCTCACCAGACTGAGGACGGAGCTGGAGAGAGCCGAAGCCGGAGCCGGAGCCGAAGCCGTAGCATGGGGATGTGAATCCGCACACTCAATGACAATGTATTTTTTCACGGCTGAATGAAGTGTCCTGAACCCTGAATACCTCTCTCGAACATCGTGCCAAAAATATTATATATCTAATCTGATATCAGACTGATTTGTTTTCGACATCGTGGAGTATAGTGAAAAGGTCAACGAGCAGGAGAAGACCTCTTTTTCCTATCCCTCGCCGCCATGAGCACCGTGGAGATTAGATTACTCGACCCAGAGAGGGATGAAGATCTGATCCAAGATCTTGTACAGCTCCAAATCGACTGCATCACCTGTGATGGCGCTCTACTACGATTCCATCCACCGTTTGATGATGGAAAACGGCAACAAATGCAGCTTTTCTGGGAGGACCGATTCCTTCAGTGTCGCCAAGGATTAAGAGTCTCGTTCCTAGCGGTTAAAAAAACAGGTTTCAACAAGGAGGACCTTTGCGGCGTTGTTGACCTCGGGCTGCCTGTGGCAGATACTGGCCCATTTCGGGGCGATGTAGAAATGCTCATGGTCTCCCCGCATCACCGACGCAAGGGGATCGCCAAAAAGCTGCTTTCCGCGCTTGAGTTTTACGCGGAGGAAAAGGAGAGAACACTCTTGGTAAGATTTTGGTAGATCAATTTTATTGGGCGATAACTGACGGACTTGGAGCAATTATCGACTGATGCGGGCTCTACGGCAGCAACGTATGTTTACCCTGCTAAGGGATACACAAAGGTATACAAAAATCCACCGAGTTTTTATGATAAATTGTCACTGATACAACGTCCAGTTTGGAACAGTACCGGACTATGGCATTAGGCCGGACACAGCGGAGCTGGTAGCTGGAGAATACTTTTATAAAGACTTGCGTAAGAGTAAAGCCTCTTCTTGAGCTTAGGCAACCTATTCTCGGTTTGTAGCGTTTTCAAGGAGGAACTTTTGCAACATGAATGGGCTTAGTGAACATAGAAGAAGAGAGAAAACAATAGGAGCTCGTTTGATACGATATGGGTACCAATCTTGATCATTAAAGATTCGGTGTGAAGTAGCTCGAGAGGGATGCCACGAACAGTACCACAGGACTGAAAGTGGTATCCCGGTGGTAAATATGGTCAGTGACTCCTGAGGCGTAGGGTAGAAGTGTAGACATGCCATTCTTCATGCCATGCCACGCACGAGACCTCGCGGACCCTCTGAAGGCAGTCATTAGGGTCATGCCAAGATCCATGATCGTCGTAGACCCGCCTAGACCGTAATTGAGATGACCGGATACGACATAGCTCACCTGAATGCTTTGGAACTTTCTTAGCAGACTCTTGTTAGATTTGAATTGTTAGGCTGAGCGTGGGAGAGCGCCAGCTCAACCTCATGTTTGCAGTCACCAATCCTAACTGATCTGGGGCAAACGTCATACCGCCGTTGACGGCAGCGCTGATCCCACGCGGTGGCGGTTGTCAACTAAATTAATTTACGAGGGACCATGCCATTTCTGAGGGCCGTTTGGTTAGCCATGTTGGTTAACATTGCGATCGGCACTTTCCCCTCGAATTCTCCATCTGCCGGCGCCACAGGGAACCCTGCATGAGCGACAAGCACAATTTGCTGAATAAATGGCCTACCCAACCACAGTATCTGCTACTTATTAAAATGGACCTGACTGTTAGGAGTGTAACTCTCTGTTTGGTGATCGCCAGTGCTTCAATTTGAGGTGGCAGGAGCAGCAGAAGGTGATCGTCAGGACTTACGGGGGTTTACCAACCGTCATTCGACGGCCCCTGAATATTCGGGATAGGGGAATTCTAGAATTAAGCATGGTGGGAATTGTCACTGGCCATATTAAAGGGAACGCAGCCGTTGAATAGTTGGCTTTTCTTTCTTTCTCTTCAAGCGTTGTCACGCCCAGTCATTCTTTCACCAAAACAGCCCACCTGTGATTTATCACGTCCAGTCATTCATTAATTACAATCTTTCACAATACACAAATAATGAGATCCTCTCTTCTCTTTGGCCTGGCCGGAGCCGCCTCCGCCCACTTGCCAAACATCGTTAATGATATCGTCAAGCCAGTTACCTCAATCACTCCAAACATCGTCAATGATGTCGTCAAGCCAGTTACCTCGATCACTCCAATCGTCGGAGGAACCGTCGGAGGAATTATCCCAGCAGTCTGCGATCTGACCGACACCTGGGACAACCATGTTCTCTTCAGCGGGTGAGTACAAACACGCTGCAGTTTCAACCGTCCTCATATAACGTGTACTAATTGATGTATTAGAATTGTTGGTGCTGCGACTGAGACCTCCGCCGCCGTCTCACTTGAGCTGGTTTTGAACCAAGCTCATGTTGAGGGTCAGATCAGCTTGGCACCACTTGAGAACTTCCTCGAAGAACCCACCATTCGCCTCAACCTTGCTAGCTTCCAGGCCTACGTGGATGTTGATCTCTCAGCCTCGGCCGGTGTTTTCCAGACCGTCACCCTCATTGCTTCACCCGAGCTTGCCATCGACCTCGGCGTTCTTGAGATTGACTTGGGCGCTGCCTTTGCGCTCGATCTCGTTGTTGGTGTCAGCGCTGCCGTCGATCTGTCTGCCGGATTCTACATTTCTTTCTCCGAGGATGACTACATTGATCTCTCTGTAGTGACCAAGCAAGTCCGCGGCAGTGTCCTCACTGGACTTGGTGTCAAGGCCCTGCCTCTCACTGTTGGTGCTGCTGTTGATCTGTCTACTGATATCGACGTTCTCCTTGGTCTCCGCCTTAGATCCCACATCAGCGTTGGTGCTGATGTTGAGCTGCTTGGCCTTGACCTCCTTAACGCTGGTGCTGAGATTGCCATCTGGGCTGACTTGGTCCAGCACAAGATCACTCTTGGCCAGACTAAGGAATGTGCTGTCTCTGTCGGCAACGAGTTCGGTCTCAACGTTGGTATTGCTGTCGAGGCTGGTATCAACGTTGCCGATATCCTCGATATCAGCCTTGCTCCTACCGTCTCTGTCCAGCTGGCCCGCGCTGATAAGGGTGTTGCTTGCCTGTCCGGCCGTGACGGCAAGGAGAACCTCGATGCCACTGGCGGTCTTAACTCTCCTGCAACTCCATCCACCAGTGGTCTCGCTTCTCCTTCATCTCCATCCAGCGGTCTCACTACCCCAAGCACCCCGACGCCTACCTCCAGCGCCTCTGTCACCAGCGTTGGCAACGGCAGCGGCTTGGTCACGAGCACCATCAGCAGCACTACCACCTACACTGTCACTAGCTGCCACGTCTCCGTGCCTAACTGCCCTGCATCTCAGACCCAAGTCATCGTCACATCAGTTGTTCACTCAACCGTGACCGTCTGCCCTGCTACTCAGACCGCTTTCCCTACGACGACTCCTGCTTCCGCCGTGAGACCCATCCCCACCATCACCGAGACTCTGACCACCATTGTGCCTTGCGAGCCTACCTCCAGCACCTTCACGCCCCCTCCTGGTGCTACTGCTACTCCCGCTCCCACCGTCACCATCAGCGACACTGTCACCGTTTGCCCATCCCAGGCATCTACCCAGCACCCAGTTCCTTCAGGTGGCCCCTCCGCTAGCCCATCAGTCTCTGTCCCTGCTTCCACTGGTGTTTCCACGACCCGATCTTCAGCTCCTAGCGTCCCTGCCGGTGAGGCCCCTACTGGCGGAGCTCCATCTGGCCCAGCTCCCACCGGCCCTGTCCACACCCCCGGTGCTCCCGTCCATACCCCTAGCGCTCCTTACCCTTCTTCAAACAACACCTGGACTAGCATCTACAGCCCTCCTGCTTCGGTCCCTGCCACTTCGCTCCCAGGTACCGGTGTTCTTCCCTCAACTACCGGTGGCAACTCGCCTGTGCAGCCTTCCGCCACTCCTTCCGGCATTACCTCGTCGGCTGGATCCCTCAAGGTTGGAATCGCCATGGTCGTGCCCCTTATTTTGGCTATGCACCTGTAAGCCGCTACGAATATGCAGCACTGTCAATCTAGCATTCATGTATTGATGGGCCCCATAACGGTCGACGGTCAATCTATTAGTCTTAATAGTAATCGGGTGGATCCAACTAGATCCTTTCTCTGGATAATGGTTGGTGGTTTTAATGTATTATACTGGTCCGGGTCCGTGGATACTGTAAGAGTGTATCGATATCACGCTTCAATATACTTTAAATATTACGATTTGAACATAATACTATTGTAGCACTTGTCAACTATTTTAACTCGGAAGTCTGATGGAATAGTCCGAGCTACTGGTTTCATCAAGTCGTAATCTCCCCGGAGGCCGTCTCTTGACACCATTGAAAGTTCTCATGCATCGTGGCCTTATAGTCTTATTCTCTTGATTGCGTGACCGGTTTTGAAATTTCACTTGCTATCCCGAATTTGTGGTTACAACGGAGGAAGTAATACGAAGACAGCCACCATACTAGGGACAATGACATGGCAGACCGTTAGTGAATCCCATTTCTGGTGACTGCAATGGTGGTGAGTCCACTGTTGCCGCCCGCTTGCTGTGGCTTCTTCTGGAGAGCCGAATGACTCGGTTGATAGGTAGTACGCATTGTGTCGCTTCCCCTTATTTGTACGTTATGCTCACCTTTGGATACCCAAGCCGTCTGCCAGCGGGCGGCGCTGGATTTTTTCGATACGTTTTCTGTACCTCTCGTGGCAGGGTGTCTGTGGATGTATAGCCGAAATGTTCATCAGATAGCCCAGACTCAATGGCGTGGATGCCTTGATCTTTGAGGACCTTCAGTGTGAAACCAATGGAACCAACGTCCCCGGGGTTTCGACCACAACCGTAGTTTCGACCACAACCGTAAAAGAAGTAAGCTGCTGATATTGCTTTACTTGTAATTGGCTACAAGACGGGCCAAGGCTGGGCTAATCTATGACGTGGGTTGTGGGGTGAGTGAGCTTATAACCAAGCTTGCCAGGTCCGGGCAATTAAGATCATGTCCTGACCCCGGACGAATAATAAGCAGTATGACTGAAAAGGGCCCATTGGAGAGTCCATTATTTGGAAGAAGCCAAAGACGTGCTTACTTTTACCGCATGGGGTTAAAAAATGCCACTGCTTACGCACAAACAAACAAGTAAGACAGGTGTGTCATCATATAGTAGAGCTTGGCACAATGACCGTAGTGCGAATTCATTGCTGAGATTGTTTATTTGGGGAACCTTTTCCCCTCCAAATCCTGACCACTGTTCACCGCTCTCAATCGTCCAAGGACATTGCCTTCTCATTACCATCATGGCTTTGACTGCGTCTATTGTGGCTGCCGCTGCCCTCGGCTTGATCACAGTCTACTTCGTCAGATGGCTTGTCACAAAACCATCACTGCCGCTGCCTCCTGGGCCTCCCGCGCTGCCAGTAATTGGAAATGTTCATCAAGTGCCAAAAGCCTTTGCCTGGAGACAATTTGCGGAATGGAGAAAGCAATACGGGTCCATCTATCACCTCAACGTGTTTGGACAACATGTCATTGTCCTCACTACCTCTCAGGCAGCTCACGATCTTTTGGCCAAGAGGGGAGCTACTTTCTCCGATAGACCGAAGATGTTTGTAAGTTATGATGCTGCTCTCACATGCCCAATAATGTTCGCCTCTAATTATCCAACTTTTGTGTCTCATAGGTAGCCCAGGAGCTCGCGCTCAAGAATATGAATGTACTCTTGATGGACTACGATGAGCGTTTCAAGGTGCGCCAGAGGCTGGAAGCGACAGTTCTGGGCCAGAACGCATCATCCAAGTACCTCGAATTCCAGTCCATCGAGTCGAAGCAATTGATGTACGATCTACTCATGAATGCGGGTGGAAAGGGGACAAATATCCACGGCTTCCTCGAGAGGACAACCGCCAGCACCATCTTTGCTCTATTCTATGGGTTCCGCATCAAGGATGCAGAAGCACCGGAGCTGGTCAACGCCATGCAGCTTGACGACGAATTTTCCGAGTTTGTTCAGCTTGGCGCGTTCCTGGTAGACACCTTCCCTGCGCTTAATATTCTGCCTGGTCCTCTTGCCCCATGGAAAGCGAAAGCGGAAGCTCATCACCAACGGCAGCGCAAGCTCCACATCGGTAATCTCAATCGAGGTCTCAAGGCGCCTGGGTGGACTTTCACCAAGCAACTCCATCAGACAGTACAGGAAGAGAACCTGCCTATATCGTTCGATGAGCTTGCCTTTGAATTCGGCACCTTGGTTGATGCTTCGCTGGACGGGACTGTGGAAACGTTGAACTGGTTTATCATTGCCATCATCACACAAGACAACGGTTTCGTAGCCAGGGCTAAACAGGAACTCGACAGGGTGGTGGGTCGTAACCGGCTGCCAACCCTCGATGATCTGCCTCATCTGCCCTACGTTAGTGCCTTGTTGGAGGAAGTTCTTCGTTGGAGGGCAGTAGGAGCAGGCGGCGTTCCTCACTTCACAAAGGTCGAAAGCGAGTACCAGGGCTTCAGGATTCCCGCAAACTCCGTCGTGGTCGCCAACCACTGGGCTGTCACGCGTGAGGAGGCCGTCTTTGGCCCCGATACCGACTCTTTTGTTCCCGAGCGCTGGATGGACGGTGATAAGCTAAAGATCCTACCAGTTGCTGGATTTGGATACGGTAGACGAACTTGCCCTGGAAGATTCTTTGCTCGAAACATGATATGGGTTTCCATGGCTCGCCTCCTCTGGGCCTTTGACATCACAGCTGGACGATCGGAGGATGGAGAGTTAACAGTTGTTGACGCAGATGGTTGCACCGACGGCCTGGTGATGAGGGCTTTGCCGTACAAAGCCTCCTTTGAGCCGCGGGACGAGAACGCGCGGGAGGTTATAATGAAAGATGGCGATACTTACGGCGAGGATCTTCCTGCTATTCTGAGCAAGATTGGCGAGCAACTGAATAAGAAGAAATAAAAGTATTCTCCATCAAGAAAAGAATCGAATACTAGATTCTTTCATTCGCGCTATGGATGTACGCTAGGTTTACAATTGTATTGCATGCTCATGCAGAATTGCAGAATTGGTAATCCCAGAGGATTTCAGGTTGATCCGTGTCAAGAGTTCCAGAACTCAGCGCTGTCTTCCAATTTATCTCTGTAAGACATCCGATCAAATTCTCCCCCCCCCGTTTGCAGGACAGTACTTTTCTTATTTTCCCCACGCTCTGCCAGGTCTGAATGACTTTGGGTACCACTCAGGCTCCTCCCCAGTGGTTACTAATTCAACAAGAGCCTCAGCGCTTCGGAAAGCCATGCCCACTGTGAGAAGGTCAGTCCCTGTACACCTGAAATTGATAGGAAACAAGCGTCAGGATCATCACTTACTACCATGCCCATTCATTCCAACAGACATCCAAAGTCCCGCCTGGCCTGGCACCTCGCCCACAAGGGGAAATGTGTCCGGAGTGTAGCATGTAATGCCAGTCCAATCTCTAATCACATCACCCTCCTCTCCCCACACGTCGCTCCCAAAGAATTTGGCTGGAGCGTGATGGAGGTAGGTTGCGATCTCGGGGTTGATATGGGAGTCGTCCGTTATTCCATATTCCTTCGAGATGAAGCGCCCGCCTCCCCACAATATATCACCCTCGCCCTTGAGACCAGGCAGCCGCGTCATGTAGTAGTCGCCGACACCATTCAGATCATTGAGGCCCGCGCTTCCGCGAAGCGCTGGGCTACCGGTCATGTTCTTCCCGGGTCTTACAGCTGCCACCTGACTCCTAGCAGGGGTCAAGAAGCCCGTCGCTTCCAGTCCAGGAAGCAGCGCGTTTGAATAGGCGTTTGTTGCTAAGACGACATGGCTTGCATGTAAATTGCCTCTATCTGTTTTGACTTCCCATCGGCAAGCAGTCCCTTGCCAGGTTGTAGGCACTATCTCCAGTGCGGGAGTCGTAGTCTGCAAGTTGAGTCCTTTTTCAAGGGCAAGTTCTAGCATTCTGCACACAAGCCTGTAAGGATTTTGTGTATATGCTCGCCATGTGACTGCACCAACTATTGATGGCATCCCCAAATGATCCCTTGCTTCTTGACCGCTCCGCACCGTCCTTCCAGAAAGGGTGGCTGCATCTGGTCTTCTCTTTCGCAGATCTTCTCTAGCTAGTATGGTTAGGAGCGCATCATTCCATTCTTCGTTGGACACGTAGACATCCGCTGTTTCTACTTCTCGGAAATCGCAGTCAACGTTATGCTTGCGTACAAAATCAGCAATATCCAATCCATTCTGCTCCTCGAGCTTCAAAAACTTAAGGGCTTCGTCTTCCCCAAAAGACTCGGTATATTTCCTCTGGTTGAGCCAGAAGCCGGCACGACAGTGGCCACCATTACGGCCAGAGGCGCCTGAAGCAGCGGTACGAGCTTCCAGCATCATTATATTAAGCGACGGATCCCGAGACAGTAGCTTGAATGCCACCGCGGCACCAGATATTCCAGAGCCTATGATGATGTAGTCAAACGCCGCGGAAGTCGGTAGCGATTGCGTGGTGCGATGGTTGGCAATTGGGTGAGGTGGGAGCTGCCAGTAAGAAGTCGTGGGGTTCGGCTGAGGGAACCCCGGGAGCACACTGCCTCCGCCCATTCTGAATGGTTCTAGATGTTAATGGTTGTAGATGAGAGAGAATCTTGTCATCCTTTAAAATTAGAGGCTATTAGACAGATATAAATTTAATGGAGGAGACAAAGAGACGAATTTGTAACGTCATCGGCCGGTTATCCATGCCGCTTACGTCACGTAGATGTGCGTAATGTTGCGTTTTGTTCCTCGATGCAACGTAGAATCTAGAAACACGGGAGCAGGTCCCGAACTGAACGATCGGGAGTACGCAATTTGGTTTGCGTCGAACTTATAGAATTCTTAGTGGTTTGCATGCTGTACATGTAAGACTAGCATGTAAGAGATCTATCAACACCGACGCTATGTGAAGAAAGCATCGACTCAGTTTGCTCTCGAAATTATCAATGAACCAACATTAGCGCGATATATAGGTGCGACTTTTGGTTGATTGACTGCTGATTCTGTTGGAATAATTTATTTGCGCATATGTGGCTATAGGTTACGCCGAAACAAAGGGGCTTGCCTGTATTGTGGCTGATGGACCAGCCAGTTTCCTGTGGCTGAAATATCATTTCTTGGCCTTCGTTAAAGATAGCTAACCTCATATGGTAGCTCGTAATAATGAGGAGCTGACACATGGCTGGAATTGCCGGAGTTGACGCGTCAAAAGTCACGGGACCTAAGGGGAGGATTCGAACGTTGCATGGTGCTGAAATTTACCCAAAGCTCCGTGAAGAACGAGCACATCTATGGTCATAGGCGTCTCAAGCTAGTCAGGTGTCCAGCGAGGTGTGGAATCACTCGCAGGACGTCAATGTATGCGCCAAAAGCCCAGGTGGACCAACTGATGAAGGGCCATTGACAGCGCCCCATTGGGGAAGATGGACCGAGCCGTTGCTACAAGAAGCCGAACTGGCTGTATAAATTGCAGGAAGGGTCGGGTCCGTTGCGACGAGAAAAAGCCTGATTGGTAAGTTTCCTGCGTCTGGGCTGCTCCGAGACCTCAGACGTTTCCCCAAACTCTGGGAGCCTTATCGTTTGGCCGGGTTTGCTCCTGGGATCATTCTTCATTCGATGGCTGATAATATCGTATCGATATAGCACTACTTGCCTAGCTAAAAAGAAAACATGCTCGTACAGCCTAGCTAGGCTTCCGCTTCGTGATCGTAGAGCACAAGCATTGCCAGGAGAACAAACTCCTTGGGCTCTTCCAGTCTCCCACCCACATCAAACATACCCTCCGGCAAAGAAAGAGTCAAATGGCAGAAAGAAAAAACAACCAATAGAAAAGGAAATGATGATACGCCGATGGAAACTGCCTCGATCAGACGCAGTAGATCCGTTCAACGTTCTCCCGATCAAGATGCCTTTCAATTCCAAAGAATTGCTTCACTATTGTAGGTATAGATCCCGAATAAGTCTTCGCTATATATATACCCAAGATCCCTTTCTAACGATTCATCATAGATCACCAAGCTGTTGGGAGATTTAGTGGGTTAACACCACACCAGATCAATGCTTGGTAATAAGTCTAATTGATAACAAAGCACAAGAACATTTAACTAACATTTGGTACCTACCTACTAGTGTTGGCTCGGCGGTCAAGTCACCAGTGGCGCTTCGAAACACGCTCATTGTTGCTGGAGTTCATCATGTTTGGAACACTGGGGAGCTTCAATCTTTCAAAAGCGCCTTCCTTTCCCACAAGCTCCACGGCGTACATCAAGTAAACGGATGGCTGAATAAAACACCGGACACAGCCACTTTCTTCAAGTGCTGTCAAATAATTGCTACATTATGTATTACAGAGGTAAGCCGCTTTATCCTTTCTTTGCGGCGGGCTACTTACGTTTGTTTGGTAGTGTTGCGTTAAGAATTTCGCAGTTGCCGATGCACATTTAGCAGGTCTCTTGGCATATATGGATCATTTTTCGGCTGCCAAACCCGACTTTGATCTCACCCGAAGCATCGAAGGAGAGCTCTTGAATAGATATTTCATCTTGTAAGTACGCTCGGCCATCCAATTTCAAGGTTTTAACCCCACAAACTCACATCTTGTCTAGAGCCTTCAACATCATGCATGGTCTGAAGAGTCAAGTCAATGACTTCATCAGAATGATACCTAAATCAAGCGATCCTCAGCGATCAATAGATAGGAAAAAACTTAGGGACATGATTTATAATGCCCACACAAATGAGGAAGAGCGCCTGTCACGACTGAAGGGAGTATCGCTATTTCCATTCTTCTTCCTCCCTCTCGAGGCTGTGAAGAAGCCATTCCGCCATGTTGACGTTGGCACTATGCTTGAGTCTCTCCGAGATGTCACAAAAGCGTATGATATGAGGTTTAAACGGCCTTCGCGAGATGGTATCGTTGATTCTCTGTATCATCTGTGGCATAGCGGCGCGCCTTCTAAAATGTTTGTTGCATCCATTGATGCACACGCTAAGTCGATTTCCCATAATCCCGACCCTTCTACCCAGGGGAATGACTCGTTGCTATCTTCGTGGTCGGGGTTCAATGTCGCTGAGGGAATGTACCTTACCTCTGTACTGGGGATCTGGAATTCGGGCTCACCCCCTGAGACGCCACTTCATACACGTGGCCTTCTTATCCTTGAGAGGGATCTGCAGACTGAACTAGTAGAACTTGACACAAGAGGAGAGCAAGAGCGGGCGTTGTGGCTTTGGAAGTTGTTTGTCGGGACCCTCAGCATAGCCCACGCCGATGTACAGTCACGGAAGAGCTTCTTTCAAGGGTTAAGTGCGCGTTTCTCCCAGCTAATCCGGAGATGGATTGATTTAAGGGAAAGGGAATCAATCCAGTGGAAAAATGCTAGGGAGGTGCTCAGTAGTATCACTTGGCCGGTGCATTTTCAGAAGGAAGAAATAGCTCGTCAGCTCTGGTGTAGTGCGATTTTGGGGGATGAGTAGGCGGCGGTTTCTTCAAGATCCCGGCTCGTACGGAATAAATGAGAGGAACAGTAGAATCTCCTTCATTCAGAGCCTTATTCGTACTCTTTTAGGTTCTCTTTGGACCTGGAAATGTAAATAACTAGCATGGGATAAGAATACGTACCGTGAACCATAACCCTAACCCAAAAAAAAGGGGGAAATGACACAGTCAAATGGCACATTGTGTGATTCTCGCGCTTCATTTTTGAGAAATGGTAAAAAGTACAGATTGATTTAGATGTTCTTGGTCCTAGACCATTAGAGGGATGAAAAATTGAACGCGGATGCTTGAAGGCAGCAATGTCTCAATTGGAGTTGTTTGCGACGACTGGTGAGACAATAATTGTTGAAGTTCTACCGCATCTCTAAATTCGGCACAGCACCTTATGAGAGCAGAATAAGCAATTAGCATGTATTGAAATATTTCTTTCGCCTTATATGTCGAGATAACTGTGTCAATATTGGCTTGCAGCCCCATTGCGAATTAAAGGCGACAAGGGGAACTTGGATCTAGGGCTAGGTCGGCACACAAGTTGGGATTTTATCAATAGCTGTGAGTATTTTGATAACAACGTGTCTTATTTATGTTATTACTTGAAAAATGCTCCAATCGAGCAATTTATCTGATAACTTTTACTTCATCGCCTGCTTGTAAAGTGGAAATTTCTGGGTCAAACTGGAGCTAGGGACCGGGAGAAAGGCTCCATGGCCCTTCTAGAAGCAGCTGCTCAGTAACTTTATGGGCTACATGATCCTTGGGGAAGCCTCCATCTCCTCAGCCTCGGGGATCCTGTTACCAGATTGTCGTTTTTAACCCCCGCCGGACGCCAAGGAGGGCAATGGGAAAACTCTCATCTGGGATTAATGCTCCATTTCCCTTTGTTTTTCATTTTAAGTTTCTTATCATCATTTGTTTCTACCCCGTGGAGAGGAAGTTACATTAGAGTTTCTGCATGCGTCGAGTTAAAGGCCTGGCCCATTCCACCTTGATCCATTCCACTTGAACGCAGTGCTCCCCCCCCTCCTGTTAAAATTGGGTAAAGGAACTTCCTCTCCTCTCTGTCCCTAAATCTCTTCCCTCGCTCCCACATCTTTCTTTACCCATCTCATCTTCGACAATTCTGGTGATCATTGGCAAATTTGCAGCCAGCCCAGTGGACGACTACGCAATCGATCTTCCAGATTGGCCGACGGACAGAAGAAAAGGCTTACCAGGGACACTGTATCCCGGCCGCCATGAATCCTCCAGGCGATAAACATGTCTCGGGCCATGGGGACGTCGAGAGCGCCTCACAGGATGCCCTCATTGATTACAAGACTCTGACCTGGTGGTACGCATCGCTTTGTTTCGTTAAACCCATCCCTCTCCCCTTCAGTGACGCTTTGGTCTTCTGACAAACATTCTTCCGCTTTAGGCAAGGTGGTATTGTTCTCGCCGCCGAGACTGTCTCACTTGGTATTCTCTCGCTCCCTTCAGTCATGGCCAGTGTCGGTCTCGTTCCCGGCATTATCCTCATCCTCATCCTGAGCGCTCTCTCTACGTATTCGGGCCTGGTACTGGCCGAGTTCCGCGAGGAGTATCCCCATGTTCAGAACTTTGGAGATGCTCTCGAGGTTATCGGGCAGCCCATTGGCATGGGTGCCCTCTTCCAGGAGATCTTCGGCTGGGCCCAGGTCATCTTCCAGATCATGGTGATGGGCAGCCACCTTCTGACCTTTACCATTTGCATGAATACCTTGACTAACAGCTCTACGTGCACGATTGTCTGGGCCGTAGTCGGCCTCGGCATCTTTTGGGTCCTCAACCTCCCACGGACCCTCAAATATACCAGTTGGATGTCTCTCGCCTGTAAGCTGTTTCATCTTTCCGCTTCCTGCCGCCCGCTTATGAGCTAACCATCGCACCATCAGCTTGCCTGTCCATCATCATTGCTACTTTAATGACCGTCGGTGATGTCTCGGTCGGGCACTCCATCGCTGAGAGCTGGACCATCGCTCGATCGCTCCCTTTCCCCACCGCATTCCTCGGAGTCACTAACATCGCGATTGCATTCTGTCAGTTATCACTCAAATACTCTTCCTGGGTTATGAGGTTCGCGTACTGACTCCATTGTAGCAAGCCACTCGTGTTTTTTCAGCGTCATTAGCGAGTTCAAAAAGCCTGAGGACTTTCCTAAAGCCATGGCTCTGCTTCAGTTCATTGATACATCTCTGTACCTGATCGCCGCCATTGTCATCTACGTTTACGTTGGTGAAAAAGTTCCCTCCCCGGCGCTTTCAGCTGCTGGAACTGTAGCCATGCGCAAGGCGATCTGGGGAGTGGCTATCCCAACAATTGTAATAACTACGCCCAACCCCCTGTGCACTACTGGGACCTGTCGATGCTAATAATCTTACAGGTCATCGCCGGAGTCATCTACGGTCATGTGGCCGCCAAGTACATCTTCGTCCGCCTGTTCCGCAACACCAAGCACCTCGAACGCCGGACCAAGCTCTCCACCGTGTCTTGGTGGGGTGTCACCTTCGTGATCTGGGCTCTCTCCATGATCATCGCCGAGTCCATCCCTGTCTTCAACAGCTTGCTGGGTCTCATCGCTGCCGCCTTCGTCAGCTGGTTCTCCTACGGCCTGCCTGGCGTTTTCTGGCTGTGGATGCACAAGGGAAACTGGTTCAGCAACTGGCGCCAGACATCGCGCTTCTTGGCCAATGCGGTCCTGCTTGTGTCTGGTATTATGCTCTGCGTTCTGGGATTGTGGGGGTCGATCGAGGCGATTGCGGGTGAGAAGAAGACCAAGCCTTGGGCGTGCGCGAGTAATGCTGCTGAATAGTGCGATGAGTTTTGATTATTTTTGTGACGTTTGATTGCTATTTCAATTTAAGCTAGCCTCTGGTTCTTGCTTCTATGGACAAATTTGATGTAGTGTTGGCTTTCAGTTCTGCTGTCGTTGGATACCTACATGATCATTAATCCGAGCCAATATTTCCCCAGTTAATGATGTGACTATTTACCCATTTATTGATTATTATCGTTTACTGGCAAAAGAAGAAATGCATACGTATGGCGAAAAAATAGCAGCATGAACTAATGGCGTGAGCCCAGCCTCGTCGATTTGGGATTATATGCAGGGGGGGGACCTATCAGTTGACACTATTGGAATATCTAATGAAATGTCTTATATTATACGAGTGTCATGCACAATCATGCCTGTTTA
Source organism: Clonostachys rosea (assembly GCA_026958235.1). NCBI lineage: Eukaryota > Fungi > Ascomycota > Sordariomycetes > Hypocreales > Bionectriaceae > Clonostachys > Clonostachys rosea. Next base: position 4,489,466 of record CP110206.1, read on the forward strand.
ATGAAGTTGATGCATGGGGACCGAGCCTTTCTGTTAAAATTCTCTAGTTTGAGGCATGGCCAAGACATATGTCCCCTGCTCAGCTGCTTTGAAACTACCCAAAGCCACAAGTTGCACGCAGCTCAGAACGCCAGTGTGTACCCTAGAAGGTGGAATAACTGTTGATGAAGGTAATGCCGAATACGACGGCCAAGTGATGTCAATGACGCCGATTACTACGCGTCGCCACGTTGCAAGACAATATGAAGCAGTGGCTTACACGAGATCCGATGTGCGTTCGTTAAAAATATAAGACAGGCATCTGCCGCTCTGGGATATCTGGAGAATTGATAACCTGACATGATCCTCGATGGGAAGAGTCCGACTTGCTCGGTGACTTTTGATCCAAGCGATTGTGACAGCACCAAAAAACACACTTTGACTCCATCTTAATATCTGGACTGCCGGTATAGCTCTCTGCCAAGCTCGACACGTATATGAGCTACTTGAAATCGAACATTAGCAACTTAGCTTCTGGTATAAATGTCTTGCCTTGGTTTTAAGATATTGCTATCACTGTGGGAAAGGGGTCAGTAGTTGAAGAGTGGTTTTGCCCATATATGTGGTCCATCCGCCTCCATTTCTGCGATTAGAATCTGACCCTCACCTCTAGTTTCCAAGAATGGCTTATCCAAAACATCTTCTAGAGGAAGATGTCTGGTCCAAATACAAGGAATTGGGGTTGGAAATTTACCCTTCGCTTGATAACACGGCAATTCATTACGAACGAGCTCGGTCGGTATGTCGTGCATCTGGTAGGCTTCTCGCATTATTGGCTACCCTAATGTACGCCGGATTAACCCAACATTAGGCATTACAGCCGAGGATATCTTGTACTTGACCCCGAAGTTCTGGAGTTTACATATGGATCGTACGTATTTAGCCATCACAAAGTTCCCGGCCACATTACTAACATTGGGAAAGCTTTCGTGGCGCGAGACTCGACTTGCCTGTCTATTCTCGTCATTCATTATAATCTATGCCTTGGCACCATTATTCCCTTCGCTAGAAAGTCTCCTGAGATTGCAGAACTCGTCCAGAAAATGCTCAACTTTGATGTAAACGGACAGTTTATGCTCACAGAACTAGACCACGGCCTGGACGCTCGCAATTTGGAGACCACAGCTACGCTACAGCCTGATGGCTCTTTTGAACTGCACACTCCGCACCCTGGCGCAGCTAAATCCATGCCGCCAAATACTACGGCGTCGGGAATACCTCGAATGGCTGTCCTGTATGCTCGGCTGATTGTCGACCAAGAGGACCGTGGCGTGCGGCCTTTTGTTGTTCCTCTTAGCGAAGCAGGTCGATTGAAACCAGGCATAACCTCCAAGATACTACCAGTTCGCCCTGGCACCAAACCCTTGGATCATTGCATCACAACGTTTGACCGAGTTATTCTACCTCCATACTGCTTATTGGGGTCCACGGAGAAGCCAAAAGATGAGCGTGCCTCGTTCATGCGATCAATCTGGCGCGTCCCTATCGGCAGCATTAGTCTATCCATGACGGGTATCACTGCTATCAAGATCGGAACACACCTCACTGCTGCATATAGCCTACGAAGAACTGTTGGATCAAGCAAGAGTGGTGACTTAACACCAATCATGTCCTTTAGCACGCAATATCGCCCTATTGTAAATGGGCACGTCCAAGCCACCGTGCTTGAGGCGTATGCCCGCTGGGCTATCAAACAGTTCATGAACCCCAAAGCGCATGTTCTCGTTCGATCTGCTCTGGGATTTATTTTCAAAACCACTGTAATCCAAGCGTCTACGATCTTGACTGAATTCTCAGAGCGATGCGGCTGGCAGGGCCTGTTCTCATACAATCAAATAACCAACATGTCCCTGAGCTTCCAGGGGAACGCTATCGCTGAGGGCGATACACTAGTGCTTTGCATCCGTAAGAAGAGGCTTTCGATCAACTTTCTAAATCTGTTGCTAACCTCGCCGTCATCTAGGTCTAGCTTCAGAGCTTCTCGGAGACAAGTATCGTCTCCCTGAGGCGCTGGACCCTTCCAGCCTACTGGCTAAACGTGAAATGCGAGCAATGACAGAAGCTAAGACTAAGCTATCTCAGATAGGAGGATATAAATCCCACCGCGGTACTGATTACAATCGGCATATATTGCCACGCTCAAGGCCGTTGATCGAATCAATAGGACACCGAATGGCGTATGAGGCCGCCAAAGAAGCCGGAGTCTCACCAAACATTCTCACCCTTTACGAAAGTTTGTGCGTTGCGGCGGCACCTAGTAGCATGTCTGACACCATAGATCAAGATAGCTTGACGGATATATACGACGAAGTGCTGGCAGAGGTCATGCCCCGGTTTGAAAGCTCGGAAATGAAGGACTACTTCACGGCTCCCATTGCATCGAAGGAGTCGTGGGATGAATTTTTCCAGTCCCTCCCGTCTGAGGATTGTTTGAAAAAACTGAAGGCCAAACTTTGACTTCCCTTGGTCTAGTATGCATCAAAATCTAGAACTGAAGTGAAGCATGTCTATTGTCGACTCGGCGACTTTCATAACATCCCAGCTGCTCAGTCCGCGTGCCTTCATTCGCGCTCCGTGACAAATGGCCAAATACACATAGAGATGGATGTGAGCTATTTGTGATTGAACCTCCCCAACCACTTGTTAAAATACAAATAAACATAATTAGCGTCGGCGACAAGATGAATCTGTTCCGATATGGCCTTTTCATTTCAAGATATCGGAAAACAGAAAATAAAAACCATGCATACCGTATCTGTCAGGATCCCGAGCTCATCCGCGGAAGCGAGCTGGCACGCTATCCGATACCTACCTATTCGGCATTCAAGATGGTCAGCTGGTCCGATTTGATTACCGGGAAGGTGGCTTAACAATTCTGCGCCTGTCCAGATCGAGGAGGGTGGGTGACATCTTGCTTACTTCCGCCAATGGGCTCTACTCGATTTGTACAAAGGTCGCTTAGATGTATCCAGATGTGGTCTTCCCCGCATTCAATGACGGATGGCCGCTCATCATGACATATGACGCCGAGGACCAGTATTGTAAGTGCTATATTTCTCCTCATTTGCCTATTCACTTCATTAAATCTCTCGGTTTTGGTGGATGTTTGAGAAAATTCCTGTTCATTTGCCAGCTTCGATAGGCAAATTTAAGTCAACATTCCGTGAATAACTTCGCCTACGATATCACTGTGACATACAGATATACTTAAGATGCAGAGGGAGTCAGTACGGCAGAACTGCGCTTTGTGCGGGTCTCATGCGCCCTCTTGGCTTCCTGGACCTGTCTCGACGCAAAATCATGGTTTCGCTACACGTATGCACTTTATCATGAACAGTAACTGATTCATCCAAAGTTAACCTATTTATCTGACATCTTCTATCAAGTGCGCATGTCGATGTGTGGCCAAGCATCATTGGAAAGGTCGGGCGCCCTTGTTTTGCAGACGATTCCGCCCGATCATGATGTAACAAACCAAGCCCAAGATCAGCCTTCCTTCACGATGACAGAGCCCATTTCGATGTACCCCGATCGTGAGTATGTCATTCACGACTCATGTCTGTTATTTCTCGAAAAAACAGTCCATTCTAGCTCGTTCCCTCTCCGGCGGCTCTACGAAGTCCTCGCGTCACTACCTTACTCAGAGATCTACCAAACGGTCGACTGGGGACGTGACCACGGCATGCGTGATGTTGAGAACGAATGTGGTTACGATCCATGGTTGGTCCGGCTCTCTCCCGATCCAGAACACCCGCTGCGACCATACTCAACATTCGACCCTCTCCGGAGTCCACAGGTTGATGAACTCCTTTCTAACTCTGCGATGGGGCGGAGCGAAACAGTACCAGGAGAGTCTTCGCGACTGAATACTGAAATCATTACCATAGGAGGTGGCCACACTAACCCTTCGGACCGTTTCCTGAGGCTGCCGACCGAAATCTGCTGCTTGATTTCCCAATATTTGCCTACGACAGATGTGGCAAACATTCGTCTTGTGTCAAGAGCTTTCCTGTCTTCGTTTGATCACCAGGCCTTCTGGGCTTCTAGATTCCATCAGTTTCACGAACGTTCATGGCTTTTCGAGGCCTTGGATACGAAGGATCGCCTCGACTGGCGTAGATTATATGACTTGACCCGATATGCGTCGATAGACAAGCATCTCAAGAATCGGCGAAGAATCTGGGACTTGGTTCCAATGATTCTAGGCACACTTCAGCTTCGTTGGCACGGCGCGCTGGACCGCACCGCTCCCATGGATGCCGACCATAGCCTTGGTGTGGTCGCAAGGTGCCATAAACAACGCCCGGGATTCGATATCCGGGAAGTGTCCCGCATCCACCTCCTTCACAAGGTCCTCATCCCTACACCCCTGTCGCAGATTAGGGTAAGTTTCACGAAGCTGGGTGACGCGAAATATGTTTGTGGATTCACGTTCTGGCCAGTGGACGATCCGCCTTGCCATATAGGATACGAAAGTCATGACCAAGAATGTGTGAATTTGGATTGTTTTGACGGCATAATTCTTACAACCACGAAGCGGGGTGTTCGAGCTGTGCGATTTCTCAGCCATAGCACTACTCCTTGGCTTGGGCAGACGGGAGGCTTTACGTCTTACTCAAAGCTTTCCACTGAGCGGGGAGTAAGAGTGATTGAAGGCGGTTTCGACGTAAGTCTCTGTCCTAATCAATCCCTCCCAAATTCAAGTATATACAGAATGATCTGATAAAACAATTGCAGGGCTGTAAGATGATTTCCCTGGCTATTTCCGAGGCCGAGGCCGAGGACGATATATGATTATCACCCGCAGCGAATATAAATTGACCAGAGCTTGGATTACTGGGAATCTGTACGCTTTTACTTATCAAACGCGGAGATGACCGATTATGTTTTCCTCCGAATGATGTATTCTTGAAAGTTATGCTTGATTGCGGGTTTTATGGTCTTGGGCAACCGTGGGCAGAAGTGCCGATTGTGGTTAGGCACGATATTGTAACAATTGCGAACACAAGTTCATCTAACTGGACCAGGCCAGAACTCGTCGCTGCTAGGCACTCAGAAGGAGATGACCGATGCCAAAAATTCAGTTCAGCTAGGCTGAAGAGCTCTATTGTCAGAGATAATAGCTGTAATTTGAAATGAATCTTTGCTGTCGAGAGACTTTTCCCTCCCGCTCATGTGGGTGAAATAAAACATGGCACACTAGAGCACCTTTCGCATAAGGGAGGGACCTTGTTCCTTAATTAACACAATATTAAGAGAATGAAGGATTTTTTATGATATTTGGCTTGATATTGTACTTATTATAAGATCAATTGTTTTGATGTTGTGTTGAAATAACGTTGAAGTGTCTACCTAGATGTGCCATGCTTTATGTCAGTCGCTTGCGACTGTAGGTGGCGATAGTAAAATGTTTTTTTCTCGACGAGGGAACGTCAATGTTCAATGTTATATGCTAAGATATTGACTATAACCAATGCTTCTTGAGACTCATGTTCAAGCTACCGTTCACTGATAAACCGAAGGGGTGAGACTGCTATGGTTACCCAATATCAGGGGATTGCGGTTACTCGTTGTTTCCTGAGGCTACTAGCGACTTGAGCCGTGAAGGGGGCTTGCATACTTAAGTATATATTATTCAACTAGACTTGATCAAGTACTAATAATCAAAGGAATGTGGAAAAGGGAAAACAGAAAGAACTGAGACCAAAACAACAAAATAACAAAACAAAGAAACAAACGGAAAGTAGAGCGATGGAATCCACGGTTCCACGGTTGTGTTAGCAACATTCAGACTCCATAGGCACCTCCTAGGTGTGCTTGAGAATCCAAATTGTACCAGTGGCATTGGTACGGTAAAGGACCAAATGATCAGGTTTCTTTGAGCCTTCATAGTCAAAAGCCAGCACCTTATCCTCGACACTGCCCAAGTCATAGCCACCGACACCATTTCCGGGGTCACCTTCGGCAAACACCGCTTTGTAAGTAGTGCCAGAGCGCTCTATGACCCAGAGTGTACCCTTTCCAGGCCTGTAGAGAACAATATGATCGTTCTTCCCAGTCTTGTTCCAGTCAAAAGCGAAGGCTACATCATTAACGCTGCCAAGATCATAACCCCCAATGCCATTGCCGGGGTCGCCCTCGCTGTAAACGGGAGAGAAAGTACCACTCGAGTTCTTGAGGATCCAGAATGTTCCAGTGCCGGGTCGGTACAGCGCAATATGGTCCAACTTGCCTGTACTGTTGTAGTCCAGCGCGAACGCTCTGTCAGCCGTCTGTCCCAGATCATATCCGCCGATGCCACTACCCGGATCACCCTGTGCGTACACCGCACTCCAGGCGGCACCAGATCTCTTCAAGATGAAGAAAGCACCTGTTCCCGGCCTGTAGAGGGCAAGGTGATCCTGGCAGCCGGAGTGGTTGTAATCGAAAGCGAAGATGCGATCGTTTGCACTTCTAAGATCATAGCCTCCGATTCCGCTTCCCAAATGACCCTGCGCATAAACGGGGGTCCAAGCGGTGCCGGATCGCTTTAGAATGTAAATAGCGCCGTATCCGGGGCGATAAAGGACAATGTGGTCCAGCTTTCCGGTGCTTTCGTAGTCGAAGGCAAAAGCGACATCGTTGACATGCTTGAGATCGTAGCCGCCAATGCCGCTGCCAGGATCGCCCTGCGAATAGACAGGAGAAAAGGTCCCGCCCTGATTGCGTATGATGAAGAAAGCTCCTGTTCCGGGGCGGTACAGACAAAGATGATCCAGTTGACCGGAGGAATTGTAGTCGAGCGCAAAGACACGATCAGCTTTTGACTTGAGATCATATCCTCCGATGCCGCTGCCGGGCTCTCCTTGGGCGTACACTGGAGTCCAAGACATTTTATCGTCTGTTGAGCGGCCGAGGAATATAATTAGTTTACAGGCCTATTGTCAAAGTTGGAATGAGAAGCTTACTTGTGAGATTGTCTGTACGTTGTAAAGCTGTAGGTCGTAGATGTCTGGGTGGAGGATTTGTGTTTGTGAGACTGCTCTGAGAATTTGATTGAGGGATGAAGAAAGCATTGAACGTAGAGTTATGAACATGACAGCAGCTTTTATATCTAGAAGCATCACGCAGAATTCGCTTATAATGAGGAAGAACGCATCACTTGCCATCACATTACGACAGTTGTGGCAACACAATGAAAAAGTTGAACGGCTGGATCGAAGGCATCATGAACTCAGCTGGACATTATTGTAACCGACAGGCCTCATGACCAGAGAAAGACGTCCATAAAAGCCTTCACTTTTACCTAATTCTATCGAAACTCTGAAAACCAGATGATACACATGATAGAGTCAGGCTCTACAGTAAGTCAATATATGTAAGACAAATACACCGTCATGGTTTATGCTCATTATGCGATGGTGATACTCCCTAACAGAATCGCAACCTCGTGAGATTGGAACTGCAGGCCTTGTACGGTTGTTTCCGAAACCAGTGGTGCACGTGAGGTCGGGTAAAATGAAGGTTGTATTATCGGATGGGAAGTCCGGCCGCGTCTTACGAAGGGAGGCATGGATAAATTGTGACCGGTCTGCGATGGAACCCTCAGGGGGTAGTGTAAAAGTATGCAATACTACACTCACGGTACATGGCATTTGAAGACTGAGCTGACGTGTGACCCAGATGTCCTCCCTAAGGTGTGTTTCGGGAAGCCGGATGGTCCCTTTGCAAGTAGGAGTGATCTTCATTCGCCGGTCACACGATGTCTATTTTGAGAGACTCATTACTTCCCTGACCTAGGAGACGATTTGCCTGCCTCAGATATGTCTCGGCAAAGAGGTTTCGTAATTCGTATTCCAGGTACCGGCGGTCGGCAAGAGGCAACTGCCTTGGGGTACCCGCTATGCTCAATCATATGAATATATGTTTGCTTCTTTTGACAATCCACGAGACCGTGGCTTGAAGCATCTGCTTTAGTTGTTGTATTCGTTGTCGTAGCTTCCTGTTGGAGAATTCTTGTGAACGTGCTCCCGACGCTGTCCATGATGGCGTGACGACTTCACATTCGGAGCATGAGGCCAGTCGATGCAACAGGATTGAGGCATCGCCAATAACTGGTGCCTTCCCATTCAAGATTGTTGCTCACATGGCGCTCCGCTTTCTTGTAACTAAGTTCCATCTGCGGTGGTCCGTTTTTGCAATAATCAGTGACAGGATACATGCTAGGAAACCTAGCTTTGAGGATGACCGGGCAGATTGGTGCAAGCTACCTTGGGAATCAAGGAAGTCTTCAATCCAACTGCGATAATGAAGGTAACTATAACTTACGTATACGTATTATAAAACTGTAAATGGTCATCTGATAGGCTCTTGTGACCTATACGCAGATAGAATGTAATAATTCAGGGCATTGCATCAAAATGGATTAAATAAAATATGTGAATGTAGTGATGTACTCCTTGGTCTCGAATAATTGGAGGCCGTATGCTCTACACTCATCGTTTTTAGTCTGAAATGAAATATTTTTACATCCTTAATATATAAGAAGATCCTACCTATCTATTCATGGTGACAAATGTTAGAAAATCAAGACATGACGATGTCATGCCCCCGAAGATCGCTACCAAAAGTGAGTGAGGGGCTTTGCTTATTTGGACCTCCGCCCCAAATGTAAGCCTTGGGCCAGGCTATGGAAGGTGACCATCCGGGACAGCCGCTATATATATATATATTCTACCAGCTCTAAATTAAAGATGCCTGCTAGTTTGTACATCTTTGCCCCCTGTTCGAGGGGAGTAAGCCCAATCTTGGAACGTCTGAGGCAGTCTATTGTTCACAATCGATGTTTGCCTTTCCAACATTACGTAGGCTTTGGTACAGGCTGTACCACGGCCCCCGTTCAGCCCCCGGCTCTCTCCACCTTTGGCTCATACTTACCCGTACCCTTGTAATCAGTGATATGTCATGCCTGGGTCCAGGGGTGGTGTGGTCAGGATGTTCATTGATTCAATACAAGAAATCCATCGCATGCACCTATCAGTCTTGGTGGGTGCTTGGATGATTGATCTCATCTAGCTACCCCTCGCATGAATCGAGCCACGTACCAGGAGGGGTTGAGGCAGTGAATGAGTGTTGCAAAAATCCTGTATTATTATGTAATGACGTCAGGAAAGTCAGCTCGTCACCCAATAAATACTAGTACGGGCAAACTGCTACACTCAAGCCAAACCCCTCAAAATCTCCAACTCCATCATCTCCCGCTTATTAGCTTAGGTGTCTATCCTGACTAGGCAGCTTCTGTTCTGCTCACTCTCTGAACCATTTTTTATTCTCTTGTAATATTTTCTAAGCCCAGCATGGCTTCTCTCGTCGATACTTTGACTGCCTCTCGAGGCGCGGAATCCGCAGGTTAGTCGGCCCCCTCTCCATGCTTATCGTTTGGTATCGCACGATGTTACATTTGGCGCCTCTTCGTCTCAGTAAACAGATTCAAGCATCTGACTCTCCAGGCAAGGTTTCCTCAACGACATCATTGCGCATCTATGGCCCAACATCAACATCGCTGGAGGTAGAATGCTCAAGCAGGTTGTTGAGCCCATGCTAGACTCAATGCTGCCTGGCCCTCTCTCAACACTACGCTTTACCAAGCTAGATTTTGGAACCACCCCGATCAAGCTCTCAAACGTAGAGGTTCACAAGACCACACTTGAGGGCATCAAGCTTGGCATGGACTTGGAATGGGATGGCCTGTGTGATATCGAGCTCGAGGGCAAAATGGTGCCCAAAGTTGTAAGCACTCACCACTCACCCTCTGCCAATATCAAGTCGCCACCAGCTTCTGACCATGCACTCTTTCATTAGGGCATTGAACACGTGAAGTTGCGAGGAAGGATGGCAGTGTTGCTTTGTCCCTTGACGGACATTATCCCTTTGGTATGGCAAGATCTAAGAAAATGCGCCAGTTCAGACACTAATACATCGTTTTCTTCCTAGATCGGAGCCGTGCAGTTCGCGTTCATCAACCCGCCAACTCTTGAACTAGACTTTACCGATGCCGCCAACATTGCTGATTTTGCCCTAATCAACAAAGTCGTCCGAAAGTCTATTCTGAGCATTATTGGTTCCATGACCGTCCTGCCCAACCGGTATCTCGTCAAGCTCGATCCTTCCAACGACTACTTCAAGACCTTTCAACACCATCATGGCGTCATTCGCCTCACCGTTGAGAAAGCTACCGGCATCACAGGCCAAAAGAAGGGCAAGGTCAAGCGGTTTCTGGACAAAATCGTCAAGGACGTTCCTGATTGCTATTGTCAAGTCAATCTCGGTGCCGAGGCGGAGTGGCGCACTTCGACGCAGAAGGACTCGTATGAGCCGGAGTGGAACGAGACGCACGACTTTCTCGTTACAGACTACGATCAGATCATCACTCTTGATCTAAATGACGCAGACCTCGGCAGTGATGATGATATTGGTATTGCTACTACAACTGTCAAGCAGCTGCTTGTAGCTGGTGGTACACAGGAGCTCAACCTTGTCCACAATGGCGAGCCCACTGAGAGCAATTTGATAGTGCATGCGAAGTTTTACAACTTCACCGAGGACTCCGGCACTCTTTCGGCCCTCGAGGGCCAAGCCGAGGGAGAAATCTGCGGGCTTGCGACCGTGCTCATTGCTGGTGCTGCCGGACTGACTGGCCAGCGAGATGAGCTCAAGCCCAGTGTCAAGGTATCATGGGGTGATGAAGAGTTCGCTACACCTATCAAGACTTACACTCCGGGAACGGACATTTTCAGCCCATCTTTTGATACTGCCTTCCGGCTCCCCATCAGAGCCGATAAAATTGCAGATAGCCCCCCAGACTTTCAGCTGTCGCTCTTGAACGGGACAGAGGTTTCGGGAAGCTACACGGTTCCGTTTTCAAGTGTTTTAGGCGCTCCCACTATGGATCTTGAGGATCAGTTTGATGTAGGTTCTGGGGCGACAGTAAGGGCCCGGATTTCACTTCGTGGGCTGAAGCTCGCTGACTGATCTGCGGGTCTACTATGATGAAGACTTGGCTTGGGAATCATGATACTTGCGAGTAGCTCTACTTAGGGAATAAATAAATAACGATAATTAATGTCTTGGCTTACTTTTTTATATATATCCAAAAAGTAAATAAATCTATTTATTATTTCCTATTACCCGGAGCTCTTTCGCAAGATCACGCAGAACAATGTTCTGATGGGCTGCATGGGGACTCCTTCAACGTTGCAAACGCCCGTGTTCCTGCTCAGTAGCGCGGCCAAATATGTTACCGGCCAGAGCCTGGTTATCGATGGGGGTCTGGTTGTGTCAACTAGTACCTAAGCCACCAGAGCCTAGTGGAAGGGGAAGCAGCTGGATGTTGGTGCGATTGGGCTTGGTTTCTGTTAAGCCCAACTCGTGCCGCATTCTCGGCTATCCGTGCTTGGGCAGAACCGATCCCAGGGCTGGCAACGGGGAGAACGTGACTTGGGCGGCCGGTGTATAATAGGCAAAGGTGTGGTACGTTTAACAGACTGCAGGCTCGCCCATAGAGAATAAACTTCTGCTATGGTGCTATCGGCCAAAACCCCTAATCTAGCTACTGGCATGGCAAACTGGTGAAGCCAAGGCACGAGCGATAACTTGCTCCTTGTGTCGGAGATCCCCCTCCCTTTACGATTCAGCCAATTAGAATTGGTTTTTTTTAAGAATATTTCGCGCAGAGATTCGTCATTGCACCATGGTGAGGCCGTCGCCAGACCCAAGGAAGCACGGTTAGCCGAAAGCCCGATTCGCAACTGTCGGACTTTGTCGCACATCATGATCTACTCTAGGGTAAACCGGTATGGAGACCTTTTGTTTGAATATGGACCGATGAGTCAGTGCCCGCAAGTGGGACGTGGCTCTCACGCGGGTCTTGACTCGGTGGCCATCTTTTGAGTTGGAAAATTCTGCCGCCATTTAGCCAGACCGGCCCGAGGGCTCCACAAAGCTCCAAGGCATCAAGTCCTCCTGAGTTTAAAGTGGGCACAGCAGTATCAAATTGAGGTGATAAATGGAAAGTTTTACGATATTAGCCTAAATTTACTACCTAGACTATCCTCGACTTTGGATTATCTATAGGAATTTGACGCCGCGTGATGCGAATTGGTGGTCTTGATCATGACCATGATCTGCAATTCTGGGGGCCCCGATTATTTGCCGCTTAATTGATAATACGACTCAACTTGAATCTGTCATTTCAACCCGCCAAGTGTAGCGACAATGGCGACTATTACGCAGACCGAGACAAGCACCGAGGCGATTGAGCTTCACCACCAAAAAAATACCTTAAGCAATTCACTCGACGACACTGAGCCACCGCCTTCGTCCAACAAGCCCGATACCGCAGAGCTGCTCAAGCTCTTGAGTGCAGGATTCTCCTTCTTTGTCGCCGGAACCAACGATGGAAGTATCGGAGCCTTGATTCCTCACATCATCCGAGACTATGGTGTCACCACGGCCATTGTCTCATCAGTGTGAGTTAAAACCTAATGTGTTGAGTTCTCAAGCTTACCGCCCTCCTAGTTACGGCGCAACCTTTATGGGATGGTTTGTTGCCGCCTTTTCCAACACTCATCTTTGCCAAATCTTTGACCTTGGCTCCATGCTAGCCCTCGGAGCTCTTCTGCAAGTTATTGCACATGTTCTGCGATCTTGGAAGCCGCCATTTGCCCTCTTCACCGTGACCTTCTTCATTGCCAGTCTCGGCCAAGCGTACCAAGACACGCACGGAAACACCTATGTCGCTGGAACAAAGGCATCACATCGATGGCTGGCCTTTATTCACTCCATGTACATGGCGGGTTGTCTCGTGGGGCCCTTTGTCGCTACTGGAGTAGCTGCAGCCACATCGAAATGGTTTCTATTCTATACGTTTCCTCTTGGAATTGGTGTTCTCAACGTCGCCTTTGTCATTTATGCATTCTGGGATACTCTGAGACTCAAGAGAAAGCAGCCACCTACTGAGCGGACTCTCGAGGCTGATCAGTTACCGGCTTCAAGGAACGAAGACGCATTCTCTTTGATAAAGGAAACTTTCAAGAACAAGGGCTTCTTGCTCATCAGTTTGTTCTTCTTTTTCTACATTGGCGCCGTCCTTACAGCCGGTGGATGGGTTGTTGAGTATCTGATCGTTGTTCGCGACGGCGACATCAACCAGATGGGTTTTGTGTCTGCTGGCTTTAATGGAGGATCGCTACTTGGACGAATGCTGCTGGCTGAGCCCATACATCGCTTTGGGATTCGCAAGATGATTTTCGGTTTTGCAATTATCAGCATCGGCCTTCAGTTGCTGTTCTGGCTGTACGTCACCCGACCTCGAGTCATGCATGGCTGGACACATTGCTGACGATTTCAGGGTTCCAAATATCATTGCTGCTTCCATCGCCATCAGTTTTCTGGGTTTCTTCACGGGTCCATACTTTGCTGCAGTGAGTCACTCCATTGTACGGTAGACCAAGCTGACAAGATCAGGGCGTCTCGGTCGCTTCCAAACTCTTCAATGATCGCATCAAGTCCACGGCCCTAGCGTTTGTGTTTGTCTGCGCACAACTCGGGGGTTGTGTGTTCCCAATCATAACCGGTCTCGTGGCATCCAGCGTCGGCGTCAAGGTTTTGCAGCCTGTTCTTTGTGCACTTTTGGTCGCAACAGCCATTTCCTGGTTGTTCGTGCCCATGCCCAAGGAGAATGAAAATCCGACGTTGCACCAGGAGTAGGTTCAGTATATACTTGGCTGACGTGTAATGATATCTGGATCAAATTTGTGTTGGGACAGAAGAGTTTTGATTTGCGAGTGTTTCCATTCAAGGAGAATTTATAGTGACCCATATTCTAACCCATCCTACCACATTCATGGACCAACCTAACTGTACCATCCATGGGAGTTCTATTATTCACTGATGAGAATATTATCAAAAGCTCCTGGCACTGGCACTGGCAAACTGATTTTATGTCACCCAAGAGTCTCACTAATTTCTTCAAAGTATCTTCACTTCTCACACACGCTCGATATCCGAGTGCCAAACATCACCCATCTCTTTGTGATGTTATCTGCTCCGTCAAAAAACGTTCAACTGAAGTTACCCAACCAAGACTTGGCGATTCTCTATCCTTTCTGATCATCCTTCAGCACATACAAACTCCAAGTCGTTATTTTTCTCATCCTCCATATTGGTCCCTTCCCCTCCCCTCCGCCGCCGAGTCTTTCGCCGACATTCAGATCTCGCCTGAAAGCAAGCTCTCTTCAGCTCTTCTCACTTAACTTTGTGGAAGATTTTTCCGCGCCTCTATCGGTGCTCTCCCTTTAACTTCTTGTCGAGATTCTTGAAATAAGAGGACCCTCGAGCGGATACCCGGAGTAAAGAGACACTGACCATTGGAAGGAACAGGTCTCAATCGTCATCTCCCACATTTTGAGGATCATTTTCATCCAAAGGCTCTATGGTGGTAGCCATAATGAGAGGTGGCCTCGCGCGTCCACGATAGCGAGAAGCTGTAACTCGTTGCTAATGACTTTAAAGGGTCCTGAGAGCCCGTTGTGGTGGGCTTGGTACTCAGATACAGGGGCGCCCCTCCTCGGCAGCAGTGCTGTCGACACTCATTTTCGCGGTATCGAAGCTATTTTGTAACGAGGAGTGTTTTGGGGGCAGATTTATAACAGCAGCGAAGGAGATTGAAGTTGGCGGAAAAGAGAATGGTATTGCGAAAGGTGAAAGATCTCAACGGCAACTAGAATACATAAATATCTATTATTACTTATAAGCTTTGGTAATACCTACTTATTATTATCTATAAGTCTATCGCCGACATGTTTGATTTGAACCAAGCTGTTGGAACCTATTTTTCGATATATCAAGACCAGGCGAGTAGATACCGCTCGTAGCTTATCGAAAAGAACGAGTTAGCCCTTAATTAGTGATAACGTGTTCGCTCATAGCTAACTAGCACTTGAGCAAAAAGATTTAATACTTGAAATATTTGATTTGCTGATCTAATCAGATATCTACGGCAAGACATATCCTCCGTCGATAAGGACATCGCTCCCTGTCATATATGTACTAGCATCACTAGCTAAGTACAAGTAAAGCCCCTTGATTTCCTTCACGTGTCCTTGTCTACCTAAGGTAGACATTCGATACGCTTCCTGGAGGCCTTCTGGGCCTGCGCCCATCTTAGTATCAAAGAACCCAGGAGACACAATATTTACCCGTGCAAAGTCGCGCCACTCGCGAGCAAGACATTTGCCAAAATGGGTAACAAAGGCCTTGGTTGCATTGTAGACAGGCTGATCAACAGGTACGTTGACAATGTGCGCGCTCATGCTTGATGTAATTATGAGATTCCCAAAGCCTTGTTGCTTGAAGATGGCGCCTACTAATTTGGAGCAATAGACCACACCATCAACTGGAGCGGTCAGTACCTGGGCAATTAACCTGGATTTTAGAAGGATTGCGTACCATTGACCGACATTTGCTTTTTGTATTCATCCAATGTCTGCTCTAGGATCGGCTTGCAGAGTGCCAGACCTTTGACGAGTCAGAATAAGAGCCGCGTATTAAATTGATCATCCTTACCAGCATTCGCAACGAAAACGTCAATTTTGCCGAACTTTTCGATAACGGCAGCCAAGCCACTCTCGATTTGCTCAGTATTCGAGACTAAAAGCACACCAGGAGTCAGTCTAATCATCTCGGCCTCTCAGATTTTACATACCGTCAACCTTGAATGCTGATGACTTGATTCCATGCGCATCCGCCAGCTCCTCCGCCCGAGAAACAGCGGCATCATTCCTGCCAAGGTAGGGTCAATTCCATGGAATGAACCTTCAGTATTAGAAGACAACAGACGTACGAATTGTACCAAAGAGCCACATGCCCGCCAGCTTCGGCCATGGCTTCCGCTACCGCGAGGCCAATCCCATCGGCTGCCCCAGTCACGACAATCACTTTCTCCTTGAGGCTGAGCTGCTCAAGAACATTGTTCGGTGTGTTGGGGAATGGGCGGGGGAATCCCGGACGAGATTTGGCAGCATCTTCGATGGACATAGACATGTTGGCTGCGGTACTACTGCTTAGTCTCAATGTTGAGAAAGAAAGGTGTCGATGCCTCTCGCAAATGGAAGATGATGTGGTTTTGAGACAATAAATGAGTGGGTAAATAGCTAGTGCGGTGGCTTATGGCTCCGTCATAATGAAGCTGCATTTTTTGATATCACAGCTCGACGCTTTCTCCGCAATTAAAACCTCTCCATATGCGCACCAATCATGAACGAAGGCCAGATGGCAATACGTGTTTTCACCCAAATATAAAGAATGTGTTGAGATTTCTCAGTCCCATATTATCATGTGTCCACATGTAAGTGCGTGTAAAATTCACGTTAGCTATATGAACACACCTTCGGTACCTTTTGCAGAAAGAGGCTTCACAGCGGTGATATCAAGCTTGATGCTCTCCTTTACACATATACGCCTCATACTCTAGATCAGGTTGCCCTTCCCAGTACAGAGTCTCCGGGTCGCTAGAGTTTTCGAAGGTGTATCTCGCACTTTCATCAGGGATATATACTTTTGGTATTCCATTCGCTGCCGCGGCTTCTGCAAGGAGCTGACATTGACAGCCAAGCTCCATGAGAGTCATCAAGAAGCATGCCTCGTCGACCGTTGAGCCAAATGTGAGTAGACCATGATTCTGCAAGATCATACCTTTTCCCTTGGGACCTATAGAACCACAAAGCGAGTCAGACTGCATGTTGGATGTTTGTTTGACATTTTTGATGCGTACCTAATGCAGCTCCAATCTTATCACCCTCTTCCTGGGTAAGTACAACGCCTCCAAAATCCTAGAGAACCTTAGAATCTTGTTTGCTCAAGTAGCATTTGATCATTTCGAACAAACTCACCTTGTATACTGCTTGGGCGTCACCGTATAGATACGCAATATCCTGTGTCAACATCTCTAGAGGACGACCAAACGCACTCCATGCCATGCCATGAACACTGTGAGTGTGGCAAGCGGCAATAACGTCAGGGCGAGCCTGGTGCACGGCACTGTGGATTAGGAAACCTGCTGCGTTTGCTGGCCTGCTCATGTTTCCTGGAGTGCGATTCAGCATTGATAGACTGGGATCTAAAGACAAGGATCAGAATTACCGCCGATTGGCATGCCCTCGTAGTTGACGAGAATCATGTCGCTTGCCTTCAGCATGCCAAAATGGACTGCCAATGGGTTCTGTGACGCAAGTTTTACGGCAGATGACCGAGATCAATTTGCGAGCTCACTGTCCAGAATGTATGTGGGGTTTCTGGGTCCCGGATGGAAATATGGCCAGCCATCCCGTCTGTGTATCCCTTGCGGGCAAATACGCGAAATGCCAGAGCCATTTTTTCTAGCATCCATTGCCTCTGTGCTGCAAACGTAGGATGTTTGGGAATGCCAGGAAGGCATGCTCCTTGGGAAATGAGCTGCAGCGGCGTCTTCTTGGTCTCTTGGACCACAACAGGGTCGGCGCTTGGTGCCATAGCTGCGTTCAGTTTTATGTCGTTAGGTTGTTCCTGGGAGTCTATGAGAGATAATTAAATTTGAAGTGAATTTTGTGATGGTGAAGACGAGATTCGAGGTTCAGAAGCAGGGTCGCGCTCGATTTATAAATTACAATACAGTGCCTCGCATATGACTATCATCAGGGATGGCTGTCCTATTGAACAACCATTTCACTCCAACTCAACCTAACTCTTGAAGGCACTTTAATACGAATGGGTTTGCCTCATCAGATCCGTGGCAACGTTTTCCACACGAATACCAATAGTTGCACGCCGAGTCATCTCTGCTAAGTATGCACGTCGTATTATTTCGCCAGATGTGGCTTAGCTGCCTCGCAACCGAGAATGTGTCGATCAACTCCACCACGGGAATTGAGAAATAAAATACGATATCATTGGAGGCATCACTTCAAGTTCCGTGTTTAGATAAAGAAGTAGAGTTAAATGGAACTACACTCGGAAATAGCCATGCATCTCGCATCATCTGGCTCCCTATTGGTTCAGGGTTCCCGTGACTCGGGACTTTGATGGTAATGGTATCTTTTTGATACCTGGATTTTCATGAAGCTGGAGTGCACTACAGGAGATGCTGAAGAGGTGGCTCCGCTGTAAGCCTGATCTTCGTATTATTTTCTCGTAACTAGTTAGACCAGATTTCATTTGAGAGGCTTGCGAGACTTGTCTTGACCCTGCACTGAGAATAGTATTTATTAGCCCATCTGATGCCCAAATAACTCGGGGGATCACTTACCTCACTTCAGTTTTAAGCAAAGCTTTTGCAAGCCAACACAATGCAAGCTGTTCGAAAGCTCGCGGTGAAGGAAGCGGCATATCCATGTCGTAATGTATCCTTCTATGTCAGACGATCACTTTCAACGATTCACCAATCCCCCCGAGAGAGTCTGAGTATCAAACGGAAGGGAGACACAACCTTGCGGGTATGTAAATTTCCTCATATTCATGGCATCATGAAATTCCATCTGACTCACCACCTAGCAGATGGCGCCGGCGATAACTTATCACCTTCGTCCAACGCATCGTCCATACTCCTCAGCCCCTAAACCAATCCTTGCACAGCAAAGTGCCTCTTCCAATGGGAAAGCCGCCACTAGTAGACACTATTCCAATACTCCTATTTTAATCGATGGCCAGACAGTCAATGTTTCAAGCGTTTTGCTGCGTGACTCCTGCTCTTGCCCGGCTTGTGTTCATGAGTCGACCAACCAGAGGCTATTCTCCGTCGCCGACATACCGGTAGATATCAAAAGCCGAACGGTGAACTATGACGCCGCCTCTGACGCTTTTTCTATTACTTGGGAGAACGATGCACAGGGATATCCCGCTGATCATACAACGAAGTTAAGTTTGACCACCTTGAGGAACATCAGCTTGTCCGGTTGCCATAACGGTTCTCTCAAGGAGCCTGTTCCGTCTCAAGCCTTGTGGACTCAAGAGCCACTCAAACTTCCTGACTACGACTATCAAGAATACATGAAAGATGACCAGATATTGCATCAGGTAATCTGACAGCTTCGAACTCATGGAATTGCTTTTGTGACCGGTGTTCCTGGCGTAGAAGAGTCTTTGGCTACTATAGCAACGCGAATTGGTCCGATCAAAGATACATTCTACGGTTACACGTGGGACGGTATGGCTATCCGTTTCCTTCTTATGACTTTAGCTAACTAGAATGATGATAGTCCGAACTGTGCCGGCCGCTATCAACGCTGCATATATATCACATGATCTAGGTTTTCACACAGACTTGCTCTACTTCCAACAACCACCCCATATCCAACTCCTTCACTGCATCCAATCTGCATCCTCCGGGGGAGCTAGTGTGTTTGCAGATGCCTACAGAGCTGCCGTCGACTTGTTCCACGCGGATATTGAGGCGTTTGACATTCTTGCGACGGTTCCCGTCAACTACCATTACAATCATCCCGATTCAAATGTGTACAAAACTACCAAGCCTGTTATTGATCTGAAAGAGCTCCGCATTAGCGAAACCGTCTACACTCATATCCAAGACTACGTGGAAGGCATGCGTGAACTCCACGACCGAGACGGGGGATATGAGTGGACTGAGGCCTCGCTTGTGGACTGTATGGACAAGATCAACTGGGGCCCCCCGTTCCTCGCACCCTTTTCTCTGCATGACTCCTCCACTCACCCGGAGCCTTCGACTGAATCCCCCCTCTCGGCTCTGAATAGCAAAGTGGACAAGTGGCATCAGGCAGCCGTAAAGTTCAACGCATTGCTGGAGAGGCCGGAGTATCTATTCTAGAGGAAGATGAAACCGGGAGAATGCGTTTTGTTTGATAACACAAGAACACTCCATTCACGGAGAGCATTTGACATGGCCGACGTTGGCAAGCCACGATGGTTGAGAGGCACGTACGTGGATGAAGATGCGTACTTTAGCAAGCTCCGTGTGCTGCAGAATAAGATCAAAACGCCTAATTGACGCCTAGCTATACTGGGAGATATAGAGGTACATACATTAGATGAAATTCCAGGAATGCTTCATACATAAGGTATACTATCAGGATATATTGTGGTCAAGTTCATCACATAAATCAAATCGCTACAACCCATTGATTGCCATTGCACTATCATAGAAAGGTGACAGGTAGTCATGGCCGTGTCTATAGTTCCTTCTGCACCGATCTGTGGGTTCTCAAGACTTCATGAGTGTGCAATGGTACAAACCTATGTCGACTTAACGCCCGAGAACGAGAGAAAGCGAAGGCATGTCGTTCAGCTAGCCCGGTCTAGTCAACCATCCCTAATTTACTGAGCGGCACGAATCCAGAATCCACAACGAGTCGTAACTCAGCACCAGTAGTTTGCTTCAGATCTGCAATTGTCTGCTCACTCCTTTGAATTTGTTCTGCTAGTAAAAAATATCTCCCTCATCTGCCCATCTACTTCAGCCGCTGAAAAGCGATGCTTAACCGCGACAAGCATATGATTTTCAACGAGATCCAACATGGGACCTGTCCATGCATCTCCGGGCAAGATGTTTTGTCTCAAACGCTCATGCCATTCTGTAACCTCGGTTGATGGCTCTAACTCGTTATAGAAAATATCTGCGGCAAACCCGAGGCGTTTCTTCACGCCCTCGGCACGTTTTTGGGTGAAATCATTCACACCTTGGTGTCCGAAAATTATAAAGGATGCTACTAAAGAGAAGATGCATCCTAATGACCAAATATCGGCTTTTTGGCACGTCGGTTTGGAAGGGCCTATCAAATTATTCGATTCCGGTGCAGCTTTAGGTAACGGTTAGTGATGGAAGGTGAGCAAGAGAGAAACGGACGTATATGTGAAAGCTCGCGTATTCAAGGTTGAATCCCGACTTGTCCAATGACAAGAATAAATGTTTAAACCAGAAAATAAGGAGTGGTACTTACCATATGTCACGGTTGCGCTAAAGGCTATGTTCTTATTGCAGGTCCTAGGATCAGGTAATGGTACAACCACCGACTCTCCAACATCAGTGATTTGAAACTGTCTGCCGACTAATATGATATTCTGCGGCTTCAGGTCGCCATGCCAGCTATATGGAGAACTAATTAGCAAAATCCAGATGAGGAAAGTGTGTGAAAGCATTAATGCTCACCCTTGGTAGGAGATTTTCTCTCTAACAATTTGGTGCATTCGTGACAATGCTCCCGGGAGAGAAGCGAAAGACTCCCAGAAGCTTTTCACTCCGGTAGAAGACGTAAATTGAATATCGTATTGTAAAAGTTTGGACAAATCTATGCTCCCTAGCTCAAAGAGGATATTGAAAGTTTTGGACTGCAGTGTTCCGAATGTCTCATACCAACCAAAGCATTGCACAAATCCAAGGGGATTATCCAATAACTGAAGATTTCGTAGTTCTTTTCGAAAATCACTCTCCAAGTCCCCGGGGAATGTTTTTATGGCACATTCAAAGATCTGGTCATTGGAAGTTTTGCTTGTTGGGTTAATTGGACCAAGTAACCAGGCAGGGGTCAATGCGTAACGCCTAGTTGTATGATCGAATAGATCTCTACTGACCAGCTGTACCGGAATTTCAGCTCTCCATACTGTTGGCTTGCTCTCATATGAGTGACACGGGGTCTCTGAATGACCCTTGATGAGCCGCATACTAACAGCTGGGAATATTTCATCATGAGAGAGCGATTTTGCCATTCGGTTGTCGATCTGTATCGGAAACCACCGGGCTTGCTCAGAAGAATATTCTTCCCAGACTTTGGGGGGCAAAGTTTTGAAGAGGTTTTCTAATTGATCCCTGGTGATTGGCAGGTCCCGGTCAGATATCCCCCCCAAAACGAAATTCTGAATGTATGTATAGATATTAAGCTGAATCAGAATACACAGCACCCAAGTCAAATCGAACCTTGTCGGGGGATTTATTTGGATGTTGGGCAGCAGCTGTATCCATAAACTCTCCAAGTCGCTACGGCCAGCCAATATGGTAGACTCTTGTAGCAGTTTAGCTACAGAGAAGCGCAGCACGAATGGCCTGCCATCATGCGTTGTCCGGGTACATTGTCGAACAAGTTGCTGTACCCGCAATAAGCTCCTTTCAAGGCTTTCCATTTGGGCGTCATAGGATTGCCAAGCACGTTTCCATAGAATGCCTTAGAAAGCCCGAATCATTGAAATGCAAGGCCGATGACGTGTGTCGACTATGAGATGCGTTCGCTATTATGCGAGTACACGTATTCAGCCCAGGCATGGCCCATCAGTGCAGGCTCTGACGACTAGACATGAGAAAGATTTGAAAGCGGTCGATACCGCTCACAAAGGGAGGTGAGAAGTGAGAAGTGAGAAGGGGTTGCAAATGCAACGTGGATTATCCTTCCGCCAATTACGCTGCCATGGATGATGTCTTTCAGCTCTCCAGCTCCCTGATTCTGCCCTGAACAACATGAACCCCGCTTCAATTGGGCCAAGGGTCACGTGGTTCTTGATGCCTTATTAATTCCCTCAGGACTGATTTGCACAGATCTCCACTGTGGTGGGCTCATATATTCTGGCACTCATTCCCAACATACTTCATACGTTGCCCCATGGCGAAGCCTGCTCTCTTTTCCATTCTGCCAAAAGTAATCTATAGACAAGAATGTTGGTGCATGTTATAGCCTATCGCCTGTCGCGCCAAAGATTGATCGAGTGGCTAAAGAAGATATTTCCATATGAGTCTGCCGAAATCGTAGCCTCAATCGAGATGCGAGATGATTTCTGGATTTTCGAATCTCCTCGTCCGTTGACAGATGTACGTGCTACTCCATCACTTTCCTTCTTTCCTTGTTTCCTTATTTTCTGGTTTTCTTCTTGCAGTTTCCACCTAATAGTAATGATTACCGCTAATGCCGATTTTCGCCTTGTCTCTAGGCTGAACACCGCGACCTTGCCATGGTCAGGGATATGAGTAGATATGATCATGGAAGACGAAGTGATAGGCGTGAATACTCAGACTCGGAATGAGTATCTAGGCAGTTTCTCCGGCGCTGAGCTCGCCAATGGACACGTGGGATGCTGACGCAGCGGTATCTCACCCCCCTGTGGTATTTGATAAATACCTGCATATTGTTTTCAGCTATCATGTAAAGTAGTCTCAAAAGGGTACCTTCAGCTGTACATCCGCCCAACCATACTAGAAGCTCCAAACCATTCTCACCGTAATGTATTCCTTCATTCATTCTCTCCACTTCTTTCTCCATCATTGCCTCTACTTAACTCCAGTGTGCCACCACCAACAAGATGCCCACGCCTCTGTCTCTCCCTGAAAGTTTCTCGGATTCGTGTCGCAAATTTTCATCGTATCCGTATAATCTGATGAATGCTCAAAAATATGCACCGTCCCTCCTAGCTGTGCACAAGGGCCGGTTGGCCGATGGTGCGGGCATACAATTTGAAAATGAAGATATGCTCAAGATTCCCGTTCGAGACATCAACGACAATGGCACTGCCCCCAAGAGAAACTTAATCTCGATTGATATTTTGAGAGACTGGATCGGCGATACGTCTGAACCGGCGGTGACCAATTTGACTGGAGGAAATGGTCATGTAGCAACGAAGCCTGACCCTCGTTGCCGCTTCATGTGAGAGCTTTCAATTGCTATATTATGACTTCTCCGAATCGGTGCGCTAATGTGTAGCCTTTGGTTTCTAGCTTTCTCATCACGCCGAGCAGTCAAAGGCCTCTAGAAACTACAAAGTCTGCCCTTCTCAGAATACTAACCTACCATCAGGTGATGCCGTCACTCCTCGAATTTTTGCACGCTTACGGCTCTGAATCTGGGAAGCGAGAGGTTCGGTTCAGCGGATTTCGCACCGAGGTTGACGATAAAACCACCGCCACTGCTATTCACTCGCTTGGTCGAAGCCCAGACCGCTTCCAGGTCGTCTACAACCTCAAAGCCGTAAGCTACGACCCGGAGCTGAGCGAGACTAATCGTCTGGTCATACGACAAGCCACTATATATCACCAATTTGATATCGGGACTGGTAAGCAGATGTGGATTATAGGAGACCCGAGCGCAAAGCTCAAATCCATCACTGATAGCAAGTACGGCAAGAGCAACAATCAGTCGCAGTTCGAAGATCCCTTCAAGGCCAGTCTCGATATTCACCTCATGTGGACCACATGGGTCATCTCAGAATGGCCATTAATTATTCAAATCCTGGATAAAGAAGTTGATGAGTTGGTATGGCTACGCTCGCACTTCTCTTACCCCATCTGTTACATTCAATACTCCAGCGCATAGGGAACAGAGTATGGCTGATAATTATATCCCTGAAAAGTCTATTGCATCGAGTATAGATCCTAGCAAAGAGGTGGCTCGTCGGATAGAGACTTACCAGAGATTGGTGAAAGAAACTGCAGCCGCCGCCAACGCAAACTGCAAAACCATGACTTCTCTGTCAGAGTTCTACGTCAAATTCCGTCGAACCCAGAACCCGCCGGGGCAATCCACCAAGAAGGCTGTCAATTCTCTCGTGGCAGAAATTGACAAGAATATCCATGACATGGAACTCCACGGCAGCCACTTGCTCATGCTTAGCAGTATCCTCAGAGATTCAATTAATCAAGTTGAGTCTTACCCCTTATCTCTCTCCACATTGCCAGCATGCAAGAACCTAAATCTGACCGCGAGAAGATCCGTGAACATCTCCACATGCAAACAACAGAGAGACAAGAGGCCATTAGTAGAAAGCAAGAAGAACTAGCCCAACGACAGGAGGTTGTGAGCAAGAGCATGTGGGAGCAAACACTTCGCAGCTCCCAAGAAGCTTCCACCATGCGAATCATTACCATCATCACATTAGTCTATCTACCACCAACGTTTGTTTCTGTAAGTTTTAGCTTACTTACCCATCAGACCTCACCTTAGAAGAAGGAAGAGGGGTGGAAGAGTCTGACAGAGGAGCGCAAGCGCAGCTAACTTTGGCTGTCTCTGCCGTCTATAGACATTTTTCAGTACGGACATTGTGAAATATCAGAACGGCGAGAGCTACTCTGCCCTTGCATTGGGACGCTGGTGGTCTGTGACAGGGCCATTAATGGGGGCCACATTGATCATCGTAGGTGCATGGTTTACGGTAGAGTCTCGTTGGAGAAAAAAGGAAAAGAAGCAACTCCAAGCACGGTATCCAGGTGTCTTTCCTACCATTTAGGCGTATGATAACTTGGGGAGCTAGCAAAATCTGAATTGGGTTAGTGACACATTCAAATGTAAACGACGCAACAGTATATGAAAATGCAGTACATTAAAAGGGGAGATTTGCATAGTCACATAACCCAGGCATTGCTGAAGAACTCAAAGTCATTCAATTCGAATTTCTTGAAGGGCCAACGTTGTGCATAAGAATGGATTCACCCATTGGGGGCTTAAGCCGGTTATCATTTATATAGTTAATCGTTTACAGCTCATGTGCTAATGATGACAGAACATCCTTTTAAGTGAGCCGCCATTAAATTGGTGTCTTACGGTTGGTGACTTTGGAATCTCCCTAACGATACCTTTTTGGGACGTAAGGCTACGTTGCCCCTACGGTCATTAAGAGCTCGAGTGATGATATAAGTGACCAGGATCTCGATCAAAACTCTTCAAGTTCTTATACCGTTGCAGCGGATATTTAGTCACCGAGTGCTATTATTTGATGTTTAGGTTGTTAACCAAACAACGTGCCCTCAGTGACCCCGACAAGCTTTCGAGATATGCCTTGGTCAACCTGCCATTTCTGCAACATGTAGCTCTTACAAAGTGGTTTTCGTGATGCTCGTGTTTGCTTCTTGGAGCATGTTATGGGCCGCTCGCCCAATGCTCAACCTTCGTGTTCTCGGGGTCTTCGCCTGTCGCTTTAGAAGCAAAGCAACAGGGCTTGGCTTCTCATGTAGGGGTTGGCAAGGTAGCAGCCAATCCAGTTTGCCACTCCCATGAACCAGGGTCTCAAGAGGTGGGACGCTGAATATTTTCCCAAACTCCACAGAGCTGCAGGACACCTCATCGGGGCACGATCCTAACTGGGCTGGACCTCTGCATGCCAATCAATAGCGCCGTTTCCAGCCACTGAATCATGCGTTCGGATATAAGACTTTACAGCAGAGCTATCCAGCTAGGGGCCACTAGAGAACCAATATTGACTTCTCCGTGCGCATGGCATGCGCATCCACGACCACTTAACGTCCAGAACGGGGAGGTGTCTTTCGATAGTCTTATTCCTCAAATGAGAGATTGGCGAGTGGTAAGGAACGGTAGAACATTATCAGCTAAAATCACAAGTTTCTTCACCTTCTCGGGGCTAAAAAGGCGCATATCAAGGCCATTATACCCTGCCAGTTCAAGTTGGCTGATGTCAGCGATCCGAGATCCTTTTTCAGCGAGCGTCACAAGATGTCCTTTCCCAGCCGCACTCAAATGAGCCTAGATCAAAGTGGGAACATCTCAATAGATAGATCTGGACTCGGTATTTGACCCTCACAACAATGGGGACATGTAGCCACGTCCAATTCTCACGACCGATAGCAATATGGAGAATTCGTCTACTACGAACTAAGATATAAGTCAGCTAAATATCCAATCTTTGGATGAGATTAACGAAGGTCTGAGTTACCCTCACCAACACTATCCTATTGAAAGGTCAAGCTCCATTGGCCTAGTTGCGAGTTCACCCTACTTGGAGAGTAGATGAGGCCGTCGCTGGCCCGTCTTCTCAGACCGCCATACAGCTTTCGCACTTCATCACTCTGCCGCAATGGACGGGGTGCCTGTGGCTATCGTGGGGCTCTCGTTCCGCTTTGGCGGAGAGGCCTCATCAACTGATGGCTTTTGGGACATGATCACAGCTGGCCGTTGTTCAAGAGCACCAGTCCCTCAGTCGAGATTCAACGCCGATGCATTCTATCACCCAGACACAAACCGGTTGGAGACCTTACCGGTCAACCAGGGCAATTTTATCACAGAGGACATTGCGGCCTTTGACGCCCCCTTCTTCTCAATCCGTGCTGCGGAGGCGGCAGCAATGGATCCTCAATCCCGCAAGCTCTTAGAAGCAACCTATCGAGCTCTGGAGAATGCTGGCATTCCCATCAAGCGCTGCGCCGGCACCAAGACTTGCGTATTTACCGGCGTATCGTCAGACGACTACCGTCTGATGTACAACAAGGATACGAGCCACCCGATCCGGCACGCGGCCACGGGTATGGCAATGTCCATGCTCGCCAATAAGATCAGCTGGTTTTACGACTTCAAGGGTCCCAGCGTGCAACTGGATACAGCCTGCTCCGCCAGCTTGAATGCGCTACATCTTGCCTGCCGGAGTATTAGGTCCGGCGAATCCGAGATGGGCATCGTCGGAGGAGCCAATCTCTTCTTTGCGCCACAGTCCATGTCGCCGCTTGCGCACCTTAATTTCTTTTCTCCAGATGCGACATGCCATAGCTTTGACGCCCGCGCCAACGGCTACTGCCGTGGCGAGGGTTTCGGGGTACTTGTGTTGAAGCCTCTTGCGAAGGCGTTGGCTGACGGTGACCCAATCCGAGCTGTGATCAGAGCGACGGGGTCCAACGAAAATGGTAGATCCGTAGGAGGCATCACCAAAGTTAGTTTCGACGCACAGCAGTCCCTCGTGGCGTCAACCTATCGCTCAGCCAACCTCGATCCCAGCCTGACGAGGTATGTGGAAGCTCATGCTCCAGGGACAGAAGGAGATCAGGTTGAAACAAGAGCACTAGCATCCATATTCAAGGACCATCGTTCTCCTAATGATCCTCTCTATATGGGGTCAGTGAAAGCCAATTTGGGACATTTGGAAGGCACGAGTGGAATTGCTAGTCTGGTCAAAGTTGTGTTGATGTTAGAAAGAAGCATCATCCCTAAAATCGCAAACTTTGAGACGCTCCATCCAAACATCTTAGGCACGGAATGGAACATGGCCTTTCCCAAAGAGACCATTCAGTGGCCTGAGGGAGTTAGAAGGGCATCCATCAACTCCTTTGGCTTTGGTGGCGCAAACGCTCACGTAGTGATTGAGGACGGTGACCATCACGTTCTTGCCGCGACGGCCTTGAAGCCTCGCCCTTCTGGAGAAGATGCCCTTGTTAATGGTGCATCCGATGGCGTTGATAATGAACGATGCAATGGGACGAACGGGGTGGTAGTCAATGGCGTTGGGAAGACAGATTCCATGCTCCTCCTCGTGTGGTCCGCGGCAGATGAGCAAGGATTGGAACGAATGCGAGTTGAGTATTCCTCGTACTTGGAGAAGAACACGGCCGCTGATATGAGAAAACTTGCTTTCACTCTTTCGGCACGGCGGACGCAACTGCCATGGAAGTCTTTCATGGTTGCCCGCGACAAGCCCAGTTCGCTTGAATTATCCAAACCGATTCGTTCAATCAAGGATCCAAAGCTGGCGTTTGTGTTTACAGGCCAAGGAGCACAGTGGGCAACTATGGGCACCCAGTTTTTAGGA
The DNA here is from genome assembly GCA_026958235.1 of Clonostachys rosea. Taxonomy (NCBI): domain Eukaryota; kingdom Fungi; phylum Ascomycota; class Sordariomycetes; order Hypocreales; family Bionectriaceae; genus Clonostachys; species Clonostachys rosea. The sequence goes on from CP110206.1 coordinate 4,518,050, forward strand.
GACCCCTGCTTTCGTCAAAGCCTTAGTCGGCTTGCAAAATATTTCAAGGAGCTCGGCGCAAGCTGGGGCCTGGAGGAGGAACTTTCGAAGAGGGCCGATGAGAGTCGAATCGACAGTGCAGAGTTTTCTCAACCTATCTGCACTGCCATTCAGATCGCCATGGTCGATCTTCTCCGGTCGTACGGCGTGCGGCCGTCCCTAGTTGTTGGCCACTCCTCGGGCGAGATCGCGGCAGCTTACGCAAGTGGTGCCATATCTGCACGGAGCGCCTGCCGGGTCGCCTTCTACAGAGGCAAAGTTATTTCAGAGCACTTTTCAACGCTGAATGAGGACTTCGGTATGCTTGTGGTTGGGTTGCCAGTGTCCCAAGTAGAGTCGATTCTGGAGCACAATATGGAAACCTTGGGACTCTCTCGTGTTGCCATCGCGTGCATCAACTCTCCCAAAAATGTGACTCTAAGTGGACCGTTGCGTCCATTGAAGGCCTTGAAGAGCTTGCTTGAGGTTGACGGTACATTTCTACGTATTCTGGCTGTTCCGGCACCATATCATTCTCCAATCCTCAACGATGTTGCGGACATGTATGCGTCTCTTCTAAATGACCTTGAGCCAGGATCACAGGGTGCTGAAAGTCCTCAAATGGTTTCCTCAGTCACGACTAAATTGATAGACCGTGATACGCCACGCCAAGGAAGCTACTGGGTCAACAATCTTGTTTCGACAGTCAAGTTTGAACCCGCTGTAGCAACTCTTCTTCAACAGCAGCCTCTCCACGCGTTAGTTGAGGTAGGGCCTACCGGAGCTCTTCGAAGTGCCATCCGGGACACCATGCCTACAATGTCGACTACGCCCTCACCAATGTATTTTAATATCATGGATAAGAAGAATGTTTCGTTGGATCGTATCTTCGACACTCTCGGTCATTTGCACAGCATAGGTTTCCCCATTGACCTTGAAGTTGTGAACAGAATCAGCGACAATGACAAGGAGTGTCTGATCGATCTTCCCGAATATCCATTTGATCATTCCAAAACATACTGGCACGAGAGTCAAGTCAGCCGCGACCACAGATTTCAGAAGCATGCAAGGAATGATCTTCTTGGATCGCGGATCCTCAATTGGAACCCTCTGGCACCTCGCTGGCGCAATATGATTCGCACTCTTGAAAACCCCTGGATAGAGGATCACAAGATCGCGGGAGCTTTGATCTATCCTGGCGCGGGAATGATTGTGATGGCTATTGAAGCTGCAGCCCAGTATGTCTCTGACATCGACACGAGACGTCCTGCAGGATTCTTGTTGAAGGACGTGACGTTTGTATCAGCTCTCAATATTGCCTCACCTGAAGGAGGCGCATCGACTGAGATCGGTCTTATACCCATTGATCCAAATACCAGCAACAGTGCCAACTCTAGGCAATTCTCATTCCAGATAACACTTCTCGACGGAGAACAGTGGCGCGAAGTTTGTACGGGCAAAATAACCATAAAAATGACGCACGAGAGCTCCTCAAAGCACATGAAGGCAGAGAATAAGCTTCTTGAGGAACGTCGGCGACAACAGACGCTCGACCAGCTCGGGGCCTGCCGAGCGGAAATCCGAAGACAGAAGCTCTACAGTAGATTTAGAGAGACCGGTTTGGAATTTGGGCCTACATTCCAAGTATTCGATGATGTCAAATACGACTGGAGAGGTGGTCTAGCCTCAGCTCGCATTCGGCTTGATAACTGGAAGTTGAAAGGAAAGCCTGAGCACGCTACGCCGCACTTCATCCACCCAACAGCTCTTGATGGCGTGCTTCAGCTTCCGGTGGTCAGTCTTGGGGCGGGTGTTGGCCGACCTGTGCCCACGATGGTTCCTAGTCAATTGGAAACCCTCTGGATTGATGCGGACATTCTGTCCCATGCTGTATCATCGAAGCATGTTCAAGCTGTATCTAAGGCGGACTACCTGGGCTTCCGTAACACCAAGTCGGAGATCTCGGTTCTCAGCATGGAAGACTCACGCGTGGTATTGTTTGCTGAGGGGCTCGAGACTATTATTATCGGCGGAGAGGCGGTTAGCGATGAGGAAAAGAAGGGACAACCCTTCTACAACATGTCATGGAAGCTTGATATCGAGGGTATGAGTCCAGGAGAGTTGCAGAAGTACTGCACGTCGAACTTGCCAACGACACCCGCTTCCAAAGCGCATAATCCACTTTCAAAACTCATGAGTCTAGTGCTACATCACAATGTCAACACACGGATGCTTGAAGTGGCTCCTGAGGAATGTGAAGATATTTCTCATTTTCCTCTTTGGAATCTAGTCAAAGATTTCGAAGGCCCAGCTGGGTACTACGACCTGGCGACGCGAAATAGAATCAAGGATCGACCGATCGAAGACACCGTCAAGGAAGGGAGTATGAATGAATCGACCATACTTGACCTTGAAGACCTGTTTCAACCTGGTCTCGACGCCATGCCAAAACCACGTTATGACTTAATCTTTACCCCCTGGAATGGACAAGACCTAGATAAGCATCTGTCTGACTTAGCCCCTCTTGTCAGAGCCCGTGGCAGAATCATTTTCTTAGCAGCTTCGACACCAAATATCATCAATCTCCAAGCTATAGATGGGTCATTCGAGAAAGAGCTGGAGTTGGAATGGGACGGGAAGCTTCTGACGTCCTATAAACCAGTCGCTGTGACGCCCCCAGTGGTAGAAGAAAGGCCGATTTCCGTCATTCTGGCCCCGAATCCATCTTTTAGGGCATCAAATCTAGCAAAGGCAGTTTTTGAGTCTTTCATTAACAATGGCTATACCGGGACGAAATTCCAATTGTGGGATGAAGCACAAGTGGCACCCTGCAACGATGAGCATACTATTTTTATATTCGGCTTCAACTCTGATCGTCCTTTTGACACTGGTCTAGGGATTTTTAGCGCCCTCAAGCTTCTCTGTTCGACGAGAAACAGTATCTTGTGGGTGTCATCTGAGTCTGATTGTTCATCAGACGCAATCGCGGCAGGTCTGACCCGGAGCGTTCGAAATGAACGTCCAGATATCAATCTCACCACGCTCACTCTTGATATTCCAGCTCTTGGCGCTGATCAACCTAGATCGAATGCCTTGGGCGCAATTATGAGAGTGTTCAGGAAGCATACCACGCCGTTCGAGACAAAAGAGACTGAATATTCCTGGCCTTCAGATGGGGATACGAATTCACTACTGACCCCACGACTCTCCTTTTCACCAGCCATCTCTTCCTACGTGAACGAAAAATCCCACAAGCAAAAGATAGTGCAGAGGAAATTCATCTGCCCCGGTGCAGAAAATATCAAGTTGACAATTACTACGCCAGGTCTATTAGAGACACTGACCTTCGTGCCAGACCCAACGGCACAAACCGCCCCTCAGTCTAATGAGGTTCTCATCCAGCCAGCATACACTGGCCTGAATTTCCTCGATGTTCTCACAGCACTAGGACGTATTCCTCAAATTTCAGTTCTTGGTGTAGAAGCAGCAGGGACGGTCACAGCCGTCGGCACATCTGCTGATCTTCGAGTTGGCGATCGTGTTGTAGTACTTACTGACGGCACAGTGAGATCCTGTGTTCGTGCAGACTACCGTACGGCAGTCAAGATACCTGACGGTCTATCTATGCGCGATGCGGCCAGCATGCCAGGAACCGCGTGTACTGTTTACCGTGCGCTAGTGGACGTCGCTGGTCTTCAGCCAGATGAAAAGGTCCTGATCCACGCGGGAGCTGGAGCAACTGGACAAATGGCCATCCAGCTAGCCCAGCATATCGGTGCCGAGGTGTTCGTCACCGTGGGCAGCGACGCGAAGAGGCAGCTTATTGCTACGACGTACGGGATTCCGGACAACCATATCTTCCACACACGCGATGCCAGCTTTGTGACAGGCATGAAGCGTGTCACCAATGGTTATGGAGTTGATGTTGTGCTGAACAGTCTGTCTGGCGAGTTACTCGAGGCCGGTTGGACCGAATTGATGGCACCATTCGGCCGCTGGGTTGAGCTGGGCAAGAAGGACATATTGGACAATCGTGGCCTAAGCATGAGGCCGCTTCTGAATAACATCTCCTTCTCATGTGTTGATCTCAGTGGAATCTGGCGTCATAAACCTGCGCTTATGAGAAGGCTGCTGAATGATGTGTTTAGGCTCGTATCTGAGGGCGCCATCGAGCCTGTGGCCCCTCTTACTGAGTTTGGTGTTGGGAAGGTAGAGACAGCTTTCAGAAGTCTTCAAAGCGGAAGAATTGGCGGCAAGGTGGTCATCAACATGGACGAAGAAGAAGAGGTGACAGTCAAATTCCAACCCGAGAAGACGTGGGCTTTCAAGCCGAACCGCAGCTATCTTCTCGTTGGTGGGTTTGGAGGCATTTCTCGAAGCGTGGCGAGGTGGATGGTGAAGAGGGGAGCAAGAAATCTGATTCTACTATCGCGTACGGGTGCTAATGTGCACCCAAATCGACTAGCTCTGATAGAAGAGCTACGAGGGTCCGGTTGCATGGTAGAAGTGTTGGTCTGCGATGTATCCGACCACAGAAGTCTGGAGATAAGGCTTCAAAGCTGTCAGCAAAAGCTAGGTCCTATCGCTGGATGCATTCAATCCAGCATGGTGCTCAAGGTATGGTCTCACTTTAGCCTTCTCCAGCTACAAATACACGTTGACTAACTCAAGTAGGACCAATATTTCAAGAATATGAGCGAAGAGGAGTGGAGGGTCAGCACCACTTCAAAGATTGCCGGCTCGTGGAACCTTGATCGTCTGCTGCCCAACGGCCTCGACTTCTTCATTTTCTTCTCCTCGCTTGTAGGGGTCGTCGGTGGCGAAGGGCAGGGGAATTACAGCGCGGGCAATGCTTTCCAGGACTCTCTGGCACTCAGCAGAGTTCGAAGGGGGCAAAAGGCCGTTTCCTTCGACCTGGGAATGGTTGTCGGCGAGGGCGCTGTGGCAGAAGATGAGCACTTGGCGCGCACTTTGGAAAGCTTTGGGTGGTACGAACCCACGACAATGCATGAGCTTGAGATGCTGCTTGAGCGTTATTGCGATCCAGGGCTACCGCTTTTAAAGCCAGAGGAAGCCCAGGTGGTTCTAGGCATTCGCTCCCCAGCTGCTCTGCAAGCTGGGGGCTACGCTATCCCAAAGTGGATGGCACAACCAATGTTCAAGACCATGTACCATGAAACGGGAGGTACCAAGGCCACCTCGGGATCCGATACGGCCCAGCAAGATCGGAATAGCTTCAAGACGTCCAAATCTTTACACGAAGCCGGAGCAATAGTGGTGCAGGCCCTAACAAAGAAGCTTTCGCATGCCCTCGGTATTCCGATTTCAGATGTAGATGCATCACGGGCCGTCCATTTATACGGCGTGGATTCGCTCATTGCGCTCGAGTTGAAAAATTGGTTCACGAACGAGTACAAGGCAGACATCACCGTTCTTCAAATTCTCAGTAACATTACTCTTGAGCAACTTGGATTGAAAGTCGCGGAGGAAAGCAGCTTTACCAAAGTGTTGAATGTATGAATCACGAGCTTTAAGAACATGGCGGTTCATTATGTCACTATATGTTAAGATTCAAGTAATGAGATTTGATCATTTCGACAGTCACATTTATTTTTAAACCATTTTATGGCATTTTATGGAAGCGCAATCAGTAGAAAGCGTGGTTTTCATTCAGACTCAAGTCATCAATGATTTAGTCATTGGTGACGATGAGGGAGGTCACGTGGAATCTTTTTGAGGAGCCCCTACCTACCTAACCTATACTCACCCTTGCTCTTAATCAAACACGCCTTCACTTCCTTTATGCTAGTGAACCTCCAAATGTGTTCAGTCAGAGCAAAAGTCTCTCTATCAAGTAAAACAACGATATCAACCCGTATCTTAGACAGGCTAGCAATATTAATGAGCCGTTTTGCTGATGGAGACCTTCCGTCATTTCGACATTCGTGATGATAGTGGAATGACTTGGCTGTACTAATTCTTGTTCGGAGAGCACTGCCAAGTGCTCGACCGACCACACCACCAAAACGTCATCGAACATCGCGATACGCATTTCGTAAGGTTGCTTTCTACCTTTGCTCATCACAATATCCTACCCATTGATACGTGGCATGTATGGTGCTATGTTAGTCATAAGGAGGGGGGGATGGTGGCTTGGCTTATGAGTGATTGGATGTGAAGAACTGCAGCATCGATCGCATGTGAAAACTAAGGGGGATATTTGCAACCCTCCTGTTAGCACCCCGCTTGGAGAAGATGCTTCTTTTGGTATATGCTGCGCCGAATTTCCTTGTTTGGAATAGAAGTCGTATGACTGTCATATATATCTCATGGACCTACCCCCCCAATGCTAAGTTTGGCCTCTCAATTTCTTGCCTGTCATCGTGCTCTGCTTGGTTCATCGCAATAAGATAACTATCTCTTAGGGTGTTCTGGCTTCTTCTTTCACAACAAATCATTAGCAATGGCACCACCATCACCCGAAGTAGCTCTGGCGATCTCCAGTCAGAAAGCACTGTATGGTATATACGCCGACACAAAGCAATGGAATAAATGGGCAAACGATATTGCCCTCCAAGACGCTCGATATATCTACGTGGCCACAAACGGAAAACCTTTAGCGCTTGGTTCCAAGCTGACGGTGTTCGACACCTCAAAGAGCTGCGCAGCCTTTTTCGCCGGGTTCTTCTCCCAGCTGCAGACTCTGCATAACCTTGGGCCGGGTACTTTTGACCAGGTGGCACCCGATGAAGTTCATTCGATTTTCTCCGTGGAGGATCAGCTCTACCACAAGTACCTTGGGACATGGATGGCACTCAGGGGAGGGGGTTTCTACTACGAGACTTGGAAGCTTGTGGATGGAAAGTGGTACATCTCAGAGCTGAGATTTGAGCGAGCGTACCAGAAGATGACGCTGCTATTTAAGCTGTTTTTCCTCTTCTTCTTTATAACCGGAATATCTCCTTATTAAATCAATGATATTGTTGTTTAGAATTTATGAACAAGAAGCGAAGAAGCCCCTAGATGCCAAAATGACGATCGCAATAGTAGAGGTCTTATCACTGCTGTTTTAGGGAATTGCCTTTTTTGCTGCTTGGAGTGATAAGTTTGTCCATGTTTTGTAAGGATATCATGCTAAGTTAGACCCCATATTCACAGACACTCGTATTATCTTTAGCTATTTTTTGGGGAGGCAAGAACAAGTCCATATGTATGTAGCCACTACTGGCCTAGCAAGTTTGTAAGGGGTTGTTCTAGACTTCCGAGCCAAATATGAAAGATCTGATCCTTCAGATTCAACGCGATGAATTAATGTCACAAGATTATACTCGAAACAGAGATTTATGGTAAAATTGGAAAGTAGATCTTGTTCAAGGCTGTTTTAGGAATCGTGCATTGCACATCTGGAATAGGGATCCATTGGGAATCCAGCTGTAATCTTTGGCATCACAACCTTGATAGACGAGAAACGGTATCTGAAATAACAGGGGGACCTTGAATTGAAGATTATCTAACATTCAGCAGCATATTTCATGCTGCCTAATTTTTAAATTTATTGAAGAAACTTGTCTTTTTATAGCCTTTCTTCCATTAGATGTAGGTTAGTTTCCCTATCTCCCACTCAGTCTTACAAGTTCCCTTGCGCACTCCAGCAAATGAAGAATCTCGAGATAATCTCTGCTCTTCCTACCGCCTAAACCTTCTGCTACTGACTTCTCCACTCTCCCTTCAGTTACGCATATTTTTGCGCCCTAGCTTCACTACCAATTTTGCCGTTTCAGGTTGGGCTTGACGGGCGCGAAAGGCGGCCGAGACTGGCACGAGATACCCCAGCGCACGTCACTTGGTCAGATCGGCTTCAGTTCGGGCCTTTCGGAACTAGATGTATGGCAGATAGTAGAGTCAGGTCTGCCAATAGCACTTCCATCGGCCATCGTCTCCGGCACTTGAGACTTTTAGGCGGAGTGCCAAGTAGTTTTAAACACTGACCGATCGGCTTAATCAAGTTCGGCCGAATGCTCAAGTCTCAGTCAATAACTTTCATTGTCAATCAATCAACGAGTTTATATAACATAGAGATGGCTTCTCCTATTTAGAAGTTCTTGACATTGTACCAAATCTACAATTTTCTGGTACCATCGAACACCATCCGATCAGTAATTACCAACGCGAAACAAAACCACCTGGCGATAACTCTGGTGACCGACAACCTTAATATTTTGATGATTTAGTTTCTAAGCACCATGGAGAAGCCTATCATCGTGTTGGCCCAAATTGAGATCAAAGCCTCTCCAACTGCCGTCCGGTCAGTGGTAGGTTTTCCAAATTTCGGTATCCACCCGAAACAAAATGAGGAGAGAATGTCATATTACGCCGTTTCTGGACTTTTCCAGATATAGATATTGGCAACGGGGTTGAGAGGTCACTCTCAATCGCCCGAACGAGATCAACTTCAGTTTGAGCATCGGAGACCATTTGAGAGTCAACATTTACGGGGTCACCTTTCGCCCATATATCCTAGTAGGTGTCCGATTACTAACTACTTAAATACGCATCTTGGAGCTAAGACGGCCTTTGTAGGAAAATTCAGCTGAATGCTTCTCGTAGGAAGCAAGTCTTCCGGGCCTTTGTAGGAAACGCCACTTCCACTTCAGCCCAAGCAAAGTGAATCCCGGTACGACGACATTCGTTCAAGAGGAGCATTTTACAGGCGCTATGACGCACATTTTTGGGGCTTGGACCAAGAAGAATCCTCAAATAGTTTTCTGGCACATTTTCAATCTAGCCTTAGAAAGGGAGGTCGAGACATCCACCACGCAATTAGCGGAGTTAAGGGACACTTCAAAGGACTCTCAGAGTTTTTATACTTCTACTTTTTCCTCAGAGCTTGATGACACATCTGTCTAAGTCAGGGGTGTATGTTGCGATCCGTCGCCTGTTCCAGAACTTGACAATTCGTCAACACAAGCTCTAGGAACTTTTTATCCTCTTCCTCGTGTACTGAAACTTATCTAGTGACATTTATTACATTACTAAGTATCGCTTCCTGCTGTATATAGTACACTTTTCACAGAGTTTGAGGAGCCAAGGGAGTAACAAGATTAGACTACAGTGACGAGCGCTACAGAGAGTTACACCCGAGCCTCAAAAACGAAAGACCCATATACAATATTTGAGATGCGACCTAATTCAATTCATTTTCAAAATAAATCTCCTATTCTGAATGATGCTCATCATTATAATGAATCATGGCTCATCCCTCTCGGTTTGCGTTGTTAAACATCCCACTTTATTAGAAATGGGCATCCCACGCCCCTCTTCGCCGAGTTGCCGTGTAATCCGGACCGGAGTTTGAGCGGAGTTAAAAGACGCGCGAGCGTTGCATTTCTAGCTATAATTGTTTCAGGATCGCAATTACCTCAAATCAACTATCCTCATGCACTTAACCCGCTTGATTCTAATTCACCGTCGCTAAACTGATTACCGTCTCTGCGCCAGAACAATGCCACTGATTTTGCAGAATAATGTCGGCCCTATTGGGTATGGCCTGATGGGTAAGACTCGTCGCAACTACGCACCCTGATTACATGTCACGCGACTCATACTTTACCTTCCAGGCTTTACCTGGAGACCAGAAACCGTCCCTATCGAGCAGGCTGTCGAAGTCCTCAAATCGGCCCTTGAGGCTGGCGCCAACCTCTGGAACGGGGCCGAGTTCTACGGCACTCCGGAGTACAACAGTATGACTCTTATCAAGAGTTATTTCACCAAATATCCAGAAGATGCCGAGCGCGTGACCATAATTATCAAGGGTCTTCAGCATGTGCAGACTTTGGTCCCTGACGGGTCGCCCGAGGCCGTCCGGCAATGCGTTGATAACGTGCTTCGTCAGCTAGGCGGCAAGAAAAAGCTTGACGTGTTTGGTATATCGAGGAGAGACCACCGTGTGCCCCTAGAAACAACAATAAATATCTTGAAGACGGAGTACGTGGATACTGGGAAGATTGGGGGGATATCTCTTTCCGAGTGCAGCCCGGATACAATCCATGAGGCTGTTAAGCACACCAAAGTTGCAGCAGTTGAGGTTGAGTTGAGCATGTTCACCCCGGACATCCTCAAGAATGGAGTTGCTGCAGCATGTGCCCAGTACAATATCCCCATTGTTGCATATTCGCCTTTGGGCCGTGGAGTGAGTGTGATCTTCTCATTGCGTTTTTTCTGGGGCATTCTCATCATTGAGCTAACTCTGATAATCTCTGTTAGATCTTGACTGGTCAGTTCAAAACTGATGCGGATACGAGACATCTTGGCATTGTTTCGCACTTCCCTCGCCTGCAAGGTGAAGCCCTTGAGCACAATCTAAAGCTAGTCGAGCAAGTCAAGGTGCTCGCCGATAAGAAGGGATGCACCACGGCACAACTTGCAATCGCCTGGGTGAGAAGTGTGAGCAAGCGCTCTGACACGCCCAAAATCATCCCCATTCCAGGTGCAACTACGAGTCAAAGGGTTCAGGAGAACGCGAAGGTGATTGATCTCACGGAAGAGGAGTCTAAGGCTATCAGCGATATTGTGGACGGGTTTGAACCTGCCGGGCCGCGATATCCGAACGGAATACCCACAGAGACATAAATATCTTTGTAAATAGTGATATCCCAGGCTGAGAAAACAAGTCTCTGAAAGGGTGGCAACTGGATGATACGGAGGTTGAACATGTATTATCGTATTGGTGTTCATAGTCAGCATTCTTCATTTCGGGTCATTGAACTTATCCATAGGACTTTTTCCTCCTAGTTGTTTAGTTGTTCTTATTTTAGCCTCTTCTGATCACCTGAGATTAACCTCACCGTTGCTGATTGGTTTCGTCGGTGAATATGAGGAGAGAGACGTGGTTGTGTATTTTGCATCTACTGGAAGTGGCCCACTAATAAGCTAACCACAAAGGTGATTTCCATATTCCCCCTTCGATTGCTTGCTCTAAAAGGATATCAGAATGGAAAGATATCTAGCTCAATGCATGGCCAGAGGAACTTGTTCAATCTTCAGCTCCATATTTTGGTCATAAGGACACTTTGCCGACTCCCGATCGAACATTTTGGTTCAGGGTATGATCGATCCACCTCCCAACACGTTACGACGAATAAATCACGCGCTTTCAGGGTCGGCTTGTAGCGAAAATTTCTCCATGCGAGCAGTGGCAAAAATCTTTCTTCACTTTCTCTCTCACCGATTTCTCTCGGCGATTGAATTGATTACCGCCTCTCGTGTTGGGTGGCTAAAAAACTTGTAGGAAGGAGAAAACAACGCTCCGTTTGAAAGAAAATTGGCAACGTGGGGCCATGACGGGAATTCGACGATCCTGTAAGCAGACACAGACGGTGGAGTAATGTTCTCGAGGGTCCCGCGTATCCCTGCCGTCTCCTCTCGAAACAAATAATGACATGAAGCGCGTCAAGCCAAGAATGTTACCCCAAAGTGTGGTAGGGCCCCTTGTGTGGAGAGCGAGTGTTGGGTTGATTGGCTACGTATTGTGCTGACGCGTAAAAGCCGCTTCGATATGACGGCAGGGAGTCAGGCTCGACAGATATCAACGCAAACAAGGAAGCGAGGCAGAGTGTGTGGGGTGTCGTAAAGGGGGGAGGGGCGGGTAAGTCAATAGTCGCGGGCGGCCGGAGAGAGAAAACAACCTTCTGAATAACCTTCTTTTCATGCGCCGCATAAAACCCCACACTCTTCCCCATACGCCAAGCTCAGCCAAGAGAGTTGGAGTGAGGATTGGCGAATTGCAATGGACCAGGATTAAGCGTTCTCATGGTCTCTGGCATCACAAACGTGGGCGATTTATAAGCCCCTATTTTCTCCCCAAATCTTGGCAGTACATCGAGATACAAACCCCAAACAGCCACATTCCAATGCATATGACTGTATCTTTCATCATTACCCCAAATGATCTAGAAGCCTTCTACTCCGTGTTCTTCCAGGCGCTTATTAAATCCTAAAAGGATATTTGGGCCGAAAAGTGCAGTGGGAATCAAGGAGGTAATGATCATCATGATATAGTTGTAGCAAACACTTGACTGTTATGAGAGTTTGAGTGAGTGGCAAAGTATATACACTTTAAGAACAACTCGGTGATCGTTGAGACCAATACCTGATCACGCCAGTCTTCGGCCTTGATATCCGTGGTGATCTTGTGACCATCTTTAAGATGGCATCCAAGTTCCCGGAGCACGCGATAGACCAGCGGTCAGAGAGGCATTTATGTATGTGATCTTGGCGAGTGTGCAACCGTGACGTTGCAATTTAAGGGTGGCACGGACGACTGGGGTGTGGGTTAGAAAATCCCCTTAGCTCTAAATAGGCAGGAGATTTTCACTCGGTTGTCTAGCTGCTTGGCTTGGCATGAGCTTAGAATATGCTAGGGTAACCATCAAAGTCTATTCGGACCATGACGGTGATGGAGCCGCAGATGACATGTTTCCCCCCTCACCTTGGCAGGCCTTTGCTTTTCGTTTCGCACCTTGGCTTTTCCTTGGCCGTCGTATCAGTGCCATTTTGGGGCCCCTGTGTACTCGGCCGATGACCGAATTCCCTCAACGACCCTGGGAGATGGCCCTTGCGATGATGCGGACATCATGGAAAATTTGTTGGTCAGGCCACCGGGGATAACTATAAAGGAGAGATGCACATCGTTGTGCTATGGCATGACTATTTAATCGCACTTGCTTTCTTATTTCCCGAAGTTCTCTTGTCAAGGCATTCTTCAAACATGGCAGATATTAAAGAGACGGCAGTGAATCAGGTGAATGATGCTGCTCAGTTGGCCACTGTCCCGTCGTACGTCCAAGAAAAGACGGAAGTATGTGCGGACATCAATCACGTCGCTGAACTTGGGATAGAGAACGCCAAGGAGCTGGAGAAGAAGATTGTCCGTAAGCTGGACATCTGGATGCTCCCCCAACTCTGGATTCTTTATATGTTCAACTACCTTAACCGTACAAACATCGCCCAGGCCCGCCTGAACACCTTCAATGAGGATCTCAATCTCAAGGATGGAGACTACCAGGTATGCTGAAACAGCTTCACAAAAAGGGAATTGGAAATTGACATTTTTCAGACTGCAGTTGCCATCTTGACTGTCGGATACATGGTTGCCCAGCTGCCATCGAATATGCTCATCACCCGAGTGCGACCGTCCGTTTACCTCCCTGTCGCAGCTTTCATCTGGTCAGGTGTCTCGGCCCTCACCGTTGTTTGCACCAGCGCTGGGGGCCTCTGGGGCGTCCAGTTCATTCTAGGCATTGTCGAAGCGCCACTCTTCCCTGGCGTACGTTGAAACCCCTGCTGCTTGCTACTCTAACTACTAAGTGACTTGTCATGCAGGCCGTTTTCCTCATGTCTTGCTGGTACACCCGCCGAGAGTTCGCCCTCCGTGTTGCCCTGCTCTACTCCGGCCTGGTCCTCGCCCAGGCATTCTCTGGTCTGATTGCTGCTGGCGTTTTTGCCGGCCTCGATGGCCCCATGGGCCTTGCCGGATGGAAGTGGCTCTTCATCCTCGAGGGCGCTCTCAGTGGCTTCTTTGCAATTACAGCCTACTTTGTCCTGCCCAACTACCCAGACTCCACCAGCGGTGGTGCGATGTGGTATATGACAGAGGATATGCGCAAGCTAGCCGCTGCGCGAATTCTCGATGACCGAGTTGAGTACTCTGAGAAGTCTACCGTGTGGCACGGACTTAAGCTTGCCGTCACGGATCTTAAGCTTTACATGTTCTTGTTCTTGAACATCTTCATCACCTCTTCATATGGATTCAACAACTTCTTCCCCACTATCGTGAACGGACTAGGTACGTGGTTAAAGGTTCAAATATCTCTTGTGTGTTGCATCTAACAATTACATAGGTTTTGGAACCAGAATTACCTCACTGTTAATGACTGCCCCTCCCTATGTTTGGGGAACGCTCTGCACATTCTTTGTCGCATGGGACTCTGATCGCCGCCGTGAACGTGGCCTGCATATCATCATTCCTCTGTCATGCTCGGTTATCGGATTCATTGTCACCGTCGCGACCGGCAACCCCTCAGTCCGATATGCCATGACTTTCCTCTACGCAGCCGGCTGCTTCTCTGCAAACACCCTTCAATACACCTGGGCCGTGTCGACGCTCGGCCAGACCCCCGAGAAGCGCGCGGCCGGTGGCGCCATTGTCAACATCTTTGGTCATCTGGGTAATGTCATCTCGCCGTATTTCTTCCCAGACAGGGACCAGCCCCGGTACACCATGGCCATGATCTTGCAGATTGTCTTTGCGGGGCTTGCTATCTGCCTGGCGAGCGTGGTCAAGTGGCACTTGGTGAGGAAGAACAAGAAGCTGCAAGCAGAGGCGGATCGATTAGGTATTGCCTGCAACCCTTTCACCACTTAATTACGAGCTGGATGATCATTGCGGTATATATGACAACAAGAGACATGTGAAACGGCCGATAGTACTAGAGGATATGGGTTGGGTTGAAACATACTTAGGCTAAGAGGCCATGTTCCCTCTCAAGAATGAATAGACGTGGTCTGAATTCGGGATAAGTAAGATAGGCGAGATTGTATGACCTAATCGATGAACCTCAATTACACGAGAGCATGGATCTGGTATTTTCATGCTAGCCGAGCTTTGCATTACATCATTGGGGATGAGTTCAATTGACAGGTCATTTACATAGGTTGGTGGTTGCTGAGCTGCACATATAGGGATAGAAATGCCCCTAAATGGAAAACCATCAGGTATGTCTGCCCTAATGTCTCAGCCAGCGGGTTTCATTTATTTGGGAAAAAAAATAAACAGCTCAGGTTGTCTCTTCCTCGTTCAAATAAGCACATCGTGGCCGCTACTGACCAGATAAGCCTGCCGAGAGGCAAACAGACGTGCAAAAATGATGGGCTCATTTCCGACCGAGATCCTTCAGCGCATTTTCGAACACTTGGAGACCCCGATCTCATTGGAGAACTGGGAGCCGGGCCACTACCGCTGGGATGAGCTCCCCCCGCCTCGTGAACTCCTTGTGGTCTCCAAAGTATCCCACCTCTTTCACCGTATCGCGCGTCCGCTGATCTACCGCACTGTCGCGTTGCGGTCCAAAAATGGTCCGAGCGACAGCCCCATGGACAAGTTTATGCATGTCCTATGCGCTGACCCGTCAATCGGTCACAATACTCAGGGGCTTCAAGTTGAACCTTGGTTGTCTGACTTTGGCTTCGATCACTTCGCCCTCCAGCTTTCAGCCTCTCCCGAGAATCTTGATGAGAGGCAAAGGAGATGGCTAAATATGTGGACGGAAGCAGGGAATCGTAACGTGGCCCTTGTCGCGCTCGTTGCCGCGCCTCGGCTGCAGACTCTGGACTACATGGACACCGGGTCACTCGAGGGCATCGCAGCGTATCTCAGTGGCAGACAAGACCTGGAAGATGAATATTTCGCGACGGCTCTAGGTGGCGATTCCGAGAGCGACAACGACGATGTTCCTGATGAGATTGGATCTGAGATCGCTTCTGGAAATGGGGATGAGGACAGCGAGTCTGGCGACGTCCCAGCCGGCCAGCAACAGAGCCAACTGCTTGGTCCCGCATCTGAGAACCCTATGTCACTTCTAAGCGAGGTGCGCGTGGGGTTTCGCGGTTACGGAAACGTGCTGGAAAGAGTTCAAAAAATCGAGGGTGTTCTTCTTAACCCCGGGCTTAGGATTCTTCGGCTGTCCGCCTTTAGGTGGACTAAATACGAGGTCAGGGCTATGAAATGGAATAATGTCATGAGCAATATCACAACTCTGCAACTCAAGAACTGCCTCATTGATGAGAGGGGCCTCGCCAATGCTTTGCGGCGCTGCCGCCTGCGCCATCTTCATATAGCCCTGGCTGGTGATCAAGATGTTGGTGCAAATAGACATCCTGCCACACTCGACTTGAATGAGATGGGCGTTGCCTTGAGAAGGTATGGGCAGAGCCTAGAGTCACTGGACTTCGACAGCACAGAATTTGGAGATTACATCATGGTTGGACATATAGGACCTCTGAACGAATTGAGCCGTCTGAGAAATCTCAAGATATGTCTTCAAGATCTTGGGGAATTCGATGAAGAGGATGAAGAGGATGAACTGGATGAACAGGATGAAGACAATGAAGCGGAGCTGGAGATGGAATTGAGGACTTTATTGCCATCAACACTTGAATCTATTCACATACGTCCTTCCGAAAAAAACGGAACAATATGAGTTCCTCTTACACTACTTACGGATGAGGTCTTTAGAGGACTACGGACGGTAGAGGTTGAAGGTTATGTTGTGTTTCAGGATGACACGAAGACCCTGGAAGTCCCAGGATGGTCTAAGTCTTTTAAGAGCGACATGTTTCGCAGGGATGACATGCTTCGCAGTAGTGACGAGCCAGCAGAGTTTGACTATTTTGTCAGCGTACACTTTTCACGAGATGCTGAAGTACGTTAAATGATAAACAGGGTGAGGGAACGGAGCAGATTAGATTGATAGCAATATGTGATGAGTGTCTTGCAAAACGCGCCCATCTCACACGAACGTCGAAATGCTTCTTCATTCACCACAGCGTAATACCAAGACCAGTCTCTGCCATCACGTCAAGCCAATGTGCACACGGATGGCCAGACGACGAATCATAGTACTCCTTCCATATTGCTTTAACAAGCCGCAATGTACTATCACTTGTTCTCTCTGGGAATGCCTGTTGGAGACCGCTCAGCCGTGCCCAGACAAATTTCCTCGCGGCTGATATCTCCATGGAGTGTGCCGGGAGGAACAAGCCTGGGTCCTCACTCAAAGTAGCTCTTGTGATGACATCGGTCTCCTTAGCGGGGACGGAAGCCGAGGAGATATCTTGCGTTTCTGTCCAAGCATCATATTGGAGCCCTGCAGCGGCAGAAACGTAGAGCATTGGGTGGATAGATTTCGAGCCTGACTCGGCAGGAATTTGTCTGAGTATTTCCACAAGCTCGAGTGTCATTCTGAGTAAGAATTCTGCCCGAGCCTGCTCATCTCCTTTAAACTGGGATGCATCTATTTTGAATGGTGTACTAGCAGAACTCTTCCTATTCTGTTTCGTTTCCAGGTCACTGAAACTCAAATGCAATTGTAGAAGTGAGGCTTGCCGATAAGCTTCCGCAGTCAACAGCAGATGTGAAATGGGCGTGCTGTCGTCGCGTGTCTGCACGGGAAAGCCGCGATCCTCTTCCTGAAGAATCAGAGCATCAAAGTCCATACGAAGAAGCTCTCTCTGGAATTCGTGCGCAAGAGCCATGTCACAGAGAACATTGCTCGTGGCCAGCACAGTCAGCGTGCTTCGAGGTCTGCTGGTGTCGCATGCGCTGCGGCACAAAGCCAAAACTTGCCCAAAGACATCGATGACCTCCTTTGAAACACCACACCATGAATTTGGCCGTGTTCCGAAGAGGTCTGGGCGAGGAACCCAAGGCATCTCTGCATCTTCACAGGATGTGTTGTTGTCGCTATCTGGTAAGTGCATCGCTAAACGAAGTCGATCCTGGTACTGCCGTCGCTTTCTTTGCAATATTGCAGGGATAGAGCTGCAATTCTCCGTGAGGGCTATCATTTCCCATTAGGTGAGAACCTGGCAGAAGTACTCATGCAAGAGCTCGTCAAGCTTAGAGAGTTCAAGCTTCCAAATGGAGAGTAACTCGCGAGCAAACTCCAGCCACGGGTGTTTCTGGTCCGTGAAAGCCGCCCAATGGGACGAAGTTCCAAGTCCGAACATCGCAAACACGAGATCAGCTGCCACCCTGGGCGACTGAGATTCATCTCTCGCCTGCTCCATACCTTCGAGGATGGTCGATGTGGCCTGTGCTCGCGCCGACTCCAAGGTCTTGTTAAGCTGAGGCATCACATCTATGAGACAAGTCGCCGACATGGTCTGCATGGTGAAGAAAACAGCCTTTGATGTGGTCCAGTTCCTCGAGCTAATCGCCGGTTCCAGTTCATTTCGGAGTCGAAAGTCGACCACATGGGGCAAACGTGGCGGAACCAATATTCGATCAAAGTTGTTGGTAGATGGGCGGGGGACTGGAGAGATTCAGGGGCAGAAATCGGCGTTGAGATGTCAGGTGAGTGATATTGAGACCGCCAGCCGATTGAAGCCTCTATATTGGTGTCGACATTTCCTGTCGAATTATAGTTTGATTGTAGATCACAGCCAGATGTCATGGCCTGCCAGGTTGTGGGAAGTGAAAGCAACCAGTCGTCAGCGACAGCCTCGGAACTGGTCGTCGATGTGTTAAGTCGACCATTAGAAATACTCGACTCATTAGAGATATTTATTATCTGTCGAGCAGTGCGGACTACTTCCAGATCAGCCGTTTGACTTGTCGAATTATTAGCACTGGGTGACGGTGCACAGCCTCGTTCATGTCTCTTCGACCAACGAAGCTCCTGTTGAAAGCCTGGACATTGTCGGCGGATTTTCTTGCAGTTTCCACACTCTGGCCGGACTTCATCACACTTCACCTGCTAGATATCAGCTGAAAGGGCGAAGAAGGAACATTCTTATCTCGATCGAGACTTACCCGCCGACTCTTGCATCTTAAACAGCCCTGCCGGGATTTTGTGTTCTTTCTCCGCGTCCGCTTCCCTGATGTAATATTTGAAGCAGTACCACTATCTGAACCTATCTCCATTATAGGATGCAGGAGGAAGACAAGTGTTGAATGGCCGCAGGAATGCCGAGGAATTGAAGGATTGGAAAACCCCGCTTGCTCACTCGCTGGTAACATATCTGGGCCACGGATGGGTCCCGAGATAACATCGAATCAGCTAACTGGATGCGCTCTAGCTGCCGTTAACGGCAACCAACACATCTCATCGGGCATTTATTCATTCTCATACTCCTTGGCACAGAGTCTCCGTGAAAATGGCCAGCAAGATGGATTGTTGGTTTTAACTCCATTCTGATAATACATGATTATAAAGACTGAAATAGATACTCAGCTACCTAAACAGAGCCGAGCTTCAAGAGGCTTGTAGTACTGCAGCTCACGGTTCATTGTGCCGCATACAAGGGTCTCAGATTACCGAGGCGGTCGCAGGAAGAGAACTTGTACAATTCAGTGTTGCTCCACCAAACAACGTTGCGGCAAAGGAATTTGATGAAACTCGGCGCGGGTGGAAAATCGGCATAAAGGTCCTCCTCATAGTGAAGATCCTGGTTGGCGAAAAAGAAGCACAAACCACCCAGGCCCATCGCTTTCTGTTTGAATTGTTAGCAGCGAGAAGGAACTCAAATCGAAATGATCTTAGGTATGGAAAGAATGAGAAGCAAACTGACCATTGATTTCGCACCTTCCTCGTCAAACACCTTCGATAATGTGTCCATCTTATCACCGTACTTCTTGAGGCTCAGCAGCGTTGGAATTTCGTCTGCCAGGTGACCGGCAAGAGTGTTCCCAAATTCATCAATCATTTTGGAAATTTTGTCTCCATCATAACTCTCCTTGTCATTTTGGCAGTCTTTGACATAGCAAATGAATGAATGAATACCCGGTTCAAACTTGTGGTGCTGTTCGACATTGGGTTCCATTATCCCCTTCTCACCAGCTAGCTTTTCAACAGTGGGGAAGAATTCGAGCTCTTCATTCTTGTGATGGAGATCGAGAAATTCGTGCCATTTCAGGATATAGGCGCAGAATGCCTTCTGGTCCTTGGCTGTGATGTTTGGAGCCTGTAGATAAATTGAATTAAGGCCCAACAGTATCGTGTTGTGAATAACGCCCATCATGGATGCGCAGTTATCGAAATCGTCAGGCTTCTTGCCATCCTTTTTAAGTCTGTAGTTTGGAGTTGGGACAAGAGGGAATGGATGATCAGCGTAGACGGGTGCCATAGTGGACGATTTGGAGGTAGAAATGATAGACTAGAACATGGCAATTCAATAGTCGGATCGCGACGTGGTAGCTAGCATCTTATATTTCGAAAAGTACAGGCAATGTAGAGAACCGGCCAATGGTGCCCGTTGAGCATAATTGCGGGGAGCGGAACCTCCATGATTGAAAGTGGCCATCTCGTTATGGTTCAACGATGAGCTAGCTGATGACACTATTGATGATGTGGCTGTCCAGCTGAACCAAATCAAGGAGCAGCCGAAAATTAATGTGTCGACCACTACCTTTCAGGCTCAGCCGCACACGCATCTGCTGATAACACCGTCGAAATTGTAGGCCTAGACTGGTCCCAGGAACTCGTCGGAAGTCGCTCTGGCTTTTTCATGTAGCGTGGTGGCGAGATGGGTTTTGGCCTGCGGTGGGTTTTCTCCCTCCACGTTAGTCTGTGGGTTTTAGCGTGCTCCAGTGGGTGATCGCCCTGAGCGGGTACTGCGCCTGGTTGTTTACAGGGCTGACATGCGCTGAAGTGTGGTCGCTGGTCGGCCATCGTAGGAGCCAGCCACCCTAACGCTGCACTCGTGGCAGAACAAGTTTACTGATCTATGGGCGCGAGCTTTTCACATTTCTTGCAATGAATTAGTTTTGATGGCTTTGGAAGATGGCCGGGTTTCTTGCTATGGGGGTCAGGATCGATCGCACATTGTCAAATCGAATCGTGGGCAAGTCTAAGTGTATGCCTATTTCAACGGCCGCCTGGCCATCCACTCTCAGGTCGACTTGGAATTTGTTGAGCAGGACAAACAAGTCTATATTTCTTGTCATTGTAAAGCAAATTATTACCGCAGTTACTACTACTGCTATTGAGATTGATTGAAAGTTCCTTCATAGCCTACTGCAAAGCTTGAAGTGTGGTCAGAAGTAGACCAAACTAGACTTTGTAGTTTTTCCTTTCCAAGGTCCTCAAAGATTTTTTCCGCTGAATAGAGGCCTCAATCTCTTCAGCCGTAGGGTCTCTCTTCCGCTTTCTCGGCGTCTTGGCTGGACCGGGTTCCGATTCCTGCGCCTTGTCTTCCCGACGAGCGCTACTCTGCTGAAGCATTTTCATGGGCTCTACTTCTCTTGAGCTTCGTTCGTCCTCGGTGGCATGGTGAGGCCTCTCCCTTGAACTTGCAGCCTTTGTTTCCGCCACACCCCTTGCAGCAAGTCTTGTTCCATGTCCCACTCCTGCCGTTGTCACTGGGCCGTGGATAGCGTCCGTGCTGTCTCTGCTGGCTGATGCACCTTGGCACATGATGCTTCCAGTAGCCAATCTCTGCATTGCTGTCGAAATGCCCGTATTCTCCTGATTGACGGGGGGATCCTGACGATCCAGTGGTATTTCCTTTGTGAGAGGTCCGATCCCAGCTTGAATCTGGCGAAATTGGTCCAAAGTCCATTGGAATAGACTTTTATGGCTTTGTAGATAGCCTGCATATTTGAGGAACTGCCCTCTATTCTGGACAGCGAGAACAGCTTTGAATTTCTTCTCGGCGGGTTCATGGTCCTTTTGTGCCGCGCGCATCCTCTCCTCGGTCTTGGGGTCCCTCTCTGTCGTGGAGCCTGAGCCAAACTCAAACTCATCTCGAAGTCTCTGGACAACAGACAAGGACGCCTCCTTCTCACGCCAAAGCTGTTTCCTAAAATCCTCCGACCGCACAACGTCGAACGTCTCATCCTTGTCGAATATGCCTTGCTCGTGGAGTTTCTCCCACTGCCTCCTCATCTTTGGCGTCGCCCTCTCCAGCACCCTCTCGTACGCGGCCAACCACCAGAATTCGAAGTGGACGTATTCGGCCCAAGTAGTTAGCTCGTCCTGCTTCTTTGGGTCCATATCTAGATCAATGTGATCAAGGAATCCATGCTGTCTCAGACATCTCCTGACATCTTCAGTATAATTTGAGAATCCAGTATACAGATGGCCTCCTTGGCTGAGCCATTTGAGCGTCAACTTACGCACTCTGTCTCTTGCCTGGAAACGGTCTCGCTCAAATGAATCGGCAGGGTCATCTAGTTCGACTAGAAGCCTGGCGTGCATCGAGCAGCGACCAGCGAAGCGCGCGTACATGGCCCTCACCTTTTCAATGTGCTTCTCACACGCTTGCGCATCCTGGTTGCGATGCTCCAGCTGCCACCTGCGGAACTGCTCCCACCGGTCGAGTTGCCGCTGAAACACGTCATTCTCAAACAAGCCACCTGAGAATGAGTCGAGATGCTTCCATGGGCCTATTAAATCGTAGTGTGAATCGGGATCCTGCTGCACGGCGTCTAACTTGTCTATAGAGTAAAAGGGCCGACCCCCATCAGCAAGAAGAAGATAGTAGTCACCGCGCTCATTCTCGCCTCGAAAGTCATCGAGCTCAGATCCCATTATCGAAGTGGTCCTAGTGGATGATTCAGATGTCCGCACTACACGGTCGTCGTTGTCGAGGGGGATTTGTTGTAGCCGGGCAAAAAGTTCGTCTGGGTTTACACGACAATTCTCTATAGCTAGCTTCTGCTCCCTACTCAACAATAGTCAGCATACACATCAACACTGGCTCACGCTACTACATTGTGTAGAAATCATAGCCACTGACTGAAGCCTTGCCACGAGAAGCTGCGCTGCATCACTGGGGAGGGCTTTCCAACTCTCTAAATCGATCGGAAGAGTTAAATATCCGCTGTCGCAGCGCTCGTGGCGCAGGAGAAATTCTTGGAGCTGCGCATCAGAGTACTGCTCGAGCTCTTCGGCTCGAATCCGTGGAGGCTCTTCCTCAGCTGGGATCTCGTTCTCGTGCATGACCATATTCGCCGACGTGTTAGATTCGCCGCTGGTCACGGGAAGGATTTTATGGTTTGCGCAGTTAGATGAGCATACATCGGCCGTTCACCATGGGATGTAAACAAATGAAAGGAAGTAAATTTAGCCGATCGTGGGTGGTTTAGTTTCACTTCAACGCTACAATGTTCACTAACAAATTTGTCCCAGGCCGATCTGTGGCACAGTCTGTATTATATCCATAAACTACGCTTCACTTGGTTACTGAAGAGCTTGTTGTTCGTTGAAAATCTGCTTAGGCCTTTGTCTTGCCCCTAGGGGTATGCCACTTTGTTCATGAACTGGGGAGAAGAGTGGATAATTCAACAAGCTCAGTTTAGTATTTCTATTAATACTATCTCCTCTAATCCCTTCCACTCTTAATACTAATTTTAGATATTTTTATGTCAAATCAAATAATTTTTTTCTCTTTAAGAGAAAATGTCAAAATCTCTTTATTTAGTATAATACCGTAGATTTTGAGATAGGTATCGCGGGTTTCCTTAGTTAATTTTAATAATAATAGTAGGTCTATTTTTTTTATATAGTAGTTTTTATTTTATCTTTCTATCTTACTTATACCCTATAATATACAGTAAGTCGCCCTATCTGTATATAAGTAATAGTAAATTAGGGATAAGCCTGTATATTAAATTATACCTTTGTTCCCCCTCTCTCTCTATATACTATTTATATACTAAAAATTAGTCTTGAAATATAGTACTACCTCTAGTAGCTGTATAGTATAATTTGATTAGATCTATGCTTTAGGAAGGGTTTGGTATCCGGCTTATAGCTACTATAGTAAAATATAGCTTTTGTATATATAGTCTAGTGAATTCACTTCTGATATTTTGAATAAATAGTTAGATATAAAACTAAGATTAGTTACTGAAGCTGTATTATATCTGCTATAAAGAACTTTTTATATAATATTTTAAATAATAAACTAGATTTATATATTAAGGAATTAATTTAATTTCTCTTTAGAAAA
This sequence comes from Clonostachys rosea, assembly GCA_026958235.1. Lineage (NCBI taxonomy): Eukaryota > Fungi > Ascomycota > Sordariomycetes > Hypocreales > Bionectriaceae > Clonostachys > Clonostachys rosea. The sequence goes on from CP110206.1 coordinate 4,541,798, forward strand.
TTTAATCAGAAAGTATTAAAAAGCTTAGTTAGTTATATAATAGAAGATTAGTTAAGAAAAAAGATATACTATATTAATTAGTAATAGAATAAAGATCTATAAGACTTTTATTTATTAAGATTTACCCTATAGATTATAGGGTAAATCAGGTTATTCTATATTAGTTAATTAAGTAATCTAAGATTAGTATAGGATAAGAAGGAATAAAATATCTAACTTAGAGCTTTCTAAAGCTAGAAGCTTACTAGAGCTACTAGCTTAATCTACTATAGCTATTTATTAGAGTAATTATATTAATAGTTATAACTATTATAATAGCTACTATAGTAATTATATTAATAATCTTATATTATATTATAATAACTATATTAGTAGTTCTTATATTTATTATAGTACTTATATTAATAGATCTTATATCTACTATAGTATTTATATTAGTAGATTTTATATCTATTATATAAGAACCTTAATATTTAGTTAGTAAATTTTATAATTATTATAATAGTTATTTTTTTTTATTAGTTTTACTATAAATAAGGGTATATCCTAAGATCAGGTAATATATAACTAGATTATATAATTTTTCTAAGAATATAATTAGCAGTTTATATCTAAACCTTTAATACTATAAGATAAAGTTAAAATTAAATACTTTCAGCCTGGATATAGGTATTAATACCTTAAAAACTCTAATAATAGGAGCTATTTATATAGCTAGATATATAAATAGCCTGGCTATAGCTATAGCCCCTAAGGGGGGAAGCTTATTATCTAATAATAATAACTACCTTTTCTTTCTAACTTAAAACTTATCTTAATTAATTAATTAATTAATTATATTATTAATACTAAGTATCTATAATATATTATCTTCTATAATTATCCCTACTTATAGGGCTTTAGTTACTATAAATAATAGAGATCTTAATAAGATAATAGAGATTATAAGAGATAATAGTATATAGCTCTTAACTAAGTATATCTAATATATATCTCTCCGAATAGTTAAGGGCTTACTTATAGTAATAAAGCTACTAATAATACCCTAGATCCAGTAGTTATACCTACTAGGTCTATTTTTATATTATACAGCCTGTAGCTACTATATACTATTAGTACTTAAAGCGGATAAGATATAACTAGATTAAAAGCTATATCTTAATTATAGCTACCTGCTTATTTATATATATTATAATCTGAGGTTTTCTTTATAGTTCTAGTATATTCTATACTATCTTAAACTAATTAGGGTAGAGATAGCTCTTAAGAGTTAATTAAAATTAAGCTTTTTCTATTTTAAAATAGTATAGTTCAGATCAGGATATATCAGAGTTTATTTCAGTTTAATCTAGAATTATATATATTTAGAAATAAAAAAGTTAGTTACTTTTAAGGTTATATATTAATTCGCTTCTATAAGTATAATATATATTTACTACTATAGGAAATTTTTATTAGGAATAATATAGATTTAATATTAATCTAATACCTATTTATATATACTTAGTTATACTATATAATAATTATAATAGTTATATTAATAGACTTTATATCTACTATAGTATTTATATTAGTAGTTTTATATCTCTCTATATAAGAACCTTATAATAATTATAAACTTATATTATAGAAAGTAATATATTATCTTTAGAGTTCTTAAAGTTCTAAAATATTTATAAATATAGAGCTTTCTTCTTACTAGATAGAGATTCTTTAAACTACTAATTTACTCTTTTATCTATTCTATAATCTATCTTCTTAGCTACTCTATAACTAATAAAGTTTTTATTTCTTATTTAGAGTTTATTTCTTTTATTATATCTTTTAAAATAATTCCTTTAGTATTTCTTAGTTTACTTTATAAATTATATTTACTCTAGATCTAGTTTATTCTATAGCTAGTCTACTTTATACTAGAGATTTTAATCTTTTAAAATTATTAATATTATATTTCTAACTTTTAATCTTACTATTTAATTTATATTAATAAGTCTGGGTATAATATATTAAGATTTACTCTATAGACTATAGAGTAAATTAGATTACTCTATATTAGTTAATTAAATAATCTGAGATTAGTATAAGATAAAGAGAAATAAAATAACTAACTTAGAGCTTTCTAAAGCTAGAAGTTTATTAGAACTATTAGTTTAATCTACTATAACTATCTATTAGAGTAATTATATTAGTAGTTATAACTATTATAATAACTATTATAATAATTATATTAGTAATTTTATATTATATTATAATAGCTATATTAGTAGTTTTTATATTTACTATAATATTTATATTAATAGATTTTATATTTATTATAGTATTTATATTAATAAATCTTATATCTATTATATAAAAATCTTAATATTTAGTTAGTAAATCTTATAATTACTATAATAGCTATATTAATAAATCTTATATCTATTATAATATTTATATTAATAGTTTTATATTTTTCTATATAAGAATCTTATAGTAATTATAAATCTATATTATATAAAAAATAATATATTATCTTTAGAACTCTTAAAGCTCTAAAATACTTATAAATATAGAACTTTCTTTCTACTAGATAGAGATTTTTTAAACTATTAATTTACTCTTTTATCTATTTTATAATCTATTTTCTTAGCTATTCTATAGTTAATAAAGTCTTTATTTTTTATTTAGAGTTTTTTTTTTTATTATATCTTTTAAAATAATCTTTTTAGTATTTCTTAGCTTACTCTATAGATTATATTTATTCTAGATCTAGTTTATTTTATAGCTAGTTTATTCTATACTAGAGATTTTAATTTTTTTAAAAGATTATAAGCTTAAAAAGAGCTTTATTTTATAAAAAATATCTTTATTTTTAGATTTAAAAATTAATTACTCTATACTAGAAAAGTTTTCTAACTTATTCTATATTTTAATTTAGATTTTAAAAGCTTTTTTTATTAAAGAAAATTTAAAATAATTAATAAAGATAGCTATATAGAGAGATTAACTTTTAAAAATATTAAAATCTATTTTTCTTTAGTAATTAATCTAATAGCTAGTACTACTATTATATCTAATCTATTAGTTACTTTTAATACTATTAGTATTATTTCTTTAAATCTTATAATAGATAATATTATTATTATTTAGAACTTTTAGAATCTAAATATTACTAAAGCTATTACTATTATATAGTAAACTCTTTAATAGCTAATAGCTATTATAAATCTACTATAATTATAGTAGATTCCTAGTATTATTAATACTAGTTAATTAGTTTCTAGTACTACTAGTATCTCTTAATAGTTTATCTTATAGAGCTTTTAGAACTCTAACTCTTTAATTAGAATCTTTAAAAACTCTATTATTAAGGATTTTAATAAAAGAATTTATAAGTTCTTTAAAATCTTTAAATTATAAAGACTTTATAACTTTAATTAGTAGAAATAAGCTTTAGAGATCTAATTTAGAACTTTTAGATTATTACTATTTATAATAAACCCTATTATAATCTAGTAGCTATTAAATCTAGACTAGATTATTTTATTTATATTACTAAAAAATAGCTATATAAAGAGTCTATAAGCTATTATAACTTAGTAGATCTTCTCTATAAAGATCTATAAATTACTAATTAAATAGTTCTTTTATAATATTAAAATTTAGTATAACTATCTATATATCTAATTTTATAAGCTTTATTATAAAAACTTTAAAAGCTCTTTAGAAGTCTTTAATAGTATATTTAATAATCTTCTAATTAGATTATTACTAGCTAAGATTACTATAATTTCTATAAATTAAACTAATTAGTATTTAGAAGCTCTAAAAGAAATCTTCCTATAGTAAGCTAAATACTAATAGAATAATATTAGAGTTACTAAAGCCTTTAAAAGCTCTCTAGAGCTTCTAAATCTATAGTTTCTTATAGTAGATCTTCTAAAAAAATAGTATAATAAGAGCTTTTTAGTAATTAAAACTACTAATTATAGAGCTAAATATATTAAAAAATCTATTAAAAAGAAATCTCTAAGCTTTAAAAAGATTTCTAAAGAAAAGATCTAATAGAAAGAATTTAAATTTAAAACTTCTAAAGAAAAATTAGTTAAACTTACTAGTTTTACTCTAAATTATAGTTTAGAAAATCTTTAAAGTTTATTAAAAAATAATAATAAAAAAAGTCTTTAACTAGCTTTTTAAATTTATTAGCTTTTTAAACCTAGTAAAATTATAATAGTTTCTATTATTACTAACTTTAATAGTTAGAAGTATAATTTATTAAATATTCTTCTATATAATATAAGCTCTATAATATACTTAGTAAATAATAAAGCTTATTATAAAAATTATAAAGCTCTAAAGTATTCTAAAGTAGATTATATTCTAATAATTACTAATAAAACTTATTTTATAGATATTAGAACTATTATATTTTAAGTTTTAATCTCTTTAAACTCTTTAACTTATAGAAATTTAAAGCTTAAAGAAGCTTTTTTTCTATTTACTCTAGAGACTAATATAATTAATAGAATAAGATATTATAGTTTATAAAGTAGCTTTTTAAAATAATAATTATTTATAAGTAATAGAACTTATTATAATCTATTAAACTTTAAAAAATATAGCTTTTATCTATAGCTAAAAGAGTAAAAAACCCCTAAGCTTATAATATCTAAGGAGCTCTCTATCTATACTAGCTATAGCTACTCTATAGAGATTTAAATCCCCTCTAAGATCTCTAGTTAGATCTCTAAGGCCCTAGACTTTATAGAGCTTAATAAGCTTACTAAACCTACTAAATAGCTTATTAAGATATCTATTAAGGTTTTAGTATAAAAGCCTTTAGAAAAGAATTATTCTAGCTTTAATACTAAAGAAGCTCTAATATAAGGAACTATTAATACTATTAGATTTCTATTATAAGTATCTAAAACTTATAAAGATCTATTATTATTATAAATAAAAACCTTTATATAACAGTTAGATAACTTATACTAGACAGGGTCTAGGGTAGGTCAGGGTTAAACTAATTAGAGTATTATTCTGAGTAGTATAATCAGATTATCTTAGGCTATATAATATAAGTTACTATTAATATATAAGTATTATAGAGCTAGTAATAATAGATATATAGATAATTATATTAATAACTATCTAAAGGGGGTATTCTATCTAGTAAATAAATATATATATATACTAGGGAATTATTAATACTTAGTAATAATCTATTATTCTGAATTATTAGAATTATTATAAGATCCTAATAATCTACTAGTAATTAGTTAGAAAAAGTAGGATAATCTATATAACTTTAATATATAATAATATAATTTATAATATAAGATCTCTCTCTCTATTAGTTATATTCTTAAAATTATATTCTATAACCTATTAGTAAGTCTTTTCTAATTTAATTCTATATTCCCCTTATAATTTATAATAATATCTAACTATATATAGAAAACTTTCTATAAGAAGATTCTTTAATATAATACTCTTATTAATACTATCTTATTAAATCCTTTAGTAATATAATTAGAATATAACTATTATAAATTCTATAATTATAAATACTTTAAATTAGAGAGTTCTTTATCTTATTATTTTTACTATATTAAAAATAATTAGCTATATTATAATACTTAAAGCCTTATACTAGAATAGCTAAGGTATATTACTAATTAGTATAGTAAACTAGAGTTTAAGCTAGAGATAGTTAAGAAAGAGTATTAGTATATAGATATAAAAATCTAATATCTTTATTAATAAAAGAAATTATAATTAAATAAGATAATATAGATAGTATTCTATAGTATTAATAGTATAGAGAAACTAGAGTATATTAAGTAAAAGGAGGTAGAGAAGATAGTTTAAAAACAGATCTTATCTCTAACTATATCTTTATCTAAGCCTATATTCTTAGAGATTAAGATTAATCTAGTATTTTTTTAGAAGGATATAGAACTATCTCTCTCTTAGTTTATTAGAATAAGTATTTCTAATCCTAGTAGTACTATTAAATAAGCTTCTAATAGTTCTTTAAATATTTAATAAGTTCCTAAGTATTATTATTATCTATATACCCTTTCTATTTAACTAAATAGAATATTTATTTATTTCTAATTTCTTTTTTTAAGATTTTTTCTAGTTTAAATTCTTCTTTATAGATCTTAATTAGATAATTCTAATCTAGTATATTTTTTAGTACTTTTTTAAGTAATAAGATATAAAAAACTAGATAGATATATATTATATCTAGTAATAATAGTTTATAGTTAGTATCTAATTTTTTCTTAAGAATTTTAAATAGTCTAAGTTTTTTATAGTTTAATTTATTATTTAGTTTTATTATTATAATATTTTTATAAAATAAATAGATCTTATCTCTCTCCTTTAGAATTAATTCTTCTAATCTGTTTTTATTATAATATTTTTTTATTTTTTCTTAGATAAATTTAAATTCTATCTTTATTTCTATATATAATAAATATAGTATTTTTTTTATTAATATAGTAGCTAGTATATCTAGTTTATTATATTCTAATTAATTTTAAAATTATAGTTTATAACTATAATTTATATATATAGATATAAACTAGGTAAATTCTTATACTAAACTATTATATATAATCTAAGCTATAGATAATAATTATATCTAATTATTTTATTTATAGTTAATATATACTTATAAATATTATTTTAAAGTTTAGTTTAATTATTCTATTTAACTATTACTTTAGGGGTAATAAACTATTAAGAACTTATACTTAGTATTTATTTATACTATAAATAATTATTAAAACTTAGAAATAAATATTATTTCTTTATCTAATATAATCTTATTAGATAATCTATAATAACTAACTATATATTATAAGAACTAGTATATAAGATCTTCTATAAAGCTTACTTTCTTATATAGAATAAAATATTTATACTTTATAAGTCTATTAATAACTACTAGAATACTATTATATTCTATTTTAATTATAAATTCTTTTAATAATAATAGTTTAATAATATAATTAAAGAATATTAATTACTAGAGTTATTCTAATACTAAGATTAGTTTAAGTTCTCTATAGGGTTTATATTATATAGACTTAATTTATATATAAGTATTATATTTTAAAACTATAATCTATATATCTTTTTATAAATCTAGGTAATTATAGTATTATCTAATTCTATTAAATATTTTCTTAACTTCTTAGTATTCTAAGAGTAAGTACTTATAGATTTCTTTAATAAGTATTATTCTAATATCTTACTATAGTTTTCCTAAGCTAGAAATAGTCTCTATCTGGATTTTAATATATACTATTTCTTTAAATATAGCTTCTAGGGTTTTCTATACTAAGTATCTCTTATTATTAGTTAAAAATAACTATCTATTTATTTTTAGAACTACTTTCTTATATTTAGATTTCTAACTAAAAGTATTAGCTCTTCTATTTTCTAATTCTTTTTAATATATTATTTTATAATTAAATTAAGATAGATACTTAGTATAGTATATTTATTTTCTATTTAGTTATTAGATTATAGTAAAATACTAAATATTCTTATAATCTATATATATCTTAATCTTATATATTATTCCTAAATAATAGTATTTAAATTCTTTAAATATATATATAATAACTATAAATTCTTTATTATAAATAGAATAATTAAGTTTTATACTATATAGTTTCTTTAAAAAGAATACTATAGAATATAATACTCTATTATTATCTCTTTAGCTAATTTATATACTAATTATAAAGTCTAAGATATTTATCTTAAGTTCTACTTTCCTTATAAGATTAAATATCTATAGTATAAATTCTAAGAGTATTTAGATTTTAATTTTATTAAATACTTATTACTATTTATTATTCTATTAGAACTCTATTTCTTTTTTAGTAATATTATATAAGAATATAGTAATCTTTTTATAGTTTTTAATAAATTATTAGTAGTAATTAGTAAATCTAAGGAAAGCTTATACTTTTTTAATAGTTTTTAGTATTTCCTATTCCTTAATTATAATAATCTTATTTTATTCTATTTATATTTTATTTAGTTAAATAGTATATTCTAAGAAATTAACTTCTTATATATAGAAAAAACTTTTTTCTAATTCTATAAGAAGTTTTACTTTTTCTAGTTTTTCTAAAACTTAGTATATATATTTCTTATATATTTCTAGATTATTAGAGAAAATTAAAATATTATTAAGATAAATAACTATAAAGATATTAAAATACTTTTAAAGTATCTAATTAATTATTTATTAGAATATTATAAGTATATTTATTAGTCTGAAGAGTATAATAAAGTACTTATAAAGATTAAACTTTATTCTAAATACTATTTTCTATTTATCTCCTTCTTTAATTTATATTAGATTATAAACTCCCTTTAGATCTAGTATAGTAAATTACTATTTACTTTATAACTAATTTCTAAACTTAATAATTAGTAGTAAAAATATTCTATTCTTATATATAATCTTATTTAACTATTAATAATTAATAACTAAATAAAGTTTACTATTTTTCTTTAGTATAAATATTATAGAGTATTCTATAGATAAAGTTAATAGTTATATATAATCTTTTACTAGTATATTATTAATATATTTATAGAGTATTTATAACTAAGATTCTATAAGATTATATAATTTATAGAAATTAGATTTTTCTTCTTTAATAATAGAGATTTTATAATCTTACTAGCTATATTCTAAAAGCTCTATTTTAAGTTCTTCTATAAATAATATTCTCTTAAAATAATTATATTTCTATAGAATATTCTTAAAATATTCTTTCTATTTTAAGTACTTAGTTTATTTATACTTATACTAAATATTCTTTTTCTTATTCTATTATACTCTTTATTAATTATTTATTTAGCTTTATTTCTAAATTCCTATACTAAATAGTTTTAAAAGTAGTTTTTCTATTTCTTTTTACTATTAACTATATTTAATCTTATATTCTTATTATTATTTCTTAATTAGTTATTTCTAATTAATAGATACTAAATCTATATCTAAGAGTAGTTCTTATTTCTATATCTAGTCTAAGATTTATATTATTTATCTTAGTTCTTATTATAATAGATTTCTTATATTATTAGATTATAATACTATTAAAACTAATACTACTATATCTACTTATTATTATAAGTTATTATAGTTTTTTATAGTAATACCTTTAGATATTAAAAAGTAAATATATTTTTCTAATATCTAATAAAATTTTAATTTTTATTATCCCTAATATTAATATATAAGAATATCCCTTTACTCTATCTAGCTAGTATACTAATTAATTAGTAAGTTTATATTCTAAAGCTATAGTAATTCTAGTATAACTTTATAGATTTCTAATAATACTAAATTATAAATAATATTAAATTTTCTTTCTTAGATTTTAATTATAAGATAATTAGTTTTAGAATTAATAATCCTATTATTATATTTAAACTTTAAACCTTTAATATTTATAACTATATAGGTTTCTTTCTTTTTCTTCTATAGTAAGTAGAGTTAGTTAATTACTACTAGTAAGATATAATTTTTCTATACTTTATAGTTAATAAATACTATAAACTAGTTCCTCTTAATCTCTACTTCTATAAGGATATATATAGAACTTCTTACTTCTATAACTTCTAGAGTTCTCTAATCTATTATTAATATTATTCTATACTATAGCCCTATTATAAATAGTATAGATTATTTTTTATCTAGTTAATTTATTCTTATAGTTTATTTACTAGTAATAGTATATTTTACCTATTATATATTCTATTCTATTCTTATTTATTAGTAAAGATAATTTCTAATTTCTCTTTATTACTACTTTCTTTACTATCTATAGAAGAAGATTAACTATTTAAATATTAATTTTATATTTCTTCCTCCTATAGTTATTACTATTTAAAATATAGCTTAATAGTATTTATATTATTATTACTATTCTATACTAATATTAGTATTTTTTATTTAATTTCTTAATAATTTCTATAGTTCTAGTTATAATACTATTTAATATAACTATTATAATTATATATAGCTTAGTCTTCTATCTACTACTAGTTATACTATAGTCTAATCTTATTATCCTTATAAATCTTATATCTCTATTCTTAATATATTTCTACTAGAAGTTCTTTATTTATATATTCTTTAGGATATTTCCTTAAGTCTTTCTTAAAGATAATATAGGATTCTATTTTATAATATTAATAAGTAAATTATTATATTTAAACTATACTATACTTTCTAAATATTCTTCTATTAGAAAATAGAAAAAAGTTATTTAATACTTTTTCCTACTAATATATAGTATACTAGATATTATAGTATATTATCTAGAATTCTAATCTATAGTTATACTTTCTACTAGTATTTATATATATTAGGTTCTTATACCTATTATTAGAGTATTAGATAGTATCTATAGTATCTCTTCTATATAATACTATTCTATATATCTTCTTAGGTTTCTATATTTATATCTTCTATTAATAATAAGTATAAAGTTTATTATATTTAGCTTTAATTTTATCTCTAGTAAATATATATTATTCCTATTCTTTAGAAGTATATTTAATAAATCTATTAATATAGTAAAATATATACTTATATTTAGTAAGGGGTTTAAGATCTATAATATTCCTCCTATTCTTATATTTCTATTTAAGTTTCTAGAAAATATTTATAATATATTAGTAGTTTTCTTCTAATATTATTAGTATTTTATTAATTTCTAGTATCTTATAGAAGCTTAGTATAGGTTTTCTAGAAAATATAGAAACTATAATAACTATATAGTTTCTTTTCTAAGTAGCTTTTCTAACTATTCTAAGTATCTTAGTTTTAGTTTTTCTAATTACTTCTAACTATTTTTTATTTTCTTTAGTAGATTTCTAACTCTTTTATTTTTTAAGGTTTAGATATTATAATAAAATATATCTAATCTTATTATAATTATAATACTTATATTTCTCTATAGTTTCTAGTTCTATAGGATCTATATATATTCTAGAGATTATAGATTATTATTACTATTATAATTAATTAGTATTAATATAATAAGTTATCTTCTTACTATAGGTTTACTAATAATACTACTAATTATTAATTCTTATAACTATAGTTATATATTTATAAATACTAGCTAATCTATTTTCCTTATAGAGTTCCTTCTAAACTTCTTTTTTTAGTTTATTAAAATAGTAAGATATAGTATATTCCTAGTTCTATTTAGTTTTTATTAAAAGCTGAAGATACTTATTACTAAAAGTAAAAGTAGATTTAATCTAAAAGAGTTTATTAATTTTATATTTAGCTTTATATCTCTTATCTTAAATTCTAAATATCTATTAAAAAGTATTTATAAAGTAATTAAAACTTATTATAATATTAATAGTTTATTAGCTTTCTTATCTATTAAGATATTTCTTTATAATAGGTTTAAACTAATTAAATATAACTTTCTTAAGTTATAAGTAAATATAGATAACTTATTATTTATTACTATTAAGAGTAATAGAAAAATAATTAAAATATATTTAAAATTAGATTATAAAGCCTTAAAGCTTATTTTAGATTCTATTAAATATTTTAAATAATAATAGTTTAAATAATACTTTTAGCTCTTTTTCTTAAGCTATAATCTAAGCTTAAGCTTAAAGATTAATATTCTAAGTAGTTTACTATTTTATAAGAATAGTAATAATAGTTATTTCTTACTATATAGTTATAAAATATTTTTAAAGCTAAAGGATCTAAACTTATAGAAGCTTAATCTTAGTATTATTATTTCTATTACTACTACTATTATTACTATCTTTATCTATAGTATTATTATTATTTAGAGTAAATAAGTTATTAGTAATAGAGTTCTACTACTAAACTAAAGAAACTATAGTAATTATAATATTTTCTTTATTATTATATAGTAATTAAGATAAGATAATTAGCTAAATAAAAGTTATTAATATATAATAATTAGATAACTTATACTAAATAGAATCTAGAGTAGATTAGAATTAAACTAATTAGAGTATTATTCTAAATAGTATAATTAGATTATCTTAGACTATATAATATAAGTTATTATTAATAAATAAGTATTATAGAGCTAGTAATAATAGATATATAGATAATTATATTAATAACTATCTAAAGGAGGTATTCTATCTAGTAAATAAATATATATATATACTAGAGGATTATTAATACTTAGTAATAATCTATTATTCTAGATTATTAGGATTATTATAAGATTCTAATAATCTACTAGTAATTAGTTAGAAAAAGTAGGGTAATCTATATAACTTTAATATATAATAATATAATTTATAATACTTTATAATAGATTATATAGATTATATATACTCTACTATCTAAAAAATAGAAGTAATAGAAGTATTATACTTCTATTATAAGATATAGCTAGATTACTAGAAGTAATATACTCCTTATACTCTATAACTATTATATATATATATTTATTTTATTAGTTAGAATATTTCTTTAAATAATTATTAATAATATTATTTATATATCTATTATTATTAGCTTTATAATATTTATATATTAATAATAATATATATTATATAATCTATAATAATCTAATTATACTATTTAGAATAATACTCTAATTAATTTAATTCTAATTTACTTTAGATTCTATTTAGTATAAGTTATTTAATTATTATATATTAATAACTCTTATTTAGCTAATTATTTTATCTTAATTACTATATAATAATAAAGAAGATATTATAATTATTATAGTTTCTCTAGCTTAATAATAGAACTCTATTATTAATAATCTATTTATTCTAAATAATAATAATATTATAAATAAAAATAATAATTATAATAATAGTAAGAAAGATAATAATATTAAGATTAAGCTTTTATAAATCTAAATTCTTTAACTTTAGAAATATCTTATAACTATATAATAGAAAATAATTATTATTACTATTTTTATAAAATAATAAACTATTTAAAATACTAATCTTTAAACTTAAGTTTAAATTATAGCTTAAGAAAGAGAATTAAAAATATTATTTAAACTATTACTATTTAAAATATTTAATAGAATCTAAAATAAGCTTTAAAACTTTATAATCTAACTTTAAGTATATTTTAATTATTTTTCTATTACTCTTAATAATAATAAATAATAAGTTATTTATATCTATTTATAATTTAAAAAAACTATATTTAATTAGTTTAAATTTATTATAAAGAAATATCTTAATAGCTAAGAAAGCTAATAAATTATTAATATTATAATAAATTTTAATTACTTTATAAAAATTCTCTAATAAATCTTTAGAATTTAAAATAAAAAATATAAGATTAAATATAAAATTAATAAACTCTTTTAAACTAAATCTACTTTTACTTTTAATAATAAATACTTCTAGCTTTTAATAAAAACTAGATAGAACTAGAAATATATTATAGCTTATTATTTTAATAGATTAAAAGAAAAAGTTTAAAAAAAACTTTATAAGGAAAATAGATTAGTAAGTATTTATAAATATATAATTATAGCTATAAGAATTAATAACTAATAGTATTATTAGTAAACTTATAATAAAAAGATAATTTATTATATTAATACTAGTTAATTATAATAGTAATAATAATTTATAATCTTTAGAATATATATAAATTCTATAGAGCTAAAAGCTATAGAAAAATATAAATATTATAACTATAATAAGATTAAATATATTTTATTATAATATTCTAAACTAAAAAAATAAAAGAATTAGAAACTTATTAAAAAAAATAAGAAATAATTAGAAATAATTAGAAAGATTAAAATTAAAACTCTTAAAATAATTAGAAAAATTATTTAAAAAAAGAACTCTATAATTATTAAGATTTTTATTTTTTCTAGAGAATTTATTTTAGTTTTTTAAAAAATACTAGAACTAGATAAATAATAAAACTAAATAATATTAAAAGAGAATTAATAATATATTAAGAATATCTTTAAAGAACTTAAATAAAAATATAAAAATAAGAAAACTATTCTAAAGAAATATAGATCTTTTATTAAGTATAAATATATATTTTACTATAATAATAAATATATTATAAGAATAAAAGAAAAATAGAAATAATATTTATTTATTAGAAATAAAATTAAAACTAAATACTATAAACTATATATTTATTACTAATATAAAATATAAAATTAAAATCTAGATTAAGATATTAGATTAATATTTTTTAGAAAAAGTATTATAAATATTATTTAATAATCTAATAATAAATATAATAATTTAATTTATATAAAAACTAATAGAATATATAATTATAAATAAAAATTATAACTATCTTATTATAACATATAATATATAATATATTAATAAGAAAAAATAATAAATAACTTTTTTTTATTTTCTAATAGAAAAATATCTAGGAAATATAATATAATCTAAATATAATAATTTATTTACTAATACTATAGAATAGAACTATATACTATTTTTAAAGAAAATCTAGAGAAATACTCTATTAAATATATATATAAAGAAATATCTATAGAAATATATTAAGAATAGAAATATAAGATCTATAAGAATAATAAAATCTAATTATAATATAATTAATAATAAATAGAAAACTAAATAATATATAATTATAATAATTATATTAAATAATATTATAACTAGAGATATAGAAACTATTAGAAAGTTAAATAAAAAGTATTAGTACTAATATAAAATAATAATAATAATATAAATATTATTAAATTATATTTTAAATAATAAAAATTATAAAAAGAAAAACTAAAGAAATATTATTTAAATAGATAACTATCTTTAATAAATAATAAAGAAAATAAGAATATAAAGAGATTAGAAATAATCTCTATAGATAAAAAAAAAAAAAAATTTATTCTAATAAAAGAATATTAATAATAATTAATAAACTATATAATTAGAAATATAAATTTATATAATATATTTCTAATTATATAAAAAAACTAGAAACTTTTAAAAATATCTTTAAATAGATATTTAAGAATAATAAAAATTAGAAATAATTCTAAGAATAAATTAATTAGATAAAAAATAATCTAAACTATTTATAATAGAGTTATAATATAATATAATACTAATAATAAATTAAAAAACCCTAGGAATTATAAAAATAGAAAGTTCTATATATATTCTTATAGAAGTAAAAATTAAAAAGAATTAATTTATAATATTTATTAACTATAGAATATAGAAAAATTATATCTTATTAGTAATAATTAATTAATTCTATTTATTATAGAAAAAAAAAATCTATATAATTATAAATATTAAAAACTTAAAGTTTAAATATAATAATAAAATTATTAATTTTAAAACTAATTATTTTATAATTAAAATCTAAAGAAAAAAATTTAATATTATTTATAATCTAATACTATTAGGAATTTATAAAATTATATTAGAATTATTATAATTTTAAAATATAAATTTACTAATTAATTAATATACTAACTAAATAGAATAAAAAAATATTTTTATATATTAAAATTAAAATTAATAGAAATTAAAATTTTATTAAATATTAGAAAAATATATATATTTTTTAATATCTAAAAGTATTATTATAAAAAACTATAATAATTTATAATAATAAATAGATATAATAGTATTAGCTTTAATAGTATTATAATCTAGTAATATAAAGAATCTATTATAATAGAAATTAAAATAAATAATATAAATCTTAGATTAAATATAAAAATAAAAATAGCTTTTAAATATAGATTTAGTATTTATTAATTAAAAATAACTAATAAAGAAATAATAATAAGAATATAAAATTAAATATAATTAATAATAAAAAGAAATAGAAAAATTATTTCTAAAATTATTTAGTATAGGAATTTAAAAATAAAGCTAAATAAATAATAAATAAAAGATATAATAGAATAAAAAAATATCTAGTATAAATATAAATAAACTAAATATTTAAAAAATAAAAAATAATTTAAAAATATTTTATATATATATAAGTATTTTAAAAAAAAGTTATTTTAAAAAAAACTTAAAATAGAGCTATTTAAATATAGCTAATAAAATTATAAAATCTCTATTATTAAAGAAAAAAAACTTAATTTTTATAAACTATATAATCTTATAGAACTTTAATTATAAATACTTTATAAATATATTAATAATATATTAATAAAAAACTATATATATTTATTAATTTTATTTATAAAATACTCTATAATATTTATACTAAAGAAAAATAATAAACTCTATTTAATTATTAATTATTAATAATTAAATAAGATTATATAAAAAAAAAAAAATTCTTATTATTAATTATTAAACTTAGAAATTAATTATAAAATAAATAATAGTTTATAATACTAGATCTAAAAAGAACTTATAATCTAATATAAATAAAAAAAGAAAATAAATAAAAAATAGTATTTAAAATAAAGTTTAATCTTTATAAATATTTTATTATACTCTTTAAATTAATAAATATATTTATAATATTCTAATAAATAATTAACTAAATACTTTAGAAATATTTTAATATCTTTATAATTATTTATTTTAATAATATTCTAATTTATTCTAATAATCTAAAGATATATAAGAAATATATATATTAGATCTTAGAAAAACTATAAAAAACTAATTTTCTTATAAAATTTAAAAAAAACTATTTTAATATATAAAAAGTTAATTTCTTAGAATATATTATTTAATTAAATAAAATATAAATAGAATAAAATAAAATTATTATAATTAAAAAATAGAAAATATTAAAAACTATTAAAAAAATATAAATTTTTTTTAGATTTATTAATTATTATTAATAATTTATTAAGAACTATAGAAAAATTGTTATATTTTTATATAATATTATTAAAAAAAAATAGAATTTTAATAAAATAAAAAATAATAATAAGTATTTAATAAAATTAAGAACTAAATACTTTTAAAATCTATACTATAAATATTTAATTCTATAAAGAAAGTAGAATTTAAAATAAATATCTCTAACTTTATAATTAATATATAAATTAATTAAAAAGATAATAATAGAGTATTATACTCTATAGTATTTTTCTTAAAGAAACTATATAGTATAGAACTTAATTACTTTATTTATAATAAGGAATTTATAATTATTATATATATATTTAAAGAATTTAAATATTATTATTTAGAAATAATATATAAGATTAAAATATATATAGATTATAAGAATATTTAATACTTTATTATAATTTAATAATTAAATAGAAAATAAATATATTATATTAAATATCTATTTTAATTTAATTATAAAATAATATATTAAAAAGAATTAGAAAATAAAAAAGCTAATACTTTTAATTAAAAATCTAAATATAAGAAAATAATTTTAAAAATAAATAAATAGTTATTCTTAGCTAATAATAAAAAATATTTAGTATAGAAAACCTTAGAAGCTATATATAAAGAAATAATATATATTAAGATCTAAATAGAGATTATCTCTAGTTTAGAAAAACTATAATAAAAAGTTAGAATAATACTTATTAAAAAAATCTATAAATATTTACTTTTAGAATATTAAAAAGTTAAAAAAATATTTAATAGAATTAAATAATATTATAATTATTTAGATCTTTAAAAGAATATATAAACTATAGTTTTAAAATATAATATTTATATAAAGATTAAGTCTATATAATATAAATTTTATAGAGAGTTTAAATTAGTTTTAATATTAAAATAATCTTAGTAATAAATATTTTTTAATTATATTATTAAACTATTATTATTTAAAGAACTAATAATTAGAATAAAATATAATAGAATTTTAATAATTATTAATAGATTTATAAAATATAAATACTTTATTCTATATAAGAAAATAAGCTCTATAGAAGATTTTATATATTAGTTTTTATAATATATAGTTAGTTATTATAAATTATTTAATAAAATAATATTAAATAGAGAAATAATATTTATTTCTAAGTTTTAATAAATACTTATAGTATAAATAGATATAAAGTATAAGCTTTTAATAGCTTATTATTTATAAAGTAATAATTAAATAAAATAATTAAATTAAACTCTAGAATAATATTTATAAATATATATTAATTATAAATAAAATAATTAGATATAATTATTACTAATAGTCTAGATTATATATAATAATTTAGTATAAAAATCTATTTAATTTATATTTATATATATAAATTATAATTATAAATTATAATTTTAAAATTAATTAGAATTTAATAGATCTAATATACTAATTATTATATTTATAAAAGAAATATTATATTTATTATATATAAAAATAAAAATAAAATTTAAATTTATTTAATAAAGAATAAAAAAATATTATAATAAAAATAAATTAAAAAAACTAATTTTAAAAAAGAAAAATAAGATCTATTTACTTTATAAAAATATTATAATAATAAAACTAAATAATAAATTAAATTATAAAAAACTTAGATTATTTAAAATTCTTAAGAAAAAATTAGATACTAATTATAAACTTTTATTACTTAATATAATATATATTTATCTAGTTTTTTATATCTTATTATTTAAAAAAATATTAAAAAATATATTAGATTAGGATTATTTAATTAAGATTTATAAAGAAGAATTTAAACTAGAAAAGATTTTAAAAAAAGAAATTAGAAATAGATAAACTTTTTATTTAATTAAATAGAAAGAATATACTAATAATAATAATATATAGAAACCTATTAAATATCTAAAGAATAAAAGTAATAAGAGTATTATACTTCTATTATAGAATATAGTTAGATTACTAGAAATAATATACTCTTTATACTTTATAACTATTATATATATATATTTATTTTATTAGTTAGAATACTTCTTTAAATAGTTATTAATAATATTATCTATATATCTATTATTAATAGCTTTATAATATTTATATATTAATAGTAACTTATATTATATAGTTTATAATAATCTAATTATACTATTTAGAATAATACTTTAATTAGTTTAACTTTAATCTACTCTAGACCCTGTTTAATATAAGTTATCTAACTATTATAATTATAATTAGTAGATATTTAATATATATAGTTAGAGTATTTAGAACTTTAATTACTAAAGAAAATTATTAAAATTATAGAAAGTTTTTCTAATTTTAATTTTATAAGAGAGAAAGATTTTCTCTATTTAATTTATATTAGTATTAAAAGCTATAGGTTTTTAATATATATAGTTATTTCTAATCTATTTAGAGCTCTAAACTCTATAAAAGAAAATACTTTCTATTTTAGGTTTATACTATATAATAAAAAGCTTATAAAGCTTATTTTAATAAATTAAAAAACCTACTATAAGTAAATTATTCTTCTCCCTAATAAGAAAGAGTTTATTATAATAATTATTACAAAAAACTTCTATTAGAATCTTTATAATTACTATAACTACTATTCTACTAAATTTTACTATAATAATAAGGAAATTATAAGAGATTTAATAGATTAACTAGTTACTAAAGATATTATTTTTAATATTTTAAATCTTTATATTTATTAGTAAAATAAACTCTCTAAGTATTTTATAAAAGTATTAATAAATAGATTTAGAGCTATTTTATAATAATCTAGATTATTATTATATCTCTAGTATTATATTCTTCTAGAGATTCTTTAGTTAGTTAATTATACTATTATTAATAATTATAATTTATTCTCTTAGTAGTTATTTCTTTAAGAATTAGAGTTTAAAACTCTTTTTAGATTTAATTTCTAAATCTATAAAGCTATTAGAGCTTACTATAAAGCTTTTATTTATTCTAAATAGTAAACTAAAAGCTATAAATTAACTTTTAAAATAATCTTAGAATAGATTTTAATATTTTTAAACTTTAAAATCTATTAGATTTATATTTCTAAGAAGAGATTAATTATAAAGATCTCTTATTTAAGGATTTTAAAGAATATAAACTTTATAAAATAAAGTTTATAGCTATAAAATCTCTCTCTTTTATATTCTTTAGAAGGAAAAATAAAGAAAATAAAATATATAAAAAAGACTTAAAAGCTATTATAATAACTACTATAAGATTATTCTAATTTACTAACTATAGTATTTAAACTACTAATTATAGAACCTTAAGAGTCTGAAATACTATTAAGTATAATATCTACTTTAGAGCTCTAAGAGCTTAAAATCTCTAAAGCTATAAAACCTTTAGAATCTAAAGCTCTACTAGCTATAATATACTAATCTAGTAAGCTAAAGTCTAATTTAGAGCTTATAGATAATCTAATAGATCTATTTAACTAGATATAAGTTACTACTATAGTATACTAAGTAAGTATTATAATATATACTAAAGCTAGATTTTTATTAGAGTCTAATAACTAGAAAGAGATATTAAAGCTATTATTAAAAGAGAGAGAGCTTTAATTATAGATTATCTTTAGTAAGCTTAAGTAGTTAATATATATTAGAACTTTCTTCTTTATAATACTAAAAGAACTATCTAAGAGCTATAGAGCTCTAAGCTATAAATATATACTAAAGCTAAAGCTTAACCCCTATAATAAACTATTAAAATATAAAGTTAGATTTATTATTAGAGAGTTCTTATAGATAGAAAATCTAGATTATAATAAGACTTTTACTTCTATAACTATTTCTCTAATCTAGAAACTACTATTAGCTCTAGTAGCTATATATAGCTATAATATTAAATAAATTAACTTTATAGATATTTTTTTAAATAGTAAACTTATTAAAAGACTTTATATAAAGCTTTCTAAAGATTTAAAGAAACTATTAAAGAAAAACTTTAAATTACTTATTATAGCTAAGTTTTAGAGTTATAATCCTTTTAAAAAATAAGCTATTTTATTACTAAAAGCTCTATATAATCTAAAATAGTTCTCTAGAGAGTAATAAAAAGCTCTAAAAATCTTATTAAAATCTTTAGACTTTAGTTTTCTAATTTTAAATCTAATAGTTTTTTATAATACTAAAAAGACTATCTTTATAATAATCTATATAAATAACTATCTTATAATAAGCTTTAAAATTAGCTATATTAATAAACTAAAGAAGGAAATTTATAGAGTTTACTCTATAGAAGATAAGAAATAAATAGTTTTCTTTTTAAAGATTTAAATTTACTAAGATAAATCTAAGAAAACTCTATATCTTTCTTAATCTTAATATATTAAATAGATAATATAAGCTTTTAAGATTACTAAAGAGAAGCTTCTATTAATACTCTTATAGCTTAATTTTATAAGGCTTATAGTAGAAGCTATAAAGATTATAGATCTTTATAATTCTTTAGAATATAGATTATTTTAATAGATTATAAAGACTTTAATATATCTAATATTTTAAACTAGATCTAATATAATCTTTTTAATTTAATAATTAGTTTAAACTATATATAAACTCTATAAAATTTATTTAAAAGCTATTAAAAAACTATTTTAATATTTAAAGAGTATTAAAAACCTTATTATAACTTATTTACTAAATAAGCCTTTAAAAAGCTATTATAATAATAATTTTATAAAGAATAAAACTATTAGTAAATCTATCTATAGATATCTCTTTAAGCTAGCTAGAAATTCTATTAGCTAGAAAGCTAAGAAAGTAATTACTATAGCTCTATCTATTATAAAGATTAAAATAGATAGTTTTATAGAGACTCTTAGAGAACTATAGTAATTAAAAAAGCTCTATAAGAAGCTAAACTAATCTTTAAAAACCCCTATAATTATCTATTATAATAACTAGAGCTATATAGCTATAAGTAATAATTCTACTCTATATATTAGAACTAAATATATATTATTAAAATTCTATTATAATAGAGTTTAAATTATAAAGAGTTTAATAAGTTTTAATTATTTAGAAACTAAAACTATATTTACTAATAAGCTAATTAAACTACTAACTATATCTCTTTAGTAGATCTTTAGAGATCTACTAGATTTAAAGAAGTACTATAAGAATTTAACTTAATTATTTTCTTTAGAAGAAATATTAAAATTTATCTTATAGACTATAGAGTAAATTAAATTACTCTATATTAATTAATTAAATAATCTAAGATTAATATAAAATAAGAAGAAATAAAATAACTAATTTAGAACTTTCTAAAGCTAAAAACTTATTAAAACTATTAATTTAATCTATTTTAATTATTTATTAAAGTAATTATATTAGTAATTATAATTATTATAATAGCTATTATAATAACTATATTAATAATTTTATATTATACTATAATAACTATATTAATAGTTTTTATATTTATTATAATATTTATATTAATAAATCTTATATCTATTATAATATTTATATTAGTAGATCTTATATTTATTATATAAAAATCTTAATATTTAATTAGTAAATCTTATAATTATTATAATAGCTATATTAATAGATCTTATATTTACTATAATATTTATATTAATAATCTTATATCTCTCTATATAAAAATCTTATAATAATTATAAGTTTATATTATAAAAGATAATATATTATCTTTAAAACTCTTAGAGCTTTAAAATATTTATAAATATAAAACTTTCTTCTTACTAGATAAAGATTCTTTAAATTACTAATTTACTCTTTTATCTATTCTATAATCTATTTTCTTAATTACTCTATAGCTAATAAAGTCTTTATTTCTTATTTAGAATTTACTTTTTTTATTATACTTTTTAAAATAATTTCTTTAATATTCCTTAGCTTACCCTATAAACTATACTTACTCTAGATCTAGCTTATCCTATAGCTAGTCTATCCTATACTAGAGGTCTTAATCTTTTTAAAATAATATAAGGGTTAGCTATTACTGCTGGGGGTAGTTATCTAAAGATATAATACTTATTTAGATTTTAAAAATTAAAACTCAGGTAAGATAGAAGATAGTAAATACTTCCTGCTTATATATAGAATAGTATTCTTACTAGATAAGTATATTCAGAATCTATTAATATCTATAGATATAAAGATTTTATAGCAGAACTACTATATTTTTATAGTAAATATTTAGAGCTAAACTTTATAATTATTATTAATAATATATAATAGTATTATATAACTAATATATAGTAAATATAATAAGATAGGAGTAAAACTTATTTATCTACTTCCCTACTCTCCAGACTTTAATTCTATTAAAGAATACTTTATAGTTCTAAAGATATTTATTAAGAATAAGTAGGAAGAGAATAAGAAATTTATAACTAGGGAGTTTAGAATATACTTAGAAAGGTATATAGATATAGCAGGTAAAGATAATAGTCTTATAAAAAGCCTATTTTGCTATATAGAAATACCTATTATAGAGGAGCCAAAATGAACAGAGATTTTAATTTTATGAAACACACTTAACGTCTGTTTCTGCGTTCCGAGAAGCACCCCATGACGAGATGAATCTCCAGTTTTAGGATCATAAATCTTTCTTAGTAATTCCATAGAGTTAAATTGATATGCCTCCTTCTTTTACTCATTTCTCCCTCCGGAGACCACTAAGCAACAAGGAAAAGAGCCTTGGAAAACTAACGGTCAGTGCAAATCATGCTGTCTTCTTTGTTCAACTCCCGCCCAAAAGGGAGTGTGAAGCTGCTATCGCCATGGACGACTCCTTCACTTAGCCTTACACACTCATGCTCATCTCATCGGAAGTCTAGCGCTACCATACACATGATTTGCAGAAGCAGAACGCGCTAGATGAGAGTTGAAGGTTTAGGTACACAAACTCATCATCAGGTCGAACAAATATCAAGTAGGAAAAGAAATGTGGTGTCACATAGTCAACCGTCTACTGCAACAGTCACACTTCGGGGTATACGGAGCCTTCGAGACCGAGAGCATCATGACCATTGACACAGTGTACCACCCAGTCGAAGTGTGAACTAGCTATTCATCATCTCGAAATGCATTGACGCAGAGATCGTGGTCGAAAACGACTTCTTTTTGCACGATACACCAAATGAGTTCATCCTCCGTTCTCCACCCACCAATCCCAGGGATTCCTTGCTCCCGTGCTCGACCAACACAGCTCCTGCAGTATCCTTCGGTACTCTTGCCATGCTTTGCGCCCGGGCAATAGAAGTTGTTCCGCTGTACTGTCACAGGAAGGATTGTGGTCTCCGTATTGCTTCTTGTCGTGATCTCAACAAAGTGATTCTCCAGCATAGATGTGTGACCATTGGGCCAGCTTGTAGTGTGCTTTTCGTAGGACCTTCGATCCTGAGTCTCCTTAGCTATGTATTCTATCTTGACAGCCTCCAGGTATTTCCGCTCGCATAGCCACTTTTCTAGTCTGTCAATAGCGAAATATTTTGATTCTTCGAGCAGAGCTTGGTACAGAGGGAAGTCGTGGCCTGCCAGTCTGTCATAGAAAACCGGCAAAACACCAGTACGGAGATACCGTAGGATGTGTTCGAATATGTTGGCGTCAGTCTCAATGAAGTATGAGCCATCCTCTTGTTTGTCGCCCCATTTTCCAGAGAAGAGTTTGTCGAAGTATAAGCTCCGGCCCTGCCATCCCTCAGGGTCGGTAACGAAGGTCCGTTGCAATGTTTTGATTGTGACGTGCATAGCCTATATCTATAGTTAAAATGAAAACGGTTGACAAGCTTGGTGCAAGCTAGAAAAATCGTGCCAGAGGTCTAGACATAGGCGAGGGGTCAAAGAGATGGTGCGGGGTTAATCTTTTGCATCTGATGTCACGATGGATATAACTACCTGCAGGTCACGAGAACCTGGTCACGTGATCCTAAAGACCCGATGGCGGGATCATAGTGTGGAACGAACGGTCGTTCGAGTATATAGATGGGAGGATTCTACGAGTATGCCTAGCATTGCCAGACGTAAGAAAACGACTTGTGGTGACACATCCTGACTGTCTGCTAACAACAAACCCCAATACGGTTGGATTAGTCACAATTAAGAATCCCACCGTTACATCTGATGTATTTGCCGCCTAAGTCCCAATTCCTTGTTTGAATGTTTTGAGGACAGTGCATTTGCTCCTAACTGCACAGTATTCCGTTAGAAATTGAGAAGTCCCATTCAAGGCTGGAGCTAAAGTCCAAAGAAATTGATCGTTCTACTATTAGGCATACCGCACTATGCACAGGGCCATAACGCTTACTAGATTAATTATTCGGTGTCTGAAATTGTTGTCGAGTTCACGGATGGGGATCCGACATGCCTCATGCAGAGCTCTGGTTGATTCCTGCCCAGGGAGTTGAGTCGACTGAAATCAACAGAACCACAAATGCCTGCAGCATCGGTTCGAATCCCCACCTCGTTACCCCGCCTTCCTCAATTAGCGATGCAAGCGGGGCGATGGGCATAGCAGAGTTGCTTATGGCCATGAATCAAGTATGAGGTACGTACTTACCTCCTGCCAGGTGGCCAGTTCAAGGCTTTCCAATTGTCGTTGTTGGTGGCTTGCTGCCTGGAGGCTGTGCAAGCCACACGCGTACCACCTTCTAGCTTGGTCACTGAGGGGCAGAAACTTGGCCTGTCCACAACACCCTCCCAAGTCCTGCGAGCTCACCATCAATCATCGCATCGACCCTCAGCTCAGATCACCATCTCCCTTTCGGCAAAGAAAAATGCCTGTGACAGTCTACCCCGCGAGCACCACGGCTGTGGCTTGGAAGCAGCCGACAGGGACATCGCCCGAGGAATTGTTCCGATCAGCATGCTCTGATGACGCGCAGAAATGCAAGATGATGATTCAATCTTCATTCCAGGATATTGCCAGCGCCCACATCCACGGCTCCAACAACGGCTTCGTTTATGCCGCATTCCAAGCATACAATCACCATTACCACCTGAAAGTTCGACCTGAAGATGTCTGGTTCTCCATTCTTGTACAGCTAAGCTTCTACATAAACAAGCATGCTGAGGAGCTCCGATCTCTGTTTGTCGCGCACGAGGGGCAGAAGGAGATCGAAATCAAGGAAATCGGCACCATTAAAACTGTCGACTTTGGCAAGCTGGCCGTCGCCATGTCGCGCGAGCTTGAAAACCACGTTGTCGATGCGCAGCTCAGAGACTGGATCATGCCCGACTTCACCACCACCCAGGATAACGACAAGATAGTCGCAGCAATTCTCATGATGGGAACCTTGCAGAAGTATTTCAGTTACAAAATGACCATGATGTGCGGAATCCCCTCGGTCACTCTGCAAGGTGAGAGGGGCGACTGGACAAAGCTGCGCCATCGTCTCGACAAGATTGCGAGTTGGGGGAAGGAACCCGCCCAGTTTGCAACACGGCTGAAGACAGTTCTTGACTACTTCATCCTCTCGTTTGACGAGCCAACCAGTGCTGATGTGAAGGAGTTCTGGAACAAGATTGCCCACTACAAGAGTGGCGGCTCAGGGCCAACATACTTGTCGGGCTGGATGACATCATTCTGTTTCTGGTCGGCAGAAGGAGACCTCATCCGCAACACTGGCTTCGGCTCCGAACTCGCGCTCTGCGAGATTGGCAATACCACTTTTCTCCCCGTCGATACAGATGATATCCCGGCTGGATATGCCTCCGTTCCAGTCAAGGTGGACGACAACGGAACCCCATATCAGACAAGGATGTTGGCTGGTTCCGTCGGGCAGCAGTTCACCAGCAGCGGAGGGCCCGTGACACACACAGATCTTCGGGGCAACAAGATCGACCCACCCAACGGCGAGACGACGGGCCTCGACACTATTGAGCCTATTATCGGATGGTGGATGTATGAAACTTTCGACAAATGATCTGGTATTCAGTTGCCGAGCAAAGAATCAAATGGGGAAAAAAACACTAGTCATTAGCGAAACAAGAGACTTTTCATCGGTTAATTTTAGCTTTGAAGAGAACTATCAATTTTACATGTTAGAGATGCGAGAGAGACTTGCTCCCACAACCATCTCTTAAGGTGCCAACCGCCCCAAGGATGCTTTGGCCTCCCTTGTCTTAATATGCAAATTATCCAAAGCTTTACAGCTCTATGGGTTTCAAGATAGAGAATGACCCGTTGACAAAGTTGATCGGTGAGTTCCAAAGATTGCTCTACGTTTACGCATGTAAATTACACCAAAAATATTGTTTTCAAGTTCTGAACTCTTCACATCAACGTACAGATTGCTGCCTGCACCAGCTGCCTCGCGTCTTAGAGGCGTGAGGCAGCTGTAACGCTCAGCACCTCAGGTAGCCGAAACGGAGCTGCTGACTTGACAATCTCGCGGGGGGAGTTAAAATTGCTGTGCATTAAGTCGCCTCATTCAGCCGCCTCATTCAGCCGGTAAAGCGTCCACTCCAATCGGCCCCATTCCCGATGTCATCTTCAAACACGGCTGGATCTTTTCTATAATATGCTATAATGCGCCTGCTGTGACCACAACCTACTCTGGTAATCTGGACGAAGGTAAAAGACATACGAGTGACTCTTGTTCGCCGACTTGATGTTGTAAAGTTGGGGCCGTATTCATTGTCTTGATATCTCGAGCCTGTCATCTTTTTCATTGCTGTTTGTTACTTTGCATCCGAACTCTCAACCACGTAGATTTGGGAGTGGGCATATGAAGAGCTAACCATGAGGTCACATATTACCGTACAGCGCATGAGCATTGTGAAAGGTGGACTTAGCCCGCATTTCACTTGAAAACTCCTCATCTATGCAGGGAATCCGGTGGGGGAAGCTTGTCCCCGTGGGGTAGGTAGTATGATGAGGGAACACCCCGATGGCCGCGGAGTGCAGATGCTTCGCTGCATGTGGGAGGCAACATCATAATTTGCGATCTTTTCATTCTGCCTTTTATCCGTCGTGGAAGAACACTTGGTCCACACAATGTTTCTCCATCTGTCTTGGTAATTTAACAGGCCGCACGAATGGGAAGAGGCGATTCTTCCTTGGCTTTGGGCTGTTTGTTCCGGCGGAGATTCATTTGAAATGTCGATCTCGAAGACATTGGAAGTATAAGACTCAGCATGCGAGAATGACATTTTCTCTCGAAATATCAACAACTTGGTCATCATTAAATCTCACGTTATCAACTCCATCCCAACATGAAACTTGCCGTGTTAAACACTTTTATCGGCACTCTTGCTGCAACAGGTGCAGCGCGGTCGCTTGGCAAGAGATCCTCAGGCACCGCGACAGTCAACTTGGCTGATCCCATTGGAGACGCCAAGTACCTCGCGTCCGGTTTCATATACGGCTGGCCAGATAACGGTGTTGACGCTGACAGCTCAATCCCAGACCATTTCGCGTCTGACATCAAATTCAATGCTTGCCGTGCGGGAGGGGCTCAGCTGCCTGCTCCCAGCAAGGGATGGGCGTTTGGCGGGGACGAAGGATACATTGGGCGGTTCAATTCGACCTTGTCCAACTATTTAACTACTCGGAAGTTTGGAGGCGACTTCATCCTCTTGGTTCATGACCTCTGGGGCGCAGACGGCGGGTCGGGCAATGATGCGCTCTTCCCTGGGGACAACGGTGACTGGACTGAGGTGGACACTTTCATCAAACAGCTTGTCAGCGATATTCAAGCCAATGATATGCTTGAAGGACTTGTCATAGACATTTGGAATGAACCGGAGCTCGAGATCTTCTGGGCTCGTACGTGGGAGCAGTATCTCCAGTATTATGTGCACGCAACCGAACTGTTCAGGTAAGACCTTCTCGAAAACTGGGCAACGTTGCCTCAAGCTCATCCTCTTTTGTCTTTTTAGGACCGAGCTTCCAAACACGCTCATAAGTGGACCATCCATGGCACACTCGCCGAGTCTCGATAAAGAGACTTGGCGAACCTGGGTCGAAACAGTGTCCGGAAAAGGAAACATCATCCCTGACATCTACTCTTGGCACCAGATTGGGGGCTGGGAAAGAGAACCAGAGAGGACCATCCCAGAGTTCGATACATTTCGAGCCAACTACAGTCTGCCAGACCGCCCGTTGGATATTAACGAATATGCCTGGCCATCTGAGCAGAACCCCGCGAATTCCGTCTTTTTTATTGCTCAATGCGAACGACACAACGCACGTTGCCTCCGTGCAAACTGGGGGAGCGGCGGTGGTTTGCATAACGATATGGCAAACCTTGTGTTCAGTGTCGACGGAACATACTATCCCAACGGCGAATGGTACCTCTACAAGTACTATGCCGAGATGACTGGCACCCGGGTCGCTACATCCATTTCCTCTGATCTTCTTTTTGATGTCTTTGCCACCGTTTCTGATACCACTGCCAAAGTCATTGCGGGAACTAGGACGGTGCAGAGTACATATGACATTGAGATCTCGGGCTTAAACGGAATAGGTCTTCCTGAGGAAGGATCTGTCGATGTTCAGGCTTATCGATTCGATTGGAATGGGAATCAAGCTGATACCGGTAGTCCCGTTGACCTCGGCACTACTCAGTACGAGTATACTTCGAACACAGTAAGTTATCGTTCCCAATGTCTCCGGGCCGCCTGATTTAGCTAATCTAATGAATCAAAGCTTAGAATAACCGTTGAGCCGCCGTCTAACTCTACAGCTTTCGGATTTGAGATTGTTGGGAACGCGGTGTAGTTGTATGAAGCGCTGAGTATCCATGCCGTTAAGCGGAGACAGAACAAATATCATACTCCGCCGATTGAACTAGCAATCGAAACTACATGGCAGTATTCGCGTCGAGATTCAAAGACAATAATACAATCTTTCAGTAGCACGGTTGCGCTAGGCATAAATACATCACGCTATATCAAGACTATTTTGAGTTGAAAGTCCTTCAGAACTACGCTTCTCCTTATTGTACTTCTCCCTATTATAGAGTCCCAGCGAGAGACTATGAATTCAATCAAAACCTTCTATTGAATTCATGTTCGGTAGTTTTAGTTGATGAAATTACAAGTTACCTAAAATAAGTTCGACAATCGCAAAGCTTAGGTATTGAAAAGCTAATATCACAAAAGGCCACCAATGTTCACAGAACCAACCATCTGTTCCATTTGGAAGAGGGCTATAATTTATCTTTCTACTAATTAAAACATCTGCTATGTTTTGTCTAGCTAAAGAAACTGTTGTTATGATCCGTGATGGGGAAGGAGGGCAGGAAGAAAAGTCCCCACGCAGTTCTAGGGTACCCTCGGGCATCCATCTATGACTGGCCACCCAGCCACGTATGATACCGATGTCAATAGCGTATATCACTAGTGGATTTAACCGCCGTGCCTGGAGTCACATGTCGAGAAACGCGAGAGTACGTAACCTGCCCCCTTCCTGGCATAATGTCCGGTGGGGAAGTGCTGAAGTCCGGCGGAGTCATAAATTAACCTCCGGCGGGGGTCATGTTCATGTAGTGAGAGACCGGGCAAATTCATTCTAATCAGTTATCTACCAAGGATTAACATCACCTCTCCATCGGAAATTGAGTTACAAATCACGTAGATTGGCTAGACAGAAGCTATCTTGCACAATCGAAGCCGTGTTGGTCCACTCTCGGCAGGATACGAGGTGGAGAAACTAATCGTGAATTGTAAAGCCTTCATATTCGACGTGTAGATGATTGTCCTCCTTTATTTCTTAGAAATTCTCACTTCTCCAATCTGTGTCAACGACGAGATCCAAGCTACTGTCGCCACCAGATCATCGTCCATAGTAGCCAATAAGACCTCGAAAAGCTCATATCATGCTCTACAAGGAAGCCTGTCACTTGATTTATCGCTACGACAGCGAGCAGGTCTGGATAGAGCCATGGGGTGCAAATGCCTTCCGAGTCCGTGCCACCAAGTTGGCGTCCATGCCGCCTGAACTATGGGCTTTGAAGAAACCGCCTTCGATTGAACCACAGATCTCCTGTCCTGGCACAGCAGAACCGGCAACTATCACGAATGGCAAGATCACGGCTGAAATTACAAGCCGTGGCAAGATCACAATAAAAGAAACAGTATCCGGTAAAATACTGCTGGAGGAATACAGCCGAAACCGAAGGGATCTGTTTGACCCAAAATGTAGCGCCATTGAGGTTGAGGCCCGTGAATTCAAGCCTATCCTCGGCGGCGACTATCACTTGACGATGCGATTCGAAAGTCTGGACGCGAAGGAGAAGATCTACGGCATGGGACAGTACCAGCAGCCACACCTAGATCTCAAAGGGCTAGACCTTGAGCTCGCGCATCGTAATTCTCAGGCCAGTGTGCCGTTCGCCCTCTCCTCTCTAGGCTACGGCATCCTATGGAACAGTCCAGCGATTGGCCGAGCGGTTCTGGGTAAAAACATCACCAGCTTTGAATCGTACTCAACAAAGGCGTTGGATTACTGGGTGGTTGCGGGTGACACACCCGCTGAGATCCAGCAATCCTATGCCCGCGCGACCGGGTTGCCCCCGATGATGCCCGAGTACGGGCTCGGGTTTTGGCAATGCAAGCTGCGATACGAGACACAAGATGAGCTTCTCGAGGTTGCCCGGGAACACAAGCGCCGGGGGCTGCCCCTCGACGTGATAGTGGCGGACTTCTTTCACTGGCCAATGCAAGGCGAATGGAAATTTGACACGGCTGCATGGCCCGATCCGGAGGCAATGGTGGCCGAGCTTACAGAGTTGAAGGTTGAGCTCATGGTCTCCATCTGGCCGACTGTTGACAAGCGGTCGGAGAACTACGAAGAGATGATGGAGCTCGGACACCTGGTCCGAACGGAACGTGGTCTGAGAACCAACTTTTCCTTCGAAGGAGAGACTATGTATTACGACGCCACGAGCCCACAGGCTCGCCAGTATCTTTGGAACAAGGCCAAAGAAAACTATTATTCCAAAGGAATCAAGGTGTTTTGGCTGGATCAGGCAGAACCAGAGTATTCGGTCTATGACTTTGACAATTACCGCTATCATCTCGGCCCAAACTTGAGTGTCGGCAACATCTACCCGCGTGATTATGCACGGACATTCTATGAAGGAATGGAGAGCGAAGGTCAGAAGAATATCGTGAACCTTCTCCGGTGTGCGTGGGCAGGCAGTCAGCAATACGGCACCCTCGTGTGGAGCGGCGACATAGCGTCGAGTTGGAAAAGCTTCCGCAATCAGCTTGCCGCCGGGCTGAACATGGGCGTCGCGGGTCTTGCGTGGTGGACGACCGATATAGGGGGTTTCCATGGCGGTAACCCAAATGACGAGGGTTTCCGGGAGTTGTTTGTGCGTTGGTTCCAATGGGGTGCGTTTTGCCCGGTGATGCGTCTACATGGAGACCGGGAACCCAGACAAAGCAGCTCCCTGGTTTTCCCCAGCGGTGGGCCAAACGAGGTCTGGGCATATGGGGAAACGGTATATGAGATCTGCAAGAAGTACATGTTGCTGCGCGAAGACATGAGGGACTACGCTCGCAGAATGATGAGGGAAGCACATGAGCACGGCACTCCTGTTATGCGCACCTTGTTCTACGAGTTTCCCGACGATGCAAAATGCTGGGAGGTTGAGGAACAGTTCATGTACGGTGACAGTTTTCTATGTTGTCCGGTGTTTAAGCCTGGAGCACGCAAGATATCGGTGTATTTGCCTGCCGGGGAAACCTGGGTGACACAGGATGACTGTAAGACGGTCTTCCAGGGAGGCCAAACGGTTGAAGTAGACTGTCCTCTCTCCTGGATGCCTGTCTTTGTCAGAGAGTCTCGTATGGGCGTGGTTTTGCTGTGATATCATCTGCTTGAACGACCTGTCGATTCAATTTATGATTTAGTGAGGCAGCTTGCAAAATTAGCTAGGTATTCAAGCAAATCAATCAACTGATTGATAAAACTACCATTGTAGACGGACAGGGGTAACTAGCTAGTCAACGAGAATGCCCTGTTTTATTGCCCTCCAACAAGACGACTGATTGGTGCGGACACTACCAAGGATCCATCGACCCATTGTTTGAAGTTCCAGGCCATCATATGCTTGTCTTGGAGTTTTCCTGCGTGCCCCGGCAGGTGGTTGGGTTACCCCGACTTGGCCTGCCTCCTTTCTCTTCCCCACACTCTTTTGATGGATGCAGGAAGAAATACTTTATGAAGTGACATTCCCCTTCTCCGTCGTCATCCACCTGCCTTCCACGCCTCTCGACTATGCCAATATTCATGAGTTGGCGGCTTATGCCCATGCATTGAACCCAAGGTGAAGATGCGAGGCGAAATCGAATGTGACTACTGCAAAGCGACATTTCGTCGCCAGGAGCACCTCACAAGGCACATACGAACACACACCAGCGAGCGGCCTTTTGCCTGCCCGGAATGCGGCAAAAGGTTTTCTCGCGTCGACACGCTTTCACGCCACACCGCGTCTCACCGCAACGACGCTGAGTCTTCAATTGGGGCTCTCGTGTCTAACCGGGCCTGTAAAGAGTGCGCAACGAGTCGTGTGCGGTGCACTAGGACCGATCCTTGTCGGCGCTGCGCCGAGAAGAACATCAAGTGCGATTATCCGACAACTCGAAAGCGCAAGGCTTCCTCGACAACCCAGTCGATCGACACCATTAGTAGAGTCAATTATGATAATTTTGGCTTATCCCAAGAGGAGGTGGGTTCCGCGGAGACGGCGGCGCATAGTGCAAGACCATCTGGGCTTGACTATATCACGGATGAGAGTACCACGTTGGTGACGCGGGTGCCCGTATCACCGAATCTCCGAGACCCGAACGTGTCGGAAACCATTGAGCGCGCTCTCATCGTTCAGGGGACAACGTCACACGATACGGGTATTGAGACAGGCGTGTTCTCAAACACGATAGCTGAAGGGATAACTCCTCCAGTACACCCTGTCGTCAACGGAAACACAATGCAGCTTCCAGACGGCGATGTGGTAATATCGAACCCCGGGGATCTCTATAATAACTTCAATCAAAATCCACAGCTAGCGGAGGAGGAGTTTGTCATGCCCTCGATTAATTGGATGTCGCCCCAGTATCAGGCCAGCTTTGACTGGATCAGTCAACTCCCACCCTTCACATTCGGGGCCATTGACCCTGACCTATGCGGCCTGCCGTTTCAACCCACGACCGCTACCGCGCAACCGCAAACGGAGCCAGGCCTCCCGAGCGTCGGAGTGGTAGAAGCGGAAGGACGTTACCATCCTGTGGGGCAAGACTGCCAAACAGCGCCCAGCCTGGGCCTTCCAATGCCATCGCCTGGGCCCAGCGACAGCGTAACAAGATCAGAGATATCCAACCCCGTCGAGGGAACCTATTATGTCGATGGCAGTGAGGCTCGAGCATCTTTCAAAGGTCGGGCGCATCGACGACAATCGATCCTGAGTGCTGGAGGCCCAGTCAACTCTCCTTCCGATGCTTCAATTCCTATCAATAGCTTCACTTCCGACTCTGGTAAATCTGCGCACTCACAAGGAAGTCTACTGTCCATTCGTGCCTATAAAAATATTCTTGACAGTCTCCAATCCAGACCTCAGATCCGCCCTCCCAACTGGGATCCAAGTGCATTTCCACCATTAGCAGAAGCCCAAGTTCTCTACCGACTGTTTTTCAGGCACTTCCATCCTACGTATCCATTTCTTAGACGAGATCCCTCTGTATACGAAGAAAATAGCCATTCGATATTATGTCTGGGCATCCTGGCTGTCGGTTCTATCTTCTCTACGAATCCCGACGCAAAACAAGTTCGAGAGGCCCTATTCGCTCTTCTACGAGCATCATTGTCCCGACCAGAGCACAAAGACAAGTCCCCAGAGCCTCGGAATTTTCTCTTTTCGGACCCTCCGAGCAAGTACGCTGACTTGCCAACTGTTCAGGCGGCCGTGCTCAATGTTATATGCGTGCTTGGGAGCGGCAACGGAGATGCAGTGAGGGAAGCACTGCTGGAGAGGAATCATCTGGTAGATGCCTGTCGGTTTTTAGACGTATTCAAGGCACCGGAGAAAACTTCTCTTCACACCAAGGACGATATGGAAAGTTGGCTAAGGACACAGTCCAGAATTCGCGCTGGCCTCATGGTCTGGGTGAGTTGAGAATGATTTGATTTACGTGTCCATGCAGCGGTCAAGATTAGCTAATTCTTTGGTAGTTGATTGACCCATCCTCATGTTTGAGTTTGGCCATGCGCCTTTATTGCAACTATTTGACGTGAGCGTGACCCCCTTGCCGACCTGTGACGATCTATGGCACCACACAACTCTAAAGCAAGTCGCAAAATATATCCAGACATCAGGTTAGAGATTCTATTGTGACGATTACGTTGACGACCATACGTGTCTACTGTGGAGGCTAATGCGTTTCGTATAATTATAGTGACGGTTCTTGAGGCCCTGCAAATGCTTTACATGGAAAAGAGACATCCTCCAAGCACCGGCGGCTTCGGTACGACGGTTTTGATCTATGCCATTCTTCGTAGAACTAGAGAAGCCAGTTCACAACACCAGAACAAGCTGACATTCTGGATTCCCAATGCCGCGGTCCAGCAATCCACACCTGTAACACCAGTCGAGGAAACTTGGCCACCCGCGTTACCAGTCATCTCAAGGTGGCGTAATAGTGCCTGTGACTGCCTAGACATACTCCATTGGAATGTCAACGGCATGATTAGTAAATCCGGTGGCTGGGAACCCCCTATCGTTCTACACCTTCATCTCTCCCGGCTTTTTCTCTTGACCCCTACCCAGCACCTGCAAACATTGGCTACGGAGGCTTTGTTGAACTCGGCAGTTGACAGTGCCAAAGCTGCCAAAGCACGAAGCCATATTCTCCAGTGGGCTCTACGCGACCAATACAAAGCAAGGCTTTCTGTTATACATGCGGGTGCTCTACTCTGGCATGTCCGGCGCTACAGTAGCGGCAGCTTCTTAGAGCCGTTCGGCATACTCATCGCGACACTTGTAGTTTGGGCCTACAGTACGTCTGTGAATCTTGCCAGGCAGCAGCCCAAGGCATTCAACCCTGAGAGTTCCAATGAGAATGACAATGCTTCTTCTCAGCGTTCTCATCCAGCAGACTTGGAGGAAGATCCGGAACCTACGTTCTTACACTTAGATCGGCCATGCGACGACGAGATGGTCCAGCTGTATGTCCGACTTGGCCACAAGATGTCTGGTCACCTTTCGAAAGTTGGCGACATTACCCTTCCGGACGCCCCCCGTAAGATCTTGGAGCAAGGTGTATACATGCTAATCGGCCACCCGCCGGAAAATCGAGGAATCGACGCCAGGGAGGAGGGCCCAACAGCACCCGAGACACCTCTGGTATGGGGGGTCGAGAAACCATGCGCTGATTTGCTCAATGGCCTGATTCTGTTGGTAAAGGGCATCTGACCTCTGAGCCAGCCGCATTTTCGTGGCTAGTGAAGTCCGGCGGGGTAAAACTTCTCCGCCGGGACTTCAGATGGCAGAGAAGGTGTCAAGAAAAAATCACAACTCCGCCTCCACAACCAATTACCCCAGCTCCACCTCCACGGTTTTTGGGGATCCTCTACCTGGCCGCCCTCGGTGTCGTTCTAGCCTGATGTTCGCTTGTGGGGTTGATATCCCCATGGTCAACCCGATTCTCGCATATATTATTTAGAGATGCTCCACCGAGACTCATCTACAGTCTTTAAGGCAACTCAACAGCCCTCTTCAACTCTCTATCATACGAAAGAGAGCCTCCTTGGGCCTCCGCCATCACCCTACGCCATCGTTACACCACAACCTCGTGTTACCATGTCCTTTACGCAAGATCACAAGGGTGCCACCCTTGGCGAGCTTGAACATGTCGACACCACGGAGCAGGTCCTGAACGATCACTCCATGGCCAGGCAGGGCGCCGAGGGAGAACATAAACTAGGATTCTGGGCTGCTATGCGCCTTTACCCCAAGGCAGCCATGTGGTCCATCCTTCTATCTACCGCCATTATCATGGAAGGGTACGATATTGTCCTGATCCAATCTTTCTTCGCCCAGCCTTCTTTCAAAGCCAAGTACGGAGAGTACATAGCCAGTACCGGCACATACGAAATCACCGCTAGTTGGCAGAATGGTCTCTCAAACGCAGTCAGTTGCGGTACCATCATTGGCGCCTTTGCCAATGGCTACTTTACCCACAAGTTTGGCTATCGCAAGGTTCTCCTCGCCTCTCTCGTCGCTATATGCTGCTGCATTTTTATATCCTTCTTTTCCCCCAACCTTCCCGTACTTCTAGTTGGGCAATTTCTCTGCGGAATCCCTTGGGGTGTATTCGCCACGATGGCTCCAGCCTATGCCTCAGAGGTTTGCCCAATGGCATTGCGAGGATATCTGACGGTGTATGTCAATCTCTGCTGGGCAATTGGGCAGCTCATCTCGGCTGGTATTCAGCGAGCCTTCTCTGAGATGGCTGGGGAATGGTCTTACCGCATTCCTTTTGCTATTCAATGGGCATGGCCCGTTCCACTCTTTATCGTTCTATGGTTTGCCCCCGAGTCTCCTTGGCATTTCGTTCGGATGGAAAAGTACCGAGAGGCAGAGAAGTCACTCGCTCGACTTTCCAGCCGCTCGGACCAGATAAAACAAACTCTCGCAATGATGGTACACACCAATGAAATCGAAAAGGGGGTCGACGACGGAACATCGTACTGGGACTGTTTCCGGGGCGTGGATCTTCGACGAACGGAGATTGCTTGCTTGGCCTTTGCCGCCCAGCCGTTTTGTGGCTCTGCCTTAGGAGGCACTCCGACTTACTTCTTCATCCAGGCCGGCCTACCCACCTCCATCTCCTTCAGCATGTCCGTCGGCGGCCTGGGTCTCG
Source organism: Clonostachys rosea (assembly GCA_026958235.1). Lineage (NCBI taxonomy): Eukaryota > Fungi > Ascomycota > Sordariomycetes > Hypocreales > Bionectriaceae > Clonostachys > Clonostachys rosea. Next base: position 4,579,529 of record CP110206.1, read on the forward strand.
CCTCAGTCGGCACAATTTTCTCATGGTATCTTCTACATGTCTTCGGTCGTCGAACTCTATATCTCTGGGGTCTCGGTCTTCTCACCATGGTATTGATGATTGTTGGATTCATAAGCGTTGGGGCACCAAGCTCGGAGGCTGGCAACTACGCGCAAGCAAGCATGATGCTGCTCTGGCTCGGCATCTACTACTCGACCGTCGGGCCTATATGCTACGCAATTATCTCCGAGGTGTCGTCGACGCGTCTGCGCAACAAGAGCGTCTGTCTCAGCCGCATCGTGTACTATGTCGCGCAGATCATCTGCAACGTGGTCAACCCGTACATGATCAACCCAACCGCCGGGGACTGGAAAGGGAAAACTGGCTTTTTCTGGGGAGGCTGCGCTCTGGCCTTCTTCATTTGGACTTTCTTCAGGCTTCCGGAGACAAAGGGGAGGACGTTTGAAGAGCTTGACATCCTATTCATGCGTGGGATCAACGCCCGCGAGTTTGGAAAGTACAAGGTGGATGCTTATGTTGAGAAGGATGAGGCGTTGGTCAAGGAAAGGTGATTGTCAGGCGAGAAGGGCAAGTGATGTCGCGACTCAAATCTAGTTTACGAGGTGAGAGGGAACTAAACCATTCGAGTCTAAAGTTATTCGTGGCAGCTCAGTTCATGGACCGCAATAAAATTATCGTCCGTTATAAGATGTATATATCTCCCTAGCGAGAAAACATTGAAGTGGGGGTTAGGAACCACTTCAATAAATTTGACACCCCTCCTGATGATCCTCAAGTTCTCCGAGGTCAATTAAACCGAACAACGGGGTACAATTCAGTACCCCGGGCAGCAGATTTTGAACCTGCAGATAAGAGGGGATGTGAATCGCTGTTGCAACATGGTGTTCAGTATCGCAGGCACTCACAAGCTGAGCAGAAGCCTTGCTCATTCCCAAATTGGGCCACCGCTGGGGCCTGATGGCAAACATGACATGAATCTATTTGTATCTTTATTTGAGCAGGTGTACTTTTTATGAGAGGCTTGTTGAACCCACGCAGGTCACAGTAATCTTGTGTGTTGTATGGTCCCGACACAGCCAGACATTCGCAGCCCTTCCGCCGGCATATGTCGGTAGGCTTGATCGTGTCGTCTCTCCAGGCCGCGGTACGGCTGGTGCTTGAAGTCGTTTCATTCAACATATTCCTGATGTAGATATAATAGTGCGTGGAAAATCCGCATTTGCACGACATCTTTTGTGGTAAGTTCAGTTCAGCCAAATTATCCACTCGATTATAGCCGTAGTCACATGACGGTGAGCAGGGTCATGTGAGCTTACGTACTCGATCCCATTATTAATACGGCCGACCAATCACATTGATGTCACTCTCACATCTAGAAAACTGCCATCAATGTGATTCGATATGACTTCAATGTTTGATAGACATCGCTTTACACATCCTTCGTGCTCTTCCTTCATGGGTGGTGTGGGTAAGATTCAACCCCTTGGCTTTTGCCCACATAAACTCCATACCATCACTCGGCTATTGGGGCTTTGTGGAGTCTTTGCGGAGGCAGCCCCTGTCTCTTGTGGGTTAGGGGAGTCTGTAAAAGGGGTTTTTCTCTATGTTTTTCCAAATTCCATCACATTAGGCTGCTGACCCTAAGCGGATCAAGTCGTCCCCTGATCCTCTTTCCACCCCCACCTGACTGTCTCGGGCATGCTAATGAGGCATCAACAGAATTCCAGAGAGAAAGCACGTCATGCCAACCTCCCCTCGTCCCAGAGGTTCGCCACTTATCTTACCAACTACATCAGATGGCACACGCTCACCGAGTGCCATATCCTTGTCGTTGCAACGGGTTAATGATGTGTCCTTTTGCTTATTACGTATCTCCACAGTTTCCTGATCAGGGTGCGGAGTTGTTGACTCAACAAGGCGGCTATGTATTAGAGCCACTATTCATTGTGTTGAGTTGTCGGGTCCTGGTAGCTTCCATTGCTGTTGAATTTTATTCTCTTTTCTCTTACGTATTAGAGCCACCCCTTGATCAACACGTTGTGTATCGTTGCCCACTTGTAACTAGGCCAAGATAACCGCCTACTCAGTAGGCAATTACTTACCGAACCCTTCTTCACATGCCGCCAGGTTAGAAGTATCCGCCACATCGCACGTGAGTGAGTTGCCTTGGAAAGGACATTTCTGAGCCCCGTTAGTACCCTCATAATTGCGTTCACTCTCTTATCTCTCATTCTACCCCTAATCACTTCTCAACGGCTAACTTTTACTTTCTTCAAATATTCTACGGTAAAGTGATCTCCGGCCCCGTTGATCCTTGGACAACAGGGCTGCTAGTTCTTGCTAGCCTATTTGTCTTTCGACTCCGCAAGCTCCGGAAGACTCATGAGTTAGCCGGCCCAGACTCGACACCAACGGCAACACCCACAGTGATTATCTCGGCGCCGAAATGGCCGGCGTTCCGCTTTCCCATCACTTGCTAAAACACTCCCCGGCGTCGGTGGGCCTGCGTGTAGTTCTGCTCAGCCCCAATGACGAGATGCTCTGGACCTATGCTACTGTTCGAGCCGATGTACCTGGCCTACTTGATGACAAGAAGATCTTCCTCCCCCTTGGTCCAGCCTTTGCCAAGTGCGAATGCTCCAAGTAAGAGCACATTGTGGGCGTCTCTCAACGCCTACAGCCCGAAGCGCACCGCGCCATGATATCGCCCAACGCAGCCGACCGACCGCAACGGATCATCGAGTGCAACACCATCATCATCGCGACTGGTTCCTCTTGCAAAGACGACATGCCGTTCAAGAACCTCTCGGATACGGAGACGACTAAATAAGCGATGCAGAGCTTGCGTGGGCTGATTGCAACGACGGGATCTATTGTCGTGGCCGGTGCTGGACTGACGGGCGTCGAGTTAGCGGGCGAACTGAGTCAATAGTACAGTCTTTCAGGAAGCAAAGACGTTACTCTAATAGCCGCGGATGTCTTACCCCTTGGACCTGAAGGGCGTTTAGATATACGACAGACTGTTGTTGACAAGGTCAAGGTTATGGCCAATACGCATGTCGTCGAAGTTTCTACTACTCCTGCTGGAAACCAATCGCTCGTGCTGAAATCTATTGACAAAGCGCCGGATGATACCGCCACCATCACGACACTTGAGACTGGTCTCTATACCCCGGCGTTCGGTGTGCGACCGAACACCACTTTCGTACCAAAAAAAAAATGCTTGACTCCGATGGCCGTGTCAAGGTCGTTCGCACAACATTGCAGGCCACGCGCTACACCAATATATTCGCTCTCTCGGCGACGCCGCCAACGCCCAAGCGGCCACTGGCAAGCATGCTGATGGCACAAGTTCGTTTCCTTGCGTCGGCTATGCAAGCTTGGTTGGCCGGGCGCTCATCGCCCCATTCAATGCTGATGACACCTTTGTGTTTGCCGTCACTATAGGTCCGAACCGTGGCACAGGTCAGCTTGGCAGCTGGAGGTTATGGGCGTGGATTATCCGTGGAACCAATGCGAAGCACTTGGGTACGGACTATGCGCCTGAGATAGTCGCGGGAAATAGGACCATTACACAGACGAGATGGTAGTCAAACATCCGCTTCTTGGTATAGGAAAGGTAACAGTCTAAGAGGTGTTGGATGTTAAGACCATGAGGCAGTTGTCTGTTGCTTGGACCTCTGGTTGAGATGCGATGTAATTACGCAAAACGCTTTCGAGGTGAATATCTTCATTTGCACAACATTTTAGTCAAATTATAGCCCCCACTAGCTAATTATTAGATTTTGTTTTTACAATCTCTTGATATATCTTAAGCATGGCTTTATTTCTTCATCCGCTTTGTAAACCAACTAATGAGCTTCCCCTTTTTCTTTGGGGGCTTGAGCTTCGCAGTTGCTGCCTGAGTGGACTGCGCTTCAAGTGGCTTCTTGGCTCCCGGTTTCGATGAATCATTCTTAGGGGCTTCTAACAACTGCTCCGGAACAGCATCAGCGCCTCTATCAATAAGAGAGATCTTCGCCCCTTCCGCTGTGATTCGATCTGATGGTTGTGGCCTTAATGCTCGAGGGTCTTTCCGAACAACAAGAGGTAGATGTGTTGCGGCGGCACCGGCATCGCTGCTCAGAAATACTTTTTCCGGCCCAACATTGAGAATGACCTGGAATTTAGCGTCTTCTCCAGCAGTGGGCGCTGTCACCTCAGCGGTGATATTTCTGGTTGGAATAGACTGGGGCAACTTGATCAAAGATGTGTAAGTGTCCTCTCCTTCATGCTTCTGACGAATCCGGACCTCTTTCGGAGCCACCTTCAGGAGGGCCATGTCAAACTCGTTTCCGTTGTTTTTCCTAACCACAACTGAAGATGAAGTGGCCCGGCTGATGATGGGGTTAGTTGTGAGTTCTGTTTGCTTATTTCGGGCAGCAACTGCGCTCGAGGCAGCTGATGGCTGGGCAGCCGAGTCCTCAGTTATACCTGATGACGTCTCCGCCACCTCATGACAAGTCTCAACATTTTCCTCGTTCCCCAGCAAAGTTGCCAAAGGATATAGTTTTGGCCATGGCTGGAATCTGTAGGAGATGGCAATGTACTTTCCACAGCTAGAAAACGAGATGCTTTCGATTCCGAGCCCTGGACGAGTCTCAGTATCAGCGATCTGGAGGACCGAAGGCTCCTTTTCTTATCTGAGTGTTAGCAGCCTATCATGTTCATCATTCAAGTTAATTCAAGTTGAGAAATCACACTTACCATCCAGAAACTTCCATAAGTAAAAATTTCTGTCGTCTCGCAGTAGCAGAAGATCTTTGGTTGGGTGAAAGTGACAGGAATGGAATCCAGTGGTAAGCGAAACGGTAGAGAAGCAGTTTACCAATTTAATACCCTCTCCAACCGAGGCTGGCTCCAAGATGGAGAATATGGCGAGGCAAGTCCCATGTGGAACCCATCGAATTGCTTTGAGATTGCGATCGCGAAACAACAGATATCGCCCATCCCAACTCCACGAGAAATGATAATTGTAGGTGTCCCTTCCATCTGAGTTTATGCGTTTAGATGTGTCCCAACATGAAGGTCGATATCTCTGAGGCCATTCTATTGTTCTGCAATGGTAGCTTTGGTCGGATCTCACATCAAACAACACATTCAACACCGTGAATCTGTCCAAGTTCGGTCCTATCGATAGAGCGAAAGTACAGATCCAGTCTTTGCTGTCAACAAGCAGGCTCTGTCTGAGGCATATCTCAACTGAAAGAGCATCAATAGGCGCTTCCATGAAAAGCAGGCGCCTAGATTCGGTAGCCTCGATAGAGAAGATCTCGTAGGTTAATACCCATTTAGAACATGCGTCCCTAAAATCAGATTGTGAAAACGGAGGAGTTGGATCAGTTGGCAGCTCAGGTGGCGAAGGAGGGGAACATGCGGAGGGACGAGGCCTCCTGTGTTGGCCTTCTTCGGTTGTGCTTCTATCGTATGGTTCCGTCGTCACAAATCGCACCGGAGCCTCCGGATAAAATGGTATATCGTCATGCCTGTCCCAGCCGTCTCGAAAAAATCTACAGTTTGCCATATCAATATACAGCTCGTATGAATTTAAGATGGTAGAGACGACTTACCTGCAGGGAAAGACGCTTAGTACAGCAAGTCTTTTGGCATCTGGGGAGCTTCTAGACTGGCTAAATAAAGGCCCAACTGCGTTTGCTCTTCCCTTTTCATGCAGCCTCGCTGCGAGGGATTCCACTGTGCCTGCCTTGGTTGAGGCCAAAAACTTGCTTTTCTGGAAGATGCCAACGTCGCCCCAAACTTCGTATGGTGTGTCTATAAGAGTTTCACCCCAGTCGAGATTTATTTGACAAACGTCTTGGATCAGCTCTTTCAAGTTTTGCCAGCATTCTTGCCAGTCCGGCGGCAGTTGCATCAACTGCATTTGTTCAATGTTGGTTCGTGTTTTCTCTAAGGATGTTAAGACTTCACTCGGACACAATGTGTACAGAGCTTCAATCCAAACCATGACGAAAAATCGGTTTTTCATAAACGCGTTGATCTCGGTATAAAGACCTTCCATTTGGTTCCCAAAGAATTCAGTTTCGTGTGAACACAGCAACTCAACTGCGAAGGCCATCCAATTCCGTGAGGCAAATTTCAGCAAGGGCCATCTCTCAATGATGATGTTGACATCAGCAGTCACTCCAAGCTGTCCCGATAGTGGATTTGCAGGTATTCGCTTGTTAAAGTATCTGACACAATATTCAACAATCTGGGCCTTGGCAATATGAGCATGTGGGATCAATGCTTGTCGCGCAGATCGCCGAGACCCATTCTGAGCAAACTCCCTTGCTGTTAAATGAATATACCTGAATATCCCATTGGACCTCTTTTCGATGATACCACGGCAAGACACAATAACAGCGTGTTCAAAGTGGTCTGAGCCTTCGTCGCGATCAGACACCCAATCTTCGTCGGTGATTACTTCGCTAAGCTCGGGAAGTGTGAGCCGAGTATGAGCTAGCCATACCAGCGCTTTCTGGGCTAATTGTCTGCTTGGTCCGTCAAGGGCATCAATCCGGTCTTGAATCTTACAATAGAGATCTTCAAGGCGATCAAGTCCTCCCGGTGTGTCCTCCATGATAATCTCCAGCCGTTGCCTCTTACTCAAGGCTGGGGAGGCCAAGTATTCGATCATCACGCGAGCCCAAAGGAACATCCCCTCAGCTCGTTTTCCTAGATGACGTGCCAACATTTCTATATCTGCATCCTTTGGCAAAAGGCCCTCGTCTCGAAAGTCATCGAATTCGGGTGTCAAATACCGGCAGATATCTCTGCCTAACGTTGAATCTATCATAGTAATGGTCGAAGTCGGCGAGATTGCCTTCCTCAAACTTGAGACATCTGGCCGACTGAGAAGAATAATCTTGACTGATGTTGTTTCACACCAGAATTTAATATTCTTCAGGAGCTTAGTGTCGTTTGAGCATTCGTCGATACCATCCAGAATGAAATTGGATCTTGGAAGTTCTTTAAGGCACAACTGTATTGTGTCGATTAATTCGTGCTCCGATGCCCGAATGTCGCTAATAATGCTCATCTTTATCATGCCGAAGACGTCGTAAACTTCGTCTATCTCGTAGCAGTGATGAAACAGCTGCGCCAGGATAGCACGATAAATGTCGACATGATTATTCTTCTTGCCCATGTTTTGATTGAAGAAATAATAACAAACCGCCGAGTCCATAATGTGGGTTTTTTGTTTTCTCCGGAGCTCTTCCACGATGGAGCCAGCGAGTACGGTTTTCCCCGAGCCCGGCTTTCCTTTGATATTGTCAGTCTTGCTCTTGAAGGATGCATCGTTCAATGTGATTATTACCATTGACCCAAAGAAGTGAGCTAGGTGAATTCGATGTTGACGGAGAGTCCTGTTCTGGTATTCCAAGCTGCCACTGGATAAACGTGGGGTTATCAAAGATCCATTCCGCAGTTCCATCGGCGCGCTCATCTTGCGCATCGCAGAGATTTTCCTTGTAATCCGGCGGGTCAATCCACCGAATTACAGCGGATTTGAATTCAGCTAGTTGCCATTAGAAGGGCACCCTCCGGCTTGGATAAGTGATTTACGAACCTTGTATCCGGGCTTCCTCGTGGTTCGTGAACTGAGACAATAAATTGAGTAATCGATTCTGTGGTTCGACTGTTGCTTGACGAGAAAACCCATCAACAAGAAGACTCTGTAACAGAGTCAACTGGGCTTTGTTTGGTGCTTGGCCTGCTTGAATCTCCTTCAGCTTCTCGAGGACTATGTTTTGCAGTTTCTCTGTAGCTTGTTCTGCCGCTGCCGCTTTCAGTTTAAACAGATCGTCTTGTATCTCATCTACTCTTTCCGTCTCTATCTCCTCCTTGACCAGGTTGTGGTAGAAGCTGATTTTCTCCAGTATTTCCTTGAAACGGACATCAAATGGCTTCCGGGCAAGAGAAGCAACGGTAGAAAAAGTGTGCCTTGTCCCTACCCCAATATTAGAGAATCAGTCACTCATTCGCAATTACCGGACTTACTGCCGCTTGGCCGCGAAAAGAGCCCCGCGACGCTCTGAAAGAACTCGAATAACAAGTCATAGGTTTTCCCCAGCGCATTCGTTAGCGTTGGTCCCACTGGCCCAGCTTTCCGCGAGCTAAGTTTGTCGTAAAGCTCCTGGTACCGCGGAAACCTGATGTCCAGTCTCTCGAGGGCATCGCAGAGCTTCTCAAAGAAACTACCGTAGGAACTGGCCATCTAAAGGTTCACGCGTATCGTTTAGTTCCATAAAATATTCTGGTTCAAGGCCTGAGATGGAGACATATTACCCACCTGGAGGACAAGCCTCAATGTGCCAAAAGTCGCATCAGCCCGGCCAGCATGAGATCCGCATATTATGGCTATAACACCCAAATACGGCTCAAGATTATCCGTAAAGGCTTTAATTTTCAGCATGCAGTCAGAGAGCCGCCTGTTGCCTTTAGGTAGCAGGCTGAACTGTCTAACATCAGTAAGCAGCTGCTCAACAGAGCCGCAGGGCCTGTATTGGGCCTGCTCTTCTGTTGGCAAGGCCAGATGGAACCGGCTCTGGGCTTGCTTGAAAACGTCCATGCTGGAAGGGCTCCGTTGGCATGGGCGGATCAACGTTTTGGGTTGGCCCGTGGCCAGCCAAGGACTAACAGATACCAACTGGATATGATGGCTTCGGGAACCAAAGTAGTGTACCCATTGGTTCGTCCGAATCTCTAGATTTCAAAAGTACGATTCATAATTGTCTCAACTTGGTCTGAGAAACATGAGGCGAGCATCAGTCGATCGATATAAGCACTAAATACCTAACCTGAAGTCTGCCTCGTTTGGCGCCCAACTCAGCCGCAGAAAACGGTTCGCTCACCGTCGCCTGCTGGGTCTAACGGCTGCGCCACATGCACCGTATATTTGTGGGTCCTGCATAACACTATTTAAAATCAAATAAACACCTACCCTACACTCTACGTGTAGTGGTCCTATCAGTACAAGCACAGTTATTGAAAATTAGAATTGGCAGAGGGTATAGGTTTGGTTATTACTTAGTTTACTGTTTACTTCTACTCTCATTTTCACACATGTCTTACCGGTGAGTTGGGAGCTCAAGGTCAAGCCTTTGCTAAACCAGATATTCACATGTGTAATCTCTATTAAGTATGGAGTTTTAATAATACAATCATGATCCAAGACTACATAATAAATGAGATCCAATTTCAGTATCGATTACTAAGAAGAAGAACTACTCGTAATAGACTCTACTTATACGAAGAAAGCCCAGCAATATCATCGTCCAAGTTCCACTCATCAAACAATCAGGTGCATAGCTGTGTACTGAATGCTTCAAAGATAAAGTAAGAAAATCATCAAAGAAAAAGGGGGAAAAAAAGAAATCACATTCATCAAGCTTTATATATATCGCAATGTATTAACTAATGCAGTGAGGGGGATGCTACAAGGGTAGCAAAGGAGTCTCAATACCTCAAATGTGAGTCTATGAACGGACTTTGGGGTTGAATCTGATTGAGGGGTTGCGGTGAGAATCGTCATCCATCGCTGAGAATGCCATGATAGGAAGGTCGCTATATCCCTTGATACCTCCTTGAAGTTGGGCTTTAAAGTGCCATCGCCACCTCCTTCACCCCTTGTTGTTTCCCTTATTCATCACTATATCTTGGCTGAACACCCCCAAAAAGATGAGATTTGATGCGGTTTACGTTGTCTTGCTGGCTGCTTCGGCTGCGGCTCAGCTCTTTCCGCCCCCTGAGGGGCCATTTCACGTTGCCTGGGAGAATTCGGAATTAGTGGACAATTCCCGGGTAGACCCCTTCAATGCAACTCACCCTCGGCGGCTCATGGTATCTCGTTTTACGCCTGTACCTAGGTCAAGTTGCGAAAAGCTCTGCCGTGTGCCGTACATGACACCAGAAATGGCGAGACTAGAGGAAGAGATCTACAAGGCAGCTTTTCCGGACCTTGGATGGCTTAATGGCATATTTAGAAAGCTAGAGGTTCAGGTATGCTGCAAGCAAGATCGGCCTCCAAAAAAGAAGTTCCCAACTATCCTGTTTGGTCCAGGCCACAATACCACTCGGACACTGTATACAGGAACGGCACAGCAAATCGCCAGCATGGGCTACGAAATAATGGTTATTGATCACCCGTACGAAACGGATATAGTGCAGTTCCCCAACGGCGATATTATATTCGGCGGCAGGGTGGGATCAAATCCTGACGACAAGGAGGATATTGTTCTTGGCTTGGATATCCGAGCACAAGATGTTGCGTTCATCTTGGACACTCTCAACTTAAATAGAACCGTCTATATGGGCCATTCATACGGGGGTGCTTCAGCAGCCCACACGCTACCTAAGGATTTACGACTGGTTTCAGGCGTGAATCTCGATGGTGCGATGTGGAGCGACGTGCAATACACTGGGGTGGACCGTCCCTTTCTTTGCTTTGGCTCGATCGGTCATAATTCAAGCTCGATTGAGGAGCCCACGTGGCGGAACTTCTTTCATGCTATGGACACAATACACCCGAGCGTGTGGAAGAGAGAATTGACTATAAATGGCTCAGTGCACGGAAGTTACTACGACTTTCCTATCATCGGAGATGTCACGGGCTTTCGAGAAGGGGCCGAGGCCTTTTTTGGAGAGGTCACGGGGGAAGTAGTGATGAAAGTTCTCAGGGAGTATTTGAGCGACTTTATACGGTTTACTCTGCGGGGTGGTGAAGAAGGACTGTTGTCTGGTCCTGATGACGATTTCCCAGAGGTGATTTTTCTTAGGTGAGTAAGGATGAAGTATTTTCATCTGCTCTTAGTCGTATGAAGGCTTGTATTCATCTTAATAAAGATGTCAGCGCAAATGCCGCAAAAAAAGTCTCAAAATCGCTATGTACAGAACGTTATGCATATGAAGCCTATCTAATTTGCTGGTATATACCTTCCAGGTGCCTACTCTAACTCAATAGTATCTACAGAGAACCCTTCTATTGCTTCGCCATCCATTATTCCGTCAATATAGCATTCTCCAATCATGGTGTATGTTTCACGACCTGTCGGACGTATGATGAACGGTGTCTCAGCGCCAACAAAGACACACACAACATCACCAGGACGAGAAGTATGAGGTATCCGCCCAAAGCGTCCATTTCCTGTTACACAAAATAAGGATATTGCGAAACCCCTAATGGTTTCTCCCAAATTTGTTAAATCAGGGGGCATTTTGGTTGATTTGATTTCCAAATCAAAGTTACCCTTTTCCACGTCGTCAAATATCCGTTCCATGTATTGAGGAAACTTGGATATAGACTCTCGATCGGCGCGGTTCCTCATCGAGTCTATATCAGACGTCATGCTCCGCGCAAAAGACCCCATCAAATGGTCCTGAGGGTTAGATATATCCCGATCCGCATAGCGGTGGCCAAATGCAAGACTGTAGCATCCGTCAAGCCAGCGGGCGAAACGTCGTTGCCTCCGTTCTGGCAGAGGATCGTCAGTCTCTAGGAAAATCGCCGGGTTTGCCTTCAACTCAGGCATGTCATCCAGGACCATGTCTAACAAGCCTGTGGAGAAGGCTTTGACACTGTCGACGACCCGGCCAGAGCAGCTGAGGATACGCTCGTCCGCAGATATTTGCAGGATAGGCTTGTTTTTTCCGCCGGCGAAGAATGCTTGGGGCCGAACCGAAGACCCGGTCAAGACGTTCGAATGAATGTCTCGCAGATCGGGAACCCACGACGGGAGGCCCTCAACGTCCTTCGCGTCCGGTTTGTAGAAAGCATGCTTGTTGGGTGCCAGGCCGAGAACCTTTAGGCTCTGACCCTCTACCAGCATTGTTTTGGCGAAACGGCGAAACACGTCGCTGAGGGAGGCTTCGTAGTCGGGCTGGATAGTTGGGCCTGTGGAAATAAGACTCAAGAGCGAGTAGACGTGATCCCTCGGGTCGGTACATTCAAACAACTGCGCAACCACAATTCCGTCCAGGAGTGTGCCAGTATGTCGAAAAAGTTGAACCATATAGATAGCCGCAGCGCATTGCAGCGCCGCGTTGAATGAGAACGAGGAGCCCTTGAATGTTTTCTTAGCCTCTCCGTCGACACTTATGGGTTCCCTTAATGTGCCGTCTCGATCTCTCTGGTGAGTTGGGACATTCGGCGCCTTGCCTATTTGTAGGCTTGCAGCACTGTCGATGTTCAATACCCCGATGCTGAACATTAGCTGTGCTATGTTCAGCCATGGGAATTGGACGTCGTTGCCAACATGAACCAGAACCTCCTTGGCGAGGGAGATCTCCTGTATCATCCACTTGCGGCGGAACCATGGGCGCGACAGAAGTGCGCCCAGAGGCAGCCAATCGTGATCCAACAGATTCGGTTTGCCCTGTTCACTTAACCGTTGCGAATCTTCATATAGCGCCCGTATGGTCGCTACCATTCCAGAGGCATCTTCGGGGTTAAACTCGGGAATCATGTGCAGGGCCTCTTGGATTGAATCTACAACGCTTAGCGGTACGCGCCCGTACACGGGATCATCGGCGATACCGAGCCATACGAGAACGCGTTTAGCCCGTGAGTAGATCTCGGGCATAAGGAGTACTTGGTGGCGCTTCTCCACTAAATCATCCTGATTGATGCAGATGGCATCTGCCCAGAGAATGCGGGGTCGATCTGGTCGTCGAAACGCGACAAGTCCGGTGAAGAGGCTGTTGGTGATGGAGAGGGTTGCATCGTTGCATGTAACCTGGCGCTGGTCCGCAGCATGGCCCCAGCAATACGAAATGGCTTCGTAATCAGGAACAGAGTTGAGGGCAACGGTTGCAAGAGAGAGAGAGACCGGGTCAGACTCACTTCCAGGGTGGAGGTGAATAAGACGGATGTTTCGTGGGGCAGCGATGGCCGTGTACGTGTATGTTGAATCTGAAACCATGCTACACAGCTAGTAAGAGGGAGTTCTCCAACGAAAAGCTTAATTGTTTACTTAGAGATAGCCGTCTTCCACTTAAGTTATGAACGTTGGTACGAAAAATTAATTTCTCACGCCCCATCTCATCACGATCCAGCCTTCGCAAGCGCAAGAGCTGACAAAGCAATCATTTAACCTTGCAATCTAATAATAGGAGAGGGGTAAGTACAATCGCAAATCTAACATGTGGAGGAAGAAAATCCGTGGAGAAAAAACTCAGTGGGGGAAGAAAACCCGTGTGTCTCGATCGTTCGGTAATTGCTACGTCAATACGTTGCCGTTCGACAAAAATATGTGCACAACAAATCCGATTGCTCGCTATACATGATTCAGAATGTAGATACTGGCTCGATTGTGTAGACTCATGTGCTCCCCAACGAACATGAACTCCTTCAAGACTTACTGAGATGGAACCTAGACCGTTATAGGTTTCCCATACTTAACAAGTCCAAAGCTGCAAGAGCCTCTTTCAACTCTGCCTTTGTCGAGCAAGCTGCAAATACAAAGCGATCGGGCCTCAGAATCACAAATGGTTTCCCAGACACTTCTCGAGACATTCTGTAGGGATCGTAATATTGAGGTTTTGGTCGGCCCTTGCAGAGAGATGTGTCTGCCGCAAACTCTTCACCAGTTGCCAATCGATGAAGCACTGTCTTATCTCTGAAACCTTTATTAGAATAGGTTCGCGTGGTATTGATAATGAAGGTAACCTCGTCTATGTGAAGTAACCCCGGCGAGTTGGCATCCTGAGATCTTAAGATCTCCTGGGCGTCAGTAACCTCGTCTGCAGATTTCAATAAGACCACAAGCTGGAACAGGCCTTTCTTCTTTTTATCAAAAATGATGTCATCCGTGAATTGGATAGGATCTGCAGCATTGTTGCGACTGAGCTTGGTACAGTAGACCTGGGGAAAGTTGATCCCGCCCCCGAGATGTGCCAAGAATGCCATGCCTTTATTGGGCTGATAGGAGTATCTCACCATCCCATCTCGGCGGTTGCCCTGCTCCAATTGATGCTTCCAGCTGGGAACAAGCTGTATAAGCCAAAGATACCAATCTCTGACGAATATCTTAAACCAGTTCCCTTCCGTTACATAGCTGCCATTCTCCACAGTCGATGCTAGAGACCTATCCAGCTGTTGCTTTCGTTCGGTGTACCACCCTTCCAACAACTTATGATAATTGGCGGTCTCCGTGGAGGAGGGTTGACGTGTAGCGATGGCAAGTCTCCAGGCGAGCCCGATAGCATCTCGAAAGCCAGATGCTATTCCTTGGCCTCCAAATGGCGGAAATACATGCGCGGCATCTCCACATAGAATCACCCGATCCTGGGACCATCTGTTACAGCTTCGGGCCGAAAACTTGAATGGCCGTGAGCGAAGCACTTCAATACAGTCATCTGGGTAATGTATCGCACTGATATCGAGCCCGTAGGTGCTTCCCGGATGCGTGATATAAGGGAATACCACTTCGCGGATCTTCTGTGGGCTTGCCATTGTGTGGCCATCCTCATCCGGGCGAATTACGAATTCGAAACGCCAGAGCCGATCCTCACTTGTTCCAAATCGACCGCATACAGCAGGGCGGTTTGGATTACACAAAAACCGAAACTCCGAAGGGAAGAAGGCATCGTAGACCTGCTCGGGTGTGTATCCTTTCTCCCAAAGCGGGAATCTGGGATGCGTTTTTGGAGTGGGTAACAATATTCTCCAATTCAGCGCGACCCAGGTCTCCTCGTAAGGCATCTGAGAGACGGTTTCTAGACGAATTCCTCTCGGCTCCAGATACTTCTTCCGCACGAAACCCGTTTTCCCATCAGCACCAACCACGAAACGGCTGCGAATGTGCTTTTCTTGGCCAGCCGCGTCTTGGTATGTTACGAAAACCCATTGCTCATCTTCGCGGATTGAGGTGACGGTTGAGCCGAGACGGAGATCTGAAGTGGGCTCGGCTACCAGACGTGACCGTAAATTGGTCTCAATAACCGGTTGTTTGTGACAAATAAAGCCTGGATGTCCAGTACCCCCTTCAGTCTAAGATTCTTATTAGTTTGGAAACTTCCCCAATCCAGTACTGAAAAGTGTTGCGTACGGTGTTGTAGTTCATTACCATGAACGGTTTCCTATGAAGATTGTTATGAACGCCGCCAACGAACCGAAAGTTTCCCACACCTGGTCAGCCAGTGTTAGTACAGTCAAGCCGAAGTGACCAGGGACACTTACATTGGCCAATCTCAGAAAATACTTTATCATATATCCCACAAGCTTGCAGATAACGCACGCCGTCCTCGTCCAGAGCGATTCCACGGGGATCGACGTTCACTTCAAGGTCGCGTTCCAGCACAATATTCTGAACACCGTGCCGTCCAAGTAACACTGACAACATGACCCCTGTGGGCCCACAGCCGCAAACAAGCACATCAGTTGTTTCCACAGACGTCATAGTGAATGTGAGATGTCAGCTAAGAAGGCTTTAATCAAGTGGTTGATATTCTGTGTCGTGATCTCCATCGTGGGCCCTTTACTTCAAGAGACGTTCAATATAAGCCCCTAAAAATCCCCATGGTCTACCAAGGCAAGCGAGTTCTACCCCGGAGTCTCTACCCCGCCGTTTTGGGGTCTGCGGGACGTCCGATTTGTGGCGGGACCAGTTTGTGGCGGGTCATGTGAGCATCGGAATCGGATGCGGGACCGGGTGGTGCTGATTCGGATATACGGCATTGGTGGGTGCATTTATGAACACCCAATTCGAGGGGTTAGATTTCATAGGACACCAAGCAAGTAACTTCATTGATACTACGGACCAAAATGCCTGACTGGACACATCTTGTGCGATTCATCGCAGTCGAAGACAACCAGGTTCACCTGGGACAGCTGGTCGACACTTCGCGAGATATTGGCTTAGACTCTGTCAATGGCGTGGAAATCAAGGCATACTTGATTGTAGGCGATCTCTTCAATGGAAAGATCACACCCCATGTTTATACGGTGAAGCAGGTAAGCCTTATTCTGCTTGATTCCAAACAATTATCACGAACAGCCCAGTCGGTATTGATTCATGACAGTTGCTCTCCCCAGTGAGCAGGGAGCAGTGCAATTTCATTCGGTGTCTGGGCCTTAATTACAACGATCATGCAAAGGTAGATCTTACGGACCAAAATGGATCCCGAAGCGGAGTGTTAACCCTCTGAATAGGAGGCAAACCTGCAGCTACCAGCAGCGCCAATTCTTTTCGCAAAGCCGAGGACGGCTCTGTCAGATCCCTACCCCGCAGCAATCACGATTCCAAAGTGTGCCCAAGATGGAACGAGCGACTTTGAAGCTGAACTGTGTGTTGTTATTGGCACAGGCGGACGGGACATCCCGGAAGACGAAGCCCTGAACCACGTGCTTGGCTACACGTCCTCGAATGATGTATCTGCCCGGGACCTTCAAATGAAGACATCGCAATGGTCTTTCTCCAAGGGACTGGATGGTAGCTGCCCTATTGGTAAGTGCAGTGGTTGGTACATTGAACAACATTTCGACAACTAACACGATCTCACAGGACCTGTGCTCGTCTCTCCCTCAGTAATCAAGGATCCCCAGCAGCTTAAGATCAAGACAATTTACCAAGGCAAGGTTCTACAGGATGGACACACACGGGATATGATTTTCGATGTGAAGAAGCAGATCTCGTATCTGTCACAAGGAACAACGCTTGAGTCAGGAACCATTATATTGACGGGCACCCCGGCAGGGATTGGATACTTTCGCCAGCCGCGCGTTTTCCTCGAAGACGGAAGCGATGTGAGGATTGAGATTGAAAAGATAGGAACGCTAGT
Organism: Clonostachys rosea; assembly: GCA_026958235.1. NCBI lineage: Eukaryota > Fungi > Ascomycota > Sordariomycetes > Hypocreales > Bionectriaceae > Clonostachys > Clonostachys rosea. Next base: position 4,596,347 of record CP110206.1, read on the forward strand.
CAACAAGGTCAAGTATGAACCAATGTAGGTAGTTAGGCTCCTTATTGGAGTAGCAGCAAACGCCTTCCTTGCTGAGACTATAGACCCGATACATTGAATATCTGCGGATTTACGGTAATACGACCTAGTTAGCCAATAACTGTGCGTCTAGGTTGAAGTTTTTGCACCTCGCTCACCATGCAATCAAGTGGCTAGCCTCTATCATATGGAACCTAACAGTAAAGTAAAAGTCTCCTTTGAATATGCATATTGCCTACTGTTACCCATTTCCCCGATTACATTGATATTGTTCATGTGGTAACCTGACCCGGGTGACTCGGATAAACAACCCTCCAATATTTACGTTTCCATTCCCCGGCTATCCCGTGAGAGTTTGTTCTTCCCCGCAACTCCATCAATCTAACCCGGCTCCAGTCCCGCCACCTCCCCGCCACAAATACTTGCCCCTCCCCTCATCGGGCTTTACCCCAGATTCCACCCGTGTACAACCTCGATGGCAGATACTCGCAGCGTTCAAGTCGGAGTCCAGGCTGGAGCACGACGTCGACAAATTCAGGAGAGGAAATGCCCACAATGCGGCCAAGTCTTCTCTAAAACCGAGCACCTGGCCCGCCACATTAGGTCCCATACCAAGGAACGGCCATTTGAATGTGAATGCTGTGGGAAGGCTTACAGTCGCCAGTAAGCTCGTTACGGAATGGCCCTGGTGTCTGATGGATTCTATACTGACCACTTACCAGTGACTCACTGCTTCGACACGCAAGAACACACGTTGGTCACGATGGTGACATAACTTCGAATGGCGCAGTTGTATCACCACCTCCATCACATTCAGGAACCAGCCTGTCGCTATCCCAATCCCAGCTACTGGAGGATATTTCTACACTGTCTCCTTCTGCTCACCAAGTTGAGACATTGGGCGCAGCAGGAGCCCCAGAGGGGCCTGCAGGCCCCGACTTTTCCATTTTTCCAACAAACATCCTCAACCCACCCGGGGATATCGAGAACGCGGCTGTGAGCTTTAATATCCAAGAACCTGCCTGGCTGTTAGGGGAAGAGTTTGATATCAACGCGCTGAACAGTTCGATAAGCACTGTTCTTTCGGAATGGGCTCACTACCCAGCAACGATCGACTCGACCGACCAGCGACTCCTGGAGCCAGGTACAAATTCATTCGGCCGCTTGAATCCATTTCTATCCTCACAAGACGCTGCTGTCACTACCGCTGCCACGGCAGTGCAGCAGAAATGGCACACAAGACTCTCTCGAGATCCCAGCCCTCAGCCTTCAAGTGAGCACTTTCTCGACCAAGACTGCGTGGACGACATGTATCGGGAAGGGCTTTCCCATAGACTACAGCCACGAATGAGCAACCCAAATCTACCCTCAGCCGACTTTTTGGTGAGTTGTAATCAGTGCAGCGTACGACGGTGGCCTTTTCACTAACTAGGATAGAATCTCTGCGTCAAACTCTACTTCTCACGATTCAATCCCGTCATGCCCCTTATCCATGCACCTTCGTTCCGACCGTCGTCCGAAAACGCGCTAGTATTACTCTCGATTTGCTCAATAGGGGCCCTTTTTATAGGGACTGCGAGCGCAGCAGTGAAAGGCAGAAGGATCTTTCAAATTCTCAATAAGGCTGTCCTAGCGTCCGTGAGTTACATCAATGCTCCCTCTTAGAAAACCGAATATTTTCTAATATCACGCAGTGGGAGAATTATATTCGTCGTGGAAGCGTGGAAGCTCTTTCCCTAATCCAGGCAGCTACTATTGGGCAGACTTTTGGTATGCTCTCAGGACAGTCCCAAGACCTTTGCCTGACTGAGAGCTTCCACGGCACCATCGTTGCTTGGGCAAGGCAAGCTGGGCTCTTCAACATGCGTGATTCGCTAGGCACCATTGATGGAGATGGCGGATCAAGTCCAGAGTACGCGTGGAAGAGGTGGGCGCAGGCAGAAGCATCCATTCGCCTCGTCCTTGCTCTGCATGTTCACGACACGGAGCTCGCCACCACGTTTCACCACGAACCACTATTGAGGCATACGGTAGCCAGACTTCCTCAATGCTGCTCTGATGAGCTATTCTCGGCCGCTTCGGCGATGGAGTGGCAAGGTCTTGTTCGAACAGCCAAGAGCACTGAGCTGTCAGGATCCCCCAATGCTTATCCTAGGGGCCCTCTCCGAGGCTCACAGTTATCTCATCGTCGATCGATGATGTTTTGGTACGCTTCATTAGCTGGGATATTAGCGTCTATCCAAGAAATTCGTGGTAGTCTGTTGTGTGATGCAGATGTCAGGCAATTTCAAGAGCTTCTTCTTCAATGGCATCACGATCATGATCATGCACTACAAGATCCAAGACACCACCCCATAGGTCTAGTAATCATGTGGCACTTGACCCATATCGCTCTATATGCCGATCTTGATCTTCTAGAGCGTGCCATAGGCCGGGATGGGCACATAATAACAGAGAAAGTCACCTACAAGGCTCGCATATGGTCAGCTTCGCCCGAAGGCCGTCGCTCGGTGCTCCATGCATGGATGCTTCTCAAGCGAGCAGAGAGTTTGTCCATCTCAGTGGAGCCAGCCATGCACGTCCCCAGAGCATTATTTATAGCTGCAATTGTCATTCATTGCTACACGAAATTCGGGCCAACAGAAAACTTGCAAATGCCAGCACAAAATAGGGCGACAATGCCAGAGTTCATGGTATCATGGACAGCACTTTCATCCCAAATGGCCCAGGGCATTAAAGGCCTGCCAGTTAGTTTGCCAGTTGACCCAAGTATGTTTTGCAATGCTATTGATCTGTTACGTCGGATTGGCCATTGGGAAATTTCGCACCGATATGCCTCGATACTAGAATGTCTTTGGGACGAGCTCACTAAGGGTTAAACTAAACTACGAAATGATCCAAAAACATCACCAAGCCAAGCCATATATTGCGTATGTTGAAAGTAATAAAATATAGAATTTAGTAGCACATCGTCCCCTATCTCGACGTCCAACTATTGTTACGTCTGGGCAGTGGGGATGCTATCTACAAGCCAAAACGCAGCGTATTAAGACATATCTTCACGTGCTCTGTCGATGTTCATGTCACCCCGCTGCCAAATGAATTGTGCCTTTACAAAAGATGATATGTTTTCATTCTGTTAGCTGCTTGCTCAACCTATTGAGCTAAGACCCTGACATCATATCGGTATCATTTAATAACCAGGTAGCTCTTAGTCCAGGAATGTCTTTGGGACATCCGGGCCCCAAACCGCCAAGCTTTCATCCCCAGCTGGCCCGTAACCTATGGGTGTCTCGGAGTTGATCACGTCCCCATCTGCATAGTGTTCGACCATGTTTCCGGTTGTGTCCCACCAGTAATCAAATATCTGGCTCCCCAAGATATGACGCCCCACCCCCCAAACACTCTTGTAGCCCTTCTTTGCAAGCCACTGATGCCCTATTTGCTGCGTATCAAAGTCGTGGACCTCAAACGAGCAGTGATGAACATGCGAGGTCTTATTTGTAGACATGAAGAAAGTGTGATGATCAACATAGTCAGTTCCGCGATCAATGTGTGCGAAAACAGCCACAATCTTCCTCTTACCCTCGGAGAGCACATAGAGAAAGTCAGTAGGTACGATGTTAAAGTTCTTCGTATACCAAGCCAGCAAGGTGTCGAAGTTTTGCACACAGAGACCGTAATGGCCAAGCTTGAAGTCGGTTAGCTGTGTTTTCTTTTTAGGTAACTAGGTATGGCATCGTATTACCTTATGCACAGCTGCGGGGCCCTCCTTGAAGCGTTGGAATTCTCTCACTCTTGGTTTGTCGGCTTCGTAGTTCATGACGAGCTGTTTGGGGATTTTTCCAACCTTGACGGGGTCTTGTCCATGGATGAGGCTAACAGGAAAGCCTTCAGGATCTATTAAAGTTAAGAGATGCCCACCTCCTGGGGCATCTTCTAGAGCCTCAATTTGTCCGGCCCCCTCTATTCTGGAAGCTTTCTCCAAATCGGCGAAAGTCTCCACCTCATAAGTCCCTCCCAAAAACTTTCGTGGTCCTTTTTGTGCATAGTAAACGTATTGATCGGAACCATAGCCTCCGAACCATCTCTTTTCATCGGTAGCTTTGACAATGTGCATACCAAAGTCTTGGAGGAATGTTGTGATTTCATCAAGGTCGGGATGTTGGTATCGCATATGGACAAGCTTCACCAAACGGACTTGTTTGGATATGTCGATGCCTGCTCTAGCACGCCACTCTGCTGCTGACTCACTATCTTTTCCGATAGCTTCAATGTCTGAGACTGAAGCCCCATGGCTACTTGGCGGAGGAATGTACTGTTCTCGTATGAGCACGGGTGGATAACCTGGATTAGAGCAGATAAGGCTGAACGTACAACTTGAGTAGCAACAGATGCCATTTTTGTTTCTAGGTTTTTAGAGGCGTAACTATGTTTGGAAGCAAAATCAAGTGGTCTGACACTTTCTCTTGCGTCAAGCTCTGATGGTGGGGTATAATGGCCAGCAGCAGTATCTCCATTGATATGTTTTTCCGGCTTTCGGCAGATGGAGGCAGCTCCGCGTATTGGGGTCCCCGGATTGATCGGATCCTTGATCCTTTCAAGGTAGATTCGGTGCAATAATGGGTGTCTGTAGTTGTATCAAGCCTGCGGGACCAATAGTCTCCTTGTGGGTGCTTGCGGGACACTCTTGACGGATGGCGATTTATGGTGGCGGGACCATTCTTGAGGGTGTGAGCAAACCATGGTCCCGCCACAATTGGGTCATTTAAAGCCGAAGATGGCCGTAGAGCGTTTGAAAGATACCATTCCGAATATCGACCTCATTGTAAAATTCGGCAGATCCAGCGGGGATTCTGTACTCATGGCCCAGCAACCAATAGAGCATATTGTGTTATACTCCTTTCGGGAGCATGAGGCACTGAGTACCGCAGTTCAGTACATCAAAAATCTCGCTACTACGGCTAAGCGAAATGGAGAGCCGTACATCAAGTCAATCAAATGCGGCACAACACGTCCAGCTGAGAATATCCGGAGCCTTGGTAAGTCCCGCCGCCGCCATGAGTGAAGTGCAGGTTCTACGCTTGCCCATTACCGGAGCAAAGCTCGCTAATCTCCATGTTACATTGGCTTGTAGGATTCAATCTTGCATCGATCCTTGTCTTCGAGAATGACGAAGATAGACGGTATTTCGTGAAGGATGACCCAGCCCATCGGGAGTTGGTGGCATTCATCAAAGGCAAACTGGGCAAGGAGATTCTAGTCTTAGACTTCGCTGATGGCGTGGGAGATTGTACAACACGTGCAGCGGATTGTTAGTAATTGGTGAATCAAGAGATCGAAAATGCCCAGGTTTCCAGATAGATTAGTGTCATATTCAGACGGTCCGAACACTGAAGCGCGTCTCTTCAGCCGAAACTCTAGGCCTTGGTGGTGGGACCTGAGTTCAAAGTTTGCGGGGCCCCGCAAAAGGACAAATCAGACTGCTGTCCTTAATAGATTCGCTATATATTACTTCCGTGCTTTATTTGGAAATGCTGTTCCCCCTTGGATCATCGTAGTCTTCACCGAAAGAAGAAACCGTTGATTTCAGCTGCCATGGATACGAAAGAAACACCACACACTGCACATCATGAAAGGGGGCCGACAGAAGGAGAGCAGATTGAGATGATTCCAGGTACAGAGGTCATGGCAGATGCTGAAGAGAAACACCTTGCCCGTGCCCACAATACTGCCTCCCCCGCAATCCTAATTCCGCAGCCGACAAACGATCCGCACGATCCTCTGGTACGTTGCTGGTAATGAAAATGGTTCCCACATCTTATCACTGACCTGTGCATAGAATTGGAGTCTCTGGTGGAAAACCTTGGTAATGGTCAACCAAGGCTTCTTCGTGATTTCGAGCGTTATTCCAGCGCTTTCTATCGCACCTCTGACGCCGTTATTCATGGAGACATGGAATAGATCCTTGACCGATGTGGCCCTGTTGGTAGGAACATCCAAACAATAACATTCATACCCTAAAAATTGACATCTTATAGACTGGAGTTACGGTTATGCTTTTAGGATACTGTAACTTTATCATCATCCCCTGCAGCGAGATATTTGGACGGCGTATCACACTCATGTGTTGCTGTCTGCTGAACATGGCCGCCCTCATCTGGTCGGCAACGGCAAATTCCTATGGCTCCTTCCTTGGGGCTCGCATCCTGACCGGCACTGGGGCCTCAGCTAATGAGAGCATCATGAATGTCGTTGTTGCGGACATGTACTTCCTCCATGAACGGGGTAAATATGTGGGCTCATACTTGTACGTGACCACCTCGTCCTTGCAATACTTCGGTGGCTGACTTGTTCTAGCTGGTGTTATTTCGTTGGGCTGTTCTTGGGCCCTGTCATTGCTGGCGCTGTTGCTGACCGAGTCTCTTACCGTTGGTTCTTCTGGGCTTGCACGATTGCACAAGGGGTGAACATGGTCGCGCTGGTTTTCTTCTTTCCCGAAACGCGTCGAAGCTACGACGATTACAATGTCCACAGCCAAGCTTGCCAACCCTCGAGTAACGCCATGGATCAGGACGAGCATAAAACCGAAAGCCCGACGTTGGACTCACCCAGTGCATTGACAATAAGACATGAATGCGTCGGCAAAGGAAGACCTAGCCGGGCCCAATTCAACCTCTTTCAACCTATCGACCGCTTGGCTCTTAAGCATGTCATTCGCCACTTTCTGACTCCAGTGCAAATATTCTTCTTCCCTATTATTTTCTGGGCATCCATGTCCATGGGCTGCGCTGCCAACGCTCTGCTTGCCGTAAATTTACTGCAGTCGCAAGCATTGGCCGCGCCACCGTACAGTTTCACTCCCGCGCAGGTAGGGTATGCAAACTTTGCGTTGGTGGCAGGAGGTATTATCGGTCTTGGAGTCGCTGGCCCTTGGTCGGACTGGATTTCGCAGAAAGCCACGAAACGGAATGGGGGGATTCGCGAGCCGGAGATGAGATTGATATCACTAACCCCATTCATTGCTGCCGCTCTCGTTGGCCTAGTGGTGAGTCTCTGGACTTTATGAAACAATAATCTCGTCTAATAATAATGAGTAGGCATTTGGGGTGGGAGTGCAAGACAAGTGGCCTTGGCCAGCTGTAGTCGTCGTTGGGTTCGGCCTAGTTGGTGTACAAGTTGTTGCGATACCAACGATTGTGATCACCTACGCAATCGACTCATACAAGCCCGTCACGGGCGAGATTATGGTAATTGCAACCGTCTGCAAGAATACGTTTGGGGTAAGTCTTTCTGAAAAGGGGCCCATTTGTATCCATCTAACTTGCATAATGTAGTTTGGCATGACTTACTTTATGAACGACTGGGCGGCTGCTAGTGGTTTCATTCAACCGACGATGCTTCTTATGGCTATGACTGTAGGAATCACTCTTCTGGGAATGATTGTGTTCATTTTCTTTGGAAAGAAGTTTCGTTACTGGACCAAAGATGCAAGGATCCATTCGTTTTAATGGGCTCTGACACCCAGCCTAGCACGCACCCGATAAGTAGGATTCAACAATGCCCATAAGAGAGAGCCGGTAGATATATATCTACCTTATATTTTCTATTTTTACAATATAATTCTGCCTCAACGAGAAAATGGTCAGTATACTGTCATGCCACTCTAGGATAACATGATAAAGATGGCTCTCAAGTGCGTTGATATTTATGATATCGTCCACATAGAACTTCAATCAGGCGCTGCTGTAGTGTTACACTGTACCAGGGTTTTTATCTTTCTTTTTTGGCCTGCTTCTGCAGACCCGATTTGTTCTCGGACTGGCGTTCTCTGATCCGTCAACTCCGATGTGCTCTTCCATCAGTGTTTTCTGCACTCTTACTTCGAATGTTATATACTCTCATGATTTAATCATACGGAGAGTTTTCCCTTGACAGTGGTCCAATATGACTTGTTGAGACCTGATTTATCTTTTATTTTCACATCCGGCTAGGTGACGACGTCTGCTAGAGAACGGTGTGTGCACGTATAAAGAAGAGTAAAATGGGTCCGCTTTGACCAAGGCATGGAGAGATAACGAATCCACCCATGAAACTATTCAATACTGCTTCTACAACTAAATGATCAGTTCCTTTCATCTTTCAAGTCTTCCAAAACTCAACTTGGGTATCATATTGCAGGGTAGTATGTGGTACTAGGGAGGCAACCACTGGTGCATGTGTGGATTTTTTCCCATCTCCGAATGGATAAAAGGACGAGATGAAGCTGATCCATAGTTTGATGTAGGAACGTGTGCGGTGGACCTCAAACAAAGACTATTGATTCAGTCCCCACCAACGATTGGTCTTCTTCCTTCCTCAACTGCAGACGCTTCTTCACGCTATCACCGAGGCCCATAGCCATTTGATAACTACTCCCAATACTCTCTAGCCTAAGGGGGAAATATTGGCATCGTCTAGTAGCGCGGGTAAAAAGCCAAAAGGCGCGGCATACTAATGCAAGATTGCATGTGGATATATACACGCTCTCTCCTAACACGAAACGGCCACTTCCTCTTCCTCTTTCTCGTCCCTAAACCTTACTTTGCACGTTCAACCACAGCGTCCCACCGCTGCTACCCGAAAGATGCGTTGGTCGCTCGCCTCTCTCGTCGTGTTAACAACCCTTGCTGAAGGGCTTGCACACAAACACAAGTGCCAAAGGAGTAGCGTTTTGACTCCCTCAGCAAGCGACTCTCCTTCATCAGTTATTGTCTCATCCTCTGCCACGCCCACCGCTACTCCTGTCTCGAGCTCTTTTGTTTCCGAAACGACACCTGAAGCTTCCACACCTAGTGCCCTTGATACTACTTTGAGCTCAAGTAGTACTCCAACACCACACGAACCGAGCACGGATTTGACCCCTACACCCGGAAGTGGCACTTCAGTAACTGCCGGGACTTCGTCAAACACGCCCAGCATTGCTTCCTCGTCAGACGTCTCATCAAGCACACCAAGTGCCTCTACTACACTAGATGTGTCTTCGATATCTGATACATCCGCGATATCTACTACACCCACGCCTTCCAGCCTTTCGATAGCAACAACTTCTTCCGTCCCAACTAGTGATTCAGCCACTCCGACTCCATCGTCATCAACCTTGATCCCCCAACCAACAGCATTCACGCTACTATCATCTGGAGCAGGCAGCGGAACTTTGGGTAGCCCTGTTTACTACTATTCTCCACTGCCCCCAACCAGTCTATTCGTGTACTCTTCAGGGGCCCAACCCCCCTCATATATGTCAGTTGCGCAGTTTTACCTCGACCCCTCGACGGGGTATACCTTTTTAGTGTACCAGGGCATCAAAACCCGATATACTCTTGTAACAACTTATGACACATTCAACGAGTATACGGGCGATTATGACAACGAAAACCCCGGATACCTTACCGTCTGGGACTTGAACGATGGATTACCAGAAAACTCCTCAGGTTACCACTACAGACGACTTACCTGTTCTCGAACAGGAGCGTCATTCGGCTGTACTTCTACTACCCCCGCTGGAGTTTTTAATACCTTCATCTACTTGAACAACGGGATGCCGCTTGAGTTTGGTAGTACCGTCCCTACGCGCCAGCAGAGTGTTACTTTTTCTGCATTGGATGTATACTAGACGATAGATCGAATCTTTTTTTTTTTTCCTTCAGCATAGCATTTCCTCAGATGATTGAGGATTAAGAGAGGACCTACAATTTGGTGGAATTGTAAATCTTGAAATTGAACTCTGTCGATCAACCTTGCCCCCCCAGTAGGTTTTTGAGTTGATCAAGGTTGGTAAATCCGTATTGTATTTTTCTACAGCACTCCTTCTAGCATCAGAGGCTTCGAGATGCCAGAATCTCCTATTTGACATAATACCATGATTTGTTTGACTTAGCTTAGATCTCTTAGTAGAGATCGAATACACTCTCTTGCACATCTTGCTCCTCTACCAATTCTCCCCGCATCGCGCCGTGAACATATGCCGTCCCGATCACATTATATCCCTCCATCTCTTCTCCCCTGGGTCGCAACACCAAACACTGATCTGACCCAAACAAAACGACCGCCAGATCTCCAGGGCGGGCGTCGTACGGCCCGAGGCCCATGTACGCATAGCTGTGGCCCCTGGCCCTGAAAAAGATACGGTTCATCAAGCATCTGTATACGCACCGGCGGAAGGTGTTTCTATGCTTCACGCCATCCTCACCCGCGGCGACCTCTGCCATTTCTTTTGCTTGTAACCAGTCTCTTCGGAGTGCGATGACCCCTCCGATGCGCAGACCCTTGGAGGCTTGCCGCGTGTCATTAACATCCTCATTTCTATTCAAGACCAAGGTTCGCCAGAAGGAGCCGTAGTCAGCTGACCCATTCTCGAGATCGTATGCAAATTGGCTGAGCTCCATCATGAATAATTCATACCTTCCTCGGTGGATAAATTGGGAAAATCTTTTCATGATTGTACGTTGTACGAGATCATCGATGCGACAAGGGCCGATGACATGGTCAATCTCGCCAATAACCACACCCTTGGCGCGCAGAATTACCGATTCTTGATTCATGTCCTGGTGTGGGATGAATTCGACATCTGCCTTCTTGTTGCCACTGGCTTTGAACAATGTGTCAATCCCATGCTTTTCCCATTGGCACGGAGCATGCCATTTCTTACGAATCTCTGGCGTCCATGTTGGCAGCCCTGACTCGCACGGATACAAACGATTCGAGAAGAGAGTATTCAAAGAGCCATCTGTCTCGACGCTGTTCCTGACATAGTCTATCAAGATATCTGAAAGCGATTTGGTGTATTCTGGACTTATTGCATGGTTTTGGGACACGAGACCGAGAAGGGCATACATCTTGTCACGGTCTCCCGAGGTGTCCAGAGGGTGCGACAAGTGCAGCAACCTCTTCAGCGTCGATCCTCCGGCAGTACGGTCAAGGTGAAACAATCTCAGAGTGGCGCACATGGTAAAGCCCTGGGGATCCATGAAGCCCTGTCTCGTGAATGACTTGAACGGCTGCTGAAGGCGCCATTCCCCGACCTCACTCGGAGAATACCATGACCACATGATGTTGAAATGATCAAACATCGTTTGAAGATCGTGCATAGATGCGGTATGCGAGCCGCACTGAAGAGTACATGGCGTTGAGTCTTTACTCCCCCAATATCCTCGTGCAGCCAGTTCCTGCAATATCCACATCCGGCTCCAGTATGCCCGCCTCAAAGCGTCCACAAGGATTCCCAGCCTCATTTCTTTTCCTTGAACGGGAATCCAAGATTATTCAGGTCTCCTCTGGGTCCTTTACGTGACTTTTTGGCGCGATTGTGGAAATTCTGGGCCGATTCCAAGTCGACAACACCATTCCCCCTGAGGAACATAGCAAAGCCCGTAACAAGGGCCATCGAATTCCCGCTGCCCCGAGTCTCTTTTCCCAGCCAAGCAATGACATTCGTCGCCCGCCGGTAGATTTGGAACATCCTCTTGACCTGATCCGATCTCTCCTCATAGTCACCCTGGTTGATGCAAAGCGCATCAATCCACAGAACTCTCGTGGCAGTTAGGGATCGTAAGTGACGCAGCGCCACCCCAAGGTTCGCTGAGACATCTAGTCGGGATCCGTTGACACGGATCGGACGCTGTGACCTCCCGTCACCCCAAGTATACGAGAGTGCCTCGTAACTAAGCTCATCGTCGAAGCAGACGTCCACGAGGTCGCTTTGGATGTCATCGATAAATCCGCCCGGCCTGAGTAGCAAAAGGCGGATCCCATTGTGGACGGCTGCAATTGGTCTGGAATACTCAAAATCCTTGTATTTTTGTAATTTGTGTTTACTTTAGTTGAAGAGTGATGCGACCTCTGTTTTCCCGGGGAGCGTCTTGAGAACTGCTGGATATATTGCCTCTCACGACGAGGAGGAGATCTTACGCCAGAAGAAGTGCTGATTCCTCCGATTTAAACTAAGATGTGCGATTCAATCACCAATGTGGCTTTACTGGGAATAGCGACAGGGCATACAACAGTCAATATCTTGGCAGGGCACTTGGCTCCATCAGACAGGGCTGTGCACACAAGCACTGCATGAATTAACACAAGCAAGGGTAGTTATTCGTCTCCAGGGCTCTTTCGTGGGCTGACTGGTCCAGGCAATGACCCGAGAGTCATCCCGAGAGCTTAGTAGAAGCTTTTCATTCTGCTTAGGGAGCCATTCTGGTCCTATCAACTGTGTTGACCGGGGAAGATTGGTGAAAATACTTGCACAGATACGAAAACATCGAATATTCTATAGCGTCGATCGTTCAATCTTATTGAAATGCCACATCTAGGGCTTCCGCTCAGTATCAATTCAGAAGGCATCAGGAGTCGACTTTTTCTCTCTAATGACTGCTTCAATCCTCACCGCCTTCGAAAGCAAATACCAATCTTGAGTCTCTTACATTATCACTAAAATATCAGCAATTTAGTAAAATACTGCGCAATTCCCTGGGCACTGCAACCATGCGTTTGTTTAGACTGACCTTAACTCATCTCGACTCCCTTCTGCCCTTGTCCATGTAGCATAACTAGGGTAGTTCGACATCATACCCCCTTCCTCTGATGTCGTTGAGTAAGCGTTCAATTGAGGTAGCATAGGTAACATCCACAACTCCACGACAGCGGCCAGACGTTAACATACCAGCTATCTTCCCATCTAGGAACCAGACCGCTGCACCAGAGTCGCCCTGCGCAGAAAACATGGTCCGTTGTGCTAGCATGCCCTGATTAGGGTCCTTTTTCATGCCTATGATGCACCACTCTTGGCTCCAACTGTTCTTTCCGGTTCTGAGGGAAGAGTACATACCATTACTCGAACCTAACGTTAGCCCGGTGGCCGCACCGAATTTGGCGACGATCGCTTGGTTGCTTTCGTCCCTCGGCATTGCCATCAGTTCAGACTCAGAAACTGTACCAGATAGCTCAAGCGTGACATCATCAACTCCAATGCTCCTGGTGCGTATCGTAGCTTCATGGTCGAGGAGACGTGAGTGTTGGGCTCTCGAGACAATGACTTGATTAGCCAAATCGGGGGCCACATCCTGGTGTACATCAACTAGAGCCCAGTCGGTCAGCCATGTGAACTCCCTGCTTGGAGGGCCGGCTTGATCCTCTTGACGAACAATAGTGGTATCTTGACGAACAACAGGACGAAGTGCAAACCGTGGCGCAAACAAGACCTGGCCAACAACCCGCGCACTGAGTTGCTGGAAGGCGGACAGCTGATGAAGGGCAGCCACGATATGCTCTCTGATCTCTCCCGGCTCAGCTTGTTCTTGAATCTCAGTCAAGGTGTCCTGGATTTGTCGGAATGTATCAGGACCAGGCTGTATGATGTTGATCGGTTCGGTCAGCGGCTCGTTCATCGTGGCTTTCAACTGAGCCTCATCCTGCACCACATGTCGGCATGTCAAGGCCACAGTTTTCTCAGAACCGTCCTGTTGCTTCCATTTTAAAACTAGCCCGAGTGATCCTTCCACCGCCAGTTCCGAAAACTCGCCTGAGGCAGTTGTAGCCAGCGGGCTAATGCTGGTTCCCACAAATGAGACCAGCCTAGTCTCCTCTTCCTCCGTTGTCGTGAGCCCCGGAGCCTGAGCAGTAGACGCGGACGAATGAAAAGAGATTGCTGACTCCATTACTTCGCAAATGATATCGGGAAGTCCATGATTGTCAAGAATCTTTCGCAGTTCCCGGAGGATTCGATCGATCTTCGCCCACGATGAAGAGCGCTTAGTTAGCGTGATGCAAACGGTGACAGGAAGTTCTGCAGCATCTTTGTACCCTTTGCGTAGAATATCGACGGCCTGAGCGTCAGGTAATCGTTCGATCGTTCTCATAATCTGCTCTCGAAGCTGACTGTCGGGGTGGTTCCACAAGGCACATATGTGATGCGACGCCAAGACCGGCTTCACCACGCAGCGAGGGTCTGCGCGTTGTTTCATCAACGCTCGGGTACGGTTTAGAGCCGATTCTCCCATCGTAGGTAGTTATCCGGCCGGACGCCTGACCCTCGAGTCAGTATTCTGGTCCCACGCGAGTTCAGAATGGGGTTTTGGGGGGTATTTCCGAGCTTACCTCTATTCGTAGGTTCAGGGACAACAGCGTTGCGGTGCTTGGTCTTTGCACTATCCCCGCGGTGAAAGCTTGATGCTGTGAATAAAACACAGTCAGAAATATGTGGTTGCATGGGGCGAATGTCGGAGGATGTCTCTAGGTGGTGCTGGTCAGACGTAGCTGAAGGGTGAGGTCTGAATGTGGGAGCAAGTGAAGTTGGGGTGAGCGAAGCCCAACGGTGTAACAATGAGCCAAGGCACCAAGGTCAGCAACCAGTCTTTCTGTCCTCCACGCTATCTGCAGATACTCGTCTTTCGAAATGCACTTCCAGCAGAGTTTCTCTTTGTTTGAATTAAGTACTTGAGAATTATGCTCCACGCTGAGCTCTGCGCGGGATTGCTTCTCGGGTTTGCCTTTTGATCTGGAGGACCTCCTGTAATAACTTACGGGTGAACAAGTTTTCAGATATGAAAGCCCTGTCAAGGAAGTCGCTTACTTGTCAGCATTGATGTTAGCGATGCGCACAAAGTGATTGGGCTGGGCGGAACATCTGCAACCACAGAGCCGGGGGCATTGGCTGAGAGTATCCGTCCCATAGATGCATCGAGAAACCGTATCTCTCCTTGTCGTCCTTTTATTTACCTGTTGGAAGCTTACTTCACTTCTTACTCTAGTCGACATGCAACTGGGGCTCGAGAGGGAAAGAGCTGAAAGATCGCCATAGGAGATTTGCTATTATGATCCCTTTGGTCACAAGGCACATGAATAATTGCTATACAGTTTGAATTTACGTACATCATGAGAAGCTCCAAGTTGGGTTGGCAACTATTGCAAGGGTATATACACAAATATGGTTTGTGCACAGGTCACAGCTTCGAGTTCTATGTGCATTAGGTAGGTTACTAGCATGCGATTTTGTTTGGAACGTTATCTAGCCCTCCCAAGAATATTTCTTGAGTGATACTCAACGAAACAATTTGGTTGACTCATTGGCGCTGGCAAGCAAGTGTTCAGTCAAAGAAAGTCCGACAATGGAGGATGAGCTTTGCTTGGGCGCGTCCGTCAGCTTCGTGGTCTCCATCACCTTACGGGATAACTGACTAGTTTGTCTTGCTAATTATAAACTGTCAGGCAGCTGCCTAGTAACATGATCTTCCTCGCCAACCTTCTCACATTGATGTAGTCCCTGGCTCATCCCGCCGATTTGTTTCAAGAGCACACCCAATTTTTTTCTATATCTCATATTGTGTCGGGCGATGGAACCCTTCCTTCGTGGGCAATATTTCACCACAACCGGATCCAGGGTCATAACAGGTCAGCCCAACGAAACCCTGTCCATGGCCAAAGCTGGGCCCATCAGAGGATCTGCTGGAGCCACTTTCATCCTGGGCACCACTCACACGAGCACAAGTCAGCCCGCCCCCACAAGTCTATAATAAGCCGGGCGAGCTGCACAGCCGCCGTCATATCATCAAGACAGGAAGGTTCTTTGAAAACGCCACTACCTAATACCTTCCATAAAGCTTACATCTCTTCAGATAAATTTCATCTTTTTACAAGATTTGTTCATCAAATCTTCGACCTCAGAGCGAGCAGAAGGTCAGAAAAGACCTCTTCCGATTGCATTCGCGCTCATAAAACGACATACGTTACCACCGCAACACCGCAAACACAACCTATTCATCAAGTCCAGACACTGCCAATGGACCCTCTTGGCGGACATGAGAAGTCGATAAACCAGGCAGCTCCACCATCGTATGACAATGCAAATGCGAATGCCCATCCAGCAATTGATCTCTCCGCGTCTTTCGCCAACTTGAGCCTCGCTTCAGGACCACACGACCCTACCCCAGATTCCTGTTTGGCACATCTCAAGCTCCTATTCGCGTTCCAAGTCCTCAAAGAGGACATAGGATATACTGACGGGCTTTGGGGGCTCTGGGATACTCGTACCCAAGGGAAACGCGGCATCTTACGCCCCGATGAGACTGGCAAAGCGCCTAAAGCAGACAAGGGTGCAGCCCCAAATGATCACAATGCACAACAAGAGGCTCTGAGCCAGGTGAGAGAAAAGAGATGGGCTGTTTTCGTAGCACGCGCAGTTGATCGTTACGAAAGCTGGTGGGTATCCATGAGTGATGAGAGCCCGTTGCAGGAACAAGATATGGAAAACGACGGCTGCCTCGCTTATGATGAGTTCCCCAGCACTGGTGGAAATGGAAATCTTTGGTCAAACGGGCAGCTGCCACCCCTTGGTATGTATGATATGATCAACATACCCGTTGAATCGTCCCCGAACAACAAGACGGTTCCTAACCACCGATGTATAGACGTGCTTCTGGTTTGGCACTCACACATGCTCAACCCCAGAGCATATCTTGAAGATTGCATGCGGGCAGGGCTCAGGCAACTTTGGTGGCATGGAATGCCCTGGGCACTCATCAACAACGCCATCGACTCCAGCTTCGCCTACAGTGTCTCCGACGATATCAAGGCTGTGTGGGTTGCGAATACGGATCGGTCATGGGAAAATATCGAAGATAAGACGCAAAAGGCTATCAATTGCCCCATCTGCACGAAACAAGTCCTTGTAGCATGGACGACCTGCGGCGCAGATGAGCAGGCACATGAGGCCACCATACCCAGCCTGATAGGCTCCGGGTACGGTGACGGCGAGTTTCAATATGCCTGCCATAGCTGTGGAACCAACTTGACAAAAGAGCTGCTCAGTCTCAGTAAATTTGACACTGACATGAAAAAACTGCTAAGAAAAGGCGTCCCGATGCCTGGGACAGTACTTGAGCCTCAATCTGGGAAACCAAAGTCGTATAAGAGTCGATCAACAGAATATGCGTTTGAGAAATTTCAGGATCCCCTGCGCCTCCCAAACAGACTCATCCAGCAGGTTCTGTCCTTTCAGCTGCACGATCTCAGAACCCAGTCTCAACAGCCAGACTTCCAACCTCCAACGATGGAAGGCATCCGACGAACAATTGAGGACACGCTTACAGACTCCCGCAAAGTAGATCAACTAGTCGCAAGAATACCAAGCAGCCGCAGGATTGGTAGAGCAATGCTCCCCGCAGTAGCGGGGATAGCGATCCGTAAGATGATGAGCCGATACTGGGACAACTTTTCAGCGTTTGCACTGGATCTATGCGGTGCTGTAATGCGGCAGGGCGTTTTCGTTGAGAAGATGTACCATTTGGATTGGCTACATTCTCCTGTTGCCCCTCAGACAATGACCCGAATCTGTGGAAAGTACAAGAGGTTTTTGGCGATCATGCAGGACAACCCTACTCACCTATGCGTGCCAACTCTCGATGTTGATTTGGTGAGCATCCTGGAAGAAATCCTGCCAGAGCCACAACCGGTCGTGCTAACACTTGTCCTTAGGCCTGGCATACACATCAACTCTCCCCATCGGCATATTATACAGTTGTAACCTCTGCCAGTGACGACGCAAAATTCATTGACCATGATGACAAGATTAGTGATGACAAGCTTGGTCAGGCATTTGAGTGGACTAGCAAAACCTACCAGCAGATGTACCAAGAGGTGTATTCTGAATGTACCTGCTGGTATTGCGAGACGATCCGATCTTCACACATCTCCTCCATCGGCAAAGCACTGGGCCTTTCCATGAATGAAACAAGTACATATGAAGCCAAATCTTTTAACCCAACTACTTGTTTGGTTCTTGCTAACTCTTTACAGTCGCTAATCGATTTCACGAGTCCGGAGCCGCCCAGCAATGCCCCCCAAACAACTCGGCACACATCTCTGCGCACAATGCCGTATCCTATAAGCTCACCGACCCAGGCAACGCGGAGATGATCACTTCCAAGAGAGTTGGCGATGCGGCCCGCCGCGCGTACCAGCGTCGTCTCGAGGACAAATACCAAAAGGCGTGCAAGCGGGCAGGAAAGAAGGGGCGTACACTGCCTCCGAGGGACGAGTATTACAGTCACTGGGGATATCCATACTACAGTACGTCTATTTATCCCATGTCTTTCCTCGAATATTTGCTATGATAGCTAATTATTACTAGTGTATGGCCCATACGTATACCCTCCGTACTACACCCCAGGGTTGTATCCTGGCTATGACCCCCATTCCGTTCCATGTGAAGGCTCCGGCTGCCCGGGAGCTTGTGCATCGGGGACTTGTGGCGGAGGTGTTGCTTCTGGAGCCTGTGGTGGTCCTGGAGGTTGCGGGAGCTCAACCGGGGGATGCAGCAGCGGCGGCGGTGGAGGCAGCAGCGGTGGTTGCGGTGGTGGAGGCAGTAGTGGTGGAGGAGGGGGAGGAGGTGGAGGAGGTGGTGATTAGGGAAGGGGAGGATACAAGATGAATATTCTTCTGGTCAAGAAAGAGCTACACATGGAGCGGTACAGGACTACTTAAACACTGTCATGGCCTAACCACTGATTTTGATGCACTGGGAAACTTTCACAGTCTCGTAGACGGAGAATGTAGCGACGAGGCGGCCACTCAAGGCCTTCTTCGGTGCGAAGTCGGAATGCTTTATACTCTCAGATCAGCGACGATCTGGAGACACTTAAAGGCTTATGGGCCACAGATCTGTTGTTTTAATTTTCTGTTCAATCCTACCTAGGTATAGGTTATGCAAAAGCTCACTCACGAGCTTTCGGCTTGGTGTGGCTTGAGTATGGCAAGAGCCAGGCAGGAGCACGCACTTTGTCTCCTTCCTTCCACCGAGCTTCCTGCTCCTTTTGTGGCTTCCTCGTCGTCCAAAATTTCCATTTTCTTCTTCTCTCTTCCATTTACTTTTCCTCTCTTCCATTGCAACTCCATTGTGCACGATCTCTGCACGTCAATCCCAAGATGCAGTGACAGTCGACGCCCGCCCGCGATACCACTGGCGACGTGGATCTTTCAGACGCTTCCATCAATAAACCGACGCAGACAAGCTACCAAGACCAAACGCCGTCGACGACAAGATGCTTCGCGAGACCACGAGGGAAGCGACCTCGAGCCCAGACCTGGGTATTGAGCTCCATAATCCCCCAATCTTCTTCCATCCTGGCGATTCCCTTTCCGGGCGAATATATCGACAGACCGCCATTATCAGTCCCGAGGCACATCTCACCATCAATCTGTTTGGCTGTCTCGCCACCCAGGTGAACGACAACCCTTCCCGTGTAATGATTCTTCTCGGCTCGACAAAATCACTATTCAAGGGAGCGGTCCATATCCCCCCCGACGCAATCTGTCGCCACGAATGGCCCTTCCACATCAGGCTTCCAACGAACCCCAGCTACAGATGTGTGAGCTCCGAGATGTCCAATTCTTCGATGCCACTTTTCTTGCCTATTGATCAAGAATCAATCAGCGGACATCCTCTTCCTCCAACTTGCCGAACCAAATCGCCATATTTCTACGCGTCCGTCGACTATTTTCTTGAAGCCAAACTTATCTACGAGCGCAAGGGGGTCAAGGATATTGTCCGCTGTCAATATCCCCTCCTTCTACGATTGGCGGATCCGAGTCCTCCCATTGCGGACAGTCGGCTAAAGATTCACGAATTCAAACGCACTGTTCATTCCCAGCGCCTCGTTCCGGGTATGCGTGGTGCTCCATTGAGTCTGGGGCAGCATGTCAAGAAGTTCTTTCACACCTCATCTGTGCCTCGCTTGAACCTGCAGGTTCTCATCGCGACACCAAGCGTCATTCAACTCAATCATCCGGATCCAATTTCTCTGACCATCAAAGCCATTCCCAACTGGTCCAAGTCTTCTGGCGTTCTCCAGAACGTGTCACAAACGGCGAGGTTGGTCCGGTTTTGGGCTGTACTGTCATCAATCTGCGAAATCCCGGCTCAATACCGTCCTCTTACCTTCACCGGGCCCGAAAAATATACCATAAGGCACAGTTTTGTATGCCATTCGGAGCCTCTTGTCGAAATTCTATGCTCCGCTGATGAGGAGCCTAAGGATGTCGGCAAAGAAATAAACCTTCGGCTCGTGGACCCGGAGTACCTTGTGCCCAATTTTGTCACGTACAGTATGAAAGTTACCCACAAATTGTCTTTTGAAATGCGATGGGTCATCGAGAAGGAGTATATAAAAATCCATGACGAGCAGCCCGTCATGCTTATGCCGGAAAGCATAGATAGAGATAAAGAGTGTCAGCCAGGATCATCAGGAACGCTACCGAGCAACCCGTTCGCGGGACTGGAGGATGATATGGACTCCCCTCCCACCTTTGAGGAGACTGAAAGGGAGAAGGAGGAAGAAGCCCGTGCCCAGAATCAGTCCAGAGGAAAGGGCCCCGAAGACAGCGAGGCAGGGAGTATGTTTTCAGATAAACAGGAAGAGTCGGGCGAAGCTGGGGTGCTGGAGTAGTCTGATACAGGAGAGGGTCTGCCATTCTTACAAGCTGTATGTATTCATTATAATGCTGGGAATTTTAATTGGTCCAAAATGGGTCCATCCAATGAGAGTCATCGCGATGTTGTGGCTTGGTGATTGGGGCGGGTAAAACTGGGAACAGACCTAAAATAACCCTATTTGTACGTATGGAGTAGAACTTCACGAGCACCTTGCAGTCACCAAAGTGTCACCGTGTCTTGGAATTATGTCATCACAGCCTCCAATGGGTCAGTGATAGGCAGTTATTGCAGCTCAGGTCTACAAGCGCATCCAATAATGCGGTAGCGCAGAGTTCCTCATGATGATTCGATGCGAGAGGGAGTGCCAGGCCGGGTGGGGAGAATACTTGGTGAAGCAACAGAACATGCGCAGCCAGTTTCGAAAGGTTGGAAAACAGATAAATCAAAGAAAATCTCCCAGTTGGACGGTTCAGCTAATTAAGTTCATATCATTTAGAGGAGGCAGCTTCCCTGTTCTGTCTAAGTTGCGCCGGTCGGCCGGACTCGTCCTGGCTGGGCATCCAACTCGACAATGATTTGGATTTGAAACTTGCAAAAAAAGAAAAAAAGAATGGAGAGGAGGGGATTCGAACCCCTGTCTTGGTCGGCGCCCGCCCCGGTGCCCTACTTTACACCTGTGTGTACAGAGGTAGGCGGGCTGGCATGCTTCGCCAGGCGCTGTACCGCCCTCCGCTTTACCAGTGATTCCCTTCATCAGTAAATCTGGGTCGGGTGCGCTTGGATGACCATGTCGTTACCAACTAGACCACTCTCCCCAATTGTTGAAATACTGTTCCGATAATTAAGTATATAGCACGCTGGCGTGGAGTGAGGCACCTGGCGATATCGCGCCGCGCAACTGAGCGAGGGCCACCCCACAACATGCCCACGCTGTTTGGTCTCTTGTACGACAAAGACCCAGTATTAATTCTGGAGCTGCTTACAGGGTACGATTATGTGAGGCATTTCATCACTCTTTCTTCTGGTGATCGTCGTATGAACACTTTAGCCCACCATTTCGGCATGAGTTATCGCAACATCAACATATCAAATTATCGCAGCATCAACATGTCAAGACTGCGCTCCCATTCTATATCTTCTACCAGACACAAATGAGAACCAATATCAGCGCACTCTACTAGCTTAGCCGTTTTGAATTGTTTGAAGCTATCCAAGCCTCAGAGTCACTGTTGAGCGAAGTACGAGGATCGGCATGTTAATTTGACACTCTTCTCCTTCATTCAAAACCCAACCTCTTTAAACACCAAATATTGTAAAACGCCAAACTGCACCTCTTCTCTTGATGACATATTGAAATGTCGCCACAGAGGACTTCTCCATAACCACCTTAAACGCCATCTAACGGTCAACTCACAAGCACGTGTCTCCACCAAGCATCACCTCGCCCATGTCGAAATTATCAATGAGAAGAGCCTCAGGTCCACAAAACTAAAGATACGATCAAGGGTTCATGCCCCCACTTTGACTCTTCCCCTCTTCTCAAGATCACCCCGCGGCTGTGCCTCTGTTCGTGCATATCGCGTACGAGTTCTTAGCGTGTCACTGAGAGCGGCCTTTTCTCGAATTCCCAAACTAATCATGGCGCTCCTTAATGATATTCCAATCGAAATCATCCATCAGATCTTCAATTTACTCCCCAAAGCTGATCTCGCAAGTTTATGCCTCACCAATCATTCCAATCGTCACCATGCCGAGCCATGTCTTTATTCCACCATCAACTTCAGATGGTCGACTTCTGAGAATCCGCCGATCATTCTCCTCCTTCGGACTCTTCTCTCTAGACCAGAGCTTTTTGCCCTTATAGATACATTTTCCTTAGTGGGAAATGCCCCTCGGCATAGAATGTCGCAAGACCAGTTGCGGCTAGCGATGCCAAGCAACGTTTCCCTTTCTCAATTCATTTCTGCCATCGAAAAGACCAAAGCACCGTACACCGACATCTGGGTGGCGAGGCTGGAGACCCGTCACATGGACGCATTCGCCGGACTCCTCATCGCCTACCTCTCCAACACGACCAGTCTTACGATTACAACCAATTTCATCAGGAACTTTCACCTTGTTGGTAAAGTCCTCCGATCCAAGGCTCTCCAGTTCCGGCCCCCCCGTTCCGATTCTGAGGTCGATTCCGATTCTGAGGTCGGCTCCGACTGAGGTCTATTCCGATTGTGAGGTCTATTCCGATTCTGAGGGTATTGAATCCGATTCTGAAGCTCTTGAATCCGACGATGGGGCTGTCGAATCCGATGCTAGGTCTCACGAATCAGATGGTGAGGCTCTCGATCCCGGTCCTGGTGAGGCCCTCGAACCCGATGCTAGGTCTCACAAATCTGATGTCGAGACTCTCGAACCCGATGCTGGGTCTCACAAATCTGATGTCGAGGCTCTCGAACCCGATGCTGGGTCTCACAAATCTGATGGCGAGGCTCTCGCCCCCAATTCTGATGAGGCTCTTGAATCCGATTCTTGGGAGACTGTCGAGTCCGAGCCTGATGAGGCTCTCGAACCCGATGCTAGGTCTGACAAATCTGATGGTGAGGCTCTCGACACCAATTCTGATGAGGGTTCTGAATCCGATTCTGATGAGGCTCCCAAACGGGACGCCTTCCCGGATCAAATTCCCAGGTTTACACAGCTGCAACGATTAGCCTATGTTAGACGTCTTGATAACGATGAGCTAGATCAAGATCAGTCAGATCAAGATTCTCAGTTCGAGGAGGCTTTCTCTACCCTTTATCTGCCAAATCTTGTACATGTCAAACTTTGGCTCGCAAACCCCGAGAGGTTTTGGTGGCCAGAGGGAAAGCCAAACCTCGACCACCTCACCTCATTAGATATCGAATGGCTTCACCCAAGGTTTCTAAAGAGGATACTGTCCTTGACAAGGAATCTGAAATCACTCACCTACTCTTGGGATTACGCTGAGGATATCTCTTGCGACGCGTGGAAGGACGCAGATCTAGACTTGGATAAGATAATAACCGCCATTTCTCCCGCCAAACATACATTAGAGAAGTTACATATCAAGTTTCGAGTTGGTTTCGGCCGAAAGGAGACATGGCCGGAAATACGTACTTCTGGGTCTTTCGACAATCTTGTCGAGTTTGGTCAGATCAAGGAACTACATGTTCCCTTGGTAGCCTTGTATGGTTTTAATGCTAACTATCCCCCCTTGGGTCGCGGCATCCCGCCTTCAGTCGAGACTCTTATTCTAACCGACGACATGATGGATGACGTGACATTTGTAATGTGGGATGCGCGCAAGCCTGATATGAAGGGATGGGGAAAAGATTTACAGGCTTGGGGGAAGAGCAGGCGCATATGGATGCCTGCTCACACTTTTCAGAGTGTGATATTAGTGCTGGCTGAAAGCTGCCCTACGAAGTTTCCGCGACTACGACAGATATTCTGGTTTAATGTTGCGGAGGATGATGATTATTCTGATTTTGAGCGTGAGGTTAAGAGGATCTCTCATCGTCTTGGTGTTGATATCAAGCCGTTGAATGATGAGAAGGAACGTTATTTTCAACGACATGGCTGACCATAGTTCTTCCTAATAGAGCTACGTCGCCACTTGAAAATGAAATCACAAACGTACTTGGCAAGATGTTATGCACTGAACTCTAGGCTATAATGTAGGATTGGGTCTTTGGAAAGAATCTGGTCACTTTGGGGGAAGGCTTCCTATGGCAATGGTATACAATAAGTGCTCGATTCGTCTACGACTAGAATTTCAGACTTACACACGACGAGCTCTGCGAGGAACCCGGTCTTAGATTAGCCTACGATATGCCGCTCGAGCGATCTAGTTTCTTATGCAAGACAGCCCAACCTTTCTAGAGACAACCAGACATATGTCTTAAGCCAAGACTTACATTATCTTGACTTTGCCAAGATACTATTAAAACCAGAGTTAACTCATTTAGACCTTAGGAATTCAAAAACGAGGCATAGAAGGAGAAGAAGCCGTACATCTCGAGGGATGTATCTTTGGCGAGGACGATCGATTCCTCTACAACAACCGTTGCACCCCCCAATCCGCCGTAAGCAAGATCAATTGAAGCACAGTCCACGTATGCAGCGGCTCTCTTGTCGCCCCCGCCACGTATTGACTGCCAAACACTACATCCTAAACAACCGCACCGTCACATTCTGCCCTGGACACCGCAACAAGGACTTCTTCAACTCGTCACAATCCACGCATGCGTCTGTGAGCACCAAGATCGGCGACGGGATCAGCGACGCAAGGGAGGACTGGGCCGTGCTGATCCTCGACAAGCGTCTCGGCATGAAGTTGGCTACTTCGGCGCCAAGGTCACGGAGCGCTCTGTGACGGAATTTTCAACTTCGCCATCATGACTGGGACTTTGAAGCATTGCGGTTCCGCCATCTCTCACAGCAAAAGCTGCGCGAACAATACGGCACTGCCCTCAATTTTTCCCAGTTAATCGTCGAGCTGGTACTCGTGCGGTGGCTTAAGAAGTAAGAGCCTCTTCATTCTCTCATCCACATCCACTACATGAGCAGGCGAGCATGGCCCAAAGGCTTTGGAATATAGTTTATGCGCAAGCCCTCCTCTGAAATCAATCCAGTCCTTGCGGAGATCATCCGCGAATATTCGAGAACAGAGACTCGAGATTGCGCGGATTCCCTCAAAAGTATGTCCTCTTCCTGAGCTGACCCATCGCGCTTCTCGATGCTGGAAAGCCACCCAAAGATCACACCGGCCCTCTTCCTTGGTCCTCGCAGGTATGGCTTGTCGGATGTCTCTAGTGTTTACTATTTCGGCTTTGAAAACAAGGACGACGCGTCTCAAATTGTTGAAGCGCTCTCCTTTCTCGATTGTTTCCATCAGCTCCTTCGCTTGGTCGAGAATTCCTTTGCCGCAATCACGAATGGAGAGTTCTAC
This sequence comes from Clonostachys rosea, assembly GCA_026958235.1. Lineage (NCBI taxonomy): Eukaryota > Fungi > Ascomycota > Sordariomycetes > Hypocreales > Bionectriaceae > Clonostachys > Clonostachys rosea. The sequence goes on from CP110206.1 coordinate 4,621,792, forward strand.
CAAACTCTCTGGAAGGCATCCTATGAGCCGAGGGGCCCCTTCGATCTGCGGCGGCGTGTCTTGCTCGTCTGTAGGTGCCGGGTCAAACTTGCCTATGAGAGACTGCATCCCAATGCTGAGGTGCCTCAGCGCTGTCATCTGGACAAGTTCGGATCCCAGATATAACCGTTGGGGGTCGTCCTCCCAACCGATCTTCTTGCACTCATCGGAGAAATTAATGTGCAAATGATGGAGAGTGTCAGCGTGGGGTAGTACGGCTTCCATGATATCCCGGGCAAAGATACCGGATATCGGTTCGAAAGTCGGGCTGATGTACTCGAATTTCTCCAAGTGCTTGCATACCCTTAATAAAGCCTGAACCTCTGCCGCGGGCGCGAGGGACTGGTGGAGAGAGATGGATCGCACAGAAGAGGACTGGGGTGTGGTGATGAGAGGTAGAATAGTTGAGTCTCCTGCGAAATTACCACGCCTGGTTGTATCGAGGGATTCATAAGATTTCAGCTGAGGGAGCGCCATAAGTCTGAAAGCCTGTTCCCAGCCACAGTCGTTATTCTCGTGGGATTGGGCTTGGACATGACGAAGGTTCCGCAATGGAGCGTCGAATTCAGAGGTGTTGGATGTCGACAAGGTCTTGGCCATCTCAAGTAGAAATATGAAACAGTCCGGTTTTTTGAAGAGTTGGTTCTGGGATGATCCTTCTTGATAGTCTTCAAAGTAGAGTCTCCGTACACCTGAACATGCAAGCAGAATTAAAGAAATCTGGGCATCAGAAGATCCCTCTTTCAGGTGAGCAATCCAGCTGTCCCTTCGTGTCAAGTCAACTTCACTGAGTTGAAGACCCAAGGCATTGATAATGAACTCTTGATATAGGGCGAGTTCCTCTTTGGTGCTGGTAGCCGCGGTTGGTGTTTTCACTCTGTCCCTGGTTGTCGTGAAGCCACCTAGAATAACTGTGTCAACCCTTCTGGCTAGCTCGGGCCTGGAGATAAGAATATAGCGTAGAAATTGCACATTGCGAGCCTCGGAGCAGGGACCCCTCCCAATGTGTATAGGGGCCGTATTTCGAAAGATTTGGACTGAGAAAGGGAGAGCAACAGCATACAATTGCTTGCATGTTCTGAGCAAGGCATGGATGGATGAAGGACCAATTGATTTGACAAGATAACTGCATATTTTGGATTGAAGTTCTGGTGGGAGATTAGTGAGAGTCATGCTGACAGCAAGAAACGTACACACAAAAACTAATGTAAGGGGAGACGGCTGGGAGAGTGGAAGAGATGGAAACAAGAGTAGGGAGTGGGTTATTACTCAGACCACTCTCAGGGCTGTTGGGCGTTGGCTGCATGCATGGTCATGGTGGTTCAGGGGCTCGCTCGACCAACACACACAACTGGAAGTCCGCCTCGGAGGCCAGCCATCAAACCACATGGTGAATATGAGGCTAAATAAACTCTTTGCATGATTTTTTCGCGCAGCATGATCACCAAACATTCATTCGCTCTTATATTAGAGGCAAGTTCCGAAATCGAGAAGTTGGAGCCCGGAAGATGCAAAGAGAATTGATCGTACGTTGTTGTGGCTACAGCCTGTTGAGTAGTCATAGCTTACTTACCCTATATCTACATCCAATCATTACGGTTCACGTAGTTTAGACTTCTGATAGGGCTTCCCTTCCGATACAAATCTTGATCGCATATCTGCACTCATTTTTCCTTTAGATAAGATCATCGATATCTCTTTTTGAGAATTCATGGCGTATCAAATTCTGATGTGTGATCCTATGACGGACTCGAGCATGAAATCGAAAGAAAAGCAGCGAAGTTGCCTGGAATTGATGTGATAATTTGGCTTTGAGCTAAACTGAACTAGGGTAGAGGTGGGGAAAATTGCACAAGGTTACAGCTTTGATTGGTTAAATCAATAGGCAGCTAGCTCGCCATATTTTGCGTCAGCACCCATCTTACGTGCTGGGTAGAAAATGCTCGTAGCTCCCTTGCAAGCTGAGGTATCAATTGGGACTTTTGACATTGATGCGTGACTAGACTAAACAGGGAGGGACAGTATTATTAATATTTGCGCGCGTTCGGTTACAAGAATCAGACACCGTGGATGTCCTCGGAATATTAAAGGCGCGGATGGATTATCAGTGCTCCTAGAGCAGACGGGATTTCTCACTGCCCTGGTAGGCGAAAACTGGTTTGCGCACTGTCCTTGGATTTCATCATCAGCGCGCATATTCGCACTCAGATAGTAGCAGGCTGGGAGGAGGTGTTTCTTGAAATTGACTTTCTGGACGGGTGGCTGGGCTTTGAGATGGCAGAGACAAGGCTGAGCTTTATCTGTAGCTCTTCCGATTGCGTTGAAGCTCGGAAGCTAGATGCTGCGTATTTCTAGTCCGCGCGTCCATGGTAGGATGGTGAGCAAATACACTGTGTGGACCTGCCTGCCCGTCCTTGCAAGCTGCCTGGGTCTCACAATCAACAAAGCCCATGATGGGCATCCCAAATGGCCCTTTCAGTCGCTTTCGTAGTTGATCAGTGTCTTGCCCTTATCGCACACATGATCCATTGGTGTGAGACAGGCGGGCGAGCTGCAGCATGTGGCAGCGGGTGTGGGGGTCGCTCCAGGCCCTGTGACCACTGTTCACTCGCTGGGGGAAGCGGCTGCACCTGGAACCAGGTTTGCCAGCCCTGACGGCGCCATTGCCGGCTGCGGCGTGACAATCCAGCGGCCGTTTACCCGCAAGAACGCACTAATTATGCCATCATCAGGTCATTGAATGTCTCCAGCCCTCTTGCCTCATCACAATTGAACGGGCACACATCCATTGCGAGGGCACGGCTCGACAGGGAAGTGCCGAGCTGAGGCACAGACAGACCTCCAAGGCTTCAAACCAATATCTAGCATCCCAGCTGCTCTCCATGATCCATCCTCGTCCGCCGTCTTATGTCCACCTCTATTTATAACAGTGCGCCTGGGTCTCCCCCATGAGACGGCGTAAGCTCCACCCCCTCACTGCCTTGGCGCTGTCAAACAACCTCATAAATCCCGTCTGTGGCACGCTCCCTCTCTACCACTGGCCACTTCCAGAGCAATCGCCAATCTGCACTCCCGGACCCGTCATTGGTAGTGACATACTTTCCCGGCCGGGCCTCATTGACAGAACCGCAGCCTCTACCGCTCCTCGATGGCGGGCACGGCCATGGAGCGGTTCCGGGCCAAGGTCTCGGACACCACCTTGCGCCTGCTGTACTGGTTCAACTCACCGCAGGGCCGCGGCGTGCTCAAGTGCACCATGGCCTACACCATCGCCAGTCTGGCCACCTTTGTGACGCCCGTGGCCCATCTGCTCGGCAAGCCCGGCGGCAAGCACGTCGTGGCCACCATCACCGTCTACTTCCACCCCGCCCGCACCACTGGGTCCATGATCGAGGCCGTCATCATCGCCATCGTCGCCATTGCCTATGCCGAGATCATCTGCCTGCTGTCCATGGCCACCTCCGTGCTCTTTGGCGCCGTATGGGGAATGGTCACCTTGGCCCATGTCCTGGTTGTTGTCTTGTTCTTTGGCGGAGCCTTCGGCTTCATGGGCTGGGTCAAGCAGAAGATGGAGAACCCGCTGGTCAACGTCGCGAGCACCCTCGCGTCTCTCGCCATCATCAGCGTCCTGACCAAGGAGACGGCCGTGATTGACAATGTCTTCTCCAACCAGAAGATTGTCCAGGTGCTCAAGATCCTCCTCATGGGCATCGCATCCACCACCATGGTCAATCTCTTCATCTGGAGAGTTTCTGCTCGGACCTTGCTGCGCAACACCATGGACAAAGGATCGACTTCTCTCGGAGACATGCTGGCCATGATTACTAGGGGCTTCATGACTGGCACCGAGGACGACCCGGCTCTTGCGGAGTACTCGGCATCATCTTCCGCCTACCGAACCAATTACCCCCAGATGATGAAGAATCTCAGGGAAGCCAAGTTTGAGCACTACCTCCTTGGCCACGAAACAATCTACGTCGCCGAGAGGGCGCTCGTTAAATCGATGGAGAAATTAGCGCAGTCCATCGGAGCTTTGAGGAGTGCGTCGAGCACGCTGTTTGTTCTCCTTGATAACCCATACATCTACGGACAGCTCAACCCAATAATTAACCAGATTAACCCGAATTATCTCAGCCCCAATGGTGCACCTTCTCGCCCTCCACCATCACCTATGTCACCTGTTTCCACGATACCTATTTACTTTAATAACGAGAGCAGCAGCGACGACGGGGACGACACGGAGCCCGTCTTCAACCCTCCCGACTTTTTCACATTATTCATCACATCGCTCAAGGAACCAATGATCGCCCTTACAGACGAAATTTGCCACATCCTCCGCGAATCGAAATTCGATCATGGCAATGAGCAGAGTCGCGCGAGCGGCCGGCTGAGCGAGAGCATTGCCGTGTTCAGCATCGCGAGAACCAACGCCCTGGAGCAGCTGTATGAGCACCCGGCACTCCGAGCCCGAGACTCGGCCGCACACCAGGTCGAGCTCGAGCAGGTCGCAGCAGCCTGCGGGCATTTCACGTCTAGTATGCAGGCATTTGCCGAGGATGTCCAGGTCCACCTGGAGACGCTGGAGGATCTGCGCTACGTGGGCGATCACTCGAGGCGGTCGTGGGAGTGGATGCTCTGGTGGCGCAAGGGCAGCCTGAGCTCCCTGCGGCTTTCCTCGCTGGAGGAGGAAGGGCTCATCAAGCCCATTAGGAAACACGCTACGCCGAGGGGGATTTCGGACTCGATGGTGCGCAGGAGGGACACATTCAGCTGGGAGGCCGCTCCCAGCGCGAGCAAGCTGTTGTCGATTGTTTCGCAAAGTACTCTGCGCTTTGTGAGGAAGCTGGCGAGGGACGACAGTGAGTGCTTTCTTACGTGAATCGACGATTTTCCCTCGTCGTTGATTAGTATCTCGCATTGCTAATGTGAAGCAGTTCTTTTCGGTCTGAAGGTGGGCATAGGAGCCTCGCTTTGGGGCATGCTGGCGTTCCTCGAGAGAACGCGCGAATACTACCACCACTATCGTGGCGAATGGGGTCTGCTGTCATTCATGATTGTGTGCTCCATGACGGTCGGAGCTTCCAACACTACGGGCGCGTCGCGATTTGTTGGAACGATTATCGGTGCTCTGTTTTCTTTGGCGGCGTGGAACATCAGCCAGGGCAACCCGGTGATTCTGGTGTTCCTGGGCTGGCTCGTGAGTTTCCGGAACTTCTACCTCATTGTGGCCGCGGGCAAGGCGCCACTCGGCCGCATGACCCAGCTCGCGTACAACGTCTCGACCCTGTACGCCTACAGTTTGAGCGCGGGGCTGGACAACGTCGAGGAGGGCGACGACGAGGGTGGCATCGATCCGGATATGCTGGAGATTGTCAAGCATCGTTGCCTCTCGGTGACGTGCGGGATCCTGTGGGGTCTGTTCATCTGCAGGGTCATGTGGCCCATCTCGGCGCGGAAGAAGTTCAAGGAGGGCCTCTCGATGCTGTGTCTCCAGATGGGCCTGATCTGGAGGCGTGGCCCCCTCGCCATCCTGCTCGACAGCGAGGCCACGCGTAGCTATCTGCGGTCCGGCGAGCAGGAGGCGATGACGAGGTACGCCGCCCGGCTCGAGAGCCTGCGGCAGTCGGCGTCGCATGAGTTTGAGCTCCGGGGACCCTTCCCGTTCGAGGCGTACGGGCGCATCATGAGGAGCATGCGCCGCGTGCTGGACGGCTTCTACGCCATGGCGTTGGTGACGCATCGCAGCGGCCACCTCACGCCTGGCGAGAAGGCGCTGCTGGCGTACACGGCGCCCGAGCGTGCCGTGCTGTGCGACCGCATGTGCCACATCTTCCAGGTGATTGCCAGCTCATCCATGCTCGAGTATCCGCTCTCCAACGCGGTTCCCAACATCATTGCGCTACGGAACAACCTCCTCACCAAGGTGTTCCAGTTCCGAAAGAAGCACTCCGCGGAAATGGCAGGGGTCGGTAGCGGCGGCGGCAGCAGCAGCAGGCCCGGAAGCATCCGCGGCATTGAGGTCAAGTCCCAGCGCAGCCGTCACAGCGACGATGCCTCCGCGGCTAGCCTGGTAACGGTCGAGGAGAGGGACTATGCGCTGCTGTACGCCTACGTCCTGGTGACGGGGCGGGTGGCGGACGAGCTGCGAGTCATGGAGCGCGAGGTGGAGGGGCTGTATGGCGTGCTGGACGAGGACACGGTGCTCCTCCAGTAAAAGGGATATCAAGATGCAATGATCGGAGTATCGGCGTTTGTTTTTTCGGGCTGTTTGTTTGTCTTCTTCTTTCAGCTTGGGTACATTACCTTCGGGGGGAAACACTGCATACCCTATACCTAGACTTTCACGCGCACATATTTATCTCTACATTAGCATTAACCTAGCATATACGTATCATGACTAGAAAAAACATGACTATTCTATCCCATCGTATCTTGCCGAAAATCCGGAGAATCCCGGGCTTCCCCATACTGGAAGATCCGAGGCAGCGGGCCGGAGACTCACTCAGGGCGCAGGTATTTGAAATCTTTCAGCTGGCGTAATGCCCCGATTGGGGAGTTAGGGTGAGCGTTGGAGAATTTGGAATTTGGAATTTGGAATTTGGAATTGGGAAACGGGGCTAGGCTGGAAACGGGGATCGGGGCTAGGCCTATAATGGCAAAAATAGTGGCCTGCTGGCAGGAGATGGCGGAGAGGTGGGTTCTTCCTGCGTCGCTTCGCATTGCCTCCACTGTTGTTGATTATGTCATGTGGTATGACGTTTGCACCTGGGGATGTAGCCGGTTGTGCTGGATTGAAGCCGAGAAGTTTTCAATCGGTGTAGCAGTCGGGGGCGTCGTGGTAGGCAATAGAGACAATGCTATATGTGATGGCTGTATTTCCAAATGAAGATTCGAAGCGAAAAACTCGGACATTCGGGGTTGGGCAGAGTCGTTGATGCAATCCGTCACCGTTGATGTCCATCTCGTACCGGTACCTGCCGCGATCGCCTGGGCTGGCAAGAGTCGCGCCTTCACCCGCCAAAGCTGCTGTGGAGACACTCGCGTCCAGGCCCTATTGGGGATGACCCAGCGCTGGCTCCAGACTGCCTCGGCACTGTCCGGCCAACAGCTGCGTGGGCTTTGTCATCTGGCGCGCTGCGAAACCTCAAGTGCGGGGCAGATGGGGCTTGTACCGGTACCTGCCGCCTGCCCTGGCCTGAGTCAAGGCAGCACACAATTGCTGCAGTGACGATGCCCCGACTTTTCTCCCATCGGCATTGCTTACCCTTTTGAATTGCGTCCCTCCTCCTCCCACCCTAGCCTGAATCGAAGCATCGTGCCGTCGGTATAAGACCGCCGACCTGCCAGCTCATTGTTAACGCTGTTTTGTTTCTTCTCCTCTGCTTTCTGTGTTGTCGATGCCTCTCTTTGGACGATTGATTCCCAGAGCGTACCTCCGGAGACCTGAACCACGACGACTTCTCCTCCTCCCACACCGCACGATTAGCACCAGCCTCGTCACCATGAGTGAAAGCAAGTGCCCTTACGCCCAGTCCAACGTCGCTGGCGGCGGCCCCAAGAACCGCGACTGGTGGCCCGACCTGCTCCGCCTCGACATCCTGCGCCAGAACGGAGTTGCCTCGGATCCCTTCGGCGCCGACTTCGACTACGCCAAGGAGTTCAAGAGCCTCGACTACAATGCCCTCAAGGCCGACCTGACGGCCCTGATGACCGACTCCCAGGATTGGTGGCCAGCCGATTTCGGCCACTACGGCGGTCTCTTCATCCGCATGGCCTGGCACTCGGCTGGTACCTACCGCGTCTTTGACGGCCGAGGCGGTGGTGGTCAGGTAAGAGAGAGCGCAACCCCTCGGTTTGCATGTGATCAATTGGAACTAGAGCTAACCGGAACTTTTTTTCTTGCCAGGGTCAACAACGATTCGCCCCTCTCTCCAGCTGGCCCGATAACGGCAACCTCGACAAGGCCCGCCGCCTGCTGTGGCCCATCAAGCAAAAGTATGGCAACAAGATCTCCTGGGCCGACCTGATGATCCTTGCTGGCAACGTCGCCCTCGAGTCCATGGGTTTCAAGACCTTTGGCTTCGCCGGTGGCCGCGCCGACACCTGGGAGGCCGACGATTCCGTCTACTGGGGTTCCGAGACCAGCTTCTTCCCCGAGGGCAGGGACAAGCGCTTCGCCTCCGGCCCCTCCCTGGAGAACAAGTACGGCAAGGCACATGCCCAAAGCCTCGAGAAGCCCCTGGGAGCCACCAACATGGGTCTGATCTACGTGGATCCCCGCGGCCCCAACGCCAACGGTGACCCCGTCGCTGCCGCCCACGACATCCGCGAGACGTTCGGCCGCATGGCCATGAACGACGAGGAGACCGTCGCTCTGATTGCTGGTGGCCATACCCTTGGCAAGACGCACGGCGCCGCTCCCGATAGCCACGTCGGCCCCGAACCCGAGGGTGCTTCCATCGAGCAGAACGGTCTGGGCTGGAAGAACAGCTATAAGTCCGGAAAGGGTGCCGATGCCATCACATCCGGTCTGGAGGTTATCTGGACCAAGACTCCCACCTGGTGGAGCAACAACTTCTTCGAGTACCTGTTCGGCTACGAGTGGGAGCTCGTCGAGGGCCCTGGCGGTGCCCCACAGTTTGTCGCAAAGAATGCCGACAACATTATCCCCGATGCCTTCGACAAGTCCAAGAAGCATCCCCCCAGAATGTTGGTGACCGATATTGCTCTCCGAGCCGACCCTGAGTACGAGAAGATCTCACGCCGCTTCCTCAAGAACCCAGACCAGTTCAACGATGCCTTCGCCCGCGCCTGGTTCAAGCTCACCCACCGTGACATGGGCCCCCGTGTCCTCTACCTGGGCCCTGAGGTTCCCAAGGAGGAGCTCCTCTGGCAGGACCCTATCCCTGCTATCAACCACCTGCTCGTTGACGGCAATGATATCCTGAGCCTCAAGCGCGAGGTCCTCAACTCGGGTCTCAGCATCTCCAAGCTCGTCTCCGTCGCCTGGGCTTCTGCCTCTACTTTCCGTGGCAGCGACAAGCGTGGCGGTGCCAACGGTGGCCACATCCGCCTGTCACCCCAGAAGGACTGGGAGGTCAACAACCCCCAGCAATTGGCCGAGGTCCTTAGCGTCCTCGAGCGCATCCAGACCTCTTTCAACGAATCCCAGACTACCGGCAAGCGCATCTCCCTGGCCGATCTCATCGTCCTCGCCGGTTCCGCCGCCGTAGAGAGCGCTGCCAACGCTGCCGGTATCCGCACGGTCGTGCCTTTCATCCCTGGCCGTGCCGACGCCACCCAGGAGCAGACCGACGTTGAGCAGTTCAACTACCTCCAGCCCATCGCCGACGGCTTCCGCAACTACGGCAAGTCCTCTGGCCGCGTCAAGCAGGAGCAGACCCTCATCGACCGCGCTCATCTCCTCAAGCTCTCCGCCCCCGAGCTGACCGTCCTCATCGGCGGTCTCCGCGCCATTAACACCAACTTTGACGGCTCGTCCCACGGCATCCTCACCTCCCGCCCCGGTGTCCTGACCAACGACTTCTTTGTCAACCTGCTGGACATGTCCACCGAGTGGAAGGCCGTCGACGACTCCAAGGACGTCTTCGAGGGCACCGACCGCAAGTCGGGCGCCAAGAAGTGGACCGCCACCCGCTTCGACCTCATCTTCAGCTCGCAGCCCGAGCTCCGCGCCCTGGCCGAGGTGTACGCTAGCGCCGGCGGCCAGCAGAAGCTGGTCAACGACTTTGTCGCCGCCTGGGCCAAGGTCATGAACCTCGACCGGTTCGACCTCGCCGCCCCCGCCAACATTGGCGTCTTCAGCCGGCTGTAAATGGTAATTTTGGGAGAAATGAGAAATGATCCAAACGGGAACGGAAGAAATGAAGGAAAGAAAACACAGAAAACAGAAAACAAAAAAAAGAGATGTTAAAATATCCCACTTGGCTGGGATTGTTAGATAAGCTTGTTTTACACATACTGCTGTAGAGCGTCTTGATGAATCAATGTTATTTTATGAAGTTTCAAATTGATTGAGCTTGGCCTGCTTGTTTTCGTCTGAGTGATTTTGTCGTGAAGAGTTCTTCCTTTGCGAAGAATGAGTATGCTGCAAGAGAGTTTATTGTGCATTAGAAGGTAGAGAGATGTCCCCTGATGTTAAAAAATAATTTGAACCAATACCACTATCCTCAACCAGTCCGATCCCCATTTTCGACCACCGTACTTGTCGCCGCAGCCTGATCTACCGCCCGAGTCTCCCCCATACGCAGGAAGGGACCCCATCCTGAAACGCGACCAGTAGTAGGCGCCACCAGGATGTCGTTGTCGGCTTCGGTGCAGGGACACAGGCAGCTCCGGCTCCTGCTCGAGGCCTTGACGATCTTGGCGATGAGCTCTGCCATCGACAGCTCGATGTGGAGCTTGATGAGGTAGGCTAGGGGGTGGAACAACACGTATCTGAAGCGTGGGCGGTTAGCTTTGATTTCAGGCGGGATGGAGGGGGTGTCTTACAGGAAGGCGCTTGGTAGCGACATCATGCCGATGATGAGGACCTGAGAGGAGATTGTGTTAGGCAGATAGGTTCGTGTGGTTAGAGGTAGAGATCATACTTACGTCCATGGTCATGGAGATGAGGATCATGGCTATGTTGACGCGATACAGCAGGACGTATTTGGTCAGCCCGTAGGCGATGAGGGTCGACCGTACCAAGTAGATAAAGTACACGTTGAGACACAGGTCTATGAGGGCGAACATGACCTTCTCCGTGCGGTCGAACACGTGGTTGATGTCGACGTACAGGTCCGAGATCTGGAGCTGCGCGGGGATCCAGACGCAGGCGACGGCGACCTGGAGGAGCAGCACGGAGCCGAAGAGGAACCACTTGACCCGGCGGACGTAGGGTTTGTTGTCGGAGATTAGGCTGATCCTGTTGAGGATTATCTGGAGGATGGCGTTGATTTGGACAATCCAGAGGATGACTTTGAAAATTGAAAATGACCATAAGCCACGATGGTAACTAGTTGTGAAGGCTGGGATGAACTTACTGACTGCCCCGAGAAAGTACCACATGCTGTACATACCGTATTAGTACCAGCCATACCTCCTTTCTATGCTTGTCGCATGTCAACACACCTGGGTGGGATGACCCCCCGCACGTATCCCCAGGCGGTGCCCCCCATCAAGGTCGTCGAGATGAGCTCGAGCCAGATGAGGAACATGTACAGGTTGACCCTCCTGGTCCGCCTGTACTGGCTGTACGTCTGCTGGACGCAGCGGAAGATGCCGAAGACGGTGAGGGGCAGCGAGAGGCCCCAGACGACGGCGACGGCGACGAGCTCGTCCTCGCTGGGGACGTCGACCCTGAAGTTGGGTGGGACGAAGGCCATGACGATGGGGGTGTGTATTCGGGACACCAGGCGCGATTCCCTTCTTACCAATCGGGCATTCAGCGTGGCATTCTTCTCTTTGACGGGATGGATGAGATGACTCGTCACCCAGCTCCTCGCATGTTCTGAATACAAGTGACCAACGAAGATGTGATTTAAGGACTTGAGCAGAAAAGGGTCGGTGCTTTCAGGTCTCGGGAAAGCTGCAGGGACACGGAGAGAAAAGTCACTCCAAAAATCAAGGGTGGTCATGAGACATGTTTATCAAGAGGATCAATAAGAAAAGCAAAATTGGTCAGCAGTCTAATTCCTCCCTGATGCGTGAGTGGACGGAGAGGGAGGTTTTTGCTTTTTGGCGACTTCAGGAGATGAAGTGAGACATGGGACGGATCCAATCGCCTTGTCATTGGCTCTGATTTGAACGCTATGATCTCCAGGGAGGCCAAATACGACTCGCTAGCATGGGCAAGCGGCGCAATTGGCCAATTGTAGGGACGCTCGAAGATAGAAGAAAACCCGATCGTCTTATTCCCTTGATCAGAAGCCGACGTGTTACATTTGATCTGGCCACAACCAGGTCGGCGCCGAATGAGTTGTCTGAGGTTGACTAATGTATAGCCAGAAACAACGAATAACTTGGTATCACGTTACTTGCACTTGTATAAGAAGGTAGTATGAATGTTCAGGCTTGATTTTCAATTGTTGCTCTTGTAGCCAGACTAGGATGACCCCTCTTTGGGGCATGACGATGCGAGTGTTTGTAGATCAAGCATCCTTGCGCTAAGGGTGAATGACTGTCAAGAGCATAATCGAAGCTCCTGGCAGAGTGACCTCTGGAAGATCGGTGATGACCACATTTTGACTATATGGTTCTTGGTAGTCTCATGCTTTGCCTCAACCACAAACGGGGCGTTTGGCATAAGTAAGCTCGAGGTTATCACGAGTCAGGCTGAGTCCATCTCAGTAAGGTTATCGAGACCACCGAATCTACAAAAATTGGACAACAGATGGCTATATATACAAGTGATTATTCGATCTGGACATCTTGGAGATCTCCTCGTGCTCGGCGGTAAAGATTGCTAGCGGCATGTACTCAACTGCACCACTTCAAGTAGGATGATACACAGCAATTTTAACCCCGCCACAGCGGTTTTGTCTGGTTGATGGAATATTTCCCGAGCATGGTGGTGTCCCTCCGTGCACAGCAATTTTAACCTCTCCAAAGTGGTTGTCTGGTTTTGAACTGCTACCAATGATAGTCGACAGAATCCGAATTAGGTATATGCACAGCAACTTCAACCTTCACGCAGCGGTTGGCAGGCGATACACCAGCTTGGCGAGATGTACAGTGCAAGCTCCCGTGAATTACCGACACCCATTTTCCTCACGCTGCGTGTAGAATAGGCGAATAGAAATCAGCAGTTCCTATTCAAATGACCCACCAGCGGTTCAACGGACTTGTCGCCAACAGGGCCGATAGGGTCCCCGGAACCTGGGAATCCATGACTAAGTGGTGATAAGAGCCATGACATCGATAGGTATGACCAAGAGATAAGCTGTAGATCTAGAGTGCGGTGACTCCAAGGCTGGCGGCTATATGCACCCTGTATCGCCGCTGTCCCCAGGGTATCATTGCCATTCTCATTTAGACTGATGTCAGCCCTTTGCCCTGTGGCCATTGGAAGATACATGTCGATAAGTCTAGTCCACGATGCCTGCACAGGGATATCATCGCCGTTCTAGAAAAAGTGAGAGCATATCTGTCACATGCAGCATCCCAGCTAGCCCACTACGGGAGATATTCATGGGCTGACCAATCGGAATGTTGACGAGCAGGCTGTCTAACATGTCGTGAATCCCGTCTAAAGTGCGATGAATCACGGCCCACCTGTTCACAATGCCGTCAAAGGGACGTTGTTTGTGGTGGATATGCTCACCCCTTGAAGTGGACGTCTCCACGCACCGCATCAACACCCGGCAGCAACGGTTCGATGTGTGTGACCCCGGGGAAGAACTCGAGAGCTGGTATTACTGTCCGAGGGCCGAACTCGCTGCGGCTCATGCCTCCTACCAAAGTCGGTCCACAGTTTGATTCACCATCAGACCTGCCTCTCTTTATCCATTGGGTCACGGTGCTGCCTGGCCTGGCTTACCCTTGTCCGCAGCAGTACCAAACCATATTGCCGGAACATCTCTCTCTCGTATGGGATCGAGATTCGGTACTCCTCCCGATCGTCTTGGCATTTTCAGCAGCACATATGGCTGCTTCGGGTGCAATCAGCCAGGTGGAAGTTCTCGAGCGTAAAAGCAAAGCCCTCAGCATCATGAACGACTCGCTCCTCGTCCATCCAAAAGAAATTTCTCATATCGATAGCAAAATTGCGGCATCTATGATACTGGCTTCTCTAGAGATAGCGGGTGGCCCGAAAGTCTTGCTCCCATTTTTGAATGGAATCAAAGCTCTCCTTGAATTGAGATGGACGCGAGCTTGCGGAAGTATATCTCCCTCCGCAATCGCCAACAGAAATCTTTCATATGTCCTAGGCCCCTTGCTATTCATATCAAGATGATGGCTTATTTTGACGTTATGTGCTCGGTACCTTGCGCAAAGAAACCTATCACAGACCAGTCTTTCTGGGACCATCACATATGGCCACCACATCAGCATATGAGGCCAGGCCCAGACCTCGTTTTAGGATTCGCTTCCACAAGTCTGCTAATTACGGGGGACGCAGCTGCCTTGGTAGAAGCATTCTTTAACGGCGATTTGGAGTTGGACGAAATCCACAACCGCCGGAAGGAGTTCTTAAGACGGTTGAGAGATGCCGTGGAGAGCCTCCCATCAAAGATTCACCAGCCATATTCTCACCCAGACTCCACAGATGACGAGTCTCCAAATTACAATGCCTGTATCGATGCGCATGCGCATTGCCTAGCGACCAGCATCTTTCTATACCGTGGAATCCGAAGCGTTTCTCCAGCACGCTTGGACGACTGTGATGTATCACAAGCTATAGCGGAACTTTTCACCCTTTGTTTCCGCGTACCATTTACAAGTAGCGCAATTACAATGATTCTGTGGCCCATGTTCGTATTGGGGTGCGAGAGTGAGAGTGGGAGCTCATTGCGAGCAGCCGTGGCTTCATCCCTCAAGTATCTATATGAAAAACAGCACTTCCCAGATATCCTCGAAATAATCAGAGCACTACAACAGCGAGTTTGGCCAGCGGAAAGTAGGAACTGCGATGGTAGAAGGATCTTTGGGGAGCAGAATATGGAATGGGTCCAATTTTGCTGGGAAGAAAGGATCGAGCTCTGCCTGGCATAATATTCTTGAAGGCTTCTCCTTCCTCTCCATCGGAATCTACAGCTCAGGCGTGGGGCATTCCGAGGGTATGGCGAATGAAGCAGAGGGTGGAGAAAACTCGATAAGAACCAACGGTGTCTGCAATCAGCTTGCCCGAAAACTGACCCATCGGCTTCTCATAGATTCATCAGATTCAATGAGATAAGATATGTTATTCTCTTGGGAAACCAAGGTGGTATCCTTGTAAATGACTCAAGCGGTGGCATCAACCTCGAGCTTAACCACCTTATCTGCAACTCTTATTTACCCGCATCCGTCTTGCTTGCTGAATCCACTCTGTTTGCAGACGCAGAGACTTGCTGATTGGTTACCGGGATATCGTAGCTACAACAGGTTAGCGTGGCTAAACTCGCTTCTCTGTCAACCATGCAGCTTTTCGTTCGGATGCAACGATCCAGGAAACACTCCGGCCTTCTATCTAGGGAGATCTATTCTTTTACATAATAATCTCTGCAAAGAGATAAACGTCAAGGGTTGAGGATAGGGATTTCCATGATAGTGGATGAATCTTTGAGTGGTCTTGCACTGTCATGAACAGAGCGGAACACAACTCGGAAGGGAAGTGTGAGATAGGAAGTGGAGCCGACTTACTCTAAACTCAACCGAAACTGGAGATTCTCAAGCAAAACTTGCCGTATTACTACTCTGTAGTGGAGCATTGTGTAGTAGGTAGTTAGAAAGATGTGGGATGAACCGGGGCAAGCTAGGACCATCGGATGTACCGCATCATGAAGTAACTACATGTGAAGGGTCTCTACCTGGCCCTACAATGGAGAGGTCTGAGTCGAAATACTTAAAGAACGGCCTCTCGCCACAGAGAACTGACAGAAATTCCACCAAGAGCACCCATTTCTGACCTCATCCCCTTTCCAAGCACGGCCAACCACCATCATGCGTTTTAGACCTTTCCAGGCGATCACTATTGGATACATCGGCTTAAGTATTGCCGCTCCTAGTCCATCCCGCGACTGGGATGTACATGCTGGAATTGGTTTCGATATAGACAGGCGCTCGGCCCAGAGTCTCGAAGCTTGCCCTGCCCCCGAAGATATTCCCGTTACGGCCCCAAGGAAAACCCTTTCACATCCTTGACACCTTCTGACATCCATTCGGTGGCAACTTGGCTGTTGGAGAACAAATCACTTGGGCTAAATCTTACAAATAGCTCAAGTCCAACCTTGTCTCTGAGCGATAATTATATTGCTCACATCGAGGCACTTAAGCCTAATAAAACAGATGTCCTGTCCTACTTGGACGGCAACGGCGTCGTGCCGCGACATGCTCGAGTCATCATTAACCACGGCTCGGGTAGCCCCCCGACCGTTTCCGAATACTTTGTAGGTGGAAGCAAGACCCTTCAAGCAAATCCTTACACTGACTAATTTTCCTTCACTACAAGGCTGGGCCACTTCCTATTTCCTGCAACACAACCCTTCAGCCTTTAGATTACTTCTACAATGGTCCAAATGGGCCAAGCGTCTTGCTGAATGGAGGCTTTATCGACAGAGTCAGGAAGGCCGCCATCGACAGCGCTGTTGCCAAGGCCATGTCTCAGATTGCTGATATCACTGCCGACTTGATTGACGTGGTGTACTACGATAGCAGCGACCCTCGCTCCACGGCAGCCTACTACGTACAAAACCCCTTCTCAACAGATGGCACCACTGGTGTTATCTGGACACCATGGAGAAGGGCCGGCCTGGCCCAGTATGATCAGCCGTCCGACTTGTATGTGAGCTTTGACATTGCCGGAACAGACCCTAGCCTCTACCACATACGCAAAATTGTGTATAATCTCAAGGTTTACGAGACGGTTGAGGAGTTTCGCAGTGCTTGGGAGTCTGGAAACATGGTCAAGTCGCCCGCGCCAGCCAAGGACGCCGATTTCCTACCAAAAGATCGCCGAGGGACGATCCGTGAACTGGAAGACCGTCTGGCGCCCACTGTTTTGACTCTTGACAAGAGACATAAGATTGACAAGGAGAACAAGTACATCGAGTACCTTGGCTGGAAATTTTATATGAGATATGACAAGGATGTGGGTATTCAGTTCTATGACATCAAGCTCAAGGATGAGAGAATCATGTACGAGCTCTCACTTCAAGGTTTGTCGAAGATCCCGTCTCACTGCATAGAACAATGAACTAACAAGTATAGATGCCACTGCCCAGTATGCTGGAAGTAATCCTTTCCAAGCAGGTACCGCCTATATGGACCGATACTTTGGTATTGGCCTTCAGGCTGGCAGATTGATTTCTGGATATGACTGCCCCTATCATGCCACTTACCTTGACTCCAACTTCACCGACGGAATTACAGCTCTGAGGCAACCGTCAAATGTTTACATCTTTGAGACAGATATCGGCGTCCCCGTAACTCGCCACACAGACAAATCGTATATGCAGTCCACGAAAGGCTCCAAACTCGTTGTCCGCATGATTGCCACCATCGGAAATTACGACTACCTCTGGGATTACGGGTTCTATGTTGACGGAACCATTACTGTCGATGCCCATGCATCAGGCTATGTCCAAGCCAACTATTTCAGACCCGATGATGAAGGTAAATGGGGCCCAAGAATTCAAGAGACTATTGCTGACACTCTGCACAGTCACGTCATGAATTTCAAAGCTGACTTCGACCTTATCGACACAGCCAATACCTTCGTCAAGACGGACATTGTGGTTGACAACATCACCCAACCCTGGTTCCCAGAGCGTGGCGAGTTTGAAATGATGCGCTATAACATCAGCGAGATTGCAACCGAGGATGATGGCTTGCTCGAGATGCCGGCAAACGGTCAATCCATGTTCACCATTGTCAACAAGAACCATACGAACCGCTGGGGTCAGCCTAGGGGCTACCGCATTCTCCCAGGTCTATCCAATGTTGTGCTTCCGTCAAAGCGCTCGCCCTTTTTCAGGCGGTCAGTCAACTTTGCCAAGCAGCCATTCGCAGTGTCGCGTCAACATGATACTGAGCCCGGATCCTCCGCTGCTCTGAATCAGAGTGTCCCCGAGGCACCGCTTGTGGACTTCTACAACTTCTTCAATGGAGAGTCTCTCGTACAAGAGGATCCTGTGGCATGGATCAACCTCGGTATGCAGCATTGTACTCGCTCCGAGGACATCCCCAACACTCTTATGTCAGAAGCACACTCGAGTATCATGTTTGCCCCACAGAATTGGGGAACCACTGAGCTCACAACGGACCTGACCAATTCTGTGATATACTATGGAGTCCAGAATGGCACTGCTACGCCTCAGACAAACGGCGTGAAGCCGCCCAGCTGTTTCCCCATGGGACCAGAAGACACTCTAGAGGGAATTTTTGAGAGCGGCACAGTTGAAAAGCCAGATCTACCTCATGAGGGATGAACGGAGTTATGGTGAGGAAAGGGGATTGAAGAGTCAGGATCATCTAACACAATGCGGTTCTGGGATATGAAGCTTTGGTCCCTTGTGGTTCACTCAATGCCGACGATGGGAAGCAATAGAGTTAATTTGTAATTTCCATTGCCATTGAGGCACGCCCCATAGACTGACGACACAATCGGCTGTCTTAGCCATCAATTACCGTACGAATAGACTTTGTTTACGGATAGGCCAAGAGTACATATTTTAGTTATGAAGGACTAATTTTCTTGCGAGCAACAGCCTGACAGCGCGTCTTACCCAAAGATCCCCGAAGCACCTTTGGAAAAGTCGTCTATGTGGGACCCCTTATCATAATCGTCTCTGAATTCATGCAGAGTTGGAGGCGACTCAATGCCAAAGCCTGCGGAATCTCCCATTGGAGGTTTGAACTCTTCTATGTAACCAGTTAAAACGACAGAGTGGTAGTTCCAGCCCCCTCGTCCTTAAACCGTACGAGAAATCGAGGCACGGTATTGATCACATATTTGCACTTTTCACTTTGACGAACTTGCGAAGCAGTTATTGAATTTTACTTTATTCATGTGTTGGGACTTGAGATTACCAGTCCCTGCCTGGTCTGCTATTAAATGAATAGCAGAATCTACCCGTGCGTCCAAATGCAATACGCTCGAAAATGCTAATGAAATGGAGAAAGAAAAAAAAAACCCCAGCCTGGAAGAAGACAAAAGAAAAGAAAGGTGAAAACAGGCTGGGCAGAAAAAGAAGAAAAAAGTGGCTGTGATATGCGATCATCAAGACCTTAGTAGAGCATTTCAGAGCTCTACTCACTGTCCTCCTCCTCCTTCTCTTCCTTCTCCTTCTTGTGCTTTTTCTCCTTCTTCTCCTTCTTGCTGCCCTTCTTGGCCTTGATCTTCTTGCTCAGCTTCTTCTCCTTCTTGCTCTTAGACTTCTTCTCCTTGTCCTTCTTGTCCTTCCTCCAGCAGCTGTGCATGCACTTGCGGGGCTCGACTGCTCGCTGGGCGATCTTGCGGCGGAGCAGGGCGCCGTCCTCGCCGCGGCGGTACATGACGCTGCGGGCGGCGAACTTGTCGGCGCGGGCCTGGAGGGCCTGGGCCTGGGAGCTGGGGTTGCTGAGGGAGGCAGTGGCGAGGTTGGCCATGGCCAGGCCCATGAGGGCTGCGAAGAGGGAGTTGGCGGAGACCATTGTGATTGTTGGTGTAGAAAAGCGGGATTAAAAGTAATGTTGTTTTGAATGAATATGCCCAAAGTGGAAGAGAAAGTTTCAAAGAACAGTCGTAGAATTGAAGAGAAGAAAAGGTTGATAAAGTCAACAAACTTGCACAGCAAGGTCTGTTGGATGTTGAGAAGAAGAGGGTGAGTAAGAACCAAATGAATTCGGCTGATGCTTAGAGAGAATAAAAGCCCAACCAATGTCCTCAACCCGAGTACTTATACTCTGGAAAACTGATCGTCAGTAACTCCATAGCTGAGAGTCTGTGGGGAGTTGAGGCCTCCTCCGCGCCGTGTCGGCAAGCCATCATTACTCTGTGCTTCACCCACTAAACAAGCATACCCCAGCATGAGGATAAAAGGCTGATGATCCTCTCCCAGGGTCACTGGACGTGATGCTGATTTGTCGGTCGCGTCTCTGGCCCCCACTCCCGCTCGTAGATGGAGGCAGCACAGATCCCAGTCAGCCCGCGCTGTCATCTCCGGCGCATCTAGGAATAGCGTACAAATGGGCCTGTGTCTTTTTAAAGATGAAACCAAATAATCATTCCGGTCATGATTGGCTGTTTCGCTCATGGTGTCTCCCCAGAGATGGCTCAATTGGAATCGTCAAAATTCGGGGCGAGCGGCCCGCCAGTTAAGATTTTTAAGAATTCTTGCGCCTGGGATGGGCCGAGAGCGATTTCAAGAAACGGTTGACCGCCGTGTTCTCGTACTGGGTCTCTATTTTTGGCTAATGGTGCCCTTGTCGCCCAGCTCTCGTGTAGCCGAAACGGTTGCCTGGCAAAGAGATGAACTGCAGAGTATCCTTGGATTTCATGACGCGATGAGACATTTTCCTATCACTTGTAGGGAGAACTAAGTTGGCATAACGTAATAATGGGTATCTGTATTCAACGCGCAGTATTTGATACGCGCCTCGAAATATATGTGCAATCTATGTCTATGACAAAGGCCAATCACAGCGCCTTGTGACCCCCAGGGTATGTATTTTGTGACGCCCAAGTCGTTCCTCCCAGCCGACTGAAAGCCGCCCATGTGCAGAACTGCTGTGTTGCTCGTCAACCTCTCGCGAGGAACATGGTACGTACCTGAGCCTTTATGATCTTGCTCACGTGTTCAGCCGCTCAAGGGATCCGATGCTGGTGCGGTAGTTCGTTCTTGGTATCGCGTCTGATGGTGGATCGAATACGCAGGTCTGTCGATTCTTAGCATACGCGCTTGCGACATCCATCTTAATTTCTGACGAGGGCAACATCATCCCCATTTATGCTTTTGACACCAACTTCTTAACCTTGTTGAGGCCAAAGAGAGTCATCATCTCCTGCCCAAAAGTCGTAGGAGGCTCCTCAATCATCATCCTAGCCTCATAGGCATCGATCAGAGGACGGTCCCAGACGAGATCCGCCTCGTGGGGCTCGATGATGTGGGTGTTCTTGAACAACTTCCAGCCTAGGTAGAGGAAGGGCGCGATGAGTTGCATCGTGTAGTTGGAGAAGAAGGTGACCGTGTCCCAGGGAGCGAAGGCAGTGTATCCATAGCAGTAAAGCACGATGACCAGAAGGACAAGGGCGATCCAGGCACCGTAGGGCTGGAAGTACCCGTAGTAAGGCAGCTTTTTGCGGTCGACGCCCTGCGCGACGCAGGCACGGTGGTAGAAGATGAAGGTGATGCACATGACGACATAGTCGACGACTCCGCCGCCGGTGATGAGGGCGAGAAGGATGTTAAGAGCCTTCGCGGACCCGCTGTCCACCGAGAGGAAGGAGAGGAAGGGGAATAGCATGACAAAGCAGAAGCAATAGATCGGCACGCCGTTGCTGGTGCACTTGCGGAAGAAGGCGGGCGCACGACCCTCGAGGGCAAGGCTGTACAGGGAGCGGGTGGCACAGTAGGTGTAGGTGTTTCCGGCGGAGTAGATGGTGGTGAACAACAAGGCATTCACGACGTGAGGCAAAACGGAGATTCCCATGTTTTCCATGGCCATGACCCAGGGAGAAGCAGCAGCAGTACCACCACCGACGCCGTCAATGTTGATGCGGACGAGAGCCTCATCGGTGTGGGACAAGACAATGCCACAGGACAGGGCAGCGCCGATGAAGAAGATACCGAATCGGATGTAGACGGTCTTGAAAGCCGTCTTGATGTAGATGCTGGGGTGCTTCGCCTCGGCAGCGACCATGGAGATGTAGTCGGGACCGACGACGAAGAAGGCAGCGGAGGCAAGACATCCCATAAAACCCTCCATACGGCCGGCATTGCCCTCGGACCGGAAGGACGCGAATGCATTTTCAGCACCATGGAAGTGTCGGAAGCCGTAGGCATCGCCCTGGGGGTTGCCACCGACCATAGTCACAAATGTGAAGCCGAAGAGAATGAAGAACAGTAGCACTTTGCCGGCAGACAGCCAAAATTCGGCTTCACCAAAGACACCAACAGCAAGCACATTTAGTATACTAGAGTAAAAAAATCACCACAGTTTAGCATGCGATCACACTTCAGGAGAGAGAAGGGGGGTTAGATAGCAGAAACGATACCAAAACGGGGCACACAAGTCGAATCACAAGCCTGCACTCCGCGCGTAATGTTTCTTTGGTCCTTACCCATATGTAATGATGACACCAAGGCACACGCCGGCCGTTGGGCCAGGCTCGGTCACTTTTTCATTCCAGAAAGACAGCACGAGATTGAGGGCCACGATCTCAAACGGGATGAGCAGAGCCTCGTAGAAGAAGTAGTTCCAGCCGACCATGAACCCCAGGGCGTCGTCGACCCATGCTCCGGCGAGACGGATGAAGCCTCCGGAGACAGGCATGAAGGTGTTCATTTCGGCGATACAGTTGTTGACGAGGGCCATGACGCAGCCGTAGAGAGCCGTGCACACGAGGAGACTGCCGGGTCCGCCTTTGGCGAGGCCGGCACCGATGCCGACGAAGACACCGGTACCGATGGTTCCACCGATGGCGATGAGCTGGATCTGGCGGTTGTCGAGGCGGCGATGAAGCCCGTCGGAATTTCCAGAGTTGTCATTGCCGATGATGCCCTCCGAGGGGTTTACGGTCTTGGGCTCAATAGAGCCCTCTTTGGAACTCATTTTGGGAAGCTTGGCAGTCGATACCAAAGATTATTAAAGGAGTGGTCGTGGACAGGAAGCGAGGTATCGAAGATCAGACTGGTAGGTAAGTAAGATGGCATCCCATGCACGGAGATGAGGAAGAAGAAAAGTCGGACCCAACAGTTCCCATCTGGGGTCGCGGGGTGTGATTGACGGCGGACTGGATTTGGGATAGAGTTTCTCAAGGAAAAGCAAAACGCGAGGGGGGAGCAGGGTCTTTATTCACAGCAACTTCGAGTCATTCTGGGGCAGCAAAGGCGAAAAACCTTGACATGGCATTCTCCTCAAAGCTGACTTTGCTCTGCCTGGGAGGTGCCACAAATTGGACACAACGTGGGGACACATCCTGGGTTTTTCTGGTCCCTGAGCGAGAACAAATCACATCATTGGAGGGGGAGAAGAGGCGACGGTCTGGTGTTGTCGTGCCACTTGGGTGCGCTACCGAACGTGGTGGGATATTAGACGGAGCAACACGAAGCTCCACATTGCAAACATGAATGGACGGCTGCGAGGATAGTCTGGTGGGTAACAGAAAAGCTGATGTGAAGGATGTGTGGATGAAGGTGGCGACGGCCAAACGACGGGTCAAACCGTCAAACGGTGCGCGAGTCTGTTTGGTGAACCGATCGTCCATCATTTCCCCGGATGACGACAATCCTGGCCTTCTAAGATCGATCACGTTTGATTCTCTCGTGCGAGATAACGTGCATCTAGGGATGAGGTACGACGAGACGTCGGAGTTGTGTCGTCGCAGCAGTCATTGACGATGACGATGCGCACGGTGTAGTTCCTCCCCTGCAGAGTTCTAGTGGGTCCTGGACGCGTCTCGGACCAATTACGAGTCAGATTTCCCTGCTGGTGCGTTCCTGTGCATATCACGTGACCGTCAGTGCCTGGTCGGGTTCCGCTTTTTCTTTGTTCCGAAGCAAGTTACTGTCGGTTCATGCACAATTTGTTGAGGCTTTTCTTATTTGGCAATGGAAGATTTTTAGCCCAATTAGTTCTCCGTCTTGGCCTATGCAACTGTACATCTGTATTTACATGCACGACAGATCATCTAAGAATCAACAAGCAAGCAGAACACCTCCAGACATAAGAGATGATCTGAGTATTGCTCGGAGAATCCATAAGTTGCTGCCCCTCTGTTCTCTCTTACCGCATGTGCAGGCCCTAACATTCTCAAACATCCCCAGCCACCAAGAGAACATGCTCCACTTGAAAGGTTTCTTTTACTAAATAGTTGGATCTCTTGACTAACAAACCATGGCAGAAGTCAGAATATGGCACCGTAACCCACTTTCAAGCTTATCTCTTGCGTGCGAGAAAACAACTCGGGGGAACTTAGTTCAGTGGCGCAATCAGATGCCAAAACGCAGTTGAAATTTTACATGGGCATTGCAGCTCCTACGTCACCGGCTTGACTTCCCTCATTCGGGAAAATAGATGAGAGACGGCGCCCCTCCTCTTCATATCAGATGCTGAATCATTGCTGCCTGTCACCCTTGGCAGGACTGGTACAGGATTCCCCTCCGCCCAGAGCCGCCATGGGAAGCGACGAAACAGTACAATGCACCGTGTGCGTTTAGATCCACAAAAGGATCCTTGTAGCGACGCATGCCTGTTGATTCCAACCTTTTTCAACGGAAGGTTTCTTCGTCGAACCCTTTCCACCATTTGTTGACCCTTCTCTAGCCGAAATCCACATAAACGCCGGCACCCAACGCAAGTTAGCGTCTAAAAGTCTCCATTGGCTTTCTAGATGATGTCATTGCCCCTGTGGCTGGTCTTTGGCGTTCTTTATTAGCGGGATTCAGAAGGTCTTAACATGAAGCCTACTCCACTACCTTGGCAACTTGGTTGCGCGACATGATGGACATGGGTGGAGGGCCAAGAAGGTAGACAGTATCGACAATTTGCCTTTTTGGGTGCATAATAAGCGGGATGAATCAGTGTTTTCGCTTGGCGCGTCTCATCAACATGAGCTCCTGCGCTCGACGCGATGAGACCTGAGAGTAATAGTAAACAAGTATCGAGTTGAGTCTCACACGCGCAAGTAGGTCGTAGTAAATTATATGCAATGAACGTAGATTGCCGGTATGCTTCTAGAGCTTCACAAGGACAATGAGCATGTTCCCTCCTAATACGTTGGGGGTGCCAACCACGGCAGAGATTTTCTTTGACACAGCTACTATAGCCGAAAAATAAGCCAAAGCTCCAATATATTATCGTCATGTGACCTTTTTCGAGTGCTCTTGATCTTTTGCTTGTTTGGTTGACTAAAATAACCCAGTCACATTGAATATGTTTTGTCGTTTGTGGCAGGAGAATATCAAGTGAGAACCCGTGATTAGCAGGTGTGGCATTGTGCATATGACGGTTGTTCTAGAACGATTAAATTATTGCGAAAAAGGAAGGATTATCTCTAGAAGTAATTGTATAGTTTAGATATTAAATACCTAACTGCAGATTATGCTATGCCAACATATAGGGGCGAGGATCCGATTGTATGTCTGGGTATAGGGTAACTGATGAGGGTTGTGAGATGTGGCCAAGTGCTCTACTACGAGTTGGCTCCTCGATTATTATTGCAATATTCGCTGCACCATTGAAAATAAATAAGAATGCTAGTGATTACTACATGTATTTCAAGTTGCCTGGTTTATCTCTCTTGTTATGCCATCACAATTGGCGAGGGATAACATTAACAGGTGCCTCGCCACTTAGCGGGGCATTGTTGGTCGGCGAGTCTTGGACTCAACTGTTGGGTCGCATCGGCCTCATTGTCTGCTTTGGCCAGGCCTTTGTAGAATCTCTATGCAACTGGAATCTAACGAGTCGAGGCAGAGTATCACGGTCCGGAATTATTGCTTTACCCCTCATTTGCCATCAATGAGACCTCGGTATTGACATTTGTTCGACGTTGATGGTGGCTGAGGCCCACTTCCAGCCGCAGCGACGCCACGGTCAGCTGCCATCGAGGGCGATCTAGGCTGCGGGCCGTCCCCTAAACGGATGAACTAGTAGTGGGATTATCGGGGATGGTCTCTCAATACCATTGGGAATATTGAATCTAGACCAGCGGGAGTGGCCTTCGCTGGGCGGATGGCCGCGCGTTCCATAGAGAACATGAACGGCCAGTGAGTTGGGATTGGGCGTCTGAAGGGTTCATTATTTATACAAGTGAATAAGACACAGTTATTCTTGGCGCCTTAGACTTGTCAGTTTTCATCTATCATTTGTGCTCAACTTCAATCACTTACTTATTAAGGCAAACTCACAATGGCTTCCACGGTGGAATTTCTTGTCGGCCCCTCGGTGCTCCCTGTGTATGACTACGTCGATAACCATGCCAAGACGTACTGGGCCTCTTCAAGTAACCAGGTCTACTGGAAGACAGGATACGAGCATCAGATCCGCGTGGTTGAGCTGGGCAAATATACTTTCGCACTCGACTTCGGCCCCATTTCTTGGCCCAACGACCTCGAACGCCCCTCTGGCGCTATCAGTGCTGTGTTGCAAGGGCATTTCCAACCAGAAGATAGGAGCTTAGAGAGCGAGCCTTGTACCCAGGACGTGCAAATTGAGTGCCACGTGGATACAGGCTTCAAGTGCCAAGGGACTTTCAAAGCCGCGCGACAGAATCTTCCCTGGGGATTCAAGGGCAAGATTCAGTGGTCATTGATCCTGAGTGGCTATGGGGGTCGCAGGCTGCAGCTCGCCGAGACCGACGTGGAGCTCTACTTCGTCGCCGTTGCTAAGCTGCCAAAAGTCGTCTTTCGAGGGTTGCCTGTCAGCTTCTTCAGACGATTTTTGCTCCCGCTAAGACTGATGACCGAGGACCATGACATCAAGACGTTTCAAGATGAGAAGCTAGGCCGGAACATTGGGGACAATGAGCAAGGCTGGCTCGATTATATTATTGACAAACTACACTACCAGCCGAGCATCAAGTATGACTCCTGGGCTTCCAACAACTCTTACTTCCAAGGAGGTGAGAGCCCGCTTGCTTTCGATCACTGGGTCAATGACTGTGATGAGAAGGCAAAGCACACCCTCAACTGCTACGACTTAGCTGCCTTGGTCTCGGTCATCGTGCCTCTTGGAATCACCAACCCCCAACATTCCTTGCAGATGAAACACATGGCACCCTTTGGCTATATCTACGAAACGAACTTGATCGGATGGGGGCCATGCAACAGCCCTCTGACAACCCGTGGTTCACAGGTCCTGGGCGCTAATGATGAGAAGCGTACCGGCTTCGGGAGCCACATTTTCATGACCATCTCGCGAGAGCCTGTAACCAAGATCAATGGGCCCTCTGAGATGGTTTTGGATGCAACGTGCCGGCCATTCACCTCTGCCCACTCCGGGCGGGAGACGTTGAGCGAGTATATCACCAACTCGATCGATGACAAGACCGACTTGTACAAGAGGTTCCCGAAAAGATGCACCCTCGGCACTTTTGTGCCCGAAAGCAACCCCAGCAACTGGGCGGGCCCAAAGAGGCTCTTCACTCAACCGGAGATCTTCGCGCCAGACTTCGTCGACCATGTCCCCACAGAGAGCAATATCCTACGCAATGTGAAGGAGCAGTTCAAAGACTGGACTGCCACAGAACCTAACATCGTCGTCCAGTCCACGCACCTTACGGCGCAGTGGTTCTTCACCTCGGACGACGGGGAAACCATGTCCCTTTCCATCTCCCGATGCGCCACAGTGGGAGGGCGACGGGGCGGTGACAATCCTGGCTCGCGAGGTAACGCCGTTGACAGCGCACACGAGTTGTACACTGCCGACCTAGAGAAGTATGCCATTCACGGCATCGACACCACGGATGCGGATTCTAACACCGATGAGGTTGTTCTCGCTGTGTGGCAATCAAAGTCTAGTGGTGCTCTCAAGGTGGACGCAAAGTATCACTGGTCTGCGCCTTCGGACAACGAGAAGGGTGCCATGCTTTGGACGCAGGGAGTTTTCTTTGTCAAGCTGACAAAAGATAAGAAGGCCGACATTGCGAAGTATGCCCAGGGGATCGTGGATCTCATCGCGGATGTGCTGAAGAGTCCTGCACCCGGTGCTCCTAAGGTCCATGTCGAAGCACCAGACGAGACTACTTTTAAAGTGGGAGAGGTTTTTGAAATCACAGTCAGCAAGCTGGTAAGAGTCAACAACATCCACAATTCTTCTTTGGCGCGGATCAACACTAACGATTTGATATCTGCAGCCGGAGAGAATGGTCCCGATTGACGTCGATATCTACAACTCAGTAAGCGATAGTATCATGCCGATCGACAGAGGATGGAGGATGCTAACTGATTCTGCAGAAAGTCCTTTATCTCTCATCTTCCAAATCAGGCGACGAAGTCACTTTCAAGTTCCTTGCTCGTGAGGTGACAGACGACGAGGAGCCCGAGTTGATTGAGTTCTCTGCATATGACGCTTCCATGGAGAAGAATAAGGGAGGTGACCACTCTGTTAAGATAACCATAGTTGAGTAATTTGAAGCGGCCTTAGGTAGCCCATATTGCATAATAACATTATATCCTGCTTCAGTTTGATTGCCAAAGGTGACAGTAAAACCGCACACTTTCACGATATTCCTTGGGCGTAGATTGATATCATACAGACGGAATGCTCTAGTGAAGAGGAGGGCTTACCGTTTGCAGGAATGTTGCCAGCCGCGGTCCACATCTAGGGCGAGCAAAGATCCGAAAATCTAATACATCGTATAGCCGAATAGAAAAAAGGGATGGTTGGAAATCCTACAAAAAGAGACGAAAGAAGATTTGTTGGCGTGGGCAATGTTCACAGGAAACAGCACGTAGGGTCAGTACCTCGTATTGGCTCCTAGTCCTTGATCAAAGCCCCAACGCTGAATTGTAGCCTCTCAGAATGGGAGAGGGCCGAGCTGATACTCTAGATTACGGGACGTATGGCCTCCTGGATCTTGATAAGGAAGTCATGCTCACTACCGCCGCCGGGGTTTTGGAGCGCTACGTGGAGGGTTTATAGGGAGCCATGATTGGCTTTCTCCGTCATCTCGAGGATAGCCTTCTCAATAAATTCAATACTGGACAATTTTGTTATGATTTTTAACTGCTGCCACCTGTTGACGGTCACGTATGTGATGAACTGAATGATTTTAAAGGCTTGATTCTATCAACTAGTTAGGTCAGGAGGCACTGGATCCCGGAGAAACAAATCGTGAAACTCCAACTGTAGGGGGCCGCCGATCACCCTATAATTGTTTCGAGGTGTATCAGTTGATGATCGAACGATCATCAGCACAGGCGGATGCACCTTTGCCTAGTTAGGTCAGGCACATTTGACTTATGTGACAAAATTGGTCTGATGCCTTGGTTCAGTCCCTGTAGCTGTATGGCAACTGCCCGTTAAAAGAAAAACATCCATCCCGAATGTTAAAAAGAAAATATTAAACCTTTATTTTCGACACTAGAGATGATGTACTCAAATTAGACCCTGCTATTTTTAGATCTGTGACTGGTATTATCAGTAAATAATACAAATTTAATACAGAAGTTACCACAAACTGTCAATTGATATTGCTCTCTATGGCTGGGGTTTACAACTGGTAGTATCGCCCTCTGCATCATCTATAGAAACTGGAAATTGTGGTCTCAATTCGTACTGGCTTCAACCAATGACTGTGTTGGAGCCAAGCGGGCGATAGGAAGCTATCGTCAACTACCGAGATAATCTATGAACGTTGAAGCCCGCAGCCCAGCCTGTTCGAACGCACATACAATTTGCTAGTAACTAACAACAGGAATTCCGTGGAAGCCGGCCCGGCTTCGAAGGCAAGAGTAAGGTTCAATCACACGATAGCCGCGGCTACGATACAACAGACCGAGAAGGATCAGTTTCACCGAGAGGGGTCAGTTGGCTAGGTTGGAGGGTTACAACCTAACTGGACCCGATCGTCAGAGCCCTGACCTATCGGCTCGAGCAACCCTAGCCGGTAGGATTGATCGCGAACCTACTGACTTGACGATCAACCTAATACCGAGAGATCGGCGCAGAGCCGATGCCTCGAAGAGCGTTCTGATCCTATTGAACACACGGCTCGAAGGAAGAGGATGACCTCGGTCATCCGGATATGAATATCCCTAGTTATTACTAGCCAGAGGGATATCGGAATGACCTTACGAGCCCGAGACCGGGCTGCTCGCATGAGAATACGATCGAGGGATTCTCAGGGATATAAGGGCTGCGGATCCCCTCTGTAATTACTAGTTAGAAGCAACAGTCTCAATTTATCCCTTTTACCTGTGAATCTGGAAGCTGTTGGTGGCGACACCAACAGACTGAAGGAGGGGGAGGAGGGATTATTTCGAGCGCTCCTGACCGGGACATAGACGTCGAGACAACAGTTGAGGCTTAACTAACCGTGCCTAACACTGCGATCGTCAAGAAGACTTAAATGAAGCGATACGTCAACTTGTCGTTGTTCTTGTGGAATAGCCCTACCTTCCTTGGGTACTACGCTCGCTTAGCGAATCCAGAACTCGGTACAAATAGCCAGCGCTTTGTACAAATCGCCAATCTATGAAGGAGCTGTTTGACAGCCAAGTCGCACATATTCTGGCGATATACCTATGCGAGTATTGTGGATTATGATTAGTTGAGGTATAGAACGACCCGACATTTTGGCTGGACAATGTTCTTCAAGTTGGACCAGAATGGAAGACTCCAGGGCTCATTGACAAATGCATTATTATCACCTTGCAAGACAGGCCCTTCATGCCCGCCGGTGTGGTCTTCGGAACTGGCAAAGATTGTGAAGTGATGATCACTAAGAAGGAGGACGCGGCCGCTCAGGAAGACCCGTCTCTCTAAGACATGCCTCTGCCAGTCGCTTTTAGAGAAGTTCATTTTCCAATTGGGTTACATTGCTAGAAATGGGTTCGTGAGTTCTCGAAGAAATAATGACCCTCTTTGGAAGCTTTAGACTTCTTCTTCCAACACCTCCTCCTCCTCTCCATTAACAAGGGCCTGGTAAAACTTAGGCGACAACTCTGCGTCCGGCCACTTCTTGTGATAGCCCACAGAATGTCGAGACGCTAAAGAACATCATCTCTAACAATTTGAGGAGGGGCCAGTAAAGTCCTTGACGATCCGCTGAGTACTCTTAGAACTATCAGCAGAAGAGGATCTTCCGTCTCTTGATTAGCGCATATTGTTGTTGGCGGCAAATCCAACAGTACCGAGTGAGAATTGACAGGAACTCTCGCGGCCCGTACGACAGTTCATTCTTAATGTCACCTAGATCTTCCTAGCATCTGGAATTTCGGAACGTCGTCGCATCCTGGTTCAAGTTGATGGATAGATAGTAGAGAGCCACGTTATACTCGTTGAACTCTTTAGATGCTCGGTTTGGCTTCGTGGATAGAGTTAACTCATCTAGTAATGGAAGCTCGTACAGGGTGCTGTACGAGCTGATGGTGCGAGAGAATTCATGGACAACATATTTCACGCCCTGTAATATATTCCAAGTTCATCACTGAATGAAATAAGTATAGTTCTTAACGTTTCATAATTTTCTTCGGGTATGGAAGGCCTGATGTGGCACTCTTGGCACTCGGTATAATGCCGTATGACCAGGTTCTTGGAACAAGTAATTATGAGAACTTGTAATGGTTAATAAAGTAAGTAATGTCTTGTAGCAAAATTTGCTTTTTCTACCTCATTAATATCCTGATAGGTAGTATATTTATGACCAGTAACTTCAATACTAGGCTGGTACGGAGGGTTACTTATATTATTAGAAACACAGTTCAGGCCTCTCTTGCAGCTGGGTTAATTGTCTTTAATACCAGTGCACAGGTGTGGATTTACTCTTGTTTGTCTGGTCCAGGACTGTAATGACTAAAGTACTTTTGTCCTCAGCATCTAGAGCAAGGACGCGTGCTACTAATGGGGTCAAACGCCGGCTACCAATAACATGCTCGACGGCTAGTATGTTAGCATGAACAGCCCAATGACATGCTGCGAGGCCCAAGGCCATATTTTGTGCGATGGTTAAGGCATTGGGATTGTGGTCATGTGCACTTAGCATACCCAAAACTTGTTAGGTTATGATCAATTCCTTGCTCATGTCGATGACGGCGAAGCAAATCGTCTGGAAGCTTTCATCAGAAGATCGAGAGGGCCAAGAGGGGTGGCTTGGTGAATCTACGAGCAGTTGTGATTGCTCCCTACCTAGATCCAAACCACGATGATGCTGAGGAGGATAGGACGATTCAGGGAGATCTTCAAGAGAAACTCGAGAGTGTGGTCGCTCAGCCAACGTCACCACAAATCATCACTTCTGACAAAGTGTCATGGTTCTCAGCCATCAATGGCGACAAACCTTCCATTACGGCGAGGAAGTTTCCATCTCTTCTAGCGGCTCCATCTCCAAACATGGCACTATTGAATTTCGCCAGCATGAGGGAACGACAAGTACGATGCTATGGTATCCTGTTGGTCAAGGTAAAGGGAGAAGTTCTGCAAACTCTGGAACCCCCCCCTTTTTTGTTTGTCCGTACCCATGTTTCCAGTTAATTGTCACCGAGCCCCTTTTTGATTACGTCGGCTAAGTCTTTATTCCAAAGCTATTATCCCCAAACACCCAGCCTATTTTTCAGATCCTATGGGAGGATATTCAGTTCTAGATGAATGCACCTGGCTTATTTTTTTTAAAGAAATTTTACCAGAGTGGGAAGGAACTTAATTTTTCGAATAGCTCCTCGTATTTTAGTTATTACCTCCTGTAGTGTAATCGTAACTCCGATTTAGTATGTATGCGATGAATTTTGGCAGCGGCTAGCTCCCCATCTTGTCAGTCAATGATGGGCGAGCGTTGGGACAATATCCGTCTGTGCAACTATTCAAGCTTAGTGTTGACTATGTACATCCGCGCATCCAAGCCTTACTGCAGCACATAACTAATGAGCTTCTTCCTGTCACTCTTCCACTCCTTGACTGCCTTTCCATCCATGTACTTATCAACGTATGCATCACCAATGAGCCGGTACTGATTGCTGTCAGCCTCCGGGCGTATGATGATGGGTGTCTTGCACCCCAGAGGCACGCAAATGATATCCCCGTCCTTCATAAACCCGCTTCCTATCCCCATCAGCCCTCGTTTTGTTGTGAAGAAGCAGCGGCCCTCCATCCGGGAAGCGCAATTCTCTTGAATAAGCATACGGCACGTCTCAGGTGCAAGCTCTTGATCGATAAATAGGTACTTCTCTAGCTCATTGTCGAGGCGGAGGTGAGGTAGGCGATCGCGTATCAGAGAGGAGAAGATGTGATAACAAATCTCCGTCCAGGAGTGGCGGAGATTTAGAGAGGGCTCCTGCCCGAGACATAGAGTGCGACAGAACGCTTCGTCTATCTTCTTCATATTGTACGTCTTCCCCTCTGATGATGAATATCTTGACAGAAGCTTTGCTCTCCAGTGGAGGAAGGCCATTAGGTAGTCATCCACAGAGCAGAAGGTGCCAACGGCAACGCCACGCATATCTACTTGGTCAAGGTAGATGGCAGATATCCGAAGCAGGCTCCTGTGTGGAGCGTCCATAAACTGAAACTCGGCGTCGACTTCGCTGGCAGCGTTGAATCCGTACGATGTTCCGAGACCAGCTGTGGACGGAATATGCGACCAGTCCGGCACCCAACTTGGGAGTTTCACCGAGCTGGTGTAAACAGGGAAGTATATGGCCTCACATATCACGTCGAGTCGCCGCGTAGTGTGTAATATGAGGTCCACGACGTTGGTATACACCTCCCGCAGAGATGAACCGTAATTCGGTGGGAAGTGGAAACTGGTTTCCGCTGGGAGGATACCCAAAACACCAAACACCTTGTCTCGCGGTTCTGCTGCCAGTTTTGGCCTGCACACTCTGAGCACGCTTAGCAATGATATGATTTCCTCTTCTGGAGAAACACGCAGAAGCTCCAGACTAGCTGGTCCACAGGAACTGAGGACGTGTGCATAAGAGAGCCCACGACGGGACCCCTTCGTCTTTCCGCGCGGGAACTGGATCCGCAGATCTTTCTCGTGTTGTTGGAAGATTATGGAAGCCCCCTGCAGGACCTCCCACGAAACAGACGAGTTTCCGCAGTATACCGTGACCATCTGCGCGTTCAAAATCTCCTGCACAACCCACAGCCGGTCCCAAAACTCCCTCTCAAAGAGCTTGACTAGTGCAGTGAAGTGGGCAGTGAACCTTTCCGCTGATATGATCCTCGATACGGCACCGTCATTATCTGAGTTGAACACTCCCTGGATGAGGTCAATCGCCAGATCACTGTTATCGCCGCTATCACCCAGCCAGACAGCGACGGATTCTGCACCACCGTAGATGCTGGTCATCATGCTGATCTGCTGCGACTGCTCTGCCTTGTTCTTTTGGTCAATGCATAGCGCATCGGCCCAGACCATGATGGATTTGTCCTGCTGGCGCAGCCGTTTGAGTGCGCCGTGAAGGCTCGGAGTAATGAGGACAGAGCACCTGTCGACCTCGATCTTCATGTTGGGTTCGATATCGCCCCACGCGTATGATATAGCCGTATATTTCTGAATTTCCGGGTCTGTATCAAGAGATGCGTGCAGTATCTCGCACTTGATAGTGGACATGCTCGCTGGCAGAAGACGGAGCAGTCTGAACTCTGTCCCTGTGATGGGGCGATATTGAAATTGCGTCTCTCCGGTCGACGTCTGCATCGACGACGTGTTGGAAATCCGTGACGCAGCATGGCGACTGACACTATCAAATGCAGCTTCCTGCGGCTGGTTTCTAGCTCTATCTTCCACGCTGAACGAGCGGTCACGGTTTTTTGGACGCTGGAACTGAGAGTCCTGCGGCACCTGCCAAGGCTCTCGGGGAGGCCTCGCGGACTGCGGCCTTGTCAGCGGTGGTCTGCTATCCTCTAGTCTTCCACCTCGATACGATCGTGTAATCTGGTCGTTCAGTCGGCGACTGTCGGGATAGTTTGCGGCTGGCTCGTCGGGCGGGGAGCGAGGATAACGGGACGCGGCTGGTCCATCGGCGGCATGCGCCGCGGGGTTGTCGTAAGGCTGCGCGTTCCATCCATTCCAGTTCCCCTCGGTCTCCCTCTCGTCATCAAATGGGGGTGCTGAATATGCCTGATCGCTCGGAGGATACGGGGAGGGGTGGAAGGGGATGGCGAGCCTGCTGTCGTAGTATGGCGCTGGCGGCCCGGCCGCATGCCATGAAGCTCTTTGCGCGCTCGGGGGTCGGGCGCTCGGGGGCCTGGGGAGCTCGTCGTTCTCGGCATATTGCACGATCGGTGCTTGCTGCCGCTTTGCGGGATATGGCGCCCTCTTGGTCGACATGCGCCGGGTTCGGGGCGGCTGTATGGCAGGAATCTCAGGGACTACCCAGTCGCTGCTGCTGCTCATGGCAGTCGCCCGGTCCCGGTTCGAGCTGCTGGACTCCTGCATCTTTCGTGGACATGGCGGAAGGGGCTCGAGGGAGGCTGGCGGCGTTGATGCCAGCTGATCTCAGGTTTCCACACTGGATTGGGCTGCAGGGAGGGGTTGAGGCTCACACGAGCATGCTGACATGATGGTCTCAGGTCTGATTGGTTGGCTGGCCTTTACCATGTAGGATTGTGGATGAGCTGAACCCTTCAATGTGGAAAGCTGCTAAACTGTTCTGCGGCATGTCGAGGTTGGGCCTGTTATAGGGGTTGGTAGTCCAAAATCTCGACGAGACGCAAGTTTTTTCGTTGAAATTCCGAAAGGGATGACAAGGCTACAGGCCAGAATCGTGCCAGATGAAGGATAGAATTTGAAGTACTCATGTTCCTCATAGGTGGGTCTTTCAAGGAGAGACAACCGATATGGGAGCGGGCCCAGATTTTGGCTGTACGAGCAAACGAGATCAACCAGGTCAAATGATGATCAGTCCCATCTTGATCCCACGGTTCTCAAGTTCGTCGGATGTCAATCTTGGATCAGAGTCTTTACGCTCATGAATTAACCGGGCCTGGAACCAATAGGGGTGTTCATTTTGATCTCTGCCTGATGCAATCCGTCTGGGAGGTTCAGTTTCTGTAGGTCTGGCAGCAGGTTGGTGTCTCGGCAAGTTGGCATAACGTCAAAGTGCTGAGCCTCTGGTAATGCTGATGATACTGCATCAGGACGTCCATGGAGACACGCTTCGCATCTTCGGAATGACCTGATTGAACACACAAAGGCCATTCTGATGATAGGAGCCCGAGAATGGCGTAGACTCTGTCATGGTCCTCATTGCACTTGCATGCCCTACAGGCGTGGGGAAATTTGCATGATGTATTTGTACACCACAATGGATCTGAACTGGATCAAGTTAAGACGACCTCGGCCGAATTCAAAGCCAGACTTCCTTTGCATTTGATAAAGTGTCCAAAAATGAGGCCGTTGTCAAGAGATGCACCCGAGACACCTGACCGTGTCCGAACAGGACAATGGCCAGCTTGGCATCCTGCCGGACCCAGAGTCTTTTAAACCAGCTGCGAGCAAATAGCTTTCGGACGGTTTCCAATTCGCTTGGCGAGTGCGGAACCTACTGGCTCTCCCGACAAAATCTAGGATCCGTGTTTTCCTTCCGCCACCACGTGCGCTGCTCGGGTACATGAGGATTGCGACCTGCAAGCCGGTGAATTGGATTGCCTCGAGAGCTAAGGCGCTGCCCTCCGCCTCTAGCCCAGGCCATACGACGACTCTTTGCGCTCCAGAGGATATGCTGGATTTCGGGCTATCTCCTGGCCATTCTCCCTTCAGCCAAGATGCCGATCAGGTCGCCCGGATTCTTCTCGGTTGATCCTCTTGGGGCAGAAATGGGAAGGCTGAGTGTAGATATGGCACCGTGCTCAAGATCTCAATCCATGAGGCTCCGCTGTAAACCAGCTGTCAGGAGCTTTGATGGCTGATTTACAGTGGCTACATCTTGCAGCTAGGGGTGGAATTGGAGCTTACAGCGGCAGCCTCCCCTGTGCCGATCCCCTAACTCCAGCTGCCTTAGCTGTAGTTTGGCCTACTCTCAACCACTTCACCAAACAGTTTCCAATCCGCTCCCACATGCCGACTGTCCCAAACCCAACAGAAGCCAGTCCTTCGTCGCTCAGTCACGCCCACAATCAAGTCACAAATAAAGCATCCAAGTCTAATGGAACTGCTCCCTGCTCTTCGGGGAATGGCGATTCGCCGCGCCTATTCGTCCAAGACGACCCCGTCACTCGCCATCCTTGACGACTACCTCACCACTTCTTCACCTCACTTCGCCAAAATCCCGACTTCCAAGCTCCAGATCACCACATTCAACGATACCATCGTCCCAAGCAGCGAGCTGGACCAGGAGCGGTTGGTCGAGCGGCTCCAGCCCTTCGACCTCATCTCAACCGTCCGCGAACGAACCGCATTCCCAGGCTCCCTCCTACGCCAGCTACCCAATCTCAAACTCCTGCTGGCCACTGGCACACAGTTTGAGATGTTCGACCTCGCATCAGCAAAGAAGCTTGGCATCACGGTAGTTGCAGCCCCTGGTCTGGGTCGCACCGACCAAGCTGGGCCTGTACGCCCCAACATCAAGAAGGGCAGCGTCCACCCCACGACACAGCACGCTTGGGCACTGATCCTGGCCCTCGCCCGCAATGTTGCCGCCGATGACGCCCTGCTCAAGGCGGGTTCTGGGTGGCAGAGTGGCCTCGCCACGGGCCTTCCTGGGCTGACGCTGGGCACTGTTGGGCTGGGCCGGCTGGGTGCTGCTGTGGCTCGCGTTGCGCACCTCGCATGGGGCATGCGCGTCGTTAGCTGGAGCGAGAACCTGACGCAGGAAAAGGCCGACCAGATGGCTGTCGCTGTCGGTCTCTCTCCCGACGCGGGCATCGGCGGCGCCAAGACCTTCCAGGCCGTTAGCAAGCAGGAGCTCTTCGCCAGCGCTGATGTTGTGAGCATCCATTACGTGCTGAGCGACCGCTCGCGCGGCATTGTCTCTGCAAAAGAGCTGGAGCAGATGAAACCGTCAGGGCTTCTTGTCAACACTTCACGCGGTCCATTGATTGATCACGTCGCCCTGGTTGACACGCTGGAGAGGGGCAAGATACGGGGAGCCGCCTTGGACGTTTTTGATATTGAGCCCTTGCCATCAACTAGCCCATGGAGGCGTAACAACTACTGGGGTCTGGATGGACGTTCAGCCCTTCTGACAACCCCGCACATGGGATACGTGGACGAGGGACTGATGAATACCTGGTATGCAGAAACCGCCGAGAACGTAGAGCGCTGGCTCAGGGGGGAAGATGTCCTCCACCGCCTCACTTGAATGGGCACATACACGGGTTTTGATTTCTTGAGGCGTTATAAGGCGCAGGGAACAGGAGCAACAGGCAGAGAAGTTGTAATTTCTTAACAATAGAAGAAAAGCCGCCAGGGTTCATAGATCTTAATCATCACCTCATGTCAGGCCACGCGCGTCTGATTTCTAGAGCAAATGATTCATCCTTGCACTAGTAGCATGTCTTATAAGGACCCTAATGATAAAATTACAATCACTACGGTGCGAGAGTGCCTCAATTGTCAAGTCAGCCAGTTTCAATACCCGGTGAAATTGGCCTGTATCTCAGGCGGAAATTCCATTGTCACGCGATTGTCAGTGAACGTACCCACATGTTCAATGGCCGCAGCAAATCTTCGTGGGACAGCGAAGTGTCTTTAGAGGAACTTTTGAGATACTGGTGAAGCTACCAACTGAAAGACCCGGCCTATGATTAAAGGAGGTTACAGCTCAGCAAACTCTTCTTTGTGCCCTGTGAAATAATTGGTTCATAGTGTAGCTTTCTAAAAGCTACACCATGTGTTACCTTATAACAGAAAACTGCAACCACATGGCGTGTAGTACGGCGCCTGCAAAATACTTTTATGCACAAGAGTGAAGCCAACAACTCGTGATCATATATTGCTGCAACCCTCAGGTTGTCTGCATCTTTTGTGAATTGTCACTTCTTAACTTCAAGTTGGGCTGTCTACTTCATACCTTGGCAGGTACCTTCATAGCAAGACTATTCAACGTCCCATAGATTCTGGGCATTCCGTAGAAATAGCTTCTCCAGAAGTACTTGGTCGTTTCCACACCACTCCACCACTTTGTCCCTGAAACGCGCCGCATCGTAGCCCGGTGACATGGTGTGCGGCCAGTCAGAACCAAACACGACGCCATCCCCGTTTCGCATCCCGAACAGCGCCTTTGCTAGCGTCTCCAAGTCGGCGAATTCCGTATCTTCGAGAAAAGATACGGTGCTGATATCTTAACGTAAACGCGAGGGTCCTCCATCATAGTTTTGAGCGCATCCCAACCGGGCTGGTCAGCCGGGTCCAATGGAAGGCGGGTTGGAGAGCCAAAGTGCTCCAACACCACCTTGACCTGGAGTTCGGGGATCAGTGGCTGAACGTGATCTAGAACGTCCATGTCGGCGTACAACCCGATCGACCATGTCTTCATGGGTCGCAGCTTGTCGGCGTACTTGCGTAGTGTGGCCTGAATCTCTGCTTTCGACAGAACGGAGTTGGAAGATTTCAGGTTGAGCCGAACGCCTCGAACGCCCAGCTGATGCCACTGGAGGAGAGTGCGTGAGTCAATCGTGTCAGGGTCGAATACGACAACACCTCGGCTCCGGGCGGGCCCCAGTTCGCCGAGAACATCGAGCACCCAGCCGTTGTCGTTGCCGTAGTTGGACAACTGGACAAGGACCATGTTGGGCAATGCCAGGTGCTCCGCGTTGGCGAGGGCCTGGCGCACTGTGGCCTGACGAGAGACTGGTTTGGCATTCTCGGGGAGCGCATACCGGATCGTATCGATGATGTGCATATGGCTGTCCCATGCCCCTGCCGGGATTCTAGGCTGGGATGTCGAGCCGAAGAATCGAGAACGAGATGGACTCCGCACGGTCGAAGGACTGGGCTCGAGGGGTCTGGACATGGTGGGAGCAGTGGGCATGGAGAGCCAGGGAGGCAGCATTCTCCGACAAGCCAGTATTAACGTCGTCTTTGACGAGTGAATGCCGTGTGCTCAAATAATTGCAGTTTTTTTTGACACGTACTAGAGGAATAAGTTGTGGGATCGCTCTAGAATGTATGGCGATGGGGACAAGGCAAGACTTACAGTGTTCGTGTTTTGGGGAGAGAGTAAACTGGGTTGCTGGTTCATGAGCGGGATGCCGGGATCTAAGAACTCATTTATATAGGTATGGCAGTATATTCAGGAGTGATGTGAATACAATAGTGGTGGAGACAATGGAGGCTAAATATGATGAGTAGGATGCGATAATGTTTCCTATTCAACACCCCGACGCGAATCACTGCACTAAATGCTGCGTGAGTAAAGCCAATGATCGAAGGCGCAAGCGAGAGTAAGGAAATCACAGTTTTTTTTAGAGTTTAAGGTGTCGAAATGTTTGATCCTTGAGTTCATTAAAATCAGCCTTTGCTTGACTTCCTCAACGCAGGTGGCAGATCTGGGGTTTGATTTTGACCAAGGATAGATAGCCATATGCTAATCACTGATCACATCAAGACGAATTGCCATCTATATTCTATATTATCTATCCTATCTTCTAAACGCACTGGGAGTACCAGTCATTGTACTTTACACAGCTCCCCTCCGCACAGGTGGTGGAACCACTGTATCCGCTACCGCCGCACTGTCCATAAATACCAACGGTTCCCAGGTCAGACTCGCTGTCATCGCCGGTCGCGGCTTCGGATGTAGGCTTGGCGGAAGTGGTGGATGTAGATGTAGGCTTGGAAGTGGCAGTAGACTTGGAAGTAGAGGCAGCCTTGGTAGGAGAACTAGAGCTCGGGCTAGATGTCGTTGGGGATGTGCTTGAAGAGTCGGAAAGCTTGCCAAACCCAGCGTTTTTGGGAACATCCGTCTGCGCTTTAGAGGCAGCGACAGCACTGGCGATCTTGAGGCTTGAGAAGTCGGAGAAGAAGGAAGTGTCAGATTGAGTGAGAGTGCCTCCAGAGCTTTCATAGGTGTTGACCTCGCAGGATCTGCCGAGGGCCGACTCGCACTTGGAGGCAGAGCTGGCATCAGGAACACCGAAGAGCTTTCCCTTGTAGTCAGACTCGACCGCCTTCACATCGCTGAATACGTTGCCCTCGAAGATACCGCGAGCGGTAGTCTCGCCACCCTCTAGAGCATGGCCGTTGTTCCCTTCCCAGACGTTGTTGACCGCGTGAAGCAAAGTGTTACCGCTGAGAGCAGGAGAGCGGCCAGCTGTCTTCGTAATGTAGTTGTTCTTCATCGTAATCTGGTCGCCCTTGCCAACCATTTCAAAGGTCCAGTAGTGGTAGCCATCGCCGCCAGTGGAGTACGGAGACTCGCCATCGATGTGGTTGTTGGACAGGGTGATGCGAGTGCTTGGGTCATGGCCAAAAACGTAGTGTTGGCGGCCAGGTTGGGAAGTCTTTCAACGCGTAAGTAAAAGGACTTTATGGACTTGAGTGAGGAAACTTATAGTGACATGGTCGATCCAGATGAGGTCAGACCCGGTGAAACCGAGGATATCTCCTCCCCAGACGTACTTTGGGTTGAGTTTCTGCATCTTGATGTTCTGGACAATGATGTTTCTCGCTCCGTCGGTGAATCTAAAACCTTTCCCGGTAATGATTCCCTTGCTTCCAACACCGATAATGGTCTTATTGGAAGCTACGTCAATGGGTGTTCTGGGCGCCTTGTACCATGTATCCGTGGACGCGGGCTTGCCATTACAGTCATCCTGGATGATCCTCTGGTACGCCGAGCCTGTACCCCAGCTTGCGCAGACATTACCGCTCTCTGTCCCCTCTGACTCGGTGAAGTCGTATTCCTTGTCCAGAACGATGACTCGGGGAGTT
Organism: Clonostachys rosea; assembly: GCA_026958235.1. Classification (NCBI taxonomy): domain Eukaryota; kingdom Fungi; phylum Ascomycota; class Sordariomycetes; order Hypocreales; family Bionectriaceae; genus Clonostachys; species Clonostachys rosea. Next base: position 4,663,214 of record CP110206.1, read on the forward strand.
GAATCAGTGAGCCACTTCGTCAGCTCCGTGATATCCGCTGGGGTTTGTGCCGTGGCACTTCCGCCGCCCGTGACGCCACTGGCAACACCCTCGGCTTCACCCACGACAGTCTAGGCAGCGCCGAGGTTCCCTAGTCCAGCTAGGGCAAGGAGAAATGTGGATGTTGTCTTCATATTGTTCGTTGGATCTCGATAAGATACTGTAAATCGCGAAACTGGACAAAAGCAAATAATGAGAGGCTAGTAAGAGGCCTTTGTGGCGAAAAAGAGGGTCAATATAAAAGAAGCGAGTGTCCGGCACCGTAAAGTCAATTGCATGACCAAAAACCTTCAGTTTGATGAACAACTCGAAGTGTTTTAAACCCCACGATGGTGTGTCTTAGCTTCGGCACTGCTTCATTCAGCGTTGTGACGCTTGTTGCGTGCAAATCTCAGGGGTAAGCTATCAGTTTCAGGATCAGCCAACTAACATCCCCGATGATGATATTGCCGAGTTTGACATCTTCAAACGCCCGGATCACTTATTCCCGCCCGTTTCGTATTTTTGTGCATGCGTGACGCGTCAACACGTTTCCGTCAGGGGTTTTCTGGAATTACCCGACGGGAAGAGGATGGCCTGGCAGGCCTTGAGACTATCTATCCAATGAAATGCTGTATCCTCCGCAGTTAAGACGAACACGTCGGATAATATTTACGTTCAGTATGAGACAATACGACGCCTTACGAGTCTAAGCGACGGCCCACCAGTTCAAACGACGGACTACCAGCCCCTCGAGCTTTCAATAGCAAAGAGAAATTGCGGAAAAGAAGTTGCAGTATTGTTTCAAGCAGAAGATCTTGAGTACTTTTATTTCCAGGGAGTCAGAAATTGCCTAATAAATAGCGGTTTGGTAGGGTGGATGACTGAAAAAAGCTTTTGAAATCACGAGGAACCCAGTGATCAAATCCGATTGCTAGCCCACAGTTGCACTTTTAGTCGATGATATGTGACAAGGTCCTTATTCAACAAGCCATTTTCCCTTTTCATCATAAGCCTTGGGGATAATGACGCGCGGTTATACTCCAAAATGAACGAAAGGCACCCAAAAGAGCGTCTCCTCATCACAACTAAGCATATCCCTGCCTTCCTTACTACCCTGGCTACGGTTCATTTCTGATCCGGCGCTGTTTAAAAAGTTGCTGTTCACCCTCACTTCCCCTCTTTGACCTGATGATGCCAAGCGGTTTCGCCATTCATCCCGAAGCTTTCTCATCGCTGTATGCAACCCTAAACAGACTGACCTATCCGTGAACTGTCCTTTCCACATGGTCCGGTAAGCATAGTTTGCCATGTCCACACATATATCGTCGTTTACCTCCCAAAGTGTGCCAATGACGTGCCGGAATCCTGCCAGCTGGAAGGCACTAATTAAATGAACGCTCTCGTCAAGGGATTCTTCATCTCGTATTTGGCCAGTTCGGCAAGCAGAGAGATATGCAAGGAATGGCATCCCCTGTTGAAGGTTGAGCTCCAGTAGTTCCGCTACGGTGAACAGATCTTTCTCCCAATCCTCAAGGAATAAGAAACTTCTCGAGGGGTTGAGTGGGTGGCCAGCAAAATGAAAGACCTGCGATGCGCGGAGGCGAGACATAACCCCGTTCTTGGTATTCTCTGTTGCGTGGAATTTCCAGTTGATTGTGTGGAACAATTTTTGGAGCACCTCATGCTCCTTTGCTGCAGAAGGAAGGCTTGAACATCCCGGGGCCTGCGGTACGGCGACGAGAAGCACTTGAGACTGGTCTCCCAATCTCTGGTAATTGAGAATTGGACGTCTTTGGGAATGAATGATCGCCTTGATCGATGAGCTATACGAGGAAATGACTCTATCCAGCACTGTATGTCCGAGCTCTGGCGATGCTGCATGCCAGCCAGCGGCATGGATGGGGAAACTGCTCATTATGCCAGTTGCAACCCAGCGGATGCGAGGCCATTGCGATTCATCCTGCCAAGGCGAGTGAATAAATCCAAGAGATTCAAGAATCGGCGATGCAACAGTTTCCCACAGCCACTCAAGTGTCTCGGTGCTAGCCAATGCTGTTGTGCCGCCCCTGGCTCTCTCCACCACTTCCTCCTTGCTCAGCATCGGCAGTGCTAGAGCATGAACTCGATCCTTCTCAACGATAATTGCATCAGAGCGGTAATTACTCACATTGAGTACAACAATGGCACCATCGGTAGCTGCTGCTTGCATTTCTGACACTGTCGGTGCCGCGAGAAAAGTTTCAAATCCTGGTCTAGTTCGAATTTCATCGACTAACCGATCAAGATCTTCACCGAGTTTGTGGCGCTGGACTGACCGAGCTTCTTCATGGTTCGTAAAATCATTTCTTGTTTTAGGATCAATTCTTGTAGTCGCTGACTCTTGAAGCTGTTCGTGGATCCTGGTAAACTTCTCAGCCAGCTCCGGGTAGCTCGTCTTGAGGGAGGTGACGTCGATTCGCGAATCCTCTATTGAAGAAGCAAGCAACCCGCGGCCTTGCTCCAGAAACTGCAGGGCAATCTCAGGCCCTTTGCCAACGTTTAGTGCTACAGACGCTGCGTCAGAAGCAAAGCCAGCACATTGACCCAACAAGTACTGCTTCTCTGCATTTTCGAGTGATCGTGCCATCATCTGCTGGACTAACGTGAGGGTTTTGCTGGATGCTTCGTACCCATCTTCCCATCTTTCCATGAGACACATAGTTTTTAAACGTCCCATTCCACATTGGATGCGGTGCTGTGGAGAGGCGTTCTCTTTGGAAAAGCCATCTCTGTACGCCCAACTGGCAGTTCTTAGGGCATCGGGCGACTTGCCGTCGAGATGACGCTGGTAAAACACATCCCCAAGCGCACAAAGCGCAAAAGATAGATTTACGCCATCTGGTTCTGCCTGCACCGCCTGGTGGCATATTCTCTCAGCATTTGTGAGATCTGCTGCATTCTTTTGAACGCGGTACCTCTTCAGTAATCGGATCGCATATTGGGTGAAAACTCGTTGTTTATCATTCATCCTACCATACTCCCTAAGGTTAACCTGGCGAATCACGTTCTTATCAATCTCAATGGCTTTATCAAGGTATCTCATCGATTGCGATACCTGAAACCTGCTCTCGAGTTGCTTGGCGAGTTGAAGCCCGCATTCGTCCTGATTTCGCAAACTTTCATCGAACTCATACCGCGCACTCTGCCGCCGCGAAATTGATTTTTGGATATCTCGAAGCAGATGGATAGATCTCCGGATATCAGATTCGACGCGTGTTATTGAGTATCTGTATCCATACCCAGCTGCAAGACTGTTTGCCCATTCAGTGCGTATATCATCGAGGCCTTCTCCACGTTGCACTGCGCGTTCCATTCTCCGGATCGACTCGTCCAAGTCGGACATTGCCCCTGTTCGTAGATATCTTGTCATGAATAGTTCCCCCATCTGATATAGTGGACCCATTTCGCTGTCAGAATCCGCGCTATATTCTTGCGCAAAGCTAATGGCCTCGTCAAGATATACAATTCGGCCGGTCTTCTGATACTGTCTAATAAATCTGTCCTGCACCGTCGTTTTCCATGCCGGTTCGCCCTTCGCCAAGGACAGCGCATGGAGCCGAACTTTCGTAGATTCGTCATAATATAAGCATCTGAAGAGATATTCATTTCAGAGAGATAGTCCAGGACACCCCCGAGTTCCCATAGAACTGTCATTTTCTGCGGATGACCTTCAGGAACCATGTCGGCGACTTTACGAGCGTTGGTCTCAGCCGCACGCAAATCCTCGTCCACTTGAGTCGCTTGAGCTTTTGTCAAAAGAAGATCTGTGATCCCATTCAATCGTGAGATCCATTTGGCATCATCTCTTGACGTCATTGCCAAAGCCTTCTCTCTTAATCCCAACGCTTCTTCTAAGTCAGGCACCGCACTCAACTTGAGCTGCCATGCTTCCTCCACGTTAGCAGCCGTCGCCGAGGAATTGTCAAATCTACAAGCGAGCAACATCGCCAGCATGGCCAACAATTCTGGATAGAGTGGGTGAGACTCCTCGGTCCATGCGATGGCCTGTTTGACATAGCCAACCAAACTGACACCCCTCGTTTCTATGAGCGATTGGCCATCCTCCTCTGGGTAAGCGCGGCAAAGAGTGGCAAGGAGCTCAAGGCGGCCGGCGGCATCGCTCTCGGGAGTGTTCTCAATAGCCCGTGGCAACAATTCGGCGAATTCAGATCGACATATGGTAGAAAGAGACCCATTACGCGTTGGGATGCCGAGATGATATCTAGGCGTGTTTTCCTTGGTTCGGACCGCCAGGTCATCGATCGGCCACAGCTTGTTATCGGCTTGGAGAATGCCGAGTCCAAACATGTTTCGAAATGAGCCAGCCTTGTTTGCGTTTTTGAGTTTTGATCAAATTCTTTTTTATGGTTCGCCTGGTATATTACGCAAGGTGCTTGATTACAAGTGTAAGCCTGGAAACGCGGCTTTCGATGATCAGCCAAGGCATGTATCAGGTGACGAAAGCAGCAAGGTGTGATTGGCTGCTGTTTATGTGAATAGAGAGTCTGCTGTAACCCTTTTTGATCTTCTTTGGTTAAGGGCAGATCCTAATGTCAAAAACCAGGTTGGGATGACAACGAGAATAGCTGGCTACTGAGATGGAAGGGAGTCTGCGTCAGCTTCTTAGTTATGGTATTCTGCGTATCATTGTTTGTTTCGAAGATCTCGTATGTTGAAATCCCAGTTGTCCTGTGACTTATATGTAGTGGCCTAGCCGCTGAAATTTTGGTGCTTCGGTTGAAAGATGACCCTACAGGGGGTGACGGCAGAAGTAAGACAGAGTTCTCCCAATAATTTGCTCATGCATTTCATGTCTATACGTACCTACTTGAACTGCTGGTGGGTAATTTTATCCATTGTCCTCGAAGCTGAGACAACTGCCAAAATCTATAGCGTATAGCTGTACCACTATAGGAATTTAGCAACGAAAGTCACCCGCTGAGAGATTGTTGTCTTGGCAGTATTCTACAGCAGGGGGAGAAAAGTATCACCGTCAGCCGATATTGTGTAGGCAGGATGAGAGAGATTGACAGGGCTCAATTTTCCGCCACAAGGTGGATATTGCTCACTCAACGTCGGCGATGAGGCACAATGGACCACCTACCCGAGGCCGCGACAGCGTTTGCGCATATCCGGGTACCGTTCGTTGACGAGATCAGATTTGATGGAGAGGATTTCGTCTCATTCCCAAATCGCGTCGGCTTCAATAACGATTTCACCGCACGGCCAGTTAGCGACATTGCCTCCTTGGCACAGGGATGGCTCTATTTTGGTACCCTCCAAGTCTTTCTAGGTGTTAATTTCGACCGCAATGAGTTTCGTGCCAGTCATCCAGACGGGGACCATGTTTCCTCGCGGCCGCTGCGACAGCTTCTTACCTCATGGCTGTTGACAAAGGTGATCCCAATCCTGGGCCCTGAAGTGGTAACGAAGACTTCTCGTAGCAGTGCGCTCGAGTTATATCAAAGCAAGAAATCGATGTTGGAATTCTTGGAGACTGTACTCAAGGAAACTGATGCACTGGAGGTTCAGCCTCAAGCATCAAGCGACCCTTTATCGGTCATTCTTCTCTCGGTCCGTGTTCTGGTTGCCACTCTCTCAGGTGTTCTGGAGGAGACCATCAGCCAAAGCAACTTTAGTCTTTTGGAACATAATTACAATCCAGGCACCATCGAAAAGCTGCGGTTCATGGACGGGCCATCCAAGATGCCAAAGTCAGCCAGCGCAAATTTCCTGTCTAATGAGATGATCGTTAATGGCTGGTGTCCATTTATGGCATGCAAAGTATTGTCCTCTTACAATTACGTGGTGGCGTATTATATCAGCCGCCTCCGGCCTTATAATCCAGCAAATCATGATCTTTGCTCCGAGAACGGGTGCGTCGCATACAATGTTGACATGTCCCGTTATCACTCGAAACATGTGTCTCCTGACTGTGACTGTTCTCATGTCGCCCCAGATGCGGAACAAGTCCGGTCTATCATCCGTGAAGGCGGAATACCGATTATTTCAATCACGTTTGATGAGCAAGAGCCGAAGCTCAACGTGATCAAGATGACAAACAAGACCCCCTACATAACGTTCTCGCACGTTTGGTCGGATGGCCTTGGAAATCCAGCGGCGAACTCTCTGCCGCGATGCCAGATCACTAAGCTGGCGAAATACATAAAGGAGCTGGAGGCCCCCAAACTCGCCCCTCAGCAAGGAGTCGTCAATATGGGGTATCTGAGGATGGATTTTCGGCGAATGACCAGAACGTTAGAGACTTCCCACTTTTGGCTGGATACGCTTTGTATTCCTGTAGGGGAACAGTATTTCGACCTAAAGATGAAGGCTATCAACCAGATGGCAGCTATATACGCCGGTGCTTCTCAGGTCTTGATATTAGACTCAAACATGGAGCAACTCTCACTCGATGGGCCAGGGGTTGAGGCGTGTGAGATGCTGGCTAGGATGTGCGTCGCCCCATGGATGGGTAGAAGTTGGACCTTCCAAGAAGCCGCCATCAGCACAATCCGCCAGGTTAGATGCTCGGAGAGGGCGTTTATACCAAATTCAGTTTCCTTTGGGTACCCTACTTACTTCACCAAGATATTTGAAGGGGATAGTATTCGCGCGTGGATAGTCCCGTTCCTCTCTACGATCTTGGTGGCCCTTCGGATGTTCCGTTCCAATGATGACGATCCTGACACTATGCGTCGTCAAGTGACCCTAATGTCGACCGACATTCAGATGCCTCTCGTTGCACTCATTTCTCGCCCCTTGAACGACAAATTAGTTCATGAGTTTCTCGGTGTCAAACTGATAGGTCTAGATTTTGATGATATGGATGCATTAGAGTCGCTGTATCAGCGCTTTGTCACCTGTTGGAACACATTGTCCTCGAGAGCCACGACGAAGAAAGACGATCTGCACATTATCTTCGCGAATCTCTTGGAGTTCAATGCCACAACAATCATCAGATTAGCTACACCTGCGGAGAGAATGGCGACGCTGCTTCTCAGCCTTCCTTCCATTCCGTTGTCACTTTTCTTTTGCAATGACGGCATTCGTGACCAGCCAGGTGAAATTCACAACAACAGATGGGTCCCTCTGTATCCCAGTGGCGGTCTTTTAGACTTAGAGCCCAGAGCTAAGATGTCTAAACACGGGCTCTGGCTGTCCTCTACAACTGACACACGAGAAGAAGGGGCTGATGATGAATCATCTGAAGATCATCTAGCAACCCATGCGAAACCAATTGTTATACTTCTAGAATCTCGATGGTTGGATGTGGACCGTCAGCAGATTATTCCTGATAAGGCACTGCCGTTGAAATATAATGTTCAGCTTCATCGACAGGAAGGCGATAAGCTTATCACGGGTTTTGAAAAAGACGGTGCCGCGCTTTTGGTTTTCACTGAGGAGTTGATCCGACCCGGATTGAGTGCCGGCAGAAAGCTTTCCCCAAAGCCTATCCAAGGAGCCCTCTTCCAAATACTGAACGTTACTGAATCCCCGTCGGGGTCGGAGGCAGAAAAGGAGCAAGTGAAAGAACCAGGTCGAGAATATCGGGTGGTATTTGATTGTCCCGTATCGGCTTCCTTGGATACCGCCTACAATAGGGATATCTCCTCTAATTTGGAAGGGGACTCTAATTCCAACGCTACACTCCTTCCAAAGCCATGGCGGTTGAACATCTGTCACGGTAAGTGTTTTCCTTTGGCTGAATGCCTCATCTGGCTCCTACTCAATTTTGTACTATATCCTAACTTAGTTGCTTAACAGATACCCCTCAGAATGTGACACTTCCCCTTCCTCGGAGACCAGTCGTCCCGTCATGGGCATTCCTCCCTGGCGTGGCCAGCGTCATGTTATGGTTCTGCTGGGTGTCTGGATTTGTCAGTATGCTTATACTAATTGCTGTTTGTGCAAAATATTCAAGTACCTTCTCCCCATTCAGCATCGCGATGGTTGTCGTCTACTTTTCAGCCGAGGCAGTACCCTGGTTGTTCATCCAACCACTGGTTCCAATTATAGTCCCTTACATCTCAGATATTTGCGGCATAGTCTCATCAGCGCTCTACGCCGTCTCGAGAATCGCTAGCAACAACTCACTGAGGCCGTTGGAAGTTGCATTTGTCACATTGGGTATATTAATTGGAGTTTCGGAGCTCTGCATTAGGGCTGCAAATAAGTGGTATCTGGGACGGAAGCTTTACGATGCCTGGCTTGATACATTTAGCGAGGACTGGTCCCCGGAAAAGGAGACGAGGTGGACAAGAATCGTGCGGGTTGCTGGCGCTGAAAGGTATGACAACACTGTTATGCCCAAGGGGACGGTGATCTCTTCCTGGGAACGGTGAGTTTCCCTTGTTAGCCAGTACCGTGGATTCCTGTCAGAGCAGCCAACAGAATAGAGCTTTTCCCGGGGACAATCTGCTTCAAAATCCATGTTATTTCCACGGTATATAGAACCAAAAGCTGGCTAGTAGCAAGCAATTTGAAGAATGCCCAGGCTTTTTAGCGCGAATGAGAGTCACGAGGAGGTCAATTTCCCCGCAATGGGAAGAAATACTGGGGTGCTCGGAATTGCAGCCCCGGACGGTGTGGCCAGTCATATATAGGCCTGACTAGCAATAGTCTCCTCCACAGATGATAAGAAACACCCGCTTTTCCAGCCAAGGATTGTACCTTAGGGGTTGCTGAGAGATAAGACTTGGGCTAATAAGGCCATGAATCCCCCCATTAGTCAGTCCTGAGAACCCGCTGTTCCAACTGGTCTGGCCGGAGCGTTGATGAATGTGCCACCCAACCACGTATCCAACAATGAAACCAACCCGCCACTGATTGACTGTTGGGAGACGCTTTCAATATGTCACAGACCTCGCACTCGCCACGTACAATTGTGTACAAAGCAACCAGGCCCAGGACGTTCAAAGCCTGCCGAACGTGCCGCCTCCAGAAAGCTCGATGCATCGTTGATGGGGAGAACCCACCCTGCAAGCGATGTCATGCGACTGGGAGGGACTGCGTTTTTGAAGAGCTAGGTAGCGGCCGAAGTAGCAGGAAAAGAGGTCAGTCAGCAGCAGAGGAGGAGAATAGACAAGAAGACAAACGCCCTAAGTGCGTGTCTCCCTTCGATTTGCTGCACCGAGGGTTCATGGCTTACTAGGTCTAGGTACTTGGATCCTGGGAAAGAAATCTCCCAACTTCGAGAACTGGTAAACGGCATTCATAGGCCACCTGGATCTTCGCCGCAGCAATCTCAACATGGAGATATAGCAACTGTCCAGAGCTCCCAGTCTCTACATTCACCCACCTCAGAGCATCTGGACAAGTTACAGCTGGAAGCCCCTATCACCGCCGTCCATGCGATGACCTCCAATTCATTACCACCCTCTCCTGCTTCCCTGAGCATTGAAGATCATAGCACAATATCAGCCTCGCCAAGTACGACCAAGCTTTATGCTCGGGTTTTACAGCCGACGCAACCAAAATATGACGATATTGTCTCCCGTGGAATAATGAAAGTATCTGAAGGCCGGAAGCTGTTCCAACTGCAAGTGCATATCTAATCCACAATTTCTTACTGTTCTAATAACCATACCTGCGCAGATATATGGCAAATGCGAATGTGTTCCTCCCATTCTTCGACTCGACTGTGGATACCTTTGACGCGCTTCGCCACCGTTCAACCTTCTGCTTCACAGTTATTCTTGCCATCGCATTACGAGCTGACCGCCCGCGAACCGATGCTGTCAGCAAGAAGTGCTTCGAAGAGGCACAGAGTCTTGCCGCCCGGAGTCTATTTGCCATCTCCACACAGCTGGAAACAGTCCAGGGGATGATTTTGCTTTCGGCACATGCAGAGAGGAACTGGTTCGCCATCAGCCACGCATATCAGATGGGCAAGGCGTTACAGCTACCCGATCTTCTTCCTCGAGAGGATGAGACAGACAATACCCAAGACCTGCATTCCAAACAATTCAATGATAGGCGATCCATTCGACGGATAAGAACGGCTCTGATCCTTCATCAGGTTGAACAGGAAGTCGCAGGTGGGACAGCTCGCCAATCTATCGGCAACGCTGTGAAGTCGTCCTTTCTCGAGTCTTTCCTTGGCGGCGCTTTATCTTGCACCCGGGACATGAGAATTGTGGCAAACATTGAAGTCGTGCAGTTGCGAGGTAAGCGCTACTATCTCTTGTGGATTCTCGACACATCCGTTAATATCTATAAAAGGTCGACTTCTTAAGGAGCTGGAGCTCCACGACAGTCTGGATGGAAGTGTAAACACCATCGTCAGTCACATTGAAAATGACATCAACACCTGGTTTAATCATTGGGATAGTGTCTTCCAAGGTAAGCGTCCAAAAATTCGCTTGTTCGCGCAAAGGCTAACTAGGTGTAGACCAAGACTACGGTGTAAGCAGCTTCCAGCGGAGCAGCATTCGTTTACAAAGAGACTACGCATTCATCATCATCTGCAGCGCCTTGATTAGTAAATTGAGCGAAGGGAACGCTGAGAAAATTCGTACTGAGTTGACGACAGATGAGGTGAAAGATCTGATCGAGGTCACCCTGATGCGAAGCATCAAAATCCTCGGCTTCATCACTGACGACAATGACTATAAATGGTACTTACAATGGGCGCCCACGTACTCGGCTTTATTTCCTGCGTTTACTGGTACGTTATCCTTAATGTCTCCCAATCATTTGACCTTTAGCTGATAGGACGCAGCCGCGCTCGCATTTAGGCTGGCGAAGATACTTCCTGGATTTTCGGACTGGGAAAAGCTCTTGTCATCGTTCATCTCGGTGGCGGATGTCCTCGGAGATTACCCTCATCAAACGTATTGTACTATTATCCTGAACCTTGCGAGACTTACCGCCTCATGTATGAAAACTGCCACGAGTCCAACATCGATTTCTGTTGTTCAAGCTGTGGACAACTCCCAAACTCAAACGGCGCGGTCAGAGGCGGCTGTTGGCGAACATGTACAGACCGAGAGAAACGCCCTCACAGATGGAGAATCAAGCAGCCACCTAACCAGCCAATGCGGCGTCCCAGCAGATGATTTTGGTTGGCCTTCCGGTCCGATCTCACAATGTGACTTCCCTGAAGGAAGCGCAGCCGCGGGTGGCGACCAGTTGGATATGTATGCTTCGTTTGGCATGCCTGATAATTCTTTCGACTTTAGTCTATTTGCCGCCTCTGTACAGGATTACATGGACGTTGACGACTCTGTCAATAGATAGTAAAATATATCATATGTGGTTGGATACGTTACTCGCATCCTCATCTCTTCCCGATGTCTTTCTATTTATGCGTGATGCGTATCATAACTACTGGGAGGGAGGAAGCGGATCCTAAATGGAATAACAATCAAGAACAAAGAAACTGGGGAGACCCTCCATCTATAGTTGAAACTCCAATGGTAGTCGCACCACTCACTAAATACATTAAGCTACTTAAGAGAAGACGCGAATACCATATATTGAACTGTCTCTAAAAATACAGTAGAAGCTTCTATGTACTCTATAGCATTGGCTTTTGTGCGGGGTTAATCACCCGATCCACAACCTCAGTCACAGACAATAGTTCCTCGTCATCGAATGGTCGAGCCACAATTTGGATAGTGACGGGTTGACTCGACCATAGATCAGGGTCATCTATATCATGTATTGTCAGAAAATGGGCGCTTAATCTGCTGAAAGGCCTAAAAGCTTACAAATATCTCGGTTCTCTGTATCGAACGGATTGTTCTGAGGCTGGTAAGACAAATATTTCGGGTCATCTCCAGCGTTGATCTTGATATCCTTAACAGGCAAAACAGTCGAAGGGTAATCTACGAGATTGAAAAAGCAGGTGTAACCCCAATAGGGCAGGAAGTCATGAGGGTAACCTGCTACAGAAGAGACTGGGCACAGAATGCCATCCATAGGGCGCCCTGTTGAAGTCCTAGTAGCGTCCCAGAAGTCGGAGAGGATTTCCCGATATCTATTTTGTGCTTGGACAAGCTACGTAACAAACGAGTTAGTGGTGGAATTGTTTCTCTGATGTCACAATGATTGGAAAGAAGTTGACACGTGCCTTGATAACTTCTCTGGCGCTAATGGATTCATTCTTGATTCCATATATGTCACACATCTTTTCAGCAGCCGGCATCATCGTCTCGCCTGCTTCTGCCAACAACTTGGTGCTGTCTTCGATTCCGCATTGGTAGTAAAGCCTCATCTAATCAAGCCGAAAAATATTAGCTTCAACCATACTGGCCTCTTAGACTGCGAAATAAACTTACGTAAACTTCGGAAGCCTCCCAAAAGTCTATGGGAATTTTGATATTAATAACTATCCACCCTCTCTGTTAGTCATGCAAACCAAGGGGAAAAGTGAGTTCTTGGATCTTCACCTTCATGGCCGGCTTTACTCAGCTTCTCAGCCGACTCTCGCAAAGCTCGAAGGATTGGAGGATGAGGCATCACGGCGCCGTCAAACTCCCAAAGACCAAAGGCAAGTTTCTGTCCGGATTTATCTACCTCTCTCCACGGAACAGGCATGCTTGCAGTATCATATCTTGCGGACGGCCAAGTTGTGACCACCTTTGTCATGAGTTTGAGATCCGATGTACTGTGGCACACCGGGCCACACGAAACACGGATATTTAGCTGGCCGCTCTCCACGCTTTTCATAGATCGTTTTGGTATCCGGTCAGCTGAAGGACGAATTCCATATAGTCCATTAAACGCTGCGGGAGCACGGATTGAGCCGCCAATGTCTGTGGATGGAGCAAAGGGACTTCCTTTCATGGCCACCAAAGCACCATCGCCTCCGGAACTTCCACCCGAGCCGAATGCGGGGTTGAAGGGATTCAAGGTGCGGCCAAAAAGGTTGCTCACTGTTTCCAACAACATTCCAGTCTGGGGCATTGTGGTCTTGCAGTAGAAGACAGCTCCGGCTTCTCGCAGGACGGTTACGATTGCCGACTCACGGTTGGCCTTCTTCTTCCAGCTTGCAGCATAGCCCCATGTGGTAGGATACCCAGGGACGTCAAAGGTATCCTAGAAGCACGATTAGCGGAGAAGAAAAAATTAAATTATGTTATTCCCGACAATTATGCGTACCTTGAGGGCAATTGGTACACCATGAAGTGGCCCGATTGGCTTTCCAGTCCGCTTGAAATGCTCGTCCAACTCTGCGGCTCTCTTTCGCGCTTGATCAGGAAAGAATACCGCCAGGCAGTTGACCTAGTAAGGAAATAAGTTTCAATATTAGTTGATATGAAGCTGCAAATATCAAAGTATATCTCATCATTCTGCTTACGAGCTGATGTGCGACCGCCGCTCGAGCGCAGAAAGCCTCAGCAACGGCTGCGGCCGACAGCTTTCCTGTAGATAGCTTGGACACTAAACTGGATGCATCCAATTCCGTGATGCGAATCTCTTCTTCAGAGAGAAGGCCGCACTCTAGAGGCACTCGAGTAACATCTTTCGAGTTGACTTTGAACCCCTTCGGGAGCTTCCACTTGGGTGGTATGGCACTCTCAAGGGCTTTCCGTACCTCACGGGCCGCAGGTTCCCAGCTCATCTTGCAGATAGTGGAAGAAATCGTGTGAGTAAGTGTAGAGATGAGCTAGAGTCTTCTTGCAAGATGCTAGGCAATATCAAGACATTCTACTTAGACGCCACGGCTTTATACCTTCAATATGGAGGCACGAGGGTCACCTAATCAGTATCTTCATAACCCGCTCACAGTACGCCCGCAGAGATCCACAGAGCTGGAAAATGACTGCATTAGTGGTGATAAAGGGTAAGAATGGTTGGTCGGTTTCTTCCACGCTGGACACGTCCGTGTCATTGCCGGCACGGCCCCGACACGGTTGCGGCACGGCTTTGAGCCGGCTTTCTCCCTAACTTTGCCCCTAGTTATGGCCAAGACTGGGTTATGACTTATCGCAACCTTCTCTGATCCACCCCCGCGATTTGGTATGCAAGAAAGTAAGTTCTCATTGGGGGGCGCGAAAGGATATCCTTGATTGGCAAGGATTCGTATCTTTGTCCTATCAAGTGACTTGACCTTCAGGAAGTTGACGCTTATATATCATGGTTGGAGAATCCGGGTTAACTTCTGATCTTGCATCTTCTCTCACAAGTCATCACTTCCAAGTTCCCTCATCATCCCAACAACCAACATGAAAGAAGACACCAGCACGCAGAAGACCGAGATGGAAGCCAAAGTCGGCGCAGATGATCAGTCTCTCGCTATGGGGAGCGCTGAAGCCTGCGCAAACTACACTCCGGAGCAGGAGAGTCGGATCAAGAAGAAGATTGACATGTACCTGCTTCCGATGCTGGCTATCATGTATCTGGTTTCTTACTTGGATCGTTCCAACAGTACGTATCGACGAGTCTAACAACTATCAGCCTGCCAGGACCAGGACGCAAGTTGCTCACCTATTTGCAAACAGTGGGAAATGCCGCCATCATTGGTCTCAAGGAAGACCTCAAATTGACCGCCGAACAGTATAATCTCTGCTTGACCATCTTTTTCATCCCTTACTCGCTCTTTGAGATCCCATCCAATTTGATGTTGAAGGTGCTGAAGCCGTCCAAATGGATCGGTATCATGATGGTCACTTGGGGAACTATCGCAACGTACGTGGCTCCCAGTTCTTCCATGGCTCTTTCAACAAGCTAACCGATGTTTAATAGGCTCATGGGTCTAGTCAAAGGATTCCCTGGGCTAATGGCGGCACGGTTCTTTTTGGCTATTGGCGAGGTAAAAACTCCAGTTTCAGTCCAAACACAAGGGTAGCAACTAACAAAGCTCCGTAGGCTGGTTTCTTCCCGGCAGCCAGTTATATCCTCACCATGTGGTATCGTCGCCATGAGATCCAACTTCGCGCAGGTATATTCTATTCCGCCGGTGCATTCTCTGGCGCCGTCTCTGGACTTCTCGCGTACCTAATCAACAAAATGAATGGTGTTGCGGGCCTTGAGGGTTGGCGATGGTAAGATTAGCGATTCTATATTTTACAAGGCAGAGATACTTACAGTTGACACAAATCAGGGTCTTCATTCTCGAAGGTCTTTTGACAGTGGTGATCGCCTTGTGCGCTTTTTTTGTGCTGCCCGACGACCCTGCCTCATGCAAGTTCCTCACCGAAGAGGAGAAGGCCATTGTGGCACACAGACTCAGACACGATACCGGTACGACTCAAGGTTCTTACGATGCGAACGAAAAGTTTCAATGGAAGTTTGTTTGGTCTGCGTTGTCAGACTACAAGGTCTGGGCTGTTGTTGTTGCTTACTGGGGCAGTGCTATTCCAATCTATGGGTAAGGGAGAGAATGCGATTTGCAACGTGCAAGCCAGGCTGACGTTGATCCCAGATTCATCTACACCCTCCCTACCGTCTTGAAGGAGCTTGGATATACTGCTGAGATTGCGGTAAGCTTTGACGAAACCAAAATTTCCGGCGGAGTAAATTCTAACTCTCATTGTTTAGCAACTGATGACCATGCCCATCTACGCCGCCGCTGTCGTTGCCCTGCTTTTGACGGCTTTCTTGTCTGACAGAGCAGGGGATCGATCGCTCTTTGTAATTGTTCCACTAATGATTGGAGGAGCAGGTCTTATTGGACTCTTAGCCATTCCAAAGAAGGGCGTCGCACCTGGCGCCCTTTATGCCATGCTTTTTCTCGTTGCTATGGGCTTGTACTCAATTGTTTGCGGGACTGTCGCCTGGACAGGTATGACAGAACACATCC
Source organism: Clonostachys rosea (assembly GCA_026958235.1). NCBI lineage: Eukaryota > Fungi > Ascomycota > Sordariomycetes > Hypocreales > Bionectriaceae > Clonostachys > Clonostachys rosea. The sequence continues at coordinate 4,679,025 of CP110206.1, forward strand.
ATCTTCCGGTTACAAATATAGCTAACAAGCACTTAGCCAACAACCTTGCTGGTCCGTGGAAACGATCCGTAGGAATGGCCCTGATGATTTCAGTGGGCAACCTAGGCGGCGCTGTCGGAACCAACATTTATCTCACGCGGGAGGCACCCTACTACTGGACGGGCTATGGCACATCCTTAGGCGTCATTGTGCTCTCGCTGGGCGCGACGATGTTCCTTCGGTTCAAGTTCAAGCAGATCAATGCTAAGAGGGATGCCATGACGGTTGATGAGGTTCATGCGAAGTATACCGAGGATGAGCTGAGGGACATGGGCGATGAGAGTCCTTTCTTCAGATATACCATCTAGAGAATGGGAGGTCTTGCTCTCAGGAGCATTGCATCCTTGGCCAGTTCATATCCAGGGAGAGAGGCTATGTATCTAGTGGACTGCTTTGTCGATGTTCACAAGTTGAATAGCCAAAGAATTTATTAATACCTGCTTGTATGCTATTGACTGGACCTTACATAGCTGCGTGAAACGAAATTGTAATTAGTGGTATCTGCACTGTCCCTGTTACCCCATTTGCCATAACTCAAGTAAGTAGCTGTCCGAGAACCACTTGAAGGCGCGGTAACTATTGTAGCACATTGAGTTTCCTCTTGACGAACGACTCATGACCTGCCTAAATTAGGCACTAAAGTCCGAGTAGCTGGTGGTAACATTCCTAATTGTACAGCCAGTAGTGTTATACGTAGAACCGTATGTGCCTGCGAATACACTCTGGAGCCAAAAGAGTGCAGGAAAGGCCCCGTTCAGACCTTCTGCCGCATGGTCACCAATGGTGTTCCGCTCATACAGTATATTAGCCCCGTCGAGGCAGTACTGATCAATCACCTCGTCGAGCTCTGCAATCGGGTTAATCTCATCTTGAATAGCCTTGTACGCGTAGATGGGCATCTTGGGCGTGCCAGAATGACCCAGCGTGCCGTCCCTGTAGAAGATCGTCGAGAAAAGCGTCTCGGAGAGAAAGTCGAACCCGTTCGTAAAGTACTCTGAGAGGTCTTGGTTCGCAAAGATGGCGGCAGTGTCTGTGACTGATTTCTTGACGGCCTCGGTCCATCCGGTGACGTTCATCGGACCCTCCGTCTTCATACGCTTGAGCAACTCGTCCCAGGAGCCGGGGTACTGGCTTGTGAGCCCCCAGATGGCCGAGAATGCCAGCCCAGCCGGCGGCGTGCCCGAAAGGTCGCGGATAACACTCGTCGCGTTGATTGGGACACCACCGATGGCCATGCCAGCGAAGTTCATCTCCGGCGCATAGGCTTCTTGCAACTCTGCCGCCCATTGTGAGGCCAGGGCACCTCCCGAGTAACCCCACATGGCATATTGTGCGTCAGCAGCAAGGCCGAGCTCGTCGCTGAGGCTGAGGAGTGCGCGGATGGAGTCGATGGTGGCGAGCCCGGAGGTAATGCCAGCCCCAAAGCTACAGGTCGGACCTTCGTAGTCTGGCAAATTGATGAACAGGCCGGATGCGAGGATTAACTCCCAAGCCATCGCGTCAGTAGTAAGGCCAGTGTAGATGGTGTAGCTAGGGCTGTCGTCAAGATAGTGGGTGTCATATGCAATCTGATAACTGAGCAGGGCTTTCGGGTTTGGCGTCTGTGGAACTAAGAGCGTCGTCACGGCCCAGGAAGGTTCGTAATGGCTGTTTGAGGTGCGATACATGACATTGTACGCACTCGCAGCGCCATTCACTACGGCCGAAATGTTACCTGGGGCAGGCCTTACCCTCAGAGGTGTGCCAGCTGGCTTGCATTTCCAGCCTTGAGGTGCAGTGTACCACGGATCAAGGCTTGGCGGGATTGGCACGGTCGTAGACGAATTATCAGCTGCCGAAGCAAGACTGAAAAGGCCAAAAGCGATGGGCGCGAGGTAGTGAAGACAGAGCATCTTGAAGGAGAGTGTAAAAGAGTGAAGTAAAGTTGGCTGTGATTCCAATTCTTGCTACTTGTGATACATGGCCAGTGGAAGCTTTTATAGAAAGTTACCAGGTGAGAAAAGAGGGTCTTCGGTCGTAATAAAAGGAGCAGGTAGAGACAACAGCATGGATCATAAGATGGCCAGGCCATGAGCTTTGTGGAGAAAGGAATCTAACAAGCTGTAGGATCGCCTGTATTGTCTGAGCGTTTTCTAAATATTAATTAGCAAGTCGTAGACCAGATACGAGCGTTGTCTTGAGCTGTTGTTTTTGGAGTTGAAACTGACAGGGAACGCGATGATGTTTCCCAGTTTGGTTTGGCTCTGAATTTATTAGAAACTGACAGGGGGCGCGATGATACTTCCCGATTCAAATCCTTGTTTCAGATCCCCACAAAATGGGACATTACCCTGCAGCCTCTCTTAACGCTGTTTATCTACGGGGTGATGATGTACGGCGGTGGTGGCAAATCCAGAGTTGGGCTTGAGAAATATGGCAAGTCTCAAGTTTAGGATTAAAAGATAATGGGCCATCTCCCGTACCTATACTGCGGATAGTTGTTAGCCAGCTGAAAATATTGGCTCTGAAGAAGTCAGTGAACGATATTAAGCTTGAGTAACTTGCTGACAGCTTTGAAACTTAAACCAAACACGAAGGCAATCAAAAAATAAACAAGCTCACTCATAACGAGAGTAAAGATGGCAACTTTTGGGGGATCAATGGATATTGGATCATTACGTACTAGCTGGTTATAAATATCCAGTGGCTATTCAACCAACAGCGGCATATCCGTATTTGAAACCATTTGAAGTTCGTAGCTATGAAGGATGATCAGATATCACAAGTATGTAAATTGATGCCTAGAATGTACTTTGAACGCCAACACTAAAAAACAATACTGTGTGATATGCTACATTGATCGATGGGGACCTAACAGCCTGCGTAAATTTTTGATTTTCGATTCCATAGTCCTAAGAGACACTCCATATACTGATACACAATACTGGGACAAATTTTCGAAGGGCTTATAACTTGATGATTAAGATTTAAGTGCGTGATAGAGGTTAACTGAATCTTCTGCATCTCTGGACGCTGTGCGGATATCATACCACGACCTTCCTTGAAGGATGTACTTTCCTTTTATGGAGCTTGATTTTCGAAACATGCATGCACATAATTATGCGTTGACTATGGCACTATGGAAGTGAAGTATATTGTACTCATCAAGAAGAGACTTTCTAACCCCTATTTCATCCTTGAGCTCTTGTTCCTTGCGTCGATCGCGTTCTTGACAATGACAGCGGATTATGTCCACTTCTTCTACTCCATGCAATGTCCAATTATCCCTTTTAGTACGTCTTCGGATGATATTAATGGCGGCTCTATAGACCTTGTTAGCTAGCTAGACACCTGTCATGCGGTTGGTCTAGGCTTTGTTGCACTGCCGGGTGTAGAGGCGCTATTCCTTGCTCCTCATGGGAATATGTAATAAAAGTCGGGCACTAAATGCTGTTCAAGACATGCCCCAGAAGGACCGTCTCTTCCCAACGCCCGGGCATTCCGGAGTATTCGTGTCCCCAACCTTTCCGCTAGTTATGTCACTAATTATAACAATATGCCATCCTTTTTATCGCCTCTACTAGTTCTCGAATGCTACACTTCTAACTCTTTGCTTGGAGTACAGGGAACGTTAAGTTCTCTGGGCTCCTACAAACATACTTACAGCTCATATCGCGACAGTATACAGTCTAGTGCAATTGGGCAGGAGTCTAGAAGGCATTTTGAGGTTGCGTAAAGCCGAATAACCCTATCGGCAGGGCACCACGGAAATCTCTACTAGCTATGGGCTATCGGAAGAGCTGAAGTTAGTATTAGCATGTAAACGAGCTGGACAGGTTCTCTATTGCACAAGATGGTTAACGGAGCTAACGTAGTGATATTGATGACGAAGAGTAGCCGACCGTGACAGAAGGATAGGATGGTGAATATTGCTTTACATCTGCTGCAGGCAAGTTCTATTCCAGGTCGGCAGAGTGTGTCTTAGTAGTTTATAAGTAGTCTACGTCTCAAATATCCTTAAACTGATCATGACCTCGCAACAGCAACAATAACCAGGTGCGGGAGAGAGGTCATATTGCGTCTTGCCTTTCCCCGAGCCAGTTTCCTTGACTAAATTGATGCACGATTCTCCGAACGGATAACTGATAGAACTCTAGCGATGCATACTCAATCTCAAATTGATACCAATTGGTTATGTTTGTGTACATAAATCAAACAATGGCTATATACATCTAGCTACCTGCCAGGGCGCGGGATATCAGTGATCAATTTATCAAATGCTCAACAAGCCGGAGTCGCAGCAGCAGCAAGAATACTGCTCACGCTTGTCCATGCTGGTTTCTTCTCCAGATTCTCATCATACAACAAAGCGGCCCCAGAGCCCGGGAACACGCTCGGAATCCAACTGTATTTGTCCGTGTAATCCCAGATAGTAATACCAACACACTCCTCCACATCAAGGCACGCTCCAACGACATCAGCGTAGGCATCTCCTTGCGTCTTCAGGCCATCGTCAGTCGGTGGAAGGCTAGAGAAGCGGATGTCTAGCTCGGTGTATGCCACCTCGGCGGCACCTGCGTCGATGTAGCTCTGGAGGGTGGCAGCCAGGTCCGCGCGCGACGGGACTGAGCCGACGATGAGATGCGCCTGGCAGCCTACACCGTCAATTTCGGCGCCCGCAGCCTTGATGGCAGGGATGACGGTGTTGATGACGGCCTTGCTCTTCGATCCCGTCCATTCCAGGTTGTAGTCGTTGTAGTACAGCAGGGCGTCTGGATCAGCCTGGCCGGCTGCGTGGAATGCGATGCCAATGAAGGAAGATCCAAGGACCTTAGAGAAGATGCTGTCCCGCAGCGTTCCATCCTCGTTCAGTGCCTCATTAACGACATCCCAGGAATAACAAGCACCCTTGTAATGGCCAACGACGTTGCTGATGTGGGTTTCAATGATCGATGTGAGCTCCGCCTCTGTCCAAGAGCCACCCGAGACCCAAGATGGTAGCTGTGAGTGCCAGACCAATGTGTGGCACCGCAGAAGCTGTTTGTTTTCTTTCGCCAGAGCGGCGATTGCGTCTCCGGACGTGTAACTGAACTGGCCTTGGGTTGGTTCAGTGAACTGCCACTTCTGTCCGTTGCCAGGCGTGATCTGCCCAAACTCATCGGCATTATCTAGGATTGCCCGGTACGCAGTATCGGTGATTTCGCCATTGTCAGTGGCCGAACCGAAGTAAAGCTTGCCAGCAGCGACAGCGAGAGAGTGGAGTTGGGCCGACGTTCCGGTAAGGAGCCCAGCTCCTACCATTGCACTTGAGAAACGCATGTTGAAGAGGAAAAGAAGAATGATACAGATGGAAGAAGAGATTGCGGAGGCTCGGAACTGGCGGGATTTCAATTCTTTATGACCATTGACGATATCGCTTGGGTGTAGGCATTTGTGAAACTGACCTCGGAAGTTGGACCTCCGTTCCACGGCCATTTTCTCGTTTGGGACGTGGAGCATCTGGTGACACGCGCCCGGGGCAAGCTACTCCGTGTTTCATGAATGGATGAATATTCAAGTTTCCGTCATTCGTTCCTCTGGCCATTGCTCGCCCCTGTCATTTATTGCGAGTTTGAGAGCCTGAGGCGGCTTTATATTCTTCCATCCTCTATGACCCTTTTCTGGTGGTACCCTTTGGCACACCGGCCCTTTGATCCAGGATTTAGGCCTGTATGCGCAGATCGTTAGATCGAGGGTAAATGCCAGATAAAATTGCCTAGCTTCAGTCCTACCGTATCAATTGATGGCTGAATCAGTTGATGTAAATATCTTGATTTATGGGCATGTTGATTCGGGTGGGTGTCACACGGTAGCAAGCTAAAGGTGCAATTTTCTGGACGACCTCCTCCCAGCTACGTCCAATACATCAATAACTACGAAACTCAAGTAATTTTAGAACTTGTATCAGCGTTTGATTCAATACAGCCAATGAATCAAAATACACATTACCAAGTTTATATTTGTTCGAAGTATTGATGGCCACACTGAGCGTGAACATACAAGATAGTTTCATTGATCTATCAGAATGGGTTTCTTTTTAAAAGGTATTTCTTGGATTGAATTGTCACGGCTCTGAAGTAGCCTTTGAGTTTCCAGGTCGATGAAAAGAGCTAAATGATGTAAAATACCATGCGACATAGGCAAAAAACAGTCACTGGTATGGTTTACATCTACCTGTCAGTAAGAATACGCAGTTCTCAAGACGGAGGACTCCAATCTGGTTCAATACTTGTAAGCCAATAATCAGATTTTTGACATGAGCTAGCCCCGGTGGCCAAGCGGTAAGGCGTCGCACTCGTAATGCGAAGACCGTGCGTTCGAATCGCACCCGGGGCATTGCCTTTGCTTTTACCTCATTGTAACAATTTTGTAACTTTTTTTGCTAGTTATTTGAAACAGCATTGTGATTATAATAAATCTCTACATTGTATCAACAGACTATTGACTTTCCAACCTTGAGAAAATAATATTAGCTGTCGTTGTTCTGGAAAACGCTGCTACGAGCTATGAGTCCAGGTCATGTATGGCAACCATGGATCAAGAATTCCAATTACATGCATCATTTGGACAGCAGTTAATGCAATCAATGCATTTTTGACCATGAAATTATGGATATATAGTACAAGTAGGACGCATCGACAGAGACAACTTGAACAATGCGTAAAATAGATGTATTTCAGTTACCTAGACGCACCCGTTACCTAAATGTGCTATGAGTTGGCTGTCCCACCGACTTAAACATAACTCCGACTCCGGCTTAATATTCCAATCCTGGCTGCATTTCGTAAGATCCAACTCGGCCATAGCATATTCCCTAACCATTCTTAATCATTCTTCTAGCAGTTGATACCACTCTGGGATTTCCTTGATCAGAGTCCACATATACTTCTCCAGCCTGACCGCGCATTTGCTGTACACCGTCGACGCATCGTTGTATTGCTTGCAGTTGCTGAATATCAATTTGAAATCCGCCACAAAGTCCGTCGGCGTGGTGTAGAAATCACTCATCAACCGCTCCTCCATGGTCGAAAGGTCCATTGGCTGCGCAATGGCCTTGTAATACTCGGGAATCTCGTCCCTGTTTACTGGATGGAGGAACGGCCATGCCTGCTTGTGATTTTGAATTTGATACAGGAACCGCCGGAATTCGTTGAAATGGGGCCCGTGGCGAGGCGCCCGTGACAACTCATCCATGTCGGGAGACCAACCCGTGGCCCGAATGGCAGGGATAGAAAGTGAGTCGATGGGGGTGATGCCGTTGGCCCATTGCTGGGGAGGCGGGTGAATGATGTGGTTTTTGCTCACTGCCTTGATCTTGGCCATGATTGTTTCCTTCTGCTTGAGAAGCATGCGGCCGACTTCAAGATAACGTATCCGGGGGAGAAGAGAACATTGCATCAGTGTCCCCCCTTCGTAATCTTTGATAAACCCCATCCAGATGGGCTTGTCGAGAGTAACATCCTTGGTAAAGCCCTGCTTCTTGAAATATCCCGTGGCATAGTTATCGGCATAGGTAAGGAAGTGCATCACGGGCGAAGTAGCTTTGACGTAGTCCTTCAGATGCGCCATGAGGTGAGCTCCGTACCCTTTGACCTGCTGATCAGACGAAACGGCACAAAAGACAATCTCGGCGAACTTGCGCGCGCGAAACTCGCGATATGTTATGCCGCCGATGACCTCCATTGGTTTCTTGACGATGGCGATGGACAGGTGAGTGCGATCGTATACAAGCCTTGCGACATAATCTTTGGGCATCTCGGGCAGTTGCTTTTGGAAGAGGCATTTCAGGCCAGTGAGTATAATCATGCTGTCCGTGGCGCCGTCATTGTTCACCACGCGGAATTCAATCTCGCCATTCCGCTCTTCTATGACGGCAGGCTACTGATCAATTAGCATGGGCCGGATCAAGTTGGAGTCAGGATTGGGGCATGCCTTTTCTGGAAAGGGGATTCTTCGGCTGGAAGGGGAGGAGTGTATCTCGAGCTCTGGGCTCTCGTCGTGGTGCGTCCTGATCCGCTTGTTCTCGGACGGGATATTTGGCTCCTCGGGGGCGGTGCGCTTCTCGCCCTGGACCGGTAGCTCGGACGAGCCCGGAACAGGAGGCTCGGCCTGGTCCATTTGAGCGCTTCCAGCAGACGGGGCGGACGTGGGATGCGCGGCCAGAGCAGGCGCTGCGGAGGTCGCCTGCGTCTTGATCTCGCAACCGAGATTTGATGCTAAGGCGCAGTCGTTCGGCCGCGCTGGATCGCTGGTGTCTGAGGTTTTGTCACGTGTGTCACGGCAAGGATGGTGAGTGGGTGGCTCAGCTCTTCTCATGTCATCCCAATTCCAGTCTCAATCGAGCAGCCCGTCAGCGGGAGCAGTGGAACCAATTCAGCCGGCGCAAGCACTATAATCACATCAATCGCTCAGCAACGGCTGTGCGATGCTCATTGAGTGAGAACCAAGATTGCAGAGCTTGAATGAGCTGTTCTTTGAGGCTCCAAGAAAGCCGCGGTGGCGCTAATGGCTCAAAATCAGCCAACATAGCGCCAAAGTAGTCTTAGCATCAAAGATGATTAGAAATAAGAAGCATCAATCAATTCCTTGTAGGAAAAATCGCTACAGCCTAATCGACATTTGATTGACACAGCTATGTCCAACCTGAGGCCGGCCTGCCTGAGACTCTCATCAACAACCATTCGAGCTTGCTGTATAAGGCTGGGTAAATGTCGTGTTCAATTCCGCAATTTTCATTTTGAGACTGACATGGTCGCACTCGTTCCTCAGCTTTGATGGCCACCAAGTCATAACGATATAAGACAAAGCCTCTATTTGAGGGTTCCAATGAACATGTCGCCAAAGATTTGCGCAATATCTTGTTTCATGATTTGTCACGTCACAGAAAGGAGGATCTCCACAATAGCTACAATTTATGCTTAGAGTTAAATGTTTGACAGCATCATCGTGAGAAATTACCATTACAGATCGATAATAACGAACTCCAGGGCGGGTGCTCCGAGCCTTCCGCACGACCCCTGTCCCCTCCAGCAATGATCTGCCTAATTGGCCTGCTTTCAGTTTCAGGAGCATATCCTTCCGCGCCTTTGGCTTGGGGTAAATTAGTCTGTCTGAAAGCATGTCATCGATTGATCAGTGACAGCTCAAGCCCCATATTGCCATTATCTTAACAGCTTTCACAATGTATTTAAACAAAAGCATCTGCTCTTTCTCGTGTTTCTGAAAAATACCGATCATCCACATCCTGTACAACTAGCACTACACAGTTCCCACAATGTTTCGCTCTTCCATTCTATCCATTCTTTTTGGCGCCCTGCAGGTCACGGCGCAAACATGCCAGCTACAGTTCGACGGACGAGTTCCAAGCAACTTCACCTCTAACCAATTCGATGTTGAAAATGGATTATTCAATCCTGACTTTGTAAAAGGCAAAGGTACAAGTCTCTGTGGCGAACTACTAGAAATGTTAACTAACAATGAGTCATCGCAGGACTGAAATTCAGCGAATTGCTCGAGATCACAGATCAGACCACTCTTGTAGGCCATTGTCAAAATCTGGCTGCCACACAATGACTAACTAGAACAGTTTGATGTCAATTCTGTACCCGTGTACTTGACCATAAATGACTCCTCCATCTTTGCTCCCTCGGAGACGAATGTACAAAAAGGTTTCCGTCGTGCGGAGCTACTTCCGGCTTCCAACAGTGGCTCAGATCCGTCGACGACCGGCATCAAAACGCTGCACTTTAGCCTTGCCAAGGACCCTGCCCGGCCCTTGAACTTCTCTCACGAATACCAACTTGTCTTCCTCGAGAGCGCTGATTACTCTACCAACCAGTTCGTTCTCAAGACTGGCACCATCCTTGGTGGAAATATCTCTGAGCCGGACAGCCTCCAAGTTTATGGCAACGTCAACAAGGGCGCTCCTCTCCTGTTCCAGGCTCCATTCAGCGAGAGCGTTATCCACAATTTTGCCCTCAAGCTCGATTTCAACGCTTTGTAAGTGCCAAGTGTGCGGCTTTAATCCCGTTCCAGAGATTAACAAACGAGTCTATAGGACAACTCAAGTCTATTACTCCCAAGATGATGAACCATTGAAGCAGGTTACCAAAGCCACATCCAACGACGTGAGTGGCCAAGGTCAATTCCATTTCGGCATCCTCAAGAAGCCAACAGGACCTGCAGAGGATATCACGAGGGAAGGATACCAGCCGAGCGGCATTGAGGAGGCCATTCTTTACGGTGGCATTTTCGAGGAAGATAGCGCAGATGGTTGTATCAGCCTCTCACCCGAGATCGCCTGCCAACGCAAGGCTCACTAAGTGCATAGAAAAGACATGAGGGGCGGAGAATCAGAACAAGCTGTAGAAAGTCTCATGGGGAATTTGTCATTGTCGCGTATCACTAGATGGTTTTCTGTGCATTCGGGTATAGAAAACATGCGAGATTTAAAAGAAAGGGAGAGTTGATCTAGATGTCAATCTGACTCAGCAGCTTTAGCTGTAGCCGTTTTCAAATCTTAGAAATATCACCACGTGTGACTCAATGTTCAAGCTATGTTGCACAACCAACAGGTGACAGTATTACAAGTGATTGCTGAGGGCCACCATACAGAGGGAGCTCGAAGCTTGGAAAAGCTGCATCGCCATGCGCATCAAAGGTAAAGACATATCACTCATGAACGAAGACTGGCAATCAGCGAATTGAAAGTTTATGGCAACATGTTTTATTAACCGAGTAGCTGGTTCGGATGACTTGATCCAACATTCGCCGTCATGAAGTTTTCTCTCTCATAATACAGCCCTAGCAATTGCAGCTATTTCACACCTAGTAAAGACCAACGACGACATCACCCTTGACACGGGCAGTCAAGTGGACCTCGGCCTCGAGATCGAGCTTGATGCCGAGGAGGAGAGCGGCATCGCGGGGAGTGCCGTTCTCGTCAGTGGCACCCTTGAGGATCTGGCCTACATTTTGGTCTGTCAGAAAAGTCCAAACGCATCATTAATAGGAACGGAAGAAGAGGAGTGGTAACATACCAGCGGGCTGAGAGAGAGCGGTGGCAGTGGGCAGAGGAACAGTGAACTGCTCAGTGGTGCGGGCGCTGGAGATCGTGTTAGACTGCGTCACTTCGATATCACCATTCGATGGGGATATACATACGGGGCAGACATTTTGAAGTGTGGTTTTGGGAGTCTGAAAGACTTGAATGTGTGTGAAAGTGTAAAGAGAGTTGTTGAAGTTGCTGGTGAGAATGAGGATGAGATGAGAAGGAAAAGTTCAGCTTGACCGGGACATCTCTCTCGCCTTTTATATACTTGAGGAGCGCCCTCCGTCGTCTTTCTTTTTTCCCTTCTTTTAATCAAACTTACGACCTGCGTGGCTGGATGGGTCCGTCAACTCGCATCGCATTGCCAACCCCCCTGCAAAAAGAAATCAACCGGCGATAAATCCCCGCGATCCGATCCGATCCTCTCCCCTTTGCCATTGACCGGCCAAAGATAGTCTCAAGCACATGGAACCTTCCCAGGGGTTTCCTACCTAGCGCCTTCCCGATGCCACCAACTTGAGCGGATTCCTGAAGCTTTCCGGGCCTTCAATTGGACGTTCTACCCGCCCGTTTCTTAGGCAATCTGCCTCCCCCGGATCGCGTTCGGAGGAGATCTGTCTAGCTGATTGTGTGGGGCCGGTCCTTCATGCGCGTGCTGTCATCGGACAGGGAAATGGTACGATATATGCCAGCTGGTCGTGGGTCAAAGTGGTTTCAACCGCTCCATGTTGTGGGAGCTCATCATCTACATTATGCTGGCTGGATACAAAGCCGGGGTGGCCAGTCTGGACAACGCATGCAGCAAATGACGGGAGCGAGGCTGGCAATTCCGATTCTTAGTCCAGGGGTGCCGGCATTAACAATACAACGTCAATCAACGCCACCGGATGGGTTGGAGCCTATTTTCATACTCTCACCCGGGTAAACTCGCGCGGGGAAAAAGAAAAACAATCATCAGTGAGAGAATATGCACGTTGGAAAAGGATCAGCTTACGAAGGGTGGCAGAACGTAAAGTCTCAAACCGGTTCCTCGACCCTGCGAACCTACATAGGCGAGCTTTATGCTATAGTCGTGGAGAGGGAGCCAGTGCAGTGATGGGGTTCATCCGAAGAGCCAGAGATGCAGGTTTGTCCAGGCGAGGTAATTCTGTAGAATCCAAGGGAGGCGGGAGTGACTGGCCTTGCCTCGAAGCGAGCGTTGCCGGCCACTCCCGGCATAAACTTCTCCACCACGGCGTGCATCTTCATGTACGTGAGATCCACCACACCTGTCGTTTCTTTTTCTTAGTCGCCACCATTCACGGCGCAATGCTGTGCCCAACAATGCATCGTGATATCCCGGGGTGTCAAGCACATACAATCAAGCCACTTTTGAGGCCCAGAACATGACTCGTGGTTGTCTCGAGTATGATCGAGACCTACCTGTTCCTCCCGATGCAACACAGATACCACGGATTGTCCGTGAAACAACAGCCAGCCACCGGATACGCATGGAGGTCGTTGCCGGTCGAACGGAATGAGGCCATACATGAGACATGCATCCTGGGCTGGAAGGCGCTGAATCCGACCAAGATGCTGCCGAGATCTCACTCTGCATTGGCACCGCCAATATACATATGCAGGTCATTTGGAAGATGCCAGCACATCACCCCAAGTTTCTCAGACGCTCAGCCACCAAAAAGCCGATGTAACACGCAAATGCGGGCAGAGCATGTGAGTGAATGTGTACGATTTACAAGGCGCCGATATGTATCCCGGAAGCGAAATCGGGCAGCCATCCCCTCCGGAGCTTGCCCCGAAGCTTGCCCTTCAGATAAGCGAAACATAAGCGAAATGCAACTCTTGGCTCCGGACAGATCTGGCTTCAGAGCATCCATGGCTTACTGCCAGTTTCGCTGCGCTCCCCAAGACTTGTATTTTCTGTCAATGTTACGTAAAATGTGTTTGGGATTTATATTCTCTAAAACCTTTGCATCGCTTGTATGGCTACCCTATTAGGTCTTCTGCTTGTGCCTTATATAAATTCTTGGGCTGTGTGATAATAAATTTGGTATGGCACTAATGTGACTTCAGACAAAGCAATTCAATCCCATCAGGTATAATATACTAAGTTCTACAATGTGTTACAAGTAGATTTTATCCCTCACTTTACAAAAACAAGGTAGAGTCTAAGAAAAACAACTAATAAGCTCAGGAGAGGTATTTTTAAAAAGCTTTCAGGGCAGTAGTAAGTAGGTAGATAGCGTTGGTCTTTTGTTTATGTGTATAGGGTAGGTCTCCCACGTGGAAGGTTGCATTAATTTAAGAAATTGCACAACTAACCCAGCATATTTCCCTATGCTGCGCATAATTAATGAATGTTTTGTATACCATTATGGAGCTGCTCCTCTCCCGCTGCAGGACGCGTTGACCTCCTAGGCACGGCTTAATGACGAACTCTATGATAGTTCTACTAAGTTAGATGCCAGTCGAGCGAGCCTGCCAAAGTAGAACCACCTGCATAGCAACGAGAATAGCCAGCGAACCAGTTCCAGCAGCAAGCCCAAGCCCTGGATCATGACCAAACACGCCCGCAATTAATCCTATGGCTGTGGAGAGGAAGAACGCTACACCAAACCACACGGCCGCAGCGTGGGGATAGAAAAACTTTTTCACATATAAAGCTCTTTTTGGTTCAGCCCAGAGGGTATCATCAACTTACTCATAATTGGAGACGAGGAAGTCATTGGCGGTGCGGAGCAGTTGTGGGTTGTAGAATGCCTTTGTAGTACTCGCTTCGACTGATGTAGACTCTCTGGCTCCCTACACGGGCTTCCAAGTCCAAAATATTGCTTGCGCTTCTTGAGAGCTGTAGCGCATTGGCGTCAACTGAATTAATCATTGATATCCGACAGTGGGCACATACTAAAGATACGGATACAATCCATACGGAATCGCGTCGCATCAGAGCTGCCTCTATGAAGGCGACAAAAAGCCAGACAAGCCGCTTGTGGTTCTCATACCTTTAAGTCTGATAAAGACGTCTTCTCCTTGGTTCGATGAATCAACGGGAAAATGTTCACAGCAGAGCTGCCCCGTTTCGTCTTCACGTACTCGAAGAACCAGGATGTCTCGCCCGCGACTGTCTAGTGAGAACGAAAAACGACCCGAACAACAACAGCTAGAACAGCCAGGATCTGAAAACCAGCAAATAACCGCCCATGCTGGATCTCAGCTAATGGTCCAGCCGTCCCCGATATTTCAGACAGTGCCACCGTACCTAACCTTCGCGCAGTTCCCGCCTCATATGCTGCAAAGCGAGGCCTGTTCGAACCCTGTGGGACAAATCAGCCTCGAGGACACATCACAGCAACCCTCCCAAGCGTCCCAAGTGGGGCAATTAAAACCACTTACGGGTTCAGGCGACCTACTTGATTTGATATTCACAAGGTCTGTAACTTCATGGGAAATATGGGTTCTATGGGAAATATGGGCTCTATAGGAAATATGGGCTCTATAGGAAATATGGGCTCTATGGGAACTATGAGCTCCGTAGTACCGCAGTTTCATTACCAACAGAAGATGGGTAATATTTGGGTTACATGCAACGCCCTTCAGTATATTACTAGACGTAGCACCTCTGTTCACATTGCTCAGACTTTAACGCTCTGATGTATTTGCGGACATAAACCCCTGGGACCTTGGTTTACCAGTTGGGAATCGATCAAATTGTTATAGTACCAGCGTTCTATACTTGTTGTAGCAGGTGGTTTGTCACAACATGGGCGAGTAACGGGGTGGTGCTCATCTTTTATCAGTGGAAGCAAGACAATTATTTGAAAGTCTGAAATCCTCGCACAGGACACCATTAGATGTAATCATTCCTCTAGTTCTCGGCTGGAACTCCTGCGGCTCTTTGCAATCATATTCATCGTGTTGAGACGTCCAGCTTGGTGTCTTCCATTGCTGTTTCTTAGAGTGTACTCCAACTCTCATCAGAGTCACACGCAACGCCATAATGTTACATTGACCTATGAAAATGAATAATCAGGCACATTGCCTCTAACTTCACTGGGCATGAGGGATGGGTACGTTTATGTAAATTGTCATCACAAACCGCGTCGCGATTTATGGGCAATCATCCACGAAGGGCTAGCAGATCGTGACGTTTCATATCATCCATCAACCTTCTCTAGTCACTTGCATCTCTGTAGTTGGGCGGCTTCTTCTACTCCTCCAAACCGAACCTTTCCACCGAAGAAGGGCAACCGCGACTATTCCAAAAAGGCCACTCCAAAGCCCGAGAGCAGTGAAATACCACCCTCGTCCCGCAACATCTAGAAGCGGTTGTAGTATAGCCACCCCAGCAGCGGCCATTGCGCAGCGTGTGACGCTAGTAGCTGCGGCCGCAGTGCTAGGACTTTGAGGATAAGTATCTACCATAAGAGTACTGTATGTTGTGTAGAAATAGGTTCCCCAGAATCCTTGGATAAACTGCAGAACCAGTGCCACGGCCGGATGGGCTGACTGGGTCACTGCCCACCCGTACCCAATGATCGTTCCAGTAGATACAAATAGGAAGAGATAGGTACCCCGGGTCCTTGCCTTCTCAATCGGAAAATGGACTAATTCATCAGGAGCGACCCTGTCCGTTGTCCAACCTAGCTCGCGTAGTGTCTTTGCGTAATTTCTATCCATTAGCTTTCCACTGACATAGCTCCCAGTGATGATTCCAACCCCCCGAGGCAAATACGCAAGCCCCAACTGCCACTCATTATATCCATATATATCCTTGAAAATATCTGGTAAAGCCGCCACGAATGAGTAGTCAACAGTGTAAAATGACCCATGCATCCATAGACTCAAGAATGAGTCTGGGTAAAAGATCATTCTGAAGCAACCAAACAGATTTTTTATGGCAACTTTGTGGGCAGGTTCTCTGACCACAGTTCCTGGTCCGCATGATGAAGACTTGCTAGTAGCTTTACTCATTGTGTGGGTGCGTATAAGTTGCACCCAACTGAGTTGCCACCATTTGAACCGAGCTGGATCGCCACCATTGCCTACCAGCCTCTTCGCAGTCTCAGGCAATAAGAGACCTACACCAAGGAATAAAACACTGCCGACAATGACCAGGGACCAAAATACCCAGGTATGATTATTGTTGGCATAGGCAACGATACCACCAACCACGGGACCAACACAAGCTCCAAGGTTAAGTGCCATGCTGATCGGGCCTAACATCCGGCCTCTTTCACTTGGCTCGCACACATCAGCAACCACACCGAAACTTATGGCATAAGCCGCACTCGCGCCTAAGCTTTGTACAGCTCGGAGCACTAACAGCACCGCATAGTTATCCTTATTCGCTGCTAGACCGATGTTCCCAAGTACGTAAAGGCCCAGTGTGAAAAGGAATATGGGTCTTCTCCCGTAGGCATCTGAAAAGGGACCAAATATTACCGGGGAGATCGCTTGGAAGATGATATACAATGTCAGGGTAAGGTTGATAGCCTGAGCAGAAACACTGAACTGATGTCGTAACAGTGGTAGCAGTGGGAGGTATATGGTTGCGGTGAGAGGGGATGTGATTGTTCCCAAACCAAGGATTATTCTCAACCGCCTCAAGTCCGACAAGGTGAATACTGTATATGACGAGTTTTCTGAAGAGACGGGGTTTCGGTTGCTTGTTTCCTCTTTACTGGGGTTGGCGCATTCACTAGCATCCGGGGCTGCTGTGTCGAGAAGTTCCTTGGAGACTCTAGCCATCTTTAGTGTTCGAACAATTGGAAATATAGAAATTATATTTGCAGTAGAAAAGTTAGAAGGTGCGGGGTACAGCCCCGGAGCATTTGATGAACCAACAAACCGGTGAGTAATCATCAGGGACCCCGGTAGAAGCACAAACATATGCGACGCAATTGTGCAACTTAGGAGATCGGGAAACTTACCTGCTAGCTGTTGGATACTAGAGAATAATCTAGGTGTTTGATTCCTAAGTTTATCTGGGCATTTTACAATGGAGAAGGAGGTGTGAATTATCTTGATTTGAAAGTAGGTGCAGCGGGTGAAGATTGGGACCATAATTAATCAAAGACATTGACGCGTATCAATTGAGCGAAAAGTAGTTCAATTCGTTTATAATGAAGATATCCCTATTTTAAGCTAGAGTATGGTCGCGTTCGGCAGAGAGAGATGCGATTTCCGATTCCTGTAAACGCGTGGGTGCCTCACCTTCAGGGAATGGCGCAAATTTATCGACGAGATAATACATATCACTAAATGCCCTGCTATTTTATTAGTAGCTATACCTGATTAATAGTGGAAAAGTCTCACAATTGACGAACGGCCGTTCCTTGGCTCTCATGATTGACGGAATATATCACGTTATAGTATACGCTGTAGAGGCGATTGCGGTCCTCCCAATCAAGCTTCGGCTCACTTGGCAAGAAATGACGGAGATATGTTCTGGTGTACACTTTATTGCTGATTTTGTTGTAGTAGCCGCGCCAGTTTGCAACTTCCATCTCATTATGGCCGTAGAATGAAGCAGCGTCGAAGATATAGACTTTTCCGTCGCTGAGTGATGTTCCAGTATTACCTTCCCAGAGGTCGGAGTGAAGTAGACTGGGCTTGATTGAATTGCCGTCACTGGAAAGGGCATCGAGTAGTCTTGGAATGACATGTTCAATGAGCCTCTTTTCGACTTTGTCGAGTGATTCCCAATACCCGTTCACCTCAAAGTCCAGTTTGATCACGTGCTGGAGGAGTTTGGTGAAGAATACTGTCCAGTTTTCTTCCCAGCCTACGCACTGAGCGATCCGTCCTTGGCATGTTGTGCAGTGGAATCCGAATTTGCCTGTAGGCGAATGGCTGTCCCGATGGAGGCGGGCAAGTTCAGCGCAGAGGTACTTTGGATCTGGCATTGTCTCATTCATCTGTAGAAACTGCGAGAGAAAGAAGTACGTATCAGGCGTACTGTCTGCATATTTCCCCCACGAGTGTGGCTTTGGGACAAGATTGGGAGCCCACTTGTATAGCTCGGACATAGAGTTAAACTCGCCTTCCATCATTGTCCGCCCGTGATCTTCTGGAGCCGATTTGAGGAAGAATAGCTCTTCGGACCCATCTTCCATCTGAAGCTGAAGCCGAGTAGTCACCGTCCAAGCTGAAGTTCCGAAAGGATCGGCTGAAAGTATCTTTGTGCCTGCCGGAAACTTTTCAAGAACATTACTGTCGACAGAGAATTTCTTCGGGAAACCAGCAAAGGCCTCATCCCCGACAGGTCCGGATCGGGTAACATCCGGCGTGAGAGGCGGGGTGACGTGACCACTTTCCTTCGAGATATTCGTGGCCTTCAATGTCGTTGAGGTGACTGTACTTTCCATAGTTCGAGTCTGGAAAGCTTACTTGTATGTATATTCTTAGGCGTTAGTCGATATTGATGGATAGGGCTAGCAAAAAATGAAGGAGGATGGTATGCTTAGCAACCGTATCGCACTCGAGAACACTTGTTATCTTTGACGCATAGTAAG
Organism: Clonostachys rosea; assembly: GCA_026958235.1. Lineage (NCBI taxonomy): Eukaryota > Fungi > Ascomycota > Sordariomycetes > Hypocreales > Bionectriaceae > Clonostachys > Clonostachys rosea. Next base: position 4,697,646 of record CP110206.1, read on the forward strand.
ATTGCATAAGAGCTGAAATAAAAGGCGCGTAGCTGCCCAATCAAACACCGTATATTCTATGAAAGTGCAGGGAGTCGTAAGATTACCCCGCGGTAAGACGTGGGGGTTGGTGATTTGAGGGTAGGATCTGGCCACTAGATTTTCGATCCTACCACCGTCATAGAGGTAGTGCATACCGGTGACAGTTTTATCCACAGCGACAGGAGGCGAGGCTATACCTTCCAGTATCAAAGAGTACTGGTATCTATGTTACGATGGTGAGTATTCGCAGGATGAGATGAATCCCCGACGTGCTGCTGCAGTGCTGACCTGGAGCATAGTTCAAACGTTTCCGCTCGACCAAGTCGCGGTCTCAAGGCAATCCACAGGAGAGAAGAACATCTGATTCTTCCATCGCCAACAGTAGCAATGAGCTGGCGCGAGGAAGGACAAATGAGTTCCTATCCGTAGTAACCCAGCCACCGTCTAGTTTGCGTGGAGCCAGTCCTAGTCCGTCTCGAACGGCATTAGGTCTCCATGTCTTGCATCAGCCCCAGCTTGCTGCTTTGGATATTATATTCGTTCACGGACTTGGCGGACACAGTCACAACACATGGACTAAGAACCATGACCCTGCTCTATTTTGGCCGGCAACTTGGTTACCACTGGAACCGGATGTAGGCATTGCTCGGATCTTAACGTACGGCTATAATGCAGACTGGCGTGGCTCGACCAAAAACATTTCAACGATTACTGATTTCGCTAAAGATCTTCTTTTTCAAATGAGATTTGCTAAAGATGACTCAGATAATGATCTCAATGTCGGGTCGAAGCCTATCATCTTCGTTGTGCACAGCATGGGAGGCCTGGTGGTGAAGAAGGCTTACTTGCTTGGAATTCACGACGTGAATTACAAAGCTATCATTGAATCTATTTCCGCTGTTATATTCCTATCAACTCCCCATAGAGGCACTAACCTAGCCGAGGTGCTCAACCGCATCGTCTCTGCGACTTTTCAATCATCCAAGAGTTTCATATCAGATCTCAATAAAAGCTCTTTCGCCATTGAAGAATTAAACGAACAGTTTCGTCATTTGGCACCAAGTTTGTCCATATGGTCTTTTTACGAGACCCTCACAACATCTATCGGACCCAGAAAAATCATGGTACTGGAGAAAGATTCGTCCATACTAGGATATCCAACGGAAATTTCGAAACCTTTGCATGCCGACCACCAAGGCATGTGTAAGTATAACAGTCCTAGCGATATGAACTATGTTAGCGTCAAAAATGCCATTAAATCATTAGTCTCTCAGTTTATGAGGAAAGCGGAGAGCGAGTCTGGGGCAACCGATGTTGAGATTAAGGCGACGCTAACAGATCTTTTCCGGGGTTGCGTCATAAGCGAAGATGACTACAATGCCCTTCGTCAATGACGGGTTCCTGGCACCTGTCACTGGATTCTTGAAGACAGAAACTTTTTGTCTTGGTTTTCTCCATCCCACGAGTCCCGTGTACTGTGGTATAGTGCGCTTCCGGCCAGCGGGAAATCTATCTTATCCACATATGTCATTGATCATTGCAAGTCTTCTACCACAGGTTGCCAATTCTTTCACTTTAAATACTCCGATCCCGGGAAAAGATCAGTCGCGAACTGCTTTAGAAGCTTGGCCTTCCAACTTGCTAAAGATGTTCCAAAGTTTGGCAAGCTACTATGCGATGCTTCTCGGGAATCCTTGGGCCTGGAGACCAACGACGTTACCATGGTTTGGAGGAACACCTTTCATTCCATACTTGCGCAATCGAGTATTGAGGGGCCTCTATATTGGATTATCGATGCCTTGGATGAATGCGACGGACCAAAGACTTTGCTCGGCTGTTTAAAGGGTCTTTCTACGATCACTGTACCCATCCGGATTCTGATATTGAGTCGAAACACTGATGTGCTTTCCGTCGCTTTTGATCGACTCTCACATATTGTGCCTGTTACGATTGTCGAAAAGAGTGACGGCTCACATAATCTCGAAGATATCAAGGTTCTTGTAAGACAAGAGCTTGAGCACATCCATTGCAGTTCTGAGTTTCGCCAGCAATTGTCTCAGAATATAATTAGACGTTCCGAAGGCAATTTTCTCTGGACCAAACTGGTACTTGATGAACTCATGTACTGCCACACGGAAGAAAGTATACAAGAAGTTTTAAATGAGGTTCCGGACGACATGAATCTCATGTATGAAAGAATGGAGAAGAGTCTCATTGACTCAACTCGAAGATCTAATGCGCCGCTAATAAAAGCGCTTCTTGAATGGACAATTTGTGCACAGAGATCTCTTAAACTTAATGAGATCTCTCAAGCGCTCAAGCCTGAATTTACCGGATTCTTGGACCTTAAAAGAACAATCAAAGAGGCGTGCGGTCAGTTTATTCAAATTGACGAAGGAGGCAATGTCTCGATGCTGCACCATACAACAAGCGAGTATTTCTCGCGGAACAATGGAAGCCAGTTCTCCATTAGCCCATTAGCAACACATGCCAAGCTATTCTTGAAAACCATTTCAGCCCTAGAGGAACCTACGCTGCGATGGAGCTTGTCTGAGAGTCGCCATGCTTTGCAACTCAGTCAACCCTTCGTCTTTTATTCGGCAATTAGCTGGTCATATCATCTTGGCCATTGTCAGTCAGTTTCATCCGAGAACTTGGACCGGTTGATGTCATTTTTTCGAAGCCCTGCGGTTCTTAGTTGGATCTACATCCTGTCTCTGCTTCGGCGGCTGGATGTTCTAACAAAAGCATCAAGAGTTCTTGCTTTGTTTGTACGCAACACTCGAAAGAGAGACGCCCAAAAGAACCCAATGCTCCATCGTTTGTCAGATCTAGAACTCTTGGAAGAATGGATTGTGGACATTGCCAAAATTGTCGGCAAGTTTGGTCGGAATTTAGTATCCGAGCCTGAAGTCATTTATAACGTGGTTCCGGCTGTGAGCCCTGGCAAGACTGCAATATCACGGCTGTTTCGGGACACTCAACCTACAGTACAAGTCCAAGGTAACGAGAATGGACAGTGGAATGATAACTTAGGCCGTTTTGCCTTACCATCAGACTCTCGGGCATGGAGGATAGCCTGCGCGGTGAAGCACCTAGCAGTTCTTGAATTGAATGGAAGAGTGCGAATTTGGGACCCATCTAGTTTCATGGAAATTAGATGCATCTCGCACCCAGAGTCTGTCACAGCCATGGCTTTCAATGCTAATGGGACGAAACTTGTGACTTATGGCCTTCGAACAACGAGGATCTGGTCCGTTGCTAGCGGGAGAGAACTACTGGCTTTTAACAATCCTCCGCTCACGAAAGCGATGGAAATCTCGTTCATAGAAAAGGATACCAAGCTACTATTTGGAGGGGACGATAACACCATCAGGTATGCAATTTGCGACGTGTCATATCCAGAGTGGCAAATTTTGCATCCGAATGTTCTCCTCAAAGAAACACACGACGGTGGTGGTACATTTGTCAATTCTCCAATGTGTTTGGCGTTTAGTGACAATAAAGACTACGTCGGAGTATCATATAGAGGAGCCCCCCTTTCAGTCTGGAGGATATCCGATGGCAAATGCATTGGGAGGTGCAAACGCTCCAAGGATGTGCAACATACAGATCGTCGACCCTCGACAAACTGGTTTGCTGTTGACAGGTTCACATGGAATCCAGTGAGTGGCCATATCCTTGGGATCTATAAAGATGGTTGCATCTTTAAGTGGCACCCTTTTACTGGAGAGAATTTTGAAGTTCGAAAACCTGCGGATGAAATTACGGCAAGCCCGAATGGAAAGCTTTTCGCAACGAGTAGCAGTGACGGTTCGATCCGCGTTTGGAATTTTGCATTTTTCACAATCATCTATCAACTTTCAGCCGAGGACCTTGTCACAACTCTGGTTTTTAGTCCCGATAGCCGCCGCTTTTACGATTTACGGGGAGGCGTGGTGAACGCATGGGAGCCTGATGTTGTGGCACGCTTTAACGAGAACGACGGTCATACCAGCGATACAAATAGTGAAGAGCAGTCATCAACCACGATATCAAGGATCTCAGAGGAGCGAATTCCTTATGTTGATTGCATTACCGCAATTGCCCCCTCTCCCGATCGAGCTAGGTACTGTGCAGGGTTCGAGAACGGAACCGTTCTTTTGTTCGAGGATCAAAATATCAAACCTTCGGAGGTAGCAAATTTCGGGTATTTCCTCGACATAACACACATTGTGTGGAGTGAGAATAGCGTCTTCATTGCCATCGCAACCCTGGCCGGAGATGTTCTGATCAAGTCCATACATAGAGACCAAGGAGAAGTCCGTTTCTCATCACTGCCTAAACCGGAGGCCCACTCCAACGAATCCAAAACAAAATTTCGGGGCGATTCTTTTAGTATACAAGGTCTGATCTTTAGCTTGGACTCAGAGTTTTTATTTGTGTGGACCGAGCGAGAATGTTTTGTTTGTGCTGTCCGTACCGGTTCTCTCCAGGCTTACCTCGAAAACGAGGCCGGATACGAAAAGAAATGGTTTCGTCATCCGAAAAATCACGATATACTTCTTGCATTCAGCACGCAAAGCACTGAGGCTTATAGCTGGAAAACATTGACCAAGTTATGGAGTAGTGACTTTGTCAAAAGCTCTCTGGACAATAGACTGAACAAGCAAGATTTGACGTCAAAATTAAAAGCTGCCAAGCTAGGACCGACAGATCAAAGCAAAAGCCTATTGCGTGTTATCGTCTCACCTGTCTCCGAGTACTCGATGTTGTCTTTCGGCGATAATACTCTTTCAAGGGATATCGGGATCTTCAAGACGGCGGAAATATCTGATTCAGTGCGATCGAAAGTCGAATTGACATATGTGCCATTACATATAGCGAGAAGAGTTTATGCACCACTGGGAATTCTCAAGAATCAGAGACTCATTTTCCTGGACCATGAGCTGTGGCTCTGCTCTTATTGCCTAGGAGCCAACGATTCATTATCCGAAACATATGAGAGGTTTTATTTCATTCCAAGGGACTGGGCTGACGCGGGCAGCTTGGAAAAGTGCGTTCTAGACTCAAATGGGATGTTGTTGTGGCCAAGGGAAGGCCAAGTGCTACGGATAGAATGTGACTTTGATTATGCACCGGCATTTCGTAGCTTATAGATAATCTTTTCCGCAAGCCTGATTCATAGAAAGGTTGTACGCGGTTCCGAGTCATATTTTCTATCGAAGGTTTATGAATGAATTGGCGCAGATATTGGCGTTTAAGTCTGGGCTTGAGTGTAGACTACGAGCTGTTTAACATGTGATGCTCATACTGGAATCTGTTTGCGATGAGTGTAGATGTGCTAGCGTCTTCTATAAATTTGAAACTTAGAAAATGATAACTGAAAGTTTGTTAATTAATATTGAAGTTACGAATGTTTAGCTAATATAATAGAAGCCTATTATTTAGAAGCCGTGCTCAGTGAAATACACTGACTAATTAATAAAGCACCCATTTCTTCCGTCACAAAACCAGGACTCTCTAGAACATCCTTGGAATCGCTACCCAATGTAAGTTTGTCTGCTTGGTATTGTAGTCTGCTGAAGCAAAATCCAGGATTTGTGATCTTTGACTCAGTTTTCACAAAATCGTTGAGTAAATGTAAGACAGTCGCCAATGCATATTGGAAAGAATTCTTGCTACTTTCGATGGCGCTGAAAAACGGATCTATCCGCCGGAACTGGTCAAGTATATCCTGGTCGAGGAGATGGGTATCTAGAAGTTTGACGACTGGGCAGACCGAACGCGCCCGTCTTGCAGTATCTGGAAGTGAGATGCTGTCTAAAGCAGAATAGTCAAAGAGAAAATTATCTAGACCTTGATCGGCGACTTCGACCCCTAGCCTAGTTTGCATCTCTGCATGCTGCTCAATGAAATAATAACAAAGCCTTTTCCATACAAGCAGCTGTATTTGCGACGCCTCTATTTCCTTGACTAGCCGAGCGAGTCTCACTATGACAATAAACCCGTGAATGGGGTAGGCAAGAAGCGGCAACTCTATCATTGCGCTGTTGCTGCCTCTTGATGAGAATATCATTGTAAGCACATCTCTCAAAGGCATGCTTGGCTTCACCTTCCCAGAAAGAACCCCCGCGGCAGGAGTGAGCCCAACGAGAGCAGCTAATCCAGGGAGGCTCATGATTTCTCTGCAAACCCATTCAAACCACCCATGGACCGTCTTGATACCGTCATCATTGTGCTCGGAGAGATCTTCGAGTGTGGAACAGAGGGTGGACAAAAAGACGAGTAGGGCAATGTTCTGGCTAAAGCGGTGCTCATATACTTCGCTGAGGACTTCAACCCATTTAGAGCGGTTCTCAATCAATTTAAGGGGAACCAATGGTAAACAGGCGGCGACCGAGCCTCCTCCGTTTGGAAGTTGCTTGACTTGCTGGAACAAAAAGGCACAACCGTCGCAGGTGATGATAGGGGCAATGACGTCCGTTTCAGCGTAATTCCCCAAAACAAGAGGGAATTTATGTCCTGAACGACTATCCGGAGCAGGCAAGCCGCGTGTCGACTGCACTGTAGACCTGGAACGGAAAAGCAGAGTCTGGATCGATCCAGGTCTATCGCAGAGCAAACATTTGTCGTAGGCCGGTGGATGGCCCATATCGTAATCAGACATCCCAGAAATATCTCGAGTCTTGAATTCCGGCAAGAATGTGATAGTACTGATATCCACCTGGGGACTAGGCTCATCGTAGGTTCCCACGATCATTGGGGACGGCTCAGTTGAGAACGGACCGAGGCGGTCTGTATGGGAAGGTCCAATAGAGCAGCTCAAACTTGACCAATCATGCTCCGAGCCGGGCCTGATCGAATGTAAAGAGGTGGCATTCTGTTCCAAATTTCGTGGAAGGGAAGACATTGGTGTGAGTAAGGCTGGGGATGGGGCAGCCATGCCGCTCTCAATGTGCGATATCGTACTTAAGGCACCATCAACCTGGTTCTGTATTTTAGACAATAGCTGATATCTTGCGTTCATGTTAACTTGAAATTTGTTCCAGTTGAGCTGGTGCCGATAGCAAAGACTTGATTTCAGGTCCTGAAGTGCTTGATCTTGAGACAGGCACTGGCTTCGCAACACGTCCCAGAAGTTATCTTCATCCGCCCCATTGGTAGCGTAGACGATGAGTGTGGTGAGCTGAAGCAGCCCTATGCACCCAATGTCTTCACGTTCAATGACTTCTTCACGATCGAATGACTTGGAAGCGGCGAGCCTGTGCTTTTTCCGAATCTTCTCCAGCCAAGCTTCGATCAGATAACCAGTCCCTCTGGTATTGGCTGCCAGCAAAATGACATCAAGAGAGGCAGGATCTGACAGAAGCTCTAATGTGTCATCATTCGAGACCTTGTTGTTGTATATCGTTCGCATATCGAATATCTTTCCGTTCGGGAGTAAGACAGAATCTCTCGATAGTTTCGCAGGCTGAGGCACTTGAACCTTAGCCAACTCGTCATATCTAATGCTGTGAAGGTCATCCCAACGTGTTGACTCATTGAACAAGATGAAACGTTTATCATCTGGTAGGAGTTCTTGAAAGCACCCCTTGGCCTGAATGACGTAGGTCTTGTTCTCGTGAATAGCATGATAGAGGAATAGGCAATGCGGAGCAACGGCAAATACAGATATGCCCACAGAGACATTGCATTGAAAAGGGGACCATCCTTGGTACCCAAATGCAATTATTACACACGCAGTGCCATGAACTCCAGCTTCTAGAATCGAATTAGAGAAGTCCCGGACGTCGGACTGGTCGATTTGCCCATCAGTTATGAGCACCCACAGTCCGGCCTGCTGGAGATAGCTTCTATATTTGCGGTCACGGAATATGGCTGCGGGGACTGTCCCTCCAAACGAGATAAGGTCCTTTACGTCCTTCAGCGGGAGCCTGCCGTATGCCTTGTCATACCACGGGAGGATGGATGACCGGCTCATCGAATATTATGTGGTTTTGCCGAGGGCAGTGCTGATTGCGATGATGGCTTCCTGCTCCATCCTCAGGACACATCCTTCTGTACTACCGGATACATCGACGGCAAAGCACACAGGGAATCCTGCTGCCGTCGGAGATGGCACATGTTCTTGAGTTGCACTCTCATCGGGGTCAGGCTCTGGGCCTCGCAAGGTGAGCCCTGTCAACGGTCAATCAAAAGCTCGCATATCAAATCCCATTGACTCGAAAAAAATGGAGCGAGTAACGAACTTTGTATGAACCCTCGCAGCAGGTTAGTCCTCAATGAAATCCGGCGCTGGATGAATGTATCTGCCATGGCGCCAACAAGATGCTTGAGATTGCAATTGAGAGCCAGGGGAGGGGAAAGGAAGGCGACGCTGAAGATACTAAACCCTCATTGTTAGCGCGATCAACCAGCATGGGATTTAATCCACGGCTGGGTTGCCTTGCGCATGCCAAGGCCCCCTGATGCGACCCAGATTAGACGCCTTGCGTGCATGATGTTGAGGCGAAGCAAAGGGAGCCACCACCATGTCTCTCAGCGATTTTTGCTGACGAAAGACAGTGATTTGAAGACTTAATTGTCCCTTCGAAGCAGCTTTGATAATCCTCTGCGTAGCTTCGACGGTTCTGGTTGTGGTGCCGATGGTGATGGCGAGACCTGCTCCTCATCAATGGCGCTAAGAGCATCTCCGTTCGTCGCGTCACTTTGGGTATTCTGGCTCTGGCTCCCAAGAGAATTGTGGGTCAAGGGCTGCGCCGCCAAGTACATGTATGCTGATGGCGCGCCTGGATGGATGGCGGGGGCATCTTGCCCAGGGCTCATTCTCGCATATTTGCCGGATGCCAGAATAGAGAGCGCTGGGGAAACAGTACTGACAACTGAGGGTGGTGTCTGGCTCTGGGGCTGTGCCGCTGGTTGGATTTGCGGTGACTTGGGTGGGAGAGTCGGCAGGGGCTGATCTGCTGGACCAGAGCTCTGCTTCAGGATGGGGTCAGACGGCTGGCCCTCTTCAAGCCAGCGAGTCTCATGCTGTGTAGCGTAGCGTTTCTTTTTGGGTTTGCATGATAGAGATGCTAGCGGGGATCCGATGATCGAAGTAGAGTTGGTGTCATTGGACTGGTGAGATAGAGTACTGCCACTCGCCGCCGAAATAGAATGATGTTCCGAGGAAGGGGGAGACGATCCAGAAGTGCTGGGTTTTTCAATATGTCGCTGGCAAGAAACACCACCAGATGGCAAATCCGCCGCCCCAGCGAGATGAGGGCGCGTGCCCTCTCCGCCTCCCATGTCCGATATGTTCCTTAGAGGCCGTATATCTGATGTCATTTGCTTCGGGCTGGCAGCAACCGGTCTTTCAGCTTTCTCGGTGGCGATTGAAGAAAGGGCGCACGCGAATATGAAATATGGGCCGAGAGGTTTGAGCGCTTATTAGTAGTGATGACAACCCTTGTGGATGGAGATGGCAAGGATGTTGCACCCAGTGTGCTCCGCCACCGGGGCTTGGCCGCATATGCGGCTGAGGAGATTGCTGGAAAGGAGGAGCAATCAACCGAAAGTCTTTCCCTAAACTAATTTGTGATATCCCCCAGTTCTTCCTTCGCACAGACCGCTGTTCCTATCTCGAGAATGAGCAAGAAGCAAAGCCCCCACGAAGTGTACAAGGCGAGCCAAGCGCCAGAACTGTAAGTCGTAGATTACCAGAGCGGTGAAACTTGAGCATGGGCCATCAAAGCTGACGGGAGATCCGATCGCAAGAGAGCATGCCCTATCGATATCACAGTCGTTTGACAGCTTCCAGTCGTCACAGCTATCAACAACGACGAGAATCAAGTACGTCCTCGGCCAATTAGATGAGGAATTCAAAGAGGCCATATTGGAATCTCGCGCGGATATCAAGAGGCTGGTGAGACGCAACGAACATCCTCTCCCATGACATATGCAACTAAAACCGGACACAGCCACTGGCAGAGGACCACAGCCTTCAGTTCTTGTAAGCCACAAGATCATCAGTCTGCGTCATTTCCAAGTGTACTAAAGATATGGTGATAACTGTTTAGTTTCGTATACAAGCACTTGTTCGAAAATCCAAATTCCCCGATCCCAGATGACTCTGAGAAGTTGCGAATTTCTGTGTTAAGCTTCGACGCATTGGCAACTAGGATATGTCTCCCTCCAGCCTTCATCTTCGCACTAACTCGTCATTATCTCCCAACTGGAAGAGGGTTTCGCCATTCTAATGTAGGGCCATCCACATTTCATGATTGCTGGTACTTTCTACCTGTTCGTGTTCAAGTGGGAGCTCAGTCTGGGTTGGACACGGGCCAGAGAGGTATAGCACAGATGAACCCTTTTCATAAGCTTCACCTACCGGATGTCGGCATAGATATTTTCCGCTCTTGTGTCGGCATCTTCACCAGGATAGATCCGTCATCGAACAAGGTTACTGTGGCATCGTTCGACTTTATGCACGGGCAATGGCCCAAGATTGCACTTGAGCCAAAATCACGGATTGTCGAGGTGATGACACATCGGAAAAAGATTGGTGCGTCCGATGCGAGATTTTCTACAGGCGCGTTCGTACATTTGGTTTATATCAGTAGCACCTCGCGGTGGTGGACAAACTCTTTGAACAGTGTCAACGAGCAACTGATTGCCTATGAAATAACTCTACAGTCCGAGCTCGACGCGGTTGGGATTGGATTGACGCCAGAAGTGACACTGACGAAACTAAATCGAGCCCTTCACTCCATTGCCGCGCACCTGCACCGATATATATCAGAGCTCAATTCCCTAAAGGCGATCGCGAACGATCTTATAAAGTTCTATGCGTCTATTTACTCGAATGGTGGAAGTCTTTCCGGCGAAGACTTGGCACAATTAACTCTCGGTTTTGAGCAGGTGCTTTCTCAGGCTGAGGCCTCGTTGGATTTCGCTCTAGAATTAGAGAAGAAGACGAAAAACATTCTAGACTTGGTAACTCATCTTCAAGACTCCTCGTGGTTTCATATATGCTAATGTGCCTTACTGAAGCTTTTTAATCGAATGCAAATCAATAGTGATAGGCTACTTGTTGCCAATGGTAAAGCAATGCAAGAAATCTTGGTTGCGATGCAGAATGATGCAAATATAGGGCGAAAGATAGCTGATGCATCACACCAACTTGCTTTGGAAATGAAGAGAGACAGTATTGCGATGAGAACCGTACGTATCGAGCCAACATTTTATCGGAAGATCTCAGTGAGCGGACCTGGCGTGTAGCTAATGTTGCGAACAGATAGCGATTATTACGATGGCATTCCTCCCCGGTGCCACTTTCGCTGTACGATAAGCAACAAGCTCCTCCTAGTGTATTGGTGTCTCAACTAACGATCAGATTTCCCAGGCCGTGTTCTCGATGCCGTTCTTCAGCGAGGAGGCTTGGTTTGGGCACGTCGACCGGTTATGGGTTTGGGGTGTGTTTACTTTACCATCCACAGTAGCATGCTTCATTTTTTACAAACTTTGGAGGAAGAAGTCACTTCATCTCCTTCGTGTTGAAAAAGATAGATAGAAATATAGTTGGACAACTAAACTAATGACTGGTTGTAGAGTGCTAATTAATCTTTTATGGAGTGAAGCCTGGGTACCTAAGTAGAGGGTGTTCATACAAATGGACAGGATATCAGTTCACATTTTTTAATTTTATCAAAACTAATTGAAATTGCTCTAAGATGAAATCCGATTCTGATGCTCGCGGTGAGTGCTATCATATCTCTATTCCTCATGTGGTGGACGAAACCTTTGTTTTCAGTTTCACATCCCCCTATACATACGTAATGATGAATATAAAACAAGTCAGCCTGTACATATTTAAGATCAATTCCAGGTAAAAGGCCATTCCAGATTGATGTAGAAATCTCGCGATCCTGCTCACTACTAATCAAGCTCGTCCACTATGGTTTACGGAGCCTTCGGCCTCTCCTGCTTACCGTCGAAATAATCAATTTGTAAACATTACCTCAGCCAAGCTTTATTGAAGCACAAACTGCAGCAATGCAAATTCCTAAGACGCTATCTAAGATATAAAAGTGGAGATTATCAGTCATGAACAGAGTCACAACGTTTTCGAAACTATCTCAAATCTGTGAACAAGCCTCGTCTGGATGGTAGTTGTCGTCGGAGTATGCTCGTCAGTCTCATTTCTCCGTGCTACCAAACCTCCTACCAGCTATATAGGATTTCAGTCCTCCAGGCTGTCTTTTCAGTGACTACTCTATCAAAATGCAATGGCTTTCCCTTCATGTTTATAAACGGGGGCAAACGTAGGCAACACGATGTGGTTCGATCAGTGTTGCTATGGTCAATTCGGCCGCCGTGTTGGAATTCCGTGTTTTTAACAAAGAGACCATTTGACCACCATGACTCGGGGACCTTTCAAAGCTTCATGGAGCTTGGTAGCCGTGGCTGAGTGTCAACTGGTCAGACGCGGGGTGGGGCCGAACCATGTAGATGATCGAATCTGACATGTGCCAACTACCGCCTTCCCCTTGCCATACTATTATGGCCACTATGTGTGGGTTAACATTATCTCGATATAAGCCAGCGGCAACAGGGGTCGGAAATTTGCCGCCAGGAAGCTATCGAATCTCAAGGCAGAAGTTTCATTGTTGCAGGGCATATATTCCTGCATATACGTGACTAGCTTCTAAGGAAACTGAAGAGTCGCCCGTGACGCAAGTATAAATTCGCCTCTTTTCCCTCTTCAGCATGCATAATTTTTGGATATAGCACCTATCTTGTCAAGATTTCTACACTCTACTACCAATCATGGCTCTATATCGCCCCATCTTCTTCTTGATCAGTCTCCTTGCCTCCGTGGCTGCGGACAAACCAGCCGGTAGGAATTCGAGATGCGCGTGTGCGTCACTCAAAAAACCTGATATCCCTGGCGCTAAGGTCATATCCATCAACGGGACGCAACTTCTGAACCACACCGTCACTGCATTCCCAGGCCTCCTCCCAGAGCCAGTTACCGGCCTTGACATCTGCGCGGTCGACGTGGTTTTGAGGCACCAAGGTGCACATGACCAAGTCCTTGTCAAAGTTTGGTTGCCACTAAAAGGTTGGAATGGGCGGTTCCAGGCCAACGGCGGATCAGGCTTCGCAGCTGGTGCTCTGGATCTGACTCTGGGCCCTACCGCCAAACTGGGCTATGCGGCGGCATCAACAGACGCTGGTGTGGGATTCAACCCGCTGTCGCCTGCGGAATGGGCATTGCTGGCGGATGGATCCGTGAATCAAGAAGCTCTGGTCAACTTTGCGTATCGGTCTGTTCAGGATGTCGGTCTGGTTGGAAAGGCTATAACTGAGCAGTTCTACGGGAAGAAACCTCAATACTCGTACTGGAACGGATGCTCAACTGGCGGCAGGCAGGGACTGGTTGCCGCACAGAGATACCCAGATCTGTTTGACGGGATTCTGGCCGGCGCACCCGCAATCTCCTGGCCAAAGTATGTGGTGGCGGAACAGTGGCCGCAAGTTGTCATGCACGAGGAAAACACATTTCCGTCAACGTGTGAGCTCAAGGCGTTTACTGATGCCGCAGTTGCCGAATGCGATGTCATTGATGGACTTACGGATGGAGTCATCAACGATCCCAACGCTTGCCATTTCGACCCGTACAAGCTGATTGGACATGGGGTTGAATGCGATGGAACAAACATCACAATCACCGAGTCTGTTGCCAGGGTGGTTCAAAAGGTTCACCAAGGGCCTTTTGATCAGGACGGGCAGCGACTTTGGTATGGCTTGAATTTCGGTGCTGCTTTGGACACTTTGGCCAACACAGTTGTGAGTGACGGGGCACGCAAGGGGTCTTCATTTTTCGTCAACGATGCTTGGATTCGGTATTGGGTTACCAAAAAGCCCAAATATGACCTTGATCAGATTGATTACACGACGCTCAAGAATCTATTTACCCAGTCGGCCAAAGAATACGACACCATTATTGGTTCAGACAACCCCGATCTTTCAGCATTCGAAAACGCAGGTGGCAAGCTACTCGTCTGGCATGGCTTGTCTGATCAGATCATTTTTCCCAGTGGAAGCGTCAACTATCGCGATCGAGTCGAGCAGTTACTGGGCGGCCCAGCCAAGGTAGACGGGTTCTTCCGCCTATTCCTTGCCCCGGGCGTAGACCATTGCGCCGGGACACCATCCCTTGGTGCCGTCCCGACCGATCCTTTTGGGGCGTTGGTAAGCTGGGTGGAGGAGAAGAAAGCACCGGCCCATCTGTCCGCCCAAGTCTCGGGAGCTGATCGAATTATCTGCCCTTACCCTCTGACGTCGAGGTATATTGGAGGCGGAAACGCTTCCGCCTCTAGTTTCGAGTGTCTTTAGTCATTGATTACCGAGAAGAGATTCGAGCTGGAGTCTAAGTAGTACGTGGGAATCTAATGTCATACGGTGGATTTACGTGAGATTTTAGCCTCTACATTTACCGAGTCCCAGAATCTGTGTTCGCTTGTGCCTGCTTATATTGACCCACTCGTGTGGCTATGGCCAACTACCTAGTCCTTGACGTTTTCAGCCCTAGGAATCATTTCCGCTCCGTGGCAGTGCAGAAGATTCTTCATTCGAAAGACTCGCTCTCCGCCTAGTTAATCAAGTAAGTCGTGGACGAGCATGTATTGATATATCTTCGCCTTCTCAGTCAAGACAGCAATGGAAACCTCCAGCCACAGTGAAATCGGTGGTGTTGCGCTGAAAGCGTGTGACCGTTGCAGGTTGAACAAGAAGAAATGCGACAGGTTGTTTCCTGGCTGCACGACTTGCAAGAAGTGAGTATCATGATCTTCATCTGCAGTTGTACTAGTTGAAGGACGTGAGAACATGACTCACGAAATTAGAAAACTCCTCAAGTGCAGCTATGACGAGAACAGAACTCAACTCGAAATCCGCGCGCTTCGGTCACAACTAGAACATCTCTCAAATCGCAACCGCGTTTCTTCCCATCTGGTCTCACCTAACCATTTCTCACTTGAACCCATTGTGGCATATCCAATTCCGTCTCGATGGTACATGCCTTTCTTGGTAAACCATTGTAAGTCTTGCGGGCAATCTTACTGCTGATCACAGGTGCTGATTTGTATACAGACCATGAGATGCAGTTCCCGAGCTTTACTCGAAAAGGGAACCTTGATAACGATGAAGTGTCCAGGAAGGAATGGATTCAGGTAACACTATCTGATCCATGCATTTTCCACAGTATTTTGTTTGCCGCATCATCCCATCTTGATGTACTCCGTGGCGAGGTTGACAACCCTGTTACCGAATATCACCGGAGACATGCAGTAAAACTTCTTCTAGATCACATTTCATCCTCAGAGCGGGTATCTATCACCGCCATAGCTACGGCCACCTATCTCTGGCACTACGAGGTACGGATCATCGTCAAACTTTGGAGCGAGGCTGACTTGGTAAAGGCCATGAATTCCAACATAATGGAAG
This sequence comes from Clonostachys rosea, assembly GCA_026958235.1. Taxonomy (NCBI): domain Eukaryota; kingdom Fungi; phylum Ascomycota; class Sordariomycetes; order Hypocreales; family Bionectriaceae; genus Clonostachys; species Clonostachys rosea. The sequence continues at coordinate 4,713,141 of CP110206.1, forward strand.
GAAAGATCCATAAGCATGGCCTTCAACAGATGGTCGAAGGGAATGGCGGACTAGGTGCAATACGTCTATGCGGGGATCGGCTGTCTAATTTAATCATGCTGTAGGTATATTTCATTGGTGTTCTGATTAACGACTAACCATGAATCTAGGATCGACATTGGGGATTCTATTCTCAATGCTTCCAACCCGGTATTCTACGTCGACGAACAATCCCAGCATCCCAATGCGCCTATATCTCTCGTTTCTACCCTTATATGCCAATCTGAGAGAGCATTACGTGAAAGCGGTATTACTGAGCCATTGATATCCTTACTTAGGAGAGTCCACAATGTGACTTTGGATTTCGAGTATGAGCCTTTAGCAACACCTATAGAAGAACATGTTACGAACAACGAGCCTAAGACGGAGAGCGATTTCTCGACGGCTATCGTGGTTGCGGCAATGATCCATCTTTACTCGTTTCAACGTCGGACTAGGTTCTCCGTTGACGATAATCAAGGCGGCGTAGAGAAGCTCCGTCTCTATCTTGCCTCGCTTCCCCAAGGCAGCAACTGCGATATTGAGAACGAGCTTTACGTATTTCTATGCTTCACCGGGGCTGCAGCGGCGAGAAAGAACAGGGCATGGTTTTTAGCCAAGGCCGGGCCTGTTGTGATGTCTCTCAACCAGAGCCAGCTTCACCATTTCAAGATCGCAACTACGCGCTTCTGCAGAATTTTACAAAAGTTAGAGGGTGCTCAAGGCGGCAATAGTGAGGATGGTTTATAATCGAGCTTTGAATATCTTATTGGTCCCTTCTGTCCACAACTAAAAGTTACAGAAGATGTATAACCGATGATAGGCCAGGTTAGCGTTGAAAAAGAAGCCTCTTGAAGCTGGTTCTGATAGATAGATGCTTCTGTTGAACATTCGTGTCGATCTAAAAGTCACGTCATTTAACAGACCTGAGATCTTGGCCTTCAACTTTCAATGCCTAAGTGCTGTTCTCGTCGTCCGTAATCTCATCAACCTCAACTGGTCGTAGTCCAGAAAACAGTATCCACAGCACAAGACAGCAAAACAGCTGAATAACGATGACAATCCCGAACACTCCAAGACCAATGAGATGACTCAAGGCTCCCAAGCCAAAGGGCAAGAAAGCGCCGCCAATTTGACCAACCGATGCAACGAAAGAAACCGCAGCGACGTTGAGATCACGTGGTAAGAGCCTGGTGAGAAGAATAATGCAAGACGGGAAAAGAGGGCCACAGAAGAACCCGACAAGGGCGATGAGAATTGCAGAGGCTACTTGACCCTTCACTGTGACGAAAAGGATCTGAAACACCAGAGCACAGACAATATAGCCATTTGTAGCGCGCTTGACCCCGATCCTGTCGGTGAGCAGTCCGAGTAAAAGTCGCCCGGCGGCCATGCCAATCCAGAAGCTAGAGGAGCAAGTACTCGCATGTTGTGTCGAAGAGTGACGGACTCGAAGCATGAAAGACACGATCCATCCCGAAATTCCTGATTCGGTGCCGACGTAAATAAGGAGATATAGAGCACAGAGCCATGTCGACTTGTAATGGAAGATTTTGGAAAGCTTTTTGTGGGTTTCCTCTGCTGTTTCGTCGGGTCGGCGGTTGCGGTACTTCTCAGCGTTCTCATGTCTGAACGCGAACGGCAGGATGATTAACTCCAAAATGCTAAATGCGGTCTGCGTGACAAGGTCAACGTTAACAATAAACTGTTCTAAGGCAAGAAAGTAGAAAAATACAAGGATAACGAATGATCATCTTACCAAAACATTGAACCAGGAATACCAAGGCCTGGTCCCAGAGAGCACGAGCTCGGCAAGTACGGGGCCGCAGCCGGCCCCAAGAGAGAATGATCCATGTAGCAGACCTGAAATCAGGTTTGCATTGTCCATGCGTCCGGCCCAAGCGCACCACGATCCATCTAGAAGACCAGCTCCGAATGCACCCAACGCAGCAGAGGCGAGCACTATGGGGAACGGAGGATGCATGGCCGTAAGAGCAGCCGAGAGGATCTGAAAGATGGGTCCAACAACAGCAATTCCCCTTCTCCCGAAGTGCAAGTGGATAGAATGGTTGAGTTGTGCAGAAATCACATATCCAACTGGCCCAGCTAGAAAACAGAGGGAAACTTGGACATCATTGAGGCGATAGAATGCTTCTATGCGGGGGAGCATTACTCCAGTAGTTGATACGAACAGGCCGAGCAACGCAAACGAGTACATGGCAGCCCCAGGCATGAGGAGCGTCGTCGTCAGAGAGGAGCCTTTGGCGGTGTTTTGAGATCCATCTTCGTCAGGGGATTGCTGGTCCCGCGAGCCGAGAAGAGGCTGCCGAAGTTGAGATGGCGATGACTCCGCCATCCTGTCAAAGAGGGTATTTATCGTGGTGGTTGTTTTCAATGTGATATCAATTTCCAGGTGGTTTGTGCAAGCCGTCCAGTGTAGTACACTTTTAAGGTAAGACTGATCCCAAGTCTCGCCTGAAACAGGCAGAGTCCAGGCGGTTCAGGTCGGTGGAACATCGGGGATCCCTCGATTATGCGGAGAGGCGGAGTTTCCTTGTGGGGTAGTACCGGCAAGTCGGAGCGACAAGCCGGCCGTAAGAATGACGAGAATTAGGGGCGTGAGACACGACAATCCACGCCCTAAATAGCCCCTTGGCGCTCTGTAGCTTATTTCCTAAACTCGCCTGGCCAAGTTCGGAGGCACTCCGATTCTCCGCGGTTCGCCTGGATGGCCCATGACGCCATGCTCTGTACATGTATTATCGGGCTTCTGGGTGCCCGTATTGATACGATGCCTCAGGATAAACGCCGGCATCTTATTCTCTAAATGACCCAAGGTATTGCCGAGTTCACCCTGGCTATCCCTTCCAAATACAGCCTATATATACTCGTAAATCTGAGAATGAAAGATTGGGGATGGACTACCATATTCTTCTAGAATCAGCAATCTCCAGGGTTTGCAACACCACAATCGATAAGATATTGGTATCATCATGCCCAACTCCAAGCGCCAACAAGGCCACGAGCTCCGCTCAATTCCAGAGAATACAAATGCACCAGAAATCACTCAAGTTGAGGGAGACGCACCTCCGGCTCCTCCAGAACAACTACCCACCCATACCATTCTCAAGTTTCTCACCGCCAGCTTCTCGTTCTTTGTCGCCGGTGTCAATGACGGCAGCGTCGGTGCTCTTATTCCCTACGTTATTCGCCAATACAACATAAACACAGCCCAAACATCTGCCTTGTATGTCAAGTCCCAGATCTGCCTTGAATCTAGATCCAACTAACCACATGGCAAGATACGCCACCAACTTTGCGGGGTGGTTCATCTCCGCCATAATCAACACCCACCTGACCCAGTTCTTCGATCTGGGTTCTATGATGCTCCTGGGCGCAGCATTGCAGGTCCTAGCGCACGCACTGAGGATCTGGAACCCGCCGTTTCCCCTTTTCGTCATCAGCTTCACCTTTGTCAGTCTTGGCCAAGCCTTGAATGACACCCACGCAAACTCCTTTGTTGCAGACGCTCGAAGCTCCCACCGTTGGCTTGCCCTTATCCACGCGTCGTACTCCGCTGGCTGTCTCGTCGGACCATTCGTGAGTACCGCGGTCGCGGCCGCAGCAACGCCTTCTGTTTGGTACTATTTTTACACTGTACCCTTGGGGTTGTGTGTCGCAAATACGGCTTTTATTGCCCTCGCATTCCGTGACACCGTCAAATTCAGGCACAAGGGGGAGATATCCTCGGAATCGCGCCACAAGGATGCCTCCAAATTGATGGCGCTCACTTTCCGTAGCCCATCTCTATGGTATCTCAGTATCTTCTTCTTCTTCTATCTAGGCTCTTCGCTTACTGCAAGCGGGTGGTTAGTGGAGTACCTCATCGATGTGCGCAAAGGTGACATTTCGCAGATGGGCTTCGTGGCCGCAGGTTACAACGGTGGCACTCTCCTAGGGCGCTTACTATTAGCAGAACCTATCCACCGCTTTGGTCCTCGCTATATGGTCTTTGCGTTTGGTATCTTGTGCATCGGCTTCCAGCTGGTTTTTTGGCTGTAAGTACTTCCTGGGCCCTGTGTACAACCTGGAAGAGATATTTACCAAACGTGTGCAGTGTGCCAAATATTATCGCTGCGTCTATCGCGGTGAGCATTGTTGGGTTCTTTGCGGGCCCATTATTCGCCACTGTACGTATCACTTCGATCACTGCTTCTGCATAGTCCAGTTATTTACACTTGCATGTTTAGGGTGTTTCTCTTGCGGCGAAACTCTTCGAACCAGAGGTAAAGCCAACGGCACTAGCCTTCGTTTTCGTAATGGCACAGGTTGGGGGTTCACTGTTCCCAATGATCACAGGAGGAGTGGCATCTTCGGCCGGCGTGGCAGTCCTGCAGCCCATGTTGATTGCACTTTGGGTGGCTACATCTCTGAGTTGGCTCCTGGTGCCCCAGAAGAAGAAACAAAACCTCGCCGCCACTCATCAGGAATGAAACCTCAGTTTGACCACACCAGGTATCCCTCCGCCTACTGCAATATGCATAACTAGGCCCACCGGAATAATCAATAAACTCGCTGCCAGTTGCACATCATAACCTTGATTATGTGCCCCAACCTCTGAACTAAAATAGTCTCGCTGTATCTCATTATTTCTCCGCCATGAATCAAGATTAGTGATATTAACATTGGCCATAAGAAGCTATTTAAGTCAACCACAACTTGAGTGTGCAAAGCTGTTTGTCATCATGTATTCTACCAGACGAAAAGGTAGCTTGACGACGATTAGATTATACTACAGTAACAAGATATCAATCCCCAAGACCTCCTGTGCAGTGGTCCAATCAACAATAGTTTCCGCCACTGAGCATCCGGTCTCACTGGCGACTGAGTCCCTTGTTTGCCAAACCATTTCGATTATCTGGCGAGCTTGGATTCTATTCTCAATCCCGAGGCGTGAAGAAAATTCAAACCACCTCCGAACCATATCCCGCTCGCTTGGCACACACGCTTCCACTGCTGCGACGAACACCGGCCATAAAGATATGCTCCCACCATCCATGTCAAGAAATGTTGACATGTCATTCAGTACAGATGAAGTGTATGTGCTAACCTGTGAAGGCGTCACACCGGGTCCGAGCCGCTTCAGATATATGATTGCTGCGTTGAGAAACATCCGAGAATGGAGTTGGGCGAGGTAGTCCAGCCGCCCATTCGTCTGTGAACGCTCATTGTGAAGTCTTGATCCATGCCCTGTGTCTTCCCCCTGCATTGAGCTCAAACTCCGCAATGCATCAAATATCTCAACCTCGAGGTTATTTTGACCGTTTGGGTCCTTATCAACTCTCTGTAGTTGTGAAAGTGCTTTAAGCGCTGCTCGAGGGCTCCCAATTGTGTATCCGAAGTCGCTCCTCGTGGAAAGTGCATCTAGAAGCATCCCAGTAGGACCAGCGTGTCGTGCTGAATCAATATGGCCCGTTTGGGCAATTTCCAGAGACAGCGCAAGGCTCTGGGATATTACCCATGCATCCGACGATTGGGTCCAGTCTCGGCCATGCAGCATTTTGCTCACTAGCGCAGCGGCTCCTTTGAAATGAGAGCGCCAGCTGTATACCTCTGTAGAATACACCCCCTACGACTTTAGTTAGAGTCGTCGTCGGTTGAAAAGGCGTATCATACATCGCTTACCTCAATCATCAAAATTGTCAGGAAAGTGGCAACTTGGCAAACGAACTCGGAATCAGGCGTATCAAGACTCTCTCGGAGCATGTTTAGCGATATGCCATAATGCTTGAGCCCCTCATGTCGGTGCCGAGCAAAGGAATCATAATCTCTGCGTCGTAAGTTTGCGAGATTGAAAGCTGCTTGGGAAAGGAGGCCGTGGTATAGACTCTTACACGCGGCAGATTGGCTGCCCAATGCCATTGCTGGATAAACCGACTTCCAGGGATTCCTACCATCGTCGATGGGTGTCATGAGGAACGCCACGTGGCACACATAGTGGGAGAACAGAACCTGTTCTTGTGTGTGGCGGCCAGCTAAGTGATTAACGTTTGGCCTCACTTGTCGTAAACAGCTCGTAGAGTAACGCGGCCCGGTAAGCATCAACCGAAACGGGTTACTTGGAGACATGTGGAGTTCACAGTGGCAAGCCTTCAGGTTTTCCTCGAGCAGATGCTCCAACTGCCCTGCTGAGTAGGTGTGATGATTAAGCCAGGTAAGCTCCGGGCCTAGTATTCGCCGTAAACGGGCGGTATATCGGCCAGTCTCAGTATCAACCCACGACAGTTGGATCCCGTACCCCTCACAGTCGAGGCTCTTCCTACCGCAAGGGCCGCAAGTTGGCGTCTTCCCGTCACAGCGAACGTGCCGTTTTCGGCATGTCCAGCATGCGGTAAATGTGCGCTTCACTCGTTTCGGCATTTGAGAAGCCCAGGTGCGAGGCTCACAGCTGGGACAGATCTCCAAAGATGGCTCTTCACGCGTCATCCCAGAGTGATTTGTCCAGAGCAAGGCCCAAATAGTTGAGGAAAACCAGCGGGGCGAACGCGATTAGCCGAAGCGATGGTCTGCTTATGTTAGAGCGGGGACCAGCTACAACGGTCTCGAATGAGTGGCATTACCTTCCTTACTCACCTCAGGTACTTGGGCAAATATTACATCTTCAATTGCGAGTTATTCGTCCCCTAATGCCGCTCCGTCCATATAGCCATGCGCATAGCAAATTGAGAAAAATTGCCAATATGCTGTACTTGCTGGTTCCTATAAATAGAAATACTTTTAAGCTTTCAACATATAATAAAGGAGAATGCAGTAGGATATTTAACCTATTTACTTGGCTAAGAGACTATCCCCTACTGTACGCTCTTGTTTATTTATTCCCCCGTTCGATCACAATCTGGAGCGAAAACCTCCAGACAACTCCAAAAGGAGTGACTCTGCAGCCTTCACAGCATCCACTGCCATGCCGTACCCAGCTTGAAAGCCAGTCCCACCAGCACCGTAGTTGTGAATAATTGTACGCTTCTGGCCAGAAATGGACAGAATCTCCCTCTCCACTCGAGCACCTCCTTCGCGTGATGGTCTCAGCCCAGCGACAGCAATAATCACCTCCGGGTTGCTTCTTCTGACCTCTTCACTGAGTTCCTTGGTCCGTTGCAGAATTGACTCTGTCTCATACGCGTAGGTTGATCCATCACTTCAGGACCGTTGTTAGATTAGCAATAAAATGCAGGATCTGGAAGTCATCACTTACCCATTGCCTTTCTGCATATACCCACCCAGAATCACATGCCCATTTGAGTTGGGTCGGGGGATAACATACGTTTCGTAATCCTTGCCGTGCCGCATCATGTTTGTTCGCACTTCGGGTGCAGCTGTCAACAGAACCTGCCCGCGCGTAGGATAGCACTTATCATCCTCTACACCCAGCAGCGTGCGAGCGGCATTGCCGGTGCAGTTGAACACAACCTTAGTCGAGGAGCTGGAGAAGGCGGTCTGGATATCCGGAAGTTTCTGGCGTACGAATCGGACATTGTAGTCGTCTCTCAACCGATTGTACAAGTAGAGAAGATGCTTTGGCGCATTTACGGTCAATGTTGTGAAGGATGCCGCGAACTTGACTCCCTGTGGCAGTTCATTGTTTGGGAGTACTCGGAACTGTTTAGCCTCGGTTAGCATTGGGAAGTAACCATATCATAGATTCGTCACCACTAACGTCTTCCAGATACTCGGACATGGCCTTGATCTTTTCATGCGGCACATCGTCATCCCACAACTCTGTGGACGGTGTGCGTTTGACATGGGTTACTTCAGGCTTCTCCGAGGCAAGCTTGCTCAGATGCGTATACCCCAACCTATCCCACTTCAAGGCATTGGCATCCGAACCAGAGATAGCAGAAAAGTTACAACCAGCCCTTCAGACTCTCTTAGTAAGACTTTCCGTTTGAGGGGAAGGTGTACTGACCACGGTGATGTGTAGGCTATGGCTGTGTCACCCGGAAGATATTCCGCAATGACAGTGATTTGCTTTCCATATCCTCTTTCGGCGAGGACAAGCGCGACATCGAGGCCAATGATACCTGCGCTAATCAATGTTGGATGCTGCTTTCTAACTCCTTCATTTTTTATGTGTTAACATACCCAACAATAACGATATTGTCTTGAGAAGCCATGGTGGCAGTCCGCTATGGTTACTCTTGTTTATCTCTTCGGTAAGGTTGCGTTTTGGAATGGAACTGAGATGAGATTGGGCGGATGTGAAGATGAGATCACAGAAATCACTACTATAAGAGTTCGCCAAACAAACAGAATCTTAGGCCTCATCTGGAATGATCGTATCATTCTAGATATGTCGCTTTCTGGTGTTCTGTAAATCGTGTCTTACGCCCCAATGGGTGTGGGTAAACCCGGCTCTCACCGTGATCCGCAATATCTACCCCAGGGATGATGAACTAAGTCCCAGATAGGAATTAAAGACCTGGAACCACAAGACGGTAATACCTAATCTGGAAGTTCCTGGTTAGCTTTACTCCATGTTGAGGGGGTGAGGAGATGAGGGATCAAAAATGAGCTCGTGATACGGCCCGCCATCATTAAAGCATGCGTTGGATAGCAGCGCTAGTAATATTTCTTGACTTCGGCACCCATTGGGTAATTTGCCAAGTTAATAATAAGGTATGTAGTGATCGGAAGTCTGCTCTCTCCAGGTAGACGGTGCCAGTGTAGTGGGCGCTATTCTACATACATAATCCCTTTATTCGACAGCAGTAAGAAATAGGTTAACAAATGCCTGGTAGTCTTTTTTTATTTGTTTCTTAGAATTCTATCATACACTTAAAAATCAATCTTGAAGCTGAACTTGTCCTCCCAGTGCATAGCCCAGTATCTATCCCAGATGGCCTTCGTGATGGGGCCAACCTTGCCATCCTGAACCTTCTGATCATCCAAAGTGGTGATGGGCATGATACCACCGGCAGTTGTGCACATAAGGATCTCATCGGCCTGGTAGACGGCTTCCACGGGGACATGCTCAACGCGGATCTCGTAACCAAGAGAGTGCGCGGCATCAATAACACTCTTCCGCGTGATGCCCTGCAGCACACCACGATCAGGGGTGTAGAGGATGCCATTCTTGATCAGGACAATGTTGAACCCAGATCCCTCAGTGAGGTTGGCGTCACCATCCGTCAAAAAGGGGTAGGTGGCACCACGGTCATTCGCCTCGAACAAACCGCGGACCAGGTCGCCCCACTGCAGGTTCTTGATGGTCGGGTCGATGGAGCCGGGGGGGACTCGTCGCACAGTTCGGGCGACAATAGCGCGACCACCGTTGTATTGGTCCTCGGGCTCCATGACCCAGACGTAAGGCTGGATGAACATGTAGAGGTTGTTATTGAGGAGCTCCTCGGGGCGAGCGCCACGAACGCCGGTGAGACCGCGTGTGACAATCAGCTCGACAAAGGCATCGCGGATACCGCTCTTGACGACCATGTCACATAGCGTTTTCTTGACTGTTTCCCGATCAAGAGGCAGGCGGAGGCGCATCTTCTTGCAGCTCGCATCCAGACGGTCCAGGTGTTCGTCCAGGCGGAAGAACCGGCCATCCCAGACGGAGGGGACGTCATACGTCAGGTCACTATGCATAAAACCCTGATCAAGTAGGGGAATGCGGGCTTGGTGTAAAGGAACGAGCTCGCCTTCGACCCAGGCGATGCCTTTGGCATAAGGGTTTGAGGCTTGGCTGGCCTCAAGAGCCTTCTGTCGCTCGGCGTAGCCGGCAAAGACAGTGTTCATGGTGGCCATTTTAAATATTGATTAATGAAGGTGATGATTGGGAATCTGAGGTATTTCCACGAATGATGTGTATGGAAATGCGGAACTTGTGTAGGCAAGGATGCTGGTCTGTTGGGTCTAGAGTACAATGTGATCGATTGCTTAAGTAGCTGCAACTCCAACATGCACGATCACCATCCGTATCTCCAAGATCAACCGAGGCCATTCGATTACCCCAGCATCTCCTCTCAGTATTTCCTATTCAGGTAGTAGTGTGGTTGATAAAGATGCGATTCAGTTTTGCCACCACTAGCTCTCTACCGGATCCGGCAATAGCCCATTAGCCGATCGGAAGAACTGGCAATGCATTTTGTAGGCGAAGAGGAGAAACAGAACCTCTACCGTGGCTAGGACACTTCTCTATCAAGCTTCTTCCTCATTTGAATACATAGTTACGCTCAAACGCACCGAGACCGGGAGATACGGATTTATTTTCTCATTACATTGGCGAAATTTGGCGCTATATTTGGATGGAAATGGGGTTCCATCACACATGAACAACCAGAAGCGTGCCTGCGATCTGCGGTTGTAGGTACCAAGATGTGTGTGAGTAGTCCTGAGCTATGTTCCGTTGAAACCGCTACCCCGTAAAGAAAAGCAAACATAACACTGTTCTGCTTAAACCAACTTGGGAAGAAGCAGTTAGTTCCCAATCAAGTATCCAATCCAATCCTGGCCCACAAACCTGCACGCCAGATCGCTCACCCAAATAAATACTGTCGTGAATCCGCACTCCCATCACTCGACCTCGTCTTCTTATCCAAAAACGATCCCCACCAAGGCTCATGGTTATCTTCAGACCAGAACTCTTGCAGTAGCGAGTGGGTTGTGAGGAACATGTCGTATTTCGTCTTGTCGCTCCACCATTTGCAGTACGACAGCGCGGCTTCGCGCAAATGCTCATCATTTGTCTCGCAACCAGCTAAGAATACAGGAAGGAGAAGCTGCTTCTGTAGTTGGGACGTGTAGCGGCAGCAGGTGACGTGTCTGAGGGTTTTACGGGCTAGGAAACCCAGGATCGGTTGAGCCGGCTGATCGCGCTGCCAGCGAAAGACGCGGCCAATGTAGATGAGAAGACAATACCGCCAGGCCTCGGCGCAGTGATGAAGGTCTTCCTTGTATTGCGCCATGGCCTCGATGTCGCAAATCTGTTCAGAAGATAGCGTGAAATCGTATTGTTCCGGGCGATCCTCGTAATCCGGGTCCCTCCACTCCGTGATTTGTTTCTCTACCTCAAGCACCGGCTCGATGTCAAATTTTGCACACGTCATACTAGACACGAGCTCGAACTCTCTCGCGTAAGATCCAAGACGGATCATGTGTCGGAATAGAGCCTCGGGGCAGCCTGACACGTCGTAGAACGTCTCGTTCTTGCTCTTGTCCTGGCTGAAGAGGGCGACGATGGCTGATTCTGGCAACACGAAGCCCTGCCGGCTTGTCAACGCAAGTGTGACGTCCCACCTGGTCATGTCAGATAAATCTGTCAAAAAGACTGGATGCTGGGGCTGAATCGCATACCATACTAGCATCTCCATTCGCGCGCGCATGCGTGGCGTTACCTCGATATTCAGAGATTTGGTAGCTTGCATCATCTTATATGCACGCTTCAAATACCAAGTCCAAGGCCCATGGGCGGACGTTGCGCACTTTACTGTCCTTAGCTGCGGCATCTTTACGGGAAAGCAAAGTCAAGGAATGGATGGGGCCAGCTCGAGCTTACGTCCAGGGTCATCATAATCAATAGGGCATCGAGAAAAGTTGTTGCGAGAGCCGTGCCCGTTGACGCATTCTCAGTATCGTGAAGCATCTGCAAGGCCCTCGTCTTGTAGCTTCTCGCCTCGTCCGCGCATGAGCCGGTCTCGCGGTTGATATGTTTATATGAGAGGGCTAGGATGGAATGGAAGAGGAGTTTTGAATTTCGGTAGGATTTCGTGTCGAAGCGAAACGGGTTGGCATCAAAGTCATGAGTTAGAGGCATGACGCAGAACTCCTTGTCATCTACACTCTCATATTAGAACGCCGGCTAGGCAGTGCAGGGACTGGACACGGCACATACATCGGGCGACTAGGTCGGAAACCGTGACGCGGTTGTTACACACTATCTGCTGCGGATTGGGAAGTGGCAGGGCGATTCCAGGACTTTCTGCGGGTTGGGATGGTGGTTCGCCGTGGCTAGGAGTCTCTGGATAGATGACAGTGTCTTGTGATGAATCAGGGGATGAAGGGGTTTCGCTTGTTGGTGGTACGTCAATACCAAGCTGCGTCGGGACCTGGGCATGGTCTTGTGGAGTGTCAAATACTGCTGCTGGTGAGAATGACGGGTCAAATGAAGAGTTCATGAAGGATGAGTAAGACCAATCCACAGGGCCAAGCTGGTTCGCGTCCTCAGTAGGAGGTAAGATTGGTGGCATTAGTATATTGTCAATAGAATGGGCATATTCTTGTACGACTAAAGCGGCCTCTACAAGAGGCGGAGGGACCTGGAGCACGCAAGTCGTTACAGGGGGTGGGCTACTGTGCCTAGTAGTATGACCCCCTTGCTCCTCAACGGTACCCTTGGAAGTTGGCGCAGATGCGGTTACGATATCAGACGCAGACGTCGACGCTCGCAGCTGAGTGTGTGAGGCCTCCGCGCCTTCGCCGAGCGGTGCATTCCGACGCCGTCTCTTGCGGCTGTAGGCGCCGACGAATCTATACTGCCGTGGTTCTGTTTCCCCCGGCATCATAGCTGATGGGACTGGCAAAGCCTCGATGGAAGTCGGGGCTGGATCATGGGGAAGGTCTTGTCAAAGTCTGTTGTGAGCGGATGAGCGAATTACGTATGCGGAGCGGAGGCGAAGTGACACGAGTCAGTGCTTCGGTTAGGGCGTTGCCTCTCCATTAGCGGGTATCTTAAGGTATCAAATCCCGGGTGATGTCAGAACTCTACCCCTTTACATACACCAAACCCCTCTGCAATAATGTCTACCTACTGCCTTACTGGTGCACGTCTCGTAGAGGGACTTATACTTAGGTGAAAATTTACATCCGAGGGATCAACATTCAATCTATTTTCGATGCCAGGTTCTGACTAACTGGGTATACCGAGGTAGCTAGAGGAACTGGCACCTCGCTGTCATACCTGACTTATAATCCAACTAAACATTCAGGGACATAAAAACAATGTCCTTGCATCGCCCCAGGAACTCCAAAGTCTCTTCCTTGCTGTGCCAGGCATCATTGTAGGCGGCGCTCAAGCACAACCTACCCCTAAAGGTTCCAAGAAACGCACCATATCCGTTGCCAAGCTCCTCGCCGGTCACCCAGGGATCATACACTTCGATGTTTCCTTGTGTACTTTGAATCAGTGTATCTATCTTACCCATGCTGGATATCGACGCTGTCGGAGTGGTCTTGGGCGGAGGGACAGGCGGAATCGAGCCATCCGAGGGCAACGGCGGGGTGCTGGCGGCCCAGTACGAGGGCGCAAAGGCATAGTGCTCAGCATCGTCGCGCACGTTGTGATAGAAGTCGCGTATTTTACGTAGGATACCCGCGAATTCCAACGCCACATCTGACCGCTCGCGAGCCCCTGACTTTTCGGCGACGGAGAGATCCAGGTCGATCACCAGAGCTTGCCCCGAAACCGAGTGGTAGACGGTGACGGGATGTGCTGTTGAACCGTATGGCTCGACGCAGCTCGTGCGTTCGTTTCGGAGAATGTAGTTTACGTATTGCCCAACAGGCGAGTTGGTGACCGGCGGCTTCTGGAGATCGCGGACGGCCATGGCGATGGCGGCGTGGAATGCGTGGGTAACGGTAGCCCCGATGGCTTTGCAGGATGCCACAAGAGCTGCAGTCTGTTCCTCGGACAGCCAAAGGCTGACCCGTTGGTGACGTCCCGGGCGCGTCTTCCCGATTTTATACGGGATGTTAAGAACGGGGACGGACTCACTGCCCTTCGACGCCGCTGCTTTCTGCTCATTTATCTCCTGGATTCGCTGCTTCTGCGTGGGAGTCAGCTCCACGGGCACGTTGGCAGCCACTCGATAAGGGGGGCTGAGGTTCTTGACCTCTGAGCCCAAATCGGAGATCGATTCGGCTCCGTGGCCCTTATCGTATGCGTTCGCGACATGACGAATGAGATTGTTGAGCATTTGAAGCGTTCCGATACCGTCCAAGATCTCGTGGGGAGACCGGAGTACTAGATCCCGCCTAAGCTCCGACGTAGTAGGTCTCAGAACAAATAACTTGGGCACTAGAGGAGCAGGAGGGTCGGAGTTTGCCCACTCCTCGCCGGTTATATTGTTCGGGACTGATACAAGAGTTTCTGTGACCCAGGCATCTAGATCTGAGGAGTTTTGCGGGGATTGATAGACTTTTGTGGAGGAGGTCGCGCTACTGTCCAAAAATACTTGGGATGCTATCGTAGGATGGTCGAACCGGAGAGCGAGCCAAGCGTTCTTCAAGGCGGCGTCGAGCCGTCGTTCAGCCTCGTCGATTGGAAGATCGAGGATAGGTTTGGCTTTGAGGATGACATGTCCGGTCATGGCGAAAAACATACGTCCACTACCTTCGTAAAGTTTGGCGAGGGAGAAGTAGAAGTGCTCAATCTCGTCCGTCGCGCGTTCCAAGCGCCCGGGCTGGGTTTCTTTCCAGTTGTACTTGCCGTAGGACATTTCGAGAGATGGCGAGGTGAATCGATTCACCTAAAATGCTGATGAAGTCGTGAGTCCCTAAGAAGGAATAGGAGTGTTGGAGTATCAGTCAGTCGGTAGGCTTAAGTGGAAGTGAGGTGGTCAATATAAAATCGAAGAAGAGCTTCTAAAACCTGTTCGAGAATCACACCGACGGAATCTCGGTCCGTGGCTTCCGAACGGAGGGCGTATCCAGTCGAAGGGCCCTTAGATTCAGCTCTGGTGGTGAGACCCCAGCTTGTCCGGCGGTAATTCTATGGTAGAAGGTCGGCCCGTGACACGACTTTGCTCCTCAGGAGTCGCTCATCGTCTTTATTGGATGGGTCTATGGGGTCAGACGCATTAACAAGGCCACATGACCTAAGCACCCCTGATTCACATACAAAGGCCACAAAGCTGTGGAGCTGCTACGGAAGTCAGACATCTCATTAGCGAGATCAAGAGCGGCCTCGAGCTGGACAACCGAGAAGTTTGGAGTCAGAGATACAGTGCTTCAGACAAATGCTTCAAATTTTAGAACGCTACGTAAAAGTAATCTCTAGTTATCTACCTTCCCTCGGAGAACCTCGAGGATTGATTTATTCTAACGGGTCAACCTTCTTGATAACCTTTGCAGGGACGCCAACAGCTACCGAATAATCAGGGATGTCCTTCGAAACTACAGCACCAGCTCCAATGGTACATCCCTTCCCAATTGTGACTCCAGGGAGAACTGTAACATTGGCACCCAGCCAGCAATCGTCTCCAATCACAATAGGCTCAGCATACTCGATGTTGTCACGGCGCGACTGCAGACCCGTCTCGTGGGTCGCAGTGATGAGGCTCACGCCCGTGGCAAACATGACCCGGTCCCCGATAGTAACATGTGCACAGTCAAGTATCACGCAGCTAATTACTCAAGTTAGGGGCGGCCCGTATTGAATGCATTGAGAAAGGACCTACTTGAAGTTGGCGTAGAATCCCTTACCGACGGTAATATTGCAGCCGTAATCAACCTGTAGGCTGGGTTCAAGGTATGTGCCCTCGCCAACCTTGCCAAACAACTGATTGATCAAGCCCTCCTTTACAGCACTGGCCTCTGCGTCCGAGTCACTGTCGCCAGGCACATAGGTGTTGAACTTTTGGGCAAGGCGGCGAGCGCGACTCCTAGCAGCGACGAGCTCTGGGGCCATGCAGCTGTAAAGCATGCCCGACACCATCTTCTCGTAATCATCGCACCAGAGGACGTTGGTCAACGTCTTGGCGAGGGCAATAGCCGCATCATTTTTCTCAGTTTTGACCGGTGGCACCATTTCGCTTCCACTAACTTGGTGTCGTGGCCGAAGGAAGCTTTAATTTTTTGCAGGGAAGAGTAACCAACGTGGGATATACAATGATAGCGTTGCGCATCTAAGCCGGGAACTGGGCGAAATTTCTGTTGTTGATGCTTCATGCCCCCCGCCGGGTAAATCCCGTCAAGGAAGAGGGGGGGTTTGTCTTGGCAGCCAATTCCCCGAGATGGAAATAGATTCTAAAGACACACCAGTAGTAGGTCCACCTGTTAGGCTAAAGCTCGGTACGCTAACTACCTGATATAGAAGTAACAGGCTCAGGGGCTGGCATTTGATGTGTACACGATGCCTGCTTCGCCCTGATCTAGCAGCGGAGAAACGGAGAAGTATGGTGAGGCTGGATGGTCGGCAGGGTCATATGATCAAAGCTTGGACAAATTGTCCACAGTAGGTCACTCGGTATTCTAAAAAGCGTCATTTTGGACGAATGTCAGTTTGAAGACCTTCTCCACCTTGCCAAGACTTAGCTAATGCCACATAATTATGGGGATTTCTTACAAAAGGCAACCCAGGACGAGGTTCTGGATCAAGGCCAAACATTGACAAGTAGGTGAGGGGCCAGTGACCTCTGAGAGCCGCACTTTCGAATCAGAAGAAGTCGACTTTCTAACTGATCCTGTGTTAATAAACAGTGACTCATAGCCCTCATGTTACCCTATTGCAACCGAGCTTACAGGATATTACGTCGCGCCATGGAATTGGAGGAACTGACCATAGGTATAGGGTAGCTCTGTAGTTGGACTCGAGTACTACAATGACGTAATATCTTAAATTAGCAGGCAAAATCAGAACGATCTATCTGCAAACTTACATAGACACCACAATCGCAATATAGCGCTAGCGATATAGGGGGGGGCTAACAGAAGCTACACCTGGGTGCTGTTGAAGCCTATATTGACCATGATTTGCGAAGAGTAAACTTAAGCATATATGTAGGCACAGATAAGGCCATCTAGATAAGAGTCTACAAGAAGATCTGGCAATCGGTCAGAACGCTTCCCAGAACCATCCATCTGTTTGTCTTCTCTGCTAGAACCCATTCTCGCTGCGGCTCGTTTTGCTGAACATGGCCGCCGCGATATTTCCGGTACAGGAAGTTTAGATACCGAATCTCATCTTCTGAGAGCTAGCGGGTAGAGTGCGACAGCGAATCAGGTAGGAGGAAGAAGGTCGACAAACCACGTACGACTGTCAAGATGCCTTCAGTGATAAAGATCCATCGCCAGCCGTTGTAGCCCGCAATTCCGGACATCTTGGCGATGGCGGCGGCTAAGAGGCCCGAGAAGGCGCCAGACATGGCAGCAGCACAGTAAAGCAAAGACATGCGGAACTGCGTCATCTTGGGAGGGTACCAATGGCTGAGAAGATAGACGGCACCTGGAAAGAACCCAGCTCAGTAGTTCAGACACGTTAGCCAGAGAGCTCGAGGAAGTGTTCGAACAAGCGTAAGGGGCAGGATAGAACGTACTCAAAAACGCCGAGTAGTACGCGAGTGCCTACTAGGCCCCCAAAGTTCTGGGTGAATCCGCTGGAGGTCAGGACGATGCCCCAAGCGGTGACGATGAGACCGATTCAGGTTGACGGCTTGTTGAAGTTGAGGAGGATCCAGTTCGAAGGTATTTCGCACAGAATGTACAGAATAAAGAACATCATGTTCGCAATGTTGTAGTCATTGCCAGTCATCTTGAGGTCGGCCTCAAGGCCTTCAATCTTAGCATTGCCCAGACTCGCTCTGGAAGCATGACCTTAGCAGTTGTAAAATGGTATCCAAGGAGTACGCTGGAATCTCACCTGTCGAGGTTGGCAATAAGGTAAAGGGCCATGAGCAGGGGCATAAGGCGCAAATCAACCTTTCGAAAAGTCTTGTTGTGTTGCTCGGGAGACATGCCCTCGAAGTCCGTCACAGCATCGTGGAGTCCTGCTTGCTGCCGCTTCTCCAGATGAGCAACTTCAGCATCATCGAGCGGAGGCGTCGCGGTAGAGAGGTTCTTCTCGTCCGACATTGCGTAGACTTGTGTCGTCTGGGTGAATTTCAATGTAAGTGGCGTGCCCGGTCTGAATGCTCTCTGAGTCTGGGGAAAACCAGGTGCAGGGTCTGGGAAGTCGGGGCTACTAGTAGTTGAGCTACTGTTCAACATTGAAGCCATCTAGGCCTACATGACTCAGCTACCAACCAACTAGGACATGGATGTCCGACCTCCTAGTGGACGTAAGGACTGCGCTCGTGCTAGAATCTTTTATGCCTTTGACCCGGCTTGAGAATGTAATTCCGTCAGTGGTAGTATATTTATGGGTAGTAGGTGTCCGGTGCTACTAGTTATACCGCCGTGAAATGATGACGCCCCAAAGCTCAAGTGTTCTTGGTGAAGAAACTACACAAGTCCTGGATTTCACTAGCTTGTTGGACAACCCCGAGGGTAAAGAAGAACCCAATGCGTCAAATCCATAGTGACAACAAGTCAGCTTTGTTCTCGTGCTAGATTGGTTTTGGCACCTTGAACTGACGGAATACGTTTTAGCTAATCTAACTAGTTTGGCACATTATGTCTGTATAAAGAATTCTTCCTCCTCTTGATGGGTGATTTCTCGTGATCTGTAGCTATTTTGGTACGCGCGCCGACATATTGCTGATGCGAAAGCGAAATTACGCACGATGAAGTACCAAATTGTACACGAATAAGGACATTGCGTTGAGTGATCCGCAAACTCCGCAACTGTCAAAACCGTGAAGATTAATTGATCTTTGGAGTAGCTCAGAAGGAATCGCCTATTTTCTGCCACAAATTTTGTCCCAGAACTAGAGCGCCTACGTGAGTCTACCTGTCAAGCTATGCGCTCATCCGTTTACGCTCGCCATCTTTGGAAGGCCTATACCGACTGCAGCAGTTGTCCCAGCATCGACGGGCAAAATGAACCCTGTCGTCTATCTGGCATGAGGTCCGGCGAGAAATACCGTGGCACAAGCAGCATCCCAGCCGTTGCCCTCGGTGCCAAGGAGGCTTCTCTTCCGATATGCCGTTTGCGTGTATCATTGGCGTGTACAACATCTGCCCCGATTAGCCTTCAAGAGTCAAGGCCAATCCGTATTCAGACCTGCTCCTGGGCAGACACAATTAACTCTAATACCTTCAAGCGTATGCTGAGCAGCTATGGCTCTGGTGAGGCTTACTACAGCGCCCTTCGCGGTAGGATATAGTAAGTACGGTATTCCCCCTTTGCGGCCAGTAATGCTGCCTATATTGACAATGCTGGCTTTGATCTCGCCCTCATTCTTCATCCTCGCTGGTATAGTATATTTAGCTATCTGGACCATGCTAGAGATATTGAGCTCCAGACCCTTCGAGTATTGCTCCATATCTACCTCAACAGCAGTACCAGGTGCACCAGAGACACCCACCTTATTAACCAAGATGTCCAGACGGCCGAAATTGCTGCAATGCGGCGTTGACGGCCGACTCGCAGTCGGCTGCAGAGGTCGCGTCGCTCTGCACCGCCGAGGCTTGCGCTCTGGCTATATTCTCCTTGATCATCTGCACTGTTTGCTCTGCCCAGTTGAACGTTCTGTCTAAATACAATACTCTGCACCTATCGGCAGCAAGTAACATGGAGATCGCACGCCCATTTCCTATACCTGAGCCAGCACAGCCAGCGCCTGTGGCTATGGCGACTAGCCCGTTCAATGACCGCGACAGCGGCTCCGGACGAATCAACTCTGACATGATGGCTTTGTCGAAGCGACAGTTGGTGTTCATATAATCCGGTTTTGTCGCATGTAACATAGAAACAAGATATGCCGAGGACGCTTATCCGAGACTCCGACTCCTCGAGCGCTATTTAGGTTCAGTAGCAAATCTTGGAGTTCCTCGTATATACAACCAGCGAGCTACTTCGCCTGTCATTCGAGGCGGGTGGTCAATGTCCGGCGTCGTCCCTGCTTCCAGTGACATTTCGCAGTCTGCAACGGAGAACAATGTCCGCGCGTTCCTCTTATTGTCCAATCACCGAAGTTATGGAAACACAGATGCACCAAAGTTTCCGTCGACTGATGGACCAAAAAGCTGAGACCGCGGATCGCAGATCTTAGTGAGTATCGGAAAGGGGTGTGTAATAAGTTTGAAGAGTAGAAGAACATCTTTAGATGACCTATTTCCTCCCGATTATATGCTGTCAGTCACAAGCCATCGGAGCATATAAGGTCGTCATTGATTTCCTCGTATTTACCAAGCTAGAATAATTGAGCTATCAACACCAATTCGCGCTATCGGCATCCCCTTGCTTTTGAAATAATATAGAGAGTGGCTGCAGCGATCTCAACGGCCAAGCTCGCAAAAGAACCCGACCACCTGTCCCTATGAAAATAGATCCTACCCCGCGCCATTTTCTACTCTGTACGTACGCCTTCTTGCTCTTCACAAACTGACGACATATGATCCCATTCTGCGTGGAGACACCTTGCTTTGGAACATGTAGTCAATCTCATCAAAAGGTCGGCCCTTGAGCTCAGGGACGAAGAAAAAGGCCCAGACAGTTGCAACGGCAGAAAGACCTCCAAAGATGAAGCCAACTTTGCCTCTGAGGTTTCCTTCGTCCGGGTTGATCATGTATGGGATCACGCTGTTGAAGAGCGTACCAATGGCAGCCTGGGTGGCAGTGGCGATAGCAATGGTCGGCGCTCGGAGAGAGGTGCTACTGACTTCTCCCAAAATAGCAAAAGCCATAGCTCCGAGTGTCGCAAAGTAGAAGAAACTATAGACGATGGTGAGAGAAGCCTGAGCCCACTTGGCTCCTCCCGATGGAATAACATCGAGAA
This sequence comes from Clonostachys rosea, assembly GCA_026958235.1. Taxonomy (NCBI): domain Eukaryota; kingdom Fungi; phylum Ascomycota; class Sordariomycetes; order Hypocreales; family Bionectriaceae; genus Clonostachys; species Clonostachys rosea. Next base: position 4,733,807 of record CP110206.1, read on the forward strand.
TGCCAATGAGAATTAGAATGGTAGTAAGTACTACCAATCCCAAAAGGAAAAGATTGCGACGTCCAACTCTCTCGATAATGAACCAGCTGATGACTGTGGCGCCAACACCTGCAGCCGTGACTCCTACACCAAGATCAAAGCTCCTCCAGGTCTCGAGGCCGGCAAGTTGGAAGAAGTAGGACGAGTATCCGAGAGCAAAGATGATTCCAGTGAAGTGCTGGCAGAGGAAAATGCAGATACTGATCGAGGTACGGACGAGATTGGTGCCCCGGAAACACTGGATGAGAGACCCTTGGCTCGATCTGGCAGCCTCTTCCTCAGCAATAGTGGTCTCCAAAGCGGCCACTTTGATGTCGATATCGACACCGGATCCGTAAAGCCGTATCAGAGCGTTCTTGGCCTCGTCACGCTTGCCTCTGCGTGCCAGCCACCACGGGCTTTCGGGCGCAAAAGGGAGGCCAGCTAGCAGGAAGACACAGAAGAAGAGTTGGAGGGCAAAGGGTGCCCTATAAGCCCAGCGGCTCTCCCATTCGCCAAAGGCCTTGATGGCAGCATTAGAGAGAAGCTGCCCAGATCCGATGCCAAACTGCACGCCTGCCGTTGCGATGCCTCGAAAGACGACGGGGCTTATCTCAGACGAGGCCAGTGGCGCAATCGTCAGGTAGAAGCCGAGGCCGACACCGAGAATGAGCTTCGAGATGAGGAAAGCGACATTGGTGGTGGAGAGGATCTCGCCGATGATGCCGCCAGTCGCAATGACAACGCCGCCAAGAAGTGACCACCTGCGACCGTAGCGATCTGCGAGATATGAACAGAGGAAGCCGCCGCCAAACTGCCCGACGGAAGAGATGGCGTTGAACGCACTCTGCCAGCTGGCGGGCAGAACAGGCTCGCCCTCGAAGATGTACCCAAAGTCACGACGGAACGACTTGACAGCGAGCATGCCTCCGTTGACCTGGGCATCGAATCCCCTATCGTCATGAGTTTAATACTATCAACAGGGATCAGGTCGACAATGAGACACTAACCAGCCAACAGCAGCCATGGCCCAGAAGAAGCACCACCACACAACAGCAGGATGGTTCTTGAAAACCTGCTTCACGGTCAAGGCGTTCTCCGCATTGTGATCAACACGAATAGCCTCCTGCTTGAGCAGAACCTTCAGCTTGCCAACGTGAGGACCGCCCGAACGCGAAGTCACCGGGTCTTCGGCGAGCTGACTCATATTGGAAGACGGGTGACAGGATGAAAGATGATCAATGTCGTCTAGGTAGAAAAGGGCAACCGGGACAGGTGAGCGAGAAGATGGAACGTAGATGGCGATGGGGCTTCAAGTAATGATCACGACGGGAATGCGCTCATTTTCAATGCAGCATCATCAGCTTCATAGGTTTAGGGCGAGGCGAGCAGGAGGGTGGTTCTCTCCGAAGTGAGGCGCGGGATGGGAACACATGGCTGCCACACCGGTAGAAGCTAAAGGTGAGAAGCAAGGGTCAACAGCTGTCTCTCCCTGGTTGCAAACAGTGCAGGCGGCGCCAGGGACGTGCAAGATGCATGTTCTCCATTCGAGAGATTCGGTTAATTAGCCTTCTCAGGTACGAGTACTTGAATGTAAGCCTACATGTGTATGCGAGTCCCGTAAGTTGCAACAGGTGACTAACCTTTCCCACCAGTGACCATGCTCTTGGTACACCACTTGATAGCCCCGATTCGGCCCTGTTCTGTGCAGAGACCCACGACCAGTACAGAAGAGACTGGGGTGTAAGCAGTGCAACGGGTTGGACACCCTGGACACGATTCCCCCAATGCGGGGAGCTTTTAGTCCAGTGCACCTAGATGGCGGTTGTACCCGCTCGAAAGCCAGTCTGGGGAAGTCCTCCTGCCTGAAGAGGTCTCCAAGTCCAAGTTCCGACGCCTCCACTCGTCTTCTCGTTAACTCCGAGCTACCGCGGGTCACAATTTTGAAGTTACCACACCGACCTGTTCTGCTCTAGCGCAGCTTCAAGCCCATCAGGAACGTGCTGGCACTGGATTCCAGCCTTACTCTCGTGGCTGTCAAGGCCAGCGAGGCGACGATTGCAACCAACTATGTGGTCAGAGGATTTCCAAGACCCTACTCGATACGTTTTGTCGCGGAGGCAACCGGATTATCGTATGCTGACGATCCCCACGTCCCTCCTTCGGATTCCATCGACCTTTGCTGAGCCACAATTAAACCACTGCAGCCATTTCGTTTGCTCCCATTTCGGCATTTTTCGTTCTCTCTGCCATCTAGCAACGAACTTGGCTCACATGTCAATCGAAATCTCAGGAGAGCATCTCATTCACGTTTCTCAGACTGACAACGCCGTTGTGACGAAGCTTTTGTTTCTCCTACAGCAAGTGTCTGGGCCTAGTAGGCCCGAATCGAACGCGAACGGGGAGAAACAGCACCTCTTTAGCGCAGGCATTGTGCCGGATTACCCCTGCTCAAGTCCCAAGCGAACTTTGGTCTAGAGGATTTGCGACGAAACAACACAGTCCCATTCGGCCAGGTATCAAGTACCACATTAGGTTAGAACGCTGATGAAGAGGAGGGAGGAGCAAGGATGAAGGTTTGCACCTAGTGATCTGAGTATACATGTGCTTTTCTGACGTTTTAGGCCTCCCGCTAACGTCCCTGCAGATATTTCTTTTGACCGCGACCTCCGCATATAGAAAGACAAGAATGCAAACCTATGCTTGCTACAACAATGTAGCTAGGCGTCTGTTACTACATTGGTCGTGTGAAAACATGTCGTACTAGCAGCCAACCCTGAGCCCAAGAGCAACCTGAACAAGGCTAAAGTCTCCTATATTCATTTTGCTTTCAATGAGTGTCTATAATAAGTCTAGGCTTACACGAGTGTACTTTATCGTGGTTCACTTATCGATGGTGCACCGATGTGCGTAGTGGTGTGAAGGTTTAGTTCATAGTACAGGGTAGGTTGGAGAACTAGTGAGACGGGATCGTGTCTGGAAGGAAGTCAAATTGATCAAGCACGCGGAAGCAAGGCACGCTTAGTAGCATATTTCCAAGCTCAAAGTACATGTCGATCGTTAGGCATGTGGAAATGATTTAGAAGGGATGTATGGCATACAATGAAGAGATTGTGGCACTGGGTTCTGTTACGGTTCACTAACGTTGCTGCGCAGCTACAAGAGTCACACTATGTCCTCAATTGTGAATAAAGATTCCGTGGTCACCAAACTCTCTGTCCACTAGGAGGTCAGGTTTTGCCTAGTATCGAAAGATCCAGGAGGTATCTCTATTGTGTGCAGCCGAAGACAATGACATACCGCTGTGGCCGTTCCAAGCAGCCCGCCTTGGTAAACCTTGCTGTGGGGAGTAAGGCTGAACAAGGGCACCGTCAATCTCTACATGCTTGTGAAAGACGCGTCATCATTGGAAGACTGTTGGGGCAATGCTCTTCCCATAAAGAATATTGCCTACAGAGAGATGATCCTCTTCAAGATCTATGTAGTTAGTAGTAAGTGAGAGAGCTATGCAGCTGCCGAAAAAAAGGGGAAATTCCCAAACACCAAGAATTCAACAACTTGACACTATACCCGGTATTACAACATATTAAATTTCAGCCTTTTTGCCTTTGCCCGGCCGTACACAAGGTTCAATACCAACAATAACTGTGCCCAGCCGTACATAAGGTTTAAATCCAATGGCTATACCCGGCGATGACTCTTTCGTCGGCATGACTCCTTTCGTGAACCTTAAGATGCTGCTTTTCATCTATTTAAAGGCCGCTATTTCTATGTAGTTAGAGCTATCGGTAGATGGAAGTACAGCGCCTCTTGTGCTCTGATGCAGATGGGATGCGGACCGGAATCGCCAGGGTAGCGGCCGTGACTGGGATCAGATACAATCAGACAGGATAGATCGGTCGATACAACCAGGCTAGATAGGTCATGAGTGAAAATATAGCCGCTGTTTGGCGCTTCAAACAAGAGGATTGTGTCGTGTGACGAATTTATCCATGCGGGGTGACATCAATCATCATGGCGATCAGCTGGCCTGCGTTGGCGTGCGGAGCAAAACCTGCGACCAGAATACTACAAGTAGGAGCACTTCCTCTTTAGAACACAAAGAAGAAAAACCCTCAATAAATCCGGTTACTTTTAGGACGCTCGGTTGGGCATTTGCTATGTCTGCGAGTCCTGATCGGCATTAAGGAGCGACAAACCATTGTGTCCACACAACCACTCCTAGGTCAGCATACGGAGAACGGTACAGAACCAAGGCCCAAGCGAAGAAAGTTTCCTCGCCGGTTCCTCTCGTCGCTTTTGACAGCACAAGATGGCATTGAGATCATGCTGCAATGCGAGGATGGCGAGTTGCGAGACGAGCTAACAAAAAGATGGCGCGACCACAAGTTGGAGGAGCTCAACTTTGTTGGCACCGTGGTAAGTACCGGGAACAGATAACACACCCAGTGTTGGCATTGCTTACTTTTGCCAATAACAAAAGGGAGCCCTGCTTGCTAGCTGCCTCAGCTCAACAAGCGCCTGGCCCAACGTTCTCAACAACGGTCGCGACAAGCCGTGGACCGTCCGAGCGCTATGGTTCAGTGGGCTTGTCTTTGCCCTGTTCTCGGTTCTAGTCGCAGGTCTACAGAGCATGCGCCTGCACCGGTTGTCGGCTCACCGAGACGGGCTGCGCAAGATTCGTGCCGGTCTCTGCGGTTCCAAGACAGGGGGGGTCCGTAGACCGGGGCGAGCCCAAGTGTACTCATGGGAGGCGAGCCCGATCTTCCTGCTTTTGAGCGTCGCACTCATGGTCATTGGCATCGCCATCCTGGTGTGGGTGAGTGCGGCTTACGGACCGAACAAGCCTGAACACGGTATCTGGTGGGATGAAAACGCCAAGGTACGAACCCATTATGCTGCTTAAAATATAAAAAGAATGCCAGACTTACATAGCATAGATGGCCGTCACATTTACTGTCGTGCTCTGTTTTGCTGTATCCGTTTTGCTCGCCTCTCAGGCAGCCTTATCGGATTCGGAGTCGAAGGATGCGGAGTTGGATGAGTTAACTGAGCGAGAACTCAATCACACCTCCAAAGATCAAATGATTAGACTACGTGTCAAAATTTACGTTGTGTCATTAGATCCTACAGGACGTGACTAAGAGCTCGGGACGTCCAACGACTTGGACCATGCTCAATCCTACCAGGCGGTGGCTCTACTTCAGTGCCGATCATGAAAATGGCCAGTTGGCCTCCAGCGGCGAGTAAGCGATGCTGCTTGTGTCCTCAATTGGAGAATTGGCGGACCAGAAAGCTAAGTGGTAGCTTGATACCTTTGAACTTCTATGGTGGCGGGCCGGTTTGAACATCACTGTTCGCCGTGCACGATTGTCTGATGGATAAGAATACTGGCCCAAAAAGTTGTGTTCACGAGCATTGGAGGGACACACAACAGGTTGAATGTGAGTAACACGGATCATGTACTGCCTTCTGTAGCTTTTATTTTAGGGTAACTACTAGATCTGCCTTGCCGACGAGTGCATGCGCTACGACTCGTTGATCCTTCTCACAAGCATCCATTCGGCCAAGTCGCCACTACATACAAGGTTTTCGTAACTCAGATCTCACCTCAAGCTCAGGCAGGGACAAACGCCGCAATAGCCGCGCAAAAGGTGCTCTCGTTATCCGGTAGGTGAGTCATTGCACCCTTACCATTGAGGGTGATGACGTTGGTGGATGCCTTTGTGTTCACACCATACATGACAATATTGGAGTTGTTGATCTCGACCATGTTGTCTTGGCAATCTTCCGTATCCAAGCATTCCTGTGTGTAGTTTTCAAAGAACGAGTACATGCCACCACCGTAAAAGAGGATATCTTTGGAATCTTGCACGCGTAGACCCCAGGTCTTTCGGCACCTGTCATTCGTCAAGCAAGACTCCCATTCAGGGTCGTGCCACTCGGCTTGGGTGATGAATGGAACAGTTGCGTCAGGATTGGCCTGGAAGTAGGCTGTCTCGGTCTGGATGACTGTCATGTATACATTTTGCGCATTCTGGAAATGATAGTTGTACAGAACATTGTGCTCCGATGCGGTTCCCCAGAGCCAAACCGGCTTTGTTGATTCCACGAGAAGGCCACGGCCGTTGTAGATGTTGATTTGATTATGGTCGTTGCGGTCGAGCTCGTGGTCAGAGACCCAAAGCCATGTGTTCTCCATGTAGATCGAGGCCGTCTCGGTGATATGCATCAGCATGAAAGCCCCGATGCAATCGGGGTTGGGCTGCGTGGGAACATTTGGAGACTTGGTACAGGTATCGGATTGTAGCTGCGTACCAGCAGATCCGCCGATACGGAAGTGAACGTCCCACAAACCGGCAGATCCCTTGGACGCAGACTCCAAGTTCCATTCCATGAGAATCGCGCCTGGCTGGCTACCCTTGGTCTCAATCATGAAGTCGGAGATCTCGACATTGCCAACATCGCCTGGCTGACCTACACGAAGCATAGGTTTGGGGTTAAGCTGATTTTGGAAGTTGCTATCGCCAGCTGCCATCAAGAGAGGCCAGATCTCACCGACAATTCGAATGTTCGCGGGGATATCGATAGTATCGTGGATCAGGTAGGCGCCGTGTGGGAAAAACACGACTTCGTCAGCAGCAGCGGCATTGAAAGCAGCCTGCAGAGCCGCGGTGTCATCTGCAATACCGTCACCTTTGGCTCCATGCCTCTTGACGGAGATGAACTTGCTCGCAGGGACGTTCTCGTACTGCGGCTTTGAGCGAGTGAAAATGTGCCCAGCGCCATCGAGAAGGACAGCCGGTTTCGCAGGGGCAGGTCGCTCAGCTTGAACGGCGCTTCCAGATGAACCGACATAGGATCGGCCCTGAACAAAAGAGTCGATACGCTTGTTGCCTTGCAGAATCGTGTTTCCGGTAACATCGGAGCGAACAGCAACGGGGCTGTTGACGAAATCAGTGTTGTCAATAATGAGAGTACCACTGGTACCGCTCTGATTGGTATCATAAGCCGTCAGAACACCGACAGCAGTATTGGTAAAGGTGGCGTCTTGAATGATGGTTGTTCCGACACTCTGACCCTCGTCACCCCTGCTGGATATGTCGATACCAAGACCACAGCCGGTCACTTTGAGGCCATGGAAGTTCCAAATCCAGTTCCAGAACATGGAAATAGCGGTCTTGCAGTTGTTGAACTGGAGATTGCGCGCGGTGAACTGCTGCGAGCCAAAGGCAGCGCCGATGCCTCCACCATGGAAGATCAGGTCCGTCATGAAGCCGCCAGATCCGTTCTCCATAAAGATACCTTGCTGCCGGTTATCTTCAGAGTCAGACTGCACCATGAAGAACTCAATGTTCTGCAGGGAGGTAGCCTGTGCTACCTGCCAATGGATGCCGGTGCCGGTGTTCATGGGCTGAGCGGTGAGGTCAATCTTGAAGTTGCGGATCTGGCGGAAGAAGTTGTTCTGATTGGTGAACCAGTTGAAGCCGTTGCTATCATACGGATTGGCATCAATAACAGCAAAACCGGTGAAGCCGGCGGCTGCCTTGAGAGTGGGAACATCGAGAAGATCGCCGACCATGTGCGTGTAGTAGAATTGGTTGAGTGGTCGGGATACAAGATAGGTTCCAGGTGGGAAGAAGACGAGCGCAGGCGTGTTCGTGCTCGAGTCACAGCCACGACCACAACGGCCACCAGCAGTGATGGCTGCGTTGATGGCGTCGGTATCGTCTGTATTGCCATCACCGACAGCACCATAGTCCTTGACATTGCGGAAGACGGGGTAGCTAGCGCTGCTTCCAAATGGGACTTTGCCGGTGCGCTCGACATTGCCAAACCACCAATTGGTAGCGCTGGCATCCAAGCTGGCATCCGCGCTGCTGTTGCGAGCGAGGAGGGGGCTTGACACGGAGGTCGAGACAAAGAGCCCTACAGCGAGCAGAGTCGCTTTCAGAGAAGATAAAGGACCCATTGCAAAAAGTTCAGCAATGTAAAAGAACGTTACCAGGGTAGTCTATTGACTTCCTCCTGAGGCGATAATGCGAGGTGGTTGGAGACCCAGGACTCAGTCGAGTGATGGTTTAAGAGACCTTAAATACACCATCGCCAATTTCCCCCGTCGAGATACTTGGCTGGTTATGACGATGAAGAGAAACTCCAAAGTCGCTCTGAACACCAGAGTCGCTCCCAACACCAGAGTCGCTGTGGGAGCGATGCCCTCGTGGCCAACTCGGCGAGTCTCTCGGTAACATAATTGTCATTTAGGAAGGCTTCGACAGGCCAGAATACGACGTTAGCATCGCGCTAATGATGCGGTAATCCTCTAGTTTCTTACTTTGTATCACCGAAAGAAACAGACTACTTTCTTGGAAGATAGATCACATTCATCACCAAGAGTTCGGCTTCGACCGAAAGTCCCGCCGGTGCAATCTGGGGTTGTGGGGAACTCCCTAAGGCACAAGAACGGTTCCTGACATATACTCGTGACCTCATTAAAAGACACTCTACCAAGGTTTGTTCCGACACATGCTATCATCCAGTGTGGCTCAACTCCGATGTAGAAGATTCAGGGAAGGAGGAGATTACGGGATGCTTGTGGCTAATGAAGTGTGAGGGGAGAGCGATACTCCCCGCGGGACTTCAAATGTAATATGCCTGACGGTGGTTCCCTTTGGTACAAGAACAACTAGCCAACCGACCCTTCAGTGCGGGTATATGAGGAGAAAGTCGCTTCACAGTTCGGACCGATTTGTGCTTCACAGGCCACACACTGGTGTCACGTCTGTGCGGTTCTTTCGGATGGTGGCCTGCATCGTATGGCCGAAAGCGACAACAGGAGGAATCATAGCGAGGCCTTCGCTTTTTGAATGTGAAGAGCCGTTGACAATACGTCACCCACAGGCGCAGTGGCTGGACTACAGTCATCGGGAGCTTGTGGTTACGACTAGGTAGACAGGGATTCTCCGTTGCATACTCGGCCAAATCATTCCTGTGGTGGTGAATGTGGATCGAGGAAATGCTTATTCCACAGGTGTCGGAGGTCATCTCCTCGAACTAACTTGAGTTTGAGACAATCATTGGTGCGAAGTGGTCGAGCAGGAGCGGCGACCTTATCAATTTCGTCTCTTGTCCACGCGGCAAAGTAAGTGTGCTTCCACCAAAAGAAAACATCTCATCAGGGAATATTCCAATCCGCCCCCTAGCTATTAATCACAGATTGCACATAACAATAGCAGGATTGGAGAGCGAATCATGTTTCCTCGGTGAAATATCATTTCAACAATTGACTATCACTTCTGAACACTACAGCTTTGGCCATCAAGGGCAGCTAGCTATAGGGCCAGTCAGGCATTCAGTCATGTAGAAGAGTAACCTAAACGAAAGAGAACCCTGTACCGTCTGCCTCACTGACCGCACTGTTCACCAATCGACCATCGCTACCACGTACCACATACCGACCGTTGCTCGCTGCTTTGATCGTGTACACCCCTGACCCAGCGCCGGTCTTGGGACGGATGGTAAACCGCTCCCAAGTTGAAGCTACTGCGGCCCCAGCCGTCAGAGGGCCGCCTGCCGACTGATCAGCGGTGACGTATCGCCCTGTGCTAGTCAGTTGAAGGGTGCCCGAGTTAGGAACGTAGGCACTGTCGAAGACGGCAGCGTTGCCCTCTGCGCCGGTCTTGAGGATGTTGTCACTTTCGACGACAACGAAGTCATTAGTGCCCGCGACTCGAACTCTCAAGTTGCCCATGGGGTTCTGTACCAAGTTGCGGCAGATGGGCTGACCGCTTGGGTTGGGACGGGTGCCGATAAAGTGAAGCTGGTTCGTGAAGGTATTGCCACTTCCTGTCCAGGAGGTTAGCGCACACTGATCCTTCGCGCCTTGCACGTTCAATCAAGATCTTGGACTGACCCCAGTTCGTGATGTTTGAGCTCCAAGCCGCCGCGATCTGAGGCTCAGCGGTTGCATAAGCTGCCACAATGAGATTTCTCCTGTTGAATGTTAGACAATAGCGCAAACGACGTCAAGACCAGGGTGATGCACCATTCATCTCCGTAAGCCGGGTCAACGAGCTCGGGCATTGTATAAGACCACATGTTTCGAACCCAGGCTTCATCATACAAAGCCTAATAATGTATCTGTTAGCAGTTGCCCAGGAAAACACTATAGCCAATGCAACCTTACCTCGTTAATCGGGATGAGAGGTAGAATTTGAATGGCGGCAATCTGCACCTTCTGGTTTCCCCACCAAAGAAAGGCACCGCTCTGCCAGTCCAACACGTTTCCAATTGTGACAAGATTTCTCAGACCATCTTCGGGGTAAGGGTTGCTAAGATCTTGCGGGCTTTTCTGGGGGTATAGATGCCAGTAGACCCGAGTTGCTTGCTGTTCCGAAGCGACAAGAAGCTTAGCGAAGTTGGCATAGTCCTGGTTGATGGCAACGGATGCCCACAACATAGCTCCATAGTATCCGTTGACCGCCTCGGTTGAGGACTCTTGGTTGCGACTGCCAGCTCCGTTCAGGATCCCAGATGCCCAGGAGTGACCAGCAAACCAATCTCGGCAGCGAGTATGAGGGAACTGAGGATCTGAAGGCGCCGCGTTTATGATGTCTCTGGCAAACCAGTTGATAAACGTCTTATGCTGATTTAACCAGCCCTGGTCATATTTTGCAATAGTGGCGGCAATTGCGAGAACGTATCCGTAGTGAAAGTGATGGTCATTATAGTATCCGTTGCCAAAATCGACGAATTCGTTAGTTGCTCCGGCTTTGTTGATGATGCCTCCCCATGCTGTCTCATATGCGGCTTGGGTCGTGTGAGAGGACTCGAACCAGGGTTGAAATGACGTTTTCAGGTAATCAATGACAGGAGCAATCAGATCTTGTCGACCAAGGTCATCTCTATACATTCATCAGCAAGAGGTGATACAGGTCAAGTTCAGCCATGGAGAGGACGAAGGTGCACTTACGCGATCAATGCCAGTCGAGCTTTTGCTGCTAGCGTCCCTCCCCAGTAGTAAAAGTCGTTTGGCACTGGAGCATCGGAGGTTTTTAGCTGGCCAACCTCATATTCCAAGCCTTTGATGACAGCATCGGAGCATGAAGAATCGAGCTTTCGGGTTGGGTTCCAGACAACGTCGCTGAGCTTATACGTCAGGCGCCATTGCTTTCCGAGAGCCGGGTACATCCACCCCTACCAGTTTGTGTAAGCAACTATTTGACGTTGGCCAATATGAAGGTAGTTCAATGGCGAAACCTACTTTGGTAGTCAAGTAGCCAAGCGCAGAGGTAGGAGGAAAGTTGCCATTCTGCATGACCTCGCGATGATGTGGCCACGTCAACATGAGCAACTCGCCAGATCCTACAGTCTCCCAACTAAACACAATGGCACCTTCGGTGTTGCTAAGCTCATACTCAAGCTTAGCTGCGGTCGGATACGCGCTGTGGTACTGGTCCAATAACATCCGATGCGACTCTTGGCTGACTTTGGCCAGGCGAATGACATTATTGTAGGCGGCATCTGCTGTGATGGCATCAGGTGATGCTCTAAGGGTGACAGTTTCCAGAGCGTAAATGACATAGGCGGCGCCTTCAGTGTCTGTGACGGTGAAGACTGTGCCGGATTCGGTGACTGGATAGATGATGTTAGTTTGGCAACTATCGAGAGTTGGCAGATTCGGGCTCACCAGCACTGCCTTCGCCCACGGATTTTCCGTTGAACGACTTTATGGAAGCATTTTGCGGCTCCAGCTTAGGTGTGGCTCCCTCGTACTCAAATGTCATATAGGGAGATCCTGGCACGAGGAATGCGTTCATTCGCGCGTTTCCCTGGAAATACTGAACCGTCACAGTTTGCTCATCAAACTGTGTGGCTTTGTGTCCACTAAACGACCCTTGGTGCTCGGTGAACCCAGCCAGCCAGTCAATCCGCACTGGCTGTTGGATGGAAGTGCCGTCAAAACGTCTGTCGGTACTGACGCCAAACCTCACACCAGAGCCACCGAGCGATGACTGGTAGGGGAAAGGGCCGGCTGCATTTTGGTCACCTGGTTGAGCGAGGTACGGCGCCCACCAGGTGTTGGTCGGAAACTAGTGCTTTGTGTCAGCCCAATTGCTCATTCAAATGAGTCTTTTATTAACTTACTGGAGGCTTCAGGTCCACAATGAAAGAGTCCAGAGGTGGTAGGCTATTGGTAACCCGTCCACCGGTAATTCCATCAGCAGGACTAGTGTCAATGGGAGCCAGAGTTGCGGCTCTCTCGTGCAAGTTGCCGCCAGTGATAGTGGTATCATGTTGAGACTGAGCACCGCGTGTGACGTATAACGCTGTGCCAACGGTAGAGAAAGTGAGGAGATGAACAAGCCTTGGCAACATTTTGCAGGTATTACAATGTCTTGGAACAAAGCGGTGCTCAACCTAAAGAGCCACTGGGAAATGCCTGACAATAAATAACAGCCTTCAAGAGATCGACTGAGTCGACTTTAGATCCTCAAGATCATCCGCAATTATACCATTCTTCAGAACAGTCAACAGTAATGCTAGGTCCACAGCGCATCAACTCATCACGCTTCTAAGCTGCTATCCGTTTCCTCAGGATTGCGCATCATCGCATGTGGATGCTCGACCTCCCAAACGGTCCGATGTCAGTATCGAGAAGCCCAATTCTGTACTGCTTGGTCGATTAGTAGATGACGATGAGGTTCAGCGTCCTCTTTCCAACACGGGCTATACCTATAGTCCGATTTCCCCGCGCAATAGGGGCAGTGGGGTAGCAGTTTCGGCAGTCGCTTCAACATTGGGGCAGCGGTAATGGCTTGTTGCATGGGTAAGGGAACATCTCGGCGCTTCTTCGAGCAGGTGATGATAGAACTAGGTGCACGGTTGTTGTTCCCCCGCCAAAAGGAAGCACGCTTCGCAAAGATGTGGTCACATCGGGATGTTACCGAAACTTTTGAGAATCCCATTCAGGCCATTTCAATCCAAGTTGAGGACCTTTCTGGCACTGTGACATCGAACGGTAATGGGTGGTGCAGGGGTAACAAGCGTCCTTTCAGGTCAGCGTGATCAAGGTGCCTGTCCGTTATTTAACTCCCCCTTAAATGAGCGACATTCCCCGATGCACCTGAGATGCCGTTCTGGGCTTAGTATAGAATCATTCGTCTTCTTTGGCAGCAACTTCGGTATGGCCAGACGAGCTCACGGGGTGGTTCTGTTACCCTCCGATGAGCTTCGTCTGAACTGCCTGCCATGGAACTTCTCTCGGCAGGATTGAGGACCGGGCCGAATACAGAGGTTCTTTGAGAGCTATCATGTGGTGTTCTAGTACGGCGGCAAATAGCCTTGAGCTGCAGCTTGTCAATAGAATTGAGATATGCCAAGATCTTTGTCTTGACAACGAATGGGTTGCAGAATAGTCAGGTCGATATTGTGATCAATTGTGAGAACTCGCGTGTGAGGACACAAAGGCCGGCTGAAGAACATATATATGTCTATTGTGTAGCCTCGTTGAACAAGAATATACCCAAATTCGAAGCTGGAAGTTTCAAAAATCATTCACAATCAGCTTCAAACTCTCGTCTCGTATCTGCACAATGGCTCCTTACCACTTTGTTCAGGCCCTTGCCGGTCTTGCCCTGCTGCAGGGTGCCACGGCCGAGTTCACCGTCAACTGCCAGCCGCTCACCATTCAACGCGGTGATCCCATTGTATTCCCAGGCCAGATCTCCCCTCACGTTCACGCCGTCACTGGCGGCACGGCCTTCCAGCTCAACCAACCCAATGAGGTTGCCGTTGGCGCGAAGGCGACAACATGTGACAAGATTCTTGACAACAGCAACTACTGGCAGCCCCAGCTCTACCATCAGCGTAGAGATGGAAAATTTGAGTTGGTTCACATGCAAGGCAATGTAAGATCCCTCAAACGTCTCTAGTTGAGTTACGAACGACAAAGAGTGAACCACTGCTAACAGCTCCTAGGCCGCGTACTACTTGCCACGAACGTGCGACTACAAGCCAGGACGACAGAACTGCAACGGTGCTCCGGGCCCTGTTGCACCCCCAGCAGGTCTGAGAATGGTCACCGGAGATCCATTCCGCCAGACCTTGGACACGAACAACTTCGAGCATCGCGCCATCTATCACAAGTGCCTCACAGCCACGGGTTCCAACGATGGGTACGAGTTGCCTCGTCAGAAGTGCCTGCGCATGCGCGCTGAAACTTTCTTCCCGTCTTGTTGGGACGGCAAGAATCTTGACAGCTCCAACCACAAAAGCCACGTACGTAATGATTTCCTTCCTTTAGACTCGTGTACCTTGCGCCCAGCAGCTAACATGAGTATAATAGGTCGCATTCCCGGCTATCGGTGACTACAACACTGGAGTGTGCCCTCCGTCCCACCCGGTAGCCATCTTCTCGGTCTTCTTTGAGTTCTTCTACGATATCAATGCCATTCAAGACTTCAACAGACTTGTCTGGGCTCAGGGAGACGCCAAGGGTTACGGTCTGCACGGCGATTTCTTGAACGGGTGGGCCGACCAGCGCCGTTTTGAGCGAGCCATGGATACATGCACTGGGCCAAATGGCGTCAATGATGTGAATTGCAGTCTCAATGTTGGACCCAACGGACCAGGACAGGCTGGTCCCCAGGAGCTGGAGGTTCCTGCTCCCAACGAAGAGGTCGGAGAGAATGGTCCTCTTGACCGCCTTCCCGGGAACAACCCTGTTTGGGGTATCTAGGAGGAAGACACGATTGAGTGGGAGGCAACAGGGGGGGATTTAGGGTTTGGCCGTTTAGAAGCATATGCATAGTTTCATTCCAATTCACACTTTTGTGCAGAAGTAGTCTTCTCCAAGCGATCTCGTACTGTGGACTCTGCCCCAGCAGCTTGTGACTAAAGACTGGAGACTGCGCTGAGTACATGTTGCCGTAACTGTGGATGGTAGGAACACGGATCAATTGAGAATTGGTTAACGTTTGCGAGTTGCAGCTTGTTTGATTACGCGAAACGGTGAAACGGACCAAAAGGGCCAGGGCGTCGTCCCGCTTGGGAACCTGCATCTGATCCGGGGACACGAACCACAGTAAAGGCAGCCCTGGTCAGAAGAGGAAGTTGCTCGTAACAGGAACAGGAGGGGACGTGATCTCCACGAGACCAGGCAAGGAAAGGTGACCTGACAGATGCTCCCCTTGTTGCCCCTCCTCGCCTGGGACAGGCGGGGATACTCGGTTGAAATGTCACAACTCCATGTCAAGGTGTGCACTCACTTGATTGGCGAGGACTTATCGGTAGCTGCATATGATCACCATAAGATGGGTGAGTTAATAAGCTTGATCAAAGGGGACAAACGCAGGGACCATTGCGCACGAGGCTAGCTAGCAACATGCCGGCAAGGTAAGCTTGGTGCGGAGGCCCGGGTCAAGCCAACACTCCGTATCTACGCATGCGAAGTAAAAAGCGCAGCAATTAAACTGTCTATTATACTCAGGGTTAAAGAGTGTATTTATCTCACGATAAGATTCTCGCCGTCTACTGATTCCGGATCATAGCTTTTTCACCAGACGCTGCTCTCATCTCGTGACCTTCGAAGAAGCCAAATATCATAGCTTGCATAAACGTCGAAGACATCCTCTCCAGCTCACGCCTTTCGAAAAGTTCGAGCTTCTCGCAGGTAGGTAGCAGATTGTGCTCTGAACCTGCGAACTTTCTTCATCTGCTGGGTTTGGCGTTCAACTTTGTATCCGCTTACTGATATCCTCATGTTTGAAGGAATCGACTTTTGGCACACAAAAGCTCTTCCCAAATACGGAATCCCTGGGATATATACAACAACTAAAGCTGTGAAGGCTGGTCTCAACTTGGAAATACCGGATCCTTCAAGTTTCCACGGCGATCTGCTCCAATTCAACGCTTACTTTGGGAAACCTGCCACACATCATCGACGACAGAGTCCGTGCAGTATTGAATCTCATCAATCGATATGCAGCATCTGGCATTCCGGAATTCGGACCGGAAACCACAAGAGATACACTAGAAATAGCTGCACTGCTTCATTAGATCAGAAATGAGAGCATTATACTACTGAAGAACGATAACGCCGTCTTGCCAATCAAGACAAAGAGATCAACTCTCGTTATCGGCCCGAATGCTAAAGTAGCGACATATCTTGGTGGCGGCTCGGCAGCTTTGCCAATATATACTACGCTGTAGCCCCGTATAACAGGATCTGCTAGAAGCTCGAGACGAAACCGACTTTGACCGTTAGTGCTCACGCACATCGCTTCCTTCCTCTGCTCGGTTATCAGTGCATAGCACCTAACGGAAACCTTGGCATACGCTGGACTGTGTACAATGAGCCCCCGGGAGTTCAGACGAAAGTCCACGAAAGGTTATCGATCAGATATTCTACAGCAAGACAGAGATGCATCTAGTGGACTACTCAAATCCGGACGTTGGCGAGATCTGGTACGCTGACTTGGAGGGCTTTCTACACGCCGATGAGGACTGCGAGTATGAGCTCGGTTGCGTTGTGTCCGGCACGGCCAGAGTTTACGTTGACGGTGAATTTGTTATCGACAATGCGACCAAGCAGGTTGCAGGTGATGCATTTTACGGGGCGGCAACTCGTGAAGAAAGAGGCGTTGTCCGTCTTGAAAAGGGACGTATGTACAACATAAATGTTGAGTTCGGTTCTGCCCCAACCTTTACTTTGAAGCGACGCCTTTGTACCAGGCCATGCTTCCCTCCGCGTTGGCGGCTGTAAGGTCATTGATAGACAGCCAGAAATCCAGAAGGCCGTTCGCCTCGCTGGAGAACATGAGCAAGTGATCATCTGTGCTGGATCTAACTCGGACTGGGAAACGGAAGGCGCAGACCGCGCCAGCATGAAGCTTCCGGGCTTGCTTGATCAGCTCATTTCAGAAGTAACAGGGGCAAACCGCAAGACGGCTGTGGTCATGCAAACCGGAACCCTTGAGGAGATGTCATGGTTATCGACAGCGTCAGCTGTGCTTCAGGTCTGGTACGGGGGCAACGAGACAGGAAATTGTATCGCAGATATTATTTTTGGAGATGCAAATCCGTCCGGTAAGCTAATATTGAGCTTCCCCTGATGTCTCCAGGATGTACCCTTGTACCTGAATATGCGAACTGAGTCTGGACGGATCCTTTACGGCGAGGAGGTCTATGTTGGGTATCGATATTATGAGTTCGCTGACAATGAGGTCAACTTTCCTTTCGGGCACGGCCTGTTACACCGACTTTGAGCTTTCGAACCTCCGGGTGTCTCACACGTCGCAGGTAGCTGAGCTGATCGCGACCCTCGTCATTGAGAACACAGGCCAGGTAGCCGGTGCTGAAGTCGTCCAAATGTACATCAAGCCGCGGCAGTCAAAGATCAATCGGCCAGTCAAGGAACTGAAGGGATTCGCTAAGGTTAACTTGAATCCCGGTGAGTCTACGGAAATTAGTGTCAAGGAGCTTGAGAAGTATGCTGTATCATGTTTCGACGAGGAGAGAGAACAATGGTGTGTCGAGAATGGTGAGTACGAGATTATCGTCAGTAACACGAGCGATCTCAATAGCACCACTTGTATCACAGGAAGCTTCATAGTAGATAAGTCTTATTGGTGGTCTGGTATCTAAGAGTCGAGAACCATAGATTGTCAAGACCGTAGCCCAGGTTCCAAATCAGTGAGGATACAACTGTGCTTTGGGCTGTGAGCAGTCCATATGTATGATGCGGTTGCGCGGTCGTGCCAAAAGAAAATAATTCATAAGGTACTTTTCTGATTTAGAGGTACTTTCCCCATCAACGCGACATAGCAGATAGCTCCCGCTCAATAAGACATCTCCATGTTTTCGCCTCCACGTCTTCCTCCTCCCAGTATGACTGCATCCTGGCCACCTTTAGCACTTGCAAATCCCAATCCATGGGCACCACAGCTCCCACTTTGGAAGCAGCCAGCAAGACGAGGGCACTCCTGGTGCAAGACCTAATCATGAAGAAACATCCATGATGCCTGTACATGAAGCCCGTCTCGTTGATGTGTATCTGCATCAATTGTGTGTCTAGCCCGCGAGTGACTATATCGTGGAAGTCGGGAGGTACCGGAATGCTCGCAAACAAGCGGCTGAGACTCCCGACCACAAAAGGCCAGTAGATGATCTCGAAAAAGTTCAACATCTTGCCGCGGAGGACAAATTGGTTGATGTTGTCTGTCTCAATAGACCCAGCAAGAGATAGCTCCTCGGGAAGGTTATCCCGCCACTGATGTGCTTGAAATTCGTAGTCGGGGATCATCTTGAGCAGAGCCATCAAGAACTCCGTGTTTGAAGGCGCAGCTCTCTCTAGATCGAGCATGGCGCTGCACATACGACTAGTCAGACGCCGCAAAGAAATGTCCGCAAGGTAGAATAGCCATGCTTCGCGGGCTCTTGACGCCTCCGCCTCGGACTTGTCAAAGGCATCCTCATTTGAGATTGGCGGTGTAGGAAAGAATGGCGGATATAATGTGATACCCAAATCACGACTCTCAAAGTCGGGCAAGGAGAGCTCAACACGTAGCTCTCGCTCCGACTTCCACGAAGACCAGTAGACAGCCTGTTCCTGTGTGTACCTATTGCCCAGCTCATGCGAAGCTGGCGGCGTCGCAGGCGTAGAGCCTAGTCGTCGGGCCTCGACGATGGACGGTAACGTCTGGCAGATTGCCAATGCCTGCAGGAAAAACCTCCAGCTGTAGACGGGCTCGAACATGTACATCATGTAGACACCCGAAAGGAATAGACATTGCGCCGTGGTGAGATCATTCTTGACCAGCAAAGAGCCGATCCGCTTTTGAGATGCCTCGAAGAGCACTTGGGAGTCGGTGTGAGCCGTTGGCCTCATCACCCCGCCGGGGCCAAAGGGCGTCGCTATACAGCCCAGGGCACAGATGATCAAGGTCAAACACGAGGACGAGGACCAATCTAGCCCATCTCCTATCGTCTCTTTGACCAGTCGGCGTGTGCTAGGCTCGTCGAGAATCGGATTACTGCCGTGAACGTATGTGAAGAAGTTGTCTAGCAGTCGGTTTATCTGCCCAGCGTCCGATTCCAGAAGACTTAGAAGAGATGGTGTCCCCCCTGACCACGGCTTGAACCCGCGATTGGCGACGGCATCAACCCCCTCCCCGTCTAAGCCTTCCATCTCCGTCCTGAACATGGGCCATGAGAGGATGTGGTTGACGCGTTGAGGCAGCACGTTACAGGTGCGCAAGCCCACATCACCTGGACCCGCGGCGGTGGACGTGGACGTCTGTTGCGCAGGCCGAAAGGCGCGGCCATGGTTCGCGTGAGACCATGCGCAGAGCGGTTCGGGATCCGGGTATGTGGTAGCAGAGGTGGGGGTCGCAGAGGTGGCACTCAACGATTGCTTCTCTGAAGTAGAGGCTCGTGGTGACGATTCATTCTCCTTGACAGCGGCCGGCAGGTCTTTGAGGATTCGTTCCAGATCATCGAGTCGCCCGAGGATCTTGATGCTCGCGGGATCAAAGCTAGACAGGTCTACCGGCGACTGGATGCAGGTCGCACCAACGCTGACGCAGTAGGAACACGATGGGATGGCGCTGTCGCACTTGGTCTTGCGGGCCCTGCACACCTGACATGCCGTGTTAGCTCGCTTTCGCGGGTAGAAGGCAGTTCCCCGAGCCGCAGGGCGCTTCCCGGTCTTGCTACCGCGACTGCCGGTTGTATTGACATCGTCTGCCGATGGAAGGGTACTGCTGGCTCCAAAGGTCATCCAGGTCGCCTGCTCCTGGATGGGAACAGCATCTTCGGCTTGTGGGGGAGACTGTGGGGGCTGCGAAGCGACATGCAAGAACGTGCTCTGCATAGTGTCCTCGCACTATTGATGATGACGATAAGGCTGGGAATCGCGCATAGACTAGACGCGTGGAGTCAGGTTCAGGCTCCGCGGTATATCGGACATGTCATATTATCTTTGCTGCTAGTAACGTGGCAGTCTCGTTGGCGACGTGGAGGTAAGAGTTAAACCATGGACTCGGCATCTCAACCGACCCAGGCAGGATTCGTGTCGTATCCAGCTCTTTGCCGCTGGGGTATGTAAAGAAGAGAGACAGTGTGGGGCAGAGAGAAGCTGGTTGAATATCATGTAAATGGGGATCATATCGGGGAACATCGCTGTTCATATGTGATGCGAACCAAGGATAGCTGCGTTGTTTGGCTCTCTAGTTGCAACCATCCAGAGGTGGTGAGGCAGCTGGTCAGCCATTTTGCACCCCTGTCCACCCCTGATCGCGTTTTCACAGTTACCCCAGCTTTGCGACCACGTGCATGAACTACATACGTGGAGTATTTGGGTTTTGGCAGCCGAGGGGTAGGGGTAAGTCACCATGGACATCGGGCCGATTACAATGCTCACGAGGATGTGGAATGAGCAGGACTTGAAGAGGAGCGAGCCCGAAACCCTGCAGGCGATGTGGCCCCTTTTGAGCTTCATTAGCGGCAGTGGATGTATGCTAGAGTCTGTGAGCAGCCGAATGTGGAAGCCTGGTGGAACGGGGGGTGAGGGTCTTCGTGTTTTGAAGTCTTCTACTAGCTGAAATCCTACGCGGCTATTGTCGTGGAAGCTGAAGTTGACCGAGCCAAGTAACGGCCAGTCCAATACCCCAACATCCCGAAACCTGGATCTGAGCTGCATGCGGGGTACGAGCTGGGAGAGCATATAACGAGCTGCATGTACGTTCCGTCCATCTCATAGCTGGTGATCTCGGCGAGAATCCAAGAGGCCGAAGAGGTGAGGACCGCCAATAGCTCCGCATTATGATCTCAGGAAGACTACATAGGGCCGAGAGTTGTGTCCCCCTCCTCCACTGACCTCCTGCAGCCGTCTTACTTACGAGCACCCCCTATTATATTTGTCACCGGATAAGGTATCATGATCAATGTGCGCTTCAGTAGATTCTATGCTAAAGAGCTGCGGACTCTTTTAGTATATTTATATGCTTGAGCATAATATACCTCGCACTTGGAGGTAATACTGCACTGCACTTGGAGCTTCAAGATGCTTATATTGATAAATATGCTACCACTTTTGAAGGTTTTGTTATCACATATAAATCTTTCCCACAACAGGTATTAAGCGTGCATGCAGATTCGTGGGTTAAGTTAGAGAGCAACTCTCTCGTATGTGCGATCTTATTACCACTTATATACTAACGAATCTGCATTTGATAACACGTGCGTGTTTTCAGATGACACAGTAGAAGACATGTGGCGTGGATAATTATTTATGTATGCTATTGAGAAAACATTCGGCAGGGGTAGGTGAATCGTGACCATGTTGGAAAATGGCACCAGTTGGAACAAATCGCAGAACCATTGTAACAGCTATAAAATACAACAACTCGGATTCATACTGTTGTTATCTTAGATAGGACAAATTGACTTTGTTATTATTAAAAAAAGATGTAGCGTTGGTGAAAGGAATCTCGGCCAATCTTCAATGTCGTCTGCCCATATATTGTTTCCTTGACCACATTACACTCACGGTTGAACAGGTAATGATACATACATGTAGGCCTAGACCGTCATGTGCTTATAAGTTATAAGTCTATACACTTGTAGCTACTGAACGTATTATAACCTAGGTAGAATGGTATGTCTCCGGTATCTAGAGATAAAAGCCCACCACAAATAAAAGGTTGTCCCTTGTGGTCTCCCGGTGTCTCTATGCCTAAAGTCGATCGTCTGTCTTAGACTTTGATAGAGATGATGTTGTCACTAAAAGGCCGTCAGCGTTGTGGACAAGGAACACTAGCGATAAAGAAAAAGGCTCAAAACAACTTACGACCGCTTGCCGGTTTCAAAACCAGCATCTTCCACGCCGTCCATAGTGCCGAAGGCGCGTGTCTGGGCACGGTGAGCCCGGGTAACCTTTATTGCGTTGAGCCAGGAGCCTTCGAAGATCTTATCGACCTCCTCGACACTCAGACCCGCGATTTCAGGCACCATCAAGTATATGTAAATCAAGCCGAGGACACACCAGCCAGCGAAGAAAAGGAAAGCACCCCAGTTGTTTGTGTTGTGTAAAAGACTGGGGAGAGACTGTTTGATAGCGAAGATGAACAGCCAGTGGAAAGTCTGTCCAACGGCACCACCAAACGAACGGATTCTATCAGGCCAAAGCTCGCCGCCAAAGACATATGGTAGAATGAAGAGGCCTATACATGCACACAGTTCGGTCAGCATAGATTCCTAGGTAGCGTCTTTGAAAAGTAGACGTGTGTGGCGTCCACACTTACCGACAGCGTAGCCAAAGGCATGTACGAAAAGAGCTGCAATAGCAGCTTGGCCAGAGGCGGCATTCGTCTGGCCCTGCTGCTGGTATTTGATAAAGACAGCAATATAGATATGCGAGATGGTCTGGAAGGCGATTCCGATGAAAAGGGAGCGGCGGCGTCCAACAATATCGATAAAGAAGAAGGAGGCAATCAAACTAAACCAAAGCTTGGAGAATGCATACATAGAGCTAAGGAAAATGGAGTATTGAGTGTCGCTTGAGTGTCCCAAGAGCTTCATAATAGGGATAAAGTAGCTGGTAACCGAATTGGCACCAGAGAGCTGGGCAAGGGCATAGCACATAGCAACTTGCTGGAGACGACGAAGGTTTGAGCCCACGGTGAAGGTTTCCTTGGCCACAACCCAGAGGCTGGGCTTGCCACCGAAATCACCGTGGGCTGCGGCGATAGATGCTTCCATGTCAGCCAGTTCTCCTATGATACGCTCGTGATCCCGAGGCAGCTGGCGTAGCTTGGCCATTGTAGCTACCGCCTCCTCTCGACGCCCAACCATCAGCAGCCAGCGAGGGGACTCGGTGATGAAGAAACTAGCAAGGATACAGAGAAACATAAAACCAGAGACAGCAGCGGAGGGGATCTGATATTGAACCTTGCTGTTGGGGATGTGCTTAATAATGCCGAGAACACAGAAGTTAGCAGTGGTAAGGGCTATACCTTGGCATACGGTATACCAGGAGGTAAGGAGACCACGAATCTCCTTTGGCGAGATTTCAGCGATACTCATAGGCCCGATAACACTGAGGGAACCGATGCCCATCCCGGTGATAATACGTGCACCGTACAGGGTTCCCATATTCGGTGCGAAAATGCAAATAATCTGACCGATGATAAAGAGAAGTATGTAAGCCCGGTAGGCCCAGCGACGGCCGATGCTATCATTAGCGAAGAAGGAGAGGGCTGCTCCGATCGCATACCCGATGTAGATGATGGAGAGATAGTTTGAGATAGCGTCAGCATCCGCGCCAGATGAAACTTTGAACTGCTTCTGAAAGCCCGGAAGACTAGGTATCACAGCAGATGCGCCCTGCTCCCAGGCTATACACAAGGAAGTTAGCCGGTCTGTTTTTGTTCTCTTTTTCGCAAGTGATCTCGGTGCAACGCGGGTCTGACGGTTGTTTTTGTTGTTGTTGTCATTGTCCTCCCTTCTTTTTCAGTTTCTTCAAAATACTTACTTAGAGGTATCGCTGACAGGGCGTACAAAAAGGAGCTGAACCAAAGAGGGCCATTGAAGATGATATGGCGAGGAGTCTCCTTTATGCCTTGTGCGTACTTAGCGACAGAAGACTTCTGGAATATGCTTGAGAAACCCATGGTTCCCCCTAAAGGCAGACGAGCGACGAGGGGTGGGAAGCAGTATATGGGAGAGAGGAAGGTGGAAGAAACAAGCCGGTGACAGTTTCAGATTTCTATATCTTCAACCCGGGAAGGGGGGTTGTCCAGGAAAGGATAAAAGTATTGAGAAGAAGCGATGAGGAAAGGGGGGATGAAGACTGTCTTGTCGTGACTTTTTAAAGTCGTCAGGCCTCAAGCCAAGCGGGCATGATAAGTGCCTTGCTTTTCCCCAGATTACGGATTACGATGCAAAGGTCACAATCTAGACGGAGATCGTGGGGTGGCGTGGCGCCGCAGTCCTAAGGCCGGGAAAAGCCTTCAGTGGTGATGATTATGGAAGTTTCCGGTGTAGCAGCCGGAAAGATACGATGGGGTCTATGCCCCGGAAGTATACGGGTAGCCAATCATGAAAGTCTACGGCTGTAGCCTCCCCCGTGCTTATCAAGACCTTTTAGGACTGGTGTGGATCCAGACCGGTCAGTCGGTATTATTGACTTGGACGAGCAGCCGTCGTTATTGAGGTACCGTGTATTCCCCTAATTTTATTTGTCTAGTTGCATACAGGAGTTAGTTTCTTATCTGTTTGTCTATCCTCTGAGATTCAACTACTTATAATATTGTGTACCAATAGTCTTTATATTTGTTACGCTTATGTCTTCTCCGTCTTATTAGTCTTGCTCTTCTTATCTGTCTCCCTTGTTATTCGCCCTTCAGGTCTTTCTCATTTGTTATTCAACCATGGGTATCTCAGACCAGTCCTTTCCGGATTATTACTCCCGTTATCTCGCCACCACACTTGGACGTGATAAGCTGCTGCGTCTAGTTCAGTATGCGTCTCAAGTGTGCTCCTGGTTCCTCAGTATTCGAGGCCTCGACCCCGCTGGCTGCAACCGAATCAAGGGCCATATGTCGTTGACGCGCAAGGTCCTGCGCCTGGGCAAGACAGTCGACTTCTGGTTCACGGCTCTGGACGCCACGAAGCGCGCGGGATTTACCGAATGGGCGGTGCCTCAGTTTGTCTCCATCGCTAAATCTCTGGCCTTGATGTGCTATTGCACCCTCGACGCGGCTACGCTCCCAGAGGCAATGGGCTTCCCTGTCCGTAAACACACGAAGAAGCTCCAGAGGCAGGCCATCAGGTTCTGGTGTCTCGCTATCATTTGCAGCCTCGTTGTCCGGGTACACGTTCTATACACGTCTCCAAAGGTCCAAAAGGAGCCTGCTACCGAAAAGGAGGCCAAAAAGTCCGAGACAGAACAAAGCAAGAGGTCCGTATCGCCATTTGAGAGACTGAATGAAAGTGAAGAAGATGGAAAGGATCTCCACTTATCAGATGCTCCTCCGAGTGTCTCCCGCCTCTTCCAACGAACCCTTATGCTGACATTTAGGCCACAGGATGTATGTGACCACAAAGAAACTAGTTCTTTCAGATCTGTGTGATCTATGGATTTGTATTTCTAGTATGGGGTTTGTCAAGGCCAACGACGGCCTGCTAGGCCTTTGCGGGATGACTAGTAGTTCAATTGGGGTTTCTCAGCAGTGGAAGGCAACGCGCTATAGACCTGGTTAATAATGAACAGGATGCATGGCCGGCATAGATCAGTTCATAGCCTTGGCAAGATTATGAAAGGACGGTTGATCAGAAGGCAATAGTAATATCATTCCTGATTGGGTAATGTTGAAGCATAATTCTTGTCCTGAGCTCGTACCACAGCCCAAGAGCGGACGATCAATGCAATGCTGGCCTACATCCTAACCCTTGGTTCTACACCATATGCTGGCTTGACTTGGCGAATTTCAGTACATCAATAATGCAATGGCGATCTCATTTTGAGCAAATAAAAATATCTCTCTTATACGTTGACGAATTCTGCAAAAGCGAACAACGAATTATCGCTAGAAGATGGAGACATATAGGGTAAGATCATCAAGAGTGGATGTTGCCGGGAAGTTTCCGAGCCAACTGAGAAGCTAACTCGGTACCAAGACTGGGCAAATCATGTGGAGAACAGAAATGCAGTAGCTTATCCGGAAGTTTCCAGACCGTCCATCGGAAAATGGATACCCTTACGTGGTTCCTCTCATGATAGTTTTGACCAAGGGCGCCGCCTCTAGCAAACCACCGTCGTCTGTCTTACCCCTCGTCTCGATCCTCCATTCCCCATCCCCACGTGTTATTATCCTGAAAACGCTCGGAGAGACAGAGAGGACCCTGTACGGGTCTGTGCAGGTGACGCAATGCAGCCTCTGAGAACGGGCGCAGGTCACGTCCGACGTCGCCGGGGGCGCAACAATGGTCCAAGAGCCCTGCAGGCGTGTCTGCACTGCAAAGAGAAGAAACTCAAGGTGAGTTGCATGAATGAACCACGTTGCCTCTTGGGGCACACGGCATGACCTTGTAGTGATTGTGATGATGATGGTGGTGATGGTGATGAGCTATAATGACACGAGGCCACGATATTAGTGTGATGACCAGGTGCCGGCTTGCAGTCATTGTAAGAGGCTGAGTATCTGTAAGTCCAGTCCTCCATCGACATAGGTCACCTACCTTATCAATAATCTTAAGGCATATCTCCTTGTCGCCGTCCTCTAATACCCTTGTTCTAGCATGTCTCGTCCAGGATTCCCAGACCAGCCGCCCCAGACCTCGAAACTATGTCGAGCTTCTCGAGGATCGCGTGGCCAGCTTGGAACACATATCCACAACCACCACGGCAAGGACAGACTCCTCCGTTCATCATTCTGGGACGTCACAAAGCACAAGCAATGCCACTGGGAGCACACCTTCGACAAATTACTACACTTCACCAGAGCAGGGAGGGGGACACAGCAGCGGCGACCTGCCATCCAGGGTTGGGATGCTGGATTTCCGCACGCTGCAAATAGAACCCCAGTACTTGGGCTCTTCGTCTGCCTTTGCCTTCTCCCGCATCATAAGCCTCCCCCTGAATAGAAACCTGCCACCGTCAGCAGCAACAACAGGGCCAGCATTGGGAGACCAGCCAGGCTTGACGGGGACGCCATGTCCTTTACCAGACTATGATACTGCCATATCATTAAGCAATGCCTACTTCAAATATATACACCCACAGTATCCCTTCCTGCACGAACCAACTTTTAGGACCTGGGAGGCCAAGGTGTACGGTGCATCACCAGAATCTATTCATACGGAGCTTTTTGGACAGTCGCTGTTCTTCCTCAATATGGTAAGAAGCCGTGATCATTATCTAGGTACCAGGCACGTTATTTATTCAAAGTAGGTAAAGTTGTTGACTTTCATCGTATTTTATAGGTTTATGCCGTCGCGGCTCTCTTGAAAAACAACACAGATGCGTTCGCTGAGGTATATCTGCATCTCGATCTCCCTTACATTGGCTTTACCATCATCTTAGCTTGTAGGGTGCTCGAAATAAGCTAACCATCCCTGTTCTCCATTGCAGCAACTTTACACTTCCGCCCAGCTGCACTCGGATGCACTGGCAAATGACAGCTTGGAGTCCATTCAGGCCATCCTTCTCTGTGCTATGTACTCTCTACGGTCTTTAACTGGGCCTTCTCTTTGGTATGAATGCAAAACGCAACCTGACCAAAGCCCTATCATCTCTGTCATGATCATCGTCTTACTCTTACCACACTGTATATAGGGAGTTATCAGGTCTTGCTTTACGGAAATGCATCGGACTAGGCTACCATCGCAGCGCTAAACGCCACGCTCCCGCAGCCAACATGTTGCGGCACGAATTGCGCAAGAGGGTATTCTGGGTAGCCCAAGGCCTCGACTGTACCATGGCCCTCCGTCTTGGGAGACCCCTCGGGATTCCTCTGCAGGAAATCGACGCCGAGCTTCCTGCTGATGTCAACGACTCCTGTATCTCTGAGATGGGTATCACAGCGGAGACTGGGGCCTCGGGCGAGCCAGGTCAGCTCGGCAAGTCAACCATCACACACGCCAACCACGTTTTCAGGCTTCGCAACATACAGGCCCGCATCTGCACCTCTCTGTTCTCTGATACGGCTAGGCTGAGTGTCCACGACACGGCATACCAGACGCGAATACAACAGCTGCGCGCGGATCTAGATCAATGGCATGCGGCAGCTTCCCCCTCAACAAAACCATTGGCGGTCGATGATCTCACCATGTTCAATAGCACTGAATGGTACGACATGAACTACAGCTATACGATTCTTTTACTCTATCGCAATCAATTAGAAGCGTATGAACTCTCGTCGGACCAGATATTCTCGGAATGTATTCGTGCTTCCCGGACTTTATGCCAGGGGTATCGCCGTTTATACATCGGGACTTACAGGCGTTACACTTGGGGCACTCTATCCTGCCTGTTCTTGGCCGGCCTGGTGTATCTACACTGTCTCTGGACCGTCCCTTCTCCCTGGGATCTCGTGGCTCTCGACGATTTCAGTAAGACATGCACAGAGTGCACCATGGTGCTTGTGGCCATATCAGAAGGGTGGCGAGGGGCGGCACCGTACCGGGACACGTTTGAAGTCCTAGCCAGCCGGACCATGTCCATGATGATCAATCGGGACCGATCTTTGCCACTCCAAGAATTTCCTCCGCCAAGCTCCTCGACCAATCTCAGAGGAGAAGGGGGAGATGGAGGAGGTGGAGGGGGAGACCAGGTGGACTGGAACAACTGGCTTAGGGATGCCATAGAGGCAGGGACTTTGGATGGCCTAGATGGTTTCTTTGGAGGATTTATTGAAGACTTTGGGAGGATTGATGATGTCGCCGGTTCCATTATGTAGCTCTTGTACTATCTTTCCTTTTTCCTCTGACATATATATGTACCTATCTACCTGGACCATGAAGCATGGCTGAATTTAGTTTCTAAAGCTCATCCAGACCGGAGTTTACTGCCCTTGATAAGCTTCTGTCAGAGCCAATTCTACTACACCAGCCAAAACGGAGTCGCGCTGATTGCTGTGCCTAATTGACTATATAGCCTGTTACTGACACCAACAGCTTCATCACTTGGTATACTTATGGGGATTTGAAATTATCTCCCCCCTTCGGAGGGGGGTTAGGGACTAGAAAGTTAGCTATTAACTAGTAAAATAATAATAATATAGTATATCTATTAAAATTTAAAAATAGTTTGTCAATAGGGTACTTCTTTGGAATCACTTCCTGAAGGATGGGGGGTTCTTACGCAGGATGGGGGGATGAAGTCTGAAACATTCGAGTAGAAAAGAGTCCATGCGCTCCAGACGGGGGTGCCACAGTCTGATGTCCACTTTGCTAAGATCTTCGTGTTTGTCGTTTACTTCTTCAATCTCCTTCCTTAAAATAGAGGTCCACTCAGGATGCTTGCAGAGCTCATAGAGAAAAATGACCGTATTGGTGGAAGTTGTATGGATGCTAGCAAGTGTCAGGATGAGTTGCCGATGTGCCATCTCATGAAGCTCGCCCTCCTTTGGGGAAGCATGATCGATCATCCAATCCATCAGTGTTTGCTCTGTCTCCTCTCCAAACTTTGGTATACGGCGCATGTTGGCATGTTTATCCATTCTTACCCTCACAATCTCGGCGGCCTTGTCACGGTACTTCTTCAGCCTGTACCGAGCTGGAAGGAAGCGGGCAACAAGGGGCCTCATCCATATGGGGACCATCCTGAGGACGAAGGCAGTAGTGAATGCATCGATAGTAAAATCGACTGACACGTTGATCCAGTCCTCATCACGGGCTGCAGACTGTCCGAGGAAGATTCTCGCAGACATGCGTGCAACCAGTTTACGCACAACTTCCTGGATATCAACTTCAACGCAGTCTAATTGGCGTTAGCTTGAGCCCTTCTTCCCAAAATGCCAAAGGATATACATAGTATAGTGAAACTCACCATCGGCCTCGGGAACATCTATATGCCATGCATAATTGACTTCTTCGGCCGCCCACTCGAGGTATTTAGATAATTCTGGAGATAGCTCTCTCTTCATGACTTGAACATGAAGGTTTGAATAATGAAGAAAGTGGAGGTCGGTCCATTCGTAAAGCATATTCTATTATAAAGTGTTAGACTAACTCTTGTTTATTTTTTTACCATTCCTTTCCCCTGTAGAAGAAAAAGGCCATATTTAGTAGATGGCTCACATCGGCAGTGGCAAAGACTCCACTAAGAATTGAAGGTGAAATGGCAGCTATCTCAGAGAGATATCGTGCTGGTAGGATGTTGTAATCAGTGTCAAAGCGGCGTAGGATGAAAGGCACATCTTTAAACTGCAACATAGCGTTAACATTTGCATATCAGTAACGATAACATGTGCTGGGCTTACCTGTTGATAGCCACTTGAAATGATATCTCTTGCCCCAGTTACAAACCTCAACTGGAGAAGCCATTTGGGCTCCAGTATCGATCTGTAGCCATACGTCGGGGCATTGGTAAT
Organism: Clonostachys rosea; assembly: GCA_026958235.1. Classification (NCBI taxonomy): domain Eukaryota; kingdom Fungi; phylum Ascomycota; class Sordariomycetes; order Hypocreales; family Bionectriaceae; genus Clonostachys; species Clonostachys rosea. The sequence continues at coordinate 4,763,920 of CP110206.1, forward strand.
GTTTAGATCGCCCTTCCTGGATCTGAGGGAAAATATCGAGAGTATCACAATGATACCCACAATCAATTCTTTGTTGCCAGAGTGCACACTCTCGACAATCCGCGACCAGGATGATACGACGAGCTCGCGAAACATTCTGGCCCAGGGAATTGCTTGCGGATTGTGATTCGGGCACTAAACTTTGAGGGGAGGACTTCTAAAGGAACAACGGGCACCTAGAGGAGAGTTAGATCTGAAATACCAGGGCACTATGATGGTGATCGATAGTTACCCCTTGTATAGAAGATTACGTTACAAATCTTTCTTTGGTCGGAACTTAGCGGGAGAACATCCCGAAGTATGAAGGAATCTATGATCAAACGCAGCAGATAATGCAACACCACCTTCCACTATTAGAAATATTTCAGAAGCATTATTTTCCAGTGATTTTGTCCAGAACGTCATGCTGCAATCGTCGTACGAGAGACCTAGACTAAGCTCCTATTACTTCCATGCCGAGGGAAAAGATACGCACCAAATGGCATGGTAGTATTGATATTGTTCTGTTAAATAATGTGCATACTTATTGAACACGCAAAGCAATTGGCACGGTAATATTTGGATTGGTTCTTTGGTTCTGCCAAGTGAAGTGTGTTACGTACGTGTGATACGAGGAGTGTAACCCAACCAAGCATAAGCAAATGACAAGGCAGAGGATCGAACCAGAGTGCCCCCCAACCCTCCACTACCTTCCATCGGCACCACACTCCTGTTCCCCGCCTGCCATTGTTTCTCAAAGGCCGAGAGCGCATAATACTGTGGCTGTGCGTCCCACACAATGGCAGCGCCATGATCGGGAGCAGGGGGCCATCGCGCGATCCTTGTCCTAGTGAGCCCCCGCGTTGCTCAAGACCTGCTCTATGACTTTGCTACTCTCATACGTGTCCACGTACTCCAACACTTGAGCTACACGGCTTCCATCCTCCGTAAAGGTAAGACACCAGAGTACCTCCACGACGCTGGTGCCGCCGTTAGCCGTGGTGATGGTCTGCTCACTGAAGAGGACGGCAGTGCGTGCCTCAGTGTCAATAATTGTGTTGGTTATCTTCTGCTCGATATCCTTCATAGTGCCGAGCTCATTCTTGATCTGCGCCTCGTACTCGGCGTTGGTGAGTTGGGGCTTCAAGAATTGCGAGTAGCGTTTCACGAATGACCGTGGGTGGTACTTGCGGACGCAATCGTCGGTCAGAGTGGCGGATAAAAGGGCTACATCCTGCTTTTTGATAGCCTGCGTGTTGTTTTCCACGAAGGAGTCGATGGTCTTCTGGAGTATAGCTCGGAATTCGGCCATTTTTTGGATAGTGATTGTCAGAGTAGAGTATTTGTGTGGGTTATGTAGGATCTTCGATTGATGTTTGGTTTGGTGACAGGATGCTCACTCCACTGCCTGAGCCGCGAGCGAGCTGCCTTTAATATCTATGGCTTGAGGCTTAAAGTATTGAGAGTACAAGTATTGGTACAAGACCAGACAGCAGCTACCAACCAGCGGCCCCCAATGGGCGCGTAACCCCTCCGATGCAACTAGCGAGGAGTCTCAATACGCAGTGGAGGTCCAAGTACTGTGTTGGTTGGGAAATGAAGTAGCATCGAGGGTCATCAATACTACCCTTTGGGTCGATGTGACGAACACCACCGCACCCAAACCGTCCAGGCAGCAAATGTATGGTAGTGGCCTGACTCCTGATGAGCTACACAGACCAACAGCGCCGCCGCATTGCATGACCGGTTGCGTGACCGGCGCCGCTGCCATTACAAGAGTCGCATCTGGTCAAATCCTTGCACAGAACCATGTTGGGAGCTTACTGCTGCGCCATTTTGCCCCTAACGGCAAAATTGCCACTACTCAGATCACCCATCCCTTTTACCATGATAGGAATATTAGCAAGAATGGAATCCTGGGGTAGTGTTTTCCTACCAAACAGTGATATAACAGCTAAGCAATAAATGCATATATTGTACCAAAGCTCAACACGTGAGCAATAATCTAGAAGGTAGGCGCTATGGAGTCGTACCTAAATCTATAGCCAAGGACGCGGCTGGGTACCCTTTGTCTTCACCTGAAGGGCATTTAGGCGCTGGCTCGAATTGGAGTCAGTGTCAACAGTTCTATCAAGTGTAAAATGGTGAGGTAAATGTCTGCCAGCTTGCCTTGTGTCTGGCTTACTGATGTTGATCAGAATTACGAAACGAGAGATTGGGATAAATGCCTGACCACCTCACTACGGTTTCCACAGCCGCCAACATCAGAGCCCAGTCGTCCCATAGCTGAGGAAGAACATATGTCCATTTCCTGCGGCCACTTCCTTTTGTCACACCGTAACATAAGTTGGTCAACGAATAGGGAACGAATCCTACAGAGCTTCTGAGTTTTTCCATGCAACTCCGCCTAGATTTGGTGTGCACGCAGTGGCAAAACCCCCGTTCTGCTAACATATCCTGCTACCTTCTGCGGCTCGGCTAATTTAAGAACTAATTGCTGAGATAATTTATATAAGCTATATAGTCATAGATATCAGGGACCGGGAACGCGATTGGGTGGGAAGATCCGCTAGTCTAGTCCGTGCTTCTAGAGAAGCAACTTCAGCTGTATGAAATCACTACTACAATATACCCTTGTCGGTGAATGCGGCGATGCTATCACCGAATCTACTCCATCTCCGCGACTGGTATCCTCCATATATAGAACTGTTCTGATTGTATTGGTGATGAGCGGTTCTCTTCTTTATATACTGCCGCCCGACTGTAATGAAAGATTATTTCGATGGCCAGCACTGGCCAGACGCGGTTATAAGATATGATGCAAGCATCACAAATGTCGCGACGTCACACTCAAACATGTCAACCTCTTCTGACGCCATGTGCAAGAAGTCCATGGTGTTACTCTGCGATCTACAGAGCAAGTCCAACAGAGACGACAGGGCAAGGCGAAACGGCGGCGCACGGCCAAGGGCAACCGATAGAATTAGTATAAAGTATAGAATTTAATCGCAATATAACTTTGCGATCTTATTGATGGCGTCTGGATTGCTACTGGTTATGCTAAAGAGGGACGTGAACGTCATTGCACCCGAGACATCCTCAATGAAACGCTGTATGTATGCCCTGCGTTACCCGCTAACGTTTCCTTAGGCTAAGATACATACATCTGCTCAGCCTCGTTATTTCCTCTCGCTATTGCGAAAGATTTTTCATATAATATACACCCCATCTACCAATAGACCCAGGCCCACGCTATAATACGAGATAAACCCAGCATGGTTTTTTCCAAGGGTCTATAGCTGATCTGGGGCGAGTGCCCCGTATCGGACTATGTAAATGCTCGAGAAGGTTCCGACTCGTCCGACTTGCAAACAGCTTCTAATCTCCATCCATCAGGGTCGATAACAAAGGCCGCATAGTACTTTGGGCCGTAATGGATCCTTAGTCCCGGCTCGCCGTTGCTCTTCCCACCGCATCGCACTGCTGCCTCGTGGAAGTCCCGCACAGCCTGTCGGGTCGGCGCATTGAAGGCGATGTGACATCCCGAACCCGGCGCCGCCGAATCCTTATATTCGAACAGGTTGACTAGCTCGTGATCCGGATCTAGACCATACCCAAGTGTGCGCGGTGTCTGCGATGTAGTGGCCATGCTGTCATACACAAGCTTTAATCCAAGGGGCACCAACACAGCATCGTAGAAGGCTTTGGAGGCTTCGTAACTCCGAACACCTAGCGATATGTGTCCTAGTATATTAGGAGACACTGCCATTGTTCGTAGGATCCGGTTGCGGGATACTTTTCAGCTGATATGAACGTGTCTGACGTGTTAAGAGCTCTTGGTCATTGCGATGGCCAGAATGGGCGCTGGTGGTAAGTGTGGGGTTGCCCTCAAAGCAACACAGAACCGAGGAGACACGACATATTACAACCCCGTGGAGCGCCGGCATGATACGTCTGTTATTAGCAGGTTTTCCAAAGTGGGTACCACACTGTTTCGCCTGAGTCCTGTCAAAGTTGTTCTTGCTCTTTACCCCGCTCTTCATGACCATTTGGCACGAACGCGCCTCTTTTCTTAGATTGGAAGGGCATTAGGCTCAAAGGAGCAGCCTACAGCAATTTGCATAATAATTCCCTCTGGAAGCCTCGAAGATGCATAATTTAGATGAATACAACTGCAAAATTCTGCCCATCTACAGTATATGATCCAACAACAGTCACCCCTATAGCCTGCCATGATAGCATCCAGCAGCCTTGTATGGGGCCAGGCCTGATCGAGACCGCCAAGGCTTGGTTGGGCGGCCTCCAGCCCTTGGGTAGGAGGGTCCCTCACCAACCCATCGAAGATCCATGCCCAAGCAGCGATCAGGTGCCTAATACGGTAAAGGTTTGATTGAGACAAGATCTCTCTGCGGGGAGCATATGTGATAAGTGGCACAGGTGCAGGGATGGCGAGGGTGACGGCTGCCATGACTCCGGGGTGAAACTGCTTCTTCTCGATGTTGTCGAGGCCTTCGATAATGTGCTATGCAGACGCCTCCTTGGTCTTACTAGACGAAGCACTGTACTGTCAAGATTGAAGGTACATTGGACGCAGAAACGAGGAAACTACCTCGTAGGACCTTAAGAGCATATGTAGATCGATATTAGGATCACTGTCTACAAAATCCGGTATGTGGATGTAGATAGAGCAAGAGACGAGAGTGTTGGGGACAGCTGGTTATGCTGGCACTAAGTTCTCCCATTGCCTCTATGTCTTGCCTTTTAGCCGGCACGCCAAGAAAGGGAATATTACCGATGAAGTAGATCGAGCCCAGCAAAGCTATATTGCATAATCTTCCTTTTACCTTTGGAGTAATAGCTGGTGGACCGCAATAATGTCTCACTTCATCCTTCCTTAAGCTAATAATCTCCAACTCAGGTATCAGATTCACGTGGCACCATATATATTGGAGAACTTGACCAGCCTATATACGAACAACGCATTTATAAATACTACGTTGCGTTATGACGTGAGTGTTAAGATCATCAGAGGTCTAGTGCTTGAACCTTTAGTAGCTCTGCCTCATTATATCGGCTCTGTGCGTGGTACAACGCCGCGATGTCCGCCATGCTCCAGATCGTATCAGGGTACTTCTCCCCAAGTATAGCCTTTCAAAGCGCCTATGCCCCTTCATTCACAGGCTCCCTCTCCCTCTATTACCCCTGCCCTTATAGAAAGCCTGATACCCGACTAAGCAATCTTACGGTATTAAGCTCTATCCCACTTCCCTCGGCCCACTCTCCTACTCGGATAGCCTGAGCCATATACTGTTCATATTATTATCAGTATCGGGGGTAGGGGCTTTATCGAGTACAGGGGTCTCACAGTACCGCCTTTCTTCTAGTTGATAATCACACCTGCCACCCTTCGGGGTAATACAGTTAGAGCCACTCCCTAATAGTTACCATCATCTCGGCGAAATACAATCGACCTTATTATCTCCCGCACTATGGCCCGAACTATATATCCGAACAAGTCCGCCCGAGTGATTATCGTCCATTCGACGTAAGGTTAAAGCCTTTTCATAGAGTGCAAAGCTATCTAGCCCCGAGACTCCCGGCGAAGCTCTAACAAGGCCTGTAAATAGCAGAAGGGGCAATAGTTACATAGCCAACGAGCGACCCCTGAAGATATGTCGAATCTCAGGGAGTCATTGCCCTGCTTTCGCATAATCCCATTGTCCATTTAATAGATCACGCCCTCCATAAACTCCTCGGCCCTAGCAGTCCTGCATTGAGTCAGAAGAGTTTCACACAAAATACACCCCGCTCCCTTTCCTCGTGACTTGTGATAGCGTAGTAAACGGGCCAAACCAGGCGTTATTTGATGTATCGGCTTCCTTTAGGGGAACTCATGCTTATAGTACCATACCCATGGCTTCTCGACATACGTGGATCCTTCACCGTAAACCATGGTAGCTAGTTCATTCTAATGATTTTCAACTAGGCGTTCTAAATTCCAAGGTTAACAAAATACATGTGCTGACAGATAGATTCAGCTTTTGCCGCTATAATTTACCCATGCTGACCTACGCTTATTGGTTGGAATTGCATATGAGAGAACATCGTCGCCCTCATTACGATCCGATGTTATGAGACCGTATAGCCAAGAAAGCCCGAAGGCAACCAAAATGGATAAAAAACCTAAGGTAATAGTATTTCCCATGGTTGATAGCATTGAATGTAGGCTAGGATAATTTCAGAGCAAGAATATGATGAACGTAATGATCATTCTATTCTCATCGATGCTTCCGCTACCCCGGCGTAGTTATATCATCACTGAGTCGTCCATGGTGATACATTCCTTAGGGAACTTGTGGATTTTCAAATGCACTACAATGACGGAATATTGGAGTAAGCAGCCACAGAATTTCAAGAGCCCCCTCTTTTGCTGTGCTCGCAAGTATATCCTATCCGGAAGCTGCCCAGCAAGTACAAGAGCTTGATATCCTCGTTAGTCCGCCCTTTGATGACTTGCGCTGTATATGCATGATGCATTATAGTCACGCGGATCATGTTGAGTTGCAGAGGATATGGAGCCATTTGGTTTCTAGAGACTTGTTGCTTGCATAGCGTCTACAGCTGAGCTTCTAATGAAACCCCCCTTCCCGTACTCTATTCCACGTTCGTGCCCTCCTCCTGCAAGGTGATGGGGAACCATGAGATCCTACGAAGGTGGGCCCAAAAGCTGATGAAGTTATTTTCCAGGATCTCTTGTGACCTTCGGAAGCGAGGATAAGAGCTATCGTTTATGAATGTCATCGATAGAGTGGACATGCAAAGTGTATGGAGTCGGGCTCACGTGCATCTCTCCCTTCAGGAGATTCGCTGGTGAAGGTAATACTCGACACGGGTCGGGCCTAGCGGGTAGTAGAGTGGGGTAGAGTAAACAGAAAAGGGTATCACCACCGGCAAGTACGAGAATATTTGATCAGACCAGTGGCTACCTTATGAGACTGCGACCCTACACCGGTGTCCACCACCGGATACGGGCCGGGCCGATAACCTGATCTATTTGACTATATGTAATGCTGTCAGGGTTAAGGATAATATGGGTCTTGCCACCCTCGATGCAACTGTGCGTAGTCTTGGAGGGTACACTATGTAGCAACGGCCATATTCTCACTGCACGCCATAGTATTACAGATAAATATCTATTAATCGGATAAGCATGATATACACTAACCGGTTAAATCATAGTTACTACTGCAGCACCTAAAGCAGAAAAGACTTAGGGATAGTAATACTTATTTTCCAGCTCTAAGATTCACTACCCTAAACCCTACTGTGACCATATACTATTATCAACCTCAAGTTTTCATTCTCTCCATATAACGATTTATATCAATAGTCTCTCAACCCCTCTGCATCTCTCAGGTGAAATCACCCGATACAACTATTGCATACTATAAGATAAGATAATCACGCTTATACCAATATTTAATCTCTGAGGAGGGAATATATATTAGTTCCTATAGACCTTATTATTTTATTTAATATAACCCTGTATAATCAGAATTAATATTAATATAGTTAGATTATAGGAAGATAATTATACCCTAAAATATATTAAAGCAGCCTCCAATTATATATAAGCATATATATTTAGATATTATTAGCCGGACCCGTTCGTATAGGATATAAGGGTCGGAGACTAATAGAGCCTATAACCCTCTATATATAAAATACCAAAAGATCCAGCAGCAAGATATCTTCTCCAAAACTAACATTCGGTAATAAATATATATTCACAACTCAATCAGAATAAACAGTTATTATAGTACCTTATAATTTCATAATTAATATACAGAGTATAAGGTATACAGAAGACGCTCTAGTACGGAATAACTGCTAGCTATAGCTAAGATAGGTTCACTGATACTATGAATAGGCGGCCCTAAAAGCCAGCAGAATTAACGAAAACCTCAGGGCTCATGGTCAATATGAAGACAATGCGCATTTTAGCTATAATAACCTTCCGTCTACTTTACAACCGTGGGGCAAGAGCACGGTCAAGTCACATCCTCCGGCACCTTCGGCAGGAAAGCACATTAGGTATTACACAATAACAACAAGCATCTCTCAATAGGTCAAGAATACCAAAGCCAGGTATAAGCCAGCTGAGCGGACGTTGGACTGCATACGACCATTCTCGGCCAACTTTCATAACCTCATTGAGAAGGAGAGATTATCAAGCACTGGGTTACATAACATCAACACAATAGAATTCACATATCAAATTACATTAGAGGCCTACACCGCCATACTCCTAGCTGCTAATAATACCAATAATCCAAGCGACCTCGTACTTCAGTACCATACATCACAAGCTAGCAGAGACAATCATTTCAAGTTATAGGGCAGGCTACTTACTGGCCTCGAGTATAACCCGCCCATTATTACCTTATTCCCTTTCTACCTCCTTATATACAATAAATTCACCCTCAAGCCACAAACACACCGAGAGGATTATATATACGCAACATTGACAGACGCCGACTGGGTAAGACTCCCACGTTCCTCTAGCACTTTACTTTACATCCTCTACAAGATTACAATAAATTACATATCGCTTGTTGTCAGTGACTTGCCCTTGCAGAGGGCGCAATTTAAGAGCAGGTTTTACTAATAAGTGAACCAACAGGCAAGAGGACAGAGAAAGTATGAGAAACGCTTTGCTGCTTTCAAAGCTATGGCTCGTGCCGCAGTCCCAACGTTCGATGATCTCAAGTCAGGCCCAGATCGTTGCTTCTGGCGCGTCAGCCTTGGATTTATACGTGCAATGAGTGACTGTGAAAATGCCATGCATCTCAAAGCCCCCAGAAAGTCACACATCGATCACGGACTTGACCCTGACCTGGCTATCGCGGCCCGTGGCTTTGATACTCTCGGCTCCGCTTACATGTGCCGAGGTGGTGCCGCGTTCCTCGATGACCAGGGAGTGGACTCGCTTGTTGGGTCTGCCGTGGCAAATGATGTGATGGACCTCCATATCGACATATTCACTGGCGAGACCCGTAATATGCTTCGGCTGTTATATCCCTCCGATGTTGAAATTGAGCAGGCTATCCAGATAATGTCCACTGTTTTGTCGAGTATGCTTCGCGAGACTATCAGGGGCCATCACCGCGCGCGTTTACACAACCGCGAGGATGCCCGTATCTCTTCAACATCGCCTCCCTATAGTTTTTCACGGGCTCGACACAGGCGCGTCTTTCAAGTTCTTGAGCTGTACGTCGCCAAATACCCTCAATTCTGGAAGTGGTGAGTTCAGTTATTCGAGCCAGTTGTACCATGACATTTACAGAATCTGCTAACACGAAAGCAACCAGGACCTGGCAACTATGTCATGCGGCCAAGGCCCAGATTACTGATGCTGGACTCGCAGAGCCGCTTGTTTGCGGACTTAGGCGAGCCTGTTCGGAAGATAAGCTACCAGCATCTCCTGAGAGCAAAGTCCTCACTATCTACTATGATATGGTCGAGGGCGGCACTGCCCAGCTAGCCAAGCAGAAACCTCTTGGTGTGTCTGAAGATGTAGCACCTGTCGCAGGCGAAATCCATAGTTTGTGGTATGGCCAGCTACTCGACAGTAACAAGAAGCCTGGGTGGGGTCACGACTTTGATGTTAAATCGGACAACCTGCTGGGTGAGGCAGGTGAGATTCTTGGGGCTAGGGGTGGCGTTTGTGATGACACTTATAGGTTCACCATCGCTTTTGGAAAACTGAGTATGGGTCTGCCTTATGTGGCCTACCATACTGTAGATGCTATAATCATGGCATTTGGGGCTATTGAATAGCCGTGTCTGACCAACATAAAGCACATTGGTGTAATGGAGATTTAGCCAGTCTCGAAAGATGTAATAAACATAAGGGATCAAATGCGATTAAACCCGGCCAGCTGTGATCAATGGTAACAGAATGCAATCAAATATTTGGATATAGCAGCGGGCACAGAGTACATTCCACTATGCACTTACATCCAAAAGCAACTTCTTGGCTAAGCCCGCTGTGACACAATTCACATTTGGCGGTTGGCCCGATCCTGCTATAATAATAGCGGAAAGGGGCGGCCATGATACAAGCTCGCGTAAACGCTACATGCAAATTGTAGGCACTTTAGCGCAGCAACCGATTGTAAGCTAATCGCTATAGCATCATAGGACTAGGGAAGTCCATACCGAAGAAGATAAGCTTCACCATATTCACCTGACAACAGATTGGCTGTCTTTTTTTGCCACAGTCGTATCGTGAAATCGAGCATAAACTCGTTGGGCATAATGAGGTAACTGGTGTTGGATCACACACTGTAGATGGGTAAAAATTGTGTAGTTGTATTCATCTAAATTATGCATCTTCGAGGCTTCCGGAGGGAATTATTATGTAAATTGCTGTAATGCTCTTCCAATTTAGGAAACGAGGCGCAATGGTCCTCTTTCCTGACTAATCCACACGGATTACACGATGCCTCGGTTCCAACAACTGGCAACCTATAAAAGCTAATCCCGAGGAAATCTGGATAAATACATTATCTAATGATACACGTTTGCCACTCACTATCTTGCTTTCAGAGGTTCGCGGCAACCGGAAGAAGTCCTAGACAAAGGCCGGCAAGTGGAGTCGGAAACTTCCGGGCATCCCCGACCTTCCTTCGGGACTGGGACGACCCGGACCCGGGGAAGAGACCCGAGTCCATCGAACGAATGGCTGGGCAAGATGATTCTCTCCTCGAAATCTGTCTACATTGTTATAAAGGTCGACACGCGTCCCAAACTGAGCCTTTGTTGCAATGACACCCATCACAAGAAAACCCCTGGCGGGATCTGTCTTTACTCTTGAATCATTGTGCGCGAACAACAACGACAACAACATCAAAGACAACGATGAGCGATCAATCCGACCCTATTATCGTCATCGGAGCCGGCGTCGTCGGTGCCTCCATCGCGTGGCACTTGACCAAGGAGAAGAAGAAGGATGTCATCATCATCGCAGGAGAGGTGGGCGGTATTGTGACGCCAAAGTCGTTTTCCTGGCTCAATGCAGCCGGCACCACCACGAAGTTCTACTATGATTTCCGACGTCGCTCCATGGCTCGTTGGGTAGAGATGAGCAAGGAGCTGCCCGACCTCCCAATCTACTGGGGAGGCACCTTGACCTGCGACAAGACTCCCTCCGAGCGCACCGAGTTTCACGAGCGTCAGCAGAAATGGGGCACCAAGATTGAGCGCCTGGGCAAGGGAAGCCTGGCTGCGATCGAGCGGGAAGTGGACAGTGCCCAGTTCGCATCGGCTGAATGGGGCCTGTATGTTCCCGGTGAGGGCACGATCGAAGCACATGATGCCGCAGCTATGCTCGTTGCCGATGCCGAAGCACGAGGTGCCAAGGTCCTCCGCACGACTGCCACTGGATTCCTGAGGTCGAGTGACGGTCGGAGAATCGCTGGAGTGGTGACGGGCTCTGGGCACGTACGCGCCAGCCACGTCGTTGTAGCTGCTGGTCTTGCCAGCGTCGCATTGCTGGCAACCGAGAATATCAGGCTTCCCGTCAAGGGCACCGAAGGTCTGATTGTCAACACGACGCCCAACAAGAAGCGATACCTCCACACGTTGCTCCGCTTGCCGGCAATGCACCTTCGCCAGACACTCGATGGGCGCATCCGCTTCGCTGCCAGCTTTTCGGGCGGTCCACCGGGGGATGACCCGGAAGTCACTGCCAGAGAACTCTTCAAGCAGATGCAGAAGGTGTTCAAACGGGGACATGAGCTCGAGTTCGGCGGCTATACGGTAGGAGTACGTCCTGATCCGGAGGATGGATATCCCATCCTCGGCTCCACGGGCTTGGATGGGATGGATGTGGCGTGCATGCACTCTGGTGTGACGAATGCTGCGCTTGTTGGTCAGCTTCTGTCCAAGAAGATTCTATATGGCAACGAAGATCCAATGCTTCATCCCTATCGACTTGATCGGTTTCAGGAAAGTCGCGCAAAGCTTTAGGTAATGTTGTTAATCGGTAGCAAGCAGCCTAGGAAAGCTTGATATCCTATACTTCACTAGATTGTTAGACATTACGTGCGACTCGTGGAGCTTGTGAGCCAATTACACCATTATTTTCCTTTCGGTCTAAAAGACTTATAGGCAGAGTCCATGTCAATGGTGATAATATAAGAAGCATACAAAGTAGCTATATTTAACGTAGGTATGCTGGCCTTAGAAAACATAGCCAGGAGGCATAGATAACGAATAGGCACCGGCCCATCCTCATCTTCCATCGATTCATGGCAAATCCTCAAGGATGAGACCCTGCCATGCTCAGTATTCCCACGAACGATTTTTCCCGGATACTGTGGAAGTAGTAAAAAAAAGTCCTCAGGAGCTTTGGACATTCTGCTCGCTGAGCATGCTCCAGTCAATGGTTGGACCCTCAAATGAACGGCGAACCGAGAACCACAAGGCCACTAGAATGATACCCATAAACCCAAGAACAACGGAAACGCTAGAATACTGTCAGCTGTTGTCTAGGTACTAATGAGTTGATGGTGAACTTACTAATTCATTGACGCAGCTGAAACCGGGATCACATTTGGGAAACAGATGAACACGCCGATGGTGGTAACCCAGAGTGGGGTCCAAGCATTGCACAGGTAGCCGCAGACTTTGCCAAGTTTGAATGGTCGATCAGGGAGTCTGCTGCGGCCATGGAACAAGGTAATGGCCTGTGGAACAACATAGGAGATATTGACTCCAAGGACAGCTGTGATGATGATGGAGTTGAAGGCCTGCGAGCTAGCAAGGTACAGCACGCCGTAAATGATACAGAATGCCACGGAGAGGAGGGTGGTGCGGACAGGGAATTCAAACTTAGGAGAGATGTGGTTCCAGTAGTTAGAGTATGGAAGCCCGCGCTGGATTTAATCGTTAGCTTCAAGTAAGATAGATGGGCCATTCGTGTTACATACGTCTCTGGAGAATGCCCATGTAAGTCGGCCGCAAGTGATCCACTGAGAAGGCATGCACGCTATTTCAGATCAGCCTTGTCTCTATACTACTCAGTGAATATGAACTTACTATAAAAGAGCACAACAAGGATTCCTTGGAGGCCGAGAGCAGCTGCTTCACTTCCAGTGGCCTGGTAGAAAGCTTCAAGGCTCGGAAGGTGGGCACTGCGAACTGCGTCAAGATCCTTGATGCAAAACATCATGGCAATAATGAACGGAACCGAGGTGACTAAACCAATGAGGAGTGTAAGGTTCCTAAGCTGGTTAGCCTGGTAATTTATGGCAGGATGAGAAAGGACTCACATCGCCTTGGGGATGGCCTTTCCAGGGTGGTGCATCTCCTCTGCAACGTGGATGACGGCATCCATACTGGCAAAGGCGTACATCGCATTGCCCACGCTCATGAGCCAGGCAACGCCATCAGGCCACCCACTAACTCCATCGAACTTGACCAGGAAGCTGGGGTGGTTGTATTCCTTGCACATGGCAAGGATCGTAATGGTAACAATGACGAATCCGGCAACAGACAAAAAGAGGCATGTTTCGGTCCACTTGCCAAGATGGCGCTGAGGGATTGTGAAGATAGGAATTACTATAGGGCATTAGCTGGTGTTGTTTCTTGTCGTGGATATTCAACTGATCGCGGTATCTCCTATTTGGGAAGCGAACTTACAGGTGAGTAGGATCAGTGCTACGTATAGCAAGAACGAATGCCATTGTTGAGGTTCGTAGTCGGGGTTCGCGAATACTATCATGCCGATGATGCACTGGACGTTGTTGGAGATGCCGGAGCAGGTAATCACCCACCACCCCAGGACACTGATAGTCCCAACGGCGAATGCGGCGAACTTCTTGTGTTTCTTCGGAGCAAGGATATACGTGAAGTGGTACTGCCCTAGAGGTTACTCAAGTTAGAATCAAGAAGTACAACTATGAGCAGAATACTCACCCCCAGACGATGGAAAAGCTGAGGCTTGTTCAGCGAGCCCAAGAACAACGAGCCACTGTACAACGCATGCAACAATCAGCCCAAACACGGTTGCTTGAGGTCCGCCGTAGAGCAAGCTCTGCCCGAAGCAGCTGGCATAGGATAGCCAGGAATTGGTGATGCTGCGTGAGGTGAGGAAGCGTTAGGGTTGATCATGCATTGCGGAGGAGCGTGAGGAGTCAGAAATGGGATGTAACGTACCTGAAACCAAGTCCTAGGGTTCCGAGAAGATTGAAGGATCGCTTCAGGACCGGAACATGGCCCTGAGCCATCAGAATGTTGTCGTCGACATCCTCGACCTTGCCGACGCCAACGTCCGACTCATTGCAGTTGGACAAGTCTTTCGTAATTTCCTTGCTCATGATGGATATCAAGATAGCGAGTTGGGAGAAGAAAGTAGTTGTTGGTTGAATGGGGTGACTGAGGAAGTGACTGCGGAGTGATGGAACGCTGGGGTTGCAAGAGGCGACGAAACACGGCCTTTTTACCTTGAAGGCCAATCTTGACTCGGCTATCTCTGGCTCCTCCCCGTCACGGTCTGGAAGCCATCTATCCGGGGCCAAGACTGGTCGATAAGGTAGCCCTGGTCCACCCCCACAACTTATCAATGCCAAGGAGTGTGGGGAAGCTAGACGTCAAGCTGAGCCAAGCAAGATTAGACGGATCACTCGGACTCTCACAGTAGGAGATCGCACGGTGTAGCGGCATGCCCTCGTCATTGGCCGCCGAACGCGGAGAGCTCTTAATACCTATTTAGGAAAAACGGTACGTCTCTCCAGGCTTAAAAGATGGCCAGTTGCCTGCTGCACAACTCATATTCCTCACTAGCGAGCGAGCACATCACTGGACAAGTGGATACAATGGCTGCACAACAGAAAGACAACGAGATGCTTGAGCTCGGCAGGGGGCTGCGTGGAACCCCCTGGTGTGAAGAGTACGAGAAGATGATCTCTGGAATGCTGTACGTTGTTTCCCCAACCGCAATTTGTTCCTCCCCAAGCATGTACTGAGCCCTCCCTTGGCTTGCAGGTATAACCCCTTACACCCGAGACTTTTGGAGGGGCGTCACAATGCCCGCTGCAAGGCCTTCAAATACAACAACCTGGATCCAAACAGCGGAGACTATGAGCGAATTGCTGATAAGCGCTCCGAGTTGCTCTCTGACATGCTTGGCAAGGTTGGCACAGGCACTTGCATCGAGACACCTTTTTACCCAGACTACGGCTGCAACGTGTCGATTGGTGTGAACTGTTTCATGAATTTCGGGTTAGTCCTTGAAGTAGTGTATGGCCTGGTAACAGGATTCACCGTTGGCTAACACGCCAACAAATAGGCTGACCATCCTGGACACAAGCCTTGTCATTATTGGTGACAGGGTGCAGATGGGCCCCAATGTTCACATATACACTGCTGGTCACGAGACAAGTGTGCTTTCCCGCATCAAGTTTGTAGAGTTTGGCCACCCCATCCGCATCGAGGATGACTGCTGGATCGGGGGGAATGTCACCATTCTTCCTGGGGTTACTATTGGCCGGGGATGCACTGTTGGTGCCGGCGCGACCGTGACGAAGAGCTTGCCACCCTACTCCATCGCCTTGGGGTCGCCGGCGAGGGTCGTTAAGACAATTCCCTCAGTTGAGGAGGAGCTTGCCGATCCCAGCAACCCGTACCGCAACATGCCAGATAGAGATTAGAGAGATACTTGGAATGAATACAACTCTGCTAGTAGATGACTTGGCCCAAATCTAAGAAAATGGCGTGATGTAGCTCGGAGTATGACTCGAGATATCACTTTCTGATGATCCTTCGCTCAATCACATATCAAAGGAAGAAGACATTACTTTATGTATATTACCCGCTTGATATCTCTTGAGAATATGATTGTAAACTTTCCATCCGTGACATTTACATATTTACTTCCTTTATTCCCTCTCAACGTTTATTGATTCTCACACCCAACGAAGAACAGCAATGAGCAAACTTCTGATCACATTCTGGTGCAAGTTCTATGGTAGATCTTAGAACTAGCTCATGCATCGCAATACCTCTAGTTGCCTGCGATGGCTTCTGCTTGCAGTTCTAGATGCATCCCGGGGTTGACAAGCGCCGCAACCACCACCGAGGTCAATGTTGGCGTATGACCGGGATATCGCTCTCGAAACAGGGCCAGCATCTTAGCCTCGTGCTCGGCATTTGTGAAGTACGCTACCAATTTATGCGCGGTTGCAAGACCTTGACCAACTCCAGCATTCTTGAGAGCTGCGTCGAGGCAGTCAAATACAGCATTGAACTCGTCTTCAATGGAGTTGGTGACTAGTTGTCCAGTTGTAATATCAACCCCAACATGTCCTGTTGTGATGACTAGAGTTCCGCCCAGGGGAATCGCCACTGTAGATGCCAAAGAAGCGGAGCGTAGCATTTCGCCCACAGGACCCGGGGTGAATTGATATCGAATCGAAGAAGCCATGGCTGTGAGGGAACGAAGCCGTGTGTGAGTTTAGATGTTGGCTAGTTGTTTTGCCGAGGATATTTGTTATTCCTATTCCTGCTGCATGTTACAGGAGTGTTTTGTATCTCAAAGATGGGCGAGAACAACCTTACTTCCTATTCTGGCAGTTTTGCTCGGACACCAAAAAGGACTTCAGAATTGGTGGGAAGTGTCCAAGACCCACTCGTGTGGCGACTGAGCTTCGGCAAAGATCGTTTGGCCAAATTGGGGTCTAGGCTAGAAGAATGCCGGAACCAAACCCCTCACATACCGAGCCGAACAGACGATATAGCATAAGTCTTGGACACGAGGAAAATACAGGCACAAGACCCCTGCCTAAAGCACTTTGTTTGGAGAGCAGGAGCCTCCTCTCCAAACAGCACATTCCCTTACTCATTCTCTAGACTATCCGGAACAAGGCGAAGATGTCCTCCGCACTGTCTGCCGATACAACGGCTAAGCTGTGTGATATCATAGATGAGTATACATCTGGAACTAGTAACCGCAAGATCCCGGGTCTCATCTACACAGCTTTTCGGCGCGATGGAACAAGCATCTACCGACATTGCTCTGGCACCGTCGGCATAAGGTCCAATGAGCCTATGTCCTTTGACACCATATTTTGGCTGGCTTCCTTTACGAAGATGGCTACCTCAGTTGCCTGCATGCAGCTGGTGGAACAGAATGTCTTGCGGTTAGACGATGCTGACCAGATAGACGGCATCTGTCCGGAGCTGAGAGACGTCAAAGTTTTGACACGCGGGGCTTCAGGGAAGTTTGAATTGGTTGAGAAGAAGAGAAGAATATCACTTCGCATGCTCCTGAATCACACAGGTAATAATTTGAGTGTACTTATTATTGAGACTTTGCTGAAACCCTTATAGCTGGATTTGGTTACGCTTTTGAAGACGATAATCTGGCAGATTTTACCAGGCCGATTGGATCGGATGATTTTTCAGGGATATCGGTGGAAAAGTCCAACAGACCACTTGTGAATCAACCCGGAGAGAAGTTTCAATACGGAACATCAATGGACTGGGTTGGAGTAATCATTGAACGTACTTCTGGAGTATCGCTGGACACTTACTTCAAGGCTAAAATTTTCGAGCCTCTTGGAATGAAAAGTGTGACATTTCATCCCTCTGCTGAGGCCAAGGCAAACCTGGCGTTCATGCACAGGAGGCTTCCGAACGGAAAGCTCACATATGCGGATCACCTCTATCAGCGCCCTCTGGTAGAAGAGAACGTTCCTTGCGCGGGAGGCCATGGATGCTTTGGAAAACCAGCAGAATTCGAGCGTAAGTTGAATTTTATATTAAACACAAGGAAGAAGAGTTAACAAACCCAAACAGGACTTATATCACTCTTGCTGAACGACGGAACAGATCAGATCTCAGGTACAAAGTTATTGGAACCTGAGACAGTTCAAGGTACGTCGCAACAAAAGCAATCCAACGGCCATTATGAATTAGCTATTGACATTGAGACTAGAGATGTTCAAGGATCAAATTCCCGACAAGCCGCGATTCAGTAACGTTTGTGTTCCGGTGGCAAAACCCGAGCTGGCGAACCCGACTCCTCTCAACCCAATGCCGGATGATCACACCGAGGGCTGGGGATTCTCCTTTTCCATTAGCCATTTCGCAGAGCAAACGGGTCGAGCCCCAGGATCTGCTTTTTGGGAGGGCTTACCCAACCTCTATTGGTATGCTGATCGGCAGAATAATATTGGTGGCATTATTGCAAGTCAGATTCTTCCATATGGAGGTAAGTAGAGCCCTTGAGTCACAGTGACCAAAGGCAAAAGCTCAGGCTAACTAAATTTACTGTGGTAGACGCACAAGTCCGTGAATGTTCAGATAGAGTGGAAACTGAGATTTACAAAGCCTTGACTTTATAAAGGTCACTGTTGGTTTGGGAGACAAGTTGAGCCTAAATCTCGAAGATAATATGAATAAAACGATTACATCTGATCTTCTTCAACTACTAATATGTTGAACCCACGTCTTACAAACGCTCCACAGGCCTTGGACATTGCTGCGTATCACCTGAAACTAGGAGGGAAAATCTCAGAATCCCGGCTAGGGGCCGATCTACGGCCGTATCTGGCCTCTCATGGAATTGTTCGACCCGTATTTGGCAGTAGGCTTGATGGAGAGTTCGCCAGGCCGGTTTCGGTAGTATGGTCAAAGCCCCACCGACTGGCATTTGCACCTAAAACTAGAACGACGGTCCAGACCTTGCTGCCGTTGCCACTCTGCCTACATCGGTGACGTATTCATTAATCTCCAATTGCGTTCTTCCCAATCGTGATATCCAAGGGCCGGAAAAGCGTCACAAGATTCATTGGAAGACATGGGAAGTCCAAGCTGCGAGCGTGATGAGCAGTTCCAAGCTTTGACTGATGTCCTGCTTGGTGTTTCTCCTAAAATCTTCAGGCCGTTTGACATTTTCAGGGCCCAATATCCCTCAGCAGGCATCAAGATTGAGGTCGATATATTGGTCCCAAAACGAAAGACGGCAGCGATATCTAGCCATCCCGTGATTGTTCGCATACATGGAGGTTTTTTAGTACGTAAACATCCATCTTAACGGATATGATCAAATCTGACAGGAGTTAGATCACTGGCTCAAGTTTGTTTCCAGCCTGGTTCTCAAAATGGATTCTGGACTACGCAGAAGAGAATAACGCGATAATCGTCAGCCCTAACTATCGTTTACTGCCGGAAGTGAAAGGCCGTGATATAATACAAGACATGGCAAGTTTTTGGTCTTGGCTCGGGGATGGCGGAGTTAAACGATATCTGAATTCCATCAGACGTCCCGATATATCGCTGAATCAATCCCGGCTTCTCTTAGCTGGTGAAAGCGCAGGTGAGTTTTCCAGCTTCGAGAAAAATTGGTAAGACCTTCCACCTAACGCGAGCCTATATGAATAAAGGCGGATACTTGGCCTTACAGTCGGTCATGTCAGGTTTTGTACGGCCAAAAGGCATTATTGCACTATACCCAATGGTTGACATGACCTCTTCCCATTATACCAAGAAGTATCCGAAGCCAATTGTAGGAGTGTCAAACTATGACGAAGAAACAGTGGAGGAGTTTCTTTCTTCTATATTGGGAACTGCACCCATAACTGAGGCAGATCCGCCCTCTCGCCTGGCCGCTGCAATTGCCGCGGTTCAAAATGGACGGTTCTTAGACTTCTTTGGTCGTGATGAGGATCTGTTCTTCCTTGAACGCCTCCAGAAAGGAACGCCTCTCGCCCAAGAATCCGGAACGCCTTTCTTTCCCCCGATGTTCATACTGCACGGGGAGGAGGACACCGCAGTCCCTGTTGAGGGTTCGATTAAATTACTGCGACTTTTAAGACAAGCAGATCCCGCTGCTAAAATACACGTAGCTATACGACCTGGGGATCACGGATTCGACTTCAAGGCTTCAACAGAAGAGCCCTGGCTGAGGGCGGGTTTGGAGTTTATCTCAGCTGCTTGGATAGAGAGTCAACATCATATCTAGGCTTCATTTGTCTTTGGAAAATCCAAAAGAAAGGAAAATTTTTCATAAGGTTAACAGCCGGTGCATGCGAGCTAAAAGCTGCCTTCAATATGTTTTATTAATACAAACTCACCACACACCCCTGTAAAGGAGGCACGAAAAGTACCCAACCTACAGGTATGATGAATCAACCTCGAAATATCGAACATGTGTACATAACGTGTATGATGTATTGTATATGTCTTGTTCTCTTGGATCTTGGGGGGGTTACATTTGCAGGATAAATATATATACTCTCTCAAAGCTAACTACTGTCTATGTTCTACCACCTTTATAATCTCGTCAACAACTGAAGGATCTGACAACGTTGATACGTCTCCAAGCTGGTCAGCTTCACCCATGGTCACCTTGCGTAGAATGCGACGAATGATCTTTCCAGAGCGAGTTTTGGGGAGATCTGCGACGACGTATATAGATTTCGGTGCTGCAAACGGCCCAATGGATTTGCGAATGTGGAGCTTCAGCTCATTGCTAAGAGACGTGTCTCCTGGTCCCATGTCGGCTTGTTTCTTTAGGCTCACAAAGGCGACAACAGCCTGTCCAGTGATCTCGTCAGCTACGCCCACCACTGCCGCCTCGGCAACCGCTGGGTGAGCAATTAGAGAAGCTTCAATCTCCGCCGTCGTTAGTCGATGGCCACTGACATTAATGACATCGTCGACGCGGCCTCGGATCCAAAAATAGCCGTCTTCATCGCGGCTAGCACTGTCACCAGTGAACTAGATTAGGCTCATACGTATCAGTAAACGCTTCAATGAGTAGTAAGAATCTTTTTTGGGTCAGCTATTAACTCACGTAGTATCCTTTATAAGCGCTCAGATATGTCTCTTGAAACCTACGGTGGTCGCCCAATATGGTTCGGGCCATACTAGGCCAAGAGGACTTGAATACAAGAACTCCATCCACATTTGGCTCTGGAATATCCTGTCCTGTGACAGGATCAATTATAGCAGCATCAATGCCAAAGAACGGCAAACATGCTGCACCGGGCTTTGTAGGGGTAACACCGGCGAGAGGCGTGATGACATGGGAGCCAGTCTCCGTTTGCCAGTATGTCTTACCTCAGGTTAGCCAATATGCTTCATGGTAACGATTGGGAATAAATCAATCCGCAGGGTGACTTACATCTACCACATGGCATCTGCTTTTCCCGACTTCTTCATCATACCATTTCCAGATATTTGGGGCAATGGGCTCGCCCACGGAACCGAGGACGCGAAGGTGTTCCATCTTGAAGCTGGACGGAGAGGACCCTGCTCTCTTAAGGAGTCGCAGGGCCGTCGGTGCCACGTAAAAGTGCGTAACACGGTGCTTTTCGATGATTTCCCAGTATCTTGAATGAGTTGGGAAGGTTGGAGTTCCTTCAAAAACCACGGTGGATATACCTAGAAGCAAAGGAGCATACACAACATATGTATGGCCGGTAATCCAACCAACGTCTCCGCCACAAAAGTAGCGGTCGTTGTCATGAATATCAAAAACATATTTTCCGGTAGAAGCAGCCCCTACCAAGTAGCCTCCTGTAGTATGAAGGATCCCTTTTGGTTTCCCGGTCGATCCTGATGTGTACAGGAGAAACAATGGATCCTCCGAGTCCATGGATTCTGCTGGACAATAAGCGGGCCATTTCTCTACCTCCTCGTGCCACCAGTAATCTCGCCCCTCTGTCCATGAAACATCGATATCACCAGCCTTGAATACCAAGGTCTTCAAGTCGTTGACATCAGCCAACGCCTCATCAACTATTTTCTTTAAACCTATGGTCTTGCCACCACGGCAACTGACATCTGACGTGATAATGATCTTGCTTTTCGAATCAATCACGCGGTCTTTGATAGAACCGGATGAAAAACCAGCAAAGATGACGGAGTGAACAGCTCCAATCCGAGCACACGCAAGGATTGCCACCAACGCTTCAGGAATCATGGGCATGTATATGGAAACAACATCCCCTTTTCGGACTCCCAAGTCTTTCAAAGCCCAGGACATTTTGCTGACCTGCTTCAATAGCTCGATGTACGTCAAGCTGCGTGGATCATCTCCGTCATCGGTCTCATGGATAATGGCGTATCTGTCCGGATATTTCAGGGCATGGCGATCCACACAGTTCACGCATGCGTTGAGCTTTCCGCCCAGAAACCATGAAATATTACCCTTGTCAAGGGAACCGTGCTGAACAGCATCAAAATCAGAGCTCCACTTGATCAGCTCCCGTGCGACATTACCCCAGAATTTTGCCGGGTTGTTAATAGACTCGGCGTGCATTCTGAAATATTCATCCATGCCTTTGGATGGTAAGAAATGTGGTTATCAAGGGACAGGGGAGAGTGTAACATACTGCCGATATGAGGCTGACTTGGGTGATCTATTGCAGATGGCGTTAGCAAGCTTAAGCAGACGATTGAGCGGTTAAAGTCACAAACTTTGAGGAATCATTTTCTGGTGGTCTTTTCATTCTCTTCTGTCAACGACGTTCGGTTCCTCTTGATGGCTAGAAAAACTGCTGTTTGATTTAGGGCTGATTGACATACCAATATTTGAGGCACCCTTGGCCCCCTCAGTCGTGAGCGAGGCACCCATGCTGTATCCTTGTTGATGTCGGCTTAAATCAATTGGAAGTTCGTTTTTCTCACGACAAGGTCTGTAGATTAGGCGTTTAGGTCTTGGTGCATTGAACTCCTGTTTCATAAGAATATCTTTTGAAGATTTATGAAACCAAAGTTGGATAACTCCTTGTCTTCGCTACCTCACCATGTCTCGGCCGATTAGCTCGTTTGGAGATATTCAAGATGGCTACCGGAGTTTCTACTTTCTCCGGTACTAGTATTAGCAAACCCTCTCATGACTGACATGTTGTTCCTAATTTGTGAAGAAGTGGAAACTTGTTGTCTTACTGCCGAATTGGGTATAATTGTTGCTTCTATTACACGCAAGGAGTCCCACAGTCCAGATACGATTCATCCTAGTGTAGGGGGTCAGTTTTTCATTCTAGGAGTAATCGTTCAGGGTGGAAATCAGATATTGAAGCCTACTAACGTTGAATAGGTAGATAAGCCATGACATATAGACCCACCGTAGTGCAGTCGTAATTCCTATTTAGGGGCTTGATTCCTATTTAGGTAGTTAATTCCTATGTAGGGAATTGGTATGGTTCCTAGCATGTCACCCGATCAGCCCTTGCAAATTCGGCTTTACCAATTGCGTGATCGTAGGATTAGTCGTAGGGGGAAAGGTGAACCTCCATTATTATTCTGCAGTGCAGGGAGTAAAGGAAGTAGTGACATGCTACTCTCCCTGAATGTGTCGAGATACATGTTGGAGAGAACCGGACCTTGGGAATTGGCCAGTCTCGACGCCCACTACCACAACGCGAATGTATAGAGCATACATTGAATAGATTATCACTAGCTAACCTTCAAAGTCACCTCTAATTAATCACCTCTAATTAACCAAAGAGGTATTGTCGTGATTCTCCTGACCCCATATTGGCTCGGCTCTTGCTATCAATCACTGAGCCCCACCAGGCATGTGAATTCCCTTGGTTCCATACTTCCTGGAGCAATCCCTCAGCAGTCAGAAACATGTCGTACCGGGTTCGCTCTGTCCACCAGTTGCAGTAGAAACGAACTGCATCTCGTAGATGATTGTCCGAGGTCTCGCAGCCTGCCAGGAAGACTGGAAGAAGCAACTGCTTCTGAAGCATAGAAGTATGTCTGCACGCTGACACATGGTTCAGTGTCTTCCTTGCGAGAAATTGAAGGATAGCTGGAGGAGGCTGGTCGCGCTGCCATTTAAAGACGCGTAGGATATAGATGAGAAGCGCGTACCGCCACGCTTCGGCGCAATGATGCAGGTCCTCCCTGTAATGTGCCGTTTCTGCTTCGTCGCAACCGGGGTTCGGTACGGCGTTGTCAGCTGAGTTGGGATAACCAGCACAATTGCCCAATAGCTCTCCGTACTCGGCATCTTTCCATTCCCGCACTTTCTTTTCAACCTCAAGCACTGGTCCCAGATCGAATTTAGCGCAGGCCATGTCAGAGACAAGCTCGAACTCCCTCGCATAAGATCCAAGTCGCACCATGAGACGGAAAAGGGCCTCGGGACACCCGGAGACGCTGTAAAAAGTAGTGTCATCCCCGTTATCGCGATTGAAGAGACTGAGAATGGTAGACTCGGATAGAACACATCCTTGACGGCTAGTAAGGGATAAAGTTACATCCCACCTATTTTGGTCAATAACGATCTCTGGCGTTATGTGAAGGAGTGGGGATAGTACCAAACCAGCATTTCTATCCGTGCTTGCATTCTCGGGGTCTTCTTGACATTGACAGACTCGGTTGCCTGTATCATTTTATGAGCCCGCTTCAAATACCAATTCCATGGGCCATGGGCGGATATAGCACACTAAAGCTCATCATTAGTTAGAACTCGTCTTATAATACCACAGTAAGGAGTACATGGCCAAACCTACGTCTAATGTCATGAGGATTAAAACAGCATCAAGGAAGTTGGCTTCAATAGGTGAAATATCTGTTCCGCCTTCCATGTCGTTGAGCATTTTGAGTGCCTTTTTCTTATGGCGTTTGGCGTCCAAAGCATAGTTGCCCGTGTCGCGATTTATGTGTCGATAGGAGAGAGCCAATATAGAATGGAGCAGAAGCTGTGAGCCTCGTTTGGTTTCTTTGTCCACCCGGAACGGATTTGCATCAAAGTCGTGCGTCAGCGGTGTGACGCAGAACTCCTGATCATCTGAATCGCTCAAGTTAGCATTGCTTTGCACCAATGATATATGCCATTTCAATAATTACATCTAGTGAGGAGCTGTGTGATGGTGATGCCGATGTTGCCAGAGCCTTCCTGCGAATCTAACGCTGGCAAGACAATACCATCAAAGGAGTTGGATGATCCACACCCAACAGATGTGCCTTTTAAATCTCCCTCTAGATCCGGTTGAAGCTTGGAGCCATTTAGGTTATCAAGGGGCGATTCGTTGTTCGAGGAGTCATCCTCAAAGTGCATGAGAGGGAATTCAGGTGCGAAATAAAGGGGCATGGCAAGAGGGTAGCTGGGAGCATCAAATGGAGCGATGAATGGAGGTGTCAAGTCCAGGAAGGGGTTCATCAGGTTGGAATATGACCAGTCAATGTCAGGGTCCGATCTCGAAGCATCAATTGATGGAGGTAATATCGCTTCGTTCTCCAGAACGGGATTGTGAATTTCCGTAGGAGGCAATACCTCTGGTAACGTAGTTCCCAAGTCCAAACCTGCCGATTGTACGTCGGCAGCAGGCGAAGTTTTCGGGGGAGATGGTCCCTCATTTGGCTGAGACTTGGTGGCCGTATCGTGCGAACCTTTGCGGCCAGGTGAGGCACTCATAACAGCCTCTGGAGGCTCGTTCTGAGGCGGCTTTTGATGTTCCGAGCTGGATGTCTTTGCATCGAGCCCAGGCTGGTTCATACGGCGCCGCTTGCGGCTGTAGGCGCCAACGAACTTGAACTCGCGAGTGCCTTGAGCGACGGTCATGATTCTCTATCGCACTTCGTTTTCGACACTATCAATATCAAAGCATAGATTTGAGCGAATTGCAAACACCAGCCGAGGTTCCCATTCACAGAAGGAACAAGACAACGATGGGGGGAAAGGATGGATACCGATGCAGGGCGGGGGTTAACACAGGACTGAACCAAGAGCAGCCACGAGTCATACAAGGAACTGCGGAGAAAGCGGGGCATGTATGCCTGGGGTAATGGCCAGTCTGCTGCTCTCGAGATAAGTGGGTGAGGCGTGTACGTAAAAACAGGCACTGTAGCTATGGGAAAGCTCTTAGATAAACCCGGGGGGCTGACGTCACATAGGGATGGAAGCAGAGTACAGAGTTTAGCGAGTTGATCCTCTCAATTCTAGCCATGTGATAGCGAAGTAAACGTACAGAGAGGCGCACGAAGTTAGCCAAACCTACGGTCCCACGAGAACTCCCAAGATGACTCCGTTATATCTCACCGATACTCCCAGGTAATTCATCATCAGTGTTCTTACAAGTACGTGCTCTTATCAGACCTTTGTACTCTAAATTAGTCACATAACTTGGTTCACGTATGATCGTTGATAAAACCATCTTGCTTTCAGCTCAAGGGCATTCCATTTATATCACATTATTCGACTGCCTCAAATTACATGCTTGAGTTGTTTATTTTCTTTTTGTTCACGATATGCTTAGTTATAGAGGCCGCCATTGGCGGACAGGACTGAACCAGTAGTCCACTTGGCATCATCGCTGCAAAGGAAGGCAACAAGCGGTGCGATATCGCTGACCTCTCCAACACGGGGGGCAGCAGGGGTCGATTCAATCAAAGGCTGCATGTCCTTGAGGAATTGCTCATCACTTTGAAACCATTGATCTGTGGGGAAAAGGTAAGAAAAACCCAGTGTTAGCTTGAGAAAAATCGAACGTGTTCGCCTTCCTTAGAGTAAAGGTCACTTACCAGTTGCAATAGGGCCCGGGTTGACACAGTTGACTGTGATGCCATGTGACTGACCCAACTCCTTGGCCCAGACACGGACCAGAGCCTCATCTGCAGCCTTGGTAGCGGCGTAGACGGTTTGGCCAGCGACACCAAGACGGGCACCAGCAGAAGAGATAAAGACGATGCGGCCTCCCTTGGGCAGGTAAGGCTCCGCCGCCTTGGTCAGAAAGATGGGACCCTTGACATTAACATCGAAGTGAGTCGTGTACAAGTCCTCAGTTGTGTTGACCAGGTTGGCCTCGAGACCGAGGGCCGCACTATGAAACACCGAGCATTTAGCCAACGTGATAAAGGGCCGTCATTAGGACTAAAACTCACTTATGAATGAGGATCTCAATTTTTCCAGTGCTGCTAATTTTGAGAGCAGCGTCGATAATCTTGGGAATCTGGTCCGTCTTTCCGACGTCGGCCTGGACCACGATGGACTTCACGCCCAGGGCTTCAATATCCTTGCCCACCTTCTCAGCGCGCTCGCGGCTGCCATCACTGATGTAGTTGACGACAATGTTTGCGCCGCGCTTGGCAAGGAGAAGGGCGATACCTGCACCAAGTCCACTGCGTTCACCCAAGTTAGCTTCAGGACGCTATGAGCAGGATACATGGCTTGCATACCGGGAGGCACCGGTGACAATGGCAGTCTTGCCGGTCAGTTCAAGGCCAGTGAAGTCAGGCATCTTTGCGTTCAAGTGGCTGGGATATTGAAATGGGTGTTGTAAGTGGTGTAGCGCAAGTGTTCTAAGCGTCTGGGGGTGCGGAATTGGTGACTGGGATTGATGTAGAACTATCATTAAGTATCTGGGTCCGGCTGAACTCGTCCAGGACCCATAGACATGGGCCAGTATGTTAATTCCTAAGTAGGAAGTAAGTTCGATATGCCCGAACGGGACTAAACAGTCATCCATCAACCCCTATTCCGGTGCAAGTTAGACTACCAAGGCAAGAAGTAACAGGCTGGGGCCCTCTTTGCTTAGTCCAGTAGCAAGCCTTCAGATGTCCTGCTCTCATTGGAACAAATTTTGCTAAAAGGCCCACGTCTCGCGCTATGGACGTCGTCTTGAACCGATTAGCCAAGCGCTGGTTTAGCACGTGAATGCCCCTCCTCGTACCTCAAAGCTACCAATCCACGGTTAAAAGACTGAAAAAAAGAGCATACGGGAAAGTACATACGCGAAGATGACAGCAAAGTCTCGAGATGGCCATGTCTGGACACCTGTTGGTGGGTTTACCACAGGTATTGAGACTGACGCCGTCATCTCTCCTCAAACGTCCATTTCGACATCTCCCAACACCGTCTACGACGTTGTCGTCATTGGTGCGGGATACGCCGGACTTGCCGCCGTGCGCGACCTATGTAATCAAAGTAAGTTTCCAGACCTTCGACCGAATTGAATTGTGCCAAATGTTGATACAATGCGCCTGTAGAGCAGTCCGTGCTACTCCTTGAAGCACGAGATAGGATCGGCGGCCGGACATACACGGCCAAGAAAGATGGTAAGAGGGAAAGCTAAATCAATCATTTCAAGAATCGTTGAGTTGACTTTTTTGATCTCTAGACTTCCTCTACGAGATGGGGGGAACATGGGTAACCCATCACATGGGTTATCTGTTTCGAGAGATGGTTCGATATGGAATGGACCGTGATCTAATTACTACAGGCAGCCCTAACATGGAAAAAGGTTTCTACACGGTCAATGTTCCTGGTGAGTTTCTTTCGGTGCAAGTTCTGAATCTCCGTTGAATCAAAGCACTGATCACTTTCTCCTGTATCATAGGCGTCGACCCTCGGAAACTCTCTCATGAGGAGGCGGGGGCGATGCAGGCCAAGGCATGGGATATGTTTGTAAACGTGGATGGTCAATATGGTCGAACCATCTGCCCTCTGCCCCACGCTCAACTTGACAATCCCATCGTCTCTCGCAGCACCGTGGAGCAATGGGACAAGGTGTCATGCCAGGACCGCTTCGAGGAGATCAAGCACAAGCTCACATCGGAAGAACAAGGCCTTCTGGTATCCCTCCTTCTACACATTTCTGGTGGTAACTTGGAAGATTCCAGCCTCTGGGACATGGTCCGCTCTCACGCTCTTCTCATGCACAGCTCGGACAACTTTACCGACGTTTGGCTCCGATATAAGCTGCGAGATGGTCAAACCGAACTGGCAAAACGCATATTCCAGGAAGCCAAGAACGACGGATTAAATTTTGCCTTTTCTACGCCCGTCGCTTCCATTAACCAGAGCGCGTCCGGAGACGGTCCAGTCGTTATACGTACGGCTAATGATCAGACATTCCGGGGTCGAAAGGTCATCAGCACCATCCCTCTCAATGTCCTAAAAGATATTCAATTTTCACCGCCCCTTTCTCAGCGGCGCCAGGAAGCCATCAATATTGGCCATATCAATCACATGACCAAGGTCCATGCAGATGTCAGCAACAAGGAACTAGAAAGATGGAATGGAATGCGTTTCCCCGGCCATCTCATGTATGGGTACGCGGATGGTGTCCTACCAAATGGAGATGTTCACATCGTGGCGTTCGGTAAGGATGATCGCGAGACCTTTATCCCTGAGAATGATGCAAACAAAACAATCGACGCACTCAATAACCTTCATCCCATGCATGTGAAACGTCTGGTAGGTCTACGAAGAGCTTTTCACCAGCCGAACCAATATGTACTAACACGGACATGTAGTTATTGCACAACTGGAGTACAGACCCCTACTCACAGGGTGGTCCGGCGTGGTGGCGACCTGGTTATATGTCGAAGTACCAAGACGAACTGCAAAGCCGCCATGGGAACATTCTTTTCGCCTCTGCAGACTGGGCTCATGGATGGAGGGCTGCAATTGATGGGGCGCTCGAGCAGGGCACTCTGAACGCAAGAACCGCATTCCAAGAGAACAATCATGTCCGGCCAAGTAGGCTGTGACCTACAGTGTATCCTACTACCTCTTGTATGCCATTTGTATTCTCAACTGAATCAACACCTATTGATCGATAACATTGATAGCTGATCATAAATAAGCGCTCGTATTCCGGGATCCAATCTCATCCCATCAAGTAACACAAGCTATGTGAATTTCAGAAGTTTGATTGTAATTCTGCCTGGTATCATATGTCATCGGCTGAGCAGAGGGCAACGTTGTGGGAAAGTGTAGGTGATTCCTAATAAGGTCCTGCGTGTCTTGGATTGTCCCATCAGTAACTGACGTGGACAACAGTGTATGTAGGCACGTGTTTTATCAATATGCGTGCCGCATTCCTATGACGATATTGCCGTGACACGTCTCATTCGGGAGAATTTGATCGAACCAAAGTTCCACAACATCTGGTTTCTCTCCTACTCATAAGCTTTCAACCCCGCTCCGTCAAGCATCACAGCACTTATCCTCTCCCAGACACACATTACGCTTAGTGCCGCACACGATGCCCAGTACCGGCGACCACACGTCGAAGCCCACCGGCGGGATCAAGATAATCAATGCCTCTCTGTTCCGCATGGGCACCAAATCCATGGCCGAAGCGTACACAATCCTCGGATATCGCACCCACCACGCCATCGACGACCCCTCCACCGTGCCGTGGCACCTCATCGAGGAAGCAGCCGAGGGGAAATGGCCAGACATCCCCGGGGCCCGACCCAGAAGACCCTACACAAGACCCGACTGGGATGTCATATGGGGATCCTACGACGTTGTCACCGACGTCGCCTCGCCCTTCACGATGGATCTAGCGCAGGCTTACCCGGATGCCATCTTCGTCGTCGTCCATAGGGATTTCGACTCGTGGTGGTCCAGCTTCGAATCGGAGGTGCTTGGGTGGTGTTTCTTCCGAGGAGCCCAACCTCTGGTGACCATTTTCTCCATCTTCGGGTTACGCTCCGGCAATGCCCTGAGGAAATGTTTCCTAGGTTTCTTTCACG
Source organism: Clonostachys rosea (assembly GCA_026958235.1). Classification (NCBI taxonomy): domain Eukaryota; kingdom Fungi; phylum Ascomycota; class Sordariomycetes; order Hypocreales; family Bionectriaceae; genus Clonostachys; species Clonostachys rosea. Next base: position 4,794,451 of record CP110206.1, read on the forward strand.
CAAAGTCTATTGAGGAGATCAAGTCGAATGCTCGAGGGGCCTACGATCGGTACTTTAATGACGTTCGACGGCTCATTCCGGAGGAGAGGAGGCTGGAGCACAAGCTTGAGGCGGGATGGGCACCTCTGTGTGCGTTTCTTGGGAAGGAGATTCCAGATGTACCATTTCCAAGATTGAATGATCGAGCGGCACATACTGCACACTCACGCGCCAACTTCAGAAATAGTCTTTCTCTCATTGTGCGCAATGTTTTGTACTGGGTGGTGGGTGTAGTCTTTGTCGGGTATCTGGCTTGGTACCTTCAAGGTCACCTCTTTTCGAGAGATTAGAGTTAAAAGTTAGAAGGGATTATAGCTGGAATTGGTGCTTCTCATTATTTTTCATCCTCGCAATTACATCTAATTAGTCCTGCCTTGCCGGGTCAAGAGTGACCTTGGCCCCTGTAATCTCATCAATCTCAGCCATGACCTCCGGAGTCAGCTTGTCCAGAATCTTCAACGCGCCGACCGTCTCCTCGATCTGCTCCGGCTTGCTCGCGCCCGTGATGACGCTGCTCACGTTCTCATTCTTCAGACACCATGCCACGGCCAGCTGGCTCTGCGAGATGCCCAGCTTGTCCGCCACGGGCTTGAGCCTCCTGACCGTCTCGATCTCCTTCTTCCACTCCTCGTCGCCCGAGGACCCGATCTTCTCGCGCATGAACTTGGCGAACTTGTCCTGGCTGGAGCCGAAGCGCGAGTCGGGGGGCAGCTTGCCGTCGACGGCGTCGTTATACTTGCCCGAGAGGATGCCCATCTTGATGGGGCTGAAGGTCGTCAGGCCGAGGCCGTGGCGTGCGTAGAGGCGCTGGAACTCGCCCTCAACCTTGTTCCGCACCAGCATGTTGTAGAAGGGCTGCTCGACAATGGGCGGGATCATCCGCAGATCTCGAGCGACACCGATCTAGAAATTCAGATCAGTACATATAGAAAAGCGTCATTGAAATGATATCAAGGACTTACTGCCTCAGCAATCTCCTCGGCACTCCATTCAGATGTGCCCCAGTAAAGAGCCATGCCCTTGTCAATCACATAATTGAATGCCCTCACAGTCTCCTCAATCGGCGTAAGCCGGTCGGGACGGTGGGCGTAGACGATATCGACATATTTCAGACCCAGGCGCTCAAGCGAGGCCTCCAAACCCTCAATGATGTGCTTTCGCGACAGGCCGTGGTTGTTGACCAAGATCTCGCCATTCTGCGCACCCCAATTGATCTCTTCATTGGGCAACCGATCAGCTATCAAGCCAGCGCACTAACAAAATGGCGAGACTTACTTGTGCTAATGACCAAGTCGCTCCGCTTCCAGCCGAACTTCTTGATGGCATTTCCCAGCGCAATCTCCGCCTTGCCAGCAGTGTAGTTCTCGGCCGTGTCGAAGAAGTTGATGCCCAGGTCGTACGCTTTCTTGACGCAGGCCAGCGTCTTCTCCTCGTCTGCGTATCCGCCGTAGGTCAGCCAGCTGCCCAGGCTGATGGCTGAGACATGGAGGCCGGACCGCCCGAGGCGGCGGTAGACCATGCCAGTGTTTCGAGGTTCTGCCCACGCCATCGCGAGTTGTTGTTTTGGCTGCCGTCGGGGGGGAATGAGCTGAATGAAGGCAGAGCGAGAAATCACTGATGAGAGGAGGTCTTGTTAAAGAGAACTTTAGCTCAGCGAGGTCGGCCGCAAAACGACCGTCGGGGACCGCCGGCGAATTTCTCGGAGGCACAATCGATGGGGCAGAGCGGATTTTAGAATCCGCTGATTCTCGCCGCGACACACATCCACGTTTTAGGTGCGGGGTGTTGCATGACAGGCGGGTTTACGAAGCACTACAGTACTAGCGGATGCCAGTGATTGGGTCAGTCCTACCCAGGGATGGAGCTCTGCTGATGCTGATGGTGGTATTGGTCGTGTTGATGGGGCTCGAGCAGCATTTGAGTCATCGGCGAGGGAGAGCGGAGAAGATTGCCAAGATCGAGAGGGGGCCATGAGAGATCGGCCAGGTCTTGGTCGACCTCTTCCTGGCCGATGATGTCCAGGAAACTCGTGGAGATTGACGTATCCCACTGCACCTGCTCGGGGAGAAATGGTGCACTCAATGTTGCAGGTGACGGTCGGAGCAGGAGTCTCAAGTCCGGGCTGGCCATGGCCAGTTTCGAATTCAGCAATGCCAAGAGGGTCTTGTTCCCACCTCGTGATGATGAAAGGATGCTGTACAGACCGTGAAGAACATCTCTCGGTCGGCTCGTTGATACCAACGAACGTCTGTCCGTCACCGCGTCTACGACAGCGGTGGCAATTTCATACGTCTTGAACTCCTAGAAATCCTGATTAGCTTCTCGTGCAAATAAGGGCGGCAGACAGAATGAAGACTCACAAGTGTCGGGCCTTGCGACTCCAACGCAGTCGTCGGCAGCCGGCTCACAAGAGCAAGAAACTCACCAGCGACACCGACCGGATCAATGCCATCCACGACGACGCCAAATCTCTTCGCCGCCCTCCACAGCACAGCTCGCATCCATTGCCTCGTGACAAAGATGTCAGCCTTTTGCACGTCGCTGCTGCCTCCGTCTCCGTCGCCGCTTCTATCGCTATCGACAAGCTTCCGCTGGAGAAGCTCGAGGCAGCCTCTTGCAAGCGCCTCCATGCTGGAGACGTCGGTGTCCGAGTTGCGCAAGAGCTCAAAGATGCCAGACTGATCGAAGACGTAGAAGAGGTGAACAAGCTTCAGAAACGAGGGGAGCACCTCGTCGCGGGAATGATCGGTGGCCCAGGGAAACAATGTATTTGGGCGAAGAACGACAGGAAGCTTGTGAAGCATCGCAACGCCTCTGGAAATCAGTCAGTTGCATTGGTCTAGATGCCATATCTTGTCAGATGGCTATTCATCTAGTCTACTTACCGCTCGGTGACGAACAATAACCAGATCAGCCGTCGAAGCAGCTGCTGGTCAGATCCATCCAGGGAGGAGTATGTCGCCTCACGGTCAACTCGTAGAAGCTGGGCCTTGGTAATGGCCTCGCGCAGGTACAGCAGGGATTTGATCCCTCCGGCAGTCTGATTCTCGTGATAGATGTGCAAGAAAAACGACACCCGTAAGCTGTCTACCAGTTCTCCCGTGTCGGTCTCCCTCAGCGCGTCGTGCTCTACCTGCTCTACATTGCCCTTCCACATGCTCGGACTGAGCTTCAATTGCGCGACGGTGGCAAGAGCCACGGCTTCCGCGAGGTGTCGCGCCTTGGTATTCAATGGATCTAGGAGCAGCGTATTGGAGAGATCCGCCACGTCTACGATCGGCCAGATTGGAAACAGTCTTGTCGCATAAATCCCCAGCAGCTCAAGGAGAATGCTCAAGTCCTCCATGCCGTCGTTGGCCTCCTCATCATGCTCATGCTGCCGCTCTGGTGTGGGCTCAACGCCTCCATCACGCCTTTTGCTGGCGATGCGATTGATCGTTTTCGCTCGCAGCGTCCTTGGTCCCCGAGTCGAGGGCGTACGATTGAAGGTGCATTCGATCCCGGCGGAGATGCAGCCGCTGCAAGGCGACACCTCTGAGCACTTGATTTTGCGAATCTTGCACGGGTCACAGGCGCGTTTCACCAGCTTCTGCCTTCGTTTGGCCGCGGAGGGAAGGTTGTTGGTCATTTCCAGTGCTCATCATTTCTCCATACGTCAGAAAACGAGAACAAATTGATTGGAAAAGCGCGTTCGGAAGATCTACCCTTGTCAATCCAGCCCAGCGTGGTGATATGTCTGAACAAACGGCTGAGTGGAGAGATGGAAGATATTGCGGAAGGAAACCAATCCAGATCCCGATTCGAATTGCAGGATGTGCCTCGGCATCAATCTCGCGTGTCGTGTCACTGCTCATTATCCACTCTCGAAGAGACTTATGCAGGCCATGAGGGACCATCATGCATTGCCGGATGGTGCAATTCTGGGCCCAAATGTCGCCATCGCAAGCCTAATTCTAGGGCAAATGTTTCCAGCGTGCTGAAACACCTGTAGAAGCGACTAATTTCAAATACAAGCCTGTCAAGTGGGTGACAAATGGCATTGCACACCAAATGGTACTTTGATCACCAAACCCTTCACAATTATAGTCTAATAACCCAGCAATAAATATACAATACACCCTCATTAAATACAATAGTTCAATATTTGGACCTCTAAGAATTATTTTATAGTTTTAATTCACTATTTTGATCAGATTCAGCTGTTGGACTGAGGATTGAAAATACCTATGATTTGCGTGTGCAATGTCTTATGTCACCCGGTTGCCTGTTCAAGGACGAGCGGTTTATAAGTACAGATCAGCTACCCTATATCCCCTTGTCGCGGGTGTCAAATCTAACAACCATCACCTCGACAGTCTGTTTTATCCCATTGAACTTGTATTGTCTCTCTTTCCTACGCTCGCATTAGATAATCGACGGAGCGTTCTAATTTGGAGGGGAAAAAGCCTTTCTACTCTACCTGGCCTGCATTGTAGGTTCCACCATTTTGTCAGCTACGCACCCTCGCATGGAGAAACTCATCAAAGTCATTTGTGGAACATCGCATCGTACTCTCCCCTGGTCATCCTCAATCAGACCAATAAACGCACATATAAAGCGGAAATTGATTCCCCGCACTTCTCGGCTTGGATGTTGATGCTTCCCCGCCAGGAGATCAACAGACCTCGGAAGCGGGGGAGACAACTACCACGTGATGGAACCTTGAACATCTCCTCTCTGTCAAATCGCCGGCAATTATTGTTACTTTCTTCACCATACTTCGCTTTGAGAGTGAGACTTCTTTGAGACCTTGAGCCACTTGAATGCTGAAACTGAACATGGACTCATCAACGGACTCTGTCATTGTGGCCCCGAGCGCCGAGCAAAATGGTGTTGGCGCCGAATCCCAAAAACTGCTTGCTCCTCCCGTCTTCACCGACAAATACGAAGAGCGCGAATATCTCAAAGGTCGCCTGGCCCTGGCCTTCCGGATCTTCGGTAAATTCGGGTTCGATGAAGGTGTCGCTGGCCACATAACATTACGTGACCCCGTCCGCCCAGACCACTTTTGGGTGAATCCCATGGGCAGGGCGTTTAGCCTGATGAAGCGATCGGATCTGATCCTCGTCAACGGAAACGGCGAGGTGATCGAAGGAGGGCCCAACAGGCTTCTCAATAAGGCGGCTTATATGATCCATCATGCGGTTCATACCGCCAGGCCCGATGTCCACTGTGCAGCACACTCACACAGCATCTACGGACGGGCCTTTTGTACCCTGGGTCGGCCCATCGATATGTTGACACAAGACTCGTGCGCATTTTACAACGATATTAAAGTCTACCGGCAATTCAAAGGCGTTGTTCTCGCAAAGGAAGAGGGGAACAATATTGCCCAGACCCTCGAATCAAGCAAAGCCTGCTTGCTTCAGAATCACGGTCTTCTTACCGTTGGCGGGACAATAGAGGCTGCAATTTTCTGGTTCGTGTCCCTGGAGAAGTGCTGCCATGTTCAGCTCATGGCTGAGGCCGCGG